>OX336882.1:22368472-25204305 GCA_946959425.1 Argyrosomus regius
ACAGAACAATCTAGATTTAGTAAGTGAGTGGGCTTTTGGGTCGCCTTATTTTCATCAGCAGTTAAAAACTGCTTTGGGGCTTTACTGCTGGCTCCCTTGGCCGCAAACAGTTAGTTTGCCATTGCAAATTAGAAGACTTGTACATCCATGTTCTTTTCGGTATTAAGTTGCGCAGGTGTGATTTTTCCTGAACGCAGAGATGCTTTGATTGTGATAGGATTTGATTAGTGTGATGCCAAATCTTTTTTTTTACCAAGGTACCAAGCCCATTCACAGGTGAATCAGAGTGTATACACAGTGTGATTTAGCTTTTTTTCACTTCTCTTTATTTATGAAAGGCTTTTAGAGCATGTCTTCTTCATCCTCTGTGTTTGGTTTGGGCTTCACATAGCAAAACAGAGAGATGACACAACTGAATAAAACTGCTGCCTTGATTTGACATGACTATCAAGACAACACAGGAAAAGAAGTTGTTCTGTAGGTTAACAGGTCAAATGACTGGGTCTTGTTCTTTGTAAATCGGTAAATTATTCAAGGATAATAATGTTACTCAGCTCATCCATACATTTTCTGTAACCGCTTATCCTTATCAGGGTTGCGGAGGGGGCTGGATCTCAGTGCGAGAGGCAGGGTACACCCTGGACAAGTCGCCAGTTTATCACAGGGGACATAGAAATAAACAAGCATTCACACTTACATTCACACCTACCGGCAATTTAGAGTCACCAATTAACCTGTTAACTGCATATCTTTGGACTATGGAAGGAAGTTGGAGTACCCACACAGACACGGGGAGAAAATGCAAACTCCACACAGAAAGGAACCTTCTTGCTGTGAGCCGAAAGTGCTAACCACTGCACCACCGTGCCACTCTTACTCAGCTCAAATGATCCATCCAGCTGACAGAGTAGCCACACTAGCAGCATTGTTGTATGGATTGCAATGTCTGTCTGTGAGTCAGCTCATCCACCACTTTTTTCTTTAACAGCTAATGAATGGATTGGCACAATATTTCGCGCAGACATACATGGTTGCCCTATTATGTGTCATAATAAAGCTCTAGTGAAAGGTCAGTCAGGAAGACTCATTTTCCATGTGTAGGCCTGTAGTTTATTTTTCTTTCCATCCTTCCATACACTGCTCACTCAAAATTTCCTGGCTGTCATTATCTGGAGCTGTCAATTGTGATATCGGCTGTTCTCATCAGCTGGTCGCATCTATCCAATAGCACAGCAACACACCTGCATGGTCAGCCTATTATCTTCCTGCTGTCCTTTCAAATATGATTCTCTCTCTGCCTTCTGCATGGCCCTCCACCTCCTCATTACTGCCCAGTCTTCAGCAGATTCATCAGCTCTATCATTTCAACAGCTCATCAGCAAAGTCATCAGCCACCATCACTAGTGTCTGGACTGGGGTTTTAACTTGCTGCTGCTCAGGGCAGATGCCCTTGATTACAAAAATCTCCCTGTAGAGCCTAAGCGCCAAAGACTTTCTCTTAAGACTTAATCACCACATATTATCAAATATCTGTTATAATGAACAAATATCTTTACTTCATTCACTTGTGTCTCTTGATTGAAATGAATTTGGTGATCAATTATGACTGCAGACATTTATGGCCCCCTTAGGATAATATGTAATAACTTTAGTGATCCTCTGACTTTTCATCCTGTGCCATCATTAGATCAAATTTTTAATTTGTCCAATAATTCGGTTTATGACCAAATTAATGTAAAACGAATGACCATGGGCCTCAGCTGAACTTTGTGTTTAGTGGTGAACATAGTGAACACGGTACAATTATACCTACTTGATACCAGCATGTCAGCATTGCCATTGTGAGTATGTTAGCATGCCGGCATTAGCATCCTCTGTGTTTAAGTACAGTCTCAAAGAGCCGCAAGCAAGGCTGTAGACTTTCAATCTGCTATGATCTTAGATACAGTTATCTTGGTTAACAGAAGAATGTGAAAAAGGCAACATGAATAGAGATTAACAACCACAACCAGCACTCAGGATTGGCTTGACAGCACCATCAGCTTTTTACTTAATTCAAAGCTTAAGAACTTATCTTAATGGTATAGTAAATATTGTAATTAGGGAATGAAACCCTGCCAAAACCTCTTAAACTTCAGACTGAAGCCACTTTAAAAAGAGAGGTGCAATTGTAAGACCAATTTTCTGTCATCTCAACTGACACTAAGGTGTATAAAGGAGATATATTAGTTGCATTTAAAAATAATTTGTAGGAGACTGGGTACATCTGCCCCCAAGTTTTCAGGACAATAATTCTAATAATGTGGTCCTTAGAGAAGAAGAAGAAGAAAAAGAAAGAAACAAGAAAAAAAGAAACACCAAAAGAAGAGGGTCTAGATAACTAGACCATTTCTATATTTCCAATATAAAAAATAGAAAGTCACCATTAACAAAGCAAACAGACACAGCTTAAAGCAAAACCTAATGTTTCTTCAATGTATATGTTGTTGTTTATGTTTAGTATGAACATATTTTACAACAACAATGGACCACACCATCAACAAGATATGTTTAAATGATTTATTGACCAAATTAAAGATTGTGAGTGAAGCATGATCTCTTGTACTTCGGTCGATGCTGCGGTGTGGGGAAACTCCGCTTAACAATCTATACGTTTATAATAAGTGTAATATGTAGTAGAATTGGCATGCGATTTGAGTGTTTTTGCTAAATCAAGATGACAAAAGAGGTCTGTGGAATAGTTAAATGTTTGCTCGATTCATAGTAAAGTATGAGCTCTATTGCCTACTGACTTTAGAGATAAATGTATCACAACAGATTCAAATCTTTTCTGTGTTTTATAGCATTACATACAAACCACATGAGTGAATTTAATTGGGCCGTTTGTGCCCATACAGGCTTGTAGCAGCTTCTTGTTTGATTGTAAAATTTTCCATACAGCATGCAATCACAGTCTGACTTGTAACCAGCATGCTTACTTGAGTTTTACCGCTGGAGTGGAAGGCATGTTGACAATCATCAGATCAAGCATTTATCAGAGGAAGCAAACATCAGTTACACGTGTAAATTACCTGCAGTAATATAAGATACTTTATCACACAAATGTAACCCATTTTGTTTCCTGTCTGCTAATGCATGTAAACCATCATGGAAATCTTTGCAAAATAAAAATTGGTGACATATGTGGAGGCAGCAACCAAATGATTATTTTAAGATGCACAGGGGAGCGAGCTGAAACAACTTTCTGACAGTTTCATCATGCATTACCACACAGCGGTTCCTCCCAAAATTGACATCGTTGGCTTTGATCAAAGCCCAAACAGGGCTGTGACATTCTGAAAGAAGTGTTTCAAATGATTTCTGTGACAGAGTGTATAGTTTCGAAACACTGACAGTGCTTCAAAGGATATAATGTCTAAGTGAGTCTGTGTGTAGGTGCATGCATACAGTATACGAGTGAGCTCCGGCGCATGCTCACTGACAGCTGGTCGCTTACATCGACATTTGTAATTCTAATGCCATACAAGAGAAAAATACATCTTTACGATGCATGGAGCTTATTTTTAGATGTTGTCATCGCATTTTCTCCTGCATAATCTACCATATAACACCGCACGTTAAAATTAAATGACTTGCAGTGCTGATGTGTATATTTCATCATGCCTGTTGTTTAGTTTTTTTTTTGTTTTTTTTTTCCTCTGTGATGAATCTGAGCTGTGCCCTTGTTGAGGCATTGTCTGCGGGTAGCACAGTGAGTCTGACTGATTGATGGCAGACAGTGGCTGTCACCCCCGGAGAGTAAGCATTTCTGTGTCGTCTCCCCACTGAAGGTCCTGTTGAGCTTGTTAAGGGAGAAAACACTTTTTGTTTATAGCCACTCTGACGGCACCGGCTGACAGCTCCTGCTGAAGAGGGGAGAGAGACTCCCTTTGGCACACTGCGCTCTCTCTCTCTCTCTCTCTCTCTCTCTCTCTCTCTCCCCCCTGTCTCACTCACCTTCCTGTCTGTCTCTCTATATATACATCCTCTCCTCTGTCTCCTCATCCTCATCTGTCTCGCTCTGGTGTTGTGAAATCTGCTGAAATGAGTATGATGATTTAAAATGCAAATGTGCAGTCTTTGCACAAAAAAGTCAGAGAAATCAGCTTCACCCATCTGGACAGCATTAAGTGAATGAAACGAAACCAGCAACAAGATTTTCCTTCAATGCCAACAGACTTGGTTCAATTCCCAAGTCATAGAAACAACAACTTATCTACTGTGAAGGAAGTCTAACTTTCCAGAGAGTATTTTTTGATTTCACCACGGCCAAAACATTACCCAAACCAAAATGCTACAGTCCTCGTTGCACAGTAAAATCAAAGAGGCAGATTTTTGTTTTTATTGATCAGAATTCAAGATGTGGACACATATACACTCACATACTACCAGCTTTAAAAAACGATAAGCCTTTTTATATTTTTATTTTGTCAACAATGCATGAGTTCATCTTCTTTTTCTAAAGGGTACTTTTGTAAAACAGCTGGGCACTGTCATTTTTATCAAACAATCCCTGAATACAGGAGTATTCCCAGAGTACATAGTGTATTTGCTGGAAACTATTTTCAGCAGCAGGGCAGTGTGTGTGTGTGTGTGTGTGTGTGTGTGTGTATGAGGTAATATAAACTATAGGGTGTGTGTGTGTGTGTGTGTGTGTTTGTGTGTTCAAAGACATGAAGCAACATGTCATCCAGTGCAGCAGTGTGGCTCACTTTTGTGTATTTTTGTACAACAATAGAGCTCTATGGCACAGAGGATACACAGACAATACACAGATCAAACTGTTGCTGGTTTGGTCTTTTCGTTGGACTTGTTCAGACACTAAAAATCACCAGTCACCAGTTTTATTACTCAAACATTTTACATTTTTAAATGTCTTTCCCAAATGCTAATGATTTAACATTAAGAACTTTTTTGCTGATTTTTATGAACAGTACTTTAGTAGCAAACAAAAATAAACTGCATGTCAAATTCACCATAGTGTCACATAATCCAAGTCATCAACTAGTTTGGCAACTTGTGTGTACATGGATTTGTAGTGTTTGTGCCTTCTCCAAATTATATTGCATGGTCATCTTTTCTTTCAACAACCTTTCCGGACATCTCTGTCTCGGTAAACATTAGCATGTTTGCATATGAGTGTCTAAACACACAGAGTCTTTTTGCCGTTTTCCAAGTGAACAAACTCAGATCACAAGATCCAGAATCGTAGTCAGATGAAATTATCCTGCCGCAGCTCAGCCACTGGTGAAAAATGGAAATACGTACTGAGGCAATAAGCTCTCTTCTGGGAAAGCTTAAAGGAGAGGAATAAACAACATCTAAAATTAACGAAGGTGAAAGTGCCCAAACACGTACTCTCCTCCATCTTCTGAAGCCCACCACCCCTCCTCCTTCCTCCATCTATTTATGTAGTCACCTCAACTGGGAAGCACTTCAAGCGAGGCCTCTTTTCACTCCCAGATGGGCTCACCAGAGAGGGCTGTGTCTTTATGTGTGTGTGTGTGTGTGTGTTTCTAAAGGGGGATGTGGGAGTGCAATGGAGGTTGGTGTGATCTGCGGCTGTGTGCCATTTGAAGTTGTAAAGCCAAGCGTCTAAACACGGCCCGACACTGAGTCATCTGCTTTTTGATCACGCTGCACCTGATGTGAATTTCATTTATGCCACTCAAAGAGCAAGAGGGAACCTGCACGTCTCGACCCTCTCTGTCTCTCTGCGTCGCTCCCTGTCTTCCCCCTCGCCCACACCAGACGCCTCTGTGTGCTCCCCTCTTGGGCTCTCAGGATGAGGGGGTTTTGTGTCCCAGAGCAGCAAGGGGTGGGAGGCGGGGGAGGTTGGGTTATATGGAAGTTCCCTCTGAGCTGTGAGCAGGGGAAGGCTTCAGATTCCTGGTGTTGTACAAACACTGCCATTTAAAATAGAAGAAACATGAAAGAGATGTTTGATGTTCAAGGGGTTCACCTTGCTCTCAACAGCAACACAAGCACAAGCAACAAGCAGGGAAGCAATGCTTTTGAGCCTCTGTGGACAGGCATACAGTATGTGGTCAAAGTGGTGCAAGGACTCCCTCAAAGGGAGGACCTGTTTTAGGATTGTCATTGTTTCATCTGTCAAGTAATTACACTAATTTCAGTCTATATGCTCTGCAGCACAGGTTTACTTTTGATATACTTTTCACAGTATCTCACAATATTGTTTGTCATTGTTTACCCCAGTGTAGCATCATGCAGTATTTATCCCGATGGCAGTAGTCTACCCACATACAGCCGTCACTGTCATGCAGCTAGCTGTTGAAAGCTTTGCAGTTCACCAGTTTAACAGCTTAGGGAGTATTCACACCCTGCCCTTACTTTGGTGCTCTCAAGGCATCTATCCAAAACTACCAAAAATCTCACAGCGTGGGCGGCGCTGCATGCTTTAGAGGGTTGTAAAAGCAAGTTTTGTGAACAGCAACAGGATATTGCTGGAGAGGTTGCGTAGGTGCTACATGTCCGCCGCTTGTCTGACAGGTAGCGAGAATCTCAGAGGAAGCGTAGCAAACAGGGATCTGAGCGCGCTCAACCGGGATCTTGGACAGAACAAAACTGAGCAGGAAAAATAAAGCATTTCCCTTCCTTCATTCTTTACTTATCAGATGTCGCTACAAAGCGCAGATGAGAAAATGTCGATATGTATGTGTGGCTGTCCGTGCGTGTATATTTGAGAGGGAAATCAAAAGTCTGTGTGCATGTGCGTGTGTGTAAGAGAGAGAGGGGGGGAAGAAAGAGAGAGACAATGAGAGAGCAGGAGCATAGAGGTAGAGCCAGCATTGTAGCAGACATGATTACATGCCTTGATCTTTCCTATGGCAAGAACAAGACCTCAATCTCTCTCTATCTCCCCTTTAATCAAATCCCTACCTTTTTTGCCTCCCTGCCACAAAACTGTCACAGGCTGAAAATAAGCCCTTTCCTTATCAAAGAGCCAAGGGTTCAATTGATTTCCAGGCTAGGAGAATTTTTATTCAGAAACTTTGAAGCACAAAAAAAAAAAAGAAAAAAAAAGATAGAGAAAACACCTGCATCCCCCCATCAGGCAAATTACTTCTGACTTTTAATTTATTTCGGCAGGAAATGGAAAGCTACATCCTAACCACAGTCAATAGGGGGACTGGGGAGGAGAGGTGTAATCAGGCGGCTCACCAACTCCAAGGCCTCCATCCTGTCACTTTTAATAGCCACTCAGACCACACAATCTGCTCGGCCTGATATGCTCACGCCATTCCCATAGCCGGAGCTACAGCCATCTCCGCCTCCTCTTCTTCCTCCTCCTCCTCCTCCTCCTCCGTGTCCTTCCTAATAACAACTGAACATTTCCACACTTTCCTGGTGCCTCACATGAAACAAATCACAGCCAAAGTACTTTCTACCTTCCCGCTATCGCTGTGGTGGATTTAAAATAGGGATGGGGAGATTGGCATGTTTCATTTACATTCTGAGTGCCACTGCTGGCTTTGATACAAGGAGAGATTGGATTTAAAGTGGCCAACTTGGCTTCTCATTCAGTTTTGGGTTTGCCTGGCTGGCATGTGCAGTAACGTATTAGCGTTTAGCTTGTTTTCTAGCCCTGCTAACAGTGCAGTTCTAAGGATGGAAATGCCGGTCTGTAAATTAGTTCCACCACTTTGGTACAGACTGAAGTCTCTCAACAAATATTGGATACACTGCCAGTGCATTTTGTACAGATATTCATGGTCCCCAGAAGATGAATCTTAATGACTTTGGTGATCCACACACTTTTCCTGTAGCACCCCCACCAGGAGAAAATTTTCACTCATCTCAACCAGAACTAGATGGATTGGCACACAATTAGATATTCATGGTCTGAATTCTAATGACTTTGGTGATCCTCTGACTTCTTATTTCTGGTGTCACAATTCTTTTTCTCTGTCCTTTATGGTTTAGTGTAAATACCTTGACAACAATCAAATGGAGTGCTGTGAAATTTGCTACAGATATTCATGGCGCCTAAATTCTAATGACATTGAGGATCCTCAGACTTTTCATCTAGTGTACATTTGGTTAACAGGAACCTGGGAACCAGATACATCTGGAGAGCTCATGTTTAATTTGCACCTTGGCACCTTGGATCCAGTTGGGTCCATCACAACTGTTCGGGTGGGTTTTATACAATGATTGACAGGAGATCAACACCGATCCAGATTTGAAAAGTTTCACTGCTATGATTTGTGGTTGTGTCCAGTTTGCAGGTCTGTCTTGCCCAACGGACCAGGCTCATAAAACTTCTATGTATGCTAAGACGTTAATAAAAGAGAGTAAACATACCTGCTAAACATCAGCATGGGGATAGTTATTGAAGCCAAGTATTAAACGGGCCCCGGGACTACATTCTTAAAGAACGTAGTATCAATAAGACAGCAGCCTAGAGCCCTCACAGAGTTAACTAAATTATACATGGTTTAATAATTAAACGTAACCATTAGCCAGCTGAAATGAGCATCATCCGAACTGTCGTTCAGAAATTCTCAGAGTGCTCCGAGCATCCTGTGGACACTCAAGCAAGACCAATGGAGGGGTCACATCAAATTTTTGCGAACGGCTAGTAGTAGCGTAGTTGCAAAGTTGCTAGCATATGTTTGATAAGCAGCGTCGGTAAGAGTAGTAGGATCTTTAAGATCTTAACAAAACCCATCCCTACAGTAGTAGGGTAGTATTTCAGTATTTCAGTATTGTCATTGTGAGCCTGTTAGCATGTTTTCTATTAGCATTTAGGTCAAAGCATCCCTGTGTGTAAGTACAGCCTCACAGAGCCTGCAGTGTGGCTGTAGACTCTTGTTTGCTGTATTAATGTGTCTTGGTTATGTATTTTTAACATTACATTTTGAAATAATAGCTATATATTGATTAATTCCATATCTTGCATTGCTTTGAAATGTTGGGGAAAAGGATGCCATTAAATTAAATTGAATAAAAAACATCTGATCTGTGACAGAGAGCTCATGACAAAAAATTGGACTGGTGCTCATGCCATTTGGGCCAGCAGGTGAACGAAGATTGGCTTGTCCTGAGTGTCCCTGGCTTACAGATCAAGTTTTATCTACAAGTCGTTTGCTCCTCCAGTGCCTAATGAAGCTCTCTGAAAGGAGATTAAATGGCAGAGAGGGACAAAACAATAACCATTACCAGTCACCTTCATTTTGCTTCATCCGTTAACATACTGGGCAGCTGCTGCTATGCGGAAACTACTGCTCATGAGGCCGTGCACACTAATGTAAAAAAGCAGGAGAACATGTACTCATGATTGAAACTGTCATGGAAATAACACATGAAAAATACTCTGGAATGAACCCATGCAGTCTCATATTATTCACTTAACAAAAGAAGCTTGAAGGAACGCTGTAAGTAAGACATGTTGTTAGTGAGGTATACAGTTGCAGCCAATTCAAATGCACAGCAAACATGTTGCAAAGGGGTATAGGCAGATTTATTAGCTGTTTCTATGAGGGATGTCAGGACATGATGCATCATCAATCATGGTGCCAAGCTGGCTAAAGCTCAGGGAAAAACATCATACCTTTAGCATTTTAAACAGTTATGATATTGCTGTATGAGATGATAACAGGTTCATACAGAAAACATTCATGTGATCATTTGGTTCTATATTTCGCTTTAAGAGCAGCACATCATCTTGCATCTGTTTTTTCCTTGGATCAGCAGAGACTTTAACCTTGTGTGAAGACTGGTTTACATCCAACATCCAAGTGTCATCTCGTTTCAATCAATTGGCTCTTTTTACAAAGAGATCTCAAACAGCTTTTAACTGGGTTCCAAATAGAGCACACTGATACTGGATCCAGTTTGCTGGCAAAACTGGCTCTGAAATTTAAGATGCTAAGATCTCCATTGAAAATGTGTGAACTCATCAGTCTCTCAATGGTTTTCTTCCTCTCCTTTGAATACAAGGCATTAGGATCGATCATCCATTATTCTTGAATTTCATTATGTGGGAAGAACAGTATCAGTAAACAACATAATGCATAAAGTTTATGGTACAATAGGGGATGTATGAAAATGTCACCTGAATGCTCGTTTGTTGCTCGTGCATACCAGATCACTTTGTTTTCATTATAGCTGCCACTTCATTAAAAATAAAAAATAAAAACATTATATTTATCAGAAGGATATTGAAATATAGTTTGCTTTAGAATATGGCAAATGTGTTTTTGTTATGCAACCATGCACATGAATCGTCAAAAGTTTGGACATGCTTTCTCATCTGATGTTTTTTTTTTTTCTTTGTTTTGATTTTTTACATCGTAGATTAACACTGAAGACAACAACACCATAAAACAACATATGGAATCAGGTGGTAAATAAAAAGGTGTGAACAAAGCAAAACATGTTTATTCTTCAAAGTATCCACCCTTTGCTTTGATGACAACTGCACACCTTGGCATTCACTCAATAAGTGCATGAGGTAATGAGGTAAGTTTATATATACAATATATACTGTACATCCAACACCCGATGGTAATCCACAATCATCAGCAAGTTATAAGGATGCACCTGATTTTACTCAACATTATAAAAACTGAGCGAACCCACCAATAGCTTTATCCATATCCATATATAATCTGTATGGTATAAAGATTATACCTTTTGTATTGTGTCCCCAAGATGTTCACGAGTGTTTAAAGAGGACAATGTAATAAGGCTACAAAGAAATAGACACAGGGTTTGTATTTATTTAGTCATTACACAAATGTATACAACAAATAATTTCAACAAGATAGAAAAACAGCAAGTCTGAAAGTCAAGTTCAAGTTCAAAACAGTAAGCCCATCTAAGCAAATCAGATGTTTATAATTATATTATAGTTATAAGAGCTCTGATTAATGCTGTGAGTGCTGTCCAAAAGAATGTCTTAATGCAAAAGATTGATAAATCAGTATTAAATTAGTTCAATTTAAAATAAAGACCATGTGTTGGTCTTTGAGACCTTAAGGTGTAAGATTTTCGACCAGTAGCTCCAGTATAATTTGCAATGATATGAGATCTATATGTATAAGGCTGTATCTGACACTTTATTGAACTTCCCCAGAGAAAGACAGAGTGTGGTCGAAACATTTGTGGAAAAAAAATCATTGAAGCTTATTGTGTGGTCATCTTCTCTTCAATATATGTTATCACCATGACCAGAACCAGGTCAACAGACAGACATTTCTTCATGTTGAGTCACTGATATTACAAATTAACATGAAGACATTTATTGATGTAAGCTTACTACTACAGTAATATCATAGTGCAATGATGATCAGGTTCATTGTGTCTGAAGCAACAGTGACAGGTTCCTATGACAAAGTGCATTATGTATGAACACGTAAAATATAATTGACTCCAGTTAACATCCTACATGCTACACATTGTAAGATTGTTTACATTCTCCACCATTGAATTGACCAGTTCATTTTACGGAAACCAAGTTTAATTCACTTGTCTGAATATGTGATTATTTATCACTGAAGTCCATAAGGGTCTACCAATCAAGAGAATTAAGTGGGTTTTTTATTAAAATTCATCCAAGTTGTGAATATGTCATGTGAAATTTGTTGCTCATTGTCTGTCTGTCTTGCTTCCTGGAGAACTATCAAGGTTACTTTGCAACATTAATATTAGACAAATCTGGGTACTGTCACAGCAAGTTTTCTTTGTAGCTGTCTAATCCCTTAGATGCACAAGGGTGTCATTATTTTTTTAAGGTCATTTCCTTAGCATTTATTAAACAGTTTGAGAGTGAAGAAGCAGACAGAAGACTAAGAGAAAGAGTGCAGGGTAAGACATGCAACAAAGGTTCTCAGCCAGAATGGAACTTGTGACATTGCAGTTAAATGGCATGCACAGTTACCATTCGGCTATCAAGGGGCTCCAAGGGCATCGTTATTATGTGCTGCACAGAAGTTCAATCAAGTTGAACCCTGGATACACTGCAGCACCTGCACTTTGCTCTGCCCAGCAGAAAGTCATTTCTGTGTGGTGTAAGTAATTGGAAAAAATAATTGAAGATAATTTAAGACCCCTTCACTGGAGATTGCGAGGCTCTCATCTTTAATGTAAAATCTGTAAATCAACTGCTTTGCGATAAAGTCGAAAAGTACAACGCCATTCAAATAATCACACACACACACACAATTTCACTAAATAACCAAAAATAAAACAGAATATTTAGAATATTTTAAAAAGACTTGCCACACTGACAAACAAGCTTTGGATAATTGGGGTTCTCCCACTGATGAATAAGCGCCGCACATGTTAACAGGGTGCTGATTTATCTTTCTCTCCTTTGTGTTATTTTCTGCTAGTTAGTGTTTGATTGATGATGCTTTTACATTTGTGTAAACATGATATCTTAAAGGAAAAATGTCTTATGATAACATTTAATGACTCCTCAGTGGCATCATCAGGTAGAAAAATATTCCAGGCATTGCAGAACAATTTTGCTCATATATTAGGGAAATTATTGTTAATGATTTTCATGAGGAGGAAGGTTATTTAAAACATAGTCTTTGATGTGGAGTTTTATTTAAAGCAATATATATATGACAGATGAACTATCGAAACACACATGTGGCTACATGTGACTGAATTTCATTTGAAATATTACATAAGAGGTTTTACATGCATTGTCTTGCATTTCCAATATTTCTCATATTATATTGTGTAAATGTACCACATATGTAAGGTATTTCACATCTGATCAGATGTGACACCTTATTTTACAAATGTGATTTTCATCATAGTTAACAGATTGCAAATTTGAGCTACATAATCCAATGTCCAAAAGCATATATATACCATGTATGATTATGAGTAATACATAAAAATATGCATGTGTAATAAATGTATGTGAATGTATCTGTAAAAGTATATGTGAATTTTTAAATGTAAGATGTGTAAGATTTGTAAAGAACAGCATGTGCCTGCAAGTGAGAATCTTTCACATGAAATGTGTTTCACGTTTTGCTTATGATGTCTTTCACATCATGTCAAATTAGCCACACTGGCCAGAGGGGCACAACCTGCACGACCAAATGGTTCAATCCAGCTCACTGGAGGACTTTGCAAAGTGTGAAAATTGCAGAGAAGTCATTAATTCTACTATTTCAATAAAATGGGCTGGTACTCTGGTACTGATTTTCCCACTGTACAAAGAACAAAGTAAAAAAAAACTATATTGTGGAGTTTCCAAATATATCTGATTACACACTTTATGCCTTTTAGATAGACATTATGTTTTTCATTAATGTTATCTAACCTTCAGTGAAACTAACCACAAGCGTTACAATCCCTTATGTTCACATGACAAACATATTAAACACATTAAAGCACTGACACCAACATCGTGCCATGTTTTTTGTATATTAATAATACACTGTCTACAGCGGTGCACTACAGGAGAGTTGACAGAGCTGTCTTGTTTTATATAGAACCAAGGTTTTACCCCCTGTTGAAGTGCCCTATTATCTCTATGTTATCTATTTATTTTTTTCTTTCTCTCTCTGTCACTTCCTGACTCTTGTTCTCTCTCTTCCTGTGTGCAGTTGGTGTGATGTTTCTCTTTTTCTCTGTCAGAAGTGGTCTCTGGAGTTCAGAAACCGAGAGTGTATCAGGGGTTCGCATCTCATTACTGACGGCAGATGAAAGTAAAAACACCCAGATCACAACAGCTGTTAATTGCATAAAAGCGTGACAAACAATGGTATTTATTACAGAAAGTAGCAGGTAGTAGTGCCCTCTGTATTTGCACCCCCACCCTACCCCTTTCCCTCTGTCAAAAGCATACACGCAAGTGCCGCACTTCTTTATTCTCGCTTTTGTTTACTTGTTTACTTGTCTGTCTGTTTCTTTTCTTTTGTGAGCATGTACTGTAGCTTGAGTGGATTTTCTTACAGCTTCTTCAAGGAAAAAAAAAAAGAATTTGCTTGGGTGCAGATTTACTGAGGTTTATGTGTGTGTATAAAACCTTCTGTTATGATATTTTATATTGATGGCATTTATATAGTTTGCTATTCACTTATTTGTGGTTATTTTGGTCAGTATATTGTACCTTAGTTGGTAACTCTTAATTTATGTGTTATATATGTTATGTATTATTTATGTATTCATGTATTTCTACTGTTTGTGCTACATGGATGAGATTATGTTGTCTTTTTCTGAGGTCAAAAATCAAAACTTTGTAAGCCAACATGGATGAGAAGTTCTTCAAAAATGGTGTAGTAGCACTGCACATTACATCTAGCATTGGTGGGGTATTAGTTTGATAATAAAGGAGTAATAGTAGTTTTGCAGCCCTGATTAATGGGTTATTACACAGAAACGTTCAGATTTCCAGGTAACAAGTCACCACATTAAATATATAATTGATATAGTCTTACCCTGAAACAAAAGGGAAGGTTTGGAAGATAAGGTATGATGAATTTAATGTTTCATTATGTTACTTGTTGACTTCCAAGAATTTCCATTTGATTTAAAGGTATTACACTGACAGCCTATCATATTGTGGAAAAAAATGTACCTCTATGACCTATATAATTATCAGGTTATTACTCCATTAATGTCAGCATATTACAATTGTTTAATCTAAATATGGCACTGATATAAAAAAAATGTATAGTTAGCAGGTTACTATATTGTTTCCAAAATATATAATAATAGTTTGCATTGGACCCCATGTAGCATAAATTTCAGTCTAATATTACAAAGATATAAACAATAGCAAGCTATTACATGGTTATTATGTTGCTAGTTACAGGGTATTACGTATGTATCTCTTTATTACCCCACTATTACTATGTCATTGCAAAGCTGTAAGGTCCTACCAGTAATTCCCCTTTTCTTGAATGTATGTAATTATTATTGTATCATATGTACTTGTGTTTACCCTTTTAGTTTTTGTATTTTAATCAACATAATTCTCTGATGTCTCTGTACCATTTGTAAAACTGAACATAAATATCTAAGTTTTAATTTATAAACATAATTTTATTTCTTGGTTAATCAAGTCTGCTCCTGCACAAATACTATTTTCTCATCATCCATTATTATCTGCTAACATAACTGACATTTCATAACTACATGAAGTACATTTCTAGCAGTAAGTGACTATGAGACATTGTCAAGGCTCACCATTTTTTCTTTCTCCTTTTCATCTCTTCTGCTCTGAATGCATGACTACTACAGAAGTCTCTGATTTAAACTTCATTTCATGGCCACAGTATTCAACAAGCCATAGCTTCTTCTCTTTTTTGTCTCTGATTGAAGTGTGAGATAAACCATTTTACAGATCTTAACTTGTTTTTCCATAAAATGTGAAAATCCACAAGCCTTTGCTCAGGCTGATATGATGGTTGTTAAAAATAATTAGCTACTACCTATTGTATACACACGAGATGTAATCATGCTCAGAGTTGTATGTTGAAGTCTGACAGCTCACGCGATAGCTGTAAAACCTAACAAGATATATGTTATTATTATTCAAAACATCAGTGATTCAACAGAACTGTATAACCTACTTTGTTTCCTAAAGCGGAGCAGGCTCACACATTTGTTTCGCAGAATGTCACCAGTTGTATCTGCTGTTCCCTTTGTTGTTCTCCAAACAGCTCTGACACGAACATAGCGCTCTAAAAATAAATGTGATTTGACTTGACCTTAGCTCCAGCCTGTCCCAGGGTCAGTCACAGGCCTTATTTGGCCTGAATCACTGGCAACGAATCCTGATGATGATATGCAGTAAAATGTGTTAATACATATTCATAACTCCCTCATTTTCTGCCTGGGAACATTTCAGCTGTGTAACACACACACACACACACACACACACACACACACACACACACACACACACACACACACACACACACAAACATGCACACAAGCTTGCACATACCCATACTTGCAAATACACACACATACACATGCATGCTTGTGTTTATTTACAAACATGCACAAATGCACATGCACCACATGCTAATACTATGTGCCAGCATGCTAATACATTTGACACACACACAGAGACACACACACACACACACAGCTGTTTTTCAGCAACATAGGTTTTTCTAGTGAAACCACGGGTGTCAACAAATGACACGGTCATATCTTGTGTTTTCCGTTCCAGTTTTGATTGCAGGGTGTAAAATCACTTCCATTTCAACAAGACACATGACCTCTTTAAAGGAACATTAATCAAATCTTCTCACACTGATATGTTCAGCAGAGGAGTTAGGCCCCACTCAGACCAAATCAGTTTTAGCGAATCGCTGCAGGGTTGTGCGGTGGTGTGTGGGTGGTGCTGGGGTGGTGTTTATTTGTGCTGAATGTAACCACTATGAAACAATCAAAAAATAGCTTTCTATTTTGCAGATTCACTGGTTTTCTCAATATTGTCTATGTTGCTTGACCACTGCTCTCTCTCCCTTTCTCACGCCATCAGACACAAACTAAAGGAAACCTCTTTGTGTCACTATTTTAGCAGGATTGACACGCATTGAAATAAACCAAGCCAGAACACAGCAGGGGCAGTATTATAGTTTAGTCCATGAACTCCATCTAAATAGCACTCTGTTTCAGTGATATTTCAGGTTTGACCGGTCTGATTGTTGGATTGGCAGCGTGAGATCAGGCTATGTTTCACCAAAAGTTGAATCCAGTTCATCTTCTTTTTCCTACTCAAATTCATGGAAAAACCTGCATTTTGACCCGATTTGTTCTGAATAGAGTTACAAATAGTTACACACTGTGCTGTTTTACTTAATTACTCGAATTTTGAAAGAACCACTTTTGCTGCCCCTTCTCTTCACCTTCAACTTCTCTTGCTGATTTCACATTTCAAAGTCATTTTCAGCTTACACAGAAGCTGTGGTAGGTGTTGCATTGCGTAATTAACTTGGAAACCATGCTAACAATGCTCACAATGACATGCTGATTTTTATTGCTTAGCATGAGTCATCATCTGTGCACCATGGATGTGTGTGCCAAATTTCACCGCTAGTTGTTAGAAATCTTAGTCTGGACCATGTTGATGCACCAAACTGACTGACTGACTGACATAGCCATCGTTGTAGCCAGACTGCTAGTAGATCTGAGATGTGAGGAGCGATTCAGAAACCTGGAATCAGGCTAATAAACATAGGATGTCTTGTGTAAGTGACATCTCTCTCTATATATAAATTGTATTGTATCAGAGCAAGTCAGAAATGGTAAAGGAATAAGCAAATCCCCCATCTTTGATTGTGAAGGACAATGTGACTTTTACAACAGCCCTGCTTTCTTTGGCAGGCTTGCAGCGACATATATAGAAAATGCATGGATGGATTTAGAATAATCTCTTTTTTAGTCATCCATCAACATTTCAGGTCAATTTTCCCTATCATTTTGGATTGAAGTGCACCAGGAGAAATATTGTGGAAGTCTGTCTAGATGTCAGCAAATGTTGCTTTACTTGCACATTTTCCTCTTCTGTGCACTTTTCTTGTTTATTTTTATTTACCCATCCCTCTCTAAATAACATCCATCTGTTGATGCTGCAGTAGCCTTTATCACATGACAACTACATCTGGTACTAAAACTTAACTTCAGCCCAGCATTATCCCTATCAACCAAGTAGAAATTCTCCTTAAATGTCATCCCTGCTCTCATTGTAATTTTTTCTGCTCTCAGCTTTGCAGGTGTGAATCCTCTCTGCCGACCTGAACAGGAGGAATATGCTTAGTGGTATTTAAAGCTGGGATGCTCGTGTCATTTAGAAAACCACACAGCTCTGACTTAGCCAACCCTCAGAGAGCCACGGTACAGGTGGATCATCTCTGTTCTCTCCTTTCTCCACCGAGGCCCTGGCTGTCTGCTCCATGACTTGGCTTTGCTGTCAAGCCGAACAGAGTAATCCCTGCAGTAAAAGCCTTGCACTAAAGGTTCACGCTTTCTCCCCTCTCTTGAAACCTGCAATGCACCCCTATTGTGTTTCTCAAGTTCATTTTGTGGATGTGAAAGGGGATCAGGTACATTCTGTTTTCATCAATGGCTGTAACCAATGGAAGCAAATGGCAAAGAAAAAAATGAACACAAGTGAATGGAAAAATGTAAGCAAAACAGATATGTGCTGTACATATTGATGTGTATTGTTGGCAAAAAGGAGGAACAGATTGGCCCTTTCTTTGGCAATAAAGATAATACTCTAAAAAGGCCCATCTGCCTTATTGAATTCCAACAGCCCCAACACACACACATGCACACACACATGCACCCATGCTCACTACTGAATACATTCATATCATACACAACACACACTCACACATATGTTAAAGGGCTACTTCCCAGCTGTGTCTTCCCGTTCATAAATGTCATTGACACTGTGCTCAGTATGATAAATTTCAAATTTGTCCATCATTTGCATAATAAATTATCAACATGCAGGATCAGAGGTTAACACAGCAGACTTGATTTTTTCAGAGCAAAGAAAAAAAAGGTGCAGGGATTGAACTTTAAGATAAAATGTTTGTTTGATAGCGTGTATGTGGGGTATTGTCATCATACACTCAAACATGAACAAAATATTCTTAATTAGAAAACACACTGTGAAATACAGTATGAGTGTAGTGAGCTGAGTCTCAGGTGCAGTTACTTGGTACCACATAGATGTATGTTTCTATCAGACAGTGTATCCTCTTTACTAAAATGTCCTATCTCAAGCTAGTCTTACGTTTGTCTCTTCTAGGCTACTGTAGAAAAATGGCAGTGCAACATGGTGGAACATGCAACATGGACGTGGTGGAAGATGACCTTTGGCATCTGTTGATATAAAAGGCTTATTCTAACGTAACAAAAACATAACAACTCTTATTTTGAGGTGATTATACACTATTTAAAATAGTTATAGATTTACTGGAGATTATGCACAGTGATTTCCTGGAGTCTTGGCTGGTTGCTGGCAGAAAGTGAAGAAAGTGAAATCCCAAATATACCAAAATGTCAGACTATTTCTGAATCCATGAATCCACTGATTTCATCCTGATGAAATGATGATTTAATAATCAGTTCACTTTATCAATACTTGAAAAACGTTACGCTGATTCACCAAGAACGATCCATGTCCACTCGTTTTACAGCTTAGTGAAATCACTGTGTGTGCCTTCCAGCATATACGTTAAAAATGTCTTTACCTGTTCTGTTAAAGGGATGAAAGACCCTGCTCTGGGCTGTAGATATCATTTTATTTTTCAAACTTACAATTCAGTGCTGAATAGAGTATGATGAGATGAGTCGAATGGAGGGACCTTGGTGGGACCAGTTTCCTGAGTCAAGTTTATGAATCTGTTTCCTTCCCGTTGAACAATTACATCTAATTTTTGCCGCCTGTTTCAAGGTTTCCTGACCACTGAATGATGTCATCTGGTGAAATGGACAATCCAAAGTCAGCCAAGCACGCCACCACATCTGCTTTAATCCAGCACGGCAATCCAGCATGCCACAATTATTCATAATGTTTTTGCTTATTTCCATAATGAAGGGGTTAATTATGCTCATGAGACGCCCCAACGGTCTTGTCTCGAGTGTCAGGGACACAGCTGTAGGTCTGCGAGGTAAATCATGCACTAAATGTGTCACCTAGAATTAGACCCATTTGGCCTGGGCTGTTTGCAATGTGAGGCGCCCAGGCAGCGGCTTGGCTGTGGCCAAGTGGACGGGAGGGGTTGGGCGGATATCAGTCATTACCCATTGGCCCAGACAAGATGCAGCAAGTCAAGCAGAGCTCTCACTGTGTCTTGAAGATCAGTTGGACAATAAAATTTTATGCACCCATGAACAACAGGAGTGTATTTCATTTTAAGTGCAGCATCAGAGGTGTATCATGTTCACTTTTTTCTTTTTACGGGGTGTGTTTGTACCTGTCAGAGGCACACAAAGCATCACATGGACAAAGCTGCCTGACTTTAAAAAGTCAATATTTGGATCATCACTCACAGTTAATTTAAAATGGACTCGGAAGTTATGGTTACAAGCACAGAAAAAGAGTTGGCTTACTTCAATGAAAAGTTCAAAATGTTTGTACGCCTCTGTGGGCTGAGCATGATGTTACCACCAGCACCTGTAAAGCTCACTAATTAACTTTAACAATTAGTTGTATCTTATTTAATTAAACCTTACAAAAAGTGTAAAAATGTTTTATGGGAGGTTAGTCTGGAGTATTTCCTGGACCTGGCATCTAGCTCAGACTCGAGGAAGTTATTAAATTACTAATAAAGCTTTAGCAGTGCTGGTGGGTGGATTTTGTTGCCTTTGGATAGAGGGAGGCTTGCTGCAGTTCCCCTGTCTTTGTGCAAAGCTAAGTTAGCCGGCTCAAGTCTCACATTTATTGTGCAAACATAACTAGAATCAACAAGTTAATTGCTCTTTGGTATGAAAAAGAGGAACTTGTGAAAGCAGTTCATTTTATTGTCCGAATTTCATACCTGCCTTAAATTAGTGCCCCAGCTATTTCTAATATTAGGTCTTGCATGAACTTCTTTCAAGGCAAACAAAATGTAATAACAGCAGCAAAATAAATAAATAAAATAAAAAAATCTATATATCTAAAATAAGTTACTTGGTATCTTTTTCAACTTTCCATTCAAAGCAAGGTAACTAAACAAAAGAAAGGAAAAAAAGAGTTATGAGCTGTCTCTGAATCGAATGGTGTGAAGGTTTAGAAAATATGTGGGACCAAAATGTATATGACGTGATCAAAAATGTATAAGTTACTTACATGTAGCTGTAGTGTCTCCCAGTTCTTAATGTAAAAAATATAGTGACAACAACAACAAAACATCACTAAGTCACATAAGGCTTTAATTGCGTGCATCTCATTTGCATGGGTGATGAACCACAGTTTAACATTTTATTTTTATTTTCCAGCTGAATGCACTTGTGGTGAGAATCAAATACAGGGAGGGAATGCTGTGATTTAACATCTAGTCAGCTTTGGGCAATGTCTTCTCTCTTTTCATTTGATTTTAATCAGCCTGGGATTTTTCCTCTGTTTGAGTGTTGGCAGGGAACAACGGTGTTAAATGTTCTGTTCCTTGTTGCGTTGCAAGCTGGTTATCGCATATTTATTCAGATCAAAAGTAGGCTATACCTGGAAGCATCCACTGATTAATATGTCATCAACTTGTATATTGCATGCACATAAATCTCTCGATAATTTACATGCATCAACTGTGATATAGAATGAAAACAACAACAAAATATGAGGCCGTTACTCTGGTGAATTTGGCTATAAAACTGCAAAGAATTTTCACTTAATCTTTGGCAGTTTCTCTCCTTTGCAAACATGAAAGGATTTTTTTTTTTCCCCTGTCGTCCAAACTGTTATGAAATAGCAGAATTATGTTTGTGACTAATTAAAGGAAATTGAATTGAATGAAGTTATTTCTCCAAGGATGTATCTTAAGCGTTTGTCTGATGACAAACACCAGAGAAATCCTCTGACACCACGAAGGATCACAGAGGGAGGAATTAATTCAATGCTTTCGTAAAATCAAAGCACTAAGTAGCTGCATGATTTTGCCATAAAAGTATTGAGAGTATATTGCATTTACATTTATTGTTCACAAGTTCCCATTCTGTGGAAACATAATTAAAAAAAACAGGAACAAATAACCAAAAAGACAATGAAGGCAGAGCAAAACAAGTCTCAACAGGAAGGAAACAAATAAAGTAAGCAATGTTGTTAGCTGTTGTTTTTTTTCTTCACATAACATCATCTCATTGTCATCTCATTTTTGACAACATCCCTGTCTGCACAGGTTAGTTTCAGCTGGGAATAGATCAGGTTATTAGAGACAATAACCAGGTGTGATTCTGCCATGTGTGTGATTTTTCTTACATTGCAAATTACAGTTTAGCACTGTGCCAGAAAATCCAACCCAGTTTTCCAGTCTGTCTAGTAATATGTTGTGGTCGACCGTGTCAAATTCAGCACTGAGATCTAATCATACCAGTAATAAAAGTAATCCATTCTGTATAGCTAGACTGTGTAATGTCTCAGTAATTTGACACTGTAATCTTTTTTTTTTCTTTCTGCAGTATGCATCTATTTTGCTTTTTCCTATCTTATTATTTATCTCATTATTACTTATTGTTATTTTTATCACCCCAGACATGAACTATGGAGCAATGGGATTGTTTTAAAAGCACATTAAGCTGCTCTACATCACAGCATGAGGTATTGTTCGTGGGTATGGATGGAGAATGATTTAGTCTATAAGAAAGAGAGATGTGTTAAAGTTGTATATATAACCAACACAATGTCACTCCCATCTTGTCAAATACTGATAAACTACAGGATTCAGCGGTCAGGAAATAAACATACAATAACGTTTGTGTGATTAACGTTATGAAACAGTCTCACTTTGGCTAAGTTTAGGCACAAAAACCACTTTGTTAGATTTGGAAAAGATTGTTATGTACCTGACGTAACTTATGTACGTAACTTAAAAAACATCACTGACTTTAGCTTTCAAACAGGACATAAACAGCTTTTTGTTTGACCCATCCATCCACCCTAACCTCCCTGTGCGTCACTTGACTTTAATGGCAGCTGCCTAGAGATGTGATACTAAAGGTCTACCCATAGCATCATTGTTTGAAGCATAGTGCCACTGGCCAAGCGTTGTTTTCGAGTATGGAGTGATAACGGGTGCAGTATATATATATATTATTTTATATATATTTATTTATCATACTTAATTGGTAAGTAGACTGTGCTTATATGGTGCTTCTCTTCCTGACCTTCACAATGCTTCTCATTCACTCACAAACAGCAGAACTGCCATGACGGGTGCTGACCTGACCTGAGTTATTTGGGATTCATTGTTTTTCTCAAAGACACCTTGACATGCAGAGGTTGGAACCACTAAATCACCTAAGCTATAGCCATGTATAGATCAGGATCAAACAAGTATACACTGCAAAAAGTAGAGTAACACTGTTGTTCATTCAATGTACATTTTGTAATTGCAGCAGTCTTTATTAAATTCAAATTCAAATTCAACTTTATTTATATGGCACCTTTCCTACCAAGGTAACTCAAAGTGCCTACAGGGATAAAAAAACAAAAAATAAAAACAACAAAGTAAAACATGAACAACAAAAAACACCCGAAAACCCAAACCTCCCTCCCCCACACAGATATACACAACTACATACAACTCAACAAAAATGCCAACCACCCACACACACAAACATACACATCCACACACATATATTTTTAGGAGGAGACATGGCTGGGCACGAAACCTGAGATGAGGAAGAACCTACCGTTTGGGGGCCGCTACACCGAGAGGAGCCATGGTCCATGACTGCGGGCGCCGCCACAGGGGCCACCCCAGCCCAGGCAGACAGGAGGCCCCACACCAAGGTGTGGAGCACACAGCCCCCGGGCCAGGACCGCCCACGGACGCACCCCCATCAGTGGGCCAGAGACAACTCCGGTGGGTAGGCCCCCAGGAGGAAACACTGGAAAACTAGGGCTAAAACAGTAAAATAAGATAAAAGGTATAAAAGCTAGAAACCATAAAATAAGATAAAAGGTATAAAAGCTAAAACAGTAAAATAAGATAAAAGGTATAGAAGTTAAAACAGTAAAATAGGATAAAAGGTATAAAAGCTAGGAACCATAAAATAAGATAAAAGGTATAAAAGCTAAAACAGTAAAATAAGCTAAAAGGTATAAAAGCTAAAACAGTAAAATAAGATAAAAGATATAGAAGTTAAAACAGTAAAATAAGATAAAAGGTATAAAAGCTAAAACAGTAAAATAAGCTAAAAGGTATAAAAGCTAAAACAGTAAAATAAGATAAAAGATATAGAAGTTAAAACAGTAAAATAAGATAAAAGGTAAAAAAGCTAGAAACCATAAAATAAGATAAAATGTATAAAAGCTAAAACAGTAAAATAAGATAAAAGGCATAAAATAAATAAATACATAAATAAATAGATACAATTGAATAGTTATATAATCCGACTAAAAGATGGGGGTGAGCATATAAGGAATTTAAAAGGAGTTAAAGAAGTCAGTTAAAAGCCTGATTAAAAAGGTGGGTCTTGAGCCGCTTTTTAAAAACATCAACATTCTCTGCAGCCCTGAGGTTCTCCGGCAGGCTGTTCCATAATCGGGGCCAAAATAACTGAAAGCCGCCTCCCCGTGTGTTTTAGTTCTTACTTGAGGTATTGTTAAAAGGCCAGCGCCGGAGGACCTCAGGGTCCGCGAGGGGTGATAAGGTAAAAGTAATGTAGATAAATAAGAAGGCCCAAGACCGTTAAGACATTTAAAAACTAGTAAAAGAACCTTAAAATCGATCCTGAAGCGCACGGGGAGCCAATGCAGCGATTTTAAAACAGGTGTAATGTGCTCCCGCCCTCTGGTCCTCGTCAGCACGCGTGCGGCTGAGTTCTGTAATAATTGTAGATTGTGCATGTTCTTTTTGGGAAGACCAGAGAGCAGGGCATTACAATAATCTAAACGACAAGAGATAAAAGCAT
The DNA here is from genome assembly GCA_946959425.1 of Argyrosomus regius. Lineage (NCBI taxonomy): Eukaryota > Metazoa > Chordata > Actinopteri > Sciaenidae > Argyrosomus > Argyrosomus regius. The sequence goes on from OX336882.1 coordinate 22,393,091, forward strand.
GCATCAGCACCTCCGTGCTGGCCTGAGAGAGAAAATATTCTTATATTTTTAGGTTTAGATTTCAAGGAGTTATTTTATATTTTAAGTGATTTGCATCTGAGGCGATTCTATATATAAAATATTGTAATAAAATCAATCTAAAATTAGTAGTCTGCATAAGTTTATATGTTCATGTCTTAATGTAGGCTTGTAGGGAAGCATCCCAACATGCACCAGGGCAACAAACTAATGGGCATTAGTTTAATTTTATGTGTGTCCCTCCTTTGTTAGTGGTGTTATTGTTTTACACTTTGTTCTGTAGTGTTCCACAATTCCAGTGTTTTGAGAGCTGAATGTGGTTAGACCACAAGTGATGTTGCATGCATGACTGGTGACATGCTCCCCATTGTAAGAGCTGGTTGTGCACTAGCTTTGTGAATTAGTTAATAATCCAGGTAATTCTCCAGAAATTACAAAAAGAGAAAATACAGAGACTCTTCCAGTCTCTAATTGAATCAGTTAAGATTTATTTGCTGTTCATGTTTGTGGTCCACCTCCCGTATCCGCACCAGAATTCACCAGAAACCAAAAGGTTAGACATGTCTTTCAACCAAAATGTAATTATCCAATACTTTCACTTAAAGGTCCAGTCTTTAGGATTTAATGGCATCTAGGGCTTGCAGATTGCAATCAATTGAATACACCTCACCTCATCCCACTTTTCCAAAAGTATGGAAGAAACAATGCTGCCACAAAAAAACTTGAAAAGTCATATCAAGAGCCAGTGTTTGGTTTGTCCATTCTGGCATACTGTAGAAACCACATTGCAGACTCCGTAGAAGAGGACCAGCTCCATCTGTGCATATAAAAGGTCATCATTCTAAGGTAATGAAAGCACAAGGATCCTTACTTGCATGCGATTATACACTAATTAAATAAACTTATGAATATTTTATTTCATTTCTGCCGATAAATCCTGGAAATCTTACACACTGAACCTTTAAGAGAAAAAAAACAACAACCCTGTTGTTACAAGCACATCCCATGACAACAGCAGTGATAAATATTTAATACGGTGAATTAATACCAAGCATTTTATCCATATTAACATGTTGTACTCCCTGAGTTTAACTCATCTTTTTTGTTTCAAAAACACTTAAAATCTTGTTACTGAGCCCAATAACCTTGTTTCTATTGTTACCTCGAGGTGTTGGAGGAGCTGTAAAGTAGAAAAAAAAGCTCTACCACCTTCATAAAAGAGTCAGGGCCATAGAAGCTGAGACAACTTGGGTTTAAATTAAGATAAAGTATCACAACTGAGCTCAGTGTTCTAGTTATAACTTCCCTGGAGGTCAGAGGTCACACCTGGGCCATTCTTTCTCTGCTCCGGCTCTGTGTCACTTGTTCCACTGAGGTCAGTCCCACAAGGGCTTTGTGTCGACACCAGACCTGTGTTTGCCTCAAACAGTCACCCTGATCCGGCATTTTTGGCTCTCACTCTTGAGGATTTGGGTATTTTTTACCGTGGAAAAAAAAATGATACAGTTAAGATATTGTGCCATCTAGTTGTACAATAAATTCTTGAGGTGATGGAACCATTGAAATGCTTTGTAAAAGAGCTCTGATCAGCTGTGTTATTTAATAAAATGTAGGATGTGACAGTTTTTATGGGTTGCTTATCAAACGCAATCCGCCTTCTCAATATTCAGATGATGTTTCCAAATGACACCCGCTGACACACTTTTCAAACTATCAGGACTTGTCATTCTTCTTCCTATTTTTTTACAAAGACACCTTTTCTGTCTGAGAGGAATTTGGATGAAAGAATTGTAGAAAAAAAAAGTGGGAATAAAAATAGCTAAACAGAGTCGGAACCAGTTACAGCAATAAGTCAGACACACAGTAAGGAGGCAAGGACATCGAGCCTTCAAAATCAGCTCTTCCTTCATAGCCAAAGCTGTATTTTAGATAAATGTTTCCAGGCTATAATTTAGAGCATCAAACAAACATAAAAACTTAGCATAAAACATCACCACATTTATGAATAAAAGAGGTCTCTGAGGTTTTGTGTGCCTTTGTACAACAACTATTGAAGGGAGTCAGACAAGAGAGATGATCTTCTAAAAAAATAGGATATGGCACAGCTTTTCAGTGTGGAAATGATGTCTCTGACAGGAATAAAGAGATGCAAAAAAGACCCATCAGTGAAACCTGGACAGACCTATCACTCAGTGGGAGGCCTTATTGCTACAAAGCCTCTGTGCCTTGAAGGATCTCTCCCCTTACTGTCATGTATATAGAGCATTGTTTCCTAAAACGGTATAAATCCATCTCCGCTGCACTGCTGGACATCCTCTGTCTGTGTGTGCTTACAACCGGGCCGTGAGCACAGACACAGACTCCAAAGATGCATGTATTATCTCCGAAGGGAATGGATGAGGTTTTCTCAAGTGAGTCGCTGTTGAAAAGAAGAGCACGCTGCATGTCCCTCTCCATCAATGGTCCCTGCAGCAGCACTCCACTGCCGCACTTTTTCTCTGCTCCAGCAAGCCCCGCTGGGAAGAAGCTGTTGCATATGCATAGGAGTCAATATGTTCAAACCTACCCCTTTGGCGGGTCATCCAGAGTCTAATCTGCAAAAGGATGTTATGGCAGGCAAGGGGAATCCAATTGTATATTACAAAGTCACAGACGATTGACCGACTGCCAGTCAGACACTGAGGCCAGAGAAAAGAGGATCGCTTCTCTTAGTGGCTTCCATCATTCTGTCCACACTGGCCACTGGAGCGGAAGATGTCTCCTCACTCAGCCCTGTGTCGATGCCGTTCTACTTAAAGCAGGTGGGAGATATTCATGGCCTCCCCCCAGACAAACACAGAGACTGCTTTGCAGGGCAGAAGGGGTCAGCTGGTGAGAGACATTAAACTAGTGTAGCAAAGTCAACTATCAATAGTTTACTCAGTTATGGCTATCTCTGGCTCAGCATGTATCAAATACTGGAATAAGGGAATAATGGTGATATTCCATTGTTGTAGTTATTAATAATTTATTGACCGCAGTCATATCTGAGTAGTATTAATTATATATCGACCTAAATTATGTTAGTTGGCAGTACCTATGTAAAAAACAAAAGGTACGTTTTTTGCTGTATGCTGTACCTGTAGCCATGTTCCCATCCAAATGCATCACAAATTTCATACAAATTTCAACAAATTCAGCAAAAGAAAATGTGATTGAATGCTTGTTTCCATCCACTGCTGTGTATAAGAATTGGTTCATGAGAAAGGCTGCAGGTGGCTTCGATTCTCCAGTTAGAAAACCAGAAGAAGAGGGGGCACAACTATGACATGACTAAAAAAGTTGCAGAAAACAGGCTGGAAATATGACATTTCTGTTTGTTTCATTTAATAATGTTAGAAAGGTTACATCAACAGATCACATATCAGAATCAACAGCGATCATGGATGTATTATAGAGTGATGAGTAAACTGTCAGAGCAGAAACAGATGATCAGTTGTGTGAGTTAAATGTTCACTATGTAAGAACTTTTTGAAAATAAGTGTCTCCGTCTCCCATTAAGCACATAAGCTCTTTTTCGAAACAGGCCAAAAACCACCTCAAGCAAATGTAAAAAATATTGCCGTTCCTATCTAAATTTTCAAATCTGATATATCAAAGTACATGGAAACAGAGCTGGTGACATATTTAACTAAATGGCAACTTGATTCAGGTTAAGAAAAGTTTAGCTTCATGGTATCAAGAGATCGACTTTTTCTGGTGGCAGGAAGAAAATTGTCATTGTTTCCGCTTTGTATGCCAAACCATCCACTCCAGCCTTATCCCTCTGAAGACTTTTGGTACTGAATAATAAGGTTACTCTTTATAACCAATTGGTTTCCCACTTTCTAGTAAGCAATTTCAAGCAAAGCACTCACAACTCGTTCCCTTCTCTGATTGTTTTATTTGGAAAATTTTAGCCTGAAGAGATATAATTATCCACAATTTCACAACAAAAGCAAAGTGTCCTCTGTACACCTGAATAAGTGAGGTTTTCTTTTTTTTTCTTTTTTTACAACAAAAAAGTAAAAAGTAGAGAAAAATGTTTCTTTTTGGAAACCACTGTATTAACCACTGTATTAGTATACCACTGTATACTGTTGGCATAAGTTAGTAAGTCAACCACTTAAAAATTGTAATAGAGTCATTAAGCACATACACAGTTTCTTACTTTACATTAAGCCAGATTTTTTTTTTTTTCCTTTTTTTAAACCATTTTCCCATTGTGTTAATCATTTTGTTTTTAATTCATCTTGTGACCCTTGGGGGGCTCTCAACCCTGAGGCTGTGAATCATTAAGCTGTCTGCAAAAGTCGGAATGACACCTGCTATTAAAATCATTAATAAAGAGTAAATAAAGTTACCGAGTCATAGTCTCACACTGGTTTTGGCTTGTGGCCCTTTAAAGCAAAGTACTACTTACAAGACCTTGCCACAGCATGCTGTACGTCTCAATGAGACTCTAATTGTTTTATTTGAATAGTTTTTACTTAAGATTTTCAAATACCTAGTATTGCACAATAAAAAAGCAACAATTAGAAAAAAGTCAGAAAAACCCAGTCCCAGGTCTCAGGTTGAAAACCATTGTATTCATACATCAGCAGAAATTAGAGGGTCATCTGTAATTTAAAATAGTAATAAAGTCATTAACAGTTTTCTCAGTTTTTATTAAGCTAAAAGTTCCCAGCGTGTTCTGGCTTGTGACCCTTAAGAGATAAGTACTGTCTGCTCACAACCCCTTGTCACAAGTTGCATAATGTGAGCAGAGTGCTGTTTCCTTCTCTGCTTCTTATATTGTAATAATTCCTAAAAGTTTCAATAAGTCAAACTATCTATTGTTTCACAATAAAACAGCAAAAAAGTCAGGATAAAAGTCAGAAAAAAATAAACCCCCAGAAAAAAATAAACCCCTTGATTACTGATCATTAAAATTAGCATTAACATTATGTATTTTGAATGTTATAAATATTGACTACTTTTGTCCAATACTCACACTGCGAAATAAATAGCTAAAACAGCTAATTCCATTATTTTTGTTGAGGGCACGTTGTTTTGGTTGCTTAATCTGAAGCATAACATAATTGCCTCATGATATAATTCATGGTGTGGGAACATAATCTTTCATTCTTGTCCAAAGCATGGTATTTTAGAGTTTCACCACTACAAAGCAACCCTATCTCATGAAGCTCTGTTTCACAAAATTGCATGAGCCTGAGCTGTAAGAAAACCCATTGTAAGCCGCTCTGAATGAGAAATTGGTTTTGGCTATGGTCCTCTCACCCCCTTTAGCTTGTTCACAATACTTCAGCCCACGTTTTCTTCAACCTCACAAAATTCTCTTGTGTCAGCCCCGTTCTGCACCCTCTCTCTGCTCGCTACCTCTGGCTGCTCATGTTGAATGTGAAGCCCTGTTCCTGCACAAGGCTGCTGAAGGAACTGCTCCCCTATACTGTACCTCCAGGCCACAGACCTCCACACCAGCTCTGCGCTCTCCTATGACTGCACACTTAGCTCCCCCTTCCCTGCGGCTACCTGGTCATTGCTCCACTTTCAACTCTTCTCCCTGCTGGCTCTCTAGCACTGCAATGACCTTCCCATTCTAGTCAGGACAGCAGAGGTACCCCTTGCTCTTCTGGAACAGGGCTGAAAATTCTTCTCTTTGAGAAATACCTCACGTTCTCCACAACCCCAACCTGAATCATATCTCCCTCTCCTATGTCTTTCACACCTACTTGCCTTTAAAAATGCCTCTTTTCATCCCTCCTCTTCTGTTATTGCTCCTATCTAAACGCATAACATTTTCCTAACAATTCACTATCCTAGCTGCATGGGTTGAAAGAATAGTTACTACACTCTGCTCTCTTCAGTGTTTTGCTCTAATGATGATTTCTGCACTTAAAATAATTGAAATCTATCTATAATCTATTAAATCTATGACAGTAGTGACAAGATGTGCAAATTGTCTATGCACCTTACACTAGAAAAACTACAGATATTTTCAACTGTGACAAAACAATGACCAAAGAACAAAAATATAATTGGCAACGCAATTTTCCCTTAACCCCTACAGTACATTTACAGTGTTGAACTGGCAGTTATGAAATCTTTGATTTGTCGGTTGCTCAGAATGTGTCTTCTTCATATTTTGCTTATACAGCTCAGCTTTGACAACTGCAGCAGTGCCTGTAACAGACAACTCGAAACCAAAACTAATCTCTTCACTCTTGTCTAAAAAGCCTCCGGACAGGACACACAGACTGACCATCCCTTTTTATATTACACTGATATAATTTGAGAACAAATATAAACTCTACAGAACATATATTACTGTATGATATGACAAATAAAACTAACCCCTCAGATAAAGTCCTGAAATACTATACTGACATCACAGAGATGTTGTTACTTGCTAAAAATATTTTCCAAGCAGGTAACACATCATTTTAGCTCACCATTATTTATAAGCAGTATATAAAAGTTAATAGAAGGTTTATAACACAGTATATTGTAGCCTTTAACCATAACAACCACAACACCTCCTGTTGAATGTACAAGTGTTCTATGAAAGATGATGAAGGATTTACCATGTACAGTAATATCAAACTAGTACTTCTGAGGTCAACTTCAACATGTTTTAATATGTCTTCATGAGCTCTGAACACATTTAGAAGGTAACTGTAAGGACTGTAAGGATTTATTCATGCGTGCAAAAATGTGTGTAATAATATATAATTATGTATTATTTGTATAAACATATACAATTAAATATGATTACAGCCATGGTATACTGTGTTATACTGAGCATTTATTAAATTACATGCTTTTTTTTTCATTTTTTTGCAGGATTAAAATTGTTTCAATAAGTTAAGAAATTAGTAACTATGGGACATTTTGCATTTGCTTTTTTTTTTAATTAAAAAGGACACTCCACAGATTTTCCACCACAAATTCAGTTAATCCATTATGTTTACTACTCACCACTCACTCTAAAAACTATGGAGGAGTTTTCCAAAGTCTGACTAAATGAGCTTGGAAGAAACCTCTGTTACAAAGTGGCGGTGTGGAGTGTGAGGGAGATGAGTGTTTACTATCAGATAGATTTTAATGAAAGAAGTAAAAGAAGTGTAGGATCCAATTTTTTTCCTCTTTAACCCATGATAGTGACTTAAAGTCAAAATAACTTGGCTTCTGTTCCAACCATATTGACCATTATATGTAAAAATCTTCGTTGTGCATCCCGTTTTATGGTTATACAATTTCTAATGCTGGAGACCACTCTTTATCTTTTCAGTCTTTTAACATACTGTCGATGGCCTTGTGTTTTAAGTCTCTTTTGCACAAGCTGCTCAAGCTGCAGATTAAAAAGGTTTCTTCAGAGTAAATCTCAAGGATTTTATAAGGACTAATCCTGACATATTTGGTGTGATTTAATCATATTTTGTGAAAGTCAGGTTTGCAATCTTCAGGAGAATCTGTTGTGCCCCCTATGTTCAATAACTCCATATAATTTCATTTTGGCAGAGTTGACAATAATGCATCAGCAGCTTTTGACAAATTATTGATTCTCGACTCAGTATGCATTAAATTCACGGTAACTGTGTGACAGAAGGCATAATTCAATTCTCTTTGCACAGAGAGCTCTTTAGTCATGACTATACGGCCTCGGAATGGCAATGCACACGGCTACGTTATTATACCTATCAAGCACACTAATGATCTATCTCAGGGGCACAGGTACAGCCGAGTAATTTATGGGAGCTGGCAGAATTCTACAGGTTAATGCCCTCCATCAAATGTCCACAGAGAAATATACAACACAGCACACTGTATGCACATGTCACTTTGTGCTCCTCTCTCAACAAAACTGTATCATGGCATTTTGCTTGATTGCCACTTCTGTTATCTTTTTTTCTTGAAATACCACATGCCACTTGACAGAAGAGCAAATGACATGTTGATGGGGGCTGAGTGTTCCTGTCAGTTCGTTGTTGGTTTCTTAGTGTGAAATGAAAGATCCGTTTTGGGAGACAGCTTAGGTGTGGTAGCTATCACAATAACCTTGCCACTCCCCATACCCCCCGCTACAAACCCACCCCCCCACCTCTCGTTAATTCTTCTCGCTGCGGTACGGTTGAATGGACAAAATCCCTGGACAGATTGATACATCGTGCTTGCCAGAGTGACGTGAAGAGAGCCCCCCCCCCCCCTTCTTTATGCTGTCACCACCATTACCTTACCCTCCTTCCTCCTCTCCACCCTCCCATCCCCATGAGCTGCTGAGGTGACAGGTCATAAATCCCTACAGACATGGGCGTGGGGGGGTTTCTGAGGGTGGGGGTGGGGGGGTCGGTAGCTGCAACACAAACCTGAAGGAGATTTCTCCTCATGCATAGAAAGCTGTTTCCCCCTCACCGACAATGTCTCCCTCAGGGATGCTACTGCCAACTCACTGCATGCAAAGTAGTCTCTCCCTCTCCCTCTCTCGCTCTCTCTCACTCACTCTCTTCCTTTCGCTCTCTCAATCTCTCCCTCTCTGTGCAAATGGGGTACGGGTCTTTGGGAACTTTGTGGCGCGGGATAAAAGGCAGGGAGCGGCGTCTCACAGAATTCGCCACCCTCCCTATCATCCAGATGATCCTGAATGCCAATTACCCTCCCCAGCTCTGCAGGGAGCAGCCTGTCACTCAGGATGCGGCTCGTGTGTGTCGGGCATTGAGGAGCCAGGCGCTAAGAGTTTGCCGCTGGAGGAGTCAAAAGCTACAATATACTGTTTGTTGCTGGACAGATGCAGGACAACTCATAACACACTACCAGCATGCTCAAAGGCATGCAGGTACACATAAACTAACACACATAGAGAGGACACACAAGCATATCCGCGATGCCTAACATAGACAGGCTACATCAGCAGGTCGAGGAGGAATTTGTGCTTTGAGTCTGGATCCAGTGGTGACATCTAAACCTGTTTTTTTGGGACAGCCCAATAAAATCAATAAAACTACAAAAACAAGAACAGAAAAAGAGTTTTTAAATGTTTGACTGTTACAAAATAATGGGTTGGGACAAGCATAACTAAAATGAAGTTATACTGTAGAGGAAAAAAATACCAAAAATGTATTGTGGTTATAAATACGTTTAGAGTTTGATATACTACAGCACACACACATAATCAAGAATAGCTCTATGTAACATGAGGCATGATGTGTTGATATTTATTGAACATTTATCCAAATTACCTGTTGTTAAATTAAAGTGCAACCAAGCAATCAGGCTTTAGCTGCAAGGAGTGAATACTGAATAAATTAACAAAAAAAGGCCCGTTGCTGATCTAATTTATATTTTTATATAGGCCTAAGCAATGGGTCGACCATATAACCTCAGAAGGTCAGCAGTTAACTAGCTTACCTTAAGTGGTAGGCCAGAGATCTGAATGTCAACCTTAGGCTAATTACTGTATATAACATACTGCACCTATCCTAATGCAATAAATCTACATTCATCAGTTTTAGCACATGGGTAAAATGTCTCTTTATTATATTACCCTTTCTCCTCTCTTGCTTTCTTCACTTCACTTCAGTCTAGTGTTATATAACCATTAGCCAATAAGATTATCCGTATGTATGCAGGTCTGCCTCTCAAGAATGATGAACTATAACTTCAAATGCAGAATTAGGACATAAAAGAAAACGGACTACAAATACATATACAGTGACATCCTAAGATGCTTTAATCTTTAAGTTATGAAATGTCATGGTAACATATCAAAGAATGAAAAAAAAAAAGGATCATTAGGAATCAACATCAAAAAGCGATTCTTTCTTTTTGACCTGACAGAGCCTTTGCGTTGACATTTCCTTACCTGAACCGCTGTTAGGACAGCCTGCATTATCTCTCCCTCATCATTTTTTCAACCACATTTTGATGATTCAAACAGCACTGCGCTATCGGTCATTCTTGTGAGCAGATGCTGCCCAGATCCTTCCATGTATTGCCATTTCGTCTTTATTGCCAGCCGGCTTATCCGGCACTGATGGAATTGTTAAAAAGCAGATATGAGCAGAATCTAGGAGGACCAGCCTTTGTCAGAGCATGCGTTCCCATCAGATGAGAGCATGACGATAAGAATCTGAGCAACGCCTGCAGGTCGTGTCACTCTATGCATAACAATCTACGGCTGTGTGGCTGAAAGAAAAACACTTTGAGACAGCAGAGAAGGGGCTGTTATGGCGATGAATATGTATAAGATGTCTTGAATCTTCTTTTTTGACAAACTTGATTGATCAATATTGCATACCCCTCAGTTTCAAACAAAGAGGCAAATCAAGATTTTGTTTGTACTTTCTGAAGCTATTTAAAGGTTGCTAAGGTATTCACGTGTGTCTGTGTATGTACTGTTTTAAGGTCAAAGAATACATAGTGAAAGCATAAGCTACAGTACACATTTCATATATAAAATGAATACCTAACTTACATGTTATTTAATATCTTATATCTTATTTTAAAAAATACATCTAAAAATCAATTTCTCTTGTCCGAAGCAGACCTGTACCCTGTCTATTGCCCAATTTCAGTTGGGATTGGCTCCAGCCCTCATATGGCCCTCCAAAGGAAATGTGGTTATTGATAATGGATGGATTGGTCAAAGCACATTACTTAATGATTAAACCACATGGAACAACTGTGAAGCCCAGAACGGACAAATCAAATACCAGCTCTAGTTAGAGCCTGTCATGTTTTCACTGGTTTTGCTGCCAAGTGTCTCATATACACTTGATAGGGGAGGGTGAAGCGAGGGTATTTTGGTTGCAATCTGCAGCCACACATTTGGTTCTTTAAATCGTATAGCAAAATACTGACATGGCATAAAAATAACAGTTTAAAAACACACAATAAATATTGGTCAAAAATGCTAGTTTAAGAGTTTTTTTTTTTAGAAGTTATGAACAAAAATAGCACTCCCAGTGTTTTTGATTCAGTTAATGCTACAATAAATGAATTTTTGGCCATTCGGGGGCAGTGGAAACAAGCTGGAACTACAACATTAAAATATTGTTGCCTCTGGTTTGCTCTCCACCAGCTCCTTAAGGAAATATCTGACTCTACAGCTGCCAAATGTTCCACTATGTTTAGCAATCCCCAGCTATGTCTGTCTGCTGTTTGGGGTTTTTAGCTCAGTTGCCTGTTGTGGCTGAAAAAAGCGCTGATGACACCAATGAGAGTGAACCAGAACAGTAACGTTTCAGGCTGTAAAACCAAAACAATTAGCTGAAAAATGCTATAAAGCTCCACAGAGAGTAACTGCAGAGTTGGCTGATAATTCTCTGTGGGTTCATCACTAGGAGTGACCCATTTTCATATACAAATAGTCAATTAATTTAATATAAAAATATGAATTACGGCTGCTTTAACTTCTTGACTTCAGACTGTTTAACTTCAGTCATTGTTCATCTTTGACCTATAATTCTCAAGCTTAACAACAAGAGAACTATTTTCCCTCTCTCACTTTCTCAACTCAGAAATAGCACCAAAAAACTACCTGTCAGTTTTAGTAGGGGGTGGGAATGATGTGGGAATCTGAGTGGCTTATCGCACCTCTGCTGTTTAATTAGGAAAATATAAGCATTAACTTAAAACTGAATGAATAATTAATTAACTTTTTTTTTTGTTCATAAAATTCACGATTCATTAATTTATTTTAACCCTGTCTGGATATGATACTCTCACATTATAAATTAGGTTTTGCTGTCATCAGTAGCTCTATTTTGCCAAGAAAGACATAGTAGTGTATTTACAGAAGAAAGAAAATCACTGCTGTAATTTAACATATATATCAAAATACATCTCATTATCAATTCAAAAAATCAATCAATGAATCAATCATTGACTCCAAGCATGTCGTTTTTTGTGGGACAACATGAAACAAGAAGGGACAACAAGAAAAAGTTTGGGGAAATATGAAACAGCATTGCTTAAAGCTTCTGCAGGTTTTGGATTCTGCTCCACATACCTTTGCTGTTGAACATTTTGAAACACAAGTAATGTCATTCTGACCTTTGGGCTTTGCCATCGCCTCTCCATTCTCCTGCACATGCAGGCAGAACTCCGTCTGGGAGGAGAATACAAGCTGGCATGCCAAACACCCTACACAAAACAGGGTTTTAATGGTGCAACAGGACGTACGCATGTGATCAATAGAGACAGTTGCCTGTAAAGGTCAGGCGGGGCTGTTGGTAAACACTGCAGTGAAACTTGTGATGAGCCTTGACTTTGCCTCTTGATCAGCACCCAGCACTCGCCTGGTGTATTGTGCCTGGGGAGCAGTTTGGAGCATTGCTGGATAGTTGTTGGCTCTTCGGTAGCGCCTGATTGGAGCATGACTGCGGGGCAGACAGAGGCAATGCCAGGAAATAAAGACAAGATTGATTAGTTTTACTTTGACACACCTCCAGCAAACCCCCACACCACCCACGCCTCCACTGCTAGAGTGGACACACACACAGATAAATAGACAGTGATGTGCTGGTAGACAGAAAGGTGTGTAAACTAGATCTGTCTTTATAACGTGTGATTCTAATGTCTTCGATTCTACTCTGGTAGGAAAAAATAAAATCTAATGCTTGTGTGTGATAAAAAAATAAATAAATAAATAAAATAAGGTTAATTATGAAGAAACTGAAAGATCATTGTTTAGGACTTCGACAGAAGGTTTCCCATGCTGGGACCAGGACTCCTCAAAGGTTCTCAGAATAAATCTGAGGGGTCATAAAATGATTAACAAGATAGGGGAAAAAAAAAAAAAAAAACACATTCTGATGGACAAATCATGTTTAATTTTTGACTATATTTATTGATTGGATATTATTTTTATTTGCAGAATAGCTCACAAAATATAGATTATGGAACCTGTGATAAGGGGCACAAGTACATTTAGTTTTCTTTTGAAGGATCTTCATGTCACAGCTTACCATTTTGCAAACCTGTCGACCTGTTTGAAATGTGTTGCACCTCTGATCAAAACCAGTATGACTGGTAGGTGTAGTTGGGTTTGGTCAAAAATGTGCTTCTCTGATACATCCAACAGTGATGTCACACACTGAAGTACACTTTAACATTAATTCAGCAAGGTAAGATGTTAAAGCACTGCAGGTCAGTAAAAATACGATTTTTAAGTTTCTGTTAAGTTGCTCTTTAATGACATATCGCAAGTAGTGACCTTAGTGGGGAAATATTGCAAGACAGTCCAAAATGAAGGACTTCTTTGCTGCTGATCACATTTGCTGCGTCACACTATCCAATTTTACTCACTAAGGTACTCTTCTGAATGAAAAACAATGCAAAGCTTTTGTCTTTGTATCCATTTTACCCCAAACAAAATTTGCCACAACCACCAGTTCTCACTGCATGAGCCGCAAGTAGCCACTAAGTCAACTATCCAGTAACACCTATATGTCAGCAACAGTGTGGTAATGATTTTATTTATTTTTTACTTTTTATTTTATTTGACTCAACAGGATTCATTCTGGTTTTCTTTACAAACAGAATAACATCATGAGGCTCCTTGCAAACAGAAGGAGCTCCAGAGTACACTGTAAACATTGCAAGGAGAACATGCATCATCAAGCTTATACACTTCATCCACACCTCAGAGACTGCAGCCTGACAGCCTGTAACACACACGTTAGGTGGACAGTAACAGCCAACCTGTCCGTGTAAACACATGAATGCATGTGGCAATGAGCATTTTGTCAAGCTGTTTATTCTTTTCCTTCCTTGTCAAGGCGCCGTGTGCCGTGAGGCAGCCTGCTGCAGACAAGGCAGGCATGCACTGGCTGGTCCTATGTGCTTTTCAACATGGCAGTGCCACACACAGGTTAATATGATAGTCTCCTGCCTTATCTAATGTGACGAGGGGCCTTTCTTGGCCGTGCCACAAAGCTGCTTTGAAGCATCTGTCAATGCCCTCCCCTGGATAAATGTCATGTGTGGAATATCTCAGGTGGCAGCTGCACCATTGCAATTGCAACGGCAGGAAGCCAGAAAACAGCCCAAAGCCTTACACTCCTACACTTGGGACAAGGGAGGAGGTTTCTTTATTTTTCTGTCTCTCTCGATCTCTTCTTCTCTCTCTCTCTCTCTCTCTCTTTCTTTTTTAGAACAATCTGCAAGGTCACACATCAACAAAGTGACAAGAAAAAATAAATAAATAAAAGGTTTATTTGAACTCTATTTCTCTCAGAAACAAAAACATGTAGTGGACCTATTACTACTTTGCTGCTTTTCATTTTTCCAGCCATTTATTACTTTCTATTTTTTATCTGGAAAAAAGGATGTTTGTGTCTGCAAAACAAGATGATGCGCCATTTGCAGATATTCTACCAAGCATCTGTCTAAGACATTTCTCAGAGGCCATTTTATTCACAGGGCCATTCACATAATGTCCTTTTAAATGGAGAAAGCCCTTTGATACCAATGGTTGGCAAGACTCTCACTGAAGCTCACTGAGCCTTGCATACTCATTGTAATCTTTGTTACCTGCCATTAGACTGAGGTGGCGAAATGGAGGAAGCCTTGGGATACTAATCTGATTGTCTTGCTGTTGCATTCAAACAGAGACTTCTTTTGCAGCTTGGCAACATTCACTTAGAGAGTTTTCAATGTCACATACTTAAATGGAGTGCATCATTTATAGCCTAAGTCCTGAATGACACACAGTTTGTCACCAAAAAGAAAGCAGCATTCCCTGTATTACTATCATCCATAAAGTTTTTAAAACCCGGAATGTGGCCATGGCTTATGTGGCCATTATGTCTTCATAATGAGGCTCAGGGTTTTAGATCAGAAATATCTTGCATAATGCAAAAATTTAAAAACAAAAATTCTGGTTACTTTATCCTCACTGAATAGTGTATTTAATCATTTCACACTCAAACTCCTTATGTGACCACTTCAGTTTACAATTGAGACAGAACAAGACATTCTGAGCATTGTATTATCATTGGAGCAGGTTTTCACATATATGCAGATGATGTCAATATATCCAGATGTGCTGTGACACCACTTACATTGCATGGCAACATGGTTTAAGAAAATGTCTCTTCAGCTGACAAATGCTTCACTGTTTTCAGGATGTTAGTCTGCTGTTGAGCAGCAAGTGTGCAGTGGGGTTTTAGAGTTGTTGCATTAAAAACAGCTGCCTGCCACGGTCAAAAACAACTCTATCAGAGCGGTTTGAATGAATCAAAACAGCAAAGTTGAAGGGTGGACAGGCTGTAACTCACTAAAGCTCCATACAGCGGTGATAACTCTCTGATGTAGTGCTTGTTTTTTGAGTTTTACAGTGTTTTTTATTATGTCATGGTTTGTGTTTGCTGTTTTGTATACATATACATACAAAGACTCATCTAAGGACAGGTTAACTACAGTAGCTTAGATATTATACTATATGTTATGAAGTTATATAGTAAGTTAGTTAGTTAGTTAGTTAAGTTTAGCTAGATAATTAGACTACTGTAGTGTTTTACATTCAAATGTTTGGTATATATATATATATATATATATATATATATATATATATATATATATATATCAGAAGAGAAAGGAGAAGAACACATACAAATCCTTCCAGAGTTCAACTGCCAAAACGAATTTGACAAGCGCCAACTGATCATTCCTGAGGCAAGGAGATGCCATTTTCCATGGATGAGGGAAGTAGATGGATTTGGACTTAGACTGTCCCAAACTATTTTTGCATTGCATCTTTCCAAAATGAACAAGTTTTTTTAAAAGCAAGCAGCTCAGAAATCATCAATCATCATAAGGCAGGTCAGATTAAGATTAACATAACTAACATTATGACAATAACATATAACATATCAGAATAATGTAGCCTTACACTGGGCTGTTGTTATAGCCAGGAAGACAGTTTCAGCAGAGCAAGTAGAGAGCCGTGAAATTATTTCAGCTCAGTGTGAATGTAGATTGCTGTTGTTCTACTTATCCAGTGAGGATGGAGAAGCCTTTCCACTCCAGTAAAGACTTGGATAATTGGAGTTTTGTATTAAGATTGACACCAGATGAAAGTTGGTTATTAACACAGGGTGAAGCGTGGCAGATTGTTTATTAGAATCCTGTCACTATTTACAACCCAAAACGGCAGTGCCTTGACATTGAGAGTTCAATTGAAAATGCGGTATCAAATTGATATTCTGGCAAAGGCGAGTTTTAGCTGTGGACTTTGTTTCCTTTCTGAGTTTCAGTCAACTGACTCAAACTCAAAGTGTACAATAAATACTATAAGATATACATTGTCAAAATCAAACAGCTATAATTTACCACAACAGAAGCTGCTGCGTTATAGATTTGTGAAGAAAATCTTTTGTATTGTGGATATTTGCCTTCCGAATTTCAAATTCAATCAAGGAGGTGGAACAGAGATAAATCAACTGCAATCACAAACAAACAGCACTGACATTTAAAGTAAGATGAAGCCAAAATTTATTCTAGTATCAAAACTGGGACTGAAAATACATTTAAAAATACACATACCAATTATTTTGCAGAAAATGTGAAATAGGACAAAAAAATATATATCACCTCTTAATTTTTAGGGTTTTTTTCAGCCTGTCCTTTTTCATGGATTATGCATATTGTCATTGGAAGAAGAACATTTAAAAAACAACTATTTCCCTTTCCATTAAACACTTTAAAAGTTTGAGTCTTCAGGCCTGTAAACTTCAGTAGAGCAAAAGGGGTGACAGTTCTGAGAATAGGACTAAACTTCCCTTTGCAATCCGACGCTTTTAGCATATCGCTGTTAAAAGGAAACTTCACATTCAGTTTTTGATCACTGTGCACAAAATCACATAAATTCTTGTTGGCATATTGATGTCAATACAGGAAAATTCATATTGTGTTAAAAAAAAAAAACAAAACAAAACAAAAAAAAAACTGGATATAAAAGTGTGATTTAACAAATTTTTCTTGCGCTTCCATATCGGTGATAGGCAAGATGCTGAAATATTGTTTATGTTCACAAACCCCCGTCAGGTGTACGTTGCTGATATGCTGTGTAGGGGTCAATCAGTCTCCCCATATCACCTGCCCCCAGAATCGCAAACAAAGCACAGTTAAACCAGCACCAAACATGAGAGTCCTGTCTGTCAAAGTGGAGACCTAAACAAAATTACTCTTCAGATCTACACAAATCACAAGGGTGCCATATTTTTCATTCAAAGTGGTGAATTTTGCTGAAGGATGAGAGTTTCTCACACTGAAAAAGAGGACAGGACAGAGGAGGTTTTCAAATCACAAATACGTGCTGTTTGGTTTTTGGGAGATATAGTATATGCTATTTATATGCATGCATGTACATGCAAACCTGTATGTACTGTATTCAGGCATATACTGTATATACTGTATACAATGTGAAAGCATTTGCATGTGAGCAGGGTCTTGTTTCAAACTTTTTTTTTTTTTTTCCTTTTACATCTCAGCGCTGTCTCACCCAACTCAGGATCCTTTGCAAAGCTCAAAGCTGTCCTTGGTGTGGGGGTGTAGGGATGTGTGTGTCAGTGTGTGTGTAAGGCAGGTGGTGTCTGGCTTAGTGGCTGAGTGTGTCTGCTTTACCCTCCCAGTAAGTCAACGTGCAGCGATCTGCCATAGGTAAGCCAAGTCTGACTCAATCTCTTTCACTTGCACCGTTACTGACTCCTTTTCTTATTCTTAAGCTCTTTTTCTCCCTCCCTCACACACACAAGCACACACACACATACACACATACACACACAAGTGAAAATGTTAGAACAACCTTATCTGAAGCACACCAGCCTCCTAAAAACACCATGACATGCCTAATGAATCTGCATGGATTTTGCAAGTCAAAATCTGCTCCTACAGTATGAAATCACTTGATGTGTTTTGTATTTGCTCTGTTAAATCTTCAGCAGCTTCCTGACTTCAGCCTAGGAGCTTCAGTTTCTAGTAACTGATAATGACATGAAGCTTGAGGCTTTGGCACAGCAAACATGGGACCAAATTGGCTTATCTATCATGCTATACAATAAAGATATACAAAAAAAGTGCAATGTTCTGCACCCCTCCACCCTCCACCCTGCTGTCTCTCTTTTTTTCCCTTCTTCACAATATATAGCCTGATTTCCCTCTGATGACTGGTGAAAAGAAATGGGAGCAGTGCTAAATTATGCACTATGGGGATATCTGCTTTCCTGTTTTCTCACAAGATAACGGGTTGTTGTTCCATCCTTTGTTATGGACCGTGCGTGCCCATGGGATGATTAGTAGAACAAAGGATGGGAGAAAGCAGACCTGCTTGTAGTTCAAAACAAGTTCTTCATGCCTTTGAAGATGCACATTTACTTCAGGCAAAAGTGGGTTTGGAAGAGATGTGCATGCTGTCAGACGTGCATACACACACACACACACACACATACACTTACATTCCTATACCCACAGCAGAGTGATAACCAAGACCTTTGACCAATTTGATCCCGAACCTGCTGCCTGGTGACATCCACGTGCAATTAAGGAAACGCTTGAAAGTGAACAGATAGTGTGCACCCTCAAGGTGAAGGTTATGAGAGCGCTGTTTAGCAAAGATATTTGATCCATTATACATTGTTTGTGTCTACAGCTGGTACAACGAGAATAATAAATATTGTATTAGCTGTGGGACCTACATCTCCGTCTCCCAGACAAGTTCATAACATTCTCGGCAGAGAAGGGCGGGACCTCCTGTGGCTTTTTTTTCAGTCCTCTTCTGTTCTTTTCCCTCCTGCTCACTGAGATCGCTTACAGAAAAGACTGCATTACAACATGCAACATGTGCACCACAGCCAGGCGATCGTTGCATTTTTCATTTGGCCAATGAGCAACCGGAACACCTGCATCAGCAGCTTGTTAAAAATGGTGATCACTTTGTCACAAATCAGGCTGCTGTTACTCGCGTTGTCTCTCAATCCCTCTGAGATTTTGATGTTTGCTATTTAGACTGTTGGCTGTGTTGAAGTGTGAGGTATGTACTGTATGCTGGCAATTCCCTGCTTATAATGGGGGCTGACAAATGTAATTAATAGACCAAAAAAAATGTAAATATTGTAGAGAGTAAAATCACACTTACCTACCACTTTATTTGTGAAACTGGGTTCACACCCCTCATAAATCTGCATGACATAACTCTACAGTACATATCACACTTCCGCCATTTTAATCTGACACTTAAAAAGTGTTACATTAATAAAGAGTATTTCTACGACTCTGTAGGTAAGTTTTATAAGTTGACATTTAGTTTGAATTCACCAAAAATAATCCCTACCCTGGGTGAACAGATGAATGAGAACCTCAGTATAATTGACTGCAATGTTGCTCTGCTATTTCCTCCCAAAGTAGATTTTTGTGGCTCAAGCATCTGACCAAAACTCTGGAGAGCGACGGCTTCACCACAACCTGTCAGTCAGTCTGCACATTAACTGCTATTGGCTGGAGGGATAGACAGAGAAAGATGGATTACACCTCTACTGTCCTTCAAACTTACTCTCTGTGGCTTTGAGGTAAAAGCATCAGGTTAAGCTGTTGTGCACGTGTAATTGATTTTTTTTTTCATGTTGCTGTAATTCACAGTGATGATCATCACGGTTTTACTGTGCTTACCACCACAGCAATTATTATTCATCATTAATGCAGTAGTAGCTGTGCATATGTCCTGCTGTCTCCCTGCATCTGTTGTTAGACGCAGTTCCTACATATGGTGGATCCTACACCATGCTTGTCATGCAGCCTGCCTTGTTTATCGTGGACTGCTATGCCATGACAAAGGTGTTGACATTCCTCTGCACTTTTTTCTCACCTATAAATGCCTTGTCATCAAGAAGCAATTTCATATCTGAGCCTGAATAACTGGTGCAGTGTTATTAGGGTCAGGCCTTACAAAGCTCCCAGTGGATAGCATCTACTCCAACCAGTTGTCATGGTGTTAAGTACAACAGGTTTCCACAATCACAGTGGAAAAGTGTGAAAGCTGGTTTCAGAAAAAAACCTGTCACTTTTGAAGGCAACTGTAAAATCTGTGCCTTGAGAAAAACTCTTATCAACTTTAAAATGAACCAAAAGGCAGAGCACTGACAAAAAGCTGCGTTTTTACATTTTTTTTTACTATTTTGCAAAGAAAAGTAAGAGTGTGAAGGCTACGATGACAATGAGATGAGAAATGACAAATATCTTACAAAAAATATATTTTTTATGTTGATATACTGCACACAAATCAAAAAGAAAGTGCAGATATAAACCATAAAACGATGACACTAGAGACCAAACTGTAATCATTAGTTGAGCAATGGTTATTTATAAGAACATTTTGTCTCTACACCACCACATTCCTCTTTTATTGAAGAGGTGGACCATGTGACCTTGATACAGTAGGCCACTGTTGGTCAGCAATGATTCATTAAAAAAAAATAAATAAATAAATAAATAAAAATAGACACTGAGGTAATTACTTCTTTAAAATGACTAGCTTCACATTATTAGTAAAGAAGATTGAAGACAACTCTCATGACTCTGAAGCTAGAGCTCAAAGTCAATTAGCTTTTATTAGCAAAGAATGTAGGTAAGGCGAAACAGCTAATATATAGCTCACTCCAAATAACAAGCATATGACATATGAGCATGATTGTTCCCTAACCATGACCAAGTATTTTTTTGTGTTTTAACCTTTTAACTAAATTACAATCCTGGAAGGGGCAAATGAGAAAATGGCTCTTTAAATTAATTTTGTAATGGTAAGTTGGTCAGGTTTGAAAAGAACTGCAAATGTCATTTTGCCTGCGAAATCACAAATTACAAGGCAATGACAAATAATCTTTTTTAATTTTTTTTTATTTAGGTTGCAGAATTTGTTGTGTTCGCTCTTTATTCAGAGATAAGAATATCCATAGAAAAGCAGTAGATTTGATTAAATTCAACTTATCTAACCAAAAGTGCAAAAATCAGAGGAAGTTCAGCGTAATGTACATATGTAGGGAGATATATAAATAACGAGGTGATAACAGCCAACTGGAAATTACAGTTGGTGGTTATCACCTCGGTGTAGAGTTTAGCAAGGTGACAGCTGATGGGGAAAAAGCTGTTCCTGAACCTGCTGGTTTTGGAACGGAGAGTCCTGTAGCAACTCCCAGATGGAAGGAGGGCAAACAGTTTGTGACCTGAGTGAAAGGTGATACCCTCTGCAGACACTGCTTGTGCTTAGGGAGCGGAGAAGCGGTAGTGAGCCGGGCAGTTTTAATCGCGCTCTGCAGTTCTTCCGAGACAGAGCAGTTGCCATACCAGACTGTGATGCAGTTGGTAAGAATGCTCTTGATGGTGCAGTGGCAGAAGTTCACCAGAATCCAAGGAGAGAGATGGGCCTTATTGAGTCTACTCCTCTTCTGGAGGTAGTCAGGTTGGAGGCGGCCCAGTGTAGGTGATAGTCAAGTTTTGAAAAGAGACAGGACCTGCCTTTCAAACCACTGAGTGCAACACAGCAAAGGTGTGTCTAGGCACCAGTAAGATGGATGAGATGGTGGTTTTGAAGGATATGGGGACAGCTGCTTGGGGCCAGTGACAGGTTGAAGATGTCAGTCAAGACCTTAGTCAGCCAGCACAGGCGCTGAGCATGCATGCAGAGATACCATCAGGTCCAGCAGCCTTATGGCCACCTCCTGATTCTCCCAGTCAAAGTGAGCATAAAAGCTGTTAAGCTGGGAAGGAGGCATTGCTGTTGCTGTTTGGTGGCACCAGGTTTCGGAATAGTTGTTGAAATGCTTATCAATCCTTAGTCTGTGGCTGTGCTTGGTCCTCCTGAAGCCCGTCCTGATCTGACAATGGTGTTGTGTGCCTTCAGCAGTAGGTGGACATCTTGGTTCATTCATAGCTTGAGAGTGGTAATAAAGTTGATGCTTATGTAGTCCAGAACAAAGACGGCATAGGAATCAAAGTCAGTGTGGGAGTCCAGGGTGGCAAACACACTCCAGTCCGTGTTTTCAAACTGGTGCTGCTCCCTTTGGCTACACTTTAACAGTTCTCACAGAAGGTTTAACACATTTGATGAGTGGTGTGTATTTGGGGATTAGGAACAAAGAGAGGTGGTCAGACTGTGAGGCAGGAGACATGCTGGTGGAATTTGGGGAGTGCAATTTTCAAGCTGGTGTGGTTGAAATTACCTGCACCAATAAAGGCTGCCAAAGATTGTGTGGTTTGTTGTTTGCTAATGGCAGCATGTAGTTCTTACATGGCAAGTTTAGCATTAGCATCCAGGGAGGTATATGTTGCAGTCACAATAGTAGACGTGAACTCTCTGGGCAGATAGAAAGGTTTCCACTTAACCACGGGATGCTCTATGTTAGCAGAATGGTAACTCTCAATTGTAGCCATGCGCAAAGCTTTTACATAAGCATTTACATAAATGCACAGTCCTCCACCTCTGGAGTCGTCAATTCTTCTGTCCACCCACAGCGCTCCGTTAGCTCAGTAGTGCTTTTGGGAATGCCACTGTTTAGCCATGTCTCTGTGAAAATCACGATGTTAATTAATTTGTGGGAGATGATCCTCAGCCGCAGCTCATCCTTTTTGTTCGCCAGAGACTGAACCTCAAGGAAAATTCTGGGTAGAGATGAGGAGTTAGCTTTAACTTAGCCATTAGTCCTCCTTTCTTCCATTGCCTTTTTTTCATGATCACAACGCCACCTGTGAGCACTTCTGGCTGATGGAGCTGGGTTGGTAGCCTCCAATGCCTCAGCGATCTCTGGCATACAACTTAATCATTGATAAAAGTGTCCAGGTCATGAGATCTAATGTCCAAAAGTCCATGTCGACTGTAGAAGACATATGCAAGCCTGTTCTGAGTAAAAAGGCTTTGAACAAAATGGCAGATAACTACTAATTTGAGAGACACTGAGCCTTGTGCTCCATTGTGCACCATCTTAGTCTCAACAGAGTGCAACCAACAGTGCTGTATTTATGTATGACATATTTTGCTAGTATAAAGTTTCATATGAATGTCATATACAGGACTTTTTTTTTTTTTTTACTTTGGCTAAACTACAGTTTCTGCCTGTGTAAGCAGTAGACCTGTGAAAAGGATAGGAGGTAGAAAATGTCCTGGGTCATGTTCATGTTTCAATATCCAAGAGAAAATCCAGGAATATGGTATTTACCTGTGGTCCTCGACTATATAAGATAAGTAAAATGTAATTTCCCTGTGCAAATATCTGTGAAATTAAATACACAAAAAAAGACAGCTTTACAGGCCCTGGATTTATCCTGACCATATTTACTTAGTATTTTATTGCATGTTCAGTTTAAGAGAGAGAAATATCACAAATGAGTTTATGACATTTCATGTCTGGGTGGTTCTGCATTTCTGTGAGGAGGCAGCTGAGAAGGAGATATGGAGTAAGTAGTTCTCTATTGGCAGTGATAGACCACTCTATCAACAGGCTGAAGGAAAGTTGTGATTGAAACAAGCCACATATTCCCTTAAACTATATTTTTATATCAATGATAAGTTGTAGATGATAAACAGGTTGGGTGTACCGCGTTTAAATCTCATCAGAGGTCGGGCGTGGAGTTTTCAGAGGAGCAGTCCCCTGTATGTATCACAAGTCGAGCCACTTACATGCCAACTTCTGCTGGTTTCCAATCCATTTTGAGAGTTAGTCACATTTCCAAGTCTGGATCATATTTTTCTGCTCTGGGACGTTGCCAGCTACAATCAAACTGCCTTGAACTTTAACCAGTCCAACCATTTTCATAAGCTCCATTTTCTATTTGAGGTGGCGAGAGCACACTTATCACTTGAACCTTCCAGGGGAGTGTTTTTTTGTATTTTATTTTATTTTTTTCTTAACAAAAAGCCTTTCAGCTTGCATAGCCAATTCAACATCTTGAGTGTAACTGGCACCCGATTTTCAAGTCTCATATGCTGAAGTCATCCTGTGGGTGGTTAAACATGAGGAAATGTAAATCACTGGCTCCAATAAATACAGGTAGTTAAATGCTGCATAAATGGCACATGGTGGTAGGCAAGCCTTCGAAATAAATCAAACAATTGCCTGAAGTGGTGAATGAAATCAATATACTTTGAAGAATCTTCCAAATAACAAGTCACTCACTTTTTCTACCAATGTATTGCTGTCCAAAGGTTGAAATAGTGCTTTTAAGATATGTCCTTTTACTTTTCCTAAGGCTACTGGACAAAAAAAAAAAAAAAAAAAGCCCTATATCCCACAACAGCATGACACTGAAGAAAGGATGTGCTATACAGCTCCAACAAGGAGACAGCTCAATAAGTATTTCATTGGCAGCTATGTATCTCTTCCCCGACACAACTAAATTTAAAAAATTGAAATCATACATCTGCACTTCCTAGAGTAATGCAGTGCAATAAACAGTGATTATAGGCCCAATTTCCTCTGGGAACCCCATGTAGTGCTGTGAATATACAATTCACTTGATTGATCAGTCTGAACGAAAGGAAAAACTAATCAAACTGTGAATAATGCAGCATAAGTCCCTGATGGAGCCATCAATTGAATCATTTTGTGTACTTCCTAACATGCTCGCCTTTATAGCATATACTTCTTCATGTGGGCTGCTCAGAGTAGGATCTGATGCAATAAATTTATTCAGCTACAATCCTCCTATTACTTCACACAATAGCTGTTTCACTTTGAAAATCAATTCCAAGCAACTCAATTCTGAAAAGTTACACCTTAGGTACCACAGATCGTATCTAAAAAAAAATGACTACTGGGCAGCCAGGAAATGTTAGCATTAAAAATCTGCAATATGTTAATATAGATCCAACCTGAATAGATCAGAATGCAGTGTATAAACTATAACTGTATAGAGAGGGGTGACAAATTAAAGTTAGCATCTAGGTGGCCAGACTGACAAATGTTTCCATACAGAGCATGAAAGGTCACTGGATGTTTGATTATAAAAATTGACATGAATCATATATTGTGGCCTTCACAGTCAAGAGATCGGAGACAGGTTTGTTGCCCTGCTGGATCTATTTGTTACGATGTTCCCAGATCTGGCCAAATTCTATTAATTATAAAGTAGCATTAATTGCTGAGAGAAAAATGTCAAAATACCTGATAGAAACAATGGCCAGAGAGAAGAGCTGTAATATGTTTTTGTTTCAAGTCAGAGTTAAACCGCAGTTAGAGTTAATATATGATATAATTATATAATCATAATTATGAGAGTGGTTTAATCCAAAACCTTCAGATTTCT
The DNA here is from genome assembly GCA_946959425.1 of Argyrosomus regius. Classification (NCBI taxonomy): domain Eukaryota; kingdom Metazoa; phylum Chordata; class Actinopteri; family Sciaenidae; genus Argyrosomus; species Argyrosomus regius. The sequence goes on from OX336882.1 coordinate 22,418,417, forward strand.
TTGGATCAATCAAAGTAGGTGTGACAATATGGGAAGATATAGAGCAGGACGGCTGGCCTCAGCCCACAGCTCTCTCATAAGGATGAAAAAGATGTGCATAAATTAGATCTTAACCACAATGTTTTTGCACAGTTTTTGACATTTTCACGTACATGTACATGTATCAGAAATTTTGTAAGGAAGCCTCCTGTGATTTCGTTGGTCTGCTCTTACGCAGACATCCATTGTATGCCTGTTCATCCTGGTAGAGGGATCTCTTTTCCATTGCTCTTCCTGAGGTTTCTTCCTTCCCTCCTCCCTTCTTCATTTTCTAAGAGAGTTTTTTCTTTTCCAAATCAAGGGAGAGAGAGAGAGAGAGAGAGAGAGAGAGAGAGAGAGCTCTCTCAGAGATTAATAATTGCCATTTGTGATTTTAAGCTATATTTCTAAAATTTAAAAACACACCTCTCACCCATGATGGTGTTTTGCAAGCTACAATGGCCCACAAGATGATTGTGAATTTCTATGATGTGCCAGGTGAGCTAGTTGCATAAAAATCAAATTTAAGTGGGTGCATGTAAACACCCCTGAGTTCAAGACTTTATACTGTTATAAATGTGGCATATAACAGTATAAAACTGAACAAGTAACACAGGGACACAGGATTATAACAGATAGAGACAGAAAAGGTCTCCATTTGGATTCAAACCAAGAAATTTGCCAGTCAAGGCCAGCGTCTTCAAGCAATGAGGGTGCCCCAAATTTCGTTCTTGGCACCAAAATGTTAATGCTAACATCCCTATGGTTTACGATAGTGCTGCAGTATCACGTACAGCAGACAAAATACAGAAGATACAAGAGTGAAGATTGTCGGGCCAATCCTTTTGCAACATTCTGAGTATAAGGTGAGAAATGAGCCAAACTTTCATAAACTGGAAGTCGCCCTTTGAGGCAGATCTACACTCGTAAAGCTGTTAAGTAAAATCCCCCAAATCCTCCCACAACAGTAACAATAAAACCAGACCTACTTGCTGTGATCGAAGAACCTCTATTTTGTCCGACATCAGAATGTCAATAAGAGGACATCATCAGCAAAGTAATACATCAGTGTAAGTGAAAAATGATTCCGGGAGAAGGTGTTAAGCAATTTCTATGTGTGTATATGTGAGTGAGTGATTGAGACTCGAAGAGAGACAGAGTGAAAGAATGGGAGGGGAAAATAGGATGGAAAGGAAAGCAATTTGTACATCTCCGCCCACAGCGCTGCCAGCTCTGTGATGTGAGGGTCAGAGTGTGACTAACCTACTAGCACTGGCTGGGCTGCCCTTTCTGTCTCGCTGCACCTGTTTCACCACATTAAACACTTCAGATGTTCCTCAGGGTCCCAGCTCCACACTGTTCTTTATACTCATAAACACAGACTCGAAACAATGCTCATACACACATATACACACTTACACCAAAACACACACACGCACACAAATGTAGGGCTACTATAAAATGGAGTGAGAATGAAGGTCGAGAATAATAAAGATGATGTATTGAGTAAAGGTTATCCTGTCTCTAAGATGCTAATTGTTCTGTCAACAGTATTCATTTGCCAGGACTCCCAAAGGGCATGCATCCATTTTGTTTGTTCCAAGCAGATGGGTTCTGTGTATGCCTGTGTGTGTGTCTATGTGTAACAATGGTAACTCCATGTTGATATGTGATTTTATTGATGCATATGTTGTGTGTTTGTGTTTATGATGTGCACACATTAGCATGTGTCTCTGTGTACCAAAGAATGCAAGTTTTTAATTAACAGCCAAAGATGTATGCATAGGTCCATTTGCACAGTGCAGAAAGAATGAACTCACTCAACTATGAATAATATGTCTTGATGGTTTTATCAGGGGCATGTCTAAGTTTTGAAGACACTGAAGGATTGTTACCTGTGAATCAGTCCAACAAATTATTAAAGTCTCAACAAAATGGAACACTGTTAGCTTCAAAAGGAGAAGATTTATTGTAGAGGTTGTGCACTGAATTGTACAGGTGATCACGAGCGTTGAAGTGAGGGGAGTAGGACCCCAACATGGGGAGGGCCTTAAACAAATCCTACAGTTTTGAAATAATATGTTATCATAGTGAAAAGTGCTATAATCGGAAAAGAGATATGAATAACACTGAGAAAGCATCTGTTTTCTAAACACGAATTGTTGGCGATGTTTCAGCAGAATGGTGTGATATCGGTAGGCCATATAAAAATGTAATAATGGCTATAATGTCTTGCTAACTAATATTTTGATAGTTATCTTGCTGTTACATGAAGCAGCACTGCCCTCAATTCCAGAAATTATGGCAGATCATTTGGGAAGAAATGCCAATCATGCAGACTTTAGACCATGTGTTCAAATAGTAGGGCGAGCCTAGTGTAAACTGTATACTGTAGTGGAGTGGGAATTAAACATATCTACAGTAAGGAACATCATTTATAAAGATGCATATACTTAGTTTTAATAATTACATGATTAATGCTGATTTTATTCCCTTTTTGACATTTGATGATTATGTCACGCCTGTTGATGATGGGGTAAGTGATTCTAGAAAAATCCAGTACCCTGACAAATATCGTAATATAGTGCGACACACCAAGAAATATAATGTTAGCTATGTTGTGGGTTTATAAACTGTTGCTAAACTTGCTGCTGGTCAGCTAACAAGAGACTTTGATCGGAGGTTGCACACCAATTAGTCAATAATTAGTCAATTAATCAATATTAATGCACATCAGTACCTCAAACACATACCTGCCTGTCTAACTTGCACCCCATCTAACCGAGTTAGGTGTATGAGCAGGTGTAGTGTTAAGTAAAACTACAATTGTCAGGTGTGTTGCACTATCAAGCGACATCTGACCCTAACACTTTGAAAACAGAAAATTTCTAGATACATGTAGGGGCATGTGTGGTGCTGTGGCGTGTAGTGTGTGAGTATCAGTACAGGTAAAGTGAAGCTGATGCCAACAGGCCGTCTGTATATGTTGTTTTTATAGGCTACATGTGATTTTATTTAAAGAAAGATCATTTTTTGACTTTAACTCACTCACTAGATTGTTCTATTAAGATTGAGATTCATAAAACACAATCCTGCGCTGCATGGCTTTATACATCTGATGAAAAGTGTGTTTATGCATACAGATTTCTCGCCTGCTTTTTATCCAGAGTTTTAGTCTGAGCCCACACATGCATCTGGCCCCTGGAGTTGTGTAATTTGTGAGCAAGTAACTGAATAGCACTAAATGAATAACTCCTTTTCATCACACTCGTCACACTCAAGTTTAAGAATAGAAATACTATTCAATACTTAATTTTGCATGTTATTGGTTTGCCTGTTCTCGAGAGGACTGTCTGAGAGATCTTGATTGTTTGACTTGGTCATATAACAAAATAATTATTGACTTAATTGTTTTTTTTGAAGTCGCTGTCCCAGCATAAACAAGAACAAAAACAACTCAAACCATTGTTCTTTATCTCCATCATTACAGCTTTCACTTCACTGTTTCTCTCTTGTAAATGTTAAGCAAGCCATCATTGTGACTTTCTTGCACTGCACTTCGCAAAGATCACCTGTCAATCAAGTCGAGTGTGATGTCTTATTGCTTGGAGTTTTTGTGCGTTTATTCAAATTGGCTATCACTGCTCACATTAACCAACCATTTCCTGTTCAGGCTATTATAAATATATCCAGAAAATGTATTTTCATTGATGAAAGTTTGACAAAATCTGCATGTCCTCTACGTGTACTGTAGGACCATATAAATCTCATACATACGCATAAGAAAAGTGTTGAGATGAATGACAATAAGACATAAGGTTGAGTCTTCAATTTGGCGGTCATATGTTCAGAGGCAGGGATGGAAGTAATGGATCTAGGAACAGTAGGTTAGTCCCTTTGCCACAGGCTTGCTTTCAGTTAAAGAGACCACTCTGTCAGAGTGTGGCCGGTAATGAGGGGCACACAGCGACACAGCTCACACTTAACACTGTACAGTCTTAAGGTTAAATGATATGACAGTCTCTAACTAAGTCTTTTTTGCCTTAAAGGTCAGCTGAATATTTTATTGCCAGCCAGGCCTGGCAGTGTATTGAAATGGTAATGTAAATACCACTACAGGGCAGCTTCAGTGAGGGAGGTCCCCTGAAAGGTCAGCCAGTCTCCCCACTGCTCCCTCATATTCATACACAGACATGTACACACACACTGGTACAGAAACACTCACAATAACACATTGATTCACTACATGTTGATGAGGCACAAAGGCATATTCTAACACACACATAGAGAGTGTAAGGGTACACACAAATACATGAGCCCATGCGTTTTTGTCCTTGTACACTTTTATTAGTTTCCCTCTTTTCATTTCTATTACAATCTGTGTTAAACTTCAGTGCACTGGTTCATTTCGCTGCATCATTAGAGCACAAGACAATTTCCTGCGTAGAGTCCAGGCATGGACATGAAATGAAAATGAAAATGACAATGACAATGACTCTGATTGGCTTCTGTAAAAGATGTAAGCTTAAGGGCAGTATCTGAGGTTGTGTCTGGTGAGACATATTTTTTTTTTCCTTTAGTGCAGGATGTGTGGGTCAGAAAGTAATCTAGAAATGCACATTTCATTGCAGTGGATTGAAGATTTCACGCTTAGGCAGAGCAAGCATAAGATAATGCAAATACTGGCTCAAATGACTTGGTAGTAGGTGTTTCTGTACCGTTACATTGCATCTAATAGGTGGAGATGCTTGATTGTACTGGTAAATTAACTCTGACAGTTGGAAATGATGATGGGTTCTTAATATTGAAGGAAAAAGCCACAGTGGACTGGTCACCAAAACACTGAAGTTAACACATATAAGGGCTGCATACCATTGAGATGTGCAGATTCCAGGACAATGGTTTTGCCTTGGCTGGTTTGCTGTCATACTGGGACTTGCAAATGTCTTTAGTTACACCTGTGCTTTTTCTGTTATACCCTCTGTTCAAAAGGTATATTGTACTGCAGGTGCTGCATGCCTCCAGTACACCAGCACCATTAATAATTAACAAATATTATAATTTTATATTACCTTCTTTGTCAATATTCACACATATGTTCCCCAAAGTCTTTGTCTGCAGTTGTCGAAGAAATTGAACAGCTAAACAAGCATTGCCATCGATGTTACTGGAGCCAGTGGGCTGGTGTTTTGAAGTTACAGTTGCCATCTCATTATTCGGCCTTCATACTTCATATCAGTGAATCATGAAGCCTATACAGAAATGCAGGAATAGCTAATGACATACAGTGTATAAGGAGAATGTCAAGTGCCAGTGCATACTTTGATTTCTATGGGGATGACAGGTAGGTAATAAGCAATAGAAAACTTTAAAACATGATGTTGTGTTCATTGAATTTACTGATCAGTTATATTCCCTAGGTGTAAAGATATGCTCTGTATTCATGGATGTCTCCACAAAGAATGTTATGTTAATTATTTCTGATCTGGTCCAGGTAGGATTCTTATCTTGGCTTTGCAAGATGATTCGATATGTGTAGATACACACATGAAATGTGTGTATCTGAAATTGTCTACATAAGTGCATAATTCATGTTTTGGCATTGTGATTTTGTTTTGCCTGTGCAGGTTCCTGAGACCACAGGTTCACCTTTGATGGAGCCTGTGGGCTTCCGCAGGGGGTTGGATCGTTTACTAGCCTCTGGAGGGTCTGTCAATGTTGTCCCTGCAAACCGAGCCCCTTCAGTAAGGAAACCCATGAGGGGCTCCTAATCTGACCTCAGACATGAGTTTGATGCACAGCATGTATCAAAACCTTTTCGTCGATCAGTATTGTTCTATGCAAACTTTGTGAACTTTGTGTATAATACGTAAATGTATCAGTGGTTACAAATTACAATTACAAAAAACTAAATCAAGACACATTTGTCTTAATATCGGTATCATACAAGAGCTGATTTCAGTTATATTCTCATTCAACACATTACATTGTATTGTATTCTATTCACAAAAAGTTGACAGAGAGAGTAAAAAAAATATAATTTGTTATTTCATACTGATAGCAATAACTGAGCATTTAGAGATTATTAATTACTTGAGAAAATGTAATTCATATTCTGCAATCTCCTTTTAGGTTTGTTTGTTTGTTTTTACTTCTATTCATGTAGGTTTGAAATAAAGCAAGAGTTGAAGTGAGACAAAAAGAGAACATCCTGGAAGCATGGATCAAGTTCATCGGAAATCACTTCTGGTGGTCTTACAGTTCCTGTGGCAGTGATGAAACGGTGATGCCTGTTTTCTGCCTCAGAGTGACATCAAGTAACATCTTAGTGTTATTTATGTATGCCTACATTTATATGGTAAATGTCTAAACTTTGTGCTATGAAATGTTTTTTTTTTTTTTTTAATAACAGCAAATGAGACAGAGATGGACCTCCTGCATCATATGTCGTGTTAAAGCACACGTCAAAGCACACATAGAAATGACACAAGATAGAGTAGCAAATTCAAGAGTACTTTACTATTATCATGTGAAGGTCGGAAGATGTGGGAGCAAAAACACATTGTGGGGTCACTTTTCTGTTTCTTTAAGGGGATACTTGACACTTAATGAAATGTTGAGTCAAATGTCCGTATTTCTTCTACCCAAGGTAAGAAAAAAAAAAAAAAAAATCACTGGGTTATCAAAGCGATATATGAGCCGACCAGTCAGGACATCAGAAAATACCTCATGGAGCATGTCTTCCAGTGTAGACAGGGCATTCAGCAAAGGACAGATGATCAGCGGCTTGGCATCCATCCACCAGCAAACATACCAATCCATATCACTCCCACTCCAAAGCCAGACAAAGAACAGTGGTGACACAACATACATCACATTTCGAAAGCCGAGTTTCATCATGTGGTGTGAACAATGTTTTTTGAGGTACTGTTTCAGATTTTTATTTGTATATTGTTGTTCCCCATTTTGTCCAGATCCAATTTAGAGAAGATATGTTCAAGGAGCTGTGTGTCACTCTTTTTTTTTATCAGAAGTTATACTAAAATACATAGTGATAGAGAAAGACTTGCTTAGTTAGTGTTAGTTAGTTAGTGCTCTTTCTTGGCCTCCAGGTTCCATAGAAGGTCCCCCTCTCTGTCTTTTGGCCCATTCAGTATCCTCCTGCAGTTCTTCTTCTGTATACTAAAGGTTCATAAAGGTGTCCTCTTGCCTCCACAGTGAAAGGTATTTCATTGCTGCTGTCATAATTACTCATTTTTATTTTTTTTTCTTTCATAAACCACTTTTACTCCAGTTCAAATGGCTGATCTCTGGCGTAATACACCATGCGTGGCCAAGTTGGACTCCTGGAATACTGAAATTCTCCAGCTGAGACAATGTAGCGCCAAGGGAAAGGGCTCTCTGAAGGCAAGGTAAAGCAGTGAGATTGCTCACTATAGCGTACACTTAAACAGATATTGATTTTTTTTTTTTTTTTTTTTAGCTGGGCCTTTTTTTACGTGGCTAAAATACATTTTTTCTGCTGACCTTGTCCACAGCAGTGCTTTGCTATACTTCTGTGCCCGGACTTCTGTCTGCTTCTCCAAACTGGGGACACACTGACTATGCACAGTGCCTCATACGACCTCTCTTCAATAAACCATGAACTATCCCTGCATTCATGAATTCAATTATATCATATTTAGAGATATATATGTTATTGATATGCAAAAAAGACACAAAATATTACATTTTCAACAAAGCTCTACAGGTTTATATCTTTTTTCTATAACTGTTTTTCTGCATGATATGCAACTCTGAGTGTGTGATATGTGGATAGTGAGTAAGTAGTGGACAGTAACGTGGTCGTTTTGTCGACAGACAGGGAATCATTAAAGTTTTACAGTCACACTTTAATCCTCTGAAAATGTAAGCCCACCCGCTCCCATCGCACTCAACACTCCCCCACACACAGTGCTCTCCATTCTCCATCCCTCTCTTCATCCCTCACCTCCCTCCATTTGATTTTGTCTGGGGTCAGCAAAGCTTCCTTTGCTCTCTTCCTCATGGATGGATTCCAGGCTGAGTTTCCACATATGCTAGGTGGTAGGGAAAGTTGCTGACGCTTGTGTAACAATGTGGAGCCCTGTAGAGCACATCTGTGATTTCAGCCCTCACTGAGACCATGCAGCGCAGCAGAAATTAACCTACTCTTGTACACACTGGTGGAAAGCTAGAATACGAAGTCGAAGTTTTTCACAAATACCACCATGTTTTTCTTTCTTTTATTGTTGATTTTTTAAAGCTGCTCTTATGTAAAACTGCACCCATTTAAACCAGGACTGTGAAATGAGAACCCCCCCCCCCCCCCCCCTTAACACTGCAGATTTGGTTTATTTCTCACAATGAATCTCTGATGTCATATTTCTTTCACCTTAAAGAACCGGTGAATTACGTATTAAAAGGGAAGAAGATGAACTCACAGAGATTTACCACCTGACTTTACAGTTCCCCACAGATCTATAGCATGGGTAGCACCAGGGGCTGGCCCCACATCTTTAGTGTTCACTGTGCATGGTATTTTTTGTACTAAACCAAGATCATAGCTGATTAGGAACGAAGGTGTTTTAATATGGAATAGATGAAGCAAAGCCCCAACAGAACAAAAAACAGAGCCCCTCCAGTCTAGTTTTTATTTTCTCAGCTCATCACTGATAAAGAGGATTTCCAATGGCCAGCTCTTAGGCTGCGAAATGAAGCAAGTATACACAACACATGACAACTATGTTTACTTAGAAGTGCGTTGTAAAAAACATAAGAAAATAGGTGACTTTTCCATGGTATTAGTTGGCCATTGGAGTATAATCCCAAAGCAAGTCCTGGCCAGTAAAATGTTTTTGAAAGCTGAATAACGAACAGACGCTACCTTACCGTGATAATGATGATTCAGATTTTTTTTCTGTAAAGAAGTTACAGCAGGCTACATCTATCCTGCTCGGCTTTCTCTAAAGTCTTTCAAGTCTTGTAATAAGTCCTTCAGCTCATGTTTTGGTTTTACATCCCACATATGTACTTACTATGTGTACTATGTACAACCAGACCAAACCAGGGCTAAAACCAGAGTGAATATTGGTTTATTGGTGGACAAGAAACTTCTTTTGCTATGTTCACCAAGTAGCAATTACAGCGGCTTTTAAGTTTAAATTCCTTAAATTCCTCTCTGCCATTTGAGCTAGTTGCTCACTAGTTTGTCTGTCTGTCATATGGTGCTGGACAGGAAGTGTACATTGATTTATCAGTGTTTTTTTTTTTTTTGCTAAAAAAGCTACTTGCTACAAATGACAGCTGAGTTTTCAGGCTAAAAAAACAAAACACTGTGCTAAAAGGAGCTAATGCGCATCATAGACCTTTAAAGAGTTCCAGAGTTGGGTGCTAATGCTTTTTCACTATGAGCAACATATTTTACATTGGCATTGTTGAGAGTAAAAAACATTGATCATGCAAAAAAAACAAAAAAACAAAAAACGTATTAGTGAAATAATTGTTATAATTTAATTTGACATAGAGCTCCTAAGTGTTTCCCAATCAGACTGGAAACAAAACAGCACCAAGCCATCTTTTCAGCCGTTGCTCCTAACAGCAGCTCTGTGGCCACACATATTTAGATCAATAAGACAAATAGGGATGGTCTGAAAACAAAGAGTGTGCCGCCCAAGAACTCCATGAACCTATTTATAACTGAGGCTTTGTCCATCGGAATAATGATCCCACAGCAAGGCTGAGACATCTCCCCAGGCCGGGATCCATATCCCTGTTAAGGCTGCCATCGCTGCAGCCAAACAGATGCCAGGAGCAAGAAAATAACCCCTGGCTGTGGCCTCTGTCATGTCTTACACATTATTCAAACATGCACGGTGGGCGTCATCAATTTTCTCAGACCTGAGACTGTTTGTTAGTTTAAAATCCCAAAACTTGACTTTATCAAACCTGATAGATGTGGTCGAGTAAAGACAGTGATTTGGCTATTGTGGAAATAAATTCCAAATATCTAATTCATGCAGGCTAAGTAAAGTGAAAAGGAAATATAGAGGAATGGCTCAATGCAAATGTTTCATTCATGCACAGAGTAATGTGGTTTTCAGGGAGGACGAAGCACTTAAATATTAGTAAATTCAATAAATGGTCTCATCTACTGTGGTCCCTATGAGAAACCAAACACAGACAATTAAATTACATACTGTAGGTTTTTGTCTTTATTTCCTTAATGTGGACCTCTAATGGAATTACTTCACTAAGAGCAGGATTTTCATTTATCATTTGAAATTCAGATGGGTGCATTGTGGGGAAACTTGCTGACAAAATTGAAACACATAAAAGTGAAACACAAGGCTGTTTCACCCCATTTAATTAGAGACAGCAGAGGAGGACAGAAAGAGAGAGAAGTCATAAAGACATTTAGAGGGTGCTTACAGAGAAATATTAATAATCACAGTTTTTTTTTTTCTACAATTCTGTAGAAAATTAAGACTAAATACTCTGCTTGATTTATATTATGTCGCTATCTTTTATGTCGGAGCAAACACACACTGGTGGATAAAGCTATTGGATTTATAATGCATCAAGCTAATATACTTGCACAGTCTAATCATTAAAGCCAAGGCCAAAGCTTTGACATATTGATCATGCAAGGATTGTTCAGGGTTAATGTGTCTCGTTTTCCTCTTTCTCTACATGGGTACATTTTATCACACTATTAGACTATTTAGTTTATTTGAATGACCTTTTTTCCTGTATAAGGGACTGTATACAAATATTAGTGGGGGAGGTGGGGTTAGCAAAATGAGATGGTAATGTGTTTTTATAGTTTGTATTAATCTGTATGGATTTATTTTACACTTCACAATATAGCTTTTAGTCTTGGTCTGACCATTAATGTTAGCCAATAGTTGCCCTCACTTTTTTCTGTATCATAACAGAACTATGAGTCTGTCGAATGCATCATATAAGGCTAGCCTATTGTGTGTGTGTGTGTGTATCATAACAGAACTATGAGTCTGTCGAATGCATCATATAAGGCTAGCCTATTGTGTCTTCATTTCAACCCCACCTGTTCTTGCTTCAGCACTGAACATATTACAGTGCTGAAGCCCCTCAGTGATGACAAAGCTGCTGCCTGTGCCCTGTTTGCTTGTTCAGTGACAGTGGTAATAACTGCTCATTTAGTAGTTATTGGTACAAAAATAAGAAAGCGGCTGGAAAGCTTGGCAAACAGGATGCACCATTTGTTATGTTAACCATCATTTTGCCATTTCTTATTCCATCCCCAATGTTTGATTTTGCTATGTAAACATCATTGTTCCACTAAAATAGCTAAAACAGTCAGCTTGCAAGGGTGTTGGAGTTTTTAGAAAGCCAAACATAATTTAGTAGAAAGAAAAAAAGTGAGAATGACATATTTTTCTTCAGTCACCAGTGCTAAAGACCACTATAGATGCATGCTCGCCATTTTCTGAATGATCACTCTTTGGCGGGTTCTAATGATAATACTTCACATAAAATACACTAGACCTTTGAAATGCACACAGATGCATTTAGCATAACATGTAAAATTATCCTGTTCTGAAAAGTAGTGTGTATGGAGAGCAACATACTGCAGAGACTGAAGCACTTTGCACACTTAGCCAATCAGCGGACGCTCACTTCAGTTCTGCTCTGCCGCCTGGCGCACCAATTCATGGCACATTCTGCAGTCATCTAAGTAATCAGTTAGTTCTTCCACCCTCCACACACTCCCAGAGCTGCGTTTAGAGAGTGTGCCATTTAGACCTAGAAGAACACAATTAAAATTTAAATGTGAAGCTAAACTCTTTGTGCTTTCTTATGTGTCACTAACCCTTGCGCAATGATCACAGTGATGAATGTCATAATTCCGCCTAAAATCAGTTTTTTTTTTTGTTTTTTTTCCTTCAAGCATTGGAAAAATCATGGGATACATCAGATTTTTTTCTGAAAAGCAATCAAACTGCAATTACCACAGCTTCATGACATGTTATTGGTGTCAGGGTAGTGTTACACATTTCTGCATTCGCTTTCTATTCAGCCCATTAGAGATGAGAATTTCTTTCCAAATGCACAAACTAAGATGTTTTGCCCACTTCAGGCACAGATTTACTTCATTTTGAACTGAAAAAATGGAAAATCATGAAAGAAAGTTGATATGGGCTTTTTCTGAAACAGGAAATTCTTATACTGTAGATACAAACGTGTCAATGTTTATGGCTTCTAATGTTTAAGAAAACATCTAAAAGGCCACTTCCATCAAATCATTTATGAAAACATGTTGTGTTTTCGTTAATTTAGAATAAGCCCTTTGTATCTGGGAAGGGGCTCATCAAGCTACAATAGACAAACCAAACATTGGCTCTAGAGAGGGCCTGTCACATTTTCATGAGTTTTGCAGCCACTATACATTCTCCTTTGCTTGGAAAGGGAGGATAAGGCAAGGGGTTTCAATTGGTTTTGGTTGTAATTTTTAACATCTAAAGGCCACTAAATCCTTGTTACAACAAATCTCATGCAGGGAAAAGGTAACATAACATAAAACCAGGTGTACTTGGTAAAACAAAGTTATTTAATGTCAGGAGTTAGGATGAATAATACAACTAAAAGAGGTGAGGCAGGGGAAAAACGAAGGCAAGCAGATGCTGCCCAAACCAAAGAAATAAATATAACCAAAAGAGTACTCCTTAAAAATCAGTTAAGGAGTCTCCCTAAACCTACTGCTTCTAAACAAAATGATTTTAATGTGTGTGTAATCAGAGAATCAACTACATTTGACCCAGTACCGAGGCAGTGAACCCAGGCAAGTACCTCAGCAAAACATTCAATAGAATTATTATCAGTCACAATTATAATACAGAGAGTCACTTTGGCAAGCTTGAGAAGACCAAGTCACCACATCTGTCCAACGCTTCAATCGATATCCTCCAAGTCTCTAAGAAGGGATGATGATGGTGGACCAGCTGGTACCAATTGGAAACAGGGGACCATGCACTTTAGCATACACAATAAACACTAAAAGGATATATATATAGGAGCGTTGGCTGCCGTAACAATCCTACACTAGCCTTTTCAATGATATAATGAGACTCTGAAAATATACTAAGCAACATGGCCTTTGTTTCATTGGTGCATGGTATTTAATTCTGTATTCTATGTTAGGTGGCATTTATTTATGTCCACTGTGGGTACACACTGTGTGGTGTTTTTATAAGGCCACTTCCTTTTTGTTTATGTTTTAGTCTTTCCGGTGGAGTTGAAGCAATGTAACTGAGGGCTGCAGCAATAAACCAATGCTGTGTCTGCAGTAGAAGAAACCAAAGCAGGTCTAGCAACATTGTTTTCTATCAGTATTCACATTTACTGTGTTGCTTTTAGTCTGGTTATTTCTGCATTATCCACTCTGTACCCTATCAAACTAATGAATGGATGGTTAACAGACTTACTTCATTCTAAACTGAATAAACGTGAAATCATGAAAGGAGGTGACATGATATAGATATGAGCTTCTGATTAAATCCACATAGATACAAATCTAAGTAACCACTTTTATGTATGTGAAAACTATAACCAAGGTTAAGCTTAGGGTAGAAAAAATAATGTTGACCAATACTGATGATGAAATGAATGGATGCTGGTGCTGAATTTCTTCAGGCTACAGAAAACAACTATACCTGTATTCAGCTATGATGGTCACTAATTCCTGCACTGGCACCAAATGTCCTGGCTGGCTCTTTGCCCAAAACAGAATCGCTGATGCAGAAGAGATGTGAATGTGACTTTTAGAAGATGAAGGGTTTTCTGGCTAAGGGTACAGAAGCAGCCATCAATAACTGCATGGTACTATAGCAGCATGTTAACTAGTCCATTTAATATTAGCTTTGTTTCCACAATGACCCTTTTATTCCTCCTAATATTAATGTGTAAATCTAAACTAAATAAAACCAACATCCACAATATTAAAATTACTGAAACGATTTATGTACGAGTTGAGCATCCATTATTTTTCTCAAAAAAATGAGCTGCTTCTTTTTAACTCCTTCAACTTGACTTTAACTTTCAGAAATAAAGAGCAAAGTGCAGAATGTGTTACACAAGAACCAAGTTTATCACCCCAAAAGGTGTCATGTTTATACTGGATGATTACCATCACACTGCACTATTACTCATAACAGCCTGCCAAACGGGCATCTGTTGAGTGGAAGCCCCACCTCTAGAAGTTTAGAGGGGCCAGTGAGCCTTTATGACAGCCTTGAACTATAAAGCAGAGAGCATGTTTTATTCAGATTTCAGACCGAGGTGGAATCGGGTTCCCTTCACTTCCATCTGCAGCTGAGAGATAGCCAGGGATTGATGCACAATCAAGGGAGGAGGGTTTCAATGTAGTGGAAATCATTTCTTTCTCCTTTTTTTTTTTTTTCCTTTTCTTCATGTGTGTTGCTCCCAAAAATCAGCAAGGTTCATGTAGTTTTCTGCTGCTTGTCTGCCTATCTGTACCTCTCTTTCACACACACACACCACTGCAGACAGTTCAGGCTGACTTGGGGAAAAGGGTCTGTGAATGAACGCTGCTCATGTTGAAAGAAAAAGAAATCTACCTGAGAGAGAGAAAGAAAGGGGCTGCTGATGGTGGTGGGTGGAGTAAGAAAGAAGGAGGAATGGAAAAAATGAGAGGAAAGAAGAAAAAGGGGAAAAAGGTTTTGAGCGAAGAGGAGAGGAGTGCCGTTATCCCCAGGGATATAATTAGGTCTAAGAAGGCTAATCATTGGACATAAAATACAACCTCTCTTCCTGTATTAACACATAACCTCTTCCCTTCACTGCCGGGGGGGATGGAGGACCCCATAATCATTTATCTGGTGTCACATCACTTCCAAAGAGCCTGTGCAGAGGGCTGGGACAAGGCGCTTTGAGGCAAAAATCATCTGCATCAAAAGCTTCCAAGAATCAAACGCATTTCCATGGGTATGCGTAACTGAAGTGCTCTTTCTTTCACAGCTGGGTGGGGTGGAGGGATGGGGAAAGTGTGAGAAAGACAGGAAGGAAAAAGAGGAATCCTATACGTCTGGCAAATTAATCTGCTTCATATGTTCTGTCTTCCTCTGAATGAGTATTTTATATCTGGCTGCCGGTTTGGTTGCTGTGCTTCCCTGCTGTTCCGTTGCGTGGTAGGTATCAGCCATTTGCCAGCTCACCGGGGTGTCTTTAGATCTGTCTCCCAGTGGCCATATTGGAAAATAAATGATCTTGGGGTGAGAACACATTTGTAATGATTAAAACATGCAGCGGTTATAAAAGATTCAAATACATTTTTTTGAACTTTCAATCTGTTTCATCAATTCAAGGTTGTTTGAGGAAATTAATTGATTTTAATGATGCATGGATCTGAGATGAGTCAATAATGAAACAAGCTGCTGTTGACCTGAATACTGTATGCTGTCAGGGTCAATATAGCAAAGAAAGTGTAAACTTGACAGAAATTCAGCTCAACCAGCATTCAGTGTCTCTGGACAGCAACATTTGGCCTACAATAACCTTAGCCCTATTCACTTTTTTCCTCCACTATCTCGCTGTGTCTGCTTCATTCTTTCCTTCAAATACTTCTCTTTCTGGCTATGCTTCCTGATATCTCACCTACCGTTCACGCAGTGTCCCTTGGCCCCCATCGTGTCTTTCTCTCTCCTTCTCGTAAAATACAATATTTATCTCAGTCTGTTTGAGTTCACTCACCCTTATCATTGGGTGAGCTCCCCCTGGCTCCGAGGTGGATTAGTCTAGGACTCATTGACATTACATTGGTCATGAAATATGCATATCACGATCAAAGGTGATGGCAGGAGAAACGGCATCTCTACAAGAGCTCAAAACCTGGAGTTGATGTCCTCCTTGAAACCATAAGCGTCGATGGATCACGTTGTGCAAAGCTTCAGTGTTACAAATAAATTACTTAAATAAAACATTTGAGTGGATGGTTGTGTGCGGGCTCATGTGTGTGAAGGAGGAGACAATGGATGTATCTATTTCCCACGCACATGTGCATAACACTTTGATTTGGGTACTTTGATTTTGATTTGAATTTAATGGTATTGATCGTTTATAACAGAGCTCAGCTGGAGGTTAGTTCCAGTCATCTTTTTTTACCTGAGGCTTTGGATGGAGAACCCTGCCAACTCTTTCATTTCCCACATCAAAACATCTCACAGGATGAATAATACATATGGGGGGGGATATTAGGTTTAAACCAACAGGATTACAACCCAAGGAACATGAATAGATGCATAAAGCCTGTGAAAATAGTCTGTGCAATATAGTATACATCAATCAAAGATCTGACATTTACCTTGATTCATAGTTCCATAAATAAAAATAATGTTTAGGGATTAAGAGTCAGGTATGCCTGCACGTGGTGCATTGCTATTTGAATGGCGGATTTGGCAAGTTGGAGAAGTGAACGGTTTCCTGTGTCATACCTACAGTAGAACTCAGGGGATGCTGGGATGACCCACTTGCAAAGAAATGCAGCGCAGCAATGACTTTGACAGCAACAGGGAGGGACAGCTGGCATTAGTCTCCAAATCATCTGACAGGATATTACAGATGTGTGTTACAGCCTGTCAGGATAAGCAACGTTTACTGCGGCACTCATCTACAATGAGGGGCAAGTATGTGGTCCTTGTCCAGTGGACCCTCTGTCTCCTCTGTCCCATCCATACCTCCATTTGACTGCATAAGAGAAAATGTACCGATATTTACCTGAGGAGGAGAAGCACTGCACTGTGTGTGTAACAAGTATAGTGTACAAAATGTGTGGCCTTTAAATAAATAAAAAAGACCCGAGTCATGCTACTGGTGTCGCTAAAAACAATCTAGCTTTCAACAACAGAACCAATGTGACACTTTGTTGTGTGCTTCATTCTTGAGTATTGACACTGTTGTTCATAAACATCCATGTAGACTGTCTATGACAGCTCTTATTGTTCTGTTAGTCTTGTTTAAATTCAGACAGTGTCACATAATTTGCCATACAGACAAGGCCTTTTTGATATATTTTGCTTTGCTTTGTCTAAACTTTCGTACTTAGGAACTATTGCCTGATCTAGCAAACTCTACCCATCTGTCACATAAGTAAGTTAAACTAAAAGCAAAAAAACAGCTTTAAATAGTTCTGTGGCAAAGATCTTTGCACAAACACACACTTCAAACATCACAGTTTGAAGTGACAATATAGGTCTAAGTCATTCTGTCCCTGAATATATCATATCTCACATAAACAATAACTAATCTTGCATCTTTATTATGTATAGATTAGTTGCTTTTTTGTGTTTTCCCTCCAGTAAAGTGGTGTATTATACTATTCTCTACTGGAAAAGCATTGTTACTTCATTACTGCTTTACCATCATTAACGTTAATATCATTAATGTTCCTTGTTAACATATGTATTGTATTTAATAGGAAAGGGTTAACATATAAACATAAAACTGATCGCATAAAACCAACATGCATGCATGATCAAACTACCAGACAGCATGAGTTCAGGCAATTATAAAAGCCTCCATGCTACAGTATCGCAATAGTGATAAAGAAAAAGAAGCATTTATTTTGTGAAAACACACCCGATTATCATTTCAAATTCCAATTAAGGCCATTATGATATACTGACGTGGTCCTTGTCTCAGGTTTGGGAGTGAATGATGGACATAAAACAGTTCTGAAAGCAAAACATTGGTTGAGGTTTATAAAAGCAATCTGAAAATAAGCATGGATTAACACATGATTGGAAATGTTAATCATTTGTTTGTGGTAATTGTAATTTTGTCCATTAAAAAGGCAAGCACACTGGTTAACCTTGTTTTTCCTGCTACACAGAAAATGGTGGAAAAACTGGAAAAAAAATGCTGCAAAAGTTTCCTGTCATTAAACCAGGCCTGCTGGTTGTAAACTGAGCTTCACATTAATACAATCTTGCAGTTAGATTGAAACAGTTTGTTTTCTATAAAAACATGCGTCTGGAACAAGTATTAGTGTATTTAAGCTTAGTGTATCTACAATTAGTAGATACAGAAAAGAAAAAGAAAAAAGACATTGCTTTTGTTAGCTATTGCTACCGCTATTAAAAATATGATATATATATATAGATATATTTATTTGTCCATTTGGGGGCAGCTGAAGCAAGCTAGCACAATGACACCACCTTCAATGTTGACATGGCAAACCTTTTCACTGTTTACACATCCAGCAGATGCAGAGTCATGTATCCAGACATGATGATGATTGTAGCTCTATTTTTGTCTCCACGTACAAGCTGAAAGGCTCTTTACAGCTGAGGGGAAAGAGTTGGGTGATCATTTTCTGTGGGTCCATCACTATAAGTGACCTCTTTATTCCTCCTTATACAATATTGTCATTGTCACATAGTCATTTGATCCATTGTCCATGTAAAGATATTGGTTATAGCTGCCTTAAGGATGCTTTTCTGGTCACTATATATTTAGCACAAGCATTTATTTGTATATCATTAGACTGCAGTGCCTAAGTACATAAAACATTTTTGACCACATAGTTTGGGATATTTTTGAGCATACATACTGTAGCAATTGGATGCAAATAAAAAGAACAGCTTATAATCACAATATAAAGCCTCCTATTTTTAGGGAGTTATCTCTGAAATGAAAATGAAAAAAAGAAACTCACAATGTTGCTGTAAAATAACCAGCTATAATAACTTCCAGCAGTGTAGTGTCAAACAAAGATAATCCAAACACAGCCCCATGCATCTGCTCATGAGACACGCTCTGTAGTCCAGCAGGGCCAGGCTTCCTTCATCCCATGAGCAGCTGTGAGGAGGCCGGCTGGCTCAGGAACTGATTTAGGTCCCAGCAGTTATTTGGCTGAAGCCAAGACAGCGGTGCACCGTAGAAACGGCAGGACAGTTATGGTGCAATTCTGCTGGCTGTGCTATCCACCAACAGAGGTGCTAATTAATGCTAATTGCAAGAGGGGGTCAATTATACACACCATGGTGCATGATTAGGACCACCGTGTTAGTGACCAATGAATCAAAACAACAGCCATCCTCTCCTCGGCTCAAACCAAAACACAAAAAACATATTGGTGTTGAATTAAAGGTGCAATAAGAGGGATTTTCT
This sequence comes from Argyrosomus regius, assembly GCA_946959425.1. Taxonomy (NCBI): domain Eukaryota; kingdom Metazoa; phylum Chordata; class Actinopteri; family Sciaenidae; genus Argyrosomus; species Argyrosomus regius. The sequence continues at coordinate 22,437,620 of OX336882.1, forward strand.
CTTCCCCTCTGCACAAAATGAACATAATATGTCTCCAGGGAAAGGATATAGTTGTAACTCAAAACCAATAATTTAACAATTACTTGGATTTGTGCACTGATTTCTGGCATTCAAAACTTACTTTCTTGCCTGTACTGTATTGTGTTTTGGAACAATAACTTTACACCCACGGCAATACCAAGACAGTGATGTTCCTACTGGCCCCCACCCACCTGCATTCCTGCTGCTCAGCAGCTGAGGATGCTGAGGCAAAGATTCAGTATACACATACTGTACATTGTCTTTTTACTAGACACTTCTTCTGGACACATTGCATTATAAAAACATGACATTATGTCATTTTAATTACAGGCTGCGATAGGTTAAGCAAGCAATATGAGCCGAGGGAAGTTCCTACTTCAGTTTAACTGGATGTCAAAGTTTGCTGAATTAACTTTGGCCACGTAGTCCTTCATGTCAACAAAACTTTGAGAACTGCTAGCAGAATGAATTAGACCAGCAGCTGCGACCATATGGTGTTTACGTGGTTTGGCGGTTCAGTGACCAATGGTGAAAACACAAGATTGGTTACACCATTAGTGTGATTCTTTTCCAGTGCAGAACATTTAATGGGCCCCAAAATTCTTTGTCCACTTCGGAAACTAACTTTGAGACAGGCTGCCTTTAATCTTTGATGATTTTCATTATTCTTTGTTTAGACAAGTCCACTTGCTCCACTTCATATAGCTGTACCTGATTGCACTGTTTACTTTGGTTTTTCTTTTGTAGTGATGTTGTGGAACATTTCTCGCAGCAACCTCAGAAGATGAAAGTGGACTAAATTAGATATGTAAACACTGTTTGATGGAACTTAATTAAAAAGTTACAGTTAAGGTTATTCTGCCTGAATAAGTTCAATCATAATGAGGGAATAAATTCATATAATAAAGAAATTGGTTTATTTGTGAATTCTCTTGGGACTTTGTTATTGAGAGGAAAGGTAAGAAAAATATTTCTATAAGAGAAGTTGCACAGGTCTTCTTTTTAATACCGGTATGTATGTGTTTGCAGATGGTAATGAACTAGTTCTAGCTAATACAAAGCCTTTTAGAATACTGCTGTGAATTAGATTACAGATATTAATTATAGTCATTTCTAAACACAGGAAACTAAAGTGGGATATGCTGTATTACATTTCCCTAAAGGCAAAAGAAGGACCCAGATTGTGCTTCATTTGGAGATACAGACACTGTTACAATCAGTGACAATTGGCTCTTACAGCCGTGTCATAATCGCAGGATATCCATCAAGGATGTCAAAAATTATGCACCTTCTACAGTAAAAATGATGAAGATTTGCCAAAAAATTTAAATCGAATGGGATATAGCCCAATGAACTCAAAAAAAGTGTGTGCTAATGGGGCAAGGAAGCCAGATTTTTGTTAATAGCTTTTGCTTCTTTTTATAGACATTTGAAAGAAACTTTATTTTCATCCGGACCTACTGACACTGCATACGCAAACTCCCTTCCTTTTTTTTTAAAAATAAAATATTGGTCCCATTTATTGTCAATAAAAATCTCTTCTCATTTGCTAAACTGACTCATCCACGTATGCTTACTTGGTGCATACTTCTAAATCAATAATTAAGTTCCCTGAAACTAATTACCACACAGCAAACCTGGGGCCAGGTATATTTCCAGCACAGGTGGACTGGTTTGTTTCTGGAGCTTTAACAAAATATACTTAATCTCTCATGTGTAGTCTGCTGTGTGCTTGATGGCTACATGGTCAGGTCAGGGTAGAAAGGCTTTGCAATACACAGAGCGATAGGAACAGGGGTCAGTGAGGGTCTACTGCTCATTTTTGCCTTAGGGCACCCTATAGGGGTTAATCCAGCTATGAAAACATGACAATGGTAAAAAAACAAATAAATAAATAAAACATGTTATCCATATTGCATAATCCAGAACAGAAAGTATTTTTTTTAATTTGTATGCACCAAAGTTAATTTGTAATTGAGGGCATCTCTGCCAGGCAACAGTAATTACAGTTTCTACACCACACGAGTTGGAGCCACAGGCCTGCCTTATAAAATCTGGCACATATCAGCAGGGAACAACAAGTGCAAGGTTGTCACCCGAGGGACACTTCCATTACGTGACAAAAGTGAGAAGATAATTTGATTTACTGTTTAGTTAGGCAACCTCTGTCAGACCTGCAGCCATACACAGCAGTGGGGGTGCATGAAGATTGACTACAAATGAGTCTGCTGACCTGCCAGGGTCGCACATTCCCGAAAACAATTTGTGCTATCATTTAGCGAGAGATATCAGTTGGTAAAATGTGTTCCATGGCTGATTTTTGACTAATGGATCAGGTGTGTAAAGATAGCAGCCTCTAGGTTTAACATCACTTCCAATTCCAGAGGGCAAAGGCATCTGAAACATCAACACCACCTTGGCAAGTTTGGAAAAGGTAGATTTATGTTGCAATGTGGAATCAGATGATAAGACGACTGATTTTTGACATCACCTCATCTTTGTGACTTGTGTCCCTATTGTTTTCAATACAAGAACATTATCAAGTTTTCTGTCTTCATCTTGTGTGTGTCCCATAAGCTCTATAGGAGAAGGTGCAAGTGGATTTGTGTGATTTTGTGTCTTTGAGTTCAGTGAGGCACAGCGGTTAATTGATACGATCAAAAGCTTTTGTTATTTAGGAGAAACCTCAATATCAGATAAAGCTGAACAAAAGTATAATCTTTCAACGAGATTAACAAAGAGGAGACAATGTTCAAAGAAAAAATAAAAAAAGAATAAGGCAAGAAAATTGGAAATTGCGTTACATCTAATCGCCTTTGCTCTTTAAAAACACGGATAGAACAGTGTTACTGTAACACAACACCACAATTTACATCCCGCACTAATTAATATAATGAAGGCCTTCCTCATCCAAAACAAATAGTCTCTGAGATAGAAATAACAAAACAGGATTAATACACAATGGTCTCCAAGCATTATCCCCCATTGCTTTGATGAGATATAATTAATGATGTTTTATTAATCTGATTATACAGTATGTTTAAAAAAAAAAAAGGTTTTAGAATTAGCGTTATTCTATACTGTCTTGAATGGTGACAAATTAAGTGACAAGAATACACACCACATTTACAGTGCTTGCTGATTTTATCCTTGATTCCCTTCATTGTGTCCACAGCACTGTCAGCTTATATCAATTTAAAAGTTTAATTGTCCAAACTTTATAATGTCAAAGTGATAAAGTTCATCCTTTAGACTATTAAGACCATTTCTTTTTTTTTTTTTTTTTCCAAGATATTTTTTGGCATTTTTGAGATTTATTTGACAGAGACAGCTTGAAGAGTGACAGGAATGTGGGGAGAGAGAGATGGGGAATGGCATGCAAGAAAGAGCCACAGGTCGGATTCGAACCCTGGGTTGCCACGGCAAGGACTGAGCCTTTGTATATGGGGCGGTTGCTCTACCGACTGAGCTAAACGACACCCCAAAACAGCTACTTTTGCGGATGAAAGGTTGCCTTCAACATCAGAGACATTTTGAAGTCAAGGAAAAGCCTCTGGAAGGGGGGGAATGATTGAAATGATGAAGCATTTGACTTTTTTTTCCCCCTGTCGATGTATTTTCCTATCTTGTTGCTGTTTTTGGTGCAGATTCACTTTAAAGCTGTAAAAATAAAATGATGAGTCAAGTGGGTGAAAAGTGCATTTCTTTGCTTTCCACGGCATCAATAAAGACATTGAAACAGACTTTTATAGCATTCAAGGAGTGCAGGGCCAGTATATGCTCTGTGACGAAGTGAAGAATAGTCGGGAAAATATAATGCTACAGGGCTGCTTTGGTCTTTATCACAATATTTGATGACACATAAGCCTACCAGAAGCATTTTTAGAGACTCAGAACAGCCGTCCTATTGTTTTGAGGAAGGGTCCAGTTGCTCTTCCTGCTCTTAGATTCTGTTGTTGGACATTATTATATGATGTTCGAGGTTTTCAAGAAGATATTTTGTGATGAAATATTGCAATATATTTATTTGGTGCATCCACTTTCATCAAACTTTCCCTTTTCCATGAGAAGAAACAGACCACCAAACACCAAAATACAACCAGGAATTGATTGCAGGGTACTTTTTACAGGCTAAGCACTACTAGTCATGACAGGTAAACTGACTCTCTGCAAAATTGATAGACTGCCCTTTTAACTATTGATTTCTGATTGTCCATGTCCTCTCACCCACATAAGAAAACCACACCCATTCAGCGATATTTATAAAAATATATTTCACAAAGTAGGAAACAATACAGGGTATCTTAGATTACAGTACAGGGAGTAAATAATTGAACATACACATTTATAAGCATTAAAGCACAGTAGAAAATATGATCTGCATGTGGGACTATTCCATATATATTGTTTAGTCTACCGAGAACTGCCATAATACTGTATCAGTACAAACTGAGTATGCACGCAGCTGTAGTGCCATTGAAATTCTCATTATGTGCAAGAGCTAACGTGCAGAGACAAAACCTACCACCTCATTGAAAGCTAATGACGTTAGCAATAACTCTATGTACAGTACAAGTCTTTTTTTTTATTGATATCATACAGTGTAAGCAGAATATGCACATGGTCTGGATTTGTGTCTTCATTTTTCTCGGGCTAATGTGACCTGATGTTCCTAAATGAGATTGTTTGGAGGGAGTCACATACTCATGTAACAATTGGACTATTGTGCTCAGACACTCACTGGCTGTGCCTCAGAATATGTTATGAGATATATTTTACACAGAATTAACATGTGTCAGAAAGGTCCCATTCCTGCAGTCCCAATTAATCAGATCATCTGTTTTGTAAGACTAACTTAGAGCTCTTGTCTGCCTGCTTACATCTAGTCTATATTATCAACTGTAATATTCATGATATGGTTTGGCTGTTATGAAATAGTGTTCAAGTGGTTGAAAAAACAGCTGAATGTGAAATAATCTAAACACACTCACTTCAAATTGTCAGCACAGAAAAAATGATTTAGGAACAGAAATACAAAAACTCATAGAACAATAATGAAGAATCAACACGTCTCTTGTCAAAAAACAGTAGATTACAATTGTATTTAACGTTGCTTCTGTAAAAAGAAGGCCTCAGAGTTTCTACATTTCTCTTTTTTGTCTTCACTTCAGTCTTTTATAGGCTAGTAACACTTGCGACCCACACCTGTAGCGTGTAAATACAAAGAGTTGTATAAAGCAAGCCTTTCTGGGCTTTAGATAGTTTATAAATGTGGCCACCAGAGAAGATATCAAATGATAACAAATTCACCTTAAAGCCAATCCTGGTTTGTCTTTTTGTTTTTTTTTCAAATCATACATACATTCATCATAGTAATGTAGACCATGTATTGCTTTTTCATTTTGTTTCAGATCACCGATCAGCTTGGTGGCTTAGGGAGACATGAAACAAGAGTCCCTCTGCAGCTTCTGCTGTCCAGCTTGCTGTCCATGGTGCATGGAGTATGGTGTCCGCTCAAGCTTCAGAAAACCCAACGATACTCATTATTTCCATTCACTGGGCAGCTACCAGCAATCCCAGGGTTTTTCTGCTACTGGCAGTCACAGCAAATGACTAACACCCAAAATACTGCTAGACACTCCACAACGGAATCTAAGTTACACTCCACAAGAATCATAGATCTCCTAATAAAGACATTGTTTGGCTCAACAATTACAATGCGCTTGACATAGTGGATGACGACTGCTAAACCTCACTCTAAGAAGAATACAAAAAGGTGGCCTCCCTTGTTATTAACTGTTTTTTTCTTTTTAAACACCTGTTTCTAAAAGCCAGCAAACCCCCTAGCGTTTAATACACAAATATGTGGACAGAAAAAAAATCGGAAAGGTCTTTTTTCTAACAAACCAAAGGTCAGGTCTCACGGTCGCTCTCACCCACAGAGTAAAGCTCCCCAAGTCTTCTGAAGCGTGGACCCCACTCTCTGAGATAGTCATAGTTCTGGTCCGAGTCTGACGACGCCGTCTCCAGTGAGCTGAGGGAGCCAGCAATGGATCCCCGGCCCTCGTATCCATAGATCTGGATGGAGTCGTAAGGCGGCGCTGTGGGATCATTGTCTGCCTCATGGAGCCGTACGTTGATAAATTCATCCACGTCCACACCGTTCGGCCCCGAGTGTTGGCCCGCCCGGGGCATAAACTGCAGGTCAGGCTTGATGTCCTTACGTGGCAGGTAACCATTGATGCCATCTGGATTCTGCAGCGTTGCAATGTCGAAAGCTTCTGTGTCCTCCTCGCCGCCTCCTTCATCATCGTAACGAATAATATTCTCCCTCACATCTTCGTCATCCTTTATAATCAGGGGTTCATTCTTGTGTCTCCTCAGGGTCACAAATAGTACTACTATTACTGTCAGAAAGAAAGACGGAAAGAAAGGAAGAAAAAAAGAGGAACAAGTCTAGGTCAAGCTTTGACAAGTAGAATTTCTGTGAGTATAAACAGATCATGGTCAGATTTGCTTAATTTTTTTCATCTAAAGTCTATGGTAATGATGTTAAAATACAAAAAAAGAAATACCTCACCTAACAGCAGTATAATGCAGGCCAGGATGGCAATAAGAGCTCCCATACTGAGGCCAATAGGTAAGACGTAGGCCTCCACGTTGCAGGACTGGACAATACCGTCCTTACTGCATCCACAGACTCGGATGGTCAAGGTGTTCGTGCTGCTCATCGGTGGATTCCCATTGTCCGTCACAATGATTGGCAGGAAGTACATCTCCTGTTTCTGTCGTCTGAAGGTATCATGCTTGGCTAGAACACTGATTGAATTATCTGTGAGACAGAGGTAAAGCCAGAGATGAATTTTTGCGAGGAAGTGTAAAAAACCCATTATTATTCATAGTGACAACAGACTGAAGTTCTATTATTAAATTGTGTGAAGATCAGTGCAGCATGAGGGTAAACTAATTTCACATCAGTCGTCACTAGGCTTTCTAGCACTCTGACGTGGATGAATTTCAGCCACCTTCCTTTTTCTCGACAGTCCAATTTCTGGAATTCTGAAGGAAGGAGAGCCCGAGATTGCTGTACTCCTTTGAAAGCTGAGGAAATGAAGGGACCACGGCAGGCGACAGTGACTTAGAAGATGGCACATGTCGACCCAGAAAGGTGCCAGCTGCTCTTTGATGACACTTCTGTGAAGCTGTCTGCTCATTAGCTGGCTCTCCTTAGCCTGCTCACATTATCAAACACTCGCATTCCCATAAGAATCTACTCCTGCTGATCTTATGGAAAACGTACAAGATTTCTGATAGTCTAACCTTTGCCTCTCTTCTTCTGCACCGGAAAGCGAGGGAAAATATAACTGGTTATACACACTTTAGAGAGACGGGCCATGTTGAAACATTCACATTGACAGAGCAAACGTAATCAAAAGATGGAATGCTTCATGATAGAATTATTTGCTTTGCACGATCTGTAATTGATGCGAACATATGCTCAGATATATTTTCTTATGAGTGCTGCCACAAAGTGGTAGGCCGTGCTTTGTGAGCACCAACATGTCCTATTTCATTTGGATCATTCCCAGTGCATAGTGGGTATGTAAGTATTTTCTGTGCTGTAGTAATATTTTATGGCTAGTCCTCATATACAGGTCATTGTCATCTTCTAGGAAACTATTGATGATAAAAATAGAGTTAAGCATTTCAGCCCATCCACAGAAAAAAAAAAAAAAGTCAAAGAAAAAGACAGCTGTGCAGATAACCTTCAAAAGGACTGAACTTACTGTTACAAAAATGCTCTTTTTATTATGTTTTATATATTAGAGCATATCAAAAGTGTTTTGTCTAACTACTGATCTGATGAAAAACAGGACATATCGAAATATTGATCATCACCATAACAAAATGAATCCATTTGAATGAATTAATCACTTTAAATAACTTAACACATAGGAGGTCCAAATGACAGCAGTGGTAGCATAAGTGACAATAACAGTCTGACAACTTTCTCACTCTGATTAACACCAGTCACATAATGTCAGTGACAATACCTGTACAATAACCCTGTGTCTCAGGGACTCATAACATAGTATTTGCATTAATTATTTGTAGATTGTAGATTAATTAATGTCCCTATTGTTTTGCTTTAGATATATACCAGAAATATCACCTCAAGCGCTGGAGGCATTTGGCAGGTAGGTTTTTAAGCTGTTCAGTGTGCTATAGTTGACTAGTTAAATTAGGAAGCACTTGTGGTTGTTTGTCTGGTATCTTGTTCAGAAAGTCATGGTACAACAAAAAACACCTTTCTGTGATTGTTGGAGCAGAAGGGTAATAGCTACAAAGCTACAGCCAGTTGGGTTGTGTGTCTGTAGCTGATTTTGTGTTGTGATGTGGTTGTTGACTGACTATTAGCCAGTGTCGCTGTCAACCAATAATTGAACAATGAACAGGTACTGCTACAGGATGTGACAGAAAAAACGTGAGCCCACAAGTACCAATTATGGGATAATGCTAAAGGCTGAAACATGTAACATTGGTATTAGTAGAGAGGAGTCTTAAATTCAATGAACAGATCAGTAATATCAGGTATGAAGCAATAGCTATTAAGATTTTGCTTACATTAGCCACCACAAGTTACTGGTCATACTACACCAAGTTAGACTATGGCTATGGTATTGAATTGAGCAAGGGCTCATTTTATTATTCATGTATGAGTTACCTTTACATTTGTAAGAGAAGGACTGAATAATAATGTAATTAAAAAGTTAAGCATGGAGTCTGAATTTGGTTGTTGGCAGTACGGTGAATGCATGTTGTCTCACTGACAATGGGATGCCCTGCTCTGTTGCAACCCTGCCTCCTGAGCAGTTGTCAGAGTGTTCCATATCTTGTATACAGCTGGCCAGAGCCTTAGCCATTTTCCACAGTGTGGACAACCCCTAACCTCTTCACTGTTCAATCCCTACAATTAGACTCATCATCACAAACAAAAGCAGCACACAGAGGCTCAGAGGAGCCTGACGCTCTTCAGTGAAGTGTCTCCCACAGCTGCCGATTCAGATAGAAATAGTCACTGAAGTGCTGGGGGATATGCTGCTATGGGCTTCTTTCCTCTGTTTGGAATTAGCAATACCATAGACAAGTGGTTGGTGAGGTATATAATATATAGAGCTGAGCCACAACACATATTTACTTTGCTTTTAGGGCAGTGAGAAAAACACCGGCTTCTTTGTATTTGGACTAACGCAGAGCTGTGCTTATAGTTGTGTGACATTTTTAATAGGGTTTTATCTGTTACGTCATATTAAGAAATTATTACATCTCCTTTTAACAAAAAGGCCAGGGTTCAGGAATCTGTATGTTTTATACACATCGATGTTGATCTGCAATTAAGAGGAGTATTTTGCAGCGAGCATGTGTATGTTAGGTCCTTCATTTTTGACTTTCAGTCTTATGACAGGATTTCTGCACATATATGATAGGATAAATATAATCTTTATACCTCAAAAGAGATATGAATATAATTAGCCAAGGCAATTTTCTCACTGAATGTGATTATTACACTAGCATCCTGTGTCCCTGCCTGCTAATGTACCTATTGAAAAGCAAAAATATTTTTATTTTTGCCAAAAGATGGCTCGTCCGTTTGATGACCTGATTTTTATGGACTCTTTCCTCCGTTAGAAAGAGGTTGTAGTAAGTTAGCCTGCAGCCTCTACATCACAACAGAAGGCTAGTACCATATGAAGATTTTTTGCCCCAAGCTGAAAACATTACACAATGTCATCATGAACACAGCCTGTTCAGAGCCACTCATGGATGGAAGGCAGGGGAGGAGGAATGGAATAAAGACAGCGAAAACTGGCAAATAAACCAATCAGAGTATTTAGCAAATAAATTTAGTACCATCTGCCACGTGGTAACAGCTCCCAAGAAGTCACCCTACATTGAGCTGCAAGACTAGCAGGAAAAGCCATTTGGATCCCATTCATTTAGTTTCCCTCAAAACGCACTGGGGAGTAAAAAGAAGCTGGTGTCCAGACAATTTCACATCTGCTAATTGTGAGCTACACTGATCCACCAGATTTCATCTCGAGTACGGATAACATGCCGCGGGTTAGAGATTAGATTGGAAAGCCATTGGAGAAATTTACAGAAACTTCAGTCATTCTGCCACAGAAGACTAACTTTTCTGTGATTTTTTTTGTTACTCACCTTGGTTGTTTTTGATGGTAAAATTAGGATTGTTGAGCATCTCTGGAACTAGACGATAGTCAAAGTAGTGGCCCTGGATTGGGTCGTCTTTGTCCACTGCGCTGACAGTCTGGATCACCTGTGTTGAAAACAGAGAGACAAGAAGATACAGAGGAGGGCTCAAAGCCATTAGAGGCGGCAGCCTATTCATTACTCTGTTTTTGCCGCCGCAGATTGCCTCAGTCTAATACTGACTGGATCACACCAGATGAAATATATGCCCTATTCATTCCTGGATTTTGAGATTATTATCAATGAGGTCCTGTCTAGTCTGGCACACTTTCAGGCTCCTGGCTCTATCTGTTAATCTGTCATCATAGGTCTTATCGTGCTGTATGTCTTTATGATTGATTGGAAATTAGAATTCAAGCCCTGCAGGACAGTTTCCCTTTTTTCAGTTCCCCCCTTCTTTCCCTTCCTTTCAATAAAGCTCCCTATTGTACATATGCAGGTCCCCTGAATGAGGTCGATTGATGAGAAGGAGAATGCTAAGTACTTGTCCAGAATTTTTGGCTGGGGGAAGCATTATGCCATCTGGAGGAAGACGTGAAAGACAGTCTTGAATTATGATCCACTCTGATCAATCCTGACTGCTCTCATTTCCCCTTTGCTCCGCACACACAGTGTCAAGGGAGGACTGTTGCAGGGAAAAAGGACCATACTCCCACCTCTGTAGTTTCCCAGTGAAATAAATAGGCTATAATTCACCGTGGCCAATCATTACAGGGGAGGAGAGAGAAAGAGAAAGAAAGGGAGAGAGAGAGAGAGAGAGAGAGAGAGAGAGAGAGAGAGAGAGAGAGGGAAAGATAGATCACTGGTTTGATGAATGAGCCACTTCTTTCTTTACCTGTCCAGGTTTTCCATTTTCACACAGGAAGGCCTCGTACTCGGTGGCAAATTCAGGGGCATTGTCATTAATGTCCATTACTCTGATGGCAACAATTGCTCGCGATATCTGACTGTGGTTTCCTATAAGATAGATAGATAGATAGATAGATAGATAGATAAAAGAAAGAGACAAGAGGAGATAAATGAGAAAAGACAAAATGGAAAACTGAGACAAAAATGGTCACACGTGAAATCCCAGGTAAATTCTGTGACCTAGTTTTAATTTCCTTTATTTTCCATTTTTATTTCTCCCTTCATTTCCTGAGCTGATGGGAGGACAGATGATAAGCCACATCAATCTACATTTCAGCTGGTATCAGTGATGCAAAACAGGATTCTAGGCAACAGAGAAAGAAAGAAAAAAAAAAGCCCATTCAAAGTGCTTTTGAAAATCCCCTGTACACTGTAATGTTTAAAACATGAGGGTTAAAACATGCATATTAATGAGTCACTGGTAACTGAAGTCTAAAAAGACAATAAAAGGCAGTTTAATTAGATTAGATTTTGATTGGAATTATTCATCACTGGTAATTGACAGTCCCTTTCGAGAGTCCCCGTAAACGGTTGTATTTATTAATCAGTAGTGCAAATGCCAACTTTTAAAGCAATTATCTATTAATGTGGGTGCAGATGACTGTGTCACAGTGGTCAATGACACTGGTGTGTGTTGTTTTTTATTTTATTTGTCCATTTATTTATTTGAGGCCATGCAGTTTATTAAAGAATGAAGGCAACAGAAAGTGCATCGTCTTGATGTTTTGGACATAAATCTATATTTCCTGAGGAGTGAGTTCTTAGCCAATTCCAAGTGGCAAGACTTTGATTTTAAATCATATTTTGTCCACAGTGCCAACTGTCTGACATGGTTGCTTTGAAACTGTGTTTAAAGCTCGTCTAACTTTTGCTGAACGGTGGCCGCTACAATTACAAGATGATGGCAAATAAAATAAATATTGGCATGAAAATGTTATAGGATTACTTCCGTGGGCAAATATTTGTGTTCTTGTTTCTTTAATTTCATTTAATTTTAATTAAATATGGACATAAGAGCACCGGACAGAACACCAGACGAGCCAGGAGATGAGTTGAAAAAGAGGTAAGCAGTGAGGAGAGTGGGAATTGACAGTCTGATAGACAGTGATAGATGGATTAGGGCAGAGGGAGACAGAACCCCCTCCTCCAACTACAAAAGTGACTTTCCCCCAGCAGCAGACAGGGAATAGAATCTGATTAGTCAGATGTCAACTGGTGCGAGGCGGCAGAACGCGCCTCCGTTTGGGTGGCAAATGGCATCGGGATAGAACTGGGAACACATCTATTCCTCTTCACGCCAGAGAAGACACCGGCTTCTCCTCCCCATCCGTGAAGAATAGCAAAACTGCCATATTTATTTTGGCAAATTCCTATTAGGTGTTCTCAGAGATGCCACTATCTCAAGCCACAGTTACTTTGCCAAGAGGCATGAAGATGTGCTTTAAATGTATGGGTGCAAAAAATGACAAGGCAACCAGCTTATCAAATGAGACACATTCAATTCCTCCAAAGGGCTGCTACGATGGTGGGATTTGTCTGTGCTACATGGCCAAAACATTATGACAGCGCTTTGGCTTTCATTTATTCTGACAATTAATGTGTGTTTCCTTTGATTAAGGAAAGAAAGGGACAGATAGAGGATGAGACAGAGAGGGAAGGAAAGAGAGATAGAGTGGAAGAGGACAGGGAAAAAGTTACAAGCTGTGTCAATTTCTATTCCAGTAGCTTTAAGGGGTACATTAAGCTTTATCACAACATACAGCCCCCCTGAAACAATCTGTATGCAAATAAAGCCTTACATATGGTTTGAGCTGTTTGTAGCTCTGCCGGCAAGATTTTCTACGTAGTCAGTGAGTTTTGCGGTTCGCAGATGTTCTTTAATCTGTAATGGATGCTGGCGTTGGAGCAATCCACTCTGGAGCATGTCTTTAAAACTGTTTATTTGATACGTCTTAATGTTCTTGCACTTCCACAAATTGACTACTGAGCTGTTTAATTCAATCAAAACTCAGCAAATCAACGTATTTAATGCCTCTGTGGATTCAAACGCTAATTGTTTGTGCCATAGTCTGGGAGCAATTAAAAGACCTGGTTTACAAAGCGGTATTCTGTTCAACAGTGGATTGTGTGTAGCAGGTCAGTGATTCCTTTGGCAAAAACAACTCATGAAGTCGCTCCGAAGAAGAAGATATTGTACGTGCCTTGCTGAAATTCTCGGTTTGTAAAACTTTCGTGCCAATGAATGTCTAATTGTAGGAACAATGTTCACAGCAGGGGTGAACAGAGTCAGGAGAGGTTACTTACTGACTTCTGTGGCAGTTACTGTGATGTTGTGCCACATGTCCGTCTCCCGGTCGAGTGGCTTGGCGAGTGTGATCTTCCCATCATCCACATTGATGTTGAACTGCCTCTCCAGGTCTGTGTGCCGATCGATGAAGTACCTGCAAAGAGAATCGATTATCAGAGTTTTGAGCCAAAACTCTTTGCAGTCCCTTGGGTGTTGTGGCTAGCAGGGCCTTATCCATCAAGAGAAACCTGTAGATTAATGCACATTAAAAAAAAATGAAGGAAATCAATAATTGTATGGGAAGTAATTGCAGCCTTCACATGAGCAGCAGGGACCCTAATAAGGTCCAAGCTCCCTCTGATCACAGTGACGCCTCCCTGCTGCAACAAAGACCATTAGTACATGTTATGTCAGGGTAAGAGAGGGGGTCTTGCTAACTCTGTTCGGTATCTGTCAACAGTCCATGGCTCCCAAAAGCTATGCATTAATGAGTTAGGACAATATTGTGCTCTAACAACACAGGGGGTCTGAGGGAACCAACCATGAGCCCGTTATGTATGACCATGTCTGATCTTATGCAAAATGATTTATTTTTAAACTACTTTCCAGTATTAGCTTCTTGTCAATAAAGCAGCGTACTTCCTAAACTACTCAAACACTGTTTCAAAGAACAACTTCTCTTCTCCTAATTCTATTTCTCTGTGACCCCGTCTGTGACACACTGACTTTCTGAGACTTAATACAGTGGCAAGACATAAAACTCTCCAGAAAAAAACTCCAGCAGTGGGTATGAAATTGGAATGCACATAAAAGAGAATTTTCCGATGCCACTCAAAGCTGTGAAATCGCTCTTTCATGTTGCAACGTGCAGAGCGCCAATTCTGGGGACAAGCCCACACAAAACAGACTAAAAAAGAATCTGTCATTATGGGTCATCTTTGGTTTCACACGTTTCATTTGCCATTATGTGTGACTGTCATGAACATCCTACTCACCCAAAACACAAGGACGCAGGGATTCACGTGAGCTAACTACACCGTGTGCGGCACAAGAGTTTCAATACCTCCAGGACAAATTGTCCTTGTTCCTTTCCTTCTCACTCTCGCATCTTCCCTCACAATCTATTTGCTCACTGTACATTTTTTTTTTCTTCTCCATCCAGCTGGGTCTCAAGCTCTTTCTAAATCCAATCCCCCTGTCTAATTCTTTGCAGACCCCTTCCCCCACATAGACATCCCTCGACCACCAGACGCCCTGCTCACCCTGTCTCCCTTCCTTCCTAACCCTGGGTCTTGTACCATCTCACAGTGGAACCGCTCATCCCTATCAGTCCAGACCTGTTGGCAGGATCCCTACAGTGTTTAGACACAAGAGAAAGGGAGGAAAGAATAGATACATAGGGATGGATAGAGAAATAGAGAAAGCGCATCAGGAAAAGACAAAGTCACAACAACAATTTATATGAAGGAGGATGCGGCTTATACAAGAATGGTAGGAAATTAAATAAATAAACCACTGGCCCAGATTCCAATTGTTGGGGAGATGTACCGAGCCGTGACATTTCCATTTTTGAGATGAAATGGTGTAAAATCCTCTAGACGCCGGGCTGGGAGAGGTCCATGCGGACCCCCAACTTCCCCCCATCCAACCCCCCTTTCTCTTTCTCTCTTGGCCTGCAGACGCAGAGCACTTTCAAGACAGGCAGACAGCAGCAAGCCACCTGGGAGCAGCCTCTCTCCTGCAGACTGAGTGGATCCCAGTCAAACTCTGACAGCCTCACGTGGAAGCGAGGAGACAGACCCTGAAATGTTCTGCCACCTGTCACTCAAACTGACAACGTGATGTGAAAAGAATTAAAAGCAAATAAAAAATGATATCCAGCGTGATACGTGCGTAGTTTTCCTGAGTGTGATGTTAGAATGTGTGTGAATGCGTGCGCGTATGACTGCTTGTGTGTGTATCGTCTCGTTTCAGCTTTGGTTTACTCTTCACAGGCCTTTAAACTGCGTTGGGCTGACCCCAGTCTAGCAGTTAAACATCACGTAGACGCTGTTTGTGAAGCATTTTTACAACTGATGCAGCAGACATATAAAACTCAATCTCAATACAAAACAATACGCTAATCAAAATGCATCAGTGTGACAGAAGCTGTGCCGTGCACGAAAAAAAAAAAAAACTGCAATCAGTGAGATCATTATTCTTTTCTCCATTCATTTATGGTCCTTTTGTGCATTTCTTACAGATCTCCTGTCAATCAAACAGTATGGCCAGGACGTCTTCTCTGTTAGACTTGTCTGTGGGTGGTAATCTTTTGTCTCTGTGGCCACGTTGGCTATCATTCCTCATGCTAACTACCCAGCGATCTTTCTTTTCCATCACATAATGTGTGTCAAATGATTTTCTCCAGGAAAGATGTACTAGACACTGCTCAGCAAGGGTAAAAGCTTTCATCAGCTAGGACTAAATGTACAATAATAGCTTGTTATTGTCCTATTATGAAATAGTCCTCAATTTTAAATTTAATGTTAAAATGAGCAGTAAAATATTAAATTACTTTTTTTTTGACTGATGTTGAAACCTCAGTGGAGGCACATAATGAACCAAGCTGGGAACACAACAACACACTCACTGTGGCACTCCACAACATCTGCTACCAGGTAACCTTGAGCATTTATCATGTTCCTGTAGAATAAGTGAATGACATGTTGCAAACTGACTATGATTAGATCTAACGGAAAAACACTGAATTAACAAAGAAATCCTCTGTGACCTCTTGTGATATGGATTAATGTCAAGAAGAGACACTACAGTCCGTGTTAGTGTATTCAACATCAACTTAAAACTGCCATAATAAATTGCTGGAGTACCACTTTGATGAAAAAAAATCTATTTGTTCCTGACAGAAATTGTATCTTATATTAATATCATATGGGAAGACATTACTTCCCATAAGCTATTGGTCATACTAGACGAGCTGTGTCTTTGTTTTTTGAAGAGGAAATTCATTTGTTGTGTTGTCCTTTCAAAGATACAGTTTCACTTTAAATTTGGTTATTTAAGAATCAGCAGCACGTTACATTTGAAAATAAACAATGTAATGTCAACATTGCGTCTGAATGAAACGTATTTCTGTAATTTCTCAACTTGTATCAGCCTCATATAAATATACAGTGTATGTCATGAGTTAATGACAGAAGCCTAAAGGTTAAACAGCCAAGGAAAGGTTTCTGCAGATGAATGTGTGTGTTCTTTTTCACACCTGCGTGCATATTAGATGTGTGTATTTTTTTCTCTCTGTTAGAGTGTGAATGTGTGTGCATGTGACGGAGTGCCTTTACAAGTTGGAGGGAGAAGAGGTGAAAAGATCAAGAACAAATGCATTTCTTTTTTCTTTTTTTTCCTACACAGAACAAAATGCCTCTGTGACATTCCTCCTTGTTATTAGGTCAGTAATTCCTCTGGGAGGATCACAGATGTAGAACTAATTTTTCCCGTCCCCTGCATGCTGACCGGTTGTGTTTTAACACTTTATTTTATTCCGGTTGGATCTCAGGCTCTCTTTACCTGGGAGGTGATTTTCCTGGAGAGTCCAAAATAAATAATAAATTACAAATATATCGAAAGTAAAAAAAATAAGTCCTGAGCAATAGGCCTTCCTCATATTAAATTTCCATCCATTTGAAAACCACCTCCTTTCCATGACTGCTTGTATTACCATATGCAGCATGTCAGCTGTCAGGTGTGCTAAAACAACATATGGGAGCCTGCAGAAAGAAAAAACCTTTACAGAATTTCATTATGTTCCTGCAATTCCCCTCAACAATAAAATAAAAAAAAGAAAAGAAAAGGGAGAATGAAGACAAGGATTTTAACCACACCTGTTTAAAATCAGATTTTGGCAATGTCACAGTATTAATATTTTGGAGTGAAATACAGCCATACGTACTTCAGCTATTCTATCATGTCATACAGCCACAGTGATGGCCAGATGTCACATTGCTTTTTATTTGTGATCAGTCAGGTAGAAAACGACAGAGCACAGGCTCCAGAGCGAAGCAATACTGAGGGAGTATTTCATGGAGTGCACCTGAAATGTTGTTGGTTGGATGCATTAAGTACAGCTAAGGGGTTGTTTGTCTCCTGAGAGCAGAGGACATGGCAACCCACCAGAGCACTCGCCCCAAGTGGTTTAGACTCAGACTGGTTTAGTCTGGTCCAGCTGGAGGGGGGATTGAGACGGAAAGCGATTCTAATCAAAGGGGTCGACTGGAGAGCTTGTTCAGGTGGTGGTCAGGACAAAGTCCACATTAATTCTGCTATTACTGCTGCCACTCCTCCAATATAGATCCACTTTCAATGACTGCAGCTTTCTTTTAGGGCACTTCTTTTCTTACCAACTGTTGAAGGAGAACATTAAAGAATAAAAGAAGAGATTTGTAGGCTGATGATGAGTATAATTTACGAGTAATTCAAGTGTAAAGATCAACAAGCTGCATGTGTCCTCATTCACTATTGTTTTCACTATTGCAGCAGTGTATACACTGCAAACTTTGGCTTATTGTCTAATGAGGTCTTTGTCCAGATTTGTTATCACTAAGAAGATACTTAGGATCTTGTCAGACGCATTTTCGGGGCTACAGCTTTTATCAGCCCAAAGCTCAGAGTTACAGCCTAATACAAACCCTAGCTGGAAGTAAAATCAAATGGTTTCTTGTGAGGGTGATGCATCATATGAAGCCCTTAATGACAAAAGTTTGTCTCATCTCATCCCCCACAAAGAAAACACTTGACATCTGTGATAGATCACGCTCATCTTGAAAATTTGCAGGGGGGATAAAAAATGTACGTTTGGACTTCAAAGAAAATCACATGTTGAGGTACAGCAATTTGAGACAAAATGCAAACTGGGGAGAAAATGTCTGGCTGTGTGTGTGTGTGTGTGTAATCTTTGAGCACTGATTTCCAATCCTGATGATCAGTGGCTTTACAGGAGTTGGCAGATGATTAATGAAACACTGTTACTACTTCTTTTTTTATTTCTCTCAAAATAAAATTAAAAGTTTGGGAATGATCTTTATTAAAAAAATTCTAACAGCTCTTTAAAGCATAAAGAGCTCTATTCTACTTCACTGACTGCAGTGGATTTTTCTTTATTCTTTTGGGGGGGGGTGGGGTGAGGGGGGTCTGACAGTCACACAAAGCCCTTGAGCAACAATCCATCCTGAAAATAACAACTCCACAAAATTGTAAAATTGGTGATTAAAAGCATAATGAACAGTGTGAGTGCAAGTGAATGACCTCAGGACAGATAAAAAAAATTAAATAAAAAAAGAAAGAGAAATAGACTGCACAAAAAGACAAATGACCCTGTGCATAGAAATGGCAGCCTATGACTCAATTCGCACTTGCATCTTGCTCAAAACATTTAACTAGTGCCAAGACAGGGTGTTGATATCTGGACAGTTTCATGACATCAAATAAGAGAGATCATGTCAGCAGGGTTCTGCCATTTGCATGCACACTCATTCAGTCACTTTTTCTTCCAATAAAGATGCACTGAAGGAGGCAGATAACAAGGAAGCAAACAAACATAACTGAATATTAATATTGCACATAACAATTTTTTTAATTTTAATGATGACTTTTATAAATTTAAGATGTAAAAAAACACAAATTTTTCTAAACTGGTCTCTCTAACTTTGACTCTTTGTCTTCCTCTAACACACAGACTTGTTTAACACACATAGGGAGCACCATGACAAAAAATAAGGACAGCGAGAGGCAAAAGATACTATTATACATAAAATATACTTCTCTTTTTACCAGGGGAGGGACATCATGCAACCTCAGGGCTCAATTCCTTCTGGCAATCTCATCACTAAACATGAGGATGCCACCAGAAAAGGGGAAAAAAAAGAAAAAGTAAAATGAACCGGCCCTGCTCTATAGCCTCAGCCAATCTATGAAACCCAGCCTGCTCTCTGCTCGCCATGCAATTACACACAACCTGTTGAGTGTTGTCCCGGGAATGCGGTCAGCAAGTCACTGGAGAATTAATGAAATGCCAAGATGGAGGGAGAGAAATTGCCTGTATAACCTATCCTCAAGGTGCCCTTGTGGTATTTTCAAGAATAAGTCACACAAGAGGAGAATATAGCAGGACTGGTCACACATTGAAAAAGAAAGTTGTGCTGCCTTCAACTCATAATCTACTTCTCCTTTTTTTTGTACATCTGTGGAAATGAGCGCTTCCTCACTGCCAATGGCACTACCAGAGACTCCAAAGGTCACAGACATGAAGAGATTTAATTGCATGCCTCAATGTCAACGTTTTTATTAAAACAACTCATTATAGCCTGAAAAGGCTCATTTGTTAACCTATTCTCTCCATCACATCACAAGAGCTTTTTTCTTTTTCAAGTTTTGTTACTGTATTTCTCTGTTCAGTCATGGCATTTGGTTAAGTACTAAAGTTTCAGGTTTATTTTTAGAAGCTCTGTTAACTTTATTCACTCTCTTACCTGACAAGGCTCCCAGAAGAGTCCGGATCCCTGGCGGTGACTGTCCCTATGACCGTGTTAATGGGAGCGTTCTCATTCACTTCCAGAAAGTACATGGGTTTGGAGAAAACAGGAGGTTCATCAGAATCTTCTACCACGATCTTCACTGTAGCTGTGTCCTTGAAGGGTCCATTGCTGCCCGGCTCAAAGCGAGTGTTTGTGGCTTCAACTTTCAAGGTGTAGGCTCTCTTGCTCTCATAGTCAATGGGCTGTAAACAGGAGGGGAGGACACAAAAAGAAAAGTTCAAGGGACACTTCATTGTGCAACAGAGATGTTTCACAGGGAAATCATGCCCTTATGCTCCACAATGTTTATCTGACAACTATAGGCCTACTTTTCAGATTAATGTCCACAGTGGAATCTTGCTGAATTTCTCAAACCAGTCAAACAATTAGACTAATACACATTTTTCAACATGCTTTGTTACAGAAAAAAAAAGACATTCAGATCTTCATAATTTTTTATATAAACATATTCTGGACTCTCTTTCTTGGTCCAGCATTGCCATTTTTCAGACCTAAACGGAATATTTAATAATATAGGCTATTCCTATGGGATAAAATGAGTAACCCCTAGTAACTAATGACTCAATATACTGTAGTGGGGTACAGAAATGGCTGTGAAAAAATGTGTGGGACACATGAAATATAGTTGTTAGTCATCAATGGGTTAAAAAAGTCAGACAGCTGAAAGCATGTATTACAAATAATGTGGGTGCAACAGGGAGGGTGTATAATGGAAGTGTCATTATAGAGAGTGTATAGAATACAGTGTTTCTGGATTGTGACCCATACTACAAGGAGAGATCTTGGCTTTCTGCTGCTTAGATTTCTTTTATTTGTTTGTTTGTTTTTGTCTTTAGTCAACTTTGTTAAACTGCATTACTTGGCTAAAATAAATAAAATATCATTTTAACAGTTAAACTATTTTTTGTGGTATTGCTACTTACACACATCTGGCCACAAATGAACAAGTATTTTTTTCACTACTGTTAAAATTAACTTTTTCCTCAAAGGACCAGTGTGTAGGACTTAGTGGCATCTAGCGGTGTAGCCCTCCTGTTCCAAGTGTGAGGGCACAAACTACGTTGCCGAAAAACACAAACGACCCTATCAACAATCAGTGTTTTGTTTCTCAGTTCTGGGAAACTGTAGAAACACAGAAGAGGACATTTATCAATATAAAAGGCTCATTCTAAGGTAACAAATGCATAACAATTCTCATTTTTAGGTGATTATACACTAATGAAAACATAATTATGCATATTTAATTCAATTTCTGCCATATTCTGCAAATTCCCTGTGAATCTTCCACACTGGACCTTTCATATACAGTATGATCATGATTTTAACATCATATGCATCTTAACCAGCATGAAAGAATTGGCATTTACAGGGATTCACATTTTTACAATTTTAAAGGTCCAGTGTGTAAGATTTAGGAGTATCTATTCGCAGGAATGGAATATAATATTCATTAGTATGTTTTCTTTAGTGTATAATCACCTGAATATAGAATTGTTGTGTTTTCGTTGTCTCAAAATTAACCCTTTATATCTACAGTGAGAGTGGGTCCTCTTCCATGGAGTCAGCCATGTTGATTTTCGCCATTTTTCTACAGTAGCCCAGAACAGACAAACTAAACACTGATCTTGCTTTATTTGTGAATTTCGCAGCCAGAGTTTTTGTTACATGCTTGGAAGGAGAGGGTTAGACATGGGAGAGTATACATTTCCTTGCAATCTGCAACTTCACTGCTAGGTGCCACTAAATCCTACACACTGGACCTTTAAAGAAGATGATTTGTGTAAGATTTCAATATATCTAACTTTGGTTCCTACACTGGTAGACAGACAACATACTGCTACACCCTCCCCACCCCTGCACAAATCCAACCAGGGGGAACAAAGTGTGAGGCGAGTGTAAACTATGTTTAACTTTTTCTACTAAAAATAATCACATCATTATAATCATTTAAAAGAAGATGCAATCCCAAACTTACACACACAGGAGGCTTTAATCTCAAGAGAGGGAGTTTGTGAGTGGCTGTGATAATGTCTATATGCTATTCGTTTATTACAGCAAACAGAATTTATTTGATCATCATTTTGATCTAAATCAATGTTATTGTGATTTTCAGTGTTGGAAATACTGTCCAGTCTTTATTGGCCTGAAATAACACAAATCTCTCTGCTAATGCTTTCAGTGACAGCAGATTATTGGAGCTTTCATGCTGCTACCACAACCAGATCACATAAAATAGATGAGAACAGGTGCTTATTCAAGACTATCAACAAAAAGCGTAATTTTCCAACAAGAAATAAAAATGTTTCGTAGAGAACGTATCACTGTGTGACTGACATATCTGTTTAATTACTATTTTCAATTGCTGTACAGTATTTCCATTACAGATGGCTCATCATTAATATTTAAAAGACAGAGGAGAGTCACAATTTTACTCTCTTGGCATCTCCGAGGACATCCCAGACTGTCACAATTTCATTCTGAATCACCCCTGGTCGCTCTCATACTACTAGAATAATGGGATCAAGTCACTTCCACGCTCCATAACCAGGATTTATAGGGAAATCAAAACTGGGCCTTGCCGCTTGAGGGGATAGGAGCTGGCTTGGGGAGAGAGGAGGACTAAGAAGAGGAATATGAACAAAACGAGAAATGTATTCAGTTAGTGAAAGTGGGAGAGAGTGAGAGGAATAGTCCCTTAGGTCAAACAGGACCAGTGCTGAGTGCTCAGGGGGAAGAGAGGGCAGGAGGGTGGGGGGTCGTCTGGGGGTCCAGCTGTGAGACAGTAGCAGCAGCCAGGGGGACGTGGGAGGCGACCCATGGCTTTTCCTATATTCCTGGCATCAGGGCACAAGTAGACAGACCGAAGCCCCTGAAGCCTCTCCAAGCCCCAGTCCTCCATGGTGAAGCTATTTGGAACACTTTCATTATTAACCTCCCCTCCTTCTTCTCCTCCTCCCCCTCCCTCTCTTCTTCACTCCTGACACCCAACCTCCACCCCGATTCCTCCTTTTTCTCCCTCCCTCTCTCTCTCTCTCTCTCTCTCTCTGATCCTGCAGTCTGTGCTGACAAAGTACATGGTGCAGCTGAACCTCAAGCCAATGGATTACACTTAAATTCAGATGGTAGTGGAGAGTAAGCATGTTATTGTGGCTAGAGAGTCAAAATGATTATATGAAAATGCAGAGATTGGAATTATTATTGAATTATCATTTTAAAGTAATTTACTGGTACAATCATTGGTTTTTACTGGTTGGTGTCCAAAAATGTGAAGCTAACTGGAACTATATTTTTTAGGCGTGTTATTTCAATTTTTATTTTCACACAAATGCTGGTGACTAATGACTACAGTCAAATCTGAATATTGTTATTCTAGCCATTCCATTGGCAAATGGTATCAACCAACACTGCGCATGGCATACTGGAAATTATACAAAATTCCATTTTAAAAATTAAAACTGCATAGTCTCATAAAAAACTTAGAGATGTTTGTTATCGGGGCAGGATAATAAGCTATAACCACAACACTTGATGGAAGTCCAACATTCACTCTACTTTTACCTTTATTTTGTCCTGAGACAAAATATCACTTTTGAACTGCTAAATGAAAGGCTGTGAGCCGTAAAACAATTAGTTAAAAGATGCTAAAATGCTCCATAGCTGAGGGAAAATTCAGAGGTGAGTGCTAAATGGTCACAATGAGCACAGTAATTTGATATTTCTTAATATATATATATACATAAAATACTCTCAAAGCTTCATTAAAAAAAAAAACATATGTTTTTTTTTTTTAATGAAGCTTTGAGAGTATTTTTTGCTAGCTGTATTTCACCTTTAAGTAATAAGTAATATAGAACATATAGCACTCCATATTTAATTCATCCAGGAAAAATGGCTCATATTGCTTTGCACCTACCTTAATAACACATTTTAGTATCATTCCCACTTGGCAGCGTGCAGAAACAATTAATTGTATTTGTTCATAGTGTCAAGTGTCATAACATAGGGAGAGGAAAGGGGAGAGGATACCCATGGAATTAGAAAACAAGTCATATTTTGACCTGTTCAAATTATTAATTCAATGAATGCACATAGTGCTTTGACTGAATAATCCAGGGAGAGCCACTATGATTTTTATCAGTATGCATGGCACTGCTGTTGTACAGCTAAGGTTGATTGTTAACAGATTCATGAATGCAAAAGGAAAACAGTATTTTCAAGACATTTTGGAGTCAAGGTTGTATAGCAAGTTTCCAGTCTTATATGATCTCGGTAAACAATATGGCTTAACTGAATGAGACTACATTTCTAAATGAGGGACAACAGACTTATTGCTCAGCAACAAAGAAGCATTCTCGTTTCCCCTGTGTTAAAAGCCCCTCACCGTTGTGTCCCATCCCACAACCATGCTGTGTCATTTTTTCGGTTTCTCTCAAGCGTTAGCATCAAATCAGTATGTACACACAGGCCATTTAGAGACTTCAAAGTTCAGCGTTGGCTGCAGGGGTGAAAGCTCAGCATCCCACTAACATCCCTCGACAGGCCTGGGGGCTGGCAGATAAAAAGCTTAAAACCCAAACAGCAAAGAATCTCTCCCCTGGTTTGTGCCTCTCCAGCCTCAGTTAGATCAATGTGTTTTAACCTTGCCGCAAAGGATCTTTAATAATTCCAATTCCACGTTATATGGTTTATAGACACGTACAGCTGTCGACAGGGACAGGGTGTGTTGTGGAAAGAGTTACACTGAATCTTCTCTCCTGTCACCCTGGTTGGAGGATAACACTGGCGAGGATGCTGAACAAAAGAGCAAAAGCATAACAATTGTTTCTTTTAACGCATCTCAACTTGAGACGCTGTCGTCTGGAGGGATGCAAAAACACTAAGTGTGCAAATGCCTTGCTACTTTCCCAACGTGTTATCATCTATCCTGCTTTAGTGATGTAGTCAACCAACTCAGAGCCACAGAGAGAGAGCTGAGCAGACATGGGAAGAGCGAGTCTCTCCGCGGGACATGGAAGTGGAGGTTGCCTAAAAGACTAACACATTTGACATTTGCTTTGTCAACAGTAAGAGATTTTATGACTTTGTGTCAAGTTTGTTCTCCAGCACTGATGTTTTCTTTAGTGGCAGTGAATAGTAGTCCCGACAGATTGCCTTAGCTCTTATACATTCCACCTCCCACACAGTTCATTGTTCACACTTTGACAAAGTCACACCACATGTCCTTGGGGTAATGTCATTTTACCTCACAACACAATGGCCCTCTACATTTGAGTGATGTATAGCTTCTCTCTACAGACACTGTACCCACCATGACTCAAGACTTAAGAATGCCCATCCATCAGTCATGTGTATGATTCAATATATGCAAACATTCCCAACCGAGCAGAGCATTTACAGACTTATATAGAATACATGCATGTATAAGCATGTGATTTGGTATCTTTGATACCATGTGTGCAAATTTCAGTTTTATTTTCCACAAATGTCCTTGAGATACGGCTGTGTCTAACCTTGCTTGCAGGACACAATGTTATTAAAATGCATTGCTGTTTTCAAGTGAAAGTTTCACACACTTCCATATTGAGCAAAATATGGGATTTGGTGCTCTAAATGTCTACAGGCAAGCAATGATATCCAGGCTCAAACCTCTGGAGATTTTATCCTGGAGGAAATATTCATACTGCATTTGTACTGCATATCTAGAAACATATTACATTGTGTGAAAATCACTGAGATCCTGGGATAATATCAGCAGCAAAGGACAAGGCTCCTGTTATACTTTCGAATTAGCTGATGAATGCAATGCTACTGATGCAAACACATTGTACCATGCTATTATACGCTAATGTTTGCCTCAAGGTTAGAAATTCAGGTTTTGTGATCGGAACGTGGCTAGCTTGCTTTCCTCAGGACCATACACCTGGGAACATCTTGATGAACAAGTTTAATGAGCATTGTCTTTTCTTTTTGTGAACGACCACTGTTCCCTTGAGCAAGGCAATTAACCAGCAACTGCTTCACTGAAGTTACCTTGGGGCCAGCAGCTCTCACATGTTGATGTGTTAGCATTGCAAAGAACAACAG
This sequence comes from Argyrosomus regius, assembly GCA_946959425.1. Taxonomy (NCBI): domain Eukaryota; kingdom Metazoa; phylum Chordata; class Actinopteri; family Sciaenidae; genus Argyrosomus; species Argyrosomus regius. The sequence goes on from OX336882.1 coordinate 22,463,780, forward strand.
GCAACTTTAGATTCAGCCCATCTGTTCTTATAGTGATGGTAATGTGGGTATCAGCAAAACTGAATTTAACCAAAGTTACAATGAGGGCTGAACCAATTTACAATATGTAACAATTTGCCTTGAGCTGAGACAGCTACATCTAAATGGGCAAGACTGTAAAGTGAAAATAAGATTACCAGTTTCTTCTGCAGATTTTTTACATTTGCTTGGATGTCCACACACACAGCACATGAAGTCCAGCAACAATAGAAAACTCATACTTTATTCAAGCAAAAATCAGTTATTTGAATATATTGTTACCTTCATAGATATTTTAAATGGAAGAAAAATAGGTTTCAGCAATATATATCACAAAGCAAATTTCCCTTTAGCCTCCAAGAAATTCAGGGGGCAAACCCCAGTGTTGTAATATGTATTGTTATACTTCACTTATAAATTAAACCTTCTTTTAAAGTGGTATAGAAGAGACAGAGCAATCTGGCTGAATGTAGCATGCCACTTTGAACTAAAAACATAATTTTTGCTTATGTTTTTAATGAATGTGCTGTAGCAGCTTGATGGTGGTCCAGAGCATAGGGCTTTGGAGATCAGGACTTTCATGTTGCACGGCACTCGTTGTTTGTGGTCCATAGGGTGGCAAACCAGGTAGTCTGCAGATTGGGCTCAGACCAGCCAGGATAACTGTATGGCTACTATTACCATCGCCAAGGACAAGATGACTTCTGTTTCATTCTCCTTTCTGGACATACTTTGGAAAGTAAGCTTGAAATTTTTTCTTTAATTAATTACTAAAACTAACTACCTTTCTCATTAACATTAGCAAGTGCACCGTGTAGCTCCTGCACCCTGAATAAGACATGACATTCAACTAACAATTGCTGTATTAGCCATTTTCAGCTGCATTACCTTTTTCAGTCGAAGAATTCCTTCTTGTGTCTGCGCGTCGGTAATAATCTCAAACATGCCTTGGTCATCTCCCTCCACAATGCTGTATGTTGACTTGGAATTCTCGCCGATGTCTCTATCATTTGCTTTCACCCTGCCACCCATTTTCTCTGTCGGTAAGTCTTCAGGGATCACAAACTCATACAAACCTGGGGGGAGGGCAACAGACATAGCCTTTTCTAGCCGTTTCCAGAAATGTTGATCAAATTAAACAAAATTATGAAAGCATATTACACTACTACATCATCATTATACATCACAGTGGTTAGAGGAATTGGTTTCCAAGAAGCCTGTTTAATGAAATTTACAAAATAACGTTTATTTTTTCCCAATTATGACCAATCAGAGCAGCAGTAATTTGTTTCTCCTCCTAATTTGATTTGGGATATTTAAGGTCGTGAAGTTACTCACTTTTAGAGAACTTTGGTGGATTGTCGTTGATGTCCGTTAGCGTGACGGTGACAGTGGTAGTTCCAGACAAGCCCCCCATGTGACCTCCCATGTCCTTAGCCTGAATGACCACCAGGTACTCCTCTCTCATCTCCCGATCCATCCCATGGAGAGCAACTTTTATGGTCGCTGGAGGTGGAAACAGTTCATAACACATTAATGCAATTATAAACATGACTGATATACTCTGCACATCATTTTAATGATGCTCATGCGACTATGCACAGGCAAGCACAAGTGAGGCACACTGTAACCTTCACACCCACCTTACTCCTATTATTTTAGACCATGACTTTACAAAACAAGGTCTCCATACCAACCACAGGTAAAGAATTCTATGCAGGTTTATTCTATGAAAAAGTATGGTCTGTTTTAGCGTGGCAAGGTGGGCATGATTGAGCCTGCCCCAGCACTGAAAATCAGCTGTATTTGTTTTCAAATGTGTTGTTCCGTAGTCTGCAGTCATTTGTATTCTGATTGAGTGTGAATTATGCTGTCTGTCTTGTATAATCTTGAATATTGTATGCAGAATGGACCTTATTGACTCTGCCACAGCGCTGAATATAAAAAGGGCTCAGCACCGGCATATAAGGATAATCCACTCAGGAAACAGAGGCCCGCAGGATCATCAAATGAATATAAAACCCCTCATAAAAGCCAGGCTTTGGCGTGACACCCTGCCTTGGTCCTGAGCTGCTTCAGACAATGAGAATATGCTTGGCTATGATGAAAAATGTGGGAGGGGTTAGGATGTTGTCTGTGCCTGCATTTTCTATCCTTGAGATAGATTTTCCTTAGAGATGCAGCACAATTTCAGGGTCAGCTTTGCTTTTGGAGGTCACACACAACACTGATGATCCAAACAATCTGAGGATGTGATGGAGAAGAGTTATTTTAAACAAAATAGCTACCTCACATGTGAGACTGCATTGGAGGAAGAAGCAATAACCTTGTTCATATAATTTATCTCACTGATATGTATCTTATCAAATACAACAAGGCTTTTTTTTTGTTTGTTTTTTTGTGTCACTGGGGTTGGGTGCATTTTTCCCTCTACCTCAACCATTAGATGTTGCTTTTACTACCATTCAAGAAACTGTAAATTATTACCATGTTCACAGTAAAAAAAAAAAAACAATGTACACCTTTGGTGACCATGGGATTGGCACAACAAATCAATCCTGGCTGGTTGGCCACATTAATGCCAGAGACTAGTACTCCCAGACCCAAGACTAGTTCACATATTATTTTTTAACCTTGTATTATATAGGCCTTTCTATCCACAAAGTGTGACGTGTTTGACCCTTGTTTTTCATGCTTTTTTTGTGAGAAAATAATAGCAAACTTAATCTTTTTCTATCCTTTGAGATCTGGGAGAAGTAGTTCTGTGTAAAAAGTACTATACACATCAATCACATCACGGCATAAAAAACATACTGTATTTAACCACATTTTACATCAGAGGTTTCTGACACCCTAACAGAATAAATGTGCTATTTTCTGTCATGGATTTCTTAAACGTGTCATCAGTTCCAATTCTGGTGTTTCAAGCAAAAGTCATACATTTTATAGCTGCTAGAGGCCCCCAAAAAGAACATAATATATAACATAATAATTATTTCAGAGGATGTTTAATTACCAGATGCTCAATTTGTACACACAAGTTGTCTTTGAATGTTACATACATAAATATATGTTGGGACCAGTGGCACAACATTGTGAATGTAGTAATAGATCCCTGAACACAATAACCTATTTTATAAATGAATGTCCTCTTTTAAAGATGTGTCAAAAGGCTACAGAATGTTAACACAAAGATAGTCCAGCATAATCATGATTATAATACAGCACTGTGATAGCCATTTTCCAGAGAATCTGAAGGTGCTCTCAGAGAGGAGAAAGAAGAGAGGTTTTTTAAGCACTCTTAAGCAGGGCAAGGAGAAATGGAATATTAAAAAACATTATTTAGTCAGGCATATTACGAATAGTTCCCAGGTTTAAGAATGGGTAAAGCAAAGCAGTCATTAATTGAAGCAGCACATAGCTATGAGATGTAGTGTATCATCTCACTTGTCTTTGACAAAAAATAAAATCACTATCAAAAAAAGACAAATTTTTTTTCTCTTATTCTAATATCTGCTCTGCTTGTATAAACAATCGACTTTATAATTGTGCGTGAGCAACATTAATAGTCTACATATACTCATAAGCAGTAAAAACGTGCAACAAGTCTAATTTTAGCGCAAGCTCTGGCATCAACAAGGTAAGCCTACCTATCCTCTAGTCACTCAAACAATGAATCCATAAATAAAAAGAGCAACACAAACAAGTCACTCATACTCCCTCTTCCATGCATGCCCACACACATAAACATACACACACACACACAAACATACTTCAGTCATCCTGCTAGAAGCAACACTCTCATCTCTGTTGATCATCGTTAATTATTCAAATTAATTCCTAATCACTGAAAAGGGAGGATAGACAAACACTCATTTCCATAGATATTTGCCTCAACTTTTTCTTTTTTCACCGACCATTAACCAAGTGATGAATTGGGGCATGATGTTTATTTATTTATTGAATGCTTTTCATTTCCAATATGACGTTGTAAGTGTCAAATGCATTCTAATGGTTGTTTTCCCCTTACCTTTTATTTTTCATTAACATTCATTAAAACATCTGGCTCACTTGAATGAGCCATCTGCATGTGCTCTGCAATCATACAAAGCATGAATGCTAATCCTTAAATTGTCCGTTCCATGGGTTTTCTATAGCCACGTTCCGGCTGCAGATGCTTCAAGATTGTTTGCCGCCTATAGCGGTAAGGATGAGCCCAATTTCTATGTGTCGAACTCCGTGTTCGTCCTAATTATGTACATAAATTTTGAGACTTCCTTTTTTTTACGCTTGTTTATTGTTTGCTGTTTTCCAAATAGTGAGCAGTCGATTTCCATCTCATTTCTTATTAATGTAATTTTGCCATTATTTAATCATATTGCTTACAGACACATGTTAAAAAGTCAGCTGAAAAAGCAATTAAAGATCCAATCTGGAATCTGTTTTGAGATATCTTTATGCATGATGACCCTGCTGAAGAGTTTGCCTTGTGAAAGGAAGAAGTAATTATCATTATTGTTATTATTATTATGATTTTGAATTTATAACACAATGATGTTACACAGCAGCGTATGAGAACTGGCCCATTTAGCATTTAGGACGTCCAATCATCTAATGGAAACACACAACTCAGCTCTGCTCATATGAATTTTGTAATTTGGTAGTTTTAATAATGAAATTCATGCAGCCCATTGTTGAACCATACAGTATATCATTAATGATCAGTTGACCCAGCTTAAACTAGGACAAGCATGGTAGAAAAAGCATTGCATTCGTCTTGACGTATCCCACTGATAAAGGCATACTTTTGTCCTCACTCACCTAAAGCCTCGTCTATACTTCCTGTTGTGAAAGGCTACATGCGTATCAGTCTTACTAGGCACTGTCATGACTGCAAGTAATATTGTGTGTGTATTATACTTTCTATTTGTGATGTCATTAACTGTTGTCTGACAAGCCTGACAAAGATCTGAGATCAAAATGTTACCTTATTAAATTTATCGGGAGTCACTGACACAATGTGCTGATCTTATTTCTGTTCAGCATATCAGCCGTGCAGCTGTTTTTTTTTCTGTTTTAACCCATTAAAATGTCTGCCTTACCATTCGGCTGCATTATGACATGTTTCTAATTAAAACTATACTCTCCTCATTTTGGTTGTAATGCTCCCAGTAATACCCATTTTAATAATAAACACGCATACTGTTCGTGTTTTCAAACATAAGTGCGTGTGAGTGTGCAGCTGTAGAAAGAAAGGGAGCGAGTCTGAGAGCCTGTGAGTCTGAGTTAACAGCAGACTCATGCAGTGATAATCTACAAGCATTTCAAAAAAACAGATGGGCTGAGTTACCTGCAGTCCTGTTGTTACACAACTTTTAAACAACAACCAACATTGTCAGCTCGCTCGTAGCATGCATTTGCTAATGTTGTCCCTGATGGGCTTGCTGAAAAGAGGTGGTTACATAATAATGTAGGCATTTATGCCTATACAGCGGTGAACACACCCGTTAACATAGTTGCCCGGGGTCTTCTGATTTTAGTTTTTTTCCTGTAAATCTTTTTTTTTTTTTTTTTTGTCCTCTCAGAAACTGCATGCATATTTCCTTGTATGTGAAAACCTACTTGGCAGTAGACCAGATTCTTTAGCCTAATGCACAGCAACAGAGTGAGATCACCTCAGGTGGGCCAGCAGGTGGGGAAGCTATTGCATTTCCACCTGCTGGAACCTGTACAACCTGTAACACCTGGCGGCGGTGCAACTGTACATTACAAAAGCCACCCTCTCATTTACTGCTGTCACCTCTGTCTTTTTTTTTTTCTGTCTTATTTAAGATGTGCATTATCGGCAGCACAGAGAGCTCTGCTGCCAAAATTCAAGCAACATTATAAATGTATTCAAATGGACTTAAATCTATAAATATTACTAAAATATTAATGAACTGTGGTGGTAAAATTCCTAATCCATAACAGATTTTGTACTGTAGGATGACCTTCCAGTCTAAATGCCAACTCATGTGTTTATGTGCCTGTACTGTATATATAATCAGGATCAGTTTACCAAGTAGATCAGACTTCACGGCCAAAAGGAACGACTGATTTCATGATTCAAATATTTTTATCGATTAGAGGAGATCTTCAAATGAATAATTATCTAATTTTTTATCATCTACATAACTCTGACTTCAATTTTGTTTCGTATAGTTGTTCGTTTTTTCTTCATAATTTCTGTCCAAATAACAGTGCTTAAAAAACTCTCCCATAAAAAAGCTGCCCTGAAAACCATGTATCTCCAAAATGTCATCTTCATGACTTCTCACGAGCAAGAAAAACTGACCTGAATTGAGTATTTTGGCCACACATTTTTAAGAAATGCCAGTAGATTTTTAAATGGTTTATTCTGTTCAAGAAGTCATAGAAATATCTCAAGGCATAAATGAAAACTTATCTGTCTGCCTGAAAATATTAAAATCCACAAGTTTGAGGAGGGTAGGGACTTTTTAGAAGGTGACTTCAGGTGACTATGAATAGTTTGAAAAGAATTTGGGCAGCATCTGTCAACATTTGTAATACTACCATAATAACTTTGTAATACTACCATAATAACTACTGTGACAAAATTACACTAATAAGATATCAACTATTGTTTGAGTGACTGTTAAAGTATTTATCTCAATAATGCAAACTTGTATCAGAATTTTCCACTCATACTACTGACTCATACTTTCCATTCCACTGCATACAGCTTACTCAAAAGTGGCCGCAGCAATCAACAATCAGTTGCTTGTGGGGGTCTGATAAATAGTTTGGTCCTGACAGCTTGCACGCTTGAGGTCAGACCTTGCAGTAAATATTTGCCCCATTCATGTACAATAAGTTGACCCTCCTAAAGTCAGCTTATTCTTAACAGTCAGTTGGATGTATAGTATTTACCCTGAGATAAGCCACAACTTGACCCAGGGTGACCTTGTAAGCTCATTTATCTAAGCTGAAGCAGGTAATGAAAAAGGACAGAGGTTTAAATACTAAAAAGGTTCTGGCCTGATGTACCTGGCCCTGACTAGAAGAAAAAGACTATTGAAATAATCCTCAGATGTAATCATTGTCTCACTGTAAAGACTTTATTTCTTTCCTTTTTTGTCCCATTCTGGGCGTGGCGTTCATTCATTACATTTTGTAATACATTATGCTCTCCATTGGTTAGAAACAGACAAAGGATTTGCACGCCGTATTAATAGCTCCCATTAAATTTAATGAAGCAATGTTTCGATCTCACAGAAATCTTCGTCAGGCTTTGTCAGGCAAACAATGAATAACGGCACAAAGAGCTTTGCCTGCTTCACAGAGGTGTCCTCCTTTTGTGTCCCCCTCTTTTAAAGTCATAGTGATCACACTGGACCTCTATATTAGTGTGTGTATAGTACTTAGTATGCCATTTAGAGTGAAATACTTGGCAGGGCCATCCTGCACAGGTGACTCTTGAATCCAAGGTGCCAAACATGCTTCGAAATGGCCTCCATTGTGTGCTGCTATGTCTTCTGTAATTAAATTTAAGTTGGAGGGAAACAACCCTGACAACGTTTGTGCCCACAGAACAGAGATTACCGCTTAGAATAAGCTTAGAATTGTAAAACACAGCACAGAACTGCACTTACCTGAGTTGGGGTCTATGGAGAAATATGGTTGTCCCTCCAGTATGCTGTAGACTAGTTTAGCGCTGTTCCCGTACACTGGATCATCAGCATCTGTAGCTGTTACCCGGGTAACTGGGGTACCTGTGGGGCAGAAAGACAGCGTTATGAACTATAACTCTATAGGCAATCATGACTACATAGCTGTGAACTGACATTTGGAAGTGCTGAGCCAATCAGGATGAGACAGTTTAACCCAATGTGGGGTTGATTTGTTCAAAAATACGATCCCATCTGTATCGGATGTTCGCAACGCATTGCCATATGTGTTTTTCTGAAATATCAGCAGCATACATGGCACCTGAGAATTTTTTTTTTTTTTTCCCCTGTATTTTTAATTGAATAGGTAAGGAACTGTATTTGACATATTGAGATGTGGAGGGCTAAACAGCAGCTGAACTTTGTGGTTCACTTTTTTTTTAAAGAAAGTTTCTCCCTAGCTACAGCCTCCCCCTAATATCTCAAAATAATATACCACTGTTGAATTGGTGCAATTTAATAATAAAAACTTGGTGCATAAAGAATTTCACATGGTGTACTAACTCTCACAATTTCCACCAAATTTCAATGTAGAAATTATGGCAAAAATAGAATAATAGTCTCAAACACTGCAGCCACGCTATTTTTGAACGAGAGAGCTGCTAACTGTCACTCAGCAAATGAGCTGGGCACAGGCGGCAGCTCTGTGAAATACAAAGGTGGAAATAAAAAATAAATCTGGTATGAGACAAATTTAAAAGATCCTTCCCTGTTCTTCAACAAATTTCACACTCCCCTCCCTCCAGCACACAACCGTGCCCCAATAATTTCTTGTACAGTCTTAACCACAATGAAATAAACAAATACTACTTTGCCTTGACATCAAAACAACATATTTGAATGAGCGTGTGTGTACTGCGCCACCCCATGCACATAATTTGTGTGTACGGTTCTGGCGTCAAAGTGTCAATTACTTGAGGCAAATGTGACATGACTTCAGATGAAATATGGTATAATGGGTGTTTGGACTAACTGAGCAAAACCAGTCATGTCAGTGTTGATTAGTCATTTAGCCTCTTGTAATGCTAGCTTCTGCTGGACATGTTAGCTAGTGTGCAAATCAACATGACAGTGATGGATGTGTCACATACTTATTGTAACACAGCAGGGTAAGTAACTGTATCACCATTCTAATGGGCATGTCTGCATACTTTATATGTGATTTTTTTATAACTATTGTGTCCTCAAAAACTGAAGACCTCTAATATATGAGCCAAACGTTTTGTTGCATTAAGCTTGAAAAACTCAAATTGTTAAAGGTTATAAGATGTTTGAATGTATGTCTTTGAGCTTTTGAGCAAAATTCGACAAAAGCCTCAGATAGAAAACACTTTACCTTCTGAGAAGAGTTTGCTCAATTAAAAGTTTGGCTACGATAATGTAACTGTTGGCCCATACGCTAATCCGATATTATGCCTTTAACACTAGAGCAATTAGCTATTACCTTCACCCAACAATACTCAATGTAGCAGAAATTAGGTTCTTGATTAAACCAACTCTATAAGGTTTGCAGAAAATGTATGCAAGGTCCTTCATCAATATATCAACTCTGCTAAATGCTCAGGGCAAATCAGGCAATTCAATCAACCATTCAGGGCTCTATTATACGGTATCAGGAAAAACTGAATATAAACAGACTATTAACGCAATTAAACTCATCTATTTTAATTCACAGTGACCTAGCTCCTCATCAGTCTCACTGTGAGGGAGGGTATATGAGAGAAAGAGAGAAAGAGGCAGAGAAAATAAGCTGACAGTGAGCAACACACTGGCAGGAAGCTACAGATGGTATGGTAATTGTTTCTGTGAAAGATGTTTAGAGGTGTTCTGACAACAAAGAGAGACGTCCCTCGTCGCCGACGGCACAGGTCCTGCCACAGGCACCTATGTCTGTCCACTGCTGACAAAAAGCTTGTAGTAAAGACCCGTGCCAAGTATGTGTTTTGGCTTCGATATTGTGATTCAGAGGTTTCAGTCTTTAATTAAAACATGAAAATAAAAAGTGCCAGATGTGTTGGAAACAGTCCCTGCATAGTCTGTTTTGTGTAACCCATAAATCAGCCATATATGCTGTTGATGTATTGTCTTTTGCTGTCTCTACAAACGCTGAAATAACCCCCAGCTGATCTGCTGACCAATGCACTGGACCAATGCAGTTGCAGCTAACCTACAAGAAGTTAAAAACAAACCCTGGGAATACATATGTTGTCTCCAAACCAAAGCATCCCAGTGTAACCGCTGCAAAACAGAAAGGGCTTTTCATAAATTGCACTATGAAGACATGTTTTTCAGACCCGTGTGGTACAGTTCTTTTAACTTATCTGTGTCTTTGTGACGTCAGCTACATGTGTCAACCATTGATTAATAGTCAACGCCGTGTCTACGGTCTTGTGACAGCGAAACAAAGCAAAAAGCCACCTTTGCACTCTAACTGGAGTAGCAGTTTCACTGTTGCAACCCAATTATTTCACACTGAGAGAGCCTCAAGTGGTCCTCTGAGACAGAGGTGTTCTAGTAATTCATTGTCTTATGATGACCCATGCTGTTGTGTTGCCAAAGCTTACCTTGTAAATTTCATACTGCTTGTTACACCCCATGCCTTTTGCAGTGTTTAGATCACAGCAGATCAATGAGCTCTCTCTGTATTTCTGCTTGCTGTGATAACAGTGGCAAAAAACAGCATGTTAGAACTTGATGTCAGCTGCTGATAGACTTGGAATTTTCTCTACTTGAATCCACTTAAGTGCCACTCGGGTCACTTAATCTCAATTTACATGGAATAAATAGTGAGCATGTTATTCTAGTCATCACATTTCAATAGCTATGTATACCGTATATCATAAGCTGCATGTTTGCTGCTGAAAATATCACGTTACTTTCAATCTACACACCATATAGGATGACACCTCAGTATGACGTTATCCATGTGTGCTCATCAGAGTTCTGCCTACCCTGGCATAATGCAAAAAGATTCCCACAAACACGATAAATTATATAATAAATATAATAAAATATCAAATAAATTGGTTGACAGAATAAAGGGAAATATAATTATAGAAATTGTGTCCCAAATGTGTGGAATAATCCAAATTGTTGCACTCATGCAGCACATTATATCCTGTATGCCGTACTGTAGGTGTTTGCCAATTATCAAATGAATAAAATGAGAGACAGCTAAGGAAATTGCACCTCCTTTTTTCACAGATACAGAGCCTTATCTGCCTTAAAGTTAAATTACTAGCACTATAGAGGGAGAAGGCAGTCATCTACACATCCCTAATTATGAAAAGTACCTTCGCACTTCTAAAAGGTGTCTGACTATTGCAAACACGCTTTATAAATTCAGTTACACTATGGATTGAAGTGCGGGAAGTAGAGGGTAGGAAAAAAATCTTCATAAAAACAGTGGAACCGGTGAAGCATGAAATAGCTCCCTCTTTCTTTCCCTCCCACAGGGGTAAAATGCTCCTCACCACCCCTGATAAAAAAATGAGGGATTAGGAAAGCCAGTGTTTTGGTCCTGTTTCAAATCAGCGCAGATTAGCTTGTCCTTCCCCTTGATAATGCACAGAAATTTCAGGGACACTGCAGAAATGGATGCAGCTGTAGGCCGGGCAATGGGCACAGAAACTCAATTGTAGGAGGAATATTGTCTCTGGCTTTTATTTGAAGCCTGTAAGCATTGTGGCGATTACAATAATAGCAACACAATACCGATAAACTTCCAGGGATGAAAAAGCTGAATGGTTGCTAAAAACAAAAACCATGCAGGGAGGAATTAGGTATGTAAAAAGCCTACAATTGAATATAGAAAATGCAAGTGATGTTTTGTGCAGTCCACAGCTTTGGTATCTTTTTTTGCCTGAAAAATGTTACTTCCATTCTTGGTCAGACCTGTTAGAGATGTGCAAGTAGGTGCAATCATTCTATTTCCTGTCTAAATGGATTAGTCTCACTTCTCTCCTGCTGTCTAGCAGATGCCCAGACACTGAAAGATTGCATATGACCTGGGAAAGCAAATCCCCCTCTGTTGGTTTGGGCAGTAGCCCACAGAGTGACACGCATTAAACATGTATGAAAATACAGCCTGCTTTTACGGTTGTTTTCACACGCTAAGTGTAATCTCATTAATCACGTCCTGTAGTTCACAGGATTTAATACCACACCAATAATTTAAACACACATCATTACCAAAGGATGCTATTACTGTATATGAGGCATTTCCATCAAATTTACAGCTGTTGTTTTTTGTTTGAAGGGCCTATGGTTTCTAGAATAAAGACACGGGGGTCTAGCCTTTCTGTTTTATCAACCGACAGAAATAATAGGGCACACACTTCCTATTTACTCTGTACACTGGCCCAGTGATAGGAAATCAATAGGAATCTTCCTTGAACCAGAGAGGGGATAAATTGGGAGATGCAGCCCGATGTGACACACAATGGCTGCAGAAGGACATTGCAGCTTATTTCTCGAACACATTATCTCACAACACAGCTTCATCTGTATAGCCATCTTATTTCCTTAGAAGTATTGCAAGGATAATCAAACAGTGGAAAGTCATAAAGATGTAGCTTTGAGCCATCACGAGATGCTCATTTGCAGACACGTACTGTAGGCTGGGTGGCACGCTGCCGGGTGGCAGGAACGGAAATGAATTTAAGTAAACGCTGCGCTTGTCTACAGCTTTATCTGCAAACAGAGACTTTTCACAGATATTTCATAGATTTGTCAGGAGTATCTCCGACATTTAAATAAAGTCAGTTGACATACAGCAAAGTGTCCAAAATATAAAATTTTAAGATGATGTTAGTAGCATCAAAAAATACTGCTTGATGAAAATGAAATGAAAATAAGGAAGACTATTTTCAAAGTAACACATTTGTTTGGAACCATGTGGGATGGGCCCCCACACACAATTAAGTGTCTTAGAAACTGTATGAATAAAACACCAAACTACTGTACAAAAAAATATTATGCAAAGTTACAGCTCACTTTGTGAGTTATTCTGCAAAGTGCAAAAACCCTGTATTGAACAAAACTATTACAAAGTCTTCATTACAATGTTTGTATGCATGGAGGTTCTATTTTCCAGTTGATCTAACAAGAACATGAGCTGCTTTCCCCCCCTTTGCCCAGAATTCATCCTCAGCATGCTTAGTACAACTCAGCAATCCGCACCACAGGGAAGCACTCTCAGCTCAAGTACCATCATACCTATAATCACTCAGAAAATGTGTCATTACAGTTCATTTACTATTGCTGGAATGCTAGACTTCTCCTTCATATCCATCCATACAACAAGAATGGCAGCTGTGTAACATCTCAGCTCTGCTCAACTTGGACCAGCTCAGAAGCGTGAAGGGTAGAAGACAGGGGGCATTCATATGTATGCAGGCACTGAGCCATAGAGAAGGGATATCACTGAGGCATGGGGAGAGCTGTGGGCTGCATGAGGCGTGGGGCTAACAGTGCCCTGCTGTGAGCCCTACCCGGGTAAAACAATACTGTTTATGTCTGACTGGCTTTACACCGCGGGGGTCGAAAGAGAGAGGGAGAAACACAGGGATAAATAGAGAAAAGGGGCATAGGGGCAGTAGTGCTCATAACAGCAATAGTTTTTGGTGGTTTATTGCAACACTAAGGTATGCACAAAGCAAATATTAGAAAGTAGCTTTTTTTTTTCCTTAAAAAAAAAAAAAATAGGTGTTTTTCATGAGCACATCATACCCTTTAAGCTGGTTAGCCGGAGGGCTCTTCTGTACTCTTTGGATGCGCTTAGGGACTTTCTGCGTGAGCTGGTCTTGTAGGGTTCCTCCACCCTCCTGCTGGCAGTCAGCTGGTAAACAGGGTGGCTAGTGGGAGCCACGTAATGATTATTGGACTGCAGGGGGACTGCCTAATGGCAGAGGCACAAGCTAAACCGGTGCAGTCCAATTCATGTAGCAGCACCATGATGATGTCTGATAGCAGATAGCAGGTAAACCCAGAAATACGTAATCGCCAAAGGTAACCATTCTGGAGGTCTAAAGCTCATAGTCAGTACTAACTCTGGAACATTCAGCAGCTAAAGAGAGTTTCAGGACTTGGTGGAGACCAAAACAAAGTTAAGGGTGAGTGTTTAGGAGTTACTTTAAACACTCCAAATAGGTTGTAATGTGGCTCTGTGTGTGCTGCATATTTAAAAAGGCAACTCTTTGCTTGCTACAGGTTTGCCAGATACACTTTTTGATTGCAGTTCAGAGCTTTTTACTCAGCCCCCATGTGGTCGAAGAAATGAATGCATGCTGGTTTAAAAAGTAATGCACAATATCTATTCATAAAGTTACAAAATAAAATTTAATGTGATATTAGCAGAGCTAAAACCTTAGTTTGAACAATGTATATGTAATTCACAAAACAAGATTTCTCGTTCCTGTCTGACTTATTTAAAAGGTCATGTCACAGACTAGGTACCGTTGCAATGGTGTTAGACAGTAGCTTGATAGCAAACAAGCAAGAGCTTGTGAGCCTGTTACCATGTAAGTGCTCACAAACTATGCAATTATGATGCATACCTGTTTTAAATGTGACATTAATGCTATTGTTCATACATTGTATTGTTCATGTTTGGGTTTTTTTTGTTTGTTTTTTTGTTCCCTTACATAATACATAAAATGTCTGTTTATTTCACAAAATGCTCTGATGCTTTGTTTGCCTTCAATCATTTCAAAATCTGTTGTAAGCTGTCTGAAATGCAGAGAGACTGCTGAGCCTCTAACTGGCATTATAATGTTTCATGCACTCAGGTGAATTTGACATTGTACTGGAAAATCTTCACAGTCAATTACATTTTCCCCTCACTTGCTGCCAGTGTTAATTTAATTACTATCAACAAAAATAGGCTTCTTGACTTCAATAAAATAAATGCGCAATGTGAAAAACACTGTCTATTATTCATAAATTGCAAACCTCAGAATGCATTCATTGGCCCATTAGACAATTGTTCAACAAAGCTATGTAATAAATTATGTTAACTTCATGCTTATTGTAGCTGCTTCCCTTTCATTTAGAAAAAGAGACAGCAGTCAGGCTGTCTGTTGGTCAGTGAATATTTTTCTGGTCTTGTGACTGTCTATTTTCTTGCAACCTAATGTAATGAACCCAAGCATAGTGAAAATGTAATAATGCATCCCATGGCAATGACTGTTTAAATGAGTCCAGCTTTCACTTAGACACTGCTCACCCCACCTCCCATTTTTCTAGGTCAGAAAGATGGCATGCCAAACCCTTTTTCTAAAATGGCTGGTCGGTGGTGCTGGACTGTCCCCTGATAGCGCCATTGTGGTGACAGGAAAGTGATTATGTATTGATCATGATCACGTAGACACTGGTGTAGCTCTCTCTCTCTCTGTCTATGGGCAGAGAGGATAATAGCTCATGATCAGACAGGGAGACTGACAGCCCATCTCTCCAGGCAGTGCCACCAGCACTATTTTTGGACAGTACTACCTATTTGATTGAAATGCATGTGCACGGATGGGGAATAACGCAAGAATTAAGAGGCGATTAGCGCTGTGAGGCAGAGTATTGTCAAATACAAAGTGTAGCGCTGTGCTGTAGTGTGGCAGGCCAAAGCTCTTGATAACACAGAAATGGTTGTAACGAGGTGGAGAAAACAAGCGTGTCGAGGCATCCTTTCATCCATCCATCCATCCCCGTCCGTCTACTCTCTCAGAGGAAAAGATGACATACTTGGAGCACTGCCAGTTGATTTTCCTACAGTAGTCAAAGCCAGTTTTAGATTCCTGGGCTGCAGATGGGCATTTATGGCAACACTACAGATGGGCATTAAGGGAAACCCTTAAACAAACAAGCATGCTCATAAACAACTGGCATGTGTGAACTTTTTGCCGTTGCCAGTGCAGCTTCCCAGCCCTTCATTTGTTTCCATTCCCACCAAACACTCACATGATCTACAGCGCAGGCCGTAACTAAAAGTGGTGGTTCTCCTCTACCATGATGTTTTATATTTATATCAGGAAGATGTAAGTATTTCAGATTGCAGGGAGGCACAGTAAATAATTGCACGGCAGGAAAAAACATGGTCTCCCCAAGCCCATCAGTCTTCATAACAGGACTAATGTATACTCATGGTAAACTGCGTGTTTCAGCAGGACCGCAGAACGCAGCTGAGGAACAGGGCAAATGAATGAGGAACACCCTGCTGAGGCTGAAAAGATCAGGATATATGTGTTTGTACCAGGCTCGAACACACTTTTCAAAATTAGACTTGGCCAAACACAACATGGGCCAGAGGAGGGCTTACAACAGAAAAAAAAAATATGTATCTTGAAGATAAGATATGGTTGTCAGATTGTTCCCCAGAGCCAATGATGGATAAGGGACGCTGCACTTTTGAAGAGTAAGGGGACCGTCACACTTAAGCACTTACATTGTCATTGTTGTAGTACAATTACTAGTCTTCTATAAGACAGAGAGGGAGTCGTCAGAGAGAAACTGGGGACAGTGTTTGTGTGTTCGTGTGCTTGTCTATGTGTGTGCATACAATATGTGTCTGTGTGTGGACATGACATCCCTATTTCAAGGAGTCAGCTACTGAGTCTGCCGTCTTGACAAGCCGTTTACAGGAACGCCAGGAACAAAATAATTAAGAGGGTCCTTTGTTCCCCACTGATGGCCGTGACATATGCTGCCATTTTAAAGGGTTGTGTCATTGATTCACTTTAATTAGTTCATAGGAAATGTGTGCAACATGCAGATAGAGTTCAGGACTGGAAGTCGAGGACGGAAAATTGGGCACTTCACATGTTTAATTGCTCCCAAGGCATTTACTGTGGCAAGGTAATAACAAAGAATAAGGCAAAGTATATTGTCTAATGAACAACTTTATCATGGGTAAATGAACAAAATGTTGCTTAATTTGAGAACTCTGCCACAGGGGCGAGGGTGTTTAATGTGAATTATGCCTCCTTAATAAAAAAAGGAAAAAAGGAGAGAGAGAAAAAAAAACAAGTTTCAGCATAATGCAAAACTGTGGTGGGAAATGAACTTGTGGTTAATATTTTTGCCACACTACATCAGCATTTGCTCCTCAGAGTGCTAAACCAGAGATCAAAGTTATTACTTAATACCAGAAATGAATTACTTATGTACACACTATTGCCAAAATGCCCTTAACGAGGCATGTAGCCCAAACCTGTTCCAGCTGAGCTGCTCAGTGGCCAACAGCAGACAACTCCCATTTTTTCTGCGTGAATGCCAAGCTACTGTACACTATGAAATAACACAACTAGACTCATATATGGAGAGATGTATAACAAGACGGGAGTTAGGATGAATGGATTGATATCCAATAAAAGAACCAAACATGTCCTGCAGACTCCGACTTCCTATTGGAGTCTTGTTTAACTACAAACTTTGCAATTTGCCTGCTGGTCTATCAAGTTCAAGCTTCTCAAAGCAGGTTAGCAGCAAATGTCCTCAGTATGAAATCCTCCTGCAAACCATTATGCCACATCAATATGGAGAAAAAGAACAAAAGATATGAAACTTCACTTGAAACCCAGACAAGACAAAAGAAAAACAGCACTGTGCAGACAGGGAAGAAGCCTTACCAATTTAAGTCAGGGAAACGACACTACCAATTTATCAAAAATCAACTAAGAGATATTTTTTGCCACGGTGAGTTAAGACTCACCGTTCATTTTCCATTGTTAGCTTGTGATTATTTTTAGGCTTCTTGTGAGTTGTTGGGTAGATGAACACAAAATAATCTGCCGAAGTTAGAACAGTTTCAGATTTCTGAGTTTTTGTCGGCCCTCTTATCACTAGTTTGAAATAGTCAAGGCTCATTTATTAAAGTTACATCCAATTAATTGAGTGAAGATGTGAATCTGATGACTGTTGGTGTGTTGTTTTTGCTCATACAGTCCTGATGAAGCAGATTACTTCTTTTAGTGTTGAATTCACTGTATATTGTTGCTTATTTCGACCTAAATATTTAATGTAATTGTAAAAAACTTGAAATCAACAAAAATGTTGACAACATAAAGTAACATAACCCAAGTATGTGTCTAAAAATGCGAATAAAAATAAATCAAAAGAAAATGGCTAAATTGGCTAAATAAGTAAATTTTAACTTGCACTAATGCATTACAACTTGTTGCAAAATAAAAATCCTGATCCACAGTCCCTTCCAAATACATAGACTGAGTTTAAATGTAATACTCAGGGGTGTTTTTTAGCTATCTGTAACAGAAAAAGTAAATTTTCTTTAGGCGCCAGTGCGAACATTCACATTCTTTCAGAGTGTGCTATTTTCATATTCTGGGGGCAGCACCAACACTGAGGATGACGTTGCATTAAAAACAAAGGACAGAGTTGGAGAGAAGTGTTGCTATCCCTCCCTCAGCAATGACTCCCCCAGGCTGCCGCAGTGCAAGAACATGTTCTCAGTCAATTACAGATTTTCTATTCTTACAGCTTGCAGGGCTAAAATTTAAGAAAAAACAAAACAGAAAAAAAACAACAACCCAAAGCCTCCAAATGACAGTGTTAGCACACAGCCTGTTGCCCACAACCCCAACAACTGGCCCATCTAAAGGCAACCTGTGACAGAGGTCCTCCACCTCCCACACAACTGCATTAAGGCACAGAACTCCACTGAATCCAGCCACGCCATTTGTTTTAGCACAGAGCACCTTCTAAGTAATACACTCTGTCATCTGACAGCTGTCCTGGAGCGAGAAGGGTTAAAGCGTTTTCCCAGAGGAATGTCGAAATGTACTACGTGACTGGTGACTTAATGTCTTCGTCAGCCGGTGAGAGCGGTGCTATGCTGCCGTCTGACAAGCAATCCATCACAGAGAACACACAGACAGAAAGCCGCATGCTGCCACATAAAGTGTCCGTACGACAGACATGCTAAAATACACGCCAGCCAAGGCACACCGAGACACACACATACACACACATGCACGTGTACCTCAACGGAGACAGACACACATTGGTGCACTTGTTAACATGCTGACAGTCATACAACACAGGAAGACAGACAGAGGCACAAACAAACTCCAAATACTGAGCAAACACCTAACCTACGCCTAAACTCTCAAAGTAGGTGTCCAACAGAAAAAAAACGGGAGAAAAATGACAGAGGAGGAGGAGAGCGACAGAAATGGTGGAATGTGGATTTACACCCCTAGTAATCCCAAGGTTTGTTTACACTCCCAGAAGTGAAGTGAAATTTTAAAGGGCTATCTCTGTAGCGTGCTGGAGAGCAGATTCACCCAATTACACAGCAGCCCCCAGTGTGACATAGTAAACCTGCTGTAGGATTGACTGTGTGTGCGTTTGTGCACGTGGCTTTGTGCGTATGTGTGTGCACACCAGACTGTGACTGTGGTAAAACCACAAACTGACAAAATCCATATACTGCAGCGTTGAGAGCAATACAACTGCAGATGCTCCAATACACAAACAGTCAGAGCAAAAGAAAGCTGTGTGATGCCACAAGTCAGTCGCCTGCATGACAGCAAGACAGGAGGGTCACACACACACACACACACACACACACAGCCGGACCCGAACTTGGTATCAGTCTGCAATAAAACACAATAAAAACAGAACATTTAAAGTAATACCTGGAGGAGAAATGAGAAAAAAAAAAATAAAAGGTTAAAAAACTAAATTACAAGCAGGGCCATACATTTTGATGACAAAATAAAAGCAGTAAAAGCATAGCAGACAAGTCTTCTTCTTTTTTTCTTCTCCTTCTTTTCTTTCTTTCCCTCTTTCTTTTTTTCTTTTTACTTTCTGTTCATTGTATTAGACAGCTGAGGCGTGGCAGTAACTGTGCGAGCCAGGCGAGGGCTTTAGTTAATGGGGACAGACGTCAAGAGGAGGGCCCTCTTCTGTACTGGAGATTTGATCCTTTCGTCTTATCAGCTTCTTTTTCAAATGACCTTGCTGTACGGACTTTGATGCCTCTCCCCTTTATTCTCTGCCAGTGATTGGATGGGCCTTTCTATTCTCAAATCTCTGCCACCTTGATGAATGTGTTCCACCCCCATTTATGTTGTATTGACCAATCCCCTTCAGCTACAGTATGGCACATGAATCTTAGCTGTAGCCACTTGGATATGTACTCACACACACAAAATCACACATAAAAACAATTAAAATAGATAATTGCTTTTTTGTTTCACTGTCATTTTCAGTTTCGCTTGAAGTTAAATTAAGCCTACACAAAACTTTAAAGAGTGTTATTATGTCTTTCAGTGGGATGCAATCACTGCTTTTAATTTTAGGTACTGAGTGCTGGGTGCCTGCAGGGTCAAAATAGCTATGGTTGGTACCTCAGACAATTAATAATGCAGACATGGAGGGATAAGAGTACAGGGGATCCTGTTCTTGCTGTTCAACACTGTAAAATCACCTGAAGCATGAAAAGGAAGCACAGCCTCCATCACACACACACACACGCACACACACATTTATGTTGACTTTTGGCTGCAGAGCCACGGAAAAAAAGTTCTTGCTTTTTTTGAAAAAAAGCAAAGCGTAAGTGGGAATGATGGGCCGCACGATACAAGATACAGCGAGAAGGAGACGCAGAGGAGCAAAGAGGGATGAATGCAGAGCAGGGAAAGTGCATAGAGAAAAAAAAGGCCCTACAACACAACATTAAATATCCACAACTCTCTTCTTGAATAATTAATAGGTGAGCAGTGGCTGTGTACTGAAGAATGTGTATGAGAAAGCATCCTGGCATCTTAACAGATATGAGTAAGCATTTGCCAAGTCAGAGGTGTGAACTGAAGCCCTCCTCATTTTGTCGGTTATATGGAGAGAGGACATCCCACTCACCAGCCTGACTTCAAACAGCCCCTTGTCACTTCTGGCTGATATGTAACACAGCTGATAAGGACACACACACACACACAGGCCCACACACAGGAAAGTTAGAGTACTTCCACAAATCTTTGAAATGGAACTTTTTTCATGTAACACAATTGCATAATAAGATGTGTCTTAATCGTCAGAAATAAGGCCCTCCAGAAGCTCTAATATAACAGAGCTATGATACTCACAAATAAATGAAGATCAACAGCAAAATGTTTTTTTTCAAAGTCCTCCATCTAACATCGTAAAGACAGACATGCTGTTAAGCAGAAGAGGAGTGAGAAAGTGCAGCGAATGATCTGTAGAATAGGGGGCCAATAGGCAATTAGTGAGTAAGTGTCTGACAGAGTGAGTGAGAAAATGTATGTTTGAGCTGAGCTACACCAGATCTGCCTCCAGTAAGATGTGATATGTACCTAACAGCCTAATCAATGCAGCTGGTGGTGTTTGAGGCAAACATCACTGATCTCACAGACAGGTGAGGTCGCGGTAGAGCACTTTAATGACACATTAGACTATAACAACACAGCGGTTGAGCTCACTCATGCTGTCACATAAATATTTTGACTTTTTTGTCATCTGCATGTCAATAAATGACATTGTCATCACGGGTATAAAACCAATTTGGTGGAGGAAGGAATTACATGTGAATCTACGGGACACATCTTTGGCTGTGAATTGTTGTATGTTGTATAAAGCAATAACATACTCAAGGCCATGTTATACTGTGTGGTACTGGTGTATTGGGGGTCATGGGGTCACAGGCTGAAGGCCAGCTGCTGTAGATCAGTGCAAGTACTGTAAATACCACACCTGTGTTACTGATATTTTTTTGCTGTTGAGAGGCTTTGAAACAAATCAGCCGTGTAAAAAGCTTTATTTATAGTACACCAAACAAGAGGAAGTTACATAAAATAGGTTAAATCCTTTAAAGATGGATGAAAAAAAAAAATGTCCCAACCTCCTCCACACAAAAACACTGTTCTGCTCTGTGTGTACTTACATGTGCAGCCGCATCCACTCTTGCTTCCAATGCAGAATCAGAAGAGCTCTTAGTAGAGGCTGACTATAAGCTGTGGTCAGTGCAAACACAGGATGTGCTTTTTGACAGCAGGTTGACTTTAGGGGTGAAAAATGAAGGCCACTGAACTCATTAACTGAAGTAGCAAAAGCTCAATTGAATAGCACTCCATTAATAGTAGGGCTGCATGTTGGAAGGTGAGAACACACAACGTGTGAAAACTGTTTTATAACGTCTTCTGTGGCTTTGGAGGAGTTTGGAAAGCTTGAGAAAATCCTCTGCCTATAGGCATCGAGACTAACATTTTTTTTTTGCATAAAGCCTGCATTACTGGCATTTCCCAGGCAAGTGCGTGCAAAAAAGACTCTACCAAGTTGCATTATGGGGAATTTGGGAGTGTTTTTTGGCCAGATGAGGGCCACAAAAGATTTTTTTTATTTTTTTTTGTCCCCAACTTTATGGAAGTACAATGCCACATTGTTGCGGAGGTCTGTTACATGAAAAGTACTTGTAATAAATGTTCCCTTCACAGTGTGAAATTATTCTTTCATTGTGCTCAGGCTGTCTCTGTTACTGCTACTTACAATGGCAGATCAGAAGCACACAGATATGAATCAAAGCCAGTGGATAACAAAGGCTTTAGGACACATTTTGGCCCAGTAGAAACCCAGTGATGCTACAGCTGGGGCTGCAACTAAGGATTTATTTATTTTTCATTATTGATTAATCTGCTAATTACCCTTTCAAATAATTCATTCATAAATTAATATTTTTTCTAATAATTAATCTTTATCATATTATTTGCTGGTTCATTTTCTGCCAATCCCACATTGCGAAACAGTCCAACTGCAAAACTGTTTAAACTTTGACTTGTTTTCAGAAAGTAGCTTCCTCAAACATTCACTCACTCACTCACTCACTCACCCACAGTAAGCCTATTTGCCCACCATTGGCCATGAGATGGAATTACAGTGTCTTCATCTAACACACTGAACCGGGATCAGTCCCTCTCCTCCCCTGCAGTACTGCTTAAGGGAGGATGCTGTGTCCTTGTTTTCACTCTCAGATTGATTAACTGACCTTGATACAGTGATCAGCAGCGTGTGACGGTATGACAGCGAAATATGAGTCTTACATGGATTCCAGGGCTGCAAAAACTTTCATTACAAACATTTAATTAAACATGAAAATAATCCAGGACTCGTGACAGGTTACGTGTTTTTAACAAAAAGTCTTTTCGTGTATTAATTCTAACTTTTGAAGTCTTACAAATATTTTAAAAAATCAATTCAGCCAAATGTATTTTATTTTTAACCTTTGCATCGCTCGTGTCCCATTGTACAACTGTTGACCCTGTTGCATGAAATCCATTTAATCACATGCACTCAGCACGACAACACAGAGGGTGGCATTTGTGGCAGTCTCGGCTATTCACATCCTTCTCTCCCTCGTCATTACGAATACAGGCACACAGCAGCTTGCACACATGCTCTGACACACAAACGCAACACACACTCTCTCATTTACCTTCCCTTTCATGAACTTTGTTTGTTATTTAGTTCTTTCATTTTCATTTCTCTTCTCTTGGTACTTCATGGGCACAGCAAAAAAAAAAAAAAAGAACCAACTTTGTTTGAGAAACGGCACTGTGGCTAAGGAGAAGGCTGCCTTTTGTCCTTAGTCTCATTGAGAGTCTTTTGCTATTCATCGGGGCAAGGCAGCCAAGCCAGCAAGGGAGGCAATCTTATGCAGATCACATTGAAGGGCTTCATTACCTAGAAGCCAGCTACTTTTTGTTCTCCCTCAAGGGAAGAATGAGAGAGAGAGCATTAGCTTAGCAAAAGAGAACGATGGCGAGTAAAAAGCAAAGGAGAGCGAGGGGGAGAGAGGAGTACAGGGAAGGAGGAAAAAGTGTGTGCAAGGGAGAAAGAGAAGGAGTGAGTTACAAAGAGAGTACGTCTCTGCGGGCTACACAGGGGAGCGAGGACAAATTACACCTGAACAGCATCTTTACAACTGCATGGTGGCTTTATGCTAACACAGAAAAGGTACGTGTTTTAGTGTACATGTGCACTCATATTGTGTGTGTGATCTGTGTGTGTACATTAGATACACATTGAGTTACGTGTACAGTGTGTGTATATATGCCTGCCTGCATGCTCCAGAAAAAAAATAATGCCCCAGGAGGCTCTAAAGGGCTTATATTACTGTATCTGGACCAATGACTGATGATGCTGCATACATAATTCAGAGGTACATTGGATAATAAATAACATTTGATGAATTAGTAATACACATTTGTGTGTGATATTGAGCAGCTGTGACTGTGCGTGCGTGTTTGTTTTGATGTGTTGTTGTTGTTTTTTTCTTTTTTCTTTTTTTTTACTCCTGAACAACATATGTGTTAGCTAGGGAATATGTGACTTGCCCTTTTTTCTTATATAGGCTATGTAATGGCTAAGTGTGAAACAAAGAGATGCTGAATTAGCAATGACTCTATTAGCTGCTGGTTGCAGTGACAGGCAGACACAGTGAAAAAGAATGGATCTATAAAAAAAGGGAGTTACTGGGTTATTGACAGGTGACAAATATAACATATGAATTAAGCCAGGAAATAAACCCACATACAGTACACAGAAAATAGCCCAATCACACAGAGAGAAGCACAAGTGCAGATGCTTTTGCCAAATGAGGTGAGATAGATAGGAAGAGCAGGTTATTTACAGAGAAACTCCAGCATGTCAGTTAAATCCTTTCTGCCTCGGAGGCCTGTCCTATCCCCATTTAGCACGGCCACAGAAAAGGGCAGGCTGGCACGCACGGTGCCTGGCAGTTAGACAGGCCTGAGAGAGTCAGTGCCTTGGCCAGGTTCATTGCTTTGACCCTTTCTCACCCTAGCTCAGCCTGTGAGCCGCCCACCACCATCACCACAGCCCCAGTCTGCCACGTCCCTACCCAGCCCAGGAGCGTGCTCGTCAGATGTGCCCCGGCCCAGCACTGGCCCAGCTCTGGCCCAGCTGCCCACTATGTTAAAGGGCCAGGGGCCCCCTGCCACTCAGTCCATCTGCCAAGCTGCAGACCAGAGTCTAGGATCAGAGAAGAGAGAGACACAAACACCAGACACCCTCGCTTTTAGCTCTGTGCTCAAAGCTCAGCAGAGAAATGCCAGATAAAAGATGCACTATAAATGTGCTTCTTTTACTTATGTGGGTTGCTGTGACCCTGAAATACTGCTAGGGTTTATTCAAGTTAAACTGTGTTTAACGCATTCAGAGTCAAGACCAAGATATGTTCAAGATTTACTGTGAGATCAGCATGGTACAATAATAGTTTAAATTATATCGGGAGGGGGATTTTTATAGAACATCTGGCCCAAGCGGAGCATGAAATGTTCGCAAAATAGCTCAGCTTTCTCTGTATTGATCTGTAAGATACCAATGTGTACAAGATAGATAGATAGATAGATAGATAGATAGATAGATAGATAGATAGAACACACAAATAGATGCTTAGATGAAGCATGTTTAACAATGTTATCCTTCATCCAGGATTATATATCAGTCCATCACTTATAAATCTGTGTATTAAATCATGTGCGATCACAGCGAGCTTTCTGCTGTATGTTTTGAAGTCTGAGATGATCAGCTCTGATAAAGGTCTGCATCTTGCTCATTTCCATACGTCTCCCCTTGATCAAGTCTGCTCATTTATCGTCCAAATCTGTGATGACAAGCCTTTACTTATTTTCCCAGCTGCCGGTGGTGATGAGAGCGTAATCAGAAACATCATTAAAGCCCCACATAGACGGCTGTGCCTGTTAGTCCTGTTACCCACACCCATAATAACTCTGAAAATGCAAATCAACTCCAGGTAATCTATTAATGTCACTTCAATTTTATGTCTGCGCTCCAATTTGGCAGATCTTGACATATTTGGCGAGGATCCGTGCTTCCATACAGGTATTCATTTTGCTGGGGTTTCAGAGAGCACGGCCCGTGCGAGGAGGAGATGGGCCATCTGTCTACGCGCCCGTTTATTAATCGCCCTGATAATGAAGCACACTCACAGCCTCACAACACTCACAACACTCCTGGGGCATCTCTCGCATGAGTTCCATCCGGCAAAACAACTTTCAGCAAGTTTGTTTCGCAGTGTAGCAATTATTGTCATTCACACCCCCCTTAGCGCAGGGAGGATGGTCTAGCGACCTCCTTCTAATTACCTGAAGCGTTACTTCAAGCAGACTTTGTAATTTCCAACTACATCACAACCCCCTTGTTAGCTGCAGAAGGGTAGCAGAGCCTCATAATTCCAGCATATGGTCGACAGACATACGGGGGGAATTTGTCAGCTTGTACTGGCCTTAAAGTCGAAGACCCCATTAACAGGAAAACAGGATCTACTAATCCTATGAGATCTGTGCAATCCGTGCAAGTGAATTATAATTCTCATCATGGCTAGGCTTGCACAAATAAGCAATAAACTCAATTTTAATTGAAGTGACAGTGAAACATAATTATCTAATGAATATGAAACTATGAATATAGCAGAGATATGGAGAGGTGGAGTATATCAAATATTAATTAGATTAAATTAATTGATAATGATTATAATTTTTATCCTTCAATTAAAAGAAACGATCACATGGGCCTTTACTTGCCTGCAGATTAGAAGCAGAGGAAATTACACAACCCGTGGATTTGTAAAACACATAAAACAAAATCAATTAGATAATCTAAAAGAATGCCATATGTGGATAAAGCTGCACTAATTAATGTTTTTATATTAACATTGGATCAAATGAGTAGGCTAGGTGTAATGTGAAAACAGAGATCCAACTCTGTATTTCCCCACACAACCCTGTCTCCAAGGAATTATATTTAAATACGACTTTGCAACAGTAAACACGCTTTGGAAAGGCTAACATGAGTGTATAGTTAATATCTCAGTCATGTAATGAAAATGCTACATCTTAAAATAACATGGTTAACTTTGGTTTGACCATTATTGACAAGCAGTCTGCATATTCATCAGTTTCCAGTGTCTCCCTAAGTGTACATTTCCATTTTGTTGCGTTGGACATTTCTGTTTGCAGACGGTTCCTTTGTGGCATGTAGGTGTTTTCTTTCTCAAAGTTGCAGTGTGTTGAGCTACAAACAGGCCTAAACTGCACTTTAGTTGCTCAGTCATTATCCTCGTTACAAATTTGGGGGAGGGGGTTGTGCAAAGAGACTAAAAAGAGTTGAAATTAAAGAGGAAATTTGACATTTGTCATGTTGTCAGAGTCACAACTCATAATCAATGTTAATGTTAATGCAAGTCTGCTGAATGTGTAAACATGCCACTGTTTGCTAACCGTAGTAACTCCATACGTTCATGCTGTGTTAGATTGCCTTATGAAAATGGCCAAAAAATCAATTCATGTAGCTACTATTGATGCAACATGGGTGTTAGGCAGAACAAGTCTTCATCCAGTCTGCATGTCGGAAGTGTTCTTCAAAAAGATACTGAACCCCAAATTGCTCCCGAAATGTGCCATCAGTGTGTGAGTGTGTGTGAATGAGCATTAGTTATTTTCTGATGAGCAGTTGGCACCCTGTATGGCAGCCTCTGCCATCAGCATATGAATGTGTGTGTGTGGGTGAATGTGACATGTAGTGTAAAGTGCTTTGAGTGGTCGGGAGACTAGAAAAGTACTATATAAATGCAAGTCCATTTATCATTTACCAAGTTACTAAAAAGTTGACATTTTAGAGATGCATTTTTCCCCCTTGACAACACCATATATTTATATATACCCCACATAATAATTCAAGCACAGCGGTCACAAAGTCTCCACTGACAACAGACTTACCCCAGCTCCTTACACTAATGAGATCTGACTGGCCGTCTCTCCTGCAGCACAGCCACCACCTTTACTCCCCGCTCCCTCTCATTGTTGCACTGTACTTTGAGAGACGATCCACTAAACAATTAAAATGGTAGTCACCTCCATTCTCAGCCATTCAGGAAAATGAAAGTCACAGAAAAGTCACAGAAAGCCACACATCTTATCCGACTGGTCCTTTTAAAGGAAGAACAAAAGGTCTTCCTCCTTCATTTCCCATTAACCTCTATGCTCCTCCGCACACAGGAAACATGGCGACCCCAGTGGCCCATGTCACATATCTCATCCGGCTGTGTGGACCGCTTCCTATGGGGGATGGTGACATTCAATGAGGGGGTTTTTCTATCTAGCCACAGTCCTTGACAGATAAAAGGTGGGTGTTGATATTTGTCTCTGGTCCCACTGATACGCTGTGGATACACTCTTGATAAGCGAGAAGCCGGTAGGACATTGATGAAGTCTGGAGTGGAACTGACAACCTCTCTAAGTGGATAACGTCGTCAAGAGAACCAGCCTGGTATGGCCCGGATTAGATTTTTGATTATTCAATGCAGGTGGCTTCTCGCTAAGCTGAGCTACATCAGCACACTCAGCATTGTCTGGACTCAATACCAGATAATGCAGCATCTCTTAACATGTGCCATAATTACACTTTAATGTTTCCCAGTTTCATGTTGTGGTGGAGATTTGCTCATATGCAGCAGATTTCGCCAACATCCATTTATTCTCTACTCCCTTTCCTGTGGACTTTATTAGTTATCCACTGCTCAGCACACTTTCAGTAATCCACTGAGTCCTGCACAAATTCTCATTTCGGCACGATAAAGATGAAACACCACTGTAAAGAAACCGGTGATTTATGAATATGAGGCGAGAGAGATGAATGACTTATTGTTTGTTTGTCCGGAGCGTCTGAGTCTTCCCATAATGCCGCAGCACATGAAAACTTAACAAGAGGGAAACTAGTAGCTGAAAGAAAAGCCTTTCAAGCAAACAACTGAGCATTCGTGAATGTTTAATTAATCAGTAGTGACAAATGGAACAACAATCAACAAAGAGATGCCGATTTCCATTTCTTATGCATTATTCCCACTGGCAAATCACAGAGTGCTGTCAACTACCACTTTGCTCTCTACCCCGTCACTAAGGCTGTCCCTGCACTGCACCGCACTGACAAACCCCTTGGAGAGCTACAGTACATTTCAACTGAGATCCAAAACAATGAGCAGCAGGGATCAAGTAACGGAGTTCAGACAACAAGTTCACTGTTATTCTGTGTTTACATGGATTCTTTTGCATTGTGTTTTGTTCCTTTTTGCTTCCACCGCAGCAGCAGCAAATCTGAATCAGCCACAACGATCATGAGAAGATGAAGCAAAATCACTGTTACGTCAAGGAACTGACGCAAAGGCTCCTGCAGATGGGATTTACCAAACAGATTCCATTACATACCTAACACCATCTGCCCTAGCATGTTATGTCAGCTTTGTGACAGGTAACAAGAGGAAGCTCGATGAGGAAACACAATAACAAGCGCATACCGCCCAACAACAGACCTCAGCACCCTCGCTGAACTCCTCCAATGTCAAAACGGCATAAAGACACACTCTGATCTCTTTCCTGCTACTGATAGAAACATTTTCTACAAGACTCCAGCTGCTCTGGGGTCAGTGGTGAGGCTCCCCTGAAGAAAAAAAAAAACACAGTGTACAGGCTTCTGCCAATCCTATATGAGCTACATGAGCAATACATTTGAGAAGAATTATGTGATCATCATGCAGTGGTCATTTAAATGCATGGACAGAATAAGAATGTGAATATATGAATATATTAGCATACAGTGAAATGGAAAGTGTTTGCAGTGGTTTACCAGTTTGTGGTATATCCTAGAATGCCTGTGGCATCAGTGTATTGTCAAGTCTAAGTGACAGTGTGATGTTAACAGTTTGTGAGCGTAAATGCAAACCATTTATGCTTTTATTTGGCTTCCTCTGCGAACACTTGAGTTTTTAATTAAAAACTAACAATGCACACACAAACTAATTTGTTAAGAAGTGGAAAAAAGGTTAAAAAAAAGAGCAATTCCTAACCCCTCTGATACAAAATAAGGTAAAAAATAATTTAAAAAATGCAATAAAACTTACACATATTCCCAAATGCTCCACATCAAAAAGGTAGTGTGGCCCCTGACCTATACAAAGTGAAGATTTTTTTTTTTCTATGCTTGCATGCAGAAGCGTGAGTGCTGTATCTACATATGCTGATGTTGCTGTAGCATTTCTAAAATGTGCTAATGGTGCTTTTTCAAGTTGTGGGTGCAATAGTTTTAGTACGACATTCCCTGCCCTGATCTGGTGAGTTGTTTCATTTTATGATATAAGACTGGCTTACATTTTGCATTTCAGTAGTTGGACTTGTAGTTGACTACTTTGTGAGTAGATGTAGAGGATGCAACATCAACATCACACCGCCCCCTTCTTAAGAGTGTGTTGACCGGACGCCAGTTGTTCAGTTGCAGCACCGTGCTATGGGTGAAGTCCTAGTGATTTGATTTATCATTCTTGTATTTTCATTTGCCAAGATACTCACTGCAAGCATGTAAATAGGCGTACTCATTTCCTCTTGTTCTTATTCACTCATTATTTTTATGCAATAGCCCATTAGAGATCAGCCGTCTCTGAAATATCACACACTGATTAGGCTGCTGTGTGCGGCGGAGAGCAGAATGGAAGTCTGTCTATTGTGACTCACCAACAGCAGACATTTCTGGAACAGAGGCTCGGTATGGGCCTTCAATGAACTGTGGTGGATTGTCGTTAATGTCCTGGACTTTGATGATGAACTCGGACGGTGGCTCCAAGGGCTCGTCTGTGTCGGCATTAACAACCTGGGCTGTTAGTGTGTACTCTGCCTTCTCCTCGCGGTCCAGCCTCTTCATGGCATGGATGTCTCCTGTTAACTCGTTGATAGCGAAGATGGTGCCTGCCCCCTCACCTGCTAGGACGTACTTGATGTTCTTGCCGCCCACATCCAAGTCTGTGTGTAGCTGCAATCAGAAGAAAAAGGAAAATAATAGATAAAGTTAAAAGGAGCAGCAGAGTTTTCAGTTTGGTCCCACTGTGTAAACAGAGACAGGGGGCACTAATGAATGCAAGCTGATATGCTCAGCAGATTCTAGAAGTTCTCGCCATGTAAATGCAGATAAGTGTACAGCATAACTGTAATGTGTTGTTTTTGTTACGGCAACTAGTGTAGCAGGGATACTAAACGTGGCTCAACATAGCCTACACTTTGCTAAATGAGGCCCACTGGGGACAATAACTTTATAAGTAGCACAGGAAATGGACCTTAGCCTACATTGTTCCTCGTTATACATTGCAAATATATCATACAAACACACGTTGTGGGGGATATTGCTCCCTACAGTCTAAAATTCAGAGAATGAAGAAGCGCATTCCATAACACTGCAAGAATAGAAAAATATCAGAATCCATAAAAAATTAAAGAGGAAACTCTGCACACGATGATTCATGCTCACAAATAACTAGGCCCAAAGTTACTGGACGATCCTGAATGTTCCTCATTATTTTTGTAATTACGGTTTCATTAGCTCACTAAAGCTGCATTACGTGCTAGGCTGAGTGGTTGGCTCCCACTCTCCGCACGGGCTGAGTATAACTAATGAGTCTGACAATGCTACATAAGGCTGTTGAAACATCTGAGGACATAAGAACAGGCAAAACCGTCTGCAGTTTCGAGTTAAAAAGGTAAATTGGAAGGGCAGAGAGAGACAACGGTGCGGAAAGAAAGAGGTCAGAGAAAAAGAGAAAGACCGGAGCTTTGACACGAGGGAAGCAGAGAACTTTGGTGTTATTCACATAAACAGAAAGAGCACTTATTTTCCTGTAAGTCACCTTTCATATAAGCCTCTTGATCCCAAAGGTGAGTGACTTCCAGTGGGGAGGAGAGAGGCACTGAATAGAACATTTACAAATCCAACAATGTTCAGTGTCGCTGTGATATAGCTGGCAGGGCTCTTCTTTTCAGTTTGTATTACTATTAATATACATGCCTCTCAAAAACACACGACCACACACACATGCACACACAACCAGGCATGCTTCAAAACATCTGTATTCAGCAGCTTTAATTTCATTTCCTGCCATAGTGTTTCAACAGAGAGTCCTGTGGGAGCGTGGTTAGGGTGCAGAATAGCAAGGTAAAAATCTCTCTGTGAAAATCCCGACCTCTAAACCCCCCGCAATGTTTTTATAAGCCGGCTTTTATGCATATACTGTCTCGGAGGTGTTGTTTGCAGACACTGACAAAGCACATTCACTTAAATTGTCACACCTTGCACTTTTGTTTTCCTAATTGTGCCATCATTTCACATGAATGATGTAGCTCATTAACACAAATGCCTCGCAACATCCTGCACACTGAGAAACTCTTTAAATGAGCTAAAATTAATGATGGTCTGTCACTGTTTTTTTTTTTATCCTATGTGTGATTTCTTGCGTGTAGTGGTATGCCTGCAGCTCAGCATATATGACTGCATGTGTCTATAGTTACCTCACTGGGGTGCAAATGGACTATTTTAGCTTGCATATTGGTTTTGCTTATGCCACATATCATACATATTTTCATGATTTAATCCTAGTGTGCTTGGCAATGACACGCCACTTGGCACTAATACTATCAGATGAGGTCACACGAGTACACATGAATGCACAGATTATGTAGAAACAAGTCTAAATATGTTCAAGCTCAAGTTTTAAGTCAATCAGGGAAAGTTTGAACATTTCCACAGAAACTATGCAAACTCAGCCCACTGATGAAGTCATGTGACACGCTCAAACACAGTACAAACAAGTAAGTAGACCTTAACATGGTTTTGCCAACAGCTGTTTCCAAGGTCATGGATGAACTATCAAACACTATTATGTTGATCAAGTGACACAACTATATAAAAGCATGTAAATGCTGAATGGGATTGCATTTGCCTAACACCCAGAGTGCACTTTTGAGATTAAATGGAATTTAGATTTGAGTTTGTTGCCTTTGCTGATTATTTGGCATTGAATTTGTGATACCATCTTAATGTTTATTGAGCGTGAAAAAAGTGAAGTAATAAAAAATGACAAAACAGATAACAGACAATAAAAAAATAAACAACAGATAATTCAAAATCAGGCTCAAGAAGTAAGTTATGTAGTAGATATCAACACTCACAGCTCCTCTCAGATCCTCAGGCTCTGTACAGGCAATCACCAAAAGTTTTTGGCCTGTACTTTGGAACAACTACAAGACTTGTGCCAAATGAACTCGGGGTTCTTACTGATTCATACGTTGCAAGATTCAGGCAGATACAGATTTTATAAAGTTGTATTGTCAAAACAGTTCTTAATACCACTTTGAAAAAGATGGCAAGCACCAAAGTATATCTACCGCACAGCAGGCTTATTGTCTTAAAACTTTAGGGTACTGATTCCTCTTCTTGTTTACAGTTGTAACTTTAAACATTTTAATTATGTTATTACTATGTGTAGCTGTCTAGCATAGGCCAGTTAAAAACATTACAGGTGCAAGGACAAATCATCTACTTGACATACTGTAAATGGCACACTGTGCTTTCTTTTGAAAAAAAAAAAAAAAAGCAATCATCATTTTACTAGAAACTTGACTTTACATCTTTTTAAAGTTGCGATGGCCGTAACCATCTGCAGTCCTCACTGAAGTCTCCTCTAAATGCCCTGGTTGTCAACTTCTTAGACAGCCTTCACACTGGAGTGCACAAATGGTCATCAAGGAGGACAATTACTGAAGTGGGGGGAGGGGTTTGTCACAGGTCCCTGTCATTAACAGAGTTGCCTGGACAACAAAAAGAGTACCAACAATCAGTGATACGGACTGTTTCATTCAGGAAACAAGCAGATAATGGATAAAGACATACTGTAGTTATGATGAATTTGTGCTACAGTGCAGAGTGCAGTCAGAAAATACCAATACAGTATCCTGAACACAGGATGAATGTGGTTTAGACACAGATCATTTCCTTGCCTATATATTTTTTTATTTATCTGACAGGTAACAAGGTTGATAGAGTTGTTAGTAGTCTTTCTTTCCTGACTGTAAAATCTAAGAAAACCTTTTATTTCCTTGAATAATACTGAAATATATTACAGGCATTGTGTGTAGTTTCATTCTTATAACCAAAGTAAACAGTGTAATTGTATTAGTGTATTCATGTAAAGAGAATCTATCATAAAGAGGAAATAATGCAGTGTGTGCATACAGACTGGAAAAGTTATTACTCCTGCCTTGGTCGCTGTGCTCGAGCTGTTGAAAAGACAGACATCCATATATATTGAGGCTGCAGTTCAGAATGATAAAGAAAGCCTTGGCTCACTGAAGAAATACAGTTGTGCACGCCCATGCACACACACACACACATGCACGTGCACACCTCCATTTGCCAACCACAACTCCCAATCAGGGGCTGCATGGGACTGCTTATCCTGTCAGCAGAGGAGGAAATATGTCAGTCCTTGCTCAAGATGAGCTTTTAGTGCAATCACTTGAACAATCACTGTGTCCTAATGAGGAAGATTCTACAGATTCTACCTCCACCCCCAACCCCCCGCCCCCGCCTCGAGCCTGGATTCCACATACTTAAGTGTAGCCCTACAGAGGGAACTAATGATTTTGCTCCTTGTCAGGGCAAATGGTAGATAGGACATGTGCTCCTCCTCTATATGTAACCAGTAGGACTGGAAAAGAGGAGGGAGAGGAGCAGGAGGGAGGAGATGCTGTCACTGTGATGCAACTTGTCAGCTACTGTCTGCTAGAACAGACTGCACACAGTACGTCGGACTACCTTCTCCAGATTCTACTTCAGTTAGTCCTTGGTAAAGGTCAGAGATTACTTCTTTTGCTGGATTTACAGTTACACACATATGTACACAATTTATCAGGGGAGGAAGGGAAGACATATTCAGATGAGTACACTTGCCATGGCAGGAATGTAAAAATACTCCTGCAATCCTGCATTATCTCCAAAATGTACTTCAAGCATCAAACGTCTGGAAACAAATACTAATTAATAGTTCAAGAAAAATGGCCCCTGTGACTGATGTATTATTATATATGACATCATTAGATTGTTACGGATGATGCAACATTGCACGAGTAGCATTGTATTTTGGCTGATCAAGCTGTAGCTTGTTTAGACTATTTTATGTACAATATACAGTTATATATACAGGACAGTAGTTCCCCACCTACAGGCTCCTAATCTCACCAGATAATTTTAAAAGATCATGAGATCATTTATGGGGTTGAAGGTTGGAAAGAAGAAAAAAAAAAAAGGTATTTGGCAAATTTGGATACATTTCATTATTTCATTCTTCTTTTTCTCTTCTATTCAATTCTATTTCAGGCTCAAGCAATATTCAAAGTTAACTAGGAAGTCTGGGGGGGAAATGTCTTTTTGGTGAATCTGAAAACAACAAGACAAGAGACGTGAACTACACACCGCTTCTATGTTCATAAGTGGTCACAAGCCAGATAGGTTGGGAACAGCTGGTTTAAAATTTAACAATCCCTTGTATTCATAAGCTTGTTATATTTTTTTTTATGTAAAATCTTACTACTAATTACAGAAATGTAATATTCAAGATACTATTTGAGTTACTTCATGTCTGACTTATATTAGTTATTTAATGTAGCAAATATGTAAAATGACATCAGGCTTCATGAAAACGTGCTGTATAATGCAGTGCTATGTTGACTCTCGATGTCATGTTAGGTGTCATCATGCCTGATAAAGATGATGAGCTTGTTCAACCAAGGCTGCACAACCAGACCAGGTGACCACACTGTAGTAGATAGATACTTCATTAAATATGTAGTAGATTGCATGTTGTTATGTAAAATGTATGGGAACCCCAAGGCCATGCACTGTGTGAACTAGTTTACATAGCACCTTTTGTTACAACCAGATGTTAACCCTTTTCTGTTCTGTTCAGTCAGTTATTATGGCCCCGCTCTCCTCATCTAGAGATGATGTGACCCAGTCTCACAGGGTGAATCTAAAGAATTCATTGAAGAGGGCTTCATGCTGCAATGAGGGATCAACAGAGGGTAATTCATTGCCAAACTGGTAAAATTAGAGCTACCATTTTTTTTTTTTCCCATCTGTACAGCCTTAGGCAACTGTAGCCTAAATAGTTACTCCAGATAGACTATGCTCAAACATGTCTGGAAATTAATTGTAGCTTCCTCCCATTTGTTGAATTTTGACTCTGTTAATTACACCTACATGAATAATCTGTAATTCTAAATATTGCAATAACATTTTGAATGTACGGAGCAGATGGCGCAATACATGATATATGATTCACTTAGCTATTCTTGGGAACATTTTCCCTCCAGTCGGTCTCATGGCACGTAGCGTTTTATCAAATTGGACAGAAAAGTTCCCTTCTGGTGTGAACCACAACAGACTTCAAACCATATAGTGAACATGTATGGTGCTGGGGCATTGGAAATTAACCACTTGGGTAACACTCTCTATGAAGACCACATCTTCAAATCTGAGGGAAAACAAGTGCAAATGCTGAAGAAAATCATTTAAAAAATAAATAATAATAATATCAATATATAAAACATATAGAAATCTAATTTGCCATGCACATCCTTCTTATTGCCTGCCAGTCAAAACATCATTCATCGCTTAAACAGTCATTAATGACCAGATAAAACACTGTGCCTGCCACAAAACTGCTGCACTTTCTGTTTCTCACATTTTGTTAGCACTAACTCAAATAAATGTACACATTTTTAAATAAGAATTATGACAGCGGACAAACAAAAGAACACACAATGATTGAGGACTGAAAAACAAATGTAATTATTATTGAATTAATATTGGAACAATCGTGTGCAGCCACTGTAAGACCAATTATAACCCCCCTTCACTCACATACACATGCACACCTACACACACACACATACATACACAGCGACATTCAATTTTACTTACACTGTAAAAATTACAATTTAAATATAGGTTGTTTGAACTGGACAAGGAAGGTATTGTTAAAGTTCATACTACCCATATTTTAAAGGCAGTATTGTCAAATAAACAAATTAATGAATTTGCTTGTGTTTATGCAAATCAATCATAATTAAAAAGGTTTTGGAGTAAGCTGTATTTTCTACCTAAACATCTAAACTGAAATTTTAATGAGGTGAGGTGTTTTTGAAAATGATATCGAACACATTACAGGGCAAAATAGTTGTTGAGGGAACAATGGTCTCTTCTGATTGTTTAATTCATTTTGTAGAAACAGCTTTAACCACACCAAAGTTTGCTTTGTTGCAGGATGTTAATGATACTATCTAAATATTTAATGTATTTTATTATTAAATATAAATGATTGAATATTAACATGTTGACAATTGTTTGTCAGTTGTTAAAATGTACATTTTGTAAATACAAACAAATTATTCAATGTAGATTTAAAGCAGAACACAAAAAAATATATATAGGGAAAATGTTAGAAATTGACTGTTACAGTTGGTGCAACTAATTTTTTTGCAGCAATCGTCTTTGACTCAGTTTAATCAAGTCTGATGTTTTTCACATGTTCACTATGATAGAGTTGGTTGAATTCATTGTCTTAGCTTTTTCGTGCTGACTATTAGTCTTACAGTGTATATTAGATTAGATATTAGAGTTTTCCCAATTTAAATGCATCAAAATACATCACACTCTACTCAGCACTAACAATGAAATGTTACCATGAAGCATGCATTTTATAGATGGATCAATATGTACTTCACTTCACATAGCACACACAATGATAACTCAGGATATTGCATGGACTATTATAGCATACTGTGAGGCCTTACGTTGACTGTTGAAGTGTGTGTATAGGTGAGTACAGGAAGTCACAAGATATTATAAACCCCATCAGTCAACCTCTAGATTATATCTAGTCGAGAGCATCCATTAGACACTTGAATGTATGATTCAGTATAAGTCACATCTATAATGTTTTATGACTGTTGATATGGTGCATAAGCCATAAAACATTATTAATGCATTATAACTCACTATAAATGCCCCCATAACGTAGTGTAGATGTGGTCTTCATTGAAAGTGTTAACAAAGTCTCATTTCAGAAATACTGTAGTCTGAAATGTTGTACGCTTCTTGAACACAAATGAGGCCAGATTGTAAAGTGTTAAACAAATGGCTGACTGTTACTGTTGGGAACAGATCTTTGCCTATCACTCAGTTAGAATAAAACTCTTTAAATGTTTGGTCATCTATTGTTGTTCTCTTGCATTGGCCACAAGGGATTAAAATCCATGGGGATTTGTGGGCACCTCTTACAACAGAACAATAATCAATATTGCTCTTCTGAGAGGTCAAATTGAGTATTCAGGGAGGCCAAAAAGGGGAAAGAGTACCTTGCATGTTTCCCTGTTCATTTATTATCACTGCAGACACTCTTCCTTGATTGAGACAATGGGAAAGAGATGGTGTCATGACCCACATACAAGCAAAGGTGATGCTTTGTAATTGAAGGCAGCTCCACGCAGAAGAGGTACAGTGATTACAATCAGTAGAGAGACTCCCAGGGTTATACCTACTCCATACAGCTCTTTTTTCTTTTATTGGACAAAGAACTGAATCATAGACAAGCTTTCACCTTCCGCTTTTATTGTGTTTTATTTTCCTCTTGGACAATCATGAATTAATGAGACAAAAAAACCAAGACCATTTGTACTGGATTTGTGTGCAATCTGTACCAAGGTCAATCAGGGCTAATGTGTTCTGTGTCCATCCCTGCACTTTGAGCAATGGCACATGTGTTGCATTCACTGCCACTGGCGTATTATTGCTTCTGGAGAATAAGTCAAAGTCAAAGCAGCTACCTTTGGTACAAGAGGGCAACACAATTAGATTTAGCCACCCATGAAAAGCCTTTTGTTTGTGAATGTGGATGCATGGGAGGATGCATTTTAATCATAGGAGGGTACAGTGTCACCACAGAGAGAGAATGGGAAAATAAAAACAATTCTGCATAATACATCCAGGCTGCCGGCAACAACAGCTCTCACTTCAAGAATGACCTATTGTATGCAAGCAATCTTCAGTATAGATTTTTACTGCCTGCTCATTACATCCTGTTGTTACAACAAGAGAGCATTAGACAATAAGTCTGTTCATTGGTGTGTGCCCGATGCAACCTTCAATGCCATAAAACAAAGGTAAAAAAACAACAACAACAAAAAAAACAGGACGGCATAAAGCATTTGTCCAATTCATGGCAGCTCTACATGTGTCCTCTGAAGAACTCAGACTGCAGATAAAATTAAGCCGGAAAGAAAAACCTGTGATTTGAGCAAAACAAATAAATAAAAAAAGAAAGAAATGTTCTAAACAATAAAGAGACAGAGCCGTGAAAAAGTGTAAATGAGCTCGGCTACGGGGGCTGTGGTGCACATGCTGAGTGTTAAATAGAGGGAGATTTTTTTGCATTAACCTCGACTACTGTCATTACCCTACCTGTGGGCCCAAAACTCATCGGTATACACAGCATGTCGAAGGTGGGTGGGTGTGGAGGAGCGCAAAACAAAACAAGCTTAATCAAGGAGCACAACAGTTTTCTCTTTCTTCTGTGCGGCTGACCTAATCAAATCAAGGAATGAGATTGATTTCACGAGGTGCAGATGGATCCCGTAGCAAGTCTAATTCAATGTGCCGGCTCTCCACTATGATGTGTGTTTTCTCGGTCCAGATGGTGCAGCTTGGGTTTGTAATTCATATTTCAGCATTTTAGCCCCCCCCACCTCCTCCTCCCTCCCACCCTCCTTCTTTCACTCTCTCACAGGCTTTTTTTTCTTTTGCTCATAGTTTAACCACTGACTAAATGAGTGTTGATGTGGATAAGTATCACAAACTCATCTGTCAACCATGTGATCCTGTGATCTTGTTAAATGTCACAAACAACACATGCTGACTGCTGAGTTTCATGGTGGAGATGTTGTAGTTCATATTTAGCCGTGTTTAATGCAGTAAAGGGGAGTCCTGCCAGAATGAACTGGAAATGTATTCTACAATTAAGGGGACTGTATGAAAATAATTTTGACTGGGGTTTGGTACATTGGTATTTGTATCTAGGCATATCTGGGAATATCTGTTATTTTTGTCTGGTCCTAATATATATTTTATTGCAGCCTCCCCTTGCAATATCATTAAAAGTTAGATAAATAGTAAAAAAAGACAACTTTCCACTGCAATGGTTCATAAAGGTGAACTTTGCTTTATGCACAGGACAACAGTTCAGTCTATCAGAGTTTTATCAGTGTTTACATTGATAGTGCATATTAAAAGCACTATTAAGAGATTATGTTTTAAAATCAGGAATATAAACAAGTTCAAATACAGCACTTTTATACTTTTTCAGATGAGTTGTCAGTGGGAGGGTTCAAAAAGGGGTTTTCTTTTCGGGTTTTACTAAAATAAAGGCGCAGAAGTGTTATGAACAAAATTATGTTTTAAGATGTAGAAGTAAAAAAAAAGTTTCAAAAATATAATTTTACCACTTTCTATGCTGTTGAAGTGGTTTAAATGATAGGAATAACATACATGCATAACCATATCATAACTATATACAATATCAAAATAATATTAATGAAAAAAAGACTACTGCCATGATAGAAAATTAGTGAAACAACCTGACAAACCTGCCAGGAAGAGTAATAATTCTTTTTCTCTCTCTCTTTTTTTTTTTTTTTTTTTTTTTTTTTTTTTTGCATTTCAATCAGCATGTTTCGAGAGATGTTTCATATAT
The DNA here is from genome assembly GCA_946959425.1 of Argyrosomus regius. Taxonomy (NCBI): domain Eukaryota; kingdom Metazoa; phylum Chordata; class Actinopteri; family Sciaenidae; genus Argyrosomus; species Argyrosomus regius. The sequence continues at coordinate 22,504,208 of OX336882.1, forward strand.
AGTATATATAGACATGCACAAATTTCCATAATTGGAAGAAATGCTGTGCCATAGTCGATCTTTTGGGCTTATTCCTGCGGAAAAATGCAGATGTACTCCACAGTGCCTGTTCAAGCTGTCAAAGTCATTGTTCTCAACCTGAGAAGCCTTACAAATTAGCCAGTTTCAATGCCAACTGCCACTGCTGGAAAGGCATGCATTGCTGGTGTTCAAAAAAAAATCTGCAGGTATAGAGTACGTTTTCTGTATGTGGACTTGAATAATGGGCCCTGGCAGGTTTTGCTAAGCACTTTTGTTTGTCTTATAGCAAATCTCTACAGAAGGCCCTTTCTCTGAACACCACTGCGGGCTATGGTAATAATATAGTTATTATATCAATTGTTAGTGTGCAATAAATGCAGGCGATCAGTCAAATCCTTATACCTTAGTATGCCAAAACTTGCACCATGATGTTAGTAAAGCTGATTTATTATCAAGTTATAGGGCAAGACCAATTGCTGCCAAAAAGGATCATGACCTGAGTACTGATCTCATATCCAGGAGGATCAATATCTCGTCTACGTTTTTCTGACAAAGTTTTTTTTTTTTTTTTTTTGTTGCATATTGGTAGGCTTTCTTATGCCAGTGTTCAAACTGACAAAGAGAGACACACACACACAGGCTTACCCATATCTGCTTTAGTTTTTCCGCATTCAAAGCCAACATATCTCTCCATGGGATACGGCTTTTAATAGGCAGGTATTGGAAAGCAGTATTTGCACAGGCGTAAGAACAAAAGGCAGTATAAATGAGAGCTTCATTGGCTATATTAATAATCATCTGTGCCTTCTCCTTTGAGAGGCCTGTGATATCGAGTATCATTAGACATGCAAATAACAGCTCCATTTTCCCGTCCCTGGGATTAGGAAGGAAAGAGAGAAAAATGAAGAAGAGGCATGGCTGTGGCAGAAACAATTAAGCCATCCTCTTCGCGGAAGCACTTGGCAGCCAGCTTCAGACTGGTAAGGGGGGACAGGAGGGGTCCTTTGGCTAGGCAGCAACGTCAACACGCTTGTCTGAGTGAATGTGCAATTGCGCAGAGCATCGCTTTAAGATGTCAGATCACCTTGGAGTGGACGGCAGCTACAAGCGCAAGCACTCTTTCTGTGTGTCATGATGCCACTATACGTGTTTCACACTCTGTCTGGAACACAGACCCAGAGAGAGGGAGTGAGGGAGGGAGGAGGAGAGGGAGAACAAAGGAGCAAGGAGCGGAGAAAAAGTAGACCAGAGAGAGGAGACAGTCATCTCTGTTGTTTTATGCAGCGGACAGTGATGACATGTTCCTTTTATCCCTACACTCACCCCACACGGGCGAACATCGAGTGCATTACCACGTCACTCAGAAACAAAATCCCCCAGCCTTCCTCCGCCACATTAGACAAATATCCAAGGCCTCTCTCAGTTACATAATCATATCCCTTGGCTACAGGGCAAACTTTTACATCCCGTTGCACCACTCCAATAGAACAAAACCAAGAATCAGCAAGAGAAATGATACCAAAGCCCTCCTGGAATGCTGCACTTGAGAAGAAGTACAACTAAATATTTTCATACACTAAAGTAAAAGTAATTTACTCTTCCCCTCAGTGCTTGGGAAGGGGGAGTGGGCATGGAAATTGCCTCTCATAACCCATTTCCCTGATTCCCTTGTTACCTTCACTTCATTTCCAAGTTATCTTCATCTTTACACTTCTTGCTATCACATAACAAAGCTACCAGAGCTGGAAAAAAAATCAATCTTTGTCTGTTAAAAGGTTACCTAAAGAAAAGTAAGAAAGCAGGTTAGGCCTAGAGGGTATTATAGCTGTAAGATCCAGCGGCTGAATTAAAGGTGCTTTTTTAAGACCAGTAAAAACAGGTAGTTTCTCTGTGTCAGTCTATAAAAGAGAGAAGAAAAAATCATTAAACATGCCAAATCTCAATAAGAGACTGGGGATGAAAGCACACAACCCACTGAGCTCAGTCCATCAACCTGGAGACGAAGACAAGACAGTGAGTCTAAAAGTAAGAAAGTCAAAAGTGACTCCCTGAAATGCTCACGTCTCCTCACATCTCTCTCTCTCTATCTTTTTCGCTCTCTTCTCCTCTTTATCGCTCTCTTCCTCCTCTCCTGCTCTCGCTCTGTGTCTTTTTCTGGAATCGCCCGTCGGTAATGTCAACAGAGATTTCACGGCACAGTGCCGGTGCATCAGCCGGGCTCACATTTCCCCTACCTGTGATTTACATCAGAGAAGAGGCTCATGGGGGATTTTCCATGCCAGCGAAGGGAGGGGAGCACCGGCGGTTGTGGTGGAGGTGCAGGTGGTGGTGGGTGAGTGGGGGGGTTGGTGGTGGTGGTGGTGGTTAGTACCCTGGGGCTTGACGCAGTAAGGGACTCTAACAATGGTGGCATAGACCACCCAGCTGAGAGATGCTTTTACGGCAAAGAAAACCTGCATGACTGCATTCAGGCCCCATTCCTTAAATGTCACCATCCTCCTTATACAGCACACAGGTCTGAGGTATTTCCAGCATATTTTGAGCAGCCTGCATGTTTGCATGTCCATACTATAACATGTATTGATGTTGCAATATGTGGTATGTGTGCTTATATTTTGACCATGCATACACACACCCAAACACACACACACACAAACCAGTCAGTTTTATTCCCATTTCACTATGGTGAAAACCTTCAGAATCGCATCATGATCAAAATTGTAAACATAATGGATGGATCATAATTCAAATGGTAATCAAAAAGGCAATTAAATAACACACATTCACAGTTCTTTGCTTTAAGAGTCAAATTTTGAAGAATAACTAACACTTAACCCACCTTATGAGTTAGTAAATTACATGTGCAGTCACTTTATCACACTACCTTCTGATCCTGGTCCAATTTTGAATTGTATGATGCAACAGAATTAATTCTCCTTTTCCCAGAGAAATTCTGTCTATGTGACCAAAAATTCAATAAAATGTTTCACAGACATACAAATAGGAGTTTGTGAAGGGAATATGTCAGAGCTAAAATGTGATGTTAAGCTGTTCTTTAAAAAATTTCACACAAGCTGCATCATAAGCTGTTGTTACAGGGAAGTAGTTTTGGTCTAAGGGGAGCCTCTATCATACCAGAAATGTCAAGGACCAGCTAATATCTATTTTATCAGCCTGATAGAGCTTTGATTACATTTTGAATCCCAACATGCGTGCTGTCTGTACATGTGAGTGTTTCACACGTTCTACCAAGAGACGGGGACACAGTTTAGTGAGATGTGTTGCAATGGTTGTCATGTCCAGAGCTAATGAGTTGGGACACAGCCTTAGTACGACATGCCATTTGTCTCCCATAATAAGACATGAGAGCTCTCAGACATTTGAAGGAAGTCAGCATCGCAAAACGACTCCTTCCTGGAAAGACAAGCAGTAAAGCTTGCCAGGAAGGCTTTTTTTTTTTGTCTGAGTCTGTGTGTGTGTGTGTGCCTGAATGAGTGTGTGCATGCTTGCCTCGCTTACTGGCTTGTGTGTGCAACAGATATATGTGTGCATCCCTGCTTGCTAAAAGGTGTGGAAAACACAGGCTGTAGTGTGTTTGTGTTGTGTGCCTGCATATGTGTGTGTTTTGTGCATGAGTGTGTTGGTGCATGTGCGCATTTGTGCATGTGTGTCCCTGTACAAATGCCCCCTCCCTATTACAGCTGACTAGTAGATGGATGCTGGCTGTCACACCTGCCTGACTTTGTTCCTGCCAGATGCGGTGGGGTCACAGGGAAAGCGCCCAAACACTCATCAATCTCAACCATTGTCCAACATTCTTTCGGCTCCGGCAACAGCTTCCAATATCCATTTAGTCTTTCCAGATGCTGGCAAAAATGCTTACATACACAGAAACAGGGTGGCCAAACCTATTGACCTGTCTTGTCAGTACGGGTGGATGAAAAAACAAAGGACGTCATAGGAGCAAGAATAATCTCTAAGAGCTTGTGGAAAATAAAAGTTTAACTTTACATTTACTATGTGAGGTCATCACCGTCATTAGACTGGCAGTAATAGAAATTGAATTTGGTGAGTTCCCAAATGGTTCTGTCGAGTGCGGTGCTGTGAGCAAGCGCTGGTATACTCCCTGCAACCTCAGGTCTTTTCATTTAATAACATCAAAGCCAAATGGAGGCGCTTGGGAGTCACTTTGGGAGGAGTGGAGGGGAAACTGGAAGGTCTAAAGGACTCATGTATAAAACAAAACCAATTGTTTGACATTGCCAACCAGTTTCAGGTAAATTTGGAAGGAGGTGAATATAGCTGTGTTAAAAGTTTGGCCGCATATCCAAAAGTGAAATAATGTGCACCGTTTTGGTCACAAACACACCATTTTGCCTTTGTGTACGCACCCAACTCAATTACATTTGAAATACTCTCTTGGCCTTACACTAGCGCAACACAGAGAAGCCAGAAAAGTAATTTCCATCATTCTGGCTCGTGCAGAGTTTTGCAGTTCCCTTGATAGGAAGCAGCACTTGAGCAGCCAATCCGCTAATGCGAGGGAGGGAAATGGCGATAGAAAATATATAAACCGGACAAATAAATTTTATCCTTGAGTTTTTGTTTGATACTCCTCCCAAAAAAATAAAAAAAAGGGAAGAAAGACACGTTTGAGTGAAATATTTACAGTGAGTAACGGAAAGACGAAGAAGCAAACACTGAATAAACACAAGCTACTGTTAAGTCTTTAAGCATGAACAGTAATTCATGTTGTGTTTATATTTTGTTGGTCACCTGCTATTGCTGTGGGTCAGACTGTCATATTCCTGAAAGATGTTTTCTTGGAGCGCTTTTTTTTTTTTTTTTGACATAGCGTAGTTACCCAGGGTGCTAAAACGCTCTACAAGCAATAATGGTGTGAAAATACAGCTCTCCCTGCTCTGCCTGCTTCTCTCTGTCTTCCTCTCAGCAGTGTTTCTCTTGGTGTCTTTTCTACATTTTCACTCCTCAGCTCTTTCTCTTGCCTTTTAATTCTCCCTCTCCTCTCCTCTCCTCTCCTCTCCTCTGGGCCTCCTGAGGGTTGGGAAATAATGTACACAAACATAACAGGCGGACTGGATAAGCACTCATGTTGTTTACGGGAGGAAAGTGGAAAGAGAAGGGAGAGAGATAGAGGTGGAGGGGGGGAGAAATCATCACAGCGTGTGTTTCCATTCCCGCACCCACTTTAATTGTGAAGAAATCAGAAAGTTGGGAGAATTCCCCGCAGTATGCAGATGCACTTTGATGCTGTCACTCACACGGTGTGAGGCTTTTGATTAGGCCTTGTCTGTGCACTGGAGGCTCATGACCACACTTGGCAAGCAGGAGCCATTAAAATCCCAGCAACTCTGGCTCCCCCCTCAGTCTCTCTGTCTCTCTTTGTCTTTCTCCTGCTCCCAACTGGGTCACCCACTGAGAGAGACTTGATAGTGAAGGTAACACCATTAATAAGTAGTGCTTGTAATGCAAGAATGTAAATGTAACTAAGTACATTTACTGTACTTGTATGTATTTTACTTGAGTATTTCCAATTTGTGCCACTTTATCCACTCCACTACATTTATTTGACAGCAGCTCACTTACTAAATTAAACATCTAAAACACATCATACGTTTCTAAAATATAATGCAAAGTTACAAATGAAACCTATACTTAAGTACATTTTGCTACCATGCCTCTGAATATATATATATATATATATTTTGAACAATAAGAAGTATTTTCACACAGCAGTGATACAGCTGTTACTAAGGCAACTAAGGTAAATTCAATTCAATTCTTGCCTCATGAACATCAAATTTAGACATTTTCTGTAGTATCAAAAGATGTCCAGGTGACATGGTTTATCCATGGTCACTGTGTCTGCAAGCAAGAGTTACTGCACGTGTCAGTTGTTCAGGTGGAGAATGCAGCCTACTCAGTGACTTCATGTGAGCACTGAACTCCCTGTTTAGGTCACCTAAAGTATAATAGTTGTAAGAAATACATATTCATCTTGAATGTAATTAAGAAAAGATAAAACAAACCCTGATTTTCTTATTTGCTTTGTTTTAGGAATGTGTTATTTGACAGCACTAAGACTCAGAATGTCCTTTAAATGTGGTGGTACTAAGGCTCTCTGCCCTATGCGTTGATATACTGATATAATATTTGTTTGTCTTGTTTTTTTTCTTTAGTAGGTTTTGTAAAAAGCACAATGCTTCACCTATTTATCTGTTACTCTTTGCAATCCACCCATGCAGTGACTATGCCACAGGCCTGTACAAAAGGAGTGTAAAAGCATCTCAGGGTTCAACAGGTTAAAAAAACGTTTGCGTATTTCCATCGTCGAACATTTGGGAAGCGACAGCAAGTGTGAAGCAAAGATACAGCGTCCATGTGCGACAGACAGACAGTGAACCAGAGACAGAGTGACACTTACGGATAGGATGACACTTCCACTCTGCCGCCCACTCCCCTGCACGACCACACTTCCTCTCTGCCTTGCCGAGTCCCGGGGACATCTTCCATGCACGCTGGGTGTCACAGCAGACGGATGACTAGCTTCAGCAGCACCGTGCCATTTCCCCTTTTCACACTAAACTGTCACACCCCCCCACACCTCCTCCACGCCATCCCGGCCTGCCGGGCCTTACTGTTTCTTGGCCCAGACTGAGATTCACACACACGCACTCATAGACAAAAAGGGAGGCGCACACAATTTCATACATGCTCACTCACACAAGTGAAAACATCCATGCCTCTCTCTATCTTTCTGTCTGTGATTTACACCCAGTAGGAAGCTGCGCGGCCAGTCACAACCAACCCACTAACCGACTCCTGGAGCTGCTTCTGCTAGGCTGAGTGAGTAACTCCACCAGATTCGCACGCTAAAGGCCACGCAACTAGATCTAATCACACAGCCTGTACAACAGCAGACTTTTATCGTCACTATTGGATTATAAACTTTGGTGTGATAGACGATTTGAAGAGCAATGTCTTCTGTGAATGAATGCAACAGACAAGACATTCTGTCATGTATGCACACATGCCCTTAAGCTGTGTGCCCAAGCAGCTCCCACTACTAGTAATTATTAGGACAGTTGCAACCACTGCCAGGAAATTATCATAAGCAGCCTATTGCTGTTTCCTCTGCCTTCCAATGATTGGAGAATAAAGTTGAGAAAAAAACAAAATCAAGCATAAAACAAACACTACCCCCAAGACAGCACACAACAAATGGAATATTCAAGAGAGGAGAAAACTATGGAAAGGGGTAAAGGAAAAGCCTGGAGAATTTACCCATATGAAAGCAGCACTCTTACAAATCAAAATTTGCCACCGATTTGTTCTTGTTCAGACTTGTGGAGGGGACAGAGAGGCTTGTTTGTGCCCCCAGTCGGAATCTGGAGGGTTCTGAAATTAAGCCTGTGACAAAACATGCACAGTTACTGTACTGTAAAGAGGGGATCTACCAGCACTGCAGAGCACCATTTATTCTTATCAATACTTGCGCATTAGAGTTCATTTGCAAAACCGCATTAGCGCCTCTGGTGAGATCTACTCCTCCTGTGTCTCTTCTTTAAATCTTTCATGAATCTCAGAGCATCCCTTCTTCCACAAGCGTCATCACAGAGAGCCACACTTTTCAATTTCTGGAGTGAGAAAAGGACAGGGGGTAAAAAGCCTCTTCCAGTATTACATCTTTTCTACTTTATTACCAGTCTTCTGGGAAAATGGGGGCAGCTTTGCAGCCTGGCTATCTGTTTACATTTTCTTTACAAGACTATATTGGAATTATAATTGTGTTCTATGGCGCCTTCTTTTGGTGCCTTGCTCTGTTTAAAGGTCCTGTGGACCTGGGGAGATGAAGAAAAATGGACCCCTTTTGAGGGATTCGATTACTGAGGAAGAAAATGCAGCTGCACACTGGCCCTTTTTTCTTTTCCCCTTTCTGTTTTCCTCCAGGTGCCAATCTCTCAGGATGCTCGATATTAGAGCTGCAATGGCACTGAGGCAAACACAAATGGTATCAAAGCATTGGGAAATAATTTCTTTCTACAATTAAGATGGGTACACACAAAAGGAAATACAGTTGTGAGATAGGGCATTGTGAATAATATAATTAAATTCATGTGACTGACCTCTTATCCTGCTGGAGTGATACTAATTGTTTTATTGACTTGGGTGGCTCTGGGTATTCTGTTTGTTTGTTTTTTTTCCCTCAAGGTTACTAGAAGTCATAGTGTTGAAGTGCCACATCTTGATTGCTTTGATGTTGCCTTCGAGTTGAAATAGCACTATGCTGAAAACTGGTCTTATAAATATAAAAAAAAATGAATCCAGCCTTTGATTTATGATTAAACAGATAGTCTCTTGTGTTAAAACAAATCCCAGCCATAACTTAAAACATGATCTCCATCTAAGTAAACTACTTTTGATAAATCACCTTTTCCACTTGGCAGTACTGTACTGAATTGCTGTTGTTTTAATGATTTATCATCAATTGTAAATTTAACGACACTGTGAGAAATTAACTTGTTTTCAAAATATTTTTCAACTCTTTACTTAAAAAGGATTTATCACTGCTCACGACACAATGTGACAGGTTATGCAAACAGAGCATAAATATTCCATCACAATTGCTGATATTCCTGTAGCTCAACTACATTGTGTAGTGCAGTGGAGTGAGACAGTGAATTTGTATCCTTAATAATGTTTGGAATTAATTAAAATGCAAAGCCACAAGCCCAGAGTGCAACCACAGGTGGTGATGAAGAGAGCGCAGTGAGAACAGCCATGATGAGTGCAAGCCTCCATAACTCATGTCCATTTAACTGATGATTTCTAATTTTATTATTGTTATTCTTATTATTTTTGCTACCATTTCAATGAGATGGGTTTGCCATTTTATACAACAATTTCCTGTGTAATATCATTCTATCAATAAGTAATTACTTGCTTGGCAAATTGCTGTGCAAAATGTTCATCGGAGGGGAGAAGATCCATATCAATTGTTCATTTGCATAATGCAAATGAATCCACAGAGAGAAGGGGAAAAAAAACAACAACTTTGCTGTCATTGCTGACAGTTGGATACCAGCACTGCTGCTGGAAAAGCATAAGTGCCATTACTACAGTGCAGCACAAAGGTCTACAGCATTTTGCTGGTAGGAGCAGGAAAGTAAACAGAGTCCAAGCCCCAAGCTGATGGAGTGATTTTTTGCTGTTGTTTTTTTTTTTTTTTACTTTTTTACAGATACAATTTAACTGGTGGGAGAAAAAAAGAAATGCAACCAATATTTGACAAGTGGGGGGGGGGCAAGTGAGCAGTTGTCCATTTGTTGGAGCCCAGGCATTAGCAGAGGATGAGCTCCCTGCCACTCCATTAGGCTTTCCCCTGATAGAGTAACACCATTTTAGCCCCCTGTTTACTTAATATGCAGGATCCGGCCCCGTCTATTTGCTTCTAATCAACTGATAAGACGAAAGGCCTTTTCTAAGGCCCCTGGAGGATGAAAACCAAACTCCTAATGGTCATTAGTAGCAATTATGTTCCGTAACTGGCACCCCCCTCTCTGCTTTTGCTGTATTGGCTGCTTAGGCGCATGTGGATCCGCTGTGGACACAGGGGACCCTGAACGCAACACCGGAGCTTTTCACGATTCACTTTGACCATCTGATGCTGACCACGGCTCATATTTGATGATGGATATGTTTAGTTTCCTGTCTGATTTCCTGCTGTGATCGGGATAAATTGCTATTTGAGCTCACGTGTGCACAATACAGCGTGCGTGTGTGTCTGTTTGAAAGCATTGTTACATTGTCTTAATTTCTGTATGACTCAAAAAAAAGCCTTCTCCTTTCCTCCAACTTTACTGTAATTGCGGTGTTGTCAAAGGCATCTTGAGGACACCACATGAAGCTATAGTGTGTCCATCCCGGCATGCAGCAGCACCTCCCAATTAGCTAACTCAGCTCCTTTGCAAACGGATTCAAGAGACTTGTGATTTTTATGCAAAACCACCAAGATCAAACGGCCTCTGCCCTAATCCCCGGAGTCGAACCTGGGGAGTGTGATCCTTATCGACAAACGTTGAGGCGCTGCAGAGTAGCATCCCATTACATATGCACAGAGACCTTTTTGACATGCGTTTTCCCTCCACACCAGTGATGCAACAAAGACAGGAATCCCGCTCCCATTTTTGCATTGTAAATGTTAGCACACATATTGTGTGCAAAGATCCTGCTCAAGACACCTGATCCGAATTCCACCTTGATCTGATGTGGTATTTGTTGAAGTAATTCAGTGCACTCAGGTATCCGCTCTGTTAAATCCCTTCATCCTTTTTTTCATCTACGTGTTGGACTGGAAATGATCCATTTATGAATCCCCTGAGATCACTTCTAAGAAGCTTTCTAAGTAAATGGGTATTATGGATATTATGACTATTGTTGAGCTAAACTGACATGGATGTAACATCACACACTCCATCCTTTGTCTTTATCAGATGTGTGTGAGCAGCAGCATGTGCTATGAGGACTGATAGTGTAGGATTCAGCTGTGTAAACAGGTCAACAGAAGAGCCTTGCATACACCGCAACACACACACAGCACTCAGCGATGATGAGGATGGCCATTGTCAGAAAACTAATAAAGAGGCAGTGTGTTTCTGCCGTGCGGTAATTACACAACCCTGGATATCAGCTCGATATTTTAAAAAACATCTGGCATCAACAAAGAAGAAAAGGTCATCAAGACAGACACGACATTAGCATTTTGACTGCACACACAATGTGCGGACAAATGGGTGCACACTCACGGACTGACACACACGCATGTGTGTGTGTGTGTGTGTGTTTGTGTGTGAGAGTACATGTGCACAGGTACACAGACAAACCAAAAAGATAATGTCATGTTTTCTTATCTGGCTACTCAATGAGACACATAGACATTGTGTGTTTGCATGTGCATCTGTGTTTATGTGCCTGTGTGTTACTGTGTGCAGAAAGAGACACTGATAAACATGCCACATCTTGGCAAGTGGTGATTCAAGCGGGCGCCGGCTTCTGTAAACACTGGGAGTGCAGCACAGATTGAGATGAAGGGAAATGAGGACCTGTGTGACTGTTTCCATCCAGATGGAGGCTACAATGGTTTTGGGGTTGGCCCAGGTCGTTTCCCCCAATGGCAAACCATTCAAAGATCTTTGGAGCCATTAAAATATTGCTGCCTCACCACAGCTGCTCCTCGTCTTCATCAGCTAACAGCAGCAGCGCGGCTTCATGACGCAGATAAAGCACAGAAAGTAACATAAAAGGGCACTGTGCCATTTGGCAGAGTGTTCCTCTTCTTAGAGGCGAGGAGAGTCATCTCATGAGACTTGCAGTGGGGTTTCCCTCCAAGACACAGCTCCTCTTTTTTTTTTTTTTTTGGTGATTTTTAAAGTATCTTTACACTTCTTGTTCTCACTGCTCTGTACCCAAAGAGATTCTCCTCAAAGCATAATATTGTTTACAATGTTGTATTTTTGGTTTTTCAGTTCAGTGCGTTACTCAAATGGCATTCTTAATCACACAAATGAATAACAAATCAAGCTTTTGTTTTGATTTTAACTGTCCTTCAGGCAGCTTTTACTAACACATATCCAAAAAAAAAAATAACTTTAATTAATAAAATCAGCACAGTGGTTCTATGTGGACTTTTCCTGTGTCTGCCCGGTGTCCACCTACAGACATGCAGGTTAACTGGTGAACTGGAAATTTTAAATTGCCTGTAGGTGTGAATGTTAGTGTGAATGTGTGTTAGCCCCATGATAGCATGGCAGCCTGTGAGGGTATACCCTCTTGCCCAGTGCATGCTGGGATAGGTGCCAGCCCCCTGTGGCCCTGCAGGAAAAGCAGAATAAGTTTAGAAAATGAATAGCTCTTTTTACAACAAAGCAATACTTATAATTATTGAAGTGCCTTATAATATTTAAAGTTGAAGTGAAGTTAAAATCAGTACATACTGTAGATTATGTGTTTTGTCTTTTGCTCTTAAAACTTCCAAAAAGAGAAAATTTAAGTTTGATTTATTCTTCTACAGTAACAGTGCCCCTGACAGTAGTGTTCTGCAGTGGGTGTGAATTTTTGGTTCTGACTGACAACATTGGTACAATAATTTGTTTGCTGCAAATTCAAATTGAAGCAGTAAAAATAATTTGTTATCTCACTTCATTTCCAGTGGCCAGTTAAATTGTTTGCTGTTGCTCAGTCCCATCTGTAATTTGTGCACTCTGTATGTTACTCCATGTAATGATTCAATAACTGCTGAGGTTAAAGGACTTCTCGTTGCTGGTTATTTGTCACTACCACAACTAGACCCATAAAAAAGAAATAGCGAACACTATTTAAACCTCTTCCTTTGCATAATGTGGGATGAACTCCACCATCGAGTGGGAATCATAGCTAATGTTAGCATGCAAGTGGAATACAAACTTAACTGTACTATATTTGCAAGATGAAAAAAAAAAAGGAAAAATGTATCTTCAATCAACATTGTAGAGAGTATTATTTTCTCCAGTTTGTTAACAGTTTGCGTCTTGATAGCTCTGAAATATCAGTCAGCTTCTGCCATTGGAGCTTTAGGCACGATCTCCACAAATATTCACACAAATGATTTCTCTCATCCCATAAAATATGCTAAACAGCTGCAGTGCTGAGGTTACAGGTTTATGCTATAGTTGAATTTGAACAGTCTGGACATTGGTTATCACCACAGCTTGACCCATGAAAAACAGCAAAGTTAGGCTTCCACTTTCTAAATGCAAGCTAGCTTCTACTTTTCTGAGTAGAATACAAATTTGACCATATCCTCCAAAATGTTACATTTTATAAAAGGACAGATCGCTAGTAGTACATAATATATGAGGAATATGCAAAGATGCTGCACTATCATCATAGTGTAAATGTCTGTACTCATAATGTTATTAAAAGGTACTCTGCATGGTTTAATCTTGTATGACATCATGATCAAATCATAAGCAATCAACCTACACAACCATACTACATTCAAACACTGATAACTTAACTAAATGTTCACTCTTCTCCAACATTACACCAGTCCAGTCTTTCATCAAACTCATCTGCGATGATGTTACACTAATTGGATGTTCTATTATTCATAATAGCAGAAGTTTTTCTTGGAACTCTGCCTTTCATTAAAACACAATAGAGAAAACCGGGTGTTAGCAAAGATTTGTTCATATTTCATCAGATAGACCATCGGTGCATGTCCAATCCACAAGCACAACAACAGTCAGTTGTGGCTAGGATAAAGGCAATTAGCCAGACTTCGATAACAGACGGCCTCTACCCCCTAAAAGCTTTTCACATGTTTCTGGCATCCTCTATTCAGTGTCCCTCAACACCTCATTTCGTTGCCATCAAGAGAGGAGAGAGCAGCTGAGAGAGGCGACGTTAACATGGCATGTTACTCATTGTGCACGCGGCGCTGGCAGACAATGCACATACACCAGGATTCTTTGAGAACAATTTCAACATCCTGCACACTCGGCCCTGATTCCCATTAAGCATTCATGATTCATCTGGATTTTATATTATAACGTTTTGAATATTTCATGCATGTAAGCCCCCCCCCCTCCACTTCCCACCCCCTTTTCTGATCCGACTGGAAAAAAAAAGAGGAATTAATCAAACATTGGAGGAGGAAAGAAAAAAAAATCCAAAGTGTCACTTTCACACACACAAAGGAGCGCATGTTTCCATCATCACCACCTGCTTGTGACATCCAGGGTATTTTTCCTTGTAGTCAGTTCATTTGTAAGGCTCAGGCTAGATGTATCACATACACCTTGGAGACACAAACACAAGGAAGAGGCATTATTAGAAGGATACAGGTGTCCTCACAGGTAGAGTGTGAGTAAGGTTGGAGAATAAAGTACGGGGTGTGTGTGGGTGCTGCCCTTTTACGTTCCCGCCTCCCTTGGCTATTATTTCAGCTATCTTTTTGTTCTTTCTGCAGAAGGGATCATTAAACCGAAATAATTCATTTGTGAGAAAGGTCAAAGCCACAGTCTGTTGGCACCCAGATACCAGAGTTAGGAGTGGTTGCACTGAGAGAGAGAGAAGCCAGAGTAAAGGATGGAACCATTGATTCTTCTTGTGTGTGTTTTTTTATTGTCAACTCAATGATTGAGGTGAGCAACCCCCTGCCTTCCGCTCAGCAGTGATGATAATCATCATCTTTAATACCTGTTATAGGTGAAGACACTGATCTTCAAGTAAATGTCATATCCACTGTTTACTGAGGCCGCTTTGTTGTTATTATGTTGTATGAGGCGGTTGGGAAATGTGGAGAGGCGCCTGAGAAGGACTGAGGAGAGAAAGCAAGGAGGCGGAGGAAGAGGGTTGAGGACTGTCATCTTTTAAGTGCCAGAAATAGGCACTCACTCCCCCCACTGATCCAAAACTCCCTCCCCATTGTCTCTCCTCCTCCAGCCCACGTGTGCTCCAAGCTAACCGTGAAGCCAAATGCACATACAGTCGCACAATAACAACATCCATTCTTAACAAGATTACTCCGGCAGTCCCAGTTTGGCTGATGGGACGTGTATGGGAGCAGAGGCGCGGGGATAAGCTGCCTGCAGCCGCCTGCAGCATTTCACATACGCTGGGCTCTATCCATAGGAGAGGAGATGCCTGGGGAGTTGAGCCAAACATCGAGCCCACAAGAGCACGCTGGCACAGGGAGCAGGAATCTTTAGCTGCTACTGCTGCTGTGGCTTATACCAACAACTACGATGTCAGAGGCAAGGGCCAATTAGCAGGTTTCAGATAATCATAATCTTTTAAATTTGAATAATCAGATTTGAATAATTATAACCTCATTTATTGCTACTGATGCTTGGCCGATGTTTTGACTGGGAAAAACAGTCCAGATTCATCAGTAAGCACAGTGTCCAACATCAGGCTCTAAAATATTGCCTTAATTTAGTTGTCTTGCTGCCTATTTAAAATATGATTATTCACGGGTCTGTGTTTTGTCTCAGAAATCAACAATCCTTTAAATGTCAGTACAAGACAAAGGCCAAGATACTTAAGCCTGTTAAATTGCAAATGCATCTCTTGATGCTTTGAGAGAGATATAATCCAAACAAAGCAAAATCCCCTATTTTATGAAGAAACTAGACTAATTTAGCCATAGCAGCACACGGGCCAAGCGTCTGAGGTGAACTGCTTTAATTCCTATAAATTAGTTAGAGCAAAGTTCGAGGCAGAGTGCCAGATGATTTAGCCTGCTAAGCGCTCCACCTCCGCACAGCCAACCCAGGCCAAGCCCGGTGAGCCAGGGAGTGTGAGGGAGGCAGGAGGAGATGAGAGAAAAAGGGAAAGAAAGCAGTTAAATCGGAGCAGGGGTGGAAGGAGAGTTGTACTTAATGAGAGGAGAGGGCTTTTCAGGATTTCCAATGGAAGAGTTTGACACCGTTGACTGACAAACACTGACATGGGAGAGAGCTAATCGCAGCATCGCAGTCCACGGTGAAACCATAAAGGGGCCATTTGCTATGAATTAGCACTGATGTAGAAGCTCAGGAAAGTGGCCCCCGCGTGAGCTACTCACTGTACAACATGGATTTAATCACGCTGAGCCACAGATGTGAGTGATAGCAGCAAGCTTGTTATTTTGCTCAGGGACTCTGAAGCTGTGTGAATGGATGTGCTTTCATGTTAAATTATAATTGCAGCTGATGCATGTACACAAGAGAGCTTCCAGGGATCACGGACGGGACGCGTCATGTGCCTCCTTACGATACACTGAGCTGAGACATGATTTCTGCTCCCTTATGAAAATACACAGGGGGGAAATACGGTAAATGATTTAATGCACAGCAGTCGCCAGGTACATATGAGAAGAAGATGCTGTGTATGCTACATGTTTATATGAGTGGGTGTGTTCAGACAGACAGAGGGAAACAGAGTGACTTTCAAAAAAAAAAAAAAAAAAAAGATCTGCCAATGGTAAAATCGGAACATTCACTACAGTACTTCTATTAAATGATCACTGACAGGCAGGTAAAAACAAAATTACTTGGCAATAACATTTAAGATACAAGCAACAATAATACATTTCCTGGAAAAGTAATAATGCCAGTGAGGATGAGGTGACCTGTAAATTTGAAATACCACATATTTCAGTTTGCAATTTCTGCTCAAATCATATATAGAGCAATTTGGAGAGGGATCTCTCATAAATATGACTGCGTTGACAACCCAGCCAATGTTTACAAAGATACACCCGCTATAAAGCTTCATGGACACACCGTATTTACTGTTACACACATAACCCTCATGTCTAAATATACTCCATTCAAGCCTGTGTCCGATCATCTCATTTTAGTCTATAACACTCCCGAATGGACTACTGTACGACACACACATGCACATACACATACACAGCTTGTTAATGGGAACCAGGACGACAACACAGAGCCATAGACAACCTGTCAAGCTCTTCGAGGGCAGCACTAATGTGATCCCACAGCTCTATCAGAGCCACCGCTGGGCCCAGTGTTTTATTACAGACCGGGAGGGACAGACTGAGGGAGAGATTGGAAAGGAAGAGGGAGACTGTGACCATGGCCCATTGATATAATGGCCCTGCCGGCATTAGTGATATACTGTACAGGTGAGCCTCTGGGAAAGAGAGGTGTGTGGTAACAGAGCAGGGAAAGGAGGTAGAAGCAGAGGACAGAGGGATGTTAGCATGCTTTTTTTCTAAACTACACAAGAGGAGGCAATGGAGATCTAAGGGCTGAGAGACAGAGGAGCTGCTGCTAGACTGCAGCTCAATACGGATCTTTGCAGTGCTGCCTGAAGAGAGATTACAGAGCTGTATTCCAGGAGCTGTTGTGGGTGTGAGAAACCAAATGGAATGAAATGAAGTCCAACAAACATTGATGGGTTTTCCTTTCCTGGACAGCTTTTTGATACAGCCCTCTCACTATGGCTCCGGAACCTGTGTCTAATTTGGGCTATATTTCAGAATTTATTATATCCGAGCCAATTCTTATAATTTATGTGTCAAATTGGCCATCAATCACTGGCAATAATTCGGCTAATATTCGCGTTAACTCCCACTCCTCGTCCATCAATCAAAGGCAGAGCCAGATATCCGCTCAATTGCTGGAGCTGAAGTAAATGCAGATTAAGATGGGGGATCCCTGCTAATCAGAGGACACGTCGGCACGACGAGTCAAGATCAACCTTTGATCTGCTGTAAACCAGCAGCAGTAGGGCGGCTGGAAGGAGTCTCAGGACTCAATCTCGTCTTACTGTAGCTTTAGTGATGTGAGGCAGCAGAGTGACACAACACTCAGAGAATTTTTAACAATGTCATTGAACCACACCCCATCAGCCCTGGAGGCAAGCTTACTTGGGCTCAAGAGTCACTCTCTCCATAATCACCCCGTCACACAGAGGGAGACAGACAGAGAGCGAGAGAGAGAGTGGGGCGGAGGTGGAGGTAGGGGCCAGATGAGAGGCAATCCAGCCGAGCAGAAGTTGTGTGCATCAGTATTTATAGACTGATGTCGCACATCTTGTACTAGCAGACCAAAGTGCAGAAAGCAACAAAAGCAACAAAAAGGTCTGAATTGAATTTGGAAAAAAGACTTTCCCAGAAAAAAAGATGGTTTACTCAGGTCCAGATCGAGGTGGTAAACAGACAAAATAAAAGAACTCCAATCTTAACTTATATCATAGTGAGATAATCAGATACACCATTCAGTAAATAAATACATATGGGGGGCACCTGCTTTTTCCAAAGAACACACCGAAGCAGTGCATCCAAATTGTGCTCTCTTATCAGCTTCACCTGAATGTACCTCTGAAGGGGAAAACAAGAAAGAAGGATCGTATCAATTCAGACAAGTCAGTAGTAGAAAATGGTCTTCAATTTTGGGGGGGGGGGGGGGGGGACACAGCAAATATCACTTATACTACAGAATATCATTTCTGCTTCGAGCAAACACCCTGCAGATTACACCACCAATCTGATACTACTGTGGTCCTTCTTGTTGGGAATCCTGTCAAACAGCTTGTTTGGAAGAATGAAGCTTGTGTTTCTTTTTTCCCACAGCACATACACACACAAAGACAAAGACTTTTTTTTTTTTTTCTCTCCTTCCGGACATATCAGTTTCCTTTGGTGAATCAATAATCAAAGGCTTTTTTTCTCTTTCCTTTTCTGTATCACTGTCAGTCCTTGCAATCTTGCTGTTCGGCCTGAATTGATGAATATTAATGGTTGATTATCAATTCTCTTTGTGCAACAACACATACAATGCTGTGGCGGATAAAAGTGTTGGACAATGGGATGAGGGATCAGTCAATTTACTACATCTGCACTACAATTCAGCCTGAAATCCATCATTATCAGTCCTCACACACCATATGCTAAATGATCGCTGGGAAGTAAAGGAGTCTGGAGAAGTTACTTCTGAGGCTGTGAGACAATTCCAGCGCTAACTGCCATCAATCTGCCTCACACCACAAAGAAAACACATTCTGATCTCTCTTTGGTGCAAACACAGCAATTTGTTCACTGTTTGTCTTTTGTTCTGAGACAACATTTTGCCTTTAATGGCCTGATGTAAATGAGTTGCGTCTTTGTATGTTTGAATAATTGAAATAGCTTTGATTGAAGAGGCAGACCGCTTGGAAAACTTGGCTGATTTCGCAGAAGGTTTGGACGGGCTTCATGCCAAATTGAAGAAAGGTCTTCAACAAGAGCACGACAACCGTATATTCTACAGGACTCTCATTTTATTTTAAAACCCAGGCTGCACTTTTCCATTATGGTTGTGCAATGGTAAATCAAGAGCTACTTTGCCTAAAATTACCCTCTGCTTGCCTTACAATGGTCTACATGAGAGTCTTTACGCATTGAAGTGGAGTGGTATCTCCCACTCGTCATCAACAATGTGCAAACGTCCCTAGCTCAATCCGTGTGAGCGATATGCTCAAACCTATCTACCTTCACACTCCATTTGCCTATTTCTATTCTTAATGATGGGTTATTTCTGAACGGTCCCTGGCTCATGATGAGTAATCCTAAAATCCCTTCCAACACCATGTTCGTTTTAAGCTACAGCCGAGCAACAAGCTTTCACAGCTGTCTCCCCTGCTTCACTTTAACAGGTACTGCATGTCTGCTTCCCCGACGCCAACGGGACTGACGGGGGTTGACGAGCACGCCGCTCAGTGAATCACAATGTCAAGAAACGACGCGCTGAAGAAGAACAGCAAAAGGGAAGGGTGCTGTCACGCCTTGTGGCCGTCCTTCTCACTCTTCCACACCTCCGCCTCCCCTAACCCTTCTCCCCCTGCTTTCCTGCATTTATGCTAATAGTCTCTGCTGAGAGAGAACACCGAGAATGACATGCCGTTAAAAATCGATGGCACAATCTCTCTCTGTCCCTCTCACAAACACTATCTCTCACTCTCGTTGTTCATGTAGTTGAGGGGAGCCCGGTCGCAGACAAAGATTGGGGATGCACGTATAATTAAACCTCAGAGTACACCAGCACAAGCAAACCACGGGATGGAGAGAGTCCAATCTTGGCTTGGACTTCCTTGATAATAGGCCCACAATCACAGACACAGACGGCCTCACACACAGCGGAGGAAATTGTGCAAAATACACAGAGAGCTGTATGACCCACTTGAATCACACCACCCACCCATTTGATTCATTTTTTAATTAAGTGTGAGAAACACAGAGAAAGGGGAAGAAAAGGAGACACGGGGACTGAGAGGAAGAAAGATTTATAGTCTTAAACCAACACAGTGCCATCTTGGTTTAACATAGGACTTATCTTAGCTCTGCCAGGCACACTCACGAGCACTTAACCTTGCAATGAACGCAACCCATCATCATCGCCTCGCAAAAGGCAAGCCGAGTTCTTCTTCACCGAGTTGCCCCCCTACTCAGCACCCAATCATTGCTTGTCCTTCAGCAGGAATATGTGGGTACCTATAACTAACCTATCCTACAGTCAGGTTTCTTGCAAAGCTTTAACTGAGGCCTTGAAAGAAAGCATCCTTCATGACCTGAAAACAACTTTCTTGTGCCACCAATCCTTGACGATCTCAAGAACATTTCACACTGGGGCCAGAGGCACACAGCACGGTATTCCACACAAGAGTGTGTGTGAGGCTAGAATTATGAATCACAGCTCTGTTATCCATGTTTGACTTTTTTGAAGAAACAGATTAATTGTCTGTAAATATATAACAGTTTGCCAGATGATATCATATCTTCGATGCTCAGTATCCTAATTTCTAGCTCACGTATGGTCACCGTGGCCCTGGTGAGTGTTTGTTTGTTTCAGAATTCTGATGAGCAGCCACTGTCGAATCCAGCAGAGGCTGCCTAATTGACTCGCTTGAAAAATTAATGCATCACTTAACAGCATTTTTGTGTTCGTATGGTATTTAGCAAACACAGGTGCAAATCCCGCATGGTGGCAAATGTTTAATTGATGCAGCCATATGACAATGCTTGGGGATAGAAGAAGAATTACAAAAAACAAAAAAAGAGGAAGCGAAATTAAAAGTATTTACTTTGACCACAAATGACTAATTTTTCTCGTGTAACAAAAATGTAACCAGCTTTTTTGTTTTAATGCAACCAGGCGTCATGGCCTGAAGGGTTGAAAAAATAAAATTCAATGCACTACAACGGCAATATGTCATAAACAAGAAAGTCAGACCCACCAATTATCAAATATTAGGCACAAAACATTGTTTGCAAAAGCTATTACTGAACAAGATCAAATATTATGCTTGATGGCCTGCATTCCTGCCCATGCCAGAGTGGTTGGGTGATATTCTGGGGGAGGGAAGTGAGCGGTTGCCAGGCTGACTCTCCCCAGGTGAGTCCCAGCAATGAGCTGTGAACAAGCTGCTTTGGCCGGGCTGGCCAGCAGCCTTCCCCTCCCTTGAAACTTGCCTGACACAGGCCAGGGAGCAGGTGGCCCTTAGCCGCAGGATTAGCCTGCAGTTCTGTTCATTACAGAGCCACAATGGAAAAACTAACCATAACTAAAATAACCATCTCTTATCCATGTTATGAACAATTTGTAAACCTTGACAAAACCTTGAAAAAAAAAACGTGTGAAGGGTAAAAAGGAGAGACATACATCTGTATCTTGCATGGAAGATTGTAACTGTATGTAAGTACATACATAACAATCTGTGTGACTGCTACACAATGTCTTGGATTTCAAGGACATCCAACACAGCAAAAAATGTTTCCACCATTATTTAATGGGAGTTTAATTATTTCCAAAAGCATTTCGCCTTCGCCTCCCTCTCTCTCTTGTCCCCATATCTCTGCTTCCCCTTGACAACCAAAACCCTCCCACTGCCCATGGGAAGAAGAAAAAATGGAGGGAGCATTCAAATGGCCGAATTAATGTTTCCACACGATAAGCAAGCTTAATATAATGCTGACAATCACAGCACTCACCCTGCCAACTAGAATTGGATCGGGTCCAGAAAATTCCTCCAGCACAAACATTTGATTCCAAACCCATCCTCTCTTGGCGCGGCTCAGTAATCTTTGTCCTTCGCCAAGACCGCTCGCCACCACTGCAGACCCACCAGTTTGTGTACTTTTGGACTGGCCTATGATAGGAGTCATAGACACGCAGGGAACACAAGTAATCCACACCAGCAGCAAGGACATCCACAGATCCACGAGCATCTCCTCGGACCGCTTTGGCATCCTGTCGTTGTGTGTTTTGTTTGTTTGTTTGCTTGTTTGTTTTACGAGACTTTTCTCTCTCGGTCTCTCGTCTCCAACTCCACTATTTAGATCAACAGCTCCTTCTTAGATAACAAGAAAAGGTTACTTGTGTCCTCTTTGAACGGTAGAGCTTGCATTCATGGTGTGATAAAGGTCACTTGCATGACTTGGCATGCCTCCATAGCAGTTGGTGAGGGGGTGAGGCGCTCAGCACAGCATCCATTTGGCGTTATTCCGAGGGGGAGACCTAGGAGGGAGCAATCACAGTTTGTTAGTTTTCTTTTAGTCTTGTGAGAAGTTGTCACAAGGTGGGGAAGAAAGAGGAAGGCAGGAATATGAAAGAAGGGTCAAATAAACATTTGGATAAACCAGGATGAGAGACAAAATACATCTGTCTCTAAAGAAAACAAAAAGACAAAAGAAAAAGGATTAAAAAACAGGAATTAAATTCATTTCATTCATACTCATTTTAGTTTAAGAAGCAAGATGTCACTTCATCATTAAAAAAAAAAGATCTATCTGTGGTCACCATGACCCTTTATTGCAATCTTGTTTTCATATTATCCTGCAACAATTGAACAACAAATGGGTATGTCTGTACTCTGAGGCTATTCAGCCCACAACATCAGATTGCTTTGCTTTAATCTGTTGTTCTGCGGATTATCCAGGAAAGATTTTGAGCAATTACATGTTGCTTATGATTAATGTTTTCATGATACATTCTGGCTGAAATATTGTTACATGCTACAATAAAATTCCTTAAACATCAATGCGTGCAATAGTGTCAGCTTTAGATAGCGAGTGTGGCTGCAGGTGAGATCGCTCTACAATGTCAACAGCGCTGTAGCTCACTGATATAATACTAATCCAGATGAGATAATTATAAAGGTATTTAATAATATGTTTAATCTTTGAATCAAGTATGTTGTAATACATCTGGACTGCTGTTTACTGATAAGCATGGGCATAAACTTTTTCTTTAGCAGACTAATCAAATTCAAATAACCAAATTAAAAAACAACAGAGTGACATGACTGTAAAATAAGATAAAAAGGTGCAGCCTGATGTAAATTTTGCCCCTTTAATCCAAAAACAGCTTTAACATTCACTGAATCAGCTCAGTCGTTTCAGTGTACAGCACACCGATGTGCATTATTCACCAGAATGCAAAACCAGAGGGGTGAAAAAAAGGCACAGACACAAAGGGCTGAGCTTTGACTTGTCCTCAGCGAAAACGGATGCAGGTGGACATGCTATCACAGCACAGTGTCAGTGTTAGTTCTGGTAAGTTTTACTCCACACAGTATGTCACTGCGGGCATGTGCTGCGTGGTTCCAGCTATGCAATTCCAAGGACAATAAGCTGTAACGTAATTCACCTTAAGCCAACTGCAATATCATGAAGTGTGGAGTGAACCGAGTTACTGTGACATTGTCCAACTACAAGCACTATAAAACCCAGAGATTAAAAGATGCAGGAGCATGTTAATTAAAACAAGAGAAGAGGGGTGAAAGAAGATGAGGAGAATGTAAAGCTGTTAAAATACAAATTTATAGATATTTTAGATTTAAACGAGTAATAACTGACATGAAAACGTGTTTTTCTCTCTCTTTTTAGTGCATTTAAGTCACTGTGATGCGTGACTAAGCAGGCAGTTTCAGCACCACGGGGATAGGACAGCTCCCCGCCAGAAAGCAGCCGGTCCAGACAGCTGAGCCGAAAACAGAGCGCCGGCAGCGGAGGAGCTGTCCAAGGTACACAGAGGGAATATATTTTTCAATTTCTATACACAGGATAGAAAAAAATAAATAAATGAATGAAACCAGAAATTAACCCACAAAGTTTGAAGCTGCTAATTGCCTTTTACGCCTCTGCAATAGTCTGCAGCACATACCCCGATTACCCAAAATTCGCCCTCTCTCTCTCTCTCTCTCTCTGAAGTTTTATGCTTTGAGGAGACATTGTTTCCAATCAGTCCTTCTCTGTGCAGTAAATGTGGCACCAGAGCGCATAAGCAGTTTAAATTTAAGGGGAAACAAATCATATTCAGGCAGCATATGTGCGCCTTGTACCGCGACAGATGCAAGTGAAATGTGAATAAAGAAGGTAGCCTAAGTTGCAGACCTTTCTGTACACTTGCTCTGTCGCTGTCATTCTCGCTCCTGTAAATTTGCCGGGGAAAACGTTCCGTACCCCCGCGATGGAGGAAGGGAGCTTTGCCAAGTCCTGTAAAACCCCTTCACTAAAGACTAATGTAAAGCAGTGATACCTGTTAGGTTTATATAGCACGGTGGCGGGCTGTACTTACTCGTGAGACTTGCATCCTTTCCTCCTGCTGCATCATTTCACCGTTGTTGTTTTCCCCTCTCCTTCAAAATACGCAAAAGAAAGTCCAATGCCTTTCATGCGAGGCGGTGGGAAATTAACAAAACGCGGAGAGGCGAGAGGCTAGAAATCCTTCCTGCAGTTTGTCAAGGCGGAGTGACAGTGTTGGGGTTTTGTAGTTAAGAGCTCCGACAGGCTTGCTGGCCGACTGGAAAAGTGAGGAGGAGATGGAGGAGAGATGCACGGTGGAGAAGAGAGCCTCCCCTCCGCGCCGCTCATTGGGTTGATGAGGAGCCGGGTCAACAGGCGCACAAATGAACGCGTGCCGCTCTTCCCAGGCACGGACGCGCAGAGATTATCGTCTCAAATTGCCGACTATAGCTGTGGCTATTACATAGGTGTGTGTGCTGCTAAAATTATTTCATCACTGTATTTTTTTTATCCTCTGTTTTTCCTCTGTATTATAACTCTTCTCTTTGTTGAGGCAACGGCACATGAGTTCGCTCTCACTTCTCTCTGTTATTAGTGAAATAAAATAGGCCATGCGATCAGTGAAACGAAACCGAGGCTGCTCATTTACACTGTCATTTGATAGGGTAAAGCAATGGACAGATGGACACACACACTCTGGCCCTGTTGTCACAACAGAAAGTAAAACCAGTCACGTCTTACTACATTTCCTAGCCCTCACACTGACAGTTTTATGGTTTGCTGTATTTGTATTCTTGACACATTAATGTGGAGGAAGAAAAAAAGAAGAAAACTAAAGCCGAGACCATTAAAAGACAAGGAGCTGAGAGAGTGTTACACAGGTCTTATTAAGACTGTTAGTGAAAAGGTCATGCTCATCATTGCATAGCTGAATGTGAGTGCTTGTGTGTGAGAGCAGGAGAGTGTATGAGTGACAGCAGAAGGGCCCCATGTTGCTGTCCACAGAGAGAGCCCTCTAGTGTTTGTCTGGCTACTTGTCAGCAACCAGGTAGGCCTTGAGGGAGCAGAGTTTATTAGCGTAGCCGAGAGGATGGTCAGTATACTGTCTGACACACGCATGATTTTTATTTTTCAGCAGTGAGATTGAAACTCGAGGAGTGAAAGAGTTTGTTTGCAACCACAACATGTTATTGTACCTCACCACCTATACACGGCAGAGCTGTTCCTCTCTTAGGCATTGCCTGGTGGAGGCCTTTTGACCCATGTGCCAGAGATCCCAATTAGCAAAGACATCAAGTCTACCATTATTTATTTCTGTACCATTTAATTTCCCTCCTACTCATGCTTTGATGTTGCAGCTGCGTTTCAGATGGGAATTCTCCAATCATCTTTTTTAAAAGCTTCTGCTGCATAATACATTAGACTGTAAATGTTGAGCCATGTTTCTCTTGCTCGATGGGAATGAGGATTTCATTGACGGACACTTTGAGCTCATGTGTGGATGGTGTTAAATATATAAAAAAATGCTTGGGGGGGCTGATCGTTTAACATCACTGTAAATGTTTAAGTTAATAAACAGCGAAATAGCACATGCCAGTAACTGAACCTGTTGACACTGTGCAATTATGTTTGAGATGCCGTCACATATGCACTGTCTAAATTACTGATGCTGAATACAACAATACACTTATAAGACCATGCATTAATGTTATTCACAGCATGTTCTTTCAAGTAAAAGTTCCACTGACATCACATGAATCTGAAAATAACTAATCATTCAAAATCACCTTATGTGAGTGGAGTTTGGAGCAAATGAAAAGGTTCCAGCTTGAAATTAGTGATTAATTCCACTGACATGGCCCTTGCCAGTGATCAAAATATCAGATGGCTTTGAAAAAGGCAAAGTAAGTGAAGGGGAAATGGTCTTTAGAATCCAAGCATCCTCAATCGATCATTAGTTACTGCTTTGTCAGTGGTATTAATCACAGAGCTGTTGCAGTGTGCGCCACAGACTTCAACATCTGAAACTCCGCACAACAAGTCCCCATCACAGGGATTGTTGCTGTATGAAGGTTGTGTTGCTTGATTGAGATTTTCTTGTATGTTATTTGTTATTTGTTCAAGCACAAGCATGTCCACTCTTATGGTTATTCCCACCAGGGTATTTCCAGTTGCAAGTATATGAGCCTGTTAAAGCAGATGCAAATGTCATCAAAGACACATTTTTGCAAGTATAACCCCACCACCACTACCACCACCACTATCGCCCCCACACTCTAATTTGGCCAGTTTTCCAACTCAACACCTATCACTTATTTTGATGAGCAGTCTACTTTGAAAATGCATCCAGCCTGAGATAACCAGCAGCCGTAAACTATACTTTTAGCTTGATGTTCCTTCTTTACTTTGATTTACTTTTCCTTTATTGCTGTCGTTGCTGGTAAGCCCCCCTGCTGTGTGGTCACTAGCCTCATCCTGACTGCTACAATTGGCTTGTGACTGGCCAAGCTCATCTATGGCAAATGCTGCAAAATATGTTCCTCTTTGGAAAGATGCCTTCAAGAGAAAACTGTAATGACGAGAAAAAAAACAACCTTATTTTTACACTTTCATGATCAGTGACCCCTTATGGTCATGCATATGATGAATCTTCTCAAGGTGGTCAATTCAGGTCAAACAAAGCATAAAAGGTTTTGTTTCCTCCACCTTGACTATTGTAATAGACTGTGGTTTAAATTAAAGCAATATTTAGATAGAGTTTTTTAAGTAGGGATGTATTTGTTACCTGCAGTAGACCACAGGCTCCCAGTTTGGAGAAGGAGACAGAAGTCATGGCATAGAATTAGAGCAAAGCACTGCTGTGGACAGGGTCAACAGAAAAACGGGGAAAAAATATCAGTAATAATATAATATAATCAGTTTATGCTATAGTGAGCATTTTATCACCACTTCACCTTGACGTCAGATCTGTGCTGTAACACATTGTGCACAACACAGGTGTAGAAATATGTTAATCCTACAGCTGAGACAATGTAGCGCCAAGGGAACGGGCTGTCTGACAGCATAGTAAAATAGTGACAATATGCTCACTATATGTGCACATATGATATTGATTTGATTTTTTTTAGGTGAGCCTTTTTTATGTGGTTAAACCACATTATTGTGCTGATCCTGTCCACAGGACTTTGCTGTACTTACTTACTGTGGCAAGACTTCTGCCTGGTTCTCCAAACTGCATGCTGACCACAATCTACTGTACTGTCGGTAACACACTGACTACCCATAAGTTCCTCATACAAACCCACTTCAAAAAACCCAAACCATCCCGTTAAGCCAAGTAACTGAACGAATATATCTACATGTAGTTCAAAAGTCTGCTTTACAATTACTAAGCACAACTCCACAGTGTTAAGTTGTTACACAATTTGGCTCTACCATATATCAGTGTGTAGCTGATCTTATAAACAGTAGGTCCAGGGGAATATTTAATCAAGTGCTTTTTAGCATTGTTTTTGCAGTGACATATTCAAATGTTTTGTGGTATATATCGTTTACAATTACATAAAACAGAGAAACGTGGTAAATCCTTGCACTGGACAAAAAAGAAAAAGACAGAAAATCAATATTATATTATTATTTTGGCCAAAAACAATAAAAATGATGAATCAGTCATCATAAGTGTTGCTAATTTGTTTTCTGTCAAATGACTAATTGATGAATCAAATAATCCTTGCAGCATCTAAAATTAGTTTTACACAGTTTCATTACTTCTCTCTTAGAAGCAAAGTAGGAAGTAGCATGACATTGTTATGATGAGTTAGTTTTGGTTGTCTACATATAGCAAATTATTAAGCCATATACGTGGCATATCAGAAAATGCTCAGCATTTCACCTTGCGGTTATTGAGGCATTAAAACACGGATGGTGACTGAACACATCCTGAATGGACCTGGGTCATATATCTAACTCATCTGGTACCACTTTATTGTTAAAAGAAATCTCACACTGCAGTTTTAAAGGAAGTGGGACCATTGGGACCAATGCTCATTCATTTCTTCCTCCCAGGATTTCCCAGCTGATCAAGAGATTGAAACTGCTGTAGTTTCCCTCCAGTTACGAATGTGTATCACTCATGTTTGGGTTACTGTTTGGGTCATTAGGGCAAAAGGAGAAGGGTTACAATGACATTATCAATTTCAATACAGTTCAGTGGTTAGTGTGGCGTGGGAGATGGAAGTGGGAGGCATTAGCTCTGTGTTTAAATTAAACAAATTGTCTTTTTTGTCTCCCTCCTCCTCCTCACCCCCGTAACAAAACATTAAAATAGAATATCAGTAAAAGAGCTCTATTCAATAGGCATGTGCCTGGTAAACATAAAAGGCTTGGAAATACTCATTGTTCTTTATTGTCAAGTGTTGCCCTCTCCATTTTGACAGTATAATATTGACAGCACAATTGAGTACCCCGGCTGGTTCCTTCCATTTGGCTCCTTCAAAACCACCGTGGCTGATTTCAGGCAGGTTTTTTTTAAAAATCCTTCTTTGAGCTACTGTGAATTGTTTAAAATGTCAATATATGCAAATCACTCCTGAACCTCTTTTGAATCATAAAAAGGCAGCATAAAATCAAACTTATATTCAAATTTAATATGAGAAAAATTGGGGAAAAAATATCATTTCTGCTTAAACACTTTGGGTATTCCTGTTCAGACAATATGCAAAGAGGACAAGCAATCTGTCTTTGACGTCTGTGTTTAAGCAAGCCGAAATATAAGTACAGCATGTGGCACATTAGCATTCCTAAAAGTCACACTTTAATTGGTTGCAGATTGAAGTTAATTGATTTAGCTGATAGTTTTAAATCTCCTGAAGATAATTAAGTGCAGTGTTGAGAATTCTGATATGTTGACATTTTGAGAATGAACAACCTGTAACGTGTGGGTACAACATAACGTTAACTAACATCTTAATCATGCAAATTGAAAAACACGGCAGATTTAATTATCACCGGTCGAATCATTGGTCCTCATTAATTACATTGGGCTTATTTATTCACATTCACATATCTATTCCACTTACTTTCCCAATTATGCAGGACAGTCCTCAGACCCCTGCTGATATAACAAACAGTAATTCCATTCCTGCTTCATTAGGGCATGCATGTAATAAGACGCTGAGGGGATGGAGGGACAAATGAGTATCCAAGGTTGAAGATGTGCAGCAACAAGAATCCAGAGCATCAGAAATGATTATTAGACTTTCTTCATACTTACATATTTATATACACTGAGTCTACTCTAGGGATAATGAAATGTGTGGCAAGGAGCCTCAACTTACATCTCTAGTGACACACATGAATTAAGTCACACTGCACACAGCTCATCCATAATATTAGAGCATTGTTTATTATGTACGTGATTATTCTGTTTGTTTCTGTTTGCAAGTTGACTCAACAGTTGTAGTTCACAAACTGAAAAAAAAAAATTGACTGAACTTAACATAACACTTTTGATCAGCAGATGTTGAATTATCTAAAGCATAAACTAGACTAATTAATGAGCAGTTTTCAAGCTATATTTGTCAGAAGACAGAAAACAGCTCCTGGAAACTATAAAAAAGAACATATTTAAAAGTAGTAGTAGTGTAGTGTTTAAGGAATCAGACTTGAATTGGGGTTTTACTTCCAATTCAATTGAAAATGGATCCAAATATCTTTCAACAAAGACTTAATTCATGTAAATCACCTAAAATGTCTTTATGACAAATAACTCCATGCCTTCATAACATCCTAAATGATTCAAACTATGAAAAAAGTCACATCAAAATCACAATCACATTTTGATTGTAACATAACCATAGCCAAATAAAATGGCATATAGATGACCCAAAGTACAGATGACATATATAGAGATGTCATTAATTTACAAAGTATTAGACAAATTGAATATTTAACCTGAGGAAAAGTCGATATGATTCATCATCTGAGGACCATGAATGTATAACATGTAACAGCAATCCATCTATGGATCAGCTGCCACCCCAGAACCACCACACTGGCGAGAATCTGTTTTTAATCGATGGGATGGTGTTATACTGTTTTCAAAAGCCTTAGTTTTAAAGCTACTGTGCACTTGTAAAAGCATATAAGCGAATCAAAAAGTGATGCAAATAGATGCATTTTTATGTCACTGTATGAAACCAGAGTTATTGTAACTTTCAGAGGACTGTGAGAAAAGTTAAATACAGTAAAGGACACAGTTTTGCTTGCGGTTTAAACTTTAGTTTGACAATGTTTCCATTCCTCTATTTATGTTCACTGGGCACTAAAGTATTGTTATGGTTATGGATATGGTTACCTTAAAGTAAGATATCTCTGTGGGTGCTTAAAGTTGTCCAAAATTGGTGTCTATGACAGCAAATGTTTGGTAATAATGTACAGTTCTGTGAATAAGATATCCAGACAGTACCTGTAAGTTGAAATGGACATACCCATTAGTATACACTGATTTGATTAAAGGCGAGTTTGTTTCAGTAAAACTGCAGTGAGTTTTTCAAACAGTTCTTTATGGAAACTTGCAAGAGAAAGTCACACCAGAACTTTACATGAACCAGCTGTATTTATTAACACCAGGCTGTCTCTCCATCTCCGTCAGCCTCTCTGACAGTCGTAATGCTTTATGAGGATGGGGATACAATAGCAAAACTGAATGTGGCAAAAAAGGAAGCAATTTGACATTAATCTAGTGTAATGTGAGACAAGTGCTAGCAGAAGAGTCCTATGATGAGATGAAGACAGACATCAATAGACATTGATGGTTGTAATGAATAGACAGAGTGCTGCGGTAATGACACTTTACCTTTAATAGTGCTCATTAAGAAGACTAGCCACTTGGTTAACGAGGATGAGAAATGAGCTCCGCCATTTGTCGTCAGGCCATAGACAGAGGAAGGGTCTTCTGAGCTGATGGAAGGTAAAATAAAAAAAATAAATAAATAAAAATAAAAACCTATAGAATCCGGAAGGTTCTTATAGTCAAGTGTAAGCCCAGAGGTTTAGAAAATTCTCAATGAGGGTGAAACCTGACCTCATAACACTCAAAAAATGGGTGTCTCATTTGGAAAACATTACTGTGTAACACGGTGTGTAACTCCAAAAATATAAACAGTAAGCAAAAGTGTTTTCAACCCAGATCTTACTGATTTTTTTATGATTTTTTGTCTAATTTATAATAGCATACAGGACGATCTAACTGACAGCTGCAGAATAAGAAAGAAGCCAACTAACCTCAATGTGAGGTCGGTGAGAAGCTGCAGCCTGTTCTTGTTCTCAGGTCATCGTTTTGTCACGTTCCTCGCATCTCATACAGACACATGAGGTACCTTTCAGCATCTGTATGAGATGTACTGGCCTGCCAGAAAGCCTTGAGGAAGTCAGGTGACAAAGTATAAAGTCCTCATAGAGAGGGAACGAGGTTGGGGTGAATAGATGTGTCCATCAAACACAAGACTTTTACCCAGGAGACAGCTGTGAACCAAAAAGTCAACGTACACTTATTTAATAAAAATACAATAATAATTTATCACATATGTAACATAACCTAACTGATGTACCTAACATACTTGTACGATTATGGTACATGTAATCATGTTTTGCTAAGTTTACCGAAACCAAAGGACACTAAAAGGGACAGTGTGCAACTGTATGGAAATGAGAATGGGTCCATCATAACTATCAGTTGTCCTTTGCACAGTTCAACCTTTTATTAAGGTCACAAATGAAAATTCATGATGTTCTTTCAAGTCTTGGTTATATGCAATGAATGACCATTAACAGAAGAACTGCTTTTTAACAAAATATAAATATACATGTACAAATATTTTCTCAGAAACACCTTTGATCCTGAAGACAGGACAGATACCTCAGCAAAGAGGCAAAAACAACAGCAATGTATACTTAAATTAAACGTCTCCATGTGCCTTTACTTAAGTCATTACAATGGATGCATTTAGTTAGTGATACAGTATGAACATGCTCCCTGCTCCAGCACAATAAGTATGATTGCATGTAAACACAAAAACTGGAAATTTTCATGAATGTTCCTCTCAACATGATGGATCAAAATATCTTGTTTAACCACAGAAAATTGTATTTAGAGTTTACATGTCAGTCCTAATGAACCAGATGATTCATCACGATTCACTGTATTATTCCAAATTTAGGAGTAATGATGAACTCAGAATATGTCTGTAATATTATATCAATCTGGAAAGCACTTATCCTGGTGCCCTGTCAGATAACTCAGATAATTAAGATACAGGTCCTGTGTGATCTGTGTATATTTTTGCACTAAACCTCTCTCAAATTGGACAATGTATGAAGTTCATTTATCATTCATAACTCATTAAAAGTTACTTCAGATGGACTTCAATCTTTCCCACGTGTGTGCACATATCTGCCAACTAAAGCCACATAGGGAAAAACAACACATCCCATTTGCCTCTCAGTCCTGGTTTTAACTGCATCAAGCACTACAAGACTTTTACATAACAAAATTAAAAGCAGCTATAATCAGTAGTTTCATAATGAAAATGTACTGTATCAAATGACAATGATAAAACAATGTGACAATATGAGAGGGGTTTCTTGTACTTATGAACCTACAGACAGTTATTACATGAATCTGCAGCCCCCCATGGCACAGAGCTTTATAATGAGTCTCTCCCACAATTACACTATTTTTCTTCACTCTCACAGCTCTCATAGTGCCAGTTTTTGCAGCAGCAGGCGGCTGCATTCAGCGAAATCTCTAAAATCTCTCTTTTTTTTTATGATTAATAATGACTATGACTTATTTCATTCTGATTTATAGTGATTATACCTAATTTCAGTTTCAAATTAGGTTTATTTTTTTTTACCAGTTTTTGTAGGTTTGTAGGCAGTTAAAAAAACATATTAATGTGTAACTACAACCCATAAATAAAAGCTCATGTAACTATATCAATGCCTATAAATACACTATATTTTCTGAGTAAAGATGTTTTGATTTATGTGTCTATACATCTCTTGTGGATACTTGGCAGTACACCCTGCATTTGAAGATGGACTTGAAATGGCTTGCAGCTTGGCAACTAGGGGACTACCTAATTCTTTTTTTCTTGCACCAAGACAAGATCTCAGAGGAATTTCCAGTTTCTAATTAATAATTGGTATATGTGGCTGACGCTCTATGAGATTATTTGAAGTCATTAGAAAACACCCCCTTTCACTGAATCTAGGAGAGAAAGAAGGGGACCAGCAATCCTGCAGGGATTGCAATGCCGCACCAAAAGTGTTTTGTTCAGGAAATTTAATTGCGGCATCTACAAACTTGTTCCTATGAGTATTACAAAATAATGACTCTGTTCTAACATGAAATTAAAAGCAAAAATGTGTTTTTTTCTCCAGGCTGGAATAATCTTAATGGAAAAATATTAACGCTAACACCCTAAGTCCTGTTGTTCTCAGTGACTTACTTCATTGTTTGATGATAAATTGCCACTTGTCCCGACTCTCAATCAAATTCCCTCTGTGTTTGGTTTTCCATATCTTGTAGCT
Source organism: Argyrosomus regius (assembly GCA_946959425.1). NCBI lineage: Eukaryota > Metazoa > Chordata > Actinopteri > Sciaenidae > Argyrosomus > Argyrosomus regius. The sequence continues at coordinate 22,537,896 of OX336882.1, forward strand.
TCCACAGTCCAAAAAAGCTTTTCCCTTGGTGCTGCGTACAGAAAGTTCCCTTTGTTCTCGATAAAATTAACCAAAACAGACAGCCAAGTGTGAAGTACTGTTTGATGACAAACACTGGGAAATACTGTGAAATACTGTATCATGACAAATTAGCAGACGGCGCAATGTGCAACAGCTTTTAGATCATGTCTAAGAAAAAGGCTTAAAAATGATATGTGAAAGGAGAACAAAGAGCCATTAATATCAAAGATGACGTGTCGAGAGTAGCAATAGAGAAGAAAGGTTCTTCAGGGAAGGAGCGTATGGAAAGGGCTTGAGGAGAATGGAAAGCACCAGGACAAACACATCTAAGTTATTGATTTATTGGGGGGTATAGTCTTAGAGACGGGTGCAGGATTGATCAAATGGAAGGTTATCCTTACTCACAGAGGCAAGCTGTTTGCCAATATCCATCACTGGAAACTCAAAATGGCTCAAAGGATCCTTGACATTCCCCAACACTGCAGAGGAAGGATCTGGCCAGGTTAGGAGATTCTCTGTGTGAGGAAGTTGTTTTAGTCTCCACAACCAATGAAAGGCTGTACAGTATCCTTCAAGGAGACAAAACCAAGTGTCAGTGTTTTATCAGAGAGCAAAGATAGAAGGAGATTTATTGTTTTCTTGTCAGGAAATGTGTTGTATTATTTGATATCTGCATATCTATCAACCTTTCTATCTACGATTGGTTGTTGGTACATTGTCAAGTGATATATCTTACAATACTTCTTTCCCAAACAAGGAAATACTTGAGGTGCAATACATGTTCATGTCATTGTTGTACTATCACCCATCCATTCATTGAGCAATCCCTAAAACTGTTTGGAGCCCCCCATGGGGAGGTCCACTTCCTACTTTGAAAACCTCTGATCAAGGTTATTTATCCGATTAGTCAACTTGAATCTAATGTGGTGCTTGCCTAGTCTACTAGTCCTTTGTGGACCAAACCAGGTGGACAACAAATACCAGTTACTGTCAGGTACTGCGCAGGATGAAACGTGTGGTTTTGTAGAGGTAGTAGTATATGTAGAGACATTAAGTTGATGCATGCACTGTACACAACATTTTGACCCTAACTCTGAGAACAAGTGAAGGAGAAAACCAACAAAACAATGTTCTAGTGCCATAACTCTGAGAGCGCTTTGTGCATATCCGCTATATCCTCAACCTGCCCAGACTGCTCTGGGAAGTTATGGCCTGTTGAGCATCTATTAATTTGCATCTGCACTCGTGTTGACAAGAATCACCACCAGGTTTACTGCCCTGATTGTTTCATCTGTCGGGGCATGGGAGTAAAATGAGACACAATTAATTCCTGTGAACCAAAATCCACCCTGTCCATTAATCTTGTAATTGTAACCGAACACAGCAGTGGAGGCAGCGGTGGCAGCTTGTCAAGTGGGGAATGTGAGGTGAAGGAGATCCAGTCGACCTATAGATTGACTCTGAAAGCTTTAACATGGCAGTGATCTTTTTAAAGATGTTTAGTCCGTGTCCGTTTTTTTAAGTTTCATGGAGCTGAAAGCAGCAGTACATGAATTCATGTCTTCACATTTATTCTATGCACTTATAGGCTTCCTACAACCAGGTCTAATGATTATTATTCTTTTATTAATAATGATATACAATTGATTTTTATTATTATTATTTTCATTTTGTATGTAAAATGCATCAAATCATCGGACACTTGCTTATTCTTACTAGGTAGTGAAAAGACAGAGATTGACTATAATAAGATAGGGAAACACTGTAAATCCTCACAGTGGAGATAATGGAGCCAACAAATGTTTGGTATTTTTATGTAATAATTCACAGCACTTTAGTATTTATAGGCATATTATATAAAGGTTTACTGTTTATGCACATGTAAAAATCAATCATAGGCAGGTTAAAAGGTAAACTCCTGAAGACATGTTGAGCTTGTGGAGTGTGGAGTTTGCTCAGCTGTCATGGAGAGTGTTTACTATTTTAATAATACATATAAAAGATACTACATACTGTATATCATATTCATATAAAACATTAAAAACATAATTTATATGAACAGTTAGCAGTGCTATGATATTATTAAGCATGTATTATCTGTCTATGCACCAGATTCAGATGTTTGACAGAAAAGAGGAGTGAAATGTATCACTGATTAAGGGATTATTAAAATAGTTAGCTAAATGATTAATCAACTAATTGCGGGCGCTGTTAAATGGAGCTGTCATAATTACAAAAACAAATTGACAATGTAATGCTGCATAAACTGTATAGACGTGACATCTAATACAAGTATAAGACAAGTACACAGGCCACCACTGTTAAAGGCAAACAACACCTGTGTTGTGTGCAATGTAAAGATTTTAAATCATTTGTGAATGATGTAGTTAGACAGTTTCAGAAAGATCTGTTAAAACAAACCAGTTTTTTTTTTTTATGAAGACATTTTGCTTTCTCTTTGTGAAGTTAAATTGGCAGTGGCATTCTAAAGTTGCAGTTTGACATCTAACCCGTGTCATTTCCTCTTTTCTTGCAACTGCAAAAACAGAATACTATAGTAAGTAGCAGTCTGTAAAGGTTCTTGGTCGTCCAGGTCATCTTTCTTGAAGAAGAGTTGAATCTGGGGTAAGTGGACTTGTTTGTATATCTGTGATTTCTAGTCCAAGAGGCTTCTTCAGTTATGACTCCTTGGTGGGGAAACCCAGGTATTTAGTCTTGGTAGGATCATTAAGCAGGCCACTGATTCCACTTGGTTCGTACTGTAGCATGTAGTACATACTGTATACAGTTAGTATGTAAAATGTGCTATGCATGAACTCCATGTTGCCAATGAAAATAAATCACTAATGCAAAATAGTTGCACATAAATAGGATAAAACTGTTGGCCACGACCTCTGTGCATCACCCAGAATATAACTGTTTCTAGAAGGACACGCTGTGGTTGAGTCTTTTTATATGTAATTTTCCAATGCTATGAGCACCACAAACAAAACTCCAGTCACCTCCATTGTTTTGGGGTGGAGGAATAAATCTCAGAGACAAAATCTCAGCACACAAAACCATAATCATCTGCATGGGTAGATACTGCAAAAGGTGATAAAATATGTTGTTGTTTTTTTTTCAGATTTGAGTGATATGACCCCTAAAAGAGACAGTTATGACACATCGCACTTCAAATTGAAAGCTTACAACCAATGACAATGACATCACAACTGAGGGCGCTCTGTTCAAAAACAACCAATGTAGATGAGTCTCATGATTATATTCTATATTTTGAGATATTAAAAACATTTTCTTGTCTACAGAATAAACTTTATAAACACGAGGGTGCATATTTGATTGCTTTGTTGTCATTAATTTTAGTAATCTTTGACTTGTTATACATGCTTTACCTGTGTATGTTGCATTTGATGAAATTATAATGTCTCTGCACCCTGAATCTCTCAAAGAGAAGCGCCAGGTGTTTCACAGATAGCGTGATTTGTCATCTGGTATGTTCTGTTGGTGTGTAGGCCGCTATATCATCGGAAAAGTCCCACAGTTTCCACTGCAGGCGCTTGTGTCACGCTCATCACGTTTGACAGCTGTTCAAACTTCACCGCATCTGCTTATTTGGAGGAGAAGTCTGCTGCTATCATTAGCACATTCACAACATTGCCATATTGCCCTTTTTTGCATCTGTTCTCAGAAGTAAACTGTAACTGATGGTATTATCTAAAACCGTGATTCAATAATCTGGCTAATCCTTTGGGACTTCTTAGTACTGGGTGTTGTACTGAACACTTGCTGTGCTCTTCGAAAAGTAAGGAGCCTTAGAGTCAAGAGTTGAAATTATGGTGTGCAGGATTTAGCTATTTTTGGGATTAGGAATATTTCATTTTGAAAATTAATGAACAGACTCTGCAGAGTTTTATGCTGGTTTACAGATAATGAACACAATATCAAAACCATGAATGATTATGGACTGAAATATGTGATTTTATCAAAAAAAACCTCAAGACTATTCCCATTAAACACAAACAGCAGTGTTGCAGTGTGACTGTGATTAAAATGCATGCTTGTTTAGGGGATGCGCTGGATTGGAAGGCTCCATTGTATTTGGAGTGAGGCTATGTTTAGACTGGAGGAACACTAAGGTCATAAGAAGCTTTGGGGTGAAAAAAAACACACATACCACCTCCTACCCTCCATCCCTTATTCCTTCACACTTTACTGCAAACCCTGCCATTTCAGAGATTTATAAATAGTATTAAGCCTGTTCTTGGCTCTCTTGTCGTTATGGGCCGCTCAGTTTGAGTGGCGGTTGTCACAGACAATTTCTATCATACTTTTATAGAAAAAGGCTGTTCACCGAGGAGTAGAAAATTCCCTTTGAGGAGGCAAAGTCTTAGTTGGGAGAAAATTGAGCACAACAAATGCTGATCTATTTTGGCAAGTAATTGTAAAAAGCATAAATATTCCAATGTTGCCAAAGGTCGCTGAAGTTTTCAGGTAAACACTTTGACTTCAAGCAAATGATTTCAACTGGTAAGATAACAGCGGAGTATGTTTGATAACCTGCAGCCATTGTAACCTACTTTATATTCCTTTACATCTCATGATTTATGTATTTGCAGGTGGTTACTCTCACAAAGACGGCAGGGGAAAAAAAACTGGATTATATAATCAAACCTATAGCATATATTCATCATTAGCTGGAAGTCAGTCTAAATCATTTTTATATTTCACCTCTAATTATGCTGCAAATTCAGAAGGAGTGACTGGAATCAAGCCTGGCTCATGTATCAATAAAAAATTATGGCTATACACATCATGTGCCTAATTGCTAGCGAGGTAAAACAAATTCTAAACAAAGCTGTAATGTATATTTCATTGCTCTGTTGGAAGGGTTTAGGCAGAAACTCAATGCACAATCTGACAGGCATCAGGGAATATCAGAATGGCAAATCCCTTTTAGACTCAGAACTGGGAGAAATAAATGATGTAATTGGCAGAAAATGTCTGGGGTGTGAAGGCTTGTGTTTTGCAGAAGTTCTCCATTCGTTCTGACAGAGGAGTAAAATTTATACATATACTGCAATAACTAAGAAATAGCCCTGGCTCTGGGAAGGTTGCATGGAGCTCTGCTGTTCGTGAAGCTCTTTGCCCTCAGGTCCATGAGATACCCTGAGATCTAACACTAAAGACACCTACTCCGCTCCTATACTTTTCAACTGTGTTTGCCTGCAGTCAAAACACACATTATTTCACTGCTTACATTATTCAACATCTCATACTTATTGTCAGCAATGGAACGAGTGAATATTATAGTCCAATAAAAGTATTACTTCAAATGAAACTCTGAAAATGAAATGAAATGAGACAATTAAACAGAAATTCTAGATGCAGCAAACATTATTAAGCCATATGAATTAAATAGCTTGATACTTCTTATGGAAGTAACAGCAGAAACCCATCACACAGAGATGTATAACATAACAATATACACCAGTGTGACTCCACAGTGGCTGCAGTCACACACACACACACACACACACACACACACACACAATGCTATGTTGCTAAGCAACATAGTGTTTGCTGACACTCTTATCTGTACAGCAAGTTACAACAATAAGTAAGATTGTTATTGTACTCACCTGCACCAAGTTTTTTTGTCCCACTTAAACAGACCACTCAACCTCTCTGAGACGCTGAAGTTGAATGAGGCTCTACAGTCACAATGTGCCAGGGAATATTGTCAAAAAGAGCAGAAAGGCCTTACAAACCTCACTGAAGATAAAAGGAGGATCCAGCATGAGCATTTTAGCATTTAGCATTGAGCCAGATCGAGCGTGCACCTAATGGTCTCTCAACATTATGGGTGTGTTTGATTTGGGTCATTTAGTTCTCACCAGGCGGTGTATTAAGTCAGTGATTAATTATATAATAGGTGCAACTATGCTGATGTGCAACATTGCTAACCATAACCCACAATGACAATATCCTCATTTTTTGTTGTTGTATTGTTGTGCATTTATTAACTGTTTATTAACTAAAAGCCCTGGCCCAGGTGCCCTGACTGCACTCCCCATACCCCCCGGACTCTCGGCCAGTGAACATTCACATTTAGAACATGTATCTGTTACAGAGTGTCTCCTCTCTGGACATGAAGCTTTCTGGACTCCTACAGCTTCTTCTCTGCTGCAGCTGCTGATTATTTCACATACTCACTGACTTTTTCATCTAACTTTTTTTTTTACTCTCTAAAGCATGTGACTTGAAAAGTGGCAAAGTACAATACTTGTCATAAAAAGTACTTTACCATCAAAATTTTAGATAGGTGTGTTACAGACCCCGTCAGTCAACCTGTAGTTTCTAAATATTTAAGATGATGTTAATGTGATGACGTTACAGGTTGTCTATGACCCGACTTCAAACTAAGGGTTTGACGTTAGCATTTCTCCCAATTTAGGATAATTTCAGTGGCCAAGAGTTTCTTGGGTTGACTACAGTCCTAAAAAAAAAATCTGTGAAAATTGTGTTCCAAACAAGAATGATAACTATCCACTTCTCATGCAAAGTCAATTTTAAATGTGTGATAGTTTAATTTAATTGCCATTCAAATGAAATATCTTGAAAAGGCTCTTGACATTTCAGTGTTCTGCCCATGTTGTTGGTGTTCAACAAGTGGTGACAAATCAATGGCACCGGCTCAAAACCTATTTGCAGCTATCTTTGCACAGGTCTTCTTCCTACTGTGTCAAAACAACAAGAGCAGGAAAATACTAAAAATATGTTGACAAGGGCAGACTGCCTACGCAGCCTCTGGACTAAAAATAAATAAATAAATAATAATAAGAAGAAGAAGAAGAATAAGAAGGGAAAAAACTCATCTTCACCTCCCACCAGCCCATTGGAGTCTGACCCCCCCACCCTCCTCCATTTGGATCACTTGCTCCTTGTTAAAAGGACCCAGCCCTGGACGGAGCGGGGGTGGTGATACCCCTAATGAAGATGAATATTCAGCTGCTTTAGAAAGGCTCCTGGAAGGCTGCCCGGCCTGCATTCGCTGTTCCAGTCAAATTGGCGGCACGGTGAGGGAGAAAGGGAGGGGTCCTTACGCACTGGACTGAAGAGGGGAAGTTTGGTGGAGGGGGCCAGTGGAGATGATTGGGGTGGCAGACAGGCAGAGGAGACATGCGTGCTCCTCTAGCAAATGATAAAAACTGTGTTTGCATACACACACGCATACACATACATGTAGACACATGGCACAGTCCACATATCACAGGATGAAAGTTGCAGTCCTACAATTGTTGACTGTTTAACACCTTTAATTCAATATAACTTCTTGGATTGTGCATTAAATAGTGTAAGTTATTGCTTAAAGACTTGTTTCTCCAATACTGTGATTTTCCATTTGCTACCTCAAGGCAACACTGTACAGTTAGGTTCGTTGTTAGGATAATACAATGCTCAGTGCCGGAGGTATATGATGATAAGCCTGGTCAATGTGTTCTGTCTATATGTATAAATATTCTCCCTTTGCAACAATAGACAGAGGCACAAGTTATGGCCTAAAGGGGCAAAAAGACAGGATCACAATCAGGTTTGACAGGCAGTTCTGTAGGTTTTACCAGTCTACAGCCAACACACAGAAACCACACATTCTTGGTCTTCATAGAATTAGACCAAGAACTTTCTACCAAGAATGATGCATATTTATTCACAAAACGAGTGAAATAATCATGACATTTTACCCATATTCCATCCACTGTACATTATTTGTGTGGGTGCATGTCAGAGATAATTATTAGAGAATATACAAGTGTATTTTATTTCTTAAGCTGGAATTAAGTGGGTGGCACGGTGGTGCAGTGGTTAACACTGACGCCTCACAGCAACAAGGTTCTGGGTTTGGATAAGCGGTTCTGGAAAATAAATAAATGATTTGAATTATGATACCGTGGGCTGCACATAAGCAAACAAACATGAATATCGTTCACACATGTTTTTATTTTACACTTAAATGGACTGGATGTATGTCGTAGAAATTCAAAGCAGTATCATATTAGCAAACCATAGTGTGAAGTAAATGCAGGAAATGAAAGACACTGACAAACTTTCAGCGACAGCGTAAACAAACCAGTATCAACAATCAACGATAATAGAGACTTTGAAGAGATGCTTGAAGATCACGTGTGGCAGTAAGCTGAAAAAACCCTCCTGCTGGACTAACCAATCAGCTTGCCAGATGTAAAGTATACATTGATGATGTATACATCGGTCCAAACTATATGTCGCTGACATTTTGCAGTCCACTGTGACCCATAACACTCTTCTCTGCATAGTTTTGCAATGCTTTCATGTATCTCAACAGCCTGATGAGATTCCACACAGAAAGACATTTAATGTTTTAATAAATGTCTTTAGTGCATATGTTGCTGTTTTTTATACTTTTATTATATCACATTGTTGGCCTGAGACAACAAAAAAATAAAAAATGTTACTATTGGGAGTTAATTATCAGCAAAAATGGTGTTGGAAATCAAAAGATACCATTAGCAGCGAACTATTTGTATGTATTATTTTGAGGGCCAATAAGCAATTTGTGTTTTCTCCCCTTCCTGTGTTTCACTATTGTTTGTATGTTTTGTCACTGTCCTGTGAAAACCAAATATCTCCACTTTTGATGATTTTTACCTTTGCATATTCTCCTTATCTACAGTCAGCATTAGAATCCTATTGACCAATGAAAATAGGTCTTGTTACATCATGTACCTAGGATAGAAAGAAGAAGGATAGATTTGGATAAATAATGTTTTGAGTTTTGATTCACAAATCAACGATAAGCTCTGTGATCTCTCTGAACCAAGTCAGACTGAATATGTTGATTTCAATCTGAAATAATAAAATAGCTTTGATAAGGCCAATGTGCCATGTGGAAACATGTAGGACAGCTTTGCTATTGGTAGTTTACCAACTGAGGTTGATATATGCATATCCACTTTTGCTCACAATCCACGTAAATCCATTTAAAATAATGAAATATATAGGGAAATGGTTCACTTATGACTTTGTAAACATACATTTCTATTTCTGGTGCTGAATGTGTCTTTACGTTTTTTTTCATCCTCCTGAAAAAAAAGATTTTTGAACATACATGGTTTTCATCGAACAGATATTTTGTTTCACATAGACCTCAATTACTGTAAACTGTGACCAACAGCATGGCTTTGGAGAAAAAAAAACTAATCTGAGTATGTAAAAAGGCTATTTATATTTTCAATGGGAAAATGATGAACATAATTTCTAGGTGAATGTTCATGTGGCTGTGTTTAAAAGCCCAGTGCTGTGCCACGTGCTGTCACGGTTCAGGCTACCTTTGGCCGAGGCTGCGAGCACACTCCTGTTGCCAGGTGGAGAGGGGAGATGGAGAGAGCCGCCGGCCATTAGCGGTGTTGGCTATTGGAAGTGAAAAGAGAAGAAATGTGGGGCAGCTTTGCCACCCGTTTGAAGTAGGGACAGCTTGTTTGTGAAGTGGAGGCTGAGCGCTTGGCTTTCATGTCCTGCTCTCATGTGACCTGGGGAGACCTCAACTTCATAAACCATATTGACTATATCGCCTGAAAAAAAAAAAAAAAAAAAAAACACTGACACAATCTATTCCAGCACTTATGGGGCTCGGAAGCCTGAAGCTTTATGAAGTAAGATGAATGAAAGAGCGCTGGGAGTTTCAAGGCCAGCCCTTGACACAACTTAGAAACAGACAAACATCGAAATGTTCTCAAGTATTGACTCATTACCTGAGTAATAGTAAGAGGTTTAAGGGAATGATGTGACAGCTAATTTCAAGCTGCATAATAATACCAACGATGTGAGATTTGTTCACGATTCTTTTAACGATACTGTCACACTCCATCAGTGTTCGCTCTGTGATCCCGTAAACGATTGTGTGATTAAACATGAATTAAAAGTGAAACCATGAAATTGCAAGTCCCCTCACCGTCTTCTCTAAAGTTGAAAATCTTGTGCTCTTAACGGGAGTTTTTGACACAACTGCTGATCCAGCTCTCAGGGATGAGGGCTTGAGAGACTTAGACGTTTTTTTGTCGTCTCTGCATTTCTTGGGAGGGAATTGGCAGATTATTTGGTCAACCTCGATCAGTTCCACCACAGCTTAGGGGGATACATGCTCGCTGACTAATATTGCCCGGAAATCCATCAAAGTCAGAGGGCTTGTCCCCCTTTTAAAACTTGTGTGTTCCAATCAAGCGCTCAGCAAGTCAAAGCAAACACAAACAGAGGCCATACTCGGCTTGCAACTGATGCTGACAGATCCCGATGAAAATAAATTATGGTGTCTCTGAGCATTAAAGTACCTACTGTAATGTCGAATGAGACGACACTTAACTTTAATCTTCAAAGCTCCTATAACGTGATGCAGCTTTATTTGCCGGTTTAATATCCCAAAAATAAAATGTTGGGATGCTTTTGACACTTGCAATAGTTTTGATGTAGGACACAAAAATATCTTTCTCTGTCATGCAGTTTGATTGTTATACATCATAGGTTACGTAAGTATGCAATCATGTGTCCAATAAATGTAAGTGCAATTCTGGAGGAGTGATTGCAGGAAGGAAAGCAGTATTTCCATTCATTCATCCACTAACATGCAGGGTCACTTAGAAACAGGACAATGGCTCTGATGCATGCCATCATAAATCCATCTCAAGGAGCAGGTAGAGCTGTGGAGGTGGATGATGTCACTGTCCTACATTGCTTGCAAAGTTATAAGCAGGCTCAGAATGAAAAAGTTCTTACAACGTCCAACTACATCTGAAAAACTGTAACAATACCTCTGTCCTTTTTTCTTACACTTACTCTCCTCAAATATAATAAGAATGTTTGGGATTTTTTTTCTCCCTCTAACAAGCAAAGAAAGAAAGTTCACCAGACTTTTAGGTGAGCTTTAATTTGACATAGCCTGTGGTTAAAAATAAAAGATCCATTGTTCCTTTGTAAGAGGATAAATTGTAATGGGAAGGTTTTTTATTTTTATTTTTATTTTTTTTCTAAGACTCAAATAAATTTAAGTTTGAAGCAGAAATGATGAGTCAAGGTAAAACGCACTGTATTCCAGATCTTTGCCTTCACACGTCTCAGATACATTAACTATTCTCTTTTTCACCTCTAACCATTACAAATATCAGTGCTCTGCTTTGTTCGGCAGACTGCTTAATACACAAGCACAGGTGTGCACAAAAAACACACACTCTTACACATAATTTCACATTCCTTCTGGTCCTCAGCTGCAGCACGTGACAGAAAAACAGTTATTCAGCACAGGTCCCGTGGGTTGGTTGTCTGCTCGTTTGTTAATGACAAGCATTTGGGGTAACCATCGATTTCCTGTGGCACTAATTAAGAGTGGACTCATTAAAATGTTTGCAATACATCCTGTGTTAACTTTTTTTCTCTCTTTCTCTTTCATTATACTTTGATCGTTGTTTGTCTTTTTTTCTTTTTGAGGCTTTCTGATCGCAGAGAATAACAGGGACACTATGATCCTCTGTCCTCTGCCCAGTCAAACTGCAGCTCAGTTAGATGTAAAGGCAGATACATAAATGCATTGTGGGTGTTTAATATGTTTCAAACATTGACCTAGTGTTCTTATGTTTGCCTTTGGGCTGAGTTTGTTCAATAAATTTGGCATGATATTAGTAAACACAGCTAATTTTGTCTGTTTTACCCCAAATATTTATGCACCTGAGGGGCAGCACTATGGGTTTAATATGAGTGAGAGATAAAGACGGAAAACTCTTGGCACTGACTCCACCTAAGCCGACTAACACTGCGAGGTATTTGAGCAGACGTTCACATCCATTTAGGAGTGCAATCTGTATTAAAAGCCCAGTACTTCTTATTCCAAGCAGCCATATTGATCCAACCAACTGTCCTCCCTGTGTGTGTTTACCTCTGGTGCCAGGTTAGATATCTGCTCCTTGTGCCTGCTGATGTCCATGCGTTGCCGCCAGATCAGAGTTCACTGGGTAATTTTGTCGTAGTCTGGTTATTTAAATTTGTAAAGGGTTGGTTCACAAACACTCTCTCTCAATCATGCTTTGTGGTATTTAAGTTTTGGTTAGATAGTTTTGCTTTTATGTAGCAAGGATGTGATTCATCCACCTCTGAAATATTTACTGTTAGCCTTATAAAATAGAGGTGAAAGTAATTTTGTTTGTGGTGCATAAATCTTTAAAAATGACATTTGAAAAACGCCAGTGTGTTTTTTGAGAAAAAAAAGTCACCTGTTTCCCTGCAGACAGCTTTCACTAAAACTACTTTTTCACTAAAGAAATTGCCACAGCGAGATATTTTGATTATCCTGTGTAACCAGGACTTTGTTATAGGAGAAACTTGATGATGATGACTAAACTAACCACTCCACTAACCTCCATTGTATTGAAGTGGGTATTTTTTTGAGGTGGGTATTTTAAAAACGTAGCACATGAAACTTAATAATTATTTTCCTGACTCTGAAGCCATCAAATGCTTCCCATAACAAAAACTTACTTGGTGATGTACAACCAGTGCATTAACTAATGTTTCCTAACCTAAGATGTATGTTTCTGTATAAGTGATTTTAATTAACAGTCTGCTGTTTTTTCTCTGTTTTAGCATTTTTCAGATAACCATGCTAACACCAGAACTGAACATATCTCACTACACATTAAGTTTTTCTTGTGTTTGCCGTTACACACTCTCATGCTCCATTGTTGGGATTGATAGCACAGGAAAACTTCCCGTTATTCCATCATGGCAGGGTTCGTACGTTCTTTTAAGATCGGAAGCGAATGCATTTTTATAGCGGAAAAGAAACCAGATGCAAACAAACTGTGTATTCATTTTTGATTGGCAGAATCCGTTGCATCAGAGTAAATACTGTATTGTATTTCGATGTAATGCCAGCTATGATAGTTTTGTAACCTTTTTGCAACCTGTTTCTTGACACTTGGGTAGTATTACATTTTGTAGCTGACATTTGTTCTAAAAACTACAACTACATGGGTGATGTGAACATTTCCCCACTCAACTGCTCATAATTATGGTCTTTACATAAATGGCAGGCTACCTTAGGAAGACAGTATTTGAATAACTGACTTAGAGAATATGGGTAATTCATGCTAACATAATCCTGTGACAACAGTAGCTCCTCTTCAGCCAACATTGCACAGGATTGCTTTATATGTATTAATATTCTGACAATTTATTGTCTCACACATATTTAAATCATATTTTAAGAGAGCCTATTGTCCTGTTCAGCGTCTTTAACCAGAATAATCAATTAGCGAAACAAAAGAAATGACATTCTTCATGACATACCACCTTTTCACAGTTCTCATGATGAACTGTTGGTTCCGTTGGCACTTTGTGAACACAACATTTGTCCCATTATAATGGCAGGCACTCTCTTTCTCCAATCATGCTCTGCTACTGGGCAGCACTTGGAAATGTGTGGAATGAACAGCCTGCAACAATATCAAGTGTTAGCATTCAACTCAACAGAAAGCTAATGAACCATAGCAAACAGCTTGTGGGGTGTAGCAAGAGAGAGCAGTTGCATCAAAAGTCCTTCATCGGCGACTTGAGCACGCTTAAGTGAATAAACTATATCCTAAGGCTGGTAGGAAACAGACATAATCCGCTGACATGCATACAAGTCAAAGTGAGAGAAATGGCAGTGATGCACTAAAGAATAGACAACATACATGACAAAGATTACACTCGAATAACTGTGGAAATGAATTACATTTGACTTCTATACAGTGTAGCAGCATGTTTCTAGGATAATGTTTGTGTACAGTATCAGGAGAATGAAATGGGACACAAATTAATTAATAAATAAATAAAAAACTTGGTTTTAGAATAAAATGTTAAATCCAACCACTCAGGTCAGGGCAATATTGCTTTTTTTGCAGTATAATTTCTTTCTCCAATTCAAGATGTGAACCTAGTACCCCGTTCACTCTGCCATCAATTTTAGTGTAATACAGACTGTCTGCTCTGGTGTCTTATACATAAAATGCTTCACTTACAGGAGCATGCAATATTCTGTGTTCTTCATATTGTCAACAATTTCTTCCAAAAAAGACTAAATCCAACAATAGAAGTATGCAAATAATAAGCACTGACCATGACCATGTCCTTCAGCTTCATTACATGCTTCTGCAGCTCTTCATCTAAGCAATTCACCTGTGCAGAGCTTTCTTTTTTCTGGTTTTGTCTCACCAACTAGAACCAAATTGCAAAACTACAAACAGCTGCATTAGTCGTTCCTCTGTGGTGTTTTTTTTTTTTTTACCCAAGTATCTAAAAGTTTGTGGTTAGTCAAATCCAATGATGTTCATTGCAACTGAGCTTTTGTGCTTTATCAAGCTTTGTTAACCATGTGATGAAATCTAACATGACTTAATTCATGCAATGTACTATACCAAGTCAAATGTACCTAACATTAGCAGGCCATGAATAAAATAACAGCTCTTCAAAGTACTTTAGACAGACTAACAAACTGTTGGATTTGTTGGTTTTGTTTTGGTGTTTTTTCGGCAAGAAAATTATAGAATAATGGCATACTTTAAGAAGTATGGAATTTTAGGAGAACAAAGAAACATGCTTACAATATTATGCATTTTCTTTCTTCTCCACAATCAACATTGTAGTATTCAGACAGTGGCATTAATTAGAATTCATGTCTTGTGACTGCTCACTCTGAAAAGTATCCTCCTCCTCAAGTCATCGTCCCTAGTGCTATGATCCTCAGCTAGTCCTCCTCGCAGCAAATCTTGCTGCTGTTTCCCATGCAGGTGTTGGACTCGCGATGTGAATGGCAGCATGAATGCTAATAGGCCGTTGTAATAAGGTCTTTGAAGTATGCCATACACTGTTGCAGAATCATAATGTGAAAATCCCTCTTTGAATTGGGAGACTGCCCTGCTTGACACTAGTGGGGCCTCCTCTATTCCCTCCCCCTCTCTCTCTAGCCCCTGTCTTTCTTATTGCATTGCTTCTGCTCTCCACCTTCACTACACCCCAACCCTCCCTCCTCCCCATCTTTCCTACATCTTTTAATAATCACTTCTGGCAGGAAGACTTGCCTTGCTCTGATAGGTCTTAGATGACAAGCAGGGTATCTAAATACTAACATGTGGGATGTAGCGATCCGTGGGAAAAAAGTGAGGGAGTGGACCCAACAGGGAGGGGGGTGGATTATTGGTTTAGGAGAGAAATAGTGCAGGTTTAGTAGGGGGTAGGATGGGGTGTGGTTGGTCGGAGGGGGGTAGCTAAGGTCCATTACAATGGTAATGTTGCAGTTGAAGATGCAGTGGTTATGCTGTAAGTCGATTTTTTCCCCCCCCACTTAGTGTATTTAGATAACCTTAATCAGCTCAGAATGAATCAATAGTGAAAGTGTATGTATTTGAAGCAGACAATAGGAATAATTTGAAACAGATATTGAAAGTGCACCATCACACTGTAATGTTTGATCGTGCTCTAAAAGGCATTGCATCTGTTAGCATGGATTCCATTCAGCTAGCTTCTCATGTATGACCTTGAAATGTTTTAAGAGCTTCACTAGAAGACTGTCTGATTCCGTGAATAACCTCTGAAGCTTGGACTACCATTGCAGTAAGAGGAATCTGAAACCATTTCATTCTTGATAAACCTGGAGCCTACAGCAGGGACTCGTCAAACCACTTAAAGTCCTGTCTGTGATTCAATCAAGACCACTTCAGATTTCAAAAGGCATCTGTACCTATTATTAACTTAATTTTTGTGGCCCTGAAGATTTCTAAAGCAATGGGAAATATAATATTTAATAGAGTTAGTCTTCTGTCATTCTGTCTGTCGTTATCTGTCATTTTTCAAAACATCTTTTTTATTTCTGTACTTTGAAACAAGATGATGTACAGGATGTGTTGTCCTTTGATTTTCACACATACTCTATATTTAACATTTAAAATGATTGTTTCTGCGTGCTAACTATAAGTAACTGTTGTGGAAAACCAAAAATTGTAATTATCATTGCTGTAGTAGACATCAAAACTGCATGCAAATCAAACTTACACCAGTACTACAGTGTTGATGTACAATGCAGAATATCTTATCACCAACATTTCAGTGATTTTATTTTTGAAATGGGGACCTTGTTACTGTTATGAAAGTTGTGGCATTACAAAGAAGTGACGTTTCCTTAAAGCTGCAATGGGAACAGTTATACAGTTGCCTATCAACATTAGTATTCATTTGGAGTTGTGTTCCACTTGACTAATCTTAGTCCAGTAACCACTCTCTTTTCTGATTTGACCAACTCCTCAAAAGTATCTGGCTCTGCTAAATGCTCCACTGTGTTCCCCAGTGTGCCTCTGACTGTGTCCGTCTGCTGTTTGGTGCTGAGCAGGTAATGTACAGTGGGGTTTATAGAGCTTTTTCACTAGAACACTGTGCCTGCTGAGGATGAAACAACATGATGACCGTGGTGAGCGTAAATTAAAAAATATAGTTCTGGGTTTGAAAATCAAAACAATGAGCTGAAAGATGCTAAAATATATACCCCACAGAGATGAGAGGAACTGCAACAGCGATAATTCTCTCTGGGGTCAGATTATGAGTCAATTATGATGGGATCAGACTATGGGCAACTCCATATAAAACAACACAAAGCATATACTTCAAAATATTTCTAGAAACTTTTTGTAACTTCAACTATGTGTGGAAAATGTTCTCGTCCAAACTTTTTCTTCTCCACCAGGAGCAACCTGAGGTGCACCAAGAATAAGGTGCTCCTGGAGTGAAACATGCTTAGAATCTAGCAGAGACTGATGTCAAATGCAATGAAACTCATATTTATTGATTGTGGAGTGGAAGACACACTTTACTGTTCTTCATGCAAAATAAATGGATTGTCTTGTATCCATTTAAAATGTATGCCAATTTGATTTAGGCTATTAAATACGATAATTTGCGTATGTACCAAGTAAGTCAATCTTTACATTTCTACCTATTTTTCCAATATTTAGTGTTTTTTTGTATTTTCAAATCTTATAAATCTGAATTTTCACACAAAGTGAGTTACTTTTGGAGTTAATGAAAATGTGCAATAAGTCAATAGGAGTCCACCCATCCACTCTACAATTATTCTGGACTAAGTGTGAATTGATTTAAAAAAATTAAAAAAAAACATGTGAGTGCTTCATTTGTTGTACTTTCTCTCATCCTCCATTGTCTACATGTACTTCAAGATGTTAAATTGTACTTTCCTCAGAAATGTGTTTTTGACAAGCTCTCAGTATAAAGAGCTCCCTGTGCTGTCTACATGTAGGTGGAGAGAGTGGTAACAGCAGTCGAGGGTTTTCTGCAGTTGAGAAAAAAAAGTGAGAATAGACAGAAAACCACTGCTGTAATGTGTCATGTCCAATTGTTGTAATTGTAATTGTAATGCTTTTCAGGTTGGATTTTTTGCTTTAAATTTCAATTATATCTGCCACCGTCTATCTGCCCATTTGCCTTCTTTTCACACTCATCTGTGCTCTTCTTCCCATCCATCTTTGCTGTTGCTTCATCACTTATGCCACTGTCAATCACCCAGTCATGCTTATAAAGCGGCTGAGTTATGAAGTGCTTTTATTTGCCAGGAGTGCCATTGAACTTGACCTGTGATAAAGCCTTGACAGAGAACGTGTTAATGATGAAGCCACGCTGACTGATGTTTAGCTATACAGGAGTCAGGAGGGGAAGTTATGAGAGGTTGACCTTTGGCAACTAAATGCATTGTGGGCCTCCACTTCTCCGCTCACTTGTTGGCTGGCAGAATATCGACCTCATCGACACCGTCACCAAAATGATTATAGCCATCTCTGTCATAAGTCATTCTGTCGGTAGCCGTAGTCTTGATTTCTCCATTCCTATCTTCTTTTTCTTTTCTTCACTGATTTCCCTTCCTGCGTGCTATTGTGAACAGATGACTCATTCTTCTCTCCACATCTCTCATTCAGTGTCTTCTAGAGCTTGTCTATTCCTTCTTTTATCTCTCTGAACAGGTGATTCGCCCTGTCTCTCTGTTGCAGCTTTGCACTTCTTGCTATCTCTCAGTCATTCTCATTCAAAAAGGTGATCACCCATTGAGCTCATCAACCTTGAGTGAACTCCCTTCACCTGCTGACTGATGAGTCTGAGAAGGGGGCTGTCGCCAAACTGACAGCTTCTTCTGAGGAGAAACATATTAATGGCTCCGCTTCAGACTAAAATGCTACGCGTCGACCGACTCGTCCCACCCACCCTGCCGATACCGTGCCGCTCTTTGCTGGTATTTCTTAAATGCCAACGTCAGTCATGAATAGGTCAGGACAACAAGCACTTAAATAAGGCTTTGTCACTGATTAATGAGAGGTGGAGAGGACTGCGAAGGCCTCTGACTGCCTCGCACAGATAAAACAATGAATGTTTTGTAAATAGCCACGGGTGCTTCTCTCTGTCTCTGTCTATCCCTCTCTCTCTCTCTCTCTGTTCTTTCCTTCCACCGGTGGAGAGAAACATCACTGACAGACGCTCTGGGGATCGCAGAAACACATGTTCCCAGCCGCAGGACTGGGGGAAATCCAATCAGATCTCAGCGAGCCTACAGTGGCTCAATTTGCAAAGCCAACAGGCCTTTTACCAGTATTGTTGTAATGGTATTAACAGGTTGGATCTCAGCCAAGGAGCACTATGGCAGTAACATGCTGATGTTATTGACTACTTATCCATAAAAATGCATCCCTTCTCACTGCATTATACTCACGCGTGGTACAAATCGACTAATCTGAGCAGATTAAAGTCACTTAGAGGAGATTGGAGTTCACCCATGGTTTTATTAAAATGCACAAATCTAATCAGAGACGATGTGTAAATTGGCTGGCTAAAAGGCAAAGATGTTGCATGGTGTAAAATGTGGCGGGGGAAGAAAGCATGTTTATTTAGCTAAGACTTGGCTATCAATCAACATTTATAAAAATCATTTAGCTGAAAACACAGATGAAATTAGATAACAAAATCAGATCTGAGTTTTAATAACGCCTTAAAAGAATATAAAATGCAGTGTCTTGGAGTTTTATTTAAAGTCAGAATGATCCATAAACTGCAGCAAACACAGAGCGGTTTGTGTGGTCCATCAGTCAGTAAGTAGTGGTGTTCCCTCAGTTGAGACCTGGCTCCCACAATCTGTACAGATGCTTCAGAGTTTCAGCCGTGTTAATTTTTTTTTTCTCTCTTCCAAAGTAATTAACTTGTGGAAATGATTTACCCTTGAATGGTTGTCAGATCAATTTCTCATTGGAGGTCTTTGTAAACCTGCTGTGGCACCCGTAGCCTGTCAGATCCCCGCCACTGGGCACATCAGGTCCCACTTGAGTGGTTTTAGAGTGTAACACAGTACAGCGAGCCTTTAAACAAAGACTGGACTCCTGTTGGTTTGAAGTGAGAATTTGCAAATGACTTGAAATATTGTCAGGGTAACTAGCTGCTGGGAAAGTCTGTCAACAAAGTCTGCACTGTTAGAATAGATACATTTTTTAAATAAAGAATACAAACAAGCTTAAAAACAAGTTGTTCAGCTCTCAGTTTCTGTAGACATCTAATCAATATTATGTCAGGTACCTTAAAATTATTGCTCGTAGAGTTTTGTTGTTTTTTCAACATTACCTCCAACTGTCTCCCCCCTGCAAAGAGTACAGTATACAGAGGATGTGATGTAAAATTGTTAAATTTAATGGAAAGTGAATACAAATCTATCAGGAATTATCTTGCCATTATATCTAAGGAAGAGTAACATAAAAGACTGACATCTGTTTTGGCTGTATTAATAATTGTAGTTTTCCTGATAGTAGTTCAGATAGTAATCTGAAAGTTTTGATCTAATCTGTTTATCATTTCATGAGATTTTTGTTGCCACAATGCCCCAGTGAATATTCAATGATTTGAATTTTTTGATTTTTTATCCTATACGGCTGCTGGTAAATTACAATCCAGTCACAAAAAAAAAGCTAATGTTGGACAATTCTGCAGAATCCCAGTGTGCAGTGGTCAGAAAACCAAAATATATATATATATATATATATATATATAGGAGATAGTGTGATCATTTCTGCATATATGCAGAAATGATCACACTATCTCCTACATTGACACTGAATGTTGGCATTGGATGTAAAACATGAATGTAATTTCTGGGTATACTAGGATGCAAATTATCTAGTGACAGCCATTTATGTGAATCATCACTGATTTCTGCAGAGTCCTGCATATAGTTAGACTGCTGACATTCGAGATGCACTTTGCACTTAGTTTTCAGAAGATTATTTCTTGTTCAGTGTTACATAATTTGCATCACACCTCTGATGGGAATCAACTCTCTTCATCAACAGAGTTTGCCTGCCTAGTTTAGCTACAGTTTTTGCAAAAAGCTACATCCTGTAAAAGTTAGGCTGTTGACATAATTTTGATTTAGGCTGATGTGACGCCACAAACTCAACAAGTCCTTCAAAATGAACAAAAAAAATTGTGTTCTCTCTCTAGAATGACTTACGCAATCATTTTCTGATCTAACAACACTGTGACGTAACAACGTTTGTA
The DNA here is from genome assembly GCA_946959425.1 of Argyrosomus regius. Lineage (NCBI taxonomy): Eukaryota > Metazoa > Chordata > Actinopteri > Sciaenidae > Argyrosomus > Argyrosomus regius. The sequence goes on from OX336882.1 coordinate 22,558,569, forward strand.
GCTGTATAATGTACCTGTCTCCAGTGTTAAAGCCTGATGGTTTATTGACCTATCCATCCAACCTGACCTCCTCCACCTTGTCACTCTATAACACCATCACCTGACTTTCTCCTCCTTTGCTCCCATTACTATGCCTGTTAGAGGGCTTTGTCAGTTGAGCGTATATGTGTCATTTTGGGGCACTTGTTGAGTCAACGGATCCTGTCATTTTAGAAGGACAGTCTTCACAAATCACCATACACAGCCAATAATTTATAAGAAATGATCAATAGGAAAAAAAATCAAGTCTTCTCCAGTTATCTTGGTTCATAATTACATTATAATTTTAGCATATTATGTTGGTTTAAATCTGTATCTGTTTGTTTGACAGTGCATTTGTACTTTTATATCCTTGGTAACGGACACAAAATGGACACAAACCAAGTTACGCTTTGTCCTGTTATGATTTAGTTTGCCAAGCTTACACAGAGCCGAGGAGTCTATTTCAGACACATGAACGTTTCAGCTGCTTCATTTGACAATTCCTTGCCTGTGGTGTGAAAAGTAATTGGTCATATTGGGTGGAAGTGTCTCTGCAAGCTGAGAGCTGCTTTGAGTCTAGATAGAGTCAAGGTCTTTCTCGCATTCACATCATCTCAGTCTCTGAGTCTTGACTGAAGGACACGCGTTTAAACCTCTTCTCTTTTGAATAAAACATGCTGCCACAGATAATTACAAGACTGTGTGTTTGTGTGCTTGTATCTGTGTGGTCCTTGTATGTGCTTTTATTATGAACAGAATGATTTAGTGCACTATGGTGTTGAGACATTAGGATGATACTTCTTACCCTCTCACAGTCTTCCTGGCAGCTTCCCAAGGACAGGCAGCAGAAAGCAATTGCTATTAGTGCACATATATAGTCCGAGCAGATAAATATAGGCTGCTTTTAGCAGATGAGCCACAGCACCATCAATTAAGATTAGGGCAAGTGCTATCACAGTCTCATAAAGAACAACAAGATGGCATTCCCTCAATGTCAAAGGTATGATGAACATGTACAAGCCGTTGGGAAAAATCAAAGAGAACCCGATAGCTCATATACATAATGCTCGCATTGACAAATGGCTATTGATATTTTTTTTCATCAATGAGAGTGACATGGCTCAAACAGCTTGGAGGGGATCCCGATCACAGCAGTGAAATGAAATTATGCAGAAATTTGGCGAGGATGAGTCTAATTTATTTATTTCAGGCGTCAGTGTTATTTTCTCTTGATATGATGGGGTGGGAGGCTGAAATCTTGGACTTCTTCATGCAGCTAGGGAACATTGTCTAGTCTGAGTTGAAGTCTGCTTCCATCCTACTTTTTGAGAAGAAAACTTGTGAAACCTGGACAGGGAGAGCACAAATAGAGCAGCTGTTTGTGTGTGAAAATGAGAAATGGCAGGGATGGAATTCATCTTTGCTCTGTTGTCCAATCACAGTCCACAGCCGCCCACCGACCGCAGCGACCCTGTTGTTGCCTGATGCTCTTGTCTCATTCCCCTGTAGTGTCCTCTTTTCTCTGCCCTGGTTGTAGGAAAGAGCATGGCAGCAATCTCCATGCCAGGCCAGAGGGACGTGGACAATGTGTGTGCCCTGTGACTCTCCAGTGGTTTCCAAGTAAAGGCCATCACTCTCCCTAATTAGCTGGTCTCTTTTGGGCTGTGACTAAAATCACCTCTGTGGCTCCTTCCTCCATCGGATCACACCTAATTTTAATTAGACCCTTCGGAATATTAGCCGGGGTCTTTGTTCCGCTTCCTCTCATTAAGGAGCCAGACAAATGAGTCTTTAAAATCCTTTATACATTTCCTCTATATCCCCCCTCTCTCTCTGACTATTGTCCTCATCATTCTCTTGTGCATGCTTTTTACTGTGATATACTGTATATAATCAGCCCCTAGCCTAGCTAAAACCATGTGAGTAGTGATTGCACATTCTGCTCAAATATCCCAGCAAAGTCACAGCCTGCGAGGGCTACAGATACAGTTTCACATGGACCATACATACCTGTAGTGCAGAACAGTGTAGACTTGTTGAACAGACACAAGAAGAGGAAAGAAAACTGGGCTAACAAAATATTAAGCCATGAATATATTAAACGTGAATTTTGATTTGGTTTTAGAAAAGATTACAGGACAAATCACATACCATTTGACATAGATTTTTGGCATATGTTGTTTATAACTGTCCTCTAAGATTACATATGAGCATTTTCTGATCAGGACATGATGTGTCAGCACCTTCAGAAAGTATTACTTTTGAAAAAAATCTATGCAATTTTCAAGGATTTGTTAAGTTAAGGCACTACATGGTTACAGGTACCCCTGTGGAGTTTTTGACCTTGACAATATAATCCAAAGGCTTCATGTCTCAGTTGACTTAGCAGGTCCTGTCTTAATTTATTTACATCTTACTTAAAAGGAGTTTCTATGTTTCAGTAAGTTCTTTTAAATCTGCAGACATTTTCTCTGGGACACCACAAGGATCAATCCTTGAGCCACTACTCTTCAACTTATGTACGCTTTATTAATAATATCATTACGGTAAGGGTGCCTTCACAAGTCTGTCTTGAACTGTTGATCTTATGGTGCCAAAGAAAACAAAAACAATAGTTACAAAAACAACAAAATTTACTGACTACAGGTTCTAGTCGGTAAATGAACAGCAGCTTTCACAACCTAATGCTGTCTCCATTCAACAGCTACTGTATACACTCACAAAATTTCTCAATTTTATGGGATTACTTTGACTTATATTTTGATATGACAATTTGATAAAACTGACTTTTTTTATATAAATGTGTAAGCACACTGAAATTCAAAGGGGTCACAACAATTTTAGAATTGCAAAGGCCTGGGCCAGTTGGCATCTTTCCTAGTGACTTCCATATAGCCATTTGTTTCCATCACAGGATCTACATCTTTAAAACTTAATTGTTTGTCAATTTAAGGTCTTGTTACCAACTGTGGGTTGTAGTCTATGCAGAGCTAAAAGGAGCAATAATTGTAGCTCATTAAAAAAATATGAGCATGGAGAGAAAACATGGCCATGGCGCCATGCCCAGTTCGAATTACAAAAAAGCATTCTTGTGCTTTGTGGCTGCTGGAGAAATGTGTGTCTCTAGTGTCTTCCCTTGTATGACTGTTGAATAATGATGTTTAGTGAAACATACCTTGGCTTTTAGGTTCTAGACCCTAAATGTTACTCTTAACTGTTGATATTCTACAGCATTGATTCTCAACCTTTTTGCCTTGTGACCCTAAAATTGTGCACTGTCTACTTGTTGTCTCTTGTTACAGGTTATGGCCTCAGTGAAGGCTTGATTAGTGAACATTTTTTTGTCTTAGTGTATTTCATTTGAATATCTGCCAAGGCCCACGAGGGACTGAAGTGACTAATATTTAAAAAAATGTGAACAATATTTCACAAAAAGCACAAATTAGAGGAAAAATCTGAAAATCTGCCTATTTTTGAAAATAATGTTCATCTTGTGACCCTTCAGGTTTACTGCTGGTAGAGTTTAGCTGCATGTTCTCCTTTCGAAGGCCTTCATAGATTTACTTAAAAATCTTGAAACCCATCGATTATCAACTCAAGGGGTCAGTGTTTTTGAGGCTTCTGGACTTCATATTCTGGCCAAGATGTATTCTGTAGTCCGATAAGCAGTTTCATACGCGGGAATGATGAGATTTCAGCTAATCTCTATAAACAGATTTTTTTTTTTTTTTTTTTTTTAAAGCTAAATCTTCCCCAGATGCTCTCCACAATGTTTACCTGCATGCAACCAAATCCCACTCAAACATGACTGTTCAATACTACTCAGACAACAAACGGAGACCAGAATGCATCTGATACTGAAATCTTGGTAACTTGCCTATACATGTAGATTGTGCATTCATATGAAGATATCTGTTGGTAGATATTACATATATATACTCAAACATGTGAGGTAAATTAGTGGCTCAAGAGAAATGTGGACAGGAGGTACACAGCAGAAAATATACTTATCAGTAAGCCATCTGAAGAACACAGACAGCCTCAAGCATGTAGTGCAGTTCTTCTTTATGGCCAATGTTGTTAACAATGAGCATGTTGCCTCCCCACCAGCTGCCAATCTTTTCGGATGGCAGCAGCACCTGTAAGAAAAAAACAACAGTCAAAGAACATTAGTATCTCCCAGTGGCAACTCACCAGAGTTCAAGTTCATAATCTTTCTCACCTACAATAATAACATCTGCAACCATTTAACCCAAGTGCATTTCCAGGCTTTGTGTCTGTCTTTGTGTGTGTGGAAATGCACACACGCACATGTTTACTATTTGTCTATGTAGAGCTAGTGTGAGGATGCACTCATGGGTGGTTGAGTAATAGTTGCTGGTGCTCTGCCAGTGCCTCACGCCCTTGTTCATGAATTATGAAACCAAGAGCAATTATGGCTTTTACACAAATTAACCAAAGCATGCTGGATGCAAACTGTAATTGGGTCAGTGGTTATTTCCTGCAACACACCTGGGCTTGCAGTAAACGTTGGGTATCAATTATGAATGGCTTCTGTCCTACCCAGGGTGTGTAGCAGACCATGGCGTAACACAGCATATACAAGTGCATTAGCATATCCATGATGACTGTAATAATCTCCATGATAATGCCTGAGTGTCTTTTAGTTGTAGTGTATTAGAGTCTCTCTGTGTGGATTCCTGGGTCAAAGGGAATGACGTGTATATGCTTTGCTTTTTTTGTACTAATTTTGAGTCACTTTTATTATGTACAGCTATTCTAATGTATCACTTCCTATATTTCCTATGTTTATGTTGAATTACTATAATTGCATACAAAAATGTCTCATTGCTTCAGTCTTATGATCTAATAAATCCAGAGATAAATTGAGTAATGGAATATCAACAACCACAAAACCAAAAGACAGCTGAGATCACAGCAAAAATCCAAATCTTAGGTTTTACTTTTGTTTCTTTCAATTACGTAAATCAGCAATAAAAAACATTTTAATTAAATAAGAGATGCACAATCCAGTGCAGATTAAAATTGTATTTAAAAGCAGAAATGTAGTTTTAAATTGTGTTGTAAGAACATGCAGAACTTGCAGAACATGTTGATGTCAAACAAAACAACCAATGCACTTGTCACATCTTTTTTTGCAACAGATATGGTTTCCCAACCAAATATTTCCTGAAATGTCAAAAACATTTTGCTTTGGTAGCATTAAGTGCACCAAACTTCTCCCAGTTGTTAAAGTGTGTTGAAACATTAAGTTTTCAATGGACCATGACCCAAAAGTACAGTACATGGAATGGTGTATGAATAGAGGCACACCATGAACCAATTTATCACGCTTTAAGCAGAGTTACAACATAATAAGCATTTGATTATAAACCATTACTCACATCAACCAGAACAATACAATCAAATCTACTCAGTCCTACCAATGTGTAAATTGTAAATTTAAACTTTTGCACTTACCTAAGTTACATACGTGCAAAAAATACTGTCTGTGTAATGTTCATGCAACCTTTGGTCCATGCTTTTATGTTAATGTTACCTGAAAGCCACACCTGACCTGTGAGTACAATTTTGGATATGTTATTCATTTTAGGAATGTTCATCTCATTACTGCTTACATGTCAGGTTAGTTTACATTTTCCAACTTATGGAAAGATACCTTCTCACAAATATGGGTTGTTCAAAATGTGTATATACCTGGTTGAGTGTGACATTCAGCCAGTGCGAGATAGACCACCTCCACATGGCAGATTCACAGACTCGCATTGCACTGTATGCATTTAGAACTTGCTCCTCCAAGCCATAATCTAAAAGCTGTGCACAAATTCACAGTCACAAAACAGCATAGATTATCAGATTCGGACCGCGGGTTTGGTTTAACATGTGACAGCTCTTTTATACTTTTTATTCTTTACACTGGTGTTCCAAATAGGTTGGCCTGATTGTATTCATTATTGGTCTTACACCCAAAGGTTTTCTATTACTCTTTGCTTTCTTAGGTTGGAACAAACATGGTAGAATACCTCTCACAGGCTGAGGTGTCATGGCTGTACCCCCACATCTGACACTGAGAGATGACCACCAGCCATCCTCTCAGGCATTTGACATTCTGGCGGGACACGCTTTGGACCAAAGCACACTGCTTGGGGCAGTTGATGCTTCAAGGTATTTTCTATCTTTGACATTAACTACTTCAAGCAATGTGCTCCTGTGAGGGAATTTATCATGAGAGTGGTATATGAAATGGGAGGAAGTGAGCCTTTTTTTTTTTTTTTTTTTTTTTTTCATTTTTGTTTCACAGTAATAATTATGTACATGTTATGGTAGTAAAACTATAGTAAAATTCCAACATTGCTTAAGTGTGTTGCTTATTGCATAGATGTATGGTGTGCTTTACCAAATCTTAGATGTATTTCTTAATATGCCAAAAAATAGAAATTTATTAATTAATTAAAATAAATAATACTACACTACACTAATGTGTAAATGTGGAAGCATGAACCAGTATTTGGACTGAATATCAATATAAAAAAAAAAAAAAAAAAAAAAAAAAAAAAAACAATAACAACAAACTCTTGCTGTGTTAGATTAACCCAGTGTTTCTCAATTCCGGTCCTCAGGGACCACTGCCCTGTATGTTTTAGATGTTTCCTCCTCCACCACACCTGATTCAAATGAGTGGCTCGTTATTAGGCCACTGCAGAGCTTGATGACGAGCTGATCCCCCGAGGACCGGAATTGAGAAACACTGGATTAACCCATGCGAGGTTAGTTCAACAGCTACCCAGCAGTGTGGTTGAAAATTAACCAGATTGGCCCAGACCTGTGTGGTTTCCAGTTCCTCTGCTACACCAGTGATGTCCATTTCTATATACCCACCAAATCCAGCCACTGCAAATCATTCAACCCCGATCAAATGCCTCAGTGATATTTAATCATGGATGTAAGACAACTTCCTCAAACTAAAGTTTGATAAATCAGACATGGTCCAAAATCCCTCTCCAAAACATCTCATAACTTCTGCCTGTAGACCTCTGTATTTACCACTTCACCACGGAAAATATACCAAATAGATCTACTCGATATGCCAGATGTCTTATTTCAGTACAAAACCTCGTATTAGATGACTACAGTGTATATTGATACAGCTTCATTTATACTAGAATAAGTAAGTATTATTTATCAGCTATAAAGAGAGACTTTGCACACCTGTAATTGTTTCTTTGAAAAATTAAAAGTGTAACAATCCAAATCCAGCTGACAGCATTCAGCTGTCACAGAGTTAAATGCTGAAACTCTAAAAACACATCAAACTGCTCATCGAAGCTGGATGGATCACAGAGCCTGACAAACCCTTGCACTATTTAATTAACAGCACTAAACACAATCATTGTGTGAGCTGTTTTATTTAAAATGTATGTTTCCTCCTTCCCAGTTTTTTATGCAAAACGATCCACTTGTCATCCACCTGCTTAAAATCCAGGGCTCTAACCAATTTAATACATGCCAGCTAAATATATACTCTGAGCTAACAGGGAGGTTCTTCTTGGGATACTTATTACTAATACCATTTTACAGCCATTACATACACACATTACATTTCATGCAGTTTAAAAAGTTTGTTTTGTATCCCTATATTTGTGCAAGGACATTGCTTTAAATTCATCTATTGGAGAACAAAATCTATATACCTTGACCAAAAACAAGACCTGCAATTAATAGCAAAAACTGCGTAAGAATGTATGGGTTTACATAGAGAGCATTGTTTGCTCTGATGCAAATGTAACCTTCATGTACCGTTTGGCTGCTTGAACTACACCTACAGCACACTATATCTATTCTACCATTAATTTATGCATTTACGAGTTTCAGACCCTTTGATAGTTGAAGTGAACGTTTTCAGTAATGTCTATATATCGGGATGTGTAAACACTCGCCTTGAAATAAAAAAAGTCTGACCTCAGGCTCAGTAACAAAATTGTCAAATATACTCAAGAATTGCTCACCGAGCAAGTCAAGACCCCGAGGAAAGTTTCCATATTTAAATTCATAATTCATTCTCATTTATAAAAGAGCTATTAGATGATTTTAATGTTCTGTGCTCCCTTAGTTGCACAGTGTAACTAAAAAATGGATGCTTCAGAAAAGTACAAATAATATATTTTAGCATCTGGGAATCTGAGTTTATCAAAGTCATAGCCTTTGGTTGAGTAATTATCCAAAGAAATAACAAATGAGATGTCACACTGGCAACAGAATATATCTGTTTTTATAACCATTAAAATGGGATCAAGTAAATGAAAAATGGTTCCACTCTTGGTTTAAAGGAACATAATGAGCAGACAGCTCAATGAGCTCCATGGCTACAGTGTGCTGAATTTTCCAAACAATTGCTCCAATATTGCTTGTACTTTCTAGATAATAGTGTGATTAGACTGGGACATGAGTAAATGTTCTTAGGTCTTGACAAGTTGGTGAATCACACTCAACTCGATGTTCTAATTTGGATATTAAGCTGGAGTCTTTGTAAGACCTGTAAGACATTGTCAGTGTCCTCTACACTCTTCAGGTAGGAATTACTTATCCAGTTACCTTGTGATTACATAAACAACATTATATAACTAGATATATAACTATAAACTAAAGGTATATAATTTCTGCCAGGATTGTGTTCATGGGAGTAGTTTAAGTGAAGAATGTACTATATTTATGCAGGTCAGAGGCAGGCGGTAGAGGTGAATATTCGATCCTGAGTGAAGGTTAAACACCTTGTGTTAACAGTGACATGAAAGACTACTCTTGCATATTTAGCTCACCCAAAAATGGGCCAGTAGTATTTGCACATTGTCACTTAACTTCTGCTTGTGGTCTTCAGGGAGTAGGAATTGTTATGAAATCAACATTAAGCAAAGAAGAGGTGCAGATTTTGCACCTAAAAAAGAAAATGTGGCTCACATACAGGTGACACTACAGAAACTACAGAACTTTGCAATTTGAATATTAAGCATTTCTCATTCCTTACTCTACCCTCTTATGGAAATTGGACAAGTGTGTCATGCCTTTGCCATCCTAGTAAAAAAGGTCAAAGAATGCTTGTGACTGAATAATGCCCATGAGAAAAAAAAAGAAAAAAAAAATCAGTAGATATATACCACCCTGCACACTTACTGATGGGCATGGATTAGGGTTTTCATTTTAAATCTTGTTTTGGAATAGATCTTATAAATTAAGAAACATCACATTAGCCCTCTGATGAACTGCCGACCTGTCCAGGGAGTACCCTACCTCTTGCCCAATGTTAGCTGGTACTGTCTCAAGCCCTCTACCCTGATAGGGATAAGCAGTTACGGAAAATGGAATATAAAATGTGTATAACCGATTCAAATCAAATATAATATAAAAGACAAACTTACATAAATAAGACAAAAACTGGTGTTTGTGAGTGCTGTGAGACAAAGGCTACCAGTCAGCCATAGTCTCATTTGTTCACAGTAATTATAACAAGCAACCTAATTTGACAGTGATGCATTGATGTTACTGATAGAAGTTTTACTGATCCATAAGAATCAGTACAAAAAACAACATGATGAATTGGTGATAGCACTGCTACAGAAGCCTCATAGGCTTGAAAAGGCTATGACAAACTATTAGATGTACTGAACATATTCAAAGACTGGGCTTTGCCAATGCATTGCATTCTGATATTAATCATTTGATGTAACTGAACTGTAGCTGTTTATGTTGACAGGCTGTAAAAGTAAATGGCCAACTAACTTTTCAAAAATAAACTGTAATTGAATAACTCAGAACTGGCTACTATGACAGTCCGTCCCTTCCTCCTTGTCAGGTGCTGATGTGTCTATAGCAGGTGAGGTAACTTTTTTGCTCCCTTTGAGGCCAACAAGCAAAAACAGCTGAAGCAGAGGTTACTAGATGGGAGAGGGCACCTTCCACGTTTATCACTCTTGAAGCATGATGTCAGGAGGGCTTGCAAGCATGTGAACACCAGGAAGGCAGCAGGACCAGATGGTATCAGTGGGCAGGCCCTAAAATTTTGTGCTGACCAACAAGCGCCGGTGTGATATTCAACCTGTTCCTGGTTTAGTCTGTCATACCTTCAGAAATGCTTCAGAAATGTAGCCATTATTTCTGTGAAGACAAGACCACCATGCCTGAATGGCTTACACACAGTTGCACTCACTTCTGTAGCGATGAAATGTTTTGAGTCAAGATACATCTGCTAGTGACTATCCAGCCCAATGGACCCACTACAGTTTTCTTACCATCCCAACTGATCAGTGAAGGATGCCATAGCACATATCCTCCTTATCCCATCTGAACAAGAATGGTAGCTAAATGAGATTGCTCTTCATTGACTACAGTTGAGGATTTAACACTATAGTGCCCTACAGGACCTGGAACTAAACACCTCACTGTGCTTGTGGATCCTTGACATCTTGACGGGCAGACCCCAAATGGTGAGTATGGGCAAACACAACTCATCAACCCTCATGCTTCACACCGTTTTGAGTCCCCTGCTGTAATCCTTGTACATACACTCTGAAGAAAGAGAAACCAACCACCTAGAGTTAAGACAACTACCTCCTCCTGAAAGTCAGCAAGACAAAAGAGATGATAGTGGAGTTTAGGAAGCATGGGAGGGACTACACCTTCCTTAAAATCAATGTGTGGACAAGTTCAAGTATCTTGCTGTCCACATATCTAAGGGCCTGACCTGGGCGCTGCATTGTGTGGTGAGAAAGGCAGGGCAAGCTGCTTCACCTCAGACCCATGAGAAAAATCTAGTTATCCCCTGGAATACTTTCTACTCCTGCACCATCAAGAACGTCCTGACATCACTGCCTGGAACAGAAACAGCGGCTAACAAAATATACCCTGCCTAAAACACATCTAAACTAAATGCTACAAAAACAAAGCTCAGAGAATCCCAACCACCGGGATAGCAACATTCTCTCCCTGCTGCAATCAGGAAGATGGTTGTGGATACAACAGGCCAGCACTGAGAGGCTCCGGAAGAGTTTCTATCCTCACACACCATTAGGATCTTAAATAAGGACACTGCCTTAGCTGCACCCCTACAAATTATTTTCTTACTTACTGACTTACTTATTTACTACTTATTACTTTCATTATTACTGCTTTTTCTAGTTACATTAAGGTTACTTTTTACTTACTTATTTACTGACATTACTTTCATAATAACCATTATTATTTATTCAATTTTCAATTGTTATTACTTTCCTATTTTATGCTATTTTTAGGTGGATAAACTGTAGGCGCTTACAGATATAAATTTCACTGTGATCGCACCTTTATGAATATATGTGTCAACTTAAGCAAACACAATAAAAATATCATGACAATATGAAAGTGTATGAAATGAGCCTTTAGTTACATCTTAACGGGGTAAAACTACTTTTTGATTTAAGACTCTGGAGATGTGAAATGGAACAGAGAAAATACTTTTAGTTGTACATCCAAGAATGCATCTGTGTACAGGGAGTAAAAGGCTTTGCAGCAAATAAACTAGAGCAAAGCCCTTTATTGATTTGAAAGGGATCATGATTAAATTCAGTTCTAAATTCTAGTGTAATATAAAACCACAAGAACATGCCTGGAAGTTATTACTTTTATTCAAGACTCTGATATAGTATATGATAGCTAATCACAGTGATTTTACCATTCAAGACCATCTCCAAACATACAGTCAGGGAAGACTAAAATGTTATTACATGTACATCATGGGAATCAAGAAACAAGTTTGGTTTTGTATTTTCAGATATCTCCAGATGTATTTAGCCTTTTCTGCAGCTGGTTTTCAGACCTTGCTTCCCTGTAACTACTTTACATGTATTGATCTGGGCTTTCACAGGCAAAAAAAAAAAAACACAAAACATAATACAGGAGTTTTAAAGCATCAAATGTAAGAGCTGGATTGCAGAGTCGCAACTGGATTGTAGTCGTAATGATTTTGCAGCCACAGATCCCTGTTGAGCTACAGTCTATTGTATCGCCAGGTAGTCCCATATGAGGCCTCTGGCAGAAAAGCCATTGTGCCTTCTCCAAAAAGCCCATCTACTGCTCTGCAGGTGCATGAGTATAAAACTGAGCATGTTTTCAGATCAAAATGAACCAAATAATTCTTCCCTCAAACATCTTTCTTCCCTTTTTCTAACATTGGCACTGTAACCTAGGTTTTTGGATATTACAAAATCACTTATGAAACTTAATTAAATATCATACTGTTTCTCCTTCGTAATTCCAACTCTACAGAAATACATGACATTGAATAGACAAAGCTATTACAAGCACTGTATTAAAAAGGTGACATTTTGTAGCCTGGGAGAAAGGCAGTGATGACGCTCTGCTGTGCTATTATAACAACATGAGATGGGAGCAAGCAGTCAAAGCTGTATTGGTTTGTGAAGAAAGAAGGCACGGAAGCTAAAGCTAAATCATAACTACAGTGCTTTCACCCCAGTCATTTCTCTTGTGTTCCTGTACAAGCCGACATCAAAGTTAAAAAATAAGACATGAGGCCAAAAAAGGTTGCAATGCAAGGCGGCTTTACAGCTGGATTATTTCCCTTCTAGCAATTCAAGAGAGCCACTGTCACAGCTGTCATATCTGAATTACAGTAAAGCATTTCCACAGCCTGGGATTCATCCTATATTAATAGTGACCAAGTTTGGTTCTTCTACAGAAAGCTCAGACAATGAATATTTCAACCCAATAAATCTATAAAATGTATATTAGTTTTCAAAAGGAAGCACCATATTTAAATTTAAAACTGCCCTTGAAGGCACAGAAAAATTTAGATTTTACTTACTGTGTTCTATAACCAATGGGGGCATAAGGCGACTTTACATTAATAAAATTCCTTATACATTTCAGTGGATGGTGTTGGAAATACATAGTATCATAGTATGTCTTGTGAATAAACAAAAGTTGAACAAGTGTTTTCAGAACTAGTTGCTTTTGCTTTAGGTTAGTTACTTTAGTGGGTGGTTTATTTATGAATGTGGGATTGATGCTAAAAAATATAAAGCTCCAAAGAGCTCAGTATTGTGTGAAATTATTTGCTATATTCACTAATCTCATAGATTGTTCACAACAATTTGTGCTGTATACTGATCAAATTATACACTTTCATTTCAAATTGCCCTTTTACAAAAGTCTGATTTAATTTCATTATGGCATTTTCTGGTTAGGGGGTGGTGCAGTGGTTAGCGCTGTTGCCTCACAGCAACTCCTTTTGTGTTTCCCATAAGCTTCTTCGTTCAAATCAAGAACCAGAAGTGGCATTTCTGTGTGGAGTTTGCATGTTCTCCCTGTGTTTGCATGGGTTCTTTTGAGCACTTCAGATTCCAAAGAAATGCAAGTTAACTGGTAACTGTAAATTGCTCGTAAGTGTAAATATAAGCATGAGTGGTTGTTTGCCTCTATGTGTCAGCCCTGTAATGAACTGGCAACTTACAGGTGGTCCAGCTGTGTCCACCACAACCTTGATAAAGATCAGTGGATGGATGGATGGATGGATGGATGGATGGATGGATGGATAGATGGATGGATGGATGGAGAAGTATACTCTTAATTTATGCCTGAATTTTTGTAAACGGCCAACAAAGGATAAATACCCTGTGTTATAAAAAGTAACATGTAAGACTACTCTTGCTTAATTTAGCATCTTTTGTACATTGTCAGTTTGCTTCTGCGATGTGATTTAAGGGAGGAATATTATGAAATTAACATTAGCCATGGAAGAGATGCAGATTTTGTAATAAATACTGGCCCACAGACAGGTGAGATAATTACATAATTATGCGTTTTCAGTGAACTATTCCTTATTCTTTACTCCATCCACAAAATTAGACAACTGTGTCGCACCTTCGCCATCCTAAGAAAAACATTCAGCTTGCACAACACTACTGATGGATGCACATTAGAGGGGATTTAGAAGAGGGTACCCAATGCAGACAGAAAAATAAGTAGGTGTGCTCTTTATACTGTGTGATACACCACTGTGGTTGTCACGATACAATACTAGTATTAAAAAATGATACTCGATACCTTTTTCGCTACCACAGACAAAGAAAGAACCTGCACACAGAAAAGGCACTGGACACATATTGAGGACCAGTTGCAGTGTTTCCCACTGGGATGGATGTTGAATACATTACCCTATTTCTTAGTGGCTTATTTCTAATGTCTGTCTAATCTGCTCACCTTGCTTTACCTTCTCTTTTCTCCACACACACCTCTGTCTCTTAACACACCTGCTTGCCCCGCCTCTCAGTTTCTCTTTCTCTGTATCATACAAGAACAGCAGTATTTTTATAAATCGTCTAAAAAACACTATGATTAAAAGCAATTGAAAGCAGGTGAGCCACATGGAGGAGCCTTGTTAACGAATAGCCAATTAAAACTAATGTGACATCAGCACTGCAGGTGTGTTCACTGCTACTGTACCTGGCCCATGGTTGTCAATTAAACACTGCGTTTGCATCGTCTTCTCTCTCTCTCTCTCTCTCTCTCTCTCTCTCTCTCTCTCTCTCCCCAGTAGAGCAGATCACACAGGAGGAGGACAACAAGGTGGAGATTGTCCACTAGTTAATTGATCACAGATGGCATTGTTCTGATTGTAGATCTGTTTTTAATACCGTCAGTACTTAAGATACTATCGAATGTGTAAATAATGGACATTGTATAGCTTTAAACATGTGGCATTGAAAAGTATCAATGTTTTTGAGTTAGGGTTGTCAAAAATATTGATTATATACACATAGCTTTGTTGAGCTAAATAGGATAAAAGTAGAGGTTAGCTGCTGTCTCTGTGCACTGTGTTTGTTTGCAGCACGGGCAGCTGTGTAATTCAGAATTGCTTTGGTATTGTCAGTGCTCAAGAAAACTGGAGCTATCTGACTACATTGGGAGAAACTGCTAAGCTTGATGCAATGAAATAAATACAAATTAATAAAACTGTAACTTTGTGAATAAGAATTGTTATATATATAATATTTTGCAATAATGATTTAAGTTTTAACAATTTCCCAATCTTTTGGTTCCTTTTTATTATTATTATTTATTGTATAATGTCTTGTCTCTATATACTTCTGCCAAG
Source organism: Argyrosomus regius (assembly GCA_946959425.1). Lineage (NCBI taxonomy): Eukaryota > Metazoa > Chordata > Actinopteri > Sciaenidae > Argyrosomus > Argyrosomus regius. The sequence continues at coordinate 22,573,753 of OX336882.1, forward strand.
GGAAGCAAAGCAAAACATTTATGTACATCATGATAATAGGATTCATTTCAGTTATTTTTTACCTTTGTAAAAGACTACAAAAACTGAAATACTTCTCTGACATGACAAGAGCATAACAAGCATTTGAATTTCTGCCTTTAAGTTATTTTGGTAAGCTAAGTATCATGTGTCTCCACGGATTTATCTGTACACTGGCGGCACTGTGAAATCTGATGCTTTGGGCTATATGGACAGACGTCAGACACTTCAGTGTTACAACTGCAAACTCCTCCTTCCTGAAGGAAACAAGATCGCGAATCAGCAGGGGTTCTCAGCTATGTGGGTCAATAAGCTTAAAGAACAACTGAGGCATAGAATCTGTAAATCAGCTTTCACATTTCCAAAGGCACGATCCCTTCTCTGCAAATATGATAGGCTAGGGCAATTTGCACATATTTGGATTAGTGTCCAACTTACATTGAGGGCGAGTGAGACCAGAAGCATACCTTGAACCTGATGAGCCATCTGAGACATATGCATAGTAAACATCCATAAACTTCAGAATGCACTTTGGCTCTCTCCACCTCCACAAAGCATTGTTTCTCTTGCTGTTTGGAGAGAAGCTCACCTTGAGCTGTTCATCTGTTTCTATGGTGATTCTGCTTTTCTTACGTTTTCTCACTTTTTATGGTTGTTATGTTTTGGTAGTTTTGATCTGTGCAGTGCAGGTGTTGACATTTTGGATAGTTGATAATCAGTATATTATTTTCACCACATTAGGCAAAACTGACAAAATACAGGATTAGTTTTGTGTCTCTGCTCAAAGACAATAGATCACTATTCTCAAACCTCATCACTGTGCACATAAAACCATAAAACTGACAGGTGGAACACATACATTGGACCAACACATAATTTGTAAAGATATAGCAAAATTCTAAAATGTGTCTAAAATAGCACAGAATAGCAAAGAAAAAGAATCTATGTAGGCTGCATTTATTCAGATTTTTTTCTGCCCTAGGCGGCCTAGAGGCAATGTTCCAGAGATGAAGACATGTTAATAAGATGGAAATCACTTGAATATCCTCTATGAGGAATACCGTCTTTAGTGTCATCATCATTCTCTGGATGTCATGTTGGGCTTGCCAGGAGGTCAGTTTAGGTTATGGAGGAGGAATGAAGGCAAAATTAATCTCATGCAATGACTCCAAATAATGAATATGTGAAGCTTACGACTGTGGAAATAATGGAAAGTGAAGCTCATTCAAGCTTTTTTAAAAAGTGTTTATCTGTATTACTACTGAAATCAGTGCGTCAGCATGAAGGTAGGTGTCCATAATCCAAATTCATAAACTACTGTACATGCCCCCGAGCAAGTTTGCAATACCAAATTTGCCAAGAAGAAAGTTAGATTTTCAAGTCTTGAATTGTTGAAGTGTTGGATTAAATGTATTCAGAAATCTGAGCAAAACCACTAACTAGAGGTAACTAGTATGATGTAATACAGTACTGCACAAGGCTTAAATGCAGACCGGAACTGGACCTGCTGCTACTGCCAAATTTAAGGCTATATTTTAGCTTTCTTTTCTCTTTTACCAGTAGTAGCACCATGGAGCAATGTGTTTTAAGAGTGGGTGTCTATTTGTCTAATATCTTATGCCTGCAGTTAACATAATATGCAGTTCTGCCAATGCTTTCTCTCTATATTTGATTGACTGACAGTTCCAGACTTTAGGGATCAAAGATACATAAAATACAAGAACTCACTGCTTAGGAAAAAATGTGAATGTAAACATAACTTTGTTTGCAAAAGACTCCAAAGAGTTAGCTCACCAGGCTAATGCTACACTATTGTCCATCTCCTATGTTATCAACCTGCAACACATTAAATGGATGTATTGAGATGATTGCCACAATTGGGATCATTAGCAATTATTGCATTTGAAAATAACGAAGCAAAATGTCCCTGGTCAGGTAAAAGAAGAACAACTCTAATAGGTAACTCTTGTCATCGAAGGAAGAACATAGAACATAAAATGTTTTAAAACATTGCCCCAAATATTCATTTTGATTTGCTGAAGTTGCTGCCATTGAGAAGAAAGGAAGAGGTAAAATAACATGTCCAAGTTATGGTATTTAAAAAAAAATAAAGAAATAAAAAAGTATAACTTGGAAGAAGTTTGAATGTGAAGATGTCCCCTCATCCTCAGTATCCTCTAAAGTTTAATGTCTGTTTTCGCCTACATCCCACGGACCCCTGCTGCTTATGAAAGTCATTCAGAACAATTTAGCTCCATCGTCTCTCAGCCCCATTGTTCAGTACACTATGAATACACTGCCACCCAAGATAATGCTAGCGCAGCAAGCCAATCTCCACAGAGAGACACCTCAAGCGTGAATCAATACCCCTGACTTCTATGAGACAAAAGCTAAGACCTTGCCAAGCCAAGAGCTACTTTGCCAGGGACATGTACTCATGACTTTCCCATGTATGGCAAAAGTCCAAAGACACTGGATCGACTACTGCATCAAACAGTGACAAAGCCTGGCTTAGTTCAAATCCACTTTCATTTCAGTCCATTCAAGAAGCTGACATTCAGAAATATGACGTGGAATATTGAATACTTTGTTGCACAAATTGCCCCATCATCTGTAGTAAACAAACACAAAACTTTGATTGAATGCTCCTTTGATTATTGCTTGATGTTACAGTTTGTCACCCTATTTTCCGGCTTTCTTTTCTGAGAGTGAAGTAAACTACACTATCTGTGCTTTAATACAACATAGCATTCCACAAAAATAAGACTACAAATATACACCCACACAGGGACAGAGAAGGCAGCAGAGACAGGAACACAAGGAAATCCTGCAGAAGTGAGTTATAAAACACTGAAATCACTTCTTACTCGTACTCCCTATGGAATTCCTGAGAAAACAAAAACACATGAAATACACAAAAGTTGGAAAAAAGATCGATTTGATTGAAAATGAGATAATGTAGGAATAGATCTTTTTTTGTTGTTGTTCTGAAGTGCAAAGAATGGCACTGGATACGGTTTTTCAGCCAACGACTGCTTGTCACAAGTACAGAAAAAGTGTGCGGGAGGCAGGATTGTGTGGGTGGGTGCGTGGGTCGATGGGGGAGCTACAAATCTGGGGTGCTCTGATGAGTTTGTTTGGAGCCCAGCTGTGTGTTTGCCTGTGACGCCTAAAATCCATTAGAAATCTGCTGGGGGTCAGGGCTCCACTTCGACTGCGATGGCTCTGTGCCTTGGAGAGGCCCGAGTGGCCCACCTCAACCTCATTTTCTCCACAGAGCGGGGGCTGTGAGGCAATCAGGCTCCACAGGACAGATGCCTGGAGAGCCCTGAAGCATCAAAACATGCTGTCCAACCATCCCCAAAGAGTCTAACACGGAGTGGCCGGCTTGAAAAAGATCTTTAGGTGAAGACTGATTATGTACTGGTGGGTCTGTGCCATGCATCAATGGCTTTGTGGAATATCATGTTAGAAGTCTTTTTTTTCAACTGGGGGAAAAAAAGGGGGTTTTTGAGAGTTTTTCTTTTATGTGGTATTTTTAAGTTGACAACAATCCAAAAGGAGGCCCATTTTAAAACTACCTGGAAAAATTGTGGGAAAAGGAGTTCTATTCAAAACACTACATCCACAACTATTATTCTACTGATTTATATTATCATCATTATTATCTTGTTCAAGGATAATTCCAGTTTATAATTACAATTTGGGTCCTATTTTTGACATTTCATTCCAAAAGCAAAGAGTAAAATGATTACCCAAACTGTTCTTTGAAAATATCTATCCCAGTTCATAGACCAACTTCTTCGTTTAACTTTGACCTACTGTATTTTCCATATAGTTTTACTTTATGGGATTATTGCTTGCATTTTCAATGTGTAAACCTTTGGTTTTACCTTCAACTAAAGTGGTTCAAATAATCTAAACTGTTGGCTTGTTTACAGCTTGTCTGAATGTTTGGGTTTCTTGCCCATTTAGACTTAATTGCAGTAATGTTGCTATGTTCCCAGATCCCAGCAATTGCTTTGGTAACTGCAATTTTATCATAAGGTACAGCAATGATGGCCAGAGGGGTAACTTATTTTATAGTTCTGTGATTTCCTGCTAATTTCTTACAAAGTTAGACAGCTAAACTCCTGTGGACTGACTAAAAGACACTCCATGCTATGCCAGCACTCAATTGGAAAGAATTAATTGCAATTTTATTAACTGCATCATTTTCCCTAAGAAAGTTGTTGTAAATGTTAAAGCATTGGCATCAAAACTACAGTATAAGAATTAATTTAATAAACCAGAATTATCCTATAACCAGTGAAGTTGTTGATACTTGGCTCCATCTAAGGCTTAAATAGTAAGAATATATCTGCCTTCAGAGTAGCTCTGCTCCTAAAATATCTTTATAGACCTCAAACAAGGGCTAAGATGTTTACTTTGCATCCAGTTCAAATGATTATACTGTATAAAATAATCAAAGTATAAAAAAATGCACTCTGAACATTAAAGCATGACTTAAACATCAGCAATAGCGATACTTCTGATCGATCGGATGTGTTGACATCCAATCCGACTGATAGCGTCTCCTTTCATCCCTACTGTAAGTTATTGGCAGGGCCGGTGGCTAATGCCAGGTTTCCTTGGGCAGTCCTTGAGCCATCACAGGGACAAGTTGACAAGTGAGGGATATGTGCAGGAGCCAATCAGTGCCACCTGCTGTGCAGAAGAGGCAGAAAGCATTTTTAGGAGTGGCAGATTTACTAGGAGCCCTCCCGTCTGTGTTGAGAGCTGGTAAAATGACCAGGTCTTGACAAGACTTCAATTCACGGGTCACAAAACATGTCAGAGTAATGGCAGAAAGGTTGAGAAGCACACTTAGCTTGACAGGTTCCTTTTAATGCTAGCTGCCTCCGAGCTGTGATCCACATGATACGGTGCACATACAGATTAACTTTCAACAGACTTGGTTTGCATGTCAATTTCCTCTCTAATGTCAATCTGAGGCAGTGGAGGGATCAGTGGTGTTTTCAGCCTGCTAACAGTACGCATATATCCATGAATCTTTACACCAGATAAATTGCTCCGAATTAAAAAACACTTGTATGTTTACAGAGTCACCAACACTGTCTTACGGGAAGAGATTAAAAGGCTTAAAAAATGACTTTTACATATTAAGGTTTTTCAGAATAGTCCCACTAATCGATGGTTATCCAGCATGGTTAGATAGCAAATGATTTCTCTCTCATTTATGGCCCTTTCAGAGGTGACTTCATCATTGGTGCCTGAAAGACACGGTGCCCCTGAGTAACAAATGATTACCTCTGAATGAATCCCTAAAGTCTCGCTGCTAATGCAGAACAATAGGTTGTGAGAATAGGGAGGCTGTGCTTTGCTTCAAGATCTATTTTTTATACCCAGCATCATTTTTTGCTTCACTGATCTATCACTAAACAACAGCTGCTGAGCAGGAGCCAGCGAGACGCACTGCAGGGAGGATGAGGCAAAGTGGGAGAGGGAGAGACATGGAGAAAGCAACTGAAAGGGAGACGGATTGGAGACAGAGGAGTTTTAAGAGGGGAGGTCACTGGTGATAGCCCGAAGCTCTTAGGTATGGTGGCCCACTGAGAAGGAGAGTGAGAAGAGGGATCCTGGCAGGTCTGCCTCTCTCATGACGGATAACAAGTCACCTGAAATGGCTTCCTGGGTGGCAGCCATTAGACAGACAATTTGCAATCATCCCTGGCCCAATTTCTCTCACCTTCTCTCCCTCTCTTTCTCTCTCACTTTTTCTCCTATTACTCGGCTTCTCGCTCTGGTGCCCCATAGACCTTGGCATCTTGAGTGACAGGGACTTAACTAGTCTAGTCACACAAATGTGAGAGGGGAAATGAGGAAAAGAGAGGGGAGAATTTCATTCATCTCACAAATACCAAATAACCTCTGCTGCCTGGCTCATTTACATATTCTCTCCACATTCTCTGTTGGCCAGGTGCACTATCCTGTTTCCAAGTCATCTCATCTGGAACTCGCCGATGCCGTGTGACACCACGGAGGCATAAAGCTGAGGTGTAACTACAGTAGCAGATGCAAGAGCACAAAGGCCTGGACACTATGTCTGCATCATCATAAATACAAGATGCTATATGATGCTACATGCCTAGTGGGGTGCTGTACAATGTCCTGCACTGGTACATATACTATATGGTCAAAAGTATGTGGACACCAGAATGTTGCACCTACAGTGTATGTCATTCCTGAACACTCTTCTGGTAGGCTGCCAGACAGATCGTAGTGTTCCAGCTTACAGGTGCTTGTGCTTGATCTATATATACTACTACATTTCACAGTATAACTTCACAGTACCTATACTGTATAACACTTCCCAACAGTGTTTAACTACCAACTACATGCAAAATGCTACATGCACATTCATGTTAACAACATAATAGATTATAGAACAACAATGGAAGCATTTTTTATGAACTGCGAGCACATTTTGGTCCAAATATTAATGTTTATGGCCTCATCATTGTTATCAGACAGTACTTTTCTTGTTAATGAAATTGAATTGTATGCATTGGTGTACTTGTTTAGTATTTGTAGGTAAGTATGTGTCTGATTATACCAACTAGAGTTCAACTGCATTCATCCATTTCATCTGCCTCCATTGATGTTGTGGGTTATGATCATGTAGTGACAGCTAGGAAAAAGGACATTTTGTTCCCAGAGCTTGTCCTTTAGGCAGCGCTCCCCTCCAGACTTAGTGCAGTTTTATGGAGTAATTATGTTTCCTGGGAGGAGGCACTGCCTTAAAGGCTGAAGTCAGGGAGCCAAAGTTTGTCATGTGCATTAAACACCAAAGTTTATAAGAAACATGGTAACATAATTGGTCGCAGCCTTGCTCTTCATGATGTGTACTGATATGCTATTTGTCAGTAAGTACACAGTAAATCTCCCTGGCCAGAGGTGGGTATTTGCTTTATATCTGCCTGTACGCACCACTACACTTCTGCATTCAGCCACAAGAGCATTAGTAAGGTCGGCCACTGATGTTGGGTGATAGGGTCTGGCTTACAGTTGGCATTCCAATTTATTCTAAAGGTGTTAGATGGTGTTGGGGTCAGGGCTCTGAACAGACCAGTCAACTTCTACTACACCTACTGGGAAAACCATTTATTTATGGATCTGGCTTTGTGCAGAGAGCACTAAAATAGGAAAGGAAAAAGCCTTCCCCAAGCTGTTGCCACTATTATCTGAAATATCATTGTGTATTATAGCATTGATATACCACTAAATTGGAACTAAAGGCCCACTAAAAACATGGTTTTAAATGTGAAGTAATTCTCTGTAATATTCTGTAATATTAAATATCCACGACTAAATAAACAACAGTCAAAGTTAAAGTTATGGTGTTAGTGTGATTATTATGATTGCCACTTTGGTATGGTTTGATCAGATTTAATTGATTGTGGCCTGGCAGCATGAACAAACAACCCATGAACTGTCATCACGTTGATTCAAATATTTCCAAACTCTGATTGGATCACAAGACATCTACTTTGTCCAGCTGAGCCGGGGCCATTTCAAACACAAAGACAGAAATCTCTCATGCCATCTGGCCAAAACTGTTCCAACTTTGGAAGAAACTATGTTATTAATAAACCAAAAGTACAACATAAGTATATGGACGGTAGAGAGTAAACCACACCATCATCAAAGGGGCATCAGGTTTGGTCTTAATGTTCTTCCCTGGTAGTTTTTCATTGTACTGTAACATGATATGTGATAGTTGAAAATTGGTTGTCAAGAACTACGGGAGTGCTATGTTATGAAGTGTCAGCATACGGGTGCAGCCGGAGTGATGAGGCACACAAAAGCCAATTGCCTTCTTTTAGCCAGACAGTTGCTAGATGAGAAATAAATTCCACCCATGACTACCTACAGTTGCCAGTTTGATCTTCTACTTGTTGCAAAGTCCACTTTTAAAATTAACACTTAGTAGACAAGTAGCTGAGACATGTTTGGGCCTTAAAAAAAGAGCAGTACTAATCAGAAGCAGAACTCACTTTTTTATAGTCAGAGCTCCATGAGGTGAGCAAGATCCTCTGACTCAACTGGTAATCCAGATGTTGTCCTGTTATTCAGTATGTGGCAGCACTCCGTGGCGCTGACACTGTTTCATCTTGTCGGAGCAAAGCAGTGTGTGGTGTGATTATGTTGGTGGTTTTGTGTTGTAGGAGCACCCTGCTACAATAACAACGGGTATGTTAGCAATGTGCACTGTACTGATAAATCTCACTTAAAAAGAGAAAACTCCCTGGCAGCTCTGCCCTGTTGCTGTCTACAATGATGAAGATGTTCTTGACAATGAACACAAATACCAAATACATGATATGAGCGAGAACGAGTGAGAGTTAAGGCCTAGGTTTGGTGTATTGGATAACTCTAACCAGAAACTAGGTGATTTTATGTTTAATAAAGACAAGCTGACTGCTCATATGCTACACTTTAAAAAAAAAAGACGATCCAGCTGTTTTTGAAATGTCAAATTGCCCTGAGATGAGCATCAGTGGAAGAACAGCTATCAGGCCTGATGTAGTCTTACTCCAAAGGTTCAGCCGTCTGTTACTGCCTGCTGTTGCACCCCCCACGCCACACCTACATGTCCCAGTACTCCCATCTCCACACAATAGACATACACACATGCTTGCTCACAGTGATGATAATTTCTCAAGAAGAGCAAGCAAATGTTGGGCAATGGATTAACACATCATTAATACCTGACCCAACACAGAGACAGTGCATGCGAGACCAATTACATTTTTTTCTACGTTATTTTTGTTCTTTTCTCTGACTTTTAGGAGGTCTGCCATTTCTCCTCCTCCCCCGTGTTGTGTTTGTCAGTACAGAAATGCAGGGCACTGCAGACTGAGTCATACTTGTCTTCCACTTTCAAAACATTTCTAAGCGTTTTATAAAGGAACACACTGCGCTGTGAGTGTTCATTTCCTTTAATAGCACTTGAGATGTGCAAAACAGAGGATTGCGAACACTGTATGGAAAACAACTAATAGAACAAAATGGCAGTTATCAACAGTGTTGAAAATAACATCCGATAGAGATAGAGACAAAGGGAGAGAGAGAGAGAGAGGTGAATGGTAACAGTTTTCCATTAAGAGTAATTTACAGTAGCCGCTATTGTCCATTAAAATTGGATTCTATGACAGTGGATTAAACAAGAATAGTGACTTCTGCAAATATGGAGATGCATATAAGGCTCAGAACAATTTAATATATTTAGAGAAAGACCTTAAGAATGATCTCATTTACAATGAAACATCCACTGGTCACAAAGGATTGTCCCACTAATTGATCCATTTTCATACCCAGTTCTTGAAGAGTCATAAACTGAGCATCAATTTGTCTTGTCTGTTCCAGTAAGAGCAGTAAGAGCTAGGCCTGCCAGTCTAAATATGTTGCATATAGAAAAATTAATAAAACCGCTTACATTTCAGCTAATGAGGAAAGAGTCACACTCCTTCTTAAGTGCATTGTATTTTCTTACAGTGAACTTGGATAAAGGCAAGTTTAACCTGGTTTGTTGTCCATCCAACCTTTACATATATCTGATCCTGCTGGTTTTGATATCTCACTGGATGTAAGTTTAAGGTCTTGTTGTAACCTGGAGTGGCTGTAATCAATATTTTTTTTCTGGGCGTATGTGAATGGATTTACTCATAGTGATGAACCCACAAAGAACTACTACCTGACTTTTGAGTTCCTCCCTGTTCTACTGAGCTTTAACTGTAACGTTTTTCAGCTAATTGTTTTGGGCTTCTGGCCCACCACTGTACACCTGTCCAGCATCAAATGGCAGACAGACAAAGTTGGCAACTATCTTGTGAAGTCAGAAGAACATTTAGCAGTTAAATATCCATATATTTCCCTCAGGAGTTGATGGAGAGTGAATATTGGACCTACATTCACCAGGTGGACACAAACACGACAAATGAATACAAATGTTGCTCCATATCGGCTGTAAACAAGTAGCTGTTTGCTAACAAACTCACCATATACTTTTTAAAGAAGATAATATGCCATCTATTTGTTGTTTTAGCTGCCCCCAAGTAACCAAAGAATTAGTTAGTTTAGGTCTGAGGTCCATTTAACGGTTTTTAATGTATTAAGAAACCTGTGTTTATGCCTTAAGCCACATTCAGACACGTTTAGGCACTGTGGCGGAGGGTGAGGGGGGCACTATTTTGCAGCGTAAATTGCAAGCCAGACAAAGATTTAGAAGTTGGGTACATGAAATAAATAAAATCAGAACACGACAGGTAGCGTTTCAGAGTTTAGTCCATGAACCTCAGTTTCAGAGACATTTCATGCTGACAGTGGAGGGTTTGACTGGTCTGATCGTTTGATTGGCAGCCGCAGAATGACGTCGAGCTCCGCAGCCAAAAAGAACAACTCCCACTCAAATGAATGGAAAAACCTGCATTTTCGCTGCAGCGCTGGATCCTGCCTGAATGCGTGTCTTCTACTGACACATTGCCACCTTTTACACTGTGTAATTGCCCACTGCACTCCCAATCACCAAATTCAAACAAAAAATGTTTTATGAAAGGAAACATGAGGCCAGGAGTTGTTGTGGCACTAGAATTTGAGTATGTGGCCTTCTGTGACTGAATGAATGTGGTTTTAGTAGTAACAGAGAATTTTATAATGACACTGACAAAGTAACTAGATTGGTCACATCATGACAGATACCAGATCCTCTTAATAAGGTCAGGATCAGCGCCAATATCGAGTGTGTCCGATCAATGCACCATAGATGGAAATGTCTATCATATCAGCCTGTGCGTGTCTATCCTTGTGCATATGGATGAAGATTTCAAACATATGACATATTGCATTTAAAATGTTGTTTTGCAGCCATCATGAGTGGTCAAATACTCCACAGGACGCCTTGATGATGACCAAAGTCTCTCCACAATGTTTGGCTCAAGGGGGGTGTTTCAGTGTTTGAATTAGTGACGAGCCAATGCGCTGCAAAGTACCGCTGTACCATTTGTGGGATATGACATGTTAATTGTTGCCTGTTAACTTAAAAATGTCATGGTGGTGGCTCAAATGAAATGCAAATTATAGTAAAGACTTGAGAGATGTTTGGCAACTTTATAAATAACTAGATTTTTTGTTTATCTTAAAGCTTTAGCTATCATGACAGTCACATTGACATGTGCAAGGGTGGGTAGTAATAGATTACAAGTAACACATATGGTGTGGTTATGTTCCTTTTTTTCAACTGTACTCTTTACTCAATTTTACTTCACTACATTTGCATTTATGTGTACGTTACAACTGGTCTGCTCTAAATGTGGGGGATTGAGTGTAGTGGGGAAGAGTGTGCAAGGAGCACCTTTACTGCAGATGCCAAGTCCACCAGCTGCCTGGAAGAAAAATAAGCACCACCTGTCTTTTGACCATGATGTGATGATGATGGAGCAAAACCCAGAAGAAGAGGCAGCTTCTAGTGGCATCCCTGGCAACATCTGGCCACTTTTCATACCAGATTCTAAAAAAAACACAGCAGTTACATCATCGGCTTGTGGTGCTTCCCGAAAAATATTCAGATCTTCACTTTAAAAAATCCTGCAACCACATTGAAGTAAATTGCACATACTGTAGGTGAAAGTGTAGTTAGCTAATGTTGGCTTTTTAAATTTTTCATGTGTTACATTAATCTTTAATGTTATGATAATAACATTAACTTAACCTTTGGCTAGTGGTCTGCTGAGCTTTTAATTTGGGGTGCTTTAGCAGTTAACCTAACGTAATGGTAACTTCAATGTTACTTTCATAATTGCAGCAGTAATCACGCCCTAAAAAATGTTAAAATGGAGAGTAACTTGTACTTTGGGTAATTTATGAACCAGGTACTATTTTTACTTGGGTAGGTTTCTCAAATGGTAATTTTTACTTCAACTTGAGCAATTTTTCATGGCCGTAATTGTACTTATAGTGAGTATAGATTTTCAATACATGTGTGAGTGTCTCAAGACTGGCCACGATCCACATTGCACTTGCAAACCAGCCGTAGCCAAAAGATGACACATTGCACAGATATTGCACTTGTCTCAGTTCAATTTGCATCTTGTCTGATGTGGAGACCACCCACTGCAGAGCAGGCAGGGGGGCTGCTTCCCAGGAATGTTTAGTGAGCATCTGGCACTCCCTGATGTCACTGTACTATTTAGCCATTTTTCAAGGACTTAAAGTTACATGGATAATGCTTTTAATACCACCTTAATTACTAAACAGTGCACTCTAAAGCTCTACTACATTGTGCTATCTGGTGTTATTTCCCAAAGGTGTGATTTACTGCATAATATTGCTTATCCTCTGATACTTTGAAGCCTATATCTCTGTGTTATTTCTATCTATCTATCTATCTATCTATCTATCTATCTATCTATCTATCTATCTATCTATCTATCTATCTATCTATCTATCTATCTATCTATCTATCTATCTATCTATCTATCTATCTATCTATCTATCTATTTATCTATCTATCTAGGATCATAGTGGAAGAGCAGTTTAATTGTTAATGTAAATGTAATAGTTTGCTTCCATCATTCAACAGTGTTAAAACAAATACAAAAACACTTGACTATAAGTATATACTGTAGGTGATAGAACCAGGTTTCATAACACTGGTTATAGTTGTCTAATATAGTACTGTTTCACCAAAATACTTGCAAAAACCAAAACAAACAGAAAAAAGTATTGTCTGTTAAAGTTTCAGTTTTTATTGCTAAAATTGTATCTTGTACTTTACTTTGTCTCCACCTTTGGTGTTAAAGATCAGTGCTGCAGGGTGTTTGGATTGTATTTCCAGATAATGTCAGGCCTGTGTGCAAAAAACATGAAGGGGCGCTTCATTGAATTCAAATGTTGAAAGTGCCCTGTGGAGTTTTTTGTAGACAAACAAGTTATAAATATTTTTACACTCAGAGTAACTCACCAAAACTCAAGATGTCTAGCAAATGTGTTGAATGTATTTCCCGCCTCATAAAACATTTGCAGACAATTTTTTGAAATATCTTAAATTGTGCATTGTTTACATCCATGTTTACTTGCTAGCAATTTTTTCATTGCCTATTGTCAGTGCATTGCTGTGTTTTGTTGCACTTTACAGCTGCATATGTAGTCATCAACTTAATAACTTCAGTCAGACTTAACTTCACCACTTGCACATTTTAGCCAGTCACCTACCAAAGGAACACCTGCCTACTATTAGCAAGTTGAAAAAAGTCTTTAAATATTTAGATATTAAGAAATGTTAGCACTTCACATAATGGAGGATGTGGTTCGTATCATACTTTCCACCCCCAGATCCTGGAAGTGTTTAAGCTGCATTACATACTGTGCTAAATGCATGTGCTAACACATTATCCATACACGTACAACAAGTGTAACATTATGTTTAGAACGTTTATGTATAAATACCAAGCTAACATTATGTGACATTAAGATGCTGTATTGCTAAATACTGTTAGTTGTATTTAACAGAAAAAAGCATTTAAACCAAAAGAGAAGAAGTGATTAAATTCTTAGAAATGTTTTATATTCTAATAAATGTATTTATGGTACTATAAATAACATTTATGTAGTCGTATTAATATAAATAAGTATTTTATGAGGCCCTTATTACCTATTAACTAATGCTTATTACAAGCACCCTGATATAAAGTGTAACTGAACAATTTTATCAGACCAACACATTTCAGTGTGCAACTTTCATCAAGTCATCCCGGTCAGACAATAAAGTTGTTGTTGTTGTTCCTTATACACACGTGTTGCTGGAGTTTTGACCTCTTAAAGTTCACCCACTCACAGTGCTGTAAAACACTTTCTCCAGTCCAAAATGGCAGATATAAATGTATGTGAAAATGTGAATCTGTAATTACCAGGTGATATGTGCTTATGATGAGCTGTTTGATGGCTTACGGCCCCTCTCAGCACATTATTAATCATATCTAACGACTTCAGATACTGCACTAAACAGTTTGCCCTACAGGATTTCCCCACTGCTGCAGCCAGCGCTCAATATGCTGCCCAAGGCATGACTGTGTAACACATGATGAGATGTGGGTAAGTGTGTGTGGATGTGTGTGCTTGCATAGGAGAGAGAAAAAGATGGTGAGGAAGAGCGAGGGAGGAAAAGGGGAGAGAGAGAGAGAGCTGCCTGATCTCAAGCGGCAAATTAGGGCCTCACTGAAATCGATAACAGGGGAGCCATGCACAGATTTCATTAGTTGGCAAACGTGTGCGGCTAAAGGGATGCAAACGGATATTGATGTTTGAGATTGATTGATCTCTTCTTTTCTCAAAAATGTACACACTGAGTTGCAATGCAGAGTTTGTTTTGGGTTTGTTTGCTTTCTAAGTGCACATTCAATCTTAAATACCAGTTTGTCCATGACCTTTTCCCCAGAAAAACAAACTCACTTTTTATTCAACAGATAGTCATCTGTTGAAAGTTGATATCACAGATATCTTAAATGGACTTGCTAGGTCAAATGACAGTCATACCCAGCCTGCCCCGCCCCGCCTCTATTTTCCACTACCGGCCGCAGAATATTTCTTCCATGAGATTTAAAAATCAATAAACAAAAGTGACATTCAGGCCTTTTGCATCTTAAGCAAGTCCACCTTGTCACAGAGGTGGCATTACAAAATACATCTAATGCACCCTCTCAAGTAAATGTAACAGATAGGCCTACATGGCTCAAATTCTATTTGCTATTACATTTTAGCCTAATTAGGTCCCAGATGGGTGTGGTTTGCCTCAAAGGGAAAACCTGAAGGGCTAGAAAGGTTAGGCAATCACAGGAAAGCCAATGTGGGGTAACATTAAGTGATGGACTACTTCCCTAATATTATCTGAATTTCCCAGATGAATTAAAAGTCCACTCATGTGGTGGTTAGAGCAGGTTAAAACAATGGACAAACACAGGCAGACAAACCAGCAATGCTCAGTGCAATATTTAGAGTAAAAAGGATTTATGTAGGATTCATAGTTTAACGGTATACAGTATAGTGCCAGTCAAAAGTTCGGACACACCTTGTCATTTAATGTTTTTTTTCTTTATTTCTGTATTACTTTAACGTTTAAGATTAACACTGAAGACACCATAACTTCCAAGTAACATATATAGAATTGTTTGTTAAACAAAGTAAAATATGTCTTACATTCTAGATTCTCTCTCAGTCATCTTCATGACATAGTCACCTGGAATGGTTTTCCAACAGTCTTGAAGGACTTCCCACAAATACTGAGCACTTGTTGGCTTTTCCTTCACCCTGAGGTCCAACTGATCTCATTTAGGTCGGGTGATTGTGGAGGCAAGGTCATCTGATGCAGCACTCCATCAATCTTCATCTTGGTCAAATAGCCTTTACGTAGCCTGGAAGTGTGATTTGGGTCATTGACCTATTGAAAAACAAATGATAGTCCCACTAAGCGCATACCAAATGGGATGGCATGTTGCAGCAGAATCTGTAGCCAAGCTGGCCTTAAATTATGAATAATCGACAACAGTGTCACCAGCAAAGCACCCCCACACGATCACACCTCATACTACATGCTTTATGGTGGGAACAACACATGCAGATACCATCTATTGACCTTCTGTCTCAAGGATATGGTGGTTGGAACGAAAAATCTCAAATGTGACTCATCAGACCAAAGTTCTGACTTCCACTGATCTACTCTATCCCTGTGTTTCTTGGCCCTCTGTGGTGGTTTCTTTGCAGCAATTTGACCATTAAGGAATTTACATGTATGCAGTCTCCTTCAAACAGTTGATGTTGAGATGTGTCTGCTACTTCAACTCTGTGAATCATTTATGTGGGCTCTAATCTGGGTGGTGTTACTTTGCAATTTCTGAGACTGATAACTGTAATGAACCTATCTGCTGCAGCAGAGGTAACGCTTGGTCTTTCTTTCCTGGGGCAGTCCTCAGAAAATGCCAACCGTGCAGAGCTGCCATTACAGCAAAAGGTGACTATACTAAACATATTTAACTTTACACTTTTTTTTGCTTAACACATAATTTCATATTTTTTATTTCATAATAATGAGTAGGTATGTCTATATAATATAGAAGAGACATGACTTGATGTCAACATGACAACATCCCAACTCCCTAGTGTCACCTTGCTCCGCAGTCTGGAGCTGCCATGTTTGACTAAGTTGTAAGAACAGGCTGATCATGACCCAGAGTTTGGTTATTTTATCGTAATTATTCATTTACGTTATTCTTGAGAACCTTTTGTGCCACTTTTTCCTACATTTCTATAAAGTTATGACTACTCTATTAAATGTTACTGTCCTTGTGTCATTTACACAATTTACATCACCCTTAGTTTTTAGATGCACACACCCAAAAGATTTGGCCAGTGCTGCAGCAATGTGCTATTCTACCATCTTAATTTTTCATCACTCCTTTGATTTCCTGCAGCCATCTGATAAACGTGACATTGTGATAGTCTTAAATGATTAATTGAGCTTGAATATGTGCTTTAAAATTTCCATTCATTATGCTGCGTCACATTTTATCTGTGGCACATTTAATCATTTGCCATATGCATATTAATGATTACAGTGGTACCTGTGTAATGGGAGAGAGTCACTTGATGTAAGTGTCTGCTTCTGTACAGTCACACTGCCCACAGCGCTGTCTGTGTGACACATATTCCCTCAGTGGAGAATTCTCAGCTTCATTGTGTGAGTTTTATAATTACAGTGAGATGACTAATGGCTTTCTCACCTTGTTAGCTGGTTGTCATAATCTACACTTAGCTGACAATAGATGCTAAAAGATATATAACTTTTATTTATACTATACTATGCTTCCTTTAAACTCACATTCTTCCTTTACAGGGTGTTTTTTCTTTCTGTGGTTATTGCATGGTTTATCAGAACACAATTAACATAAAATTCCAACTGATAATATGTTCATAAATGTTGCATTATATAATGTTAAATCTGTAACTTGGAAAATTTTGTCAAAAGACACCAAGAGACCTATTGTGGTGGCAATGCATGTGGCTGAGTTTTTTCCTTTGTAAGCTTAAGATTACAGTATGAGCAAAGTATTGAGTCGCTGTCTGTGTTGATTCTGGTGCCACCTGCTCAATTTTAATCAGCCTCTCTTTAATTATTGTCCTGCCACAACATCCTGTCTCAAATCAAGCAAATTAGTTGAATTACCATCGGCATGACATCATCTTGAAATATCCTAAAATAAAGACAATCTAACAAAGCAAATCATAAATCGCATTATAGAAAAATGATGTAAATCTGCTTACTCATTAAAGAAGGTTTACATGGAGGCAGATATTTAGGAAGGTTACTTTTATCATTTTACTTTTTGAATAGAAAGAGGTGGGAAGTAATTGGTGCTACCGATCAGTACATCCCCTTTACTGAAAATACTGTAAATATACAAGGAGAAGCTCATGAGAGAAACTGATGATCTGGCACCATTTATCAACCATTTGTGAGTAAGAAATCTTTCCTGACTGCCAGATATTCTCAGAGTAAGGCATGTTTGGTTCCACTCATGTGTCTAGGAGTAAAATCTTATTCTCAGCTGTCTTAATTTAGGAAATGACTCTGGTCTTATATTTAGGAGAGCTCCAGGGGAGTCCAAACCTGTTAGGAGATGGCATTCAAGCAGAGACATGCACATGCATTCTGTATGAGGAGAGAGATTCATTGATGACTACGAACTTATTACCATTTCAGCAAGGATGTAAAAGAGAGCACATGCCCTCACAACCTCTCATCTTTGCAACAGTGATGATTTGGATCTGTGACAACCAATGATTTCTGCTGTAATAAACCAAACTTTGATCACTTATACCTGTACAGCTCTGGAGATAATGCACAAAATTATTTCTGCTCCACTGAAGTTATAGTTTGTCTTCAGACAAATTGTGGGTTTATTAATTTAATAATTTAAAATTACACATGACAGAGGTATATGTACGAGATATGTTATTGTTGCAGTGGATGACTATAAATAAATAATGTAAGGGCGTATTGTTGATTAATATTGTGTTGTATAGATTGTATAGACTGTATAATAGTCTGATATGGCTGACTCATGCAGCTGAATTTAAATAATTCATTTAGTGGTATACCTCCAGACTACCGTGAATGACCAATGGGCTTATTGTTGTGGAAATTATGGGATTTAAGATATTTACTGATTTTGGTGTCTAACAATCCAGATAATTAGTAGCGTCAACATATGGAAAGTCTATACATATAAAAGTGATGCAAGTGAAAAGTTAAAGTAATGGTAAGTGTGGGAAGCTTCAGAAATGAAAGTCTCTGAGGTTGGAAGGTTTTTAGTTCTGGGTTAACAATGTTTCCTAGGAATTCTTAGATGTTTGATAATCTATATTCATAGTCTGTCAAATTTGCATTTGCACCAGTCCAGTAGATGTTTCAGATCAAACACAACTCTTTGTATTCTGACTTGGCAAGCTTTCCTCAATTAATCATCACTTATATAATCATAGTTTACACACACATATGCGGGCACTTTTTCATCATTATTCTCAACCTACGCTTCCTTGCTGAATTATAAATTATTAAGGGTATAGTTGTGGGTGTGGAAGGGTGAAAATATAGATGGTATGCTACAGAAGCCTTTGATAATGGAGTAACAGCTTTTGTATTTTCAATGAGTCATGCTCATAAACAATTTCCAGATATGACAATAATCATTTTTGCACTGTATGTCTTCACTAAATTCATGGATTAGTTTCCACAGTGGTATTTGGTACATGACCAGACTTTTACATAACACATCCTACAATTTCACACCATAAAGAGAGAATATCTTTGCAATCCAGTAAATCCTAAATCCTAAAAAAAAAAAGAAAAAGTCAACAGACCACAGGAAGGTATTTGGTATTAAAGATATATATATATATTTAATACCGAAACATTTAAAAAAGTAAACACTGCAAGCTTTTTTCTTTAGTTATAAAGATCTGAGAAAGCAGTCATTCTTTTGTCTGGAGCGTCTTCTGCATGTCTGAATGTGTGTTCAGTCTTTTGCAACTGAGGTTTTTTCTTATTTCTAGAGAAGCGCAGAGAAAAATAATTGATGGTGACATGAAAAACGGGAGGTGGGAATAGAAAGCGGCGGGGTCGGTGGTGGGGTGTGGGATAGAGGGGATAAATACCTAAGTATTTAGCCTGAGTCGGAACCACCACCACTCCCACCCAGAAGAAGAATTTTCTCTGTGGGACATCAATCCCATTTCTTCATGCCTCCTGCTAGGCACAGGTCAATTATATCTTTATTACAGTAAAATGCAGATCATTTTCCTGCAGAATGTAGGCGCAGAAAGACTGATGATCGGGGAAGGTTGCAGAATCTCTTATTTCTGGGATATGTGCTGCTTATATAGTAGGCTTGTTGTGAACGGGGAGTTCACGGTCATAAACAAAGGCAGGATTTCACTAATCTAATCGTGACCTACTCTGAAGCCCAGCCATAACCTTAAAACACATTAGTGTGGATTCAGCTTGACACTTTGAAGCATCAGCACCTTTGCCTGGGTGCGGAAAAGGTGTTGTTTTTGGCACCTCACACCATAGGATTGATGCCAGAGCTCAGAAGCTAAAGGTTTCTGGGTGGTGCTTTTTATTCATTCCATGCAATATTTAAAGATCAAGGGTTGGGAGAACAGTATGGAAATGGGTGCATGCAAAAGGCCCCACTTTTAAGAAGATATGACCCCTAAATTTGCCAATGGGAAATATGGGCCATTCAGCAGTTTTTCATGCTGTTCTTCACCTGTCAGCATGTCCAGCATCCCAATATTCCTGGAAATCCTGGAAAAGTTGAAGAATTCAAAAATTACATTACAGCTCTGGGAAAAACAAACACTGGAAAAGGTCATAACTGTGTGCTCACAATCTTTTTTGTTTATGTTTTTTTCAGCTGTGGAAAGTGTTTAATGTCAAGCTTGTCTGTTGGTAGATTTAATTAGTCTTGAAGGAATAACAACAATAAACATGTTTCTGTTTACAAAATGAGGCAACAAAGCCTCAAACATTCAGATCAGCTTGATGAAAACAAATATTGGTAATAGAAATTACCCTACATGTCAGGTAGTGCTTACGAAAAAGTCAATTACTTTCAATAGCCACTCTGTGCAGGATTTTTTCCCAGTGGCCGCATTGGACCAGTGAGTCATAAAACGACAGGCCTCTTAATTTTTACTAGACCTATTATCCACCCATTCATTTTCTACACCTGCCTGTCCTGTTGTAGGATTGAGAGGAGTGGAGCCTTTCCCAGCATGCATTAGACACAAGGTAAACCCGAGTTTCCAGTTCATCTCCCCGACATGTTTTTAACATTTAAGTATAAAAATACACTCAAAAGGGGGGGTGTCGATTAGCTCAGTTGGGAGAGCATCCGCCCCATGTACAAAGGCTCAGTCCTTGCAGTAGCGGCCCAGGGTTCAAATCCAACCTGCGGCCCTTTGCTACATGTCATTCCCCATCTCTCTCTCCCCACATTCCTGTCATAAGGGTGGTACGGGGGTGCAGTGGTTAGCACTGTCGTACACACTTTCTGTGTAGAGTTTGCATGTTCTCCCTGTGTCTGCATGCGTTCTCTCCAAGTACTCTGGCTTCCTCCCACAGACCAAAGACATGCACTCGATAGGTTAATGGGTGACTCTAAATTGCCTGTAGGTGTGAATGTGAGTGTTTGTTGATGTGCCCTGTGGCCTGATATGTGCTGTGATGAGCTGGCAACTTGTTCATGGTGTACCTCGCCCAAAGTCAGCTGGGATAGGCTCCAGCCCCACTGTGACCCTGATGAGGATAAGTAGTTACAGATAATGGATGGATGGATGGATATTATTGGCTTATATATTAATGTATACACCCCTGAGCAGTTTCCCCAGTGAGAGGATACCATCCTTACAGCTATGAACGTAATCAGGGAATTTATGAATGTGAGCTTACCAGTGGCAAGGCAGCTAAGAAAACACAACATGTAAATACAATAACTTTAGAGTTACTAGAAGTCAAGTCTCATTTTTAGTATCAGCCAAGCATCTCCCCTTCACCTCTAGCCCCTGCACCAAGCTAACCCATAGCTATAATAAACCAGTCAGTCTACTATCAGATTAACTGTTGGATTTAACTGATATAACTGTTGAATTCAAAACGTACTCTTACATAACATGTGTAATTGCCCTAGACCTTCCTTGAGTATAGTCATGTTTCCATAAATGTATTTGCACATTTTGATGTATCATATGAGAAAAGTTTGATGGAAAAAAAAGCAACATTTTTTGTCTTTTTAAAAAAAGAGAGTGCTTTTGGGAAAATTAAAATCATGGGAGAATATAATTCATTTATCTATTGATTTATATTTGACCTGCACTTGAATTGGACAGTGAAGTTTACATGACATTGACATTCTTAGGCCACCATTGGTTCTTTATTCAGCTGTGGTGTTAAAGTGACACAATAAATGAAATAACTATAAATCTTAAACTGCAGTAAAATGTTGTTTTGTTCCTAAATTTAAAAAGAGAGCATTCAATTAATGTTCTTAATAATTATATTTACACTGTAGTAAAAATCTTTTTACAGTTCATATTGCTACAGCTATATGAATGTTGTCAACAAATTAGACTTGTGTGAAATTATAATTAAAGGCATTAACTGTAGCCTACTCTCTATGTATTTTTAGAACTCTTATTAGGTGTATCTGTTTCTGCATGTGTGAATATGTGCAAGCTTTCAAAAGTGTGACTATGAATGTGTTGTCTTTATTCACAGGCTCATTACATTAATCTGGGCTGGTGACCCAGAATGCCATGTGTCTTGTGTGCTGCTGCTGCGGCTGCTTTCTTGTCCTTGTTATGCCGGATGCCTCATGCACTACAGATGTTTACAGAGCACGTGCATCAGCTTCCCCACAGCGATTGAGCCGGTACAAGGATAGATGGAAGATGGGAAAAGAAAGCCTGCCTCCCCCTCCTGCACAAGGTTAATCTCGTCCTCAGCCGCAACTAGCATGTCACCCTAATGAAGCCCCAACAGACGAACACTTAATAAGAGTTAAGAGTAAATTAACCTTGAAGACTTTGCACGCATCTCTCCTTTTTTCATACACTTTATGCATCCATTTCCCACGATCAAGGACGAGCGTTCATTTAGCCAGAGGAGGTCAGAACAAAAACATTCCCTTGACGGTTGCAAATTTCTCTCTGACATCTATGTTCCAGACAGAGCAGCGAAGAGAGGATGAGCCTCTGTTTCCCTCTTTAATGTTGTCTGAGGCAGATAAAAAGCTACAAGCTGCTCCCCCACCCACACTCTGTTTTTTCTTCTTGCTACTGATCAATGCTCTTAATGACGGTAATCAATCAAGAAAATGAAAGATTTACTCTCCAATATTAATTTTGCTCAGCATCGATTGAGGAGCGAAGAGTATTACTGCCATTAATGCCTTTTGAGGTGCTGTATTGAGTTGCTTGCCTCTAAAAACAAGTCGTTCATCTTTCATTTCAACAGTTTTATTACACCTTTAAACATAATTAGAAACAGATAACAGTCACCTGAGGTGATATTTAGTAAACTGTTTGATAGTTTTGTTTTTTTTCATTTTAAGATAATTGAGTTAAAATCAGATGTCAATTCCCAAGTATAAATGTTTTGCTACATTGAATTTGTTCATCTTGCTAAAATCCCTTTTTACTGTATTGTGTAGAGACTTGACTTGACTGCTGCCGTGTAGGAACTTTTAGAGCTTTTCTTTTCATAGCTTTTAACAAGCTAGAAGCCTTATTTTTATCTTGATGGCCATGTATTTACTGTTTTTATTTACTTATCCTGCTGTTTCAAGTTTCTCACCAGACAATAATCATTTTCTGTTTTCATCACACCATAATGCACGTGTAGAAACACAATGATCTCAGCCTGTCATGCTTACTCGGGGTATAGTGATGACAGCCGGTGCTAATGATACGCCACTCAATGAACCACCAGGGGCAGACAACATGCCAAACTGGCGAAAGGACTGATGCCATAAGCTGATTGTGTCTGCGATATGGTGTTGTGCTATCAGCTGATCAAAGGCTGGTAAAGAGCAGCACAACAGCACTTTAAGCCAGAGTTTCAGCCATCTAATAGCCACATGGTATATAAACCTATATCCACCAGAAGCAAATCGTATCATATATTTGATTATTTGGTTATTTTAAACTATGTTCATTTACAGAGTGAACTGTGGAAAAACAAAATTGTTTTGTTGTTGTAGATGTCAATAATGTGCAGATAATTATGCCAATTATGGCTACTTTTATGTTATCTTCACACAGATAGAGTGCCTTTTCGCTCCGTTATTCACTAGTGTAACACAGCATAATACTTTTAATCCAGGTTGCCAGAGCGTCTTCTTTATCCCTGTCTTTCCTTTCTTTTGTCAGTAGTATACATGCTCCTCAGCCACAGTGAGAAAAGTGGAGCAGGTTTTGTTGATGACTTAAGGGATGGAAAGCACACCGGGCTTCTAATGCACCTAGTATTTAAATAATCCCCGGGTCTCCTCCATCCTTTTGATGCCTTTGTTCACTTTGAAAAGTTATCACTATACAGCCTGTACTGTTGGCTTGGGGATGAAGAGAGAGAGAGAGAGAGGGAGATGTTGAATCGCGCAGCCATACCTTTTCTTCTGCATCCAGTTCCCAGAGCGTGAAAGAACATCTGAATACACATTCGAAATCTTATCTCACTCCAGCTGTACTGCTGAATTCTTCCTTTTCCAGACACTCTAGAAAGCAAGGCTAAAGGGAACCCAGAAATAATCAGCCATGCTTATCTTTCTGCAGTACTGAGGGGAGTTATAATGAGACTCACTCATCCATAGTGGAGAGCTTAATAATTCATTGTGGTAGCTTTGCAGGTGAACCCTATCACATTACAATTTAAAAGCTCTAAAGCTAGTATTGCTGAAGGGGGGAGCAGCTAGGATGAATGCTAGGCTGAAAAGCCTATGTGCATACAGGTATATGGACACTATGCACACTCCCTCTCTCTCTTTCTCACACACACACAAACATGCACACACACAGAAACTCTTAATGAGCTCCAATTTTCTCTAAATAGACTTGTATTGCAGCATGCAAGCTTCCTCACAAGACTATCAACACCATAAGCAACAACCAAGTGGTACTTTAAAGTGGTAAACACAAACAGCGTTTATTGTGAAGTGGCCCTCCTTTTCTTCTTAATTTGAGAAGCGCTCATCATATTAGCAAGTGTAAATTCCCCTGGGAACAAAAGTTAACATTCTGTAGGCACAGAAGCTGGGAGAGAAAAAGACATAAAACAAAGCATTTTACTTGTTTTTCTCTCAAGGGCAAAAGAGTTACTGTCCAGTTCTTTTATAATGCCACCCACCAACCCCATCTCACCCCTCTGCTGGCAAGGTGCCATAAAACCTCTTGCAAGGAGGGGGGACATTAGTATTTCTGTGCTTTGACACCCTTGTTTTCATGTGGACCTTTGCTCTGATTAAGGATCTAGAACAGTCTGCTGGCATTTTTTATTCCCTCCTAAAACTCATTTTCTCGCAGGGAACCTTCAGACATTCTACAAAGATGGGGTCGGCTTTGTCAGTGACCTCTGGCACCGACTGTCTGTGGAGCGCATCCCAGATGGGTTGGACCGTGGCCCGCACTTTTTCCAGCTCCCTCTCTCTTTCTGTGTCGCTCTCTATCTGTTGCTCTCTCTGTCTTTCTCCCTCTCCTGCCTCCCTCTAGGACAGACCAAAGAGCCTGGGTCGCTTGGCACAAGGACTGCATACTGGAGTGACCTTGCAGGGCTTCCTAATGGAGAACTTGGCATTGTTCCACTGTTTCTCAGCCAGCAGACATGCACCCCACCACCACCGCCACCACCTCTTCTTGGTCTATAGATCCAGGCTATACTCACCTCTAACCCATTCTCCCCCCACATCCCCACCCAAGAGCTGGGACACATCACATCACTGACATTAATTGTCACCAGCGACAGCAGCTGATAAAAGCTCCCTGCCCTGTTTCACTGCAGGGATACTGTCGAGTCACGCGGGAATTCAGAACGCTCAGAGGAAGCTGTACAATAAGATGACAGAAAAAGTGCTCTTGTGTGTGTGTGAGAGAGTGTGTGTGTGCTTGCATGCATGTGTGCTCAACATGACAGTGTGTTTGCACATGCAATGATGAGAAATGTCAAAACATGTTGGAATCACCCGAGCCCACTGTAACCCTCAGGAAATAAGTGTGATGGGATTAACCGATAAGTAGATAATTCGCATCTAAGAGTATTATCTCTGGATAAAACAGTGCTTAAGTCATCTTAGATGATACGCTGTTAGAACACACTCCCTACAGTGAACCAACAATAATATAATGATGTATCTTTTGTACAGATGAATTCTCAAAGCCAGTATTTAATGTGGTTGATGAAGTGCAAGAAAATGTGGTGGAATTAATATGAATATTTGATAACCTAATTAAGGTTGTACTATAACATACAATATTGCTTAAACAATGAGCACATAAAGTACTGTCAGAGTCTAACTGAGGAATTTCTGGAATTAAAAATCTTCAGCTGAGTTAATCAAAGCTCCAAATTCCCATTTTGTCTATGTGCCAAATAAAAAAATAAAAAAATCACAACAATACAGATCCTGTAGAACCTGTTACATGTTGAAGATGGTCATCAAAGGTTGTGATCTAAAACATAAACTGTTGAATGACACAGGTTTCTGCTACATATAATTGATTTAAATTGACTTCATGATCATGTTTATGATTTTGATTCTAGTATTTATTTAATTAACCATGTAAGAAATCATTTTTGGATGCAGACTGTGGAGATCACACAAAAACATTTTTGTATTTTTTTCCCCGAGAACTGTCATAACCAATCTTTGCACTTTGAGACTAAAATCTAACACATTTACATGGGTTATTTTAATCTGCCACAGGGGGCAACGGCCAACCATGATCAGCATCTCTGCTTTCATTGTCAATGAATGTGATATGTTTGATTTTGTCACTTCTGAAATGGCAAAGTTCCTAGACAACAGTACAACATATAAATCAGCTGCTGTATTCATTTATAGAAGGGTTAGATTTCCAATTGTATAGATGTCTTGTGACAAGTCAGCCATAGTGTCAGCCTGGCCTCAAGAGGAATTCAAATCACTACATGCCACAGCAAAAAATAATCAAATTCTCACACGTGTCAACTGACCTTGACACATGTGTGACATGGTTTCACAAACCTTAGGTCAGATTTGTATCAGTATCACACTAGACCAAAATGGAGGTTGTGGTTCATTTCAATGAATGACTCTCTTTTGAGGTCCTCGCACCAAAGTCATCCTCTCATTTTGATTTAACACAGTCCAAGGAGAATGAGGCTACAGATTGGAAAGCATCATAAATCTGTGATATAAAGTTGTTCTCAGTGGGACCGACATGAATACATTCCTCTAACCATAGAATCGGATGTGAAGGTCAAATTCTCTAATGATTTGGGTAAAAGATATGAAAATGTTACCTTTGAACAAGTCCTTTACTTTGCTCTATCTTTTCTGGACCACAGCTGGAATTCTGTCCAACCACTGGAGGTGTAAATAATGAACTTTTTTATGAATGGCAAAGAGGAGAATGCTTTTTTTAGTCCAAAATGAGTGCACAGACTAAAGATTATAAGATTAGATGTTTGCATGCAGACTGGCACCCAGTAGATCAGTGCGGTCAAATTTGAGTATTTGTCAGATTTCTGTTTTTATATTCCTTACATACTGTATGACGTCTATAGAAAATCGAAATGTATTCTTTTCAATCAAGACCTTGGAACAACCAAAAGGGCCCAGTCTAAGGACCTCGAACTGTACTCTGGCTTGCACAGGACTTCAAGGATTGTGATATAGCCATGGGACATAGCCAGCTGAGCCATGAAAGTAGAATCTTAAAAAATCAATTCTGAAACTCACAGGAAGCTGCAGCAGAGATCATTTCTCCTTCAAGCATTGCTGCAGCATTTTGGATGAGTTGTAAGGGGGGAAGAAACACTTTTCAGAAACTGCAGAGACGAACAGAGTGAGTCACAGTAATCCAAATGAGAAAAAAAAATATGGAGGACTTTCTCCAGGTGTTCCCGGGATAAAAAGGCCTCAGTTTAGATACATTTCTGCTGTTGGCAGGTGGTTCACTTGGATGTGCAGGTCAGCTAGGTAGATTAGACACAGCTTTAGCCTACTGTCACCATCGACTGGTTGGGAAATCACTAAGGCGATATAAATAGGAAAAGGTAAATGAGCCATATATATGACATCTCACATTTGATGTAGATGCACTTTTCTTGTGATTTGAATGTGGCATGGTGGAGAAAAAGAGAGATGCAGGGTTTGCTCTTTCCCCCAGATAATCTGTGCAATCTTAGACCAGTTTTACAGTTATAGAAAAAAGTAAAAGGCAATGAGAAACGGTGCATCTTTCCAGAGAAAAATTCACACATTAGCGTTATTCTTTTTGCTGGCAGCGAAAGGAAAATGTGACAATGTCCAATGTCCCCACACCAACTGTCAATTGAGTTGTTGCTCAGTGAGAAGCTAAAGATGAAATAGCATGAGCTACGCTGTGAATGCATAGCCTTTTGAACTGACTCAAAATCTGTCAGCAGTTTAATGAAGACAGTTACAGCACTTATATATATATATATATTGCACATCTGTATTCTTGATGTTTCTGAAGTAATAAAAGGGTCACTGTCTACACATAGCATCTGCTGACATATTGACTGACAGATGTACAGTGCATTGCAAAGGTTTCCTTTGTGGCTGACTTAACCACTTCTTAGCTATGTGCATATTAAGTGACATTAATGACCTGCCAGTAATTACTTTTGAGAGCCACGTCTTTCAACTCTAGCTTTGCAGATATTTTTCAGACAGAATTTTAAAGCACAGAACAACAGAGAGCAAAGAGAAAAGAATGATGCATTAACTTAATCCTTAACTTAATGTAACTTGTAAAGATTTATAACATTAAGCACTGACTATTTTTTGTGTGTGACTGTGTGTGCGAGTGTGTGTTGTGTGACAGTTATTATCATTACCAAATAATTGGCCAGAACTATCTCCAGACTAGTCTGTTACTCACCGTGTACCCAAGGAGCAACCCCAATATCGTTATCTTAAATGAGATGTCCCAGAATAGTAATATACTAGTCTTAGTTGTTAAGCACCTCACACCAGCTCAGGGTCATTGAAAATATACCGACATGCAAAAATGTACTTCTTTCTAGGAACCCTGAGATGACATTTGCTACAGCTGTAATTCTGTAAATCATAATTCTGCTACCACCGTGTTACAGTACACTGTAGCAGTTTATGCTGTTTGATGGTTGATGGTCTTGGCAAAAACAGTTTTTTTGTGTCCTGGCCAACTGAGTCATCAGGATATAATATTTCATATCCTATAGACATGATGGAAAGACATGACTGATATGACTCAGACAACTTGTTCTGTATGCTTTCCAAAAATCCGATGTTATGTTCAGTTCTGCTCCAACAGAACCACCAACACCATGAAACAAGTTCTGGATCCATGCAAAAGATTAAAGCAATGTTGTGTAACTTTTCTATCATAAAATAATAGATTTCTACGCTGGCATGTTATGGGGTGACTGTTGTCATTCCCTGTGCTGAATGTAACAGCTACAAAACAATCAGAAAATTACTTTTTATTTCACTGATTCACCAGCTTTCTCCATGCCAGTACTCCTTCACTCTAATTCACTGTTTATGTCACTCGACCACTTCTCCAGTTTAGTCCATGAGCTCCACCTGTATAGTGTTCTGTTTCATTGATATTTCAGACTGTGACGGGCCTTGATTGGTGGATTGGCCACCAAAGCGTTACGTCAGGTTGCGTTTCTTCAAAAGTGGAATCTGTCTCAACTTCCGTTAGTTGCTGCGTTACTTTAGCAGCCCCAGTGGCCCTAATTGCTGCAGACAAAACACAATACTCTTGTCCAAATGAATAAAAAAAACAGCCAGTCTTAAATATTTTATTTTCGACACTCCTGAGAGCCGAGAAAAATGATGATGATAGAAGATGGACTGCGACTGGTTGATTGACAGACACTGTTTTTTAGTCTACCAGAATCGTTAGTGTGAATGCTCTCCTCCCCTCTAACAGACAGCCGACCATGACAAGCCATTTGCCTGCAGCACTGCCAATTCCAATCAGTGCTGGTCAGTTTAAATCAAACACGACACTAAAATAAAAACCTGCATGACAGAAACCAAACATACAGGAGTTTCTGTTGAGTAATCCTCGTAGAGATGACTTTGCCATGAGAGGGATTTGTGGTTGAAAGTGAAACTTTATAAGATCAATAATGTCAGGAACTGTCAATAATGACTTGCTTACTTGTATTGATATGCTGACAACTCAAAGAATGTCTTGTTTGTCCAACGGCTTACTTCAAATCAATACACTTGTCTAAGTTCAGCGACATTATGTTCACTGGCCACAGGACTTAATGATGTGTTTCTGCACAGTCATATGTCTAAAAGTATTTCCCCTCTGGTATTAGCCGTTGATGTAACCATGGCCACAGCTACAGTTATACTTGTAGCACCTGTATTTTTAGGACAGATTCATTCACAGCTGGCAAATCAAATCAGTCAACCCACTGACTAATCTGACAAGAGCCTGCTCTGAGATCCAGATAATCTCTAATGGAAGCACAAACCCCCTAACCTGGATATGGTTACAGAATCTAGCTGATACCTGATGTCCCGCATTTCTCTGTGCAGCCATTTTGCTTCTGATTTTTTTTTTAACAAAAGTTTGAGAGGAAAAACTGATTGGGGCAACAATTGATCTAAAAAAGTTATGAAGGTTTTGTAGACTATTTTTAGAAGAGTGTTTTCTAAAATTGTTTCTATGAATGTCTTTATACAAGTTTCTTAAAGCAGCACTTAAGAGTGAATGCACACCATTGGCTATAATAGCTTCTTTGCATTCCATGTATTAGACCCATATAACCAAATAGCATACAGGCCTTAGAAAACAACAAAAATATGAACTCATTGAACTCAATATAATTAACTTTTTTTTTGGGGGGGGGGAAATGCATTTAAGCACCAGCTGTCATTTTACATTAAAGGTAACTTTATCAACAGTAGTCATGATGGATAAGTATAAACTTAAAGATGCAACTGAATGTACAAAAACAAACAAAAAAAAGCTTCAATGAAACATGACGTGACGGTTTTTGTCCTATCATTGGGGTGGTTTCCCCCAATGAAAAGTTAGGCTGCACTTCAATAAAGCCTGTGCTCCAATCACAATTGAGATTGACAGGGCACTGAGTTCAGTAGGTCCAACACACTGATAACAGATGACCGACAAAACCAAATGACATTTCAGTTCATTAGAATAAGCTGACACTATTCTCATATTCAGATTAATATTTAGTGATAGCAGTGTGGTAAAGGCTCACATCTATTCATATAACTAATGAGTTTTTAGATTTAATGTGATGTTATCAAAAAAGACTTGAAGATAATTTTTCATCCACATTTTTTGTCAATTTGGGTGGGTTTGAGGCTCTCATTGGGCTACTGTTGACCTCAACAGAGCTATTCATAAAACTACCCTGTCAGTATACCTGATGTCTAAGACAACATCGTATGTGTTAGAATATGAGAAAATCTACATAAAATATGATTCCCCAGACACCTGACATGTTTAAGATAATATAAATATTGCAAAGGGAAGTTATGGGCTCAGCAATCTTATTTCAGGAAGAGAAAAATCAATGCAATTTCAGCATGGACAGCAGAGATGCATTTAAAAGTCAGGTGTGGATGAAATCAGACTAAATCATATCTAGACAGAGCCTGGTATGTGTACATGTTCAATGCAAAAGGTGACATTGATTTTGATTTTGTAATAACATTCGGCAGGTCATAATATCAGAGCAAGCTTTATTTAATCTGTGCAACCAAATGTCATCAGTCACCATCCTAATGCATCTCATTCCTCTCAGATATTCCAGGTAGTTTTTTATCCTAAACACATGCTAGGATTAGCTGAGAGTGTCACGGACAGATATTATTCTTTGTCACATGATTGTTCCCCCGGGTCCGTAGTGAGCTTTGCCAGACTTAATTATAAAACTATATGAACTTCCATGGGAGAAAGCCCGACACCATGTCAGTTTAAAATTCATTTATCGCGATGGGGAAAAAAAAGACTTGAAAAGGAACGGAGCAAAAAAGGAAGGAAGGAAACAGACAGGATGAAAGAAAGGAAGAAAAGAGGGAGAGAATGAAAAGGAAGTGGCTCTCCACGGATGGCTTGTCATCTGAGGTGAGACTGAACAGAACAGAGGTAAACAATGGATGTTTTTTTCTAAAAGGGAGAAGCAGTCAGTCAGGCAGTAATAAAAAAAAAGAAAAAAGAGGAAAAAATAAAAAACAGCCGCAAGTCTTTCTGAGGGGAAGCTGCCAGACTCCATTTGTCTGAGCGTGCAGCACACTCTGTCACCTGCCATAACTACCCATCAACCCCCTGGATTTTTCAGCCCCAACAATCCTCTGTAGTTGAGTTCTGTGTGTGTATGTGCATATACCGTATGTATGTGTTTACATGAGTCTGTGTGTGTGTGCGCGTGCGTTTCACATGGTCCAGACTGGTGTGAGGGCTTGTTTTGAAGTGTATGAGAGAGACGCAGGTACTGATACCAGATGACAGTCTTGACTGCGTTGCAGTGCCTTGGGTGCTGACCTGCTAAGATGGCTGTGCCAACGCAAAGCTTCTGTCTGGGTTTATCTAGACCTTCACTTCCTCTTGCTCAGAGACAGGGAATGTTTTCATTTTCTATGTACATCAAGTTATTAAATGAACACGCTACATAGAATTAACATAATGTCAGTAAAAACGATGAAATGAAAGCACACACTTATGTGTTGTGGAAAAATTATAAAGTATAATAATAATAAGGAGGTTCACAAAAAAGCAATTATAATTTACTTCAACATAAGAACATAATACAGTTTATAAACCTAAATATTACATTCATGGACAGAATAATTTTTTATCAACATAATGAGAAAACACGATAAACATGTCTGCGAAACATTCCCGGACAACAGCAGGGCTCAGTGACAGGAGTTGGTTACCTCTTCATCTAACAGCTCACTGTGGTGGGGTCCTTCATTATACCCTGCAATATTTAAAACTGATCCACCGGTCTTTGCAGGAATCGTTTTGTTTTGGACATGCAATTTTAATGAATAGTCAAGGTCATAGGGTTTGATTTCATTAAAGTCTTATGAAGCTTAAAGTTTTAGGGTTAGGGAAAGATTGTGGTTTTGGCAAAATTACGGGACATATTGACTTTTAAAGACAGAAAAATGAAGCCTGATATCCAGTGTCAGGGGTCTGTTTATGACTGATCATCCCCCGTAAGGCAGTCACACTTCTTGAATTAACTGAATTCATTAAGAAATGGGCTTATCTGCAGTGGTGCAAGAATGAGTTTTGAAGTAGGGGGCATCCAGCTTTGGTTGCTGTAGAAGACTTTCACTTCTACTTCCTTTCAGTCTCAGCATAGCCTACTGTTTTTGCACAACTGAAATATGTTAACCAATCTGTAGTGGAGCTTACATTGAGAGAAACAGATGTGAACGGTCACTACAACTACTACACATAAACACAGAGACATAGATGTTCACAGAGCACCAGGTGGATCTAGCAGAAAGTGATTAAATCAATATATGACCAGGGTGGGCCAAGACAAACATGACACACATAATGCCGAAAAAACACTGTACATTTCTTGAGTTGACATTTTAGTCTACCCAGACCACAGCAGCATAAGAGTCAGCAGCAGATCATCTGTGATAGTCAAAAGACCAACACGAGAGAGGATGAAATCGTAACCGAGGCTACACAAAACACAACAAAGTCAGCACAGTTTCCAGATTGACTCAATTACTAAAACTAAATTCAAACTCACTATTTAATATTTTTAAAGCAGCATAATCTTGTGGCTGTTGTTGAAAAGCCAACATGTACTGTAGTACTTCTTGTGTCCAAGGACATTTAAAAACAAATCCATCCACAATACAATTTCCAAACGTAACTAGCTAACTAGAAATAAAGGCTGCTAGCTTCTAGCATCCTCGAAGGTGTGCTCACATGAGTGACATGGCGCGTGACAGAGTAAAGCTTCCCCACTGATCTCCAGACAGTGACAGCCTTACTTTGAATACCAACGGGGATAATAAATGGTGAATCTACTACTGAACTTGTCATCATTATATCAAACCGCATCATGCTGTCAGGATGTGGAGGCACCGATGGGCCAATATTATTGTTCCATGACCGTAAAACCTGTCTTAGACATTATAACTATAACTATAACAGCTGAAAGTGGTGGGACAAAAAGTCTTGTTGGACCACAAGTGTTTTTTTGTAAATGTAATTCTTGGGTGGCAGAAAAGGCCTACAGTACACTCTGCTATTGAGAAATGGTCATCAGTTTGTCGTGTCACACCTGTCTTTCACACAATGGCAATAATAATTATGTATGTACAAAACAGAGCGAGCACATTCACACCAGACCTTCATTTTCACACATCAAAATCAACAGCATAAGACCAGTATGACACTTTGCTAGCTGGCACACTTTTCAGATTTGATATAAACAGAGGGCTTCAACAAAACCTTTCATTCCTGTACTTCCAATGTCATTTCAGCTACCTCTCACCTCTGGAGAGGATGACAATGTGTAAAAGTTACACATTTCCAGTGTAAAATTTTTTGTCAGGAGTTGGGAACTGAACCTACTGTAGGTTGTGAGATTGAAGCTAAGTGTACCATTTCTGACTTGCACACACTATATTTCAGTGTCAGACTGCTGCTTGTGTCTAGACGCGTCCACCTAATTCTTCAAGGATAAAAAAGAGATTTCTGGACACAAACCTCAAATAACACATCCCATAGTGTTTTCTTTCCCAGTATTAGCTTATAATACCTGCTGTCATGTAGTGTTCACCCACCTGGTTTGTTCCTGTGAAGGACAGCAATTCCAGGTGCAGCAAGGAGCGATGCAAATCAATCATTTTATTCTGAGAGAGATAATTTATGATGTGCTCGGAGGGTTACAGATTCAATCTCCACCATGTTCCTACTGTCATGTCCCATGTTTAGGGCTGTCATCAGTCTTCATCAGGCGCCCGGCTTCACTCCTGCCACCCTTATCTCCAGAGTCACGATTTATCCCACAAATAATTGATTATGACAGGTTGCATGCAAACAGAGAGGTAGCTAAATGTGATTAATCACTTTGTTCGATTAATTACAGCTGATTATGCATTTTAAGTGCCAATCTCACAGCAGATGATCACTGGAGAGGCGCCCATATATTCATTAGAAATTCACCTGGGATTGACCATCCATATGTGGAAAAGTCAAACAGCGTGGGTCATGTGCCAAAGGTTTGGCAGACTCTTTCAGGGGAGAAAATAGTCTTTTTTTTTTTTTTTTTATAATTTCAGTAAATTGAGTTAGAAATAAACGTAACATGCTAATGCTATTTTTTGAAAAGAACAATTTAACTCGTCTTTTTTGACAATCATAATCCTTGAATCCTTTGAACTACGTTCTATGCCATTAAAAATGTCCAAAAGAAAATTGCGGAAAGCGTGTTGCCCTGTCTTACTTCCTTTAGTATTCAAAGTAATACAATACCATTCCCACTGAAAATTGCAAATCAGATCACATAAGCAGGTTCACAAAAAAGCAATTAAGATTCAGTGAAACATGTAATTTAATCAGACAAAAAAAATGAAATATATTAAGGTTAAGAGTGGAATATTCAGACCCTTTTTCCTTGCCTATTATTCAAATGAAGTCACCGTGCAAATGGTGGTTTTGACATGCACACACCTGTCTAGAGTGACAGACAGTGCCAACTGATTGAGAAGACAAGAAAATAACTGAGGCCAAGCATGCGTCATGCCTCTTAAGTCGTTGTGTCTCCAATAACACGATCGTGAAGAAGAGGAGCAGTTCTACAGAGGTAGGTTGTCAAGCATCCGCTTGTTTCATCGCTTTTTCATTGAGAATTCTGCTGCAATGCTCAGCATCAATTAAGCTTGCCTTACAACAATCCATATCAGTAAAACGTGTTCTTGTCGGACGAGGCATTAAGTCGATTCCTTCCAAATTACAACAAATTAAAGGAAAATAGACAACAGCTGCCGATATGTAAGGAATAGCTTCACTAACTTCTAATTGTAACAATAGACTACTGAGGACGGTTAATTTGATGAGCGTCAATTCTTGAGGGGGAATTTACATCCTGTCCGCCTCTTCAGAAAGCTGTTTCTTATTCCTCTTAAGAAAAAAACAAAGTGGTAGCTGCATAGGATAATTTAAAAACAATGATTTACAATTAATAAGTGCTTTGAGGTAATATCCAGTGTTGTATACAGTTTAAACACCCACGCAGTAGACAGACAGAAAGTCTCTTGCCATCAATTGTGATGTGTATGTTGAGATATGCTGTACTCAAACGCCTATCAGCGAGATAAGTTGTAATGCTGCTGTATAGATCTGTACAGGTTCCTGTAATCCTTAAACACTTCCTCATTGTATCAACACTATCAGCTAGAGAGGGCATTTGGAGTTCATGGCATGGGTGGACAGAAACAGCAGCAACAAAACTCTCAGAAAAGGAAGCCCAGGACTATAAATTAAAAGGTTGTTGAGAGGATAAGGAAAAAAGCTGAGTGCCTGTCGTCTCTCGTGAATGCTCCAGACTGCTGATCTAGTGAGTCTGTGAAGTCTGTCTTGAAGTCGAGTCCTATTCCTCAGAGTCTGTCACAAGGAGCCAATACTTAGTCCCATCACAATGATAGATGGAGGTATAATCACGCGCTGACACTCTTGACTGAGAATCACACTCGTAAAAACACTTGAGTCAGCTCGATTGATCATGCGTTTTTGGAGGCTGGATACTTGAGAGAACTTAGTTTGTGACAGTTTTCCTTTGTAAGGTCAAGCCGCTCAAGCTAATGGCTGTTTCATCATGACTGTGACCCACCTTGTAGGCAGCTGGCTGTATGATAAGAACAAGTTAAGGTTAAAAGGATTTTGTTAGATTGACCTTCTGTCCTGCAGTTGCTTACATCTGCCAGTTCTCGACAGAGTTAGATTGAAACACTGAATAGTGGAATGACAACTTGGAGATTGGAGCCTTCCAGTATAAAATATTGCAGCTTCTAAAGCAATGATTAAGGAGAAGTGAGCAATTCAAAAGATTATAGTGAGCAAGATGGCTGTAGTGAATCATTCTTGTTTGACAACTCTTTATTGATCCATCAGTCAGGCTTTAGCTACTGTATAAGGCACCTTGTGTGCAATAATGCAATATAAGACGTTTAGAAAATCAAAGACATTTAAACACAATCTGAAAGGGACCTTTTTCTGGAAGCCAGTTTCCAGTGAGGTGACGTTCCACCAGCCTGCAATGCCGGGAAAAAGGACATCCAGGTCCCTGCCTTTGCATGCTGCCCGGCTGGCAAAACACCCAACCCCTGTGTTTCGTTCTTGTGGGTGGTGGGCCTTCAGGGTGGCGGGAGTTTGGTGGCCAGAACACTTACCCACGAGCTCCCCTACTAGGTCTGGCTCCAGATAGGGGTCCCATTTTGCCTGATTCGGTTGAGGCCTTACAGCTCCTTGGGTTCTGGTTTATACAGGTTTTTGTCGTTTTCTGCCAGCCATGATAAAATGTAGACATAATAACACATGGCCATAATAACAGTAAATATTTTTTTTCATATATCTACAGACTGCAAGTCCTCTTTCATGGACTGTGCCATGTTAAACCAGGAGTGGCCCAGAATGGACAAACCAAATGTTGACTATGTAGGGCATTTCCCATTTTTTTTCACATTTCGCGGCCACCGTAGTTTCTTCTTCACACCTGGAACAGAAGGGTGAGTAGAGGGGGTTGCAACCCACAACTACACAGCTAGATGGCACTAACATTGCTGTCATAGAGTTGCTCTAATCAATATTTCATACCAGCAGATGACCTGACTATGTATAAAAGGGGTCACTTGTAGTAAATAACACAAATATCACCACACTCACTGCAGTCTCCCTCAGCTCCACAGTGATTTAATATCTTTTTACTCAGTGACATGGTTTCCCGGCGCTCAACTTTACTGTTTTGTTTCACTCCCACCTATCTCATCAGATTCATTTCTAGAAGCACCAGGCAGCTGTTTTTGATGAAAAAGCTCTGCTAAGCCGGCTGTATATTACCTGCCCTCCACCGAACAGCAGACAGTCAAAGTTAGCAATTAGCCGGTGAACGTAGTGCAGCATTTAGTTGCTAAAGCCAAACATTTTCCTCAGGAGGAAAGCAAAACAGAGCTAAAAGGAAAGTGAACTGAATGCTAATGTTGTTATGTGCCTGCTGGATGTGTAAATAGGCAACTTCGCCATATGACCTTAAATTATGTCAGTGTTGTGTTTACAGCTTGTTATGCTTCTCCCAGTTGGACGGTGACCAGACGTTCTAGTTTGTCTGCTTGTCCTGGTTTCAAGCTGGGTGTCCCAAGTCCTGACAAATATCTGTAAAACACTAAAATGACAAAAAAAAAAAATCAACCAAAGAAAACAACTTGTCCTCCAAACAGCACAATTAAAATACTAATCATTTCTTTACTTTATATAAGAATGCTATGAATTCTAACAAGATAACATCCAGAAGTCATCACATATCTACACATTTTACTCTTTTGTAATGTTTATCTCAGAGGCATCAGTATGCAGCATTAAAATGTCAGTGTGGTGACCCTTTACCTGTGATTTGAGGCATCTCATAATGATGGTGGCTATTAATGATGAAGGGAAACAGTCTTGCAACTGCACAGGACCATTTTTAGCCTCAATTAGAAACCAGAGTGCATTTGCTAAATGAAAGCAGGCATTTATTCAAGAGCATAAGAAGTCAGATCAAAGGCAAGTAAGATAGAAGCACTACATGATAAACACAACAACAAGTCAACCTTATGATCCCAGAGAGATCTTTGAAAATACAATTAAACACCAGGAACAAACCAACATGCCAATCAAAGATTTGTGTCTTTGAAATCCAGAAAAAAATGAGAATCCATGCTGTGGTGAAAATGTGCTTTGTAATAACCCACTGAAGAGAGAACAGAACCAGCATATTTATAAATGTACTTTGGTTTTACAGGATAACCCCTGTCCCTTTTTAACAAAAAGTACTACTGTTGTAGCGTTGTGTTTTCTTTGTAACAGAGCCTCTTTTTATTTTGCTCAAAGCACAATTTATTATTTTCCTGTTTGTTCACTATTCGTAATATCTACCTAATCCTAGTCAAGGACGAAACAAGTTGGTGAAAACAGCCACTTAAGACAAATGACGTATCACTGGGACTCACGACACAAGCATTTGACTCATCGGATTAATAAAATCATTAAACTGCATAAAAGCCCTTGCCATTCAACTCGGGTCCCCACAGTGTTTCACCTTGTCTGCTTGGCAGCGAGGGGCCTTCTGTCTTATTGAGAAATGAGAGGAGGTTAGTCTCGGCTCTTACAGCTCTCGTCGAGCCCCTCCACTGGCCGGCACGTCTGCCTCGCTCAACGCCATTGATTCCGTGATGCAAGCAAAAGCCAAGTTTGCCGCTCTGATCATTAATCCTGCTGCAGCCTCGCACTTAAACAACAGCACCACTTCTTTCCTGCTTCTTCCACGTATCTGGCATTTATTGAAGTCACGGGGGCATTGGCTAAATGAGGCCTGAGTGATGGAGGATTTTTCACACATGCCCCCCTGCATGTGAAAAATCCTCCATCGCCATAAACTGAAAAATTCCCACTGAAATCAATATTTTATGGTAGCGGAGGATCCCTACTTAACAGATATCAGACAGATGTTTAGATGTTCATTTTGCAAAATGATGGAAATGCTGAGCCAGACAAGACTGAAGCCTGTATTTATCAAATATTAAAAATTACACTCGGCTAACTTCGGAGTAAAAAAGTTCTTCATTGTTAGTCTGTGCACTAAGATACATTTATCAAACTACTTACTTCTACTTAAAGCAGCTACAAGGAATTTTCATTTTGTCTTGATTCTGGCGGCCCCTGTGGATAAAAGCGGTGGCGTTTCCACTGCCTTGTTTCATCTGTTTCAAGGGCAATCCAACTGAATCCGACCCGATAGCAGGCATTAGGAATAAATGAATAGAATATAGCCAATCTTCTTGCTGATTGTCTTGTTTGTTTATGTAGGTAATATAGAGCCATCGGTATTAAACTGAGACTGTTTCATAAGTTAAAAAAATCCTTGTAGTACGTGTGATTAATAAATACGGATGATTAATCACATGCACTCTCTCAGTAGAAATAGCCAATAAGAGACAAGTATTTACTGAACGTCCTGGCCACACCAGAGGGGAAAGCAATTCTTAGCTCTCCAATGACTTTGTATTATGTGAAGGTGCCTCTTTGTCACTTTAGTCTCCTAGCCAACAACAGAAAATGCCTTGAAGCTGCTTTGTGGTGGGATGTACTACCAACAGAGTAAAGAACTCAAGTTTATATGAGCTGCTGAACTGAAAAAAAAAAAGCCAGAGAATAACCAAGCAAGGCCTGGTCTTAAGAAAAAATTGTTTTACCCAGTAATTTGATGAAAAAGTTGTAACTATCAAAGTATTTCACTTCTGGCAATGGCATCATTTCTCCAAGAAAAGCAAGAAGAGGGGACAGTGAGATAGAAAGACAATCTAAAGTTACCTTTGACATGCTGAAATCAAATATTTTTCGCTAGCTACAGGCATATTGTGGTGCAGATTGTTTCCCCCTCTGTTGGGCAGGAGACAGCCATCTCTAACTCTATATTAGAAATTCTTTTAAGAAGCATTTATTCCTAAGTATATCTAATTGTGTGGAATATACCCCCAATGGCAATTAAAATGTAAAATTATCAACAAAGTACTATATTTTATGAACATAATTTATAAATAGGTAATAATAATAGACAGAACTATCCTTGAGCAGGAAAGAAATTCTGTGGCTAACAAGGTAAATCTAACTTATATAACAGGGAGAACTTAATTCCACACTGACAAGTGCAGACAATGAAGTGGCATGGAAAGTTATTGCAAATAAAATCACTGCCAGAAATACTGTGGCTGTCAGCACAACACGGATAGACAGACCACTGAAGAAGAAGTTATGTAACATCCAGTCAAATGTTTAAATTAAATGTAGAACACATGTGAAGAACACATATTCCTACAACTAACATAATATTTATCAAGACCAATAATATTTTCCACAATAACTGCAAGGTCTCTGAAGGTTTCTGCTCACTTTTGTTTATGTACTGCAGCCGTCTACTCTCAACTAACCTAAGAGAGTTATGGAGTATTTTAAATTGTGAGAAATTTGATAGATAGCTTTTATTTTTATGTTTCTGAGTGGGAGTTAAAGTTCCTTACCTTTATCTTTGACTTACGCCCAGACAACTGCATAACTTTGATTTTGGTGCTACAGATATGAAAAAGCACAGGCTATTGTTTCAACATCTTTTCAAAGTCAAAACATGTTCCGGGCTTTTACCTGTTATCTTTTTTAAAGAAAAGGAAATCAAAAAGGAAAACCATTATTTTTAGAATTGCTCCTTTACCCCTGGGAGAGCACCTCCAACACAAGCATCAACACAATAGCCGTGTTGCATGTCCTCAAAACCGCAGTCAAATATGAGTTCTGTGACACCCACACATAGTGTGGCGGAGACACTGTCTGCGAGGAAATTTCACACCAGGTAATTATCTACTGTTTTTCTTTGCCTTTGGGGGGAAGGTGGGCGAGGCCAGCAGAGGAGGGAAGGAGGGGGTGAGGTCTCCCTTACACCCGTAGATGTGAGGGTGAAAATTACACAGATTCCTCCGTGGGCTTGGAGAGCCACCAGACCTCATCAAGCAGCAGGTGAGCGCGTTTTTGCATCTTTCCCCACAATGTCGTCCCATCCAGTATAAATAGAACAGTATGGCGGCACAAGTCACATCTCATTTGGTGTGTTGTGTTTCAGAGCACCTCCGCTGAGACGGTGGGCACCGAGGGCAGCTGGGAGAAAGCAGAGGCTCGCTAATGGACAGGAGCCAGGCCTGGAATTTACAGACCCCGCCGAGAAACCATTCTTCGGGCCCTTCAGTTATACCCTGATGTGTACAAACACACACTGAGCGACATTCAGGGCTTTTTTCCTGTTCCCTTTTGTGTTTGTGGAGTGTAGGCGCTATCTCAACGATCTCAACGATTTTTTCGGTGTTTGCTTGCAGAGATATACTGCATGTTAGTGTTCAGACATTGGCCTTTTATTAAAAAATCAGGTCAGCAGCATATGATTAGACTCAACAACTGCATTGCGTTTTGAGTCTGCAAAATCAAACTTCACACTGTTAGATTGGCCTCCGTGGTGTATTTATTAACAAGAAATCAACAAAGTTGGATCCTATACAAATCTCAATCATGAAATGAAATGAAATGAAATGAAATGTGATCAAAATGTTAATGATCTCTCATTAATACACACAATGTGGGGGCAAATCTAACAGTGCGCAAGCTTATTGAATTGATTGTGATGTACCATCTGTCGTGAAATTGAGTGTGTTCTGCTTTTTTGGAGGCTTTTTTTCCCCCTAAAGCTCTGTCCATTGTTCTACCTTGAAGCAAGAAAACTCCAGTGTGATTTGATGAAAGAATTAAATCAAATAATCAAATATTTGGAAAAAACAAGGTGGAATAGAAGATATCTACTTAAAGAGAAACTGTCATGAAAACATACTGAGACTTCCTTTTCAATTTTGATATTGGACCCTGACTGGTCATTATCAACTTCTAACCTATTGTAACCTGTAGCACTGACATATCAGCATTTTACGTTTTTATGGCCAACTTGTTAGCGAGCAGTTGACTGTTTACACATCCAACAGACCAACATTAGCATTCGTTTGGAGTAACGAGTCCAATATTGACTGTCCTTTTACTTCTTTTACTCTGTTTTTGGTCTCCACCAACTCCTGAGAGAACAATTAGCTCTTCATCTGCTGTGTGCTCCATTAGTCGTTTGTCTGGCTGCTGTTTCTTTCTGGGCAGTACAATGAGTTTTTAGAGCTTTTCTTTACTGAATATCAGCTGCCTGCTGCTGCTGAAATCGGTGAGATTGAACCACAACGTTAAAGTTGTGGGCTAACATTGAGTCAAAAGATGCCAAAGGACTTCTTAGCACTTTGTAAATTCAATATTATTAACACATTTGTCGTATAGCATTGATGACTTTGAGATTTTAGTACAGTTTTGTAATCTCCTCATTGTTTGTATGCAGCACAAATGTCATCCATCATTCAACCAGGTAACTAGACCAAAAGCGGTTAAGCTAAATGACAGAGGCAATGTCAAAGGGACAGGCTCCACCTGACAAACATGTTTAAAATTTGATTTATCAAAATATCAAAAGCTTCTGCAACCAGAGAAAATGTGCTGTTTTGATGCTTCACCACACTTCATCATACAGGCAGATATTATAACAATAGACGCCTTTAAACTGTTTGTATCACACTGAAAGGGGCTCGAAATACTAAATATTCAACAACATATTGCCTTACCTTGCTTTAATACAGAAGGTATTTCGCAAAGCACTGCCTCCACATTTCAGTTGCTTCATTTTTATGCTCGGGGTTTTGCTACAGTGTTTTTGAGATGATGCAAAATCACCTTTACTTTCTACTAAAGACAGAAAAACACACACACAAACACACACAACCAAAAAAAAACAGGACAACCGCAGCAAATCATATCAAACCCTAGTGAGTGAATCAAAGTTTGTTTGCCCAAAAGTTGATGCATACCTTCAGGCTTCATCAGATAAACACTGCACCATAGTAAGTATAGCTATGAGCCAACGGGGGGTTAATACCGTCAGTCTCCTTCATTAGATATACAGTAGGTGCAGGAGAGAACAGGAGAACAATAGAGGACTCACCAGCATCTCAAGAGGCTCCCAGCAAAACATGGATTAGGTGGAGATTATTAAATGTCAGCTCTTAAGACGAATACTTTTTACAGCCTCAAAGTAAATCAATACTACTTATCTTTGATAAAAGAGGCAGAGTAGATGTGCCAGCATAGCAGTCTGACAGCTCTTTCTTTTTCTCCTCTCAAAACCTTTACTAATCGAATTGAAAAATCCCATAGGAGTGTTTTCAAAATGCATTATAGTGCATTTGTGATTTTTACATATGTATGT
Organism: Argyrosomus regius; assembly: GCA_946959425.1. NCBI lineage: Eukaryota > Metazoa > Chordata > Actinopteri > Sciaenidae > Argyrosomus > Argyrosomus regius. The sequence continues at coordinate 22,617,266 of OX336882.1, forward strand.
GTTTGTTTCTTTGTTATATTAGTGTGTTGTCCAAAATCTCCTTTTTCATTTTTTGCTGCTTGACAGTCTCGCTCTTTGTTTTTCATTTAAAAAAGGCTTTACAAATCAAATTTGAAATTCTACTGGCATGTTTCCAGCTTACAACACAATAGCACTCAGAATCTGTCATTTTTGAGACAACCAACTCTTTCAGGATATTATTGGGTAGTTCAAAATCTCTTCTGCTCAGTCTGTCTGTCTTTCTTGCTTGTCTGTCTGCCTTGCTGTAGATATCAGTGATATTTTCAGGTGCACATGAAACTCCTGGTGTACTGCATTTGTCTCTCTCTATATATATTTCTGTCTCTTCCTCGGTCTGTAGCAGCGCTAATACCAATGATTTCTCTGAACATTCTGCTTCATGCTGAAAAATCCATTTTCTCAAAGGCGCACAGATTGACATCTGCAAATATTGATGGTAAACAAACCAATCAGTACGGCTCTGTCGATAACTATATGGAGCCTGCTCGCGGACCTCATCTCCGCGCTTTCAAAAGAAGTGCAGGATGCACTGCGCTCCGCCTGATCCCACATTACTCTTGCAACGATGCAGGCACTGGCAGTTTGAAGTTTCAAGTGCCTCCACCCAAAGAGTGTGTGCCATTACTGCACCTGCTCTGCATATGTGTGTGTGTGTGTGTGTGTGTGTGTGTGTGTGCATACATTTTTGAACATTTGTAGCGCACCCTCAGTGCTTCCTCAGTGCCTGCATCCAAATCATAATTACAATGTAATATCACGCGTAAGGCAGTGCCCCTGCTGTTGTTTCACTTTCTCCTTCTCTTCCCTTCTATGAATATCAAATGCTCTCATGCTGTGCCCTGAAAGCTGCACAGCTCTTTCCCAGACACACACATACGTTGTGGGTGTGTGTGTGCGTCTTAGAGGGGAGGGGTGGGTAGTTGGATAGTACTTTCCTCCTCCGGCTTTGACAGGAAAAGCCAGCGGCGGGACCTCGATTTTAAAAATACGCCTAGAATCCCTCTGGTCTGTTGTTACCCCTGTCCAAGCAAGACAACCTTACATCCTATTCAGCTGTCCTCTGTAGGGTGTACATGATATTTCTTATTCATGTCACATAAACTGCAGAAATCACAAAGGCTATCTCAGATGCAGTGTGAGGCTATATGCCAGAGTCTTGGCATGGCTGTGATATCAAATAGATGAAGCCTGCGAGGCTGTAACTATGGCAGAAAAGAGGACATCTGTCAAACGCTCACTCAAAAGAGTCATTCTTTGTGAAGGACTACTGAAATACAACTATTTTGGTATATGAAATTCTTGTTTGTTATTCAGTTGTCCACCATGTAGTACTGTACTGTGCATGCATTGGTTTTCCAGTGTATTTCCTCGAATAGTTTTGAGGGTTTTTTGTTCCCTCGGAGAATAGATTTTCCAAGGGATCATTTGACAGATGTTGTCTTTTCAACCCACATTTTTTCAACACATTCAAGAAGAAAGTAGCACTTTTTCACACTTCGCAGTGTTTATTGAGTAAAGCACTAATTCAAAGAAAGTGCCTGAAGCAGTAATATAAACAGATTATCCATTCAGCTCAGGACTGGGGGTCTCTTTTATCTATGAATCAGAATCGACAAACATGTAGTACACATTCTAATGTTTTCTCTGCAGGCAACAAACAGATGCAAACACAAACAAATTCAGTGCTGTTTGTGGAGATAGATAATATCAATTTGTGTGAAATGGAGGATGTTTAACTTTGTTAAAGTGGTGACTGACAGACAGGAAAGACCATTTTTAGACATGGATCTCAGTAAACCTGGCAAAAATCAATCAATGCAGGCATTTTTCACTGGTTGCAATAAAACCAGGAGAGAAGACTTTATTTGGGGCTATTTTTTTTCTGTGTTATGCCACCATGGCATATTGAATGACAAGATACCACCATATATCAAACATCTTCTGGTAACACATAGATGTGAAAATGTTCAAATAAATTTTACACTTGCAATCTTTTTTTTTTTTATCACTGAATAGTTCCATCTCCTAAATATTATGTTTATATACAATTATTTTGCAACAGCAAATGCCAGCCAAACTCTTTTTTTTTTTTTTTTTAGTTTCCTTTTTTCTACAAGTCGCAAAATGTTGACAGTCTATTGAATGTGTCAGCAAAATGTTCACTGACTGGTAGCAGCTACAGCATCATTGAACTGCATGTTTACTTACTCACAGCACTTAAGAGAAAGACTGTGGTCTTGTTTGATACAGAAAAAGTCTGCAGTGACTTGAAGCTTGACACAGCTGGCTGTATTAACATTTAACCAAAACACATTTTTTTCCTAACCTTAAAGGGAACTTGTGATACTTTTCAACCTGGAAAGGATCCCTACAGCGTTAGACACAAGATCCGTTTTGTTTAAATAGAAACAAATAACAGAGAGAACCAATCGAGGCAGCGGTAAACCAGCAACTTCTCTGTTCTGCCACGTAAAATTACTGTTTCTTTTTTCAATTGAGTTTGGTTGCCTTGAACAGAGCAATATAGTGGCTGTGTCTGGTGAAACAAAAAGGATCTTACTCTGTAACAAAATGTCGATCTCTGTAGGGATCCTTTTAATAATGTTGTCAGACACTTATAATAACAATCTGAGCCTGTCAGTGGTAAAAACAAGCACTTTTAGTGGACATACACAGATGGTGCGCAATTGCCCCGAAGGACTACACATTGCAGCCTTCTCGCTCAATACTGGACCAATTTCAAAAATTGTTGTCCCCATTAGTCACTTAGACACAAAAACATGGGAAAATAGGTTCCACGTCGAAAAATACCTAAGTCTGCCTGTAGCCGAAGTGCTTTTGTTGCTTAAACCTAAACACAATTTGGATTCAGCGACAGCAATAATATAATAAATAACATGCAACATAATTATCTGGAGCATATTCATATCAAATGTACATTTTGCTTTGTCCATTTCTCCACTGCTCTTTACTCCCACTATTAAATTATCTATAAATCAAATTATCAAATGAAATCTATATGCCACAACAGGCAGAAAATAAAACATTTTTTACTTTTAATAATCTTGACTGCAGCTCTTAGTTTGCCATATTCTGTGACTGTAAGACATTAACTGAACCTTACAGGATTCAGTCAAGTGACAGAGATGCTGCGGTGCGAGTCAAAATCCATTTGGCTGTGATTTAGTGGAAAATGCCAGAATATCAAATCAGATTAATCTAATGAGGAACATTACGAGGAAAAAACATTCACACTACTTGGCTGCAAATACATAAACATTTTGGCTATAGTTCGTTTCTGGTGCTGCTTCTGCTGCTGCTTCGCTTTTACCATGTGCTTTGTTGTCAATGTGTTAATAATAGTGTCACACCTAACTCTAACTAAGTAAAAAACTATAACAGCAGCACAGATTTCACACAGGTACATGCTTATTCTTCTGTCACAGCTTACATTAACATTCTTCATTAGATATGGAAGATATGGAAAAATAAATCAATTCAGCAGCATTCTCCACATTGGTAAGGTGCTTCTGTTGCATGATGTCTCATGGGAACAAGTGAGATGATGGCTGCAAATTAATTTGTGACACTTGGAATTGATTTTCTAATCCCGCATGGTATTTGATAAATAACCCTTCAGAAAACGAACACCTCAGACGATAAATACAGTTATTATCTCTTCGAGGGATAATTAGTGCTTCCTGCAAAGACGAAGCACCCTTGGTCCTCTGCTGCATCGCTGCAACCCCAAAAGTAACACAACTAATAAAAGTAACATTATTCAATGATCCACAAACAAAAGGAACATTATATCATTTCGGCCGTAGGTGATGCTGGATTGCTTCATGGTCACAGGTGGTGTGAGAGACGAATGTATAAACAGCAACAGCTTTCCCAGAAGGCACTAAAGTATAAGGAGTAATATTTAGCCAATTATGAAGTGTGGTTGTGAAGTTATTAAACTTACCTGAGGGCACGTTCTGACAATTAAATAACTTTTGGATGCTGTCATTAGACCGGTTTTCTGTGCCTCCGCACTCTCATTAATGGACTTGTCATATCCTCCCTGCCTTAATTGACAAAGTGTTTATTTGTTGGTGCTGAAGGTATAAGTCAAATCATCTTTAATGGTCCTACTAACTGTTCTATTTTGGTGAAGTCACCAAGTGTTTTTACCAAAAAGGGGGTCTTGTAAACGTCCAGTGTGTAAGTAGGTTCTCCTAGGGCAAGGTGAGGTTAGCATCACCGCAAGATGCCACTAAATCACATCTAAATTTTATTCATATTAAGCGCAAGATTGAAAATGCATTATCAGCCTGCCCAATTCCAAAGTAGGGAACATGTGTGAGGGAGGTTTTCTGAAGCTGTTTGACCATCCAAAAAAAAGTACTAGCCTCACAGAGAAAACTCTTCATCTTGTTTTGTGATTGCTATCTTTCTTCAGTGTTATCTCTGCACCTGCAGTTGAAGCAGTCATCGGGGTTCAACTAAACGATCAAACATGTGCAGCAAAATGTCCTCAAATGGTCTCTATCATCTAATGTGGCTCCATTTTGGGGTTCTGAATATGAGAAGGTTTAAGTACCCCTAGAGTAAAGTATATCAAGTCCTTCTAGCTCTCATTTTAAAATTCATGGGAAAAAAGTTCCCTTTTGCCTGTTTCGACACGCTGAGATTTAGTCTTTTCGATCCACCCTGCAAAATAATACTTATCATTCTGGTAAGGACTTTTGCCATAACGCCAAATTAGTGTGTCTGATGCCTCCCTATCACAACGACTATTGTTTTACTCTCTGTGTACTGCAAAGTAGCAGGCAGAGAGGCTGCGAGGGGCTTTGTCCGAGTGGAATGGAGCCTCACTGACAGTATGGCATTCACTCTAAATGTAAATGAGAGGGTTTTAGGCGCGTGCTGGTCAGGTAACATACGCCTACAGTAGAACGTGCTCCTTTAGTCTGGTCTCAAAGATGACAAATGCTGTTATCCAAAAGGAGGCCCACCGATTGCCATCACACTCCAATGTCATACATAAAATGCATGTAGTATGAAGGGGAGGCAGAGTAGGCTACACACGAGTGGAGACAGAGGGGCAGAGATGTGCATGCATACTAGCACATGGACACTTGAGTATAGAGGCAAACAATGCGGTATTCATCAGCGTCTACACGCATGCTCACATTTGCAAATATAAATACACACACAATTGGCATAATCCGACACTCCCAGTCATCAGATGAAAAACATAGTATCTTCAGATCACAGCAGGTAGGTAGAAGAGAACAGCTGCTTATTTCTGTTTTGGTTAAAATCACCATCCCTGACTGCCAACTCTTTTCTCTACTGCATCACGTATACACATCACAACACCCTTTTTATGGGTTTTATATTTCTTTAATGGCTTGGGTGGATGGTCGGTCAGCTTTCAGAGTATTTTATCTTCACATTTGCATTCTTAATTATTCACAAAAAGATGTTTATTTAATTTACATGACCTGGTGAATCCATTAGAAAGCTACTCTCCCTTAAAAAAAAAATCCAATTCAGTCAGGATGCTCTTATTTTGTGCATTCAAAAAAAAGAAAGAAAGAAAGAAAGAAAGAAACCTTGCATTATATTGGCTTAAATTAAAGGAATCTTGAGTTATATAATATTTCAAAATAACTGGAAAAATAATTTTAAAAAAATACTGTTTATTGCATTTCCATTAATCTACATGGAGAGACAAGAACGGCTGTGAGGTATTGAAATCTATTTCAGAACACAATGTGTTTTCTCAGCAGTACATCTCTTCTATTAAGAAGCATTTTGCTATTGAGGAAAATCAAGATTACATAACATTGCAGTACACCTCCTGGTAAAAACAAGAAATATGGCTATCCATAAACTTATTTTGAGATCCTGTTTTTCGAGCTGTTGCTGATGATGAAGCTCTGGATCTAGTTAAAAATCAAAATATGTAATTTATTGTATTTCATCCTACATTGCAGCTAAATAAATATAATAGATACAACAGATACAAATATATTATCATCTCATGTGCAAGGCTGGCAGTAAGTTCCCAGATGAATTAGGTATGTTAAAATAATTTCTAACCTTAGCTTTCCTTTTGTCCCAGTCAGCCCCCTCTTTGGAAATATGGTGTTGTCATTCATGCAAGATCCTAATTCAAATAAAAATACAGCATTCAAATAAATGATGAGTGAAAGAAGTGAGGTTATGAAGAGGCAGAGCAAGGGGTCACAGAACTGTAATGCAGTTTAAATAAAGGATACTTTCTTTATTGTGCTCATTGAAACATGAGGCAGCTTTTTGAACAGAAATCCCTGTAATAGATTCAGTGTGACGACATATCATTGTACAAATGGAAAGTATGCCTACTGCTCCCTAATGACAGCTTAGTGATATGAGCGTTTACTGTATTTACGCATCTGCAATCTACCTCCAATTATTGGAAGCAGAGATGCTATTTACCGTTATAGCTCCATCCATTCATCTATTTATCTCATCTGCTTTTTTATATTCAGGGTCAGCAGGAGGCTGAAACTTCACACAGACTGGATTTTCACAAAAGAAACACCATGAACAGATTACCATTCTATCATGGGTTAACAAATATACAAAGACATACACATTCACACTTACTTGCATGTTTTTGGACTAAGGAAAAAGAGCAGATAAATCAGACGAAAGATACGATGAGAACATACAAACTCCATACAGAGAGACCAACCAATGGACCATATGTGCTCTTTGTCCATGTGCATCTCTTTGCTACAAACCAGAGTCCAATCTTGAATGTTGGTTAACTTTGTATGAATATGTCCAGAGCTTATTTATAAGCGTATTTAGATGCACATAAACCAGGAAAATGACCAAATCTGAGCAAATAAATAAAGTCTGGCAGGCTAAACGCTCCGCTTCTGAAACGCTTCCGGTGGGGTTTGAAGTCGCATAGAGGGCGGACCAGAGATGGGGAGTCGAGTGACTTCACTCAAGTCAGACTTAAGTCGCCAGATTGAGGACTTAACACTGATAAAAGACTTTACTTGACTTTGACTTGCTATTCATGACTTGAGACTTGACTTAGACTTGCATGAAATGACTCGACAAGTCATTGCTGATATTTTTTCCGTGGCCAGATAATTTCATACATCTATTATTAATGGCCCGCCAGTAAATCGCACTCCCACCACTCATACTACAAATCCCACAATGCACTGCAACAGCTGACACACAGGTCAAGACCTGTGCACCACCTCTAACCCCGTTCCCTTCAGTTGTTTATTGACACACTAATCAGTGGTCCAGCATTGACAACTTAGCGACTTTGTCGCTATATTTTAGCGACTTTTCACTTTTTCCTCTAGCGATTTGTTTTTTTCCCAAAAAGCGACTAGGACTTTTCTGGAGTTATTGGAGACTCTGACGTGACGACGTCAACGAGCAGCGGGAGACCTGGACAGAGGGAGAGGAGAAATAAAAGCGAACTGGCGGCTCAAGGGAAGAAATGTATAGTCATTTTAACGCAAAATAAACTATATCGATATTAACGATATGGTCTCGTGCTATATCGCGTTTGAAAATATATTGATATAGATTAAAATATCGATGTATCGCCCAGCCCCAGTACAATGTACAGTGAATCAACATAGCCTACCCTTCCTAGGGGTCCTTGGAAGCTCATTGCAACTCTAGTTTTATGTTTGACAGACAGTGACATTATTCATGCGCTCATTTAGCCTAATACAGTCTATGGTTTTACTTTACCACATAATAGTGAGGGGCTGTATATTTAATGAGAAATTAGAGATGACAGCTTAGTAGAGAAGCATGGACAACATTTTCAAATGTTAACATCTTTAATTGATTTTGATTAAAAAATATTTTAATTGCAATGTTACCTATGTATTTAATGGAATACTATGCAATGAAAACATGAGCCATAGACATGGACATAGAAGTCATACTTGTTCAAGTTCATCCTTTGATGCAATGTTTTTTGCGACATATTGAAATTTTTTTTGCACATAAAAGTCCAGCACTTTAAGACGGTTGTCATCCAGCTTATTATATTTCTATGACTTGACTTGTGACTTGCTTGACCTAAGCTATGACTTGACTTGTATTGACTCGACTCTCACAAAAATGACTCGGGACTTGCTTGAGACTTGCACATGTGTGACTTACTCCCACCTCTGGGGCACACCAAAACTGCGTTGCAGGCGCAATGTGACAGATATGTGCCCAGTGGGGTTTCGAGGTTATGGGTTTTTTAGAAGAAAAGATCAAGATTCAGTTCAGTAGGAATTGATTATTTAAAGCAAGGGTAAGTAATTGAATGTGTAGTTCTGTCACAAAAGATTTTTACCAGCTCTGTTTGGAATATCTGGCTCCAAAATTGCAGATAAAGAAGCACAGCTCAATGCCATCGTAGTAGATAAAAAAGTAGAAGTATTTCTAATAACAATGTCCCAGCAAGTCATAACAGTGTGACGGTGAGCCAGCATGAACAATACCAGGACCCTGAAACTAAAGCAACCAAATGGAATTCGGCCATCATTCATTTTACTTTACACCTGTGCTTTTTCTACTACAGACATGTTAAAATGTCTTCAGTGAACACAGTCAGTTAAAGATTAAAGCAGTCCCTCTAGCTATATTTTGGCTATTGTTAAAAAATACTACAAATTAACTATATGTCTATTTGTTGACTCTGTAGTATGATATCATAGCCTGCAACACCCACTCTTACAGTGGGCAAAGCATTGATTGTGGTTGCACCAATGTGACCGTGACTTCAGCCTGAAATTTCAAAGGTGAAGAACATATGTGCTTTTTACAGACAGTTCCAGACTTGGTGGATCAGAGCACTGTGAAGTTCCCTGAGGGCAGGACTGATGATACATTCAAAGCCAGAAAATCTCTGTGTGCTGTTAAAATGCATTCTGTAATGCAAACAAATGATCAAAAAGCAGTGCAGAGAGTTGCTATCCAAAGAACAGAGTGAAGCTTTAAAGCAGCACAGGGGCCTGGCAGGCAGGGCCACAACCTTAACTGCAGGTGTGCTCCTGCAGAGGGAAGGACGGAGCGTGGAGTGGGGGCTAATGGAGGGCCTGAGCCATGTAGAAGGCTGGCGCAGGGACGTGATTGTATATACTGTGAGTTGTCTGTGTGAGTGTGTGTTCATAAAGGAAAGAATCAGCACCAGAACACACATAGCACCTCCCTGAAGGCAACCAGATAGGTAGGAGGTTGAGTGGCAGTAAACTGCCTTCCAGTTCCCAGTTCCATCAGAGCACCACCTGCAGGAGAAAAACTTTCACAACACACACTTCCACAAAGTGTCAACGGGCACACACACACACATTCGCCTACCTACACACACACACACACATGCTGAGGCCTCCTCCGGGCACCTTTCTTCAGACTGTCAATCTGTAGGCCCCCCTCCCTTCTTTGTCCCGTTGGCCTATTGAAGAATTTTATCTTGCAAGAGGCACCTAGAGAGGATATACACAGCACTAAGTATGAAGAAAACAAATTTCCTATCATAAACAGCCTGTGGCTAATCTTTGAAGACTCCTTTGAGTATTCAATTCAAACATGAGCTTGTGCCATGCTGTCAAACAAATAATCTGTGTTAAGGTAGTGCTCAGTGACACAAAATGGGAGGGATAGAAGAAATTAAGCTTAAATAAAACTTAGTGGTAGGACTCTGAAGAGATTTCAAAATAGCAAAGTGTTTTGCAGCTATAACTCCATCATAGATTTTTTAGTTTTTAAGAGAACCAAAAATTCCAGATTTTCTCAAAAAGGGTCGACTTAAACGGTCGATTTAAACAGAAGCAACCATGAAGTACATTACCTTAACGTTTCAATTAGCACTGAGCTGTTTGTGTCAGTGTGCATGTGCTGGGTTATTGTTGCACTGGAAAACAAAAGTCCTCTGAGTACCTTTGTTGGGGAGGACGTTTAATCCAAATTTATGCAGCTCAGGTAGAGCTTCAGGTCAAGGACAGTGTGGGCTTGGATCCGACGGCCATGTTGTAAACAGAGCAGCCACTTACCTGCCAATCACCAGCCCATCGCTGGAGGACCGGACACGGATCTGCAATATCCACAGTCAGCAGGCAAACAAGGTGTGTGTGTGTGTGTGTGTGTGTGTGTGTGTGTGTGTGTGTGTGTGCAGAGAGAGCTTTGCATCCAGAGTGCTTTTGACCTCCAGGGTGAGACAATTTGGAGTTCCTTCAAGCTGTATGAGTGGAGACAGCGTGGCAGACCTCTCTGAACCGTCCTCCTCTATCACACCGCCGGTTAGTCTTAATCAGAACCGACATATTGTCTGTCTGTCAGTTCATTCAGCGGCCATGTTGCCTTCAAAGTTTGTGCTATTGCCAGAAATTGCTTTCTGAGCTATGGGATGAAGGACAAAATAAGAGTTGCACAATGTGAAAGTGCAGCTATAAATTGCCTTCTTGTGTGTGAAGGCTTTCATAATAGTCATAATGCTTGAAATACAGATGCAAAGAATATAGCTCACACAAAGGCAGTGCCATTATTTTCAGCAGTGCTCCCATGGTAAATTAAAATCCCTCGTTCTCTGCCTAACCTCGCTTTCCATCTCTCTTGTCTGGCCCTGATTGGTAGATGGGATCCATTAAAATGTCCAAATGAGATTTGTCTTGCATTACTTTTCAGAGAGACAAGTGAAAATGACTAAAAATACAGTAAATAGAAAAGCGACCTAGATGTAGATGCAATAAAGCCTTGAGCTAAGCAGGGGCTTTTAAATTATTAGGTGAGCACTGGGCACAGTGCGTGATGATATTTGCATTTTTATTTTTGAGTTAAATTCTCACAAACCTAATCATTTCATTTCTGCAAATGTGAGCCATTTATAAGACTCCTACATGATGAAGCTTTCCAGTCTCCCATAGGCAGAGAATGGCAGACTAATGAAACAAGTTAGTCCGCATGGTATTTTAGTCCCTTTTTTTTTATTATTATTTATATATTTCTCTGTTATGCAGATGCTTGCTGCAGTGCAGACAGCGGCAAAACCTAGATGTGCAAAATGTTTTTACCAGTGCCTGTGAGCAAGGCTTCAGAGTTACTGGAATAAACACACATGAAAAGGACACCCCCACATCCACAGTCACATGACAAATGTCTTTACTGCCAGCTACCCAAAGGAAACTTTTAAATAAGTTCATTAAAATGTAGACATTCGTTGGCAATTTCCGTTGGGAGGATTAGTTGGAAAATTGTAATGGAATTTATTATAACCGGAAATAAAATGTTCTTCACAACGGAGATATTGCAACAAAGTTTTGAAGTTTTGAGTGCCCTTCTTCACCAGAGCTAAAACAATATGCAGTCATTTCTGTGATTTACTGGGTCTAAAAATCAAATTGAGATTGCATATCCATATAATAGATCTAGTCATTATTACCATGGGGAGATATAAGGACTTGGAGTTCCATTCCCCTACAGCTGCAGTACAGCTTTCATCTCGGTGTGATTGCTCAATTGCATGTTTATCATCCATGACATTGGGGAAATGTTTCTTTCTCAGAGTCACCTCATAAAACCCTCATTTACAAAAGTTTAGCTGAGATTAGTCCATTAGCCAAATTACCTAGCCAAGCAGTTGATTTCCAGACGCAGTGTCTTCAATCTGCAGCACAGCATGGGACCTCACTCTGAGAAGAAATAAGAGAGAGTGAGAGGAAGAAGCTCAAAGTACATGGGAAAGCACTCGGGCCGGGGGAACTATCTGTGAACTCTGCAGTGGTGCACAAGTTAGACAACCTTTACCTTTTCCTTGGGTTCAACTTTAAGGAGTAAAACATGCACTACTTATAATGTCAGCTACCTTCATAAAAGCCAGTTCTGGCACGTCCTGCTTGCACTTAATTGAAGGATCAGATGAGGCAAGAGTTCGTTCTGAGTGTTCTTCACAGCCAGGGGTAAATATCAGTATGATGCCGGGCGTATGCAGCATGAATTTTAGTAACCCCTTCACCTCTCTGATTAGAAGTCTGATTTCTGACTACACGGTTAAAGTGGGCAGGGACTCTTAAAAAGGGTTTCTTAAGGGCTCTTTTTAGAAGATGTCTCAGTTTGGTTGCCCTCATATAAGGTCAATAAGTAATTTTTTTGCAAAGGCACATTCACCACATTGCAAACTCAATACTGTCTGCCTTCTTCTTATTTTTTCATTATCACTCAACGGCTGAGGGAGAGATTAAAAGGCATTCATTCAAAAGTACAATTACTCTTTACTTCAACTCTTTCTCACTCGAGTCTCTCTTCCTGCTCTGCTCTTTGGGACAGTTCTGGTGTCTAAACTAAGGCTTGACCTCCTATTTAAATAAGTTAATGCAGTGGCCTGTTTGTGGGAAGAGAAATAGGGGGAAGCCTGTATCAGTTCCATACAGTTGGCTCCGGGGAGAATTTGATTCCTTTTCATCTGTCACTCTCAAGGTGTCATTCTCCACCCCAGGTTGTTATCACCACAGAGGCCCTGACAGTTTCAAGCCGCTTCCTCAAGGAAAAAAAAGAAAAGAAAAAATCGTCACAAAGCTCGGCAATGAATGCTTCTGGAAGGAGACGAAAGTGACATATCATTTGTGCACAGACGTCGACTGATTCTGCATTACACACCGTTCTAATAAACAGAGAGAACCAAAGCACAATGTTCATTTTGTGGTATTTAAGGGTATTTTATGGATTTGTTTGTAAGGTTTTCCTAAAACCCATTGTAATAGTTATAATAACATTTTGTTACGCATTAGAAGGCCAGTGTAAACAAAGCCATGCATAGTATGGGTTTTCCAGTATGCTGTGGTAAGATATGGTGTTTAGCTGACATATGCACAGAAACAGCAGCCGTATGAGAGCACAGCACTGAGCTGACATTTCAAGTCAAGAGTAGACCACAATGTGATTGAATCATAATAATGTTTTGATAATGTATAACTGATATAAAAGTGCACAGTGATTTTATAATAGATATCTGTGAAAATGTGCAATCTCTTGAATCTGTAATAACTGCTTTTTTGGCTGCTTAGGAGCAGTGGAAACAAGCTTTAAACACAACACTGACATTACCACCTTTTAAATTGATAAAGCAAATAAACAGTTGGCTATTTACAGATCCAGGGAAATAATAGCATTTATTTTCAGTCGTGTTTCTGACCACCTGATGAATTCATTCACCCCAAATCTTCAGTCCAATATTTACTCTCTCTCACTCTCTCTATGTTCACTGTCTAGTTGTTAACTCTGTCTCTTGCTTTGTGTTGGGTGTGTAGCATGCAGTGTGTTGCATGAGACCAACTCTCTAAAACTGTATCTGGCCTTATCAGTTAAGGCACACCACAGATCATTTTCATTGATGCAATAATATGTGAGAATGTGGAAACATTTTTCACCTCATCGACCTCGTCTGCCGCATGGGTGTGCTGATCAGAGTGCAATATATTGCATTATATTAATTAATTCCAGCACACTAAATATGCAACATATTGCATTCATTATTGATAGCTACAGTCGGATAATGTAAGCTACCTGCAATGGAATAGAAGTCTGTGTTTATGGCCAGACTGGGCAAGTAGCCTGAAAATGCAGCAAACATTTTTTATACCTCTGATCCTCATACTGAACCTCATGACACCAGTGTTGAATCCCCTGTGCTATGTGGTAGAAATTCAATAGTATGCTTCTGTACAGTCTGATTCATTTGTCATTAATTTGCATGCAATTTTTTGTACATATCAAGGAGGATTTTTATACATCTGGATCCCACAGCCGGAGTACAGCCCTCTCCAGACAAATATAGCTTTAGTTACAACAGAAATGTACCTGATTTAAAAGTGAGCCATCACTGTCAGAGCATGAAGATTACAATTATGCTTGCAGTGTCACGGCTTTGAATTTAAGCTGTAATAGTTGTAGCATTTCATCTTCCTCTCAATATTTAATGAAAAACTCTAACAGATCCTCCTAATTCAGTCATACTGTATATCAACAATGTGCGCAGGTCAACATACAGTGCATACAGTACATGACTTGTGGTAATTTGCTTAACTTTCCAAGAAAAATATGAAGACTCTGCTCTCTTCTAGGAGTGTATATCTGACTTTTTAGGCCTACTGTTTGGCATTGTTTGTGTGTGGCTGTGAATCACCTGACTGTATGTTCTTGGAAGTTGAGAGCACAACTAAATTTAGACTTAGCCGTAGAGACGTCGTAGGAATCAGCCTAAGGATTCGTCACCTTCATACAGAACTGCTTCTGTCGCCTGACATTACATGTCCATGATTCGCAGTGGCGCCACTCACTGATCCAGTTTTATTTCGGACTGCAGCAGAAAGCTTTGTTGTGTATAAATGCTTGGGAAAATGTAGCTCGTGTGGATGCTACCAAACTACTTGATCAATAAAAGAGCTAATCTACTGAAAGGCTATTTGATTCAGAAAAAAGTAATGGTACCACCACACTACTGAGAAATGGACTTAAACTAACTTTGTTACTTGGAGTGACACCCAGTGACCCAACACTGGTCCGCTTTTGACTATAAAACTTTGAGTAAAATACTAGACTCTGTGGGAAAGATAACAGAATGACTTACCTTTTTTCTTTGCTCAACCTGATCTGAAATGATGACTGGATCAGCTAACACCTAATCATGACATCAGCCTTGCCTCCATTTGGCACATCTTTGGCCGATCTCATATTATCCACTGCTGAGATGAGAGAGTGCCTTCTTCAGCGGAGAATCCCTCCTCTGCCCTCCCTGACACTTCCCTTCCGTCTTCACATCTCTCGAGGAGAAGAAAAATAGAAACACACAGTGACGCGAGAAATCCCCTGACACCCAGAGATTGTAATAATCTCTTCTCTTCTTTACATTCTTCGGTTCCTAATACGTTCCCACAAAAACAAATTTATGGTAATCCCCCGTCGCATATCCATTGCTGTTGTCAAATCCACATGAGGGCAGCCAAACATGCTTTTTCTCTCCGTTCTGTATTCGTAAGTACGGAAGCACAACAGCATTGTGCTCTATAATAATTACTTTAAGCACACTTTCAATCACATACTTTTGCAGCCGTATTTAATGTAGATTTTGGATTACCATATCACTGCAGTGATTTTGAAGTTCACATAATTCAGCACTCCCTGGATCTAATGCTTGAATTCCTTATAGTGCAAGATGAACACATGCTAATCTTCTTTGATGTTCAAGGAATGTATGTACATATGTATAGCTCACACAATGGCCTATGTTCTTAGTCACAGTCCGAAGCTAGCAGACTGGCAAAAATTAACTTATGTGAAGAGGGTTGTATGTAATTAATGGAGCGACACCACTGTTGGCTTGGCAGATTATGATTACAAGCTCAGTGTTTTCCTCTCGGTTAACCACTGGCAGCCAAATTCCTGTACATGCATGTGTGTTTACGTGTGTGTGTGTGTGTGTGTGTGTGTGTAAGAGACAGAGAGAGACAGAGAGATTATGGCAGTGATATAAACGCCTTTAAAATGGTGAATTGTCATTTACACTTAGTTTTTTGTAGGGACCAAGCAAATTAGATATAACATGTCTATTAGTGAGTTTTAGTTTAGTTTAGTTTCTTTAAAGTTTTTTTGAACCTTTGAGTTTTTGTGCTAAGCTAAGCTAACCTGCTCATGGCTACAGCTACAAATGTAGCATGCAGACTTTAGTCGTATCGAAGCAGCAACCTCCGTGGCTGTGTGGAGAAGCTTATAAAGAAGTACCAAAAACCGCAGTCCCTCAGACGTCCACTTGAGGCTGGCTACAGGACAAGTCAATCTACATAAGCCCCCATGTTAAAATGTCCAACTTCACAGCAGAAATAGACATGTTTACAGCCTGGTACAAAAAACGGTTTTGGTTCATGACAACTGTACTGAGGGTGAATTTTTATAGAACTCACCCATTCAAATCATATTAACGCTTAAAGTTATGCATATTTAACAGCATAGCCGCTTTGATTGACAGACGGGTCCCATTACAGGTGGCTTGTTTGATCAACCAGGCGTCATTCAGCCCACTTCAGCTCCACTGACGATCCATATCTTAGCTGATTTTTACATTAGCCAGGAGGTGGTGGAGGTAGGGCTGTCAAGATGGCAGCGGCCAGAGCTACCACATTCTGAGCTTCACATACGGCTCAACATAAACCTATGGGGACGTCAAGTAGCAACGTCCATATTTATACCGTCTATGGTGGTATCAATCTTGTCATCTAAATGTTAATTACCCCTTTAAGACAGAGCCTGGTTGAATATGAATCTGCACGTTTGCGTATCACCATGTGTGCGCGCATTGTGGTTAATGTGTGTGTGCACATGCATGTACGGTAAAGCTTAAGTGCACGCTGCCAGTAATGGCACGGTGGTAGCTTTCATATACAGCTGAGCTGTGTGCGGTTTGGCTGCTAATAGGTTTTATGTGAGTGGCCCTGCTGCTGCTGTCTAAAGGTAATATGTCACAGTCCAAGTCCCCCTGGCCGTGCGGTCTGTCTCACCACCGTCCTGCCCCACTCCATCAAGTCGTCCCTCTGCACAGACTAGCCTCTGGGGGAGACGCCTGCCCAGGAGTGTCTAGAAGTCTTTAGGTAATGCTAGATAGAGATATAGGACTGCAGTAGTGTGTTTGTGTGTGTGTTTGAGAGAGAGAGAGAAAGGCTCAGAGGTTTTCATAGTGTGTGTACAGCACAGGCATGTGTGTGTGGTTGCAGAAACCACTTTCCTGCAAACTGCTTTCTGTTGAAGAAAAGAATATTGCCTTGACTGTCAAGTAAAAGAAAGAGACAGAGACAAATGAAATGGGTAATTATTGTAAGGTCTCACATTCAAGACCATCTGCTGCTTGTATTTTGTTTTTTTCTTTTTAGCTTGAAGCCTCTGTTTATCTGAATGTCATAATTAATCACTCGGATTCAGGATCACTGACATTTGGAAGTTCACCATCAAGCCTGTATGTTCTGACATTGATTCTCTGTCAATTTTTGATGCCTAAATACCCAAGAACGTGTCTACAATATTATTTCAGGATATGAGCTGTAAGCTATAATTGCAGCAAGTGTAAATTTGTTATTGACACTTTATGGGAATTTTGTCAACCAGGGTTTTACTGTCAAATTTTATAATCAGACGTCATGACTGTTGGTCAAGACAACATTTTATTAATTAATTACATTGTGGGGACTTAGTAAACAAGACTCTGGCAAGAAGCATGTCCAGCAAAATAAGCAGTGTTTTAGAAATAATATTCAAAAGAATAAGCAGAAATCATCTTAACTCTTTAAAGCAGTTAGTTAGAAATGACATGTATTCATTTATTTCACGTTTCTTTGTCAGATGTTTTTATTATTTATTAATCTATTTCATCATTTAATATGTCAAGAATTCAGTGAATATTTTGTTTTTGATTATCATTAATTATTATTTGTTGTGTTACTACATCAAGTTTACACACATGGGTCAAAAATTACCTACATGTATCACTGTGGAACCTTTGATATTTGGAAATGTTTGCACTGCAGACAACTAATCACCTGCCACACATTTCACAAATCAACACAGCTGCTCAACCCAAGGCATCATGGGATTGACAGTGGATATCTAACAACAATTCTTTTCTTTCAAGACGGAAAATTGGATACATAATCACAGAAGACTTTTGATGTTCATTGTTCGAAGAACTGAGCTCCTTTAAGGAATAAGACAGTGTGTAGTGTGTGTGTGGAGCAAGTGTGGGGATCAGCAAGTGAGAGACAGTGAATGTGAGTGGAGCAGAGGAGAAGGTTGGCATTGAAGTTGTCAATCTGGTAGTAAATGTATAGTGTAGATTACAGTGTGTAGTTAAGAATTGCTGCAGCTTCTCAAGACCAAGAAAAGTCTTGACTGTTTCCCAACTGTTGGAAAAGTGAAGGTGGTTACCCCCAAACAGTTAGCTCTGGCCTTTGAGGAAAACAACATCCACTCTGTGCTTTCCAACTACAGTCTAGTAGCTGAGCAGGAAAGGCTGTAACCTACATCTCAGTATCTTTGGTAAGTAAAATGTTATCAGAAGTGAACAAAAATAAATTGTAATCAACCATGCTTCTCTTTACTCAAACAGAAGGTAGTGTCCTGGAAATCCCTGGAGCTGCTGAAGCAAACAAAACATCAGTTGCAATTTGTGAGACATCAAACATTTTCTGAAGTAAAATGTTCAGTGTTTTGTGCTGTAACATTATGTTGAAAACTCTGTCTGTGCCTTGTGAGCCGTGGCTGACATTTATCATCCTGGAAATCAGTATGTCATGACTGATGCACTGGTAACAAAAGCAGATGCAAGGTAGGTGTTGTTGTACACCTTTATCTGTCAGCTGTGGTATTAGCCAACACACCCTCACTCTCCTTTTTCTTTCAGCAGAAGCCTTGGATTGGATTGATTCTCTCTCCCTTTTCTTTCTGTTCCACTAGAGGTATTGAAGGGCGTTGATTCCCTCGCAGATCAGGCGAGACCAGCCGCTGTGTTGCTCGGCAAGAGGCAGAGACGTAGTCGAGCAAGAGAGAGGTCACCGATATGATTATCCCCGAGTGTCAATACAAAAGGGAGACGCGAGAAAGGTCCCCGCTGAGCTGGAAAATGAATGGCTTTGACCTCATCAAACCTGCGGAAGCATCTCCACTTGCTAATTAAGATTGAGTGGAAAAAAGTCATCAGTGTACAGGGCCGGCCATAGCTGAAGTTAATCAAGTGCACTTCACTTCACTGCTCTTTGTATTTATCAAAAGAGAACGTCCGGGGCAGCAAAGGAAAGGGGTGATGCATTTGGCAGCGTTTTATAATTGTGAAAACAACATTTTCTCAATAACAATATCCATCCCACCATTTAGTCTTCAGATTCACGGTACTGTGTTGTGTGTTTGTCACATGTGCTCCCTTCATACACATGGTAAGAGAATGATGTCCCAATAACAAGCTCGTTATTCCCAAT
Organism: Argyrosomus regius; assembly: GCA_946959425.1. Lineage (NCBI taxonomy): Eukaryota > Metazoa > Chordata > Actinopteri > Sciaenidae > Argyrosomus > Argyrosomus regius. The sequence continues at coordinate 22,636,309 of OX336882.1, forward strand.
TAAATTCTTTAACATCTATCATAAACTGCCACTGTAAACCAAGCACAGGGCCATTATTGGCTCCCATTAATACTGTATATACAAGCAGATGGCAATGGAGTGGGAAATATGGGTATGTGTCTGTGTACGTGTGTGTGTGTGTGTGTGTGTGTGTGTGTGTGTGTGTGTGTGCGTGGTAATGGTGGGGGTAAAACAGCATAATCCAGCTCCATAACTGTTTAAATATTCTAGAGTTTGCAAAGCCAAGAATTTTAAATTATGACACAGATGCACATGCAAACGAAAGCACGCAGACACACGCTGCCACATAATAATATGCATTGAGCAATTAGTTCAACAAATAGCCTGTCATCATCCATGTGCCAGCAGCCACAGAGCGAGGTCTCTCCCCCTGGTTGGGAAGGTAAAAATCCCTGGCTGATACCTCATACAACACAGTCACCCTGCTTCTGACACCTTTTAGAAGCTCTCAGCGGGTGTCTTGCTTTCACCTCTGCAGATGTGTAGTAATCACACTTCCAGCGTCAGAGTGCACCACAACAGACAAGAGACACTGCCCAGCCTTATCAGAGGGAGAAACATGGATGACCTGGATCACACGAGGCACCCAGTGATCCTCGAGGAAGGTGTCCTCCCTACAAAGTGCTCAGTATGAGTAATGGGGATATTGGAGGTTGGATCTGATTATGGTACCCCTCTATGACTCCCCCCCCCCCAACAAGAAAAAAAAAAAAAGTAAAAATAACAGCTCCGGTGTCAAAGCAGCAGTCAGATGACAGCTAGCGCAGTGAGGTGCCCAAGGCAGCCACCCGTCCGTTCCTTTCGTTCGCTTTTCTGAAGGTCAATCTTCAACTGCCCTCCACGTGGCTGCAGTCCTGTTTACCTCTCTCTGAAAGCCAATTACATCGCAGCAGTGCTGTGCTAGTCAAAGCTGTTATATTTCACACACAGACACGCGTAAGCATGCACTTACACAGATGCACCGCGCGCACCCACACACACACAGACAAACACCTGCAGCAGCAAGTCTTCTTGGCTGCGGTAGAAGGCACGGATAATGCCTTTTGACCTGTCTGTGGTGAAATATATCGACGTGCCCACATGGAACGATTATTTACAGCTCAGGCACATCAGTTGGCAAGTTAGTGAGGATGAAAAACGATGGTTTATTTACCATGGGGTTTTATATTGGGTTGAATGTGAGATGATTATAAACCTGTCTTCATTATCTGAAAAATGGAGAGGCCTTACTAATGTTTGCTGATTTATTCTATAACCTCAAGGGTTTAGTTCGTGATTTATGCTTCTCAATGACAGCTTGTGTAATCATACAAGTGTTGGTAAAATAGTGATGGATGGCAGGATGTTGTCCTCTGCTGTACTTTGGCTTTTACCTATTACACTGAATGATGGCAACCTTAAGTATGATCATGTAAAAGGTAGAAAATCGTCTCTATCTTTCTTAGATAGCAGATGTTTAGACTGAAAAAACCTTGTCATGTTATTATAATTCTCAGCATTTCAAAGGAGATTTAATCAGCTGTGTTCAGTTATCACCCATGTGGTAATGGCCAACAGTCACATATATGAGAAAAATGTGCTGCTGCTGCTGCTGCTGCTGCTGCTTTTACTGCTGCCCCGTTCTTCTCTGCCATCTACAGATAGTATAAGGGAGTGCTGGACTTCTTAATATTTAATGCAACATTTGCACACATGCATCAAGAGACGTGTAGATTCACTGATATCCTGTAGCATCAGTGTGTATCAGCAGAAGTAGGGCAGCAGATGAGTATAAGTATCCAAACCAGATGACCGCCATCTGCTATTTGTGGTGTTGCTGTTGCTGTGCGGACCAGAGATGTTGCAGGAGCACAATGGAAATGCACAGGTTTCTGTCAAAGTAAATGAACAAAAAACATTCTTGTCTTTCAGCCTTTCTGTCATAAAGCCTCAGATAACCTTGGATAGAAGTTTCTGAGGCAGAATGATGAGCACAAACAACAAGGGAGGTTTTGCATGCAGAAAGAGTGTGATAACATCATTGTGGTAAAAATCAAAAATTGTCTTTTATTGAACTGAGCAGCTATACAAACTTCACCATGATTTGAGGACAATTAGGACGCTCACCAAATGAGCATGTGAAAGCGACAACGAAAAAAAAGGAAAAGGTAGACAGTCCTTGTGTGTGTGTGTGTGTGTGTGTGTGTGTGTGTGTGTGTGTGTGTGTGTGTTGGCCACAGTGGTGTAAACAGGTCTTGCTCTACCTACTCAAAAGGAGAGAAAGAGCCCCGGGGTGGAGCAGAGACGACGGGCTCCATCTGGCACCTGGGCAGCCAATGAAAAAAATGCAGAACTGTGGGAGCCAGGAAAAAGGGGAACATCATGAAAATCTCCAATTGGATTTGTCGTCCAGTTCATTGGCACTGGCTGCAAGGTGGCTAACGAGGCAGGTGGCTAAACAGGAAGGAAGGGTATTATCAGCAGCATCAACTCTTCACACAAATATTGCCTGTTTTTTTCTGCTCGTCTTCTTTGATGCTCTAGAAGGGCAGAAAAATAGCGAGGGAACTGGAATTGGGTATCTGGTAAACAATTAGGGCTCCTGTGCAGTGCTTGTTCACTCCTTAAAAATGACTACCCTGTAGCTACTCCTTCCCACGGGGAGACAGAGTGTAGTATGTGCTCCGTGCGCTTCACTTCTGAAGCATTATGGGAGAGGAAATGATGGTAAGCAGAGAGCCATCTGCTTTGCCACTTGCCACGTCTGCCTGTGCCAATACCGCCGCCTTCCCTCTATTTTTCAGGTGGGGAGTGGAGTGGATCCACACTGTCTGTACACACACACACACATGCAGACTAGATCCTCTGACTTGAAATTGCCAGATGTGTAGACACAGAATGGCACTGTAGAGGAATCTCACATTTTTCGACACCTTAAACTCCCTTCATGGTTCACACGTCTGCCGTGTCATGCCTTATTCCTGGCTATGATAATCGACAACTGATGTGGAGGTGTGGTGATGCTGTCTACAGACGGATAGCTTCTCATTGATAAGGGACCTAACAGAATGGAGCAAGGGTTTTTTTTTTTTTTTTTTTTTTTTTTTTTTTTTTTTTAACCACCGATCTGTTTTCATTTTATCGGAGCAGGAGTGCAGCAGAGATAGGCCCCAGTGTCCTTGACAGTAGTGACACTGAAGAGATGGATGTACAGCCGGTCAAAGGAAAGTCATTTATTTCCGTTGACCCACTCGGTCAAGTGGATTGAAGCTGAGCCTTTTGATTTGGCTTTTACTTTGCCTTTTTCCCCCCGCAGAGTCCACACTGCTCCCGCAATTACTGCAAACAGAGAAGGTGATGGGTCTAAGATTTTGTCCAGATAAAGGAGTCAGGACCCTATCTCTCCTGTTGACACCATTAAGCCATCAATGAGACCAAGAACGTAGCGGGGAGGGGGGTGCACTGAGGGACCGTCAGTCAAAGCTTGCCACCCAGCTCCTGTTTAAAACCATCTGCTACTGAACTCCCACTGGCCTCTTTGTATCTGATCCCAAAACCAGCAGCGGAGGGTCGATGGACTTAGTCGTCGGGAGGCATATTTACCATTTACTGTCTTATCAAATGCAAGCAAGAGACTGCAGAAGCGCACATATTCTTGGACCGGGTAGTAGGTGGAAAGTGCTTAAGGGTTATTTATCAAGCCAGGCGGCTCTGACTGCCAGCACCGGAATAGAAAGCCGTTCCAAGTAGTGATCGTCTGACTGAGAGAACTGAAACAACTGCAATCCAGCTGTCACGCTTTGAAAATACATGCGGATAGAGGAGCATCATGCAAAAGGGTGCGGTTAATTTTAAGGCTTCAGCTCAGGAGCATGAAGGAGTTTTCTTTTTTTTTTTCTTTTTTTTTTAACCTAGATAGTGCTGTGCAATTTAGTCACTCTAGATCCAGTTCAACTCCTAAGCCAATGTCAGTGTCAGACAGCAAACCCAAATCTCTTCATGGTGTGACAATAACAGACGCTTTGCAGATCCATTTATAGCTGTAAGAGATGAATATTGTGTTCTGACTTCAGGGAGGTTGCGGCACATGTGTCAACTTGTTGTAATACCCTAATATTTGATCTATTGCATAAATGTATGAGGAGTTGTCACAAGCATTTTATTTTCACATTTTGTTCAAACGCTTGTGAGGAGATTATGTCGGAAATTGAATCACCGATTACGCTTGAATTCATCTAATTCCACCTCAGGTGACAATTTAGGTCTGAAAAACAGAACTAAAACAATCTCACACAACGTGCTAAGACAGCTGTCTCAAATCAAAGCAAAACGCCCCCCTCTGCTTTTCACATGGAATCATCTCATAGAATAGTGCTTTTCTATTTGAAGTTGTATAACGACTATGTTCTGTCAGACTCGTAGAAATGGAAGTGAAACAGAGCACACTGGTGGTTGAAACAGCATTAAAATAAGTCTGTTTTTCATATCAGCATGGACTGTCCATAACAATTTCGACTTCTCTGCTCAACAAAAATATCAAAGTTTTGGTTTATTTTACATTTTGATGAGGAGGAACTGTCTTTGGAAGAAAAACACCATCTGCTCAGTTTAATTAATGTTAATGTTTTAGAATATACCATAAATGGCCTCATTTAAAAGTAACACTGTGAGATTTTATTTATTCTATTTTTATTACTGTAAATATCAGTCAATGTCCTAGTCAACTTAGCAACGCATCGCTATGGTGACTGGTCAGTCCACCACTTTTTTCAGGACTAAAACAACATTTGGATGGATTGCAATGAAACTTTCTGCAGACATGCATGGTCTTCAGAGGATGAATCATAATTAGTGATGACTGACTTGTTCTTTAGTGTAATTTTGATGTTAATGTTGTGGATGTGATAGAAATGTCTGAATAACTATTGCCATTAAAATTTAGTAAAGCCATGGATCAATTGTAATAACTGGTGAACCTTTTATCTAGTGCCATCATCAGGTCAAAATTTCAGCTTCCCAAAACTTGACCAAAAACCACAAAGTAACGACATTCCCATCAACCTCAGCTGTACTTTTTGTTATGTGTTAACTAGTATATGTTGTCATGCTAACATGCTAAACTGATGTTGGCAATGCAATGTTAGCATTGTAATTTCGATGCATGCTAACACTAGCATTTAGCTCAAAGCACCGCTATATCTATATGCAGCCTCACAGAGCCGTTATCAAGACTGTAGCCTCTTTGTCCTGTTTTCTACACAGGCACTTGACCATAGCCTGAAGTATCATATTTGTTTGTGGCATCAACCTTCATTGTTGTCTAGAAAATATTCAAAACACATCAGTGAGCCTCATCATTGCCCTGGGTGGCATGTTCTGCCACCACCACAAACATGCCCACTGTATTTTATTTTGAGTCAATCCCACATACACCGCTGACACTCACCAGACAAATTAATCCATGCCTAAAAAAAGTCCCCAGCAAATGCACCATTTAGTTCTATCTAAGTAATGCTAATTAAATAAGTATTAGCGGTAAGCCTTTTTTAGATATGAAACTATTGTGCGTCACATCTTCAGTAGAAATAAACAGGCCTGAGGCTGTAAAGAGGTCGGAAAGAAATGACAGATGAAGAAACACATTGTTAGTTTTGTTCTTTTCTTGATCTTTGTTGGCCACATCCTTTAAATAAACATGATGCCATGGTTTGACCCCACGCAAACACACAGAACCACCTCAACAGAATAACAACACTCTGGTTTCTTTCCTGTCTTTTTCTACTATAGCTGATTACTACAGGCAGAAAATAAAAAGAGCTTAGATGTGTGTTCCAAATTCAAGCACCTTTTCATGATGAAAGCCAGTGAGAGAGAGAGAGAGAGAGAGATGAGACCATCTAAATACCCGGTGCTGGTAAAGGAGTCAGAGCAATATGGGATAGGATGAGCCTCTCCATCTCTTGTGTAATGAAGAATGACTGAGAGGGATTGCATGGGCCAACAGCATCTGAAGACAGGGCCATTGCTATGCACCGCGTGTTACATTTCAGACTGAGCAAGTTGAGACCTACAGCGCGTGAGGTTAGATTGCAAAAAGACGAGAGGAGTGCGAGGTTAAATGTCTCTCCTCTTGCTCTTTATCCCTTAAATGACATGGCTCATTCATACAAGCAGCTCGCATTCAAGGACACAAGTGGGCCTAGTGAAAGAATAACAACAGACTTGGATGGCAGTCTTGAGGACACCAGTAAGAATAAACAAAAAGAGATAGGGAAAAAAAGCTGGCAGTAGGAAATGACATTTAATTAAAGACTAAATCTTCATTGCTATCCAAGAAAAGAGAACAAGGCAGCTGTAGGAAACCTTGCTTTTTTTCTTTATATAAATGACAAGGGTTAAAGGAAGACCATTCTTGCTAAGATTTCCCTCATGTATAGAGCAGCAGGGATTTGGAAGGCAATAAAAATAAAAGTCGTTTTAGTTCTCACTGTAATTCTTCAAAACTGTTGGCAAACACGTGAGACATTTAGTTTTCACAGTTGTTAACATAGAACTGAGCTGTCTCAACCCATTTGCTTTTCACACTAAATCAGTGCAGATTGCTAAACAAGACTGTATCAAAATACATAAGAAAGAGCTGTGCAGATAAGAAAGAATGCGCATAATCTATGGAAAATCAGGCTTATGGCTTCATACACCTGTGTGACTACGTATACCTGTGTGTATTTTTTAGATATTTGATATGCAGTCCTTGAGGAGCTACAGTAAGTCACTGGTTTATTATAGAGAGGGATAACTAAATGAAAGCGCGCTACAGGCCTTTCTCTTCTCCAGATTTCAATCCTGGGAACCAAAATCATTTATTCACATCAAGAGGCTGCTTTGTAAACCACCCGAAGGGATTGCATTTGACAGTGAGTTTATTTATTCATAACACATTCCCACAGACGCTTGCACAAGTGGATTTGTTTTTTACAGCTGCCTATAGCAAGGTGCACTTACATGTGCACTTTGAAACTTTTGTACACTGGGAAAGGGAACATCTCCTGCCATGAATTGCTATAATGTGACATTTTTTTTCCTTGATTAGAAGTCCTTTACGGTAAAATGATTCCATTCATTGCGAGAGGCAGAGAAATAATTAAGGTGAAACTCACTAAGGATTTCTCTTCTAATTGGCCATATGGACTGGAAAGAAAAGTTTTATTGTTTTCTTTTGTCTTTCAAAGCAGATGTGCAGGGTCTTAGACTTTTGGCTTTAGAGACACTGTCATGTCTCCCTTGGTGATTTCAACCATAATTACTATACCATGTATTATGCTATTTTAGTCCATGCTAAGGTGAGAAAGTTAAGTGCAGTCACAGTTTTCCTTCCAAGCCTTCCTCTCTGTGTATTCAGTTGTCAACAGGCTGCTCCAATGAGACACAACGTGATGTATATGTTTATACTCTAACATCCTTGATGTCCTCTCAGGAGGCTATTTTTGAACCCATAAAAAAAGTTAAAGAAATGCACTTTTATATGTGCTATTTTTTTCACCACAGATTTTTTTATTGAACAGCAGTGTTGCGATAGCATGGATCCCAAATTGTCACATTTTGTCCTTGGGATCCATATGGCTCTTTTTGTTATTTCCTTCTCTTTATGCCTGACATTTGTGCAGATAACAAAGTTACTTTGTTATTCCTTTACAAGTTAAAATTGGAAATGATTTCACATGAATTAGTTATATAAGCAGCGCTAGGCTGGAGCTATATGTACCCCCAACAGGACTTACAGTAGCCTCGCTGTATCCCAACCGAACCTATCTCATTTTCTATTGTTTGGTTGTTGTTTTTCATATTCCTACCTGGTCCAAAAGTGCCCCCAAATTGACATAACAAGCTTCTATGTACTGGAATCACTTGGTGCAGCTCACGTTGCTCACATTACATGAGATGTGTTTTTTAAGTTGTTCAGTTTGCTTTGTTATGTCAGCAACGTGATATAAATGTATTCTTTTATCATCAAATGACCTTGTCAAAGTGCCAAGTGAAATGAGACAGTAGAAGCGAGCATTGAGAAAAAGTTAGAGGACTCGGGTAAACACCACCTTTGACCTGTTAAAGCATCTCCACCTTGATGTTCGCACTCCTGGCAGTGCTATTAGGCATGTTAGCGAGCGTGCATCTAGAGGAAGAACCACAAAACCTTGAAAAAGTATGTCCCAGTTAGTCCTAACACAGTGCTGATATTGTTTTTTTAGTTTCTTTTAAAGGTGATTGCTATTATTAGTGTGTCATGCTTTGTGTTTATAGCAGTCATGTGATACTTGTCCTTCTAATATCACACATCTACTTATAGCCTTGTTTATTAATATCTTTACCAAAAACTCCATATATACTCCAGTTTAAGCCCCGAACTACCACTAGCATAAAAAAAGTCTGCTTTTTCTGATTATTCTTACTCTGTCTTCTGCTACTTACCATAGGACCTTTATCATAAACTCCTGGGGCTCCCTGGATCCCTTGAAGAAAACAAGCACTCTTCTTTAATACTTGTACTTGTCGAGGCGAGTGTGATTTATCATGCAAGAAACTCCAACGCAGTCCAGATTTTGACATTATAAAGGGGGAAAGTAAAATAACTCACGGATGTTGTTTTTTTAGTATTTCAATATGTTAAGCTATGATTTTGGCTTGAAGTACAGAATAAGGGAGTGTTCCTGGCCCACGTGATTCCTTATAATTGGACAGAAATCGCCACAAGCAAGACCTGAATAGAGATTAGTCCCATTTTTTCGTCTTTGATGTAGGAATCTAAAGCCAAGCCAACATTTTTAAATGACTGTCACCTGCTGTGCTGCTGTATATCCCCCAGGGATGCTGTGATCATTGGCAGGTTGCTGCAAATCAGACAGACACTTGACTACCTCTCAATGACAGAACCATAGCTGCTGGAGGAGAAGTTGCTCTTTTTATTTATCTGTCTTTCTGTATAGATCTCAATGAGACCAGTGAGTGTCCAAACATGAATACATGAATACATAAAGGTGATGGATGTCATGGCGCTGGCCAAAGTGTCAAGCCAAGAGTATCCAGAATACAGCATTGATTCCTTTCTGTGCTATAAGCAGAGATTCAAGGACAGTATGTGCATATGTTGGCACCTCAGTTGCAGCATGTTTGCCTATTTCCCCAATAAAATTATGTAAATCAAGTTGTGATTGCAAACAAGCCCCTGAAAGGTGCAAGAAAATAGCTCCTTCATTACGAATTACAAGTGCAAATTGCCTCAGCTTTAAAATTAATCCACCAAAGCTGGCACCTTTGCACCCTAAAGCCTCTTTATAAATGAAGCATTCTCTGATCTTATCTGAGTTTTCTAGGATGGAAAAATCTCTCTTGCTTACCTGACTTGCTGGTGACAATACTGTGTCTTAGCAGCAGTGGTAGGAGTTATTCTCAACAGGGAAAAAATTATTGTGGAAAGTCGTCACACTGTCTTTGCTAAGAATCTTTTAGGGAGTGTGGGTGGTGAGTGTTAGTGGATTAGACACAATCTCAATTTGCCTAACCTCGACTGAAAATCACTATTAAGCAGGCAGATTTACATGTCATTTACATATGTATGGTTATGACAGACACAAAGAGGCTTTTTTTATCAGTAATATTAGACAACTTGTTTTGCACAGTTTTGCTATTAGTCATTCAAGTGAGCTCGTTTCTTCATTCTTCTGGTGCTTTTTATTATGCAAACTAATGCTTCTTTGCATCCTCTCTCCTCATGTGACCTGGAAATTGTGCCCTCTTTGCCATCATGGAGGAGCTTCCAATCCTTTCAGTGCATCTCAAGACGACAAGGAGCATAGCATATCTATGGATAATATAAAAAAACTTAGATGGAGAGATCCAATGTAATGCGCCATCAACTTCCCGGTGGTCCAAAACATCTGTGGTACAAACATTAACCTTCCCTCAGTGCTCTAAGCTAAAAGTCCAGGCAGCCCAGCTAAAAACTGAGCCAACATTAGCTAACAGCAGGTATGGTTTACTAAAGTTTACTTTAGTGTCCATCAGGTAACTCTGTAAATTATAAAGTTGATGCGGAGCAGCCAGAGGACAGGATAAGAATACACACAAAGTTTTGGTGAGTAACACTTCCACAGGGCACCTTTAAATACATAATATGAATCTACTACTTTCCTCCACAGCTCGAGGCCTCTGTGGTTAGTACTGTGGGAAACACTAGCAGGACAATATAACATCAATTCTGCTTCTATTATTATACACATGGTCATTGATCAGAAAGTTTTAAGCAGCTCACAGAGCTTGGATGTAGAGATAAGGGAAGTGTTTTTACAGTGCGTCTTTAGCCATTATTCACAGAAGCTACAAAGACAAGTATGTTGTTTTACATCTTTACCAAGTGCGAAGAAGTCCAGCAACAGCCAATATAGTTTGCAATGACTGTGGGTTTTCCACTCCTGACTATGCATTTGCATAATGGAATTATGGGCTCAGCCATGCTATGTCTTTAGTGGACCATTAGGCAGGCCTTTACTGGATTGTAATTAGTGGCTTCTGCCCTTCACCTTCATTAGCATGCAAATGAAAATTCTGAACACCAAGAAATATTTGGCACATTGGGAGAAAAATGCCAAAGTGATTAACAGGCAATCCGTAGTGGAATTGTCTATTTCTATCTATCACAGTTTAGAGCACTTGAAATGAGACATTGCAAAGTGGTTGAGTCCTAACAGGTTGATCTGAACAAGCAGCTGTTGAAATGAATTTTGATGACATGACTGGTGACTGAGAGTTCATTTTGACCAAAGGGTCTTTGGTTTTTCATCAGGGAAAATCAACGTGATGTTCTTGCTATTTAGCCTCTAATCTTCTATTTTATTCTGTGTTAAATAAAGGCCATTTCTGACATGCTTACATCTTATAATACACCTTTTCCTCACTCCTTTCTTCATTTGCATTCACACACACACACACACACACACACACACACAGTACTACCTAGATATTTTTAACCCTACCTAATAAGACAATGTACTTGAACTTCTAAACCATCTTGCAGAATTTGCAATTCTAATGTACTCATTTGAATTAAACGCTGCTTACCATGAATACAATTGAACTTTCAAGACATGTCAGACAAGACCCTGCCAAAAGTAGCCCATGACATATACACATTAATCACAGGAGGTAGCCACTGGGCTGGCGAGTGAAAACATCCTTCGAGCAGTGGCACATGCCAGAGAGGGGTGAAGCCTGGGGTCACTCTCCTTTTGTTAACCCTGTCTAATTAAGAGTCGAAAGTCAATGTGAGGAGACAGGTTGAAGGCGGCACTGGTTGCTTTACTCTAACAAATTATCGACTGTATATAGCTGTAATTGATTTAAATATGTGGAGCCCATCTGTTAGGATAGATAAGTTTGCAGGGCCCATGTACAGCTCATTTATTCATAACCCTTAATTTACATTTTCAGAAGGGCAAGCAGTCATTGTCAGTGCTGTCACTGTACAGGAAAATAACATACATATAATTCACAGGATTCATAATTAAACAAATGAAACAATTATAACAGAAGAATTCTGCTTATTTCTAACATGAAGCCCTCTAAAGCTACACTGTCAGAAACTCAAAGGCAGAAGACAAACAATAACACACACAAACCTTTTTTTATGATAAATGTGAGTTTGACAGCTCCTTGTATTAAAAATGGGGCAGTTCAGCAGCCAATTGCTTTTTATTGTTCGCTCATTATTGTAATAGGTGCTTGTAGAATAATGACTTTAATGCATCAATATGACTAAATGACTCAGTCACTAAATAAATAAATAAAATAAAAAATAATTAAGGAAAATAAGGACGAAATACAAATTCAGTTGCAAATACAAATACTGATGTTTGTGAACCCCTAGCAGGTAGTAAGCTAACCTCATCAAATGTTATATTAATTATACATTCATCTCTGACAGGCAAAGTTTCCAAATTATATTCATACTGGAAGATTTACGGGTCACAAGCTACAATATATTTAATGACATTTAGTGCCACTGCAGGAAGTAGTGTAAGCAGGACAGAAAGTAAAGATCAGTCTTCACTAAAGACTGAATGTTAGTATTTAAATATTTAACCCTTGGTTTTAGGTTGGCTTTACCTCCTAATTGTTTAGGCATCAGACAGCCCCCATCCCAATAATCTGTAAGTGTAAAAATAATAATTTATCTTTTTAATATACCTTACTAAACTGCAGTGTGTAGAAAAGTATTATTTATAACAAGACTCCAAACAGACTTATTTTGGATTTGGGAGGGGTAGTGCTGAATTAAAAAGTATGTATTTATCCATCAAACTCAAGTTTATAAGCAGTTGTCATAAAATAAGAAAAGACATGAAATATCAAGGTGATAAAGCAAATCTTCTTTTTTTGAGTTTTTTGCTGCCATTCCTTAAACATAATGTAGTTTCCATGCTCACACATCGTAGTTGTTATTATTATTAATGCAGTGAACATTCATGTACCTTGAATGTACATGAAAGAATACAGCAGATGTATGAAAGATGTATGTGTAAAAGTGGTTAACTACCTGTATGTTGTAATTCAGGATTTTTCAAAGTCTGAACCTCTGAGGAAGAATATAAGGAAGAGTTATGCACTTTTACAAAGATGGCTCCAATTAACCCTCCAGTGGGTTGTTTGTGTAATACTGAACTATCATGAAAGCTTAATTCTCTTCTGTGTCTGTTGAAATATTTATCATAAATAATTTTATTTGATGTTTAGGCAACTACTGAGTGTAGTACAATGTATAATTATGTGCAGGTTCATGCATGGAGTGTTAAACCTACATGCATAATGAGAGAGTGAAATAACCATTACGGAGACCCTGCACCTGCGTGCAAACACGTAAAGCATGTGCTTTTAATGTAGGACCATTCCTGCCTCAATAATTTGTCTTCATGGTTTCTAATGTCTGATCACTGAATCAACCATTTAAAACACAGAAAATATACAATCGTACACGTATATAATTTGATCAGTCATGCATTATCTGTCATGTTTTTATCTAATAAACAAAGATTTGCTGCATAATTAAGCATAGCAAGTGAGACATTCAAGTGTGTGGAAAAGCGGTTAACTACCTGTATGTTAGAGGAGGAGCAGCAAATGTCTGTGAACCTGCTGCCCTCTTATACATCTGCTGTATTCAAAATCTTCTGAAGTATTTCGAGAGCTTCTTATTTTTCACCATTCATGCTGTGGTTTCCATCTGAATAGCAGCGGCAGCACATTACTGACAAGCTGTGGTTTAAACACATTTTCTAGAGATTGGTTTTCACAGTCAGCCACTACAGGAAGTTGCACTAAATAAATTGGATTAAAAGAACTTAAGTATTTGATATGAAAAAGGCATTACGCCTAGTCATCACACAGGAAGTGCCAAAGTTGTCAGTAAATGATTTCTGTCAACTTCCAATCATCTGTCATGAATAAGGGATTCATTTTCATAGATTTTCACAGATGAGCAATCAGCCTTAATTACATGTCTTTTTAATTATAAATCTAAAACCATTAATTGGATTGGTAAATGTATGACAAATAATCTATGTTAGCTTGCAACAACACTATAACCACCACTTATTTTCCTTTCACTGTACAGATGCATGCTTGTTTAAGGTGTGTTGCCCCATGACGGGCAGGATGGTAGTTACTCCTCTAAATTAGACTCTGGACTGGCCAGATGACACCGTTCAACAGTTCAGACACCCCAAAAAAGGCCCACCAAAATGGGCATAATGATTTCACAAAGTGAAAGTAAGATCTTGTTACCAGTCAGTCCGTCCATGGCCTCTCATTAAGGTATTAAGCTTCTGCAGTCAGAGAGAAATGTTCATTCACCCACCACGGCCCTTATACAGTAAATCAAGTTAAAGAAATTTTTAGGTCCAGTGGGTACATTTCATTTTATTATTTATTTAATTTTTTTTCTCAAAAAAATCCAATTGCATCATTGCTCAGAATGGACAGCATGCTCAATAATTCATACAATTAGTTTTTCTCCTTAAGCAAGCTCTCTTGTTTCAGTAACCTGCCCCAACCTTCGCACTGGCCCCTGTCTTATTAATCAGCCCCCATCGATTTAGTGTTGAAACTAATTAAAGTCCTGACATGTGCAGTTGATTCCAGACATCTGTATGTGTCACGAATGCAAAAGCACGCCCTTTCTGCCACTCTCTAACTCACTGCCACTGACACCCACTGAGTAACTTGTTCTACTAAAGCCAAAGAGAAGTGTTAGTGTTTTTCAGCAGATTCATTGCCGCTGTAACATGATGTCTGAATACTAACAAGCCTCTTGTTTCTTTTGTGTTGATTCTTCTTGCTAATAATCACTCACTGCACAAGAAAACCGTGACTGCACACAACTACGGACAAGTTCAGTCAGTCAAGGCTTATTTAGAAATACATAAAGATCCCCTCCAGCTATGATTTAGATTAATAAAATACTCGGCTTTGAATAATAAATGGCTCAATTAGTTAAAGTCTTAAAATTACATACTTCTTCTCCATTGTTGAAAGATAATAAGAATAATATTAAGTTTTCCAAAGGTCCATTTTCAGTTTATGTGCGCTGGATGCTTCAGGTTTTCACATCACTCCTGTGTAAGCTTCATACTGGACTAAGATAGGCTTCTTTTATGACATCACTAATGTTTGCACATCACTTGAAATAACTGAAATTCAAGGTGAGCAGGTGATGAAGAGTTTTTAAGAACAAGGAAAAGTGATCACATTACTCCAGTTTCAGCATCATTACACCGGCTGCCTGTGTTGCTGAGGAGTGATTTTTAAATTCCTTTTCTTGTTTATAAGACTCGGGTTTATAAGTGTCAGGTTCAGCACCTTCATACATTTCTGATTACTTATTTGAGTATGTTCCAAACTGTCCCCTTAGGTCTTGTAGCACAGGGCTGCTAAATGTTCCAAAAATGAACTGCAGAAACTATGATGCCCTCTGCTTTTACGCACCAAAGGTTTGGAACACCACAAATTAGATGAGAAACTTCTGCTGATAGTTTTAAGAAACAGCTCAAGACCTAATTTCATTATCTTGCTCTAATGAAATAATTCTTTTAACCTTATTGTTTCTTTACCCCTGTATACCTGTTTTTAATACTGCTTATATCATTAATAACTTGTTTTTATTATCTGTGTTATTTATTCGATTACAAGCTGCATTTTTATGCATGAAAGGGGCTATATAAATAAGTGTATTATTATTATTATTATTATTATTATTATTATTATAGGAAACCAGTCCTCTAGAGTCAAAATCTGCTCATACACCACTCTGCACAGTGAAGTTCAAACATCCCAGTGAAGTAACATTACATAAAACACATTTTCAGCGGAGGGAGGCTTGGATTTGAAAAGTTTACAAGGGCTGTGGTGTTGCAGAGATTGAATATTACCCTCCGATAAATATTGGGGGAACAGAAAATGTCATTCTTGCTAATATGGTTTTATATAATCAAAAAAATCCACACAGAACGTGTTGATAACTCATATTTAGTGCTTAAGTCTAAAAACAAGTTGTAAAATATATATGATATATAAGACATTTTCTATAGCTTGCAGCTATACAGATGCATTTAATTATTGTGCTGCCTGTAAAACTGCTGACTCACGTCAACTCTGAAAGGCTACAGAGCCTGCAATAAGCAGTAATGCGATGCACTAATTATCTCATATACGATACAGAAGAAATGAAGTCAAGGCTAAATAGTTGAGCCTTTGCTCGGGGCTGTTTTACACTGGCTCTGTGTCTTTTGAAATGTATAGTTTGTGTAGTAAATGTTCCCTGCCATGATAAACACTCAACACCATTCATTAAGTAGTATAAACACGCATAACTAGACTTCATGCCCCTAAAATGAATATGTGCTACTTAAAGTAGCAGTGGTGGGTAAACAATTAGTGTATTCAGCCCTTCAATGATGAAGCTTCCCACTACCCCTATTAAGACATGGCATCTTTATACAGTTTATCCCTGCTGTTTTATGAATTCACAATTACACCTCATTAATGTGTCATTTGCATAATTACAAGGAATGGGGACACCGTTCACAGTGGGAATACACACTACCTTGAAGAAGAAAAAAGATGCAACACAATGTTGTGAGCTGTAGCAGCACAGATATTTGGATGCTGTATTGTTCAGGATTTTAGGTGGGTTGATTATTAATGAATTTGCAGCTTAAAAACTGGGACAAAATTCACGAATGTGTGCAGCAAGGTTTTTTGTTCCACCCATAATTGACAGCTGGAATTCACAAAGCTGAAGTCACCTTTGTTCATATTTTATTTTCCCTAATATTTTTTCAGCTGCATTAATTCCCCAAATTTAATTCTGTCTCATCATGAGCATGAAATAGGGTGTGAAAAAGCGATATCTGCAATAAAAGCTATGAGAGAAATTCAGCGAAAGAGCTTATTTGGCCTGCACAGGTACTTTAACCCACCCTCTCTAGGTTATTTGTAAGATAAATGAAACCACAGAAACAGATGACAGGTCTTTAGCTCAACTATAAAATGCAATTAACCAGCAAATGAGGCCAGGCAAGCCACTCTGACCATTCGGCATGAGCAACAGCTAGAGGGGAAGGAGGAGAATGGTAATTCATACCCAATCTGCAAACTGCTCTGCTGCCTTTACTAGGTTGATAAATAGCATTTGACATTTTAACTGCTGCTGATTTGGGTATTCAAATTCATTTAATCCAGATTTCTAAGAATTTTTGTCATTGCTTGCCAGAAGAAATGATCAGATGTGGACTCTTTTGTTGCAGTCTGTTTATTTTTTAAAATAGATTTTTTGTGAAATTGTTCTGAAATGCACCGGTTCACCCAAAGTTCTCTACCACAGAAATGTACTTTATAAAGCGTTAGAATTTATAATGCTCATGTTTTAGTCAAGACTAAGAATCTACGGCTCTGCGAGGCTACACTTAGACACTGTAGTGCTGTGAGCTTAATGCTAATGTCAGCTAACATTCTCACAGTGACAATGCCGACATGGTATAATGTTTACCATGTTAACCATGCCGTTTAGCATGTTAGCTTGCTAACATTTGCTAACTGCCATTGAACACAAAGTATGGCTGAGGATGATGGTAATGTCATTAATTTTGCAGTTATTTTATAAGAAGAAGCAGATTAACTTTTTTCACTCACATATAGACATGCAAACATGGTGAGATGGTTGAGTGATGGGCAGCCACATAGCAGCGCTCTGGGAGCAGTTAAGGGTTCAGTGCCTTGCACCTCTCCAGCTACCAGTCCACACTCCATACTGTGGTCTGTGCTGGACTTGAACTGGCCAAGCCAAGTCCCTTGAGGCTCCTGCTGCCCCTATTGGGTCAAAAGCCGATGTAAATTTAAAAAATAAAAATTTGACCTGATGATGGTGCTAGATAAAGCTTCAGGGGATCAACGGAGACATCAGAAATCATCCTCTGAGCACTATAGATCTGTATCAAATCCTGGCAATCCATTCAACAGTTGGTGAGACATTTCATTAAAAACATTGATCAAAACATCATCAAGTGGAGAGTTAAGTCTTTGTTAAATTACATGGAAATCCAATACTTCACTACATCGCCGTCCCTATAGAGCCACACTGCTAGCATGGCTAAAAGATAGCTGTTGATTTAGAGAAATCCACAAAATCTAATCATACAACTTCATCATGGTTGCTTTAGCATCAGTCACTGTGTTCAGAGTATAATCTCCAATATCACTGCAAAGCATGCCTACATTTCATCAGGGAAAATGCACAGCTCGGTGCGTACCGCCCACCTTCCCTATCCACAAGCAACCCACAAGCCCAAGTGGTCGGATACCTTGCCAAGGCCTTTTGTTCTCAGCCATAATACATCTTTATTAGTATAATCCCGTTGCTCCTGTGCTTTGCTCACACTCCATTAGTCTTTATCCAAATCATGTAGTTACAAACAGACTGTCATTGAAGGCAGGAGAAATACTCTCCGGACAGCAGCGATGGATAATTGCTTTAACTTTTCATCTAACTGTTTAGTGCATCAAGTCTGAAAAGCCTTTGGCAAAGAGACAACAAGCAGCCCACATTTGGAACTAAGCGCTGAAATGAAAAGCCTCCTTGTGACAGTTACACTGTAACCATGTGGAAGAAACCTGGCTCTGCTGAGTTCTCGTTTCTCTTCCCCAGTCTGGATACAACTGTGTGCACAGGGGTCCTGAGATTTATGGCAGCAGCTCAACGTAGCTGGTGGGGGAAAGTCTTTGGGGGTTTTCACATCCCTCCATTTGTTTTGCACATTACTGATGTTTCCCTTAATGTGCTCCGAGCATCCCCTTGAGAAGCTTAGATGGGGCTGTTCTCAAGTTCAGGCTTCATTTAGTTTTCCCCCTGTTCTTCTCTGGAGATAAAACCTGACATACAGACCTCTCTGGCTCTCCTGAGGAGCTATTAATACGGGAAAAGGAACAGAGGAGAGGAGGTGGTGAGCCCCAGATCCACCTGGCAGACCAAGCACTGCCATGTTTATTTGGATCGTACATGGGAAATGGATGAATAGGCAAGCAATAGCTTTTAGTAATGGTGGAAAACTGATGGTTCCAAGGTCCCTGATGAGCGGTGGATCTTTCTGCCAGCCGGAGTTCTCCCTCACTAATCATATCTCTAAACATCATTAATATAACTGTGCTGTTTAAATCACCCCAAAAGGTTTTGTAAAATTATTGATCATCTATGATGTATGATCTGTAATATTTAAGAGAATCCACAATGTAATAACAATAGGTTGGTTGGCTTTGTGCCACATGAAATATTATCAGTATCCTTAGCATGACCAAAAATAAAAAACACATACACACGAAAAGTTGGGATGTTAATGATACATTTGTTTGGATTTTGTAGTGAAGGTGGCTGACCTCATTCCCTAGTTTCTTCACACAGAATTTATATACCATGAACATACTGTTCACATTAAACCATATCAGATGAAAGTCAGTAAACATTCCTCTGACCTGAAGATCTTCTTGTGCAGATTGTTGGTGGACATGGAGCAAAGGTTACGCCTTCATGCTGAATCCAGCTCTCACTGGACAAGCTCTCACTGTTGTTTAGCGGTAAGCAGTGATGCCCATGACCATACTGTACAAATCACTCAAAATTAATTGGAGCAATAATGGACAATATTCTGATCTTAACTGACCCTTCACTAAATCTCTAGCCTGAAAAGCAATGGCACAATCATAGCTTAGCAATTGGAAGTACATAAAATACACTGTAAGAAAAGAAATGAGTCAAATGACTAGCAGCAGCGGCTGCCAAACAAAGAGCATAAAATTATGTAATAAATGTCAAAAACTATACATTTCTCGAAACACAAATTGTCCCTGAAAAGTCACAGATATCAAGCACAAAGCAAAAGTGAGGGAAAGGGTGTAAACTGCACAGTTAGCATATCTCGCTAGCTATCATCAGTATTACCATTAACCTATTTCCAAGGCCAAAAAATATTAGGCAGATATTTTGTTTGAAGACTGTTGTTAAAGATTGGCAGAGCTAGTATCTGATACTTATACAGTGTACAGTGTAAGCAGCTTTCTTATCTTTATTTGTTTTGGGGGTGTTTACCTAAGATACTTTTGCCACAACCTGGTTAGCTTAGACTTAGAAGGCTATGAAACACAATACTTGAAAATATGCATAACTATATCTAACTGTTGTAGGGAACATGCAAGTGAGGCTGGTTGCTGGACACTTCAAAGGTCCATAGCATATTAGATAAAAAGAGACATAATACACAATAAATAATTACAGTAAATACATAACAACACAAATGCAGCTGAAAATACAGAAAGTCAGAAATCAGCTGACTGTAAAACTTACATGCAAGCATATTAGCGTGTGCATACAGCCTAAGGCACTGTCTGTGAATGTCTTAATATTAAAACTATTGACCGTTATTGTGTTATCATATTTAACTCTGTAAGTTTTTGTTGTTGTTTTGTCGCTAAACCATCAGCCAGATCAACTCACACAATTAATGGCAATTAATTAACTAGCTAACAGCTGATGAAATCTGGCAGTGTCAGTTGTTATTTCAGCCAGCAAAATCAATCAGTGGTCACTGGCTAGAATTGAGGAGGCGGCATTTATCTATTTCCATCTTAAATCAAGGACACATTATTACAAAACTTCACAAATTTCTAATCCCACTGTTACCGTTGTGAGTTATAGACAAGGCAATAGACACCAAGGCAGCCATGAACTGGGGATACTCATGATATACTGTAATTTTGTTTTCAGAGCAAGACTGCATTTGACTTAATTCTCATCAGTGATGATAACAATAATTAGTGTGACTGTCCTTGCTGCTTATTTGCTGTTTTTTTTTTTTTTTTCTTTTAGATTTCCCCATCTAACCCAGGTAAAATACACAATACCTAATTGATAACACACACAACCACAGCCAGATAACTTTGCCATGCCTCAGTCTCCTCTGGCTAGCCTTAACATAAGGACAATGAAGAGAAGACGATAAATCTTTATTGAAGCAATTATAGAGCAAATGTTATTTACACCACCTAATTGGGCCTGGGTATCTCTCTGCTCATAGAAATTAAGGCTCGAGGGGAGTTAAAATGGACACCAATTAATTTTTGCTGACAGAATCAGCAAAACAGCAAATGGCAACAAAGGGAGTTTCCCCAGGAGGTAGTGACTTTAGAGGGAGGTGAGAATAACTCGACTAATGTAGTCACAACATCACACCATTTCCATATAAATAACTTCCAAAGAAATAAGAAACTCATTTGCGCAGCTGAAAAGAAATCAATTACAGCAACAAACAGGCTAGCTCCTTTCCCCTAGACCTTGAAAAGCACAAATGACATGGTTATAGTACATTCTATTGCTTTGCTTGGTTTCTAGTAGAATATGCATAATATGCACTGACGGACAGGGAGGGGTAACGTCAGCTAGTAAATGTCAAGTACACATACAGGACCACACACAGCTTATTAAAAAGCTGTCACTAGGAGAGAAGAAGCTAACAGGATGTACCAGACTTGATGAGGA
Source organism: Argyrosomus regius (assembly GCA_946959425.1). NCBI lineage: Eukaryota > Metazoa > Chordata > Actinopteri > Sciaenidae > Argyrosomus > Argyrosomus regius. Next base: position 22,657,436 of record OX336882.1, read on the forward strand.
TTTATTACCTACTGCCATCTTTACTAAATGGCATTCTTAGACTCTCAGAGTCTTAAAATAAATCACCCTGCCGATGTGAGTGTGTGTGTGTGTGTGTGTGTGTGTGTGTGTGTGTGTGTGTGTGTGTGTGTGTGTGTGTGTGTGTGTGTGTGTGTGTGTGTCTGCGTGTGTCCGTGGGTATGTATGTGTGTTATTGGGTCACTTTTGAAAAGTTGTTTTGTTTAGCATACTTTTTGACAAGGTAAGGAATTACAAAGGGCACAAAGAGTTGCCTCAGTTTAACTTCTGTGTCATTGCACAGTAAATCAAATGATCACTTGTAAACATAGGCGGCGTGATTCATCCTTTCCCAAACTTTGCCTTCATTTGATAGCTCATATATGGATATCAAATGGTGTATTGTCTCCACTTAAATGCACAATGCTCACAGTCAGTTCCAGCAATCAGGAACACCACAGGAGTTAGGGGTACCCTGAATAATTTAGGGGGCCCAGAGCTGAGCGGGGGACCCTGTGGTTTAGATATTTATTGTTTAAGAGCTCTTGAGTTGTTGTCATGGGGTCTGAAATTTCAGCATCCCGCAGGCAATTAAGACAAGCTCCCTCTTTGACACACACAGTAATGGTTCATAAAATAAGCTCGTCTCAAATTGTGAATAACATCCCTGTTAGACAAAAGGTGAAGTCTCACCATAATTCTCACCACAAAAAGACTGATGAATCGACTTCCAGGAACAGGCAGTCATTTGACACCAACGTATGATACAAGCAGAGGTGGAAAGCATCCCACTCAAATAAAAGTGCTGTGTTTCCACTATTCTGCAACCACACAGTTTCCACCAGTTTTCTCTGAGATTGGGTTCAGGTTGATGACTTATGCCTCGGGGGCATACCTTCACCTGTATGGCAAGCCCCAAGGAACAATGTTAACAAACACAGCACAATAAGGACCTGACAAAGCTCCCTATAATTTAGAAAAGTGTGTTATATCTGGACTGCAGCTGCTGGGCTACATCCCTTCTCTACTCCTCCTTTTACAGATGTAAAATTGTTATATTTACAGTTACTTTATGTTTAGGAACATGAATGTAGAACTGGGTCAAAAACCTACAGCAGCATACCGATGTCACCACCTGATCTGTCCAACTATCTACCTGGACACTTTCAACCTGTCTAACAACCCACAATACAGCTCAGACTTGCTCAGTCCTGCACGAGTGAGTGATGAAAACTTTCATTTGTGGAGGTTAGGCAAGTTTTATTGAGGACTCTGTTGTGTTAACCTGTGCAACGGGTATTAAATTAACAGATGAAGAAACAGCTTTTAAACTGTATGAACACACACGTTATAATAATAAGGACAGGCAATGTTTTCATATATTTTCCCTGTATCCCCCGTGTAAAAATCCAATTCATACAACCATTTAGCCTTAGCAAATATTTTTTGTACAAACATAATGCAGCCTGGCGTACATTTTTCAAAATAATGTATGTATGTATTGGACATATTTAAATAGTTTATCTATATCAAACCTTTTAAGCAAGAAGCATTTCAACTTTACAGAGTTGCATGGCAAGAATGTCACATTTGTTGGTTTAGAAAAATATTGCCTGTAAACGTTGTGCATGCAGGAATTACACTTGCTCCAAAACATATTTGGAAAAGTAAATAAGTAAACATATATTGAAAGAGACAGGGCTATAAATGTTAATGTTAATGTCAGTACAGAATCATACAAAATAACAAGCGTTGGCGCAGAAACCGACCGTGATGAGAAATCTTTGCATTCATTTTCTGAAGGCATGGGGTGCTATCAGAAAAGTTAAATATAGGAAGACATATTACTACATTTCTTAGAGAGCACTGTGGAATAAAGGCTAAATAAATACTGAACAATTAAGCTTTTTTTTCTAATGAGTTAGATTAGTCTTCCTTTAATTTGTTTAATCTCGTCTGTAGAAGCTGTCACTCACAATTACTGTGATTTAACACAGTTATCACTAGTGAAACAGTGATAATATGTATTCTTGTACGATGTTGCTGTGAATAAATTGCTTCATTGAGGAGAAAGAGAGAAATTTGAAGAGAGCGTATTGAAAATCATCATTTCTACAGGGTAGAAGTGGTGGAACCAGATAGATTATGCAGTTGGACCAGTTGGACAGTGATAGAGACTTTTTCTAACACATTTCTCAGTTTGTTGTTTTTGGCATTATTTTGGCCATTGTTAGAATTTAATGAAGCTTGATAAAAATAAAAAAATATTTCTGACTTTTCAGGAGACCTCTACACTGTTCAGAATGGATGCTGAGTCAGCCAGCATTGACACCATAACTTGGTATATACATTACTTCACCACATACAGCTAAATTAAAGATATCATTCACACAAATAAAAACACATTTTCTGTTGTAAGTGTTAAAATGACAACTTTTTCATTTGTTTTTATTGGATGCCGGTAAGGATTTTGCACATTCAATAACTTTAAATTGAAGCAGTATGTGTGTCAGCTGTTTAAAGGATAAAGTGATGGAATTCAATCTGCTGAACAAACTGGGAGCAGTCTTCATTTGGAGTAGAAATGAGTGGGGCACCAGTGGGAAAACGCAATATTGTCTGCTCTTCCCTCACTGGACAAGGTCAATTAGAGAAGGACATGGATTGGCAATCAAACCTGACACCAAAGATTGACTATGGTGATTATAACCATGCAGATGGGGGGCTTTAAAGGTTATTAATAATGATTTATGGAATTAATTAAAGAAGTAAGATAGGATTTCGTGCTTTAAATACATTATATAAGTCCAGCTGAGGGAACATTTACCACTTGCGGGAACTCCAGTTAAAAATGTAATATGCTCTATGACTGGATGGTTTGTCATTTGGGCTGTGGTGGAGTTATGATTATGATTACAGAGAGTGAAGATGGATTAGCAGAAGGGATGCAACATAAATATCAGATATGAGATTCCTTGGATTGATTCTGCACATATTTGTCTCTGCATTATGCATTCATCACATATGACACATGCATTGTCTATTAATAAAGACATGGTTTATTTTTAGTCATTAGACATCAAAATGATTTTTTGCAGATTTCATGCGCTTCACTCCATTGGGATTGTTTGTTTGTTAACTGTGTTTTCAGCACTGTGGTATCTTTTGCTGATGAATCTGAGTTTCTGAATGTGGTCTTTTGTTTGTGTGTTCAGATTTCACTGCTAATGTAAACTGCAAAGGTTTTATTGGTGGCATTATGCACAGGCTAGGAGTGTCACAATATTTGTTCTTTTACACTTTTTATTGCACATTTTAATAATGCTTCACCACATTAAAAAATGCATTTCTGATCCCTATATCCATTTTAAACTACATTTTTATTCATCCATTTTCCATAACTGCTTATCATTATCAGGGGGGTCACAAGTCGACATTTCATCACAAGGCTGGCACATAGAGACAGACAACCGTTCACGCTGACATTCACACCTACAGGCAATTTAGAGTCACCAATTAACCTATAAACCTCCATGTCTTTGGACTGTGTACCCAGAGAGAGCCCACACAGACACAGGGAGACGATGCAAACTCCACTACATTTTTAGATTATCTTTAAACGTGTCACAACAGAAGAAATAAGCAATAAATATCAAAATCACAATAGTAAAAAATCATGTTAAATGGAAGCTATGCTGCAGCTATTGATATGACAGCTTACTGACTTTTCCAGGTACACAGCAGTCAGGCATAACAACTGTCAGAACGGTGATGGAAAGACTTGTCACTGAGCTCAGAGAAATGATATATCTCAGCCTTCAAAGTAGTCTGAGATGACCCAACCTGAGCCAGCCAAATGAAGGGCATTAAAAAAAAAATCATGGAGGGGTGCCATTGTTTTAAGATGTTTGGGAACCACAGGGTATAACAAGAAGAGACACGAAGAGCAAACACTACATTCTTTATATGACCCTGTCAGTGTCCATTGCATCATTAGGAACCTTATAGCCCACACAGAAGAAGTACATTTAGAAGTACATCTAGGAAAATGAATTCTTATCTATGCTGTAGGCTGTTCCTCTGACCTGTTATACGTCACAGGTACAGCTGTCTTCAGGCACTGTAGTCAAGGCAATGTGCATGGTGATGCAGGTCACACACACACACACACATACACACATATACACACACACACACACATATATATATATATATATATATATACACATATATACAAATTGTATTGGTTTTCAACTAATGGAAAAAGATATACTCAAAGTTATATTGAAAAACTGTTGCACCTTTCTCCCAGCAGCAGCCCAGACATTTATTTTATTTTATTTTATTTATTTATTTGAAAATGTTATATGTTATTACCTTAAAGGAAAGTGCACTCCTGGAAAGTGAAGTCCGTTTTCCCCCAGTGGCCATTTTATACTGCAAGACAGCTCCTCTAGCTTGTTAATCATTCCCCATGCACAGTCAAAACTGACATGATCATTTGATGCATTACTGTGTAATGCTCCAGTAATTATTCTTTCCTTTAACAAGGCAGGCAAGCGAAGCCAGGCTGCCCTTCTTCCCTCCCATGTCTCAGTCATTTATTTCTTCATTTTCTCTCAACTTAGGAACAATCTCAGCCGTAGTGGAGCATGGAGGAAATGTGACCAAGGGAGTGGTGCTCTTTAGCTAATCTAGGATGGCTAATCGGTGTTATAGCACACTAAGCTACACTTTTCTAATATGCATGATTGTTGTTTTTAGTGTTTATGTATTCAGGGAAGCTTGACGTAGCAGAGATATTATTGTTGTGTGCTGAATTGTTACAGACACCCATGTGTGCTAGCCACGGAGTCAAAAAATGTCTTCTAATGTTGTCTCCACGGGAAAAGATGGGGGTTGAAGGGCCTTGCTCAAAAGCACCTGATTGGTTGTTTTTGATGAAGGTCAAAATGTGACTTATTTGCTTCCTACGCAGAGGTTTTTCCCTGCCAATCCTGGAATTTGAACCAGATGACCTCAAGGTTGCATGGTTGCTTTTACCTCTGTGGTAAATTGTGTGTCTTGCTGCATCTCCTGGGTGATTGTAAGAGGCAGCAGAGATACACTGGGTGTAATTACAGGTCAAAGTATAAGATTTACAGGATGCACTAAATGTCTGATATGTTTGTGACTTTTGATCTTACTACCTTAACCATCTCATTTCTTTACCTTTCTATGCCTACATTCACATCTATAGAGCTGTAAAGGGGGACGATTTATTCAGGGGTTAGGGTTCTGGATATAGCACTATAGTAGAAATAGTCCTGTTAATTTGCTGCATAGACTATGTTAGGTGACAAGCAGTTGGAGCACTTCCAAGGCTTGGATGAACATGAAGCTCTCCTGGTTGAATTACCAGAACAAAAGATGTAAAACTGTTTTTAAATTTTTCTGATTTACTTGATACAAAGTCAAAGGTACAAGCTTATTTATATATAAAAAAAACTTCCTGGGGAAGCACTGTTTTTACACACTTTTTCTCTTGCATGATTAATGAAGCATAAACTCCGCAGACTGCTGTTTAAATCACCCTGTCAGCGTGCCTTCATACATTTGATAAAAAAAGGAAGCATATCTATTGTATAAGACGGACAAGTGACGGACGTCAAAAATGCCTCTAAAAACGCTTTCTTTGTGGATTGGTCTTTAGTCTTGCTTAATCATCAGTGACAGTTAAACTTCTGGGTTCGATTTTGTAGGAACACTACATTCTTGTAAAAGAGTTTCTCAAAAGGAAGTTGAGCTAGTTTAACATTGAGCAACGTCTATGTACTGTTTCATTGTCATACGAAGGTCAGTAGCAACAAAACAATTCAAACCAGCACTGAACGTCTTGAAGCTTGTGCTTGGATTTTGACAATTACTCTGTCTTTTGTGTGTGTGTGTGTGTGTGTGTGTGTGTGTGTGTGTGTGTGTGTGTGTGTGTGTGTGTGTGTGTGTGTGTGTCTGTGGTCTTGAGAGAGTAAGAAAAGGGGAGGGTCAGTGAGAGAAAAAGAGGAAGAGAGAGATGAACAGGTATAAGTGAAAGTAGAGGAGGTGAGCCATCGAGAAACACATCCTACATGGTTCAGGAGACTAATTATACAAGAAGGCCAAGCTAAGTCGACCACTTCAGAGAGTCTGCAGGCTACACAGGGACCAAACGACATGGATACCCCATTCAGAGGAGGGAAACAGCTTCTCATGCATGCCTTATTACCCCAAAGACCTACGTCTGTGGCAGATAAGTCACCTACTCCTTCTAGCCTTGCTCCTCTGCGGACACAGATCCTGTAATGATACATTTCACTTCTGGCGATTTGCAGTTTGATGGGTAGAAATGTGAAAACAAAAAAAGGAAAAAGTGGGCAATATGGGACATCATCTCTGACCCCCATCAAAGAGTTCCCTCTTCACATCCTGTAGTAAGGCGACACAGTGCCAACCCCTCATTTTCCTGCAGTCCATCTCTAATGGGATTTGGGTTTTATATTAAGTCCACCTTCCCCTTCCCACCCTCCCCTTGTCCTGACACTGTGGTGTGAGTGATTTGAATTTAAAAAGTGGCTAAATCCACAGAGCAGGCTTCAAATAGGATTGTGTGCGCCTTTCACTGTTAAACAGGGCCTTCCAGGTAAGCCTGTCCTGTAAAATGACAGAAAAGGTGAGGGGTGCGGTTATGTAGGGCATCACTTACACACATGCTTGCTCAAAAGAGAAAGCTCTTTAAGATCGTCTTGTACAAATCAGTAAGGCAGACCTTCAGTCTCAGAATTACTGTTGGCCGGTCTCCATACAAAGGTTGCCTACTGACTGAAAGTCACCAGGGGCATTCCTTGAACACGAAAAGTCAATGCACTGTGTTTTTGCACTTCACTTTCATTATTTGCAATAATGAAAGGGGATGAAATTCTGTTAAATAATTGATTCAAGGTCAGGTATGGAGAAACATCAGTTACATGAAGCGTTAAACTGCTTTCAGCTTGACCCTCTCTATCATATGAACCACTGCAGTGATGTTCTAGCTGCATGATAGCAGCACAGGATAATACAGCATGTTCAAAGGTAAAGGTATGTTGCAGGTATATTGTGCTAGCACATGAATCTTTGAAGTCTTTGAAATGACTCCATATAAAACAACACAAAGAGTATCAAGCCATGCCCGAGGCTCTGTGTAATTAGGCACAAGGACAATGATGATATTGTTGTTTAGCAGGTAATATCCACCATGTTAATCATCTTAGCTTGGTGTGTTAGCAGAGGTAACATTTGTTAATTGCGCCAAGTACAGCTGAGACTGATATGTCATTAGTTTTGCAGTAATTTGGTCATAAAGTATGAAAATGAAAGAAATGAAAGACAATGAGAGACAAATGAAAATTATGACATGTCAGACCAAAGTCAGAGTCCCAATCTATCTAGTAGACATTGAGATATTTCACAGAATAAGGGAGCATTTTGACCTGATGATGGAAAAACGTCATAATGATGACAAATTTACATTCACATTTTTTTGCAGTAGTTTGTTTATTTTAGAAGATGTTTGAGAAAATCTGACATCATGTGGCATAATGCTACAACTGATAAGATTTTGCAGTTATTTCAGAGCTATAAGTTAGCAAGATTTTAACACCAACAAACTACAGAGAGACGAATAACATTAAGACTTCAATGATATAAGCATGGATAACCTTGATCAAGGCACTATGCCAGAAGCCGGAGTTCAGTCTGAAGCTAAACAGACTGACCAATAAGGAGCCAAGTCAAAAATAATGCCATCAGGAAGCAGCAGGGGCCAGCGAGACAGGTGTCCTCCAGCTTCTCTCAAAGACTATATCACCTCATTAGTGAGTATTCAACATGGACAGCATGCTTCTTGTCGAGCTGTACAGAACCAGGGAAGTAGCTCCTGGACACTGGACACCATGGCCACACTTCCTCTTGTTTGAGGAGAAGCAGAGCTTCTTCAAAAAGCTATTAGAGAAGCTACTGACCCCCTCCACTGTGGTTTGTTGGTTTGGTTTGTTAGTTGTTGTTGGAGTAATACAACAACAGTAAGAGGATAAGGGAAGCTACGAATTCATAGGAGACTCAAGAACCAAGTGAGGCCACACGGGGGTTCTTAACCAATCAAACTTCTAGAACCAGAGACCAACAATGTCTTTTTACAACTTCCTCCTCTTCCTCAGATCCAACTGAACAGATGACACCATCTTCTCATCTAAATGAGAAAGCCCTCAAGTTTAAGTGAGATCAGTATGCTTTCCAGCTTCTTGAATATATGCAATTCCACTGTTACGGTACCCCAATTTCCCCACCTTGTCTGCCACCAAATTATCTGTTTTTCCACTGCTGACAAACTGCTGCTCAGGTTATTCTGGAGAGACATGAAGCAGCATGAGGAACCATGAATGTCTGGTTGCAGTCCTTGCTGTGCAATCTATGCCTTGAAACGTCATTCCAGAAACCATCAAGATTAAGAGATCTGAAACTGCATCGAACAATCTTTCTATGTGGACAATTGCGTGCTGACAGTAGCCCAAGGCCAGAACCCGGTAGATGATCTGAGATCTTTCTTCTCCTCTAAATTAATTAATGGACAAGTAACTATAGTAATTGAACACCCCCTGCAGATCAAATTCTGCTGAATTATGGTTCTCTAGCACTACTACTGATCCACAAGAGCCCACACTAGGATAACGTTGGAACTGTCGCACTGGTGTACTAGGATATCGTCATGAGTCACCATAAAGCCAATCTACCAAACATTGGCCAATCAGTATGATCCAGTGGGATATCAGTTTCCTTTCCTCACAATCCTGAAGTGATAGTACAAGATCTGTGCTGCACAGAGAGAGGACGAGATGATCCTATTCAGAAAGCAGAGGCAGCTAATCAGGTGCAAGCTTGTTTCAGAGCAGGTTTATGGTTCTGTAGCTTATCTCCTTTCCACAGACCACCTCAGTCAAGTTTCTGTGTCATGCATCATGGTTTGATCAGAGATTAAACCAAAGAAACAGCTCTCAGTGCCATGTTTTGAGTTTTGTGCTGTTCTCTCTGATGCTTAGTTGGCATTCTTGATTAAAGAAGATCTACTGTTACAAATGGTCATCAGGTTGGAGAATGAATTTTGTCATTACAATGTTCATGTTGTGGTTTACCTAATATCCTCAAAATGGTAGACTTACCTTCTATTTGGCTGCATCTCTAGAAGCCACCATTTTGATCTACAGTAGTCAGTTGTTTCAGACCCTTCATTGTCTGCATCAGTACAGAAACTATAGGGGATCCTTTCTAAGTGTCTCACCACACGCAGCGTACATCTTGACCATGCTTTTGCATATGGCATTAAAAGGCATTCATCTCCAGTGTCCAACATTGTCAAGAGTTCTGTAGTGTTCCCATGTCTTGTTCTCTTTCACGAAGATTGGGTCATTTTCATAATCACATGGCAAAATGTCCTTTCCATAGCAGCACAACTCTCATTTCAAAGATAGTTATGAGGCTGACTTTTGTTCCCATTCCATGTTGTAAAGCTGCTTTCTTCCCCCATCAGACCAAATATTATGATCATTTTCATCTTTTTAGAGCTGAAATCCAGCAGAGTACTTGGTAACTGTGTGGACTCCGTGGTGCATCAAAATTGATTCGTATTTCTACAAGCAGACAGGTCAATATGTTGCTCTCCTGCTGTACTTTGGGCTCCAGACCAGGTCTTTTGGAGTGGCACATGAACATATCTTCTCTGTTGGTGAGAAGCCTGCAGAAACAGAAGTTGAAAATAAAGTTTAGATGGCGATAAAGAGACTGGTGAAGATGCTTTTCATGATTCCCCAGAGGTGACTTGATCTACTTGACTAAATCTACATGCATTTTGCCAACTCATTAAACCACCAAGTTCGCCAGCAGGAAGGTGAAGAAAGGAGCAGGAAAGTCTGAAATTCATTTGGAAAGTCCTATCATCACTCCCCTGACAATGGAGGAGTTGAAAACTCTAAACTGACCAATTATACCACTCACATTAATGTGGGATGGCATCAGAACACACACAACAAACAGGCTGACACAGTGAAGGAAGTATTCAGTTTAATCTTCTCTTTTTTTTTTTCTTTTAATACTAAATGAAAACTTAAATATATTTACTGGACAGTGAAAAGTACAAGTTGCCTTTAAGATGTAGAGAAGTAGATTTTTTTAAATGGCATAAAATGTGAGGACTAGTAAATTCAGAATTGTACTGTACTTGAAAAATGTTTGGTATGTCATGTAAGGTATTTTTCACAACGCTCACAACTGTTTGAGGTAACTCAGAGAACCAGCCAAAGCATTTCTTCCTTTTAGTCAAGTATGTCTTTTGCTATGTAAACTGTGAGTCACCATCATCATGATCAAGGTCAGACAAGGCAATAAAAAGAACCTATTTACTTTTCTTTGGATCACAGATCACTAAAACTTTATGTTCCAATCAACCGCAGACAGTACAGGCTCAATCACAAATCACACAGTTAACAGGTGATTGAACGGCCAATAAATGCAATACTGGAAAAATTCCAAATTACTCAAATCCCAGCAGGCTCTGTCCCTGCAACTGTGTCTATGTAGAAAACATATTGTAACACAACAGCTTCAGTGTCCTCTAGTAATTACAGCAAGTCTATTCTCGTTTCTTTCATGTATACAGAGGATCTATATAATGCCCCACTGCATGTGTCACTGCAGTGATCATTTTCTTTGTCTGCTGACAGATCTAACTGACTAGTCTTAAACAAATGCCAGAGCTGATATCATTAGCAATGCTGGAAAACAAGCTTTTAAACATTATTTCATGAGACCAGAGTATGACTGGTTTCATAAAACATTTCCAGAGATTTGTCTATTCACAGTGACATGACATTGGTATTTTGATAGTATGATCCTTAACTATTTTTTAGGATGAGAAAACTAAATCAGAAATGAAAAATAAATGAAAAATAAAAAATTACAGTGAAAAATTGGGTCGACATGGCCACAACAGCAAACTAATAAATGATCCCTGTGATTGCCCAGTGGGAACTGTCAACGTTGGCCGCCAGAACTACCACAGGTCCAAAAGGAAGACAAGATCTAATTGCATCCTTCTACCCTCACAACCTTCACAGTTTGTAGGCTTTTATAGGTGTTTCTCTACCCAAATATCTAGTACTAAGAAAGATCCAATAAATGGTTGGATTTATCACCAACTTTTAACAAAGAGGTGACAGTTATCAGAGAGTGAGAACAAACACATTTGCATTTTCCAAAAGTCTATCAACATTATGCAATATAATAAAGGCTTTGAATAAAAGCATAGACATTCTATTTTAAAAAATTACACTTAATTAAGGACACTGCTTTTACCAGGAGCATCTGTTTGGATGTAGAACAGTGGATCAAAGTTAAAGCTCAGAAGCACATTACAAGGGCTCTTTGGCATCCATGAATACCCTCTCCTGCTTTTCACCAGAGGCCAACTTGGGTTTATTGGTAGAGAAGAGATGAAATGGCAGCACAGTTTTGAAAAAAAAAAAGAAAGCCACACCACCAGGGCCAAAACGTAACTGTCAACTGTATTTATGTGTCATCCTTCTGGTTGCCTCCATTTCATCTTGTTGTCTGAAAACACTATCTCTGGATCCAAATGCAACTTTCAACTCCCAGAGACAACTTTTCTGGATTTATGGTGAGACTTGACAGTTTGATCTTTTGCAAGATGTCCTCCATGTGAATAAGTGCTCTTGCCATGAGTTTCCAAAAATGACAGCGTCACCCAGGTAAGCTGCTGAAATTGATTCTGTGCTAGAGAGAACTTTTTTCTATTAAGGTTGGAGAAACCTGGCCTCTCCTGAGAGTGTCATGAGGGCCTGTAAGTGTGGGGTGTCAGATGAATTCTCTGTAGATGTGAACTCATACAGAAGCATCTTACCTATCCCATCTACAACCTGAACAAAACAGCTGTGTAATGACGGGGAATCTTCTATCAGTTTTGCATGTAATGGCACCCAGTAGTTTGAGGGAAATACATTGGACCCATTTGTTTGCCAACAACTTTCCATCAGAGCAAAGGCGGGAAGCTCAAAGAGAATATGTTGCCTTATTTTTAAAACCAGAAGCCAGTTGCACAAGCTCTTTGTAAGTTCAAACTACAACAGGTTGCACTACACAAGCTAGTGGAAAGTTTATTCTATTAAGTAAAATACTAAATTTTCAAACCAGTTAAGTTTCATATATCACTCATTCCCCTGAAACTGTAGTTATTTGAGATATGCTACTGCTGGTGATGCTGCAGTAACTTTCTTTTTACATGGTTGATTGCTTTTAATTAGACAGTGTCTCCAAACAACTGATTAACACATTTCAAAGTCTTCAAAGACTTTGCTAAATATTTCTTAGACCTACAATAACTGAAAATGTATTTGTTTGTTTTGGCCACATGGGGGCAGCAGAACAACTTTGAAAAGCTGTGAGCACCACACTGACATATCATCACCTTTTTAGTTGATTGATAGCAAACATTTGCTTATCCAAACATCCAGCACATACAGAGCAGCATTATCATTCATATAGAGTTGTATTTGTTGCCGCTAAGCAAAAACAAGTCCAATATTAATTTTCCTTTAGACTTTTTGGTCTCAACCAACTCCTGAGGCAAATATCTGGTACTTTAGCTGTTAGATGCTCCAATGTGTTCACCAACTAGTCACTGACTGAGTTTGCCCACTCAGATTTGACTGTTATCAGTCTACTACTAGCCCATATATATGGGACTCGTGTGCTGATAATGCCTATTAAATAGACTGATAACAGTCAAATCGGGTGGCCTGCTATTTGGTGCTGGGCAGGTAGTGTGTGGTGGGTTTTTAGAGCTTTTTTTGCTGAAAACAGCTGCCAGCTCAAGGGGACTTCAGCGGGGTCTTACAGAAGTTGGTCTTGGTTTCTATTTCAAGGTAGGCCACCACTTTATTACTGTGTGAGCCATTTACTGATAATGTTCTTTGACCCATACTCCAACCTCTGGTGACAGCAAGTAACAGAATTGTTCAAGAATGAGAATCTCACCAACCTGGTTCTGCTTGGGCACATCCACTTGTGGAAGAGTTCCCTTGGTGGCATATCTCCCAGGGGTCCTTGTACTGCTTGATGTCAAGCTCTGTGGGGTTCAGTCTGAAGACCTCTACAATGATTTCACGCTTGGTTAACAGGGCTGTGCAATATAAAGAATATATCATATTTTTCTCAATGGACTGGTTGCACAGCTGACATTTTGACATGTCATAGCAGAAAATTCACAGGTGTATTAATGATGGCTGCATTCCACTTAGGGGAGGTCCTGTTATTGTGCATGCTGGTTCACTGTCACTGATACTGGGACACTTAATGGAACTAAGCAGCCATTACTGTTATAAAAAATCCACCTGTGTTTTTCATGCTTGAGTCAAAATGTCTGTGCAACCAGTCCATTTCCAAAGAGTGACTGTATCATATGGTGTTTGGCTTTTACACTTGAAATCATGCTAATGATTGGCCTTCCTATTTCCTTGGAGTAAACCTGAAGACAGTTTGAGAAATATATATATATTGCAACAGTATATTGTATATTGCACAGCTCTGTTGGTTTAACAGTCAAAGGTGTCAGAACAGCAGTGTTTGTGTTATGGTGCCTTTCCAGCTCTTGGGTGAGAAAATTTAAAAAATGATGCCTAACATTAGTTGAAGTACAACTTGTAAAGCAAAATGTTATACGTAATGGGGAAGGCAAAGAACCAGTGTGTAAGATTTAGGGTGATTCATTGGCAAAATATGTCAGAATATAATATTCATAAGTGTGTTTTCATAAGTGTAATTGTGTTTTTGTTGCCTTAGAATAAGCCCTTTATTTTCACAGAGGGAGCAGGTCCTCCTCCACAGAGGCTGCCATGTTGTTTCTACAGTAGCCCAGAATGAACAAACCAAACACTGCCACTATAGTTTCTCTTGGAAGGAGAGGGTGAGGCAAGAGGCTCTTCAATTGGTTGTAATCTGCATCTTCACCACTAGATGTCATTGCATTCTACATGAAATGCAGTCTCGGAAATCATCAGCTATCATCTAAGCTTTTTTCCACTTTGTGTACTGGCTACTTGTGAAACAACACGGTTGTAGACGCCATCTCACAAATCTAACTCTATTCTTGCATCTCAAGTTGATAATTAGACTGTAAACAATGACCAGTGCACAGAAGCATCATTCCAGGCCTGGATATCCATTATCAGCTATCTGGATATTACCTGGCTACATTGGAAGCACTGAAACATTGGCTGTTGCGCCCAGAGGATGAATCATCATCAGACAATCGCTGATGGGTATGAGGTATGGTTAACTTAAGCACTTAACCCTGATCAGATTTTTGTACCTGCTGTAACCACAATCATCAATTAAATTCAGTCATAGCTGCATTTTTTACAGTTTTGTAGAGAGATTTTTTATTTTTTTTAATAACGCATGTAAAATACATCAGAAAAATGTCATTTGATGTTTTTGCAGATCCGTCAACATTCCTGTCTGGTGATATGGTTGCCAAAGCATACTGTAGGCTGAGTTTTGAGGTTTTAAACATCCTTATTGTCCACTGAAGCTTGAAATCTAAAAAAAAATTGACAAATATGAAATGGCAAATTAAGTATAGCATACCTCTAGGCTATTTCCCATTGAACTAGTGAACATACAGGGTTGCTTTGTGTATCACATACCACATTGCGTGCAGTGCTGCTGCCTGCTTGCCTGCTCTTGATGAACCTGCCACGATAACATGACATTTATGTATTAAATTGTCAGTTCTGGGGAGTACTTAGTTTACTTCATGGATTAGTATGCAGAAATGTTAAAACCAATTTGTTAAAGTGGCACTTTCGAGCTATTATCATGGCTTTGCATTGCAAACACTGTAAGTCTTCCATAAGATACAAATGTGTGTGTGCGCGCGTGTGTGTGTGTGTGTGTGTGTGTGTGTGTGTGTGTGTATGTTTGTGTGTGAGGATGCCTTGAGTGACAGTGATTATGAGTTCATAGAGGTACAGATGAGCAGAGAGTAAATGACAGCCTGCAGAGAAGGAAATGAAGGGAAAAAGACGACTGCCGGTACCTTAATTCACTTAATGCCATGTGATCGGAGACATGAGATGAGCCGTGCTTCATTCTAACCACAAAATAACTTCATCATTTGGAGTTTCCTTGTAGAGCTGGCCTACATCTCCCCGGTGTCTGCTCAGCCAAACAAAACTAAGGCAAATATCTGCTTCACTTCAGAAATCTAATGGTATTTTCAGTTCCCACTCATTCACAAACACATCCTTTAGAAGGAAATGGATTTTTGCATTGACAAGTGATGCATCACACTGACTTCTAGATGATGTCAGTGAGTGGTGGGGGTCAGTATAGGCAACAAGAAAACACAAAATCTGTATACTAAATTTACTGTATAATACTCACCATTGTCTCTCTAGCTCCTCAAATGAGACTGTGTGGTCCACTTATGATTCGTGACCTTTCAGGGCAGTCACAGTGACAGAGGGGTCATCTTTGACTGAGGAAGGTGAAGTGTCAGGGACAGGTCATAGTGTGTTTGGTGAATGTTTGAGACCTGGTCTTTGCAACTTCATCAAAAAAGGGCACAGAACCTTCTGTTTCAAATCATCTTTTTTTATTTTTTCTGTATGAAATCTGTATTTCTGAAAGTCCTGCAATACTGTCATGGTCTAATATGGACATTTTTATAAGCATATAAACATGTGCATTATTACTGTCATGCTGCAGCAATGTCAGCCCTCGTGTGATATCCGAAACTTTAAATCAATATTTCACTTTTCTTTTTACTTTTTTACACACTACTCACCCACAGATATTGTTATCTATAACACCCGATTAGCATTCAATTTGAAAAATCTAATCTTATACTCTTCTCTATCACATCTTTAAAAGAGGTAATTTTGCCTTGTGCAGATGAATCTCACACATAAACACTATACCAGCAACACTTTGAGGTGATGAGCTGACTAAAGTCATTTCCATCTGTGAACACCAGACATCAAAGTAAGCAAACAATGTACAAGAGTCTCATGCAATGAACCAAATACTGGTTTTATCATCATTTCCATTCAACTAATCAACTAAGCAATGGCATCTGCTCTTGCCAACTCCTGGAAAGTCTGAATCTGTGTGATGAGCAGAGTGGACTGAATGACATCCAGCTTGAAAGCTGCAATTAATCTTGAGGCATAAAGCAAGCAACGTTGTAAGAATATTTAGTCCAACACTAACAGACTTATAGATTTAATGGCGTAGCCCTCAGGAAGATGAATTGTTGTAAACAGACATGTTTTAGAAGAATGGAAGCGTAACTTTAATGCAACATCTGATAAAGATTTCGGCAATACTGTAGAGATATACTATAACAGATTAGATAAGGATAAACCAAACAAACTGCAGTACAATGAGAATCAGTAACACATATACTTATGCCATGTTTACATATTGATTTATCTATAGTTCTGATATGTCTTATCTGTTGTATTTGTTTATGTTTGGCTGTTTTATCTTATTTTATTCTACATATTTTCAATTTCATTTTCTGTATCTGCTAATATTAATATTATCATTATCAATATATATATATATATATATATTTTTTTTTAATCTTGACTTTAAGTGCTTTGTAGCTCTGTTTTTAAAGGTGTTGTTTAAAGTTGATTGTTATTTTTAATATGCTAAATAGTATTGCGATACTATCATAGGACTATTATGAAAAAATAGCATAAAGCTGCCAAATTTTGGATTGAAGACAATGGACAAACTGTACCACTTTTCTCGTTTAAGTGTAAAATATCACATGAAGATTACTGTGATGTTTTAAGTATAAAACCACTCTATTGTGCTACTTAATTGTCATCCCAGATTTATCAGCCCAGCAAACATGACACCAACAGCCCACCAGCAGCCTTTTTGTTGGCTGAGATGAGACATGATCGCCTCTGAAGTGTGAGGACATTTCGGCACCGGTTAATTAATTGTAATAAGGCAGGCTGGCACATACGTTGGCAATGACAGCCACGGGGTGAGTGGAGAGGGCTCGGCTTCCCTACTAAAGCCAGTATGGAGTTTGAGCCGTCAGGCCGCTGCGCTCCAGAGACTTGCTCTGGCACTCACCTAGATACACATCTGCTCTGATTAATCGCCTGCTTCGCCCAGTGCATACATTTCATTATCAGCTTTAAGTGGGCGAAAACAACAAGGATCGGGACATTGAGCAGAGCTGTGATGAGAGGAAAAGATGAAAGGGAGGAAATATGAGTGGAATATGCTGGATTTGTAAAACAAGTGGGTTTCTAATGAGTCTCCTCATTTTCTTCTTAGTGACATTAAATAATGTGTGACCTTTATATCAACCTCTATTGACAGCCTGTTACCACATATTTTATCCAGATTTTATCTCTTTTATCCTCTTGAGCCATGATGGTTTGCTATTATTACTACAATCAATAGATACAAGAAAAACATCTAGTGAAGAGGTAATAAACCAAAAATGAATCCCTGCTTTGTCATGAGAACTTTTTAGCCATTGTAGGTGAAACATAGTATGACATAGGTTGCTCCCTAGTTGCGGTGTGCTGTACAATAGTAGCAGAGGGGTTGCTTAGCAATGTTAGAATCAGCAGTAAGGCCCATAAAACACCCACAGATGTATTCACTGCAGCTGCTCAGGGTTAAGAGCCTTGCTCAAGGGCAACTTGACGAAAGATTTTGAGAAGGTGGTGAATGCCACATGCTTACCAGCCTTCAAAAGGTGGGAAAACTGAATTCTGCGAGTGAAAGCAGTTAAGATGCGGGAGCTTTACCCTCCACCACATAACTGATGAAGGATGGACACTTACTCAGGCTACATCCAACGGTAATTCACCTAGATCCTCTTGTCCATCAGCTCTTTCATTGATTTTACAATTGTTTGTGTCCTTGCTTGTCAAGAGCAAAGCTCCTTTGAGTCTAGTTTCAAAATGTAAGAAAAAGTCAAAAGAGCATGGTCCCGTTTCTACTCACATAGACTTCTTGTTAAGCCTATTCAGACATTCAACATAGAGCAACACTGCCATCCCTTGGCAGCCTGTGTTCACTACTCACTTCACGACTTTTATCCATACAGACTGTGCTGCAGAGGGCACCAAACTTGTAAGAAAGAGCAGAGAATAGAGCCTGTTATTCAGCCTTCAGAGCACAGCAGTGGAACTTGAAATGAAATGGGTCAAGGAGATTTAGATCTGGGCCATTATTGTCAAAGAGAACAATGAGCATAGACTTTAGAGTAATTGGTAGAAAAGGGTAAGCATTTGTCATGTTAGTTCAGACTGGGTTCTGTGCATACCTAATAGGGTTTCACACAATTTACAAAGACATATTAGTTTTATTGGAGCCAGTGCCATATTTTCAATCCCAATGTATAATTAATATGTGTCACCCTTCAGTAGCTTGATGAAGACAACCTCTTTCTGCAGTATAAAACACTTAAACAGACTTAAACAGTAAAGCTTTGAATTATATTAAATTTGTCAAATTACAAATGTAAGAATTGCATTTATGCATCAATCAGTTATTAATCTTCATTTTAGGCTTGCTGTCATTTAAACATTTATACTAAATATACATAAAAATATACATAAGATTCCACTGCATGGTATGACTCATCTCAACTCTATTTGCTATTTTTCCATTATGGATAGCACCTGGTAATTTTTTCAGCCCCACCTCAGTCGAGGTTTCAAGTGAGCTGAGCTGATACTAAAAGGTGACAAAAAAGGTACAAACTCCACATTTTTAAATAGCATCTGGTCATATTCAGCGTAGAAATGATGGAAAATCAAGTCCAAAAATAAAAAGGGAAATAACACCAAATGAAGCTCCGGATACATTAAGAGTTTCAGATGTATTTATGTGAAATAACACTCCTCTGGATGGTCTAAATTTCTCTGTCATGGACTGAACAGAAATAAATATTCAGTTCAGACAAGGATGAGGTAGAAAGACAAAGATGACCTAAGAGTGTCCCACAGTGTCTGCTGGACTGCCTGTCAATCTGTCTTCATCTATCGCTTTCATTTCCTTTGCAAACTCTCAAATAGAAACACACACACACACACACACAGTGCCTCCTCTTCAGAACAGATAAAACTTTAAATTGATTGGGAGTTACTTGCTCAAGGATACCCAGTAACCAGACCCTGGCAAGCAGATTGGCCTTATTGGAGAAGCTTTTCTGGAGGCAGAAACAATCTTAAGTTGGAGTTAAACCTCACTGAGCAAAGCCCAAGAGCCTCAAATTTCTGCTGTCCATCTGTCTGTGTGTCTGTCTGTCTACATTCTTGCCAATAGTCAGATAAGAAGATTGATACTACTCTCATAACTGTTTATTAAATATGCAGCTACAGCCAGGAGGCAGTTCGTTTAGCATGAAGCCTGTATCCAAATGTAACAAAATCTGCCTAGTTGCATCTCTTAAGTTCACTAATTAATACATTATAACTCTTTTGCTTAGTCTGTACAAAAAAGAAAATGTACAAATGAGAAGTTGCAATTTTACAAGGCAGTGAATTTTTGTTGTAATTAGTGAGCTTTAGAGGTGCTGGTCGGTAGATTTTGTTATATTTGGACACAGGCTCTTCTTTAACCACAGAGATAATGAAATGTACACTGGTAGTAAATGTTCCCCTTCTGGTTTGTTTTCCAGTTTTTCTGCTGGTTTGGATGAGGCAGTTCAGGGTAGACCCTGGGAGAACGACATATACTAAAACAACACTTAAACCAGCTGGTACATCACTGCCTGACTGGGAGCTATTAAACAAGTTCACCCACTTGGCACTATAATTGTTCCAAAATGAGGTGATGAAGTATCTTTGGGTTGCCTCTGCCCTTCGACACTACGTCCCATGATAAACACAGATACAGCCATGCAAACGTGCTGCTTCGGGCAGATCTCCGACTATGTCCCATGTATCTGTGTGAGGGTCATACTTCTCCATGCTGTGCAGGTAAGTCCCTTTAGAGCAAGAATAGCCCCCAGTGACATACACACAACCCAGCATGGCCACCGCCCCGCACTCTATCCTCCTCTCCTTTGTGCTGGCAATCGGGATCCATTCCTCTGTGTCTGGGTCGAAGCGTTCAGCCAGAGTGGTCTGGCCCCCTACCAGGTACAGGCTGCTGTTCAGAGACACCAGGCACATTCCGTACTCTGCAGAGAGCAATAACATGACAAAAACCGGGTTTCAATCTGAGCATCTTTATGTAAATACAGATTAAATTAATTATAAAGGCTAAATTGGAAAAAGCTACATTATGGGTCTGTCTTTCTGCATGTACAATCACAAGAGGTTGTCTTTTTATCCTTGAGAAGTTTGTTATTTTACAATTAGATATGATATCAGAACTACCTGGATGGGGGCAGGTGGTTAGGATACTCCACTGGTCTATGTCCACTTTGTAACTCTGGATCTTGTTGTAGCTACAGCTGCTCTTGACGCCATAATTACCACCCGCTACATAGATGGTGTTTCCTAACACAGTTGCAGAGGCATTCCCTACACCTGTAAAAATAGACACAATAATGTTAATTATATAGGATAAGAAGACTGATACCATCCTCCATCCTGCATGATATACAGTATATGATAATAAGGCTACTGTCAGCATCCACTTAGCTTAGCTAAGTATAATAACTATAATAATAACTTGTAACTTTTAGACTGGCTAGCTCACTGGTTCCCTTCGCCCAGCTTATCACAGGTTTTGTCTGCTCTGAGGTTGTCAAAATTAGATCTGCAAACTGGCAAATGGATAATTTAATACAAAAGTTTGTATATAAAAATATACATTTTTTGTCCTTACTCTTTGAAAATAGTACGCTACTTATTAGGCCAACCTTCTGTGACCTTAGTGATAAGCTCTCTCAATCAGCTTCATCAGGTCATGTAGCTGCTAATTCAGCCTTGTTTTCCTGCAATCAGAACACCACTATTTATGAATGAAACAACATGTCTGAGAAACATGAAAGTGCCAGTGACTCAGTAGTACCAAAAAAGAAACTACAGCTCTGTCTCAAGAGTTACTTTAACTTTGATTTTACTGAAAGGCAGGACAGGTGTCACCAGAGTGTGTCATTTTGGAAAGAAACTATGACAGCATGAAGCCAAGCAAAATGAAACAACGTCAGAAAAGAAAAATATCACACCTGACATGTTATTCTTGTGGTGTGTGTGTGTGCACAGGTTGGATTATCAATGTTTTGGTTAGAACTCTCTGCAACAAAGTAAATAAGCATATTTCCAAAAATATATATATATTAATGATAATGGAATATTTATCACCTATAATTCACTGAAAGTCTGTAAAGTATTTCAATCACTTGTGGTATTCTGGGTTCATCCTCAAACCTCTTGAATCAAAGTGTATATAATTCTGAAATTTAATTACTGAATCATGAGTTTTACTATTGTTTTGATGAACTGCAAATGTTCATGTGACGACCTGCAATACAGAAATGTAAAACAACTGACATACTTGTAAAACACACCTTGGACCATATCAGCTACAGCCGTCCACCTCCTCTTTAGTGGATCAAACAGTTCAGTCCGTGGCATTGCTGCATCTCCTCTGTAGCCTCCCATAACATACACACAGCCACAGCTGGCCACAGAGCAGTGGTAGTACCTGCAGGGGGTTTTATGAATTGTATTATTATATATTATTTAAAGCAAGTTCATACCAAGTTCAAACAGTATGGCCAAAATAGAAATGAGCTGAAACTTTTGTGTATAGAGCCTTATAAGCAACAATAATTTGATCAGTAATGTGATCATGAAGAGCAAGCACTTTTACTCAAAGACTGAACTTCAAACAGACATAAATAAATATGCACTTACAGATACTTGATTTGCAGACACAGCATTGCATTGTGTTCATGTTGTTGAGCCAGGCTTAACTGTTTTGCTGTGTCATTTTTGTTGTTGTTTTCTGTTTCATTTTGTCTTGTTCTGCATTTTTCCACACAGAGCTAATTTCTCTCTAAACTCAGCCTAAAGGACTATTTTTTTTTCATTGTTTCTTTAGGGTACATTTTCTTTAATAAAAATTTGGAGGCTCTTAGAGCAGCACAATAAGTTGTGAATGCAACATTCGCCTTATAATCACCCTAATAATTTGGAGCATTCATTTGGAGTCATGTCCGTGTTCACCTGATGAATCACTCTTATTTTGGTCTCATCTGGGTTGTTCTCTGCAAACTTTTAAGGGAAATATCTGATACTGATGAGAATGGTGGAGTCAACCAAAGCAGTGAGTTTAAAGATGTTAAAAAACTCCAGAAATGTGCAGATTTTAGATTACACAGAGATATTTTATCCACTGTTAATATAAAATATTGTCTAAATCAGTTTTAAGTAAAGAACCCTAACACCACTGCAGTTAGGAGAAGAAACTCAGAGTCTAACCATCCCTTAAAACGTAAGCTCAATAAGCTTCAATCAAAAACAACTCATTATATTTTACCTGGCAGTCAACATGGGCTGTCCATCAGTCCAATAGTCATAATCGCAGTTGTACTCCCAGACTGTGTCCAACACCTTAGTGGTGTTGGTCCTGTACCCCCCGCTCACATAAATGGTACAGCCCAGCAAAGCGACTGCATAGCTCTCCTTGGAGTGATCCGGCATGTCTTCACCCTGCACCCACTTCCCGCTCAACAGGTCCAAGCGCTGAACCTCGGACAAAGGGTGCCAATGGTAACCCCCAGTTACTATGATCTTGGAGCTGGATTTCATCCTATTGAACTTCATGGAGGGCTGTTTGAACATTGGCGTTAAGGTGAATACAGAAAGGAGGCTGTCGAAGTCGTTTAGCTCATAATAACCACGGATTTTCAGCAAGACATTGTTGAGGCTTGTTGAGTTAATGTCCAGTGGCAAGGAGGAGAGATGTTTTGTTCGGATGAGAGGGTCATGACACAGCCACCTGCCCACTGCCTCTGCCACCACTTGTGGGTTCTCCTCGGCTAGGACAGCCCTCAGGCTGTCAGGATCCAGTTCAAGAAACTCCTCTTCTTTGATCACCTCCTGAAACCTGCAGCAAAGTGTTCAGAGTTACCTGAAATTGAATTACTTGGGGATCTTTAACAGAGAATATAGTTACTTTGGATGGAGAGTCAATTAAAGAGTGGTTAAATAAGGATCAAGATTTTGGTCTGCATTCATTTGTTCATGTGTGAAATTTCTTTGAAGAGCCTCACCTGAATAACCTTTTTAATATCACAGCACAGTGGAAAAAATGTTCAATGAAATGAACGGCACAAAGTATAATTCAGGAAAGTACTGTTCTGCTTTCAATTTGTCTTAAAAGTAGAATTTCAACACTGCAAAAAAAATCACTAAACAGAAAGAGCTGATCTCTGACCTGCCTGCTAGCAGCCTGCAGGCTTCTTTCTCCAGGGTAAGGCATGTGTGGAGCTGGGAGAACGCCAGCATGCCAAGGCAGTTGTCTACATCCAGCAGGCGCACCAAAAAGGCCTCGCAGGCCCTCTTCACTGCTCCAAACTGGAGCAGGTCAGCGGCTTTCAGCAAGCTCTCCACGTTCAGCTGGGTTATGGTGAGTTTAGAGGTGTAGATGTAGTCTACCAAGGCTGATAAAACCTCAACCTCCACCACCGGTAGCCTGAGAGGAGAGGAGACTTGTAATACACTACCTGTAAGGGTAGCTTAAGTCATGTACTTTTGTTTGGTAAAAAAAAAAAAAAAAACATGACATGTTATTTATGTTATGTTATTATTTATGTGTAAAGTGAATGTATATGTTGAATAGTGGATGATATCATTGTAATACAGTCCATTGCAGTTTTTTGGTGATGCCATAAGGCAGTTTTGGGTACACATGGGCACAGAAAAAGGTGGATAAGCATGATGATATAATATACTAAGAAGTCAGCTGAGTCATGGATTAACAGTTTTTAAACATGTATGTGAAGGAGGGTATCAAGGTGGTAATGGCTGAGATTTATGACTAATCTTGGATCATCTTTAATAACACTGTAAGTTGTTAATATTTAAATAAGTAATCGTAGAAGGTCCTTTGCTTTTTTCACAAGATTGAATTAAGTTTATGGACATGAGTCAAAATAAGACACAATCTGCAGACTAAGCAGCCTAGGAGCTTGTAGTAAAACGGCCACTACACTACCTGTACCAGAAATTACAGACTGTGATGTTAAGGAGTCAAAGTCATGCTTGCACAGTGGTTTAAAAACTTAACAAAGTGCACACTTACAGCACAGTAAATTTAGAAGCTTTGGCTTTTGAAACCTCTGCAAGTTGGAAGAATTATTATTCCCCCAAGTGTTGCTTAAATCCATTAAGGGGTAATTGGGTCATCCACATCCTTCCCAATAATTTCATCATAGGCATAGACAATATGGAAGAAAACGTACAAGAGTGCTAACGTGCAGCTTTTTCTTTTCATGACCCAGCTCCCTTGTAAACTATTACCATCTGGTCAGGCAGAAAACAAGACCCTGGATACACCATGTTGGTTTCAACGGTTTTTGTGATAATTTATTGATCCCTTAAAGAACCTTTTCTCTCTGTTCTCCTCCCCCATCGCTTACAGGGAGGCCAGAGGTCAGGGAGAGCTGGAGAACAGCACTGCTGGAGCTTCTTTGCCTCTCTAAAGGCCTGTACAGCTCAGCAGATGTTTGCCAATATAAGCAGCATGGGACATGAACCAAGGTTGTCCACTTGAATGGCAGCCTTTAAATCTCGAAATCATTAAATTTGCAGTATGTCCTCAACTGAATAACTGAATGGCAACAAGGTGTTTGCAACACTGTGAGCCACAATATGAACCACAATACTGTGCTGTAGTTATTATTTTGTCATGACTTTATATTGCTTATTCATGCATTTGCTGTTGCCCTAAGTGCTTTTTAGTCACTCATCCATACACATTTGCATAAAAGAATGTCTTCCCTAAATATGTAGTGTTGCTCACACAGATAAGGCAGACCTTTGACTGGTCCTTGATTGGCTTGATGCAGATGCACAAGGTGGGTCAATGCTGATTGCCTGCAGGTGGCAGTGGACCATCGAATATAAGCACTTTAGTCTCTTTAATTGGCATAATCCATCCACGATGACCCCTTCCTCTCCCTTTCTTTCACATATTCATACATACCTGACAAGGCTATTGGTCCTCTCCCTCATGTCAGCAGTGAACATGACCCTGAAGTAAGAGCTTCGTGCACAGAGTGCCACCTTGTGGCAGTGCAAGACCTGGCCAGAGGAGCACTGCAGGGCAATGTCTGTGAAAAGGCCTTCAGAGTAGAAGCCTCTCAGGGCAGCCAGCAGCTCCTCGGGGTGGCTCGCATCGTGGAAATCATACGTATAGAGATCCTGGGATCTTCTGTGTGATGTGGCTGTAGTCTGTCTGTGGCATTATGAAGTCTGACTCAGTGTCAAAGTTTGAATGTTTACTTATAACAAAAACATTTTAAAATTACATGTTCTGTACATGTAAATTGCAATGGCAAAGTCATTGGGTTGTTTTATGGGGACGTATTGTGTTTGGGAAAAAGTGTAATGTATCAGAAATAAAGAGATGTAAATTACTGTGGTGCCCTACGGTCTCTTACCCCATTCTTCAGTTTGCTGTGCAAATGAGACAGTTGCCCGCTGAAATCAAGGATTGCTCCTTTAAATATTTATCAACACTTCATGCATAATAAATTGTGTTATGGTGATATAATACATATGCATGCATCATTTGTGGTGTTAAATTATGGTGTTGTGTTTCTCCTATAGATCTGGTTTCTCCCAAACAGCTCTTGTTAATATTATAACACACACATGGAAAACACATTGTAAAATCATTAATAATACTATAGGTGAGCCCAGTGACACAAACATACAACACTGCCTCTTGTATTATGATTTCTAGCTTTGCAGCTCGTTGGCTTTGGATATTTCTCCAAAATATAAAGAGCATGACACATGAGTGTGAATGGACAATGGTCATAACGTACCTGATCAACATGATCCACGGGGTTTGATGATGTCGGTTCCACTGACTTTCAAAGGACTTGGCTGCTTGACAGCTGTTTGGTTTCTCTTGATATTGAAAATAATCGTGACAGACGTTAAGAGTTATACTGAAGTGACACAGGCTTTAAATTTGGAGACGTCGCTCCGCCTTTATGATAAACACACTGCACAGATGACAATCCGCGTGGCCACAATGACTTCTGGTCGTGACTTTCAAAATAAGACGCTTGTTTACAGTTGCATGGACCGGATATTGGTTATTGGTCCGGAGCATGGACCAATAACCTGATTATCCATCTAAACTAGTTCATTTTTTAAGTATTGCACTTAAGTACAATTTATAAACCTAGTTCTGTTTTCTGTGTCTTTATACATCTACTCCACTTGGCTACATTTCAGAAGGAAATGTTGTACTGTTTCCTAAAGTTATTATTTATTTGCAGATTAAGATTGTTCATAGCAAACTAAACATTTTACCAACTGATCAAGTAGGATGCATTGCAAACTAGCCACACAGAAAGCTATAGAAAGCCTCGGTAAATTAGGCTGCATCAAGTACCTATATACTGCTCACAAGATAATCAGTTAATATCATTTAACTACACTGTTAATTGTTCTGTAATTTTACTTTGGAAATTTTGAAAAAAAAAAAATGTAAGCATTATATTCTGAAAAACAAGTCGCTAAATTTCTCATTTTGTGCGTCTACCTTGACGCAGTGGTCCACCGTCCAGTTGTCCAGTGGTTCGCTCCTAACCTCGGTGTCACAGCTCAGCCCTAATGATAAAATCAAGCAGGATCACATGCATGCATGCAACATAATTGGAAATAAGATTGGATTCACAAGGATTCACTCAAGAGACCTTTAGGCTTGGACAGATTCATTCACAGATTCATTCACAGATTCATAGATGAAGCTTGTACCCAAACTCAATATAGACCCCATACATAATCAGATTTTTGTTATTGTCAGATCATTGTTATTGTTAAAACTCTTTAAATTATGGCAGTTTCCCTGGTCCAAGGTGACATCACTGGCTTTGTCTGACCAAAACCCAAAGATATTAATGACAAACATTCACATTGGAGAAGCTGGAATCATCATTCTTTCAAACTGCAAAATAATTGCCTATTGATCAACTAATCGAGTAATTGTTGCAGCTCTACACTCGCGCAAAACTAAATGTCGATCTTTTTACCAACAAAACTCAAAATGGATCGTGACAAAAATGATTTTAAACCAAAGTTGAAACATCTTTTCAAGATAGATCAGTCATGTTGTCATGAATGATCTGGTGTTTGTCACTGCTTTATGCTTTATCTGTATGTATCTTGGTGCTGCCGCAGGTCTGGGGCCTCTCAGGCATTTGCACACTTTGTCTGGATGTCACTTATATGTAATATTCAAAATGTTTCTTTTTATTCCACAGTTGACGTTCTTCTGAAGATGTGCATATCTACCAGTATGCAGTATACAGCCTCATGAAAACATTTCAAGTACTACACAGTAATTAGAGACATACAAAGAGGAGGTCATCAGCAGTATATTCTGGCTTTGTAAGCCTGACTGTTCTTGATCCTGAAAGCTCCAGTCAGCTTTGGCCTGTGATAAGAAATAAAGTAACCATTGTACTCAATGAATCTCAGTAGATATGGGGAACAAAGAACTTTAGCAACATTTATTCCACCAATAAAACTGCGTTAATAAACAGCTTCAGATGTCCTATGAAAAGAAAATGACATCCAAAGGTCAGTTTACGCTGCTAGATACTCCATGTTGTTGAGTGTGGATAGGGGAAAATTGTTTTGCACTCACCTTATGTTTTATTACACATATTTGAAAATAAGGCCCACAGCTCCTTAATAAAAACTTAACATGTCTTGTGGCTGTGTTGCGTGCTGGTCTATTAACACTAATACTGCCTTGGACCCCATTTTACACAGCGTAATTAATGTGCTGTAGGCACAAGCAGCAGGTTTATCCAAGGACAATGCTGTATTTGACTACCCAAAAACAATGATTACACCACCATGGCATGAATCCAATATTTCACAGTATAATGGATTAAATCTCTGGTGATGCACAGACATCAGCTGTTTGTGGACCCTCTTTCTGGCCTGAACACCAAACTGAGTAAACTAGTCCAAACTTCAAAGACTTATATTCCAGTTTGACAGCCTCACTTTTGAGCCTAGCTGTTTCTTATGCAACTAAGCATCTTCCTTTAATACAGCAAGCCTCGTCTAAAGCTTCTTCCCACTGAAGAGTGAATTCAGGAAGTAAACAAAGCCTGCTGAGTCTTGGACCATAATACCAGGTTAGATCTTAGGCAAGAGCTGTCTCTGTGAGTTGTTGGCCCTGCATCTCTCGCCAAATCCATCTTCAAATCCCTCTACATTTGTGCCAATCTACTGATGTTTTTCTTTTTTTGTTTGTTTTTTTGCCGCCAGTCTTGGGAAGGAATCTTTTGCATCTTCACACGATGTATCTGCCTATCGGAAAACAAAGGACACATCGGCTTTTCAGTTAAGCACTTAATGAAGTTTTGGTGGCAACAGCACGTAAGTTACATCAATAACCATCACTCAGTTTTATACAGCACCAGTAAAAAGTTTGGTTAATGTTTTTTTTTTTTTTCTAAATGTTGTCCTTACTTTATTGATTTTTACTCATTCAGTTGGCAAACATTGTCCAATAGAGCCACCATCTGCTAGTGAGAGTTGTCAGGACTGAGCATTTTGACCGATTGAATTGATATTTTTCTGAACAGGTTTAAACTACACTATTCTCCATGATTAATGAAGGGCCCGTATACTGTTTATTGTCTCCAAAGTGCTGTCTGAAAGTGGTAACAAACATGATGCAGCTGTTTATGGCGACGTCTACATGGCTCAAATGTCCCTTTTAGACATCTAATGGGCTGCATACGGTGTAGTATTTTGACCGCTCCATTTATATTTGCAGCAAAATCTAAAATATAATGCAATCCAACGCGATAGACTGTTGTTTGATTGCAGTACAGTGTCTCCAGGGTTTCTTTTCTAATGGTAAATATAAAGAAACATAAAGAAAACAAACATATACAAATGGTTACTGGTTTTAATTGCAACTTAGAATAACAAGATAAAGAATAAACAAACATTATTTCACATGATGACTCATGACTGTCAGTAAAAATCTCTCAGTGCACATTTCCACAAACATTGAAGTTTAAAAACTCAATATTCTGTCCAAGTAACATAAACTGGCCTTGGGAAACCTGGATAAAGTCAGAGGAATACTCCAATACTATCCAAGAAAGATTCCTAGTTATCTAGTTAAGGTTATCTGGATAAGCCTGGAACCTTCTCAAACACTTGAAGTGTGGATGGAGGTAAAAAAAAATCTGTGCAAAAAGATCTGGACGTCTTGTTCATTTAGCTTAAAGAAATAGTTGAGGTTTATGTTCATTCAATAGAGACAACTCAGAGTTATCATGATCAGGTTAATCAAAACCTGGTTTAAACAATCAAGTTATCACTACAAAGAACAAGCCTGAGATAAAAACAGTTAAAATCACATAAGGGCAGCGATGAGAGACAGTGCACAGTGGCACATATTTGTGTAAAAACTTTTTTTTTTCCTATTAGAAGTGATGTTATACTTTCAGTTGTAAGATTAAGTAACAACCTTGACATATTATGAGGAATTCACTTGACAAGATGGTTTGCACACAGTGAAAATACTGTTTAATTTCCTTTACTGAGGTAAGTTTATTTAGTGGTGTTGCATTAAAAATGGTGGCTACAGCCCTGATCTAAAATTATATACATATATTAGCGATATGATAATGTGCCTTTTTCACCGTAGACGTTTGTCATGTCACAGTAGGAAAGGCACAGGTGTGAATAACAAAAATGAATGATGGCTGAATGCCATGGTGCGTGCTGAATCACTCACAGCCATTGTTCATATTTTAAGTTACACCTGTGCTTTTCCGACTGAGTCGAAACATCTGCTGTAAGAAAAGATGTAATTCAATATGCACTGATCATACATAAATAAAGTAATAATGTGTAAATGTGAGTTTTATAGAGTTAGGTTAGCTAACATGCTTTGCAAAGCCTTTACGAATGACTTATAACTGATATTTTTAAACTTATACTGTAATGACATGAAGTACTGATGGGGTGGATAAAATGTTGTGATGGCTTCATGGTTGAGGGCTGAGTTATACGAGAAGATAAATACTATTATCAGGTTTGTCACCTAAAGCCAGGGATCAGTTAGCTTAGCTTGTCACAAAGATTGAAAACAGGTGGAAACAGCTAGCCTGGCTCTGTCCAAAGGTAACAAAATCCACCTACCAGCACCAGTAAAGCTGCATATTATGTATTTTTTCAACACATTTGTCATTTGTTTGGATTACAGAGACAGGAAAAAGGAGACATATGTTATTTAGCTTACATTATTTTACCTTTGAACAGAGCAAGGCTAGCTCTTAATGCCAAGCCAAGCTAATATTTAGTGTACAAACATGAGAGCTGTGTCAATCTTCTCGTCTAACTGCTGGCAAAAAAAGCAAATACATGTTTCCTAAAATGACTATTTTTTAAAAGCCTGCTATATAGCAGGTCACTTTTAGGGCACCACCTGCCATTATAATAGATACTTGCTGTAAAAATGTCCCTGAGATTCAGTTCAATAGATCCAGTTGACTGACTAATCATCCTTCTTTGAACGGGCTGCCCATTAGTTTCAGAATTGAGTTTAAGATTCTCTAATTGGTTTTTAAATTGCTGAATGGCCTGGCACCGACCTATCTTTTACACACGCTACAGAGATATGTACAAAGCAGGTCCCTCAGATCCTCGACAGCTAGACTCCTGGTCGTGTCGAGGACCTCCTCAAAGAAATATGGGGAGTCTACCTTTAGTTACTGCAGCCCCCATCTCTGCAACAGTCTGCCTGTGGATCTGAGGGACTGCACCTCTAGAGACATATCTTTTTAGCCTGGCTTTTATTTAAGGTGCCTCGCCATTCACTGTCTTGATCATCCTTTCTTTTATTTTTTATCACGTGTTTGTTCACTTTATAGGTTTTAATTTACTTTTAACATTTTATTCATTTTATTGTTTTTATGTTTGTTGATTTGGTTTGTAATTTTTATGCAATTGTTAACTTCTTTTTCGTTCTTCTTATCTTATTTGGAATAACACCAAAAATAAAATAATTATATGGCCTAATTTTATCTATTTTATTTTTGTTTTATCTATTTTGCCGGACTCTATTCATTGTTGATTATTTCTGTTTTTATTTTGCTCTGTGAAGCACTTTGGGCTGCATGTTTGTATGAAAGGTGCTATATAGATAAATAAAGTTTAAGTCTGAGAGTACTGCCCTGCTTACTGGAGCCCCAAATATTGTATATTACACTAAATATAACCTTGTTTCAATTATTACACAGTCTCAAACATGCACTACACATGTAAACATTGTTTTTGTAATGTGTTTGATTGAATGACAAAGCCTTGATCACCATTCATTACCATTAAAAATACTCTCTTGATAAAATATTTAAACAATAATAGGGAGTGTGTGCCTTCTACAGTGCAATTGCTACATGTGCAATATTTTGGTTACACCTGAGAAGCTGATCGTGTTTGGCCCTGGCCTACGACTGGATACTTGCTTTCAGTTCCTTGAGGATTTCAGTGCCATTGCTCCAGGCAATAACTTTAGCTCTGAGAGAACTGTTGTCTTCCTGGCTTTCCAGTTTGGCCAGCAGTTTCTCCAAGGTGTACCCCTTCCTGGGCATCGCCACATCATGCCCTCTTAGACAGGAAGTAGGGCAGAGATCGTTCCCACCGTCTCCGACGTAGAATATCCGCTCGTACTCCACACCTCCATCAGACTGCTCCGCCAGATACAGCTCCAGCACTTTTTTCTTACACAGATTGACAGGGCATTGATCGCAGTCGTGAGAGTGGTAGCACTGTACCTCCATGTACCCGAGCTCATTGAACTTAGCAGGGTTGGTGAAAACTTGATCGACAGCTCCCTGGAGACCAGATGCGCAGAGGATCCAGTCTATGAACATGGTGTTGGAGTCAGAGATGACTATGCAGTCAATGGTGCTTTTATGCTCCGATATGAATGTCAGCAGGTCTGTCATCCCAGCTGTGAAGGGGATGGTCTCCATCACACTGCGGACCTTGTCGGGGCTGACCTCCTGGTCTCCTGGATGGACAGACAGAAAAAAGATCAAGAGGTTGGTTGGAGGCAGCAATGAAATGCTAATATATAAATATTGTTATCAATGGATGGGCTGAATTCTCACCTATGTAGTTCATCACTCTGCCCATGAACTCAGTCCAGTGGCCTTTTCTGTAGGACTTCTTCACAGAGTCAGGAAGAGTCTGACCTGGGAGGCATCTAGGAAGAGAGAAAACAAAAAACATCCACTGTGAATAAAGCGGTGATGTTGCTTGTAATTAAAACAGAGAATATTCTATTTCATCTCTGGTCCTATACTATAAAATGATCCTTTCAGTGTGTTATTTTGATCTCTGAGTATTAAAATAGTCTTGTAGTAGTACACTTTTCCTCTCGATTTGTATGCATTTTGCAGCAATAAAACTTTTTTTTATAGTGATTAATTGATTTACCTAATCACCCAGGTGTCACTGTTGTCATCGACCACAGTGTGGTCAAAATCAAACACCATGAGAGTCTTCATTTTTCACCTGGAGACAGACAAAACAGCATATAATAAATAACAATATATAGTATGAAGCAGCTATTACTCTACACCAAAACAAAGACTAAATAAAGCTATTATCTAAGATTCTGGTTAGAAAATGTTGTTGTTTGCTCCGTCTAGTCACATAATGAGGGTTTGGTTCATACAATATCTACTTGTATGATCAGGTGTCCAGCTTATCTTTCACCAGCACAAACTGTGACTGACAGATAAAACTGTACCATCCAACCGTCAGCTCAAAAATAAAGCCCTCTCCTCTGTATGCCGATTACACCACGACACCGCCTTAATCCTAAAACTGCTTTAAGTTAGTTTCTTTTTACAATAAATGTCACTTTAAACTCGTTATGTTTAAATCACTCATTCCTTAGATGAAGTCTGGCGTAACCTCGGCCTAGCAGCCCGGCTAACTCCTCCGTTTAAGCTCCAGAGGTTCAGATCGAGATCAGCGTGGATAACAAAGATTATAGTGATTTGTCGACTACACTGACGTTAAATTAAGACACATAAAATAGATTAAATTTGATATAACAGCGATCAAACTTACCTCAACCCGCTCGACATAAGTTTACCGGTCTTACTTCCTCCTCGTCTCGTTGTGTTGTGTGCAACAAATATGGGCTCGTTACCGCCCCCTGCTGGTGAGGTGCCGCTTTGATAGATAGATAGATAGATAGATAGATAGATAGATAGATAGATAGATAGATAGATAGATAGATAGATAGATAGATATTAGATAAATATGATTTGATTTTTACTATAATTTTGTGCAGTCAACAACAGTCATTGCTACTTCCATGTTTTGACCACTGGGTGGCAGTGGCGCACAGCTTGTGCTGCATACTCCCGTACACGAGGTGGCGGCATGAACCTTCAAAGTCAATGACGGCAATCAGCCGTCAAACGAAAGGAAGAAGAAGAGATCCTGTCGGTGTAGTTCCTGGTTGCATAAACAGACACCCTCAGACTCAGTCCAGGTTGTTGTTTGTCTCATTGTTTGTATTTAATTAGGGTCAGTATGTTTAAAGGTTTAGGGACGTGGCTGGGTTTGGAGAACCCGACGTACACGAAGTCACCGGATGACACAGAAAACCTGAATGTGGAGCAGCAGGAAGAAGAAAAGGTGGTGGAGGCACAAAACGAGGTAAACAAACAGCAACCAGCTAACCAGGATGGAGGACCAGAGGCCAACCAGGAAAACCCTGAGCAGGGCCAAGGACTTGGTGGTGAGAAAATACATTAGTTTCCCTGTGCTGTTGTTGTTTTTGCCAAATAACTTTATTTAACGGCATGCTATGTAGCTCCTAAGTGTCTCGAGCATTTGTTTACTCAGCCTGACGTCAGCCTGTCCATATAAATTCACCATAAACTCATCAAATTAGCACATTGTAGTTCATAGTGAAAATGTGTCACACTCTATTCTTTATTATCTCGAAGGTTTCGTCTTCAGTTTTATTATTTAAAGCCTATTTGCATTGTGTTGTGACAATCCCACATAATGATGCTGTTGTCCAACCATACTATCTTATTTCATCCCAGATTATATCTTCAGTTTTGCCTCCACTGCCACAAAGAAGATCTCAGATTCGGTGGTAGGGACAGCTCAGACCATCAAGAAGACTGTGGAAGAAGGGAAAATCGACGGCATCATCGATAAGGCATGTTGTGCCTTTGGCTTGTCTGACAAGTTCGGCTGCATTTAGAAGACGACGCTGGTTTAAAATGTGGAACAACACACGCACCACTTGTTGTCAAGTGCATGCTCGACAAGACATAACACAGTCATGACATGGCAATATTCCGTTAGAAATGACTTTTTAGTCCTGTCCTCCATTTAACGTGTACCTCCATGCATGTTTGTATTTGCAGACTTTTCTAGGAGACTTCCAGAAGGAGCAAGAGAAGTTCGTCCAAGAGAAGAAGGCAAAGAAATCGGGTAAAATCAGAAAGGAAAATGAGAAACTTTGTAATTCCACTCAAATGGATTTTTATTCTGTTGCTTTAAAGGGCAAACAAGTTTCCAATTAAGTCACATATATTATATGTCATGGTTAATTTTGGAAGACACTAGGAATTCTAGGTCTTGATGGGAAAATGGTGAAACAGTGAAGTCACTTTTTCATATTATGGAGAGGCTACAGCTGAATCCAACACAGACATACTGTGTAGTAAGCAGAATACACCTTTATTGGCATGTTAAAAGTTAGTTTGTGCATTTTGAAGTGAAGCTGTATGAGGTACTTATCCACAGTCAGTGTATTACCTACAGTAGACACCAGTTAGTGAAGTCCCAGCACAGAAATGGAGCTCCTGCAATAAACGACACCTGCCACCTGTTTGCTCGAGGCAATCCAGACTCTTCCTGTGTGTTGTTCCCTGTTGGTGGAATGCACTACCAGTTCCTACCAGAGCAGGAGTGTCCCTCTCTATCTTTAAAAACCTACTGAAGACCCGGCTCTTCAGAGAGTA
Source organism: Argyrosomus regius (assembly GCA_946959425.1). Taxonomy (NCBI): domain Eukaryota; kingdom Metazoa; phylum Chordata; class Actinopteri; family Sciaenidae; genus Argyrosomus; species Argyrosomus regius. The sequence goes on from OX336882.1 coordinate 22,692,783, forward strand.
CCTCCTCTCTTAGCACTACCAACAACTAGACATGCTAAATGTATCCCTCTAGTACTATCACAGTACTTATTGCTGCGCTAACATGTCCTTGTCAGTATAATAACTTATATCATATAACTTGCCTGCCAAACAGCTTCTATTGTCACAGATACAGGCGTTTACTTGTATGTATCTGAGATAGAAGACTAGTGATTGACTGAAGCCTAGTTTTGTCTGATGGTCTAGAGTGTTTTTGTTTTTTTTTTAGTTTTACACAGCACATGACTAAAGGTGTGCCTGTGTGTATAATGTTTGTGTATAGAAGCAGCAGTGCCTCCCTGGGTTGGTTATAACGAGGAGGAGACGATCCAGCAACAGATCCTCGCTCTGTCAGCAGTAAGCAAACATATCCAACACTATATATGAATGTGTCAACATGTTGGTGACATCTTATACAGTACCAGTCAAAAGTCTGGACACACCTTCTCAATGGTTTTATTATTTTCTACATTGTAGATTGTAGAAAACATGAAGACTATGGTATAACATATGTGAAAGTAAAATATCTATTATATTTTACATTCTTCAAAGTAGCCACCTTTTATTTTTGCTGCCTGCTGGAGCAAGTTAACTTCAGAGTATCATATCAAAACACTTTAATGGTTTTCAATGAACCAGGAGTCCTTGTCAAAAGTTAATCATACAGTAAATAGCTCTATTCAGCTATTGTAGTAATACATATTATGGCCAGAACAAGTTTAATAAAGACAAACAACAGTCCATCATTACTTAAGACATGAAGGTCAGTCAATCCAGAACATTTCAATAACTTTGAATGTGTCTTCAAGGGCAGTAGAAAAAACATGAAACACTATGATGAACTGGTTCTCATAAGGACCGCCGCAGAGAAAGAAGAAAATGATAAGAACAAACTTTGAATGAAAAGGTGTGTCCCAACTTTTGACTGACCTCTGATCTGTACTTCTGATTATCTCTGGAATAATGGACCGGTTGGGCAGCAGGAAACTCAGGGGAGGTTCTGCTATTGTGCATACTGGTTCACTGTAACTGTTACTGGGACACTTAATGAAACTGAGCTAACATTTTCATTATGAAGTCCACCCTAGTTTTTCTGGCTTTGACAAGTCAAAATGTCTGTTGTGCAACCAATCCTCTGCACTTTATGTTTAAACTGAGCTCTCTGATTCTAGGACAAGAGAAATTTCTTGCGAGACCCTCCAGCTGGTGTGCAGTTTCACTTCGACATGGAGCAGATGTATCCTCTGGCGTCAGTGATGCTAGAGGAAGACCAGCTCCTCAATCGCATGCGCTTTGACTTGGTTCCTAAACAGTCAGTAGTCTTCCAGCATCATTTGTGTTGTTGTGTTTGTGTGTGTACCGTATGTATTGTACATTGTTTCTGCAAGTCTGTTAACTGGACAACAGTAAGCTACCTGTGGGATCAACAAGATATTCAAATATTCTAAAATGGATGGGGATGTGTTTGTTTTTGACAGTGTGAAGGAGGAGGTTTTCTGGAGGAATTATTTCTACCGAGTGTCTCTGATCAAGCAATCAGCTCAACTCACAGCATTGGCAGCCCAGCAGCAGCAGCAGAAGGACGGTGAGGACAGAGGGACCAGTGTTTCACCCGAGGATGTCGTCTTAACAGGTCGGACTTTCACCTGTGCACCTGTTTTCACTCATTTTATTTATGCTGAAAACTATGTTTGGAAGGAAGAATCAAGTCTTCTTATCGTTCAGCTTCTCACTGCTGTTAAAAACACTTCAACTACACCTCTACTACAAATCAAACAAACGCTACACTGTAATTCCTAAACTTAACAGCTCTATATGTATTCATATATTTGTCTTTTTATAGACAATGTCAGACCAAAAACTCCACCAGTTTCCATCAGCGACATACAGAAGGTAAGTGTGTATGTGTGGCTTGACATTTTCCAACAACAGCAATCAGTGTAAATCTTAAAGAGTGTTTCACTGAGTTTCTGTCCTGTTGATGTGACTCACAGCCTCCTCAAGAAGAAGAGGAGGAGATGTCAACGAGTCCCGGGGTGTCTGAATTTGTGAGTGATGCTTTTGACTCAACGGCAATCAACCAGGAGGACCTGAGGAAAGAGATGGAGCAGCTGGTGTTGGATAAGAAGGACAGCGTCCCCTCTCCTGATGGTGAGCTGTATAAATGTTAAAATTAAAAGTTCTCTGATAGCTTGATAGCTTGTCTTTTGTTCCAAACAAAAAAAACACATGTTTAATCTGCATGTATTGTCCCTTGTAATGAATCAAGAAACATTCTTTAAATTACTTGATACATTCCACCACTGATTGCGTTGCAGAGTAAATGACCGTCTTGCTCATAAATCCTCCCTTCATTCTACATTCAGATGAGTCAGCAGACTGGGAGAAGGAGTTGCAGCAGGAGCTTCAGGAGTACGAGGTAGTGACTGAGTCAGACAACAAAGACGACCAATGGGATCAAGAGATCGAGAAGATGCTGCAGGCCGACGAAAGCTAGACAACTACAGTGTGTGTCTGTCTTCTCCTCTATAGTGATCCAGCCCAGAATGAATGAATAGTGACCAGTGATGCACAAGGGGATGAATTTCCACGTCGTCTGCCCCACCCAACTGTGATTACTGTCTTGTAAACATTCTCCTGTACCAGATGAAGGTGTAGATCCATTAATAGCAAGAGTGTGTCACATCTGCTGCATACAGCGGTTATTTTTCAGGCGTATTAGTAAAGTGCTGCTTCGTTGCTCCTTCCTGATTTAGTTTTAGTCATTTGCTTTTCCTTACCCTCAAAAGCCTCTAGAGGGCAATCCAGTAAAGTACAATGAATTTTATAATAGAGGGGGCCTCTTTGAAATCGCGTTGAATTTTATCTTTGTTTCCACTGCAGCTTTCTGGTGGTTTGTACAGTAAAGTATAGTCACAGTACAGTAAAGTCAAATGTAAAGATACATTTATGTAAATAAAGAGGATTCTAACACTATACTTTAAATTGCTTCTCCCTTTCCTTTCTGTTTGTTATTTTACATTTTGTATCGCATTTTGACAAACTCCTTTGTGGACGTCTGCTATGCTTTGTTTCTCTGCAACTGAAATAATCTCCATTTTCTGTTATGTTATTTCTGTTATGTGTCATATTTTAATAAATATGTATCTATTATTAATGGATAATATGTACTGTGTTTAAGGTGGACACAAAGCCCAGGGGTCCTCGGTTTCGAAATGATAGAAACAATGTTATAAAGCTGTTTTCGGACGCTAAAACATGACAGAAATTATTTTTTGTACCAGTTCATGTTAGTTATGATGTTGTGAGGTGTAAGAGATGGTTAAAGAGAATTACACACACACAAGCAATAAATTAATTCTGCAGAGCACAAACACAATACTGTGCTGGCATGGGTACCCAAAGTACCCTGGCACTAAAACTGTAGTGTAAAATGATGACGCGTGAGTGTTTACAGATGAAAAACAAAGCAGAGTATTTAATAGATTTCAGTATAAATTGGCCTATTTCTATTTTAGTTTATTTGATTTGCCATCATGTGAAGGACATTAAATCATACACATCTAAACGTCAAGGATGACATAATAAAGACTTATTTCCATTGTGGTCCTTGATGTAAACGATAAAAACATACAACAAACATCAACATGACACCAGAACTCCACAGCACATGATAAAATGTACACTTTACACACACTTTTTTTCCTAAGGGACCATTTTCTATCATTGAGTAAACTGACAAACTAAGTAAAATTTTATGGAAATTTCATATTATATTCAATGCATAAGAACAACAGTACAGAAGACCCTCCAAATGTAGGCTCCAGGCCTGTATTTCCCAGCAGTAACGACAGCTGAATTTCAGCTGAGCAAACCGTAAATCTGCAGTGTCAGTGGTGGAACTTTAATAAGCAGACTGTTTTTTTTGTTTTTTTACATAAACAGCATGACTGCTGCAACTTTGATTCTTCTTCCATCTAACTCTCCTCCTGTGGCATGTGTTGTCGGGTAGACCAGAGCCACCAGCCTGTTTCTGGATCCATTTCACTATGCAGAGCCGCAGCATCAGAGTGAAGCCTGGGGGAACAGACCAAAACTAAAGGATCAGTAACTCATTTGTTTTCTCTTTTTCAGGTTCACTGGGTCTAAAGCCTATGCAATAAATGGAAGGTAGAGACACAATCGAAGACAGACTCCAAAAATGTTCATTTACTTTGTGCGACTGCAGAAACTTAAAACAAGACAAACAATGTTCCAATGGGAAAAGTTAACTTCACCTGTTTCCAAACCTAAAACTAACCAAAGGTTAAAAGTATTTTCTCTAATTAAAATAATATACAATACTAACCTGTGTATCATTTGTTCTTTACGTAATCAACTGGGAATCCAAAATTGGAAATGAGAAAAACAGGCGACAGACCAAATTTGATTTAACACTGATAATAAGCTTGACCTCAAACTTACTGACTTTTTTGTGTGTTGCACTTGATAGCTCAATTTTGCAGCAAATACATTTGGGCAATTTCACTAACTGATTTGATGCAAATCTTCTGTGTACAGAAAAACAAGAAACAGGGCGTATAATGTCGCCATTTTGGAAAATAAAGTTACCCACTAACGGTAAATCTTTTCGTGTGTACCATTGGAGGATTCTCAAGCAAGTTCTTTTACTTAATATATACAAAACAGTTGTGTTATTCATTACATTAAATCAGGTACATTGTCTATTTAAGTGATAATTGGAGGCGGAACCGAGTGCTGCGTGTCTGACCATGAGTACAGAGAAATAGGCTAGATGGTTACAGATGCACTCAGTGTAGTTTGGTCCATGCTGATGTGTCTTACATCCGTGCACTGACCATTTGACCTGCAATGGATGTGAACAAAGAAACTACAGATTCCTACTGAACTACCAATATGCAGCAAAAATGGGGTTAATGAGTTGATTTTCTGGACCTGAATCAGCACAGTATACTGCCAACACAGACCTTCAAAAGAGTTGAAGATGCAGGAGACAAAGAGAGCGAACTCTGAGAAAGGTCCAAAGTCCAGGAAGGCCAGACCCCAAGTTATCCCAAAGAGGCAGCTGAGGCCCCAGATGGTGAGAAAAGCCACTCGGTTCTGCTTCCAAACATCCCTGGTGCGTTTCTCCCTGTAGACCAAGAGGAGCATCACAATGCCTGAGAACACCAGGATGACCAGGATTGTCATATTGATGAAGTAGTGGGCCAGCAAGGCCTTGTGGCTAATTTTAATCCCGCACCTGGAAACATCAAATACACTCAGAGAAGGAAAACTGACATTGCATCACTCTGCTGTCAGATCATGAGGTGTGATCTACTGTGCTGCCTTTATTTGTATTTTATTTTGAAAATATCTAATGTTACTTACATCAGATAAGGATTGAATAGGTCATTGCATGCCTGCACCTCTCTCACTCCATAAATGTCACCTATTCTCAGCAGAATGAAAACAGGAGCAGCAGGAAGAACTGGAAAACAGTTTTAAAAGGTCATTCGTTAATATCATCTTTAACTTAATGTACCAGGAAGTGGATTTTATTTTGGAAATATTACTTCACACAAACTCACCAAAAACCAGCAGGTTCCACACATAGGGCTTTGGAAAGGGGCTGAAAACCATGTAGACCAACCAGAAGGTGTGGAAAACTTCTATACCCATCCAGGCGAAGGAGCTGAGTAGGGTGTAGTGGAGGGCCGCTCCCACCCAGGTGCACACACTCTCCCCTCCGACGTTGGCCAGGACCCCAGTGAAGAAGAAGAGCAGATTGAGCAGAGCAAGAGAGATAGCCAAGCCCAAGTGGATAGGAGTGGACTGCTCCTCAGATCGCCTGCTAGAAGGAGAGAACAATGGAAATCAGTTGGTTAATTGTTAAAACTCTTTTTTGATAAACCCATAAGCCCACATAAGCCCTCAAAATGCTGCTTTACCTCTTCTTGCAGAGAAAAACGATGAGAGCAATGCAGCTGATCACAGACACAGCACAGCCCAGAGATGTAATGGAGGTGAGCACCAACAGGTGGCACACTGGGCGAGGCTCCAGTTGCTGTCACAGGACACAAAGCAATGAGCAAAGCAACAGAGTATTCACACACCAAAATATAAGAGTGTATATGTTCCTGTGTATTTAATCACTATAAATTGATACATGTAACATTGTCTGGTATGTGTGTAAAATCATGTATAGATGTGTTTTTTTCTTAATATTAGTGGTGTGGAGTACAAACATTTAACGTTCTCTCATTTTGTTTCTTGTTTCAGAGATAGCATGGTGTCTGCTGCATGTCTCACCACGAGTACAGAGAAATAGGCTAGATGGTTACAGATGCACTCAGTGTAGTTTGGTCCATGCTGATGTGTCTTACATCCACGCACCGACCATTTCACCTGCAATGGATCTGAACAAATAAACTACAGATTAAACATCCCAGATTATCATCTATGGGAGTTACAGCAAATACAAATACAGATATACGTATATAAATGTTTGAATATTGTTATAAGCTTTGTTCTAACCTTTCCTGGTGTCCCACGAAACACATTCCCTTGCATGTGTTTTCTGAAATAAAGAGGAGGGAGAGATGTGAGTAATCATTTCCCATGAAGATTCATACTGACAACGTTTCAGAAAATGTTGAAGTAACAGCTGCATCCTTTGTTTCAGCAGCCACTGTCAATTCATTACTTAACATCCTACATGCAAAACCTGCTGTGTCACCACATCACACACATGCTTTATCCCACAGTGTAATAACAATAATAAAAAATAGAGGTCATTTATCATCCTGCATACAGTATCTACATGTGTGCACTGCAGAGAGGAAGCAACAGACTTAAGCGTATAGACAGCAAGTCTGTTTTGCCAGACATGGCGTAAGAAAAGAAAGCTACAAGTGGTTTGACGCAGACACCATGGAACTAAAAATAAGCTTTTTTTTTTTGCGTTTGTTTGTTTTTTTCAACAGCATCCGCAGCACACTGACAGTTTACGAAGTTTATGTGTTAACTAACATGCACACAATATAGTAACAAGAGAACATTTGCTCTAATTGTATTTCAGTTTTAGAGAAATAAGCTGGGTTCTGCAACATTTCAGAAGAAATATGCTACTCGACTGTTTTAAGAAGCAATATATTTCCAAATATTTCCCCTTAATTAGTAAGTCAAATAATTCAGTTCACTGTATGTAACATCAAATTTATTTTAGGAGGGAGACTTTTTTCAGGTGTTCACCAGGTTCCACAACCATATTTTTTCAATTGATTTACTAATAAGATTTGAAAGTATAGATGTAGACGATATAAAGTGGACACTGATCACACTGACAGACAAAGAAAGGCACAACAACTTACAGGTATGACATCATGGTGAAAGCCAATCCTAATTGGCTCAGGCAGATCAGCGATGATCTCGTTCTCCACATTGATTTCCACAACATCATTAAGTACCTTGACTTTCTTGAGACCATCCTGAAAGACACACACACACATCTTTACCTGTCCCTTTACATGATACAGCCTTTCATACACAGAAGAAGTGTTTCAGTCAGTAGAAATGGTGTATTGTGTATCGAGGAAGGGCAAACAGAGCCGTACCTGGAACAGGGAGTTGTTCTTGAAGAAAATGAAAGCTACTTTGCTGGTATTTTTTGCAGCTTGTTTTAAAGCAGGCGGGATGTGGACAGTGATAGTGGGCTCTGCAGGTTCACCTTTAGCAGCCTGGAGAAGAGAACATATACAGATTCACTAACAAGGACCACGCCAATATAGATTTAAGTTTAGACAGGTTTATTGCAAGTGATGGAAAGAATGCGCCGAGATGATGACCTGTAGGAGGGAAGAAGGGATGGAGGGTCGAAGGTATGAAGCATGAGGGTTAGGGTTAGGGTTAGGGGAGTGAACGGATAAGGTGTGTTTAAGTACATGTGAAACGGAAATGGGATGAGTTCAAGGCCTGGTCTTTGTTCCTGAACCTAGTTATAAAACTTAATTAAAAGGTTCGCTGTAAGAGAGGATACACCAGGGTTTGGTAAAATAAATAAACAACGAACAGGGGAAAGACGAGCTATAAACCGGCCAATCATCAGTATAAATTCTTAATTATTTCATTAAATACAGTGTGCAGGATCAATGACAATGGGAAAAAATGAATAAGAAAGTGACTTACTATCTGAATCAACTGATTACTTTGCATCTGAAATGAGAGACTTTATACATAATTGTAGTAGCTATTTTAGTTATCAAACCACTAAGACATAATCAGTTTTAGGAAAGATCACCTATGCTTCCCTTTTATTTCATTGTTCTAAACAGACATAGGAACACAAATAACTTTATTAATGTATTATTTATTTCTGTTTCTGTCACACAGGAAATGTGCTTCATTTTTGACAATGCAGCTGAAGTTCAACTAAAATGAGGAACCAGTGTGGTCACAATCTTCCTGATGTGGTTTGTGTAGACAGCAGTGTACATGAACACATGACGTGAGACAAGTCGGTCTCAGTTCTGAGGTTTAACGTTTTTTCTTGACCCAATAAGCAGCAGTTCAAATGTTGATATGAGGATTGAACAGCTACTAAACTGGTCTTGTGTTGGGATTGAACAACATGGAGGGGAAGTCATTAATGCCCTCAGAAAAAAGATACATAAAATTCCATGACAACCGAGCAAACTCCATCTGCTGAGGAAGATTATGTCATATGTTCAAAAGATCTAGAACTGTTGCTTAATTGATCTCGTGTTGTGATTTTATTACAGATCTTATAGTAAAACTTTAAGTTCTGGCTCTTCTGAATGTGATAAAAAGTCAACTTTTAACTTACAGGTGATGTCACATTGAAGCCTCTGAAATCCTTCTTCATCACAACCTCAGAGCTGCGAGCGCAGGGTAACACCTCAGCCAAAGGGTCCTAACCGCATACACACTAACATACACCGTCAGACATTATGTAAACGTGGTTTCAAACAGCCTCTTATATAAAAACAGATTTGAACCCCACCTTAACACAGTATAAAGCTAGCTTCCGTTTGAGTAAATGCATGCACTTCGACAGTAAACTTAGCAATTAGGACAAAGTCATAGAGAAGGAGGATGTTGACAAGAACATGTCACTTTTATAACAAAAAAAATATTTTTAAAAAAAAAAAAAAAAATAAATTTTGAATTGGGGGGATCCCTTTTTTCCTTTTTACCACAAACTTTTTTGAAAAAAAAGGACAGTTTTACAAAACTACAAAAATAACAAAAACTCTGTTAAACTGTGGCCCACATTGAATCTTTCTTACTGCATTCAGTGAAATATCCATTGAACTCGTAGGCCATCATTATTTTATCACTGATTGTATCATTTTTGACTGATCCACGAAGATGCCGTAGGGTCGTTGGGTGTGTTCCTGCCTGAGACAGATCGGTGCAGCAGGAGCCGTTGCTGGCAGGCAACGAGTGAGGTTCTTTCGCGACCTGTACAACAAAAAAAGACAAACAAATTATTTTGGTGAAACTGGATCATATTTTATGGAGAAAATGTTACATTAACTTGTTTCCTGATGGACAATGAAGTAAAGTGCTGTGAATTATAGTTGCTAATGTTAGCTCAGTTTATTATCCAGACTGCTGAAGTATGAGCTCAGAGCACTCTGGGACTGTTTGCACCACAGGTATATTGGACCACTGGGAAGAGGAGGTTTACAGGCAGGGGAATGCGAATGGTGAGTGAAGCCTGTGTCGTGCCAGATCCGGACAAGCAGTCAGTGTCACCGGACTCAGCAGCCTCTTTGGACATAATGACAGAGACGAAGAAACCAAAGAGGATGTTGAGAAACATACAGACTGACCGAGTAAAAGGCTGCCTGACATGAGTAAATTTGGGACTGACTTTTAGTCATTGGCGAGACACTGTGCTGGGCTTCTTGCTGTGGGACTTTTCAGTTATTTAGCTGGCTGCTATGTCTTGTGCCGTTGCACTTGCTTGATGTTTGGCTGCATTATCAAAGTTTTTGATTCACTAGTTTTTGATCATAAGTAATAAAATCATAGAAACACACTCCTCAACAGATCCTCATCGCCATCCTTTTTCTAAATTTACCTGCAGCTTCAACTGGTCCAGCAATGGCTCCCAGTACAGACAAGTAACTGTCCTCCTGTGAACCAAGTCCATACTGCTCGAGGGAGACTACGTCAGAGCGCCTGCACTGGGCCGTGATCTGCCCATCGATGGACAGAGAGGTCTTATTAGCTGAGATTGAGATCCCATTACAGCCCGGGGAAAGGTTGACAGAGAGGCTCAGGGAGCCCTTTCCATGACGCCAGGTGCCACAAAAGTTCAGGTACAGGTCGTTTTCACTTGAACCTGAAGGAGACAAAAGTAAGCACACATTAACAAAAGCTGGTTTGATGTTTGGTTTTAAGTGTTACAAAATTCTTTAAAATACAGAGTTGTGCTGCAATACATATCACAAAAAGTGACAATCTATTTTAGACTTTATCATTTATTTTTCTGAAAAACAGGACATTTATGTTGTTTCATCAGTTTAAGTGAAGTGATTTTTTGAGACCACATGAGTTCAAATAATGGTTAGAAACATTCTGAAATTGTGAAATGACATTACAGTTTTTCTCAATTGCTAAAACACAATTTCTGAAACCTTGCTCCATTTTCTTAAAACATTAAACACAAAACCTCATCTTCAAGCACTATTTACAAAACCTCTGACTCCTCTTGCAAAATTAAACTTTTGCCTCAAAACAGTTTTACCTGTGCTCAAAACCAAACACTGCTCTCAAATCATAAACAAAGCGATCAAAATGATATACACTATCAAGCAGTCAGTAAACAATACACCAAAAAATAGAAAACACATTGTGCAAAACATATAGTTCTCAGGGAGAAGTATATTTTTCCGTCATTGTCTTTTGATGTACGAAAACATGTTCTATCATAGTAGCTCAAAATTGATCAGAAATTACTACTCTGCTTTGCTCTTTGCAATTTTTTTTTGTTCTTCCTCCTCCTTGTACCCCTTTTTTACAGTACTGTACCCTGCATCTCACAAACTTGTCCTTTGTCTCTGTGATACTGTAATTCTTGTTCTTTGTTGATATGAACCTGCAACCAGTCAAAATCTATTGAGCAGTCAGTACTGTAAATAAATGGAAAGCACAATGTTCAGGGCCAGACAATTTGTTTATTGCAATTCTACAAAAAGTAGATGTGCAGTTACAAAAAATATCTATGCAGTACACTACACAGAGTGATGAACTTTACAAATGTCTACTGAAACAGCTGCATGTAGTGTAGTACAGTAAATTTGCAATTACAAAAATACAGTAGTATACGTATATACCTGTTCTCTTCTCTGAATGTCCTTACTATGGTGGACATAGAAAATCGGCTCAAATTGGGTTGCACTCTAAGTCCTGCTTCCCTCATTGTCAGTCCATGGACAAGAACATGGTCTATGATTGTTGCTTGTATTTCATCGGATATTTCCACTCTTTGTCTTCCTCTTCCTCTTCATCCTCCTCTTCTTCTTTCTTGTCCTCCTCCTCGTCCTCCTCCTCTCCACCTCGCATACGCACTCGTCCTCGTCCTCTCACATAGCTTCTTCTATCCATTCTCAGACTTTCTCATTCCCACCTTCAACAACCTGTTTGCTCTCTGAACTGGCTTATATTGGTTGTGTCACATCATTTAAAACAAGTGAAATCAATTTTGAGTGGTTGAGTTTAATCAATGACATGTTTGCTCTATTTGTATTTAATTTTTGCCACTTGTGTTTACCAGTATGGATGACATATGCAATTAGAGTGCAGAATGTGTTTTGAGAATGAGAATGTGTTTAGAGTTTTGCAGAAAAGTGTAAGTGAGATCTGCAAATTGTGTTTTACTATGTGAAATGGTTTAAGGTATTGACAACAGACTGCACAATTAGCTAAATGAGTTCAGGCAACTGAGAACTTTGTTCAGCCAATGGGTTTTAGTGTTTTAGCAATGTAGAAAAACTGTAAAAAAATTTTAAAAAGTCTGTCAAAAGTAACTGTGAAATCCCATGAAGACCAAATTGTCAATTTGTTGTCAAATTGTCTCCATAAATCAACAGGTGTGTCAAGTATTACAGTCAAATGTGCCCTACGATGGGGTAGGGTACAATTGACTGTGAGGGGCATTGTAGCACTTTTGGACTTCGGACCCACTTGAATACCGGGTGGTGACAGGAAGAATACATTTTCAGACATTATAGTGTTTGAAGCTGTAGTAATCATGGCCTGGATCAGGATCAGTTTGGGAATCCTCAGAGGAAACTTTTATTTGAATACAACAACTCAAATATGCTACCAAGAGAAGACTATTTATCACAATGATTCGTACAATCATTGTACAGGTACAAACTATATATAAAATTTAAGTTATAAAAATCATGCTGCTTTTATTAAGTTCAGTTCATTTGATTATGTAGAAATCATTGATGATGATCTAGGGGACATATTCCTTTGAGACAGTGTGAACTGCTTTCAGTGTCAGTGCCTGTTAATTTACACTTCCGCAGAAACTTTTTTTTATATATGAATAATGTGCAATGAAGAGCTAAACATTAATGGATTTATGTAGATGTGTCTTTATCAATTCACGACAAATGGAGCCATACATGTTTAAATTGCGCAAACTTAAATGTGTGAGGATGTGTAACGTTGATGTTTCAGTGTGGGGAGTTTCTAAGCTTTTCTTTTACACAGGTTTACAAGGGGTGTTTTATAACCAAAGATATCATTTTAAATTATTTCAAAATCATTTCATAACCTCAAAGTTTTACCGATCCTTACTCCAGTCAAAATGCCTCGTTTCAAGAAACTCACCCCGAGTCAGTTTTCAGTAAGGGAATTTGCATTGGTAGCAAGAGCATTTCCTTGTCTTAAGAGGCACTTCTTAAAAGTTTCCCAATTCCCACAATGCTACACTTAGATATATTAAACATAATACTCGATGATGAGGTCATTTGTTGTACTTATTTAAAATGTATATTGGCACACAAAGTTTAAGTTCAGTTTAAAGTCAATGTGTTTTCTTCAAAAACATGTAAATGTGAACAGCAAATGTGCCGAAATCTAACCAGATCATCTGTCCCACAGAGGAAACAAGTGTTGAAGTATCTACTATATATTGTTTCTGAATGTCTCTTAAACATCGCCACACATGGCAACATATACTACAGCACGGTGGAGCTTCAGCATATTACATGAGGCTAAAGGTGTTTTTTTTCTCGTGTGGTCATCTTACCTCTGGAGAGGATGATGATCAAGATGGACACAACCTTTACTTTTATGTTTAGTCCGGGCTCCATTTGTAACTATCAAGCAAAGAAAACAAAATTCAGTTGTAAAGGAGGAACAAATATGTTTTCTGCATTGTCAGGGATGTTGTGGAAATTATAAATTGGTGAGGTCTGAAAAAAAGACTGACAAGCAAATTGTCTTTCTTCTTACCTTTATTAGAAGGTCATGGTCAAACAGAGTGCGCACAGTCTACAAGGGTGGGACAAAACTTAAGATGGAGCAAGCCTTTCAAACAGTTGGACCGAAACAAACTCTTAGTTGACACCTCCTCCACAAGAAAGGAACATTGCTAGGTCAAAGTGGTTGACCAAGTTCCGTTGTTGTACAGTAAAGTCTAAGACACAGCAGCTTCCCACGCAAGGATCTATACAGAAAGTAATAAAGTTATATGTAGATCAGAATAACAAGCAGCATTAACATTCTCCATTAAAAAGAAATTAGTCAAAGAGCAAATTTGCAGATGAATTCTCAGAAAGCCGAAAGCCCCAGGAAGGTAATCCAGTGCAGACTAGGAGGTTGCGAGTTCGAGTCCAGCGAGACATGAACAGGGACGCGACGCTTGATTGTCCATGTGCTGCTGCCTCACAAGTGCAGGTCCTAACTGCAACTATCCACAAGGACTTCACTACTGCAGGCCATTGAACCTTTTTTCATGCACACACACACGGTTGCAAAACTGTGTGGCTTCCCTGATTCCTAATTCGTGGTTTCCCTCCACCTGTCCACCCGTGACTCCCCTATATGCTCTTCCTGACACGTGTGATTTCATTCCCGTGTGTGATCAGCTGTGCAGGTGACGTCACAACAACAACATTCAACCCACCAAACACACACAACACACACTGTCAGACATGAAAATGGGCTACAACATGGAGCAGCTGGACTTGTTTGACGAGCCACGAAGGCTTCATCTGGGGAAACTGGGTTCCCTCCTCCCTCACCATAATCCCGGGCATGTAGCCTTGGTAGGGTCGTTAACCAGCCCGTTGTTTCCACTCGTTTTCTTAGTGCTTCTTTGAGTCCCATGCGGCATACGTGTGTATTGTCGTCATCAGGAAAATGTACTTTGAAGTAAAAACACTCAATGTGTCTCATTTAACATGTGACTAGGCCCCACGTGAAAGCAAAATTGTACTTTTGTGGTCGATTGAGGTGGGTCCGATTTTGAATCACAGGACCGCAACTAATGATTGTTTTCGGTGTGCAGCAGGTATATTAGCCAAGTGCTGCTGCATTGTTTCGTCGACATTTGGTCGGTTGCTTTCCTCTACCCTCGAAAGCCCCAGGAAAGAAATCCAGTACAAGTACAATGAATTTTGTAAAAGAGGGGGCCTCTTTGAAATCACACTGAACGTTGTGTCTGTTTCCACCGCAGCTCTCTGCTGGCTTGTACAGTAAAGGCCAAGTATACTCACAGTACAGTACAGAAATAGTCCGTTGTGAAGTTGCACGTATGAAAATAAAGAGGATTCAAACGGTATGCTGCTTCAAATTGCTTCTCCCATTCCTTACGTCTGTTTGTAATTTTACATTTTGTATCGCATTTCGGACAAGTGATAGGGAACCATGTTTTTGTGCTTGCTAACAATATGAATGAATGATGCATTTTCACAAAGCTGGGCTGTTCTTGGCCAGAAGAAGCTGCCTTTTTCGGAGACACGGGGTGCTTAAAGGACAGCGACTTTCTTCCTCGGCAGCAGTCTACACTACATGTCGGAACAGCGCCACCAGCCATATGGCTCCTGGTTGCGGCTGAAAACGGTACTGCAGCGCATTTCCCAGCACGTTAATGAGGATCCGATTCCACAGATGACCGTTTAAAAAATGACAACGCCATCAAACCGTCTGACGGCTCACGTCATTTACCCAGAATCCCACGGGGCAACTTCAAACGTTTTAAAGCTTTGTTTTAAGAAACTATCAAACTTACTCTAAATACTAGAGCCGCTTAAAGCCGGCAAAGTGTTCCTGGTGAGTGGATGTAACAGGTGGGAGCGGCTCAGCGTGGAAATGACCGTTAAAAACGAGCAGGAAGACAAATTAGGCAAATTTGACCTGCACCGTGACTGAGACGAGGTGCGCGTCAGAGCACCATAAAAGGCGATGGAACGTTTTTCGACCGTTGGTGGTTACCCACTGTGTACCTTGCGCTACGTTCAGCGTGTTGGTGCGTGACGTGTCCTTGCCTGACTGTGCAATACATGTGCATTGTGTTGGAGCGTGATGTGTCCCTGCCTAACTGTGCAATACATGTGCATACATGTGCATTGTGTTGGTGCGTGACGTGTCCTTGCCTGACTGTGCAATACATGTGCATTGTGTTGGTGCGTGATGTGTCCTTGCCTAACTGTGCATGAATGAATGGTTACGGGTACAAGACAATGGGTGCTGCCTTTTGCCATTGCTCGGTACAAAAACCTCGCTTTGTTGGATATTAATCACCTCACCACTTTGATCCCACGTTCACGTTTGTCCACATTTGCATTTGGACAACCCTTTGTCAGTGGCCTCCGTGCTGTCATGCTCAGTGATTTCTTGAATTTATTTCTTGTTGTTGTTTCTTTCGTACGTCGTGTTTTAATGACGCCAAACGTGATTGAGAAACAGCTCGTCGTTTCGGTAGGGCCTTAGACCCACGGAGCCGTTTCATGCCATCCCATAGGTCTCATCTCAAATCGGTGGCCGAGCGGTCTATATTCAAGGCAATAGGGAGATGTCGTTGTGCGCATGCGCAAAGCTCCGCAGACTAAGAGGTTTCGAGTTCGAGTCCAGTGAGACATGAACAGGGACGGAGTCCAGCGAGACACGAATAGGGACGCTTCGCTTGGCTCTCCATGTGCTGCTGCTTCCAAGTGCAGGTCCTATCTGCAACTATCCACAGGGACTTCACTACTGTAGGCCACTGAACTTTAAAGGCGTCTGGAAGACGCTGAGTCTTCCAGGGCATCTTTCTTTGAGAGGAGTTCAATCTGGGGTGTCGTGGCAATCTGAAAAACCAAAAAAGGCCACTTGAGGTCAATGTGAAGTCGTTGTCAACTCGTCGTGGTGCCAAGAAATGAGATCTTCCATAAATTATGCTTTTGACGTTTTATTTGTGCAGATTACAAAACAAACTACAAAAGGTCCGGGTGGACTGAACGAATGGATTATGAATGGATGACTTAAAACGAGCTCGTTAACCTAACAAAACCTGCCGTGATTTGATAAAACGCATAGCACCTTTTTTTTCATGCACACACACACACACACACACACACGGTTGCAAAACTGTGTGGCTTCCCTGATTCCTAATTCGTGATTTCCCTCCACCTGTCCACCCGTGACTCCCCTATTATGCTCTTCCTGACACGTGTGATTTCATTCCCGTGTGTGATCAGCTGTGCAGGTGACGTCACAACAACAACATGCAACCCACCACACACACACTGTCGCACATGAAAATTTGTGGTCGATTGAGGTGGGTCCGATTTTGAATCACAGGACCTCAACTAATGATTGTTTTCGGTGTGCAGCAGGCATATTAGCCAAGTGCTGCTGCATTGTTTCGTCGACATTTGGTCGGTTGCTTTCCTCTACCCTCGAAAGCCCCAGGAAGGTAATCCAGTACAAGTACAATGAATTTTGTAAAAGAGGGGGCCTCTTTGAAATCACACTGAACGTTGTGTCTGTTTCCACCGCAGCTCTCTGCTGGCTTGTACAGTAAAGGCCAAGTATACTCACAGTACAGTACAGAAATAGTCCGTTGTGAAGTTGCACGTATGAAAATAAAGAGGATTCAAACGGTATGCTGCTTCAAATTGCTTCTCCCATTCCTTACGTCTGTTTGTAATTTTACATTTTGTATCGCATTTCGGACAAGTGATAGGGAACCATGTTTTTGTGCTTGCTAACAATATGAATGAATGATGCATTTTCCCAAAGCTGGGCTGTTCTTGGCCAGAAGAAGCTGCCTTTTTCGGAGACACGGGGTGCTTAAAGGACAGCGACTTTCTTCCTCGGCAGCAGTCTACACTACATGTCGGAACAGCGCCACCAGCCATATGGCTCCTGGTTGCGGCTGAAAACGGTACTGCAGCGCATTTCCCAGCACGTTAATGAGGATCCGATTCCACAGATGACCGTTTAAAAAATGACAACGCCATCAAACCGTCTGACGGCTCACGTCATTTACCCAGAATCCCACGGGGCAACTTCACACGTTTTAAAGCTTTATTTTAAGAAACTATCAAACTTACTCTAAATACTAGAGCCGCTTAAAGCCGGCAAAGTGTTCCTGGTGAGTGGATGTAACAGGTGGGAGCGGCTCAGCGTGGAAATGACCGTTAAAAACGAGCAGGAAGACAAATTAGGCAAATTTGACCTGCACCGTGACTGAGACGAGGTGCGCGTCAGAGCACCATAAAAGGCGATGGAACGTTTTTCGACTGTTGGTGGTTACCCACTGTGTACCTTGCGCTACGTTCAGCGTGTTGGTGCGTGACGTGTCCTTGCCTGACTGTGCAATACATGTGCATTGTGTTGGAGCGTGATGTGTCCCTGCCTAACTGTGCAATACATGTGCATACATGTGCATTGTGTTGGTGCGTGACGTGTCCTTGCCTGACTGTGCAATACATGTGCATTGTGTTGGTGCGTGATGTGTCCTTGCCTAACTGTGCATGAATGAATGGTTACGGGTACAAGACAATGGGTGCTGCCTTTTGCCATTGCTCGGTACAAAAACCTCGCTTTGTTGGATATTAATCACCTCACCACTTTGATCCCACGTTCACGTTTGTCCACATTTGCATTTGGACAACCCTTTGTCAGTGGCCTCCGTGCTGTCATGCTCAGTGATTTCTTGAATTTATTTCTTGTTGTTGTTTCTTTCGTACGTCGTGTTTTAATGACGCCAAACGTGATTGAGAAACAGCTCGTCGTTTCGGTAGGGCCTTAGACCCACGGAGCCGTTTCATGCCATCCCATAGGTCTCATCTCAAATCGGTGGCCGAGCGGTCTATATTCAAGGCAATAGGGAGATGTCGTTGTGCGCATGCGCAAAGCTCCGCAGACTAAGAGGTTGCGAGTTCGAGTCCAGTGAGACATGAACAGTGACGGACTCCAGCGAGACACGAACAGGGACGCTACGCTTGGCTGTCCATGTGCTGCTGCTTCCAAGTGCAGGTCCTATCTGCAACTATCCACAGGGACTTCACTACTGTAGGCCACTGAACTTTAAAGGCGTCTGGAAGACGCTGAGTCTTCCAGGGCATCTTTCTTTGAGAGGAGTTCAATCTGGGGTGTCGTGGCAATCTGAAAAACCAAAAAAGGCCACTTGAGGTCAATGTGAAGTCGTTGTCAACTCGTCGTGGTGCCAAGAAATGAGATCTTCCATAAATTATGCTTTTGACGTTTTATTTGTGCAGATTACAAAACAAACTACAAAAGGTCCGGGTGGACTGAACGAATGGATTATGAATGGATGACTTAAAACGAGCTCGTTAACCTAACAAAACCTGCCGTGATTTGATAAAACGCATAGCACCTTTTTTTCATGCACACACACACACACACACACACGGTTGCAAAACTGTGTGGCTTCCCTGATTCCTAATTCGTGATTTCCCTCCACCTGTCCACCCGTGACTCCCCTATTATGCTCTTCCTGACACGTGTGATTTCATTCCCGTGTGTGATCAGCTGTGCAGGTGACGTCACAACAACAACATGCAACCCACCACACACACACTGTCGCACATGAAAATTTGTGGTCGATTGAGGTGGGTCCGATTTTGAATCACAGGACCTCAACTAATGATTGTTTTCGGTGTGCAGCAGGTATATTAGCCAAGTGCTGCTGCATTGTTTCGTCGACATTTGGTCGGTTGCTTTCCTCTACCCTCGAAAGCCCCAGGAAGGTAATCCAGTACAAGTACAATGAATTTTGTAAAAGAGGGGGCCTCTTTGAAATCACACTGAACGTTGTGTCTGTTTCCACCGCAGCTCTCTGCTGGCTTGTACAGTAAAGGCCAAGTATACTCACAGTACAGTACAGAAATAGTCCGTTGTGAAGTTGCACGTATGAAAATAAAGAGGATTCAAACGGTATGCTGCTTCAAATTGCTTCTCCCATTCCTTACGTCTGTTTGTAATTTTACATTTTGTATCGCATTTCGGACAAGTGATAGGGAACCATGTTTTTGTGCTTGCTAACAATATGAATGAATGATGCATTTTCCCAAAGCTGGGCTGTTCTTGGCCAGAAGAAGCTGCCTTTTTCGGAGACACGGGGTGCTTAAAGGACAGCGACTTTCTTCCTCGGCAGCAGTCTACACTACATGTCGGAACAGCGCCACCAGCCATATGGCTCCTGGTTGCGGCTGAAAACGGTACTGCAGCGCATTTCCCAGCACGTTAATGAGGATCCGATTCCACAGATGACCGTTTAAAAAATGACAACGCCATCAAACCGTCTGACGGCTCACGTCATTTACCCAGAATCCCACGGGGCAACTTCACACGTTTTAAAGCTTTATTTTAAGAAACTATCAAACTTACTCTAAATACTAGAGCCGCTTAAAGCCGGCAAAGTGTTCCTGGTGAGTGGATGTAACAGGTGGGAGCGGCTCAGCGTGGAAATGACCGTTAAAAACGAGCAGGAAGACAAATTAGTCAAATTTGACCTGCACCGTGACTGAGACGAGGTGCGCGTCAGAGCACCATAAAAGGCGATGGAACGTTTTTCGACTGTTGGTGGTTACCCACTGTGTACCTTGCGCTACGTTCAGCGTGTTGGTGCGTGACGTGTCCTTGCCTGACTGTGCAATACATGTGCATTGTGTTGGAGCGTGATGTGTCCCTGCCTAACTGTGCAATACATGTGCATACATGTGCATTGTGTTGGTGCGTGACGTGTCCTTGCCTGACTGTGCAATACATGTGCATTGTGTTGGTGCGTGATGTGTCCTTGCCTAACTGTGCATGAATGAATGGTTACGGGTACAAGACAATGGGTGCTGCCTTTTGCCATTGCTCGGTACAAAAACCTCGCTTTGTTGGATATTAATCACCTCACCACTTTGATCCCACGTTCACGTTTGTCCACATTTGCATTTGGACAACCCTTTGTCAGTGGCCTCCGTGCTGTCATGCTCAGTGATTTCTTGAATTTATTTCTTGTTGTTGTTTCTTTCGTACGTCGTGTTTTAATGACGCCAAACGTGATTGAGAAACAGCTCGTCGTTTCGGTAGGGCCTTAGACCCACGGAGCCGTTTCATGCCATCCCATAGGTCTCATCTCAAATCGGTGGCCGAGCGGTCTATATTCAAGGCAATAGGGAGATGTCGTTGTGCGCATGCGCAAAGCTCCGCAGACTAAGAGGTTCCGAGTTCGAGTCCAGTGAGACATGAACAGGGACGGAGTCCAGCGAGACACGAACAGGGACGCTTCGCTTGGCTCTCCATGTGCTGCTGCTTCCAAGTGCAGGTCCTATCTGCAACTATCCACAGGGACTTCACTACTGTAGGCCACTGAACTTTAAAGGCGTCTGGAAGACGCTGAGTCTTCCAGGGCATCTTTCTTTGAGAGGAGTTCAATCTGGGGTGTCGTGGCAATCTGAAAAACCAAAAAAGGCCACTTGAGGTCAATGGGAAGTCGTTGTCAACTCGTCGTGGTGCCAAGAAATGAGATCTTCCATAAATTATGCTTTTGACGTTTTATTTGTGCAGATTACAAAACAAACTACAAAAGGTCCGGGTGGACTGAACGAATGGATTATGAATGGATGACTTAAAACGAGCTCGTTAACCTAACAAAACCTGCCGTGATTTGATAAAACGCATAGCACCTTTTTTTTCATGCACACACACACACACACACACACGGTTGCAAAACTGTGTGGCTTCCCTGATTCCTAATTCGTGATTTCCCTCCACCTGTCCACCCGTGACTCCCCTATTATGCTCTTCCTGACACGTGTGATTTCATTCCCGTGTGTGATCAGCTGTGCAGGTGACGTCACAACAACAACATGCAACCCACCACACACACACTGTCGCACATGAAAATTTGTGGTCGATTGAGGTGGGTCCGATTTTGAATCACAGGACCTCAACTAATGATTGTTTTCGGTGTGCAGCAGGTATATTAGCCAAGTGCTGCTGCATTGTTTCGTCGACATTTGGTCGGTTGCTTTCCTCTACCCTCGAAAGCCCCAGGAAGGTAATCCAGTACAAGTACAATGAATTTTGTAAAAGAGGGGGCCTCTTTGAAATCACACTGAACGTTGTGTCTGTTTCCACCGCAGCTCTCTGCTGGCTTGTACAGTAAAGGCCAAGTATACTCACAGTACAGTACAGAAATAGTCCGTTGTGAAGTTGCACGTATGAAAATAAAGAGGATTCAAACGGTATGCTGCTTCAAATTGCTTCTCCCATTCCTTACGTCTGTTTGTAATTTTACATTTTGTATCGCATTTCGGACAAGTGATAGGGAACCATGTTTTTGTGCTTGCTAACAATATGAATGAATGATGCATTTTCCCAAAGCTGGGCTGTTCTTGGCCAGAAGAAGCTGCCTTTTTCGGAGACACGGGGTGCTTAAAGGACAGCGACTTTCTTCCTCGGCAGCAGTCTACACTACATGTCGGAACAGCGCCACCAGCCATATGGCTCCTGGTTGCGGCTGAAAACGGTACTGCAGCGCATTTCCCAGCACGTTAATGAGGATCCGATTCCACAGATGACCGTTTAAAAAATGACAACGCCATCAAACCGTCTGACGGCTCACGTCATTTACCCAGAATCCCACGGGGCAACTTCACACGTTTTAAAGCTTTATTTTAAGAAACTATCAAACTTACTCTAAATACTAGAGCCGCTTAAAGCCGGCAAAGTGTTCCTGGTGAGTGGATGTAACAGGTGGGAGCGGCTCAGCGTGGAAATGACCGTTAAAAACGAGCAGGAAGACAAATTAGGCAAATTTGACCTGCACCGTGACTGAGACGAGGTGCGCGTCAGAGCACCATAAAAGGCGATGGAACGTTTTTCGACTGTTGGTGGTTACCCACTGTGTACCTTGCGCTACGTTCAGCGTGTTGGTGCGTGACGTGTCCTTGCCTGACTGTGCAATACATGTGCATTGTGTTGGAGCGTGATGTGTCCCTGCCTAACTGTGCAATACATGTGCATACATGTGCATTGTGTTGGTGCGTGACGTGTCCTTGCCTGACTGTGCAATACATGTGCATTGTGTTGGTGCGTGATGTGTCCTTGCCTAACTGTGCATGAATGAATGGTTACGGGTACAAGACAATGGGTGCTGCCTTTTGCCATTGCTCGGTACAAAAACCTCGCTTTGTTGGATATTAATCACCTCACCACTTTGATCCCACGTTCACGTTTGTCCACATTTGCATTTGGACAACCCTTTGTCAGTGGCCTCCGTGCTGTCATGCTCAGTGATTTCTTGAATTTATTTCTTGTTGTTGTTTCTTTCGTACGTCGTGTTTTAATGACGCCAAACGTGATTGAGAAACAGCTCGTCGTTTCGGTAGGGCCTTAGACCCACGGAGCCGTTTCATGCCATCCCATAGGTCTCATCTCAAATCGGTGGCCGAGCGGTCTATATTCAAGGCAATAGGGAGATGTCGTTGTGCGCATGCGCAAAGCTCCGCAGACTAAGAGGTTCCGAGTTCGAGTCCAGTGAGACATGAACAGGGACGGAGTCCAGCGAGACACGAACAGGGACGCTTCGCTTGGCTCTCCATGTGCTGCTGCTTCCAAGTGCAGGTCCTATCTGCAACTATCCACAGGGACTTCACTACTGTAGGCCACTGAACTTTAAAGGCGTCTGGAAGACGCTGAGTCTTCCAGGGCATCTTTCTTTGAGAGGAGTTCAATCTGGGGTGTCGTGGCAATCTGAAAAACCAAAAAAGGCCACTTGAGGTCAATGTGAAATCGTTGTCAACTCGTCGTGGTGCCAAGAAATGAGATCTTCCATAAATTATGCTTTTGACGTTTTATTTGTGCAGATTACAAAACAAACTACAAAAGGTCCGGGTGGACTGAACGAATGGATTATGAATGGATGACTTAAAACGAGCTCGTTAACCTAACAAAACCTGCCGTGATTTGATAAAACGCATAGCACCTTTTTTTCATGCACACACACACACACACACACGGTTGCAAAACTGTGTGGCTTCCCTGATTCCTAATTCGTGATTTCCCTCCACCTGTCCACCCGTGACTCCCCTATTATGCTCTTCCTGACACGTGTGATTTCATTCCCGTGTGTGATCAGCTGTGCAGGTGACGTCACAACAACAACATGCAACCCACCACACACACACTGTCGCACATGAAAATTTGTGGTCGATTGAGGTGGGTCCGATTTTGAATCACAGGACCTCAACTAATGATTGTTTTCGGTGTGCAGCAGGCATATTAGCCAAGTGCTGCTGCATTGTTTCGTCGACATTTGGTCGGTTGCTTTCCTCTACCCTCGAAAGCCCCAGGAAGGTAATCCAGTACAAGTACAATGAATTTTGTAAAAGAGGGGGCCTCTTTGAAATCACACTGAACGTTGTGTCTGTTTCCACCGCAGCTCTCTGCTGGCTTGTACAGTAAAGGCCAAGTATACTCACAGTACAGTACAGAAATAGTCCGTTGTGAAGTTGCACGTATGAAAATAAAGAGGATTCAAACGGTATGCTGCTTCAAATTGCTTCTCCCATTCCTTACGTCTGTTTGTAATTTTACATTTTGTATCGCATTTCGGACAAGTGATAGGGAACCATGTTTTTGTGCTTGCTAACAATATGAATGAATGATGCATTTTCCCAAAGCTGGGCTGTTCTTGGCCAGAAGAAGCTGCCTTTTTCGGAGACACGGGGTGCTTAAAGGACAGCGACTTTCTTCCTCGGCAGCAGTCTACACTACATGTCGGAACAGCGCCACCAGCCATATGGCTCCTGGTTGCGGCTGAAAACGGTACTGCAGCGCATTTCCCAGCACGTTAATGAGGATCCGATTCCACAGATGACCGTTTAAAAAATGACAACGCCATCAAACCGTCTGACGGCTCACGTCATTTACCCAGAATCCCACGGGGCAACTTCACACGTTTTAAAGCTTTATTTTAAGAAACTATCAAACTTACTCTAAATACTAGAGCCGCTTAAAGCCGGCAAAGTGTTCCTGGTGAGTGGATGTAACAGGTGGGAGCGGCTCAGCGTGGAAATGACCGTTAAAAACGAGCAGGAAGACAAATTAGTCAAATTTGACCTGCACCGTGACTGAGACGAGGTGCGCGTCAGAGCACCATAAAAGGCGATGGAACGTTTTTCGACTGTTGGTGGTTACCCACTGTGTACCTTGCGCTACGTTCAGCGTGTTGGTGCGTGACGTGTCCTTGCCTGACTGTGCAATACATGTGCATTGTGTTGGAGCGTGATGTGTCCCTGCCTAACTGTGCAATACATGTGCATACATGTGCATTGTGTTGGTGCGTGACGTGTCCTTGCCTGACTGTGCAATACATGTGCATTGTGTTGGTGCGTGATGTGTCCTTGCCTAACTGTGCATGAATGAATGGTTACGGGTACAAGACAATGGGTGCTGCCTTTTGCCATTGCTCGGTACAAAAACCTCGCTTTGTTGGATATTAATCACCTCACCACTTTGATCCCACGTTCACGTTTGTCCACATTTGCATTTGGACAACCCTTTGTCAGTGGCCTCCGTGCTGTCATGCTCAGTGATTTCTTGAATTTATTTCTTGTTGTTGTTTCTTTCGTACGTCGTGTTTTAATGACGCCAAACGTGATTGAGAAACAGCTCGTCGTTTCGGTAGGGCCTTAGACCCACGGAGCCGTTTCATGCCATCCCATAGGTCTCATCTCAAATCGGTGGCCGAGCGGTCTATATTCAAGGCAATAGGGAGATGTCGTTGTGCGCATGCGCAAAGCTCCGCAGACTAAGAGGTTCCGAGTTCGAGTCCAGTGAGACATGAACAGTGACGGAGTCCAGCGAGACACGAACAGGGACGCTTCGCTTGGCTCTCCATGTGCTGCTGCTTCCAAGTGCAGGTCCTATCTGCAACTATCCACAGGGACTTCACTACTGTAGGCCACTGAACTTTAAAGGCGTCTGGGTAAGACGCTGAGTCTTCCAGGGCATCTTTCTTTGAGAGGAGTTCAATCTGGGGTGTCGTGGCAATCTGAAAAACCAAAAAAGGCCACTTGAGGTCAATGTGAAGTCGTTGTCAACTCGTCGTGGTGCCAAGAAATGAGATCTTCCATAAATTATGCTTTTGACGTTTTATTTGTGCAGATTACAAAACAAACTACAAAAGGTCCGGGTGGACTGAACGAATGGATTATGAATGGATGACTTAAAACGAGCTCGTTAACCTAACAAAACCTGCCGTGATTTGATAAAACGCATAGCACCTTTTTTTCATGCACACACACACACACACACACGGTTGCAAAACTGTGTGGCTTCCCTGATTCCTAATTCGTGATTTCCCTCCACCTGTCCACCCGTGACTCCCCTATTATGCTCTTCCTGACACGTGTGATTTCATTCCCGTGTGTGATCAGCTGTGCAGGTGACGTCACAACAACAACATGCAACCCACCACACACACACTGTCGCACATGAAAATTTGTGGTCGATTGAGGTGGGTCCGATTTTGAATCACAGGACCTCAACTAATGATTGTTTTCGGTGTGCAGCAGGCATATTAGCCAAGTGCTGCTGCATTGTTTCGTCGACATTTGGTCGGTTGCTTTCCTCTACCCTCGAAAGCCCCAGGAAGGTAATCCAGTACAAGTACAATGAATTTTGTAAAAGAGGGGGCCTCTTTGAAATCACACTGAACGTTGTGTCTGTTTCCACCGCAGCTCTCTGCTGGCTTGTACAGTAAAGGCCAAGTATACTCACAGTACAGTACAGAAATAGTCCGTTGTGAAGTTGCACGTATGAAAATAAAGAGGATTCAAACGGTATGCTGCTTCAAATTGCTTCTCCCATTCCTTACGTCTGTTTGTAATTTTACATTTTGTATCGCATTTCGGACAAGTGATAGGGAACCATGTTTTTGTGCTTGCTAACAATATGAATGAATGATGCATTTTCCCAAAGCTGGGCTGTTCTTGGCCAGAAGAAGCTGCCTTTTTCGGAGACACGGGGTGCTTAAAGGACAGCGACTTTCTTCCTCGGCAGCAGTCTACACTACATGTCGGAACAGCGCCACCAGCCATATGGCTCCTGGTTGCGGCTGAAAACGGTACTGCAGCGCATTTCCCAGCACGTTAATGAGGATCCGATTCCACAGATGACCGTTTAAAAAATGACAACGCCATCAAACCGTCTGACGGCTCACGTCATTTACCCAGAATCCCACGGGGCAACTTCACACGTTTTAAAGCTTTATTTTAAGAAACTATCAAACTTACTCTAAATACTAGAGCCGCTTAAAGCCGGCAAAGTGTTCCTGGTGAGTGGATGTAACAGGTGGGAGCGGCTCAGCGTGGAAATGACCGTTAAAAACGAGCAGGAAGACAAATTAGTCAAATTTGACCTGCACCGTGACTGAGACGAGGTGCGCGTCAGAGCACCATAAAAGGCGATGGAACGTTTTTCGACTGTTGGTGGTTACCCACTGTGTACCTTGCGCTACGTTCAGCGTGTTGGTGCGTGACGTGTCCTTGCCTGACTGTGCAATACATGTGCATTGTGTTGGAGCGTGATGTGTCCCTGCCTAACTGTGCAATACATGTGCATACATGTGCATTGTGTTGGTGCGTGACGTGTCCTTGCCTGACTGTGCAATACATGTGCATTGTGTTGGTGCGTGATGTGTCCTTGCCTAACTGTGCATGAATGAATGGTTACGGGTACAAGACAATGGGTGCTGCCTTTTGCCATTGCTCGGTACAAAAACCTCGCTTTGTTGGATATTAATCACCTCACCACTTTGATCCCACGTTCACGTTTGTCCACATTTGCATTTGGACAACCCTTTGTCAGTGGCCTCCGTGCTGTCATGCTCAGTGATTTCTTGAATTTATTTCTTGTTGTTGTTTCTTTCGTACGTCGTGTTTTAATGACGCCAAACGTGATTGAGAAACAGCTCGTCGTTTCGGTAGGGCCTTAGACCCACGGAGCCGTTTCATGCCATCCCATAGGTCTCATCTCAAATCGGTGGCCGAGCGGTCTATATTCAAGGCAATAGGGAGATGTCGTTGTGCGCATGCGCAAAGCTCCGCAGACTAAGAGGTTTCGAGTTCGAGTCCAGTGAGACATGAACAGTGACGGAGTCCAGCGAGACACGAACAGGGACGCTTCGCTTGGCTCTCCATGTGCTGCTGCTTCCAAGTGCAGGTCCTATCTGCAACTATCCACAGGGACTTCACTACTGTAGGCCACTGAACTTTAAAGGCGTCTGGAAGACGCTGAGTCTTCCAGGGCATCTTTCTTTGAGAGGAGTTCAATCTGGGGTGTCGTGGCAATCTGAAAAACCAAAAAAGGCCACTTGAGGTCAATGTGAAATCGTTGTCAACTCGTCGTGGTGCCAAGAAATGAGATCTTCCATAAATTATGCTTTTGACGTTTTATTTGTGCAGATTACAAAACAAACTACAAAAGGTCCGGGTGGACTGAACGAATGGATTATGAATGGATGACTTAAAACGAGCTCGTTAACCTAACAAAACCTGCCGTGATTTGATAAAACGCATAGCACCTTTTTTTTCATGCACACACACACACACACACACGGTTGCAAAACTGTGTGGCTTCCCTGATTCCTAATTCGTGATTTCCCTCCACCTGTCCACCCGTGACTCCCCTATTATGCTCTTCCTGACACGTGTGATTTCATTCCCGTGTGTGATCAGCTGTGCAGGTGACGTCACAACAACAACATGCAACCCACCACACACACACTGTCGCACATGAAAATTTGTGGTCGATTGAGGTGGGTCCGATTTTGAATCACAGGACCTCAACTAATGATTGTTTTCGGTGTGCAGCAGGCATATTAGCCAAGTGCTGCTGCATTGTTTCGTCGACATTTGGTCGGTTGCTTTCCTCTACCCTCGAAAGCCCCAGGAAGGTAATCCAGTACAAGTACAATGAATTTTGTAAAAGAGGGGGCCTCTTTGAAATCACACTGAACGTTGTGTCTGTTTCCACCGCAGCTCTCTGCTGGCTTGTACAGTAAAGGCCAAGTATACTCACAGTACAGTACAGAAATAGTCCGTTGTGAAGTTGCACGTATGAAAATAAAGAGGATTCAAACGGTATGCTGCTTCAAATTGCTTCTCCCATTCCTTACGTCTGTTTGTAATTTTACATTTTGTATCGCATTTCGGACAAGTGATAGGGAACCATGTTTTTGTGCTTGCTAACAATATGAATGAATGATGCATTTTCCCAAAGCTGGGCTGTTCTTGGCCAGAAGAAGCTGCCTTTTTCGGAGACACGGGGTGCTTAAAGGACAGCGACTTTCTTCCTCGGCAGCAGTCTACACTACATGTCGGAACAGCGCCACCAGCCATATGGCTCCTGGTTGCGGCTGAAAACGGTACTGCAGCGCATTTCCCAGCACGTTAATGAGGATCCGATTCCACAGATGACCGTTTAAAAAATGACAACGCCATCAAACCGTCTGACGGCTCACGTCATTTACCCAGAATCCCACGGGGCAACTTCACACGTTTTAAAGCTTTATTTTAAGAAACTATCAAACTTACTCTAAATACTAGAGCCGCTTAAAGCCGGCAAAGTGTTCCTGGTGAGTGGATGTAACAGGTGGGAGCGGCTCAGCGTGGAAATGACCGTTAAAAACGAGCAGGAAGACAAATTAGTCAAATTTGACCTGCACCGTGACTGAGACGAGGTGCGCGTCAGAGCACCATAAAAGGCGATGGAACGTTTTTCGACTGTTGGTGGTTACCCACTGTGTACCTTGCGCTACGTTCAGCGTGTTGGTGCGTGACGTGTCCTTGCCTGACTGTGCAATACATGTGCATTGTGTTGGAGCGTGATGTGTCCCTGCCTAACTGTGCAATACATGTGCATACATGTGCATTGTGTTGGTGCGTGACGTGTCCTTGCCTGACTGTGCAATACATGTGCATTGTGTTGGTGCGTGATGTGTCCTTGCCTAACTGTGCATGAATGAATGGTTACGGGTACAAGACAATGGGTGCTGCCTTTTGCCATTGCTCGGTACAAAAACCTCGCTTTGTTGGATATTAATCACCTCACCACTTTGATCCCACGTTCACGTTTGTCCACATTTGCATTTGGACAACCCTTTGTCAGTGGCCTCCGTGCTGTCATGCTCAGTGATTTCTTGAATTTATTTCTTGTTGTTGTTTCTTTCGTACGTCGTGTTTTAATGACGCCAAACGTGATTGAGAAACAGCTCGTCGTTTCGGTAGGGCCTTAGACCCACGGAGCCGTTTCATGCCATCCCATAGGTCTCATCTCAAATCGGTGGCCGAGCGGTCTATATTCAAGGCAATAGGGAGATGTCGTTGTGCGCATGCGCAAAGCTCCGCAGACTAAGAGGTTTCGAGTTCGAGTCCAGTGAGACATGAACAGTGACGGAGTCCAGCGAGACACGAACAGGGACGCTTCGCTTGGCTCTCCATGTGCTGCTGCTTCCAAGTGCAGGTCCTATCTGCAACTATCCACAGGGACTTCACTACTGTAGGCCACTGAACTTTAAAGGCGTCTGGAAGACGCTGAGTCTTCCAGGGCATCTTTCTTTGAGAGGAGTTCAATCTGGGGTGTCGTGGCAATCTGAAAAACCAAAAAAGGCCACTTGAGGTCAATGTGAAATCGTTGTCAACTCGTCGTGGTGCCAAGAAATGAGATCTTCCATAAATTATGCTTTTGACGTTTTATTTGTGCAGATTACAAAACAAACTACAAAAGGTCCGGGTGGACTGAACGAATGGATTATGAATGGATGACTTAAAACGAGCTCGTTAACCTAACAAAACCTGCCGTGATTTGATAAAACGCATAGCACCTTTTTTTCATGCACACACACACACACACACACACGGTTGCAAAACTGTGTGGCTTCCCTGATTCCTAATTCGTGATTTCCCTCCACCTGTCCACCCGTGACTCCCCTATTATGCTCTTCCTGACACGTGTGATTTCATTCCCGTGTGTGATCAGCTGTGCAGGTGACGTCACAACAACAACATGCAACCCACCACACACACACTGTCGCACATGAAAATTTGTGGTCGATTGAGGTGGGTCCGATTTTGAATCACAGGACCTCAACTAATGATTGTTTTCGGTGTGCAGCAGGCATATTAGCCAAGTGCTGCTGCATTGTTTCGTCGACATTTGGTCGGTTGCTTTCCTCTACCCTCGAAAGCCCCAGGAAGGTAATCCAGTACAAGTACAATGAATTTTGTAAAAGAGGGGGCCTCTTTGAAATCACACTGAACGTTGTGTCTGTTTCCACCGCAGCTCTCTGCTGGCTTGTACAGTAAAGGCCAAGTATACTCACAGTACAGTACAGAAATAGTCCGTTGTGAAGTTGCACGTATGAAAATAAAGAGGATTCAAACGGTATGCTGCTTCAAATTGCTTCTCCCATTCCTTACGTCTGTTTGTAATTTTACATTTTGTATCGCATTTCGGACAAGTGATAGGGAACCATGTTTTTGTGCTTGCTAACAATATGAATGAATGATGCATTTTCCCAAAGCTGGGCTGTTCTTGGCCAGAAGAAGCTGCCTTTTTCGGAGACACGGGGTGCTTAAAGGACAGCGACTTTCTTCCTCGGCAGCAGTCTACACTACATGTCGGAACAGCGCCACCAGCCATATGGCTCCTGGTTGCGGCTGAAAACGGTACTGCAGCGCATTTCCCAGCACGTTAATGAGGATCCGATTCCACAGATGACCGTTTAAAAAATGACAACGCCATCAAACCGTCTGACGGCTCACGTCATTTACCCAGAATCCCACGGGGCAACTTCACACGTTTTAAAGCTTTATTTTAAGAAACTATCAAACTTACTCTAAATACTAGAGCCGCTTAAAGCCGGCAAAGTGTTCCTGGTGAGTGGATGTAACAGGTGGGAGCGGCTCAGCGTGGAAATGACCGTTAAAAACGAGCAGGAAGACAAATTAGTCAAATTTGACCTGCACCGTGACTGAGACGAGGTGCGCGTCAGAGCACCATAAAAGGCGATGGAACGTTTTTCGACTGTTGGTGGTTACCCACTGTGTACCTTGCGCTACGTTCAGCGTGTTGGTGCGTGACGTGTCCTTGCCTGACTGTGCAATACATGTGCATTGTGTTGGAGCGTGATGTGTCCCTGCCTAACTGTGCAATACATGTGCATACATGTGCATTGTGTTGGTGCGTGACGTGTCCTTGCCTGACTGTGCAATACATGTGCATTGTGTTGGTGCGTGATGTGTCCTTGCCTAACTGTGCATGAATGAATGGTTACGGGTACAAGACAATGGGTGCTGCCTTTTGCCATTGCTCGGTACAAAAACCTCGCTTTGTTGGATATTAATCACCTCACCACTTTGATCCCACGTTCACGTTTGTCCACATTTGCATTTGGACAACCCTTTGTCAGTGGCCTCCGTGCTGTCATGCTCAGTGATTTCTTGAATTTATTTCTTGTTGTTGTTTCTTTCGTACGTCGTGTTTTAATGACGCCAAACGTGATTGAGAAACAGCTCGTCGTTTCGGTAGGGCCTTAGACCCACGGAGCCGTTTCATGCCATCCCATAGGTCTCATCTCAAATCGGTGGCCGAGCGGTCTATATTCAAGGCAATAGGGAGATGTCGTTGTGCGCATGCGCAAAGCTCCGCAGACTAAGAGGTTTCGAGTTCGAGTCCAGTGAGACATGAACAGGGACGGAGTCCAGCGAGACACGAATAGGGACGCTACGCTTGGCTCTCCATGTGCTGCTGCTTCCAAGTGCAGGTCCTATCTGCAACTATCCACAGGGACTTCACTACTGTAGGCCACTGAACTTTAAAGGCGTCTGGAAGACGCTGAGTCTTCCAGGGCATCTTTCTTTGAGAGGAGTTCAATCTGGGGTGTCGTGGCAATCTGAAAAACCAAAAAAGGCCACTTGAGGTCAATGTGAAGTCGTTGTCAACTCGTCGTGGTGCCAAGAAATGAGATCTTCCATAAATTATGCTTTTGACGTTTTATTTGTGCAGATTACAAAACAAACTACAAAAGGTCCGGGTGGACTGAACGAATGGATTATGAATGGATGACTTAAAACGAGCTC
The DNA here is from genome assembly GCA_946959425.1 of Argyrosomus regius. Lineage (NCBI taxonomy): Eukaryota > Metazoa > Chordata > Actinopteri > Sciaenidae > Argyrosomus > Argyrosomus regius. The sequence goes on from OX336882.1 coordinate 22,725,443, forward strand.
GTTAACCTAACAAAACCTGCCGTGATTTGATAAAACGCATAGCACCTTTTTTTTCATGCACACACACACACACGGTTGCAAAACTGTGTGGCTTCCCTGATTCCTAATTCGTGATTTCCCTCCACCTGTCCACCCGTGACTCCCCTATTATGCTCTTCCTGACACGTGTGATTTCATTCCCGTGTGTGATCAGCTGTGCAGGTGACGTCACAACAACAACATGCAACCCACCACACACACACTGTCGCACATGAAAATTTGTGGTCGATTGAGGTGGGTCCGATTTTGAATCACAGGACCTCAACTAATGATTGTTTTCGGTGTGCAGCAGGTATATTAGCCAAGTGCTGCTGCATTGTTTCGTCGACATTTGGTCGGTTGCTTTCCTCTACCCTCGAAAGCCCCAGGAAGGTAATCCAGTACAAGTACAATGAATTTTGTAAAAGAGGGGGCCTCTTTGAAATCACACTGAACGTTGTGTCTGTTTCCACCGCAGCTCTCTGCTGGCTTGTACAGTAAAGGCCAAGTATACTCACAGTACAGTACAGAAATAGTCCGTTGTGAAGTTGCACGTATGAAAATAAAGAGGATTCAAACGGTATGCTGCTTCAAATTGCTTCTCCCATTCCTTACGTCTGTTTGTAATTTTACATTTTGTATCGCATTTCGGACAAGTGATAGGGAACCATGTTTTTGTGCTTGCTAACAATATGAATGAATGATGCATTTTCCCAAAGCTGGGCTGTTCTTGGCCAGAAGAAGCTGCCTTTTTCGGAGACACGGGGTGCTTAAAGGACAGCGACTTTCTTCCTCGGCAGCAGTCTACACTACATGTCGGAACAGCGCCACCAGCCATATGGCTCCTGGTTGCGGCTGAAAACGGTACTGCAGCGCATTTCCCAGCACGTTAATGAGGATCCGATTCCACAGATGACCGTTTAAAAAATGACAACGCCATCAAACCGTCTGACGGCTCACGTCATTTACCCAGAATCCCACGGGGCAACTTCACACGTTTTAAAGCTTTATTTTAAGAAACTATCAAACTTACTCTAAATACTAGAGCCGCTTAAAGCCGGCAAAGTGTTCCTGGTGAGTGGATGTAACAGGTGGGAGCGGCTCAGCGTGGAAATGACCGTTAAAAACGAGCAGGAAGACAAATTAGTCAAATTTGACCTGCACCGTGACTGAGACGAGGTGCGCGTCAGAGCACCATAAAAGGCGATGGAACGTTTTTCGACTGTTGGTGGTTACCCACTGTGTACCTTGCGCTACGTTCAGCGTGTTGGTGCGTGACGTGTCCTTGCCTGACTGTGCAATACATGTGCATTGTGTTGGAGCGTGATGTGTCCCTGCCTAACTGTGCAATACATGTGCATACATGTGCATTGTGTTGGTGCGTGACGTGTCCTTGCCTGACTGTGCAATACATGTGCATTGTGTTGGTGCGTGATGTGTCCTTGCCTAACTGTGCATGAATGAATGGTTACGGGTACAAGACAATGGGTGCTGCCTTTTGCCATTGCTCGGTACAAAAACCTCGCTTTGTTGGATATTAATCACCTCACCACTTTGATCCCACGTTCACGTTTGTCCACATTTGCATTTGGACAACCCTTTGTCAGTGGCCTCCGTGCTGTCATGCTCAGTGATTTCTTGAATTTATTTCTTGTTGTTGTTTCTTTCGTACGTCGTGTTTTAATGACGCCAAACGTGATTGAGAAACAGCTCGTCGTTTCGGTAGGGCCTTAGACCCACGGAGCCGTTTCATGCCATCCCATAGGTCTCATCTCAAATCGGTGGCCGAGCGGTCTATATTCAAGGCAATAGGGAGATGTCGTTGTGCGCATGCGCAAAGCTCTGCAGACTAGGAGGTTGCGAGTTCGAGTCCAGTGAGACATGAACAGGGACGGAGTCCAGCGAGACACGAACAGGGACGCTTCGCTTGGCTCTCCATGTGCTGCTGCTTCCAAGTGCAGGTCCTATCTGCAACTATCCACAGGGACTTCACTACTGTAGGCCACTGAACTTTAAAGGCGTCTGGAAGACGCTGAGTCTTCCAGGGCATCTTTCTTTGAGAGGAGTTCAATCTGGGGTGTCGTGGCAATCTGAAAAACCAAAAAAGGCCACTTGAGGTCAATGTGAAGTCGTTGTCAACTCGTCGTGGTGCCAAGAAATGAGATCTTCCATAAATTATGCTTTTGACGTTTTATTTGTGCAGATTACAAAACAAACTACAAAAGGTCCGGGTGGACTGAACGAATGGATTATGAATGGATGACTTAAAACGAGCTCGTTAACCTAACAAAACCTGCCGTGATTTGATAAAACGCATAGCACCTTTTTTTCATGCACACACACACACACACACACACACACACGGTTGCAAAACTGTGTGGCTTCCCTGATTCCTAATTCGTGATTTCCCTCCACCTGTCCACCCGTGACTCCCCTATTATGCTCTTCCTGACACGTGTGATTTCATTCCCGTGTGTGATCAGCTGTGCAGGTGACGTCACAACAACAACATGCAACCCACCACACACACACTGTCGCACATGAAAATTTGTGGTCGATTGAGGTGGGTCCGATTTTGAATCACAGGACTGCAACTAATGATTGTTTTCGGTGTGCAGCAGGCATATTAGCCAAGTGCTGCTGCATTGTTTCGTCGACATTTGGTCGGTTGCTTTCCTCTACCCTCGAAAGCCCCAGGAAGGTAATCCAGTACAAGTACAATGAATTTTGTAAAAGAGGGGGCCTCTTTGAAATCACACTGAACGTTGTGTCTGTTTCCACCGCAGCTCTCTGCTGGCTTGTACAGTAAAGGCCAAGTATACTCACAGTACAGTACAGAAATAGTCCGTTGTGAAGTTGCACGTATGAAAATAAAGAGGATTCAAACGGTATGCTGCTTCAAATTGCTTCTCCCATTCCTTACGTCTGTTTGTAATTTTACATTTTGTATCGCATTTCGGACAAGTGATAGGGAACCATGTTTTTGTGCTTGCTAACAATATGAATGAATGATGCATTTTCCCAAAGCTGGGCTGTTCTTGGCCAGAAGAAGCTGCCTTTTTCGGAGACACGGGGTGCTTAAAGGACAGCGACTTTCTTCCTCGGCAGCAGTCTACACTACATGTCGGAACAGCGCCACCAGCCATATGGCTCCTGGTTGCGGCTGAAAACGGTACTGCAGCGCATTTCCCAGCACGTTAATGAGGATCCGATTCCACAGATGACCGTTTAAAAAATGACAACGCCATCAAACCGTCTGACGGCTCACGTCATTTACCCAGAATCCCACGGGGCAACTTCACACGTTTTAAAGCTTTATTTTAAGAAACTATCAAACTTACTCTAAATACTAGAGCCGCTTAAAGCCGGCAAAGTGTTCCTGGTGAGTGGATGTAACAGGTGGGAGCGGCTCAGCGTGGAAATGACCGTTAAAAACGAGCAGGAAGACAAATTAGTCAAATTTGACCTGCACCGTGACTGAGACGAGGTGCGCGTCAGAGCACCATAAAAGGCGATGGAACGTTTTTCGACTGTTGGTGGTTACCCACTGTGTACCTTGCGCTACGTTCAGCGTGTTGGTGCGTGACGTGTCCTTGCCTGACTGTGCAATACATGTGCATTGTGTTGGTGCGTGATGTGTCCTTGCCTAACTGTGCATGAATGAATGGTTACGGGTACAAGACAATGGGTGCTGCCTTTTGCCATTGCTCGGTACAAAAACCTCGCTTTGTTGGATATTAATCACCTCACCACTTTGATCCCACGTTCACGTTTGTCCACATTTGCATTTGGACAACCCTTTGTCAGTGGCCTCCGTGCTGTCATGCTCAGTGATTTCTTGAATTTATTTCTTGTTGTTGTTTCTTTCGTACGTCGTGTTTTAATGACGCCAAACGTGATTGAGAAACAGCTCGTCGTTTCGGTAGGGCCTTAGACCCACGGAGCCGTTTCATGCCATCCCATAGGTCTCATCTCAAATCGGTGGCCGAGCGGTCTATATTCAAGGCAATAGGGAGATGTCGTTGTGCGCATGCGCAAAGCTCCGCAGACTAAGAGGTTGCGAGTTCGAGTCCAGTGAGACATGAACAGGGACGGAGTCCAGCGAGACACGAACAGGGGACGCTACGCTTGGCTCTCCATGTGCTGCTGCTTCCAAGTGCAGGTCCTATCTGCAACTATCCACAGGGACTTCACTACTGTAGGCCACTGAACTTTAAAGGCGTCTGGGTTAAGACGCTGAGTCTTCCAGGGCATCTTTCTTTGAGAGGAGTTCAATCTGGGGTGTCGTGGCAATCTGAAAAACCAAAAAAGGCCACTTGAGGTCAATGTGAAGTCGTTGTCAACTCGTCGTGGTGCCAAGAAATGAGATCTTCCATAAATTATGCTTTTGACGTTTTATTTGTGCAGATTACAAAACAAACTACAAAAGGTCCGGGTGGACTGAACGAATGGATTATGAATGGATGACTTAAAACGAGCTCGTTAACCTAACAAAACCTGCCGTGATTTGATAAAACGCATAGCACCTTTTTTTCATGCACACACACACACACACACACACACAGGTTGCAAAACTGTGTGGCTTCCCCTGATTCCTAATTCGTGATTTCCCTCCACCTGTCCACCCGTGACTCCCCTATTATGCTCTTCCTGACACGTGTGATTTCATTCCCGTGTGTGATCAGCTGTGCAGGTGACGTCACAACAACAACATGCAACCCACCACACACACACTGTCGCACATGAAAATTTGTGGTCGATTGAGGTGGGTCCGATTTTGAATCACAGGACCTCAACTAATGATTGTTTTCGGTGTGCAGCAGGCATATTAGCCAAGTGCTGCTGCATTGTTTCGTCGACATTTGGTCGGTTGCTTTCCTCTACCCTCGAAAGCCCCAGGAAGGTAATCCAGTACAAGTACAATGAATTTTGTAAAAGAGGGGGCCTCTTTGAAATCACACTGAACGTTGTGTCTGTTTCCACCGCAGCTCTCTGCTGGCTTGTACAGTAAAGGCCAAGTATACTCACAGTACAGTACAGAAATAGTCCGTTGTGAAGTTGCACGTATGAAAATAAAGAGGATTCAAACGGTATGCTGCTTCAAATTGCTTCTCCCATTCCTTACGTCTGTTTGTAATTTTACATTTTGTATCGCATTTCGGACAAGTGATAGGGAACCATGTTTTTGTGCTTGCTAACAATATGAATGAATGATGCATTTTCCCAAAGCTGGGCTGTTCTTGGCCAGAAGAAGCTGCCTTTTTTTCGGAGACACGGGGTGCTTAAAGGACAGCGACTTTCTTCCTCGGCAGCAGTCTACACTACATGTCGGAACAGCGCCACCAGCCATATGGCTCCTGGTTGCGGCTGAAAACGGTACTGCAGCGCATTTCCCAGCACGTTAATGAGGATCCGATTCCACAGATGACCGTTTAAAAAATGACAACGCCATCAAACCGTCTGACGGCTCACGTCATTTACCCAGAATCCCACGGGGCAACTTCACACGTTTTAAAGCTTTATTTTAAGAAACTATCAAACTTACTCTAAATACTAGAGCCGCTTAAAGCCGGCAAAGTGTTCCTGGTGAGTGGATGTAACAGGTGGGAGCGGCTCAGCGTGGAAATGACCGTTAAAAACGAGCAGGAAGACAAATTAGGCAAATTTGACCTGCACCGTGACTGAGACGAGGTGCGCGTCAGAGCACCATAAAAGGCGATGGAACGTTTTTCGACTGTTGGTGGTTACCCACTGTGTACCTTGCGCTACGTTCAGCGTGTTGGTGCGTGACGTGTCCTTGCCTGACTGTGCAATACATGTGCATTGTGTTGGAGCGTGATGTGTCCCTGCCTAACTGTGCAATACATGTGCATACATGTGCATTGTGTTGGTGCGTGACGTGTCCTTGCCTGACTGTGCAATACATGTGCATTGTGTTGGTGCGTGATGTGTCCTTGCCTAACTGTGCATGAATGAATGGTTACGGGTACAAGACAATGGGTGCTGCCTTTTGCCATTGCTCGGTACAAAAACCTCGCTTTGTTGGATATTAATCACCTCACCACTTTGATCCCACGTTCACGTTTGTCCACATTTGCATTTGGACAACCCTTTGTCAGTGGCCTCCGTGCTGTCATGCTCAGTGATTTCTTGAATTTATTTCTTGTTGTTGTTTCTTTCGTACGTCGTGTTTTAATGACGCCAAACGTGATTGAGAAACAGCTCGTCGTTTCGGTAGGGCCTTAGACCCACGGAGCCGTTTCATGCCATCCCATAGGTCTCATCTCAAATCGGTGGCCGAGCGGTCTATATTCAAGGCAATAGGGAGATGTCGTTGTGCGCATGCGCAAAGCTCTGCAGACTAGGAGGTTGCGAGTTCGAGTCCAGTGAGACATGAACAGGGACGGAGTCCAGCGAGACACGAACAGGGACGCTTCGCTTGGCTCTCCATGTGCTGCTGCTTCCAAGTGCAGGTCCTATCTGCAACTATCCACAGGGACTTCACTACTGTAGGCCACTGAACTTTAAAGGCTTCTCGTGTTAAGACGCTGAGTCTTCCAGGGCATCTTTCTTTGAGAGGAGTTCAATCTGGGGTGTCGTGGCAATCTGAAAAACCAAAAAAGGCCACTTGAGGTCAATGTGAAGTCGTTGTCAACTCGTCGTGGTGCCAAGAAATGAGATCTTCCATAAATTATGCTTTTGACGTTTTATTTGTGCAGATTACAAAACAAACTACAAAAGGTCCGGGTGGACTGAACGAATGGATTATGAATGGATGACTTAAAACGAGCTCGTTAACCTAACAAAACCTGCCGTGATTTGATAAAACGCATAGCACCTTTTTTTCATGCACACACACACACACGGTTGCAAAACTGTGTGGCTTCCCTGATTCCTAATTCGTGATTTCCCTCCACCTGTCCACCCGTGACTCCCCTATTATGCTCTTCCTGACACGTGTGATTTCATTCCCGTGTGTGATCAGCTGTGCAGGTGACGTCACAACAACAACATTCAACCCACCAAACCACAACACACTGTCAGACATGAAAATAAAGGGGGTTTTTTTTTTTTTTTGAGGGAAGTTTTTTTTTTTTGGGGGAATTTTTTTTCCCCCCCCCCCCTTTATATCCGGGGTTTTTTTTTTGGTGGGTTTTTTATCCGGTCCTTTTTTTTTTTTTTTTTTTTTTTTTTTTTTTTGGTTCCTTGGGGCACCGTGTGTTTTTTTTTTTTTAAGAAAAAATATTTTTAAAAAAAAAAAATTTTTATGTTTTTTTTATAATATGTGAGGGGCCCACGTGAAAGAAAAAATGTATTTTTGTGGTCGATTGAGGTGGGTCCGATTTTGAATCACAGGACCTCAACTAATGATTGTTTTCGGTGTGCAGCAGGCATATTAGCCAAGTGCTGCTGCATTGTTTCGTCGACATTTGGTCGGTTGCTTTCCTCTACCCTCGAAAGCCCCAGGAAGGTAATCCAGTACAAGTACAATGAATTTTGTAAAAGAGGGGGCCTCTTTGAAATCACACTGAACGTTGTGTCTGTTTCCACCGCAGCTCTCTGCTGGCTTGTACAGTAAAGGCCAAGTATACTCACAGTACAGTACAGAAATAGTCCGTTGTGAAGTTGCACGTATGAAAATAAAGAGGATTCAAACGGTATGCTGCTTCAAATTGCTTCTCCCATTCCTTACGTCTGTTTGTAATTTTACATTTTGTATCGCATTTCGGACAAGTGATAGGGAACCATGTTTTTGTGCTTGCTAACAATATGAATGAATGATGCATTTTCCCAAAGCTGGGCTGTTCTTGGCCAGAAGAAGCTGCCTTTTTCGGAGACACGGGGTGCTTAAAGGACAGCGACTTTCTTCCTCGGCAGCAGTCTACACTACATGTCGGAACAGCGCCACCAGCCATATGGCTCCTGGTTGCGGCTGAAAACGGTACTGCAGCGCATTTCCCAGCACGTTAATGAGGATCCGATTCCACAGATGACCGTTTAAAAAATGACAACGCCATCAAACCGTCTGACGGCTCACGTCATTTACCCAGAATCCCACGGGGCAACTTCACACGTTTTAAAGCTTTATTTTAAGAAACTATCAAACTTACTCTAAATACTAGAGCCGCTTAAAGCCGGCAAAGTGTTCCTGGTGAGTGGATGTAACAGGTGGGAGCGGCTCAGCGTGGAAATGACCGTTAAAAACGAGCAGGAAGACAAATTAGGCAAATTTGACCTGCACCGTGACTGAGACGAGGTGCGCGTCAGAGCACCATAAAAGGCGATGGAACGTTTTTCGACTGTTGGTGGTTACCCACTGTGTACCTTGCGCTACGTTCAGCGTGTTGGTGCGTGACGTGTCCTTGCCTGACTGTGCAATACATGTGCATTGTGTTGGAGCGTGACGTGTCCTTGCCTGACTGTGCAATACATGTGCATACATGTGCATTGTGTTGGTGCGTGACGTGTCCTTGCCTGACTGTGCAATACATGTGCATTGTGTTGGTGCGTGATGTGTCCTTGCCTAACTGTGCATGAATGAATGGTTACGGGTACAAGACAATGGGTGCTGCCTTTTGCCATTGCTCGGTACAAAAACCTCGCTTTGTTGGATATTAATCACCTCACCACTTTGATCCCACGTTCACGTTTGTCCACATTTGCATTTGGACAACCCTTTGTCAGTGGCCTCCGTGCTGTCATGCTCAGTGATTTCTTGAATTTATTTCTTGTTGTTGTTTCTTTCGTACGTCGTGTTTTAATGACGCCAAACGTGATTGAGAAACAGCTCGTCGTTTCGGTAGGGCCTTAGACCCACGGAGCCGTTTCATGCCATCCCATAGGTCTCATCTCAAATCGGTGGCCGAGCGGTCTATATTCAAGGCAATAGGGAGATGCGTTGTGCGATGCCAAAGCCTGCAGACTAGAGGTTGCGAGTTCGAGTCCAGTGAGACATGAACAGGACGGAGTCCAGCGAGACACGAACAGGGACGCTTCGCTTGGCTCTCCATGTGCTGCTGCTTCCAAGTGCAGGTCCTATCTGCAACTATCCACAGGGACTTCACTACTGTAGGCCACTGAACTTTAAAGGCTTCTCGTGTTAAGACGCTGAGTCTTCCAGGGCATCTTTCTTTGAGAGGAGTTCAATCTGGGGTGTCGTGGCAATCTGAAAAACCAAAAAAGGCCACTTGAGGTCAATGTGAAGTCGTTGTCAACTCGTCGTGGTGCCAAGAAATGAGATCTTCCATAAATTATGCTTTTGACGTTTTATTTGTGCAGATTACAAAACAAACTACAAAAGGTCCGGGTGGACTGAACGAATGGATTATGAATGGATGACTTAACACACGCTGTGCTGCTTTGAATTGCAGGTCCAACTGCCAATATACACATTAAATTAAGCAGTGTAGGCTCTTATGCCATTGAACTTTAAAGGTTTCATGTTAAGATGCTCAGTCTTACCAGGAGGTTGCGAGAGCGGTTGCAGTGAGTAACACGCACTGCTTAAATCCTCCTTGACCTGCCAGAAAATGCTCTGCAGTACCTTTGTCAGCCACAACGGGGCGGTGTTTCGCCGTTTACAGCCCAGCTTTGTGGATACACATTTTTCACATATTTTGATGTGAAAAATCACAAACACTACTATAGTCAGGCACACATACTACTATAAATCTTTATTGCAGGGAGTGATATTGACCAAATTGGCAAACACAGAGAATGTTATGCAGAATGTAAAGGCAATCCATTACAGTTACAGTTCTATATATGCTGCATTATTGTATTCATAATTATACTCTTAAAAGTACAAGTTATCCAAAAAGTTACTTAAGTAAATGTATTGAAGTAAATGTAACTCGTTATTACCCACCTCTGATAGCACTTACTGATTTCTCATTATGTGTTATATGATTGCTATCTAATATGACATTAAAAAATGATAGTGAAAGTGAAAATGGCAAACTAGGATTTCACTATTTCTAAACAAGGGTGTGGAGCGTTCTTCCCCTCATTCAGTCTACGTATCTTTACTTCTTCTTTAGTGATCTTTCAAGTCAGTTGCATTTAATTTCTAGGGCATCCAAGACATCAACCATTTCATTTCAACATCCCTGGTTTGAGTGGAACATTTGTTGCATGTTACCACCAATCCGTGCCCCACGCATCTCCATCACTCCTCATTTTCTATCAGCTATCCGCTATGTACTGTCTAAATGCTTGAAAAAAATTGTGATTTTATGTTGATTTCTGCTGAAACTTCTTTATCCCGTATACGGTGATTAAGGAAGAGCCTTCTTGCTCCTTCTCTTAACTGAAAAGTAGCACTGTGTTCAGCCCAAACTCATATTCAGTAGGGCCTCCAAACTGAACTGATGTGCTTTTGACAATAAAATATATGGTTTACATGAACAAGACATGCTGTTCTTGCTGGATGTGAGGCTGAACTGAAGGGCATGAGAAGAAAGTCAGTGGATAGAGTGAGTAAGTAAGTGTGGAATGATGGAAAGGAGGGCTGGATGTTTGGGTAGTAGAAAGTCTGTGATCATGTTAAATGAGACAAACACATAGCTCTGCTTATGCCAACCAGACAGCCAGACGTGTCTCTGCATGCTCCTTACATTTCTGTGTGAGGGTTGTGGAAACAGATGGTATGCTGTCTGAAGTGTGAACTCCCACCACAATAATGAATGAATTGGAGAATAAATACTCATTTGCAACTGACAATCAATACACAGATCAATATACTGTTGTGTGTGTGTGGGGGGGGGGGGGGGGGCAGACAGTTTCATGAATACATTATTTTTCAGTGCTGAACAGTGTGATCCCTCTTTGTTTTGTCTCTCTTTCTCATATCCGGGCGCATCACTCCCCGTCGAAACATCACAGTCAGCATCCACCAGCTGGTCTCTAGCAGTTGTCACCATGGTGACAAAGCCCGGCAGATGAGGACCCATGTGTGTGTGTTTATTGCTTGGTTTAACAGTCTTTTAATAATGCATAAAGGAGGGCCAGTATGTCTAGCCCACCAAGCATGCACATTTTCTTGTCTTTATCCCAGACAAAGAGGCTAAGAATAAGGAGATATGAGAGACAATCACATCGAAACAAACAACACCATTGTGTGTGTTTCATGTGTGGCATGTAACATGGTGTTAGGCACAAATCCTCCAAAGCTACCCAACCAGTTGTTTTTACATTTTTAGTACTTTTAGTGTTTTACTATAGCCTGCCAGGGTACAAAAGATGAAGGAATGTTCTTAAAAACAGGTAGTTTGAAAAAAAGAAGAGGCGTGAAACAGAAGAAAAGGGAAGGATAAAATGCTTGACTGAGAGGGATGAGGGATGAGAGTGGAAATATAGGGGAGAGTTGTAAAAGTAGAGGATAAGGAAGGAGTTGTCTGCTTAGACTACTTGCCTTTGAAAACTGTGTAGGGAGGCATGCCAGCACCTTTTGGTATATATTTCACCTTACTAGGTGGACAACTGAAGCCTTTTCGCCCTTTATGACCGTCCTGTAAAGTCATTTAAACTACAGAGGGTGCAACCCTGAGATCCCAAAAGGCTTGGAGACTATTGTTGGTGAATTTAACAAGAAAGAGCTCCTGTGAGTTCTCTCCAACACAAAAAACACAAGCATGCGTGTTAAATAAGACTGAGGTTGGGATATTTGGAGGACTTCGAGTTTGGGTTTAAAGGTTTGAAAGTTGCATTTAGGAGACATAAACAGGTTATCATGAAATTTGAATAAAAGAAAGATTATGTTGTTCATCAGTTGTAAAATAAATACTCAGGTACAACTGGGAATAGATGTTGTTGATATAGAAGAGTATATGAAACTAAACTTGTGATATTAAACCACAGAATCTGCTGGAAACCTCATATAAAACAAATGCAAGAAAGGCAAGGAGCATTGCAGTCCTGGGAAGAGCAAGACACATTTTGAATAACAAAGCGCTGTTCATTCTTTATTGTTCATGTGTTGTCCTATCTAAATCACTGACTGCGTGGAGGTAACAAAAGCCATGGGAATAGTTAAATACACCAACACAAATTTTAAAGTCAAATGACTTGAAGTTTGTGGATCTAGTAGAATTTAAGCACAAATAATGTATAAAGCAAGAAATAATCAGGTAATGTACAATAAATGTACTTTGATAGGGAGGGTGGTGAGAAAACTTCAACTACGAAGAGCGTCTGTATTTCAATATGTGAAGTGAAGTTGTGGAATAAAAGATATACAAAAAAATGATTGGTGTAGGAATGCATAAAGGTTATGATGATGGTTATTTGGATAATTGTTTATAGACATAAAACAAAATGAGGTCAAAGTTCAGATTTGGATTTTGATATGAATGCTCACTGAGGCAGCGTTGGTCCCCACAAGTGCAGTAATACCACTGTGTTTTCCAGTACACAATGCATCATTGTTAATACCTTGGTTCAGCGTCACTGTAAGGTGTGTGCTTCCCCTCACAGTGCAGCATTCACAGACAGAACCCTGCATTAACAGCTTGTGATATTTATCCCAAAATAATGTGACAGACAGCTTTTGGATATTATTCTTAAGCGGCTGCTGGTGGGTAAAACCATAATTACAAGATGTCACATCAACTACTGAGAGCGACTGAGTAGCAAAGTGCTGTTGTTTTATTTCCTGCCTGACTTGCTATCTGCAACCTGACCACCATGCCACATGATAGGCCACAAAAACATTTGTCTTTGCAGACAGACTCGGTTATTGTCACCATATTTGGAGCTTTTGATAGGAAATGTATTACACACTCAGGGGCCAATGTAGAACACAATTTCAGCTGCACTGCATGTTAACCTGCAGCATGCATAATAGTTAATCTATTGAGGAAGAACCTAGTCACCCACGATGTCTGCTATGGTTTTTACATGGAGATGGTACGCTTTCTAACTTGTGTAGGCTTCAGATTGTCTGCTGACTCCTCCGTGTCTTTCACCTTTTTTTTTTTTCCCGCCTCCACACAAAAGTCACAGCAGATCACAGATGTATTGTCAGCTTGAGTCTGAGCGTAGACATTGCAAGTGTGTGTGTCTGTGAGTGTGTGTGACTCCAAGCACACCTGTCGTCACCGAGACAGTGGGCCCTTTATTACCCAAGCACACACAATTCAACTGACAAATTGAGCTCCAGACAAACACACACACACACACACACACACACACACACACACACACACACACACACACACTCAACCACTTACAAAGACAGTTGAACAGAAGAGAGGCGCCAGGTGCTGAACCTAGCCACACACACACACACACACACACACACACACACACCTCAACTCTCCAGTCCAATTCCCCCTTTTTGTTCTCATCATTATAGGAAGAAGATATTCACCTAATTTAAGAGTTTAAAGTTTTTAGTCGGAAATTGTGCTTTCAATTGTTGGCTGAGCAAGAACAATGACATCAGATAATGCTGTGTGTTTAAATATTAACCACGCGTCAACAGCTTCAGCTGCAGGTGCGTCACACATTTGTGTGCAAAGCAGAATACAAATACAGATCAAAGTGAAGTTAATTTAAATTTAAATTTTAGGACAAATTGTATTAGATGTCACATGCTTGACATAAACAATAAAAAAGAAAGAAATAGCCCACTAAACAGATATTATTTGGATTGAATACAAATGCAATACAGTGGATAAAAAGGGCTTTTACACATGCACAAACATACATGTGCATACGCCTTGTGTAAAGAGTTCCTGCCTTCTGTCCTCAGTGTTTGGCTTCTGACCTGAGAGACTTCTTTGGGTTTTATCTTGTGACACAGACAGAAATTTATAGTGATGCCATTAGGAGCTTCATGGACAAACAGCCGAGCCATAAAGTCAACTGTAATGTTTACTGGAAGACTTTGTAGCCAGTACAAACTTTGTTCGATTTTTGTATTCTTAATTAAGACTAATTCAGAAAAAGCTGTCATATAAAAAGAGTGAGAAAATATCTTATCAGTGTTTAATCTCTTTGTACATAAAAAGTTCTCAGTGCGTAAGAGGAAGTGGTCCCATCAATGCTCTTAATGTGGCATGTTTTGTGATTGTTTTGTATTTTTATTTTGAAGGAAGCAATAATCTTCGATAAAACTGATGGAAAGTTTCAATTCTCTATTGTAGCTGTTCAGTTTGACCATTTTAAAGATTTCATACTTCCCCCGAGAGACTTTATGTTTCCCAGACAATGCTTGTTATCGAGATGCGTTTTTTTTTTACCATCCGAGTTTCAAGATTCAAAACATCTTCAGGATGAAGGTGGTAACATCTGAAACCTGCAGAGTGCCAACTGCCTGTGGCATTGAAGTACATGTCTGCACTACCATGCTTGCATAGATCAATATCACAGAAAAAATTTAATAAAAATAAAAGACATCATGCACAGAGGCCTCTGTTAAAGCTTTTGGAGATAACCATGATAACATGTTTCTTGTACCCAGATACAGGTTGACAGGGCTCCCAAATCTCCAGGAGCACTTGTGCATGTCTAACTTATACGATGGCCCAAGTAAAACAAGTCTTACCACAGTGAATAATATTAATCTATTTATACATTGTAGGATGGTTATAAGATATAATGGACTAGTGGCACAGCTGACATTTGGACATGCCATAGCAGGAAACTGGTGTACTAATGATAGCTGCATTCCACTATGGGGTGGTCCTGTTATTGTACATGCTGGTTAACTGTCACTGTCACCGGGACACTTAATGGAACATACTGAGAGTGTGTTTATTTACAATGTAATGAAGGGCTATAGGTCTGAATGCTATGTAACTCTGAGGTGTGTTTACAACTTGAATGTAGAGTGGCTTTGGGAAGGGAGCTGACTGACCGTACTGTCACCCATCCCATGAAGACCTTTCTCTGTGCTCCCAGATCCAGACAGACTGGTTGGCTGGTTTCCCACACCTTGTTGTTGGCAGCAGTCAAGTCAGACCCAGATAGTAGAAGAAAACCAGGAAATTACTTTTCCTGTAAAATAAAAGCACAGGTTTGCTGCATCTGAGGGAACTTTCACTTTGGCATACGTTTTGGCATTCAGATTAATTCTATTGAATATTTTTAAGCACCTTAAAATAAAAAAACTTAAATCCACTTGAGGAGGTGTATCAAGATCCAATAAGACTTGGCACCCCTCTACTGACTAACAATAATAATATACATATCCTCTTTGCTAACTAGGTAACAGCATGGTTAATAATCATGCTGTGTACTGTGGGTGTGTTTATCCATATTTTGTACAGTTTTGGTCATATTTTACATTACTTGCTGTTAACAAAAATCCAAATGAACAGAAAACAAATATATAAAAGTGCAGATTTTGTCCTTGGAAAAAGTTATATACTACAACAGGCAAGGGATGAAACTGCCACTTTCATAATATTTGATAATATACAGTATAGGTGTTAAAGAATACGTTGCCAAGTGCTTGCTCCTGTTGGGAACTGTTGGGTCTGTGTAGATAATATTATAAAGGGTACGATCTAGACCTTCTCTACATGGAAAGTGTCATGAGATAACTTGTGTTATGAGTTGGCACTATATAAATAAAATGGAATTGAATTGGTTACACCTTGTCTTAATAAGTGACCTAATGAGCATGCACTCAGGAGCAGTGGACATTTAAGATATAAACCTCTCTAAGTCTTAACATGGAACATAAATATATAATAGGATTGATTGATTGATTGATTGATTGATTGATTAATTGATTGGTTGATTGATTGATTGATTGATTGATTGATTGATTGATTGATTGATTGATTGGTTGGTTGGTTGCTATTACGATTTGCTGGAACACATGTACAAATTAGCCAACAGAAATCAACAAAGCATTTATTTTAAAAAAATGTGGGAATTTTTCGAGCATAAATTATTGACACATAACGGGACGGTGTTTCGGTTCTTTGTTTTGTTTCTCTGAATAGGTGATGTGCCCTGAAAGTCAAAACCGGAAGCAGCTCAGCTGCAGCCAGCCATGGTTCACTCTCCTCACCTCGTTCGCGCTGACAGTCGTGTCTCCGCGAGTACAGACGGTTCAGTCAACGCTTGGCGCCAGCGTCTTTTTCTTCGGACTTTATATTTTTTTTGAAACATTCTTAACAGTGCGGAGATCATCAGAAAGGACCCGCATAAAAAACAGCATTTTAACACGGTGTTCTCTTTTGTGGCTGTGACTGGTCAACCTGAGTCGGTTTTATTGACTGAATTTGAGCGTTCATCCCCGGTTGTCACCGTGTTGTGTAACGCCTTTTTTCGTCTCTCATACTGGGTCCAGTTTGTTTTTAACACTGGGTGTAAGTTTTAAACTGGAGTCTTGTAGTCTACAGGAGATCAGAAACCACGACTACTGACAGAAAAACTACTCAAGGTAAGCTTAAGTGAAAATACTGACCTTAAATTGATAATTCTACTATATAAACAAGCCAGTCTACAACACTATAATGCTGTAAAACCACTCAGCATGTCTGATTTTCATTAGCAACTCCATTAGTAGCCTTTTAAATATGTTTTTATGGTAATAATGAGGTGAACCTGATGTATGCCTATGAGTAGGATTTAAATGATCATGCACACCAGACCTAAATTGATTAGCTATTTATAATTAATAATACAATTGCCAGGTCCTCTATTGTTTGTGTTCAATTACAGAACACCAACTGATCTTATTTATTCATTAATCTCCCATTTGCTTGTTTTGTGTTTTGTAGGTGTGTGTGTGTGTGTGTGTGTGTGTGTGTGTGTGTGCGTGTGTGTGTGTGTGTGTGTTTGTGGTTGGTTTTTCTTCAGTCCCTGTTAGAGGTGATGCATGTGTCAAAGACAAAGAACAGATACTTTATGGCTCATCTCACACCTGTAAAATGTGGTTTTCCTGTTATACACAATCAAAAAACTTCACTCAGTAAAAAAAAAAAAAAAAAAAGAAAGAAAAAAAAAAACGCCTAAAGAACCTGGGCCCCAGTTTGACTTCCCCAGTTTAAACATTTGTAAACCAGCACATGCAAAGATCAAACATTAATGTTTAAAAGTGAAAGTCATCAAATGTCTAAGATTGTTTTGTGTGACTCATTGCGGGAACCCCTCCTCTGTCGTGACTTCATTTTTAATAATGAGGAAAAGAAAGCCCCTGATGGCAAAATGAACCTCGTGACCTACACCAAAGGCCACGCCGCTGGGGGTGATTTAGCCCTAATAATATGCTGGCTTTTGTCTGTCCATGTGCGTGTGCGTGTGTGTTGTTTTATTGATTTATTCATAGCCCCGAAGGACATATCTCCAGAATTCCACCTGCTCCTTCAATTTCCTCACAAAGGCGATAACGGAGCACATACACACTCGTGCAGACATGCACACTTTATCACTATGGTGCTATCGGCAAGAATGCAAGGTCCTAACACAAATGTAGCCCAGGGTACATTCCACATCATTCTTATTACATCGAGTCCTCCACTTCAACTTGAAACTTTGGTGCTCATTCCTGCTTTGACACAGCTGCTGTTTTTTTTTTGTTTGTGTGTGTGTGTGTGTATGTTTGTTGCTTCTGGTGAGAAGGAAAAAAAGTCCCAAGTTATTATGAATACTTTCAATTAGATGTGTCAAATTTCACTTTCAGAACCTTCTTCAGTAGGTACTTAGTGTGTCGTTTTCACTCACGTCTTGAGCTGCTGATACCGCAAACTGTAAATCAGTATGTCAAAAGGCAACATGATATGGCATGACAGTTGTTTTTTTCTGTTGTTGTGAGTAAGGAAAACAAACCCTTATCTTATATTGTAGCTATGTTGGTGGCAGTGCACAACATAGTGGTACAGTGCAAAAAGCAACACCTTCTGCAAAAAAGCCAAGACAAATGAGGTCAGTGTCCTTCTTCAGTAGAAAGAGTATTGTGTTTTAATGTACCTGTATTTAATTAATTAATTATTTAATCTTAAAAGCTGGAAAATAAATGCAATAAATCAAAATGTCTTACAAGCTAAATCTATTAATTTCACAAATCAAAGTGTTCTTTAACTTCCATAACATGCCTGTCATTTTGGCTGAGTGTTGTGCAGCAAGTGAGAGCTGTTTGTGTGTGCATGTATTTTAACCATTGGCTTAAACAGCCTCCAAACCAGCCAGTGATCTTTGACCTTTATTCAAGCTGGCTGTCACTTCAGCTCTAAGGCCTGACAACAAAGAGCCGCTTTTGTTCCTTGAATTACTCTTCCATGCACATTCTTTGCTCCCTCCCTCTGCTGCTTGTAGAGGAGCGGGGTAAATGCAAACTGAAACGTCAAATGCAAACAAACCGCTAACTCAGTCTTCTGTAAATGTGGGTGTAAAATAATGATCCAAACGTGTCTATGTGTCAAGGTTTGATTTCAGCTGAAACTAAAATGTGCTGTGTAAGCAATGGTTTATTCCTAGAGAGATAAGATAAATGAGACACTGATAAAACTGATAAGGAAAGGAAAGGAAACAATATTTAATGCAGACAGACATGAAAAGCAGCCACAGAAAACGTGATGTTCAGATGCTTTAAAATCTTTAAGAAGGGCAGGAAGTGGTATTTGTTAGGTAACATATACTGTGCTGAAAAAAGGTCCCATACTGTATCACAGGATTTGAAATTGAGGTCTGAGGTGCAGCTGTAGCTTAAAAACCAGATCAGCATTTTATATAATTCACAGTCAAATCTGACAATTCATCTTTTTGTGGTAAAATACTATGCAGGCAACTTCAGCCTGTCAGTATTAGAAGTCATTAGGTGTGTGAGATGCTAGCAGCTCTATGAAGCTGTATTTATGCACAGCACTGCTTTGAGTTAAAGTGGCAACCTCTGTGACTGGGAAATGAAGCCAATGTGGAAGTGTCAAAAACTGTAATTCCTCGAGTGGCCACTTGAGGCTGGCTACAGAACAATCAAACCTCCATAAGTGCCCATATTAAAATGTCTAACTCCACAGCAGAAAAAAACATGTTTACAACCTGGTACAAAAAAAAGTTTTGGTCCCTGTAGCTACTTTCCCCATTCATGACAACTGTACTGAGGCTATAACTCACCTGTTCAAATTATATTAGGGTTAAAGTTATGCATAATTAACAGCGTGGCCGCTTTAATTGACACATGCATGCTAATACTAGCAGTAAACACAAAGTATAGTTTTTCAGGTGGAAACCAAATGCCCTGACAATCCATCCAAATGTTGTTAAGATATTTCACCACAAAGTTATGGTGTCATTGATGGGAAAGTAATTCAAAGGGCCACAAATGTTTGTACACAACTGCATGGCAATACATCCAGTAGTTGTTAAGATATTTCAGCCTGGGTGACAGTGTATGGTTTATTGTTCCCTCTGGTGTTCACCCATAGCTGTTGTGAGTGTCACACATTGTTTTGACTGCCTTTTACTATGCGTGAGATTTTGTGAAGATGAATAATAATAGATGCGCTCGCCTGAGTGTGACAGTATGAGTCAGACCCCTACATGATGCAGACATGGGGAAATTTTACTGGAAAACACAAAGCAACAGACTGGGAAGTCGAGGGGTTACAGGGGGCTGTCTGTCTCGTTCACACATGCGTGGGTTGCTGGAGGATATGCATGCGTTCACACATCAACAACATATATCATTCCTCTTGCGTGTAGGAGTCACAAGTGCATTGAAGCAAGTTTCGGGATGACTGTGAGAAATGCTAAGTCTATTAGAGCAGTGTCCCAGTCTGCATCTCGGCGCTCACACACACACATATTTCTGCCGGGCTTTGGTCGGTGCCTACCGTTCTTACACACACACACACACACACACGAGAGCTGGGAAGTGAAAGAAAAGGGGAAATTCTTGTGCTCAATTGATGCCTAGGCGCTGTACGGGGACAATAGAGAGGGTGTGGGGGTAGAGAGAGAGTTAGTTTACATTTCATGCCAATTCTGCAAGCTGAAACGTGAAGAGAGAGAAAGATTATGTTTGTTTGAGCTGAGAAAGCGTAAATAATTGTTCTGCTATCAAGACCCATACAAAGGAAAGGTCACTTTTTATGTTAAATGTAATCACACATACACACTGTGTACCCTGTGTAGAATATTTCTACATTGTTTTAACACTTTGAATCTGTGATGTTGCTGATACACGCACAGTCTCACAAAGTCATTCGTGTGGGACACATTCGCCTTCTCTCAAACACATCTTGATAACTGAGCCTTCTAATGCCTGTTCACACTTGTAGCTAGATGTGTGTGGGTGACACTGGTTTACTGTTTCCTCAGTGCAACTAGAGGTCTTGTTCATCAATAAACTGTCTATAGTCAGTGAGCCATAAGGAGCAGCTCTGGTCAAGGCTGACGTGACTCACACATTAAATGCCGTGGGTGAATTCACCACCAGTGTGAAACTCAATGACTGTCTTGTCAGTATTGTTGTTGAGTTGTATTCATCATTTCACTCCAAAACACGGCTGTGTACTCCTGGTTTGATCTAGTCAGTGTGGACATTGTTTGTTCTGTTTATTTTGTGTAAAATCCCATTTTAGATTTATTGTTGTTGTCATTAAAATGTTTTATTTTATAACTACCAGCTGTTATGGTGTTATCGTACAAATTCAGCATTTTATTGGATGAACAATCTCGGAAAGCTCCTCTTAACTTTCAGTAAATGGCAGTCCACTATTGGTCCAGTAAACATACGTACACTGACACTGTTAGAGACTTTGGTATACCACTTATTCTGAGGTAACTATCCCTTTTATAAAAAGTGTCCACTTACTAGCTTTTTCTGGAGCTTTCAGTAGTATCGCATCGTCTTAATGAGCTGATTAAGTTCACTCAGTTGTGATGAAAGTTTACGACATGACCAGATAGATACTGATACAACTTCAAGAATACAAGAATAAATCCACATTTACCAACCTCTGTGCGAAGTAGGTTTTATGGGCTAATGTAGGATGGCTGTAGCACAACCACAGCAAGTTTCTGCATGTCCTAGCATAGTAGACCGCCACCACATTTGTACATATATTTCAGTCATAGGGCTGCTTGACTGGGTACTCTGTTGCCACTGTTGATCTGTTGATCTGTTTACTGATTTGCCTAAGTAGCTGAGACATGATATTATACTGTTGTGTTCATAACCACAGGAAATCCTGTAGCTTTACATATTTTATGTTTAAAACTGCTGCTCATATGTGGAAAACAAAGTAATTTTCATAAGCCACTAGTTAAATTTTCTGCTTGCTAAACCATTACACTGCTCTATTCCTCTATGCAAGAGGGTGTGTGTGTGTGTGTGTCTATTATTTCAGTTCCTCATTATAAAACCACTAAGTCACATCAGTATATTTTCCCCAAAACTTTTTTATGTCGCTTTTGAGTGATCAAAAATGGGAAGTGTCAAAACCACAAAGCAACCAAGTGAGTTTGTGTAAAATGGTTGCAGTTTCACTCAATCTTCATGTTCTTCAGCTCAGCAGAGGATTTAGTCAAAATGAAACAGATTATGTAATGTGTGAAACTCTAGGTTACTGCAGTGTACTGTATTTTGACGGTACGAGCGAGCGCAGGCTAATATAAAGATAACACTTGATGCGATGACTATAAACCAGCTGTATAATTACTGGAGCATCCTCCATCTGCTTTTCCCTTCAGTAAAGTATAGAATGTAACTCTTGGAAAAAGATGGTAAAATAAATACATAGAAAAATACCCATATAAAAATAATAAGAAATATACACAGGGTACATATAAATCCTCAGTATAAGTTCCAGAATTTCCCCGAAGTAATCAGATCACAACAAATGTATTTACAGATATGAGTCCAGCTCTTCATTCAGGCGTGGACTGACACTTAACTCGAAGATCCAAAATGTTTCTTTTTTGTTTTTTGTAGAGGAAATACATTATTTCAAACGTTTGTAACTTCTTGACATTTTCAATGTCAATTATGTATTTGACACAGTAACTGGTGGGAATCCTTTTAAATCTCAGTTTAATTTCAGTTGATATATTTTAGCATCTGTGACTTTTTTGTCTTTAAATATGACATTTGAACGCATGTTTTAAATACTGCTTTTTGCTGTGGTACTCAGCTGTATTTACAGTATTTTCAGCCAAAAAAAAAAAAAAAAGAACAGAAGGAAGGACATATTTGTGCAGATATTGTATATTTTTGTTTAATGGTTTGATGGTAACTGTAGCCAATGTCAAACTGTGAGTCTGGCTTGTAAATGTTCACACTAGTTAAGCCTGACAGCTAGCCTCAATGAGACTATAAGGCCAGTTTTGTTCTGTTCATTTTAAATATTTAGCCTAAATGCACCTTGTGCTGCCTCATGCAGTGACTTCACGTCTGTCCACCCTGCAGAAGATTTGAGATCAACCCAAATGTGCTCCTAGCAGAGCAATCACTTATGCATAATGCTTTATCAGCCAGATTAATGTTAGCACTGTTGACTGTGTCTGTGTGACGCTGTGTGGTTGTCCAAGACTTAGTTCCTTCTCCAGTATCAGGTGTGTGTTTCAGCGAATGTAGTTATAAATATCCAGCTGACCCCCCGAGGCTGTGCACTTTGACGTTTTTCTCTCTGCTTCTTTTTGTCTGTCTTTTTCTGTCTGTTACTGCCTTTCTGCTTTACCTGTGGTTAAACTGGTTCCTGTCTGCCTTGCGATATTGAGAACAACTGCGACTGATTTGTTTCCCCTCCAAGATCTGCATGTCTGCACACGTTTTCCCACATCACACATAATGTACAGTTGATGTAGTGTTTATTTGTTGGATTTTAAACCGTGGGAGAGTGTGCCAGTGCTGTGACATGTGGCTATCATGCGAGACAAAGTCAAACTTGAAAGTTGTTGAGATGGCCACTGTGTTGGATGATTTGGCATGGTCGTGCTTGTGACATAACTGTATGTGCGTATGTGCGGTTAAGTGACACATCTGTTGCTCACATAGTTTTCAGTACGTCTGACTTGATGCTTTTTGTTCAGGGAACTTTTGTATCCTCTACTCTAAAGACTGAAAGTAGTGTATTAATAAAAAAGTACATTACTTCTATCCTTGAAATAAGAAAAGCAAGCATGCTATAGGGGGATGGAAAGACTGAGTCGTTGGTGTGTGTGCATGCATGTGTCAGATAAATCTAAAGACTGTTTCCACTGATAACAGCGTACAAAGGTCCCTGTGTGTATTTTGAGCCTGAACTCATTTGTATTCATTGATAAGAGCGTACAGATAACAGAGCAGACGTCTGGATAAGAATAATATCATTTAAAAAAACGTATTATGTCAAACTGTGCCACCTCCTGATAAAATGACTTGTTTTATATAGGCTGTGTGCTTGCACATGGAAAGAATGTGAGAGATGTTTGTGTTTCATTGTAATTTGCCTTCTACAGTTATAAATTGGCAGCAAATGCACACAATGCATTTTCATTTGTTGAATCATTAGTTGTTTTCAGTTATTAACTTCATCAGACACAGGCGTGGCCTGACTGTTCTCCCTGACTATGCAGAAATAAACTATAGATTTGTTCCTCTTTGTTCCTCTCCACTGAATTTTGCTTTCTTTGCTTCCCTGTTGTAGTTGTCACCAATGGAGCCCCGACTGAACATAGATCTGAGGGTTGTGTCCATCTTGATCATCATCCTCGCCACAGGTAAGATGACTACACTAGAAAAAAAACAGCTCCACCGTTCCTGCTGCTGTATGTGATATATGTTATCATGTCTGGAGATATTTAAGCGAAAATATAGGCAGACATAGACAGACTTCAAGGCTCAGAATAAAAACAAGAGACACGGTAATAACAGTATATGAAATATAAAATATAAAAAGAAACAGAATAAAATTGTGACTTATAAATAGACAATATGAATAGTGCAAATAGAGTTAACAGAATTATCAGTGCAATAGAGTTATCAGTGTAAAGTGACTAGTGTAATATGGGAGGGGGGTTATTGGGAGTTTAACAGTCTTATGGCGTGGGGGATGAAGCTGATAGAAAGCTGATAGAAACTTCAAACATATCACATGTTTCTTGTGTAGGGAAGATGATCTGGTTACATCTCTATATGTGTGCAACATTTTCTGAATTAGGCACCTAAAGTGCCTCTTAAAACATGCTGATACATGGAAAAATCCACTTGCTACCGATGCAGTTTCACTTGTACTGAAAACTGACTTGGGGTCAGTATCTCGAAGCGAGGCATTTAGGATGCAGTGGGAATCAGCAAGACTTAAAGAATTAATTAGCCTTTGTAAATCTGAAAACTCAACGTTACACATGCTCACAGATACATGCACACAAATTTAAGTCAATCGAAGTTTGCACAATTTAAACGTGTGTCTAATTTAAGTTAGACATGTGCACATAAACTTCTCAAATCACACAAACCCATTACTCTCATTAATGAAAATGAAAACATTTCACACAGTTCTATTAAAAATAAAAGGACTGTGTCATTCCCAGATTGCCATCAGTTATTATTTTGTTATTTTAACAGTTATCACTATTATGTATGATAAAGTATTCTTCCTGATTCCACCCGATATCCACGTGGGCTACAGGTACAAGCAAGTCCAAAAGTGCTATGATGCCCCTCACAAATGGGACAGGGTGCTTTTGACTGTAATTCCTGCCACACCTGTTTATTTATGGGCACAATATGACACAGCTCATTTGTTTCACGCAGAGGTTTTTACTTTGAATCTGTAGTCAAAACAAAAACAGTTATCTTTTATCAGGCAGTTGACATTTTTTCTGAATGTCTGAATTCAAAACATTTTTCTAACCATTATTTGAGCTCATAGGAATGGGGCTTCAAACAACTTTTGAAACAATATAATTTTCCTAATCTTTAGGAAAAAATCAGAAAGTCAGAACTTGATGAAGTCACGCTTTTGTTTTGTGAGTTCATCTGGTTGAAACTTTAGTGTTGGTTTCAGTATTGCAACATAACGCTGTGTTGCAAACATCAAACTGTCTTTTGTTAATGTGTGCTTACTTTTGTCTCCTTCAGGTTCAAGTGAAAACGACCTGTACCTGAACTTTTGTGGCACCTGGCGTCATGGAAAGGGCTCCCTGAGCCTCTCTGTCAACCTTTCCCCAGGCTGTAATGGGATCTCAATTTCAGCCAATGAGACCTCTCTGTCCATCAATGGGCAGATCACGGCCCAGTGCAGGCGCTCTGACGTAGTCTCCCTCGAGCAGTATGGACTTGGTTCACAGGAGGACAGTTACTTCTGTCTGTACTGGGAGCCATTGCTGGACCAGTTGAAGCTGCAGGTAAATTTAGAAAAATGTTGTAGTGGGTCCTCACTACTTAATTGTCGTGGAGAAATTGCTGGAATCAAAGGTCAATGGTGAGGTCAGGAGTGAAGAAGTGTTCAGAAGCCTTTGATGTCTTATGCTGTATTATTTATTGTCGCTTGATCAAGGAGAATTAGAGACACTCTCATAGTGCATCAGAAGTGCCTGAGTTGGTCTCACATTCTGCCGAACTCGTGCTGGTGGATAGACTTTAAACCTCAAGATAACACCACAAATACTATACGCCCCAAATGAGACAAAGAGAATGTTATTACCAAGAACGGTGTTATCATCAACATATTCTAGTCTGGAGACACAGATGTCTGTTTACGTCAATGGCAAGCTATCTATTATGTCTAAGCAGGCAGCAAGAGTCTCTTCGACCCTGGCCACCATAGTGTTGAGATAGACTGGCACCTACTGCTCCCAGTCAAAGCCAAACAATTAGTACTGCCGAGGACCTCAAGGCCCACACGTGACCTCGTGTAACCTAAGGACAGAAAATTCCATAACACTCACTACTTACTAAAAATCTTACTACTTACTAATCTAAAAACTAATATGACCCAGGCTTTTAACAAGTCATTTTTCACCCGTCATCTTGCTCAAGAACATGAAAGTACTGGAGAAGACAAATGCAGATTTGTCTTGCCTTTTCAAGGCTGTCTCAATGTGACAGAATGACACTAACTAATCAGTCTATAAAAAGGTGTGAAAAACGCCCTATCTGTGAAGGCATCGTATCTTTTCACGCTTTTCATTCTACTAAAATCCAGTATGTGCAATGTGTAAGACTCAGATGACTGTTCAACTATGCTCAACTATGCTACAGTGGCTTAATTGCATTCCTCATTAAAGAGCTTAAAGTGACATTATGTAGAAATAGGTTCTTTGGGATTTAGCACCCCCAGTTTCAGAGCGCAATACCACTGTCATGTATATGGACAGTCATACATGTCTATTTGTTATGATTATATTATGTCAGGCAGCCTCCTACTTGGTCAGTCTCTCCGTTTCTCCGCTTCCTCTGTCGGCATCCTCCTTAGTCTCTTTGCCTCTGCCATTATGTCCATAAAGGCTGCTGAGTCCTGTTACATTTTCCGCTTGTCCATGACACAGGCTTCACTCACCATTCGCATTCCCCTGCCTGCAAACCTCCTCTTCACAGTGGTCCAAAATGCCTTTGGTACAAACATTAACACTCACTTGGTGCTCTGAGCTCAGTCTGGGCAGTCTGGATATTAAACTGAGCTAACATTAGCTAACAGCAGCTATAGTTCACAGCAGTTTACGTCACTGTCCATCAGGAAACATGTTAATGTGACATTTTCTCCATAAAATATGATCCAGTTTCACCAAAATTAGTGAAATATTTTATGTGTAACTTAGTGCCATAATGTGTTAAGTATGGGTGATTGTACCTGGAGCAAAAAGTTACAGAGTGCAAGAACAGGCATACAGGGTGCAGAGTGGGAATGAAAGGGACACCATTCACCTGATTATACGTCAGTGTAACATCAAAGTGGATTAAAATCTGTTATTTTATGGTTGAAAAGTCACACAATGCACCTTTAATGTTTATTTTTGTTTGTCTTTTTTTGTTGTACAGGTCGCAGGAAAGAACCTCACTCTGTGCTGGCCTGCCAGCATACGGGGCTCCTGCTGCACCGATCTGTCTCATGGCAGCAACACACCCAATGCACCCTACGGCATCTTCAATGGATCAGTCAAAAATGATATAATCAGTGATAAAATAATGACGGCCTACAAGTTCAATGGACATTTCACTGAATGCAGTAAGAAAGATTCAATGTGGGCCACAGTTTAACAGAGTTTGTGTGTTATTGTTTGTAGTTTTGTAAAATTGTCCTTTTATTTCCAGAAAAGTTGTGTGATCAAGTGAACCAGGGATCCACCCAAGTCAACATGTAATTTCCTCTTTTTTCTCAAACGCACAATTAATTCTCAAATCACATTTGTTGTCAAAGTTGCATGACATGTTCTTGTCAACATCCTCCTTCTCATTTGACTTTGTCCTAATTGCTAAGCTAAGTGTCAGGAAGTGCATGCACTTTACTACAAACAGGAAGCTAAGCTTTATACTGTGTTAAGGTGGGGTTACAAAAATAACCATGCTTTTTTATATAAGAGGCTGTTTGAAACCACAGTTTACATAATGTCATGACGGTGTATGTTAATGTGTGTATGCAGGGTTGAGGACCCTTTGGCTGCAGGGTATGTTAAGCACCCCTGCGCTCGCAGCTCTGAGGTTGTGATGAAGAAGGATTTCAGAGGCTTCAATGTGACATCACCTGTAAGTTAAAAGTTGACTTTTTATCACATTCAGAAGAGCCAGAACTTAAAGTTTTACTATAAGATCTGTAATAAAATCACAACACGAGATCAATTAAGCAACAGTTCTAGATCTTTTGAACATATGACATAATCTTCCTCAGCAGATGGAGTTTGCTCGGTTGTCATGGAATTTTATGTATTTTATGTATATTTTTTCTGAGGGCATTAATGACTTCCCCTCCATGTTGTCCAATCCCAACACAAGATCAATTTAGTAGCTGTTCTGGAGCTTTCAATCCTCATATCAACATTTGAACTACTGCTTATTGGGTCAAGAAAAAACATTGAACCTCAGAACTGAGACCGACTTGTCTCACATCATGTGTTCACGTACACTGCTGTCTACACAGACCACATCAGCAAGATTGTGACCACACTGGTTCCTCATCTTGGTTGAACTTAACCTTCATCATCAGAAATAAAGCACATTTCCTGTGTGACAGAAAAAGAAATAATGTATTTATGCTCTTATGTTATGTTTAGAACAATGGAAAGCTATTACAGCAAAGGCAATCATTCATAAAACTGATTATTTCTTAGTTAATTAATGACTTAATGCTAGTCATATAAGGCACATACTTACTGGCACATGCAAAGTAATCAGTTGATTCAGAAAGTTCAAGCAAAGTCTATTTTCCACATAGAAGTGGACAGGAGGCACTGGCTTGTCTCTACTCTACATCTCAACTGAGTAGGCTTTTTCACTCTGGTGGCTGTGTGTACCCATTTTTAAATCAGGGGCTAACTTTATAGCTGGTTTTTAACCCAGTGAATGAGTAACCGCCATAACATTTTCAGTCGAGTCGAGGGTGGTGGTGATTTAGTTGAGAAAATAGGTGAGAGGTTAGCCACATGAAAGCGAATGGCAGCAGCATTTTAGTGACAAGTAGAGGACAGATTTTGAAAGCTGACATTCTTCCTACAAACTATCTTAAAATAGGGCCATTTGTGTAAGTACCCAGTAATCCACATGCACATCTACTAATTACAGCTGTGTACAGCATGGGGTTGTGATGCACAATCACAAGCAAAGCAGCAGGGAAGTAATGTCATTGATTTAACTTAAAATTTTACAAAGCTAAAAACATTTTAGTTCATCGATATTGTTCCTACACCCTGTATTTAATGCAATAATTAAGAATTGATACTGATGATTACCTGGTTTGTGGTCTGTCTTTCCCCTGTTCATTGTTCATGTATTGACTTGAATATGAATTGACCCAAACCCTGGTGTACCCTCTCTTACAGCAAACCTTTTATCTGTCTATGTTCTCTTCTCCAGGCTGCTAAAGGTGAACCTGCAGAGCCCACTGTCACTGTCCACATCCCGCCTGCTTTAAAACAAGCTGCAAAAAATACCAGCAAAGTAGCTTTCAGTTTCTTCAAGAACAACTCCCTGTTCCAGGTATGGCTCTGTTTGCCCTTCCTCGATACACAATACACCATTTCTACTGACTGAAACACTTCTTCTGTGTATGAAAGGCTGTACCATGTAAAGGGACAGGTAAAGATGTGTGTGTGTGTCTTTCAGGATGGTCTCAAGAAAGTCAAGGTACTTAATGATGTTGTGGAAATCAATGTGGAGAACGAGATCATCGCTGATCTGCCTGAGCCAATTAGGATTGGCTTTCACCATGATGTCATACCTGTAAGTTGTTGTGTTTTTTTTGCTTGTCAGTGTGATCAGTGTCCACTTTATATCATCTACATCTACACTTTCAAATCTTATTAGTAAATCAATTTTAAAAATATGTTCATGAAACCTGGTGAACACCTGAAAAAAAAGTCTCCCTAAGTAAATTAGATTTGATGTTACATACAGTGAACTGAATTATTTGGCTTGCTAATTAAGGGGAAATATTTTGAAGTAACATATTTCTTCTGAAATGTTGCAGAACCCAGACTATTTCCCTACAACTGAAATACAATCAGAGCAAATGTTCTCTTGTTACTGTATTGTGTGCATGTTAGTTAACACGTAAACGTCGTAAACTGTGGGTTTGCTGCGTACGCTGTTGAAAAAAACCCCAAGAGGCTTATTTTCAGTTCCATGGTGTCTGCGTCAACAAGAACACAAGAAAACCACTTGTAGGTTTCTTTTCTTACGCCATGTCTGGCAAAACAGACTTGCTGTCTATACGCTTAAGTCTGTTGCTTCCTCTCTGCAGTGCACACATGTAGATACTGTATGCAGGATGATAAATGACCTCTATTTTTTATTATTGTTATTACACTGTGGGATAAAGCATGAGTGTGATGTGGTGACACAGCAGATTTTGCATGTAGGATGTTAAGTAATGAATTGACAGTGGCTGCTGAATCAAAGGATGCAGCTGTTACTTCAACGTGTCTGAAACTTTGTTAGTATGATTACAAATGTGCAGCATCATCATGGGAAATGATTACTCACATCTCTCTCGCCTCTTTATTTTAGAAAACGCATGCAAGGGAATGTGTTTCATGGGACACCAGGAAAGGTTAGAACAAAGCTTATAACAATATTCAAACATTTATATACGTATATCTGTATTTGTATTTGCTGTAACTCCCATAGATGATAATCGGGGATGTTTAATCTGTAGTTTATCTGTTCAGATCCATTGCAGGTGAAATGGTCGGTGCGTGGATGTAAGACACATCAGCATGGACCAAACTACACTGAGTGCATCTGTAACCATCTGACTTACTTTTCTGTACTTGTGGTGAGACATGCAGCAGACACAGTGCTATCTCTGAAACAAGAAACAAAAAGTACAAGAGAGAATGTAAAATGTTTGTACTCAACACCAATAAAAAATAAAAAAACATGATTTTACACACATACCAGACAATGTTACATGTATCAATTTATAGTGATTTAAATACACAGGAACATATACACTCTAATATTTTGGTGTATGAATACTCTGTTGCTTTGCTCATTGCTTTGTGTCCTGTGACAGCAACTGGAGCCTCGCCCAGTGTGCCACCTGTTGGTGCTCACCTCCATTACATCTCTGGGCTGTGCTGTGTCTGTGATCAGCTGCATTGCTCTCATCGTTTTTCTCTGCAAGAAGAGGTAAAAGCAGCGTTTTGAGGGGCTTATGTAGTTTATCAAAAAAGAGTTTTAACAATTAACCAACTGATTTTCATTGTTTTCTCCTTCTAGCAGGCGATCTAAGGAGCAGTCCACTCCTATCCACTTGGGCTTGGCTATCTCTCTTGCTCTGCTCAATCTGCTCTTCTTCTTCACTGGGGTCCTGGCCAACGTCGGAGGGGAGAGTGTGTGCACCTGGGTGGGAGCGGCCCTCCACTACACCCTGCTCAGCTCCTTCGCCTGGATGGGTATAGAAGTTTTCCACACCTTCTGGTTGGTCTACATGGTTTTCAGCCCCTTTCCAAAGCCCTATGTGTGGAACCTGCTGGGTTTTGGTGAGTTTGTGTGAAGTAATATTTCCAAAATAAAATCCACTTCTTGGTACATTAAGTTAAAGATGATATTAACGAATGACCTTTTAAAACTGTTTTCCAGTTCTTCCTGCTGCTCCTGTTATCATCCTGGTTATAATAGGTGACATTTATGGAGTGAGAGAGGTGCAGCCATGCGATGACCTATTCAATCCTTATCTGATGTAAGCAACATTAGATATTTTCAAAATAAAATACAAATAAAGCCAGCACAGTAGATCACACCTCCTCTTCAGCAGAGGAGTGGTGCAATGTCAGTTACAGAAAACTTGTTTGCTTTCCCTTCTCTGAGTGTA
Organism: Argyrosomus regius; assembly: GCA_946959425.1. Classification (NCBI taxonomy): domain Eukaryota; kingdom Metazoa; phylum Chordata; class Actinopteri; family Sciaenidae; genus Argyrosomus; species Argyrosomus regius. The sequence continues at coordinate 22,756,870 of OX336882.1, forward strand.
TTTGATGTTTCCAGGTGCGGGATGACTATTACCAACCGCAAGGCCTTGCTGGCTCACTACTTCACCAATATGACAATCCTGGTCATCTTGGTGTGCTCGGGCACTGTGATGCTCTTCCTGGTCTATAGACAGATCCGCACCAGGGATGAATGGAAGCAGAACCGGGTGGCGTTTCTCAGCATCTGGGGCCTCAGCTGCCTCTTTGGGATAACTTGGGGCCTGACCTTCCTGGACTTTGGACCTTTCTCAGAGTTCGCTCTCTTCCTCTCCTGCATTCTTAACTCTTTTCAAGGTCTGAGTTTGCAGCACACAGTTAAACACACTTTTACCCAAAGGAAAAAAAAAACACTTCACATAAACCATAACAAGTTACATGTTTGTGTAGTTTTACTACATTACTGTCGCCTTCACAGAAGGTTTATCTATATATAGTCTGTCTTTGGACAGGACTATTTTCATTGTTGCCTTCAGAGATTGGCAACTGTATTTGGAGCCAGTGGTCCATTGTATCAGTGTGGGAATGAGACAATGGCCATGGTTAATCGAGGCCTTCTGTTACTGGTGCCTATCAGGAGAAAAGCTGTTTCCTCCCACATGCTGCATGCTTGTGTTTGATTCAGGTCCAAAAAATCAACTCATTAACCCCATTTTTGCTGCACACTGATAGTTCAGTTGGATATTGTTCTACACCAACTAGCTAGTGGCATTTAACAATACAACTCATTAGGCCTCCATCTACAGTAGGCATGCCATATATTCACAGTTGTTCAATTAGAATAGGTGCATGTTGTATTATGAACAACCTTTCGTGCACATAACCATTCGGCTAAATATGTACACAAATAATATCTTATTTTTAAACATGAGATTTTATGGTCAAGTCAAAAATTGGAAATGGAAAAAAGAAAACATGCCACAGAAAAAAATCTGATTTTCATATTTTATGTGTTCAGTTTGTTTAATTAGGAAGTTGTTAACTTCTTCATGCATTGCACTTGATAAACTTTCAGCAAATGGACGATGTCTGATTTAATTTAATGAATAATAAAGTGAAGTGTTTTGTATATATAAAGTAAAAGAACTTGCCAGTGAATCCGCCGGTTTTTAAGATTTTTGGTTTTGGTCTGTTCCCCCAGGCTTCCTCCTGATGCTGCGGTTCTACATGCTGGAATGGATCCGGAAACAGGCTGGTCGCACTGGTCTAGGCAGCACCAGTTCTGGATCTACTCGACAACACATGCTACAGGAGAAGAGTTAGATGGACTTTTAAAAAACAAGTATGGTACATGATTCTGCGGAAGAATGAAAGCTGCTGGGGTCAAGCTTTTTATGTAAAAAATAACTCCTGAGCTGAAATTTTGCTGTCTGCTGTAGTAACTGCTGGGCCTGGTGCCTACTGTATATTTGTACAAAACTAGACTGGTTCTAGATATAGAAGCAAAATAATTGCTGAAGTTAATTGATTTCAGGTTACCCTGCTGTGATTTCTATTGTATTGTCTGTGAAGAAATCTTTATATTATTATTATTATTGAAAATTCCCTTGAACCTTAGATAAGCTTTTTATTTTTTATTTTGCACTGTGTAAATATTTGCTTTATAACTAAAGTCTTTTAAAGTAGCACTTTGGATTTAATTTTTTTTTTTTTTAAAGAAAAAAAAACCTGTTTTGCTGTATTCTGCGTAATTGAAGAGATTTCATATACAGTGTCTTTGCATTGTAAAATAATGGCTGAATATTTCATAATAAACTACAGAATATTTTTCCAGACTGTTTTCAAACCTTCAGTAAAAACATGAAATATAATTATTATCAGATATTCACATTCAGAATGGACCAAATTAAATTAAACTCCAGTTTAAAAATTAGTTTGATCTCCAGCAGAACGCCACAAGTGAGTTTTTAGATACTGTGATACTTGTTTTTTTTTAAAGCTCTGGTTGCCAAACCAATCCCCACTAGGGGTCGCCAACGCTTCACTGGGAAAGTGGCCGTCTTTTAAAAATATATATCTGTACGTAGGGCTTACATCTCAGCAAGAAAACTATGAACTATAATGTCATATACCCTCACAGGATAATGGCACAGTGAAGAGCTAAATACAAAATACATTCACAGAGCCTCTACTCTCTGCTAAACAGCATCATCCTGCAACATCTAAAAAACTGATAAAACAATGACCAAGCATCAAGGAGAAAAAAAACATTGAATCTGCCTATTATGTATGTTTGATTGTTAAAAGCATGAAAAGTTCCTAAACGTATCAAGAAACCTTATCTCTTATGCAACATTCCAGGAAATAATCTGCTCAAAACAAATACAAATCACTTGTTTAACACAAACTTCCTGCAGTTATATGTTGTTCATTCTTTGGGTTATTTGTACAGTTTATCAGGTTCTGTACTGCTGTTGTTATGCATTAAATATAATATGAAATATCCATAAAATATGTTACTTAGTCTGTTTTTCAATGATAGAAAAGGGTAACTTAAAGAAAAGAAGGTTGGGAGCCAGTCAGTGTGTGAAGTGTAAATTTGATCAAACTTTTCATTGTTTGCAGATATATATAGGGTATTAACAAAGTAATGACTGTGTGTTTGTTTAAATGTACCATTTGCAAAGTAAGCGTATTCGAGCCGTGCTGTTTTCCTGCTCCGTCGTCCCTCCTTCTTATCTTTGTCTGCGTGTTTCCTCCCTGGAGATTTTAGATTTGTTGTTCTCTTCACAAACATGCTGCTTGTTTTCCATTGAAATTCTCAGTGTCTCTGCTACTTTGTGTACCAATGCTGTTATGTTTCCCCCCCCAAGGCCATGATACTCAGGGCTTTCTTAGAAGAAGCTGACTTAAAAGTCAATAAAAAAGCTTTAAACTAACTAACATGTCTTTTATCTGCACTGCCAACCAATGCAGACATGGCAGGTCAACGTGTGATAAAGAAGGCAGCAAGCTAGACCCAGAGGTTTAATGTTACACATAATAAAGTGACCAGGAAAGCATTTGTACAGTGCATTAATAAAAGTCTTACATACTGTGCTTCACTGTTTACTCTTCAGCATATTCATGATTGGTGCAAGAAGTGATCTCTGCGTTGGAGTTGTGGTGTCATTTTGATACTTGTTTTATGTCTTTGCCTTACTTTACACCAAGGACCACAATGGAAACAAGTCTGAATGACTATGAGTCCTGTACTTGTACTGCGTATGTACAGTTTGTGCTGTTTAACCCCACTGACATGATAATGACACATACTGGTCAGCGGCCTATTGCCCCTAGTAAGAGCTCTCTAATTACATGTCCGTTCTTCACACACCAGCAGCATCATGGCGATTTCATAGGACTGTTTAAAGAGAGAGAAATAGCAAATCAGTCATTTCACTGTGCTTATAGCACAACATAGTCAAGTCAACTTTATTGTCAACACTACAGGACATACAGAGAATTGAAATATCATTTCCCTCATATCCCTGGTGCAAACAAGCAATAAACATGAAATAAAGAAGTAAAGAGATATTTAAAAAAAGTGGGGCAAATACAAAGAAATATAAACAGTGTAAATATAGCAATATATAAAGATATAAACAGTATGAACAGTGTAAACAGTGTGGATATATGGTATTTTTGTATTTCCTGTACCAAAATATGTCATTTATCCTATTGTCTTTGGTTGGTCGATTTTATGCATTTCTTAATTAATTTGTGATGGAAATCTGTTATATAAACAAATAAAAGGGTCAGATTTTTTTTTTATAGGCACACCATCACCAAAAACAATTAGTGAGTGAGACGTAATGACAAACCGTTTTTCCAGTTAACAGATGAAATGTTCTGCTCTCAAAATAATCCTAACATATGCATGCCCCAGCCATAAAAGCGGCGTCACATGACGGTCCCTCTCTGCGCTGCTGCAGCCAGTTGTTTACCGGTGCTTTATCAGCAGACACCGCCGTTGGCTAGCTGTCAAAAAAACAACCAGGCAGGCTGACTAATACAGGTAAGACTGGGAAAAATGCTCTGATTAATATATTTCTCCTAAAGCGAGAGAGTGTCTGTGTATTCGCCGAGGATGTATCTAACAAAGCTTTTAACGTTACCTGAATTCAGGAATCAGGGCAAGCTAACCGAAGATAGACGACATCTACCGGAGGTTCACATTCAAAATGAAAGCCAGTATTAGCGAAGTTATCACTCGTAATTGTGCATTTTGTGACAGTACATGGGTTGTTTCATTAAAGCGAGGCCGTAGTGGGTATTTTTTCGGTTGGGTTACCGCAGTAATGTAACAGTTTGGGTCACACTGTGTACTTAAAACGAGCGAAGTCAAAGAATAAGCTAACCCAGCTAACTGGTGTTGCGGTTAAACGAGTGACCGTGTTAACTGGCGACAGTTAGCCGTGGTTGTTGTACTACTACAGCTGGCGAAACATGAAGAGAATACGTAGCTGTCAAACAAGACACCAGAGACTAATCAGGGATGTTTATTTTGACAATGTGACGTTAGTGACAAAAAATTTTAATCAAGAGAGGTCTGTCAACACCACACACATTCGGCTAACGGTCTCCAGTTAACACGGTCGCTCAGTAAACCGTAACACCGGTTCAAATAACGCCAGCTAATAACGCTCTAAAATAGTTAAAACTGGTACAAAAATATGTTTATTTTTATTATTATGATTAAGAGCTCATTAGGCCTGTCATTAGACGTATATGTGGCTGTGTAGTAACGCGACAGATAACAGTTAACAAAGATAACACATTTCTATATTTTCAATGTTATTCTCCGTTTGCCTCGTCGACCCTAAAGCCTATATGTGACATATTTGGGTTTAGTCTAAACAAATACAGTCAACTTGACATATTCAGTAAAAAACTGTTTGTGAAAAAAGCAAAAATTTCCTCTCAAGTTGTGGCAGATATAAAAGTGATTTTATTTTGAAAATCATTGGCGGAGGTCAGGTTAAGTAATGCAGTGTTGCTTGACTGGTTATTTTAGCAAGAAAACGCTGTCCCAGGATGCTTTGTAACGTTTTTTAATCATCATACTTATTATTATATGGCACGTTTTCTACTATATATATCAAACATCACATGAGTAAACAGACTGATCCCTGCTGTCCTAACCTTAAAAGAGAATTTGGCTGGGCTGGTTTAGGTGATCAGAGGTCTGGTGGTAGCAGCAGCAGAGATTACTCATCATTACTCCCCTCCCCCTGTTTTTTTGTGCCTGTGTCACAGATCTGAAAAAAAAAGAAAAGTGAAGGAGTTGATGAATAGCTTTCATTCTCAGGAGCGCTTTGTCATGTTCATCTGGTTTTAGCCCATCCTACACCGGGTGTCTGATTACTCAGAGAGTTGTAAACAACTCTTTTAAATGGCTTTCAGCCACAAAAGACAATGATCTAGCCTTCTCAGACACAACTGCACACACACACACACACACACACACACATACAGACACTAATTGAGAATGATAAAGCTATAAAATGAGTGTAAGTAGGGCTGCAACTAACAATTATTTTCATTGTCAGTACGCTATTTTCTCCAGTGATCGATTCATTGTAGGAAAATAGTGAAAATGTATCATATAGCCTCATAATGCCTTGTTTTATCCAACTAACAGTCTGAAACCTAAAGATATTTAGTGTATAATGATAAAAGAAAACAGCAGCACCTGCAGAAACAATCATTTTTACTCCTTAAATGACTTATTACCTGAGCAAAATAGCTGCTGATTAATTTTCTCAGCTCTAAATATGTGATAAATTATCTGGAGAGAAGACATTGCATCTCTCTCTCAACCAATTAGTTCACAGACACCAGTCTCCTCCTCAATGACCTATTCTCAACATTAGAAAATGATTTAACGCTGCATTATACTCAGCTGATTCTTTGTCTTTTAACGTTATCTGGAGTTCTAAACCTGAGAGACAAAGGACGGTCACATGTGTCAAAGGTCTGGGTCTGAGTTCAAAACCAGGACGTCACAATCACATGAAAAGCGTCACATTTGCAGCCTCAATCCTCAATCTATGACCTTAATAACATATCAAAAGTCATTGAATTATAACTGTGTTGAATGTTGATGCTGCTTTTGATGTATTTCTGGCTATATATGAAGTTTTACTGTATTGTACATCGCACCTATGTTATGTCTTCTTCAGGATTCCTGAGTTGCTCAAGGCTTGATGCGTGTGATGTTAACACACACACAAAGACTCACGCAGCCTACTCTTCTGCAATCTACAGAAGAGTGTATATAGTATATAGAACAGTATAAGACGCTCCTGTTTGTGATCTGAGTGGTAAAGCGTCTGTTGTTGAGTCATGAGATTTAAGTTGGCAGCGGTATCGTTTGAGTCAACGATTGGTCTGTTATCACCAGAAAAACAGGTGCTGTGGTTTGTTTGCACATGTGGAGCAGATGCCTAATGGTTAATTGAAGCATGCGCCTCACATGCACATGGACACAACACACAAGCGCCAGCCCATTGATAACTGTCCCTTCAGTCCGATGTATAGTTTATTTATTGTCCTGTGAATTACATTCCACACCTACGTTACATACAGCACAGCCTCTGCTATTCTAACCCGCTCTTCTCTCACCCACATGCCACTGGAGGTAGTTCAGATCATACTCTTCACTAAGTTTTGTTGTCATTATCAGGCGATTTATAACAATACATCTACTAATACAACCCATCACACACACACACAAAGCTCTTACAAAGTTTAGTGATAATGATGTTTTAAATATTTTCTTGGCACTCTGTCTTCATGTGGTGTTTTTGTGTGAGTCATGATGACCTTTAAATCTGTTTGTGCTTGTTCTGTGACAGCCGGCGTCTGCTCCACGGGGCTTTCTTGCTCGATGAACTGACAGATAAAGACGTTACAACAAGAGGGACGGGGGAGGGGAAAGGGGGGTTGATTACGTTTGCTTGTGGCATAAATTAAGAGATGGATGAGTTAGTGAAAAGGCTACATGTTTCTGATCCTCTGTTATCGTTTTATGTTACAGAACATAAAAGTGTTATGCTGCTTTCCCTTTTACTGACGTTTTCTTGATGTCATTCACAAGATGTTACATTTTCTGCCAGGTTAATAGTTTTATAACAGTATTTACATGTTTAAGTACAACTATTTAAGATAGTTGATGCTGATACGCAAGCCTTGGCCTTACTGAATCACCCTCATGGTTCATTAAATTAAAGTGTCTTCCTGTTATCTGTTCATGCCAAACCTCTCTCCATCGTTTTTCTAACTGACCATTTGAAATTGAGCTGTAATTTACTGACTTAGCACATCTGAATCTGTTTGACAGGTTGTTCCAGAGGTTAACAGGAAAGGGACAAGGGCCAGAAAAGGGACAAGGACCTGCAGCGTCCACAGCTGGTCCTCAGTTCCCCCCTGGTTCAGCCCTGAGACGACGGTACCATGGCCGACCATGAAGAATCCAAAAGGATGAACGGCAGTGCCGGCAACTCTCCCCCTCTTTTGGAGCCTCCCAAAGAGAGCATGCAGCTTAAGAAGGAGATTTCGCTGCTCAACGGAGTCAGCCTGATCGTAGGAAACATGATCGGCTCTGGCATCTTTGTCTCCCCGAAGGGTGTGCTGATCTACAGTGCTTCTTACGGGCTGTCGCTAATCATCTGGGTCATCGGGGGGGTGTTCTCTGTGGTGGGAGCCCTCTGTTACGCTGAGCTGGGCACCACTATCACCAAATCAGGGGCATCTTATGCGTACATCCTGGAGTCATTCGGTGGCTTCATTGCATTCATTCGTCTGTGGACATCTTTGTTGATTATTGAGCCAACCAGCCAGGCAGTCATTGCCATTACATTTGCGAACTACCTGGTGCAGCCGCTCTTTCCAACATGTGAACCACCGTATGTCGCATCCAGGCTCATAGCTGCAGCATGTATATGTAAGTACTTCTGATTCAGTACTTCACTGCAGCTCTTCTTACAGGAGTAGACACATCTCTAAAACTTTCCTCTCTCCACAGGCTTACTGACATTTATAAACTCTGCCTATGTGAAGTGGGGGACACGCGTGCAGGACATTTTCACCTATGCCAAGGTGGCGGCCCTCATCGTCATCATCATCACTGGCATCGTCAAGCTGTTCCAGGGTTAGTGGTGTCACTACAGGGTTATTCTTCAATGCCATAACTGTTGAAAGTGCCCTAGGCTCAAACTTTTGATTGGTTTACACAGTTAAAGGAAAGATCAAGGATATAGATAGGCCCCAAGCAGCACTACAACACCTACAAACGTGTAAATAATGACCTATCTACTGACATGAACTGTATTTGTCCTAATAGTTACAGGCGAACGCTCTGTGAGCCCATTTTTGTGGCACACATAGTTTTTTGTATATTGTCATGGCTGAAATCTCGTTGCTGTAAATACTAGTCTGATTTTTTTTTTTAAAGAAAGTTTAAAATCTTAGCAGCCATTGACAGTGAAACTTAAAACAACAGATGCAACTGGCCACAAATTCTAGAGATGCAACGATTAGACAACTAACCGATTAATTGACTGACTGTCTTGATGATCAATTAACCATCAAAATAATTCATGCAAAAATGGTGGAAAATCCTGTTCATCATCTCAAATGTAAGACATTTTGGATGGACATTTTTCTCTATTTTTAATTGAAATTTTATTGATCAAATGATTAATAACTTATTCTAGAAAATAATCAACAGATTAATTGATAATGAAAGTATGTAATTTGCAACCCTAGATGCAAAACAGTTTCCCTGATTGTTCCTTTAATTATTTTGTCTCCGTCCTTAGGTTACACAACCAACTTTGAATCAGCCTTTGAGGGATCGTCTACAGATCCTGGTGACATTGCGCTGGCGCTCTACTCTGCCCTCTTCTCCTATTCTGGCTGGGACACCCTCAACTTTGTCACTGAGGAAATCAAAAACCCAGAAAGGTAACGTTTCCTTTTCAGTAGAAAGTCTGACAGAGGGAAGTCAGACTCTTTGAAGCAGCTTGGTATTTCATGATTCAATGTCCTGCTTTTCCAGGAACCTGCCTCTGGCTATCGCCATCTCTATGCCCATTGTTACCATCATCTACATCCTCACCAATGTGGCCTACTATGCTGTTCTGGATGTTAGTGCTATACTAGCCAGTGATGCAGTGGCAGTGGTGAGTATACAGAAAAAAAGGATGACATGGAGACCATACGTATGACCTGAAATGCAGTTATTGAAACCGGTTTCTCTGGTTCAGACATTTGCAGATCACACACTTGGTGTGATGCGTTGGACCATCCCCATTGCTGTGGCTCTGTCCTGTTATGGAGGTCTCAACGCCTCTATTATAGCTGCCTCCAGGTATAACACACACACACACCACAATCTCATCAGAAATGACCTTTTTTTAGTTGGCTGTAAATTACATATGTTCATCTACACACAAAATTATTATTCCACCCACTTCTTTGTTACTTAACTCTCTCATATTTTGCAAAATAACATTTTCTCATTTAAAATAATGGACGAAAGGTTCAAAACTCACTCATTTTAAACTCTTATCTACTCATTCACGCCATTAAAACTTTCTTTGATGCTTGATTACAATGAAAGTCAACTAAGAAGACCCTTTCATACCAACTCATCTTCAACATCTTCCCACTCATTCAAACCTTCACTTAGAAACTCCATTCAAACTTTAAAACGTTCACAAACCTTTGGACTTTTTGATATTCTCAAATTCAACTTTCTCATATCTTTCATACTTTTTAGTTAGTTCAAAATTCATGCAGACCTTCTGAGATTTTTACATTAGTATTTATGGGGCAAAATGTTCAGACATAACAGTGGAGAGGAGCTGTAAAATCATCCAAGAATTCCCCACAATTTTCACTCCCCACACATAATTTACACTTCAAAACATCTAAAAATGTCGGATCGAATCGGCTTTTAGTGGCCCTAAGCAAGATTTCATTTGTGGCCCCAAAACACTCTTAGTGCAGTTAATAAATTGCACACGCCACAAATTGTTAAAGACCGTGGATCCTGCAGGATCAATTTGTCCAGAAAACAATGAAACTAGTTGTTATTAAACTAGAAAGTCATTCTAGAAACAGAAGAGAGAGGAGAAGAAGAGAGGTGCTGTGGTCACACATATTAACTGAATATTTACTGATGACTACACAGGGAGTTCATCTTCTGACAGTTTGCAGCTAAATTAAGATATTAACAAAGAGGACCTGTCTGATCAATGAGAGTGAGGATAAATACCAAAACATGATGATGATTTGCACACAGGACAATTTAACATACAAGATGGATAGATGGATAGATGGATAGATATGGTTCTACCTCTGAGAAATATACATAAGAGAAATATACATGTTGACTCTTGCAATAACTTGTGCAGATGTGTCAAATACAGATGCTTTGTCACTGCCTTCAGCACACAAGGAGCGTCCCTTCAGCGTCTGTATGGGCTTTCAATTGACTCCAATGCAAACAAGTCCGCTGCAAAAAGAGAAGCTCATAATGAGAATTTAAAAACGGGTTGACAAAGTCCAGACACAGACAGCAGAACCGTGCGGCACTACAGACTATCAGGAGGAAAGTGAGAAATATAAATCTGTAGGTTGATGGACGTGTGGCGTGAGAGCATGTGAAAAGGGTTAATTGCATGAGTCTCACAGTCTCGCAACAGCATAGCCCGCGTATGTCGGCAGCTGGCCCTGCTCTTCTTACCTACTCCTGCTTAGCTCCCAGCCTTTATTCATGCTCCTTTAGTTACTTCTCCATTCAAATTAAAGCCAGCGATTCGGTTTAGTGTCAGCTTTTCAACAAACTTTAAAATACTCCACACGTTTCATACGTCATTGATATTATTAAACTTTTAAAGGCAGCAATGTGGTTTTAACAGCCAGCATTCACGTCCACATTTTCTTTAGAAATTTCCTTTTCTAATCATCATTTAGTCTGACTTTCTTTCATTTTTATATGACCCAGTATAAAAGACCACATTTTGCATTGTGTCATGCTGTCTCTCTTAATTCATGTTTGTTGTTGTTGTTTCCAGGTTGTTCTTTGTGGGCTCTCGTGAGGGTCACCTTCCAGACGCTCTGTCCATGATCCACATACAGAGATTCACTCCGATCCCTGCTCTGATCTTCAATGTATGAAAATTGATCAGTTACATGTAAAATATGGTAGTTACAGTAACTATTAGGTGGAGCCTTTAATAGTAGCTAATACAGTGAAGGAGTTCATTGTCTTCAAAACTTTAAACTATATTTAATAGATTTTTTTTTTATTGTATGCTAAACTGAATTTCCATTCTAAAAAAATAGAATATGATTTTAGTGTTAATAGAAACTAAAGGTATCTGGTATCTCCTCATTGTTTTGCAGTGTATCATGTCACTGATCTACCTGACGGTGGAAGATGTCTTCCAACTCATCAACTACTACAGCTTTAGTTACTGGTTCTTCATGGGTCTGTCCATCGCCGGGCAGATCTACCTCCGCTGGAAAGAGCCCGACAGACCCAGACCTCTCAAGGTGAGACCGGTTAAACATGCTGTCATCCTTTTTCTGCCTCTTATCTGTGCCATGAGTCATGGTACATCACAGACGAAGCAAATCCTGTGCAGAATGGGCATTTAGATGTGATCAATAATCGTTAGATTGATTATGATACATTATATTTACCATTAAATAATTAGATCATAGTGGAAACTGACACTTTTAAGTGTCTAACATTGCCACTGTTTCACAATGTGATGAACTGTTTTTCTCATAGTCCCATTGTTACTGTAGAAGATGGACATATTGGCAGTGTTAATTATATTTTTGTTTCCCTCTGTTACATATAAATAAACGTCTCCACCTACAAACTTGTCAATTTAAATATAGAGCTGATTTGATAACAATGGCATCTAAAATCTAGTTATTTCCATAGTATTGTTGGCTAAGCTGACAGAGCAGACAGAAAAGCCCAAATTTGATAAGTTGAAAAGTAAATAGACTCCATAATTACATCATATTAATTTTGCTGTGCGCTGGGTCTATCCAACAAGATGGATAGACCCATCACACTGCGAGACATCCTGATTCTCTTAGAAACCATAGTAGGGGCAAATGACACCAAGAATAACTGAATCAAAGGGATTTCAACTTAAGTATAACAAAACATGTTTTTGGTGTTTCTGGCTCACAGTCTCCCTCCTGTTGTCCCTCTCTACAGCTATCCTTAGTGTACCCGGTGGTGTTCTGTCTGTGCACTGTTTTCCTGGTGGCAGTTCCTCTCTACAGTGACACCATCAACTCTCTGATTGGCATTGCTATTGCCCTGTCAGGAGTTCCTGTCTACTTCCTGGGTGTTTATCTACCAGAGTCTAAACGACCGCCTATGATCACCAAGCTACTGCGTAAGTTTACCACACATCAACAGGCATACTCATGTATAATTTCAACTGTGTCGTTGGTTACCGTCTCTCTCAACAACATGTTGTTCCTCACTGCAGGTTCTCTGACTCACTTCACCCAGTACAGCTGCTACTGTGTACTGACAGAGTTGGACAAAAGTGAATAACTTCCAATACACTTGAAAACTTTACCCAGCAGTCTCTGCATCCTCACAGCTGACAGCAACCAGAGGACCAGCCAAGGGATTATTATACTGTACACTGTACTGAAACACTCTGACTTCTGTTTACAACACTGAAAATGCTGCCACATGATGCACACATTCACTTACAAAGCTATCCTGGAACTCAAGGACTTTAACCATGAGGACACAACTTATTGTTACACTCCATATTATGGATGTTGTTAGTTTTATTTCTTCGTCACACTATTTAATGACCTCTATTATAAAGGATCTGCCTTGTTATTTTTACAGGTAATTGTATCGAGGCCTATACGTGCCTGTGAGATCTTACAGGCGCCGCACAGGACCACAAAGACTGAGAGTTGAATCATGTTCATTTCCTGAATGAGGAAAAAAAAAAAAGGGAAGAAAATATTTTTTGTCTGCTGCTATGTGAAGATTTGGAGTCATCATCCTAATGGCATTGTCTTTATGTACTTTTGGTGCCATCGTCTGATGTCTGTTTTTTTGGGGGGGGTTGTTTATGCATCTTAACTGTTGTTGCTATATGTTGGAATTTTCCATTCGGTGTATTTAAAGGGAAATTATCAGCCAGCTTTGAATCATTACAATGTGGGCAGTATACTTATATGCAAATAAATGATGTTTAACTTACTCCATGTCGCCTGCACTCAGAGCTCCAGGCTCATTTGCCAAAAGTCCTCCAGATGATGAGTTTGTTTTGTCTCTTGATCTGACTGATTGTGGAGGCAGGTATAGACTAGATACTAGAGTAAAGGTGGGAGATTAGCACAATTTGTGTCACCATCATCAAAACCAGTATTGGTGCTTTTTACTGGTAAAGGCAGCTAATGTATCATCTATGCCAATAATTAATAGATGACTACTATTCTACTCCTGAATATAATCACCAAATAAAACTGCCAGACATGAGGTATTTCCTTTTACTACTGTTAATTACTTAATCACACGTTTAAACACAAACAAGATTGAATAAAGAAATGTTCATTATGATCACGGAGCACACAACAGCAGCAGAGAAACAAATAATGCAGCATAAAGAAGAAATGATCGATCTGCCCGCTCCGACCCTGGAGTCATGGACAGTCGGATTAAAGAGGCAAAATCAGCAAGGAGCTCTGCGTGCACGCGACATGTGGTAGTTAAGCTTTGCTCATTTGCATATACTATCTAGATTGTAATGATACAAAGCTGGTTGAAAATATGCAAATTTTCCCTTTAACGACTTTTGTGAATGTTTCAGGCCTCTGTCTATATGTAAGGAAGGTATAGCCCTCCCATTCTTTGTTTGATTTAAACTATGTAGCACTAAATCAGTTTAATTATTTACAGTGTTCACAGTGGTGTATCCAAGACATCAACAGATGTTCAAACCTGGGTCAAAATAGCAATTTAGACATCCACTGCAGTGGTCCTTCTTCATGTCATGTTTGTAACATTTGCACATCTTCTCTTCTAGATTGCCTCAAGTAAACTATGCTTCAATCTTCAACTGTATCTCAGAATGAATTTCTAAAGTATCAATGTGAGGAGGTTTAATTGTTTAAATGGGAACAGTCCAATGTACACACACTGAGCAAGAAGTTGTCACCTCAGGCTCTCGGGCTAAGACTGTATGACAACCATGTTACAAACATTTGAGTTTTTGCCAATAGTTTAGTCTAAATCCAAGAAGCTAATACATTTAGACAGACTGGCTGATTTAGATACAAATTGTTGAAACCTAAATATGTCACTGGTTCTCATACTGGTGGTACGCAACCCCTCTAGTGGCAGATGGGGGAAATTCAGAAATACTTTTAAAAAAATTTAACCTTAATTTAAAAACATACTATCAAAATATTACAAAATACCAAATCATCAGGAGCAACTCCCTTCCGGTTCTTAAATTGGTTCTATTATAAAGAATCATACTAGGAATAAACCTTCCTCCTCTGTGAGGCTGACTGCAGCTGAATAAAGTCATTCCATGCTGCTGTATTCTTAATGTCTGTCATGATGGCATAATTTTCTGAGGTGGTACACTACAATATGTAATTTATATGACAAGGTAAGTGTGTAGAGAACTGAAAATGATGTTCACGTCTAGTTAAATTATATTGGAACTCGATCTAGTTCCATTAATTGGATCATACTTTGGCGCTGATCCACAGGTGCATCATACACACAAGTGCCATATGGCCACGAGGAGCATGCTTAACTAAATGTGTCAACCAAATCGTGATTTAATCTGTTGAATATTGAGGGAACTGAAGCTTTGATGTGAAGTAACACAACCGCAATTGTCACTTCTTAAATCACAGCGGTTTGTTGTTGCACAGACAGTTTCATAAACGAGCATCCCATCAAACAGTCACATTTCTGAATGAATAGTTGAACTTATCCTTCCTCTAGCTGTAACATAAAACTTATAGACTGTTAATTCATCTCGTGGATCACAGATTGCATACTTTCTTTGGATCTTGAATTTTGAGTTTTTAGGTTTTTCTACCTAAAGTGTGTGTGTGTTTATAATGCAGGACAAATTAACACTGAGATGTTTGAAGTTTATTTTGAAAGCTTTCTTTTTATACACATCTACATATTTACAAAAAGTTTAATTCAACAAGCATCCAAGAAGAAACAATCAGAACTTCAAAAAAAAAAAAAAGGGGGAATCTCTGAACCAAACTCACACACCCACAACAAAAATAATGCACCACGCTTTCACATTATGCAAAAAATCTTTAAACGCGCACAATTATACCTACACACACTACCATGCACAAAATGCAAACAGCCTAAATTGCAACCACACGCAGCCCCAAGACGTCTCACTAACAGAAGTGTTAACAGCACAAAGCATACCAGGCATGTAACACTAATATGCAACATTTCTAACACACACACACACACACACATCCACTTTGAACAAACACACACCACACGTTCACTCCACCACAGTTTAAAAAAAACAAACAAAAAAAAACACCCTGAATCCTTCTAGAAATAACACATACTCCTTCATCACCTGTGCAGGAGAGACAGAGAAAGTGGTGGATTTCGTGTAACAACGCCAATTTTCTGAACCATTAGTGGCCGGCCCGGTGATTTTTTAATAGACTGGCACGTAAAAAGTTTTTTGAACATGTAGGGTGTTAACGGTTAACAGGATGTTTGTCTGTATGCTACACATAAATTGCTACAGTACATTTTTCAGGCTGGTTTCTGTTACGTGCCAGGCTAGCAGTTGTTTTCCTCCACTCTCACCTGCACAGATCAATCAAGGGGTATGGTGTCATTTGTGAAGAGGGCATTGGGAAGATCCACTGACAGGTGTGGGCTAAGGGACAGTTTAATCAGAATCATATTTGTTTCCATCATCATCATCATCGTCGTCGTCATCATTATCCTCACCACGACAGCCCAGCTCATGCAGCACTTCCCTCTGGTAGTGCTGCCAGCTCCTTCGGCTGTACGAGTGCTCCTCCTCCCAGTAACCTGCAGACACGAGAGAGAAAGCAGCCAATTAATGACAGGATGGACTGGAAAACCTCATGAGTTCAAGTTAAGATGGGGAGAGACGCTCTAACAAATTAAGCTTGGGATAAACCAGAAGATGAGCTGCAACCTACAAAGACTGGATAAAACGTACAAAGATTATTTGTGTACATTAACAGTCAGGGAGCAGCAACTGATCAAATACACTGAATGACTGCTCAGTATTGACTGCAGCTCTGAGGGTGCACAACAACTGATGCGTGTTCTTGTGCCAAAACAAAAATGTACATCCATCAGCAGCTTTCAGCGTACATAAACCAATCAAAGATCCTGGATTGAGATGTGTTGGCAAAGTGAGCTGTATAGATCGATACTTTATTGATCCAGGGGGAAATTCAAGCATCCAGTAGCATGTAAACATACATTAAACTACAACACAGTAACTATGCATTGAAATTAACCTGAGATAAATCTGAATTTAAATTAAAACCTACACTAAGAAATTAAACCTGTGCAGACAAATTAAGCATGTGTTAAGATCTGTACAAATAGAAAACTATAAAAAGCAAAAAATAGAAATAAAATTTCTTATAGAAGCAAGAAATAGAACTACAAATAGGGATAAAAATATATATGTATGTACAATTAATTTAGGCTGTAGACGATGAATCAGGGTCCCAGCATTTAGCAGATGAGTGCACATGGAGTCAGAAATGACAATGACAGAATGTCCAGGAATTAGTGCAAACAGAATCAGATATTAATTGAGATGTTGTACAGCCTATATAGAGAATTGTAGGTGAGTTAACTTTGTAAACCGAAGCAAACCAAAGCCTCGGACATCATCGGCGGCTGATGTCAGTCGCAAATATAAAAAGATGTTTTAAAAATTAACATCTGTACATCACACAGTTCATGATTTTATCTGCTGACTGTGAACGCTACTTGACCCACGCCAACAAATATAGACTAAAAGTGACTTAAGAATATGACCGAACAAAAAAACAAACTATTTTCAGTATATGCGTTTTTTGAACTTCACTATAAGTGACATCGCAGCATCGCTGTGGTCTAAAGTGTACTGCCAACATTTATGTAGCTTCTGCCTACACAGGCTTTGAATAATAATAATAATAATAATAATAATAATAATAATAATATTGAATTTAATACATACCTCCGTAGCGCTCCTCCCGGTCACTGTCTCCATCACTCTCCTCATCAGGATAGTCATTCCTCCAGTTGCCTTCCTCGTTTTCATCATCCTCATCCTCATACACTTCCTCTTCATGAACCACAAGGTCAGGCACCTGAGACAAACAATTAGTTTATCTGTAAGCTTCATTTCATGTTTATTAATTATTGGTTTTACTGTCCTCAGAGAAATGATATATTCTACTATCCCATATGGTGGTCTCATCTGTCAAATTAGAACAGCAACATGTGGAGAAACAAGTTTGTATTTTACTGATTGGCCAAAAGAGTTAAAGAGAAAATTTACAGTGAGGTAGAGATGAGCTGCGTCTCAGCTGACTGCCCATTTATCCAAATATAAACTCTACAGGCAGATAATGGGTGTAAAATGGGGTTTGTTTTTCCTCATGTCTACTCTCTACTTCACCCATGTCTTCATTCACTCACTCCGATTTCAGCACTCATTCATCTGTCCGTCCATCCATCCACACACACCAGTTCTCCCTCGTCAGCATAGGCCCTGACAGACAAGATATCCTGGATCCACCCTGGTGTGACTGTCTCCTGGTAGTAAAGGTCATAGACGTAGTCAGTGTCCTGCTCCCGGTGCTCCTCCCCCCCTCGCTCTCCAGATATGCTCAGATGCTCACGCAGCATCTTGGTGTTGTTGCACAGGATCACTTCTGGGTCCGAGGTCAGCGTCTTTACAAGAGAGTGAGAGAATAAATAAAAAAATATAGACCATAACCCTTTGTTAATATGTCAGAGGCTGTGAATCCAGGTAATACACTACACTAAAAGTGTCACAACCACAAAGATCTATTCTTCATATTCAAACTGAGTTTCAACAGTTAATTAACAAGATATTTTCTGTGGAAAACATTCAGCAGATGTACCGTGATTACCTCTAATTTAAAAAGGCAATTTGTAACATTACGTAACACTGTCCCACCAATCCCCTTCGTCCCAAGATTTGAAGCTCACGTGGGTTGGCAGATTGAAGATACTGAACCTTCACGAGCAAAACATGATTTATTTCATCTACCAGCTTCTATGTCTGAGTCTACGTCTTTCGTGGGAGGGAAAGGGAGACCCTGTCAGTCAGACTCCCACTGTTTACTGAAGATGATTATGCAACGCGATTGATACTTTAACTCATAGCCTTCGATGATGTTGGTAATGTCGACAACATTTTCCTTCTTTGCAGTGCTATCAAAGTATTTTATTTGCTGTACAGATAACTCATTTTCACATTGATTAATCTAACTATTAGTTCTTCATTATTCAAATGATTGATATAACAATTCATTTTATTATTATCAATAATTAATAATTTTGTAATCCTATTTGTCAGATGACTGATAAATGAAATGAAAGTGAAACTGAAAAATACTCAACATCAAATTCAAAAAGGATTGCTGTGACCCAA
Organism: Argyrosomus regius; assembly: GCA_946959425.1. NCBI lineage: Eukaryota > Metazoa > Chordata > Actinopteri > Sciaenidae > Argyrosomus > Argyrosomus regius. The sequence continues at coordinate 22,775,587 of OX336882.1, forward strand.
TTTATTTTATTTTATTTATTCAGTGGGGGCAAGGAGAATACCTTAACCCATTTACAGACTGTTACAATAGTCAACAGTCAGTCTGCAACATTAGATTTAAACATTAGATTAAGTCATTTTCTTATTTGCACATGGCCGTTATAGTAAACAGAAAATATAAAACACATTATGTAATGTTAAGTTATAACAGCAGCAGCACAGAAATAATTTTAAAATGGAGCAGATGATGAAATATTTAGAAAATCTATTTAAAGCACGACTGACAACAGATAATCAGAAAGTATTCTGCTTGGGTGGGGACAGAAAGTAAACAGGACTTTAAGCTTGCATCGTCTTGTAAAAGGGATGCTTTCGTTCTCATAGTTGCACTATTTCTCTAGAGTTTATAGAGTATCACGTTGTTGGATCTCCGTCTAAAATAGTGCCACACCAAGATGATCGTGGGCGAGGTTTATTAACTGCAGCTTGTTCTCTAGGTCCTAAGTCCATGCTTTGACTGGGCGCAGCACCTCACAGTGAAGCTTTCTGACACTTTTCTGTTAATTGATGGTGTTGATTACATTAACAAGTCGCCCCAGCACTAATTGCTTTTCGGTTTTCTTTGATTGCTGCGTGAGAAAAAGAAGACATTCAAAAAAAAAAATTAACTGTTAAGCATGTACCACAGGTACAGAAGACGGGTCAGCATCGAAGTCATAACAAGTTTATATTCATGGTTCATGTAAGATGTACGGGCAGTGGATGAAAAGGTTACTGGGAGCTGACTGTGTGCAAGTTGTCACTTATCTGCTAATTAATGTTAAGCTTGTTTAGCCAGTGTTAGGTACATTTCTCTACAAGCATTGAAACGTCAGACATTAAAGCTGCAACAATGCCCAACTCACCTTGCCAGAAGACTTGTCTTTGTCCTCTACATCCTCATGTAGGAGGTCAACCACCTGGATTTCACCAAGAGCCCAACATTTGTCCTGCTCTTTCTCAGTTTCCCCTGCATCCTCAGGAACATCTGTCGGGGGGGCTTGCTGCTCAGTTGGACTCGACAGCCCTGTACGGTGACTCGAGAGTATTCTGTAGCGTTCCTCCCTACGGGTGCTCCACTTTGTGCTCCTCAGGTCCCCAATTATCCGTTGTGAACTGGCAGCAGACGGACGCAGCGCATGGGCCATGCGAGGTCGGGCCAAAGCCTGTCGGACCTGCGTCTGAACAGGAGCATCCTGGTGAGGAGAGGACAAAAGGTGAGACTCTAGACTAGTGTATCCCGAACTTTTTATACCACCTCAGAAACTCTTTGTCTCTCCAAACTGCTTCTTCCGCCTCCCGTCTAATCTAAATATCGGCAAAGATGTACATCATCGGTGGACCTAAGGTGGGCCAAATGGCACCTGGGTGCTCTAATAGGCCATCTATAACGGCACGTACCTGTCAATCAAGCGATCACGCTGTTTTTGCGCAACTTCGAGCCTTAATGTTATCTGAATGGGTGAGTTAAAAAAAAATTAAAAATTCACCCCCCCTCACAGTTGTCATGAACGGGGAAATTAGCTAAAGACCAAAACCGTTGTCTGAACCAGGCTGTAAACATGTTTATTTCTGCAGTGAAGTTGGACATTTTAACACGGCTGGAGGTTGACTGACTTCTGCAGCCTGTCTCAAGCGGCCTCTCAAGGAATTACAGTTTTTTAGCACTTCCACATTGGCTTCATTTCCCAGCACTGGAGGTTGCCGCTTGGTTTTATTCCTAAAAATATTATTTATTGTTGACTTTTTTTGAATCCTGAACAGAACCGGGTCAAGAACCAGAGCTAATTTGGTGTTAAAGGGGTTCTCCTGACGCGCATGTTCTCTTCCTAAAATGTCCTGTTTGGAGGCACGATTGCAGAGCTTTTGAACCCTTCATGTAACCTCTGTTTACTGTCTCACATCACATTTGAACTAATCACAGAAATGTGCATGCACTACGTGAATGAAGGCTGATTTTGAACTATTACATAACAGGAATAGCAAAAACTTATTGTTGCATGATGGTTTGATATAGTTTAAATGATTTTATTTCATAAAAAAATGTTTTAAAAAATAATATAAATAATATATTAAATATATATATATATATATAATATATATATTATATAATATATAAAATATATATATATATATATATATATATATATATATATATATATATATATATATATATATAAAGATTACCACTAGAGGAAAGTCAAGTACCACGGTTTGAGTACCAGTGCTGTAAAGGGCTCTTACATAGATACAAGGAAATATTTGATTCATGACACATGACACCTGTAAATTGAAGGAAATTGGACCAGATAACTCAAACACAATCCTCACACACGCCTCCTAAACATGTCACATTAATAAACAGCATAATAAGGATACACGTAAAAACACACATCCTTGTCAAATAATGTATTTTTACCATATCACATCACGTTTACCATTTAAGATCGATATCAGCTCACGTTATTGATGATATTGGCTCACATTGTGTGCTTAAGTACTGTATAATATTATAGCTACGACGGCTTTAATTTAGGATGAAGTCAAACCATCATCGAGGCCCGAAAACACGTCACAACTATCAACATCAACAACCTGAGCTAACACAGGCTAACGCTGGCTAACTAGCCTGAGTGCTAACAACAACTAGCTCAAAAGGCGGGCTCTTTTCCAACGACTAACATTATTTTAATTCAGCTTTATATCAGCCGGTCATCTTCACCCGATCTTTACGTCCATACCCAGGCGCTAGTTAGCGGGTATTCGCCGCTTCCACCGCCCGCTGCGATGACGTTCGCCCCGGAGCGCTTGGCTGGCTAACACCGGGCCTCTCACCTGTGTCGCTACGGTCGCCACGAGTTTGAAGACAGAGTTTTCCACCTCGGCTTCATTGGGCTCCGGTACCGTTTCACCTGGGCTCTGGGACGTCTCTGGGCGGATACGTTTGCATGCAAGCAACAACGCATCTGCCGGGTCGGTGCCCCTTTTTCTTTTGACTCGCAGGATGGTCGTGTTCGGATCCATGATGTCCCTCTTGTGTCTGAGTTTGTCTGGCCCGTCTGGATGATAAGAGAGAGGAGGGAAACTAGAGAGGACTCACTCCGCCTTTATGTCCGAGTACCATGAACGTCACATCATGGCGGAGGTACGTGGGAAAAATATAAATATAAATACTGTAGTTTTCTACAAGTATGGAAGTCCTAAGCAGTCAAACATCTTTCTTGTGATAATGAGTTAGTTTCATTTATTTTCTCCATTTTATTTTCTTTATTTATGCCATTGTGTAGAAATAATGACATGTTTTTCTTTCTTTTCTAGAGCTCAAGATAATGAAACTTTATTTTCTCGAGATAATGCCATAATTAATATGTTTTCATTTAATCTTGAGAAAATAAAAGGATAGTCTAGTACAGGGGTGTCCAAACTACTTGAGGGCCAGATTTGACAACGTTAAGATGCCCGGGGCCCAATACTAACATTTTAAAAAATGGAAAAAGGAACAGTAAAAGTTACATACAAATGCACTGTTCTGTAACAGTTTTGTTTTCATTGTCACAATTTCACAAAATCCTTTTTTTTAAAATGGCAATGTATCCAAATCTAAGCCAATCAGGTGTGAACAAATCGAAAAACCAATTCTGCCTTTCTTTCACATCTGGAGTCAGATAACACAGAATAAATTGTATGGAATATGTTAAACTTGAAGTTGATACAAATCTTAACCTCATGTTCTGCATGTCATGCAGTTGTGTCCTTAACGTTTAGTGCATTCAAATGCTTCGTTATGTCAACCAAAAAAGCCAAATCTTCCAGCCATACAGTATCTGAGAATCCTAGCAGGCCATAAATAATATATTATAAAAATGAAGCTTCGGGCCGTGATGTCAGGATAAGAACATTTGTTATTTTGACATAATGACAAAAATAACTTCAGATCTCGAGAAAACAAATTAAATTAACTTGATATCACGAGAAAACGGAAGAAATTAAATGTATTAATGTTTGACTGCTTACGGCTTCCATATGCAAGTGCTTGTGAGTACTTGTAAGTAATTTGTATCCTCGATAATGTATCCTGATAGTTCTAACCAATTAAATTGTTGTATGACAATAATAACATTTTAAAAAGTAAAGAAGATAAAATTATTTTACAAATCAATTCAGAATTTTTAGTTATACAGTACATGAACAACTGAGTTTTAATTTGAAGACAATATAATCAATTACTTTGCAGATTAAATAACCTTCTTAAAACAATATTTTATAATTATTTCATAACACTAAACTGGCTACACTGGCATCATTTCATATGTTCTTTTCCTTGCTGTTTAGGAAAAGTAATATCAAGGCAAGTAATTAGGTCCAGTAATTTAAGGAAACAAATTGTGGATTAAATACAAAATGAACAGGGTACAAATACCTGTGGAGACCGATGAAGTGATTTGATGATGAGAATTACTAAAATAAAGACTCGTCTAAAAATCTCTCCTGATACATGTTGACATATAACATCACAATATTTCTTAGAGGATTGGGAATATTGGTAAATTCCATTTACAGTATATGACATGAAATGGAAATTATCATAATTTATTATCACTGTCCTTTCAGTGCAGACTTCTTTCCTTCATGTTGTTCTTTCAGTGTTTATGCTTTATGCTTCATGCAGTGTTTATCAGGAGGTCTGCAGTGCCTTCAGGACTGGTCATTAGAAAGACAGAAGAAAAAAGGAAACAGTTGGCGGCTCCAATATATCTTGCTCTCAGGGGCTTAGTCACATGACCAGTTCAACTGTATGAAGAGGTGGAGCCACACTGAAAAGAGGAGTCACATCCCCCCTGTAAGTAGGCCTAAGGTTTTCTTGCTTCCTGTTTCTATAAAGAAAAACTGAAACAGAATTTCTCCAGAATTTCTCCAGAATACTGATAAAAGCCCTCTACATACACAGTACTCTGTAGAGATAACTTTAACATGTTTAGATGGAACATTTCTCTTAAAAATTAACATTTCTGGAGGACAATAATCCCAAATAACTTCAGCTAATAGTCTCATCTTTAATTTTGGTCTTTTCAGCATGCCACCAGTCTGTCATCTGTTCTCCATCTGCCTGGATGTGTTCACCTCTCCTGTCACCATAATGTGTGGACAGCATAGTGCAAAAACGGCATCACTGAAAACTGCAGAATTAATAGAAAATACCAGTGCCACGTATGTAAAAAAGCCAGTGTCTGGCCTAAAAAGACAAGCTCCTCCTGAGGTACCAATATCCCCAGAAAACACTGCGTCTCAGGTTTTAACATATACATATAGTTTCTTTCTTTCTTTCTTTCTTTCTTTCTTTCTGATAATAACATGTATTATGATACTCACTTTTGAAAAGACAATGAAAGAATTTTTAAATTAGTGATTCACCATGATAATATTTGTCTGTCCATATCTGATATTACTGTAACCTTAAGAGTCATCAACAGTGGAAGAATAAATAATTAGAAGGGGTTACTCTTCATGATGCATGATTTCATTTGCACTTTTTATTTACAGAAGTTGCATTAATTCATTGTTAATATTATTATTTGACCTTTTTTGAGTCTAGTAAACACCTAATATAGGCAATGGATAATAATACATTTGTTTTAGTTGTGAATATTAGTTATTGATAAAGGAGCCAGCTGAGGTGTTTCTGATTTGGATGCCCCCTGGGTGCCTTCCTTTGGATGTGTTCTGGGCATGTCCAACTGGGAAAACTCAGAACCCGCTGGAGGGACTACACAGCCCATCTGGCCTGGGATGCCTTGGGATCCCCGAGGAGGAGCTGGAATATGTTGCTGAGGAGAGTGGCATCTAGAGCGCCCTGCTGAACCTGCTGCCACCACGACCCAACCCCGGATAAGCAGAATAAAATGGATGGACATCAGTTATTGAAACTGGTTGTCATCATTTTCTGAGAGGAAGAGTGGTCTCTGACGGAGGAGTCATTGTCAGATCGAGACTTCCTGGTCACAGCCACGGTCCACAGGAACATAAATACACCTGAGAAGAAGAAGAAAAGAGAAAGGCAGTGAGTTCCTCCAGCAAATCATAAAAGCACAATGCATATTTTATGAGGATCATTCACATACTGACCCTGCAGGGAGTTTAGTATAGTGAATACATAGATCCCAGGGAGAGAAATGTAGGTGGTGCTCAACAACCCCCAAGTTAAACTCAGTACACAGCTGAGGCCCAGCACTGTGGTACAGTCCTTCCACAACCGGGTCACTTTCTCTTTGTTCATCTTCTTCCAGCTACTGGTGCTCTCAATGCCACAGCTACCTCTCCTTAGCCCCCAGATCCTAAACACCACCATCCCCAGCATGCAGGAATTATACAGAACGACCAGGCACGGGAAGGCCACAGTAGTGATGTAGCTCACTAAAATCCTCTGTGGGAACTGGCTGCTCATCCAGCATCTACAGGAACAAAACAACAATGGAAATTTATGTCAGAATCATAATATGTGTTTGCTAACAAGTTCTGTTTGTGCTGGAATATATAAAATCCAATGAACAATGAATCTTTGTTTCTTACATCTGCGATGTTGAATTGTTGTCATCCCTCACATTCACAGTGTATTTGCCGTAAACACCTAAAATCCCACAAACCACTACAGTCAGCGTAGGAAGACCTGCGTAAAGACAAGACAATTTCATGTTGTTAGAGTCAACACTGAGTTGATCCCACCAACAACCTATGAGTGACAGAGCCTCATTGTTACCCAAATACAATTTAAAACTCAACATATTCTTTCATTACAGTGAACATGGGCACTGTTTGTTTATTTGGACCTGACCCCACATCACACACACAGCCTGCTGCTGTAAATACTCACTAAATCACTGAGTCTGTGTTCCAACAAATACTTCCTCAGTTTCAGTAATGCTTGCTAAAAACTGCAGCACCCAGCTGCTGAGAGATAGACTAATGCATTGTTGGTTTTTCAGTGTTGACAGTAAGAATCACACATTTTATATCGATGTGCACTTGCTACATTTTGAATGTTATTATGATGAATCATAATATTCTCCTGTATGTGCTGGGTGTGAAAGTAAGCAACCTATTACCTATATCAGTTTACAGTTTTTGCTGCACCCAAGTGGCCAAAAGATCTACTGCAGGTTTCAATTTTTTTAACGTTGGTTAAAAGTCGTGCATGTGTGCAACAATAAAATTACCACAAACCAAATGACACATAATGAATGTAGAGCTTTGGTTATCTGGACCTCTGATGGCTGCTTACCCAGGGTGGTAATCCTAACTAACATTGTAATACCTTTGTATTTGTGTCATTGTGTGTAACATATTTAAAAATTAAAATAGGAAAAAAATGAATATTGGACAATCTATACCAACCAAAAAATAAGATTAAACTACCAGTGGGTAGGAATTAGTGGCATCTGATTGCAACAGTTTCGCCTCACCCTCTCTTTCCACTCACCCCATCCCACCAAGCTGAGTTTGAGCATGTATCTCCTGACGTAGATATTGAAGACTCTGACTAGGAGAAGGTAGAGGTGGAATCCTTCCAGAGCTGCCCAGCTGAATGTGGCCAACAGGGACCAGTGCAAAAAGAGACCCAGACCCCGGCAAACCAAGCTGTTCTCATTGTCTTTCAGCAGCCACCCTGAGAGGCAGCACAGCAGGAAGCTGAGGTGGAGGCAGAGCAGCGCCCCTGTTAGTTGCATGTGCACACCGTTGGCTTTCTCTGGACGGCGGCATCTGGAAGATAAACGGTATATCGTGATCATTTTTGTAGGTACAGCACTACATTTGGCCATTTTTTGAGTAGTTACTTTAGCTACTGATAAACAGTTTCATATTCACTGACTGGCTACTTTGCCACTTCTGCTTTCTTTGATTTTGTCTGGCATATAATATTACTATTTGACAATAACAGGATGTCACCTAAAAGCCTAAATGTCATGTCCAACCTCTTTATTGCTGCCCAGACTGCCACACTCAAAGGTGGCCTGCTGTGTTCTTGTGTCTGAACAAAAACTGAACACACTGAGAACAACAACAACAACCTATTCTTACAATGATTTCCCCTTTTACTTAAAAAGAGACTCCTCGTGGTTATGCTGTTATCAGATATTCTAATATAGTTCACCATAGACTACTGAAAGTAATTAAACAGAAAACTCACTGTAGACATATATAGATGATCAAGCTGATGATTGTGAAGAAGACAGAGAGAGCTGAGCCAATGTAGGTGATATAGCTTAGGGCCACAGCATTACTTTTATCCACTGATAATTCGGGGTTCTGGAACAGAAAAGGGTCAAATTAATTTTTTTAATTAAAGGAAGCATCATCAGTAGACTCAGCTTGCTTTAATTTGCTTTCTTTTGCTGATTTTCTTGAGAATGGAAATCTGACTGACAATTTTGTAAACCAGTTATCTCCCCAAGTGACAACAAAATTCACCTTTAGTGTAAACAGTGACAATAAAGCCTATAATGATGATGAAAAAAATCTGTGTGTTAACTCTGAACTGACAGTTCACCAAGCCTCATCTCTCCCTTAATTACTGTACAAGCTTTCCGTTCTTGCATATCACTAGTTTGATGATAACGGTGGCAGATTTATCACTCAATAGGTTTTGTATATGCAAAATGAAGTGACAACTTTAGCTGGCCAATTTTATCAACTGCATTTGCTGCATTTACATTAAGAAATATCCAGACGAGCACTGATACCTCCGATCTGGTATCGCAAAGACTAGCTATCAATGCTGCTTGGCTTTGGAAGTAATGCTTGGTTAGCCTCCTGTTTCCAGTAGTAGACTGGTGAGCCAGGTATGCAAATATTTGCAGCTTACATTAGAGCAGATAAATACTGTTTCATTAATTCATTTTACTTTGTGCAGTGTGAGTCTAGTATTGGTTTGCAGATAGCAAGCTGGTTAGTATCATGGAGCCAATGGTATTATAGTTTTATTCATTTCAGTGTTATAGTCTATAGTCCAATGAGGATGCCTGGTCGTCTTCCAACAGGTGTGTGCAGTTCATTTAAATGTAATTTAAAAAATCATTTATTCCACGTCTGTTATAGCATAAAATCATTAACTCTATTATAACGGGTTTTAAATCAAGAGTGATGGCTTCAAAATTATAAGTTTTATTATTTTCTCATGTTCTCCCTATATGGGGACAAAAACTGTTGTTTTAATGGATATTTTTGTCCTTAATGAGCTGCTTGTGCTAAGTATTTCGATTACTACTACCTATTTAATTCACACTCTGTTTGAAAAATCAAAAATGAAAAAGCCAAAAAAATGTTTCTAATGAGGCACAAGGCTTAAATGTGTTCGCTATGGTTGCTAATCTGTGATTGGATAATCATGGCTTCGGGAGGGGTTTAACAAATGGTCAATCAATACAAATTTGTACGCCTAAATTTCAGAAACAGAAGCATTAAATGGTGCACCCACAGTACGCCCATCATGTCCCTGCTGTGGTGCAAAATATTTACTGTTCAGTTCAAAATACAAATACTGTATCCTGTACCTAAGGGACGATCCTGTGTTTTCTAAATTGTGAATTCAACAAGTTTGAAAACATCCTATGATTTGATTTGAAAACATCCCTATAAAGACATATATTCTGTACAGTAGGTAGCATGCAACTGAAAAAATGATAATGAGAGAAAACATCCTGTAGAAAAAGAAAAAATGGTTGATTGTACCACAAGCACGGCAAAGAAACTCAGGTGGTTGCAGCTGCAAATAAATTCAGCGCCAGTGTTACTGGTTTCACAGCCGTCTGTGCTCCAACGACCTAAAAACACAAATATGATAGTATGTGAGAACAAATTTTTATTTAAGAGTGATAAATACTGAAGAGTGGCATACAGTACGAAACCCACCTTTTCCAACCATGTACAATGACTCCTGCCAAAACACACAAGTCCCATTTTGCATCTAAAAAAAAGGGCTTTCAGAATCAGAGGAAAGCAGTTACATTTATTCAAATATAACGTGAGCACAGTTACTGTCATTTTACCAGTTTGTCGTGTTTGAAGATTAGTTTGATGGGTTGTGGGAGGTTTTTGACATGACTGACCCCTGCCCTCACTGACAGGACAAACCCTCCCATAACAGTGCCTTGCATGTGAGGCTGGGTGTGTCCTCTTGTTTTCGGAGGGGGGCTGAGCTGCAATTATAAAGAGAGGTGTCCGAGGAACATATGACATTTGTGCTTGGGTGAGGTTATTTGGAGGTAAATCATCAAAAGCAGCTACAGTGTGAACCTTTCCTTAATTTTCATAATACACAAAGACTGACTGTGATCATACGGAGTTCATGTAAATCGATGCAAATCAGCATTAAGGGTAAAGTACTGCCTTGTATTCTTAAACAGAGAGAACTAGTTTTTAATCATCCTCCTGAATTGTAGCCAATTTTTCACAATAAGATTTAAGAAGTTTAAAAACAGTCTGTATTTCACCTACTTCTATGAGCATCTCTGATAGTGTGCCTTCAGCGCTACTCACCTCAAAAAAACTGCTGTTGATCAGACTGGCCACTACCTGTACCTCATGATCAGACTCAGGTCCTCTGCTTCTTTGGAGAGCTGAGGATGGGATATGAACCCTGTGATGAGTAGTGGGACTCACGTCAGCCTAAAAAACACAAGTATGTTAGATACAAACCAAGGAAAGCATGTATTTAATACAAAAAATATTATAATTTTTACACACGTACCAAGGAGGGATGTACATGTATGGTAAAGGCAATAACTATTTCACAATTTCTTCATTTTATACAAATCTTCAGAGTGTTTTATCTCTAAGCAATTGAGAAACAGATGAACTGGGAGCTAGTTTCCCAAAATATGGCCTCACCTCTTGAGACAAGTTCACTATCCGACGAATGAAGTTAGGGAGGGGAAAACGGCCTTTTACTAGACAGGTTGTAATTTCATTCTCATAACACCTAACAACAAATATTTCACATATTTCAGCATTTCAGCAATTCATACATGCAATTAAACAATATGACTAATAAATATTGATTTTAGGAGAACAAACAACACATTGGCTGGTGAAAGCATTTCAAAACACTGTGATAAAGTAAAGAGGAATATGATTATATAACAACAATATAGTTACTTATAATAATTGATTTGATCAGTCATTGTTTGTGTACTTATGCCAAAGCTTTCATTAGACAAAAGGGAACAGCCACACTTATAAATATGTGTGGTTGAAAGATGTATAAGCATTCAAAAAGAGGACTGTAATTGTAAAACATCTACAGCATCAGCTCAGTATGTACTGTATGACTTACGTTGTCCAGGAGATATTTCCTTGTTTACACTTGCGGATGACATTTTCACAGTACTCTGTGTGAATGACTGAAAGAGTAAGGAAGAGATGAGTCAAAGATAGTACTATATATGTATGGACGCACTGAATACAAGACAGTTATTTCTGTTCAATTCAACCAAGCAAGTCTTTCAAGTTTGATCCCCACTCACTCTGTGAAACTGTAGTTTTTAGCGTTGCATAACTCGTTAGGTAAGACTCAGTCACGTTAGGTAGCAGAGGACGGTTGGTGGCTTTATTTTTCTTTTGCTCTGCTCCTCGACCTTCATATGTTAAAAGTTAAAAGTAGTATACATATCATAAGCACACAAACATAATCACACAGTAAACATACATAACCAACAAACATGGTGAATAACTCACCACCAGCTTGGGTCTCAGAAAACCAGACCAGAAGTGTGATGATAAAAAGAGTAATCCACATTGTGTGTTGCCGTTGACCCATAAGATGTTACAGTTCCATACACAGCTTAGTTCTGCTTGTTGCAGTTTGCTTAGCGAGGTGAGCACGGAGTTTCACATCTACATATATTACATTGCTGTGGTGGAGTGGGGGTGGATGCATCATATTGACAGGAAATGGTTCATGAGAGATGTGTTACAAAGGGTATTTAAATCATCCAATTCCTCTAAATTGCTGAGGTTACGTTTCATAGGAAATTTCTTTTCAAATTTCACAAAATGTCCCATTGTGTGTTCATAGATTAGGTCAATGTGGAAGCTTCATTTGGGGCTGAGCTGTCATCATTTCATCATTTATTTTAAAAAGTTATGACTGAAAAAAACAAAGAGCAAATCTTCACCACTCATTATCTGACTCAGATTATTCATAGAAACAAATTATATGAATATTTTATGACTAAGTCGCCAACATTGGGCAAAGAGCCTAGATGAAAGAGGAAGTTTCTAAAGAAGAAGAAATGGTGAAGTCACGACGGTCAAATCGTCAACTGACACAGCTGGAAGTGAAACTGAGACCTGCACAATGTACTATTTTCCAAAGCTGGCAGCTCACTTGGGGAAATGATAATGCAATTCAGACTCTGACTATTTGTAGATTTTTTTAATATATCATTTCAATAATTCAAAGCAATGCACATGATTTCAAAGACTGGTTTGGGAAACCCACATTGTTGAGTAGTAATATATACAAACTTTATTCAAAAACACAATATACAACTGACAGTATGTTAATGAAGGAAACAGCTTTACTATATAAAGTTCACTCACTTACTTTAATGACAGAAGCTCATATTAAAGATTTATGTTCATGCGAGGACAGCTTTAATGTTACAGGGAACAGTGTTTACATCGAAAGTGTATCGTTTCAGGAAGTTTCAACATTACATGTTACATGTGAGAGTTCACCGTTGCTATGGTTACATGAAGGAGGGTTACTATCAGTTATTACATTTGGGCTTTCTCGTCCAGGTCAATGGCAGGTAAGGGGGCCTAGTCAGACTTCATTACCGCAGTCCTCACCGGAGATGAAATCTGTCTGTCCTCCATATTTTTCTTCCTCTGCTTGTCGACTGACAGACAGATCCACAGGAAGATAAAGAAACCTGGATAAAGACAAACCATTAGTGGAGTTACAAGCTGGTAAAACTTCAGACAAACACAACTCTGAACTGACAGCAGACCTTGTAAGGAGTTGAAGATGCAGAAAAGGTAGAGGATGGGGTAGTTGACATATCCTGAGCCCAGGAAGGCCAGACCCCATGTGGTCCCCATCAGGCAGGTAAGACCTAACACAGTGAGGGCATTCCTGCAGGATGCACTCAATCTCTCTGGGTTTCCCCAAGCCTTTCCTCCAGGCTTTGGTTTGCTCCTGAACGTTTGTTTCATCTTACAGATGCTAGAGGCTACAGTCAACAGTATGCCGGTGTTGAAGAGGAATATCAGTGTGAAATACACCAAGTTCAGGGAGTAGAAGAAGGAGTCATCGGTAATCCAGCATCTGTGGGACAGGCAAGACACGGAAAGGACTTTCAGAATACAACTGTGTTGTTATTCCCACTAACCATAGGTGTCAACAGATAAAGATACTTAAATATTGTTTTATATATGATACAGTACATGTAAACCCAAACAGTGGAATTGTGAGTAAACCAGACAGTTAACAAAGTTCTTCTAATGAGTTATTTGTTGTTTGACGTTCAGGCTCAGTCCTAAAAATTTTAAATGGCTACTCTTTGGCAAGGGAGACAAATTTTCTAGTAATGGAGGAAAACAGTTCAGAGGCAGGACTCTGCTTCTTCAAAGCGGCTCTTCAGAAACCTGTGGGGTGACGTTACAGACATGTCCTTGTTTCGTACTGTCTATGGTTGCACCTCAGAAAGGAATCCTCTCTGTGGAAACCCACAAAAGAGGAAGGAAGACTTACGTACTAAGAAAAACATATGATAAGACTGATGATCAGACTGAACCCTCCAAACAGCTTCTGCTGACAGGGCTCCAGAGTGCGACATGCGACCAAAATTTTTAAGAGTGCGACTAATAATTTTTCTAGGTCGCACTGGTGCACCTGACGCTGCCCGGGTGAAAACATAAATTTATCCTATCCTTTTTAAATGTGTGGGGAACACAGATAAGTACACACTTCGTGACTTGCAACTTGCTTTTCTTCCGTAATTATCCCCATGATTGCATTGTCTGTATTTTACAGTAGAAACATGAGACAGGGATTGCTGACACTCATGTGACTCTCCTCACTGTGGTCACTGAAAACGCCATTTCAGCCCTGAGAGCAGTTCTGTTTTCGTCAAAGGTGAAATTGTTGTGAATGATCTCCTCAGGTTGACTGATGGACTTGTTTGGCTTGTGCTATGCTTTGTATTTAGGCTGCCCAAAGAAAATCATTCACACATTCAGAAAATTATGATGAGAAAATTCTGTCTCGATGAGAGCAAATCTCTGAAACTCTGAAAAATGACTTGTTGAATGCACATGTATAAACATTACACGCACATATGTGCTTCTGTCAAAATCTGTCACAGTGGCTGGGGATGGATTTGCCTGTTTTCTGATGATATGATGATATGCTCTGTATGTTTACTGTAAATATTTTTCAAAACAAAGGAGTTTGCGCATTGTTTTATTTGGTACATTCTGCCATTGCCTTGTCTACCTCACATAACAATTCTCACTGCTTGTGACTATATTAAAGAGTAATTTAGTTTTTTGTGTCAAAGTGACTAATGAGGATTGAATTTGCTCCAGTATTGAGTGAGAGCACTGCAGCCTGCAGCCGCGAAAAAAAGGCTACAACGTAATCCTTGCGAGCTAAAAGTGTTTGTTTTCCTGGCTCAGATTGTTATAGACAACATTATGAAAAGGACCCTATAGAGAAACGAAACGTTTTTCCTTGATCGGGTCTGTGAAATCTCTGTGGCCAGACGCACACAGCAACCACAGGAACACCACCAGTTGTCTGAGCTTTGGAGCCTTGTAGCAACTGGTTCACGCTCACTTCTCCATGAGCGAGACTTGGTTTCTCTGTAAGGTCATGTCGTCAGGCACCTAAAATAACAATCAAACAAGCACTTTTAATGGATGTACGTTGATGGCATGCAATTACCTGCCAGTACAGCTGCAGGCTGCAGCGCTCTCACTCAATACTGGACCAGCTTCAAACTTGTTATCCTCATTGCTCATTTTGACACAAAAACATGAGGTTGAAAAACACCAAAGTCACCCTTTAAACAAGAAATTCAACTGATTCTGGGAATCTTTATTTGCTTTTGATACATTTAAAGTTAAATTTATTTATTTTTATTCATTTACAATTAATCATGGTCGCTTTTTCCATAAAATATTTTGCAGGTAGTCTGGACTTTGGATATTGCTGGATATTTTTTAACTCTTTTGAAATCAGGGTTCTTACATGAAGCTTTTAAAATAAATTGGGCTGTGACATTTTAGTTTTAATTTCTTATCTTAAAGTCTGTGTAAAGGCAATTCTGAGATTTCTTTCAAAATACATTAAATATGTTGGAAAATAGTTGCTGACAACATGTGAAAAGACTTCTGACGATACTTTACTGAAATGTGGAGTTAGAGGTTCAAACAGTTTTTCACCAGTTTTCAGTCCAGGATTTTGTGGGCGGTCCTTAAAGGGTGGCTTGATGACACGCTGAGGCCACCCTGAGCATACACCTGCACCCCTAGCAGAGAGATTAATTCATCTCGCTCAGTGTTTCAAAGTTAGTCATGTCATTTTCTGAACTCATCTGACACAATTCAGTCGCATCAAAATGGCCGCTTGACTGCTCCCGCGAGTGGGCGTGGCTTCAGCACATCCAGCGGACACGCCCCCACAGTCCTGGAGCTGAGAATACTGCTCATTTTTACCCAATTTTGACACCTAATTTCATAAACTTGTATATATTTTTAATCATTCAAATTTGGCTGGGTGGTTAATCACACTTTCTTCTTTGGTCTGACAAACTCAGAACACATATTTATTCTTACTTTACACAGACTTTAATGCCAGTGTTTGTAAGATTAGCGCTGTAACAAAATTTTTATGATTGATTGATTAGTGTATGGATGAGTCTATAAAAAAGGAAATAAAAGGCTCATTACAATTTTCTAAAACACAAGGTGCCTTACCAGTTTGATACTGGGCATAAGTTCCAATGAAATATATTTCATTGTTTTTATTAAGTATAAAAATGACAGATGTTTCAAGTTTTGGTAATGATGGTTGTTTTAATGTTAGTGTTATATTTAGAGAAATTGAATTGAATTGTTTACTTAAAAAGTTTTTTAGGATACATTATGAATGCATGTGTATATAAAGTAAAATAAAAATCTTTCACCATGCTTAAAAAGGGCTTTAGGATTTGTTTTACTATAATGGATTATTTCAGCTGTCTTGCCAAAAGCAGTTAGTTTTCAGTTACTTACATGACATTTGTTTCGTTACTGTTGGCAATGGTCATTTCTGTAAGTCCATAAAACTGTTTGAAGTCCTTCACTCCCAAAGAGACTGCCACAATCACACCAGGGATCCCTGAGAATCACACACATACAATTTAACATGTTAATGTATGTATTCAGGTGGAATATGTTTATAAAGAGACAACCTGCTGCTGATGGACTTTTCATACCAAGCATGCACAATATGGCATCGCATCAAGACATTTCTGATGATGCTACAATTCAGTGTGATCCCAGCTGATATTGGGCGAGAGGTGGGCTACACCCTGCACAAGTTGCCAGCTCATCACAGGACAGACACACAGCCATTCACACTCACATTTTCCACATAACAAGTTAAGTAAAAGTTCATCTTTCTGAAATATGCTCCTGTTCATGTTCTGAGTTAAAAAGGTGGAGTTAAAAGTAGATGCTCTTGCAGCACTCACCCCATCCAGCAAGAGACAGTTTGACCAGGTAGTGTTTGTAGTAGGTGTTAAACACCTTTATCAGCAGTAGATAGAGGTGAAGTGCCTCTATGGCCATCCAGGTAAAACAGCAGAGCAAGGAGTAATGCATGAGACTTGCGAGAAACACACACACCCAGTCTAGGTCCAGCCTGGCCCCCCACTCGGTCAGCATGAAGGTTGTATTGAGCAGAAACAAGGCCCCGCTCAGAGATACATGGATAGAGACGGAGAACTCCATTTGGGGGTTTCTGAGGAGGGAAAGGAGAACAGTGCTTAGATATAAGTACACAGGCACAGGAAAGATAAGTGCTTTGTTGTGTTTGGTTGTGCCATTTCATAACTGCATAACAGCGTTAGAATGTAAACACTAAATACAAAGAAAGATGAATCCTCAATATCTTCTAAAAAGGCACAGAGCAAAATAGAAAAACACTGCAGCAGTAGAGTATTACTGAGTTTGATGAAGAATACGTATACCTACCGAATGAACACATATATCACAATGGACAGAGAAGTGAAGAAGGCAGACAGGCCACAGCCTACGTAACTGATGTATGACAGTATTTTCCAGTGGACCTCTGGAATTGGTTGGTCTCTTATCTGCAGAAAAGGTGGAATAGTGGTGACTGCAATTTACATATTAAGTTTTTACCAACATCTATAACAAGTCAGAGTGATTTAATACCAGTACTAAATGAATATGATCAAACATGACTATTATCTGTTCATTTATCATCAGTCGAGTTGAGTCAGTCAAATTAAGTGGGTCTCCTTACCATTAGAACAGCAAATGGTGTTGCATGGTTGCAGCTGCAAGTAACATTAGTTTGGTTAACGGTGGTCTCACATCCATCGGTTTTCCACACAAAATCTGAGAATGTGAACAATTTTGTTAGCTTCATCAGGCATAATTGTGCTAATTCTCTACATAGCAAGATCATTGGTGTTTATAAATATTACACTTTATACGTAAATCTCCTTTTTCACATCTCGTGCTAGTTTTACATATGAAAATGAAAACTCCTTCATGTGTTGAAAACTTCCTGTCACTGCATGCAAATTAAAATTCTCTGGCACAGCTTCTCTTGTGTGTAAACTGTATTATTATTATAAAAACTGCTGTTATACACGGAAGTATGACCATTAACTGATTTATGTGAGAAAGCCAACTGGCTGTAAAATAGAAATATATTAATATAGATCATTTATGGCTGGTAAACACTGATACTCACAAGACATAAGACACTATCAGACTTTAAGCAGTCTTAAAAAGGTAATTATTATTAAACACATAATCTTAAAATTAATTGTATAACTGGGATTATTCTACTGATTTGCTAATCTTGCACACACCTTTAAATGTTTACAACTTAAAACATACTGTTGCACTAAATAGTAACTAGAATACAGTTACAGTGTTTTGCTGTTTATCGTGCTTTAATCAAAAATTGATCTACACCTACCGTGTTCATCAAAGTACTGACACCCTATCCATGAGATGTTCTGCAAAAATACAGAAAAACAAAGTCACATAACAATATCAATGATATGCGCTGTCCAGTCAAAGAAGCTTATCCTCAACTCTTAACTTTTTTCTGCTTTAAAATATGGGTGTCAAACTCATTTTCGCTCAAGGGCCACATATAGCCCAGTTTGAGCTGAAATGGACCCGTAAACATTGAATAATAACCTATAAACAACAACTACTTTTTGAAAACGTTCACAGTTAATGAACCCAAATCCTATCTGCTACAGAGTTTCTCATCAGGCTGATCTCTCGGCTCTGACACTGCTGTTTCAACAAACCTGCCAACAATTAATTTATCTCACAGTGGACTAATCTAGAAAAGCAATGTACTTTTTTAAAAAGTTGGAATTAATTTTAATTTTAATTAAGGCCATACGTTTGACACCCCTGCTTTAAAAGCTAAAAAGATAAAATGCCACAATGTTCTGACACTTTGTGATGAACTAGAATAGTTCAGTGTGATTATGCTATAAAAAATGACAATTTAATCTATAAGGAACATAAAATGAGTATAATTTAAATTTGGTTGACATGTTCTGATTCTGGAGGTGTGATGGGCTGCAGGACAGAAATTGCACAGTGATTCCCACTGAGGTGCAAGTTTAAACCACAATACAAAAGTACAAAATGAACAAGCATAAAAACAAATTTAAATTATTTTAAATCAAAATTAAATCATAACTTTAACAGTGCCTGCCATGTGCCATACCCCATGATCAAAATAGAATCATGTCAAGTGAATCTTATTTATATAGATTTACCAAATTTACATTTGTATGGCATACGCACTCACATCCTCTTTGATGTCTGAAACAATTCTGAAAATCATCTTGATTGGCGTAGTCAAATCATGAAGGTATTGTTCCCCCAGTGCCTCTATCCTGATAACCATTGATAGGATTTGTTCCTGTTCAAACTAATGAAGAGACAGATTCAGTACAGCCATGAAAGGAAACACATTATAATACATTATAATATATACAAAACCCAAGAATCTGCAAACATCCCTACATTTTAAATAGAAATCGCTGACTGAAACATGTGAGTATTAAGAATTTGATGCACAGTGCAAGAGTAAATAGGATAAATTATATACTTGGAACTGGTCGGGGCTCCTGTAGCTGACCAAACCAATAATCCTCTTCTCATTTGGGATGCTGTGCAGGCCTGTCACAGGCAGCCAAACCTCAGGGACAAATGTCTCCGATTGAGGCAGCAGCTAACAGTGGATATAAGAAGATGATGTCAAATTAGAGCAGTTTATGTTTTGCACTGAAAGCAAATTGATTGCCTAAAGTGACGTCAGCCATTGAGATTCTCCATCATGTTATCATCAAAGCTGGCGTACCTGTGGAGCTTCTGTCTGGATCCAGGGATTGGTTGAGTTGAGTGCAGTATAGTTGCCAGCATTCAAAGACAAGTCCTTCAGGTTTATAGTCCCAGGCTGGGATATTCTCATGATATTGTGGATTATTTGTCTTTCCACGCTGCAGAAAGACAATGAATGAATTTGGATTTAAATAAGGTCATCTAATTCAATTTAAGGTAATCTAATTTCATGTCAAACTTCCAATTATGTCTGTGACAGTCACAGTGGTTGCTTTACATTATGCTTCCTCCCTTCCTCTGTTCTCCAGCCCTTGACCCGGAAATTGATCTGCTGTTGTGAAGGATGTTCCACCCCTTTATTTCAATGGTTCTCAAACTTTTTACACCACGACGCTATTCAGCTACAGACAGTTAGCTAAGTAGCTAATTTGGTGGAAAATGGGTACTCCTGGCCACAGTTTCAGTGTTTTGAACTTATTTTACCTACTTATCTACTTACTGTCATGCCGTCACATTAATGCTCATAACTAATCAATCACCAAGTGTACACACGTTATCTGAATGAACGTGAGTGTTATGTCTCGTCAAGTATGTTGAATTTAGTCATGTTCATGTTCAGTGTTTTGTGTTCAAGCACTTCCTGTTGTATTTTTGTACTCACCTTTTCCCTCTCGTTTCAGACCCAGACTTCCTCCCTTTGTGTTATTTTCCCGCCTTTGTAATTGTCTGCCCCGCCCCTGATTGGTTTCACCTGTTTTCACTCCCCTCATGTATAAATAGTCCTCGTCTCCCTTTGTCTTTGTCAGTTCGTCTTGTTCATTTCATGGATGTGTTTGTCAAGCGTGACCACCCAGTGTTCAAGTATTCTCGTGTTCAGAGTCTGGTGTGAGTTGTTATTTTTTTATCCTCTTTTGGGAGCGTCTTTTTGTTTGTTTTTTGTATCCTCCCTGAGAGCGCCTTTTGTTTGTTTCTTGAAAAATATGTACTTTTTGTTTGATTATCAAGTAATCGGAGTCGTGCGTTTGAGTCCCTCAGAACTGACAGTGAGTATACAGCAGGTTAATACTGAAATGAAATATTACAGGAAATGCAAAAAAATATTTTAAATTACATGACTGCAATCTCATAGTTTAAATTTGGAGTTTTTTGTAGTTTTATGTTTTTAAATTAATTCATTTAATTTATCAGAGATTCCTCGTTGTATCACTAGAGGGAGTTTGCGTACCAGTGCCTTCGTCTTGGAGGAAGCTCCTGTTCTTGCGCTAATAATCATACTTTTGTTGCTCTATTACAGAAAACAGGTACTTACTTTATAAAGACTTTCTTGACATTACTGTCGTTCCTGAAGAGTTCTTCACATGAATTCCTTATGTAGAAGAGTAGCATCAGTTCCTTCTGTTGAGCGTCGCTGCTCTCAAGAACTTTAATAAGTGGTTCGATGACAAAATTCTTACATAAGTATAAAGTGCAATTTCCATCTGAGGAGTGAGAGAGAAAACAGATTTAAGACGCAGACATACAGTATATTGCTGTGCTTCACTCCGTAGTACCCAGTTTTTGAGACCTGTATGTACAGTCATTAGTTTATTTAAATGATAGTGTACTTACAATGTTTCATGTTGTATTCAAACTTGCCAGCAAGATCTGTCACATTAGCGTCAAAGCAAAGAGATGATCCATTGAACCACGTCGTGTTGTAGTTCGTGCAGATAAATACGCAAGGAAATCCATCGTACTGACAATTCACGGCACTGCGTTGGTTATCAGTGATGCTAGCAGATGTTGTGGTAGTCGTAATGGTAGCCAATGAGATGTTGACACACACTGGACAAAGAAACAAAAGACGAGAAACAAATACAACTCACTGTACATGTATTCAGTCAGTTATATGACTAATGACGGTTTCACCCTCTGTAATTGTCGAGCAGATGTTTCACTGTATGTTCAAACAACAACAAGATAAATTATTGTAATATGGGTAAAACATTCAAGAGTGTTCAATCAACATTTGTCCGACTGCTACAAAAACATTTATGTTAACATGGACGATTTAGTGGATGAAAACATAGTTGTGCATAAATTGAGCCACCTAAATCTGACACACTGGACCTTTTTTTTTAAATTGTTTAATTCAACATCACTGACATACTTTGGAGTACAAAAAACTCAACTGCTGAATAGATACAGTACTCAGTACCTAAACTAATAAAGCAATAAAACATTTGTACCTTGTTCCCCCAGTGTTTCGTGGAGCAGAAGTAACAGCAGCAAGGGAACCATTGTACTTCCTCTAAACGTGTGACTGAGAAAACAAATAAAAAATGTAAATAGAGCTACATTTTGGTGCAGATATAGTCTGTGTATCTCTAGTAAGTCATTTTACATTTAAAAGAAATACTATAAGTCAGGGGAAAGAAACAAAACACTCTGACACTCTCTGTTCATAACAAATGTTCTTTTCCTGAACACTAAGATCAGAAGAGAAATGACTGACTTAAGTTTTTACTTTCTCGTCTTTCTCTCTCTCGCTTACTCAAGTGTGCCACCATGAACACAATCTAAACATCAACACTCAAAAATATTCAAAACTCAAAAAGTAAAAATAAAGCATACTTGCTAAGGCTTTTGACCATATTGTTGGCCAAATAGAAAAGAGTATTTCTCACAGCTCCACCTAAGGGGAAATTTAATGTCCATCATAAAGATTTCTTCCAAGTTAACTATAAGAATAAATGAAATGTTCAACATTTCTGGTGAGATCAAATTCTTCCAAATTACTCTGTCATCCCCCGTACAATCAAAGTAATAGCCAAAAGTAGTACACCCAAATAAAGTATAATATTTGAATAAATACTTACGTTAATATTCAGTGAACATAGAGTCGTCCTCTTCTTACCTCCGAAGTGAAAAGGAAAATTTGTGAGCTGTGCTGGACTGGGTAACCTTCTTTACCTTGTGATTGACGCATGCGTTTGATCTACTGGAGTTATTTTTTTTTTTTATGCAAATTTTTTTTTTTTATCAGTGCAACACTGTGACTGCAGGTTGGTTTCATGTTTTCACATGAAGAACTGATGTCATGATCTAAACTACATCAAAACACACATATACACACTGTGAAAAATATAATAAATGCTAAAATGTAGATATATAATAGATATATTTTTCATTGTAGCCACTGAATCTACATTCAGTCTATAAAACCTATCTGCATTGTTTACTGCAGTTTTCATCATTACATCATCTCCAGTGGGAGTGGATGCACACATACTTAACAAGTGAGCTCCCGTCTGCATCATTCTCCCTTAAAACTTTCACTAAATGTGCTAAGATGGTAAAAACCTGCACCACGCTGCCCCAAATTCTTGCTTCTCATGCTGCAAAACTGAATATGAATTCTGACTAAAAGCTTCAGCTATGTGCAGTTTGTCCAGTACATGCCAGTTATTCCTTCCTGTCATTTATAATAACTGTCTTTCCCATGAATGAAACTATTTTGCACATGCAAAGCACTTGATGAATATAGGTAATCATTAGACTAGATTGTACATGCTTGCAAATTTGTTCCTGCTCCTCCCCTACGTTAGAGTGCTGTTGGAGTTAGCTGAGTCTAGAAGGTCACGTCCATGCGTGTCTATTTCTATGATTACCTCCAGAGATAAAACGACTGCAGGAATACCTCAAACACAAGTGTTAAGGCAGCTCTTTCACAAGAGTTTAATCTTTCAAAACTTTGTTGACTAGTGCTGATTACTCATAGGTCCCAAAGCTTGGCAACCAACTTATCCAGGCCACAATATTTATGGAATCTGATTATCATTTACATTTTATACAAATGTTGTGACGTATTTTTCATGCACCAGCAGCCATAATAAAATAGACTTGTATGTCATTATGTTTTGACTGTTGATATGGTGGTTAATGCTGTTGCAGTTAGAGGTGGAACATTGTATTTATTTATTCAGACATCACTCTCTCTTTTGTGAAAGTACACTACAAAATGTACAAACTACTGATTCCTAGAAACCTTTTTGATTTTCCTCTATGTGCTCTTTGAGCTTGAACATGTAAGTCATTTAGTTTAAAAGATTATCATTGACCAGGTATGAAAGCAGGTACATGGCATAAAACAGTATTTGTCTTTTTGCAGTCAAAACCTTGTTCACTCTTCCACAAGGCACGCCTAGTCCATTTAATAAATCATGCAGCTGGTTCGAGGAGCTCATACGGTACTACTATACATGCTGTACAGTAGCACAGTATTGAGTGCCAGAGGAAAAATCATGAAATCAACAAAGTCATTATATACAGCAGCTGACAAGCATGAACATCTGTAGCAAATTTCAAAGCATTCAAACAAGCATATGCATAAGTGACAACTTTGAGACTTTTTTTTTAATTTTTTTTTTTTTACCAGAATTCATCATACGGGAACCAGAAATGTCTGTACAAAATGTCATAGCAACCCATATTAATCCTTTCTGTGTGATGTAGTCTCACTCACATCTGTTTTGCCTACCACTTGTTCCCACTTTGCCTGTCTGACATGGAAAAGGACAGGAAAACTCTACGTGTCATTCTGTTATGAAAATATATGAAAACTCCCCTGAGGAGGAAATAATGTGCAAAAACATTTTGAGGCAATAAACCACTAAACCGCATGTTGTTTCTATGAACTGTGGAGACAGTTTCCCCGTGAAAAAATTATGTTTGTAATGTGTGAAACCAATGATTAATTATTGTGTTATTAGACAGTTAATTTTCATTTTAATACTGTATCATGACCATTATTTAAATAAATTCTGATCACTTTTACCAATCTGTATTGCTACCATTATTTATGTATTCACTACTTGTGTGATATTCTGAACACTGCAGTAGCAGTGTTAGGGATACTGTTTGAAAGTGTGATCGCTGAAACAGAAAGATGGGATTTGAATACTGAAGCGGTGCATCTCCGATTGGAGGATGTCACCTGTGTATACTGTATGTATATGAGGACGAACTGACACTGACAACATGCATAACTGCATACTGTCAAATGAGAGGGAGTGACAGAAGCACAGATCAAAGTTGACACAGACAAATGTTCTCTCCGTTGCTCATCCGACATAGATGGTGCACATGTCATGTCATTTTGGCATAAATGTAACTAACCTGCAGAAGTAAATGGACAGAGTTGAACAAAAGCTTTTTTTTTTTATTGCTCATGAATTCAACTTTTTATTCGAAAGAGGAATAATGTGAAATTTCTTTCTTTTTAAAAGTTTCATTTTGAGGTGAAACAACACAGTGAGAAACAACAAGTAGTACTGGTGATATTTTAAAACATGAGATTTTAAAGGAAAAGCTTGACACTTTTGGAAATACGCTTATTTGATTTCTTGCAGAGAGATGATTAGATTGATTAGAAATATTAAGCTGCCACCAGAAATGGGTAACTAAGCTCAGCACAAACAGTTTTTACACATCAGTTTGTGTACAAATTAAATAAAAGAGATAACACATGGTAATTAGTGAGCCTCAGTGGTGCTGGAAGGTGGATTTTGTTATCATTACCATTTTCAGTCTTTATGCTAAGCTAAGCTAATCAGGCTGTTTGCATTAGCTTCGTATTTACCGTATGGTTTTCTCATACAGAGTAATTAAAGCAATATAATATAAAGCACATTTCCCAAAATGTCAAACTTATCCTTTAAATCTAAGATTTCGATGAAGCCCTTATTCCACATGTACTTGTATGAATCGGCATTTCTTATAGCCACGTCTTTAATACATAATGTAGTTCATAGCAGCAGCTACAGAACCCTATCCCAAAGCAGTTTACATGCATCATCCATAATATATACAGTATACTGACTTTAAAGTGCACATTAAATGATTCACACAAACATAATTAAACAACAGTAACATCAGTGTCATTTACTCTCCGGTTCACATTTCAAGAAAGCCCTTTTAATCGCCTGTACAGGAGTTAGTTAGACAATTCACAGGAAGACCTGTAATCTGATCTACGCTATACTATCAGATCACAGTCAAGTGTAATACTATACACAGATTCATAGGTAATATAAATATCTTTAGGTTTAAAGAAGTTCAGGAAAACTTCACTTGCTGGGAGTAAGATGAGGAGTAACATCCTGAAGTTGATTTGTAGTTTTTACACTTCAGTTTTTGTACCAATTAAGCAAATGAGATTATAAGTCAACTTTAGCTGGTAGGCTGATTGTGTTTTGTTTGTATGTAGCCAGGCTAACCCTTGTTTTCAGTCCTGTGCTAAGCTAAGTTAGCTGCTGGCTGCAGCTTCATATTTGCCAATATATATATATGAGAGCGGTATCTTCTCGTCTAATTCTCGGCAAGAAAGTGTGTTTCCCAAACCATTTCGTCTAATAAATACACATGAAATAACTCAATCATGTCTATATAATCACACTACATAGCTATAAATCTGTCTGTCTCTCTTCAGTGCGACCACACGAAACATTTACATCAGTACAGAGAAGTCGTGAAGCTCACTGAGTGTTTTCCGTCTACAAGGTCACCCATGAAGTGTCTTGTGCTACATTCAGTCCGACCAGATCAAGATATATTTCTCCAACATGCCCCCCATGTGTTTGTCTGAGGGCTCAGCAGGCGTAAGGTGGAGGTTTCTCAAAAGGGCTGTAGGCGGCTCCGTAGAGGACAGGAGCGTTGGGTGTCAGCATGTATTCCCCTGGTTCCTGAGTGGCTCCCTGAGGCTGCGGCTGGTTGGGAGCCTGAGAGGGCTGCTGGTTCTGGTTCTCTTCAGAACCACAGTTGGGCCCAGGGCCTCCCTCGGGGATCATCTGGGTAGGAGCATGTGGCTGATAGCTGCTGTTATGCTGTGGGAGAGGAGAAGAGATAGGGAGTGGTAGGTTGCAACTGTATGCAGAAGTACGGCCAAAGATACTTGAAATCATATTAAATTTTTTGAGGTGTGGTTTTATTTTATAGCTATTTCAGTTTAATCCAAAGTGTCGGGCCGACTGAAACTGACATCGCTGCACCCAGAGTAGAGTCACTATGGTACCTAAAAATGTCTATAAAATATCTATATTTATAAAAACAGACAGTAAACATGTCATAGTGAGATTGAGTGACATTACGTCAGTAATGCAGCAGTGCAGATGGTCATGTGATGCTGTTTCCAAAGTAATATGTTTGACATTTTGACCTGTCATTGTAGGAAAATAAATTATTATTAACATTAATTATGGCTCTATTGTATTCAGCTGTCCCAGTAAGCCAACATATCAGGACCCCGGAACTGAAGCAGCTAAATTGAATTGTTATTGTTATTCAAACCTGTGCTGTTCCTATAATTTAAGAGATGCATATCACTTATTTTTTTCTCACACCTGCATGGGTATTGGATAGTTGGGGTAGGCGGGCAGAGTCTGTCCTGAAGGACAAAAGCCAGGGTAGCTGAGCATGTGCTGGGTCGGGTTGTACAGGATGTGGGGTGGTGGCGTTGGGCTAGGAGCCATCTGCAGAGTCGGCTTTTGCTGCAAGAAGACGGTAAAAATGCTTCAGACAAGAAGGTAAAAATTATCAGTACGATTGCTGCCTAATGTACTGTAGGAAGAGTAATCGTAAAATAAGGACAATTAAGACTAACAAAGTCTTAGAAACAGATTGTCAGACTCATGCTAGCTGAAATTAACTTTTAGTATTTTATGTGTGAGCAGTAAATCTTTGAAGGCAGTGAAACAAGAAGATATTTGCACACATAAATCATTAAAATAATGTAACACACATGATGAAGATCACAGAGGCAAGAAACAGATGTTTGGGATTTTACGTTCAGTGTCAGATAAGACGACTATAATCAAAAGCCTTGGTCAGTTTGCTGAAGGGTTTTGCTGAAACATCTGTGTCAGGTCTGAAATATTACAACTAAAGATGAACTTTAAGTTCTTCTCTTTTCTGGGAAGGAGGAGGGGGTGTATCTTTTTTGGACTTATGCTTACTATATCTTTGTAAGCTCCGAGGATGGCGGCAGTGATGATTCCCAGGAACAAGCCGACCACGTTGAGTACCACTGAGGCCCACAGCAGACGGTGCAGGTGGATCACATCCCAGCAGCTGCTGACCCCGGTGAACTGATAGTAATGTGTGTGGTAGTCTATGCTGGAAAAGGACGAGGAGTCAGGTCACAAAGCATTTATGTATTAAGAGAAGAAAGGGCAGAAAAGCCCACACTGTCCATCACTCATTTTATTCTTTTATTAACTCTTTCAGGCTGCCATTAATAGGCTAACGGCTGAATAGTAACATAGATGAAAGCAGGGAGGGACTCGTTGGAAAACACTTCCTCTTTGGTGTGTTTAAGAGGTTATGGAAAAAATATTTCTAAGATACTTTTTTTATGCTTCTCTCATCTGTATTATCACACATTTATAATATTATAACTGACAAAAACCGATAAATAAAAACATTTACTGTGACGAAAGGCAGACATTCATCTAGAAACACACACACACACACACAAAGCTCGTGTTGCGTCTCACCTCTCACAGTTGTACAGGTAGCAGCAGTAGCAGGTGTTGCTCCTCATTTTCATCTTGCATGTTTTGTCAAATGAACGGCACGTCACCTGCAGTGACAGATAAGTTGTTTTCTGAACAGCCAGATAAAAGATGAATATGGTAAATGGACTGTACTTATATAGCGCCTTCCTAGTCTTCCGACCACTCAAAAAAAAATCACCCATTCACACATGCAAGGTGCCAACTGCTCATCAGTTTTTGGGAGCTAACCATTCATACGCATTCACACACCGATGGCGAGGCCTTCGGGAGCAATTTGGGGTTCAGTATCTTCAGCCCAAGGACACTTCGACATGCAGTCTGGAGGAGCCGGGGATTGAACCACCGATCATCTGCTTAGTGGACCTTGTGAGCCACAGCCACCCAAATGCTGCTAGGAAACTGTCTACATGTCAGTATGTAATATGTAATACAGAACTTTCATCTGCTTGTAATTTCATTTGATGACAAGTGAAGCAAATGTAGTGGTTGCTTTCAGCGCAGTAACAATATTTGTACACTAGGTGTCACTACACACTTTGTGAATTTTTCAATTAAGCGCCACAAGGTTGCAAGAAGAGAGATAAAGGTCTGTAAATGTATGGAAACCAGGCTTGATTATTATTCAAATTTTTTAAAAATAGATTTACTCAATGACTTTGTTTTTGTTGATATTAAGTGTGTACACAGTATGTTTACATATATATATGTATGAGAATCACCTCAGTATAGTAGCTGTCGTAGGCGTAGCCTGTTCCACTGGCGAAATAGTCACACATGTCCTCCTGCAACGGCCTTATGTCCTGTATGTTAGAAACACATGGAAACAGAAAAACTGTTATTAAATATGAGAGTAAATCATCTTGTCATACACCACAACTGTGATCTAAATGTTTATCTGTGCGTCAGTTTCTGTTTTTAGATTAAATTCTCCAATATTATGTGTGAAATTAACTTGCATGATTCTTTCTATCCTCCTCCTGTTTCTCCTGTGAAGGTTTACAACATGTGCCTGCTCAAAACGGTCCACTGCACAAAAACCTACAGCATTAAACCTCACTGGACTTTATGTAAAGTGGAATATAATGTGATTGTCCGAAGCTTGAAGGTGCAATAAATATGACTTTTACTGTCCCGTGAGCAGAAAATGAATACATCTGCAGACGTTTGATAGCACTGTTGATCAATATCAGTTACTCTGTGCCAGCTGCTGAGAGGTCCAACTTTTTAAACCCTCTCTGGTCCACACTCATTAAGACGCTCATTAAAATTCATTAGGCCAATGTGACAAACCGAGGTGTTCATTTCCACGTATCCAAACACTGAGAACATCTAAGATATCCAGTAAGGAAGAAACAACGACCTTATTTGACTTCCCTGCACTTTCTGCTCCCATATAAACAATTTCAGGTTTTTGCACAAATTGAATTTCATGCATATTAATTTGGTTTGGGAGTTATTAAAGTCCTCTGACTGACGTCATGATGTGGACAAATGATTTGGTGAAAAACTGGCTGATGATGAAAATGTTTTACAGTAAATGAGGTTTCTCGAGGTGCGAACATCTTTGTAGCAGGAAGGAGAATGAGAGATTTCTTTTTCAGTGAAACATGTTGCCACATGCCAAATAGTACACAATAGGGTTATTTTTGTAGAAGTATATCTATCTTTTGTTGCTGCATATTTTGATTTTATTTGTTTGCATCTTAGTTTTCAGTGTCTTAAAGAAAGTAAAGTCACATCACTTTTAATCAGCCCCGTTATGCTCCATCCCTGCAGGTCGGACACTGAGATCAGTGGGTCTGGACAGTTCTGTCTGATTGCATCGATAAAGTTCCTGATCTGAGCTGCAAGTTTGTAGCTAAAACCGCCCTGTTTCTGTTGACCTGTGTGATTAAATTTGGTGTGTGAATGTGTGTCAGGGTTTGTTCAGACAAAAAAAAGGGGGAGAATTACTTTGTGTTTCTTTCTTTCAGTGCAGGTATATAAATACATGTGATACTCACAATGAACTCTGAAGCGATAATCCCGTCCACAATGGCACAGAAGAAAGACGCGATGACTCCGATACTGATGAATATGATCGCTGCCACAAGCTTAAAGCAAAGAGTAAAGACATGAGAAATGAGTTTGCAACAAAGAGAAAAGTACCAGTAAATCATCAGGGTAGTAATTTATGATCAGCTAGCTTTCTGTTAAAAATTAAAAGAATAAATTGATTATTAAGAAGTAAATAAACAGAAGTAAAATAAATCCTATAAAAATTAAATAAATTGAAGATCTGATGTAGAAACCTTGATTTTGCAGCAAACATACATCTATATACAAAAAACAAATATTTTTATGACCAGAATTTTATCCAGTAACTAACAATACTACTACAATTTATTGCCACGTGCATTTATTGCTACTTACAGTGCCATAATTTTCTGTGTTTAAGATCTGTTTTTCCAAATTAACATGCTGTAATTTGTTTTGTATGAAGGTAAAGCCAAGCTTGCACTCGTGTATGTAAGCTCGGTGTTTCTGCTGGTGTGTGTCCTGATTGGTTGTCTGCAGTGTCTGGACTGCAGGACGATAAAGGAAATGTACGGCTTCTTGCTCTGCCAACGCAGTGGTGCTTTGTGGGTAATTTATGGGCAAAGAGGCAACGTACAGGACAGAGGGACGGCCTATTGTACCATCAAGGTCAATCTAATTGTCCCAATCTCATACACACACACACACACACACGACATGTATACACACACACACCGGGCCTCAACAGAACAAATCTCACACAATCTCACCTGTAAATTAAGACCAAAAATCTGATCACTGATCAAAAACCTCAAATCTTTACATTTCAAACAACAGCAACAACATGTGCACACAAGCACACACATGTACACACACACTAAGCCCAGCAGACCCAGCTGGCTGATCACAGATGTCTGATCATGAACTTTATCACTGAGCATCGTTTACTGTCTGTTCAATCGCTCCTCCAGGACCAAACCTCCTGTACTGAAGCAGGAAATTAAACACACACTTTTTTTTCTATCTACTGTATCTATCTAACCATGGCGGCAGGTGGGACACGGCGGTTTGTCCTGAAAATTAAGCAAAGAAAGTCAAAAGATAGATTTGACTGATCCTGCATTGACATGAGTGACTTATTTGATTCATAAGAGATGTTTCCTTTTCGTTGACTTGTTATTTAAGATCTTCAGCTTTTCTTGGTAGATTTCAACTCAAACTACTTCACCCAGAAGAACTCTCTCGATTGGTTATTTTAATCATTGTGAGATTCTTGGAGACAAGGAGACAGCCTGTTTGAGTGCAACGGGTGTCTGAGGCTGCAGGTTTGATGTTAAAAACCTCCATCAGCTGATAATCAAAGAGCAGAAGATGGTGGAGATGCTGTAGCTGACAAATATCGTGATACAGTGCAACACTGCAAGAAGTCTTACAAACGTTAGCTATGCTGTGGGTTTGCAAACTGTTGCTAGGGACGATCAGTTTCCTGGAGCGAGCACACCAGCTCCAGCCTGCGATACCCACAACTCTTCTGCTACTATAGTTAACATCACAACAACAGTGCATCTCACACAGAGTGGAAAGCAGACGGTGAAAAGATATTTGCTGAATTTAAAGAATCACATTACCTAGAATCTGTTACCTGACCTTTACTGTAACAGTCCAGTACCCTTTTAATTTGGATTTAGCCAATATCCTTCTGAAATATGTGTCCAATACACATATATTTCAACAGGCTATTGTCTGTATTGTTATTAGTTTTTGGCATTGTCAGGTGTACAAACATTTTTAGGGGCCCCACTGCAAAAATCTGCTGTTGAACTATGTCCAACTATCCACTGTGTATATCCTGTCGAGTAGTGCACATAAGGGCTGAACTATATCACCAAAAGATGATTAGCTTTAAAATTAGCTTAATGGTAACTGGTATAATACATCAAATGACAACATTTACTAAATCTACTACAGTAGAATAAATTAATTAAATACTTGAATAAGAGGCCTGCTACATGCTCACACGTTTTTGATGTGTGAGTAAGTTTGTCGTACAACAAAACAACCGACACACAGTGAAAATAGGTACTATTGGCAGCACCTAGGGGTCTGTGGCCTAAGGCCAGTTTCCCACTTTGTAATCCAGTCTTGGGTTTTGGAGTGCACCCAATGACAAAGGTACAAGCTGTCTTGCTCTAACAGGTGAAACAAAGATAAACATGTGTGAGCCAAATGCCAAACACCTGTGTGGGTCGACCATTGGTATGCAGAGGCTTTAGGTAATAAGCTTTATCTGGTAAATCAGAAATAAATATGCCTATAGTACCATAAATGTCCAAACATAAACTGATCAGGCTTATTTTAGGTGAATTTTTAGTTAACTTAATGGCCAAGTGTTAATATGAAATGCAGAGGTGTACATGTGAGAATAACACAAGAGATGGTGATTTTAATGAATATTAAAATAAGATAAATTTTAAAATGAATTTCCTCCAACAAAGTGAAATAAGAGCCTGGCTGAGAAAATAAGCATTTTCTGTGCAGGTTTTATCTGCTACTGGCCCAGACTCTCCACTTCATTAGCGGTTTAAATGACTCTGTTTTTATGGGCTGCAAGTGGGAGATGAGGCCAGCAGCAGAGACAATAGAGCCTGACAACTGCATTACTTCACATTACCTTAGCACCAGCTGCCAGCACATAAAACACCTCAACACACACTCAGTCGTCCAAACCTCAGAAATCTCTCCTGATACAACTGAAGCAGAGCGAAAAATCAAATACTGTAAAAGATTAAAGACACACAGACATACTGTAGATAGTTTTCTGCTCTCAGGAGTCCAGTCAGTCAGGAAAGATTAAAAAGACATCGGTGATGGAAAATAACTCAGCAAATTTACTTTATTATTTCTATTTCATGGATGGGCTTCTCATTCCACTACATCTTTGTGACAGCTATGTTTACAAGTTACTTTTCAGCATTTAGATTTACAAAGAACATAAAATGTAACGCAATGTAAAAGACCAACTACTGCTTCCTGTTATATATAGATATATATATATATATAGTGCATCTTAAAGTATAGTAAAAATAGTAAATAGTAAAATACTGCACACCAATACTGTATGTGTATACAGCACAACTGTGAAATGATCCAACATGCATATCTGTATACTTATAAGGTGTATATAGTGTATATATACAGTATAGTGTGTATATAACTTATTTTATTTCATTTTTTCCCATTTCTAGTTTATCTTAAATATGTTTTTTATTTTATTTTATTTTTCTTATTATGAGTAATCACCTTGTGTTCTGTGAGCTGCTCTAACAGAGAAAGACTTTTCTTGTAATGAAGAGTTTTTACATTAATGTACCACTACTTTTACTTAACTGATTTTGTTGCCCACATGGGGGCAGTGGAAGGTTGTGAACACAACATCGACATACACCGATCGGTCATAACCATAACATTATGACCCCTGACAAGTGAAGTGAAGAACACTGATTATCTGTGTTTTGTCCTCAAAACCGATGCTCAAAGCAGTAAAAATGTGCAAGCATAAGGATTTGAGCGACTTCGACAAGGGCCAAATTGTGGTGGTTAGACGACTGAGTCAGAGCATCTCCAAAACTGCAGCTCTTGTGGGGTGTTCACGGTCTGCAGTGGTCAGTATCTATCAACAGTGGTCCAAAGAAGGGAAAGCAGTGAACTGGCGACAGGGTCATGGGCAGCCAAGGTCTATGGGGAGCAAAGACTACCCCACAGACGAGCTATTGTAGCTCAAACAGCTAAAAAGCTTAATGCTGTTTCTGAAAGTGCATCTCAGTTTGTTGGGTATGGGGATACGAAGGGGTCACTACACAGTATCAGACAGGTAGTCATGATGTCATGGCTGATCCGTATATGACACCTTTTATTTTTACAGTCATTTACAGTTGTGTTTCTTTTAGCTCTGTTTTTGGTCTCCACCAACTCCTAAGGGAAACATCTGGCTGCTTCATGCTCCATATGTTCATGTTTTAAGCTAAAAACAACATGGTGAGAGCAGCGAGAGTGAATCACAATAGTAAAGATGTATATAGGCAGCTAAACAATGAGCTGAAACTCGCTATAAAGCTCCATAGCTTCAGGTGATAATTCTCCGTAGTTTCATCACTACGAGCGACAGCTTTAACATTGTCATTGGTACATGTTATTGTTATTATGAAATATAGATTATAGCTGTACTGAAAAACAGAGGGAAAAGACAAAGACACAAATAATTAAAGTTTTAGAGAAGAAGATACATCAGTGACGAGAGATAAAGACACAAAGGGGAATTTTATAGGAGTCAGTAAAGATACTTATCGGGTTATGTAACAAAAGTCGCTGACTGCTGCAAGGTCTTTTTCCCCTGCTCAGTGGTCCATTGACCAATCACGACCACAGCTGGACACACTGGTAATAAGAACTTGTTGGGTAAAATACAGCCCTTTAAAAGGTTCACCGTTCTGCTCTCCACGCTCCAAGGTGACCAAAAGGACGGCAGCCTGTGAGATACAGGCAGTAAGAAACTGCTGGAGCAAAGAACATGAGCTACATGAAGCATTTAGTCATAAAGAAAATCTTACAGTGTATCAGAGCAGTGAAGCTTGTTTTAGGAGCGGCAGGGTAAGAACAGATAGGGAGTTTATCTTTTTCCTTTTTTGCATCTTTTGCAGACAGAATTTCATGGTGCACGATCCTTTTAAACATTTTGGAGGACAAGATAAGACAAGATGAAAAGTGGCAGTGTACGAGTCATTATGTTTGTTTTTTTGAACTTTATCCAAGAAATGTCAGCTGGGCATAAATGTGTGTTTTACCTGCAACCCACCTCACAGTCATAAAGACGGCTGATCTCTCAGGAACATTTGTGACAGAAGCCCTAAAACACCCAAATCTAGAGACATAAAGTGGTCCACTAAGCAAAGAGACAAAAATACTACAAACAGTGTGTGGTGGAAAAACTATGGTTGGTCAAAGAATGTTTAAATTCTTCTTCCTCTCTAATGAAAATGAAGGTTTTCTCCCATGGGTGATGTTTTTTTGTTTGCAAAGGTGTTAATATATTTAGCCTGTTGATTGTGTTGTTTTCTCTCTCAGTAAAGAATACAGTGTTTGTGTTTATTACACTGAAACCTCAATTTTAGCCTCATACTGTGAAATTCGGACTGCCAGGCAGGTTGTTTTTGTCACATTTTTTCAAGGTAAGTGAGACCAAGGATGTCCAGATGTTACAGCAATTTTATAGATGATGCTACTTTGTTGTAAATGATTTTGTAGGATTGTAGGACTAACAATGGAAATGTGATGTGTTATCATGAACTTAATTTATCTACCAATCTTTACATATTGAAGAAACGGCAGCACAACCCATTTCAGCCTTCGAATCATCGAATCAAAGATGACTTTACCAAGTGACTTTCAAAGCTTGTGCTCCTGTCAGTTTCCTGATGTTTCATTTGATTGCAACAACCGTCCCCCTGCCAGACTTGTCAGTGTACATTACAGTTCATGCTTGGCGTTTTAACCCCTTGGCCATCAAGGCACCTCATTACCCTCCCCACCTCTTCTCCTCTTGGTAACAGTAACTGTCTGCCAACTGAGATTTCAAGTACTTCAAAGATGTGAACCCTCACATATAAAAATGTCTGATAAATCAGTATTATACTGCGCCGACACTGCACATCATATATGACTTCCCAAACCGATGTGGTAGATGTTCACCGCTGCAAAAGCGACTCAAAAAGCCAGACATCAAACATAAATCAGGTGAAATTAAAATATTCAGTCTCAGCTCAGCTGCCAATAACAAGTAATTTGATGATTTAATGATTATCAAGAATTAAAAAGCCACAATGCTGTGGAAGACTACATCATCTGCTGACACAACAGCATGTTCTAGTGTTTTATATGCTCAAACAGTAACATGTAATTCACAAAGAAAACTTGCTCTACTGCTGAGTGACTTACTTATTTAATCAGTGTGATCAAGTGATCTATAACCACGTCAACCATGACAACAAATACACACAATATATAATGAAGTCAACACAAATGACTTCTAATTATATTAGACAGCAGGGAGGGGAGAAGGCTCACCCATAATATATCCAGCCACTGTTTTAAACTGAAGATAACTTTTAAGCTTTCGTTTGTGTTTTATCACTAAAATGTAATTTTCATGTGTTTATAATTGTTTTTACTTATATTTTATGGTATATATTATTGATTTTGTTTACTATTATAATTTTTATTCATATTTTAATCTTATATTTTTGCTTTTATTTTTGCTGTGCATGAGTTTATTTTTATTTTCTGTCCTATTAGTATATCTGTCACCTGTAAAGCACTTTGAACACTAACCTGTATACAAATAAGTTTTTATTACTTCACTGATGTAGATTAAAAGTTGTTCATTTCTATATTAAATCAGTGAGTCAAACCGGAAACATCTCTGTTTGTAGACAAACTAGTGTGCTCTCTAACGTCAAACCCTCCATATGCTGCTTTATGAGGTCAGAGGAGGAAAAAGCTGTGAGATCCAGGAAGGAAGAGAGCCATCAGAGCTCTCAGGTGTCTGTGGCATTGTGGAACGGTTAGTTGTTCTTTAATGAGCGACCTGGCTTCTGCCAGCCGGCTCTCATGTTACAGTATGAGCCTGAGACACAGGAGGGAAGAAGACACCTGTGTGAGAGAAACATCGTGCCACATGTGCCTTTAAAAGAGACACCGTAGACCAGCGTCTGTGTCACCAACGATCACGCCATTAAAGTTTAAAGCACAGAACCGGGAGTGATGCTGGAGAGGCAGACAGATCCAGCAGGTAGTAAATGTCGATTCACACGTTTAGACAAAGAGTGAAACAAGAGTGAGGAATCAAAAAGAGCGAAAGCCTGCAGAAAACTTCTTCAACATAAAACCTGTCTTTACGTTTATATTTTAAATTATGTCAGCTGCACACACGCACATAGGAACAGCATCTTTCCACATGTGTGAATAGCTCTAGGATGGGTATCTGTGTAGACTGGATTAGATATGGTACACTGTTGCGTAACATAAGACAAGGACACCCTTGATGCCACATTAAAAATTCACAACACACACTGATATACCACAGTCATGGTAGCAGGCAGAGGGAGTGTGTTTACAACTCTGTTTTTTTTATTTCTCTGTACTGCATCGAGTCTGTAAAGTGTCTCTAAAAATATCTAAAAATACTGTTATAAATAAAAGTTGCTGGGCCTTTAAATTAACGTATTAAACTGTGCCCAGTGTTAGTTTAGTGTGATTATGTCCTAATTAATAATTTGGTGAGTTTAGAGGTTTTATCACACGTACAGTTAAAATAAACCTGTTAAAGTTAAAACTTGATTTTTCTAAGAATAAGCTTAATTAGATGCATACAACATAATAATTAGGACTAATTCAGAGGTGAAAAATAAGTATTCCCAATCTGCTAAGGTTTCTGTGTCACTGGTGTCCTCTTCGGTCCTTGCAGGGACTTAACACAGTTAGTCTCATGCTCGGTTTCATGTACTGAGAACGTGATACAGTCTACATTACTTAAATGACCCAGAGGAACAGTTTCGGCTTCTGGTTGCCACTAACCTTTAAGTATATTTGACGGCCACTTGTCACAAATGACACAAACTAGAGGTCTTGTGGAGAAGTGTTAAGTTTCATTTACATTTTAAGAGAAGTCAATAATCTTTTCAGGTTTGGTCTACCTTTCTGGAGTCGCTGACATGATAATCTTTTGAACCCCATGTTGTGCAGAGAGGTACTTTGATGATATTATACCGGTGTTCCTGTCTGAAATAAAGGAGCCCTGTCAGCAGCTGACCAATACTAATGCAATTTCCCCCTCTTGTCATTGAAATCCAGAGCCAATCACATTCACTTCCCCTGACCACAACTCCAGTCTCCAGTCACTGACCCGGGCACAAGGACCAAGAACACATTACGCTGCCATCGAGTAATCAGATTTGCTTCTTGCTCATAATAGAGCAATTTCCCGTAAAACAGTTTAGTGAATTTGCAAACTCTGTAACATAATCCTCTAATTTATGGTGTATATATGTCCCGTTTTCCAGGAACAATGCCTCATTTTTAGAAGATGAATATCATAAAGTCACCTTTAGAGAGCACAAACACAAGGCTTAAAACGTGAATGTGACTTTGCACACTAGGAGCTGTCACAAAAAGGGTCAAACAATCATGCTGAATGCATTTGCAAAGTCATTAAACATCTGCACATCTTTTTTTGGGCCACATGGGTACTGCAGAACAAGCGGGAAACACGACACTTTAAAATGTTACTTGTTAGCAAAAAGTTACACATACTTTTAGCTCTCCTTTTAGCTCTGTTTGCCAGCTCCTAGTCAAAATATCTGCATGCTCAGCTGCTCGATTTTCTTAACCAGCTATAGTCACTAACTGTGCGCTAACCTGTGTGGGACAGGTAATGTAATTGAGTTTTAGTTTGATAAGTTTGTTGCTTCTTTTTCCACTGTTTCATTTGCGTTGTGGATGTTACATCGCATTACCACCACCAACTGACAATGTGTGAGATTAAATGAAGCCGAAGGAGATGATACAGCTATAAACATCTGTTTTTTTATCAGCACATTGGGCTATTAATGTGCTGGTTGGCAACTGACAAGATGTTTAGAGTCAAGGTGTGAATACCCTCTGGCAACTCGAGTTACTGCCCTGCATACGTCATATAAAAGCTACCAGCTGTCATTTTAAAGGTTATGACAGGATCATTTTGTCTTATTAAGAGATTTACCTACAGCTGCTAATATAATACGAAGTCAGAAGTACAAATGTTATACAGTGAGGGGTCTAAATGTGGAGATGAAATCATCATTATAATGTGATTTGAACCGTGTGAGAGTCAGAGGAGCAGACTCACCATGGGTCTTCGATTTTCCACCAGGTGGATGCCAACGATACCCAGAAATGCTCCAAAACTCAGCTGGAGGCACATATAAAATAAACATTAGGGTTCAGAGGAAGAAGCAGACAACACGCCGAGTCACAGTCAGATAGTGTTTTAAGAGATCAATGACGTGAGGTGACTCCAATCACTCACGGTGATGCCGGGGTAATATCCAGAAACAGGCACATTGTCTGTGCGAGTGGCAGAGATCAGACCTATAGTCAGCACCACCAGAGCCAGAGCCAGCAGGGCCACAGTCACCCACAGAGCTGATTTCCTCCGACGCAGGTACTGAACTGAGGACGAAGGGGAGGAAGACAACAGGGTGACAGAAGAACCTCTTTACATCCATTACCACCAGTCCTAAACACATGAATTAAACATAATTCTGACCAATCCTAAACCTGAACATGGACATATACTGAAATAATTTAACTACACTTCTCTGTAATTTATATATATTTATATATATTGTAGATGAGCAGTAGTGGAAGAAGTATTCAGATTATTTACTTAAGTAAAAGTACACGTCCTGCATTCAAAATCATACTCAAATAAGCAACAACATTATCAAACTGTGTTTTATATACTTGTGTGTAGACATCAGATTTTCTATTATTATTAATATAGGTATTGTCATCAACAGTATGCAGGTTTGTTTCACAGCCATAGTTTTTGTTTTGAGGCACCAATCAGTAAGATTTTCTTTTTTACATTTTTAAAATCCTAATCCACAAAATAACTATGTCAGATCAGTGTAGAAAGGACAACATTTCATTCAAGAAGCTAGTGGAGTAGAAAACAGCATAAAATAAGTGAGTAAATGCATTTTCCACCTCTGCAGATGAGCTATGAGGGAAACATTTCTGACACAAGTATTAGTATTTATTAATTAAATTAGCACTGTGTAGTTGCTTTGGAGGACTCTTTGCTCACACATACACATAGAAACGTTTGCAACACTGAATTAAAGCTAAAGTTATTTAGCAGGTTATAAGATGAAACTTGACATAACTGTACCTGTTGGGTCCTGTACTTCTGTCGCTGTTTGCTGAGTTGCCTGCTGAGTTTCAGGCTGCTGCATTTTGACTCAGTCCGGATGAATTAGCTGTAAAAATGTATAAAAGGAGATCAGGCAGTTGAACCGACGTTTTTTTTGTTGTTGTTTTTTTTTAGCTGTTTTGATCGAGTCCCTGTTGATTCAAACCAGAGTCCTCCTCATCTTCCACACAGCGACGAGTAAGATGTTTTCCCCTCTTTATAATTCAAACATTTTGTTTAATAAATAAGAGTTCACATAAATGTGAGCACAGCTGACTCTGAGCTCGGACAGGTTCAACTTTTCATGAAGCCTCTGAGAGAGAGAGAGAGAGAGAGAGAGAGAGAGAGAGAGACCAACCAATCAGCTCTCTGAATTCACCTCAGTCATAAATTATTAAATGGTTGACCTTACATAAGTTTAGGCTTTGGATTCATGTTGGAAACTCTTACAGTGTGTGTTTAAACCCGATAGTAATTCAAGGTGGATAAAGTGAGTTTTTGGTGAGTTTTAACGTGTACAGGCTGCATCCCAAACTGGTCATGATGCTGTTGATGAGGAAGACAGACTGTAATATGAGATTACAGCGCCCCCCATCGGCCAATACTTGAAAAATAGGACAGCTTTGTGAAAGCATCTGTTATGTTTTGGTGGAAGAAGTACTAATATTACGTAAAAGTAGTTATACCACAGTATAAAAACACTCTGTCCTGTTAAAGTATATGCATTCAAAAGTACACTGTTGCCCATAAAGTTGGAATAATTTTGTCTTCAGACACATTCCTCTTTTTATTTCTGTTTATACACATCAGGTCAACTGTGGTTTAATTTTCACTACTTGGAAGAGTATATTACATTTAAATAATAAATATTACATTTCTGTTTGATAATATCATACTGTATGATTTTATTACTGGATTATAATTAGTGATGTATGAATAATGATGATGTATGAATTCTGTTAATTGATAAAGAAAGTTACCGTTATTTCCCACCCTTAAGTAGTCATCATACAAATTATTGTGAACAGCTCTCTAAATGTATAAATCAAAACTTTTCCATATCTTTTCAAAGGTTAGCATATATTATTTTTTTAAATTACAATAGTACATTTGTTCATTGATACATTTTGCTGGACCATTAGCTATAAAAATGCCCCATTGGTATCCATTGTATCTTCTGTCACACACAGAACATGGTGATTTTAACGGCAAAAAATATTTATTTACATTGATAAACATCTCTTCAGCAATGGGTACAAACTTATTTACACTTCTGAGGCTGCAAAACAATGATATATTGTGTTTACAGGTATGCATGTGTCATGTCACCGAGCTGTCAGCTCACACGGCAGTCAAATAAAACCAGAGATCTGCACTTTCTGGGTTTGTCGTGAATAGTAGGAAAGGAAAAATAAAATAACTGAACTGTGAATACTTACATAGGATGTCAAATCTATTAAAGCTGCAGTGCTGGTGACTTTATCATCATCAATAACATTCGTTCCACCTCTAATCTGTGCTGAAATCGTGTATGAAAAGTGCTTAAAAATAAAGTTTGACTGCCTGATAAGCAAACAGTTTATATAAAATTATCCCTGCATCGTAGCCTCTTACGACACCGAGCAGGTGGAGGACTTGGGTGGCTGCTCCGGGATGTAGTCACGTCGCAGGTCATTGGGCAAAGAGCCGTCGGCTTCCCAGACTGTGAGCTCCCCGTAGATCCCCATCTCGATCATTTCCTCCTGCCAGGGGATAGAGATGTTCCCAGAGGCAAACTCATCAAAAAACTTCCTGTCCTTGTCTTCCACCTGCACGCCTTTAACCGTGGAGAAGGCCCCGACGTCGCCAATGCTCTTGGCATAAACTCTCCTGGAGTCTGGCACAAAAGGAGGTGTGAGGATCCCTGTGGAGAGAGAACACAGGAAGATGTTGACATCAAGCACTGTGTTCTTATTTTCCTTTCTTTGTCTTTTACTACATAATCTACAATAAGATCAATAAATAAACTTCAGAAAAAACAATATCATGACAGAGAGAATGTGTATTTTGTGTAACGACTGATTTGTCTGTGTCTAAAACTGACCTGCGTTCAGTTTCCTCCAGTTGATCTCGCTGAAGAAGGGATGCATCCTGAGCTCGTCACATGATCCATTCTTGAAGCCGAACCTCTTGTCGACCTCTTTGACCAGCAGACCCTCGCAGATGGACCGGGCGTTCTCACTGAAGTTCTCTGGATACACCACTGCATCATTCAGGATTCGCTTCTTTACCACCTTTTTCTCCACCTTCAAAGAGCAGAAGAGATTTGTACATTAGTTTGTACATAAGTTTGTACATTTAAAACCTGCACATGTCGTATAAGTCCAACTTTAACCATATTCACACTTCTCTTCTTCATTTACCTGCACAGCTCTTACTCAATATTTATCGGCAGGACGTTCAGGTACCTCAAAATTTGAGTGTTGGGAAATGGAGCGAGAGTCTGAACCACAAAGCTAATCTTAGTATATAAAATAGTTAGTTAGTAGTGCCCAGTGAGTACTTTTACATTTTATACTGTAAGTACATTTACTAATACTTGTGTACTTTAAAACATTGAATGAATTTACTCATAATAAAGTATTTTTATAGATAGATATTATTACATTTACTTAAGTAAAAGAACGCTTCCACCACTTGTTAAATGGAGGTCAGAGCATCTTATTTTACAACAGTATCAGCATCAGGCCACAAGTGGGCAGAGATGAGCCATCAGCTCTTAAAAAAACTGCTATTGTGTTATCACACCGGTTTAGTAAAAGCTGGTTTAAACATCACATGACAAAGAGAGTTAAGACTGTGAGGAAAGAGGCAGAAACAAAAACACACAATCTTTTAAAAAGAGTTAAAAACGTTGAGTGAGATACAACTTCATACACAGTGTATTTACCTTCTCTCCTCTGGCCCTGAAGGGTCCTTTAGCAGCCATAAACTCATACAGAGTGACGCCCAGAGTGAAATAATCTACAGAGTAGTCGTACTCTTCTCCTTTCAGCAGCTCTGGAGCCATGAAACCTGCAGATGAGAGAAAAGAGATCCATTTCCAATTTAAACTGATAAACAGATAAAAAACATACTTTTTGGAAATTAAGTAAAGCTAATCTGTACAAATATTGTACCCCTTTAAACTAAAATCCTGAGATCAAAGAGTCAAGATATCACATTTTACTCTATTAGGATGGTCTATGGAGGTCTGGTCAGAGCTAAATCTGTGATTTCAATGTTTGATTCTTCAGATTTTAAAACATTTAGTGTCAGAAAATATCCATTAAAGACGGAAAGAGGACCTCACTGTCCTCAGTGGCAGCTATAGCCGTGCTGGCTACAACAGTAAATGCCACTTACATGGTATTCTATTAAAAAACGCTCTGAGGGGAGGCATTCTTCATAATGAGTACCTAAATACTTAAACTCGTGTACTCAAGTACAATTTTGAGATACTTGCTAACTACTACTAACCGTATTTCCATTCAATTTTGTACTTTTTACTCCACTACACATATTTTATACCGTTATTTACGAGTTATTTTGCAT
This sequence comes from Argyrosomus regius, assembly GCA_946959425.1. NCBI lineage: Eukaryota > Metazoa > Chordata > Actinopteri > Sciaenidae > Argyrosomus > Argyrosomus regius. Next base: position 22,819,366 of record OX336882.1, read on the forward strand.
GTTTAGATATAATAAGACAAAAGATTGGGGCGGCAGCAGCTCTGCCGTAGGGATTTGGCGTGGGAACCAGAGGGTGGGTGGTTCAAGTCCAGTATGGACCAAAGTATAGAATGTGGTCTGGTAGCTGGAGAGGTGCCAGCTCACCTTCTGGCCACTGCCGAGATGCCCTTAAACAAGGTACTGAACCTCTAACTGCTCCCTGGGTGCCACCCTGTGTGGCTGTCCATCTCTCCACAATTGCATATCTATGGAGCCCTTTGTGTGTATGTGCAGGTTGTATTTTGGGTAAAAATACATGTAAAAAAAACTTGAATTAAAGTATCTATTCTATAACCAACAAATAAATTATGATGTTTAGATTAAGTAGATATTTATTGATTCCCTGGGGAAAATTCACAAAGTACATCGTAGATAAAGTTTATAAAGTAGTTACAATTAGCCACATCTTTACCAGCTTCAACATTAAACTGATGTACACAGTGATGCATAAATAATTTGAATCCAGTATCATAATATACATTATTCTGATATGGTCCATTCTGCATAATGAGTACTTTTACTTTCGGTACTTTAAGTATATTTTATGATTTTCCACACTGTGGCATTTCTACTTTGACTTAAGATCTGTGTCCTTCATCCACGACTGAGTCCAGTCATTCAGGTAACACTGGTAGGTTGTAATGGCAGCTGTACAGTCTGCACACTGTAGTTTGTGGTATTACCTGGGATAAGGTAAATGTCATATATTAATTACAGAGTGAGAGTAAATGCTGTAGAGCTGTTGGTTTTGTAGGTGTGGGCCTTGTTCACAGATCCTGCTGTAAGCCACGACCAGGTGAATGTCAGTGATTATTGTTTCGACTGTACCTGGAGTCCCAGCGTAGCCCTTGATTTTAAACTGGTCTTCAGCCAGTTCCACAGCCAGACCAAGGTCGGAGATACGGACGTTACCTGTGAGAACAAACAAAAGGGTAAAGTCAAGAGCTGTGCGCGTCACAGATATGAATGTTGACGTCTCTGACTCGTTAACCTGTAGCAGCATGATGGCTGAAAGACGTCCTTGTGTTAGAAGTAAGACACAGAGTGTTCTGTAGGTGTGAAGTGTGTGTTTGTACAGACCAGCATGTGTGTGTTTGTATGTTTTGACCTCAGGAGGCCAAGAATAGGACATATTATAAAATATCAATTTATATAAGTCAAGGTGAGGGGCCATAATTCCATTAAAGTAAAATCACAAATGTATAAAAGTACATGCCTGTCTGCTAATGTGAAGCCCATTGACAGAAGTTTAGGAGTTATATTTGATTCAGACCTCAGCTTCGAACCACATATCAAAAATGTCCTCCGGTCTTGTGTCTTTCAATCCTCTCACACACATACTGTACATGGACTCATTTTCTCTAGACTAGAATATTGCAACTCCCCCCTCTCTGGCATCAACCAAAAGTTACTCTCTTGCCTCCAACCCAATCCCGGCTTCTCTCCATTGGTTTGTTTTAGAATTGATTTTAACATTTTGCTGATCACCTTTAAAGCACGTCTAGGTCTGGCATCATGAGCCAGTTCACAGCCTTGGATCCTCAGGTGGGGCTCTTCTGGCCGGTCCAATGTCAATTTTTAAATGTAAAAGTGACTGTGTTTTTTGTCATCAGGGCCCCTCATGGCAACAACCTGACTGAGGAGATAAAGCTATTTTATTAATTCATTTATTTATCTTTTTTTATGGCCTTTATTCTTTTGCCATTAGCTATTGTTCACATCATTGTTTTCCCTCTTCCATGTTCTTAAATTTTATTTTTGTCTTTCTTTGTTTGGCTTCAGTATCTGGCTGAACTGCCTGTTTGTTTTGTCTGTCCAAGTACTTCATAAACTCTGTTTTTAAAGGTGCTATATATACATAGATATAAACTCTTCTTCTTCTTCTCAGTAGTAGTAGTAGTAGTGGTGGTGGTGATAGTTGTAGTAGTACATCTGTTGTAGTGTTTGCAAGTGAATGTGGGTTTCAGTGAAATCATTTTCAAGGAATAGTTTGACGTTTTGGTAAATGCAATTAACAGGCAACATTAACACCACTGCCATGTCTGTGTGGTAATAATGAAGCTGGAGCCAGGAGATGGTTAGCAAAGTGGACATTAGCATAAAGACTGGAGGACAAACCCTAGCTCTGCTCAATACTCCAGGAAGTCGCCCTGTAAACCCTCAATTTAACAAAGGAAATGTAACTAACTAAGCTAACTTTTGCTTGCCTCAAATATATTTAACAGATAAACATAAGAAACACTCTAGACAAAAAAAAGCAATTTTCCAAACCTGTCAAACTCTTGTTTTAATTAAATATTAGAGTGGTCCAAAACTGAGTATCCCATAAATCACTGAACTCTGAGACAAAATATAGATTAGTCAATATGAATGTATATATCACATCTAAATTGTTAAATGAGCTGCAACTGTAGAGTTACATTACAGTCACATGAATTACCAACATCACAACAACAACTATGAGAAAAGACTTCAGGCTGCACTTCAGGACCAAACCCGAGAGATTACATCTTTCTGTTTGTTACATGAGTGTCTGACCTTGATTATCCAGCAGCACATTCTCTGGTTTGAGGTCTCTATAGATGATCCTCTTCTGGTGGAGGTGCTCCAGGCCCTGGATGATCTGAGCAGCGTAGTAACAGGCCCGCGGCTCCGCAAACCCCGGGTTGTCCTCATCCACATTATAAATGTGATACCTAGTGGCAAACGAGGGAGGACATTTTGCTCCAAATATGATAATTCTAGTATAATTACATGTTTATGCAAGAAATAAACTCATACATGACATGGAGAAACCAAACCTAATTTAAATGCACAGTCCCTTTATTTAATGTGAATTCTTAATATTGAGTTTCTTGGACTCCTTTGGCAGCGCCTGAGAGGATGTAGGATCAAAGGTAGAGACTGAAATAGATGTTGTGGTCAGTGCGTTATTGAGTGAAGAGGAAGAAGAAGATCTAACCTTAGGTCTCCTCCGTTCATGATGGTCATGATGAGACACAACTCTGTTCTTGTCTGGAAGGCGTACGCCAAAGAGACAATGAACCTGCTGTGAACTCGTGCCAGGATCCTTTTCTCCACCATCGCCCCCTACAGGATGGGAAAGGACAGCAGACATGATGTGATACTTAGGCAACAATTTAAGTTACTTTTAAAGGCAGCTAACATTGATGGTGTGTTTGTTGAAGTGTTGTGGGTCTGGGCCAACCTAATTAAAATATCTTACAAGTGATTGCATACAAAGATGGCTGCTCAGCTGGAAAATATTGCATGTTATCAGAAAAACGAGGCTAAGCAAGTATCAGTACTTCAGCCGCACTCTCATTATTGAGTGTTAATGAGTCGTAGGACAACATTGTCAGTGTGGTGTACAATGTGCAATTTAGTTTCGGCAGTGTGTAGCTGTCTGTTTCTCCCATAACAAATATTATGCCTGTACTCAGTGTAACTAGCATTACATTGATCATGTTGTATCGAATAGAATTTGAGCAACCTGCTACACCAGCATCAATACATATAGTAGAAAGAGTTATACAGAGGGCATATTTCAAACATTTGTTTAATCTGTCATGACATGTAAACAAATTTCAGAGGCACTGATGTTATAGTCATCTTGAGAAGACGTTTAGGAAATCCACTCATTTTATAAGCATGGCAGGATCTGTGCTTTATAAGGAGATCAAAATGTTCCAATGCTGAAGGCACTAATCATATAAGCCGAAGGTGCCGAACGACGTCTGCAAGGCTCCATCTAGTTACTGACTGTTGTTTAGACAAAGGATTACACAGTTACTGGTCATAGAAGGCCCGTAGAGGCAAACTAGACTACAACTGCACAAACTGCAAACTGAGTAATAGTATTGTGCAGCTTGTAGATCCATAATCTAGCAAACCTCTGTTGCATGTCCAGATTTTTGCTCTTTCTCTGGTGAGATCTGATCTGATTCCTTACCTCATAACCTTTTCTCTTCTTTAACCTCTTCTTGTTGAGCTTTTTGCAGGCATACAGTTTCCCCGTGGCCTTCATCTGACAAGCAGACACTTCCCCAAAACCCCCTTTCCCCAATATACGAAAATCCAAAAACCAATCCTCTTTCATGGGCTGCATCTCCAACCACTTCCACTGCAGAAATCTTTTCAGATACATGCTCTCCAGGAAGAAAGCGTAAGGCACTTCCTTGAGAAAGTCCATCACACTGTCCATGGTCTCGTTGAAAAGATCATCCCCAGCCTCTTGGTGTTTCTCTTTGACCTTTGTGATGCCGTTTTCTGGAAGGAAGGGACAAAAATACTCGGCATCAGGCTCCATGTACTGGGAAATGATCTTGCTCGCTTTGTTGACTCGATCTTCATCTTCAGCCATGTTGTATTCCTCAATATCTTTCCACAGGTGACAGGGGCCTTTATACTCATTGTTGGTGTCCAGGAACTCCTGGAAGAGACGTTTGCCAATGGGCTGCTCAACACAGACTGTTTGAAAGCCCAGGTCTAAAGTCTCCTGCAGGCCTTCACATACTGTGATGTGAGGCAGCTTGAGGCGGGAGTGGTACTTCTTGTCTCGGTTAGGGTTAGTTCCATCATTACCCCCGCGGGCTGAGATGTAGGCATAGTTGGCCACAAGTGTGGTCATGCCACTATCGTCCATCATGATTGCGGCAAAAAGTGAGCAAAATCTACAGAGAGAAAGTGTTACAGGGAGGCCAACCTGTGGAGATGAGGCCCAGATAGCAAAGAAAATAGGAAAATAGCAGGGAGGCAGATGATATTAGACTAATTCCCAGATAAGAGCAAGATGTGATGTGAATTCCTTCTTCCTCCAGCGCTACAGAAATAAAGAATATCGTACACCTAACCACGCTGCAGACAGCCAGTGTTTCCCTCAACGAGCCTATCACTAAACCTGAGTGTCCCTTCTATCACACACATGCAGATCTACCTGACTCATCACCTTTCCCCAAGGGGATTTACCCAGTCGGTAACTCTGTAATGCTTTATCCTGCGCTAACCCATGGCCTTGTGCATGCTGTAGAAGAGAACACAAAGACTTAGGAAACATGATGGAGAGAGAAAAAGAAAATGAAAAAATGAAAATGAGAGAGGGAGAGGAGGGATACATGTGGTATGCATGTAGTCGGCTGGTAATGACAGGAACGCAGTGACGATGAGAGATAAATTGGCACAGCGGCCACTGTCACAGAGAGGAATGAGAGAAAAGACAGAAGTCCATTAGTTAACATCTGCAGAGTTCTCTCTTCGTCTTACTTAAGCAATTTTAAACTTCTATCTCTTGTTATAACCCTCTACCAGAAGGAAATGTATTCAGTCTCAAAACAAAGTGTAGAGGGGACATTCATAGCTTTCAATAGTGTATATAAGCATGTCACAGTGTGATATAGATATATGAGACAGATAGCATTAAAAAGCAGAAGCCTGAGGCATTTCATATGTCATCTGTCTCTCCGCTGTATTTCCACTCAGCACATTAATGTTAAATATATATATATATATATATATATATATATATATATATATATATATATACACAATATGATAAATGTTTTAAAATGCCTATTATACTAAAATACTAAAATAAAGACAATCAATTAATCACTCGATACACATAAAAATGACAATCAATCATCAACTGTTTATGTTGTTTTTCAAACGAGACTACAGTCATGCTAGCAGCTCTGTGAAGTAGCACAAACCTGTGCTTTGAGCTAAATGCTAATGTCAGCATGCTAACATGCACAACAATGAACATGCTGCAGAGCAGCCATTGCTTAATTATTACTTATGGAAGATGGTGAACATGTTTACCATGTTGATCGTCTTAAGTTATGCACCCCTCCAAAACAATCCATTGTCAGGGGGTCATGAAGAATATGGTTCTGGCAGTTGGACAAAACAAGCAATTTGAAGATTTCACCCCTGGCTCTGAGATCTTTTTGACAGGTTAAATTATATACATTGACATTGTTTAATCTTTGATAACATTGTTACAGTATCTACCCTTTACAATTTCTTCTTCATGACACTGGCAAAAAAGTACAATGTTTCAAGCCCAAATTGGCTCTTATGTAGGTAAAATGATGATAAAAAAAATGATGATGTGCCAATCACTTAAATCTGATAAAATCAGATACAGCCTTTCACCTTGACTGTTGTCATTAGTACCCAACATGCCTGATTGTTCAAGGTGATCCTGAGGTTTCTCCATGGAGTGAAGGGCGTCGTTGCTGAGGAAGAAAGTTTACCTGTTTCTACGTCGGCCCACCTCAGCTTCCCTGCATGCCCACCTTATCTTGGCCTTATAAATAGTGAATAAGAGATAAGACATACATCACACTCTGGAGCGAGGTCCAGGGAGTGACTTTTAGCTTTTAACTGTGAAAGAGAATGAGACAAGAGACGGGACAGTAGCACAAACCTGAAAGTGATCTTTGGGGAGGGACAGGAGAGAGGAGAAACATTAAGGGAAGAAGAGACGTAAAAGTTAGAGTTAAGTAAAAGAACAAAAAGGTCTGCTGTGGATCCTGGTCAGCGCAGAGATTCTTCATGGCCGCCTTGAAGGAGAAGAGGACTTGTGGGCAGCGATGTGAAGACTTTGGCCGTTTTATCTGGAACTCCGACGATGGGACGTTGATGGGAAGGACTCCAGAGAAATGGGGTAGGAATAACATATTAACTCATTAACCTCACTACAAGATTAAATATTAAGATATTAAGAAGATAATAAGATTTGCTCAAATGAAAGATTCAGACTTTTATAAAATCTGTCCCGCCCAGGTGTCCAGCATATCCAAAATTTCCTTTTTTTGTTTCCAGACAATGTTTTCTTGCTGCTCTAATAGTTCTAATAGTAAAGGATGTCTTCACAGCCAGTGGCAAATCAAAACTATTTTCAATGTATACATACGATATGAGCAGAGGTGAAAGGAATAGCGCTACTCCAAAAGAAATATATTGCATTGCAAATAAAAGTACTGCGCTCAAAATGTTACCGAAATCAAGTATTTAAGTATAAACTGTACCTAAAGTTATACTTTAACTACTCATCATCTAGCTCTTAGTGTTATATTATTATGAATTATATTAATAGATTGTTATTACTATTATCAAAGCGTAATGTGTTAATGTGTAAGCAGCATTTAAATGTTGTAGCTGGTTGGGGTGATGGGATTTTGAACTACTTTATACATTGTTAGGTAGTTTCTAATCTATAACAGGTATTTTGGAGAATCACAATAAATACAGTGAGAGAAAGAGAAAGTACTGCAAAAGTGAAGATTAAAAAATGTATGTAGTAAATGTACTGCAGTACTACTACGTACCACATACTCTGTATGCGTGTGTGCCTTGGTGACAAACACATCATGTACTTGTATGTACCATTCTCTGTGACTTTTTCTGGCCTTTCAGTATCACCATAGTGAGGTGTATGTTTGTAGCATGTGGGCAGAGTGAGATAAGCCTGCTGTCGTGTGATTGTCAGAGTCTTTCCCCTGTTATTTGATCTTACAATCAGATTAAACTGAACTCATATCAGCACAGGACACCATGACCTCTGCAAATGTAGACACGCACCTTCGCAGCCCTCCTCTGTGTCATGAGTGTTTTCCCATTAAGCACAATTACTTTGCTGGCGTATCCTGTAAATACAGGAAGGATTATTTTATTGCTGAGGTTAAAAAATGTCCACAACAACTATCAAGACACGATTTTACAAAACCAGAGAGACAGTAGGACAAAAAAGGTGAGTCAGTTATTAACATGTAACTCTGTATCACTCTCTTTTCTTCACAGTGTATATCAGTCTGTATTATGTGGCCTTCTACGTGGTGATGACAGGCCTCTTTTCTCTGGCCGTCTGGACCCTCATGTACACCTTGGATCCGTACGCGCCTGACTATCAAGATCGATTAAAATCACCGGGTAATACAACAACAACAACAACAACAACAATGATGATTTATATTAAACCTCACCTTTACCAGCTCTGTGTTTGCTTGTCTGTTCAGGGGTAATGGTGTGGCCGGACACTTACGGAGAGGAACAAGTTGAAATCACCTACAACACATCAAACAAGGAAAGCTGGATGAAGATGACCAAAATCCTTACAAAGTTCCTGCAGCGTTAGTATTCACTTACTTGACTCTGTTAGACAATCACCTTATTTTTAACAAGATCAAACTTCAAAACAAGACTTCTAAATCTTTTGTTCTGTTTCTCTCCTTCAGCCTACAACGAAACAAACCAACTCGAATATAACAACTATACCTGCACGAAAGGAAAGTACTTCTTTCAAAACTTCAAACCCACTCCTCACCACACCAAGCATGCATGTCCCTTCACGCAAAGCATGCTGGGACATTGCTCAGGACTTGAGGACCCAACCTTTGGCTACAACTGCTCCATGCCTTGTGTCATCATTAAGATGAACAGGGTATGTTTAACTATAAGTATCTTGGATCTTGCAGTACATAAAAACATTTTAATCACATTAAATAACAAATATTCTGTTTCATCTTTGCAGATTATTGGCTTTCTGCCTACTAATCACACTGACACTCCCCCATACGTCAACTGCACTATTCTGGTGAGCAACAACTGCATATACTGATTTTAACAGCATGCAAGCAAGAATGATCATAATTGATGCAACACAGGCAGAGATATGCTAACTTCTAGTCCCAGTATGGGCCAAGATAAAAACAACAACACTGAACTCCTACATTTCCCATGATGCTACTCTTTTCATTAGGCCCTTCTTTCAAACTAAAAAACATTTTGCTTTGTGCCATTTTCTCAGACTTGATGAAGTTCCTTCATGTAAAAAAATCCCAATAAATATGATTGTTTTTGCGTTTAGGACGGACATGAAAATGTGGAAAAAATTGAGTATTTCCCAAACAAGGGAATTATGGATCTCTCTTACTTCCCTTACTACGGAAAACTGGCACAGGTGAGCAAGTAAAACACACAAACACTGAAAAACACCACAACAAGATAGGTTTGTGTCACTAAAATGTCCTCTGGAAGAGAGGAACAACTGGACAAAGTGGACAATGGTTCACCAAACACTTGAGTTATGCACATAAGGCCGAACTTTCAACTGTACTAAAACATTTATGGTGCATATACTGCACCTGAAAACTAAATTACTACAAACAGGTCAAAAACAGTCAAAGTTTAAGAGTTCAACAAACAGATTGAAAAATTGTAACTCAAGTTATTAATATTTAACTTAGGAATTAAATATAACATAACAGTTAGATGAAAAGATTGATGCATGTCACGTCTGTATGGTAAATATGTATTTGCAACAAGCAGGTGGTTAGTTTAGCTTAGCTAAGGAGGAAACAGCTCGCCTGGCTCTGCCTACCATCAGCTCTACAATCAAAAAATAAAAATTACAGTTACAGTTAGCAAATTCCTGTAATCTCTGTGTAGTGCAGTCTCACTGTGATGACAAGACCTGTCAGATTTATGAGAGCCTGGCTGGCTGTTTCCACCTGTTTACATTCTTTATGCTAAGCTTAGCTAAGTTAATGTCTGGTAGCAATAGCTTCATATTTAATGAACAGATATAAGAGTGGTATTAAACTTCTTATCTGACTCCCAGCATGAAATCAAACTACCGTATTTCACAAAATGTTGAATTATACCTTTAAGTTTCATCATCATGTCACAGGAAAATAGAAAAATAAAATAAATCAAACACACAACAGTAACCAACAGTCTACATTGTCTCCTCCCTCCTTTTCTTCAGCCTACTTACGTGAACCCGTTGGTGGCTGTTCGGTTCAGCCTGGTCAAAGAGAGGTCAGCTAAGATCCAGTGCAGAGTGGTCTCCGACAAGATCACCTATGAGAACTTCTACGAACCGTATGAGGGAAAAGTAATCTTCTACCTCAAAGCACTGAAATGAGAAACAGAAGGTTCTCACATATCCCGTAATCATGTTTGTTGATATCAAAGATAGATCAGGTGTCTACAGATCAATAGTGACTAATATTTTACAACATTTAAACCGCTTGTATTCAGGCCCATTTGTAAATCTCTGTGCTGTGTGGAGTGTTTATATCAACATGATTTTATCAGAGTGATTCAGGAACTTTTCTATCATTTGATTTTACCATGACTACTATTATTGTGCTAACAACTTTAACCTCTGTCTGCATGTCTCCTCCTCTCCCCTCTTCAAACTCAAGAAAGTAGACACAAAGATCTGAAAATGTCAGAGAGTCAGCTCGATTATTGAGGTGGATTAAAAACAATGCAGAACATGTTTGTACAAGTCTTTCTCAATAAAAACTCTTTCCAATTTTTGTTTGCTCTCAAGACTATTTGTTCCCAGCACAAGATTTAGTTATTTATCTGTTATAAAGCTCACAAATCACAAAAATCTATTCAGGTACAGTCTGTAGAGTATTTGTAAGTAGCTACTGCCGCTAATAGGATGATGATGGTGATGAGGTTTCTCATAAATCTGCTGACTGCAGAGTTTGTGGGTTATCAGCTTAGACAGTTCAGGTCTGTCGAAGGGTCTAGGTCATTACCAGTAGCAGGCTATAAAAGGCTGCCAATTTCCACCAGAAGTGGCTTCTATCAGGAACACACTTTGCCCGTGGTCCACGGTATTTTTCAGTCTTGTAATGTCTTATTGTTGGTGAAATAAAAGCATCTGGTTGGTCTGCACCTGTACCTGCCTCAAGCCTCCTGCTTTCCAGCCACTACACAGCAATTCAACAACTCATAACTCTTGATGGTCTGATGGAGGCAAGCCTTGAAACTCCAGAAGGTTTGGTGATGTGCCTGATGAAAACACATAAAATCTGATGTGACAGGAGAGGAAATTGAGTAGCAGACATGGATATTAAACTCACAGTTCTTGAATAAAATGTTGAAACATAAAAAAAGGGTAAAATTGTTTAGAAATATTGCTGAACTTTTATGAGTGCCATTATAGACAGCAGGTAGACCACCTGCTCGTCCTATTATTCTTTGTTGAAGTAGATACGGTAGATGCATCCCCAGTGGTCAGCCATGATTCAGTGATCAGAAGGAAGTCACTGTTGTTGTATCCTATAAAGTCGTGACACAAGAAAGATTTAACTTAAAAGACAGAAGACAGAATTATGATGAGGACCTGGTAAATTCATGTTTCCCCAGAAACAACCTACAACCTAAGAACAGAGAAGAACAAATCAATACTTCTTATTTTTAATAAATAAGTGTCTTAAACAATTTAAAAATACATGAACATTTTGATGAAAACAGTATTTCTTTGAGTCTGGACGCATCAGTCATGGCCACCAACAAGTATGTAAACTCAAACCACTGAACAAAGCAAAGAAAAACACACCTCTGTGTTAACATACTGCAAAAGGAAACATAAACCAAATCAATTCATGTACACAGCTACATACATACTTTTACATTGCACATTATGGAAGATAAGACGAGGACATGAACAGCATGAAATGCCACAGAGGCACCCTCCCCCAGTTTAGTGCAGAGCAACATTGAGCAGGCACGTAAGTTTTGACATTCAATGGTAACTAGTGCAGGATTTTTCTTTGAATGCAACATCAGTAAATAAATTCAGATGAGTGTGTTCAGTTCAGTTCTTGTGAGCTGCTGTCTAATATTTCATTATCTCCATTTATAAGTTTTCCTAATGTGGAATAGAGATTACACAAAATCGACAAGAATGGAGAGACAAAGAAACAGTCTCTGTAAAAAGTTATTGTAGTTTTTAGGTAACACTAACAGTGTCACCACACCTATATTCACAGTAGTACAGTGATCAGAATAAACTACAAGTATCATGTATTAAATACAGCAGGTTTGCACTTCAGTAAGAATCCAAATGTGCAATAATCTTAATTTGAAGTTAAAAAGGCTGAAATGTGAGAATGGAGACAATTTTAAATCACACACAAAGATCTATGAAAAAAGGAAACACGATATGAAGTTAAACCTTCAGATTTGGTCCCTGTGATTGTTACAAGGAAATGGAGAAACCTGGGGTTGAAAGTGCGGACACGACCGCAATATAAAAAAAAGAACAGGTCCAACAAAATCATTCATAGAGCTGGTGGAGAGCTTTTCTTCATGAGAAAGTGCATTAAAATCATCAGGACTGGAAGGATATCAAGTACTTGTGCTATCAGGCAGGTGTGCTTCCTATCAAGGATTGATAAAAAAAACCCTTCTACAGTGTCAGTACCTATAGACACTGGTGAGGAGCATGGATAGTCCAAATGTAACAGATGATATACAGTAGAAGAGGCATTTATCAAGAAGTCAAAATGTAGCTGCTACTGCTGATGAAGCAGTAACTGAGTCTGTTGAATAAAGAAGAAGAAGAAGAAGATTTGGTCCAACAGGCTGCGTCATATCATTGTTTGCGTTCACATGGAAGTCGTTCTGAACGGACAAATAAGACTTTGACGTCTGCTTCTCGTGATGCTGCTGCTGGCTTTGTTACACTGAGTTACACTGGGAACCTTTTTTGGCCTTGAAGCTGGTCCGGTCATGTGATTGTTTTACGTTCGGCCCGAGGAACCCATCTGTGTGTGGTGACTCTCCACAGCACTGGTGCCAGTAACAAACTCAACGTGGTGACACTGAGAACCAGCAGGTACACCTGAGCAAAGAGAGACACTACATATTAGTTATTATTACCTTATATGTCTATGTGTACGGATGTAGCTTTTTCTAGCAGAAAACTATCTATGAGCTGCAAATATGATGACAACAGTAATTTAAATATTTTTTTTAGAGTCAAAACAATTTGACTGTCTGATTGCCAACAGTTTCGATATTTAAATAATCAGTACAGTGTTTAATCCAGCAAAAATGGCATTTATTCTCTAAGTGGAGCATCTCAAATGTGAAGATTTGCTGCTTTTTCGTGGTTATTATAAGTTTAATCTGAATATTTTTTGCATTTAGGGATGTATGTGTCACCATGTCATGTCTTCCTGCAGTCAGAAGAACTTGGTATTTTACTGATCAAACAATCTAAGAGCACTTTTCAAAACAAAGGTTACAGAGTGCTTTAAAGCAGCAAAGCAGAAAATTAAAATAATAAAATCAATGATAATAAAAGCAAAAAGAAATTAACTGAACTAGAATAAAACAGATTAAACAAAATTTGTACTGAATATAAAAATGGATCTAAACAGTTAAATAACTGTCACTGACCTCTCTGGAGATGATGCCAGCACGACGTGCACGGCTGCTCAAGACGAAGGAGAATTCGCTGACCTGAGCCAGACCAGCTGAGACAATCCACCGTATGTGTCGAGAGCCCGGAGGCAAGATCGCCGACAACACCAGTACGGCCATCACAAACTGGAAGAAAAGGAGAAGTAAGATAGAGTAAGGAGGAAGTGAGAGTGTGGCAAAGGTGAAGAGAAGAGAGGAAAGTGCTCTACCTTCATTATAACGAGCGTCAGCGTTAGCACCAGCAGAATGGTGAGTTCATACAGCACGAATGTCGGGAACACGTGGAGACCTGCAGCGTCACACAAACATACCAGATCAGTCTCACTGTAGACGGTACAAACATGATAATAAATCTGTCGCAATTGTCATGCTGGATCTGACCGATAGAGGCGAAGAAGATGATGGCGAGGAAATCTCTGATTGGCTCGATGCATCCCATGACCTCCGTGGTAACCATGTGACCCTGTGTGGACAGCAAGGCGCCAGCCAGGAAACAGCCCAGCTCCATAGAAACATCGAAAAACTCTGTCACCTACAGCGCAAGTCACCAAGAGAAACAGCTTTATCATCACAGGAGGTTAAATAATACGACATTTGTAGAGAAATGCAGGAAAGTTAAAGCACTGACAGGACAGCTGTTCTTCTTAAAATAAACAACTAAAAACAAAATGCGTACCGTCAGCATGAAAAAGACAAAAGCTGCCATCCCCAGCACCAGGATCTCCTTGTTGCCTTTGCTCTCAACATGTAATTTCTTGTAATAAGGGCCAATCAGGAATGATTTGAGTAACAAACACAGCAGCAGCACAGCAGCCAGAGAGACCAGGACCTGGGCCAGGAGGTATAGGACGCGGAGACTTCCAAACAGGAAGCTGTGTTTTACAAAAAGACAGATTTAAATAAGCTGTGTGTGTGTGTGTGTGTGTGTGTGTGTGTGTGTGTGTGTGTGTGTGTGTGTGTTTGGTTTGGAGAAGACACATGCAAAGAACAAAAAGACAAACTGACCTGTCCAAGTCTCCACTCTGTGCCTGGATCAGAGTCGGCATGACAGCGATGAAGAGACCGAGCTGAACATCTTGCATCACTAACATCCCAAGGAGAACACTGCTGTAGTCCAGATCGCCTATCTCACACACAAATGTTGCATGTTGTCTGTGTGGTACTTCAGTTGCCCCTCAGAATAAAGCCTCTTTGTATTGGTTAACAAGTCTGATTGCAACTGAAATAAAGGCAGCTTTCTTAATGTTTCCACATGCTTTGAGTATACATGCTACTTTATTACTAAAACAGCACATCCATGTTCATTTATGTGCACAGACGTACCTACGTACCTTCTTTGTCCCCTCTGCTCCCCCCTGCTAGGAAGCGAGACACTAGAGGAGTGCTGGACAGGGAGAGACAAGTGGAAATGAAGACAGTCTGGGTGGGTCGAATACGCAGGACTTGTCCCCACAACAAACCAGCTCCTATCATCAGCAGACTCAAGTAGCACGACCCCTGAACTGATGTCTTCCATACCTACACACATAAAACATGACACTAGTGTGAGTTTACTTTTCATGTATAGTCTTAAAAATGGATATTGTCATAGAGTTTTCATTTGAATCCTTGTTTACCTTTCGAAGGCGCTCAGGTGAGAACTCCAATCCCACCACAAAGAGAGTGAAGAACACACCGAGCTCGCCCAGAGTCTCCACCTGCACCATAGACTGCAGGACATAAAGACAGATGCTGACATGAACAACCAGCACACAAAGTAAAATAAGATGAGCTGTTGTTCTTAAAGTCCATTCTGACGTGTGCAAACACACACCTTGATGCTGTTAAGGCCAGAAGGACCGAGTAAGACCCCGCAGATGATATATCCAAACATGGGAGGAAGTCCGACCAGAGTACAAATCCAACCACAGGGCAGGGACAACATCACCACCGACACCAAGTCCTGCACGTACAGTACATGTTGCAAAAAACTGGGGTCAAATTTTGGTACAGGTTAACTCCTGAATAAAACAGGAGGAATGGAAGGAACAAACTGACCTTGATGAAATGATGATCCGCTCTCGGCATTGTGGAGTCTCGTGGTTTGGTCAGGACGTACTGGTTGTTCTGTGAGTCGATGAGCATGCTCAGTCCCAGGTCATCCTCCACTTCTTTCTGCCGGGACTTGTTCTTCCTCTTCCCTCCGTTCTCTTCGTCCTCCTCCACTCTCAACACCGCCTCTACATTTACTCCCTTCATCTACACAACAGCGAGTATGAAAGTGAGGCACAGTTTGATGTTTTGCTGAAAGAGCAAGTGTATTTGCAATCGCTTGATCGTGTAATGAGCTACTGTACCTGTTTGTTGTTGTCAAAGGCGTGCTCCTCGATTTCCTCCTCGAGTCGGTCTGCTGCCTTCCTGACGTCCTCCAGGATCTCATCCAGCATGGACAGAGTCTTGTTCTGGGCTAGAGCGCTCTTAACAGCCTCTTGCTGGTGCTTCTCAGCAGCCACCAGCTCCACATACTCCTGCTCTTCCTGAAGGGTGAGAACAAAACCCAGCAGACGGGTGTGTGTCAACAAGTTATACATAACATGTTAGCAGAGATGCACGTGGCAAGGAAACTTTCTCTCACATATTTTTATTGATTTGAATCACATGCACTACACAAATGTTCATAAAATGTATAGTTTTGTGCAGATCGATAAAACACAAACGTCCCTCCCCTCCTACTTGCCACATCTACATAACTCCTAAGGAATGTTGTTCCTGGAATATTGCAGGAAATCGCTGGAAGTCAGGTTTAGTAAATGCAAGATAAATAAAAAGATAGCAGGCATAAATAAATAAATAAAGTTAAATAAGTAATAACAGAAAGCGAATTCAGAGATTGACTGATACAGACTATATAAGTGACAGAAAGACAAGACGAGGAATACGCAAGGAAACTTAAAGATTACATACACTGGTCATAGCACACACTGATATAGCATACAACTATACATAATATTACTCTTGCCTTTGACACAGAGGTGGCCAAAATGGTTGAAATCAATATCATAATATTTATCTGATGTTGTCATGAGAAACGGGTCCAAAAATCACGTAAATTCAGGAAAATTCTGATATGAGCTTGTCTCAAGCTGAAACAATTATTCAATTAGTTGTTTTATCAATCATAAATCAACATTTTGTATTATTACAGTTGTTTAATGAAGCCAAATGGCAAATATTTCTGGTTCCACCTCTTCAAATGTGAATATTTGCTACTTGTATGTGATTTATATTGTTTTAAATTGAATATAATGTTCCAATCTTCGTTCACCTACACTGACTGACAGCGTGTCATCTCTCCTGAAACACTGCTGACCACTGCCCACCTTTATGGCTGCCTCCCTGAGGGCCTCCAGTCTCTGTCTGCTGCTCTCCTTCATGTTGACCACGTCCCTGTAGTCTCCCTGCAGCGCCCTCTGCAGGCTGTGCACCGCCTGAAACACCAGGTGTTCGCTCTCATTCAGCTCCTTCTGGAAAACCTCCAGGGTGTGAACCTGAACACAGACAGAGACACCATCAGTCATTAAACTGTAAAATAGCTGAAATGGATATTATTTTGAAACAGTAGACAAGAATAATTTACACATCTTTATCAGACAGACTATCGATCCAGATAACTGGAAAGAAACATCATTACTTGATTTAGCTTAAAATGTTTCATAGTATCATTATTTAATATGTTATATACTGTAAAACAAGAAGCTATTTAACCTGCCAAGTGTCTGGCCTTTATCTCATCAAGAGATGATTTTGGTACATAACGCATAGAGAAAATAATCTTTAGTTACAGCTCTTATCTCATCAGGTCATCTCCCCTGAAATATGAACATGTTGAGCCATTGTGCCAACATGAATGTGTCAACACAGAGACAAACAAAGACACCACACTGAAGAGTTGCAGACATTCTGTCTAGTTCCTGGTTTCTGGTACCTGGAAATGCCTCTCGGGGTCTGAAAGGGTCCGGTCTCGTCCAACAGCATCAGCAGCGGCTGCCAGCTTCTTGACAACAACATTCTTCTGACGCAGGAGACCCACCAGCCGCTTGCAGTTGCTGGCCACCCAGCTGTGGCCGTGCGTGGCCCCTTTGCTCCGATAAAGCTTGATGGCGTGCTGGGCCACCTGGTCTTTCTGCAGCACAGCGAGTGCCGCCGCTGTGCCGAGGCACAGCAGCCACCATACAACCTGCATCCAGACCTCTACTTCTGTCTTCACCCGAGGGTGGAGATCGATAAAGAGAAAGAGACCTACGAATGGAAAAAGGAAAGAGTAAGGGCACGGACGTATATAAAGATCAACAGAAAAACAATAATGAGGAGAGAACTACTGCTGATATTTTGTTGTGTTGTGTTTCCAAAGTCTGATATATCTTATTCCTCTATGCTGTACACCTCCATTGTTGTCCAAAAAACATCAGTGACTCACACAATTGCACTGGGTGCGTATACAGTGAACCTGAGCCTAAAAAAAAACACTATCTTATCAGAGTGCATCTGAAAATAGTCCCTAACAATTAATGTGTGAGTATTGTTTGCTAAAAATTCAAACTCGCCTCGCTGTGTTGGAATTTATTTAGGTCTACTTCCTTCTACTATACATCTACTTGCTTGGTGCTGAAAGCCACGGACAGGTTGGGGAAGTGGAAAAGTATTGAGAGACGGACTAACATATTGTTTGGTTTGGTATTTTCACGGGATTTGTTGATAATAATCAAACTGTAGACATAAAAGGAACTGCCAATCATAGCCTTAAGAGCTCATACAGCGACAGTATTTGTCCTAACATTTGATATAGATAATCTCTTCTGAAGTGAGCCTCTTGCTTTTGCTAAGTCATCTCAAGAGACAATTTAATCTTCAGCTGGAAAGCAGCTGTGTGTACACACCTGTGGCCTGCTTTGACTCGCTAATAGCACCTCGTCATGCTGTGTTAAGTGCAGATAACTTGACTGAGCATGTCACATACAGAATAAATTCCAGTAGTGCTCGCTGTTCTGTTTACACCTAATGTGACGTTGCATTTCTGTCTATGCTCGGGACACAAACTGTCCCCTAACCGGGACATCAAGTGCCTCCTTACACATTAATATTTCACTACGACCGCATGACAGCATGATGACCGAGTGCATTTAGCTCACACCCGAGCTGGACCGCACCTTTGTGAGCATGAGTCAAGCTGAGGAGTGTTTACTTTCCGAACTCCTTGTCTGTACTTCTGCCTGGACTGCAGCCACTCTGTAAAACGACAGCATTCATAAACAGTTAGGTGGATTCATCTATAACAAAAGGATCATATTTCATGAACTGATCATAACATTGGTCATGTTAGAGCTTAATCTGAAATGTAACTAGTAACTATACGTGAAAATAAATGAAAAGTAACATACAAGTACTCAAGTAAAATACATGGAACTCAACTGTAAGTGCAGATAGTTGGATAAATTGACTTTCTACCTCTAAGTTTTGACTGGTCACCATAAAAGTTATTCTACACTGATAGATGGGTGTACATATCTGCATACCAAACATGATGCCATCCCTACAACTAAAAGCCAAGAGTAACATCATCCAAAGCTGAGCACAAACCAGGAAATCGTGCCTCCAAACACATAGTACTCAATCACTTCAACTGTGCACATCAGTGTAAACAGATACATAAAGAAACACTGCAACTACCTGCGAAATATGTGCACTGTCCTGGCGTTTAACTCCACTCCACGACACGACTGAAGGAGAAGCAGAGGAAGAAGAAGAAGAAGGGAACAATCATGCTGTTGTACCGCACCACCACCACCGACACCCCTCCTCCCCTGCCACATAGCTGAAGCCAGCGTCGATGCAGGCAGGCAGGCAGGCGTTCACCAATTTACTTGGCGACCAACTTCATGTTTACCTCGACCTCCGACCGCTGCTAACATTATCCGTGCTAGCGATGGGATGCTAACGTTACGTCGCCCAGGTAGGTACGCTGCTGTTGGACTAATCCCGATAGAGGTTGGACTAGTTTGTTTTTAAGTGTGTATAAAGTTCAACCTGTTTTTGGAGCTGTAAGTAAGTAAAGCTAAGTTAGACCTCACATTCCTCCGAGCTGTCAGACCAGCCGCAGCCAGCTGAGTCCACACAGTCCTGTGACACCGCTAACACAGCAACAAGAGCCGCCGTGTGCGTTAACTTTTAACTTTTAACGCCGCTTTAACACAAACTGCAGCTGAAATTGAACAAGTACGACGTCGTTTTTTTTGTGTGGATATAATCGCGTCGATGTAACTTTGGTCCATTTTTTTTTTTTTTGATTACTTCCGAAACATCTTAATCAGCTTTGATATGGGAGTTGTAGTTTTTTTAAGATGTTATATGTTTTCTGTCAGGTGCACTCTGGTTAAATCAGTGTTAACATGTCTTGTACAGTATGCAGGTTCGTTAAAAACAACGTAGCTTAAATAAGTTAAAAGCTTCAGTTTCATCGACTATCTTGCTCTAAACCTACTTTTACATCTGGTGGTAACACACGTAGTTTGATATAAAGTTCAAATCTGATATTTTCCTTTTAAATTGATCTCAATAGAAACTCTTTGAGGACAAATAAACACGTTAAATCTCTTTTTGTAACGTACAAAGCTGTTAAGCAAAGTGTTAAAAACACAGGGCCTGTGCGATAACACTGGCTTACAGAACTACATTTCCCATGAGCCCAGAGGACCTACAGTAGCGCAGTTGTTGTCGCGCATGCGCACCGGAGGTAATTGGATATCAAGTGGGCCAAAACAGCGTGTGATAAAATGGTAGGTACGATTAAAGATGAGAAACCGGAGCAATTCTTTAGCTCCGTTAAACAAGTGCAAAAACCGATGCCGGCTGTCATTGACGTTAAGACGGGACACACCGATATGGGGGGTCGGGGTGTCCTCAGCCAAGTGTCGCATTGTCAGGGTGATGTGTGTCGGGAATATGAGGGAAATGGAAGGTCAGTTGTTGGTATTTTGAGATCGGACACCCGCACTTGCGGCACGTACCTTTCCCTTTTTGGTAACTCGCCTATGCTGCTGCCCCGGGTCAGGAGAGAGGAGCCTGCAGGATAAAAAAAAAAACGTCCCCTCCCTGGGATAACTGGGTCGCCAAAACACTGGCCTGTCACGGTGAATGTGCTGTTTGATCATCGGGTGGGTCAGGTCTGCAGTTCTGCAAAGATCCCCCCTCCCCACCTCCTCGATGACCGTGTAGATTAAATTAACCCGAGGAGGTATTTTTGTGAAGTAACGGAACATTGCGGTGAAGTGACAGTGTTTGAACTTATATTTAGGCTGTTGCACGCATGGTATGTGTCTTACTTTCTTTAATTATACAAGATCTTAAAGTCATGGCACGTGTCAAGTTTAATCCACATCAAACTATTTATAGATACAGATTAAATGCAGGAACGGAAGTTTCCAGTCAGGTGGTATTAATGGAAATCAAATCCATGAACTCTTATTTAAATGTTTGGAAAGTTTAAGCTGTGTGTTGCATGTGTGCATGCCACTAAAGCACAATACGAGCTGGTTTGTGTGCAAAATAGTTTGGAGATATGTGCTTGTGTGTGTGTTAACAACAACAACAGGCCCACAGCTCTAATAGGTTACTCCAGCCCTGCGTTTACCTGCATGCCTGCTTATCTTACAGCACAAGTTGAAGTCATCACAGAAGGACAAGGTTCGGCAGTTCATGTCCTTCACACAGGCCGGGGAGAGGACAGCCGTGTACTGCCTCACGCAGAATGACTGGAAACTAGAAGTCGCCACGGACAACTACTTCCAGAATCCAGACCTCTACTACAAAGAATCCATGAAAACCTCAGTGGACCGCAAGAAGCTGGAACAGCTCTACAACAGATACAAAGGCAAGTGTGCGGGTGTGACTTCTGTTTGCACAACTAATTATTCTCGGCACAGTCTGTTTGTCTTGTCTGTTGGCGTTGTTTTGCTTACTCTAAGCTGTCTTTGCAGACCCTCAGGATGAGAATAAGATAGGCATCGATGGGATCCAGCAGTTCTGTGATGACCTGATGCTGGACCCAGCTAGCATGAGCATACTTGTGGTGGCGTGGAAGTTCAGAGCGGCCACACAGTGCGAGTTCAGCAGGAAAGAGTTCCTGGATGGCATGGCTGAGCTGGGGTGAGCAACACTGAGACTGAAACATCTACAATATTTGATCAGACACACTCTGTTTGTGTAATGTGTGAACTGAAAAATGTGAGGCCTAGAAGACGTTACATTGTAACTGTGTGGAGTTCAGCACTACTCATAATAACAGTATGTGTTTGTTTTTAATGTCTCCTCTAGGTGTGACAGTCCAGAAAAACTCAAGGCAATCCTCCCCAGACTAGAGCAGGAGCTGAAAGACACAGGGAAGTTCAAAGACTTCTACCAGTTTACCTTCAATTTTGCCAAGAACCCCGGCCAGAAAGGTTTAGGTAAGCATCAGAACAAAACAAAACTAAAGCTTGTCACTTTTCCAAAGGTATAGATCAGTTTAATCTAATTTAAACATGGATTTACTTTATTTTAAATGTGAATACAAAAGTATTGAAGTCTCTTACTTTGTGTCCTAGACCTAGAGATGGCTGTTGCTTACTGGAATCTAGTTCTCACGGGTCGCTTCAAGTTTTTGGATCTCTGGAACCGCTTCCTGCTGGTGAGAGAGATTTTTGTTACAGCTGTTCACCCTGTTATATTCTCATTTGTGTATTGCATATCGAAACCTATCAGAAACATTCTGCAGCAGAATATAGTAAATACACAACACAAGTACATTCAACGCTTTGACAAAGTTAGTTTTTATTTCCAGACTGTTGAATTTTTAATGCACAGGGACGTCTAATATTGTAATCAAACCGTGTTGTTTAACTGCCACTCTTACTACTG
This sequence comes from Argyrosomus regius, assembly GCA_946959425.1. Taxonomy (NCBI): domain Eukaryota; kingdom Metazoa; phylum Chordata; class Actinopteri; family Sciaenidae; genus Argyrosomus; species Argyrosomus regius. Next base: position 22,841,575 of record OX336882.1, read on the forward strand.
TGTGTCACCGTGCTGCATTCAGGAGCATCACAAGCGCTCGATTCCCAAGGACACGTGGAACCTCCTTCTGGACTTCGGCAATATGATTGCAGATGACATGTCAAACTATGATGAGGAAGGTGAGACGATTAAAACCTTTTCAGGATGAATAATATCACGACACAGCTCACACAGATACAGTTTAGTGGTTAATTCCACAATGAAAGACAAAGGGAAAATATGGTTTAATCACCTTTTTATATTATGAGGAATTAAGATACTATGCAGTTATATGTCAATTTAAAACTTAAAATGTGACATAAAAGAAATTTTAAAAGCTTTATTAAAGTTCTTCACAGAGAAATGAACTGACCACCAGTAGCTCACCTAAGTGTGCACCTCATGTACTGGCTGAATTCTCTGAATTCAGATTTAATTTCAACCCTTTTACTGTTACTATCGAAATAAAAAAGTTGAAATAAGAGAAAGAAATTGAAAGCAAGTAAACTGGTTCCTACTAACAGCAATATTTAGATATCATTAATGCAACAAATATTTCAAATTTATTGTGGGGTGCAAATTTTGTTGTTGTTCATATGTTATAAAGTGGTTGCCACTGGTAGCAACCAAAGGCCAAAAAGTGGCTGTCTATGTCTCAAAACCGGAAACTGTCACTCTCGAGCCCTGGTCCAGCATTTGATCAAGTTCACTTTCAATTACGTCACATATTTCTGAGTAAGCTGTCAAATATGTGTAGGCATCAAACTTTAATCTGACAGCTCACAATAACAGAGATGCAGTTCAGTACGCACATGAGCATTAAAGTTCTCTCTCATCAGCCAGCAGGGGGCACCTGTGAATGTTGATGTGGTGAACTACGGTCACCACATCAGTGGATCATTGCTTTGATTTACATTGAGATGTAACTAATATTCAGTCTTTTTTCTTCTCTCTTCAGGGGCATGGCCTGTCCTCATAGATGACTTTGTGGAGTTTGCACGGCCGATTGTGACCGGCAGTAAGCGCAACATGACATAGTGTTTGTCCCGGCGGTCATGCAGCGGATGTAGTTTGTGTTTCTCCCAATTTTCTTTTTTTGAATGAGGATTTTTATACAAATGAGCCAAAAAGAGACTACTTCTCAATAAGCCTGTCTGCAGCTTGTCGTTAAGATTGTTCTTCCAACTGCATAAAGATGCCTTGGCTGGGGAGTGACCTGGAACACCAGATCAGAGAGGAAAGCAGGAGGAGAATCTACAGGAGGGGGATGATGTTTTGTTTTTCTGTTGTTGTCTGCTGGCAAGGACAGACTTTGTAATTGCAATACGGAAATGATGGGTACCCCAAAACTCGTCACTCATGGGCAAATCACCAATGGGTGTGGCTTCGAACTGCTGCTGTGGACTTGGCTCACTAACCTGCACCCTTGGCACAATGAGGAGGGACAGTAAAGGTGAACCTCCAGCACACGCAGAGGATTAAGTTATAGATGCAGTAGGATGTGGCCTCTTTACATTGTCAATTTGTGAATGGAACAGTCCGTTTAAAATCTGCATGTTTTTGTCAGCTAGTGTGAAGCAGTGCCATGGATGTTGAGGAAGGAGAAAAAAAAGTAATCTACATTATTTTCACTGAGGTTTGCGAATGTGTCGCTCTCTAACAATCACACCGAGAGCAGAGAGAAAGTGTGCTTGCTCATCATTGTGTGTGTGTGTGTGTGTGTGAGGGTGTTTTTGTTTGGTTTTTTTGGGTGGGAAGGGGATCATATTGCCTCTTTTACGATACAATGCTAAATATTTTCATTTGGTTTTATTATAATTAGGAGTTAAGTAATTATGATTCACCTCGACTGAGTGTCAGTGAGAAAAAAATCATGTTTTGTATTCACACTGAGAATTGGACAGAGCGGCATGTTTTTTTTGAGCTGAGCACCAGCAGAATCTCTATTGTTACAGTTATAAAAGACTGTACACACATATGAATAAGAATAGTTTCAGTTTTAGAAGGACGAAAAAGTATATCTGAGAAAACAGGTAATGACATTTATAATCATGATTAGTACATAAGAAGCATTTAGGACAACTTTTAAAATGCTACTGCATTACACATTTGGTTGACTTTACTTTCGCGGTGTGTAAACTGCTGTACACAAAGAGAAACAGACTGGCACGTCGACTGTTTTCTATTATCCAGGTGACAATGACTTGCCAACTCTACAAAATTGCACTGATCTTTCTGTTATAGGTTTTCTTTATCATGCAGCACTACAGCTACAGAGCTACTCAGTTTACAAGACAGTAGGTCCACTTACATATTAGACTTTTTCACATGAACATCTACATCCCAGCCAGAGGTATTTAAACTTGTTTGTTTACACTGTTTCAGGTTTTAGTCTGTTGCTTTTCATGGGTTAGCAACTGCGATGGCGTCATGTTAAAGTACCATACAACTAATAGAGAGGAAACTTTAAGAACACTGCTTGCGCTGCCATCTAGCGGTGGCTGTGCAGTATAGCATTTCTCAATGTACTGTAGTCCAACGCTACATCACAGCTGGATGCGGTCACAAGTATATGGAAAGTGACCAAACTCCGCTGTGATGACGGATGTGGTCAGAAGACTGGAGCCTTTTAACCCGTAGAGGTCAGTGCAGCAATGCCTTTCCTCCATACAAGATTTAGTATTACTCTTTATGTGTAATTACAAACTGCTAAATGTATCCCCCTTCCCCAGCTGAAGAGTGCAACAGAGGGTAGAGCTCAGGTACCAGTCGTCCTCTTCCAGAGTGAGCAGCAAGCGACCTCCTGTACTCACATGCTTTCTGTTCTAAACAGCAACTATGCTATCGGGTTCTGCCAATTGTCACCATGACAAAACCTTTGTGTTGACATAAGGGCGGATTATTTCCTCTGTGTCAAATTTCTCTGTCCCTTCACCATCTAACTACAGGGGAAATAATTCCCTTTTGTTTTCCTTAAGTCGACAAACTTGTGTTTAGGTTGTCATATTTATGTAAACAGATGTTAGTCATAATCTATGCTGCCTGCCATGCATGACGTTGACTTTAAGGAGTTGACTTTAAGAGGTTAGGCAGATCAGGATGGGGATTTATTATGATTTGATTCAAAGCAGATAAGTGGCAAAGAAACCGGCTCCATCGTGGCTGTTAAACAGTCACTGTTCTAGCTGGGTCATGTGTCATATTGTTTCGTCTTTGTAACTAAGGAAGTAAGATATGTTTTGGTGCAATGAAATATCCCATATAAAGTGTTTATGACTGTGTTGCAACAGCGAGATGGCGCACAAGCTTCTCCCAGTTGATTGTCGTTAACTGATGTCATCTGTCATTCAGGAGCAAGAAAATGTGACATCTTTCAGTATTCAGTTTGATAACATGGTACATTTGGTACGTTTTTATTTGTCAAATGTGTGGTCAACTTGTTTCTAGTCATGCAGATCATTCTTATCAAAACAGTATTATTTTTGCCGGCAAGAAAACAGGTATTTACAAAAAATTATGTTTTGTCACAGAAACATACCGTACATTGTTTTCTTTAAGAAAGTTGTCAATAAAGCATGTTGTTTTTAACAGTCTTGTAAAGGATGTTCTTCTGTCCTCCCAGTGCAGCAGTTGGTTTGTTGTTTTTGGTGACTTGTCACTTGATTAAAGATAACTGAATGCTGGTCAGCAGGAATGTGTTGTGCTGAAATTAGTATCCTAATATTAAATACATTTTTTAATTTTTCTGAAATCAAAATGAATCACAACATGGCAAATATACAATTTGATCATTGATCTTGATCAGTGTGTTATGTATTTCATCAAACTCTTGTAAGACAACAAACTTTAGCGGCTAATTGTAAGTTTTTGTTTCAAACTTCCTTTAAATAATCAATTTAAATTGGACAAATATTATTTTGTAAAACTAAAATAATGTTATTATACCACTAAAAGTTAAAAATGATGAGTTCTACCATTTGTCTTGCTATGCTACGCTTGATGCAGAAGTTGTTTGGTCCAATGGAGGCAGATTTAAGAGATTTGCAAAAAAAGAAAGAAATCTCAATATTCCTGTGGAGAACTGCTGCCCTACAGTGTGTGTTTGAGAGTGTATTTAACATGTTAGCTTGGGAACAGTTGTCCCTTATCAGGTTGCATTCCTGCTGCATATCATCATCATCATCATTGGCTCTTCTGCTAATGCTTTGTCTTCTGTTACTCCGAGTATGTTTAAGGCTACATTCAAAAGCCGATGCATGAAAAAAAATTAGAGATATAAAGAGTTGGGAATAACAGATTTGTCTAATTAGCACAGCTCAAAGGGGTTAAAAATGGAGGGATTACGTGAAGATGAGGATTAAATAGATTAGAGAGTGGAGCTTCAGTAAAGTAGGAGGGAGGCTCGTTGAGTTGGGGGGACATCAGTTGAGGTGATGCTCCATTCTTACCCTTCTCCCATGGGGTGAGTGGGATGTCACAACAAGGTCCAGTGCCAGCTGCCAAACTTACACTCCAGCCCAGCAGCACATTAGCATCTCGTCTACTGCGTCCAGCCCCCTTTACCACTCCACACCCAGCCATCCAGCTCTTAAGCTTTGGGGCCATGGGGATTGCCTTTTTAGGAGACACCTGATCACAGCTGAACTCGCCACCACCCAACACAAAGAAACTGTGGCTGATAACGTGATGCTTTCGAATGTGTGTGCATGCCAATTCTTGGTACTGGGAGACAACTGATGAGAAACTAGAAGAGAGCTCTGCCAGGGGGAAGGTGGAACAGCTATTATGTAGCAGAGAGTAGCTCCACGTCAGGATGTTTTTGGGAAAAAGAGTTTCTTCTGTCCTCATTGTTCTGTGACCGTGCATCTGTTAAGGTGGTGAAGAAGACTGAAGAAGCTGAAAAGAGATCAGATTTTGGCATTTGTTTGTGCCAGGAGTCATCTAAATCCCAAGAGGAGAGAAGGTCATTCTTTCTGTGATTATCTGTGTGTGCCGAACGTGAGCAGAGCTCAATATCATGGAGAAATTCAAGGCAGCCATGATTCTGGGTGCTGTTGGTGATGCCTTGGGCTACAGAAAGGGTCATTGGGAAAGCTGCACCTCAGGCAAGAAGATCCAAGAGGAACTGGCCTCTATGGGGGGACTGGGGGCCCAGAAACTGGACCATGATAACTGGCCCGTGAGTGATGCAACGCTGATGCACATGACCACAGCAGAAGCACTTATAACAGGTATGTTTAGGTTTGATGTCAATAAGAATGACAAAGGGGATTTATGATTGTCTAAGAGGGAGATTAGAGTGGAAAACATACCAAGATTACACACTAAATGTTAAATATCAAATCAATATTTCACATATCCAACATCAGATCTAACGTCACATAAAATCAAAGTATTTCTCTCTTTATCTGTCCAATAATATACAGACACAGCATCAGACCTGTCCACTGGGGCTTTCTACATTTAGAAGGACCAGAATAGCTTCTTCTATACAGTCAGTGGAAGCAGCTAATCACTTACTGGCAGACCATCTATGAATGACAAAGGCTGCTGACATACCATAATCCATCCTTGCAACTGGTCTTCAAAGACAAAACCTAAGTAAAAACATCATTACGAATGCCATCACTCGAATGTCATCTAAGGCCCCCACAAGGTGGCCAGGAGTTGCCAGGACATAAAAGTCCAAAATAGACTTTAAAACTTTACTGAACAATAGCAGGTCAGACTCCTCCATAATCTGCTGGTACCATGTTTGGCTGGAGATTCAAAGCCAATGACGGCGGCTCTATGAAATGGTGATGACATCTTTTGAGATTAGGAAGCCCTTTTTAGCCACAATGCCTGAACACATATGCACATGCACAATTTGGCTCCTGTGTTATCTCTAGTAGCACACTTATTAGTCATCAAATGGAAGTCAAATAAAATCACTATTCTCTCATCTCCCTCTTGCACAAATTCATTGAGGGATTTCACAGTGCATTGACTGACACCTTCAGGTCTCTCCGTCCTCATCCTCTGTAACAGAATCAGTCCATTCACAGTCCTGTCTTTCACCAAAGTGCTTCATCATTAAATTAGAGGCGATGCTTCCTTGTCAACACAGTCTCTCTCTCCCTCACACATAAAGTACAAACATAAACAAATTCTAGCAAGATAGCTGTGGGTTCAGCTCGAGGATCTCAGTTGACCTCATGGTGTGTGGAAGTGACTCCACTCACTCCGCAGGCATGCCGTCCTAATCTGCGGTGTGGCAGACTGAGGCTAAACTTAGCCCACCACAGCACCACTCATCTCGTCTTGCATGCCAATCATAAATGACTCTTAGTCATTGTGTGTTTGTGTGTCCAGATTACTGGTGTCTGGAGGATCTGTATCGGGAGCTGGTGCGTCTCTATGTGGAAGCCATGGTGTCTCTCCAGGGCAGAGCCCCCGATCCTGCTACAGTGGAGGGCTTTGTTCACCTCAAACCTCACAACTTTCTGCTCGCCTGGCATACGCCATTCAATGAAAAAGGCTGGTGGAGATTTTAGATATTGTTTGTTTTCAAGAGTTGAACATAACTGCAACATATAAATATGTGTCTATGTCCAGGATCAGGGTTCGGGGCTGCTGCCAAGGCCATGTGTGTTGGTATGAGATACTGGCAACCCGAGAGATTAGAGAACCTGGTGGAAGTCAGCATTGAGATTGGCAGAATGACTCACAACCACCCCACAGGTGACAATGTTGGCCGTTTCTAACATATCCAAACACATCTGTCAGCTACATAATTGTGCTGCTGATAAACATTTAAGAACCTCTTACTGCGTAGCAGTAACTTGAGGTATCACTCTTGGCTTCAGGTTTCCTAGGATCCCTGACAACTGCACTGTTTGCATCCTATGCGATCCAGGGGAAACCTCTTGGGACATGGGGCCGTGAACTCATGAAGGTCATCCCTCGGGCTGAGGAGTACTGTAGGAAGACCATACGACACATGGCAGGTTAGATTGTGTTTATGTATGCAAGAGGCACGACATTTTACAGCTTGGTTGATTAATCCAGGTCATTTTAAGCTTATCTGTGAAAAAAGAGTAATCAAGATGTGCTTGTCAGAGTTTGGTGTGTATGAGAGAACATGACTATCAGCTGATACCAGTAATGTTTGTGATTATACATTCCTATGCAGAGTACCAAGAAAACTGGTTCTACTTTGAAGCCAAGTGGCAGTTTTACCTAGAAGAGAGAGAGATAGACAAGGAAGGACAGAACAAACCTTCATTCCCTGATCGCTATGATGCTGAGGAGACAGACAAGGTAGGTCTTACCAGTCTGTCACACAAAACAGAAATAGACACATAAAGAAAACACGTAGGTTCAGGTTTTTACATCAACAGAACCTTTAACTGGAACATCGTGCTGCTTTTACTTGTCCATACAGATATATAAGCGCTGGAGCTCAGAGGGCCGTGCAGGCCGAAGAGGTCATGATGCCCCCATGATAGCCTACGATGCTCTTCTAGCAGCAGGGAGTGACTGGGCTGAACTGTGTAAACGAGCCATGTTTCACGGAGGTGAGGATCACATCGTTTTGCACCAGCAAGACATTATAAAACGCAGACAGATGAAACAGCTGTGATTTCTGTGAAAATGTTTTGTTTTTTAGGTGAGAGTGAAGCCACGGGTCTGATCGCAGGTTGTCTCTATGGCCTCATGCATGGCCTGAGCCAGGTTCCTTCAGGCCTGTACCAGGATTTGGACAAACGAGAGCGCCTGGAGGAGTTGGGAGAAGCACTTTACAAAGCAGCCTCTGCAGAGAAGTGCATAGACAAGTAATCCTGCTGTTCACTGGCCTGACCTCTACTGGCTATCAGAGGAACTGCACATGACTGTAAAACTGCTTTATCCCACGCTAGTCTCTAGTCCTGATTATTAGTGTCTCAATAGTCTTGAGAGGCATCCCCTCTTTCCCTCTACTACTTGATTGTGCTACAGTTTTGTCACGAATTGAAAAGGTTAAAGCATCTGTCACTGTAGGTGTGAGGCGGAGGAACTTCAAAAGGAAGACCATTTATGGTCCCAATTTTGTCTGGCATGAATATTTTCCGATGAGATCATCTCTCTGGAACAACATCTGCAATCAGCTGGCATTAATTTCATTTTCTGCTGATGGCAGGGATGAGTCACTCGTCTCTTGTACTGTACTCCACCTAATATGAAATGGTAGCACTGTGGGGAAAAGGAAACTCTCAGGCTGTTTTTGAACTAGTGAACTCTCAAAACCAACAAAGACAATTTCCTTCTCTGACCTTTTCCTTTTCTAAAGCTAACCTGTATTAACATGAAGCACATGCTTATGTTGTGCCATAGAGTAGCGAATTCGTCAAAATCAGCATAAAACGTGCAAACTTTTGATAACTGATTTTAAGATACGTCTCTCCTCACAGTGGGCTTCAGTAGTTTTTAATCTAGACCTACCTTGGCTTTTTAATGCATGTGACATGTGATGATGATTTATGCATAACATTACAGAGTTGCAGAATAGTAATTTTATCTTATACTGTGATCAATTATTAGCACTGTGATGCTCTTATCAGGAAGAGTGTTCTGTATTGTGAATGCACCATTACATGGTGAATATTAATATGATATGAACATTAAACGGACTCAGATATACATTACGCATGAAGTGCCTGTCTCTCTTTATCTTAACTATAACTTTATTTTGATAGATAGCTCGTCTCCTATCTTAATTTTTCTACCAGATTCCCTCTTCTTGCTACACAAACCTCCTCTGCAATCCTCTGAACTAATCACCTGTAACAAGTTCACACGGCAAGAACACTGCACTTTAAATCTGAGCACTTATCTTCTTTACTTTGCTGCAGGGGTGGGATGACTACTGGTATATCCAGTTCAAGCAGAAGTATTGTTTGACGTATTGTATGACTCAAATATCACTCAGCTGAAAAGAAAGACGAAAGTCCTTTTGGAGACTAGTTTTACAGTCAGTGTCAACAATTAATTAGACTCCAAAAATTAGTCTCTAGATTTACTTACATGGGGTAAAAGATATAAGTATTTTCCATGATGATGCTTTCAGAAGAACAGAAATTTGAATTTTTTATTATGACTGCATGAAAAACACAAATTTAGCACCATATTTCGGTACTGGTAAGATGCTGCTGTGCTATTGTTCCATTCTTCATGGTAAGCCTTGTCTAGACTGCAATTAGCACTGCCACTATTTCCATGCAACAGTAAATGTTGAACTCATCCTTCAACTCTCCTGTCAATATCCGTAAATATTCAGGTATGCTGCAGCTACAGGGATTAAGTTCTGCGTGTCCTCTATTCTCCATAGACCAGATTCTCGGAAAACCAGTATCAGCCCTGATGCCGGTATGTTGAGGAAGTTGGTTAGAGACCACAACTGCCGCCCTGTGGTCCGAGGGATTCTGGAGAGTCTGCTGCATTATCTAACACAGGAACTTCCCAAATGGACCAGCAGAAACAGACATCTGGAGAAGCCAGGGTCGGATATTGTAGTTGAAGTCTACACAAATTCAATGAAGCAGACTCAACTTCGGACAAGTTGCACTAAAATTCCCCTCCCTGACGAGCATAAAACAACCCAGGTAAAGACTGTTGAGACCATTTCCAAGATCCCTAAAAAATGCTGGTCAGATGCACAAAAAGATCAAAGACCAGGAGACTTAATACCCCGGCGGATTACCACATTCCAGCTACTCCAATCCAAATTTATGAGGTCCACACCCAAACCTCCCATCACGCACCAAAGGGAGGTAGGAACTTTGTCCAGCAGCAGAGGAGTGGCTGGTGATGTGAACCACAGCCAAGACAGTGAGAATAATACACACAAGAAGGACTGGACAAGAAGACAACAAGCATTGAAGAGGGGAGGCAGTGTGAAAGATATTGTAGCTAAGTTTGCCACGGCTGAGCAAAAGGAAAAGAAAGAGAACGTGCTGAAGAAACAGCCAGTCAAACCAAGACTCATTGGAAGAGGGGTCCTCTTATCTTCCTTGATGGAGAGGTTTGAGACCATGGCTACTGTATGTAAGGGAAGTGACCTGAAATGTTCACATGAAAGGCCCTCTGGAGGAGTCAAGATGGCAAGTAATATAAAACAGAGGGTAGCTTGTTGTGAAAGACAACAGGAACAGGTGGTGGATCAAACTGTTCACAAACAAAACCAGCACAAGCAGATGAAAAGTGAATCTGTTGGACAGCAGTTGAAAGGAAATCCAACTACAAATGAACAAAAACAAAGACCAGAGCAGGTAGTGGAAGCTCTAACAAAAGTAAACTCAAACCTGGAAGGAAAGGGTCATGTGAAAGCAGACCAAATGAGGCAAATGGGGGACAACCATTTGGATAAAAAACCTGAAGGTCATTGTTCATTAAATCATTTACAAGCTCAGGTTCATGATAAGGATGTTAAGGGTTGGAGGTCAGGGGAATATGGTGAAATTCAGACGACAGTAGAAGAAACTAGTATCACCAACAGATTAAAACATGGACATCTGGAGCTGCTCTGTTTAACATCTGTCACCAAGATGTCGCTTCCAGAACCCTACCAGCTTTTACCACAGGTAGAAGCCCAAGTGAACTGGCATGTGGCAGCCATTATGACCTGCCCTCCCGTGTGGTCCACATGTGTAGATTCCTCTCCTAAACTCAATTTAATGGAACCATCAGAAAGTTTACACACAAACCTGAAGACAGAACTTCCTCACAGAGCCCTACAATACTCTCACAGTGAATCAAGTGTGGATGAATCTGTCACTGATGCAAGATGTCTTTTAGAGCCCAAACCTGAGAGACTTTCTACATATACAGGCAATGACCCTGTGGAGAACGTAGCAGCAGAAGATCCAAACCCAACCAAAGATGTGACCATTCAAAGAAGGTTGCCCATGTACGTTATCCCATGTGTTTACAGATTTGAAAATCAAGATGTTGACGATCAGACTGAATCCTCCCCTCAATCAGCACCGCACCCAGAAGCTGTAACTCCTTTAGTTGCAATGCCATCACCAAAGCACTCTATGACTGCCCTCCTTAGTCCTAATAATATGAAGGTACAAGCTCCTCGTACAACAACAAAAGAGAAACCAATGGAGGGTAAACCACAAGAAAAAGAAGAAGGGGAGCCAGAAGAAGAAGTAACACCAGTGGACATAAAAGATACTAGTATGACCCAAAGTTTTGGACTTTCCGAAGACACTGCCAATAAGGCTGCATTTGAAGACAGCAAGACCTCTGCTGCAACATCACCTAAGATTGAACCTGAGAGGGACAGTCCAAAACAGAGACCAAAGTACACAACAATCAACTATGGGGATCCTTCAGTCAAACAAACATATAAACCCAAAGTCATACGATTTACTGACACCTTCACTTTCTAGGGTGGTGCCACTGAACAGACTGTGACAATCTCAAAACTGGAATCAACATTTACTGTACAAGCACTGTATCCATTTCAAGGATACTGTATACGGACTTTGCAGATCACAGATAACAATTCATTGTCAAGTGTACAGTATAAGGGTAGGAAAAAAACTGATGCCATGTCAGTATTTTTTTCCAACACTGATAACCTCCAAATGACTTACAGCAGTTAACACTGGCTGGGCAACACCTTATCAAGGTTGAACTGTTGCAAACAGCACTACCAACATGATAACACTTTTTTTCTACACAAAAAGCATCATCTATCTTTGCAGCACTTGAAATGGTTCCTTGCTGTATCAACACTGTTAACACAGTAGGCTGTTTCAAGTGGACCAAAAACAAGTATTAACATAGCATAATATGATAAGAAGACTGAGTATTAGAAGAGTAGTTTGACCTTTACATTTTGAATTTAATTCAATATAAATCTATATTAATCCATCCATCCATTTTCTGGTTGTTGGGGACTGGTTGCAGTGGCATCAGGCTAAGCAAGAAAGTGACATCCCTCTTCCCAGCAGAGTTTTCCAGCTCCTCCTGGGGGGATCCAGAGGCATTCCCAAGCCAGATTATTTTAGTCAGAGATGCAGGCTGTTGATGTTTAACTGTCTGCTGTATCATTCCCAATAACGTTACATGCAAAACCTCCTTTTCTTTCTCTTTAACTGTCAAGATACAGCACATTATATTTTAATGAATGTTGCTTGTTCATCTTTCTTAAATAAACGTCTCAAAACGATAATAGCCCACTATGAATGCTGCAGAATTTATTGGGGAACTGGCTGAAAACATGGTCATAAACGTCACAAGGCTGTTAACAAGGACACAACAATATTTTTTATGCTCTTCAATCTACCACATGAATGAAGACATGAACACTGGAATGATTCAATTGACTTAGATTTTAAGATGACATCGTCCATCTGTGGAAAAGTGAACAGTGCCTAGTACACACACATACACAGATTAATTCAGTGTTTCTCCAAAAGATACAGTAATGTTTGCCCAGAGGAGATGAATGGTTTGTACACAACAGTGCCAAACATGTCTGTAGCTGGAAGCTCATTCTATTCACAGATCCAACCACGCCCACAAGCAGGATTACACTACTGCTCAAACATGAGTCTGCATTTGCACTTACTCTGGTATTTGTACAAGAGGATAAGAGATCGGGGCCTACATGGTCCGTCATCTGTCCATCCTGAGGCTTATCCTGATAAGTAGTGGTGATGAGGAGTATGGTGTTGTTAGTGTGCATGTAGGGCAGAAATGCTTAAATCAAATTTTCCAGTAATTTGATTTAGGTCGGGCTAAGGGGGCTAATAGGGCTTCTACATACATGGTGTCACTGCTGGTCACGAGATAATTCAGTTTAGTTTACTGTCACCTAATGTTACGTGATTGTTTCTTTTATCTATAACTTGCTCCACATGCTGTATATAAAATGAAAAAAACTCACAGAAGTGCCACATCAAACAGTTTACAGTTTTTAAGCTTTGTCCCCACATGTTTTCTTTTTCTCCAGCTTTGAAAAATACTACAGCAAAGAGGTGGTCAGCCACCAGAACAACCTTAATGTCATTTCACAGCAGTCCTGACATAGTGTCTAAGGCTCTGCTCCAGATTCTCTCATAAGCACATAATTAAATTGAAATCTGGTGACTTGGTGTAAGGTTTGCGTCATTTTGATACTCATTACATTTTCCAGTAAGAGTTTCCACTCTTATTTGTGCAGGAGGTTCAAGTAATTTCAAGTTTATTTTTTAATAAATATAAATGTTTTTTAAAATCATACATTATATTCCCTAAGGATCTGAAGCTGCTTTGTCTTAAACAGCTTGTCTTAAACAACATTTTCATGATATAACTATATAAACATCCAGTGATTTTGTATGTATTGTGTGCCCTTGTGTTTGTTTTGGCAACAAAACTATTTTTACATGAGGAACATAACGCCTGCATAATGATACCTTTTACATTCACCCAGTATTTGCAGATCTGTACTTGTAAATAGAGTGTGCGTGTGCACAAAACAGATGTAGTTGCCTACCAAATCACTGATGCCTGTCTTCTCCATGGGTATATATGTGCTGATATTTCCTGTGACAAAAACTGCTTATTTACAGTTATTTTCATAAACTATGTAAAGATCAGTGATTTAATGATTAATTTGCAGGTACTGTGGAAGCAATGAATCACCCGCACATATGTTTGAATCCAGGTATATTATTTACCGAAGCTCAGGTGAACAGCTGTGTTTACCTGTGCTACGTGGCTATACAGGAGAGGGCGCGGCTACTCACCATTGTATGCTGCCTTCACGTTCTATCGGACGTACTATAACCCTTAAGTACAAATAAGTGGAATTCTATGACCTGGAAGTTGCCGGTGTAACAGTAATGTTGCAGGCTGTGTCTGTGTCAACAGACATAGGGAGTATATGAAAACAAATAATAAATAAGTGGGTTAACGCTTTAGCAATGCAGCTCCCATTTCTTCTAACCAAAGCTCCGTGAATGCGCCATAGGTCACATTTAGCCATTCCCATGAGAGCAGTGAAGTGGGATGTTACGGGAATCACTCGAAAGCACCATTAGCGCTGATTGACGTGTGTAGGTCCTGGGACAAGCGTCACCAGTCCGAAATCTTCCACGGAGTAGTCCGGACACGAAGGGTGGAGGTGGAGGTTGGTGGTTGGAGGTGGAGGTGACCTGTATTTAGGATTACATTCATGTAGTCGTTATGTTTGGATGTTTTTATTAGAGCTACGGACCAGGTGGTTGTACTCCGAGGAGAGAGAGGGGGGACCAGCAGCAGCAGCAGGTGCATGTGGATGGCGATAAAAACTCTTGGCAAACTCCGCTTTCTCCGCACGGATTTAACATCGTTGAATCGATAAAATATTGGAAGAATCGAGCTTAAATCACTTCTTAGTTTAGGGGGGGAAGCGTAAGACTTGCTTCATGGCGTTCCCCTCCCGGGAATAGCGTGTTAATCCCAGGAAAAGGAGCAGCAGGAGCAGCGTCTTGCCCCGTCCCTCCGCACGCAAACATGGAGAAAGTTAACAAGTGAACTAGTGAGTTAGACGCTAACTTACCTCAACTTCGACTGTGTGACTTCATGTTTGTTGTAAACGTTCGCCTTTTGGGAGAAACACAACACGGTGGATGAATGGTGAGACTCTAGCACAGATTTTTTTTTTCTAAAGGATATCACTGGAGCTTAACAAGGGGGGGGGCAATGGAGAAGAAAAACAAGGCGACCAACCGGAGCCGCTTCCCCGCCGACGGTAGAGCCAAAGACCGACTAGACAGGTAACGTTAGTTAGCACACGTTAGGTTGACGTTGACTGTTATCTCAGCCTGCTATAACCTTTAAATCAAACAACTTAACCCTTTAACTTGATAAGTAAATCAATAAGTAGCAGATAAAAACTTAATTAACCAATTCATAGGAAATTGGTAGCATGACGTCAGCCTGCCAGTTAACTACTTAACCGTTAGTGGGGCTAACGGTTAACCAACTGCACAAAGCTCCCTCACATATTATCATATTTTATCAACACTGATTGAGGTTATTGTTGGTTTTTCTTCATTGAAATCTTAATTTATGTTCTTGTACTCTGTATATATCCTCAAACAGACTGTCACTGTATTTAATATGTCACGATAAACGCCTACAGACATCTTAAAAACAGCATTACAACATCATAAAAACAACTTATAGTCATACACTTTTTTATGCAGGTTTCCAGCAGTAGCCTGCTAATGTTCATTGTTTTGCTTTGCTCATTATAAATGGGATCTTTTGTATGTACAAACATAGTTAATGTGTACATTAAGTCTGCATTTATGTATACATAGATTTTAATTTTTAGTTGAAGCACCTCTCTAAAACAGTTTAAACAAACACTGGATGTTACGCCTTATTGCAGGACTGTTGGAAGTGTCTGTATATTTGACTTTAGTGTAATTTATCCAAATGTGTCCGCTCCAAAGGTTACAGCATGTTGGCTTTCATGTACAGTATGTATGAAGTGTTCTTTTTTAATGAGGTGTTGGAGGTGTTGCACTGTTCAAACAAACAATAATCACCCAACTAACACCTGAAATCAGGTGCTACGTTCACAAAACTCCACACTTGTAGGCTACACGTAATGTGTGCCCTTGTGTTTGTTATGGCAACAAAACTGTCCTCACACGAGGAACATAATGATATGATACCTTTTTTATATTCACCCAGTATTTGCACCAGTTAATAGACTGTGTGTGAAAAATGGATGTAGTGCACTACCACATCGCTCGTGCATGTCTTCTCCACGGGTGACTTTGCTCATGTGAAAGGGTTAAGCTGCAGGGAGATAATCGTGTTACCTAAGGCATTAGGTTGAGCCACCAACGCCCACAACTTTTCCATCCATTCGCAGATTGTAGATGTAGGTGATGTAGGTACACATGCTATATATGAAACATCACGTTAACAAAGCCATTAGTCTATATTTTTGTGCTGCAATGGCTTTATCCAAACTAATGCCTGCCTGCACGCGGTGCTACGTGAGTGGGATGATAAGGCCGTAAATGCTGCAAACAAGTGGACTAATGAATCACTTTTTGATAAGACTTGAAAAGGACCAGCATATATACACAAATGCACTTGGTCAGGTTCATGTGATTAATTGATCTGGATGGGAGCCAGTGAGGCTCAAGACCAGTTTACTTATGGATTATTATGTTATGATGTGAATGCTTTGTAATTCTGATGATGGCTGTGATGCACTATCCTTTGTGTGTTTTTTATTAATGTTGTTAACATTTTCTAACTCTGTTTTTTGACCCAGTGTGGATCCATATGGCTTCGAGCGCTCAGCGGACTTCGATTATGACTCATATGAGGAGCTCATGTCTGAGTATTTAGTTGTGCTCACAAGACGGTCCATTAAGTGGTCGAAACTACTGAAGGGAAAGAGCAAAGTGCAGAAGAATGTAAAACGTAAGTGTGAGACCTGAACACACCAGGATCCCTCCAGAAGAAGTGCATGCCATAAAACTTGTGCTACACTTAAACGTTCCCCCCTTCTCCTTCAGTAAAACGTTACGTACGCAAGGGAGTTCCCAACGAGCACCGGGCTCTGATCTGGATGGTAGCCAGTGGGGCTCAAGACCAGTTAGAGAAGAACCCAGGATACTACCAGTCCCTGCTCGGAGCCCAGCACGACCCCAAACTGGTGGAGACAATCTGCACAGGTCAGGCAGTTTTATGCTCACTCAGATGTCCTTTTAAAAAGTCCTGACACACACCAAGCTAACCTCAAAGAACCAGCCACAGTAAAGATTAACAGTGCCTCACGTATTCTGTTAAAAGTTGAACCTCTGCTGAACCTCCAAAGATCATCGTGTGCATACAAAACAAATTAGCCAAATACCTTAATGCCAGCATGAATCTGATTAAAAGTTTAAATATCCTATATGTTTGGAATACAAAACGAGAACATTTGTTTTTAAAAAGTTACAGTTGGCACTGTAAAGTTTTGTTTAGCTTGTGAAACCAGAAAAGACAGAGATGAAAAAAAAGGGGAAACTGCACTAAAAGGGTAAAATTACAAGTTTTGTTTGGACACAGAGAATTCCTTCTCTCTGACTGCCCCTGAGGCTGATTCAATATGCTGATTCGGCTGCTGATTAATGCTGACTATAGCCAACTGTGCCGCACACACTGCAAAGCTACCAGTCAGCCGCACAAGGCACAATGATGCCAAACGGTTTGGTTTGTCTGAGCCCGTACACACAAAATATCTTTTTTTAGTGTTCAGCGTGGCTTTGTGTGAGATCAGCTAACCTGTTAACCTCAGACAGAAAACAACAAGAAAACTGCAGTGGTCTGAGAATATTAGATCTGTTGGTGTGGGGGCATACCAATGCTACTCACTGCAGTGGTTTATAGTAATATAAAAAAGTATTATACTCTGGGAAGGTGTCACAGTGACAGAAATGTGTGCTGGCATATATTTGATTAGGATGTTGATTAGGATTATGATTGCACCACTTGTGGTCCTCCAATTTAGTTCGTAATAACACTGGTAAAACAGCTGAGCTAGCTGTGTGTGTGGAGAAATAGTAAATCATCCAATAAAACAACGTAACATACATTTAAAAAAAAGTCTCTGTAGCTTTACCTGCAGTATTAAAAAAAACAGCATATATAAAGGTGATTTTGT
Source organism: Argyrosomus regius (assembly GCA_946959425.1). Lineage (NCBI taxonomy): Eukaryota > Metazoa > Chordata > Actinopteri > Sciaenidae > Argyrosomus > Argyrosomus regius. The sequence continues at coordinate 22,859,231 of OX336882.1, forward strand.
TATTCAAGTTTGCAAGACTGATCACTTTTAGTTGCCAAAGCAGACTCTGATTCTTGGACTCATCAACCCTTAAACTTAGACAGAACAAGCACTGAATGACTGTCTGCGTGGTCTCCTTCTTTCAGACTTGAACAGAACGTTTCCAGACAACGTCCAGTTTCGCAAGACGTCCAACCCGTGTCTGCAGAAGGCTCTGTACAATGTGCTGCTGGCTTATGGTCACCACAACCCGTCTGTGGGCTACTGTCAGGTAATATTACTGAAGATCCAAACCTTCAACGCGTGTGACAGCGATTTCAAAGAACAGTACGAGAATATTGTATCATCAAGGACCTTGCGATATGATCTGGTGTTTGTACTATTGGTTAAAAAAACAACATAGTATTTCATAATGTTTGTTGTTGTTTGTAGTGCTAGGTAACTGATAATGTGCAGAAGAGGATTTGGTTTGTTGCTACAACAACATATGTGTCCTAAGAAAGCCTGTTTGTGTCAGCGTAGCCCTACGTTAATCATTTGAAAGGCAAATTTCATTCAGCAGAGCACATACAGCTTGATTTGCAATTCAAACAGGCAGCAGGGATGTGTTGATGTCACGTCTCTTATGAAATACAACGAGAACCCATTCATCTGTAATCACACTCAGGTAGTCTGTTTTTTAGTTTAAATGTTTGTTTTTTTTTGTTTTTTTTTCCTTATTTCATGCTCCGTGTTCACTTACTGATCTCTATCCTGGATGTCTCTAATGAAACCTGTTCAGACAGGATCGCAGGATTCATACGTAACCTGAGTGTGTCTCTCTTTTGTCTTCAGGGGATGAACTTCATAGCTGGGTATCTACTTATCGTCACAAAAGATGAAGAGAAATCCTTCTGGCTGATGGATGCACTACTCGGCAGAATTTTACCAGGTGCGTATAAGTGTGTGCTAAGAATAATCCTGTAGGAGGTCACGTAGTCTTTTATCTGTCTTGAGACCTACAATTATCAGTTGTATAATGCACTCACACTAACAAAAGTCTGTCGATATAAATTAGAAAAAAACTAGCAGAATTTATGACAGGAGTGGCGAGCTGTTTTATGTTAACGTAGGTAAATTAAGTAAATATAATCTAACCTGTTTGTCTGTTTGCAGGTAGTTAAGAGCAATTTACTCACAAAGATGTGTGTGTGTGGGTGTGTTTGTTTGGTTACAGACTACTACAGTCCAGCCATGCTAGGGCTGAAGACGGACCAGGAGGTGTTGGGTGAACTGGTGAAAGTTAAAATCCCCGGAGTCTGGCAGACCATGGTGGATCATAATGTCATGTGGACGCTGGTGGTCTCCCGATGGTTCATCTGTCTCTATATAGACATCTTACCAGTGGAGGTGAGTGTATCTGTGTTTCATGTTGCAGCCAGGAGGGAAGTCTTGCCATTGTCACTGGATCCGGAGTCAATATTTCTTTATTCAGAGGTTCAGGAAACTTCACAAAGTGACTCTTAACTTTGATGTTTTGTTGTTAACTGTGCTTCTAATCTCTCAGTCAACAAAAGCTCTGTCAAAGCACACCATTCAGTGTACTACACCCACAGTTTCCTTCATGCCAGCGCTGCTTTTAGAGGATACAGATAAAAATATTCATATTATTCCTCGTGTGTTTCAAGTTGGAAGAAACTGTCCTTGTTGTTGCTAACTTCCTCTGTTGGCCTGGGGAGGGGCGTGGACTGTTGTTTGTTCTCCAAATACACATGGAGCTTCAGTAGGAGGGAATGACGCTTGCAGATGTTCACGCTATTCCCTCGAGGTTTAACCCCCACCCACAGGCACAGTGGCCAACCAGTTGGATTCACTACTGCAGCAATGAGGACATGATTCGTCACTGATTTCCCATCCCAACATTGATTCAGGGTCACTGCTGCAGTGTCTGAGTTTTTCCTCTGCTCCACTTGAGAACAGCACCTGAGTTACGCATTTCAAACTTGCGCAACATGAGGAAAAGAGGTGTTATGTGATTAATACTTATACTACATATTATTTCTCCTGACTTGTTTCTTACCCTGTACCTTTTCTGGTGCACTAGAAATACTGTAAGTCATTAAAATATAAGCTTAATAATAACTCTTTTGATACAATATCCTACAACTGTGTATCTAATATTGCTTATCACTGTGACTAAAATCTTTTTGACTTGCCTGCAGTTTAGATGTTTGTTGAACTGTCAAACTTCATATTTGTGCACCACTTGTGGGATTTACTTCTTTGTTTTTTGCAGACGGTTCTGCGGATTTGGGATTGCCTGTTTTACGAGGGCTCTAAAATCCTGTTCCGTGTAGCACTTACACTGATCCACCACAACGAGGCTCTGATTCAACAGGCCAAGTCGCTGCCAGACGTCTGCCAAAACTTCAAGCAAATCACCCGTGGACCGTTTGTTGATGAATGCCACACTTTCATGCAGGTACAAGACAAGAGAAGTATCCCGTAACTGCTAGTCATTAAGAGTGTCATTTCACAGGAGGAAAGACTAAGAAGCATAAAACAAACGTCCCCTGTAATTTGCTTTCTTTAATCCGTTAATCCTGGTGTTTCTTGCCTTTCTTAGAAAATCTTCACTGAACCAGGAAGTCTCTCCTCGGCAACCTTAACTAAGCTGCGGGCGACGTGTCGATCTCGCATCATTGCAGAAGAATCCTGAACCTGAAACTGGCACTACCTGTTGCTTAAACTCAATACACATTCCACTGGGACGAGCACCCAACAACAACTTGTTTGCACCTTTTTTCTTTTTTACTGACTACTACATACTGAATAGTATTTGTCTTAAACATATTCATACATCCAATCATACAGCCTAAGTGTAAATATATGGTTAAAGAGAATATTTTTAGCAACGTGCTGTATGAGCTGATGATTCCATTTGAAATTAACGTAGTTTTTGTCTTGTTAAATGTGGAATTATGCACTTTACTCCAGAAAGTCAAGACACTGTAGAGAAGAGAAACTTCAGATCAGATAACTGATGTGTTGCACACTGTAAGCACAGCCAAGAGAGCCTTTTGTATTTCACACTGAATGGTTGACAAAGCTGGAACGACCTGCTGTAGTAATCAAATGTGAATCAAACTGATTTTTCTAAACATTTCAAATCAGATTTTTTTGGTTGTGTTGGGTTTTTGGTCCCTGACCTCAATCATTAACTCAAATGCACTATGATGAAATGATCTCAGCACAATAGAATCAAACGTGTGTCCGGTTTGTTCTGTGTTTTGGTTTTGTGTCTCTTTAAACTCTCATAGTACTGATACCAGATTTTGTTGCACTGGACAAAAATAACCTTCACGTTGATCCCAGCTCTGAGTATTCTGTGTAATGTACGCCTGGTTGAACAGCTCAGAGTAAACAGCTGTGTTTATTTCTCACAAGGTAAGGTGAAACAAAATCATAAAGCTACTAATAACATGCATGAAAAGCAGAATCAGTGCTGGACTTTTTAATATTTTTATTAACTTTCAGTAAGATGCAGAATAGAAAACGAGATCAAACCATTTTCTAGAAAAATAAACAATCAAAAATCACTACAATTCATATTAACATTTCTTTAAGGAGAGGGTGGGGAAAGCAAGAATAAAAAATTAACCCATGCACCTGTTCACTTGTAGCTGTAAAATACATTTTTAGTAATGCAGAGTCACACTGTTTACACAAAGCAGCAGCAGCAGCAGCAAATCCCTGTTTTTTTTTTTTTTTTATCATCACAATTACCAGACTGTGTTTGATGAATTGGATTAAACTGTGCCTCAGTGAACTATTGGGTCAGTTGTGGCTTCCTCTCAGTCGTCACTGTGAAGGAATATGATTGGAAAACACACCTTCAGAGCTTTCCCTTTTCCTCACTGGGATTATTGTATGTTCATGAAGTTAAAAATAAATGCTGGCGAGCATGTGTAGGCATAACTTAAAATGTGTTTACTTGCGCAGACATCCTTCTTTTAAAACAGCGGACGAGCCATTGGAACTTAAAAAAAATTATATTTGTCTTACATTGTATTTGACTCTCCCTCTGCCTCTTTAATCGCACGGGATATTAAATAATTACATAGCTAAAAATGACAAACAGCAGTTCAAGCAAATTCAACCAATTCCTAGAAACACATCGACACACGAATAAACAGCTGACGGTGAACTTGCTACAGCAAATTCAAACTGCCTCCATCCTCGATTATGCAAAGTCCTTCTCGGGTTTCATCAGGATGCACATCCATCTAAAGTTAGCAGGTCTTTGGCTTCTCATCACCTCACAGAGAAAGTAGAAGGAAAATATAATATCCAGGAGTTCACATGGGATCTGCAAAAACATGCACTCACCACAGAGTAACGACTGTTTCCACTCACGCACACGCTCCTGTCCACAGTCTTGTTACCTGCTCGCTCACACACTCGGGTTCATCTTCCCACCATTCAGTCTGTCAGGTTTAAGTTAAAATTCAAGTGACCCCTCAGATGGTCTGGTATCCAGCGTGGCTCCTCTTCCTGCCGATTAGGTATGCAATGAGGACGATCAGCACCAGGCCGGCGAGAGCTGCTCCGACGATGATGGGGATGAGCATCTGATCTTGGTCCATCTGACACTCCTCCGCTGGAGACGGAAAGAAAAGAGGGAAGAACAGGGATGTTATATTGCAAAATCTTTAGGGGCTGCCTGACGCAACCAAAATGTATTATGACTGACCACTTTTAGCAGTTAACGGTTAAAAGCCCCAAAAAATACAGCTTGATCAGAGGGATTACTGATTCTGAACCCTAAACCTTGTAGATGCCAGACTACATGAACCCTGTTCAAAGCTACTAAATCGCTCTCTTTTAGTTCAATGATTCAAATAATTCTGGTGTTGTGCTCATTAATATCGGTTTCCCCACTTGGAGACAAACATCCTGAGCCGGAACTACAAAAATGGTGACGTGTGGATGAGCTTCATGCAGCTAAACCAAATTGTTTCAAGTCAACTGACAGAAATAACATTTAAACGAACAGCTTGACATTTTGAGAAATTGGTTTATTTATTTTCCTGCTGAGAATTTGATGATATGATTGATACCAGTCAAATGTTTGCTCCCCAGATAAAGAAGCTACAGCCAGAAGGCAATTAGCGTAGCTTAGCATAAAGACTTGAAGCAGGGGGAAACTGCTAGCCTAGCTCTCTCCAAAGTTAACAAATAGGTCTAGCCTAACCCCTCTAAAACTAGTTTATTAAGCACAATGTAGCTTGTTTGTTTCTTTAATATATAAATGAAAAAATATGTATGTCTTAGTTTTCATATACATAAGAAGAATCTCCTAATCCAACTCTCTCCAAGAAAGAGCATCTGCATATTTCTTCAACCAACATGAAAAATGTCGTCAAAGTGTGACCTACTCCTACTACATCATCACTTTCGGTATTAAAGTCAGAGGACAAAGCTCAGGTTGCTCTATGTGGGATAATAAAATGTGGATAACAGCAGGGATGATCAAAGAAAACATTACCTGTAGCAAACTGGTGTGTGGTGACGTTAAAGGGTTGGACCTGTAATTTGAATGTGTTGAGGGAGAAGGTCGGCACCACATCCAGAACTTGCTCTGCGTTGCACATGTAGGAGCGGCCCAGCGTACTGCGCAGGTAGTTGAGACTGGTGTTGCTGGCTGAGAATGGAACTGTGGAGAGGAGAGATGGGTCAGTTATTTTCTGAATGAAGTAAATCAGAGCAAAGAATAGAGAATGCTGCTTTTGATAAATGACATACCAGTCATATCCGACCAATTAGCAAACAGAGTTATTGCCCCCAGGTGGTACTTGTTGCTTGTGGAGTTCTGTAGACAGGAGAAGGCTGTTTGAATAAACACAAACACAAACAAAAACCAAACTGAGCATTGAGCTTATTTAACAGAAGAGGAGGGAAGATCTCACCAGAGTGAAGGTGAAGTTGAGCGTGGTGATTTCCTCCTGTTTCAAAGACAAGGTAGCACTGCTGGTTTCACATGATCCTGTTGCGTTTGTCAGATCGGGATTCAGGTTCATTAATTCTTGGACAGTCTGCCAAAATAGACAAAGACACATTTGGTTTATTTGAGGTTTATTGTGAACAGTGGACTGATATTTATTTGTTATTTTACTAGGAGTTGTCCTTGCTTGTAAAATTCTCTTTTACCTTATTCTGAGATCGAGAAAAATAGGAGACGTTGAGCTGCAGTCCCATGTGAGCCAGGAGACATGCAGTGCCGTTTTGGTTGTTTACAAAGTAGGTGCCCTGTTTAGGTGTTCCTGTAGGGGTTGGTGCTGGAGTTACGGTTGTAGCAGTGCTGGCAGTGGTAGGTGGAGCTGTAGTACTAGCTTGATCTGCCATACATATGCTTTCTGTGACAATAGAAATAAAGAAGAAACATGAAATCAACAGGGCAAGAAACCTTGAAACCAACCAGCTTGCGAGCAAAAACACAAACAGAGCCGCACCTGATGGACTCAGGTCATTTTCTGGCATGTACGCCTCCAGCCTCATGTTAGAGAAAGTGACGGTTTCTCCACCGACTCCAAAAGTGCTGGGACTCATACAGCGGTAGGTGGTGTTGATCGTTGCCCAGATCCCAACTGAAGACGACACCACGGTGACCACATCTAGGACAAAATCAAACATACATTTTTATCATCTTTACTTACTTTATAGATCTAGTGTAAATTTCATATCTATATAAGCACCACATGCATTTAAACATGCTTGACAACAAACTGAATCTGCTATGTATTGGACAGTTCGGTGTGTACCAGAGCTGTTGGCCTCAGGGAAGATTGAACTGTCGCTGAGGTTGTACTGCAGCGTCAGGTTAGCGACGCTGTACAGACTTTGATTTGTTGAAAAGCTCAGCCCCAGTGCGTGGCCAGGTCCAAACACCGCCACCAACCACGGCGAGCTGCTGTCTGTCCCGCATGAGCTGGTGGCTGTATCGACTGCGGCAGAGTCAGGCAGAGAGACTTGCACCGTCCTCTGAGGAGAGACAGAAGATACGGCTGGTGTTCACAAGAAGACGCAGTCAACTACATCAATATAAAAGTTTGGAAACCAGATTGTTGCTGTCACATACCGTGCTGTTGGAGGTGTTGTATGTGATGGAGAATGAGGCAGAAAGCTCAGCCTTGATGCAGGTGGAGTTCCCTTCTTTTACCTCAAGAGTAACAGCCTGAATGCAACCTGGAGAGGAGAACATAATATTGAAACGGAGTCCAATAAAACTCACGCAAAGTGAAGGTACACCTGAAAAATATTTGTTCCAGCTGAATTACATATACTCACTTATATATTGAGAATTATGTATTACAGTATGAGTATTTAGGATTTACTATCTGGGTCTTCTGTCTGTTATTTAACATGCCTGGTTAGATAAAGGTTATAAAACTGATCATTATTACAACATAACCAGTGTTACATGATGCCGTGTCCTACATACACAATAAAGCAGTTCACACAAGCCACCACCAGAGGTCTGCAGACAGCTACAAGTGACAGACCAAGACCACAAACTCCCTCTGACTCTTTCCTGACATAATTGTAGAGCTTATTAGAGCTGCTGCTCCACTCTGGACATGTAACAGGTGTAGCTGAAGATCTTCTGAGCATCGGACACTTGTTATACTAAGCGTAGCTGCTATGATCAGAATTACCAAGCAGTGTTTACTAACTCAGCCAGCCTGCATTGTAGGCTATTAATACTTTTATGGCCTGGAAACTGCAAACTCACCATTGCCTGTCTCTGTGTGTGTGTGTGTGTGTGTAATAATGGCTGTACAAATTCTTGAACAAACTGTGTGGTAGCTACAGTAACTATTCACATGCACGTTGCACATGTAGACTTCTTATCAATCCTGCAACTCATATCCTCTAAAAAACTTTCCCACTGATGTATGTCACAATAAAGCAATGCAGGAGTTTCACCGCTTGCTTCACACTTCCTAGAAGAAGTCTGATTCACATGTGACCGCTGTATGACCATGACTTGTCCTCTTTGGTTAACTTTCGCACAGAACAGACACGGATCTTTATTTACTGTACTGTACAGATTGGGTTTTACTTCTTTATTCTGCTTGGTCAGTGATAAAGGACTTATCAACTGTGTGGACCTAATAAACTAAAAACTACTCTGCAGGTTGTGAAATTCACTTGCCAGTATCAACATTTCACTGCTAAGAAGGATTTGGGGGGATTAAAAAGATGCTCCAAATAGTAGCTGGTTACCTGTTAACAATGCAGAGAGACTATTTCATAACTCATTTGTTACATAGATACCTAACTTTGCTCTTCTCTCCTTCACATCTCACTTCCCTCCTCTTCTCTTTATGTTGAGCTTTCTCCATTGTTACAATATATTGATCCCAACAGAACGAGCTCTGTCCTGAGTTGGTCTCCGTCCATCACACACTCCCTTCCTCTCCTGTGTTGCTGAAACTTCAACCCTCATGTCACCTCTCTGTTTAACTTGTAAACACACAGCAGACGGTTTACACAACACTGCAATCTGATCATGAGGTAAAAGCGTCAGTGTGTGCTAAGTATGAAGCCGCAGATAGCAGCGTGGAGAGGATATCAAAACAGAAAATAGTTGTGTTGTGAGGACATGCAAGAGCTGCAGGACTAAGGTCTTTAAGTCGTGTTGGACAGTGGAAAACAAAGCTTAAAAACCAAGTGAGTTCTGACTTAAGATAATATATTTTAAGATGAGCATAAACACATACTGCATGCACTGAAGCTACAACAGAAATGGCCTGTTTTCCTGCTGTCAGCAGCAGTCAGGTGTCTGCCTGTTCAGGGTGATTAAACTGGTCATAAACTAACACTGTCAGTAGGCCCCCTGATGGGTGCTGGGTTCAAACACAAAGCCATCATAGCAGCAATCACGTGAATCTCTCAAAGGACACAACAATGAGACCAATGTGCTGCTCCACAATAATTAACAAAATGGGTATTACATTAGAATAGAGTAGAATAAAGTCCAGGGGGGGGAGCTGCTTTGATACGACTACCTGCGGACAGCACGTTTACAAAGTCCATGTTAAACTTTTAAAGAGTGTCAAACAGTACTGAAGGAGACATATCTCAAGTCAAACCATGAATATAACTAATTTATATATGCAGGTGGGCCTCACCTAACAATAACATACCTTGGTAACTTGTAATAAATATGTACGCTAGCTATAGTTAACACCCAAGTAGCCTATATAACGCTGGCTGAATTAAGTCAACACTTGCCAACTAGCGATTATTTCCATTGTCGGTTAACCTGCTGATTACTTCCTACTTGAATACATGAATTTAATCTGTATGATGTCAGAAAAAGTCTGTTTGAATCGTCTGTTCGTACATGTTTGAGCTAATGCTAACCGCAAACAACCAACGGTCGTTTGCGTTTTGTGACGTCGTTTTCGGACCAACGGAAAAAGTCCGTGACGGTAAAACCGCAAAAACACTCACCTAAAATCGCAAACCAGGCGATGATTAGAGCGGTCAAAGCGTGACAGAGTTTCATCTTTTCGGTTCAGCTCACGCCACAAAGCAGACTACTTCTTTTCTTGTCTTTGTATATATGAAAAAATAGAAAAAGACCCGTAGAGGTGGCGGTGGTTGTGGTGTTGTGCCGCCGCTGCTGCAGGCGCAGGTGGGTCCGCACTTGACTTTACGGACCGTTAGCTAAATCTGAGGAGTCACTCTTGTCTCCTCCTGTTGCCGTTCACGCTTCACTGTCGTTTAAAGACAGAGGGAAGTGTTGTTCGGTATTTCCTAAAGCACGTCCTGTTTGCAGAAACGACCCGCAAGCGGCTGTTAGACGTCGGTCACTGCTACCCCGAGTGAATAAGCCATGTCCTGTCATGTGAACTGGTAGCATTTAGCGCTACCCAGTCACGTGAGAGGCCGCCTCCCCCCCCTTCCCTCCTCGGTCATTCTATCACAAGAACTGAGCCCTCTATTCAAGGCAATACTTCATAGACCGAGCAAGATAAATGGCACAAAGTCGGAGACAACACAGCTTTTGTCCCGTGTAATTGCATGAGAAAATGTTTGTTATTAAACATGACTGAGTACAGAGTTACATAACTAAATAATGTCAGGTAGGTGAGGCTGTAAAGAGACACCTCATGAGAAAAATAGTGCACTTCCAGGAATTATCTTACAAAGAAATGGCGTTTTTTTTCTGGGAACACACACACCAGTGATGTATTGTATGTCAAGGCTTATTAAAAGTAATTAAAATGCATTGACAAACGAGGAACCAACCCAAATGCATGCATATATTTTGTTAAAATAACTGCTAAAATAGTGACCAAGAATGGGTGAATTCAGGAATGTGCACTTGAACGCAACAACATTCCTGAAATGCCTACATAGCATGTCAAATAAGATCTATATGCCATATAAAATGTATGATCTTTGAGCACAGCATATCATTTGGCTATATGGTAAAGCAGCATGTGAGACGACACACACACACATCCACACCCACACTCGCACTGTTGCAGGCTGCAAAGTAAAGTGCAACTATTGTGGGTAGTCAGCTGACACCCTCATCAATTCACGAGGGTGTGCAAAACCCTAGAAGGAACGCAGAGGCTGCTTTAATGCTGCTGTCCAAGACTTATCATGACACCGCTACATTCCCCCTGCATAGTTCAAGCACGCCTTTTAACAAATTTCTTGCCTTAAAATGAGACTATAAAGTCAGACAACTAGCTCCTGATGACATGTTGGTTTTAACATCTGTCTTAATCATACTGAAGCTGTACATTCCCCTGCTGTGATAGTGAAAGTATCAACACACTCTTTCAGTTTCTTTTCAGTTGCATCTTCCAGTAACTTGAGATAATAAAAAACTTGAATGGCTATATCCATCTCTCATGCTATACATGACACTCTATTAAGAAACACTGAGGAGAAAATGTTTAACGCATTCATTAGGTGGATGAATGTATGAAACAAGTGCAAGTGTTCTCAAGTGAACTATCCCTTTAACATTTTTATAGTATGTTAATTGTGCTTAAAAGGTCCAGTGTGAAGATTTAGTTGCATCTAGCGGTGTGATCGCTGCATTGCAATCTCCTCACATCACCCTCGCCTACCTCATGTAAAGGAGAAACAACACTTGGAAGGCCCTGTCTAGAGTCAGTATTTTGTTTGTCTGTTCAGACTACTGTAGAAACATGACAAAGAAATAAAAATATTCTTATTGTCAGGTGATTATACATGCATGAAAACATAGTTGTGAATATTATATCCCATGTCTGCCTTATTCTGAAAACAGAGGCCCCCAATTTTACACACTGGACCTTTAATTATTGAGTGCGTTTCGTCTTTCTCCTAAAGTTCATGCCTTTGTGTGAATGCAGAATTACACCAGATGACAATGTCCTAAGCCATGCTGAAGTGCAACATGTTCCTCTGTGTCTCCAAAAAGTCAGAAATACTATCAAGAGTCAAACGTCTAATGAAAAAAATCACAGAAGGTTCAGGTGAAATGGTGAAGTTACATAAAGATAAATCTACATTTGCAATTTTTGTATTTGGTGTTGTATTTTACTGGATGATTCCAGTGGCTCTTACCATGTACATACTCAGCCTTTAAATGTTTCACGCTTAAGAACAAGAAATCCTGTTGTCCACTACAGTGGACATGTTGTAAAATTTAAATAAAATTAAGTTTGTTTTGTTTTTTTAACCACCCCAACTACTGTTTTTTTATGTCTGAAAATAGCTGAGTGGCTTTAAAGACCTCAGATTGAAATGCTTGTAAAGAGAACAGGCAGCAAGCCACTTCCTTATTGTGGTTGAGTGATACAAGGAGCAAAAGGTTGACATAGATTTTCTCATCTAAGTTCATGTTTTGATGCTTTAGCTGCACACAAAGCAGCTCGCTTGCCCAAACTGACCTTATTCCACTGTATTTTTGTTTCTGAAGACTCATTTGATGAAATCAGATTAGACCAAAGAAGCTGCACCCTGTCGACATGCAAAACTATGTAGCAAGCTGAAGCCGACAGAGGCAACAACGCAGACGTGTTCAAATCCAAAAAACAAAACTACCACTAGCAGGTTATCTACAAATCATTCATTGAATCATTAAATATCCATTTATTCAGGTTCACTTTTCTCACTCTTACATAGAATACAATCTGATCTACAAAAACGTCAGCACATGACATTGGACATTTTGGTCAAAACATATAAGGTACCCAAAAGAAATACCCAAGTGGCTTGCCTGCATGTCATTTTAGCTTCTGTGTTACAAGCAATGAACCCTCCCTTATAAGATCCAACCCCTCTGCGCCCCAATCCGTTCTTCTCAAGTCTCTTTCTTAAGTCTCTTCTTGTCCTCAACAGCTGTTTGTCTGCCAAAATCAAGCAACCAACCAATCCGGTTTACACTCAGCAGTTTATGCAGCCATTCATAAGGAAAAAGCCTTGAACAAAAAAAAAAAAAGAAGTAAAACAAAACTCAAGACAAACCAACTATAGTAGAAAATAAGTGATTTTAGAACGATGTGATGGAGGAAAAAAAAAGATCCCACTCCAGACGAGGAAAAAACGAGGAGGAAAAAAAACCCAAAACAAAATCAGAGGAAAGTGCTAGTTATTTTCAGTTGAGTTTTGCATTAGCAGATTTATAAGTCACATAAACCAACCATCAGCAACCCATTTCACTCCTGCAGCCCCAGCCCACTAAAGATGATGCGGAGTGGGAACAGTTCAGCCAAGTTTCTCTCGTCTCTCTGGAGCTCTGTGTGTGATCTGGACGCTGCGTCCAGGATCGTGGATGGAGGGAAAGATGGCCACCAGAGGAGAGTCGGGCAGCTGTAGGGCCCTAATGCTGTTTTTGTTTTTTGGGGGGGACCAGCTGTACGCTTGCTGAGAGGAAAGCATGGCAGCAACAGTGGTTTCCCCATTTCAGGCAACATAGTGGTACTGGTTAGGAGTCTCCTTGTCACGTTCCATGTAGTCTCTGTCTATAAGCGACTCGATCCGCTTCTTCAGATCGCCCGGCTGTGGAGAGAAAAGTAAAATCAGATGCTGATGAGCTTTGTGTGTGTGCGCATACGTGTTGGAATAACGGGAAACTTCAGATACGTCACCTTGACGGGGAACTTTAGCTGGTTGTAGAGCTCTGATACGAGCAGGTTGTGACTGAGGGTCTTCCTCATCTTCATGATGCGCACCACAGCTGCATCAATCTGATACTGCCTGTCTTGGAACACACGCTCCGTGGTGCTGACCTGCTCCTCCACCTGTAAGGCAGATGTGTTGTATTGAGGAGGAGGAGGAGGACTGTGATAAAGGGAAGAAGAAAAAAAAGAAATGTGCTAGACTTTTTACCGTTTCCTTCATTTGGATCTGGTTGATCTTGATGCGGAACAGTTTGTGTTTGAAATCATTGTTGAAATTGAAACGGTCTCCATCCTCCACGTCCTTCCCACGAGGGTTCTTGTTGAGGACGCGTGCTTTCCCGCAGGCCAGGGACTGCAGCGTACGCTTGAGCTCTCCCTCCTCTGTGCAGGACGAGAGAAAATGATAATGCGATACAGCAGGTGCCTCTGCCACAACAGAACAGTCGTAGTACATATTTAAAGATGTGTAACCTATGCCAGTGGCAGTGCGAATCTCCTCCATGCTGAATTCCTCTCCCTCATTGAACATCAGTAGCACCAGCGTCTGGAACAAGGAGACCTGCAGCTCCTTCTTACCCTGCAGGATAAAAGAGTCATTGTAAGTGCAGTTCAGACAATTTCCTCTCTCATCTCTATGCTCTGTTAGGATGGACCACGCCCGTACCTCTTTAAACTCTGCCTTTAGTACAGAGTGGCCCAGCGTGGGCTGCCACTGCAGCTTCCTCCCACTGTGCTTCCCCAGGTAGAACAGCTTGAACACTTCCTGGAGTTTGACCATCTACCAAAAACATAAAGAGATGAAATTTGTACCAAGATTGTCCTGAACACAGTCGGTTAAGGATCAGTTAATGACCCAGCCAAGTTTAGAGAACATCAGTGAGATGGCACACTTAGTAATATAGATTGAACACACGTATTTGGTCTAAACAAATATTGTTTAAAATAAAGTAAATGTTTGGGCTTTCAGGTTCATAAACTGGGACTTCAATGAAGTGTCAAAGCATAGTGTGCACACAAGCATAGAAATGCTTACCTCTGGAGGCAAGTGGACCTCCATGGGTGTGTATGAAGGCCAGTAACCCATGGTGAGGATGTTGACAGTAAGTTCTATGTTGCTCGGTTCACTCTGGTTCTGTATATACTGAGTAGAAATATCATAACTTTTAGAATTATGCATGAAAAATGCACTAAATTGAACAGTGCAGTGGAATGCACACACATACTGCTCAAAATGTTTTAAGTGTTTACGTGCATACCTGTTTGAACTGGATCATTATGTCTTTGGACAGCTCCATGTCCTTGAACATCCCCTCTAGCTTACTGGTAAATGCTGCTCCGCATTCTGGAGGAAGTCAAAACCACAACATATCACAACTGACTCACTCCTCACACCATCACATTTACACCCATGACTGACTACGGTAGGTTGACTTTTTATTTTAGTGCTTCATCTGTGATAATACTGGGTAGATGCAAAGATTTTCTCTGCACTGTGCTGTGAATGGAAGGATAAAGGAGAAACTTCAAGTCTATAGCTGGAGGTTTAAGTGTATTTAAAGCACTGCACTGTCCAAATAACAAATAACATAATGCAAATTCTAAAGCACTTTGGTTAAAAGCACTATTTAAGTGGCACATATCTATGAGCCAGATTAGGATTCTTGTTAATTCAGTATATATTGGAAGACATTGGACTCACCATGTTTGAGCTTGGAGAGCATGGACTTTTCAGCATCAACAGAGGCACTCTTGCCAACCAGCAGACGCTTCGCCAAGTCCTTCTTATAAAAAGCTTCAAACACATCTTTTCCTGGGGGGGAACAGAAACACAGAGATCAAAATGTCTCATCAGACTGTAACAAGCTAAGCTTCAGAGCGGTCACTAACACTATCCGACTCAGAAAGCAATCATAATTATACCCTTTTTATCTGACTCCAAGAAGGCCTTGGGTAATGTGTGATATTAGGATATATAAATAAAACTTGACATACTGTAAGCATTCACCACACAGACAGACAGACAAGTGTAACTGACCATGTATGAAACGGAAGATTATCATTATCTTGTCCAGGATCCTCTCCAGCTCCTCCTCTGTAGCCTCCTTGTTCCCTGCTCTTAACTTTGAATCCACATATTTAGCTGGATGGGAAGTGATCAACAAGAAAGCTGTTAGCATGTGCTGGGACGAATAAAAACCACCAATAAAACGTACTGTGTAACATTTGTGTTGTGGCATCTTGTTTATTTGTCTGACTCACCGATAAGTTCAGCAGGTTTGTTGGGCCTCTTGTTGATAAAGGTCTCAAAGGCTTCCTTCATGGCGTTGATGAATCCCTCGTTCCGTGTAAAACAGCTCTGTGCCACGTTGTCCATCTTGTCCTTGAAGTCCAGCAGGTCTTGTACCATGTCCTTGTCTTTCTCTGGAGTACATACAATCTCTCCACCGAAGGACTAAAACCAGAGAAAGCAATGTGAAAACCTGCATTTCTCATGGACATGTTTTCTTAATGGTAACACTTCCTGTGTTGTATGTTGGCTGAGCCGTGCGTATACCTTTATGTAATCTCTCCAGAACTGAAGCAGTGTGGGAAGTCCTCCCTTCACCTTGTTGAAGAGCTGATAGAGGAGGGTCAGCTCAGTCACACGGTTCTCATCCAGCAGGGTGCTCAGACCTGCCAAAAAAGATTACACATTTATTTTATATATTAATATATATATATATATTATATTTTTTTTAAATATTTTTATATATATATATATATATATTTATATATTTATTTATATATATATATATATATATATTTATATTTTAATACAACTATTTCACGGCAAGTCGCAAAGAAAATTGGGCTTCAATTAAGATTCAAAGCAGTAAATACAGAACATGATTTACTGAGGAAGTGGCACGCCTTACAATGTGATACAGCCTCAAGATTTACCAAAGAGCAGAATCAATAATCCTCTGGCACAGTTCAAACATTTTAATAATAATGTAAAGGACTCACTGGAGTCTTTAATGCAGACTTACCCTTTTGTAGCATTGCAGTCATATGTTCTCCTAAAAGTTGTTTCTCAACACAGCTAATAAGTGGTTTCCTGTGAAAAAATGAGGACAAAACAAGAGAAATTGTGTCCAAAAGCTGAAACAGATGTGCATTTATTCAAAGTCTGTAAAACTTTGAATATAAAACCCTTTAAAGAAAATGCCTTGAGTCTGACCTGACCTTTTTTAACACTAATTTTCCAGTTAAAGGTTTGTTGTTCATCAATTATTTGTTCTCTGGGGTCATAAACACATCACCTGGAGCTTTAGTTGAAAAAAAAAAAAACTACTAGAAAGAAACTCTAGAAGTGTTAAATGAAGTCTGATGGTGTGGCTCTGCATGTTAACCTTTGCATAGTGCTGATTTTCACACTACTAGACCAACATTTTTTAAATGTAAAAAAATGTGTGAGAGTACAAAACAAAGAGAATCACATATTAAGACATACAAATGAAGATGTTGAGCAAGCTTAATGTGAAAATATTTCAAATACAGATAAGAAAGAGACTGGATACACTAGTGCTGATAACCTTTTGTACTGCAGATGTAAGCAGTCAGTTGAAACTATGATGACATGGCACCTAATGGTATTGAAAACAGGTGCACCCTACTTTAATGGTTGGTAATTAATGGTTATTTATGTTTTATTTTCTTTTGTGAAAGTTGGTAATATCTTCTTTAAGATATTAATTATGGAATAATGTGTTTATATTTGACAAAATTACTTTTGTAACAGCGATATGAAAATGTAAAAGAAAATTACTGAGTGCTCTGGTCGAGGTAGCTCATGATGCGATCATTCTCCTCCTCCAGTCGACGAGCCACGTGATGCAGGTACTCGGGCACCTGGATGCAAACAAACACACATGTTCATATGCTTGGCATTTTGTGTATATCAGGTGACTGAGTAACTGTGATCACATGACACAGTCCCTTATTAGCCTCACTCACATCTCTCTCCTGCATCAGCCGCTGTCCCTCTGCTGCATACAGGCGATTGGTCTCAATCAAAAATCTCTCCTCAAAGGAATCTTTGTAAACCTGAACAAGAAAAGTTAGACAGCGAGGAGGTAAAATCACTGACATACATTCAATCTATGTACTGATTTGTTATGGTAAACAGTCATTCAAATACCTGTAGGTCTGACAGCATGCCCAGCAGACTCCTGAGCAGGCTGCGGTCTATTGTCTCTCCATTGCGCTCAAGTTCTATCTGCTCCAAAATGCCATCTACTGTACGCTTCTGAACTGCACTGTCACTCACAATGTGGGTACGAAACAGTTCCAGCCCAGTGTCCCTGCAACGTATACACAACATCAGCCTCCTGTGGGTGTGTTGGTACGCCATAACAAGCAGAATAATTCAAATAAAACTGTAATTTTACCAGATGGAGGGGAGTAGGGAGTTCTGAAGCACATAGGTGCGATCCAGAAAGAGAAAGATACTTCGGATCATTATCTATAAAGAGAAAAACAAAATTAGTGAACATGAGATTTACATGTTTCTGTTAGCGGGACATTAACATTTCTGTCAAGCATCAGACTTACAGTTTGTCTGCAGTGGTCCTGCCAGCAGCGATTCATTCGCTTCAGGAAGGAAAGGTTGTCCAAAGACTCTGTGAGCTCCATGTTAAGGACAAAATAAAAATCTTCAAGTCACTCATTAAACCAACATTTTGAATAATCATACCACTTCTGTGGATCCTGTCGCTACGCAGCATGTATAAACACAGTGGTTTCACTTGTTGGCTTTTATTCCTATCCATCCTGACCATGCTGACGTTGTTATTATAAAATAAAAATATATTTCAAGCACACAAAGTAAGTCCAGCCTGAAAACAAAGTGTAAAAACAGCTAAACTAAATAAAGATATAACAGATAAAGCTAAATAAAGCAACCAGAGGACATTAAATATGATTCAATAAATGAAAAGATCCTATAATTGGATTGGCTTTAATCTGATTTAAATTTAAACTGTTTAAATTCAGATTTTAAATCAGCGACTTCATGTTTTGTCATCAAGCATCTCAAGCATCTTTACACCATCTGTCAGTCGCAGACACCACTTGTTTAAGCCCTGTTGTGTGTAGGGTTTGTAACTATTAAGGTTAACTGCCTAACTTGTTATATGTTGACCCCTTGTGAGAAAACACTGCAACAACAGCAGAACACACAGCTTCCATTAACTGAGTTTAAAGCTGCCAGTGAGGATGAACATACCAGCAGCGTGTTGTTTTTGTGTTTAGCAGCAGGCTGAGAACAAGCCAAATGCAGTCTGGCTTACAGTAAATCACTTTAGTTTAGTTTGTGTAAAGACAGAAGTCCTACAAATCATGAAAGTCTCATCCTGAGTCAAAATGTAAGAACATTTAAACATGCATCATATTTGTACTAATCGTAGGAGATGTTTCAAGAGGTTCCATGTGTGATTGTGCACAAAAAAAAAAAAAGGATATTCTCTAAACTGGTGGATCTGGGCCTGCACATGATCTTCACAGACCTGCCGTAGCTGCTTGTACAACGTCGGGGAGACTTTATACGAGCAGAGGTTCTCTACCGCCTTCAAGAAACAGAGAGAGAGAGAGAGAGAGAGAGAGAGAGAAAGAGAGACAGAGACAAGGAAGGGAAACAAGAGCACGAGAGATCGTTTTACAATTACGTTCAATGACGTCCAACAGAGGGAACACTTGGAACATGATTTCTTAATATTTAGTCATTTATTTACCAGCTTCCATTTCGTTCTTGTCACAAATCAGTGACTTTTTTTTTAGTCATGTTGTTTTGTCTTGACACATTTCTACAGTTAAACACATTTATATCAGGTCCTGGGAGAAACAACAACAAACTGCAGGCGTTTAAACAGATGGACAGCAAACCTGATAGAGCTCCTCCAGATTGTACTTGATCGAGGTGCTGTTCTGGATGGCACCCACCGCATCCCGTAGCTTCAGCCACGTGTCCTCGGTGTAGTTCTCGGCTAGTTTTGGCCTGTCTGAAAGAAAAAGCCAGCGACAATGTTAATCTTGGAGGTCACACAGATTGGGAACTGCCAAACAAACTAAGCTATGAACATGTTGATGACAGTATTAGCATTTGGAGTGAAGATATCTCCACATGTTTGACACAAACATGATAAGGTGCACGTTTGGTAACCATCAGTCCTTTCAGTGCTCTTTCTCAAAGGCCTCTGCCAAATGTTAAAAGTAAAAACAATATTTCTTACTCCACAGCAACATCTGCAAGAGGCAGTATTGTATATATTTAAGCTATTAATGCAAATTGACAGAAAGTAATATTAGTTTTCATGGTCATTATTGGAATAACTGGCAAAGATCACCTCCAACACTACGCACTTTGGACCTACAGGCAAGAAAGTAAATACACATTTTTCATTTTTGGAATAAGGTGCAGAAAGCAATTTTGGTTACAGAAGTTGATTTTAAGTCTGAAATATTCAATTTCTGCTTTCTTTAACTATCAAATAAGTGGAGAATTTATTGTTCTGACTTAGTTTACTTGAGATTTACTGTTTTTGTAGCCAATAAAATATGCTTAAAATATCATTATCATATTAATACAAAGATAGTTTGTGTAAGATGAGTGTAATATTTTCAAGTTTAATTCTCACATATTAATCATACAGGTACAATCATAATACATGTGAATATCACAGCATGCCTGCTAAACTGCCTTTATGAAAAGTGACTGTTATAACCAATGATTCCAGCGCAACATCTATTATTTTGACTGATTACTAAACTAATCATGATTTTATTTATTATTATTAGTAGTAGTATCACTTTTTAAAAGGCACGTTTATAAAAGGGTTGACCTTTTTTTGTTCTATATCACATATTAGTCTAATGTTTTTATTGATTTATTGCTTTTTCACTTATTGTTACTGTGGTTTGTTTTACTGTAAAGCACTTTGTAACTGTGTTTGTAAAGGTGTTATATAAATAAAGTTTATTATTATTATAAAATACTAACAACAAAGCTCTCGTGTATAATTACTTATTAATCAAACCAAAAGCCAAAAAATGGGTATAGTAAGCAACTTTTTGCAACTAATGCAGCATCGAGTATCTGATTATTTTATGATCTTGCGGAGTGAATAAAACGATTTACAGAATAATAAAAACATCCACTAGATTATCTGCAAATGCACTCATTGATTAACTGTGTCAGCACACATGCACTGTCTTATACCTTTATTTAGACCTGAAGTAGGCTGCACCCTGTGTGTGCAATCCTCTGATGGGACAACCAGAAGTAGTAGTGAGTTAAAAAAAAAAAAAAAAAAATCAACACTGCCCATAAAAATCAAAGCAGAGAGGAAAACAACTGCGAGATTACTATTATTAAAAAAAAAGGGACATGCTCTAATCAGAGCTGCTTGTTGAAGTTTGCTGTCAAACAAGCCAGAGACAGACAACTTTTTGTACAGCATGACCCAAAAGTTACATCCTCTGTTGTGCTCAGACAAATCAATCGATCAGTGACTATACCTTTGAAATTTTTGATGACTAATTTCTTTGAAGCTCCAGTTTTGCTTGAGGCCACAGCAGCCGAGGAGGAGGAGGAGGTCCTGGCCATCCCGTTGGTGTTGTGCTCCGTTATGGCAGAGAAGCTGGCTCTCTTGTCCTGTCGGGTGTCCTCTGCCATTATCAGATTAGCGCTTTGGGCTTAACGCTGTATGGTTCAAGTATTTTTGCTAAGTTAGTGTTGGACTGTTTTAGTTACTGTCACACAACAACACAGCCTCTTTGTTGTTGAACCAGCAGTCTTTGGTGGACAGCGCAGACAGTCGCAGTGTATTTAAAACACATTTACAGGAGAACACTTGTCTAACGTTGAGTTAATTAGTCAGAAAACATAACTACGGTCAGCTAAGTAAACAGACAGCGAGCTAACAGCATGAGATGTGAAACTGTAGCACACTTTAGCTTCAGCTGCAACGCCACAGGCTAGTCCATGGCATTCGTGACTAACCCTACTCACTGATTTTAACAAGTTCAATCATTGTATTATGCGACAGTAAACAAACAGGTAAAAGAGACATAGTTAGCGGTGATATAACAGACCCATGTCACTGCTGCCTTTCTTTACCCACACAGCTAGGCTAGCACAACAAAATGGCTTTTCTCAGGCAGTTCAGTTGGACAGGTGCATCTTGGGTGAAAAGCGGCGTTGTGTTCAAGTACAGCTCGGACTTTTTGTTGTTGTTGTTGTTGTTGTTTTGAATATGATGTTCATATTCATAAGAGCAAACTTAAGACTTATCTTTTTAATTTGGCTTTTACTTGAACGATTCATTTATATACATTTTCTTTTTATGTATTTTACTCTGTTACGCCATTTTCACTTCTAGTTATTTGGTTAGTATTTATTTGTCTATTTATGTGTGTGTGTGTGTGTGTATATCTATAATGTCATAACCGTTATCTTTATTTTTAAGCTATCTGTATATATTTTATTTTATTTTATTATACTTTACTTTTATTTTATTTTATCTATTTATTTTACTATTTTACCATCATGCATTTTTAATGGGTTTTATTTTTATTCTATTTTATTTTAGCTCAGTGTGTTTTTTAATGTGCCTCCGGTGTTTCCTCACTGCAAGATGTTTATTTTATTTTATTTTATTTTATTATACTTTACTTTTATTTTATTTTATCTATTTATTTTACTATTTTACCATTATGCATTTTTAATGGGTTTTATTTTTATTCTATTTTATTTTAGTTCAGTGTGTTTTTTAACGTGCCTCCGGTGTTTCCTCACTGCAAGATGTTTATTTTATTTTATTTTATTTTATTTTATTATACTTTACTTTTATTTTATTTCATCTAATTTTTTTTACTATTTTACCATCATGCATTTTTAATGGGTTTTATTTTATTTTATTATTTTTATTCTATTTTATTCTATTTTATTTTAGTTCAGTGTGTTTTTTAACCTGCCTCCGGTGTTTCCTCACTGCAGAGATGGTGCTTCCTCGGTTTGCACAGTTTGCATAGTGCCTTGTTTATAATAGGGTGGAGGTGGTTGTTGGGGTGGAGGGCTGGGGTGAGCGGTGGGAGGTGGTGTTGGGGTGGAGGGTTGGGAGTGGATGGGGGGTGTCAGGGTTTTATTGTGTGAAACACTTTGTGTTACATATTTTGTATGAAAAGTGCTATACAAATAAAGTTTGATTGATTGATTGATTGACACAATATCAAAATTGTTGTAGCCAGTTTTCATATGTGCTAGTGTGTGTGTGGTAGGTTGTGTATGTTGTTGTTGTGATGTCACCTGCACAGCTGATCACATGGGAAGGTAATCACAGGAGCCAGGTATAGCATAGATAGGGGAGTCACGGGTGGACAGGTGGAGGGAATCAAGAATCAGGAATTGGGGAAGCCACAAAGTTTTGCAACCGTGTGTGCGTGCGTGTGTAAAGGTGCTATGTGTTTTTGTCTGATCACTGCAGTTTTTGTTCTCGCTTTTACGTCATCCATCCATTCATTCATTCATTCAGTATACTGAATGAATGAAAAGTCTGGGTGTATACACCCGGACTTTTGTAGTTTGTTTTTTATCTGCATAAATAAAACGTTAAATGCTACTTTATGGAAGACCTGTTTTTTTGGCACCACAACGCGTTGACCAGGACTTCAAGTTCCCTCAAGTGGCCTGAATGTTTTGTGTTTGTATTTTATCACTCATTTAGACTCAGCTTAGTAACAGTGGTCACTTTATAATGGTATATATATAACAGTAGCAATGTAAAATATGAATAATAAAGTTACTTGTTTACACTTTGTTTCAATCTACATTGTGCAATATCCAATATCTGTGCATGTAAAGTAAGTCACAGCTATTTATTCAGCTCTCTTCAATACCTGTATATACGTATATATATGCGTGTTAGAACACTTGCACATATTTTTTAATATTCTATTTTAGTATATTTTGTATCTTTTTTTTGTTTTCTATATTTTCCCTTTTTCCCTTTAAATTTTATAGTATTGTATTTTATTCTTAGCTTATTTTTATTCTTATGTGAAATACTGTTACACTGTTTAGTGCTCTTATACTGAGCTGACCGGTTCCTCTTGTCCGACAAATTTCATTGTATTGTTGACCCTGTGTTAACTTACACATGAACACACATAAACCTGAAACTTGAAACTAATATATCAGAAACAATGTATGGTTAAGACAGTCAGAATCAGGTTTATTGCCAGATAGGTACCCGAAGAGAACCCACGAAGACACAAGGAGAACATCCATTTTCAAACCAGGAACCTTCTTGCTAAATGTATGTACAATATGTTTTTAGGATGAAAATAACTGTACAGTTTGTGCAGGAATGTATTTCCCAGGTAATGTGCATTTTAAATGTGCAAGATATTTATCAAAATGTGGTAGTCAAGAGGATGTTAAAGGGTGTGCTTCAATGTAACGCAATATAAGAATTGTTGTGTTTTCGTTGTCTTAAAATGAGCCCTTCATATCTACAGAGAGAGGGGGTCCTCTTCCATGGAGTCCGCCATGTTGAACTGCCATTTTTCTACAGTAGCCCAGAACGGACAAACCAAACACTGATCTAGATTTGGACTTTTTTTCTAGCCAGAGTTTTTCCTACATGCTTAGAAGGAGAGGGTGAGGCGTGGGAGAGTATTCATTTGGTTGTAATCTGCAACTTCACTGCTAGGTGCCACTAAATCCTACACACTGGACCTTTAAGACAATAGCAGATTACTCAAATATATTAAACATTTTTGTATTTTGCAAATATTTTTCACATTGTTGTGAGAATACTGACTTACTGTAAACAAACTAGTTTGAACCAAGTCAGTCAACTCCCTTTATAAAGAGAGAAATCGTCTTTAACAACTACCCTCCTTGCTCAGGCGGTCTTGAACGCACCCCTGGATCACCTGCAGCCACCGGGAGTCCGGCGCAAATGGGCGGCGTTTTATACCGGACAAGGAAGCCCTTAACGCTGCCATTCAAGCCACATTTTTTGCCTGTCGGTGAGGCACCGACTCAGACACCATGGCTACATTAATGTTTGACCGCAAATAGATGTCGTGGCCGCTGTTTTTGGAGTAGTAAGGCTCGCCTGTCGGTG
Organism: Argyrosomus regius; assembly: GCA_946959425.1. NCBI lineage: Eukaryota > Metazoa > Chordata > Actinopteri > Sciaenidae > Argyrosomus > Argyrosomus regius. Next base: position 22,883,556 of record OX336882.1, read on the forward strand.
GTGATCCGGCCTGCTGTCCGGGTAAGGATGCATGCTAACGCCGACAGCTCCAGGAGAAACTAGGGAGGGAGTAGAGCGCAGAGCATCATCTCAAGGGAGGAGAGGCCGGCTGGAAACTAGGTGTTTTCTCCTCTTCGGATAGACTTTTCATGATCAGCTCAGCTTATTTGAACACATTGTCGATAAACGCTCGTGTAGCCTCACTGAAAATGTAGCTTAGCGTTTGTTAGCTCGCTAGCATTGACATCACTGGGAAAACAGCTAACGTTAGCTTAGCTATCTGGCCCAGAAGTAGCTCCTCAGTTCATTTAAATTAAAAACCAGCCGTGACTTCATAGCTTGTTTAACCTACATTAGCCTACGAGCAATATATCCCACCTCCAGACAGCCAGTGTTGAACAGTGAACTTTGTTTTGCTACCTCTGTGGATTTGGCAAGCTAGCTAGAGCTAACGTCATCAGGCAAGCTATTAAATATCTCTTGTGCAACGCCACACGAGAGAGTGTGCTGGCTAATGTTTGTCCAAATGTGTTGCAAAGTAACCCCGACTAGCCTCGACAGGAATATCTATTTAGAAAGACGACTAACTCAGCTTGTGACTGCATTGCACGATGGTAGAGAAGGAGCTAAGTTGCTATAACAGGACAGACTTTGAGGAACATCAAACACACCTTAAATTAAAATATGATAAAATATCTCAAAGTTTTAATCAGGTGTCAAACCCAATGTGCCAAGCCCATGTGTGGGAGTACAAGACTTGCATCATATGCAAATAAAAGCCAAAAAAAACAAGACAAAAGATACATTATATATCCAGATGAGTCAGAACATGTAGGGTATAAACTTGTTTAAACATACAACACTTCAACACAACAGTGAGACATTAATAAACCATGAGTAGAGTCATGTAAACTGTCATGTGAAGTGGACATTTTCAGAGAAAGTTTAACTAAAAGATCACGAAAGAATATCCAGAATATATACACATACAAGTCTTTTTATTTTATTAATTAGTTGATCAATTGTTTGAGTGATAACGTGTCAGAAAATTTAGAAAAATGTCACATTTTCCCAGAGCTCAAGATGATGGTTTGGTCAAAAAACACTCCAAAACTAGAAGATAATTGAAATGTTTGACATTTTATGGCTTGCACACATCTGTGTCATTATTAATAATAATAATTAGTTAGAAATGAGCAACAGTATGAAAAGCAGAATAGATCTCAAATTTGTCATGAATAAGGGGCACGCCCAAAGCCTGAAGATATCCTGTAATGAATGGTTGCTAGTGAATGAATAATGTATCACAAGGAAAATGTTTTGCAGCGTACTGTCCGCTTGATTATCTGCAGTTTTGTTGATTCCTGTCTGTTTTGTATCATCTAGTGTCGATGCCTTGGCTGAGATGAGTGTGAAGGCTTTTGAGCTAGTCCCCGCTGTGGAGCGAGATCTCCTCATGGGCGACAAGGCTCGCATCAACATCGAGTGCATTGAATGTTGCGGAAAGCACCTGTACATGGGTACCAATGACTGCTTCATCCACCACTTCCTTCTGGACGAGGTCACTTCCTCCAAAGGGAAATTGACTTACTCAGCTCAGAAGCTGCTGCACAAATATCTGGGCCTTAAGAAACCAGTTGCTGAGCTGCGTGCCGCCTCCGCTTTGGAGCGTCTGATAGTGCTTTGCGATGCGATAGTGTTCCTCGTTGACATGGTGACACTGGAGACTGTGCCCTCGGCAGCAGGAGGTGGAGCCAAGATCAGAGGTGTGACGGCTTTCTGCATTAACGAGAACCCGGTGAACGGTGATCCGTTCTGTGTGGAAATGGGCGTGCTCTCCTCCAAGCGGCGGATAGTGCAGATTTACATGGTGTATGAGGACCGAGTGCAGCTGGTCAAAGAGGTGACCACGCCTGAGCAGCCCTGCGCCGTCAGTCTTGATGGTTACTTCTTGTGCCTGGCCCTCGCTACACAATACATGATTCTGAACTACAACACGGGAGCCTCCCAAGACCTCTTCCCTTACAACAGCGAGGAGAGGAGACCCATTGTGAAGAGGATCGGTAGGGAGGAGTTCCTCTTAGCAGCCCCTGGTGGTCTGGGTAAGTCGGGACAAAAACAGGGGGTGCGGTCGAATAGTCAAAAAAATCACCTCCAACGCAGCTCCACAGTCAACAACAGAACAGACTTCATCATTGTGTCTGTCCATATTCATACGCTCTCTCTCTCTCTCTGCTGCATCACACTGTTTAAATACATCAATGTTTTTTTAATGTCTGGTTGAGAATGACTGAACGGTGCGTTGATTTTTTTGTTGCTTCTGCAAGGACTTATGGGATGGCACTATCTCCTTTCCTTTCGTGAAGTCTATGCTATGCTGAATGAGATAAGAAAGGAAGCATTGAAGCTCCTTTCTTTAACATTTAGAGAATTCGAACAGCTCCTGTCATGGCTCCTATCATCAGGTCATTTCACTTCAGTTAGGAACCTTCCTAAGCAAAATAGACTATTCGACCGCACTCAGGGTATCTGCAGATCTTTAAAGGTCTTAAACAATCAATCCACTTAACACAAGTATCAAAAAGATCTTGAATATTCTTCTCTTGCATGGCATAGACAGCAACATTAGTTACAACTTTTTTGTATATAGTTGTGGGATGCCGGGTGTTTTATTCAGCACCATCAGAGCCATAGAAAGCACTGTCACTACTTCAGGCTATAGCAGCTCGGATGATGATTGATTTGTGTTGGGCAAGTGTCAATTTTAGTAGAAACTTAAATTAATCATTTCTCCTTGCTTCCTCCAGTTATCTGAGGCATGGTCAATGTTTTATTACTCTTTAATTTAGTTTTTTTTTAGATTAATGTTTAGTATTTATCGTGGAGAATATGTGTCTCTCTTCTCGTGATCTTTACACGAGTATATCCTGACTTAAGACAATGTTTGTGTGACATACTCCTGTTTATCCTCACAATTGTCTCTCCACATCATCCACCAGGAATGTTTGCCAACGCAGAAGGAGTATCTCAGCGGGCTCCAGTCAACTGGTCAGAGAGCGTGATCGGTGCCGCTGTGTCTTTTCCGTATGTGGTGGCTTTGGATGAGCGCTTCATCACCATCCACAGCATGTTGGACCAACAGCTGAAACAGACCCTTTCATTCAGGGATGGGCACATTCTGCAAGACTTTGAAGGTAGGGCCTACACTGGTTATCAGCATCAACACAACTGTTGTGTTATCTCTGAGTTTGAACACAGTGTAGGAAGAGGACATGCATGTGCATACATACATACATGACATTCCTGGAATTTAAGCCCATGTTTCGTAGAAAGGTGTTTCAGCCTCTTGTTGGTGAGTCAACCATTATTTAAAATAATCATTTTAAAGACATGGCAACTACCACTGTTGTCGTCTTTCTTCATCAAATTAAGCCACGCTTTGGGCTTCTTCCTCTCCGCCATGACTCCATAACTTCCAGCAGAGTAGATGCATGAATTCAATGTTATTGAAAAACATTTGGGAACAGTTCTCAACTAGAATCTCAATTTCCATTGCCAGTTATTACAGGTTAATGGTCACAAAGGGCAAACGCTCCTGTAATAGTAAACACTTGGGTGAAATGATATAAGAAGGTGAAGGACTGACAATAGCATCATTGTGGCTACTGTAGCCTCAATGCTTCAAGTAGTAATGAGGAGGATCACTTGGACATCCTTTGTTTGTGTATAAACAAGCCATTTGTGATTTTGCTGTGGGCATTGGTGGCTGTGTGCGAGTGTGTAAGTTGTGACCTGTGAGTGTTGTTGTGTATTTTTAGGAAAGGTCATCCTTGCGTCCACGAAGGCAGTCTATGTCCTGGTACCCCTGCCGCTGGAGAGACAGATCCAAGACTTACTGGCCAGTCACAGAGTGGAGGAGGCGCTCATCCTCACAGAGGGAGCACAGAGAAATATTCCCAAAGACAAGTTCCAGGTAAGAAACAGTGTGTCGACTTTCCCTAATCAGTGATAATATGCTAACTAATCCTGGAGGAAGATCTTCGATGTAAACCATTACTCTGAGCTGAATCACATGATTGACAGTATTTTTCTAAACTAAGCACACATTTTTTTGTACAGATTTTGCACAAAAGAATTCTCCAGCAGGCGGGTTTCATTCAGTTTGGACAGCTTCAGTTTCTAGAAGCAAAAGAGCACTTCAGGTAAGAGTCTGGGTTAGTTTTTTTTTAAATTCTCAAGCTGTCTTATCAAACGATAAAACTTTCTGAGTCTAGGAAGTGCCAGGCCACAGGTTTTCCTAGAAAAAACTCATATTTTATAGTGATTAATATAGTTTATTTTCCAATTTAAGTACTGTTACTGACTGCTTTTGACATACTCGACATACTTTGAGTTGTCATCATTTAAGAACTGAAAATAAATGGAATAAATTGTTACATCATGTAACTCATTAGGTAATCCCATTCGTGTTTCCCAATTCCCATCTATCAGTCTGACCCCTATTTCACTGAACAACCAGTTTTAGTTACTTGATTAAAGCCTCGCTACCCCATAAGTAGTCTTAACTGCTTCTGCACTAACTGCGCTTTAGTGAATCTTTGTAATTACTTCACAACTTCCTGATTTTATAGATCACTCGACCAAGGAGGTTTCTAATCCTGTTTGGCCACGGGCAAACAAACTGCCTTTTAATACATTTATTTTATTATTAAAATGATCACAAATGTTGAAGATTTGCAGCTATAAAGTGTTCCATGTGTTCTACGACTGTTCCTCTCATGTCTGGCCTCTTGTTGGTGATTTTTATTTATTTTTTTGTACCCCTAACTTTTTATGTTTGTAGGAAGGGTCAGCTGGATGTGCGGGAGCTGATATCTCTCTACCCGTTGCTGTTGCCAGCTTCGTCTTCATTCACACGCTGCCACCCTCCTCTCCACGAGTTTGCCGATCTCAACCACCTGGCACAGGGTGACCAGGAAAAAGTGCTGCGATGCAAGAAGTTTCTCATCAGTTATTTGGGAGAGGTAAACCAAATAAAAAAACTCATTTATTCACACATAAGTTTGCAGTGATTTTACAGTATTGCACATGTATTACATACTGTTATTCTTCATCTCCAACACACAGGTACGAAGCACAGAGGTGGCCAATGGCTGCAGAGAGGACGTGGACACTGCACTGTTAAAGCTGTACGCCGAGCAGGATCACGACAGCCTTCTAGACCTGCTAGCATCAGAAAATGCCTGCCTACTAGCAGACAGCGTCCCATGGCTGGAGAAATACCACAAGTGTGTATACAAGCGGAATGCAGCTATCATTAATACACCTTTTAATGCTATGACACATCAAAATGTCTGCAGTGCAACCAGTCAATTTGATAAAGTCTCATCATGCTTAAAACTCTGGTAATTAGCAGAAAAATTAGCACTCAGGAGGGAATCGGTATAATTTTCATTAATTACTGCGGACACAAAATTAGCAAATTCCTCGAGGGACTGACTGAGATAAGGCTTTGTTGGGTAAATACTTTCCCTTGCCCCCTGCTGTTAATTACCACCCTGGTAAATCTTTAGTGCTGTGTCCAGTTTAGTCAAGTCAATTTAATTACTCTGTACAAAAATATAATCTTGAGGGAGAAGCTTTGCTTCCTTCCTTCATTCATTCATTCGTTCATTCATTCATTCCCTCCCTCTCCCAGATATTTTGCACTCGGGCTGCTCTATCATTATAATGGTCAGGATTCAGCAGCACTTCAGGTACGTACACCTTAAATTAGTCGATTATTGGTCGATATGAGTTGACACCAACTTAAATTTGTAGAAATTCATCACATTTTCTTGATTTTTCTGACAGTTGTGGATTCGAGTGGTAGATGGCGATCTGCAGGACTCCACGAGATCTGACCTTTATGACTACATTGTGGACTTTCTGAGCTCCTGCTCCAGCCTGGACCTCGTGTGGAAGTATGCAGACTGGGCCCTGCGGAAGGATCCCACGGTAGGTTAACTCAGCGTATTTCATCTAGATTCTTTATGAAAAGGAGAATACCCATTGAGTAGCACAAAAAAAAATATTTGCCAGACAGATTATTTGCCTCGCATCATATTTTAGCATCATCTTAACCCAGCTTTTCTGTTTGTTTTTTTTTGTTCATAGATAGGTGTCCACATCTTCACAAAGAGGCCTGGCAGTAGAGATCAATCAGAAATGAACCCTGACGATGTCATCACTTACCTGGAAAAGCACAGCCAGGCGCTGCTTCTCTACTTGGAACACCTGGTGCTGGAGAGAAAGACACAGGTATAATCAAAGGATACAATGATAAGCTGTTATTGACAGATGGGCTTTGTGGTGAGACAGAATTGAAAAATCCTGTTTGTGTGAACAAATGTTGAGAATCTGTTGTGTTGTAGCTGAGACAGACACTAACCTTTCTACAAGCGTCATTAGAGGAAATTCCCATCAGTATCAGTTCTCTAAAGCACTGAACTGCATTATTACCACAGATACATTTACATGGACTGCAACAGTCTCGCTATTGACCACATTCTAAATATAAACTGGTCAAATGAGACTCTGTGACTCAGTGGTTAGCATTGTCTGTTGACCTTCTCATACAATTGTGAGCTAGGTGAATTAGGTTGCCTCATAATGTGCAACCTCAGTTTGTGCCTGGCTCCTCTCAGGAGGGCTGCATCATCAGTACAAATACAAGAAACATAGATGAATGTTTATGAGTTTTTAAAACGTTATCTGACCAAGATATTTTCACTTAGAGCTACTTTAAATTTCTCATTTAATACTGAATTATGTTAATATCTCAATATTGCATTTGGTAAACATTTTAACGTGAACATTTCCTTCCATATTTGTGCATGCAGAAAGAGAAGTTCCACACACACCTGGCTGTGTTGTACCTGGAGAAGGTCTTATCGTTTCTGTCGGAGTCGCCGACAGATGAAGAGCAGCTCACCAGAGCAAGAGAGAGGCTGCAAGCCCTGCTCAGGGAGTCCAACCTATACCGTGTACAGTATCTTTTAGGTGAGAGACTAAGTCTGAACCTGCCACTTCACTTGAAAGTTTAATTTTTAAGATTCAACACATACCACATGACAGACACAATAGAGAGGTCAATATGTAGTCTCTGAAATTAAGTTTTAAATGTCCTTCTGCTCTGTTTAGGTAAGACAGAGAACTGTGAACAACTGCTGCTAGAGCGTGCAACACTACATGGAAAACTGGAGGAGCATGATAAAGCACTGCACATATTGGTGCACAAGCTCAGAGACTTCCCGTCTGCAGAGGCTTACTGTATATGGGCCTCATCGAGTCGGGATTCTGCTTACCAACAACAGCTATTTCACCTGCTCTTGGGGGTGTATCTAGACGGGAACCAGACAGCAGGAGGTGGCGGTGGAGACTTGGAGATGGCAGCAGTGGACCTCCTCAATAGGCACGGCGAGGTCTTCGATGCGGTCCGGGTCCTGCGTATGCTCCCGGAGGGCTGGTCGCTGCAGCTGCTGCGACCCTTCCTGGGTCGAGCTGTCCGGGCCAGCATGCACGCCTGCCGCACCTCGCAGATTGCTCTGGGGCTGTCCCACTCTGAAAACCTTCAACTGCTGCACGACAGGGTGAGAAACACAACATGATACCACAAGATGCCACTAAATCCTACACATTATGGTCAGATTATGACCAGGTTTGTTATTTATAGCAGAAAACATTATCTTTACAAACTGGTAACAGCAATGATGATGACGCTAGTGACAGAAATTACTTGTTTTAAAGGTACTGGCCAAAGTTACATTTCTCTCAGTACTTCTCAGCACATGGAACCAATGAAATAATAAACAACTGAGGTAGAACTGCAAATAGTTGATCGACAGGAAGTTAATTAGCAACTATTTTATTATCAGTTAATGGTTTTAATCATTTTTCTGGTTCTAGCTTCTCAAATTTAGGTGTTGATGCTTTTCATTGTCATAGTAAAGTGAATATATTTGGGTTTTGGACTGTTGGTCGAATATAGACAATACGTTTCCATTTAGATTTTATCACCGGTTTCACCAATAAATCAAGAAAACAATTGGCAGACTAATTAATAATGACAACAATTGTTAGTTGCAGCCCACAGCGGAACCATAACGGCCTCCCAAAATAATCGACTTAAGTCTTCGGGCTTTCTCTCTCGCTATGAACAGAGATGTAAACTTGTAAATTATTTATCTTTGCCATTACAATGGCAGATTACGTCATTAACTGAGATCTGATTGTATCATTGTAACTTTCCCAAACGTAACATTTCTTTTATCACACTGTGACGTAGGGTCTCCCTGACAATTGCCTAAAATAGGGAATAACAAATATTGTTAGCATCACACATGCGGAGGGGTTGGCATATATTTTCATCTCCGTATAAATGATGATTTTCAATTTTCTTATAAATTTGTGATGTCTGTAGTGAGCTATCTTTGTGCTTAAGTTGTAACTCTAATTTGATGTTTCTTCTCCGCAGCTGAAAGAACGGAAGAAACCGATCTTTGTGTCTGACAAGAAGGGATGCCACCTGTGTCACAACACCTTCAGTGAGCCTAACGTGGTGTGTCTGCCAGGTGGAGTGCCTGTCCACACCCATTGTGTCGCCCAGAGAGTAAGAGACTCTCCCACAAAGAGACAGTTAACTAATAGCAGTAACCATACGTGAGACTTGATCCTTCAAACCACCATGTGATCTGTGATCAGAGGCACCAAACTAAAAGCAGGACGTGCTGAGTTTTTGGCTGGCTGAAGACTGGGGGGATAACAATAAGCACAGAACACCTATTGCCGTTGTAGAAATGTGCTATGGAGTTGATGAGAAACGCAAAAGAAAGCTTGTGCAAGTGTGTATGTATGTAAGTGTGTGAGTGCAAGGAGAAACAGATCTGTTTATTCCTGCGCAGCAATTATACCACACTTTCAGACTGCGAGTTTTTATAGAGGTGAAAAAACAACAGCTAAGTCATCCGGCCCTTTAATCCATTTAAACATACAATTAATTAAAGACGAGCTCCTGTGCTTACCTGTGGGTTCAGTGCTGTACCAGTCATTGTCTTTGCTTGAACAGTTTTAAACCAGAATTTGAGACTGCTTGAACTACACAACACACAATATTTGAAACCTGTTGCAAATATTTCTAAAGCATGCATAGTATTACCACTCTTATGGTTCTGGTCTAATCACCTCATATGGGTATTGTATTAATATTGTCCTAACTTGCACAGTGCATTGTTAGGTTTTAATGTGAAATACTACAGACTCACCAGTGATGATGGAGTCTTTTATGTCTGTCTTTTTGCTCTCTGAGATCTTGACTCACTGCTGCTTTATTTCCCCCTCAGCTGTAAGGGCAGCGGATGCTACTGTATGTTCACAGTATTTCAGCTGGTGGCAACAATTTGATCCAAACGCATTTAGATTTTGATTCAAGGTTAAAGACCTTATCTCAGCGTGTTCATCATACAACTGTTAAACACTAATGAAAAGGTTGCATTGCTCCACTAATGATCAGTTACTGCCATCATAGATACATTTTGTTTTTCTGGCCAGACGATTATAGATAATAAAGTCCGCCCCAGTCAATATGTACTGATGGGAAAGGGGTCATGTAAAGATTATTTTCTTCTGGGGTTGCAAGGCGGTAATTTGTTCCAAACATATGAATAAATATCATCAATCTCCATAAGTATTTCACAATATGATATAATTGTAATTGAGGACTCAGTTAATTTTTTTTTCTCAGAGCTTACTTTTGTTTTATGTGAGCTGTAAAAAAACATTTGACCACAAGATGGCAGTAATGTATAAAATGAACCACAAGTGGAACATTATGGAAATTACTGGATGGTATTCTTTACTGTTAGTCTACTAAATACCTGACTATATATATACATATATATTTAAATAATTGAATGAACAAAACTATATGAAGCTGTTTGGAACAAATCCTCCAAGCTTCAAGCTTCAATTTTATTCTAGATGACACCATAATCATCGAGACTGTGCTATTAGTATTTTCCTAGAAATGATGACAAACTCCAAACTCATTGCTCCTACTGTAGCATTAGACGTACTGTGACACACATTTAAGTGGTTGATGTGGACACGGATGACCTTGGTAGTGCATTATTAGCAAAGTGAATGAATGATGGTCAAAGTAAATGGTTGTTTCACAAAGCATGATAATAACCCTGAAATCTAAATGTGAGAAAACAAAACCTATATCATCTGTAGCCCAAGAACTACATGTGGCATCTCAGCTTTCATAACTGCGTCCCCCCCCCCCCCAGGGTGCTGGAGTTATTGCTTTAACCTTTTCATCATGACACACCTTTCAAAAACGGAAAGAAACCAAAGTCGGCCATACTCTATCATAATGAAGCCCTGAAGTTCTTTACAGGCTTGTCATCCCTGAACACGGCTTTGTCCTTTAGTGCTTTCTTAATGTCGTGTATGTGTCAGATAATAATAAAGCGCAGCTTGGACCTCATAAATGTTTCTTGTAGACGGACATAACTAATTGCAGGTGTGTAAAGTGTTTGTGTAGCTAAATTGTTTGAACAGTTGAGATCAGGGACAAATACCTAAAAGTCTGCTGGAAGTGATGCTTCGCTAAAAAAAAGTGGTTCATGTCAAAATATTTCACTTTGAAAAACTGCATTAGTCGAGGTGGCAGAAGATGCATGAGTTTCACAACGAAGGAATGAGCGAAAACCTTGACAAACTAAATGTGGTTTAGAAAGGCTGCTGTACACAGTATACACTAAATCATTGTGTACTTCTTTTCACATTTAACACTCTCTTCCTGGAAATGTGTCTCTAATCGAAGATGTCCATCCACATTGAAGTTTATATATATATATATATATATATATATATATATATATATATATATATATATATATATATATATATATATATATATATATATATATATATATATAAACTAACTTCTCTAAGATCAGGAGATGTGAAAATGAATACATACCTTTTACACACTACAAAATCTGTACAAGATGTTCATCCAGACTTATATAACAAAAAAATCTGTCAGTATTCTCTCTAATCAAGCCTTCAACAACAACAGAAGCAAAAACCAAAACAACAAAGAAGTGTGTCTCCTCAATTCTTTCTTTTTAACTCATTTACAATTGTCCAACTTTTTTAAAAGACTTCACTGTTGTGTGTTTTTGCTTGTTTCTCTGGTGCCTGTGCTGTTGATGCAAGCCTTCTGTAACTGCAACCCATTTCTGTAGGGAACTGTGCGCAAACATGGGACTATTTTTCTAACATGGGGATCTAAATATTGTAGATACTGTAGGCTTGACTCACTATCCATGACAGAAATTCACTGCTTATGCACAGCATCTTTTCTGTCTGAACAGTTTAAGTGTAGCTTGCGTAAAAGGCCTCTTAATCATAACTTCAAATAATAAAAAAAAATACAATACACTTGTGTGAAAAAAATGCTATTGTATTTTATAAATATATGTATACTGGTATGTATATACTGCATTTGTACTTGTTTCTTGCTTTCTAAATCAATGCCAATGTGGATGGAGTGTACAAACTGTAAATCCGTCCCACTTTAATAAACATGAAACCGTATCAACGCATGGAGTCTCAGTTTTACATTTCACAAGTAAAAGTGTCTCATATCTGCAGGCAGTCTTGTAGTCAAGACCAGCGAAACCAAGACCAAGACCAGAGTGTACTGAGACAAGACCAAGACTGAGGGGTTGGGACCAAGTCAAGACTGAGACCAGACAGCATATAGTCAACTTACGTAGCTAACAGCTAATATTCGCCAAGTCTCTTTGGGTGAGGTCCACACCTCCCAGCCTTCTCAGTAAATCCTGCAGATTTCCTTCCATACATTTTCAAATATATAATAGCATGTATACTATGGCTTGACTGAATACTTGATGGTTAATATTAAAGGTGCTCCAAACAGGATTTTGGGGGGCAATCATTGATTGCTGGCAGCTGTATCAGCCAAACTGAACTAGTTCATATTCATTTCTTTTTTTTTTTAATGACCTGCTTCATAAAATATTGATTGTGATTAATGGGGAACACTAGTGATATCCCCACAGTTGTGGTCTTGACCAATGAATAAAATCCAATAAAATAAAACCAATAAAATCCTGAGTCCTCTTTGTCTGAGACCGAGACAAGACCATGCAGTCGATTCCAAGACTAGACCAAAACCTTCAAAAAGTGACCGGTCTGGAGGAGCTACTACAACACTGACTGCAGGCTTGTTGTAGAGTTGAGATGGCAGGGCTGACTCCTAACCAGCTCCTTCAAGTCAAAATCAAATGTAAAAACACCAGCAACAACAAAAAGCATGCAAATATTTCCAAAAATGTCTTTATCCTTAGATAGCACTAAGTTGACACTTCTCTTTTGATGCTGACAATAATATAGGTCATAATTTACTCACTTGATTTATGATGGATAAATAATTTAGAGGTTGACAAGGTATTCAAATATTTTACTCAATAAAAGTACTCATAATTAAATAAAATACACCATATTATATAACTGATATTACATTATTATTATTATATTTTACTGTTGTAGATGGTGTAGTCATTATTGGGTAGCTTAATTTACATATGTTTTATATGTAAAATCTGTACTGTTTAATATGGAGTTGATGTGGAGAAGTATTAAGTAATATGAAATAGAAATACTACAGTACAAATACCTAAAATGTGTTCTTTGTCGCTATACTAGATAAATATATCCTCGATAAAGGTAGCTAAGTTGGCCGTTAACTTAACAATGTGCACAACGTGATCTCGTCCCGGTGATTCCCTTCCTGGGTTTCCCCGTTGCCGTGGCAACCTGAGAGCGAAAATAACCCGTTATCATGTCAAACGTTTGGTTCACGTTAAAAAATTATAAATTGCCACTACACGGTCCTGAAAAAAAACTGAAAGCTGCTTTAGGAGACACGTAAAGTTGAAGAGGAAACCCAGAGAAGACATGACTGACACCGAGGGAATCCAAGACAGGTAGGTGATAAATCAGGAGTTCAAGTTTTGGGAGTTTGGGGAGGTTACAATCGTTTCCGTTTGCTAGTAGTTAACCTGTAGCTTAATGTTTGGACACAATATTAATGTGGGGACGAACGACAAAACGACTAAATGATTTTAATCTCCTCTTCGACATGCTAAAAGACTGTGGTAAGGCTGTTTTTATTTCAGGGCCAATTTCTAAACCTTGATTGTTATAACTCCGCCCCCTCCCGGACCCTCCTGTCTCCGCACCCAACCTACACCATCAGTATTGATACATCATTTAATCAATGAAACGCAATGCCATCACACATATATGATTAGACTTGACTATAGCCCCTCTCATTGAAGTAACCCCACCAGATTTTACCTTCCTCACCAACCCCAGCTTTCAGGCAGTGGAGGGGGTCTTCCTGTTATAAATAAAAAAGTTTTTAAGTGCACTCCCATTTCACAGAGCAGTTTTACCTCTTTTGAACATCTTGGTTTTACTATCCTAAAGACCCTGTATTGGTTTTAATTATCTACAGACCACCAAGGTCAAAAAATGTTTTTATTCAAGAGTTTTCTGGGTTGTAGCAGCCCCACTCGGGCTGTACAAGAACTCACTCATACTAAAGGCCACACCTTCGATCTGTAACATTTTATGTTTCTACTTTACTTGTGTTTTACTTTACTTTTCACTCTGGATCTTCTTGGGTTTGCTGCTCTGTAAAACTCTGTTTTATATGAGAGAGAGAGAGAGAGAGAGAGAGAGAGAGAGGGAGTAAATAAAATCATGCAACTATGTTGTTTATATGTTGCAATCTGACAGTAAAATGCAGTCCAATCGAAGTAAAATATGTTTAAATATGAATATATTTGGGGTGTTGTATAGCTCAGTCGGTAGAGCAACCGCCCCATGTACAAAGGCTTAGTCCTTGCCGCGCCAGCCCAGGGTTCGAATCTGACCTGTGGCTCTTTCCTGCATGTCATTCCCCATCTCTCTCCCCACATTTCCTGTCACTCTTCAGCTGTCTCTATACAATAAAGCTCAAAAAAGGCCCAAAAAAAATATGAATGTATTTTTTGTTACATAAAACCATATATTATTTTAGACACCAGCATACGGTATATGCTCATAAAAGGATATGCTATATGGTGACTCGTTAACCAATATAATAGGAAAATTATATAGAGGTTCCATCAGTTCTGCAGGGAAGGAATATGTCACAGTTTGCCATAGTGGCTGCAGGTGACTAGCAGAGTATAACAATCTGATAATGATGAAAATATCATATATACAGTTATTGTTTTAAAATCATAAAGACCAATATGCAATTGCAATGTGTTTTTTACCTGTCATTGTGCTTTAAGAACATCTCTCTTTCTTTTTGTTTCCAAGAAAAGACACAGCTGAACCTGCTCTTGAAGAACAAGTCCCAAGAAAAGACCCAGCTGAACCTGCTCTTGAAGAACAAGTCCCAAGAAAAGACCCAGCTGAACCTGCTCTTGAAGAACAAGTCCCAAGAAAAGACCCAGCTGAACCTGCTCTTGAAGAACATGTCCCAAGAAAAGACCCAGCTGAACCTGCTCTTGAAGAACATGTCCCAAGAAAAGACCCAGCTGAACCTGCTCTTGAAGAACATGTCCCAAGAAAAGACCCAGCTGAACCTGCTCTTGAAGAACATGTCACAAGAAAAGACCCAGCTGAACCTGCTCCTGAAGAACATGTCCCAAGAAAAGACCCAGCTGAACCTGCTCTTGAAGAACAAGTCCCAAGAAAAGACACAGCTGAACCTGCTCTTGAAGAACAATTCCCAAGAAAAGACACAGCTGAACCTGCTCTTGAAGAACAATTCCCAAGAAAAGACACAGCTGAACCTGCTCTTGAAGAACAATTCCCAAGAAAAACTGAAGACATGACTTACACTGAGGAAATCCAAATGAGGTAATAAATCAAGAGTAAAGTTGTGGGAGTTTGGAGAGTTTAGAATAATTTCCGTTTGCTGGTAGTCTGTAGCTTAATGTTTGGATGCAGTATACATTTTTGGATCGAATAATGTATTGTACAACATTATCTGTATAAAAAAGTAACATCAACATACGGTAGATGTTGACTGCATAAAAAGATATGCCATATGGCGACTTATTAACTAATATAATGGGAAAATGTACTATATAGGCTACTTATATAGAGGTTCCATCAGTTCTGCAGGGAAAGAATATGTCACAGGTAGCTAGCCACGGTGGCTGCAGGTGACTAGCAGATTACAACTATTTGATAATGATGAAAATATCATATATACAATTATTGCTTTGAAATCAGGTCAATCTGCAATTGTAATGTGTTTTTTACCTGTCATTGTGCTTATAAGAATATCTCTTGATCGTCTTTCTTTTTGTTTTGCAGTTTCCCACTTGAAAATACTGATGCGGACTCAGAAACACTCACAGTCACAGAAGTTGAAGATGTAACGGGCACAGAAGAGACATTAAACAACTTGATAAAAAGACTGCGATCCAATTGGCAAGCTATTTTGATTGGGATTTTGATAGTGCTTTTGTGTGTTGTGACCAGTGCCCTCTTCAGTCAGATAAATAAACAGCAATGTCTGATTGCTAAATTACAACATATGCCAGAGGAGACAGCATGGAATGAGACCAAACAGTTTAAAATGGAAAACATTCAGCTGAAACAGCTTCTGAACTCCACCTATGAGAACCTCTCCCTTCTGGGTAGTGAGTACAACCAACTGAAGCTGCTCTTAACTGCAACACTGTATAACTTCACCTTGTTGTCTGCTGAAAATATACAGCTGAACTTGCTCTTGAAGAACATGATGCAAGAAAATACACAACTAAACCTGCTCTTGAACAACATTTCCCAAGAAAATACACAACTGAACCTGCTCTTGAACAACTCGTTGCAAGAAAATGAACACCTGAACCTGCTCTTGAACAAAACATCGCGAGAGAGTACACAACTGAACCTGCTCTTGAACAAAACATCGCCAGAAAATGCACAACTGAACCTGCTCTTGAAGAACATCTCCCAAGAAAATGCACAACTGAACCTGCTCTTGAAGAACATCTCCCAAGAAAATACACAACTGAACCTGCTCTTGAAAAACATCTCCCAAGAAAATACACAACTGAACCTGCTCTTGAAGAACATTTCCCAAGAAAATACACAACTGAACCTGCTCTTGAGTAACATCTCCCAAGAAAATACACAACTGAACCTGTTCTTGGAGAATATGTCCCAAGAAAATTCACAACTGAACCTGGTCTTGAACAAAACATCGCCAGAGAGTACACAACTGAGCCTGCTGTTGAAGAACATCTCCCAAGAAAAAACACAACTGAACCTGCTCTTGAACAACACATTGCACGAAAATACACAACTGAACCTGCTCTTGAACAACATGTCTCAAGGAAATACACAACTGAACCTGCTCTTGGACAGCACATTGCAAGAAAATATGCAACTGAACCTGCTCTTGAACAAAACATTACAAGAAAATACACAACTGAACCTGCTCTTGAACAAAACATTGCCCGAAAGTGTAGAACTCAACTTGCTCTTGGAGAACATGTCCCAAGAAAATACACAACTGAACCTGCTCTTGAACAAAACATCACAAGAAAATACACAGCTGAACTCACTCTTGAAGAACACATCGCAAGAAAATGCACAACTGAACCTGCTCTTGAACAAAACATCACAAGAAAATACACAGCTGAACTCACTCTTGAAGAACACATCGCAAGAAAATGCACAACTGAACCTGCTCTTGAACAAAACATTACAAGAAAATACACAACTGAACCTGCTCTTGAACAAAACATCGCCCGAAAGTGTACAACTCAACTTGCTCTTGGAGAACATGTCCCAAGAAAATACACAACTGAACCTGCTCTTGAACAAAACATCACAAGAAAATACACAGCTGAACTCCCTCTTGAAGAACACATCGCAAGAAAATGCACAGCTGAACCTGCTCTTGGAGAACGTGTCCCAAGAAAATGCACAATTGAACCTGCTTTTGAACAAAACATCACCACAGAGTACACAACTGAACCTGCTCTTGAACAACACATTGCAAGAAAATACACAACTGAACCTGCTCTTGAAGAACATGTCTCAAGAAAACACACAACGGAACCTGTTCTTGGAGAACATGTCCCAAGAAAATGCACAACTGAACCTGCTCTTGAACAACATTTCCCAAGAAAATACACAACTGAACCTGCTCTTGAACGACTCGTTGCAAGAAAATGAACACCTGAACCTGCTCTTGAACAACACATCTCCAGAGAGTACAGAACTGAACCTGCTCTTGAAGAACATCTCCCAAGAAAATGCACAACTGAACCTGCTCTTGAAGAACATCTCCCAAGAAAATACACAGCTGAACCTGCTCTTGAAGAACATCTCCCAAGAAAATACACAACTGGACCTCCTCTTGAAGAACATCTCCCAGGAAAATACACGACTGAACCTGCTCTTGAATAACATCTCCCAAGAAAATACACAACTGAACCTGTTCTTGGAGAACATGTCCCAAGAAAATTCACAACTGAACCCGGTCTTTAACAAAACATTGCCAGAGAGTGCACAACTGAACCTGCTCTTGAACAACACATTGCACGAAAATACACAACTGAACCTGCTCTTGAACAAAACATTACAAGAAAATACACAACTGAACCTGCTCTTGAACAAAACATTGCCCGAAAGTGTACAACTCAACTTGCTCTTGGAGAACATGTCCCAAGAAAATACACAACTGAACCTGCTCTTGAACAAAACATCACAAGAAAATACACAGCTGAACTCACTCTTGAAGAACACATCGCAAGAAAATGCACAACTGAACCTGCTCTTGAACAAAACATTACAAGAAAATACACAACTGAGCCTGCTCTTGAACAAAACATCACCTGAAAGTGTACAACTCAACTTGCTCTTGGAGAACATGTCCCAAGAAAATACACAACTGAACCTGCTCCTGAACAAAACATCACAAGAAAATACACAGCTGAACACACTCTTGAAGAACACATCGAAAGAAAATGCACAACTGAACCTGCTCTTGAACAAAACATCACAAGAAAATACACAGCTGAACTCACTCTTGAAGAACACATCGCAAGAAAATGCACAGCTGAACCTGCTCTTGGAGAACATGTCCCAAGAAAATGCACAATTGAACCTGCTTTTGAACAAAACATCGCCACAGAGTACACAACTGAACCTGCTCTTGAACAGCACATTGCAAGAAAATACACAACTGAACCTGTTCTTGGAAAACATGTCCCAAGAAAACACACAACTAAACCTGCTCTTGAACCACATTTCCCAAGAAAATACACAACTGAACCTGCTCTTGAACAACTCGTTGCAAGAAAATGAACACCTGAACCTGCTCTTGAACAAAACATCGCCTGAAAGTGTACAGCTCAACTTGCTCTTGGAGAACATGTCCCAAGAAAATACACAACTGAACCTGCTCTTGAACAAAACATCACAAGAAAATACACAGCTGAACACACTCTTGAAGAACACATCGCAAGAAAATGCACAACTGAACCTGCTCTTGAACAAAATATTACAAGAAAATACACAACTGAACCTGCTCTTGAACAAAACATCGCCTGAAAGTGTACAACTCAACTTGCTCTTGGAGAACATGTCCCAAGAAAATACACAACTGAACCTGCTCCTGAACAAAACATCACAAGAAAATACACAGCTGAACACACTCTTGAAGAACACATCGCAAGAAAATGCACAACTGAACCTGCTCTTGAACAAAACATTACAAGAAAATACACAACTGAACCTGCTCTTGAACAAAACATCGCCTGAAAGTGTACAACTCAACTTGCTCTTGGAGAACATGTCCCAAGAAAATACACAACTGAACCTGCTCCTGAACAAAACATCACAAGAAAATACACAGCTGAACACACTCTTGAAGAACACATCGAAAGAAAATGCACAACTGAACCTGCTCTTGAACAAAACATTACAAGAAAATACACAACTGAACCTGCTCTTGAACAAAACATCACAAGAAAATGCACAACTGAACCTGTTCTTGGAGAACATGTCCCAAGAAAACACACAACTGAACCTGCTCTTGAACAACATGTCTCAAGAAAATACACAACTAAACCTGCTCTTGAACAACATTTCCCAAGAAAATACACAACTGAACCTGCTCTTGAACGACTTATTGCAAGAAAATGAACACCTGGACCTGCTCTTGAACAAAACATCGCCAGAGAGTACACAACTGAACCTGCTCTTGAAGAACATCTCCCAAGAAAATGCACAACTGAACCTGCTCTTGAAGAACATCTCCCAAGAAAATACACAACTGAACCTGCTCTTGAAGAACATCTCCCAAGAAAATACACAACTGAACCTGCTCTTGAACAAAACATTGCCCGAAAGTGTAGAACTCAACTTGCTCTTGGAGAACATGTCCCAAGAAAATAAACAACTGAACCTGCTCTTGAACAAAACGTCACAAGAAAATATACAGCTGAACTCACTCTTGAAGAACACATCGCAAGAAAATACACAGCTGAACCTGCTCTTGGAGAACATGTCCCAAGAAAATGCACAATTGAACCTGCTTTTGAACAAAACATCGCTACAGAGTACACACCTGAACCTGCTCTTGAACAGCACATTGCAAGAAAATACACAACTGGACCTGCTCTTGAAGAATACGATGGACGAAAATGCACATCTCAACTTGCTCTTGAACAAAACATCACCAGAAAGTACACAACTGAACCTAGTCTTGAAGAACATCTCCCAAGAAAAAACACAACTGAGCCTGCTCTTGAACAGCACATTTCAAGAAAATACACAACTGAACCTGCTCTTGAACAAAACATCGGCAGAAAATACACAACTGAACCTGCTATTTAACAGCACATGGCAAGAAAATACAAAATTGAACCTGCTCTTGAACAGCACATTGCAAGAAAATACCCAACTGAACCTGCTCTTGAAGAACATCTCCCAAGAAAATACCCAACTGAACCTGCTTTTGAAAAATATGTCCCAGGAAAATACACAAGTGGACCTACTCTTGAAGAACACGATACAGGAAAATATGCAACTGAACCTGCTCTTGGAGAACATGTCCCAGGAAAATACACAACTGAACCTGCTCTTGAACGACTCATTGCAAGAAAATGAACACCTGAACCTGCTCTTGAACAAAACATCGCCAGAGAGTACACAACTGAACCTGCTCTTGAAGAACATCTCCCAAGAAAATGCACAACTGAACCTGCTCTTGAAGAAGATCTCCCAAGAAAATACACAACTGAACCTGCTCTTGAACAAATCGTCACAAGAAAATATACAGCTGAACTCACTCTTGAAGAACACATTGCAAGAAAATGCACAGCTGAATCTGCTCTTGGAGAATATGTCCCAAGAAAATGCACGATTGAACCTGCTTTTGAACAAAACATCGCTACAGAGTACACACCTGAACCTGCTCTTGAACAGCACATTGCAAGAAAATACACAATTGGACCTGCTCTTGAAGAATACGATGGACGAAAATGCACATCTCAACTTGCTCTTGAAAAAAACATCACAAGAAAATACACAGCTGAACCTGCTCTTGAACAAAACATCACCAGAAAGTACACAACTGAACCTAGTCTTGAAGAACATCTCCCAAGAAAAAAC
This sequence comes from Argyrosomus regius, assembly GCA_946959425.1. NCBI lineage: Eukaryota > Metazoa > Chordata > Actinopteri > Sciaenidae > Argyrosomus > Argyrosomus regius. Next base: position 22,904,328 of record OX336882.1, read on the forward strand.
ACAACTGAGCCTGCTCTTGAACAGCACATTTCAAGAAAATACACAACTGAACCTGCTCTTGAACAAAACATTGGCAGAAAATACACAGCTGAACCTGCTCTTTAACAGCACATGGCAAGAAAATACACAATTGAACCTGCTCTTGAACAGCACATTGCAAGAAAATACCCAACTGAACCTGCTCTTGAAGAACATCTCCCAAGAAAATACCCAACTGAACCTGCTTTTGAAGAATATGTCACAAGAAAGTACACAAGTGGACCTACTCTTGAAGAACACGATGCAAGAAAATACACAACTGAACCTGCTCTTGAACAAAACATCACAAGAAAATACACAAGTGAACCTGCTCTTGAACAGCACATTGCAGGAAAATACACAACTGAACCTGCTCTTGAACAGGACATCGCAAGAAAATGCACAACTGAACCTGCTTTTAAAGAATATGTCACAAGAAAGTTCACAAGTGGACCTTCTCTTGAAGAACACGATGCAAGAAAATATGCAACTTAACCTGCTCTTGGAGAACATGTCCCAGGAAAATACACAATTGAGCCTGCTCTTGAACAAAACATCGCCAGAAATTACACAAATGAACCTGCTCTTAAAGAACATCTACCAAGAAAATATGCAACTGAACCTGCTCTTGAACAACACGTTGCAAGAAAATACACAACTGAACCTGCTCTTGAACAACACGTTGCAAGAAGATACACAACTGAACCTGCTCTTGAACAACACGTTGCAAGAAAATACACAACTGAACCTGCTCTTGAACAAAACATTGGCAGAAAATACACAGCTGAACCTGCTCTTTAACAGCACATGGCAAGAAAATACACAATTGAACCTGCTCTTGAACAGCACATTGCAAGAAAATACCCAACTGAACCTGCTCTTGAAGAACATCTCCCAAGAAAATACCCAACTGAACCTGCTTTTGAAGAATATGTCACAAGAAAGTACACAAGTGGACCTACTATTGAAGAACACGATGCAAGAAAATACACAACTGAACCTGCTCTTGAACAAAACATCACAAGAAAATACACAAGTGAACCTGCTCTTGAACAGCACATTGCAGGAAAATACACAACTGAACCTGCTTTTAAAGAATATGTCACAAGAAAGTTCACAAGTGGACCTTCTCTTGAAGAACACGATGCAAGAAAATATGCAACTGAACCTGCTCTTGGAGAACATGTCCCAGGAAAATACACAATTGAGCCTGCTCTTGAACAAAACATCACCAGAAATTACACAAATGAACCTGCTCTTAAAGAACATCTACCAAGAAAATATGCAACTGAACCTGCTCTTGAACAACACGTTGCAAGAAAATACACAACTGAACCTGCTCTTGAACAACACGTTGCAAGAAAATACACAACTGAACCTGCTCTTGAACAACACGTTGCAAGAAAATACACAACTGAACCTGCTCTTGAAGAAAACATCGCCAGAAATTACACAGCTGAACCTGCTCTTGAACAACACATCGCAAGAAAATGCTCAGCTAAACCTGCTTGTGAAGAACACGATGCAAGAAAATGCGCAACTGAACCTGCTCTTGGAGAACATCTCCCAAGAAAATACACAACTGGACCTACTCTTGAAGAACACGATGCAAGAAAATACACAACTGAACCTGCTCTTGAAGAACGTGTCCCAGGAAAATACACAAGTGAACCTACTCTTGGAGAACATGTCCCAGGAAAATACACAATTGAACCTGCTCTTGAACAAAACATCACACGAAAATACACAGCTGAACCTGCACTTGAAGGACATGTCTCAAGAAAATGCACAAATGAACCTGCTCTTAAAGAACATCTACCAAGAAAATATGCAACTGAACCTGCTCTTGAACAACACGTTGCAAGAAAATACACAACTGAACCTGCTCTTGGAGAACACCTCCCAAGAAAATACACAACTGAACCTGCTTTTGAAGAATATGTCACAAGAAAGTACACAAGTGGACCTACTACTGAAGAACACGATGCAAGAAAATACACAACTGAACCTGCTCTTGAACAAAACATCACAAGAAAATACACAAGTGAACCTACTCTTGGAGAACATGTCCCAGGAAAATACACAATTGAACCTGCTCTTGAACAGCACATTGCAGGAAAATACACAACTGAACCTGCTCTTGGAGAACGTGTCCCAGGAAAATACACAATTGAACCTGCTCTTGAAGAACACGTTGGAAGAAAATGTACAGCTGAACCTGCTCTTGAACAGCACATTGCAAGAAAATACACAGCTTAACCTGCTCTTGAAAAACACATCGCAAGAAAATACTCAGCAGAACCTGCTCTTGAACAAAACATTGCAAGAAAATACACAACTAAACCTGCTCTTGAAGGACATGTCCCAAGAAAATGCACAACTGAACCTGCTCTTGAAGAACACATTGCAAGAAAATACACAACTGAACCTGCTCTTGAACAAAACATCACAAGAAAATACACAACTGAACCTGCTCTTGAAGAAGACCTCCCAAGAAAATACACAACTGAACCTGCTCTTGAACAAAACATCACATGAAAATACACAGCTGAACCTGCACTTTAAGGACATGTCTCAAGAAAATGCACAACTGAACCTGCTCTTGAACAAAACATCACAAGAAAATGCACAACTGAACCTGCTCTTGAAGAAGATTTCCCAAGAAAATACACAACTGAACCTGCTCTCGGAGAACACATTGCAAGAAAATACAAAACTGAACCTGCTCTTGAACAAAACATCACAAGAAAATACACAGCTGGACCTGCTCTTGAAGAAGACCTCCCAAGAAAATACACAACTGAACCTGCTCTTGAACAAAACATCACAAGAAAATACACAGCTGAACCTGCTCTTGAAGGACATGTCTCAAGAAAATGCACAACTGAACCAGCTCTTGAACAAAACATCACAAGAAAATGCACAACTGAACCTGCTCTTGAAGAAGACCTCCCAAGAAAATACACAACTGAACCTGCTCTTGGAGAACACATTGCAAGAAAATACACAACTGAACCTGCTCTTGAACAAAACATCACAAGAAAATACACAACTGAACCTGCTCTTGAAGAAGACCTCCCAAGAAAATACACAACTGAACCTGCTCTCGAACAAAACATCACAAGAAAATACACAGCTGAACCTGCTCTTGAAGGACATGTCTCAAGAAAATGCACAACTGAACCTGCTCTTGAAGAAGACCTCCCAAGAAAATACACAACTGAACCTGCTCTTGGAGAACACATTGCAAGAAAATACACAACTGAACCTGCTCTTGAACAAAACATCACAAGAAAATACACAAGTGAACCTGCTCTTGAAGAAGACCTCCCAAGAAAATACACAACTGAACCTGCTCTTGGAGAACACATTGCAAGAAAATACACAACTGAACCTGCACTTGAAGGACATGTCTCAAGAAAATGCACAACTGAACCTGCTCTTGAACAAAACATCACAAGAAAATGCACAACTGAACCTGCTCTTGAACAAAACATCACAAGAAAATGCACAACTGAACCTGCACTTGAAGAAGACCTCCCAAGAAAATACACAACTGAACCTGCTCTTGGAGAACACATTGCAAGAAAATACACAACTGAACCTGCTCTTGAACAAAACATCACAAGAAAATACACAGCTGAACCTGCTCTTGAAGAACACGTTGGAAAAAAAGGCACAGCTGAATCTACTCTTGGAGAACACATTGCAAGAAAACACACAACTGAACCTGCTCTTGAACAAAACATCACAAGAAAATACACAACTGAACCTGCTCTTGAAGAAGACCTCCCAAGAAAATACACAGCTGAACCTGCTCTTGAAGGACATGTCTCAAGAAAATGCACAACTGAACCAGCTCTTGAACAAAACATCACAAGAAAATGCACAACTGAACCTGCTCTTGAAGAAGACCTCCCAAGAAAATACACAACTGAACCTGCTCTTGGAGAACACATTGAAAGAAAATATGCAACTGAACCTGCTCTTAAACAAAACATCACAAGAAAATACACAAGTGAACCTGCTCTTGAACAAAACATCACAAGAAAACACACAGCTGAACCTGCTCTTAAAGGACATGTCCCAAGAAAATGCACAACTGAACCTGCTCTTGAACAAAACATTGCAAGAAAATGCAGAGCTGAACCTGCTGTTAAAGAACATGTCGGAAAAAAATGCACAGCTGAATCTACTCTTGGAGAACACATTGCAAGAAAATGCGCAACTGAACCTGCTCTTGAAGAATGCGATTCAAGAAAAGAGACAGCTGGATGTGGAGAACCAAAAGCTTAACATGTTTCTAAATTCAACTCTGGAAAACTCTAACCTTATAGAGGAAGAGAACAAACAACTGAACCTCCATCTGAACGAATCACTGCAGATCATCACCCGCCAAGGTGCAGAAAGCAAACAGTTGCACCAGCTGTTATTAAATGAACAGCAAAACTCCATGCAACTGAAAGCAGTTAATCAACACCAGCTTTCAATCCTGTTCTCGAACAAAATGGACTTCCTTTGGAGATTCTGCAACAGAGACACCCTGCAGTGTTCACGCTGCCTGCCTGGCTGGGCTGAGCATGCTTCCCGCTGCTTCATCCTGTCCCACGAAACAAAGAAGTGGGAAAATGCTCGCATAGAGTGTCTTGACTATGGGGGTGACCTGGCTATCGTTTGGAATGAGGAAGACCAGGCATTCTTGACCAACATGACTTTTCAGTTTGTACAGCAGAATCCTAATGAAAAGTTTCATTCAGCATGGATTGGATTGCAAGATATGGTCAAGGAGGGCACCTTCCACTGGGTCAATGGCAACACAATCAAGTGGAATGTCATTTATTGGTTGGATCAGGAGCCAAATAACGCTATAGCCGCCTGGGACACAAGCCAGGCAGGACAGGACTGTGTTGCCATTGTTCCACCAACACGCATTGGAGTGAAGAAATGGTTAAACTCCTGGGATGACATTATTTGTAATGGCAGACGGCACTACATTTGTGAGACCACAGCTCTCATTTTGGGCTGACTGACAAGCCTGGGACGATGTAGGCCGGGCTCCAAAAATCTGATGTATATAAGTGTGTATATATTTATATATTTATATGTCCTGTTGTGTTTTACAAATTTGAACAATGCAGCTAAAGTACAAGAATATATTTGACTATTTAAATCTTACAATATATTTGATGGCATCTTCACCTGTTTATTTTGAAGATTTGAATTTGAACGTTATGAAATATAGAGAATAAATGGCTTCAACAATACAAAATATATACACTGTTGTGTTATAGACATAATTTAACAATTCAAGATTTAAGGGTGGGGGGTAAACAGCCATCATAAGTGCATCACTGTTTAGGCATGCATATAATAAACATTTGTCATAAACATACAAAAAAGAAAAGAAAAGAATGAGTATTCTGTACATACCCTTTGTATCACTTTTTATACCACATACCACCTCAGAAAATATTTGTCTCTCCAACTGCCACTAGTTTGACAGACATTAAAATCCAGCAGCATAGGCCGACCCTGAACAGCTACAGACAGTTCATGCAGGAGGCAGGTTTATTCCTAAAAAGATTATTTATTGTTGACTGTTTTTGAATCCTGAGCAGAACCAGTTCAAGAATTCAGAGCTAATTTGGTTTTAAAGGTGTTCTCCTGATCTGCACTTCTCTTCCTAAAATGTCCTGTTTGGAGCCAGATTGCAGAGTTTCTGAACCCTTCATTTAACCTTTGCTTACTATCTCACATCACATTTGAACTAATCATGGATATGAATGAAAGCGATGACGATATTGAAACAAGATATTTCAGGAAATGCAAAACTTATTTTAATTTACATGTGAGTGTTCGATGTAAATGATTTTATTTAATTAAAAAAATATTTCAAGGATTCCTCTAAGTACCGTACAGGAAAGTCAAGCACTACCAGTGTACCACAGTTTGACAACCAGTGCCCTATGGCTATAATATGTTATTAAATTGAGTTTTTTGCTTGATTTGTTCTGATCTTGGGGTATGTAGATGTATTGGTTCGGAGGATAACAACCTTGTTAAATAAGATGAACTGAGATTTCAATCCAATGTTTTGGTGACTTCCTTCCAGCAGCGTGAAACGACTCCCCCTGTCGACCGCTCAGCTGTAACTGCAGGCCCGGCCAGCTCACTCAGTCACTGCGCTCGGCTCGTCTCGACGCAGCAACACAAACGCCATCTTTAACTGATAGGCAAACTACTGAAGCAGAGTTGTGGGAGCGAAACTAGGTCAGGCGCTCGGAAAACGAAAACACTTGTTAAAATCTTGCTTGGTACGCTCCTAGTCGGTGTCTGCTAACCTCCCGACACACCGTGCTGTCCTATGGTCCAATGTGTTTGATCGGTCGGCCAGCTCTAACGCAGTTTTCTTGTGTCGGTCCCGGTTGAGTGATCGCCTTTTTCTGATAAACAGCAAACGGAGGTGAAAGCCAGGTACGAGTAGGAGGGGGTCGATAACTCCTGTGGACATAGACTATGTGTTTTACTTACTGTTTTTTAAATGCAAACTTTATATTAACTACAACTTGTCAGCTAAGTAGTCAGCTAAGATGCAACGCTCGGTTCGGCTAAGCTAATTCTTGTCTTGGTTAGCTCGCCGTGTTGGTGTTGCAAACTAACCATCCGTGTTGTTGTTAAACGTCGCCAACAGTGCGCTACCTATGTGCAAAAAATGTGCAACTAAATGCAACATTTGTGTGCAGGAGCTTCATTTTTTTTAAGCTCATGAATTGTACATCACGCTGATCAGATGGTGTTGTTGGTTGAAGCAGAGGGAGGCGTGTCCCCTCCTTTACAATGTTTTCATTCTCAGAGCAGAGCCAGTGCAAACACTCACAAACACACCCGGGTATTGACACTTTTACTGACAGATTTTACAGCTTTACACGGTTAATAAGTAGTGTGTCAGGTAAGTTTAGACTATACTAAGCTCTAAATGTATCCAATGTTAACACAAATCAGCCATTGTTCATGTAATGTGATATTGTGGTGTTGACATGCACTTACCAGCCAGTCTAATGTGATCCAGCTCTGCCATGAATCCTACTTTTACAAAGCTTATTCAGTCTTTGTTGACAATGCCATATGCCGTTATTGAGGCCATAGTGGATGGTGTTGTCGCACTGGAGTGCATTATATTTAAAGGTGTTTCTAATATTATGTTTCTAGACAACAGGTCAAGGTCAACACCGCTGCAAAATACAACCTCAGGAATAAATATATAGGCAAATGAATGCCTCTCTGTCAGTGTCAATCAAAACTGAACATAATTATCTTATAGCACAGCTGTTGTGCTTAATCACATTAGATTGTATTTGTGTGCAGTAAAAATCATTACAGAAACAGTTAATGATTAAAATAACTAGACAGGAATGTGTGTTTCTGCCATATTCAGGTAATTCATTAACAATGGCCTAATTTAACCAGGTATAGAACAGAATATATACCTCTATAATTGGCCATATATATATATAAAATATGCCATTATGTTGTCATATTGTCCAGCCCTAGTTGGTAGATACTTTCTGTACTATATTGAAAGTAGTCGCAGCTCCACAACTATGAATCATCTGACAGATATATTCAGTATGTGTCAGCATGCATCAACCTACCAGACATTGAGTGAAAGCTTGTTAATAACAGGAGAAACGGGATAACACTTAGTCTGCCAAGCATGTCGGTGCTGGTGATGGAGAGGCCGTGCATAATTACAACTGCTAATCCAGAGTTCCTCTCCCCTATAAAGTTCACTCAGCCCAGCCATCTGGATATTGTTAACTCCTCCTCTGTTTACCCAGGATGAAACGCGGTCTGCAAGGGAATGAGGAGGAAGATGGAGGTGGCACCAGCGGTGGCTCTCAGGAGACTCTAAAACGGTCCCTCAAGCAGAAGAGGAAGAAAGATTTGGAGGAAGAGGGAGCCCACTGGGAGTGTCTGCCACAGGAGATCCTGCTTCACATCTTTCAGTACCTGCCTCTACTGGATAGGGCTTATGCTTCTCAGGTACCCGTGTAATATTGAGCCATCAGTCACTACACAGGAAGCAGGACCTGTGGCTAACCAACAACTTTTATCTCATTCTGAATGGTCAGATGGTGGCCTGTAAGAACTCATTAATCATGTCTGTTAGGATGGCTCCTAGCCTTGATGCAGGACTGTCATACGTCATTTTCTTTTTATTGATCGTATTTAAGACTGCAGTATTTTTCCTAGTCTGTGTGAAATAACAAGACAGACTACAAATTAAAATTATGCTTGAGTGAGGGTGAAGGCCACCTACTTGAGCGTAAATGAATGTTTTCTATTCTGCCCTATGAGTCACCTTTATTTTTCTTTTCTCTCTCTATCTCTTGTGGAAAATAATGTTTTTTGGAAATAAGATTTATTGTGGGTCCTCAAATTATTCTACTAGCAGGTTACCCAAATAAAGGATGTTTTTTAAGAGAGGCAAATCACTTGAGTCAAATATTGATTTTACTGGTGTCACCACAGGTGTGCCGGGGCTGGAACCAGGCTTTTCACATGCCAGAGCTGTGGCGATGCTTTGAGTTCGAGTTGAATCAACCAGCAAGCTCCTACCTGAAGGCCACACACCCAGACCTCATCAAACAGATAATCAAAAGGCACTCCAATCACCTGCAGTATGTCAGCTTCAAGGTATGAGCTGAGTTTGTGCTTACGGTTAGGGTTAAAGTGATGAAAAGAAGTGTGTGGTGAAGTCTTAGTGTCAATCGGCTTTCATTTTCTCTCTCCGCGCTGCTCAGGTGGACAGCAGCAGAGAGTCTGCAGAGGCAGCGTGCGACATCCTCTCTCAGCTCGTGAATTGTTCCCTGAAGACACTGGGGCTCATCTCCACAGCCAGGCCCAGCTTCATGGAGCTGCCCAAGGTAATTACATTATACACATTATTTCTGTGTGTCTTTATCTGCAGGCAAAGCTTAGACGTTGTACTGACCCAAACATGAGCTTCTCTGAACTGTAAGACATTGTCGGGATGTAAGAATTCAGTTTAAAGCTGTGATCACAGCTTAATGTCTAAGATGCAGCTGGTCTGATTAATACTAAGTGCCTGTGTGAAGGTCTATCATTTAAGTTGTCATCTGATTCTCACAGACAGTTAATTTTGAAAGACAAATCATAAACAATGTGGTATAATCATCTAAAGGTACCTTCTGCTGATGTTTTCATGAGCAGGTTTCTATTTTGTTTGTATCCTGTGCTTTACAAGCACATGCACAATGATGCACACATATCCAGACAAGGGTCAGAGTGTAGACAAGTCTCCCACCAGCAGAGGGCGGTAATGCAGATGTAAAGTGGAAGTAGAGGGTAGTTATGTAGCTTTGTCTGCCTGTCAAATAGCTCGATGTCTTTGTAAATAAAATTATCATTCCAGGCTGCTGTGTTCACTAAAGTAAAGAGATGACTTAATGTTTCTCTCTCTCTCACTCTGTTCGACAGTCTCACTTCATCTCAGCGCTGACAGTGGTTTTTGTCAACTCCAAATCCCTGTCCTCCCTGAAGATCGATGACACACCGGTGGATGACCCCTCCCTTAAAGTCCTCGTGGCCAATAACAGTGACACCCTCAAACTGCTGAAAATGAGCAGTTGCCCTCATGTTTCACCTGCAGGTACTGACAAACAGAAGGAACAATTAGATATTGATTGTCGAATTATTGTTGTGATCAAGAACAATTATGGCTGATAATCTGTTCATGTTTGGATTATCAGTTCCCCCCTGTGATGTTTCTAACAGCTGGAATATAAAAAGGAATATAAAAGCACATGTATTCGAGACTTGGAAGATATGAATGCAGATATGAGGGGATGATATGATGTTTTAGAGTTTTCATTAAGATGCAGTGATCAATAAATCATTCTAACTCTAACTAATCAAGTCTAGTAGCTATAGGTATATTAAAGATTGTCGTCTTTTTCTCTGTGCTCAGCCTCAAACAGGCTGTGTCGATCGATAGTTTTCTTTAATTTACTTTTCTCTCCATACTAGGCATCCTATGCGTGGCCGATCAGTGCCACGGCCTGAGAGAACTGGCTCTCAACTACCATTTGCTGAGTGATGAACTTCTCATCGCCCTCTCCTCAGAGAAGCACGTTCACCTTGAGCACCTTCGCATCGACGTGATCAGCGAGAACCCCGGCCAACAGTTTCACACCATCAAGAAGAGCAGCTGGGACGCCATGGTGCGCCACTCTCCCAAATTCAATCTGGTCATGTACTTCTTCCTCTATGAGGACGAGTTCGGTCCTTTCTTCCGCGATGAAATCCCCGTTACGCATCTGTACTTCGGCCGCTCCGTCAGTAAAGACGTGCTGGGCCGCGTCGGGCTCACCTGCCCACGTTTGGTCGAACTGGTGGTGTGCGCCAACGGGCTGCGGCCGCTGGATGAAGAGCTGATCCGCATCGCCCAGCGCTGCACGCAGCTGTCCGCCATCGGCTTGGGAGAGTGCGAAGTGTCCTGCAGCGCCTTCGTGGAGTTCGTCAAGATGTGTGGAGACAGGCTGACACAGCTATCCATCATGGAGGAGGTACTGGTTCCAGATCATCGCTATGGGCTGGATGATATCCACTGGGAGGTGTCAAAGCATTTGGGTCGCGTCTGGTTCCCAGACATGATGCCTACCTGGTAAAGCTCTGCACGAAGATCTAAGTTTGGTCCAGGTTTTTTTTTTTTTTTTTTTTTTTTTGTTTTTTTTTTTTGTGAGTGTGTGTGTGAAGGTGTGTGTCACTGTTTTTGACACCCCTCATCTCTCTCCTGTTTGTAAGAAGCCCCTTACCCAGGCACGTAAAAAGTTTGTTTCTCTCCCAGAAATTTGACGTGACAAAAAGTGTAATTTGATTTAAATCCCACCATATATATATATATATATATATTTATTTGTCTTGTTGTCACATTTAGCACCTTGTTCTACAACACCCTGCAGACTGATTAGGTGTAGTGTTTCAGGAGTTTTCAGGGGTGACGCTTTTCTATTGATATTTTTAATTACCAGGAATGTGTGGGCGTTATTGGGAATGAATGGGGAAATTGCGGGGGTTATTTTATGCACACAGCCTGCCTCTACTATTCATATTATATGCAGGCAGATAGATAAACATTTTGCTATATTATGGCTCATATAAATACAAATCCTTCTGATAGAAATAAGACATTTTGCAGTTGCAGAGTTTAATTTCAGTAAAAACATAAAGATACATTCAACTGAAGGCAAAGTGAGGTCGAGCTGTGTGGAAAATAGTCTTCATGTGTGATGGAAAAATGTACAGTCCAGTCCATGCATTAGATTTGCGATGATCACCATTATAAGCTAATATTTTTCTTTAATATTGAGTTTAAATCACATCATCCCATCGTTAACAGTCATGTGTTTGTATTGCTTGTTTTTTTTCGGGAGTTTCTGACACTTAACAAACCAATTAATGACACATGGTGACTGCACGAGCATGAGAAACATTTAATGATGAAGGGACAGACACCTAGTGTGAAGCTTGTTATAGACTAGGTGATTGATCACAAGACTAAGGTCAGGTAGGCCATACCACATGTGTCTCCTGTCTCCTATCATTGTGTCTCTATTTGATGTATTTGAATGTGTTTCTTAGCCACTGCATCATTTGGAAATAGAGGACTGTCTTTTTCTGATTTGATATGGACAAAGCTAAAGACAGTTCTGTCTCTCTTTTCTAAGCACAGTTATCTGTGAAGATAATGCCTTTGGCTACAATCATCTTAGTCTGTATATACTGTGTATACCAGAGTGATGTTTGAACATATTTTCTGTGTAATGTACAGTACCTGTATTTCTGCATTGCCTGACCCATGCTCCTGTTATAATTGTAAATATCAAAGTGTTGCGAAAACAAATGGGAGGGAGACATTTTAATTGTGTCATATATCTACATTTATCCCACTGATGCACTTTTACTCCAATGCAGGACCCAAGTTTAGCAAGATGAGTTGCAGTGTCATTCGGACATGTAATTAACAAATTTCAGCCAATTTATAGTAGATTTTGGCAGTGGTCAGTAAATCTCAGTCACTCTTGGTTGTTAACTTGCTTTTTAGGCAGTTATTTTTTTATTCTTACAAACATTTTTGGTTAAATTGGCCCGATGGAAGTGATTTTTGACACAACTCATTCTGGGACAAACAAAACCTGCTCGACAGCACAATCATCTCCACAGTCAATAGTTTACCTAATAAATATATACTGGCTTAGCATTTGTAAATAATATTTAAGTAAATGTACTGAATGTTGAAGCAGCAAATAAAAAGGATCACTCAAATTAATTGACAGGTCTTAATGTTTAATGATCCTGTTTTTTAACATCAGCAGAGAAGAGTTTATTAATAATAATAATAATAATAATAATAATAATAATGAGAAGACAAGTTTAAATTATGATCAGTTGACAAACACAAAATACATATTTTCATACATATTTGATGTGAATTTAGCTCAACTGTATATAGGAACATTATTAATGATTGAGGGTTTAAATGCTAGTACAGGGCTGCACAGTTATGACCAATGCTATACTTATCCGTCTGTCACACAAAAACTTGGCTGGCCAACAGCAAAGATCGTTTTTACTTAAACTGATGGAGGTCCTTTAAATTTTGATCATATTTATCTGCTGATGAAAACAACATGCCACATCATCCAGAAACTCCAGCGCTTACTTGGATGTGTTTTAATGTAATTGATAAAAATATATGAAAACCATGATCTCAATGAGAGGTCACTGTGCAGCCCTGTAGACAGAAACGTGTGGCAGCTGAATGTTGTTGATGTACATGAATGTGTAAGCATGAACTATTTATGTCTCACTATTGTTTCGTTTTGCAATAGATTGAAGGAATAATAGTTGAAAGATGTGTTAAGGTGGACTTATCGAGGATGTTGTCACCTGTGGACACCTTTGGACTGTGCAATGAAAGAGACCTGTAAGTCATCATGTTCCATTGAAAATGATTATTGTTTTACAGGGTTTATATTCATATTTTTTGTGCATTTATTCGCAAATGTTAATTGAAAAAAACAAAACAAACGATTTTACATTCATATTTCTTCAGTTGTCCTCTCATAGGGACCCATCATGTCTTAATTTGATCTGTTTGTTCTGTTGTCTAAAGGTCAGTAAGGCCTGGCAATGGACTTTATCCTTTACTGACTTACAGTACATTTTCTTGTGTATTTATAAAAACATCTGCTGGTAAATATTAACTGTATTTGTATTCAGCGCTTATAGATGATTATTGTAATATTCAAGGATAGGCGGCCAAGTAAGGGCTGCAGTTTTTTACAGACGATACAGTGACAGTGTGTTGTTTGTATTTTAGTTAAACACGGCTGCATTGTACTGAGAAGGTTTATTGTAAGGTAACGTCTTGTACTTTGCCCAAAGATATGTAACATTTGAGTAAAAAAGTTCATAGCCATATAAAAAAAAAAAAAAGCCTGTTTGAATACGTATTCCACGTCTGAATTATTGTTGCTTCGCTGTATTGTTTTCTCCAGGTCTGAAGAGAGCTGAGCTGAGTGTGACCTGCCTGTTTTTAAGATGATCTCAAGTTTAATAATGCATTTAGTAAAACAGCCACACAAACTATTTTGAGGAGTGGAAAGCATCAAATTAGTCCTCAGAAATTAATTATGTTTACACACTCGCAGTATTTTGCTCCCCCAGTAAGCCGTAATGAATTTAGATCAGCATATTTATACAAGAGGAGAATGCCTCATGCTAAAATGAGATTGTTCTTCAATCAAAAAGACTATTAAATCCACACAGTGGTGCTTTGAGCTAAATACTAACTCCAGCATACAACATGCTCACAATGATGATGTTAACACTCTGATGTGTGAGGAGAAAAACAAGCATGGATGACTGGAATGTCATTATCTTTGCAGATAAATTGAAATTATGACCTGATGATGGCGCTAGATGAAAAGTCAGAGGATTATTGAACTTATTGTGATTCAATCTGCATGTCGGAAGTGTCCTTGGGCAAGATACTGAACCCCAAATTGCTCCTTATGCTGTCCCATTGGTGTGTGAATGAGATATATAGTGATATATATAGATATAGTGTAAAGTGAGTGGTTGGAAGACTAGAGAGGCGCTATGCTATGTAAGTACAGTCCATTTACCATATACCAACCTGTTCACAGTAGAAGAAGGGGATCATCATCAAAGTCAGTTGGATTCATCCTCTGGGGACTGTGAAGATATTTCAGGCTGACCAAAGTGTTGGACTTCTTATTTTAGTACAGACCTGAGTTAGATCCCCTCACCCCGCTGCTCTACTTTCACAGAACAGACAGTCTATGACTCACACCCAAGTTTAAAAAAAGCCTTAATATCATCTGGATTTTTGGAAAACTGTTCCTGGACTGACTCAGACTGACTGTAACTGTCAGTTTGAAAGCACCTAAAGATTAAATTGAATTAAATTAAAGTTGGTTTGAATATGCTAGAAATGAAAAGAGCAGTGTGTAGGATTTTAGTGGCATCTGGCAGTGCAGTTGCTGATTGCAACCCAGTTGTCTCACCCTCTTCTATAGCATGAAAGAGAAACTACGGAGGCCTTATCTAGAGCAGAAGAAGTGTTTGTTTGTCCGCTCTGGGCTACTGTAGAAAAATGGCAGTTCAACATGGCGGACTCTGTGGAAGAGGACCTTCTCCCTTTGTAGAAAAACACGATTCATATATTCAGGTTAATATACACCAATGAAAACATACTAATGAATATTATATACAATTCCTGCCAAGAAATACACCCACATCTTACACACTGGACCTTTAAAGGATGAACACAGTCCAATCTGCGGGATTTTGCTTCTACGTCGGATCACCATGGAAAACAAGAGCTACGGTATGATTTAAGATCTGCACTACTGAAGTCAGTTACATTGTCAGCAGCATCATTTATTTACCAGCATCTACAGCATTTCACAATCAATTTCACACATTTTTTTAACATGTGAAATCAGAACCAGAGAACAGCTCAAGGCTTACCTACAGCCTCACCTCACAGTCTTCGTCGTCAGATATAGTTTTCTATGTTGTAATCATGTGACCTTAGTACGCGTGACACGTTTATATTGTGGATAATAGGTGTCACCTTGCATTACTCTTCTTCCACTTCCTCCACTTCCACTTTCAATTCAGGAAATCCTTCATATACTCTGTGAAAGCTCTCTGTCTGATGTCGTGAATGGGATTCTGCGTATTCTCAGAGTATTTGCCTTCAAATCATTTCACTGAGTGAATCACAAATCTATAAAACCTTTAAAACTGCTCTAATATGTTTGTTTGAATTACTATCAAAGTGGAGGATATAAAGCCTATTCACAATCTATGTTTTTCTTTTAAAGGCATGGAGATTGAGGTTGCCTGTGTTCATTCCTTGAAGGCGGACTTAATGGATTTCATTTATATGGTGCTTTATCTAAGATACTCAAAGGATGGATCCAACAATAATAGCAGAAATGTGATGTGAAATGTTTGTCTTTATGTTCTTTATTATTATCAATATCATATACAAGATTATGTTCTTTATCTCTATATCTTCTCTTCTTCTATAATACTTTTATAGCCTTCTATAACTCTCCTTTTTGTGGCTCCTGCAGTGCTCATGACCTCTAAATCTTATTGGGTCAGTACATTTTATTAGTCAAACACTGTGCAAAATATCTTGTGTATAGTGTACAGATGCTATTTGTTTCCAGTAAAAAAACAGGCCAAACATAACTCATGTAACTAAGCAGTTGAAAAACACAGCCTTACACAGGATATATGGTGGGTTAAGCTTCAAACACCCCTGCAAGGTAATTGGATCATTACAGGGAAAATGAATAAGTGTGTAATACAATACAAGTAAATGTTATTTATATAGCACTTACTGTCCAAGCAGAGTACTTTCAAAGCAGGTATATAAACAGCAGTAAACATGTGGACATAAAAACAGGTACAAGCAAGACCGGACATGTTCAAATAATAGCTCCATTAAGTGAAATCAGATAAAAGACATAACTTGAGTGCTGTCTCCGGCTTCACCAGCTAATTAAAATTTTAAGGCATAAGATTTAAAAGGACAATAAGTGATGTTTCTTAAATAGGAAACATGGTAGCAGCACTTCAGCTATGAACTAAGAGCTGATGAAGTCTGGTGTTACTCGAATACTCGTCATTATTTCTTCATTATTTCAAACAGTTTTGTAAATTTTATCTCATTATCAGCCTCCCAAGTTCTAAGAGCTTTATTTTTGAAACATTCACAGCGACAGTCTTGGCTGTTTTCAAGTGTTTTTAAAACTCTATTATTCATTTTTTGTTTATTTGTGTGTCAGCTGACAAACAGCACTGAAATCATGAGCTGTGCTGTTGGAACATCATAAAAAGCAAGAAATAAATCAGCTGCAGTCTGTGTAAGTTTAATGTATAGCCATCCAAAACACAGTTTTTTTTTTCAACTGTTTTGATTAATTAGACCTCTTGACTGTAATGACATGCACCTCCCTGTACTATATATTGGATTAACAGGAAGAGAGCTCTATGAATCAGTTACACAAATAATGTCTTCCTTTGTGGCAAACATTATATTAATGATGTGTTTTTATGTTGTATGTAACCCAGTAGGGGACACAACAAACATATACACTCCATATGCTCATCGGTTATACGTGTTTAAATATATGAACATGTATTTTAATCAGAGTCGGGTTGATTGCCAAGTAGGTTTTCACATACAAGGAAGTAGTCTTGGTGTTTTGGTGCATTACAACAACAAATATAAACAAGATAAGTACTAGAGGATATAAATATATGTACAATATTTTTGTTTTTTAAAATGTAAAAAGCTGTACGGCTTGTGCAGGAAAGTATTCACCAGGCATTGTGCACAATTTGACTCAAATATCTGTATTTTTTCTTATTCCTGTATATTTATTTCACCATAAAAATATGCATGCAACATGTGAGTTTAAGTGTTAATGGCTATATATGTTACCGTGTGAATCTAAAATCCAGACCAATCAAGGACAGTGTGGTGTAACAGATTTAGAAAGCGGATGATGATAAACTTTCACGGACACTCCCTAAAAGTGGGTGGCCTGCCTGCCTGTCTGAAGTCACTGCCAGCTCAGACAGACACGGTGCGGCTCCGCTGGGAGAGGGGGGCGACACGGTGAAACACTCAGTCTGCTGTCCCCTAAAAGAAAAAAAACAACTTTGTTAACTAGACAACAGGAATTAACAGTTTTATTGGCTTCGTTTCTAAACCTGTCGTGCTGAGAGGTGATGCTGGGGGTGGCCGGAATGACGGGCAGGTAAGAGTTTTCAACAGTTAGCAAATGGCTAATGCTAACGTCATAATAAATGGCTAACCGTTATGCTACAGTAGATGCCCCCTTGTAAGGCATATTGCTGTTATTATTGTTGTTATTAATACACATTTCAAGTCCACATTAACAGTTTAAATGTTGGTTCACAGTTGATATGTTATAGCTAGTTTAACGTTAGCGAAATAACGCTAGTCTTCTTCTCCACACTGGAGCTAACTACGGTTAGCATGCTAGTTAGCTTCATAGCGGTTAGTACAGTTAACTACAGTTTTAATCAACATTATGCTAATTATTAACTTAACTCTGTATTTAACGTCCTTTCAGATGGGATTAATTTGAAGTTACATAAAGATAGCAACTAATGCATGGCATGCCATTACTGTCTAACGTTATAAACTAACATTAAATTAAGTTTTGTTGGTTTATTTTAATTAGTTTTAACATCTTTGTGTTGCACATGAAGCTTATTACTGTAACAGAAACATGCAGGTCAGGGGTGTCAGATTTGACAATGTGAAGGTGCCCGGGGGCCCAATACTAACATTTAAAAAAATGGAAAAATCTTGCATGAAGTTGATACAAATCTTCACCTCATGTTCATTTTAAACATGACTTATTATGAATGAAAATCATTCAGAAAGTAATATTTTGTGTCACATCTACACCAACCAACACCAGCAGTTATGTCCTTAAAGGTTCAAATGTTTCGTTATGTCAACCAAAAAAAGCCAAATCTTGAAATCTGGCCACGGGCCATACTTTGGACATCCCTGATGTAGGCTATTGGATGGTATTGAAATGAATATTAATTAAAGAGTTATTTAGTAAGTTTATTAGTAATAGTGTGTGTTCATGCATGCTGCATATCATCTCCCAGCAAGGTTTCACTACCTCTTTTCCGTTACCAAATTAGGCGATGACTGTGCATGGAGTAAGTGAGTTCTCCAGCTGATTCACATATTATTTCCATTCTCCACGGTGACAGCTGCTGAAACAAGCACAGCAGTTAGTGTAGGAGTTATGTGAGAAATGATAAACACTGGTCCGGCCTTGCATCCCAGTCATTTGTCAGCCTAACATTTCACTGGAACCCTGGGGAAGTAATGTAATATGTGTTTTCTCTGTCTCATGCAACAGCATTGCTAATGCCCTGGCCAACGCGGCCTGTGAGCGATGTAAGAGCGGCTTTGCTGCGACCGAGAAGATTGTCAATAGTAACGGGGAGCTGTACCACGAGCAGTGCTTTGTGTGTGCCCAGTGTTTCCAGCAGTTTCCAGAAGGACTCTTCTATGAGGTACTGCACTCAAATAGTAATTCATTTCACAAATAAACATAAAGATGAGACAAACTTTGTGCCCTGATTTGAATGTCAATCTTCTTCCCCTCACAGTTTGAAGGAAGAAAATATTGTGAACATGACTTCCAGATGCTCTTTGCTCCTTGCTGTCACCAGTGTGGTGAGTGTTATAAGGCCTCATTCATTCAGGATCTGTCCAGATCTAGTATTTGTGTGGTTTTGTGGACCCCAGAAGTATAAGCGTACATTCATGCAGGATCAGGCGCTGCGGTGAGACATAGCAGGGTTGTGTGGCGGCCGGGAGGTGAGGGGGTTGAGGTGGGTTGTCTATATGTGTTGAACGTAACCGCCGTGAAACAATCAGGGGAATAAAAACAACAACTTCTTTGTGTCTCTATTTTGCAGCGTAGACTGCGAGACAGATTTAGAAGATTGGTACATGAAATAGACAAAGCCAGAAGAGTATCAGGTAGAGTATCAGAGTTTAGTCCATGAATCCACCTGGATAGCCTCAGTTTCAGAGACATTTCAGGCTAACTGTAGAGGAGTTTGCCCAATCTGAGTGTCTGATTGCTGGCTGCAGTGTGACGTCAGGCTGCGTTTTTTCACTGGAAGCTAATGTGGACCAAAATAAAGAGCAGAACCTTGTATTGAGATAGATTCAGACTATATCAGGGTCTAATTGAGATAGACAGCTATTAGAGCTGGTGCCAGAATGCGTCTCATGTCTGTCTCAAATGATTATTTGCTTATTTGCTCACATTTGATTTTATTTGCAGGGATTGAAGCTCGATAAGAAAACTGACATTTACACTGAGACTCATTTGGCTGTTCGGGGCCTCAGTGGGGATGAACTCTAAACCCTTGCCTAGTTGTTTGGCCTTGTCAAATCAGTTGTATGTGGGAGTTTTGCCATTATATAAGCAAAATATTGACAAAGCATTAGTTTAATACTCGCAGACACCTCTGTGTTCACACTGCACCTGTGGTTCTCAACCCTTTTCTGTTTGTCTGACATTGCTGGCTCATAGTCTGCTTGTTTATTTGAAAACTTCTGCATGCTTTGAAAGCGTTCAGCCTTCACCGCAGCTCCCCTTTTGTAACCACCCCAGTTTGGGAACCTGGGAACTGTATTATGGTTCAAAATAGTGGACGTAAGCATCCCTTACCTCCATATGTTGTCAGAGAAATCAGTTCCCACTGTGTCCCCACTGATCTTTAAGTACATTCGTACTTTTATTTAAAACTTCCCACTTGTGTTTAGATCACCCAAGATGCATTTTAGTGTTACATAAGCTTCATTTAAATACAGCTCGACGTGTCCAGGGAGAGACAGACATGCTCTGATGAAATTAAATGGACAGTTAAAAGGCATCAACACCTTGAGAACACTATAGAAAGCACTGAAGTAACACTAGAACTGCTCATTAGGAAGTACAGTCCCCCCAAAAAATAGCATCTCATCCCAGCAAATATTGGAAAAGTCATGCTTTGACTGTGTCGAGTTGATCTCTCATTTATTGTTTCCCTCAGGGGAGTTCATCATTGGTCGTGTCATTAAGGCCATGAACAATAGTTGGCATCCTGACTGCTTCTGCTGTGACATTTGCCAGGCTGTGCTTGCAGACGTGGGGTTTGTCAAAAATGCTGGCAGGTAAGTATCCCATCTTATTACAGTCTTAATATAACACAGTGACAGCCTGTAAAGCAGGTGGTTACACACATGTCAAGCTGCTGACTCACTCACTTTCTCTCTAAGAAATAAAGGAATTTTGAGCGGCTCTGACAGGCGATGTCAAAACATTATTTGAGGCTGCAGACTCTTTCTTGACACCCTTGATTTTCATCCTTCTCTCTCCATTTCCACTTCAGACACCTGTGTCGCCCGTGCCATAACCGCGAGAAAGCTCGCGGCCTGGGCAAGTATATCTGCCAGAAGTGCCATGCCATCATTGAAGAGCAGCCACTGATTTTTAAGAACGATCCCTATCACCCTGACCACTTCAACTGCAACAACTGCGGGTCAGTCGTACCACTCCACAGAAAAAAAGCACACTCTTTGCTTTAGTCCACATAAAATATGTGTAATTGGTGGTTCGCAGCTTGCGTTCCTCTCTTTTCATGTGTCTCATTCTTTCTCTGTCCACAGGAAGGAATTGACGGCTGAAGCCAGGGAACTAAAGGGAGAGCTCTACTGTTTGCCCTGCCACGATAAGATGGGTGTACCAATCTGTGGTGCCTGCAGGAGACCCATCGAGGGGCGTGTTGTCAACGCCATGGGCAAGCAGTGGCATGTGGAGGTTTGTGAACAAGAACAATTAGTGCATTAGATCCAATTTTACAGTCCTGTATTTTCAATGTAATGTACAACATGTTACTGTTTGTAGACCTAGCCCACTTACTTTCTAGCTGCTCCTTAAGAAAGCAAAGCCTTTAGGAGTTTACTTAAGCAATCGTGACCATGTTTACTGTGTTTATGATTTGGTATTTGTTTGGGTATTTAAGTAAGTAAGGATATGAATTTCAAGTTTTTCCAGTTGTCTCATCAAAGAAGACTCAAGTGTAAGTGATTCGGACGTCCTCTTATTCTAATGAAATAATTAAGAATAAGCAACAAAGTCATGTGACATGAATTCATGCAAAACTTTATGTCCCGTCTGCACATGCATGGATCACAGAGAGCAGGCTTCAGACTATTAACAGGTTTATAATAGTGGCCAAATGTCAGGCTGACCACCTCTTAGAGCCAATATTTTATGCAATGCTGCCTTCACACAGAAAGCAGAAATAAGTCCATAATGAATTTCACATTTAGTGGCCATTATTTATGCACAGACAAAATTAAATTAATTAATTAAAACACTTTAGAACCAAAACACTGTTAATGAGCTAGTCTGAGGCAGTAGCAGCGATGTGAGCACTTTTAAAAAATATTTCTCCTGAGGCAGAGCAGAGCAGAGCAGATCAAGTTGCGTTCACCTGTCTGGAGGCTGCTGAATTTTGTACTGTTTAAAAAGCTCAAGACTATCAGCAGCGTATAGCAGACAGTTAAATACTAAAGATGGTCATTAGCTGAAATTAATGTATCTAACCACATTAGGACATTTATCTGCCATGAGGCATGAGAAAATAGAACTACTTTAAAAACACTGTGGGAATATTACAGATTAGCACAGGGAAGCTAAACGTTGGGCAAAACAAAAACAACACTAAAGGATCACTATAGTAGTATTTCTCCATAGGTCAAGTCTCTAAGTTTAAAAAACATTGCTAGGGAAGCAAACATATGAATGTAAAGCGCATGAAATCACATCTCAGCTCCCTCTCCAGGAGTGTTGGCACCTGCCCCTCTTGTGAATTTTACAGTTTTGCCTTCATTAGCAGCTTCCGTCTCTGTCCCTCAGCAACATTTGTTTTTGTTTACAGCATTTTGTGTGCGCCAAGTGTGAAAAGCCTTTCCTCGGTCATCGCCATTATGAGCGGAAGGGGTTGGCTTACTGCGAGACTCATTATAACCAGGTAAGAAAAGTGCAATAATGGCTTTGGAGGACATGACAGACATCATAATATTGTTAGTAATTTGTGAAAATGTGAAACAGCTCTACCAAGACCTCATTTTCTTTTGCTGTATAAACACCCAATCTCCTCGTTTCTCCACTGTCAAGCTCTTCGGTGATGTGTGCTATCACTGCAACCGTGTGATTGAAGGCGATGGTGAGCACCAGTTTAATAAAGCTCGTATTCAACATGGCATTCTTAGTAATTTACATAAAATGTTCCTTGATGTTGTTCATTCAATTTCCTTTTTCTTCTGTGACCCCCCCCCCCTCAGTGGTCTCTGCTCTCAACAAGGCCTGGTGTGTCAGTTGTTTCTCGTGCTCCACCTGCAACACAAAACTCACTCTCAAGTAAGTGATGTTGCTCACTGATAGCTTATTTTACTAATTAATTATGTGCAATACTACCAGCTGATTGGTGTCTTTCTGTAACACTTCTGTAACACTAACCCCTACTTCAGTGTTTGTCTTAAAACTTGTCTTTGTGTATTTCTCTCTCCTGCTACAACTTTTCCTCCTTTTTTCCTCCCTATTTCTCCTCTTACGTGCTTCACTTGGTGTGGTAACTCAGAGATAAGTTTGTTGAAATTGACCTGAGGCCAGTGTGCAAGCACTGTTATGAACGCATGCCGGAGGAGCTGAAACGCCGCCTGGCACGACGTGAGCGTGATGCCAAAGACCGCAAGAAAAAACCCGCTGTCTGTCTGTAGAGTTATTATTCTACAACTCACCCCTCGTGCACTGGTTTGTGCCATCTCTGCCTTTCTCTTTTTCTGTGTTGTTGCTTGTTTACTCACTAAACTTTCCAGCATGGCATGCTATCGTTACTAAAGTAAAACCAACAGCCGGCAGTTGTTTTGTGTTAATGGTGTTTGTGCAAAGCCTCTAAAGTGTAAACTTAATTTGATGCATGATTATTTTCATCATCAGTTAGTCTGAAGGTCTCAAGATTTCTCAAATAATCAATAGTTGTTTGGTCTATAAAATTAAATAATAAGAAGAGTCCAAGGTAGCATCTTCAAAGGTCTTGTTGTTTGTCCTCACATTGAAGGAGAAGAAATGAACACATTTTTGTATAGTGGCCCTGAAAGCTCAATACATTGCAACTCAAAACAACATAAAAAATCACAATGACACTGCAAATACAGAAATGCTGCAATTCGCACAGAACACAACAGATTTCACTTAATAGAAATAAACTTTACCGTAGTATTGGCAGTTTTAAAATGGACTCAAATGATTCATCCGTTATCAAAATTGCTGCAGATAAATTTTGGTCGATTGACTAGCCGTCTAATTGTTTCAGCTCTACTTATGAGTAACTTCAGCTGTCATCAAGATTACATTTTTTTGATTGGATTGGATTACTTTATAGGGAAAAGCTGCAGGATAATCTCAATGGTTTCCATGATCATTTTTGATTATCATATTAGAAGATAGCTGTTATCTGCTGAATGTATGACCCTTATGTTAATGTAATTTTAAGTGACGTAACTGAGACTTCAAGTCATTTTTTAACCTGCAGTTATAACAATGTCTAGATAAAATGACAGACGTGTGAATGAAATCTGAAACATTGTGGAGTTTTATTATTTAGTATTGACGTGGTCTGTCTTTCCTTCTGTGCAGGAACAAGTTTGTGGAGTTTGACATGAAGCCTGTTTGTAAAAAGTGTTATGAGAAGTTTCCTCTGGAGCTGAAGAAAAGGCTCAAGAAGCTGGCCGAGTCTTTGGGACGCAAGTGAGATGCCTCAGGCCAAAAAACCTGGAATTATTCCAACGATGCCTGTGATGGTAAAACGTCCAGAAGAGCCCAGCATTGTATCAGTACATCAATATTAGTAATTTAAATCTGGGATC
Source organism: Argyrosomus regius (assembly GCA_946959425.1). Lineage (NCBI taxonomy): Eukaryota > Metazoa > Chordata > Actinopteri > Sciaenidae > Argyrosomus > Argyrosomus regius. The sequence continues at coordinate 22,928,467 of OX336882.1, forward strand.
CATTAAAAAAAATCTAAATATACATTATATCACTGTGGTATAGATATAAAGGTACGTACCTGTTAGATGTTTTTTTTTTTTACATGGAAATTATTTTTTTTATACGTTCCTAAATTGTCTAAATTTGTTATTGTCCCCTACATAAGACGTGGTGTCCCAGTTTATCATGACTTAACCATGAGCATAATTTCTGATTTTGAAAGATTGTCGTTCGGCCTTGTTTTGAATTACACGTGTGCCTTGAATATATGAACTCTGTGTCTTAAAATGTAACTTATATAGAGTTATGATACAGTTACTCCTTAGTAAATCTATAATAATTAGACAAAGCATCTAGTGAAAGCAGAATTTACTGGACTTTTATACCTCAGTATGAATAATTACAAAGCAACCACTTTTGTGCTAACATGGAAAAATATGTTTCAAGAAAACTTCAAATGAGCTATTACTGGGAGCAAGGCTCATCTACGAACCATTAAGTGTTAATGAACCACCCTTGGACGTTTACTCGGTTAATCTAACACGTCAACTGGTGATGTTAAATGTAAGGAGTTTGTACGCGATGTTTAGAACTCCAGACTTACTGCAAGACTGCTGAATTGTCCAGTTAGCCCGTTAATTACAACGTTTTTAAACACCAACAGTAAATTGTGAGAAAATATAAAGAAAAAACACAAATTCAGAATTTATCATTTAAAATAATCCATTGGTGTTAAGACCTTCAGTATGTACTGTATGCTTTCAGTATGTAGTGTAACGTTGATGCCTGTACTGTAATGTTTTGCAAGTTTCTGAAGGAAACGGTTCAAAGGAATCTGCATAAAATGAACCTTGATTATTTAACACGATTTAACACTTTGATGTTAAAATATCATGAATGAATCAGCACGTTGCTTGTAAGTGCCACAAAAACAAAAATTATATTTTCTTGAATGAACATTTTTTTATTATGGAACACTTTTTGCATCAACATTTTATTTGCCAGAGTTTACATTTGATTGATTTGCAAGAAATTGAAAATTACAGTTTACTGCAGCACATATACTGTATTTGATTTTCTGCTTAATGATCAATAAAGTATTCCTAAACACATCACAGTGAATCTCTATGAAATACCAAATATCCCTTGGTAATACCTACTCGGGCTCTGAAATAGATACAATCCCACTATGCATGCAAGGGATTTCCACGACCTATGAAAGGGTTACATACGTTTATGAAACTTGCAGCATGCATTCATGATGTATAACACAGGCACATCACACACCTCATTATAAACATTCACCGATTCCAGGATGAACTTCCCGTAAAAGTTACAGTACATGTACATACAACACAGCCAGCCAAAACAATAACAAAAACACCAAATATAAAAAAAACCTACAATAAGTTGCATGTTTGTGCATGATGCAGCCCCGTGTTAACCCTTTAGAGCCTTCCAGTTATAACTGTAGCCCAAATCATTGATGGTCTTCATTAGTTTAGATAAGTCTCTTTATGTGCACGCCACCGTTAAGTAAGATGGAGAGAAAAAAACGGAACTAACAAATGATTTTCCTACAAAAAGATCCTGCAACATGTAATGGTAAACAATGCTTGGTCTGTATATGTATGTGTTTCACAGCTTTTTATCTGCTTGGTCCTTTCCCTTCTAGCTTATTAGTGACATTAACAACAGCTTAATTTGTGTCAATGTCACAGTGTAGTGACAGCATGTACAATCCCAGGACCCTGAAACTGAAGCAGCTATATGTACCATTATAACATCCCACTGTGTGTATGGGCTGTGAAAAAGATGAACGTTCACATTACATCAACAAAGGTAGAATTATATGTGAGTGGACATCTTAACACTACAGCTATCTTCCTTAAGTTAAGAACATGTACATGACAGTTATTTGACATAGTTACATGAGCGACATAAACATTGTTTTTGACCACACAGCAAAGTACATATATATATATATATATATATATATATATATATATATATATATATATATATATATATATATATATATATATATATATATATATATATGTAATTACATAACACAGTAAACTCTCCAGTTCATGAATGTGAAGTCATACAATAATTAAAATGTCTTGAAATGAACCGTAAACCAGTTATGTTGACAAAAGTTGTGTATTCACAAATATACGTAGGTAGTCTTGTGGGGGAGAGTGTGATAAACCGAAACCGTTCAGTCCAGTCAGGCAACTCGTTACAAGAATAGTTTGAGATCAGACAGAATGAAGTTCAGTTTGTTATGAAGGCTCAATGTCTCATCGCCCTCCAGATAAAAATGCAGGGAGACGTCAGTTGAAATGCCTCAAAGGGATGGCAGAGAAGAGGTGCATGTTGGAGTGGAAGAGGGAGCAAAGGAGAAAGCATGCGAGCAGCATTTTGACACCAGTGTTAACAGACTGAGAAGTTAAGCGTAGAGGTTGTATATCTAAAATATGAGCTGGTGGTATCATGATCAGATGCTCGAGGTGGGGCAGATGCTGGAGCTGTCTGGCCTCTTTCTCCTTTTATTGTGCATAACACAGTAGTTCAGGCAGAGGAGAATGATCATGTTCATGCTAATAGAAAAGCCACAAGTGTTACTCAAGAAAAGCTCTTGATAGCAGTGTTGGCCATGAATCAACTGGTTTAAAGCTATTTTAAAGACATACTGCAGTGATTCATGTTTGACTAGTGTGAACCAACTTTAACCAGAGACACCAACAGTGACTTGTGAGAAGTGAGAAATACGGTGAGAAGACGATACAGCAGCAAGGAGGTGATTATCTTAGCTTAGTATAAGCAGAGCCAACAGCTTGCCAGGACTGAACTTAAGTTAGTCATTCATGTTACTAAGTCAGCTTTAAAGGTGTTGTGTATTTTTAAACTTTTGACAGAGCCAGACACGCTATTTTCCTCTGTTCCTAGTCTATATGCCAAGTTAAGATAATTACCTGCTGGCTCCAGCTTTATATTTAGCAAAATGTGGAATGATTCCTTTAAAAATTTTAGTCATGCATCACTTTCTGTGTGTTTTTTTTTTAATTCATAAGTTGTGTATTGTTAATATAAACATTGCGCATAAATATTACACATGCAGATCACAGTTTTGGGGGGTGTCAGACTTATCTTATCTGGTCTGAGTTTCTACATGCAGCTGTTAACCAGATTGGGATTAGATGAGTATGGATGTGCAGCATGTAGAGGAAAGCCAAGAAGCTGCTTCTGAGAATGAGAAGGCGATAACGCGTTCTTGTTTTGAGGTAGGAGATGTGTCGGTAAACCCAAGAAGTGGAGTCTGAAGGTTGCCCATTCACCAAAGGTCATCCCAAGGAGCTTTTTAAGGTCATCTGCATCACCAAAGATCAGTGCTGAACCATTGAGATCATTGCTTGTCACAATTTCAGCATACTTACTGTTGAATCCCATCCTCTCCAACTAGAGAAAGAAAAGGAAGAGAATGCATGCATGATAAACACAGGGATGTTATAATTTAGTCCCTTAGTCCCCCTTATGGTTTGCACCACCATGTAAGGTGAATAAAAAAATTGCCGATCTACACACACAGGATTCACAGGAAATGTCAAGGCATGCAAGTCAACTCCACTCTTTGTAGTTTTATCTCACTGTTTATTGTTAACTCACCTAACTACATATCTGTAGCTGTTGCTGCTTCACGTTAAAAGCATTCAAGTGGTATCACTCAGCGTGGCTTTTATTGTGAAGCACACACATGAAATGCAGTGTATTTGTCAACAGTGTGTAGTGCAGACAGTGATACATACAAAACATTTTCCTTCTCTGCATTTTTTGACGGCAGATCAGTTTGAAATATTGCAGGGTATAGCGGAACAAGAAGGAGCAGCCGCAGTGAACTGTTAGATGAAGAGCTGCAGGTGACAGGCTGTACACCTCCGACTCCTCAGCGGGGAAACCAAATCCACTGTGCCCTGCTGCTGCTGTGTAGAAAAATACTCGTGCCATGTGAAAATCAGATCGTGGTTGCTCAGGCATGATGGAGAAAGGCCAATTATTCAATGACTTCTTCATTAAAACATGAGTTCAGTCAGGGCTACTTTTGTCAAAGAAACTTTATTTCCAATTGTAGTAAGTTGTATTTGATGCTGTGCCTCTGTTCTGGGACCTCCCTGCCCTTCCATGAACACATAGAAAGCCTAAGGCAGGGAGAGCAACAGCAAAGACCCCCCATAGGGCAAAGAACAGAGCAGGCATCAATGACAACAGAAATGACATTGATTAAATCTGATACAGCGTTAAAAGGAGGAGCTGGGAAATGGCTTGCAGAGGAAACAGCCAGGGTGTTCAGCTTAAATAAGGCGACCTGAATGGTAATTTCGAATTGGATGCTTGAAGGGAAACGGTGAATCTGACTTAAGCTTTGTTCAGTTTACACTTATAACAGCTGCTCTGTTGTTTTTCTGTTAATGTAGCAGCTGTAGTCTTACACCACACTTGCTGTTACCACAAGTAATTGCAGGTGTCACTAAATCAGCCAGTTAAAGTTGTAATCCCTAAAGGACCAGGGTGAGATCTAATGGCAGAAATGAAATATGACATTCATAAATGTGTTTTTATTAGTGTATCATCACCTGAAAATAATAATAGTTGTGTTTTTTGGTACCTTAGAGTGAGCCTTGCTTTGCATGGAGTCTGCCATGTTGGTCCACCATGTTTCTACAGCAGCCCAAAATGGACTCGGACATCTGCTCTAGATTGCATTTGTCATGAGTTTAGCAGCCACCGTAGTTTCTCTTGTACGCTTGGAAGGGGAGGGTGAGGCGAAGGGGTATTCAGTTGGATGCGATCTGCAACTTCACTGCTAGATGCTACTAAATCCTACACACCATCCTCTACACCTTAAAGGTGATGTGAGTGATTCTGGAGAAATCCCATACTATGACAGCTACCATAATACAGAGTAAATGACAACACAGCAAGTAATATAATTAACGTTAGCTATGTTGTGGGTTTGAAAACTGTTGCTAAAGTTGCTGCTAACAAGCAGAGTGGACGATCTGTTTCCCAGAGCAGACTGCAATACACACAACTCTCCTGCTACCATAGCAAACATCACAACAACAGCAGAACTTGGATCAACTAATTCAACATTACTTGACACACAAATTCTGGCTGGAATAACAAGTTAATGTTTTTGTTTGATACTACAGATCCCAGAATTCTGGGGGGCAGTAACAAACCTTTGTGCTTTTAATAAAGAAGTAAGGGCCTTTTTTTATTCTTTCATGCTGTGAGCAACCATGATCTGATTTGATGCTGCAAACATTATGAGTCTACGAACAGCAGGGCACAGTTAAAGGAGTTGGTTACCTTGCTGAGAAGTTGGAAGTGTCGCCTGCAGCTCTTCATTTAACAGCTCACTGTAGCAGCTCCTTCTTGTTCAATTACTCCCCTGCAATATTTCTGATCTGCTGTCAGAAAATGCTGAAAATGACTCCTGTCTTGTTTTTCTAGATGCATTTTTGATGAATGAAAGCACTAATTATACTGGCAAACATCATTTCCTGTCACTACTTTATAATAAATGTCAACTGCAGCAGCAAGAAATGTTTGGTAATTTAAAACAGTTTTTCTGGGAATGTCACCATAAGATTCAGTTTGCTTTCATTAGTGGGCCATAGACACAATCACCATTGATACCTTATTTAGTGATTTAATTTAAATGTTCTTACCTCCTCACATACATCCTCTTTATTCATGCCGATGATAGTTGTGATTGGCAGAGGAGCTAGGTTCCTCATCCAACCAGAATCTTTCAGCCTGGATGTTCCTCTGATCTGAGCCAGCTCCTTTCTAATTGTATGATCCAGGTTCACCGTCGCCACTTCAAATATCTCCAAGTCTTTCACGGTGAATTTGAAATCGGTTTTGAGAAATCTCTCAAACATCTCAGGATCTCCATCCTGCTCGAGGAATTCTTCAATCTGTGCACTCATCACGTACAGCTCTGCCCGAGACTCACTGAAGACTTCCCATAAGTATTTTGCATCAATGTTGGACACATTGTTACGATCAATATCTGCTCTCTGCTGAGCATCTTCCACACACTGGATGATCCAGCTGAGGCGGCAGGGCCACTGATTGGCCAAGACCACCCATGCTGCAACGTATTCTGGTTGAGGATGCTCTTTTTTCAAGGCCTTCATGATTATCACAGTCACTCGAATGGAGTTGATCACCCTCCTCATAGACATAGCATCATCTAACATGTACTTGTTTAGATTCATTTCATTACTGGTCAGGATGCTCCCGACCAACTTCTCTACTTCCTCCTCCTTTACATCCAGTGCTGCTGCAGTTTTGTCAATCAGTGGAATTGACTCTTTCGTTTCAAATGCAATCTCCACTGAAGATGTATCCGAGGATATCTTTTTAAGGCTCTCAGTTCTAACTTCTCTCATGCTCATGTTCTCTGGGATTTTTGAGTTGTTTGTGAGGCTGTGAAATAAACTGCGCCTTGAATCATCACACAGTGGTGGGACTGTGAAGGCCAGAGTCACAATGCTGTTCAGCAGTGCATACGCTCTGTCCTCTTTGCTGAAACAGCCATCTGCAAAGTTCACTTTCTGCATAAGAACCTCTGGGTTGACAGCCAGAATATTAATAAATGGACTTTCCTTATCTGAAAGCAGAATGTTAATGGAATCCAGAACTGCAACAATTTTCTTGGGAGAACACCGGTCCAGATTGGTGATCTTCAGTACAACTCGAATCCTTCTCCTCTCAAACACCTCCATGAACTGGATGAAACGAGATAGAAACCACATTTCCTTTCTCACTTCGTTCATAAAGCCCAGCTGGCTGCTGATTCGCTCATTGTCCATGCCCTTCCTGAGGTTCAGATCCTGGCTGTAGATGAGGTTCTTAACCATCTGAAAGGCAAACTTCAATCCGCTTGCTGCTGGTACTCCTAACGCAGCGAAGATTACACCCTGCACCACACCCACCTGGCTTTTTGGTCCATTCACCTCCTCGCTTGGTTCCAACTCAGGATCAGGAACGCCAAGGGTCAACACAACTACCAGGATGATAATTGGTACCACAAGAATGGACAAGACGAGAAACCACAGAGGGCAGCAGCAAATCTTTTTGGACCTCCAATTGTTAGGGCCATCCTCCACTATCTGAAATTTTGTATAAAAACAAAACAGATAACAAAAGAGAAGCAGGTTAGACGCCAGTGCCATGTTTTAAGCAAGCCATAAGGCTCCAGTAATGGCAATGCCAATCCTGCTGATGCCGTTTGTTGGTAAGTATGGAGTTGTTTCTTAACAATCCTAATGACTCTAGTGATCCCTTGACTTTTTATGTTGATGCAGCACCACCACCAGTTCAAATATGCCCCTATCCATAAATAAGATGGATGGACACATTTTGTATGATAATTGATAAATCCTGATAACTATCTCCTAACTTTCTATGTAAAAATAACATTTGTGCAACTTAATAATGATGTTTCATTGGGAACAATTTTCTACCAACGGTAAAAACAGATACATTACTTTGATGACCGAATACTTGCAATAATACTTGTTAATTTAAGGACATTCCCATCACCCTTGGCTGTACACATTTAGTGGCAATTAGCAAATGTTAGCACATTAGTTAACATGCTAAACTAAGATGGTAAGCATGATGAACAACCTGCTAGACATCAGCATGCATTTAGCTCAAAGCACAGCTGTACCTTCGTACAACCACACAGAGCCACTAGCAAGTCTGTAGACAAGAAGAGTTCAATTCACAAACCTTGTTCTTGACTTCGTCTTCTTCATCATATTGAACCACACGGTAGAGTACAAGCTGTAGTTTACCAAAGCTCATCTGCATGGCGTGAAACAGCCGTATGGCAATCCCGGCCCATAGTAGGTCACTGCCTGCAAAATGCCAGGCACTAAAATGTACATAAATGAACCTGACGTTATGGTGCTGCTGGTTCTCCTCAGTCCAAATGGGGCTGTAGAAGAGCAGCCGACCAATGAGTGCCAGGAAGCCAATAAATGAAGGGCTAGCCGAGCGAGGCTTGGACTTTCCTTTGTAGTCCTGCTCAATCCTTGAGGCCTCCTGCTTCATGTTCACTGAAGACACAGAAAAAAATATATATATCGCATTGAGGATAAATCTTTTATCTGGTTGTGATACATGTAAAGATAAACATTATAAATCAAGGCAAAGAAGTATTAAGACACATAAAACAATGTGTTGGGTAGTATAGAAGAAGTAAAGAAGATAACGAAAAGAAGTTTTTAGATTGTTGAATATGAAAACGACTGGGCTTTTTCAATTTTTGAACTCAAGGCAAGATGCACAGTAAAAAAATTCATTTTAAAGCTTTATTGTTGCATGGACAATCATATGTGAACATAAAGCCTGGTCCAACATGTGCCAATCTGCCAAGGTTAAAAATCATCATGACAACCCTGTACAGAAAAACCTTCTGGGAACCACAAAGAAAAAACCTTAAACTTGTCTTTTTCTATTGGAGCTTTCCTCTGAATGGAGCACATGCTCCATCACGTTCTCCATTCAGTCTGTTCAATGTCACTTCAGTGAAATGGAAATCTGTATTTTCATGTTTGAGTCTTCACATATTTCTTATGCAAGGAGATTGGGTACAATATGTGACTTGTTGCTTTTTTTGTTTGAGTTTCTTATACTTTTTCAAAAATATGCTGCCTATTTTATGTTTTTTGAGTTTGTTGTCTTGTGTTTTACTGTTTTTCTCCTTGTGTCTTGAAGTAAAGATTACTTCCTGTCTTTGTTGTGTTTTGCTGCGAGTTTTGATTCTCTTCTACCTTGATTTGTTACACCTGTCCCTCATTTCATTTCACCTGTGTCTAGTTGTCTGACTTGTGTTTTTAGTCCCTGTATTCACTGTGTCTGTTGACCAGCACTGCGTTCTGTGTTTCCAAGTTTTGTTTTAGGTCCTCTGTCCTGTCTTTGTGCCTACGCTCCATGTTTCTGCTTCTGTTACTGTTTTTTCTCCGTTCTGGTTTCTATTTATTGGACTTCTGTTGGACCCCTGGTTTATCTTGGATGTTTGTACTGTTAAGTTATTACAGTTCCTGTTTGTTCACAATACCTCCTTGTCTGCATCTGGGTCCACTTCTTGAACTGAAACATGACATCTTACCTTTAAAGTTAAAGTGTAACCCCCGTTTGTGAGGTAAATTATGCCTATAAAAGTTTAAACTATAATTTGAAGCTGTACTTTTGGCATACCTCTGCTTGTGAAACTGTTAATGAAGGGAATTCAATTTTATTTATATAGCACCAAATCACAACGGAAGTTATCTCATTCCATATAGAGCAGGACTAGACTGTATGGAAAGAAAGGTTGTTATTTAGAGCCTCTGTCTTTTTAAGGGAACTATTTGTGATTACACAAACCTGGATGAGCTGTATAGGTTTGTGAATTGACTCCCTCCCAAAATACTATCAACATATCACTTTTCCCTCCAGGGGAGAAACACCCTTTATTTAAATAGTGTAGTATATCCTCTTTATGTAGTACAATCATTTATTCATACAGTGATACCTTTCCAGTGCTTTAGCTTACATATTTCACATAGTTAATATTTTATTTATCACTACAGTTTTTGCTTGAAATGTAATTTTATTGTACTTTATATCTTCTATATCTAGCACTGTTATTGTAACTAGTGCTCTTAATGCTGAGCTGACCTGTACATATATACATACTCATGACAAAGCTGAAACTGAACTTATTATTATCTATTATAAATCTCATATGAAATAAATGTGATGGGAGCACACCTTACATTGGGTTATATGCAACTTTGTTTGTCGGGCACAGTGTTTAGGAGAGTTATGGTATGTGTATTTAAGGACACGGAGATCCCCCAGAGGCCAACAGAGCAGAAATACACCATCCACTTTTCAATCAGTCAGTTGTGAAAAAGTCATTAAAGCCTGAGCCAGCTCTGAGGCGGTGCACAGGTCATTCATATGCCAAGAGGTAGCTCAGTGATTTTCTGATTGCAGTGGCTAAGTCGATGCAAGTACATTGTACTGATACTGTGCTGCCACAGTAGTTTTAGGTTAACAGTAAACATACCATAGTTTCACAGGCTGCAGTCATGTTTACAGTGAACATTGTGGAGTTAACACTAAAAACAGAAACACTGTTTCCATGCAAATCAGTTTTTGCATTTGATGCCAACGTGAGAATTTTCATAACAGACTGTAAATGCCATCACACTTTGAGTGATTGATTAAAGCAAGCAACAACAACAGAGACGACATGTTTATAAAGGTTGTAACATACCTTCCATCTGTCCGAGGATCATGCTTAGTCGATTCTGACATGCAGAGTAGAGTCCTACGGTTGCAGGTGATGAAACTTTTGTCAAGGTCTTGGACAGTGCATATGCATAAATATCATCTGAAAGAAGAAAAGAAATCCAGCATGGATCACTTTTTATATATTCACGTGAACCTAGTTGAAACATAAAAACATTAGAAGTAACCTAAATTGAAAGATTATTTAACACAGCTATTGGAATCATTTTCTCACATTAAAACTGAGAACTGGATATCCATTAAACACGCACACAGGACTAATTATTACCGACAACGTTCTTTGAGCTCAATAATGCCGAACTAAACTGAAACGACAGGTACATGACAGTTGTTCATTTATGCATTAATAAGATGAACATTTATACTCATATCAGGAAAATATTCAAAACATAGACTGTTTTCACAGATGAGCGTTTACATTTTCAGAGAAAAACAGACAGTAAAAACTGCGACTTGAACAGGAGCGAAGACGCAACTACTTACTGAATATTCTGTTGTACATTAGATACTGTGTCGGCTATAATGATGGGCAGTGTTCTCAAACTTTTCACACCATGCACCAGTACCAGACTGAGACTGAGTATCGAAACCAGTCTTGGGAAATATCTTCAAGTGAATGATGATCACTAGAAATCATTAACAAAGGGTAAGACCATGAGCCAACAGTCTCAATGTTCCTCCACCCGTCAAACTAACAGCATTTTGTAAAGGACTGGTTACCTTTGTTGCCCAACAACAATTAGATAGATTTGTAAATAGACTATTTTCTAGGATATTGCTGGTTTGTAGCCGTCCAGACTTGTATGAAAAAGAAAAAAAGGTGTTTATTCAAAATATCTGTCGACACTGTATGCACAGCGGCAGATTGCTGGTCTGGTCAAGGCGCTTATAGGCATCACTATTCAAAAATGGAAAAAAAATGAATGTAAACAAGTCCATTTTAATGTGTGAACTGAACTTTGAGCTAGCTCTTTTTGATGTGTGAACTTGCACAACACTGGTAGGAGGTAAAACAAACACAGCCCATTCATCCTTTTTAATGATATCCATGTCATTACCCAGCTTAAAAATAACACATAGCCAAATGTCTCCTCAGCGTCAAGGTATATAGACTCTAACTAGTAAGTTACAGTGAGTTATGAACTCTGTAGACATAAATACTTCAAAGGAAACTGTAATAATACTGAAAATGTACTCAAATCTTAATGTAGATTCAAAGGTTTAGTTACAACATGCTTAGATAACGAAACACCAGCCTACAACATCATCTATATCATTGCACTCTAGGCTAATTGATTAATGACAACCAATTAAGAATAAAGAAGTGATTTCAAGCAAAAATACAAACGAGCCATCACTGCTGTGCATTGTGATGAAGAACAGCAGTGGGAAGAGGAGGCATTTGAAAGGACTGCTGACACTTAATGACAAAGACGTCGTTTCTAATTAAAGAGGAACTGTTATTAATTACAGAAAATACTAATAACACGTCCCTGATTTAGACATGATCAGCATCTACCATTAGTTCACGATTATGATCACAGACGTGTCTCTGCCTTTATTAACAAACTGAAAGTGAAAGTGAAAATGGAGCTTGTCTGAGCAGCAGGGCTGAAATTTGTGCCACATATATGCGTCATAACCTGCAGGTAACTTACCTTTTGTTGGATGATACATGGTGACAGTGTGGAGGGACATGCAGCTTTCCCAGAAAATCTCTCTGACCTGTGGAGAATATGAAACAGCAGGGGGACGTTTGACTGCAGGCAGTGAAGGGATTGGTCTCTCTCTCTCTGTGTGCGTGTGTGTGTGTTTGGGTGTGTGTACACTTTAGCTACAAGTCCCTCCTGGCATTCCTCCCTTTAAATCTCTTCCTAGTGTTCATGAAAGGGTGGAGGAATCATGATACCGAAATGGGACGTACGTTACTTGGGAGACAAGCTAATTACCCCTGACGTGCACCTTCTGTTCTCAGTGAAAGGTGAGAATAAACATCATCAACCTGAGGAATTAAAACAGCTATGCATTCTGTAGATAAAAGTTTGAGCTTTGAAAGGCAGGTACAATGCCCTTTTAGCGTGATGCAGCCGCTGAAATATGGATAGAGAACTCTGAATGAACTGAGAGAAAAAGTAAAGTAATGAAAGTGCACAAGCGAGGAAACAGACAAAGGCACTTTTTAGTCACCAGTGAGTGGAGTAACTATGCAAAACTCTACTGATTTGACAGCTTAAACTCAGTTTAACTTGAAAATGTGGTGTTAAAATATGTTTGCTCATGTACTAAACACCCGGTGTGGGATGAAAGTCCTTGAGAGTGCTTACACAGCAAAAAAGAAACTCAGCGCACACACACAGTGATTGTTTTTCTGAGTGTTGATGGACAGGTATTTAAGTGAGTTGTTTTAAGATGACATCCTGACAGTCATGCACAGGTATGCAACCTCCTAGAGGTCAGGCTTTTTTTTTCTCTGTGAGCACAGAAATGTCAAGTTTTGCTGCGTCAATGATTAACTTGCACTACCCCAGCCCCTTTCCCTGCCGGCAACATATTTCCTCCTTGTGTTCTTGCCTGCACATGTCTAACAGGTTCATAAGCAGTCCAACAGAAATACAAAACAGAGTTACAGACTCTTATTTTTGATAAGGTTTATGTTTAACTTTGATGGTACAACCTCTGATCAGCGTGCACGAAGGGAAATTACAACCTACAACTGTAAAACGTCTGCAATGACGACATAAGATGCCATAAAACAATAATCGATATGTTATTCTTTGGTAGAAATGTGTTATTATATGAAAAAAAAACATGCTTACCTGGTTAAGTTCCAAATGTCAGTCCTGATCTTTGTTTCTTGAATTGTTAATTTAAAGTATCCAGAACGCAAAGGCGGCAGCTAAAGTGTGGTGAACCTTACACCCTGATGACCTCAGTGTGATAAAACTTTACAGCACTGATAAGAGTGGGAAAAAAAGGGAACCTGATAAACAACAGGCTATGTCTGTAGACCGGACACTTTTCAGGAAGTGAAGTCACATTCAAGATGAAATTATTTCCGAGAGATGGAACTGTACATTTCTTCCGTTCTCCTTTTTTCCAATCCGTTACCTCAGTCTCCTGCTCCCAATCTTCTCTCTATTCATAGAATCGAAGTGAAGTGGGTAGTTCCTGAAAGCATTACGAGGCAGAAAAATCCCTATTCCTGCAATAGCTTCTGGCATTCACTGTCCAACTTTTTTAGTCCATGGGAAAATGTAACAAATGAGTGATTTCATGCCGAAGCCCGGGGTCTGCATGATTCATGAACTGAATTCCTAGTTTGGAGTCCCTCAGGTTGAGAATGGCTGGATAGCTCTGCCTGGCCTGAACTGACATGCAGAGCAGTTAAGATGCCAAAGCAGCAGCAACAAAGACTTTTTTGCTCAGAGGCGGATTTATTGTGACATAACTGGTTAGTCAAGCTTTGCAAAACAAGCTAGGAGTCTAATTTCCCTTGGCACATTTACTTTTAGTTTGAATTAGCCTGCTTTTACCATCTGGTGTAGCAGTATATCACAACACAGCTACTATAAATAAACTTTGTGAAGTAAAGCATGTGGCATGGCATAATTGTCTTTTTGAGACAGATGTCAACTCATGGAGTCTTATTGTATATAAAAAAACACAACCTAAAAAGCACAAACTGGTATAAACAGAGATGTAAACTAATATTGTGCACATTTATGTTCAGGCACATACCCATTAGCTAGACAAGCAGGCTGGTTAGACTTGTTTTGTCTGATTTAGGTGAGTTTGAAGATCAAAAAAATCTATTTCATGTTTTGTTGCTCATAATATGATGATATAAGAGCCACATTTGTTTTTCTGATGAGTTCAGTTTAAAGTTAACTTTCTATTTGTTGAGTTTCAGATTCAAGATGCCATTCTTTATTTGTTATATGAGTAAAATCATGTTCTTGTCTGACAAATTGTTCACCGTCCGCAGCAACAATATGTCTGGTGTGTCATACATCTTCGTGGGCTGTGTACTTAAGCATAAAGCATAAACTATAAATAACACATTGTAACTAACTAACTGTACTATATGCAAACATACACACCACAAGCACGCGTGGTGATCGTCAAAACTTCACATGCATCTGAGAGACATTTTGACGCCAGTTGCTGAAATGAAGTTTAATTAGTGTATGTCTGATTAAGATTTAAAGTGCTTGGCCTGAGGGTGACTAATTCTGTCTTTACTCCAAGTACCTGATTGTTCAACTGCTTTAATTAACTTGACTGTCATAGAGAGACTGAGGTTGTGTGTGTGCATACATATGTGTGTGTGTGTGTGTGTGTGTGTGTGTGTGAGAGAGAGGTTCTCAGTTATCACCTGGCCAGAAGTCTTTTGCAAACCAATACTGAATGAATTGGATTATATCTCCCCTTCTATGAACCCCTCAGCACACCTCGGCCTTTCACCACATAAACCTTGCAATTAAGGTTAATGAATTCTCCTTCATGATTAATCCAAGATAGGCATCAGACACAGATAAATTATATTTCAGGATTGGGCAGAGATTTATTTATTTATTTTTTGCTCAAGGCAGGGGGAAATTAAACTAATATTGTAATATGTTGAGTTCAGGGGATGACAATTATTTTCTGTCAGGAGCTAGGTGAAACACTTTGATCGTTTGCATCAGCTGTGATATATGCACAAGCTAGAAAAGGTGATATATATATATACTGTATATATTAAATCATGTTGTAATCTAACACACCAACAGAGGGCGCTGTAGTATTGTGCATGAAAGCAGGACAATGACATTTGATCAGCTGCCCTTCATCACACTTCTCTGCTCTATTTGGTATGTAGGAGCAGACCTGACAGTGAAGGAGACATTTACTGAAAATGGGGTGCGGTCAAGAGCTTAAGATGCGCTAGAACTTTTCTCAGATAGGCTGATGATCATTTAATGTAAATCAGTAACTGCAGCACAAGGAGCACACACACATACTCTAATATCTATCTGCCTTTATTCCTTATCCATTGTTCCTAAGGGCAGACAAGCTTCAGTATCGACACAAAGTCTGACACCAGCTTGCCTGGCCTAATTGGCCTCAAGACCTCTTGTTGGTGTGATCTATTGATCAGTCTCACTGCAGACGCTGCTAAGTCACAGGGAGAGGACAGCGAAATAGCCAGATATACTGAAAGTAAGCACTGCCAAATCTGGGCATGATGTCTTAAGCTTTGCTGCTCTCTTGGCAGAGCTGTGCAGCAAGCAAAGATGATGATAGGGTCTTCACCCCGAGGTGCAGGGGTCCAGATCCTAGCCACACGCTGATTCACACACACTGATTGTCCTTTATTGTTACCAAGGGGATGATGGCACCAACAAATGGAGGTTTCTGAATGCGGTGACCCCCAAAGATCTATAGACCCTGTCTGCTTTAACAATCCCACCAGAGACGGCGAGATGAAAACTCTTCCACACTCGCAAGATCCACTTTCTGTTTGATACCTCTGCTGCAAATATTAGGAGAAAAAAAAAGACAGCTATGAGATTGCCACCAGAGCGTCCTTCTGGGGCAGGGGTGAGCGAAATGGTATGCATGCTGATCTTGTATCTATCAGCACAAACATCCCATACATGATTATTTTTGCCTGCACCTTCAACCTCCTTTCCATTCACATTCAGATCCCAGATCACATAATCTCATTCTCATCTATTCCCGGTTCTCCTTCTCAACCTCTCCCTTCTCAAGCAGTATGCAGCCATTTCAATGTAAATAGTGTCTCTGTTTATCTGCCTCTTAATCCTCCTCCGTCATTCTCCACAGCCTTTCCCCAAATCCCAGAAAAACTCATAAGAGAAACATGCGTATGTTTATGAGGCCTGCCACACAATATGTCCTTCGCTACCTCGTAAAAGGCAATACATTCTTCTTTATGGGGTGCACAAATTTCCTATTCTCTACTGTGTGTGAGAGCTACATTCACATATGGTATTACATTTATGATGCATGACAAGGCTTACAATTCTCCATCTCCTCTGCAGCACACTGCGAGTAACCAGAGCTGTCCAAAAGTCGTGGCTGTGACAACGGGGATCATTATACATTTTTCTCTCTGTGCGGCTGCCTCTCTGTATTCGTCTCCATGCCTCCATGAAATCTAGCTTTATCCCGCTGTGTGAGAGTATAGCTACCAGGTGCAAACTGAGCTCTTCTCTGGGTGGTATTGTTGGAATGAGTGTCCACTCTTGGACCTTTTCACCAACGCGCAAACTTACACGCACGTGTGCACACATTCACGCTAACCCGCTGATCCTACCTCCTGTTTTATTGTCAATATCAGTCGGCTCAAGGGTTGTAGGGGTTGACGGCTGTTGACAGGGGCTGGATTGTTGAGGTAAAGATGATGGCAGCTCTTGCAGAGATAGAAAAGCTGTATCTTGAGACCCCTTGGAGGGTGTTATTAGGCTGTTATGAAATCCGCTATCAGACCTTCACTGAAGCAAAGGGGAGGGAATAGCCAGATGCAGTGCAAAATACAAGTGTTGCATCTCTCGCTTGCTCCTATAGCTTCCTCTTATCTACCCCCTCCTTCCTTTGCGCACACACGAACAAACACACATTTCTCTTTAGTATCGTACCACCTGTACCTGTGTTTTTCAGTCAACACAGCCTGCAGTCTTCCTGCCTATTTGCACGAAGGAATTGCTTTACTTTAAAATAGGGCACTAATCTTGTTTGTTTTATATTTCATGAACATAATACACCTCAAGGCGCACAGCATGCGCTGCATCATGACACCAACACCTGCTGTCAGGTTGCTCCTGACACCTGAACACACACTGATCATTCCAGCACATCAGTGAGAGAGCTTCGGTAACCCCCCCCCCCCCCAAAAAATAAAAACATTGTAATGTGGCAGCTATTGGTAACAAACAAATACACAAAGAGAGTGGATGTGCAGTTGTGCACACTTGTACTCTGCACACTGTAGCAGGAGAGCATGAACATGTCCACAATGCTTCAGTTAGAGCGATTCACACATTTGTGTATCCAACAAGTCAGCAAAAAAAAAATCTGTTATGTGGGAAAAATTGATCTTTTTAGTGTATCCACAACACAGAGGAACAAAAGTCAACATTCAGGCTATTTCACTTTTGCCTCTATGCTTTTGTTTGATGGTGTTTAACTTCACAACACAGGTGTGTATTGTGTATTTTAACCTTTTTATCTCTGGAGTTTTTGCTAGCGGTGGAGCTCTACGGGCTCTCGTCCAGACTGAAATATCCTGACAGCCATTTGGATGCGTTGCCTTAAAATTTTGTGCAAACATTCATGGATGAATCCTAAAGGTGATTCTCTAACTTTTCATGTAGCAGCACCATGAAATTAACATTTTTGGTTTTGAGTGAAATATCTCAACAGCTATTGGATGGATTACCATGAAATTTGGTGCAGATGCTCTTTTCAGCAACATTGAAGTCCGTGTAAAGTAAGAATAAATATGTGTATGAGTTTGTCAGACCAAAGAAGAAAGTGTTATTAACCACCCGGCCAAATTTGATAAATTAAAAATATCAAGAAGTTTATGAAAATAGGTGTCAGAATCAGGTAGAAATGAGCAGTACAGTATTCTCAGCTCCAGGACTGTGGGGGCCTGTCCACTGAATGCCCCACCCGTGGGAGCAGTCAAGCAGTGGCCTCAGTGTGTCATCGAGCCCTCCCCCCTCAGGATAAATTTTGCAAACTTTGATGATTCTTTCACTTTTCCTATTCAGCCTTCATCTAATAGTTTGGTTTAAATATACTGTATATACCAAATATTTGTGAAACTAATTAGATTCTCATCAGCATTAGCTGCGCTTTGTGTTTGGTTCTTTTATCGCAAACATAACCAACAACACACTAAACTGCAATGATTATTTATTTCCATTTTCCATAACCACATATCCTTACAACACAGGGAGGCAAACAATCATTCACGCTAACATTTACACCTATAGGCAGTTTAGTCACCATTTAACCTGCGTATGTTTTGACACGCAGACACCAGGAGAACATGCAAATTCCATACAGTAAGATCTTGCTGTGAAGCGACAGTGCAACACACTGCATCACCATGACATCCATCAACCCTATGAACCTCATGCTTGCCAAACATTAACACGTTAGCACTGTCTTATGTACATATAGCTCGAATCACCAAAGAAGCATATGAAACAGCTTCACAGGGCTGTTAGTATGGCTGTAGACTCTTAGTCTTGATTTAATCTATAAAAGACTTCAGTACATAAAAGTAAAAAGTGTAAATGTCTCTGATGTGCAGAGAGATCGAGCATCAAGAGGTGGCAAGAGACGGGCTAAGGTGTAAATGTGAAATCAATGTACACACATCAACACAACCTGAACAAATGTTGACACATTATGTATTTTCTGTTGTGTGCTGATGAGGACATTGATGTGTTGTTTGCTTTTTTCCCTCTCTGTTTGCCCACATTGCAATAAAACATACACAATGTCCATATGTGATTAGTAACTTGAATTGAAATTGACCATCTGGGGCCTGCGGTGTGTTCCTGACAAAGACACATTTTGAAATAAAAGAATAAGTGCTGGGTTTGTTATGGACTCTGCAGAGTCTGAAATGTTTAGAACAAAGGGGTAATAGTTTTGCATTTGCTGTGAAAAAGGCTGTCAGTTTGCCAATTATACCTGTTGGAGCTTTCTTAAGGAAAGAGTAATCTGATTTTACATGATTTAAGTTAGGCATAACATGCAGGAGGCAGATATGTGAGTTTTTAAAAGAGAACTGGTTACATCCACTGATCTAAATGTAATTTGTCACACCATCATACACACATTAACACAATTAACAAGCATATGGAGATTTCTCTTTTGCAGATGTGTCCAAATGTTAGAATAATGTCTTTGTATTCCGTGCAAAGGTTCTGTCTGCTTTCTTTTAACTGTTGCATCTATTATAAAGTGTTCAAATGTCAGGTCTGTTTACATGGTACACAGAAACAGCAGCTGTTCAAACATTCAGGCTGGAGAAAGGCAATAGGTGGACACAGAAATCTTAGCGTGAATGTGAATCTGATTTGTGAGACAAGATTCATGTAAAGTGACTCTCAGAGCTCATTTTAAACCCCTTCTGTCAGCTGTGAGAGAGCCCGCTCTAATCCATTGTCACTGGGTAGATTAATTTGCATAATTCCACTATTGTGCAGTCCCAGATCTTTTTCTGTCTATTCCTTCACACGCAAAAAGAAAAAAAAAAAAACTCTCACACCTCTGCTACTTGTTGCTTTGGAAACAAGGGGGTGGAAATACGAACAGAAGCACAGTAGGGCAAGAATGAGAGAACTGGCAGGAGAGAAAGGACCCAGTGGTGCAAAGGTGCAGAGACGAAGGGGGTGTGAAGATGGAGATATGATGAGCAGGGAGCAGAGAAAGGGAGGACGAATGAGCGGAGGACAAGGGAATGAAAGAGGGAAGACTGATAGAGAGAAGAGAGGAAACTACTGTTCAGTGAATGGAATACAGAGCAATTTTCTGTTACTTAAAAAGTCATTTATCTATGTCGACAGTCTATTAGTCATGTATTCGAGTGTGACCCCCCCCCTGCATGCACGCACCCACACACACACACACACACACACACACACACACACACACACACTTCCCTTTTTCACTCCCGCAGTGTGTGTGTGTGTACATGTGTATCACTGTTTGTGTGTTTGTGTGTATGATGAGGCTGTATTGCTTTTTCCTCCAGGGAGGGGAGCTGGAGGGAAGAGAGGCAGTGTTAAATTGCACAGATAAGATCAATATGTAGTTAAGAAGTGGGGCTGCGCCTTTCACAATGAACATTGTATAATATTGCATTAGCTCTACGCAATGTTAAACAGATTATTTCTAAAATGCGACGTGGAGAACTTACTTGTTAAAGAATAACATTTTAGGACAATCGCTCACTGCTCAGTGATGATGACTCTTTTTTCCTTCAGGATGCATGAAAGGTAAGTTACAATGAGACTGTCCTGTCATGAAAAACAGTATCTTTTGCAGCTGTAATAACTGTAAATTTTGTCCATTGGGAGCGATGACAGTATAAAGAATGGACGGTGTATCTGTGACGTCACCCACAGGTTTCTGAAGAGTTTAAAATCTGTGGCTCTGGCCACCACCATGTTAGTAATCCTGCCTCTTGCGCCTCCGGGCTAATCTAAAGATCAGCAAAGACGTAGGTGGGCTGTAACGACACCTACCTGTCAATCATAGCAGCCACACTGTTAATTATGTTATTATTTGTGCTGTGAAGTTGGACATTTTAACATGGGGGCTGTTCTGTTCTGTAGTGGCCGTGCAATGAACTGCAGTTTTTGGCACTTCCGCGTTGGCTTCACCTCACAGCCACGGAGGTTGCCACTTGATTGGGCACAAAGAAGGAAGTAGGAGTGTCAAAATCAGACATTTAGGTGACCAACTCCTCCCTCTGTGGACTTTGACACATGAGGTAGTAAACATTTCTTTTGACCATGATTGTTCCCTAATCTTAACAAAGTATTTAATTTAAACCACACTATGATCTTTACCTATACCTAAAGTTGTTTTTGTACTAAGGAAATAGTCCCTATGTGAACGATCAACAGTGTATTCTGTGGACACTTCAATTTAATTGGTATGGATGCAGATATCTTAAAGACAAATGTCCTGTAACCTGGACAAATAATACCAAGACTGTCCACATGGCTACAGTGCACTAGAAAGGGAGAAAATAGGTTACATTTTAAATTTGTGTGAGCCAACCCTTTAAAATTGATTTGGAGTTGGCGAGACTAACAATGAATAAGTATCTCTTGTCCTCCACTGAGAGACTGCACACTGTTAACCCTGCTGGCATGGGATGAAAACCCTGTAGAGCCGTGTCCTCTGTCTTCCCCGCTGCCTGTCTCTCTCTCAGTTCTCTCACTGTATTAATAAGCAAAACAGCATGTCCTGCTATAATCACCATGATATATTAAACATAATCAGATGTGCTAATGAGGTCATAATTAAGATAATTCATGCATTCATTATCAAATATTTCTCTGTCAAAACACACTTCGAAATAGTCCAACCAGCATCGTCTCTAACTGTGGACATAATGTGATGAATACCTGTGTAATTTATTGCCGTTTTGAGGATGGTTTGCATTACTTAGTAAGGTGTTCCTGTTATCACCATCAATTTAAATTCACCATGTTAGCATCCTCAAAAAGAATAACCCAAAAGCAATTACCATCGCTAAGCTGAATTATTAAACTAAATGTGCAACACCTCAACAAAACATGAACATCATGAGATTTATTGTTTTGATATTGTGTTGAATATCATTAGAAAGTTCACAGTGTGTCCCCTCCTGCGTGTGTCTTCTCATTTTCAGGTAGTTACGTTTGTCCCAGGGAAATACTTTCTAAATATATTACCAGACTTACAAGAAGAAAAACAAAAAACAACAGTGCATGTGTGGGATGGTTTCCCAGATATGTTAGAGGATTGCTTCACATTTATGTCAAGGAATTTACCATTTGTAGGAAATAGTTATAGGGTTAGATTTGGTGGAAAAAGCTCAGTTATTTGAAGGAACTCTGAGCAGCGGTGGGATTCTGCTGGGACAACTAATCCCACCTTAATTAACACACAAATGTGAACTGCCTGGTAGCTCACCTGGTAGAGCACATGCCCTATGTACTAATTTTGAATCCTTACCACAGCAGGCTGGGTTCAATTCCATCCTTAAATCGTTTGCTGTTTGTCATCTCCTGTCTCTCTTCCTGCTTTCCTGTCTGCCAGCTGTGTCCATCTATTAAAGGGAATAAAAAGCCCCCCAAAAATGCATAAATGAAGATTAAATCTGAGTTAAATCAATTGACAGGAGGTTATGGTGGTGCAGGGAGATGTGACACCAAACAGCATTGCTGTGAATATATCGTCAAGTTATAATGGCTGTCCTGTGCAGCTGGATGTTACTAGTCAGCTAGTAGTGACACAGCTGGTGAATGATGCAGTGATTGGAAAGCATGAATGAAGCATCTGATTCCAATCAGCTAAAGCCAGCCCAGCCGCTCTGCTTGAACACTATGCTTCATCGGCTCTAAAGGTGGAACCTTTAGAAACATGCCGGACAGTATTTTTGGGATACCGTGTTCATTATGAATTAGACTGACAGAAATATCATGTACCAGGCTATATATATAATCATCAGGGATTTCCTGATCAAGTTTTCTGGCTCTGCTGGGAGTGCCGATACGAGTCATTTAACACTGATTTTGACTCTGATCCGATATCTTTATTTCTAGCAAAATGTTGATTAGTATCTAACACACTGAAATAGCAGCTGTACTCTAACTACTGGCAGTCGGTATTGCCATGAAGTACTGAAGGTTCCGTTTTAAAATTATGAAGCTGGCAAGCTTAAACGGGCATAATGTGATCAGTTAAACATCAGTTAAAGTGTTGGAGTTGTTGAGACTACAAAAGCACTGATAAGTACAGACTCCAGCTCGCAGAGAGCACACAACAGTTTAAGTTTAACGTTGGCCTGTAATTAAAATGCTCACAGATTTGACGCCAATTAGCAACAGCTGATGTGACCCGCCACGTGTCATTCTTCATTTTAACTGATAAAAGTGACGGTCACTGGCGGCTAAAAATAAGGAGCTGCTAGTTGAATATTTTGCTCTTTGCTAATAATTAGAGATAATTACAGTCTCGGTTTAGCTAATTTGTGTAATTTTATTTTGGCAAACCAGGTATCAGAGCTCAGTGTCACTCGTGTCAGTGCGCACAAATACATTCACACACAATAATTTTCACTGGCCTGCAAGAGAAATGCTGCATTGCAGAGCTCGGCTTTACAGGAGAGCAGCGCTGAAACACTAGCAATCGGAGGTGGATAAGACACAATAAACTTTAGTAAAGAAAGATCTTTTAACAGCTTAATTTTAGCTGATCGACCCTGATACTAATCTCTTGGCTCCGATTATTATCTCTGATAATCAATATTTTTATACTAACAATGGATCATGCGACTATTTGTACATGAAAAGGGGCTTGTAGTGAAGAACACCCTGAGAAGTATCAACAGACCCTGTAGTTTCCTTCAGGTCTACAGAGCATTTTCAGCATCTTTCTCCTCATTTGGTGGATTCGTTTTCACGGCCCGCTACCTTACTGTTTTGGTTCACTCTCACCATTATCATCAATGTTGTTTCCTCTGCATGCTACCTGCCCAGAACCAGAGAGCTGACAGGAAAAGTTAGTGAGTAGCTGGCCAACGTGGTGGAGCTTTTAGCTGCTAATGAGCCGTATATTTCCCTGGAGTTAATGAAGATCAAAACAGAGCTAGAAGGAATGTAAAGGAATGACCTGCATTCATCAACTCCTAATGAGTGATGATATTGCAGATAACATTGCAGATTTAAAAATGTAATAAATGTGAATCTAATAGGATAAATTCTGAAAACAAAGTTTGGAATAGTTGTGCATTTGTTTCAGGAACGACAGAATAACTAAGTCCTGTGTGATATGTTGTCTCGGAAGATTTTACTAATGCTTATTCAACCAAAAACATGTGCATACTTGCAGATTTTTCAGCAGTGCTTCACATTCAAATACTAATCCTCGCAAGCTGTCCATTGCAACGACAGCCTTGAACTGTCGGCCAATACTGGAACAAAATTTGGTTTCACTGTGGGCCTTGCCTGGGGAGAGAAACTAAACCAGAAAATCTATTTCTCATAATTATGAATGAAAATGAATGTCCATAATTTACTGAGCAGAGCTGTAAGACATTGGAAAAACGTGTGAGATAGTTCTGCAGAGACTGAATACAATATGTTTGATTAAAACAATTGATTAGGCGATTACATACATTTCATACCTACTCTGTCTTGTATATGGTGCAAAACATTAGGTTGATAATAAAAATGTAAGCTTTAAGGAAGTGAACAGGGCATTATCACTTGTAGCTGTGGCAATTTGTCCACGGTTAAAAACTGTACCCTTCAAAACATCATCAAAAATTCAGCTAGAACCAATTCCCCTTCCAGCAGTAGCCATAATCAGATTACATTTTTTCAATTACTTTTTTAAACCTCATCTCAATAAGGTTTGCACTTGGAGTGTTTGCAGCAGACACCATCCCTGTATGTTTATTCATGTGAGCTCTGAGCCAAACCAAGCGGACCATCAATCAACACGCTCCGTATAGAAGTGACTTTCCTTCCCCTTTCTGTTCAACACCTCCTCCCCTCAGCCAGAGAGTGGATCGTGTTTGCTGATGCGTGAACGCAGTAGCCACGACGGAGCACCGCAGAAAACAAATGCCGTCCCCGCTCCCTTGGTCGTCTCTGTCATGGATCATCAAAAGGAGTTCATTGTTATTACTTCCACTGTTACACTCAATGATAGAACGACAGACAGGGGGCTAGGTGTGATTGGTAGTTAAGACACATCGTGCTAAGAACACCCGCTGGCTGGTAATTGCCACAACACGGCGAAGGGATACAATCAAGCACTGTGATGTGCTGCGTGCATATACTGACACGTGTGCATTCAGTTGGTTCATTCAGTTCACACACACACACATATAAGCACACTGTAATGGGCCTGTGTGTGGTTTAAATTCTCTTTGATGCCGTGGATACCCCCTGCTGTTCATCATATTACTCTGTACACATCAAACAGGTTGTTCTGGGAACAAAAAAGGGACATGATGAGAAGACTGTGGCTCACCATTCAGCTCATCCTGATGCCAGGCTTTTCATTCAAATAAAAAATAGGTTCCTCTACCTTTTACTCCTCTCCCCTCTCTTAGTCTCGTGTTTTCTCCCTCTGTTGCTCTGCCATGGTTTCTCCTTTTTTGTGCATTTACCTCACAATATCAAATCCTTCTGCTTCCTGCCTTTCTTCCTTTTGTAACTCTTGCATCTGTTTTCCTCATCCTCTGCAAACACAGGCTTTCTAGGCGCCTTCACAACATCCCAATATTGCTCTGTTCACAACTCAGAGCTGTATTTTTCTTGTAAACCGCCCTCCCCTACCATTCTCCTTTTGGAGTCACCTGGAGCTTGTCGCAGCATGCGACCCCATCATAGCTGACCATCCACACAATGTCAGTGTGAGTCACAGTTCACAGATGATAATGACCCTGCCCAGCTGCTCTGTAACCAGGGACACACTGGGCTCCTCTAACCCCACGATCTGGCCGGCATGTGTGTGTGTGTGTGTGTGTGTGTGTGTGTGTGTGCCCAAGCATGTCTATTTCAATACATGTATAAAATGTGTTTGTACAAAAATTCTGTTTGTGCAGAAAAAGGAAAAGGAGGAAAAAGATTCTCTCCTCGTGTTGATTTGTGTTATGTGTGCATCCATGTGTGCACCGAATTTACTGAACTGGAGATTTGTGTGGCGATGCCTGTGCATGAGCTTATTGGTATGGATAGCGCGGTGTGATCTCGAGTGTGATCTGTGCTCGCTGCCTCCAA
Source organism: Argyrosomus regius (assembly GCA_946959425.1). Taxonomy (NCBI): domain Eukaryota; kingdom Metazoa; phylum Chordata; class Actinopteri; family Sciaenidae; genus Argyrosomus; species Argyrosomus regius. The sequence goes on from OX336882.1 coordinate 22,954,372, forward strand.
ACCAACCCCCTCCTCCCTCCCATCCCATAATTCCACCTCTACCTCCAAAGCCCCTCTAACCTTTCTCCTGCACACCCATCTGTCAATCATGTTCATTGCAGCATAGCAACATAGGGACACTTGGTTCAGTGTTAATTGAACCCTCACAGTTTACATTGGAATAAACCAACATCCCTTATCTGTTATTCCTGAGGTAACCCTTCGTGAAGCCATTATTAATCACTGCACACGGCTCAGGGAACATCTACTGGCTGATAAAACATTTGGAAAAATGAGGTTGGAGTCAGTTGTAGTTTCAAAGACATATTGGCTAAAAATGTACATACATTTCTTAGTTTAAATCTTAAATGTCAGGCTGTTTTGTTAGAAAAAAAAAGTAAATCTGTGTAAAATGTGTCTTGCCTCACCGTTCTCTGATGATTCATTAAAACAAGCTTCTTTTAAAGTATTGTGAAAGACTTTGCATAAAAGCACATCTTACCATGTTTAAAGGTCACACCCATTTAAGGCATCGTTAGAGGTGGTACATTTTGCGTCATAAAATGAATTACATAACATGAATGCTTCTTAAAAGTGTTATACAGATGGTCACTGTGCTGCTCGAATTGTGTGCACTTCTAAGTACAGATTAAAACATCAGTACAGAGGAAATGTCAGTCTAGAGATCCCCGGGATGTTTAGGGAATTGGTCTCATGATGTTTTGCTTAAAAGCTTGTTCCTCTAGTTATCATGTTGAACATGTCCTCCATCACAGAAGGGGTGTCAGTATACTTCAAAAGGAGTGCTTGTCGGATCATCTAACAGCATCTGAAACTCCTCTCCCGACACATTTTCAACATTAGGGGATGTTGGGGGAATAGGGGAAGCTGTGTTTGACAATTTTTGTAACTTTTTGACACTAACAATCTGCCAGGCCCGCTCACATAGTGATTATCCAGGTGTGACTCAGTTAATTTCAGGCATACTGAAACCTTAAATGTAACAGGTTTCCTTTAGAAGAAAGCACACAGTCTGTTGGAGACCTCAGATCCCCAAAGGTACTTTCAGCATGAGTTTATGAATGTGTAGAATGTCATTAAAATCAATTTAGCTCAAATCAGTTTTTGATTGAATGCTTATTGGATCCAGTCTCATGTTCTTAGTGTAGCTTATGCCTAGCAAATTATTCCTGACATCTTTATTTCTGCCCTTATCAAAAATTCAATGACTTAAATTTAGAATTGTTGAACATTGTTCTTGCAAATTGAGTCTTTGCTTGACAGATGATGTGCCCCGTGTCAAGCCGGATCCCTTCAGGTCGACCCAACCTGGCTCTGCTGGAGGAAATCTTTTCAGCGATCCGCATTATGAAAGAGATTTGATAAATGGTACATCGGTTAGTTTTAAAGAAGAGAAATGGGGTTTATTATTATGAGCACAGCATTGCATGATCTTGCATCATGTAACTGAAAATGAATGTAAAACACAGAAATCACAAAGGATCTGTGCGATTCTTCTGTGACAGGAGTTTATTTCTTGGAGCATCTCTGCCTCGCTCCATGTTCTCTAAATGAAATGATGGTACAACAGTGCGACGTCTGTGACAAAATGTCATGTCAGTAATTGTCTCCAGCTGCTTATCAGCTCCAGAGCGAGAATGGACTTACAGTATTTCCTTCTCCGCCCTTTTCTTAATCAATTCACTGAGAGGAGGTTAAATTCTCCTCTCACAAGCCACCACTTCCACCTCCACCAGAAGAGTCTTGGATAAGAGATCAGACTGCAATCAATTGACCGTCTGTGTCATTACAGGCTTAGCTCTACCTACAGCATGGTCACATACATCTGGAAGCTTGCCCAATAATGAGCAGGTAATAGAGCAAGTGACTGCATGTCCCCTGGGGAAGATTAGTACTCCATGTCCCATATTAAGTACAAGACTGTGGAGTACAAATGGCAGGTAACAGAAATAGACTTAATTGAAAAACTACAGTTGTACCGTTTTTAGTATTTAAACACATCATCAAACAATATGTGATAAAGCACATCAGAGGATGATGTCATTGTCACCCAGGCCAATGAATTTTGAAGACACTGTGTGAAATATATGTTACCAGCTAAATATGTTTTAGCTAAACTCGTAGTATGGCTCTCTAGGATGGGAATGTCGTTGTATAGATTGGTCTACCATTTTAGTTCTGACTAAAAAAATAGGTTTTGTACAGACATTCATGTCGTTCAGAGGATTTTTTTTAGGTTTTCTCAAGGCTGAAATTTTGAACACACATTCATGCTCCCCTGAGGATGAATATGAATCAGTTTGGTGATCTCTTTACTTTTCATCTAGCACCATCACCACATCAAAATTTTTAATTCGTTCACCCCTTTGGTTTACAACATATTAATTAAATTCAGTTCTAGTTGTATAAAGCCTAATCATAACAGAAGTTATCTCATGACACTAAACCTATAGAGCGGGTCTAGACCTCACTCTTATTGACAGAGACCCAACAATTCCCAGCATGAGCAAGCACTTTACGTTTAGTGCTACTTGTATTTAGAAATATGCTAAATAAATAACAAAAAAATTACACAGTACAGTAAATGACCATAGAAAGGAAGCACAGCCTTTAAACATTTATGAGGAGTATACATTACAAAACAAAAACTCTTTTCCAAGGGCAGCAACAAAAACAAAAAACAAAAGGAAAAACTTTAAAGACCTGAAAAGGTCCTTAAGGTTTGTTAACTTTAGGAGTGTCTCTGGCGGTTCCCATTTCCAAAGACAAATGACCAAAACTCAGTCCAAAACTATCTTTTGTTAAAATGCAGTATATATATATATACGAACGTCCCTCTCACCCTCCTCGGGTGGTGTCTGTGTCATCCTCAAGCTCGGGTCCTCTACCAGAGGCCTGGGAGTTTGAGGGTTCTGCGCAGTATCTTAGCTGTTCCTAGGACTGCGCTCTTCTGGACTGAGGCTTCTGATGTTGTTCCTGGGATCTGTTGGAGCCACTCCCCCAGTTTGGGGGTCACTGCCCCGAGTGCTCCTACTACCACGGGGATCACGCTCGCCTTCACCTTCCACATCTGCTCCAGCTGTTCTCTCAACCCTTGGTACTTCTCAACTTTCTCGTGTTCCTTCTTCCGGATGTTGGCGTCTGCTGGTATCGCCACATCTATCACCACCGCCTTCTTCTGCTCTTTGTCTACCACCACTATGTCCGGTTGGTTAGCCAGGACCTGTTTGTCAGTCTGGAAGCTGAAGTCCCACAGCACCTTGGCCCTGTTGTTCTCAGCCACCTTCTGTGGCGCGGCCCATTGGGATTTGGGTACTTCTATTCCATACTGGGTACAGATGTTCCTGTACACTATTCCAGCCACTTGGTTGTGTCTCTCCATGTATGCTGACCCGGCTAGCATCTTACACCCTGCTATTATGTGCTGGACTGTTTCAGGGGCATCTTTGCATAGTCTGCACAACATATATATATATATATATATATATATATATATATATATATATATATATATAATATAAAAGAAATAGTTTTTGTTCTTTTCATTGTGAAAGACCTACACTTCTGTTAGTTGCATGCATGCTAACAGGATAAACTAATCTGTTAAATGTAGCAAACATCACACCTCCTTAGCAAGCATCCACTAGCATTTCTGGTGGCAATGTTTACCTCACAGAGCTGCTTAGTCTTAGTCTTATTACTATTCAATAATCTGTGATGGATTGAATTGAACCTTTTCTCCCTACTGGATAGATGACGCTGTCTTGCAAGTAATTGTGGACAAATGTCACAAATGTCAGAGTATACTGCATGTTTTTAGGAAATCTACTCTCTTTCTACATCTCTCTCTCCCACACACACACGCACACATGGACAGATACAGACAAACACACACCTTCACAATAACCACTATGCCATGTTCAAGATAGTCTGTAGAGAACGGTGTTTGTCTTATATCTCTGAGCTTGAATAGGCCTCATTCCTCTCAATAGTTCCTCATTATCCAGCCTGCTGGTGTTTGAGTTTGATTGATTGTTCATAAAACATGCATGACCCTCATGAATTATTGTGAGAGAACATCCAATAAATTGTTTTAGATGGCTTATTACAACAATGTTACTGGCCTGGCATATTAAATTATTTGCAATCCTGTAAATCACAGAGGCGATTTGAAAATAACCCATTAAAGGCATCATGGTGACATTTCACCACTCAACAACATAACCATCTCTGTCACAGCTCTTTTTAATCACGAGAAATTTTGTCATCAATCACAACCCATTAGGCCTTTAATAAGATACAGACAGAATCTGGGGAGATGAATCTGGAAGAATCTGCAGGGTTGGGAGGGGAGTTGAATATTATCAGGTTAACAGTGATTAATGTTACTTGGTTATAAAGACACTACTGTAAACTTCTTAACTTTCAATTGCCTTTTTCCAAAATACAATAATACATTTTAGTGTCACAAGTAAGTGTAATAAAAGTAAGTAAAGTCAATAAAAATTACATAAAAAAGCAATTAAGTCCAGAGGTGGAATCACATTTTTACGCAATATTGCATTTTGTAAGTACACATTTGTAGTGAGGACACACAGTGAGTTATTAAGTTCACTCTGTAAAAAACATCTCTTGTTAAGAGCTTCATTTTGGACAATTTAAACAGAATTATTGCTTTCATTCATCATTCAGCTTGTAGATACCTGTCGAAAAAGTTGAATTTAGCCCGAGTATAGACTTTAAAATGAATGCGCCATCAGTCTTTGTCAATGGATACAGAGTCGGCCATGCGTTTGAGTCGTGTGACCCTCTTTCACCTTCCCTGTGTCCCATGGGTGAGGTGCAGGAGACAGGATGAGGTAGAAGGGACAGACGAGAAGGAAAGCAAAGGGGACATTCACCCCCCCGCCGCCTCCAACCTTCAGGTCCCAAAGGGACACGAGTCAAACTTTAAGAATAAACTTGAAGGACTATGTGACTTGGGCAGCAGAGCAGTCACAGGGATTTCTAGTTTACTGTAAGTGGGAGTTAAGTGGCCATTTCATGCAGGTTTTTAGGGAGTACTTTACTGCCTCAGATCTGGCTTCATCTAATGTAGATTTGGTGGATAAGGGTCAAATGTGGATAATTTACTGCTGAACAAGAGTTGTGTCTGCCACTAGCTTTGGTTAATACACAACTTTTAGTCATGTCAAAGTCATGTTTTCTTTTCAGGTTCAGTACATATCTCCAATTATCTCTGATAAAGAGAAGGTCATGTTGTGGAGAAAACTGATTTTTCGTCCCTAGATGCTTTTGTGGTTGTATGGAAGACTATTTTGAAAGACTGTCAGCTTTTAAGATCCACATAGTTTTTTCTACATTTTGTCCTGCCCAGTCCTTGAAATCAAATGATTTTTTATGGCCGTAAGGCACAGGGTCAAGTATCACTTTATGCTCAGGTTCCAGCATCTGATTTATTTGAACCACAACTTCATTTGATTTGAGCTCATTTATTCACATTAAGATTCAAGTGATGTAGTGAATGTGGTTCCTGCAAGCAAAGACATGAAAAGCACCATAGATGAAGGGAGCGGAGCCATGGAGAGAGTTGTGTACATTCACCACCTACCTGCACCCACTGCGTTTGATCCAAACCCCACGCCTTTGAAGTGTGTATGCCTTTGTGCAGGGCCAAATATGGATGTGTGAAAAACCTTGCATGCAAGTGATGTCATCATTTACACACAAGCACCACAAACACACACACACACACACACACACACACACACACACACACACACACACACACACACACACACACACACACACACACACACAAAATGCACCAAATTGCACAGTGCAGTTACACCCACACAGATTGGAAAATGTTTTATCTCTCGCCCACAAATATATGTCTTAAAAACTGTAACCCCTTCTCTTCATTTTATCAGATTGCACTTTTCATGCCAGGAAAAGTACTTACAGTAGACTTTGGTCATAAAGTGGCTAAAATCCATATTTTTATATTAAAAATGGATTACATGAGTATTTGTATGAGAAAGCAGTCACTGATGAACTCACAGAGAATCAACAACAGACTCTCCTCAACTCTGCAGAGTGTTTTAGCATTGCCCAATTGGTTAACATGGATGCCAAAAGGAAGCAGGCTGTGCTTGGTGGTGTTTCCGCCTCCTGTGTGTCCCTGGCAACTGGATAGAAAAATGCAGATGAAAGGTTTGGATATAACTCAAATTGTATGTTTATTCGCTCGCAAATTATAATTTTAAAAGTAGCATACTTAAAGCAAAGTTGACTGATATTCATAATCATGTACACCTGTCCTCACACTTTGTGCTCCAGGTACAATCACCCAAGTATATAACACTTTATGGCATTAAGTCACACACCACCAACTATTTCACTGATTTCAATGAGACTGGATCATATTTTATGGAGAAAATGTTCTGCTTTCCCTCTGATGTCTTCTGGCTGCTCTGCATCAACTCTTTGTGATTTACAGAGTTTCTTGATGGGCAGTGAAGTAAACAAGTGTATCAAGCCTGGATATAATGTTCTATAAATTTAATATCGATAATATAATTAATTATGTATTAAACAGCCCAGCAGACCTCATGCACAGGCTAAGAAAATCACAGATCACACACAGTGAACATGTGACTTGAGTGATTATTAATAATGAAATCATGCAAATTTGTTTGTTTTGTGTAGACATGAACAACCACATCAACAGTATGTTCATACACACAAACCACAGCAGCCATTTGTTGCACAAAGAGAGAACTTTACTCACTCTATTTGAAATGAAAGACCTTTTGTCCTTCACAGCAGAGGAAATGGTCAATAACACAGGACTAATATTTTGGCTAAGTGGCCGTGTCTCTCCTGTGCACACAGGTTCAGACTTCCTCATTTTCTTCTACGTCGGCGCAGGTCTATTTTAAAAGTAGTTTCACCTCCCACGACTTTCTATTTTGAGTCAATGTCAATTTTCGGAAGTTGTTTTTCCCCCATAATATTACAGATCTTCACTGTTGTCAGTCTTACAAAAACCATGATAGCTGATATCACAAGCAGTGTCCTGGTTGTTTACTGCGAACATTTCATACCATTCAGTTCTGCACTGACATGAAGTGACCACATCTTCCTGATACTATCAAGGGATGCCAACGTGGCTTTGCTTTGCAGAGTTGACATGATTACCTCAATAGCAGCACAATACTGTATACACAACACAAACTGACTGATATTTATGGGCTAGAGGGGCACTGTTTCACTGTTAACAAAAAACTCAGAAATGGTGAAGAGACGGGCGTCACAATACAACACAAACACACAGTTTTGTGGCAAAGAAAATGTAAAATCTTTAAAAATAAAACGAGAACAATAGTTCTAACAATAGATGAAGTCTGGCTTCTCTTGTATTCTGTAAAAAACACAGCTGGCAGGTGGATTAATGGTCTGTGTCAGCGAGCAGCTTTAGGTTCCCGTAATGGAAAAAAGTGTTTTGCAAAGTGTTTGTTTCATAATTGACAGTTTCATACTGACTGATCTTTGCTATAAATTAAGAAAATACAAATACACTTGGTGGGCTATACAGAAATTAAAAAGATTTAAGGTGGGTTTTATTCTCCACTACATCCCTGTCTGTGACCAGCTGTTACTGAATAAATCAATATGAAGCCAGTTGAATTCCAATTAGCAGATCTACATTTCCAAAATAAGATGCTATTTGTTCTGCAGGCTACAGAAAGTTTCACTCAGAAAGAGTGAAAGACTCCAGCATGATTTGACTGAACTTCTCATAAGATGTTGACATTCAGACACTCCCTGGTTTTGATCTCTTTTGATCCAAAAGCTCCCATTGGTCTCAATTATTAGAAATTTGTTCTGCCTACATGATTGCTTGTGTAAACACATACGTATGTTTTATGTAACTATATGCAAGAGCATTTGAGTGTAAAGAAAAGACGAAGCTATTTAATCGCAACCCCCCTCGGTGGAGAGCTTCCTGTTGTGCAGTTAACTGTCAGATGACAGAGTGAGAAAGGAAAAACAATAAGGGAGGAGATGAGCTATGAAGAAGAGCAGGAAACAAGAGGAGCTGTGGAGCTGTCAGTCGTACTCTGCGTTCTTAGGGTTTAATATCTCTTTCTCATGCATGCATCTAAACCTCCTCCTCATCTGCTGTCAGCAAATGCCAGCTAGATGTCACTTTAACTCTGGATTTCCAGCTCATGACAGAGGTACTGAAGGTCAAATCACTAACAGTGAGCTCACTTTAATGGGACTGAACATAAACCCCAGATAGTCTTAAAATACACTCAACAGCCGAGTCGTTTCAGGGGATTGATCACGTTTATCAGTGTCTGCTGCACATCCTGCAGACCCCCTTTTATTCATTATGTATAATATAGTGGAAGATAAGCTTTATGAAAATTTACTCCTGGTTGACATTGTAGTAAAAATAGGCAGTGTAGGTGAGATATGACAGAAGTGCGGTGCTACACTTTATCAAGTAATGAATAATACAGGAAAGTGGAAATCAAACTTTAACCGGTGGAAACCAGATGATGTTTAAATATTTGGAAGTTTTTATTACATCGCCGTGTGTTCTGGGCCTCTGAGTCCAATAATTTTAGTATCGAATCCTGAGAGGATATCCTTATAAATTATTCTTTAGGTTTAATACAACCTGGGTGTAATTTTCTAACCCCTGTCTCCGAGCGATAATTTTATACTTGTAAAATGTTTGAAGGAAATGTTAAGTGGCAAAATGTTTCAAATGGAGGAAGTACTATGTTTTTGTACCGCTTGATCAAAATAAGGGACGCAATCATTTACAAGCTTAGTCGCGTTTGAGTTGAGTTGATATTGTATTGCAAGATCAGATCAGACGGAGACAAAACACATGAACTTATTGCAGCTTTGCAGATGCATTCATTAAAAACAACAATGTTTAGTGTTACAAATTTGTATTATATAAACATAATTTCTAGGGCAGGGCTGTATTTCTTATTATTGGTTTTCTATTTCTATTGGTAATAAGACTGTACCAAATTAATTGTTGAGATCTCAACATCTCGACAAGTTAAGAAACATGAGCACTTGGATGATCATTAAGATTTATGCAAACTCCCAGGTTAGACATATTTAGAAGAGAAAGTGAATAAGACGAGTAAAACTATCACAGAAATGTTCTATTGTTTTACATAAATCAGTCAGTTTACAGGCAAGGTTCAACTTTGACCTACTGTAACGCATAGCAGTTTGTTCTGTAAAATGATGAATTGCAATGTACTGTTTTTGGACTACAGTTTTACCTCCAATAATCTGTCTTAAATGTTGGCTCATTTACAACCTATATTGTGTTTTTTGCCCTTTCGCCGATCTCATTAATGGCTTTGGTGAATACAATGTTATTCTGGGTGCAAATTGCCATGGGGAGTGGGGGGAATTTCCCCCTCTCTGCCTTATATATCCCACACCCCATGTGGTCATTAATTTTTTATTCCCCATACTTCTAACCCCTGCTTCTGGTCAGACTGAATAAATTCAATGCATTTGCTTTGTCCGACAGTAAGTGATGCAAGTGGTACAATCCTCCTGAATGGAGCGAACTTTCCTGGTGCAGACTCACAGAATCCAGAGAGGACGTATGTGGATGTACCGGACCGCTGAATGTTTCGGCTAGTCGTGATGGGATGTTACAGCAAGTGGGGAGGTACTTTGTCATATTACAGCTAGACAGTACACTAAAGTATGTTTCTGATACCATTTAAGGTGAGAGGACAGTAACAGAATCTTGATTCATGTCAGCACTTGCTGATGAGACTTTGGTTGACAACGCCAGTGATAACCAGCAGCCAACAGCAGCTAACATCATTGGACCACCCTTGCTGATACTTTAGGCCTCAGCAGCCGCCTGGGCCTGGTTGGAGGTTGTGTCGAGACAGACCACAAGATAGGAAGTGTGATGCGAATGGCTACATATTGATCCAGCGTTTATTAATGGAATGATGGCCTTATTACTGTGTTAGAGACAGTTGGCTCAAGAAAGGAAAATGTCCCTCCCTTTGTTTAGTTTTTTAGAAATCGCACACTAATATTATCATGCGTGACAGAGAGACAGTAGTCTTACTTACTTAAGTCTTACTATTCATCTCTTTGCTCCTTCTCTCTATCCTCCACCATGACCATTAAATACAAAGGCAATAAATATCTTTTTATAGTTTTAGTTGCTGCATCAACCTAAGTACTTTCAATTTCAGCTTTTTCATTCCAGCTTTGTCGTTTAGTTTGATCAAAGAACGCCAACTGATTCTGTGTCATAAAAATGATTCTTGTTGAGTGAGAATATTACATAATCATGATCATACCCATAAGCCAATTTTTATTGCGCCAGTCATTTATTAACTCACCGTGATGCATCGATCTCTGATTTGGGCCTATTATGACTGATGACAAAGTGAAACTAATAATGGATTTTTGATTTAGACTAGAAGCTCACTGAGGACAAGCAGTATATCTGACATGACAGGGAGATATCTGTATTCATCTGTGTGTGTGTGTGTGACCCATTTCTATGAGTGAGTGTTTGTGAGTAAGGTCACACTTTGTGTGATATCAGAAAAGCAATATTCCTTCAAGTTCAGCAGTATGTGTTGGAGAGAGGAAGACCACAACAGGAAGAAAGGGATTGTGGGATGTAGCACAGATAGTCATCTGTTGTTCACTTGCACTGCGTGTATTGCTGCTGGCCTGTATGTATTTGAATTTTGCAGTACAGTGTATCCATACTATTGTACTGTAGTAAGCTCGTCATGTGGTTGTATTTTAAGCATTTAACTGACAGTCTTTAACATGGCGATGCACATTATATGATTATGAAAGCATTTGTAGATGACTATAACATTTAACTACTCTAGTTATAGCCATGAACTAGATTTTATTTGATATGTAACATTTGATTTGTGTGAATTTCTTTTGACGCAAATTTCAGTCTGACATTAAAATATCATCACAGCATCTGTACTATCAAACTCTTTCACCAGAAAAGAACATTGACGATCAATTGTCCAATTACATAAAGTCACAGCATCTTTTAAGGTCTGCGAATGGCATCTATTGTATGGTTAAAGACAATGAAATAATAAAATGCTTTTGTCTCTTTTTATTGTGTTATTATGTAGTACTTTTATATCTAAATCTCTCTTTTCTATTCCTGTAAAACATTTATATATTTTTGATGACTCATCTTGAACATATACATAAATGTATCTAATCAAAAATGATTTTTTATGACAAGCTAACCCAATCCTCCATATGAAAGTCCTCTAAATAGTGGTTGGGGTTTTCATTCCTCCCTCATGCTGATCTAACAGCTCAGGTCTGGAAGGTGTGGGTGAAGGCCAACAGTCCTATCGCTCCCCATGTCATTACAGCTCTGTATCGTGGTATATTCCCAAAGACATGCTCATTTTAGAGCGATCCGATCACAAGTTAAAGGGTAACTGCACTCTCAAATTCTGCTAGAGCTCTTCCTCCCAGCATATTTATAAAATATGCAGCAGAGGCGTAAGGGATAGGGAGTTCCAGGATTGCATTTCATTGTCTCACTGGCACCTTAAACAACGCATCACCACCAACGCAGCCAACTTACGTCGTTTTTACACAGTGCTGTTTTTTGGTCTGAATCCCTGCTAATTCGCCAGTCTCCCACACAAAACTCAAAAAGGGCATGCTACTTCCACTGACACTGATGTTGGACATCAATCTTGTGTTGCAGCATCTCTAGGGATATTTTTCTGAAGCAAAAATTGATATGGGAATTATAAGCAGTGAGTATTATCTTCAGAAAATGATTATATGCTATTTGTGGAGATGAAAGTGATTACTGTAAACATAATTGCAGTCAGATGTCATCACGATACATAACTCGCAGCGATCGCTGTGTTTGAAAAAGATATTGTATTATAAGGATGAACTAACTCAACTTGTATAGGGTTCACATTATCTTGGAAACGAGACCCCAGAGCAACTTCTCCAGCTTACTCAGAGATGTCAATCAAACTATTGCCACTGAGTGCTGCCTGAGCATCCAGTAATTCACTGCAAGGCTGCGTTGAGTGCAAATGTCTAAGTAGATATTTTCCCCTGTATTATTTCCTGAACGTACCTGATCCTGAAGGATAATACCAGTTATTTACAGCCTGTGTCTTATTTTCCAAATATTTTACCATCATAATGATTGATTGCATTAAAAAATGCACACAAGTTAGTACGCAGGCCTTCAAACTCAGCCGCAGGCTATGATGATTTTGAACACACACACACACACACACACACACACACCCAGACACACAGACAGACAGACAGACACACACACACACACACACACACACACACACACACACACACACACACACACACACACACACACACACACACACACACACACACACACACACACGAATAATGCAGTACAACCACCCGACGGGCAAAAGGCAAAAACAAGAGAATATAATTGGACAAGACACATTTTATTTAGTTTTTAAAGGCCCTGAAAACCTACTTACTCAATCAGCTCCTTTCTAGGAAGGATAGGGTCCTAAATGAATTGTCTGCCAAAGTTAAAAGAGTGCTGGTTATTTCACAGGAGAGATTTCTCCATTTAATTTCTGTCTGCGTTCTTCTTGCTGGTTTGAAGTGCAGCTGAACTGCTCAGTTCAGGCACATAAGACGTGCCGTCTTTGCTGCTTCCATGTGGCAAGTAAACAAAATCATGTGTATCATGACAGCATTGTAAACAATAAACAGATTGCTTAGAGTTTGCATACAGATTTGATAATCAGTTAACAGAGATTCAGCATCAAATCTGCTGCCTGTAACCAGATTTAACTGAGTTTCAGTGTCATTGAAGTGCAACCCCGACTTTGATGATTGAATTAATTTTGTTTTTGTTTAATTAAGTTTTTGTTTTTACTGCTGCTTATTAGTCAAGACCATGTAATGGTATAGAAAAATACCTAGAAACCTAAAATCTGTTATTATGTTGTTTTTTGAGACCATATAGGTCAGTTTACTTTATGCAATAAAAAAAACAAACAAACAAAACAACTTGTGGCTTGGAGATAGAACGGGTCGTCCACTAATCAGATGATTGGCGGTTCGATCTCCTCCAGTCTGCATGTTGAAGTGTCCTTGGGCAAGATACTGAACCCCAAATTGCTCCCGATGACTGTGCCAACGGTGTGTGAATGTGTATGAATGGTTAGCTCCTCAAACTGATGAGCAGTTGGCACCTTGCATGGCAGCTAATGCCATCAGTGTATGAATGTGTGTGAATGGGTGAATGAGATATGTAGTGTAAAAGCGCTTTGAGTGGTCGGAAGACTAGAAAGGTGCTATATAAGTACAGTCCATTTACCATTCACCTGTGAATTGTAATCTTGTCTTTATTTGTGTATTCAGTCCTTGTGTGCCTTGGTTTCACTTCAGTGTTCTCTGTTCTTGTTTGTTTGGACTTTCTGGATTTTCATTTTTCAGCTGCCTTTTGTCATTTATTTTGTGTATTTAGCATCTTCCAAGTTATTAAAGTGTCCCTGTGTTGACTCAATGACACTCAATATGTCTGCATTTGGGTCCTGAACTTCCTGAACTAAAATGTAACAGATTATGGCAATTCAGACATGTTGATGATAATAAACAACTCAGTTCATATCATCAAAACAAAATCTAGTGTGACTACAGTATGAACTAGAGTTACCTTATTCGTGTTGACAAATCTACACAGGCATTTAAAGTAGGTTTAAGATGGGATCAACTTTAATGATCCCACACCAGGGAAATTCACTTGTCACAGTAGCTCGTACACACAAGGTTGATAAGAAATAAAGAAAGTTTTTCTTTAAAAAATGTCATCCTATATTGTAGAGAGTGAGATTTACTATGTGCTCTATAAATACTAAAGTATCAAAATGCTCAATGCACCGAGAAATGCACGAGGCCCATGTTCAGAAACTGAAACGAAAAATTGTGATGTCACAACTATACACCGCCATCAGCAAGGTACCCAGTATGACCCACTCAGACCCACTTTGACCCACCATCCACGTAAACCTGTTACCTGTAGTTGGCCTGGCAGTGTGCTGTCACTCAGAAAACAGCCAATCAAAAGAAAGGCTTATTAATATTCACGAGACAAAATGCAACAAAAACGCCCTGTTGTTGCCAGAACCTGAGAGAAGCTGGAGAGAGGACATGTAAAACTATATTAAGATGGATTTTGGTCCTTAAAACCACTAATACATCTTCTTTTGGATATCAAAACTGCAAATAAAAGACCAGAAAAGTGTGAAATACAGCACCTTTTTAAAGTGACCTTCATTTTAGACGAATTTTATGTTCAGATGAATTTTAGATTTTGGGAAAGTTTTACAAGTTTTAAGATACTTTGCTGGGACAGTATTAAAAAGGTCAAATCTTAACATTTTCATGTTGCCACTCTTATAAGCTCCCTCTTCAATACAACCCTAAGATCAGCCCAGCCGCTTTACCACCTGAGCTGCAGCTGCCCTGATTTTAAGTGCTTTGCATTTGTTGGCTCTTTTTGCATCTATGTTCTCCCTTTTAAAATGTTACACAAAAGTGATCATTCTCTTAGTGGTATTTTCAAATGTTATTTGGGCCTTGTTTTCAGCTGTGCCTTTGAAATTTTCTGTGTGCTGCTTAGCAACAGGCACACACCTGCTGCTTCCTTCAGCGTTTCAACTGATGAGCCGATGCTTTTTGCAGCCCAAATACTGTGGGTCTTCCCACACATGCTAAATGCCACACATCTAATCATAACAGCTTTGATAGCTCTTTCGTGCTGATAAAAAAAAACATTTATCTACTGTAAAGATGTTTTTGCTGCAGTTGTGAGTTTTGCATGAAAAGCGAGCTTGAAACATGTTAATTTTTCCAGTCTATGAGCTTGTTGATGAATTACATCAGAGTTTTGGAAAGTTCTACTGCCTAGTTTTTAAAAACCATGCTGGGAGAGAGTTTTTTTTTTCTTTAAACCTTGATATTTTTATGTTTTAGCAAAAGCAACTCCTATAACCGCAACTATTCCCTCTTCAATGCATACCAAATCACTTCTGCAGCCAAAAGTAATTCAGGTTGGCCAATTGAACTGGGATGAACCTTTCTCTTCCAGTCTAGTCTGCCCTGGCCCGACAGCCAACTCACCATCATGGACAAACTGGCAGAGTGAGAGAGCTTCAAAGAGTGGGACGTCTCTACAAAGGAACAGTTTGAGCTTCAGAAACAGCTACAAACAGGGACACTAATGGCCACTATCCAAACTGTGCCTATTGACGGGATGTGAATGTGCTATGGAAATATAAGCAAAATGAGGGATGAAGGTCCACTTTTCAAAAAATTGATTAAAAAAATGTAAGAGGAGTGATGAAGAGGAGTGATGACTGCTTTTTTTATTCTGCTGCTTTGGCCATACAATAAATTACATTAATTGGTGAATATTGACATATACAAATGAACATTCTATGAATTTATACCTTTCACTAGGTATTGTAAAGAGCAAACAAATAATTTGACTTACAGTATGGCAGCGCTAAATGCTGAATTTTAAAAGTAACTCAATGCCAAGCTGAAAAGCAATATTTTACTGTCTTCTCTGGTGGGAAGTTTCAACTCTGTTCCACCTCTGACCACATCCTCTGACCAGGAAAGAACATTGTTATTGGACAATTCTTCAAAATTGTGCATTTTTTTAGTATTGCACATCACAGCTGTGTTATGGTTAACGTTAGGCAATAGCCTGGTTTCATACATCTGCAGGAAATTACCACCCACATCTCTGACTTATGTCACTACCCTCTCAAGCTAAGCTAAGAAGAGTGCTTTTTCACACCTGTAACCACACCTGAAATTGTCTGGAGTACACCTGTACATCACTGCAGCAAGGTGAAAAGTTAAACCACTGGAGATCAACAAAAACAAGATTTGAGTTACTCTTTAACTACGATAATAATGATAATGATAGATGACGTGACATCCCTACAAACGAAAACCAAAAAAACATGTAGGCAGTTATTAAATACAATTTTCATAATGATGTTGAAGAAGTTGAGTGATGTTCATTTTTTTAATAAACAATCATGCAAAACAGATCCTTCTGCAGCGTTAGATCAGAGTGCACTGCTGCCATATGCTGCTATACACAAGTTTAATCATCTTGTTTGACTTGAAAAATGCAAAATATTAGCTGCTTAGGATACACTGTATGAAAGAAATATTTTATTGTCACATCATACGCGAGGCCTTAGAGAACCTTGAGCTTACTGTATGTGGGAGTGTAACCTGTGATTAATTTTTTACAATGAATAGAATTTACTATGAATGAAAACTGTGTTTTTTCTATTACACTAACTCATGACGTACAAAGCCTGAGATGTAAACAAAGAAAATTGATAGACACCGTTGTGATGCTCATTATCTCTCACTGGGGTTTTAGGTTTTGTCTAGCTGGCTAACGCAAAGAAAACCTTGCTAACTTTCTTCGATATCCTACATCGACCTTGTCATGGAGCCATTAACATTGACATTTTCTTTTCTTGTTTTCTATCCAACCACTGCAGCAGTCTGCAGATAGGAATGCGGTTATTTTTTTAATTCTGTACTTTGATTGATTGCTGATTAATTAGACATACACAGACATGTCTGTGAAATCCTTAGAGACATAGTTTATGATGATATTCTATCATGCTATCATCATTATCTCCCTGTCAGACACTGGCAGACATTTTCTAATTGTCAGACACTTTCTTGCTTCTTTCTTACTCAGTACATTGGCACATTTTCTTCAGAAAAGGAAGATTCATCTAAGATTTTGAAAGTGGGTTCACTCTTATTTTAAAAGAGGGGGACTTAAGCCAGTTAGAGTTACTGAACCAGAGTTTTACACGGTAATTGTCCATCCAGGTTGGACAAATCAGTGGTCTTTGGAGGTGACATAGCTCACCTGCAACTCATCAAGCCAGGGAACAAATGTGATTAAGATGTAGTTAAATGTTCTTTTCATATTAATATCAGATCACATCATGTCTGTTAATGAATGAGCATCAGCTGCTTATGATGCTGATTTTTGTATGTAATGTAT
The DNA here is from genome assembly GCA_946959425.1 of Argyrosomus regius. Taxonomy (NCBI): domain Eukaryota; kingdom Metazoa; phylum Chordata; class Actinopteri; family Sciaenidae; genus Argyrosomus; species Argyrosomus regius. The sequence continues at coordinate 22,971,539 of OX336882.1, forward strand.
GTTTGTATGTAATGTATGTTATTCATCAAAAATTGTTTAATGCATTGGAAGACTTCTTAACATCATTAACTAAGTCAGTAAATCATATTAAGGTTCCCACAGCTCGCAAAACAAATGTAGTCACATCTGTACTCTGAAGTCCAAACCTTGACCCACCTAAGCAATTATAGACTCATTTCTAATCTAATCTAACCTTTCATGACAAAACTTTTGGGAAAAGTGGTTGCTAGCCAACTCAGAGCCCATCTGGCCACTGCTTTTGAGCAATTTCAGTCTGAGTTCAGATGTAAACACTCTACTGAAACTGCACTCGACAGAGTAGTAAATGATTTGTTAATGACCATGGATTCTCATCTAACATCTGTCCTGTACTGAGGACCACAAGGTCCTCTTGGATCTTCTTGAGACCTCTGTTGCTCTCCAGGGATGGGTACATGTTCTAGCTGACTGAACTCAGCATGATGGGAGTATCCTCGGGTCAAATATAGTGTCCCACAGGGATCTATACTTGACCTGGTTCTGTTTTGTTTATGTGGTCACATCTTGAATAAGCAGTCCATAAATTTTCACTTTTTCACACAGATGACATTCAAATTTATCTCTCCGTCAAGACTTTCTGCAGTTTCTGATTTTGGAAAAATGTTTAACTGAAAATGAGTCCTTGGTGCTTGAATGCTTCCAGCATTTCAATGCAAATAAGACTCTAAAGACATTTGTTGGTCCAGCCAGACAAATAATGTTTGACTGCTGCTATTAATTTTGATGGCAGCACTGTTTCATCACATCTGTATTATTCATTTATGTTAGATAGCAAATAATATTCTCAACTTCTGTGTGCTTATAACATCCTAAATCAGCTACTAAATCATCTATGTAATTTTCCACTAACCAAAAAACAAATATAAAGATACTTTTTAAAAATCATATATCACATATTCTTATGTGTTTGCCATGGCTACCAATACAAGATAGAGCAAATTTCTCCTTTTGACCCATACAGAGCTTTAAAACAACAAAAACAACAACACAGTTTTGCTCTTTACAGTCTCTTGATAATGACTACCTGTCTTTCAGTAAGTACACTTTTTAGCCATGCTCGTAACATGGCTCCAGGGATGGCTGTCCTGTCTATTGGACTGAAATCAAACTATCAAATGGGATGCTGTGAAATTTTGTACAGATATTCATGGCCTCCAGAGGATAAATCCTACTGACAGAAAAGATTGGCACAAAATGTTGTACAGATATTTATGGTTGTTATATTAATGATGAGTCCTAATGACTTTGGTGATCATCTGACTTTTCTTCTAGCACAACCTTGAGGTTGACATTTGTGGTTTTAAGTGAAATGTCTTGAGTTATTAGACTGCCATGAAATTTGCTACACACACTTAAACCACCCTTTAAGCCAATATGCTAGATGTTAAACTGCAAGATGTTAGGCCCCTCAGGTCCTCTGAGCAAGGCTTGCTAGATGTACCATGTTCAAGATTGCAAACATGAGGGGACTGTGCATTCGCTGTCCTGAGTCCCAGGCTGTGGAGTAGTCTCCCACTGGGAGTCAGGTCACCAAACTCACTTCAAGTCACAGCTGAAAGCACATCGCTTTTCTATGTGTGTTTTATTTTATTTTTATTTTTTGGCTTGAGTCACTTAAATTTATTTTATTATTTCTCCTTAGCATCAGCGTGTTAGCATGCTTAGCATTTACCTCAAAGCACAGTGCTGCTAGGATCATTGTAGACTCTTCATCTTGTTAAATCTTGAGTAGGCCTACGTAACAAGTAATCCTTTTAGATGGAGAATGACTTGAGGACAAGTCAAAGATGCCTATGACTGCAGTTAGAAAGTTTCTTTCTAAAAGTCGTGTTGACAGTAAGGGATTCAGGGAGAAACACGTGACAGGGACGGAGTGTATTTTTCTGCATTATGTTCAATCAAAGTTATATTGACCCTTAGAGAAGTTCAATAAAGAACTGCTGGTTATGAGTTAAGCTGAACCAGGCCTCAGAGAGTCTAAACAGCACATAAAGTAGATTTATCACAACATCTTCTTGTTCCCACAGGTTTTCACTTACCTCTGAGAAACATTTTTCTAAAAATAAAAACTTAATTAAGATTATCATTAAGGCTTTAATTTAACCATACAAATTCTTAAAACAATTACAGTGCATTCATTTGGCAGATGACTTGGTCCAAAGCAACTTGCAATAAGTGCATTTAAGCCATAAGCTAAATTCACTACAATAAATCAAGTATAAGAAATCCATCTTCTTAAAAACAAATTGGGAATGTGAATTTAATGAATGCACAGGTTCTGGATAAATTAATGTTCTGTCTTTTGTTAGAGCTTCATTCTCTGGTGCAGAAGTGCAACTGAATCATTATTGCAGGGTTATAACTGGAGGAGATTTTAGCAAGTGATTTCATAAGTGCATAATCACCATAGTTACCACTCCACCTCACCTGTAGGTGTCGATTACAAAACAGCATGCCACATGGAGGGGGTAGGGACTTTTACCATCCACCACTCCTGTAATGATGATCACAAATAAAACTTTATCTGCAAATTAAAGAGCAGCAAATACAGTATGTATATATTACACATACATAGTAGATGACCTTCCCCCATTAATATGAATATAATATAAAGTTGACACAGGAAGGCTAATGTCTGAATGCAGTATTTCTGGATTTAATTGTACCCATGTACACAGCTTTTATTTTAAGATTTCCTTTTGTTAAGCACTTCGTAATCTCCAGTTTTGATACAGTTTGATAAGTGCTATACAAATAAACTATTATGATTATTCATGCTCACCAAGTGATGCCCACTTTTGAGTGTTTTAATCAGGTTTCTAAATGATCTGATCAAGAATCAGATCCCTCTCAACTCCACCACCACTGTCACTTGGAAATATGTCATGAGATGCTCTAACTTTCATTTCACTGTGTTATGTGACCAGGTTGTCATATGAGGTACGTTTAAACTGTTAAAGCATGAATAGGGGTAGTCAAAGAGTGTAACATTTTAATCAATACCTCTACGATACAACTTCTTTAAAAAAAATCTTCATTATAGGCCTCAGAAAACAAATATTTATTGCTGAGCCATTGTATCGAATACCATGACCGGTATTATTGTGTCTCCCACTTTAATTTCTCGATAGAAATTGATGTATTTCAAGCTTGAAAGGTTGAAACCTTTCCTTTGTTTTTGGTAGACAAACAGGGCATCAGTGAGGAGGACCGTAGACCGTTCTGTTTACAGGAGACATTCCTGTTCACTTCCTTCATTTTAATGCACAAGGTGTTTGTGAAATATGACAGGGATGGACGTGTGTGAGTGTGTTTGTGTATGCTCGTGTTTCCGTGTGTGTTATAACTGAGGGGAAGCAAGAGGAGAGGCAGAAGATGAACATACTTTATGGCAGTAGTAAAATTCTCCATGGTCCGTCTGCTAGGGAAGAGCCAAGGGCAGAATGTTTATGGCTCCCAAACATTATAAACTACCTCTGTGCATTTACCTCAAGCTGCTGTGTTTGGCCAGCCATGTCCCTCCGCAGCAGAACAGGCGTCGGAGCGGCGTGTCTCTTCATGAATACTAACTATACCTCTGTTTCACTATCATTAAATGCATCTTTACTATTTCAAGCCTCACCTCGTCTGCTGGTAAAGACAGGAGCACAGAGGTCTGATTTCATGCAGTGAATATCAACTGGTACACAGTCTACACAGCCATATGCAGACTGAGTGTGTAACTGCAAGAAGACACAGGTACCCATTATAAAATATCACAAGATGTCTGAGACTGGTGGACCGCTATGACCTTCGAGGAGGGTCACATGACCACCTGGCTATGCCATTGGGTAGCCAAACTCACATTACTGCTAGCATGTTGATTCCTGGTTGACTATTATTTGGTGTGTGAGCAGTTACACTAGTTGCAGGTGTGACAACGGTGTTTTCTGATTTGTTGTCTAATCATTATAATGGTATTAAGTTCTGTCCTCTGCATTATCTGATAGTTAAGATAGTTAGAGAGCTGTGAACATATATAAACATATATATAAAACATGGATGTAGTATTTGTGACGTCACTTGTAGATTTCTGAACAGCTGTTGTGAAGCTCAGAGTGTGGTGGCTCAGACTGCTGCCATACACCCTGCCAGTCCTGCCACCGCTGGCTCCCCACTAAAAATGGGCAAAGATGTGGTGCTTGGGTGAAGCTGAGGCAGGGTGAATGAAACCTGGGTGCTCAAACAAGCCACTTGGAATGGCACCCACCTGTCAAACAAAGTGACCATGCTATTGCTTTTACATAAATTTAAGCCTTAATATAAATCCTTATCCTTGAAGTCCGTGTAAAGGCAATTCTGAGATTTCTTTCAAAATACATGAAATATATTGTAAAAAAGTTGCTGAAAACAAGTGAAGTGTGGAGTTAGAGGTTAAAACAGTTTTTCACCCGTTTTCAGTCCAGTATTTTTTGGGCGGTCCTAAAAGGTGGCTCTAACCCTAGACCTGACCCTAGCCCTAGCCAGGTGGTTCTCTACACCAAACTGTTTGAGTTGTTGGACAGCACAGGGAGAGGTAATGTGTTGACCCATAACCCCAACCCGAAAGCCAACCCTAACCCTAACCCTGACCCACAACAGTATAAAAGCCTTCAGCATGTTAGCATCTGAGAAAGTCAGAACACATATTTATTCTTACTTTACATGGACTTTAAATGTGACTAGATAAATATTCATAATGTCAGGGCTAAACAGAGGTGAAGGTTTTTCTTTTTGCTGTCTACAAAGACAGTTGTGTTATGCATTTTCATACTGTTTACCTTCTTCTACCGTACAAGTAGATAAGTTAGCAAGGCCACCGAAAACTAGCCTACTGTTGCCATTGGCTGCCTTCATCAGTCATGCATAGGTTGAAAGTCTTCAAGTCAGTTTATTGAGTTACATGATTATATGATGATATGATATGATATATTATATTATTACATACTAAGAGAGCCACTGACTTTATTTGTTGGTTTGCCCTCAGAGCTACAATCTGTTGTTCCAGGTGAAAACAGACAACAAATTTTATCTCCACATCCAGAAGTCACAACATGAAAAAAATCTGCAACATCATAACACAAAATAAACTATCTCTGCCCATTAATTATTTTAAGCTGCCATATGTTTCCCAAATTCAAACTATGTTATGTTTTTATTGGTCTACGGCACAGAGAATTAGCTGCACCAGCTCTTGGTAACTAGAATAGGATCTTTCTTCATGGGGTGTAGAGTACATCATGAACCTAAGTCCTGGTGCACAGAGGCACTCCATCTGAATCCTAACACCATTTTACACTCAGACTCTGAGAGCTACTGTCAAGGGATACAAGATTTATTTGCCTGTAATTGCCTAATTTTGCCTTTCCTGCAGGCTCACAGGGAGCCGCAGCCCACCGATAGACAGCCTAACCTTGCCTACTGAGGAACAGTCCAAGGATGTAATACTGTCAGCTTCACATAGTGCTCACTGGTGATTTATCATCACTGCCTCTCTCCCTCCCATCCTCCCTTTTGCACTTCTCCCCACCTTCTGCTTGAACAAACACTTAGTGAGTTGTTATGGCTCCGCTCATTGAAGGTAAACTCCGCTGACTGTTTGCGTTGCAACGCAAAGGAGGATCTGGTGAGGTGACTCAGGACTGAGTTGTGTTGAATGACTGCGACACACCCTGGATGGGTTGTTTGTCAGGATCAATAGCCCAGTCTGAACAAGCAAGCAATGGAAGTGTCTTTTCTTACGCCAAGGTGGATTCAGGTCAATGACGAAAGTTCACTGATTATGAGTGTTTACTCTAGCGTGGTGCTGAGAACTCTGCTGGGAAGATAGATAGAGGATACTTCTGAAAACAAGACTGCCGTATTTTTACGGTACAATTTTCAAATCCATAGTTGTGTGATTACTTGCTTTTACTGGTGCAGAATTTAAACATAAAAAAAAATACTGACATGTGCCAGTAGTTCAATCAGACATAAATGCATTGGTTCAAACAAGGTAAGACAATGCTGTTGTCCTACTTTAAGTCAGTCAATGAAGAATTGGGGCTTTCTGTAAGCCTCTTTTAATGGAATTGGTACCTGGGACATGTTAAAATAACATATCGACCAGAGACTAGACTGCCACGTGATCACACAGAGATGATGTATAAGCTGAGGTTCATGATGCGTGAAGCCTATAGCCTATTTTCCACAGTACATGTGGCAGAGTATGCTCAATTTTACTGCTTATCTACAGTCACTCACTGGCTTTAGCTGGGATAAGACTGGGCTTACTCTGTACACTGCTTATGCACTTTTAAGAGGTTCTGAGGCTTACGGGCTCAAGTGCAAAATTATTACAAACAATTCACTTTTATATCCGGTCTAGAAATAATATTTTCTTTAAAACTAGTGAGAAAAAAATATTCATTTTGTTTGCAGCACAATTTAAAAACTTCAAGCATTTAATTTCTCACTTTTTGTTCAGACATTGTTTCTTGTAAATTAAAAAAAAAATATTAAGATTTTGGAAAATTTATTAACAGCGTGAGTCTAAAATGTGTTTGGTTTAAACTTACTCTTAGTTATTCTTTCAAAATGTTTTTTTTTTTTTTTTTTTTTTTTTTTAAAGGAGAAAAAAAAAAGGGGTTTTTCCAACAGGAAAGGGGAAATATTTTTTTTTTTTTGGGGAACACAGAGACTAAAAGCCATGATTACAGTGGATATTGCTGGAGAAATGTATCCTCAGTGTGCTGTAAAACATATTCCCACAAAAAAAAGATACTAGATGAATCTTCTCAACCCAAGTTTCAGAGAAACTATCATTCCACATAACAACTAACCTACAATACAAACTGTGATAGGAACAACAATTAGTCATAAAAAAAAAAAAAAAAATTTTTTTTTTAATAAAAAAAAAAAAAAAAAGAAAAATTTTAATTTTAATTTAAAAAAAAAAAAAACTTTTTTTTTTTTTTTTTTTTTCCCCTCAAAAAAAACCCCCAAAAAAAATGAATCTTCTCAACCAAGGTATCATTTTGAACGATTGCATTACAAGTAAGTAACTTATAAGCCTCCATCATGATAGGACTGAAGTTCTCAATGACAGATACAACAGATCTTGCTCCCAACACACAAATGTAACTATCTTCTGTTCATGTATGCGTCCCAGAAAGCTATACCAGTGAGCAAACACGCAGAATGTCAAGTATTTGGAACTTGCACACCAAAATGGGATGCAGCAATTACACCCGTTTGACAAGTGAAACTGTCCACTGTGAGAAAAGCCTATTAAGCCCTGCAGACTTGGTGATTTAAATATTATATGTGCCGATTTTAAGGCCTCCACAAACCAATAATGCACCTACACAGATGTTTTTACTTCTCTTGCCTGATTAGATGTCTTCTCAGGACTGCGTAGGAGTATACAAACTGTAATTTATTGACATCTTCCTCACTCCTCTGTTATTTTCTGCTGAACCAGTTAGTGCAGGGCAGCTTTATCATTCTTGGCATACTCAATACAGCAGAATCAATTCATTTCAGTGCCATCATCACAGTCAGATTTTTTGCTTGTGGATGTTTTGCAAATTTATGCTTTGCTACTTGATGAACTTTGACATGCATTTGAAAACTGTCAGGACAGTGGTGACATTTGAGAGACGGTCAAAATCTAAGTAGTTGATCATTTTAGCTTTGCTTTCCACTTAGTAACATGATGATGATGATGATGATTATATGTCAAAATGTCTTCTTTTTGTAATACCACTTGTGTCTTGAGAGGCCTCAGTCTAACATGAGGGTGAAGAAAAACTGGAGTGAAGGAACAGAACTACTGCTAGCCGAATGTATAAAGAAAACTGTTTATTCTTATCGAAGCTGCTCGGTGGCCTGTGAATCCAAAAAGTTAATTTTTCATGCATAAAATGACCTGCATCTTCAGCACTGTGGGGCTGCTAGCGAGCATGGCCCTCCACTAACTTGAATAGGGATAAAATTAATTAATTCGGCTCGTCTACACTTTCCAAGTGTTATCGGACATAATAGATCAAAGTCTGAAAGTCAGACAAGTTGCCAGGGTTTTGTAGACACTCCTTTCACAATGTAAGCTCATCGTAGTACTTTTTGGCACCTGTGCATCATGTGACACCATTGCTGTCATTACATGGTCTGGCCACTGTGTCAAATTGGCTTCAACACCTGATGTTCATCCTGCAGGCTTATAGTGGACCCCTGCCTCAACAGCCCGAGAAAGCTGTAGAGGAAAGACCCTGGAGGCAGAGCCGGAGATTCTCGAGGAATAAACACCTAGAATTACGCCAGTGGGAGGAGAGCTTAGAGTTTATTTTAACTGTTGGGATTAAAAAGTATATTTATCTTCACTTCTTAACCTTTCTGCAGCAGCGGCATGAAGCTGCAGTGATACTACCTCATATTTATAGAGAGAGACCAGACGAAAAAAGATTGCTTTGAGAAAAATAATGAAGGAAGTTGGACTTCTTGGAAAGTGTCTGTTACTTGATTCCAGTTATCGGTTGTACTTTACTATGAACTAAGTTAGCTAAGCCCTGACCGACCCCTGCTCAGAAAACAAGCGTTTTAAAAGTTGTTTCCTTGTCGTCTTGTGGACAAAGTATGAATTTAGACTTTTCACAGCATTGGGTTCACACTGCTGTAACGTTAGTTTGTGGATTCAGTGGTTCATAATTACTTGCGTGAATAAACACAAAAGGTCATGGTCAAATTGTAACCACTTGGAATTACTGCTGTGAGAGTTTTGAAAGTTCGATATACATTTGTGACATTGCAAAGTTCACTACATGTGACTAACTGTAAACAATCTTGAGGCATGAGGCATCAAGGATAGAAGGCGGTCAAATGCTACTGTTTATTTTGTGGCCATTAATTGCACAAATTGCTCTTTTTAAACCTTTCACTTTGTATCCATTTTTCCATTAATGAAACATGAATTGTAGGGCTGCAACTAATTATTTTCATTATCGATGAATCTTTCAATCCTTTTCTCTGTTCATTGTTTTGTCCAATATCAGTGAAATTATAATGGACATTTTTCATTATTTTCTAAGTCTAAAACTCCCAAAACTCCCAAAGATATTCAGTTTACTATCATATATTACAAAGAAAAGCTGCAAATCCTCACATTTGAGAAACTCAAATCAGGGAGCATTAGGCACTTTTGGTTAAAGTGATTAAGTTCCTGTTGATCTAGACTAATTGTTTTAGCTCAAATGAATTGATTAACATTATTTTTTCATTTTATTTTTTTCATAGCAAGAGGGTTCTGAGTTTGAACCCAGAGTTTGTGGTTGTGGATGGAACCTTTGTACTGTATGTGTAGTTTGCATGTTCTCCCCATGTCTGCATGGTTTCTCTTCCTCCGACAGTCCAAAGACATGCAGGTTTATAGGTTAATTGGTGACTATAGGTGTGATGTAAGTGTGAATGACTGTTTATCTCTATGTGTAAGCCATGTGATGAACTGGTGACCTACCCAGGGTGTCTTTACCTTTCTTCCAGTGTCAGCTGGCTTCAGCAAGTGGTCATAGAAATTAATGAATGATGTTATATGAACAAATCTTCTTTTGCTCTCCTTGTTATTATTCTCATTATTATAAGCTTCCAGCACCACCCGCTTTCTTGGGTAACTGGGCATTATTAGTTCATCAGCTTTGGTCACCTCATGTGATTTGCAGTGTACAGTAGGTCAGCCAACTTTAACCAGAACAGAAGTCTAATTAGCCAGAATATCTGGAGAACAGCTGTTTGGGTCTGCAGGGTCTTTAATCCAGTCTGCATATACAATATGTGTGGGATGCAAAAATCTCCAGTTTTTTGTACAGTCTCTGGTCCTCATAATTTTAGGCCCCTTTAACACCATGTATTTTGTAATGTGACAGTAGCTAAAATGCCATCAGGCTGCCATCAGCAACACTGTATACTTTATACCTCATCCAACAGAGGCTGTGGATACACTTTGTTCTGTGAAACAATCAGCTATACTCAACCTTTATTAATAAATTTTAATCATATTAATGGCTGCTAATGTAGGTGAGAGATCATGCTCTAAGTGTTGACACTTTTCCTTTATGGGAGGGTCCTGGTTCCCTGAACTGCCACCTTAATTTGACCTCTCAATTTACACATTACGTTGATAATGGGTTCATTCATCAGTGTGAATCGGCTAGGTTCATTTTTTTCCTTACAGAACTAAATGGGAAGATTGGTTTAGCAAATTACGACTGATGAATGACCCATTAGGAAAATCAAGCATCTAGGGCAATGATCATGGGCTACTTTGCATGCTCATGTCTTCGTTATGTGGTCAGTCACTGAGCTACCGCCAGTATTAACCTTTAAAACTGTAACATCCCTGGTGAAGCAATATAACTGTAACTGGATGTTTGAATATGTAAATAAAAGTTTTGTTATTTTAACATTTTTCAGGTTACAAATGAAGACAAAACAATTAGAAATGATTAAATTAGTTATCTCTATAATTTATGTTGTATTCAGCTTGTGTGCCCCCAACATGAAGCAGACATGGTTCATTTATAGGGGTAACACTTTAAGTCCCCCTATAATTTAAACTACAAATGCTATGTTTTATATTATTACCACTGTGTTTTACCATTGTTTTTCATTATCTGTTACACCATACACCAACCTCCACTCATGGGTGTCCACAGAAGGAGTAATAAGCACATATATCTTTGTACAACATGTTCAATTTTTCAATTCAGTTTTATTTATATAACGCCAAATCATAACAGATGTTATCTTGGGACACTTTTCATATCGAGTGGGTCTAAACCATACAGTTTCTAATATTATTCATGCAATTCTCAACACAAACATGGAAAAACTTCCTTTTCAGAGGCAGAAACCTCGAGCAGAACCCAACTCAAGGTCAAGGTCTGCTGTAACAGGTTGGGTTTAGAGTGGGAGAGAGGGGGAAGGGAAGAAAGAGGATAGCGAGACGGAGATGCACAGCAACTATAATATAATTTAATATAATATAATATAATATAATATAATATAATATAATATAATATAATATATGATGATGATAAAAATTTCAATAAAATTATGAGTGGGCATCAAGCAGGACCAAGCTAGCAGACGTGGTCCAAGATTGAGGTACAACAAGGATCCATGGGAACCTGCAAGGTGAGAAAGCACAAAACCTCCAGGGGACTTAGACAGGCAGTCTAGGCCTATAGCATATAGCATATAGCAGCTGGCACAGCATATATACCTGTGCCAGCCCTAACTATAGGCTTCATTGAAAAAATGCCTCCCAGCCTACACAGTGAAACTCTTTCACATGATCCAGAACGCGGTAGCGCCTGGTTTTCGATTATTGGCTAACTGTAGCAGCTCACCTTAAATTCAAATTGCTAATGCTCACCTACAAAGTAGTCTCCAGTACTGCACCCACCTACTTGAATGCAGGTGTTACCTCATGACTGTTCCTCCAATAAAAGGCACCTGGCTCTGCCACCTGTTCGCTCAGGGCAATCCAGACTCTTCTCATCTCTTGTTCCCTGTTGGGAACACTACCAGTTACTACCAGATCAGGGGTGTCCCTCTCTACCTTTAAAAAACTCCTGAGGACCCAGCTCTCCAGAGAGTACCTCCTCTCCTAGCGCTACCAACAACTGGACATGTTAAATCTAACCCCATCTAGGACATGTCCTAGTCGCACTCTACCTTGATTGTTTCCCTTTTTTCTTTTTTGTAAGTCACTTTGGATAAAAGCGTCAGCTAAATGTAAATGTAAATGCAAAAAGAAACGCTTTAAGCCTATTCTTAAACATGGATAGGGGGTTTGGAGCTTGTTCCACAGCAGTGTAGCTTGATAGCTGAAGGCTCTTGCTCCCATTCTATTTTAGGCTACTACAGGAACCACAAAAAACCCTGCATTAGGGGATGCAGAGTAGAGTTCTGCATCTGTTTGAGACAGTTTTGTGCCTGATTTTCATGATGTTACGTAGGTGAAAAGGCAGTCCTTGAAGTTTGTTTTATATGCTAGTTAAATGACATATCCTGATCAAAGATAACTCCTTTCCTAGGTACAGCGGTGCTGGGAGCAAGGGTGATGCCATCTAGAGTAACTATATCTTCAGATAAAGAATTTCAGAGGTGTCAATAACAAGAACTTTAGTTTTGCCTGAGTTTAACTTCAGAGAAAAAGTTTTTACTTCCTTAAGACATGTTTAAGGTTTAGCTAACTGATTGATTTCATCTAGCTTGAATATTTAACATTCAATAGATGAATATAGATAAAGTTAGGTATCGTCAGCATAACAATGAAAATTAATGGAGTGATTCCTAATAATGTTGCCTATAGAACAATGTAGAGGGTGAATAGATTTGGCCCAAACACAGAACCTTGTGGAACTCTGTGATTAACTTTGGTGTGCGTCATCATTAACATGTACAAACTGAAACTGATCTGATGAATTGGACTTAAACCAACTCAGTGCAGTTCCTTTAATGCCAATTAGATGTTCAAGTTTCTTGTAATAGGATGTGATGGTTAATGGTGTTGAATACAGCACTTAGATCTAACAAGACAAGTACAGAAATGAGTCCTTTGTCTGATGCAATTAGAAGGTCATTTGTAACTTTCACTAGTGCTGTCTCTGTGTTATGATGCACTCTAAATTGTGACTGAAAATCCTCAAATAAACTGTTCTTGTGGAGAAAGTTGCATAACTGGTTGGCAACTGGTTTCTCAAGGATCACAGAGAGAAAGGGGAGCTTATGTCTATAGCTGGCTAAAATCTGGCTAAAGAGCGGGCTTTTAAAGACAAATGCCTGATAATAAAGACAAACTGATCATATCCACTAAGAAGTGCTAACTTTACTAAGTTAAAGCTTCTTTAAGTAGCCTGATTGGGATGGGGTGTAAGAGACAGGTTGATGGCTTAGATGAAGAAATCCGTAAAGAAAGTTGGTGAAGGTTGATGAGAAGAAAAGCAGTCTAAATATATATCAGTTTTTAAAGCTGTTTCCAAGGTTCCTGTGTTTGAAGATAAATTGGTGCCTGTGGAGGGCAGGAGGTGGTGAGTTCTCTCTAATAGTTATAATTTTATCATTAAAGAAGCTCATGAAGTCATTACTACTGAGGCCTACAGGACTACATGGCTCAATGGAGCTCTGGCTCTCTGTCAGGCTGGCTACAGCGCTGAAAAGAAACCTTGGTTTGTTCTTATTTTGCTCCAATAATGATGATTAATAGGCTGCTCTGGCATTATGAGAGCTTGTATGTTTTAAGACTATCCTGCCAGACTAAACAAAAGTCTTCCAGCTTGGTGGAGCGCCATTTCCTTTCTGTGCTCTTTCCTTTAATACATGGGTTTCAGGGTTATACAATGAGGCTAACCTCCTTTGTTTTATTATCTTCTTTTTGTAGAGGGGCAATAGAGTTGAGTGTAATTCCCCTGTGAGTCTGAAGCACTATCAACAAGATGATTTGGGAGGGACTAGAGTTAGTATAGGAGTCCTCTGTTATATCGAGACGTAGCATCTGATTAAATACTGATGGAATCACTTCCTTAAATTTAGCTACAGCACTATCAGACAGACAGACATCTGATCTGTCAGAAGCCAATCGAATCTAATAATGACATCAACGCAGTTCTAAAGCTTTTTATCATCCACATCAATATTTAAATCACCTACAATCCTTACTTGTTTTCAGGACTAAACTTGGGGGAAACATATTTGTCATTATCACACAGCTTTTTCAGTAAGAAAAATAAATCACTATCATAATCTGGTATTAATTAGTAATACAGCTTTAGAAAACAGAGATCTGATCTTTAGGAGTCCACATTTAATCATCTTATTTAGTACTGTTGCAGAGGAGGCTTTAACTCTTTTATTAGGTTTTTATGTTTAACTCCTCTTCTGTTTACTTTTTCCTTAAATAATTTAAGTCTATGGTTGGGGGAATTCAACGTAACTTAATTTGTTATAAACTATTTATTGAATGCTTATTTGGAACACTGCTTATCAATCTCAGATAGGGGGACTTAAAGGAAATGTCCCAAGAAAAGTATTTATAAAATTACAGTCCTGTAATAGAAAACATTACCCAATTCACCACATGGTTCTTATCGTGGACTTCAGAAGTGATTTTCAGCTCACTCTCCTCCATCAGGACATTTTGTGCTGGACAGTGACTTGAACAGAGCAGATGAAACGCCTACGGGACTCTTGTATTGTAACTATGGTGATGAGACACTCATGACATCTCATGCATCCCTTCCCGTCTCAGCCTTGTGATAATGATTTAGGAGCAAATTTCAGTTCCGAGAATAAGGTCTGGAGGAAAAGACAGCAAGTTTTGTTTTGAACTAAAAGTTCATGATTTTATATAAAAAGAGTTAGATTTAGCAGAGATGCAGCATTTGAGGTGCATGTACTCTCTCTGCTCTCCATATAATAAGCATAGTAACAGGGTGTCGTTTGGCTCGGTTGATGGAGCGTCCGCCCCATGTGCAGGGGCTCAGTCCTTGCCGCGGCGGCCCAGGGTTCGAGTCCGACCTGTGGCTCTTTCCCGTGTGTTGTTCCCCATCTCTCTCTCCCCACATTTCCTGCCACTCTTCAAGCTGTCTCTGTCAAATGAAGCTCAAAAAGCCCCCCCCCCAAAAAAAAAAAAAAAAAAAAAAAAAAAAAAAAAGCATAGTAACATAACAGATTAACTTCAGACACTTTACCTTCATGATGCGTCCAATTAAAATGTGTACAGGCTTACCTGTACCTGGCTTTGAATGAATGCTATATGTGAAGAAACTACGCCTGCTTTGTTCACAAAATGACTGCCACAAAAATCGTACCTGTAGTGCTCTTACACAGTATAAATATGGACGTTGTATCTGTGACATCGCCCATAGTTTTCTGAGGAGATGTTTTGAAGTTTTGAAGTCCTGCCTCTGCCGCCTCCTGGCTGATCAAAAATATTGGCAAAGAAATGCATCATTGATGGAGCTTAGGTGGACTAAATGAAGCCTGGGTGCACAAACAAGCCCATCTGTCAGTCAAAACGTCCATTCTGTTAATTATTCATAACTTTAAGCTTTAATATAATTTGAATAGGTGAGTTATATAAAAATTCAGTCTCAGTACAGTTGGTCTAGAGAGACCAAAACTGTTTTTGTGCCAAGCTGTACACATGATTTTTTAATGTATTTCTGCTGTGAACTGTGGACATTTTAACATAGGGGCTTATGGAGATTAACCTGTTCTGTAGCCAGCCTCAAGTGGCCTTTCAATTAACTGTTTTTGGCATTTCGGCTTTGGCTTCACTTCACAGCCACGGAGGTTGCCGCTTGGTAGTGCTATATATCCATCCGGATTGTTTTGGTGTGAGGTGCAGAGTTTTGGAGATAGCACTGCACAGACACCAATAACGTTTACATCCTGCACTGTCAGGAGCACAAGCTTCTCGTCCGCATGTAGTTGCATGCTTCTGTGTGGTGATAACGTTGGTGGGCAGAGAGAAAATAAATTGTGTAAATTGTTCCTACATGAAACTGCTCACAACAAAGTTTGTGGATTATCACAGTAACCAGGTCATTAATCCTGGAAAAAAAGACATTGCTGTTGGGTTTGTCAAATGTAGTTTTTGGCACTTTGAGCACCACCAGCTGAGTGCCATTGTATTTTGAGAAAAACTAGGCATCACTCACTAAAACAAGCTAGATGAATATATAACACTACTTGAACTGTCCCTTTAAGAGACATTTTGGCTTGTTGTTTTTAATACTGAATGTTGCTCAGAAATATTGGCAGTCACTGGGTTTGTTTTTCTGGGCTTGTTTTCAAAATGTGCTCGGTCTTTACAGCCTTGTTTTACTTCACCTGCTTAATACACAGAAAACAAAACGGCCAAACAATCTCAGATAGAACACGAGCTGTCAATCAGTACCACCTGCTGCCTGGCTCTGATACCTGCACAAACTCTAGGACCTGTCTGCACAAAGTGCTGTCTCTGCCCGTGTGTTTTTCTTGAATTTGTCTGTTGTAACATTGCAGTGACCGACCAGTCTCAGCAAGGAGCAGACCACATATTGGTTATTTATTGTTTCATGTAAAATATGCTAAAATCAAAGTGAAATATCTGATGTAATACACAGAACACAGAAGAATGAGTGCATCTGGGCTTTTAATCAACCCACTGAATCAGCCACAGAAAATGTAAAAATCCCTTCACCCACCTACATGCACATTCACACAACCACCCACAGTACTGTGTCAATTAGCACTGAGGTGATGGTACAGGTCTACTCAGGTCTACCCTGTTAAACTGTTTTTCTCTCTCTCCCTCTCAAGATAAAAAGCTGGTACCAAAGAAGAAGAGTGTATCGATTAGGGAAATACTGTAGACATTAAATATAATTAAAAAGAAACAGTAGGCATCTGTGTAATAACAATAATAAAACAAACACTCAATAACAATTCGATTAAATTTAAATTGTTTTCATTAAACAGTAATAAAATGGCAATCGTTAATAGACACAGTTAAAATGAGATCGGGATGCAGCCGTTGCATTTTTATTAGTTCTTTTTTAGCAGCTTAACTTTAACTAAGGCCCCAAAATTGATCTCATAGATGATTTAAAGAATTGCTTGCATCCATTGTATTTAATCTTTACAACCTTCTTCTTTTAATTGGTACATCAGTCTTGAGTGCCCCACTTTAATGAAACCTGGCAAGCATTGGTATAATCTTTGAGAGTTTTTGGCTATGGATAAGTCCTTTTTGTACATGAATTTGTAATGCATACCGTCTAGTATGCATTACAAATGTACCAAATTTCCCCTTCAACACTGCCTCCTAAAAATTACATTTACATACAAAACTAATCTGCATATGAATTTTAATGCTTGTTCTCAACAAAGTTACTTAGCCTTAAATAAACAAAACTCATCTCCTATGGGCTTGAAATGTGGCAGGTCAAATATGGTAGGTTGCTTGTTTAGAGAACATAATTCACATCATGTTACAAAATGTATTTCAACTTGAGTTTTTGCTACTCTATCCATGAATAGAAACTTCTCAAACCCCCTCCCAAAGCATAATTCACTTCCCGGCTGTCCATCCCTTCTGTTCCTTAATGCACAGCTAAATACTCGGCTTCTGTTTGTTGCTCGGGAATCATAAATTTTTCATCTTCGAGCTTGGAGAGATATTGGTATTCAGTCAAAGACAAGCTGCGAGTCATTTTTGATTTTTGTCAAGAATCTATGCCCTTCCTGAAGCCTGTCGAAATGGTCAGACTGAAAAGGCTTTTAGTTGTCTTTTGTGAGACGAACCTAATATAGTTTAGTTAACAATCAAACAGTTTGTCTCAGCTTGCATACTTTGTCGTCTGTTGTCTTTAAACACCTCTTTTTTTCCCTGTTAGTGCATTTTCAGAAACAGATCACAGTGATATAGCCACCCATAGTTTATTATGAATGTCTGGCTGTTTCTGCCTTCTGTGCGCTCATCTGCTATACAAACATCCCTCCTCAGAGTGTCTGTTCTGTAAAACTGGATGACTAGTGTTAAGAAAGAGGGGGCCTGGATTGATGGTGTCAGGAAGTAACCAGGCTTTCATGTTAATTCCTCAGTTGGCCGTCATGGTAAAAACACAGTGCCAGTTGGTGGAGTGGTATATTGACTGTGGGTGTAAAGATTGGGTGAGCAGAGGTGTGTTTATATAGCCCAAGTTGATATCACACTTAACACTGATAATTTTCAGTTTTAAAATACCAAAGAAGTGACATTAGCATACCTTGACTTGTGCTGAGGAGAGTATAATGTGTTTTTTTTTCCTCAAGATTGGGGAGGAGGGAAACTCGCTGAGTATGTATATTATTTACCCAACAGCTTGTTGCCTTCTAAAAGTGGGAATTAATTAACAGCAGAGTGAACATGTACAGCTAGGCATAGTCTCCTGGATAAAATAAGATCCTATATGTGATATTTTAATTAACTAAATCCTTTAAGAAAGAATGTCATTGGTATGTATGGTTGCCCTGAGGTGCAAAAAACAAACACCTGAACGGTGTCATGGACGGAGAAATTAGCTATAGAGACTAAAACCATTTTTTGAACCAGGCAGTAAACATGTTTATTTATGCTGGGAAGTTGGGCATTTTAATACAGCTGCTTATGGAGATTGACTCACTTCTTCCCAGCACCGGAGGTTGCCGCTTGCTTTTTACAAACCAGTACAGACTGACATGTTGCTCACAGATTGGACGGTTTTGGTGATGTCATCCTGCATCATCAGGACCCACGTATATAAGTGTCACTGTCAGATTTGGCGATTATAGAATCATTTATTCTTGCCTTGTCGCGGCAAAGAGACATCGCAGACAAGACGTTGCTCCCTAACCAATCATCACTTGCCATCTTTCATGATGTGCCTGATGTCACCAGGTGCTATGGGCTGTAATCTGGGAACAACAATGTAAAGAAACATTGCCCTCCATGACGTATTTCAAAAGGAGTACCAGTATCATCCATATTGCAACTAACATGTTAATCTTTTGGTCAGGACATGAGTCCTAGATGTGTCAGTTCTTGTCCACTATGACACACTACACAAGAAAAAACAACTGGGATATAATCAGGCTGATATCTTGTAGTGTGACCATGGCATTAGGGAAATCAAATTCCAGTGACTGACATCTGTTTATGCAGCACTTTAATGCTCTTAATGTGTATGTTCTCTGGTGTTGCAGAGAGCTCAGGAAGAAATAACTGATAATTAACATTATTAGACTGCAAATTGACTACATGTTATAAATTAAGCCAGCTGTCTTCCAACAATATTACCACTTTTTTTTTTAATCTCACATACTGACATGCATACATGTTGCTATAGTTACCAAAGTACTTGCATAAGTATATACCTTGTATATGCAAATTGCTTATTATAAATCAGCAGGATTTATTAGGAATCCTTAAATGGTCCAAAATGCAGCAGCACGTTTGGTCCTCAGCCAACCAAAGACAGCTTATCTCACTCCACTTTTCATTCCTCCGTGCTCGCTCCCCATTGCTGCTTGCATTAAGTTCAAGTCACTAATGTACGCCTACTGCAAATGAACTAGTTGCATTGTCACCGTGAGGCACAAAATTTCAATCCAAGTTCTTCTCCTGTGTGGTCCCCTAGTGATCGAATGAGTTACCAAACTCCATTCATTCCAGAATCCCTTTCTGTCTTAAAAATTGCTTAAAGACCTTCCCCCTCTGAGAGCACTTTCTGTACCTAATACGCTCTTTCTCTCTGGATCCTTCTCTAGCCTCCCCCCTGCCCCCCCCAAAAGTCATTTGCATGGCACTTACATGTTACTTCATTCACCTGCAAGCCTGGTGGCACTTGGATTGTAGAACTGAGGGACTTCTGAAAGGCTTTTCTTTGATCTACTGTGGCTTGGATTGTACCTCATTTGTACATTTCTTGGGAATAAAAAAAACCCAAATGAATACATTTGAATGTATTAGTAGTAGAAATCATGCTAATATCACATTTGATGTCACAAAATTCTGTGTTTGGTCCATTTTACTTTCAGGTTTAGGGTCAGAGTTTGTTCAACTGAACCAAACGGGTCAGATGTGAAAGCCCCCCTGACGAACTCAGCCATTTTTGTAGCACCACGCTGAATGCAGGCGAGTCCTCACCACTTAACTTAAAATACACACCATCGCTGGTGAACTTCATTTGAACTTAATTAGCATTAACGCCTGCAATTAAATAAGGTGCTGCCATCACTGAGCAAACTAATTTACAGGCAAGTACACTCTGAACAAGCACCAAACCTAATTTGCATTCAAACATGCGGTTAGACAAGTATTGACCGCGGCCACCTGTCCTGAATGAGTGAGCACAGTTTACATCTGATAGTTAACGGTGAAAACCTGCAACACCGAGGCGAAGAAAATCAGTGTCACTGCAGCCGAGTTTCAAGGCTCGACTTTTCTTGTTCAAATTAACACCTGAGGTCTTTTGTCACCCACTTTGCTGTACTCACACATTTAATCATCATTTATATGTAGCTTGAATCCCCGTTCTAGTCCCCATACCCCTCGCAGTTAGGAGCTAATTAGCACTCAACCAGGTATAAATTGTTAATTTGCTAACATGAGGACCTAAAGAACAGGATGTGGAGTGGATGACTGTTGAAATTTGCGACTTGGCTTATATATTTTTGACCTGTCATGACAATGACAAAGAAATGAATTGCTTTTATTTTGTTAACTGCTGGAAGTTTTTGTTTTCACTCATTTCATCGACCTTTGTCGCAGCGGACATTTTGAGTTGTCATAGCAGGAAAAACACAGGTGTAACTGATAAGTGATTGTATTCCATTTAGGTGAGCTGGCTCTAGGGTCCTGGTATTGTGCATGCTGGTTCACTGTCATGACTTTCTGGTATGTTTGATGGACGGAGCCATCGTTAATGAAATTTCTTACACCTGTGCTTTCCTGCTATGACAACTCAAACGACTGCTGGGACAAAGGTACATAGAAGACTAGAGAAAACGAAAACAATTACAGCAGGTAAGGTCTGGAATGGGTCTACATGTATAATATATATACATATATATGCATACACAATCAGCCATATGACCACCTGCCTAATGTTGTGTAGGTTCCCCTATTGCTGCCAAAACAGCCCTGATCCATCAAGACTAGACCTCTGAAGGTGTGCTGTTGTATCAGGCACCAAGACCTCCTGTAAGTTGTGAAGTGGTTCCTTGGAGTTGTTTGTCCAGCACATCCCACAGATGCTTGATTGGATTGAGATCTGGAGAATTTGGAGGCCAAGTCAACACCTTGAACTCTTGTGTTTCTCAAAACATTCTTCAAAACATTCTGTTCTGTTCTGTTCCAATAAATGGAGCAGAACCTTAATTAGATTATTGGAAACACCTGCATTGACCCTACTATTTCATGTCAAAATGGCTGCTGTGAAAAATGTCTCTTATCACATGGCTACAACAGGTGTGCTAAGGAGGTCAACTGCATCTTTTTGGTGAGATACAGTAAAAATGTCCAACTGTTACAAACAATAGGTGGAGTATTTTTTTTATGCTATTTGGTCTCATATGTTAGAAGCATTTCAAATGTTAAAGCTGTACATATTAGTTAGTATTTCAGGCTTCCAGACATTTACTTTGTTTGAAAAGAAATGCCGCATTAGGCTGGACATAAATATCTTCAGCAGACAGTGGCATTTCAAATGTTACTGCCTGTTAATCATCAAACTGTTTACACTTTTTTTTTTTCTAATGTCCAGACTTTACAAGACTTTGAGGAGGTAAAACTGACACGTGACTTGTTTATATTTGCAACATGATGACATGATGACGCCTCTGTTCATTTGCACAATTTGCCATATTCAACAATTATTTCACATAATTTTTGCAGCACTGACTACCTTGTGTTGAATTTGTTACATTTTGGTTCTGGTCTTCAGCTGTGTATATGGTTTCGTAAGTATTTCTGTCACACTGCCTGTTGTTAGTCATCAAGTGTTCACCATGTGGTCTATGATTCACGAAACACCTCCTCATATAAATTACTATGAGGTATCATGTTGTAACCCACAGTTTCAGAAGTACTTAAGCTGCAGGCCTGATTGTCCTCTTAGCAGGCAGAGAAATAATTGAGCCTTTTGGGTGGAGGAATGCTTCTTCAATGCTTCTCAAAAGTTGAACATCGCTCCTGTCTGGGGAGCATTTATCATAAAAAAAAAAAAAAAAGCCTCTTTGAGCTATGTTCAGTCACTCCAGGATTTTGGAGTCAAATGCTTCAATACATATTACCTTGCCTGGAATGAAATATGACATGCATCTATTGGACAGGAAGAAAGTGTTATGTGATTGGGCACAGCATGTCTCTACTCGTTCACCATGAAGCTAGGCTATTCAAAAAGGTTATAATGACAGCTCAAACAGGGAGCCTTGTCTGGGAATACAGATAAGGCATACCAAGTTGTGTGTGTATAGAGAGAGAGAGAGAGAGAGAGAGAGAGAGAGAGAGAGAGAGAGAGAGAGAGAGAGAGAGAGAGAGAGAGAGAGAGAGAGAGAGAGAGAGAGAGAGAGAGAGAGAGAGAGAGAGAGAGAGAGAGAGAGAGAGAGAGAGAGAGAGAGAGAGAGAGAGAGAGAGAGAGAGAGAGAGAGAGAGAGAGAGAGAGAGAGAGAGAGAGAGAGAGAGAGAGAGAGAGAGAAGAAAAAGAGAGAAGAGAGAGAGAGAGAGAGAGAGAGAGAGAGAGAGAGAGAGAGAGAGAGAGAGAGCTGGGGCACAAGGAAGGGTTACAGGGGAACAGGCAGAAAAGCGAGGAGGAAAGACAGATGGATGGAGGGGAGAGAGAGACAGATGGAGAGAGAGAGAGAGAGAGGAAGACAGAGAGAGAGAGGTTACATAATAGCACAGAAATGGTCATGATTGCCCACTGCAGAATAATTTATATGGCATCCGTCACACTCCTTCTCTTTCCCTCTCTCTCTCTAGCTTTCATTAAACTTTTCTCTTATTCCCTGTCTGTTCTTCCTGTTTCCTAACCAAGAAAATCAAATTAACTTTCAGTACCCGTGTCACAATATATTCTCTACATAACGCAAACCATGAAGGTGGTAACCACAAAGGTCAAAATTACAAACCATTAAATGAAACAAATAAACGTAATGAAAAGCAGAACAGCCATTTAAACAGAACAGGAAATCACATCTGACACAACCAAGCAGCAACCTCCATGGCTGTGAAGTGAAGCCAACGTGGAAGAACTGCAGTTCCTCATCGGACCACACTGGCCAGCCTTTGCACCCCACATGCATCAATGAGCCTTGGTTGCCCACGACCCTGTCACTGCTTTTCCTTCTTTGGACCACTTTTATAGGTACTGACCACAGCACCCCACAAGAGCTGCAGTTTTAGAGATGCTCTGACCCCGTCGTCTAGTTATCACAATTCGGCCCTTGCTTGCCCATTTTTCCTGCTTCTAACATCAACTTTGAGGACAAAATGTTCATGTCCCACCTAATGATAGGTGCCTTGATAACGAGATGATCAGTGTTACTCACTTCACCTGTCAGTGATCATAATGCTATTGCTGATTGATGTATAGCAAAGTGGAAAGATTTGCATCAAACATTCCTTGACAAGCGTGTCTTAAGATTTAATTTTTTTGACCTTTGTAAAATCAAGAAAACTTAATTTTGCTTAACCAGCAGTGGATTATTATTATTATTATTTAAATTATTTTACAGAATACTGATATGGATGGACATGAAGGATTTTCTGTGATAAAACACTAGAATAATAGATTATGAATACTGCATGTTTCATTTAAAATAGTACTGAAAGTAAATGTATTTCCATGTGAAGCATGTTTATGTAACAGTAACATGAAATTGTGTATCTTGATAGGGTGAAGAAGGCAGAGATAACATTTATGTCTGCAAAACCTAACACACCTCGCCTCCTCAACCAAGTGTTAGAGATCTCTTAACCTCTGAATACATCAGCCATCTGTACAGACATCATCTTCAATTCTTCCTGACAGCGGACTTAATGTAAATAAGTAATATTTGCAATAAGAAAATCACCGCCAGCTCTTCTATCATCCTCATGTCTGCTTTGTATTCTTGAACCAAGTATCTTGACTGGCCAGGACTTCATCGTTCAGTGAGCAGAGTTATAGTGAAACGCTCCTGCTGGTCTCAGGCAAAGAGAAGCTGTGCGGGGCCCGGTGCTGTTTGGTCAGGGCAGAGGCTGGGGCTGGACCTATAGGTGGATATTATAATTCATGCAGCTTTGCACACTGGTCAGGGATAAGCTCACCTCAAGGTCAGGGAGCTGTGAGTGGAATACTCATTGGGAAGTCTGGGCTTATTTTCACATCTCTGCACATCCTACTCCATCTCCTCGCAAATGAGGAAAGATCCTGCAATGTGTAGCAGTGCCAGTGTGTTAGAGCACTTGCCAAGAATGAAAACTCTGGCAATAGAAACCATATTGCTGTTTCAGTTGTGCTGTTTATCCTTTTCCATTCTGAAAGTGTGGTAAATGGCAAGAATAAACCACAATAACTCATCCTACTGAATGCAACCACTTCTTGTGTTATACTGCTATTTAGTTATTTCAAGCATCTCCTTTTTGCACATTTCTCCAAATGCAAGTGTGGGAGTCTTACATAGTTTTTATTCCATATGTATATTCAAAATATATCACCATGCATATGTAATGCATACTATAATCCCACCAAGACCTTTGTAAGGCATTCTTACCCGTTACACACAAAAAACAAAAAACAAAAAAGAAAATAAATCCTACATGACTGCGCACACACACAAACACACAAACGAAAGGAGATCCCAGGGAACACTGACAAGTGTGCTTACCATAGCCCGAGGTAAAACAGAAAACAGAAACAAAACACAAACAGTCTGCTCTCTAGATTTCCATGACAATAACAAATTGATGGAGTTTACTTCTCATTTATTATTTATATTATTTGATGGGGTTGTAGGCGATCTACATGGGAGAGAAATTCTGGAGAGAATACAGAACATCTTGGATGTCTGGATGAAAGAAGCTGCTTCCTCCAAGGCTTGTTGGATGTATGTTTTCATCTGTCACATTTAAATGTGAATAAGAGATACTTCCTCTTCCTCTCCAGTGCAGCAGCTCTCAACCAGACACACAACACACTAAATCACAGATGTCAGTCAATGGAATGAGAAGTTGTAGCTTACAAATATGTATTTTGTAGCAAATAAATGCAGTATTTTTTATTCCACTTGTTTAATTCAGAAAGATTTTTTTTTTTACAGTTTTATGGTTGAACAAGGTTTTATGTGTTTAATATTCTTCTGCAGGTTACAGGCTTAATATTTTGAATACTACACTGAATGTGTTTCTACTGCCCGGTGTCCTGGAAAAGAAGTAAAGTCCAGAATGCCTCTAATAAAATAAAAATGGCGATACCAGCAGAAATACTTTTTGAAATTAATTTGATGTAACTATAATTTTTGATTTAGTTGATGTGATCCACGTAGATAAACATGACACATTTTTTGTTACATTTGTTACAGTGCAGTATAACATGCCTACTTTCCACAGCCTAAGGATTTAAAATTGATGCACATTGTAGCGCCATACTTTATGGAAATTAAATAACAAAGACTTGGTGCTTGGGGCGTGCTTGTTGTTATGTTGTGAAACGATTTCCCATCTATTTACAAACAGGGAGGAAATCTTTATTTCTAACACATTACAAAAGTGCTTCAGAGGAATATGAAAAGAGAAATAGGAAATAAAAGAGAGAGAAGGAAAAATAGAACCAGATTGACTGTATAACCAAGTCTGCCAACATGCTAATCAGGTAAATTGTTGACACCATCTTAGTTTACCTTGTTAATATTCTGCATGCTGCTACTTAGCACAAGTACAACTGAGGCTGATAAGAATGTAATTAGTTTTGCAGCTATTTGGTCATTAACCAAAGTAAAATATAAATAAAAAAATAATAATATCCAGTTTAATTGATGAATGTTGATACCAGATGAAAGGTCAGGGGAACAAGTGAGTACAATTTATCTTCTGAGGAACATGAATGTTGGTGCCAAATATCAAGGTCAAGGTGATGCTAGAAGAAAAGTCCAAGGATCAACATAGTCATTAGTATTTATCCTCGGGGGACAATGTCTGCACAAATTCCCCTGCAATCCATCAAATAGTTGCAATGTTTCAGTATGAACCAAAGTGGCAGACCTACAGACAGATTTACTGCTAAATTCCACACCGCTGCGATGCAGTCCAGATGTGCTGTGGCCGCAGGAGCTGCCGCAGCCATTCTAGACAATGTCTGTAACCCCACTAGAAGTGCTGTGGTTTGTTTCAGAAGCATCCCAGAAGCGGCTTTTCACTTGATTCAAATGAGAAGGTTGTAGCTGTTCTATTTTTTTTTTTTTTTTAAAGATATTTTTTTGGCCTTTTCAAGCTTTTATTGCACAGAGACAGCTGAGGAGTGACAGGAATGTGGGGAGAGAGAGAGAGAGAGAGAGAGAGAGAGAGAGAGATGGGGAATGACATGCAGCAAAGGACCGTAGGTCAGATTCGAACCCTGGGCCGCTGCGGCAAGGACTGAGCCTTTGTACATGGGGCGGATGCTCTACCAAGTGAGCTAAACGACACCCCCACAGCTGTTCTATTTTTGATAGAAGCAGCCGCTTCAATCAGCACAGAGCAGATCAAGTTGACCATAGAGAATCTGGTAGATTTTCAAAATAAAACACCCTGTGCAAACACCCAAAAGGGAAACTATTTTACTATGTAGCATATTTACTGATGGGGAAAGCACATAAACCAAAAGACCCGATCTGAGTCCAAGATCTGGTGGACAAAAAGCTCTGCCTCTGAAACACTCTTGGCGTGGCGTCTGAAGCTGCGTGGAGAATGGACCAAAACAGTGTCACAACCCCGGGATGAGACAAAGACATTACCTGCTGGTGTCCAGGCATGAAAGATTGTGTGGTGAAAAATCAAGAAGATCAAAGAGTACAAAAAAAAAAATCATGAACAAGCCAAAGAAGTTTATATATGCACTGATTTACTTCACCCTAAATTCCACTGGCTAACACTTCTAGAAATTAGAAGCTAAAATTTGCGTGGATATCATGTACGTGTGTGAGTGTATGTAAGTGTGCTTGTGTTGTGAGTGTGCGGTAGACCACCTGCTGTTCTCATCGCCACCTATTTTGTTTAAGGAAGTAATTTGGCTTTCATCCACTGGTTTAACATCTTGCCCCACTGATCGTTTATAATTCCCCACCTATAGTTTTAAGGTTTTCTCTTTTTCCACCTGAATTCATTCCTTTCAGTCAAACTAGTTATTTAAAAAATTAAATTTTGGGAAATGAATGGGGCAGAATTACGCTTTTCTCAATGTTTTTTGTCTGAATTTGGAATAACAAACTAGATGCATTCCACAGCGTACAAGGCAATACAAGACAGCAAAAGGAAAAAAGAAGCAGCAATTAATTATATAGAGTATCAGTATTTTCTGAAGGATATGTATTTGATTGCTGGTAGCTGAGATGATTAGTGGGAAGTGAAAAGTGAAGGCAGGGAAGATACGTTAAAAAAATAAAAAATAAAATAAAGAAGCAGCAAGTTTGCGTAAGATGATGTTAATGTATGGATGTGGCTTCATGGGCTGTAAATTCTACTGTAATATCCTCTCTTGGTATCAGTTTGAATGATATCTTTGAGCTTTTCTTCTTGTGTGTTTATATGAACAGCCCTCTTTCCAGACATTGGTGGGATGCTTGAAGTGGCCTATATAGGCTACTGTAAGCATATAAAAGAATAGATGATGCATCACAGTGGGATTTGATCTCTGTCTATCTGTGAGGCTGCAGCACTGAGCAGCTGCATTGCCCAGAAGAAACTGCTTTGTACAAACTGATGGAGAGAGGAAAACTAGAATCATCCAAACCCCAAACAACTATCTTCACTGGATATAAGCCTGTATGCAGCAAGTATAATTGTAAGAACATGAAATCACACTCCTCATTCAAGTTATAATTAATAATAATAATAAAAAAAAATCGATCTTTTAATTTAATTTTTGATGGGTTCACACATTGTTCACACATTTTTGAAATATTGGAAAATACAACAATTTAAAAATGCATGCAAAGAAAGAGTCAAACCTTCAATTATGGTAGTGGATGGAAAAGTTAGAGTGCTTTCCCAATCAATTAAGGGTCAGAGCTGCAAAACTACAGCTCCTTTGGGTGAGATTTCTTTCAATTTATGAAACAAGGAGGCGTGTGTGAACATTTTGATGTATTATATGTGTAAAGAGCAAAGACAACGGGGCTAAGAGCAATTTCAAATGTTTTTCCTTGTCTTAAAAACACGGTTTCTTATTCTGTCCGTTACATCACCCACTAATAGACCCATACACCACCAATGTGATGTCTGAAAACATCTGAAAAAAGCAGAAAACCCATACTGTGATGAATTAGAGTGATAAAGCACAAAGGACCGTGATCTGTCTAGAGTCAGAAAGATGTTTCGAGCCGAATGAACATAAACACAAATAACACAGAGGTGAGTCATTAATAGATGAATGACCAAGGGTTTTGGACAACCACTGTGAGGCAAACAAGATTCATCAGTGACAAGATCTTAAAATACATACTGTTTTGATAAAACATTGTTTTTGGGTAGCTTCCATTTCTTCTGACTCCATATGACATGATCCACTCTATTATTTGAACATGATTGACAGTCTAGATGGCCAACACCCATTAGTACTATGTCTCAGCAAAGTCTATGTTGGTCCACTGTGCACTTAACGAAAAAATATTGTGTCATCAAAGGACCATATCTATCAGAGTAGAGAAAAATTTAGTGGATACCACTTGACCTCAGTAGTTGATGACTTTGTTATGAGAGCTGAGACAGAGAGAGAGAGATTAAACAGAATTAGCAGTCTACTGAACAGCAACAGCTCTCACACAGAGAATAATTAGATACAGAGTTCAGATGAGAACATCAGCTGAATCAAAATAATCATCTTAATGCTCATAATCAACATAAAATCTCAGAATCATCATAATAAACATAAAACCGACTCTATATATTAACTCTTATGTACATCACATTAGGCTACATTACTGTTTCGTCGTGCTTGCTTTAAATAGCTAGTATTATACTGAAAAGACTAAACATAAGCTTAAACACAGTAACAAAACATAATTGTTTCATTCTGTTTATTTACACTTAGAAAGGGACTGACAATAAGTGCATTCAGCTATTTGGATAAAACCCCAAAATTGCAAGACTCATCCGAGTACATCAACTTCATCAAATATGCTGAAGAGTTAGCTTTTTTTTTTTCATAGGCCAAAGTCAAAGTGCAGTCTGAAGACAAACAAATGAGTTTCTGTTGTCCTGATGTCAATGAGGAGCTCATTGCACCATTGTGGAGCCAGGAAAGCAAACAGTCAGGATTTTGTTTGTTAACAGTTTGATTGGCACTAGCAGAGCGTAGTGGAAAGGCCGGGGTGTGGAGTTTGACTGTGTCCTGGATGTATAATGAGCCTGAGTCATTCACAGCACTATAGGCAAGTACCAGTGTCTTGAATTGGATTCAAGCGAGAGTGTTAAGGAACGATGTAGTGCGGGATAACGTGGGTAGGTTAAAGACCAGCAACACCTGCATTCTAGATGAGCTGCAGAGATGCAGAAGTCAGGAGTGAGTTGCAGTAGTCTAGACATAACAGAGATAACAAGAGCCTGAACCACAACCTCCTCCACCTTCTTCTGGTTGAGGAACAGACACATCCTCCCGATGTTGTGGAGAATGAATCTGCAGGTTG
Source organism: Argyrosomus regius (assembly GCA_946959425.1). Lineage (NCBI taxonomy): Eukaryota > Metazoa > Chordata > Actinopteri > Sciaenidae > Argyrosomus > Argyrosomus regius. The sequence goes on from OX336882.1 coordinate 23,000,999, forward strand.
TCACCGTGATGTTGACAGCAAAGGACAGCTGTGTCATCCAGTGTCACACCCAGGTTACAGTCAGAGTCAGAGACACCACAGAGTTCTCAATGGTAACGGAAAGGGCATCGACAGGAGATGACTGCTGTGGAAGTGCTGTCGGGGTCGAGCTTCAGGTAATGTGCAGACATCTTCTGTGAGATGTCAGTCGGACATGCCAGAAAATGTATGCAGCCACCTGGATTTCAGACTGGTAAGAAAGCAGAATTAGTTGAGCCAGATATACAGTATTTATAGGATTAGTGAGGAAAGAAAGATCTATACCAGAAATTAAGAATAGATACTGTGACTAGAACTTCCCATCAACCATGCACTGTCCACACTCCATATACCTTGACATGTTAAAGTCTCATATGCAGTTGGTGGTGTACTGCTAATTAAAATAGCTGTGAAGCCACAAACAGGTGAAGGAGTAATGAAGTAATGAGTAAAAGCAGCAGCGTCATTAATCTCCAGTTTTCTCTGAAGAGTTTGCCAAAGGGTTTAGTTCATTAACGTATGACTTGACTTTATTGATAGTTGTTTCTTTGGCATCATTTGTATACAGAATATTGACAGGTCTAACATAGGAGACCTCAGGAGCCACTGATTAATAGAAAGAAAGTGCGGTGACTTTCCTCTTAACTATAATTCTTTTTGCTGATCTAATATTCAATAACCAAACGGTCTCCTGGGCCATAACGATGTCAAGCAATTAATTATTTAACGTTAACACTTGGGATCTAAAAGATATATGGGTCCTCAAGTTCTGACATGCTGCTAGAAGTAGATCTTCATGGACGGACTCTCCTACATTGTGTTCCTACAGTACATTTCTCAAAGCTCATCCATCATTCATGTCATATTGTTCAGACCATAATTATGGAAACAGACATGTTGGTCTCCTATTTGTAAATCCACGTTGAAGATATGAAGAATATCTGACAGCTAAGATATTTCCCCGTTGGTGAAAAGACAAGAAAATTTGTCGACAAACCCGTAGAAAAGCCACAGAAGCTGGTTTTGTAAAAGATAGGGGCATTCTTCAGTCAACCGCATTTCATTATTGTTGTTTTGACTTTATATGAGATGCGGCAAAACCTCAAAGCACAGAGCCTCGTGTGAGCCCTTAGTGAGATGCTTTGATAACGTGTCCAGTGAACGTTGGCGCACTGGCAAGATTGGCAGAGGATTGTCTCCGGCAGCCACAGTGGAGCTGGAACAAGCTGCATCCAACAAACATTCGTGGTAAAAGTTGTTATTTCTAGAAGTCAATTTACAACAAACTGCACAGTTGAGTTGCTTTCATCCACACTTGTTGACATTTTTATTGGAATGGAATTGAATTTTTGCTCTGGCACAGGATGTAATCTCTATTCTTAATTCTGAAGATGAGGCTGTGATTGGTTCAAATGTTTTTACAGACGGCAAAACAGCTACCAATGAACACCAGACCTATTTGAACCTATTGCTGTGAATAAAATCAGATCCTATACTGATACCATAGATAAGAGATGAAACCCTGTTTAGAGCAGTTTCTGAAAATTGTTGCCATCAAACACTTCAGCTACATAACTTTTTCAGTTTGTCACTATGCATTGCCACTGAAAGAAAAATTGGATCCAAGCAAGAATTTTGACATTGTTTTTGCCTTTCGTAAGCGACTCTGTGATTTCATTCCCTCCCACTACAACTATAACTCTGTCATCTGATTACATACTATGTCAGCTCTCTTCAACCTCTAAATTCACAGAGGATAGTATCCCTGGCCTCTTATTCTTTCATCATTCAGTTGTGATTTATATGGTGCAGGATATGCCATAAATACATGTCAAGTACTGAATAGATGAGAAATTCCACTGCAAAGTGAAATGTTGGATTGTACTGCCAGACAACACTTAGATGTAAATGTGAATGGGCTGCAATAAATTATGTGTGTTTATGTGGTACGTGTACAGAGTATGTGCAGAATTGATATGGCTCACACCTGCTCTTCGACATGCAGTAGATCCAGACTACAGGAGAAAATTACCCCTGATGTCCACTAGGGGACAGAATGTCTCCTGCAGAGGTTTACTCTGTTGAACTAGAACTCATCAAGTCTTCTCTCCCTCGTGGTCTCTCTCATGTGACCCTCTCACAGTAAGAACACTCCCAAAAGCCCAAAGGACAGGCTGTTTAGAAAAAAATCACATTAGATATGCATTACGAATCCATACAGGCTGTGATTCGGTTGAAAAAAACCCCAACAACTTTTAATTGCAAGTACAGAGATTCCCATTTTCTGAATGCAGAAAACCAAGCCACTTGTTTTTTCTTTCTTTTCGCTCATTTATGCTTTTGTTGTACTTGTTAAATGTATTCATAACAACAGGAAATAGCTGTATTTCTAATTTTGTGTCGCCATTTCCTTTTACAAGGCTTCAGTTCAAATTCAATTCAAATTCAAGCAGACACAGATAACCACAAAGAGTATGAGGAGAAATTATGCTTTTTTGTTCTCAGCTCTAGTGATGACTTCACATTTACCACTAATACAGAGACAAAGACTCCATCCCATCTGTAGTCTTTGGGCTGACTCTCTGACTGCATAGTAGATTTTTTAATAGGGCGCTCTCCCCTCATTATTGGCTATAGGTATGACTGCAGAAATATTAAGCACACTGTATATATTTTGATATATTTTGGGCAAATAAATGCAACACCACACACATCTTTCTCCTATTTTGATGCATCTGAATACATGTGCCTGCTGCTCTGTTGAATTATACAATATCAAACTAAATGAGTCAGTAACTGATTATAGCCTCCTCTGCCTCAATCAGTGACTTACAGTATGTTTAACAAATCAAATGACAAAATTTGTTGTCCACGCCCTCTTGAATGGCACATTTATTTGTTCCTTGTGTTGTCCCTTGCTTTGTATAAGCGCAAATATACAACACTATTGTTAGGTTTGCTTAGGTTAATCACGGTTTGATAAATACTTAATTGAGATTAGAGAGACATTGTTGTTTGGGTTACAACCATAGACTGTATTAAACGTTGACTTCATATACGTGACGTCACCCGTAGGTTTCTGAAGAGCTGTTGTGAAGCTCAGAGTGGGGTGGCTCTTGACCTGCCTCTCTCTTTGCTAATTCAAAAATGGAGTAAAGACTGGGATCATGGGTGGATCTGAGGTGGGCTGAATGAAGCCTGGTTGCTCAAACAAGGCACCTGTAATGGCAGCCACTTGCTAATCAAAGCAGTCATGCTCTTATTAAGGACCGAGCCAGGGAACCTGGTAAGGTCCTTATTGTATTTGGTCCGTTTATTATTATTTCGTTTCTGCGCTTTGGGGACTGTTTTGGGTGCCTGAACGCGCACATTCCGTGCTTTTTATTTCCCAAATTTGTCAGGGGTGGCGAAAATTGCACGACGACATGCATCACATTCAACTTTGTCATTAGGAAGACCACAAGGTGGCGCTATTTGTAGGCAAATTCCAAGGCCCATAACTCCGCATACTTTGTCGCACATTCATAAACCTTATATCCACGCGTTCGGTGAATGTAGCGAGTCTCACTATAAGGCCACGCCCATTTCCGCCTATAATTATTTTTCGCTAGAGGGCGATATGTGCGACAATGACTTTTCGGGTTTCTCCGTGCACGTTTGTCCGATTTGCACGAAATTTTCAACGTACAATCTGGAGACCGCCCTGACAAAAACACTAATTAAAAGTATGTTAAAATTTTGCAATATGAGCGCGTTATATCATTAGCACTTCCTGTTCATTTCGCGTCAAAACAGGAAGTGGGGTGTTTTGTCACAAAAGTATGCCCGATCACACCAAATTTGGAACAATAGTTTATCATGTCTTCATTGCGCATTCTGCACAATTTTGCACAATTTCAATCCATTGGCACAAGGTGGCGCTCTTTCAAAGTTAAACGCTTATATCTCCACATCGCCACGTGCGATAAAACGTAAATTGGTACGATGCATGCCCATGGCGCTCTGAGGCTCCCCTTATAAGGGCAAAAAATTGCCGCTAGGTGGCGCTATGCTGCCTTGGTGGCTCATTGTTCGGAAACCGTAATAGTTATGAACGTCACATTCACAGGACACGTGTAGACCTGTGCCTGGAGCTCACATACCAAAAATCGCGTTTTCGCGGTTGTAGCGCCCCCTACAGGATTTTTAAGGAACTGCCCCGGAGCCACGTTTGACCGATATGTACGAAACTTGGTAGGCTCATAGAACGTACCAAGGCGCACAAAAAAGCCTCTTGGACCCATGTCCCAAATCCCACAGGAAGTCGGATATTTACATTTTTAATTTTTAATTTTTCGCACTTTTGAGAATTAACTCCTCATAGGGAATTTCGCATCTCCTTCAAACTTGGTCAGTACACTCATAAGGAGGTGCTGAATCTAAATTGTGCTCTACGTGACTCTACGTCGAAGGGCGTGGCCGTGCCGTGGCCTCAAAGTCGGCCATTTTCACCAAATGTCAAACTGTGATGTCATTTTAGGGTTCTATTTTAATTAACTCCTCCTACAGTTTTTATCGGCTCTGCTTCAAATTTGGTCAGTGAACTCATGCCATAGTGCTGAATCTAAATTGTGCTCTGCGTGACTCTACGTCGAAGGCCGTGGTTGTGCCGTGGCCTCAAAGTCGGCCATTTTGACCAAATGTCAAACTGTGATGTCATTTTAGGGTTCTATTTTAATTAACTCCTCCTACAGTTTTTATCAGCTCTGCTTCAAATTTGGTCAGTGAACTCATAACATGGTGCTAAATCAAAAATGTGCTCTGCATGACTGTACGTCAAACGGTATGTCCGTACCGTGGCCTTAAAGTTGCCCACTTTGCACAAATGTCAAACTGTGATGTCATTTTAGGGTTCTATTTGAATTAACTTCTCCTACAGGTTATATCTGATCTGCTTCAAACTTGGTCAGTACACTCATAAGATGATGCTGAATTTAAATTGTGCTCTGTGTGACTGTACGTCGAACAGTGTGTCCGTAGCATGCCCTCAAACTTGGCCCATTTTAATATGGCTCCATATGCTGGCCCAATGCTGGGAATCACGTGCTGGTCTAATAAGTGTCCACCAGATGGTGCCAAATCCCAACAGACCCACACAATATTTAAAGCAATTCCTCTCCTACAAACATACACATTACATAACCACATGCTATCTTTTCATACAAACTTGCACACATTTCAGCTAATCTCACACTTTGCTTTCAGATCCCACAAATTGATACAATATATGTTAGTTTTGTGCATCTGGGTGATAGTGTTATCTGTTACACTTTTTTATAGTGTTCTTTGGATTAGGTATAGTACTGTCATTATAACACGCTCATGTAACGCAACAGGTATACCACATGGATTGTATTTGAACATGAGGTTTAGCTGAACAATCAGATAGTGATGTAGGAGCATTATCATTTGCAGGTGTGGCATTTACTGTACCTGCAGTTACAGCAGAGTTGGAAGGGGTTCAGGCTGAATTTAACCAGTAGGATCATCATGACAAATAAGTGCATTTCGACATGCACACGCCATTCAACATACAGTCACAAATACACAACTTGTAATCAGCAACATTAAATGTCCACCAGTCTTATGAAGTGTCTGAAACTTGTCACAACGTAGAGTGCTCTCACAGCTTCTGGAGATGAGGGCTTGGGAGTGGAGTGACGTGGGCTTTGGACTGGGGTGACGTGAGACTTTCGTGACGTGGTCTGCACGTGTTACGACGGCGCGTGTTACGACGGCGCATGTTACGACGGCGCGTGTCACGACGGCACGTGTTCCGACGACCGGTTCCGGCAGTTGCGCCACGGCCCGAGTTGCGTGGGGGCTCGGTCCGCCTCAACGCTGCTTGCAGCTTTAATTATTATTATTTTTTACAATAATAACAAAGTGGTTTAGGTTTGAGAATGATGTGGTTGTGGTTAAAAGAAATTAGCACCCTTGTGAGTGCGATGTCCAATGTTGCCCATTGTAGATCTAACGGATCACAGTCATAATCCCAACGACCACTTGAGGGCATTGTCACTTGAACGTAAACGTACAGTACTCAATGTCGACAGTCTTCATCATCAGTCTCATGTGAATAATTATTGTCTGTCTGTCAGGAGCAAAAGCCAAAGACATGAAAGATAATGACATGGGAGACGGGTTGTGCAAGACAAACCTTACAATGCGGTTCAATTGAATTAACATGTGGCGGCACCCATTTAAATCATCAGCAGCTGAGAGTGTGTTTTGTAGTGGTTTGTGCATGAAATTGTGCTATAATTTCTTCCTGCTCAGACCACCTGTTTCAGAGAAACATTTCTGTTTCAAAAGAACATTTGTCACGGTTTAATTTGTTGGAGACACACAGACATCACTGAATATATTTTCAACAATTTCAAAGAGTTTGGGTGTTTTCCGTGTCTTGCAGTTCAAGCCCTCCCTCATCTGGTTATAACTGCTCAGTAAGCCTGTTGCTAATTCCTTCATCAGGCCTCATGTTCCCCTGCCTCACCTGTTGCCTGTTGTCTCATTATCCACTGTGTATTTAAACCCCTGTCTTAGCTGTCACTGTGGTTGTTTTTGGATGTCTGTTGCCTTGACAGAAATTTCCGGTTAAAGTATTTTGCCTGTTCGCTTCATCCTCAGTCTGTTGCCAGGTGTCTACATTTGGGTCTTGTAACTCCAACCGTGACATGAATTCACTGTATTGTTCTGATTGATTTTATTAATTAGGCTGTTGAATAACAAAATATATTTGATTCAATGAGTCTCCTGAAGAGGAGAGATAGATTTATTAATTAATTATACTGAAGGTAACATAATTATCATTATTTTTTGGATTACCTGTTGCCATTCAAGTCTTTATTAGCGTTTATCTGCCTTTATTACATGAATCTGACTGCACTTATGTCTGCGCTTTTCTGTTCCCTGCACTTAATGTCTCTTATTGCACTATAATTATATGCTTATTCATGTGGCAGCCTTTATTTTCCAAGAAAAGATTCCCTTGGGTCAAATGAAGTAATGTTGAATCTTGAGAAACAACTGACAAGGGTAATGAATAATAATGTGTTCAAAATTAATTGTATTAATGTGAACATTAATATTGCATTTTTATTTAGCATATTCAAACCCGTTGCGAATTGTAAACAGTATATCCCATATCCTATTATACTGTGTATGATATACACAAGGTAGCACTTAGTGCCAGCATGTCTGTTTAGTGTTTGGCTTGGTAACTCTGACAATATGCAGTGCCAGCATGGAGTTGTGATGTCCAAATGTACAGGTGGCCAACTACAAGAATCTATATTGACTATGTCTCCTTGTAAACAGATGAATTAAAGAACATTAGCCAGGATATTTGGAGTATTAATATCCAATAAACATGTTGAACAATGTGGAAAATCTTTAATGGGCTTTTTACTTCTCTATAAAAATCTTTCTTAAGACGCTCAGACATAAAGGGATAAATCAACAAATTGTATGCTCTGCTTTTAGGCAAAAACATTTTATGTAGCCACAGTTATGCTAAAGCTAAATACAATATTATTTTTATTTTGTTTTGTGACACTTTACCTGATGGCATTTGTAGTTTCTGGACTGCTTACGTTGCATCACAGGGAGATGACCAAACATTGCCATATGTGCAGCTTTGATGTGAATGTTCACTTGGTTGGTGTGTGTGTGTGTGTGTGTGTGTGTGTGTGGGCCGCATTTACAAGCTTCTATTTCTGTCTCCCTCTACATACATCTCACTTTCTGTGTGACTCTCACTCTGTAAACTGTGTAGAGCTTGTCAGAGGGGAAGCAGGGATTAGGGAGGCTTTAGCATCAAATCTGACAAAGGTAATACCAGTAATTAACATTCACTAGAAGAGAGTGAAAAGATGGACATATTCAGTTTGACAGTAGGTCTATAAACCAAGTTGTCATGTACAATGCTACCAATGCGTTGAGAAAAACACAGTCTTTTTGATTACATCTCATGTTTTTTTCACAACGTGAAACAATTTAAGAAGTGTTATAATTCATGCTTAACCCAATTTATGCAACAAAGGTGTGGACTTTGACTGATATTTTCATTACTAGAAACATTACAGGCAATGGCTAATTTAGAGAGATTATAAAATCCTTGCAAAGCAGGAGAGTAATCAAAATGAATTTCATATTTAACCAAATGAGTTACGCCATTAGTCTTCATTATTGTCTCATTTTGTTACATTACCTGAAAACAATTACAGGAATGGATAGAACTCGTCTGGCATTTTCATACAAGCAAAACTTGCCTGTGTGAGTTAGGTAGAAATAAAATGTAGAGATTGATAAAAGAACTGTGATTTGTTTGACATGTACACTAATGAAAAACAGAGGGAAGGAATTAGCAAGGTGAATTATAGAATGTGACCTGCAAGTTCTCCATATTTTTTTTTGCATCAAATGAAATCTAGTGTGCGTTTCAAAGCCTTAATGGCACAATTACAGCTAAATGTACAGCCAAACCCCTCATTTGTTAATCCTGTGTCGTGTGATTCAACAACACCACTTTGATTTTCAAGGCCACATTTCCGGGGCCATTTATGTTGATTTGTCGCACAAGTGCTGCAATTAAGGGACGCCCTTCATTGGCAGGTTGACTTACATCCACTTAACTGCAGTATCTGCTCTTCTGTCGCCCCTCTGTTGCTTTAGATTTGTCAAAGCAAGGCCATCAGTGCCAGTGAGAAGGAAAGGGATGAGGGAACAAGACCTGTGAATTAAGGGTGTAATCATCAATATCCAGGAGCACTGCCTCACCCTGAGCTGCACAGCTATAGTGCCTTCTGTCTATTGAATTTTATTTGTACAGCAAGCCATTGTTCCCCAGGTGAACACCTTCATGTTTTTTTTTCTGACCAACAGCGACATGAAATAGCACCTCTCTGGTTGTACATTGACAAACACAGTTCATGCTCATGTAGAGTAGGCGTTTTCATTTAAAGCCTGAATGTGTTAGATGAAAGCAGTCTTTCTAACCCACAGAAGTTAACATATTGCCTGTTATCTCAACGTGTTTGACTAAAGGCAAGCTAAAAGGATGAAAAATATAGGAAGGGGAGTGAGGTGAGAGGGTAAAACATCACACTTCTTAAAATAGTAAGATACATGCAGAGAAAAATAATCAAACCTGCTGCTTAATTATAGAACAGATATTATTTCAGCTTGCGTAAACAATATTAAATAAATAAATAAATAAATTAAGATCATAGTCTAAGTCTAGGTGGTGTCTATGTAAATACCTCTGTACTGCTGTTTAACATTTCCCTTACTAATGCAACACTGAAAGCCTCGTCAGCCCCCGTTGGGCAGTCTGCTGAGGTCAGCATCCACAACACGACAGGTCCTGCTGCCTATCTCCTTTTGGGGCACAGCATTATCATATAAACTTTGTTAATGACCTTGTCATTTACACAACTTAATTACCAGAGCTGTGTCCCCTGAACATCTTCCCATATGAATTATACATCAGGAAGGTGGTTTCAAACGAGGCACTGGAGTGGGTTTGGTAAAGGTATGCCAGCTCAATGCTTCAATGTGACAATGTCTCATGTGTCTACCATGTAAGGAAATAAATAAATAGCCAGTTTGGAACAATCATTTTAGAAAGGTATAGTTTTGGATGAAGAGAAAACATCCAAGTCATTTTTAGTAAAAGTTTGCAAAAGGACTGGAGGGGGAAAAAAAGTTGCTGCTGTAGTTGCATAATTTTCTTGGCAGATTGGTCAACCCGATTTGGATTATTAAAGTATTTGTCGTACTCTGTGTTTATATGGTGGGATGTACAAAGTTAGATTAGTGAGAAAAGTGAGATGCTGCATGCATCTGGAAATTGACCAGGTTTGCTAAGGTGAGAAAACATTTTGAACCTCTCTCTCTCAGGTTCTTTTATTTTACTCCTCACAAAACTACCTTCCTAAAACACTATAAATACCCTTTGAGGTGTATTTGTACACATTTGTGCAATTCACTTGATTGCAGGCTTTTAACACAGCCTTTTGGGTGTTACTGTTCAGAAACAAATACCCTGCAATAGAAGAGTCGGCTGACAAATTCTGTCAAATAATAGTCAGCTATAAAACAGTTAGCGAGCATAGCGTGCAAAGCATGTGATATCAGTGAGTGCTGTAACAGTCTTAAACCCAAGGTCTAATGTTTGTGTTTGAATAATGAAATGGCCTGATTTAATGGTTTAAAGTAATGAGGAAAAAAAAAAAGCTGGAGTCAATATGTTCTTTTAATGAGCTATTACTAAACAGTAATCCCTGGGAAGAATTAAAAGGTTCTGTGTTTTATTCAGTAATCACAAGGGCTGTTAATATGCTGCAGAGATGCCCACTGTCATCCTTCATCACACATACCTTAGCTATTCTTCTATTAGATTTTTTTCTACACCTGCAGGGACATTTTTCACTCATCCATTTGTTCTGCTCAAAAACTCCTACTCAACACCTCTCTACACGGCTATTGTCTGCTTTCTGTGTCCTCATCCTTTATATTGTCTGTTTAAAGCTATTGTTGTTGCAGCACTGCTCCTGCCTTTGGATACCGGGAGCTTACTGTGCTTTTCACAGTAATCATACCAAAAATATATAAATAACTTCAACTTTACTTAGAGATACACTGCAAGAAAAAGCCCATATGGTGGTCAGTTTTTTTTTTTTTTGGCCGTACTCCACACATGGGAATGAAGCACAGTTGTAAATCTGTGTCATAAAGCTTAGATGCCAGCAGCTGAGGTGACTCAGTAAACAATACAGTATGTCTCTCTGTGCATTATATACACTCACAATATGCCCAGTATAGCCTCGAGTTCATAGCAGAGCGTGGTAATGACATTCATGTTGCAGCAGAGACTGGCTTGATTGGATATGCATCTCCTGCTGTCTAGTATTCACACCTCAAAACAGAATCTGTTGACCTACTAGAGAACATTAGGTCTTAATGCTGGCTTCAACCCTAAATTTGCACATTACTAAATTGTTTTCATAATTATGCTGTGGTGACAAATGTAAGTGCTGCCTGGATTATGTTCAATGATGCTTCTTTGACTGACTGGAGCCACGAGGCATTGGTTGACGTGGATGGTGGGCGGATAAAGTGCAAGACTGTGACACTAGAGTCCTGGGTTCAGTTTAGACAACAAAACTTTGGTTAAAGTTAGGGAAAGATTGTGTTTTTGATGTTTGAACAAAATCTTTAGGAACAGAAACCATGATCTTTCCATAACCTTAACCAAGTGCTGCCAGTGTCTTGCAAGATTACCTAAATTGACATAAAATAAATACATTGTCAGTAAATATTTACTGATGTGTTCAGTATTAACATTTCTGGGACTTGCCAGATATGTTAATTAACAAGATTTCCTCATTATGTTCAAGGAAAAAGTAATTTAGCCTGCATTACATTTCCCTCAAAACATATTTGCTGTTGCAAATTAGTTGTATATGAACTTGATTCCTCAGAGACGGGGCTGAATGCTGAGTGTGACAGCTTTTAAAATAAAAGACAATGAAGATTCAGATATGTTTTGTTGTTGTGGATTTCCCTGTGTGTGGGGGAAAGGAAGCAAAAAAGCCCAAAAAGTCTTTTCTTGTCTGCGGGAGCAGCCAGAAGCTTACAGCACTGTAGTTGTAGAAGTAGTAGTTCTGTCGCATAGATGCAGAAACACATCATTATAGCAATGTGAATAACAATGTGTAACCATGACAATGTGACAACAACAGCTCATGGCTCAGGAACACAGTTAATGAAGATATATATGCATATATATACTGTATAGCGGTGAAGAAGTTTTTCACCATTCCTCACATTTAATTTAGTAAACATTCCCTGTCTTCCCGGTCAGTTAGGTTCAGTACTTTATTTTCATAAAATAAATATAATAATATTAGAATTTCAGTTTTTATTTATTTCATCACTTTTTGGTAGCATTGCCTTTAAATTGTTCTTCTTGGGTCAAAAGTTTCAGGAAACCTTCAACAAGCTTCTTACAATAAAATGTTTTTTGGCCCTTTCCTCTCGACAGAACTGGTTTAAGTGAGTCAAGTTTGTAGGCCTCATTGCTCACACACAAACTTTTTCAGACTGCCAATGTCCTGACTTTGTTGTCATTTTGCCACAACTTTGGAAGTATGCTGGGGGTCATCCTCTGTTTAGAAAAACCCATTTGCGACTATGGTTTAACTTATTGGCTGATGTCTTGAGATATTGCTTCAATATACCCACATAATTTTCCTTTCTCATGATGCCTTCTTTTTTGTAACGTGCACTAGCCCCTCCTGCAGCAAAGCACCCCCAACAACATTACCATGTGCCCTGTCCCTCTTTTTCCTCCAAACATAAGGAAATGCCATCAACGATGGTGATATGGCCAAACAACAAGATTTTTATATCATTAGACCAGAGGACATTTTTCCAAATATGAAGATCTTTGTCCCCACGTACAGTTGCAAACCCTGTCTAGCTATGGCAGTTTTGGAGCCGTAGCTGCTGAGTGGCCTTTCAGGACTCGTTTTACTGCGGATCTTGTACCATTTACCTCCTGCATCTTCATCTGGTCCTATGCTGTTTTGGAATTGATTTACAATTTTCCTATGCGGTATGATGGCGCCATAGTCCCATGGTGTTTATACTTGCATAATGTTGTTGAACTTGTTACTTTCAGACATAAGTTAAGTTTAAGTTGAAACTTTATTAATAATGTTGTACACACAAAATTATTCCTCCGCGTTTATCCCATCCAGCTGGCACTTGTCGGAACACACATGCACATGGACAGGAACACACACATAGACAGATGCCATATACACATATATACTGGAGGGGTGCGCATCAATTCACAGCGCCCGGGGAGCAGATGTTGGGGGGTACGGTGCCTTGCTCAAGAGCACCTCGGCCATGGCAAGGAGATGGACTGCCACCCCACCAGCTGTCAGTTCACCTTCCAATTTTTTCAAGCAGCGAGAGCAGGGATCGAATCGCCAACCTTTGGGTTATTGGACTACCGACTCTACCACTGAGCCACGGCCGCCCGTGACATGTGGAAACTGCTCCCAAGGATGAAGACAGAGGTCTAGTTCATCCTTGGGAGCATTGTTTTTCTGATGTCTGATTTTTTCCCCCCATGATATCAAACAAAACCCTTGAAATACATCCACAGGTACACCTTTAATTGACTCAAATTACGTTATTTAGATACTACTAAAGCCATGGCATAATTTTCTGGACTTTCCAAGCTGTTTAAACTCACAGTCTTAGCATATAGTGCTTTATAATAGTCTGCAAGCAATTATTTCTGTCATGCACAAAAATTTCCTAACCAACTTGCCAAAAATAATTTATTCACATGAAATCTCTGAATTGGTTAAAAAATGAGCAATAATTTGAAGGACTTGTTGGAAGAAGTCAGGTAGCCTTTCGTTTACTGTAGCCTCACCTACAAATTGAACAGTGTGAATGAATGAATAACTAAACAGGCAGACAGACAAACAAACAACATGCAGGTGAAATCATTGTTTGCATATCAGTGTTAGCTGCAGTAAACTCATCATAATTCCACGAATGTAAAACCCTTTAAACATGTCTGAGGGAATTTGACAGTGCTCCTGTGGGTTTGAATGAAAGGTTGACTATTCACCAGACACATAGACCTTACTGGTGAAAAGGTCATTCCACTCTAAATAGTCAATGTTGCTGGAGCCATTCCCATGATAGTACCGCTGATAACTCTCTAAAATGAAATCTATCTGTGCCTGTGATGCATTGCTGTTTCACTGCCATTGGCGTTAATTCATTACAGAAGAACCAGGCAGAGATTACAGCTTTGTATTCCTTGACAATGTCACGCAGGCCTGCGCCATCCAGATAATTATGAGACGAGAGCTGCGGCCTCAGAATGAGAAAGCTCTCTGAGCTCATCTCATTCTTCTGAATGGGCCACTGTCAGATACTGACAATGAGTGACCTTGTGCTTGGAAAATCGCACTGAATTAACTATAGAGCAGATATCACTTATACACCCTGGCTGCATTCCTCTTGAGGGGCCTAGAGTCATCTTTCAAAAATGAATCAACTCAACTGCCTAAATTACGTCCCCCTCCTGTCACACAACAGAGACATGCTAATTTTTTTTTTTACACTATGCTTTGGCTGCTAGAAGCTAAAATGGATGTGATGATCATCAATGTGGATAATTGAATCCTATACTGTGGAACTTAATAGTTATTCATTAGATGATAGTTTTTAAGTTCTGATAACTGAGATTTGATATGTCTTTACAAGATCAGCCTTATTCGTGCTGCCATCTCTGGATTCATTAAATATGCAACATATTTCTAATGTTTTTGTTTGTAGTTTGAAGTGTTGTTGCCTGTGAATCAGGAAAAACAACAATACTAAAAAACAGCAGTACTCTTGTTGAATATCAATAAGTTAGAGAAATAAAACCCTGCCAGAGTTCTCATAACTCTAACCTTCCTGTCAAACATCAGCGTGGGTGTAATCAGCACTTATCTTCTGAGATTTAGTTACTCTCCTAAATGATTTCATTTGTCTGTGAAACCAGCTCTGTAACCATATTAAATAAAAGGAAAAGCTAACTGTCTGTTATCAGTTTGTATAATAACAGGCTATGTATATTCTGTAAAATCTCATCTGGATATGTTTACACAGATTAAATGTACAAGAATAAAATAAAAACACCACATTTAATCTAGTTTTCTTTACTTGTGAGTGACAAAGGACCAGTGTATGGGATTTTGTGGCATCACACGGTATAGTTGCTGAATTAAAACCCCTCGCCTCACCTCCTCCTTCTTAGCATGAAGCAGAATCTACGATGGCCAGAAATGGACGAAAAATGCGAAAGGCCTAGAGCCACTGTTTTGATGATATTGGTATTATTATCTCTGCCAGGGGTAAGCCTGGAGGGGATCATGCATTTGGTTGTGTGTGCATGTGGCTGTGTGTGTATTTTTATTTGACTGCTGACTCCTCTTCACGCCTCTTAACTGGCCAGTAGGGGTTGCAAACTGCAGTGTGGCGGTTTCTTCTGCATATTCTTTTGTTGGCATTTTCACACTGGTGTTTTGGAATTGCTCCTGTACAGATTTGCACACTAAAGTAAGACACTTGTGGTTTGTATCATTCAATCAAACATTACAAGAGTGGTTGTTTAAAAAGCCAGCAGCTGACTTATCACTTATGGTAGCAATACACTGGGCAACATTTTGGCTGACATGACAGGGCAATATCATGGCAACCCATGGTGCTGGGAAATAAAGCCAATGCAGAAGTGCTAAAAACTGTAATTCCTCGAGCGGCCTCCTGAGACAGGCTGCAAAATTGAATCAATCTCCAGAAGTGCCCATATTAAAATAACCAGTTTCACTGCAGAAATAAACATGTTTACAGCCTGGTTCAGACAACTGTTTTCGTCTCTATAGATAATTTCCCATCCATGACAACTGTGAGGGGGGTGAATTTTTTTTAAACTCACCAGTTCATGATATTACGGCTTGGCGTTGCGCATAATTAACAGCATGACCGCTTAATTAACAGGTAGGTGCCATTACATATGGCTTATTCGAGCACCCAGGTGTCATTTGGCCCGTCTCAGGTCCGATGCGGAAGAAGCAGTACATCCAACATGGTGGAGTCCAGCGTTGCATATTATTGGCTTCAAAACAGCGCTTCGGAAACCTACGGGTGACGTCACTCAGGCTCTGTCTATTCTTTCCACTGTCATTGGTGCCAACGCGATTCAACGTCTGACTGCCTTCATACATTTTCACTACCTTTAAAAAGGTTGGGTACCATGCACTGTACTAAAAGGGGTACTAGTATCTAATCATGTTAGATCAATCTGTTGCAATTTTGGCACGTTGAGAGTGGGCTGTGTAGTGAATTCAGATTCATTTTGAGTCTATTGTGAAGGAGTTAGGATTTGCCCCCATTAAGCCTATCTACTCTGGTGATGCCTTGATAACTGATAATTGAATGACTGATTAACCTGCATATTGTCTCACCTTCATCCCACTACTTAGATGTCTCCACTCACAAGCCACCTTGATGGAGATCTGTGGCCAGTGTGCACTCTGAAGGGAACATTTTCTACCAAAAGCAGAGGCTGTATACCACTAGGGATATTTTGTGAAATGCATTTGGGTGAAGTGACACAAATCCTGCAACACCAGATTGTTACTTTTATTCTCTATAGCTGTCTGTCACCTGTCTGATCCACTTTGCACTAACTGGTTACACACAGAGTTATTTCTTGCCCAGACACACCGGGAAAAAAAATCCATAACAACAACTTCATTGTTTCTTCCGCTCCTTGTTGTGCAATTAGTGCCGTCCACCTTCCTCTCGCTGGCTGTGCACCCTCGCATTGTATGTGTGGTTGATTGAAACTGTTGACTGAAACCTGCATGCCCTCTCAGTCTTTCGGTACAAATTGAGATGTTATTACTGCTCAATTGAACACTTAATAAGAGCTGTGGTCATTCATTTGTTCATTCATTTGTTTATTTGTTTGTTCAGTTGTGTGTGTGATATTTTTGAAGGTCTCTCAGTTAGTGAAGAAACTATGCTACTCTGCACACTGGCAGATTTGAATAGCATTACTTCAAATTGTTTTTGTGGCACATCGTTTCATTAAGGTGTAGGTTAAGTTTAAACCACTTACATAAAAAAAGACTTAGGCATTGCCTCAAACTTAAGAAACCAATCAGGAACTGCCAAGTGCGGAAAAAACTGGAGACACATGACAACCGAATACTGTACAGTTTGGAAATGTAACATGGAAGTCAATTTTTTCTGAGTACACTCTTCCTTTCTAATGTAGATACACTTGTGTATGCTCAAAATACCAGGTGTGTGTAGGTGCCAATCAGTTTTATGTTGATGGAGCGAAGTAACAGCTCCTTCATAGCGCTGCCAGTTTTATTTAGGCAGAAATTTATCAACTCTAAATATGTAATTTTTCAGTATTTTAATGAGATCTTGGTAAGACACATGACCAATATGAGCTGAAACATTACAATCTTCACAAGAAAGAATTCAAAGGCAGTTATACCTCAGTGTAATTTAGTAGTAATTCTCTGGCTCAACAGCAACAGATGATTTTTCAAGCTAGACTTAACTGACTAAACAGTAGCCAGAGCTGAGAGTCAAAAGAGAACGAGCTGCATCTGCATCTCCAGTGAATGTTTTTTTTTTTTTTTTCCATCTTGGAAAGGCAATGCAGATGTTCATTCAAAATGTTGGCTCAGAGACAGTCTCTTTGTAGCCAGATTGCCTTCCTCTCAGCAATTAAACTTTCTTTCTTGGATTTTTACTGTTCCTAATTGAGCTTTGGTGCCTGTTGCTCATGAGGAACACCTAGTTTCTTTTTTTAAATGAAACAGACAAACAGAAAACTGGCCTTGCTGCCTCTGATGCACATCATTTTCTGATGCGCTGACATGCTAAACCTGACATGATAAATCAGAAATTGTAATCTTAGAAAGCTAACATGCTAAATATCGGCCTGCCTGTTACCTTGCTAATTTTGCCTTTCAGATCGAAGTACAGTTGAGTCTAAGTGCTCCTGAAGGTGACACAGTACAGCTTGCACTCTGGTTAATTTGGGCTGAGCCAGACAAATTATAAATCGATGGCAATGTCTTACCTCAGACGTCACCCTCACGTCAATGTTTGCAAAGTTATCCCTTCATTTTTTCCATCCAGTCAGAAATTCTGTTCTTGTGTAACAAGCACTGCAGCTGTCATTTTGATGACGAGAAATTAAGCCTTATTCCTCTCATATTCTTAAAATGCAGGTATGTTTGGCCTTCCTGTTTTAATGCACTCCCCCCTTGTGAATTAGATACTTATTCAGTTGTCTGCTTTGTTGGTTTCAAGGTAATGATCTGAGTGTCTTTCCTAAGATGAAAAGTAGATTGCAGCTGTGTACCCACTTGAGACCAAATCATCTCATCAGGTATCATGCATTGAGATTCAACAGGTAGGCAGCAGTCTCACATCGCTCACTTCCTGTCATCTCTGCATCTCTGGCCCATCCACCCCCAGCTCTTCTGTCTGGCATGGTAATACATATCACTGCCAGGAGCACACTCCTACACTTGAGATGAAAACATCTAATCAGATATCATGTGTGACACCTCGATCCAAAAGTTCAGCATCCTCAGACTCATTCAACGGACATGGAACAGCTTTACAATATAGGGTTTAGTTAAAAGCACCGTTCACACACTTTGGGGACTGTAATCAAATGTCACCTGCTTTCAACAGGCAAAGAAATTCATCCAATTCTGACATTGCACCAACACCGCCCCCACACCTCTCCTCTCACTCTCTTGTTCCTGAGAGACAGAAGTCAGATAATCAGTGAGCATTAGCTGTATTACAGCCATTGTAATTCAAATTGGATTTACAGGATTGCTAAAATGACAAGACGCAATGAAGCCTGAGCTTATGGCAGCTTAGACTGCTGTTTCTCGACTCTTTGACCATTCCTGTTTCATTATATTTCACACACACAAACACACACGCACTGAGGATTTCTGCTCAACTGACACCCAATACACTCGAGACATGTTAAATTACAGTACTGAAAATACGCTGCTTTAAAATAATCCTCAGGTATGGTTAAGTATGTTGCATGAATTTACAGTATGAAGCAGTGAATTATAAAATTGCCCATTTCCACCAAGGAGACAGCAAGATATGATTACATCTATAATTTCACTCTCATTTTTCCCAACAGAACACTCAACAAAAATTAGTTTTAGCAATGCAATGATTCCACAGACCCAAGCCGATAAATAACAAACAAACAAATTAATTAACAGATAAATAAATGAATAGCTTGAATTCCCCTCTGGAAACAGGATCAAACTATGTTAATCAGGCTGTTCAGTGAAATAACAAATCAGAATTGCACCCTGGATATAAGAGTGAAATTATATCTGTAGTCTATTTACGTGTTAATTTAGATCCCAAATACCAAAATAGGCTAGATATGTCCGCTCAATGAGACAAATGTGAACATGGTTTATATGGCTATTCACACCTGGGCACCATGGAACAGGTAAACGTTACGTTAAAAAATTGCACGCAATGGAATTCATATAACCCCTCGCTTTCTCACTTTCTAATTTTTTTGGCAGTTGATGCGCAATTAAGTAGTATATTTTTGTCAAAGCACTGCTGCTAAACAGCTAGACATGTTTAATTTGAAGGGTTAACACACACATTCAAATTAAAATAATAAAAAAAAAAATCTAATGTCTTTTCAAGATATTAACAAAGAACTGTTAACATTGAGGGAAAAATGGCTTTAGCTTGATCAAAAAGTAAGTACAGAAATTTAGGCCAAAGGGAATCAATCTGGGAGGGAGTCGTTTTTTAGCACTCTGCTCTTTATTTTTACTCTTGTCAGAAGAGTACATATCTCTAGTGCATTAATATTCAGCATCAATAAGTGAACACACAAGTCTTCTAGCTTGTTATCAAAGTCAATTACTAGGTTCAAGATGTCAGCGTGCTTTCTGTAAACTAAGACTTCAAGATGTTCAATGCATTTGAGCACTGAGGGGATTTCATAAAGCCAAGGCCAAGCAAAGAGTTCTTGTCTGAATGAAAAATGGGAATGCTTTGTGTTTGTCCCTAGGCTTGTGTACCAATAACTTCAAAACATGAGAGATATGGTAAATATAGCTGCTCCCCAAACTGCCTCTTTGGAGTAACCAAAGAGGAAAAACCACAATGAAACACAGGAGCAAACACTCCGTGAGATGTTTTATTCATTCATTAAAGCCATCAGCAACTTAGTATTGAGACAACATCAAAGATGGATATAAACATACAATATATGAAACAGAATATAAACAAATAGCATTTGGTGCTAGCCCGGTAGACTTCACAAATGTGTCTGCCCATCAAGTAAATCTGGATTCTGTGCTGTGAATGACATATTTTTCTTTCTATCTTTCTTTTAAAACCGTCAGTCACCCCTGGCAAAACTGCAGGCGTCAACCTCAGTTGCCGTGAACACAGCGTTGTTGGAATCACACCCTACTGTGGCTGCAAATATTACACCAGGTTTCTCACCCCCAGTTTTGCAACTACATGCTGCTTTTGCTTTGATGTTTTGCATTAACAGCACTTGTTTCCTGAATAAGAAACACCTAATGCTTTCACATGAATACAAATAAAACATGGCACATACTGTACGTCCTTCCAGTTTAATATTAATCACAGTGTTGCTTCTGCAGAGGGTGATTATTTTAAAACCTGGAAATTCCTCATGCTGTTGAGGTGAATCTTAAAATTGAAAAATGACACTTTGACAGCATGTCTGTCTTATTGATTTAGCACACTGTGCCGTACTGAGGTCAGACCTGCATTGACCTCTCTGTGTAATATTTACACATGAACGTACACTGCCGTTCAAAAGCTTGATTCAGTACAGTCAGATGGCAGAGGACCACTCTGCTTTGGAATAGTCTTTCATGCAGTTTCAGGTTGTTGAAATAATAATAATATCTCATACATGGAGAACAAAATGCTGTACAATAGTTATAAAAAACTATACCATTCAACCGTATATAATTAGTGGACAAAGCTTCCGGATCTGTGAAGCCAACGTGAAAATCTTAAACCTTCATTCTTTCTGAAGACCAGCAGGACACATCTCCATTGGGTGCAATAAAAAGGTCTGAGTATATGGAGTCTTATGGGAAAATAACCCTATTTCCTCAATGGATTTATCACCTCAGTGAAGTATCCCCATGAGTTAATGGTCTCAATTGCTAATTTCTGTTTCTTTCATACAGCAGGATGTTCATTTAGAGTTAAATAGAAAATAATGTAGGGTACATTTTAAGGCGTGTCAACTTGTGATTGACAATTCCATCCAGCGCAACACAGCAGGCTCACAAAACTCAGAATCTTGACTGATGTTCAGCACTGCCTAGTTTTACAGTTTGATCTGTTACTGCATTGCAAATGTCTCACCTCAAATGTTTTTGGGAAAATACTTTTGTCCAAATATGGTCATTTCTGGCTCCGAAAAACCAAGATGCCAACTACCATGAGGCTTCAAAATGGTTGTGTACAATCCACTGGGTGACGTATGTTTAGACTTGCACTAGACTGACAATTGAAAAGACAGAAGTAAAGAAACTGGAAGCTTAGCAACAAAATCTGTGCAGATTCAAATAGAAAAAAGGTTCCTGCTTCGGTGTCAAGTGCAGTTATGACTTTAACAAACTGGAATTAAGTTGCCTGTTTGTTTAGCAAAGCTATTCTTAAAACTTCAAGCACCATTGAAAGTGGATCACAGAATCTCAGCTGAACATACTGTGGACAGACAGACACATCAGTCTAAACCTGTAACATCTAACCAGTGAGTAGACTGCAGAGGTCCCAAAATATTTAGAGCCCAATAGGAAACACTGATGTGGTTAATAATGATCTAGGGTCACACTTTTCAGGGCTGGAAAACAATTTCAAAATCAAAGGGTGTTGTATTAATTTTGTATTAATTTCTGAATTAAATAGCCACTATTGAAGGAAAGAAGAAAAACATAAATATAACAGGTGTTTCCAAACTTCTGAACAGCTGTGCAGCTTCATATACAGGGGAAGTGTTTAAAAGGTTAAAAACTAGAATTAGAACTACGGAGCAATGCTTTCAAGAGTGGAGTTTTGTTTTGTGTCATGCGCACTCAGGCAGGTGACACACATACATATTCCTGCTGGTGGTTTTGCGCTATTCCGCTGATGGACTGTTGGTAGCAGCAATGTGCAAAGAAATGTATCAGCGTGCCAAGAAAGGCAAAGAAAAAGAACTCTGCAAGCTAGCAAAAATATGTATGTAAACAACACTTGATTTAATATATTAAAATAATCAGCTTTGCAAGTGTTGTCAGTGTTTGTCAGGCCTATGGGATACACGTGATGCACTTTGATGAGAAACATTACATAACTTTGTTTGTTTCTTCGAAAGCTCCACAGGGTACCTTTAATTAAGTCCTGTGAGTGCTTCATGGCAGGTGACAGAAGGCCATACATCAAACCTGTTAAAACACATCACATAAACCTGAGCTTGGTATATATGCTGTAACAATGAGACAGTGAACAGCAGCTCCTTGACTTTATAATAAAAGAGAGAATTCATTATTCAAGCCTGATGAGCGGCACTGTGGTACTGAAGAGCGTACCACTTTTAAAACCACCACAAATAATTGCATAACGTAAGAAGTTGCATGTGTGCTGTGCAGAAGGTTAATTGGATAACAATGGCAATGTGTTATGGATGCTCGGTCACTTGTCATAACGCCAATAAATGGAAAAAGGGAACCGGTGCCATATAACTGCACATCTACACACAATAAAAAGCCAAGCAGACCCCAATATAAGTTATACGGCATCACTCTTAGAAGTGATTACTGTATAATGTACAGTGTATTTTTTATGCAAACTGTATGCATACAGTAATATTATATAGCCACACGTAAAAGTGCAGTTGATGTGTTTGTGTGGGTGGTTTCAAAGTGCCTCTGCTCTTCATCTGTATCATTGACATTAACATTAGGCTTTATGCACTTTTTGGCTTTCAGTGTGTGGTAAAGGAAGAGAGCTTTAGGGTACGTAGGTTAATTTAGTTTCCTTACAAAATGCGAGCGCCTTAGTCTTTAACATTTAATCCAAAGGGAGGTATTTTTCAAGAAGCCAAAAGGGTGTGTGAAGGGTAATAAATCCCCAGCTCGACTCTCCAGAGCCTTGCAGAGGTTTCAACACATGCTAAAAACCTGGGCCCTGGGCTATATTGTGAGAGAAATAGTGGGTATACTGCTCACCTGAATAATGCACAAGGTTAAAAGGTCATGATGGAATTTCCATTTCTATAAAATTTAAGAGAGAGGCAAGGTGGGAAAGAGGTCCAATGCAATTACTTTCATTCATAACACTACGGAACCATGCTAATTACTTGATGTATTAATAACTGCCCTTGCTGCTGTAACTCAGGGCCTCCATTGCTTTTCCATCTTTAAAATTCAACCCATTAAAAAATGTGATGAATTACTTGAGTTGTTTTTCTACCTGGACAAACCACCCTCAGTGGGAATCGTGGTATTTCAAACTTGAAAATTAAATTGATAGCACCTCATTCAGGCCAGTAGCGATGCAAGCGTTTCCTCCTCCACGACACACAATGCTTCAGTTTCGTGATTTTTCCAAACACACCTCATCTCTTGCAATTGTAACAGTCCCCCGAAATGATAACAAAATGTTTTTCTTTGAAATAAGTGTTTATAAGAAATGTTCAAACACACATTTAAATGTGTTTCTATTGCTGAATATTTAAATTAGAAAATAAACAGATTTTAGTCGCTTTCCACTATGAATAATTTATGACCAAGGGTTCAAGTCAGATTTTGTGCAATCCATGCAATCCCACCATGCTATAATCTCTATATGAATTGCATAAAGATGTAACCACATACAATATATAACCACCCATTATGCATAGTGTTACACAGCATTATAAAGACAGTGCTTCAGGTGAATAATATCCCATAAGTATACTATAATTGTGCTTCAGATGCATATTAACTTAAATAATATAAGTGAATACAATCCTCCACCTCTGTGCCTGAGTCTCTGTAGGCTGTTCAAAGAGTGGGGCAGCCAAGGACACAGAAAACACTGCACAAGGGAGACATTTCACATGTTTTTTCAAGCTTTGAATCATAGCAGGATGTCCGACAGGAGCAATATGAATGTGTGGTAGAAAGAGTTTCCACAAGATTCTCTCGAGAGTCCTTCTTTGTTGTTATTATGTAAGATGCGATGCCAGGAAAGGTATTCTATGGATGGGATCAATAATTTTAATGACACCTTTGCTGTGGATTCATTGCTTTGACTCACAGTGTAAAAATTTGATGCTCAAATGAACGCACATTTACTTAATATCTACGGTAGATTAGAAGTTCAAGGAGATGCTGCTGGTAAAAGAGATTAATTATTAAAATGATCTAATTTTTCCCCAACATGTTTTCTCACTGAGCCTCCACTGCTTCTTCAGGTGTTTTTCAGCACACAGAGACGCAAATCATACTTTTTCTGAAGTTTGTTATGTTATTAGGGCAGACTGACTGACCTTGATGTTTCCTTGGAACATTTAACCAACCCCAAGGTGGCTATTATTGTGATGAATATTCGGCACTGCTGACAGCACCATGGCTTATTTATTTACCCAGCGAGAGGTAGCTCGCTACCTCGCCATGACCTCACGCTGTGTCTTCCTTCCTCATTTGTCATCTCGCACCTCCTCTGGTGGCCACGCAGCTCCAACAAAGTGAGGGACGTGAACACAACATGCAACTGAGCAAGGTAGTTGAAATTTAAACAAACAAATAAACAAAGGGAGAAAGCTGATGCAGCAAATTGCTCTCAGACATCTTAATCTTGCTCAGTTTTTTATGCTTGCCAGCCTGTGGTGTTGAAAGATTTATGTCCTCATGTTTGAATTTACCCACATTTAAAACAACTTAGAAACAGCAGACTACTAAAACTTATGGGAGTCTTGGTGCGAACAGCAAAAGTTGTAATGTTATACTGCATGTTGTTTATGTGCGTGCTATTGTTATTTTGAAAACAATATATTTGCACACTCCATTAACTCTGATTGAAAAAATTAAATATGTAAAAAGGAGACTTGATTTCTCATGTTGGGCTCAGATTACAGGGGTGTTGGGTCACACTACCTCAGATTCACCCCTCCTGACAATTGGATGACAAATATGGCCTGGGATGTACTGATGTTTAGCCTAGATTATCTGTATTGTGGGAGGTTTACAGATCCAGTCTTAAACCTCTCCTGCTCTCAGACTCATCAGGGCCAAACATCTGCTTCCCCATGAGATCACGAGAAATCATGTGAGATCACGCAAAGTGGTCTGTTGCTCCCTCTGGCATGATAATTTTAATAATATCCTGTAGTGTGTGATGCTCCATTTTTTCAAATCTTGTAGTGTGTGCATGTTTGAGATAAATGAGATTGGACAGAATGTTTCAAATTTTAAAACTCCCACAGTCTGAGCCTGGCTTTAGCTAAGTATCTAAAAGCTACTTCTCACACAACTGAATGTCCTCTGAAACTAATCAACCTTAATGGCATAATTAGAGAATCCTAAAAGGAAAATTAGTATCAATATTTTACTGTCGATATAAATTATGATCCTGTTGTTTATTTAATGTGTTTGTTAGTTAATAAAAAACAATGGCGATATCAAATGTGGTAATTTGACATCTGAATGAAGCTAAATTAAATCTTCAAATATTGCATGCCTACACATATGCCTATGCCTATGCATATAGCTTCTTTGCTATCACATACAGAGTACACAGCTTTAATGATGTAGTAGCACACAAAAGATAAAAAAAATTATGGCACAACTACAGAGAACATGACTGAAACTTTGTTCTGCAGACATCAATTCGCTCTGTCCTCTGAAGATGTGCTACATTTTTTGATCTTTTGATAAAGTCAGCCATTACTTCATTAAGGAGAGAGGCTTCTTGTTGGTCTCTTTAGCTTTTTTTTCTTTCAAGCTTTGAAGCTCTGTCAGTGGTGTATGAACAGATAATAAATGAAAAATCCTTGACAATACATACTGTATGGTAGAAAACACTAAGCTATGCTATATATATATATATATATATATATATGCTGCAACAATTACAACTACTAACCATATTTCCAAAATGCTAAATGACCTCCAATATCCACTCTTGCAACACGATGCAAGCACTCAGAGCATTTGTTAGGAGAAGATCATGGTCTTGGTTAAATATTGAAAAAGTCAACAACAAGAGGCAGGAGGTTGACTCTATTAATATTTAATTGAAATGACAATATTTCCCTATCCTTGCCCAAAGTGCTCTTGTTGAATAAACCCAAAGACAGATGGAATTCAGGATGCAAACCGAGGTCTCTCTCCTGCACTTTGAAAAGACACCTACCATCCGCCCTGACCACCTTTCTATGCTTTTAGCTTGATAATCAAATGTGAATCGCCAGAACTTTCAAATGGAAAACATTTTGTACAATTGCGCTGAAGGATACCTGCAGATGAAACAGTCGCTGGCCTCAAAGGGCTTGAACAAAAAGGACTGCAATACAGGAATGTAAAAAGGTCATACAGCAGACGTATATAGAATGTATATAGAAGTGGTTGGTTCATAAAAAAGGTAAGTACTATAGCTGTTTTGTACAACATATACTATACTATATAGTAGATTTCAAAAGGAGAGGCTATATCTTTGATGACATCTTGCCTGCTGTGACCTCTTCATGATTAGAGAAAACACATTTTTTTAGATAGATAAAATGACCTATCACAGCATGAAAGACATTTGACCACTTTAGCTTTCAAACTATTCCTTCACACTCAACTTTCAGAGATCAGAAGTGTTGAATCTTTATTCTCTGAAAACATATAGTGCTGCACTTGTTAAACTTCCACAATATGAGGTCAGACATGCACTTCATTCCAGATGTATTTTCTGAAGTCCTTTGCTGCACCATATACAGTTAATTTTGGCCACTGACCTCTTAAATATGTGGAGCAGTTTCATCCCACACAAAGGAAACCTCAGACCCATTCTACACGTGGAAGACGACCCTAAATTTTAATGCTGTTCGGAAATGTTGAAGTTGGAGTGTGCATTCACATGAAAGAGAGAAAGATCTGAAGGATGCCATAAGCTGGGCTCTAGGGCCTGAGCAGAGAGGCCCTGAAGACATGCTGGGAATATTAGAGAATGATTGATACTCACAGCTGGGGAACAGAAGAGAGCAAAGGAATGTTGAGGAGTTTTTATCTTGCTCAGTTCCTTTGAAATATGGTTTACAATCCTCGGCTGATCCCCCTTTCCACTAAGAACCTATAGATTATAACACAGGACCAAATGTCTCCCCTAATTCTCATGAAAAGCCACGGCATGCAGCACACGTCTGTCTACTCTGAACCTCAACTCAGTAGACATGCTGTCTATTTCATATTCTTTCCCGGCATGTGTGTATCCCTCTAATTAAATCAGTATCTCAACCATGTACAGCTTTAACTTTAAAATAAAAATTGCAAAAGCATCCCCATATGACCATTATGTGGCCTCATGATGTTTCTATTAAATGAATCTCCAGATACCTGCATGAAAATGAAATGAAAGAAAACCTGTTGTGAAGGATATAGGTGGATTTTATTTTTTATTTTTTATTTTTAAAGGTGGTTTTATTTACACACAAAAAAAAGCAGCTTACAAATATTAGTTATAAGTTGTGGGCACATAAAAGAGGTTGACTTAACAGAAACTCAAACCAAGTGAGCGAGGGAATAGACCAATCTTACCTGACAAACTGAACACAAAGGGGTGCCAGTATAATGGCCTTTCAGCCCATTTAAAGTAATTAGACAGTGACAAGCACTTTAATTCAAACTATAAGAATACATTTGACAATATGTCTTAAGTATGTCTGAATATGTCTGTAAGCTTACACAATTAAACCAAAATTCAAATTCAAAAGTACAAAAGAAAACAACAAAATGAACATTATATTCTAATATTAAACAAACTTTCAACTAAGAGTGTAGTGGTAAATACAGAGGTGGGGAAACTGTAGTTTCGGCCTCATTTCAAAGAGGTGGATAAACTGAATTTACTTGGGTTCACCCTCCTTCCCCACGATGCCCCAGTCTGTAACGCATTAATATATCCAATTAACGGTGCTGCTTCAGGAGATGCATCTTTTGCTAAAGCTCGACAGCATTAACCAGCGCCAAACACTGCTAACTCAAAAGCAGTCAGTTCAACTTAAGGCAACTCAACACCATAGACAAAGTGCTGACTGTACAAACTTTAAAGCAGATAAGGAGAAATGTTAGGATTAATTTGGAGGAGTGTTTGTGTCCATCTGGCAACTGTAAGTCCAATTCTGATCTCCTCCTGGCTCTGGCTTACTATGTCTAACTCCTGAGATGCTAAATGTTCCACTGAGTGCACCAGCTACTTCTTAACTTTGTCTGTCTGTCTTTTGGTAATAAGAAGCTAGCATACAGTGGATTGTAGAGCTTTTTTCATTGAAAACAGCTGCACACAAATGACAGAATGCGGGAAGTGACAGTGAATCAGCAGGCTGGAAAACCAAAACAATGAGCTGAAAGACGCTTAAAGCTGTCGAGGTGAAGAAATGCAGAGTCAGGTGATAAAAATGACATAGTCATTTGAATAGTGTGTCTTTATAACAACAACAATAATAATATTTAATATAATCAACAGATAACGCTGAAATGCATTACAATGAATCAATAACACATCTGTTACTGATGAACATGGTAAAGTATTAATAACAGATTGTGGCAGGCCTGGCAGGCTTTTTGACTGACCTTGGTAACCTTGAGCTGATCTCCTCTCACTGAGGTACTCATTCATGATCAATAAGCAATCAGGGAACTTGTCTCTGCATGCTTTGGCCATCGAAAGTGTTTACGAAGCAAGCAATCACTTTTGCAAATTACTGTTTTATTTGCTGTCATATAACCTTACCTTCACCCATATCAAACTATCAGGCTGCTGGCTTAATATCCATTTGCTAATGCAGTAATTGACCTTACAACACATTATGCATTTTCATTGGGCTGAGGGAGGCTCATTGTGTTCATTATTTTGCTTTAACACACGCTGCACCTGTAATTCACCAGACAGAGGTGATGTTTGTAGACAGTCAGAGGGTTCGAAACTCTTTAACAGCGCTGCACTTAAAACAAGTCTTTCATGAAAATATTTTCAGCATGTCAGCAGCAAAATCTCAGAGGACACAGCGCGACAAAGACCCGTCAGGCAATCTTATAATGATGAACCCCATTGTAGATATTTTAATATTTGGCATTCACATAAGAATTCAGC
This sequence comes from Argyrosomus regius, assembly GCA_946959425.1. NCBI lineage: Eukaryota > Metazoa > Chordata > Actinopteri > Sciaenidae > Argyrosomus > Argyrosomus regius. The sequence continues at coordinate 23,030,057 of OX336882.1, forward strand.
AGAAGATGACATTCTGTTCTAATCTTGCTGCTGCAGTGTAGGATTTGCTGTTTGCTAAATCAAAAAGTGTCTGAGCTAAAATCAGGCTCAAAATGTCATGTTCCTGCAATGGAGACCTTAATAAAGTGATTCAGTGTTCTTCCAGACTTCACTGAAGATAGTTTTATGAGGGTCCCAAACTTCTACACAGTGTATTCCATGTCAGTTAGTGTGTGGTTGAAAACATCAATAGCAAATTAAAAATAAGTGAAGCGTCCAGTGATATGGCTGACTTGGCTTTGGACCTTGAAGGTTAAATGTCTTTCTTTCAATTTCTGTCAGGAAGACAGTAGATTCGTATATACTGTTAAAGCTATGTAGCATCTGCAGCATGTACTGTAGTAGCCTTGAAAATTCATTTTTTGATTGTAACAAAGCTTGTTGGAATGTGTGTTTTTATGAAATAACATAATATAATCATTGCTTATTTACATTTACTGGATCTTACATTTCTTTTTTTAGAAGAAATCTGGCCAGCATATGGTGTCAAAGCAAAAAATATTTTTACCGTGACATAAAAAGAAGTGCAGAAGTAGTTCAATAGCCAACCAGCCAACTAACGGACCAAACCTATTTAAATATTAATTAGACAAAGCATAGACAGCTCCTTATTGAGTCTGCCAATTGATTCTTCTTCATAAGTCAAAACTCCAAGCCAATAGAGACCAGTGCTACTTCCTGCTTTAAACCTTTTGAAAGCTGGAGGTCCATGTGGACACTTAATGGAGGCACTTTTTGTCTATCATCATCTATCTTACATCATATAAAGCATATCTCATGAATTCTGTCATCATTCAAAGATTAGGGCACAGAATAATGTTGTGGATATATGAACAAACCAATCAACAAACAAATAAATCTATGCCAGGTATGTGGACAGAGGACCAGGGACATGATAGTTGTAAACTATGTGAAGGAAGCATGTAAAAAAAACCATCCCTTTAAACACTGTACCATTTCAGAAGAGACAAATTAAAAACATGTTGCTAAAATTAAACCCCATACTAAGATGAAATCTGCCAGTAAGATGCTGAATACATGGCACTAAAAAGGGCATCCCTCGGTTAAAATTTTTATTTTGTTTCAGAGATTTCATTCTACGACAAAAGCAGATGAAGAACCCTTTCTTTTTGGTTGTTTCGTCTTTAAAAAATAAGTTTCAGTTGATATAACGTTGTTTGTAGAACATCCAAAGATGTTCTAAGGTTCTAAACTGAACTTATTCTGTTTAATGTTTTTGAGGTTGAAGTTTCCTTTCAATCATTATGACCTAAATATTCTGTTTATTCATGTGTATACAGAAACAGATATATGTAGGGGGTTTGGTTATCCAACTTGCAGCTTTAACTTTAACCAGTCTGATCCCATATCTGGAATACATCCAGTGAGTTCATTTAATTATTTTATTGTAGCTTTGAAGGGAAGGATTTTGGGAAGGATTTTTTGTATTATCAAATTTCCCAATCACAACACTCGAGACACCCCAGTGCTAAATCATCTAAATCTGTCATTATCAAATAACAAATTGAGGGATGTAGTTCCGATTCATCCCTGTGATTGACTGTCAACATGTCCACCCTGTACCCCGCCTCTTGGTCAATGTCAGTTTGGATTGGCTCTAGCCCCCCTCCGACCCTCAAGGATAATTGTGTATGTATGGATGGATGAATCAGACTTCTGCGATATATTTTCTGAATTGGTTTGACCCCCTTCTCATTTTTTGATAACAGTTCAGTGTGACTTGCTTCATTTATCAGAAACTCTTTACCATTCTGCAGAAACTCAATAAATTATTCTGTCAGATTGGAGCATCTGAATTGCATCTCTTTCTTCTTTCCCCTTCAGATTTCTACCCACACTGCCAAGCGTTCACTCTCTCCACTCGTTCTCCCACGCCCTCTTACTTACCCTCATATTCGCTCATTTTTCGGCTTCACACAAACTCCTATTTCTCATGGTAGGTAGCAGGTAATATCCAACGCTGCTTTAACATAGTTTGATAGTTTGTGTGGCCAATGGAGAAAGTAGGAGTGATCCAAAATAGCATTAAAAAACCTTAGTAATCGTAGGTAGCGGCAGTCAGGATGCCTAATGCCATTTCAAATCGAGCCGGTGTGGCAACTTATTGGCAAACACATTACTTTAAGTTTCTTTTTCTCAATCAATTCACTGGAAAGCTAAAAACCAATCTGGAGCACGGCAGCTCCCACGAGGCCTGATTGATGAGACTGAGTGGGAATGTGCATATCCAAGCAAGGTTTGGTTTATGTGTCCTCAAATTCCATTGGGTGGAAAATGTGGATTGAGTGAGGCCGTCATGGATTTGGCATCACTAACTTTGGGGCAGATTGCGGAGAGTGGATTGATGCTCAGTGGAGGGGATGTGACAGTTCATCTGAAGGAAGAATGGGAGTGAGAGGGGAAAACAAACAGGCAGATCTATATAGAGATTGACAGCGCCATGAGGCTGACAGCGTGCAAGAGTACACATGAAAGTAGGAATGGAAAATAAAGTAACCCAGACAGAGTAATTGGAAACTGGCGCAGTTGCTAAATTAGTAATTAATTTCACTAATAAACATTTCCTGATGTACTCAATAGCTGTCAGCTAAAACAGATATTTCCTGCTGCCTGTTCTCCATCATGCTCCAACATTTTGCAGTGGCGCTGCTTGTGTCAGTCCTTTTCCAGTCAAACAAGCTGCTAATGAGGTCAAAGCTCAGTTATAATGTTTTATTTATACATAGAGGAGGCTAGAAAAGGCAGATGAAGGTGTTCATAACGCCACAGGAACTAAGTCATGGTCATTCAGAAATCAATTCTGCAATTAAAGCACAGAGTGTTAACATTCAAGTGCTTTTATTGCTTTAGTTTCCTATTTTCCAGATCTCTGAAAGCCTATATGTGCATATCCAGTAAGAGTAAGGAGTCAGGTGATAAATACCATGAATGCATTTGTGTTTTAGGCACAAATAGTTGTTATTGCACAAAACATTATGGAGAAACAGGCTTGAATCAGTTGTAACAGCAGTAATGAAAAGTACTGATTTGCTGTAATTGTTTATTGAGTACATACAGGTATGTTGTGTGTGCAGTACATCTTTTCCTTTGGCTATGTTCCATGTTTGTGTTGGAACCTTGCTGCTCTAGAAACCTTGCAGATTACCTGTGTTAACTGGGACCAGCGCCTGTGTTTGCACATCAGTCTCTGGCCTTACAGCTGGCCCATCTCTTAGCATTGTACCGATGGTGCCAGTGGTGCTGCTACAACGCTCACTGCAGCCAGTGAAATCCTGCCAAGTATCATGGGTGGCTGGCAGACTGGCAGATCTGGGCACAGAGAAAAAGGAACATGTCTTCTGGTGCTAACTACTGTATCTATCCAAGCGGTGTAGGTATAATAGAGGAGCAGAGTAAGGTTTGCTGAGCCACTTATAGAAGACAAATGGAGCTGGACAGGAACATGATTTTATGTGCTAACAATTTTTAAGCTGTAGAAAAGGAGGAAAAAAGGAGTTTCAGGCCCAATGGATCTTAGACAGCTGGCTTAATTGAGATGTTAAATGTTAAACTCACATTGACTTTCTCCACATCTTATTCCTGAAGAAAGTATGCAAACACTCCCGTTCTTTTTAAAGTTAACATTATGCAAAAGCTTAAATAATAAAAGTGTAAAACAGGAGGATTAAGGTGACGGGTTATTAATAAAATTTTACCCGAGCTATCAATGTGTTTTGTGCTGATGTGGATATTTATTTTGAGTTTAATTTCTACTGATTTAGATTTCAACTTTTGAATAAATTGGGACCATGATGGAAGTGCTGTCACTTCAACATCCTTTGAAATGGTAAATTTTATAAATCTACAGATATCCACAGATCCACAAATCTGAGTTATGAAAACATTTAACATTTTTGAAACAGTTCTCTTATTTTGTTAAAAGGAATAGTTTGACATTTTGTGAAAAGTACTTGTTTGCTCATACATTATATCTTGTTTGTTTAATCCGCATGTGTTTTTTTTTCTTCTTTTATTTCTCTATCTCATTTTTCATTGATATTCTGTTCCATTAGATGTGTACAAACCCCTTTGACCTTGTGTAATAATAATAAAGACAACAACAACAGAAGTGTAAACACCGTTTATTGGCCAGGTACAGTAAGTTCCTGAAGTCTTCCTCATCACTCCAGGAAGTTATTGTCAGTGTGACTTCCTGCAATTTTTTTTTTTTTTTTGTACACGTTCAACAAACAAGATACAGTAACACATTACTTTGTAAGCTTTAGATGTGATGGTAGACATATTTTCTCACCTTTGGACATCACAGCAAGGATGGCTGCTTCCTCCATGTTTTTAGCCTTTATGCCTAGCTAAGCTAACTAGCTGCTAGCTGTAGCTTCATATATAGTCTACAGACATGAGAATGGTATCAATCAGAACAACAATTGAGCTTGTTTCCCAAAATGTCAAACTATTCCTTTAGATGACAAACAAAGGAGAGAAACATAAAAAATGTGAGTGAAAAGGTGAGTCAGTGCTTGTTGTACCAGTTTTACCAAACTTCTCAAGTACTGGTGGCACCCACCAGTAATGTATTTCAGAGTGTTTCAAATGATACCCAGCCTTAACTATATCATATCCTGTGGTGTACACAGGTCCTCTATTTCTTATTTTCTTTTATAGAGTGGTACATACAGAGACAATAACCTCAATGCAATAAATAATTTAAATAAGTAAAAAAAAAAGAAAAAGAAAAAGACACAATAGTGTGCAGGTGAGCTGGTAGTGGGGAGAGAGGGGGAGGATGACTGCACTAATCAGTAGGCTGCCCTGAGGGATCAGTCTGCACAGGCAAGGACTTCTGAATGAGAGAAAGCCACAGAAAAAGAGGGCAGACTGGAGGGGGAGGAGAGGGAAAGAAGAAAGAGCTAATACAATATATTAAAAAAAGACCAAAAAAAAAAAGAAAAAAAAAGAAATGCCTGAACGGAGACATAAATAATGAAATGATAGTGCAAGCGAGGGACGGGGACGGGGACAGGTACAGAGACAGAGGGAGATAGGAAAATAGAAAGACAAAGAAGAAGTGTGGAGGTGCAATTCATGTATTGCATCTTAAGTGAGAAGTGAGTGCATGAGGACTGAATAATGAAACAAAGATTAGGTTTTAGGTATGCCAGGTAGGTCTTTGTTAGAGAGCTCTTGGAAATATTTAAAAAGGTTAGTGTATGAATAAACATAGCTTATCAAGGTCCTTTTACGCGGGGAAAAGAAAGAGATCCTAATGAATAATAAAGAGCTGATGTGACAGGAGAAGGCAGCCTTGTGCTCTGCAGGCCCCACCACCCCCACCACCACCCTGTGTAACACAGTAATGGAATGTTTCCTACAGGACTTTTTACCACAAAGGACAAAGGCATAATCATTAAAATGGGGGAGCAGGGAGGAGTCAATATTGCAAAGAGCTGTTGTTATTCATTGTGCGGGCTACAGATGGACTGTATATTAGGAGCATGGTGTTCCCATTAGAGATTCCACTGACACATGTTCACACAGCCCTATTCAACTGCTCCCAAGGTCTCTGTTACAGTTCTGTCACACACATGTAGGACACTGAAACAGTGAGAGGAACAGAGATAGGGAAATAAAGTAGTCTCTGCTGACACCGAGAAGTGGTTCTTGGATAATATTTTATGAGCCATAGTTTTGTATAATGAAATAGATTGTGACATGCATGTTAATTGTTCACTGTTGCACTGTACAGTAACTTTACTGTCGTCTATTGTTCATGTATCGCAACAACTTTTGTTGCAGGTTTAACTTCAGTATTTGAGTCATTTTTGGCAGTTTTGCTTACATTTGCAGTGACATTTGTTGTATCTTCTTTGTTATGTCAGGATTGCTTCTTTAGTTTTTCCCTAATATTCAAAAAAACAAAACAAAATTAATTATGGCTGACAAAAATAAAATAGCTTTGAAAAGCCCAGTATAAAAATATAGTCTGAATGGATCCAATTAAAATACAGAAGTGGAGCATAACTCTGACAAAAAAAAAAAAAAGGCTGACAACACGGTCAAAATACAGTCATAATAAACTGAAAATACAATGGTGGCACCTCAACAAAAGAAATGAAACACAGTAATTCAAAACACTGCTTGTAACTATACAGCATGTTCTATATGAAATCTCTGGTAATACTAAAATAAGATTAATAAAAATGAAAAATTGTTACTTCAAGGGTAATAAGCAGTAGTGTTCCTTTTTCTTCATATGGATATGGAACCTTCATATGTCTATGGGATTTTTCAGTTCATTTCAGTTTTACTTTTTTATCTGTTTATTTTTCCACCTGTTTACATTTGGACCTAGGATCTAGGTCCCTTTAACACATTCAGAAAATGCACCATCAAAGTGGGCCAGTTGACATTATATGGCCTGCCTCTTGAAAGGCGGCAAAGTGCCACAGCCAAAGCCATCTGAAGCAATAGAGGATGCCAAGTTTAAAGTCATCTGTCGGCTCCGTGTGGTCTATGAATCACTCCCGGCCCGGAGGGCGATCTTTCTGTATGTGTAGTTGTTTATCCATCACAACACCGAGTGCCAGAGGTGCCCTTGACGGTCTTCAATGCTTGTACAGTATTTCCTCAGCCTCTCACCTGGTTGGAGTGTTAAGATTGCAACACACAGTGGACAGTGATAAGTGTTTGAATGAAACTGAAGAAAACAGTAAGCCTTTATTATAAGCAGTAATGTCAAATATGGTTCTAATAAATGAGAAGATATTTTAGTCAAATTCATAATGGATGACCTGCTGAGGTACAGTGTGAGGCCCCAGTCTCTCAGAGTTGTTGCGTGTGCCTCTCTGTCACAAATCTCATCCCCTCCTGCACCCACTTGGATTTCATGCAAATTTTTGTTATTCCACGTCAAGAGAGGTGCGTTCTCTAAGCGACTCGGTCAGGCTTGGGGAATCACATTAACTGACTCAGATCTGCCACAGTAGCTTATATAACTCTCACTGTCACTGCTTATCAATTTGTAACCCTCCATTTTATTGGAGTGAGAATTTGTTTTCACTACTTGTACTCACATTTGAGGAATGGATTCACTTTTTTGTGTATTTGAGCATTTAAATATGAAGTAACAAATCATGTCAGCTTTATTGACTGACAGCAGCTTGAAGCTTTTTGTTCGTTCAAATGCTCTAAGGTTCAAGAAGTGCACCACTTCTGTTCCCTTCCATATCGTTGAATTGTAGATCAACACATATTTATCATGTTTCTTTTCCTACCTGGCTGCTAAAAGGCTTGCACTGCATGCGTGTACAGCACAACAAAAGCAGACTATGACAAACAAGGGAGTAACGATTGGGAATTAGAGCAAAGGAGAAGTGCAGAACAGTTGACAACAATAACATCCTGCAGAATCTATTAAGTAATTACAGTATAATGTATTTCACAATTGTAATGTACCACTAAAATGAAATATACTAATGGATGATGAAGCGCAATAAAAGCAAATTCCTTTTCCTCATGTTGTTCAGTTGCCATCATTTCTTAGAGGTGTGCCTTTCGGCAGGCCAGCTGCACCCACATTCCAGGGATTTATTATACCGAGGTCTTTTACTTCATTGTATGATCTGGAATAATAACAAGTTGAGAAATGCATCTATAGTTTTGCTCCTTGGAGGCACGCATGGAGGATTGCAATTGCCAAAGTAACAAGTAAATGACTCAATGAATAAAGTAATATGTCATTAAAAGTACCGAAATAATATTAAAAAATAAATCTAGATATCAATTTAAAAATGCAACATAAATTAAGTTTTTTGTTTGTTTGCTTTTAATATGCTTTGTGTGTTCATTTATCTTTGTATTAATTCCTCTACGTTTTTACTTTCCCATATAGTTTTCCATTTTATTCATTAATTCATTCATTCTTAAATAATGACTTTTTCCCTCTATTAATTTTTAATCTCATTTATTTCCCCAAACTTATTTATTTCTTTGTTTTCTCTTTACATTTGTGGATGCATATCTGCTTCATTATGCAGATTAGGGGTCTGTCATTGAACTGATCAGCTTTTTTCCTATTGGCTAATCAACATCAGGGCGCAAAGATTGACTTTACATGCTGTGCTACCACCACACACCAGTGGCCACTGAGACAGTCTCAAGCTCTTACTGTCACACAGAGGTAATTTAAGGTGTAACTTCAGTATTTTTCAGCCTGGATCTTATTGTCCCGTGTTTTCGTGTGAAAGTGACTAATGGGGACAACAATTTCTATATTTGGTCCAGGAGTGAGTGAGAGTGCTGCAGCCTGCAGCTGTGGAACAGACTGCAGCATAATATTTGAGCGCACCGTCAAATTACCTTCATTACAAATGCTTGCTTTGACCACTGACCATCTTAGATTATTATAAGTGAAATAAACAGAAACTGTTTAATTTCTCTGTAGGGTTCTTTCCATATTGTTGTCAGACACTTTTAATACTTATCTGAGCTGAAATACTGGAGTTTCCTTAATGATACCAACCAGAACTCTGATGTGGATCATATTTTATTGAGAAGATAATTTCTGGGTTTGCCTCTGATGTCCTGCGGCTGCTCTGTCTTAACTCTTCGTGATGTTTGGAGCTCCTTGGTGGAGACATAGCTCCAACCTAATTTGTGGACTGATAAACAGTGAATTTATCAAATTCAATGCCCAATATTACTATTTTCCAAGCTGTTGTAGGTAGGAAAAATGATAGACCTGAGACCTTCTGACCAAACCTGCTGGTTTTAAGCCACTGGATCTCTCAACAGAAAACCGCAGTTTAATTTCATTCTCCATGCACATTTTTCCAGCTTTTAACACTGTTGAAAAGAGCTAATATTTGCCATAGCGAGAGCAGCAAGTTAGCGCACACGGGAGAAGTCTGTCCTCAGGGCTTTCTGCCAGAAAGACTTTCTAACACATAGTTAACATTGTGAAACAGTTGCAGTTTGGTTCATTTTAGGCACCAAAAATACTTGGTTAGGTTTAGGAGAAGATCATGGTTTCGGTTAAAATCATATGCAGTGTTTACTTTGTTTACGCAGGAACACTACGCACAAACAGCAGTCTCCTGGGTGAAAGTCCTGTATTTAGTAAGTCAAACAGTAAGTCAAAGTTGACTTCGTTCACACGGGACACGAACAGCAGTCTCCTGGGTGAAAGCCCTTTGTTTAGTAAGTCAAATAATAAGTCAAAGTTGGCTTCTGGTTTTACACAGGACACGAACAGCAGTCTCCTGGGTGTAAATCCTGGCTCTCTGTCAGAAAGGGCCAAGTTACTGGACTGCAGAGTGAGAGAAGTAGGTGCATCTGCGTGTCCATGGTAGCAAAGGACATGCTGACTACATGACACGCTCTCCGAACAGTTATAGTTCGGTTAGGTTTACAAAAACTTCATAGTTTGGGTTAAAAATCTCTGTGGTGTGTGTTGTGTACTCGTGCAGCGAGACTACAGAAGCCCTCTGTTAGCTACCTGACTGGCTCACTTCTATAGCGACCAAGGGGACAGTATTGACCCTTTCACAATGTTCATTGTGCTAATGCGGTATTGTCATGTTCAATAATGACAGTTCATATATTAGTGACTGCACTTTTCAGCTTTACTTTTTTTTTTTTTTTTTAGGAATTGTGTAACCAGATTTGATTGCTTCTTCTTCATGGACTACACATATCAATCACGTGAGCATGTGTGTGCTCATGTTGATATATTACTGTATTATAATCCTCATCCTTGGATCTTCCTCGGATAACAATACAGACTTGCACAGCTGTGAACTTGCCAAATGATTGTTTTCTACTCCAGCCTATCCTAAACTGCTGCAATTCTGGACTAGGAGCTGCTGGGAGCAACTTTTTCAAAAATGTAGACCAATTTCTCAAATTTTGTATTATTCCAAATCTTACAATGAAGTAGAAGACCTAGGCATAATACATCCCTGGAGTGTGGGTGTAGCTTCCTGCTGAAAGCACACCTGTAAGAAATGATTGTCACAGCTGCCTTAAGAAAAGGGCAAACACACATATTATTTATTTATTATACATGCTTTAGTGGACTATATTACATTTTGTTAGAACATCACAATCATGAAATGGTTATACCTTAAATACTGTAACTGATACCACAGAAGGTGATTGTTGTCAATGGTTCAGCTCTCTCCTTTCCTCTTCCTTTGTTCTATTGTCTGCTGTATCAACATTTAAGTACCAGTACCGATTCATACAATGGAATTACTCCACAAATTGTGGGAAGTTGTGGTAATTTTATATAAACTGTTACAGGAATAACTACAAATATGTTGAATGTGTTTTTGACATTTGACCTAATAAAGTACATTTACATGCCCAGAGCTCTTCGAGTCACTAGGTCAAATGATCAGTTTGGATATTTCAAGTCTAAGTTAACACAGTACTCAAGTCACATATTGACACAATTATGGGTTGCTGTTATTTGTCTCATAATAGCTGTGGACAGATTTTTGGGATGAGCTGTGGGTTTCTCAAAGCTACAATTTTTTTCAGCGGTACGTCCTGGTTCCATTACATGGACAATACACAAACAATACACCTACACACAACTAGCAGGATGAAATCACAGAAAACACAGACAAACAAACACAGATTGTGGATTTTCTTACAGTGTGGCTGATCTATGAATGAATCACTTCATCAGCAGTATGCAGAGGAGGAGTGTGTGCAGCAACCAATAACTCTCCCAAAGTACATATAGACATATTATACATACATATATAAGAATCCAACAACACAGCAAGTGCAAGCAGGTTCAGGACATGCATGCCTTTTTCTGTTGGTGGCAACCAACGCATTGAACTCATGCCTTGGCCTGTTAATAGCAGGTACAGCCAGAAGGCTTATTTTATTTTTTTGCCGTGCTAGTGTCATGACAATAAAAACAAACCAACATGCATGTGGTGTTATTTTTACTGTCTGAACACGTCCCTGACACTGATGTTAGCTTTATTCACAAGATAAGATGAAACGCTGTGTGTAAAATTCTCCAACCTCAAAAAAGCAGTGAAAAAAACAACAACCTCTAATTATGTAATAGTTAGAATCAGCCCCGTAGTTACTGTAGAGGTGTTAATCTTATATATAACATCTTAAGGGGAGGATTGTGTAGAGTTTCTCACAGTGAACACAGAAACCACAGAGTGATTTGTTAGGCATCTTTTGTGAGTTACTGCACTGTGCAAATCAGTGAAGTATACTGAAGCTGGGTTTTGGTACAGTAGGCTTGCCGGTAATAGTGTCTTTTTAATTGTGCTCCTGTGTGTTAGCAGGTGAGGGGGAGGCTAGACTGTGTGTGTTTGAGTGCATTATACTTTGATGAAATGTGGATGTGTGGGCACATGTTTATGTGTTTTCGAGTTGTCAATGCAGATTTACAGAAAATAGTGATGTGATATGTGGAAAGCCCATTTTTATGCTGAGCGGAAAATGAAATGTGTTTGACGTCGCACACAGTTTATGCCCTGTGCCGAGATGAGAATACTCTATGGGAAGAGGATGAAAAACATTTCATGGGTGACCTTGCAGGGAATTCTCAAAAGAGGCTACTGTGGTATGATTTTAGGACATCTTTAACTGTGTTCAGGGTGTTTTATAGCCCCAAGTCTTTCCCTCACTCTCTTTATTTACAATCAAAACTCACCAAATTAATTCTTGAAGACTGAGAGCTCAAGTATGCCTGGAGCAGAATTTGCAATGGGACAGAAAATGTATTACACACAAAAACAGACTTTTAAACAGCACACACAGACATTTCAATCCCTCACTCAAAATAAAGTTTAATACCCACAGACATATTCATGACTGTAGACTATAAATAAAAAAACCCCCAGTGCTCTTATCAAGAGTTTTTCAAAAAACAAATAAAAAACAAATGTACACCTCTTAATCAAAACATTGAATTCCCATTTTGCATTGACAGACTGAAAAGCAGGGGTATTTGGAAAGATTTGGAACATCATAATGTCAAACATGCGTCATGATTCAGTACCATATTTATTTAAATAAACTAAGTCTGTATGTAGTCAACAACTGAATGTCAAATAAAGAAAGAACTAAATAATGTTTGACATTGAACTGGAGAAAGTACTCTTCTAAAGTATTCTTTTCTTATTTCAAGTAAATTAAATGTAACAGAATTTTTTTTTAGAAAAATCGAATCCACCCATTCAATCCTTTTTCTGTGATCGCTTATCCTTATCAGGGTTCTGGGGCGCTGGAGTCAATCCCAGCTGACATTTGGCGAGAGGCGGGTACACCGTGGACAGGTTGCCAGTTCATCACAGGGCCGACACATAGAGACAAACAACCATTCACACTCACATTCACACCTACTAGTAATTTAGAGTCACCAATTAACTGCATGTCTTTGGACTGTTGGAGGAAAGTGGAGTAAAAAGATTTTAAAAAAGTTTTAAAAAAATCTCCCTTTCTCTTCTTTTTTTGTTAACTTAATTTCACATCTTAACAGTCTCAATCAATTTTATGTTAAACGATCTCAAAATATCTTAAAAATGTAACAGTTTTAACAGCTCATTTTCTCTTTCTTTCAATCTGGGGGTTAATTTAACAGTTTTCTTTCTGGCTGATGATACTAATACAGATATTTAATTTTATCTTTTCACAAACGTTTTGTGATGATAGCTGAAACCACATTAAGGTTTCAGTTTATTCAAAATTTCACCTGCAATAGGTGATGATAGGCAGATGGTTCATCCATTTACCTGTCAAGTATTTTTTGAAAGTGCCTGCCGTTTTCTAAACATTTTCCAACAACAACTCCACAGACGGTTCCATGTTACAAACCATCTGGCACAGTCAGGTTAGTAAAATGTGGCCATATATATGTTCTTTCTTCAGGGTACACTGGGGATCTTTAAAATACTGTAGAGACACAGCAGCCCACCAACAATTTTCTGAAGTGACAGTGACCACAGGTGTCGAGGAAGCTTTTAAAGCACTTCATGTAATGGTCTTTTCAACTTAAATACAGTAGGACAGCAATCATGCTCATGCTCTATCTCTGTTCCTCTTTTTCACTTTTTTTCTCACCATTTATTTCTCGACAATAGCATGTATAGAAGCTGTCCCACACACTATTGTGCTGTTTAAATTTAGCACACAAGTATGTATTTTAGTATTTCTGGAATAATATTGATGAGAATATTCCTTCCAAACATATTTTCAGATGTTTTAAAAAACACCTGACATTTTGTCAAGTCTGACATTTTTTCTCTATTAAGCATTGAGGACTGCTTTGGTTTCTCAGAGAAATAAAAAAGAAATGAAGGAGAAAAAGAGCATTAGGCTGTTTGATCTTATGCGTTTTGTTTGCTCTGGGAATTCTGCAGTCTTTTTATTGTGTTTACTAATTTAACATCAGCGAGGTCAATTGTTTCGCTTTGTTCTCGTCCCTGTAGGTCTGCTCCTCTGCTTGGCTGATTGGCTACATTGACTTTGTAAAATGACCAATTAACTTATAGAAATTTCAGCACATGCTGTATTGTTCTTAACCAATTATGTCCAGTGCTACTTGCGTTTAGAAGATGTCAGTCTAAGAAAACAGTGTTCTCGGGATTAATAAAGACAAACAAGTACAAATACAAAAACCCAATTTCTGAAAACCCCTGACTTTACACATGCCACAGTCAAATAATTATCATACTGTCCAGGTAAACGCTTGTTTCTGATTAGCTGCAGGTATCCAATAAAATAAAGTAACTGCACACTTTAAATGTAGTGCTCATGCACCAATGAACTAAAATAAATCCAAATGACAGTTTAAACACAGCTTTTCATTTTACTTGTGATAACAACTCATGGTATAAGGGTGACGATACACATGGAGGTGTCCTGATTCAATGATGATGAATAAGTGAGGGATAATATCAGAGCTTAGAGTTTGGTTTGCATTAAATGGTTTTCAGCCTCCACCAGGGGCTTCAGAGTTTAGTGAACTTTGACCAGCAAAGTTGTAGCCTCATTCGATAGCAAAGAAACAATGTCTGTATTCGCCTAAGCAGGAAATGATCAATGCATGTGTGGCTGTGTCATTATTCTTTCAAAATCCATCCAATTAATTGCTCTGAAGTGAACAGTGGCACTTCAGGGGTCACACAGATTTCAGCTGGGACCAATGCCCCTGTGGCCCTGCTCCCTCGGCCTTCATGACATCCTTTACAATCACAGAACGTACAAACTTGGATTAGTATTATCCTACTTATGGACACTGAACAACAAAGCAGCATATAATCAAATAAAACTTCTTCATTTACTCTTGTATACTGTATACATTCATTTAGATCTCGCCTTTCTGTTTTATTTATCACATAATATTGGGCTTCAGACTTACTTTTGGCTGTTTGCGGTGCTAGGCAACATCTATACAGAAAGTGGCTCATGACGCTCATCACGAAACGAGGAGTTTCAAAATCCTGACAACTTATGCAAGTGGTAAAGAAATATAGGTGCACTGATTTCTCTCAGTATTAGGAGTAGAGGATAGAGCTGCATTCGATATGCATACACAGTATTATTAAACTCTCTCGAGTGGAGGTAACATTACATAGCCCCCTCTCTCTCTTGTTCTCCCTCTTTCTCACACAGACACAGTCTTTATTGCTCTCTTACCCATGACATCATTTCCATCTTCCTGTCCTCTGTTCTCTCCTTCCCCCCTGCAGTCGTCCCTCAGACCCGCAGGCAGCTTCACCCTGTTATTTCTGCTATTCTCTCATTCCTTCTCATACTGTTAATAGATTTGGATGTCCGCATGCACATGAACAACAAACACAGTTGAAATTAAATTTGCGTGATTCTGACTGAGGAGCTAATTTGCCTCTTTTTTTTTTCTTTTACACAATTAACACTAGCTCAAAGTTCTGTGTTGCCATCCTTACCTGCAGTTTAATAACTGCCTGGTGTCAGAGCTAAAATCTAAAACATGCAAGTCTCACTTTATAGTTTTAATAGATTAATAGATCTTTCCTGGTAACACCTCGAATAGCACCACTGACTGATCACATCAGTTTACATGTTGCCACTTTACTGCCAATTAGCACTAAACTTCTCAACAAACATTTAGCACTTTGGCAATTTCGAAATGTGGGCAAATCTGAAGGTACAACCTTTCTTGCTACACAGATTCATCTTGTGTTTGATGTTTTTGCTGTGACAACATGTGATAATTACTATGGTTAAAAAAGTAAAAGGGGTGCTGGGAAGCTGGTAGCTTTTGAATTTGACAGCAATACAAAATGTGAAAAAATGTGTTTACAACAACATGCATGAAAGTGAAAATAGATTTAACCAGGAAACTAAGAGAATATAATCCTAAAAGTATGTTGAAAAGGATCATTTAGTCTATTAATTATTATATTAATCTGCTTTAGAATTTGGCCTAGCCCACAAAACCCCATACTGTGCTCAAATATACATAAAATGTATACTTAAAATAATTTGCATGAGATGTTGAAATATCTGCATGTGTGCCACTACAGGGCACAGCTTGACTTGTCAACATGCAAGCCGGAAACAAAACGCTCTCATCTTTTATATAGCTTTCTTCACAACAGATATCTCACGCATCCCTGCAGTGGTGTCATACATCATTAAAATTATGCAGCATCAATGTGACTGCAACACTGGTTGATCCTTATTCGATGCTCTTCGCTTACTGCTTGCCTTTTTCGGCTGTTTTATTAAATATGCACTTAACATATGACTTCTCTCTACCCTCATACTGCTTATTTTTGACTAGAATCTCTTCTGTGCCTTTTCCTGTGAAAACAACCCTTCAATTAAATCTAATCTCACAGAGAAAAACATTTGAAGATGTAAGTTGCCGAGAAGTCAGCTCATGCATCTGGGCAAGACCTTAGATCTAGAACTATAATATAAAATCCATGAATAGTTTGCATTGACTGAGGTTTAACTTCATAGTTATGAGAAGAAGAAAACTGAGATGTCAAAAAAACGCTGTTACAACCATGGGTGTATAAAGAGATCTGGACACAGTGTTAGAGGCGGTGGTCTGTTTAATCTTGTGGAAGCTGCTGAGTGGCACGTGAAGCCAAAAAAAGTTCAATTTCTGGGCATAAAATGGTTTTGCATTGGTGCATTGTGAGGCCCATAGAGCACGCGCACTAACCAGCTTCTGCTTTAGCCTTCTGCTAACTTGAATGCAGATAACATTGATGCTCAAAAATTGTATTACATGTTTTACAGCTGCTTCTTTCACAATGTACTGTAAGCTTATGGGAAAAGTCATTTAGGGCCCCTGTGTGTCACGTGATGGATGCCATTGCTGTCGTTACACGGTTTAGCCTCTATGTCAAATTGGCTTTAAAGCTCAGCTCTCCTTCCTGGGGGGCTTGATTACAACATGTGAAATTATATATTACATTTGAAGGGGAAACAGCTATGTCTTATTTTCAGTAACATCAACAAAGGTTAAATGACTCTTTTAGTGCCAGAAGGTACACCAGTAGTGGGCTGTGGAAACTGTGACCATATGGCGATGATAGGTCACACTAGACAGAGGTCCAGAGAGAGTGCCTGAACAAACCTATGCTGGCAGGTAAAATTAAAAACACCCTGTCAAAACGCAAACAAAATTAACTGCCTGCTTCAATCCCAAGGGATGCCTTCCAGGTGCATATCTGTCTGTGTTTTGGCCTCTAGCCTTGGTCTGGCAGAGGAGGAACAAAGCATAAGGTAAATGATGTGGAGAACATGGTCAGGCATGGTGGGTGGCAGGCACAGGGCAGAGGGGTGCCAGCCTGCCAGTCTCCTCCTTGGACAGAGAGGGTTAGGGGGCAATGGAGACAGTGTCTGAGCTGGATGAAACAGGCCTAGACATCAAACAGCGTGAGGTCTTACAAGGCTCATTAGGAAAGAGGCTGCAAGTGTTGCAGCTCTTTACTGTTTTAAATAGACACAAACATTTTTGCTCCTGCAGTGAACAATACTGCTCATCTTTAGACTGTGAGATGTTAGAGACATAAAAAAACAACACAATCCAATACAAAAGCCCAGTTATAAATGCTACATCTGTGTAGCTCAAATCTATTTGAATTTATTGTCACAGAGCAGTGTTGACTCACCTCTGTGGTATTTCTTATGGCTGTCAGTTTAGGTGTCAAATACAAAATATTCTCTCTTATTACTGCATGTGTACTGTAGGACAAGTATTGTAGAAATATTTTTTTAAATTAATGTCTGAAACAAATCTCCACACATGTATGCACTTTAAAGTGGGATAGGATATAATTACATTTGCTGCATAAGAGAACATCACTAATATGAATAGTCTAATAATGTGCAGGCGTAGACCGAATAATGAAAACACCTCTCCTGCAAAGGTGTGTCATATTAGGTTCAATGCCAATTAGCAGCATTTGGCAGCTGAACAGAACACAGGTATCAGATTTTCTGTGCCAACAACAGGAGAAGCTGTCAAAAAAAACTTGCAAAAGCGTTTAAAATATCAGAGGGAACTACGTTTTGCCACCTACTGACAAATACAGACAAGCTGCACGTATAAACTGAAGCTAACGTGGATATGACGGACACATTAAAGGAGTTGACAAATTCTGCCAACTGACATTCAAGCTAATACGACCCACATTTTTAACTGTGTTGATGTAAGTACTTCAAAGTTGAAGTTCTTTTTCATGAATAGTTTACCATATTTTGTTTCTTCATATTCTCTCCTCTTCTTTTTTGTCTTCTTTTGTAAGTCAAAGTGGCTGTGATTTGTTAGACAAAGGATATAGGGAATTGTGGCACATTCATGCCAAGCAGGGGGCTTTCTTGTTTCGTTCTTTTCTTTTTCAAAAAGTTTACATCTTTAGTTTGGCTTGATTTGGCAAGTTAGAACACTGACAGCCAGTATAATCTCAAAAGACTGTAAAAGACTTTTTAGATGTCTGTACCCAGAATAAAAACTAGAGATGGTAAATTATAGCAAATAAAACTGCACCAACTTGGTTTTGATTTACTTGACTTGAATTTCAAGTTCTTAAAGGATAACAGTCAGTGCTTATCTGTAAATCAGTCCATTTAACTTGTTTGCCTGTAAATGGGCAGTGTGGAACCTAAAGAGAGGAGCTAAATGTGCACAAAGAAAAGCTTTCCACCATATGGACGAGGCCAAAGAACATGAGCGGCAGGTTAAATGAATCCCACAGTCAGGCTTGATTAAGACCTGCAATTGATGTTGAGTATTTCTGATGTGTTGCTGAGTAAATGAGTGGTGCATTTGCTTGCATTTTAAAAATAACCACTGCAGCAGAACTACACCTCTAAACAACAGACTTTGTCCACAATGGCATCTTTTATTGTATATTAACTTATGATGTATGGAAAACTTCTATGAAAACATACCAGCTTGCTGTGTCCCTCCAAAACTCTGCATGTGAGTCTGACTTAAGAGTTAAGTCTGTGCAGACATAAGGACACAGACAATGTTTAAGTGTCAGTTTGAAGACTGGGTTGAAGGCGAAGTGAATTGCTTTTCTTGTCTTACATGACTTTTGCATAACTATTGTATTAAAAAGGCTCCCTACCTAAACTTCCATTAGCACCATCCTCCCTGTGGAGAGTATCGTCAGTTTGAGAAAATGGCTTCTAATTTTTAGACATATTGGCATTTTCTAACTGCTGATTGCTGATTGCTGTCACACAGGGAGATTGCTTTATAATAATGTTCCTTTTGTATCACAGTTCTGTGGACATTTAAAGTAGATTTCTGAAATTGAATATACATTATGCATGCAGCGGCTGTGGTAGATAGAGGTGTGGGACAGATTCTCTGAAAACGTTATTAACTCACAAATGGCAAATAATGATTATATTAAGTAATTAAAAAATGATCACAGCCCTATTATTGTTCATCAAAACAGGCTGGTACATTAAATATCAGATGGGATGCTGCTTTCTGTTAAACCAATCAATTATACTGATCAGCTTCACAAAGACATGCCAACAGTTGAGAGCTTGTATGAATGTGCTGATATCAGTCAGGCCCAACAAATAGCTGTGGCAATATGTTGAAAAATCAAATGCAAATACATTAGTGTTTACCAGACAACAAGGGAGAGTCTATAGTAGAGACTATAGTTTTTAGCAATGCTAGCACCATGGCTCTAGGTAGGTGTCTGACGATCGTGGTCCATCGCTTTGTTCCAGTCTGAAATAAACAACTATCTGATGGATCTCCATGAGGGCGGCTGTGGCTCAGGAGGTAGAGTGAGTTGTCCACTAATCAGATGATCGGTGGCTCCTCCAGTCTGAGTGTCCTTGAGCAAGATACTGAACCCCAAATTGCATCACATCAGTTTTCACACATTGGTGTGTGAATGTGTATGAATGGTTAGCTACCAGCAACAGATGAGCAGTTGACACCTTGCATGGTAACCAGTGCTATCAGTGTATGAATGTGTGTGAATGGGTGAATGAGATGTAGTGTAGTGTAAAAGCACCTTGAGTTGTTGGAAGACTAATGCGCTATGTAAGTACACTCCATTTACCCTTTAGCACGAATTACCAAACAGATAATCACAGTGCTCAGAGGATGAATCTTAGCGCTATTAGCACTATACTTATGAAACTAAAACGTCTCCATAGTGCTAAATAGCAAATGATATCATACTCAAGTTAAGCTAAAAAACAACATGGTAAACACAAACTGTAGATTCTTATCCTTGGTGAAATTGTATTTAAAATATACAGCCTTTGGTTTAAGCCAACCAAAGCAGCGTATCACTCATCTATTACATGCTATTCTTCTTGATCAACAGGCAGCCTTTAATACCATTGACTTCTGGCTGGCTTTTGTACCACAGTAATAGATCCCTATTTGTCAGTATTTGCCACTGCTCAAGATGACAGGCCTCTCTTAGCATCCCCAAAGATTCTCTTATTTAAAAAAAAAAAAAAAAAAATCCCATTCATCATTACCTGCAAATGCATTTCTTTTTTTTGTCCTTTATGTGGATACTGATCGACTTTAAAGCCCATGTTGAGCATATTTAAAAACATTTGCCTATACCTTTAAAGACAGAAAATAATAATATAATAAATACAAGAGCAAATCCAATAAATATAAAGACAAAAATGAGAATGTAAGTAACCGAATTATCAGTGTCCTTAGTTAATTTAATGACCAACACAGCTGAATCATTCTTCTTATATATTTTATATATCCAGCTTCAGGTCTTCTTCTTATGTGATAATATTAAATAGAGGATTTATGCCACTTTTTCCTACAAGGCTGGTGATTTATCAGAATGATATGCTTGCCTGCATTTTTCTTTTTACACAATCTCTTCCATTGTACACCTGGAATATAATACATACATAGATACATACATAGATAGATGTGATAATTTGTTGTTGAAAAAGGCAGAAAGACCTAATGTGTTTTTCACACTTAATTATTTTACCAGCAGAGTATAATCATCTTTGGAGTAATGCCCTGGGGACATTATAAATTTGGTTCTGGTATACTGGGAAAGAACCACTGCTAGTTAAAATATCAACATTTTGCGGCATATTAAATTAATTTGCTATTTAATAGAAAATCAAAATACTGGCTGCTTCCTCTTGGGTATAATTTCCCATTTGTGAAAATTAAATGGAAATTTGGAACAAAGATATAAGAGATCACTAAAGGTCAAGTGTCTGCTAACAAGCCCTCTCTCCCATGTAAACAAATATCTTGTATCTTTTTTAAAACAGTAAATGGACCGCAGGAAAAAAAAGGTGCCAAAATCAGTTTTTAGTTTAGCATGCAGCATCAGATGGTTGCCTTACATAAAGAGTACTCAAATACAGACACCAAGGTCTTTGAGAGCATAGATGGAAATCCTGCTAACAAATGTAGCTTTTGGGCTTCCTTTAACTCTTCATAAATTAATATTAACTATCTCCCCTGGCAAGAGGTAGTGTACTGACATGAACATCTAAATACACAAACAATAATAGTTTACCTATGTGTGTCTGTTTCACACAGCTATCCCCTGCTGGTGTGCCTCCTGTTGGGTGCGCCATCATGGAAATAAAGTGTCATTTCCTCTTTTCCAATGAATTATTAGCCGTTAATTTCCATTTGAAACCTACAGTCTAATTAACAGGTTTGAAACTACATCAACAGTGGTGATAACCACTGTTTTATTAATAGAACATGCCTTTTGCAGAGTCTGCACACAAAGCCAAGGCAAAGATGGATGTCTTGGCTTTAATTAACCAGAATTATTTACTGACTAAGGCTGGCTTATGGGAGCATCACTCATGTAATGGATATATTAGCAAAAGACTGAAGGGATTAGCTTCTGTGGAATTAACAGACTGTGGGCAGTTCATCATGTAGTGATGGTACTACAATATTTATGCCATAAACCGGTACCTTAGTGAATGTTGTATGCGCATGTATGTGTCACATACATGTGAGAGCACATGTGCTTAATTGTGATGTTTTTCCAGCAAGATATACTTTGCATCGTTGACAAGATGGATGACAGAACAATGTCATCTATTGTTTATTATGGAGCCCATGCCAAGTGCGTTTCCTAAATCTATTTTATATACGCTGTTCACTGGAGTTACACATCCAGCGGGACTCAACTGCCGTTACATTAATGTGGCTTTCAAAACTTTCTCACATTTTGTGTCTTCTCTTCATTATTGTCACATCGCAAACTTTATAATCGCGGAGCAGAAATCTGAGCCACAGTTGAGGCCTTGCCCTTTCAGCTGGCAAGCAGCCAAGTCAACAGCTATATAATAAGCTTCTGTGATGTCCTCTGATCTGCAGCTCCTCCAGGGTTTCTCCTCTTTGAATCTGCCTCTCAGTATTACAACTATTTGGCCTTCAATCCCTGCACTATATCAGTATATAAATTCCTGCTGTGTACAGTACGGGCTGCTTCATATTATGTGTTTCCTTGAAAGACATACTTACCATTGTGATATAGAGTGTGGTATGTATTTGAGACTATGAATATTTTCAGTGCATTGTTCTTCATGTGAAATATACTTTCCACAATACAACAGTGACTCTCTGAAATAACTTTTTACTTTGAAATCGATCTCCATGCTTAAGATCTTTTGAAAATACTTCCATGAAAGCTTGCAGTCTTTATGTGAAAGTAACACTATGTACAGAGGCAAAGTTATTGATTACACTGGTTTAGAGAGCAGGCTGCCTTTACCTCTACTTTGAAATACTCTGTGATAGTGAAGAAACATTCTGTATAATATATACAACCACTGTGTTTTTTCTTTCCTGCAAGGGGACAAGCTGGACCTTCTCATGCTTTCTTATGAGCATCATCAGCCAGTACATTTTTTTTTGCTCACCTGATCCTAGTCAAAAATGTTTTCTTGGTTTTTTTTTTGCTGTAAACATGTACGCTAGTCCAACCCTTTAAGCTACCTAAAGCATATGGATGCAAACAGAATCTTTACTTAAAGTGGAGGTAATTTTAAGGGACATTAGCCTTGTGTTGGCTTTAATTTAAAATAACAAAAAACTCAATAACCCGTAAAGAAATGCATGAACGCAGTGCTACATACAGATTTGTCTTACGCAAATACACACACCCCTTTTGAACACCTGGAGTAATGTCTTTCTGAATAACCTACCTTCTTCTTGGACATCACATTCAGATTCAGGATTCAATTCCAATCAATAGTTTTGTTCATCTGAAACAAAAGCAATCTATAATGTATACAATATGTGTGAGTGTAATCAATGCCCTTTCGTAGACCAATAAAAGCTGTAGAGCAGTTGTCCTCACTTAATGCTTACTTAGATCAGACTCTGCCTCCAGCGCTGGTGGCCCTCAGTTATGTGGCCTGGTGTGGTCATATTTTAACTTGTGGTAAATGTCAGATGTTGTTGCTATGATTCATGTAAAATGCGAATGGCTAGAAATGGTAAACAGAAAATGGCAAAATCAGCAGGAGATTGGTCTGTGTTTGCAGTTGTGCCGCTGGTCACCACTGGGTCCTGCTTGGTGTTTATTTAACATGACACATTTCAGCAGCACCTGGGGAGCAAGGTCATGGCTGCACACACTACCACAAACACACACACACCTGCATTCTTAGAATCATTCATTTTGTATTGGACATCCATGCTGCTTTCTGAGAGACAGCCACCTCTCCTTTCAAATCCTGGAGGGCGACATGTTTTTAATTATTGACATTCAGGTGAGGATTAGCATTTGATGCTGTCTGACCCTGCAGACATGAGCAGTGGCCTGGGTAGGGAGGAAGACTTGAGGCTCGAGGCTGGCGATTTTCAGGGACAAAGAACCTACTGAGGAGGCAGAGGAATGGGCTGGGGAGGTGGAGGTGCAGTGATTCACATGCAGTGCAGGAGGCCTCTCTGTATCACCCCAACCCCTCCCTCAAATCCCAGGAGGGCAGGGGGGAATTGATGAAACGAGCAGGAAGGCCTAATTAAAGGCTCTCAGCTCAAACGCATTGATGTATTACATCTATTATGCCACAGTTCGATAGGTCTGCCAGGCCGTGGCTGCCGTGGCTACTGAGTCCCGCCAAACAAACTGAATAAATAATAGCAGCTGAGAGGGGGAGAGAGAGACACACACACACAAACACAGATAGAGAGAAGGGGAGATGAGTCCAATAGGCGTAGTTGTAATGAAGCCTGCTATAGCCATAGGCATGTCAAACAGGCTCGGAGATTTATAAAGCACCATTTACAATCTATACAGCAGGAGTTACAAGCAGGGAATGAAAGGAATAAAAAAAAGTAGCGTGTGCCAAAGTAAATAAATGTTGATTTAGAGACTGCCTTATTGATATAGAATTTCACCCATTGAGAATGGCTATTGTTTACAAGTAGTTCAAAAGTAAAATGCTGTTTGTACTTATGGTTAATTAATGGACAAAGTAACAAATAATTTAGGATACATGTTTAAAATTCAATGTATTACCATAGAAAATATGAAGAAAAAGAAGACCTCTGAAGACATCACCTGTTTGCAAATAAGATTAATTCACACTGCACTTCATTCCTTGTTGATTAATGTGTAGCCTTGCCTGTTTAACTTATACCAATTCTCAGACACATGGCTGGCTTTGAGATCAAAGGTCAGATCCACCAACAACCCAACTGCTTATGGATATTAGTTAATTTGTCACTTACGGTACATGGGAGGAGCGGAGGAGCTAATGGGGTTGAGTTATGCATTTGCATTCGTTTGGGATGACTGAATGCATGTTGATCAAGTGTCTGCAGGGCTTGTGCAGGAGAACAATGTGTATATATAGACTGAGGAGAGAGGCTGGGAAATGCAAGGACGAGCAGACCAGAAAACAGTGAATGTATCCATGAAATTATATACACACTTATTGTCGTTGTATAGGAAATGGAAATTAAATTGGTATGCGCTACATAGAAAGATAAAAAAAGACTCTTTTACATTCCACTCTTCACCAAACTCAATATTGTTATTGGGTAATTTACCAGATGAATACATTTCTCAATCTCAGCAAAGGCATACTATGCTTATGTATGTTATGTTGTTCACAATTTAATATCTTAACATGCCACACATGAACCTCACACATTTACATTTTTTTCCAACTTGATGGAGCGCAATTTTAACTTTAACTTTATTCACCCCCGAGGGGAATTAGTCTTGCAGTCAGGTGAAAGAAATAACACACAAAGACTTGAATATGAGACACATGAAACATAAAAAAAATGCACATAGGCTGCGCTTAAACCTACCACACATAAAATACAGTCTGCATAAAAGTGATACCAACATAAGACCTGGAGTACATCCAGCCATCACCATTCAACTCAATCATCAATGCTTTTTCTCCTTACTGTGAGTACAAGACTGTGATTGCATATTTTTAATTGTGAATTATAAACAAAGGCAGCTCGCACAGCATGCGATCTCTCTGTATGACATGAGGATTCAAAGCTGAAAATCAGGAACATTTATGTCGAAAGAAACAATTAATTCACAGCATTATAATGTTATTAAACCAAAATCTCCCAAATGGTTCATTGACAAGTTTCCACCCAGTTTCCATCCATTGGGCTACATGAGGATATGTGGCATGGTGAGCCCTTAATGCTCAGATGAAGACAGTAAGCCCAGTAAACATGGAGGACATGAGGTGGATTCTGTCAGCATAAATCCAGCAGCCAACTACATAGAGAGAGGGATAGAAAAAGCAGGACAGCGACAAATTCAGAAGGAGGGCTTTTTGGTTCTGGCAAAGTGATGAAAGAAGTCTGTGTGCGTTCGTCTCTTTCTGTGTGTGTGTGTGTGTGTGTGTGTGTTGTTGTGACGGTGTGTAAATATATGTCTTTGCTTGCAGAGCACACGGAGGAGCAGATTTGTGAGACAAGCTCGAGCAGTTGCCTTCACAGCAGTGGTGAGATTGGAAGCGAGTGGTTTCTGAGCCAGTGTGACTGATGGCGTCTGTTAGCAGCGACGGCCACAGAGAGGACGTCTTGTACTGGCGGCGGGGGGAAGCTGAAGCTTCCGGAAACAATACTGTCCTCAGAGAGACTGCTGAAATGACAGGACAAGCAGGGCCAGTGTTTCCATTCACAGTCCTCTCAACCTTCTGACACTTTTCTCGCTTCCACCTCTCACTTATTATGATGCCCCTTAACACTTCTCGCCTTCCATGTCTTGCCTCTTCTATCACCTTCTTAACATACTGTATCCCTACAACTATAGCTGAGCTGCCTCTGTCACAAACAGGCAACTGTCTTCACAGTCCAGTCCTGCCTACGTGTTGCTGTTTTCCTCACGGATAGGTTTAGAATACCTTTCCGAGGTTCACACGGACACATCGACAGAAGTGACCTTCTTCAAAGTACCAGCTGACAACTGAGAAACAGCATGATCTTTATTTATGCGAGATTCTATATCAGGTGATCTTTCTAAGTGTCTGGCAGGTACCAAATATTTGACTTTTCATATCACTATAACAGCAATACTGCTTTAAGAAGACATCCTAATGACCTACCCATGATATTTAGTTTATATTAGCTGATCGAGGTTAAGATGACAGCAGAGTGGCAACTCTATCTCCTAGAAATGACATTTATATTTGTTTTGGTAGTATGACTGTGTTTTGGAGAAAACATGATTGAAGTCATAGGGCATGTTCAGGGTGGATGGTGGGTGTACAAAGCACAGGGCTTTGATATGTGTTTAGATCACATATATATATATATATATATATATATATATATATATAATATATAAAAATATTAAAACCAAAATTTGAAAGGTTGAAAGATGTTTTGACAGTGTAAACTGTCAAGGGATTCAAACATTAGAAAATAAGATCTGAATGTCCGAAGTTATTGCTTCACTCATGCTGTGTCTGCAGTGTAATGTTTTCTATGTGCAAATGCGACTCTTTCAGGTGAGTTGAACTTCTGTATTTGTTGTGTGCATCATTGAAGATATAAATAACCTGCTCCTGTTGTGTGCATGATACTTCCTAGTGCACTCCAACCTAACAGCGTTGTCACTAAAATTAAAATCTAATTTAATTATCAAAGATGCTACTGTTAAGTATTCAGTTAATTATACACATAGTAGTGTCTGAGAGCTCAAGTTGAGCTTTGAACCAATTTCATGGACATAATGGGGCATTTAAGTCTTAAGCTAATGTATGGCTGTGTGAAATATCTCAATTTATGGTAGGAGTTATGCTCACTAGTCTCAGAACTCACAGCTGTGCTGTAGCCTGCATTCGACAGTTTGCATTACCAAGTCTGAAGGCCCTATCTCACACCTGGCTCACAGCGCAGCAGCAAGTGTCATTGGTAATTTCCGACCGATGCAGTTTTTCACACCCAGCACCCACATTGTATAAGTAGTACTTGTGCCCATCTGTGCACCCATGGCCGTGTTGCTCTTAAAATGAGGTGTGGTCACTTGCATTGTTAGTGCATTGCTATTTTGAGGCAGCATAAAGTAATTTATTGTATTTAACTTGACAGTGATGGGCGCATTGACGCACGTGGCGTAAATAACACGAGGTCCCCTGGTAATGCTAATGTAGTGCGTAATCACTGCTGTGCTCTCACTTTCTTTGCAAGTGACCAGCCTGCGTTATGTTGGATGAATGAGTGCATAGGGACAGCTGGCATTAGTCTCCAAGTCATCTGACAGGAGATTACATGTCTGTTACAGCCTGGCAGCTTTGTTTCTTCAGCAGAACTTGCCGAATCACCGATTTATATAGCAATGCACCAGGTGCAGGTGCACCTGGCTTTTAAAGGGAGTAGGAGATGACACTCTGATTGGATTAATTCATGTTACACCCAAAACACACCTATTAATTAAGGGACTTAATACAATCCCTGTGTGCCTTATTTGTGCCCAGATAATGCGCTGGTTAGCTTTAGGCTATAGATCTATTGATAGGACTCTGACTGTCTTGTAATTTCTATGTTTTGTTGTCAGTCTATCAGCAGTGCTATAGATCTTATTTGCACAATGTCACCTGACCTTCATCCACCTTGAAACCACCATGAAAACCAGATTGAAGGAAAACGTTCCAGAGACAGCTACAGTAGACTACAGGCCTACAGAGCTACAGATGTCAGCGTGTTTGATGCCAATTCATCAGACATGCTGCATGCATGTTGTACACTTATACAACTGACTGATTTTAAGAAAGCATACTATTTCTAACTTTTGCTGGTGTAAAGTTAGTGTTTGTATGTGGCCCTACTGAAGTAAACTGCCTCAGCCTGACAGACCCTATAGAAGATGTATGTGCAGTAAAGATACAGTAAATCGAATTTACATAATGTTACTACTTCATACACCGTAAAACATTTTGTTCTTTTTTTTTTTGTCCCTGACTACAAAGAGCCCCTACGCTCAGCTACGCGTGAATTACGCGTCTGCTCTATTTCTGACGCTTTTTGACGCACGCGTCAATTTACACAGACCACCTCCAGCGGGTGGAAGCCAGACACAGAAAAAGCAAAGAGAATCCGGTGGATTTTCAAAATAAGTAGTAGAAGCATATTTAGAAGAACATACACTGGGAAAATGTCCAAATCTGAGCAAGTAAACGCTCATAACGCTCGCTTCTGAAACGCTCCCGGTGGGGTTTGAAGTCGCGTGCAGGACGGACCAAAATCGCGCCGCATACACGACCGTGCCAGAGACGTGTGCATTTTGAGTGCCTGAACACAACCATAAAAAAAGAAAAATGATTTAAAATGTTTACATTATCTTTTTGCTGTTTGTATAGTGCAACTTAAACTGAAACTAAGCTAAACTAGTACATGCAAAGGATTGTTGAGCCACAGATGAATTACAGTACAACTAATGCAAATCTTCTCTTTCTAAACCTCTGTGGTTTTAGCAAAACAGGTAACTCTGTAAGTCTTTCTTTAACTTGTGTAACATCCCTCACTTAAGGTGTGCATCACCACATTTACCTGTCAAAACTGTTTGAGGGATCCTGATGAAGCGGAAGAGTGGCAGTTATGGAAAACATCAAAACTATTTCCCATTGGGAAGCCAGTGCAGCTGGTGTCATAATACAACACATGGCACATCCCCGCCTGCTAAAGATTTGCTTCAGTGGAGTATCTGACATCTCCACAACTATTTCCTTAATTGACGTAGTTAAGTATGCACCCTCCATCTCTGAATTGTAAATACCTGCCGTAATGTAGTGTAAAATTATTATTCCGGCATCAAGAAACAGCCATAATTTGCAGCTGTCAGTTCTGCTGCATATTAATTTCTCAAATGTACTGTTGTTTAGGAGCAGTTAAATGGAAAGTATTGCACTGTTTTCCCACCATAAACTGTTCATTAACTCGCAGGCAAGTTGTCTGAATCAAGTATCAGTACCTAACTTTTAATTGTTAAATTACCCTTCAGTATTATTTATTATCATTCTATTTAAACTGAGGTTATCTTGGACACGTTATAAATCTTTTCACAAGGGCTTTTTAAACTCTTAAAGACAAGCGCCCGGACACACTGGCTGCACGTTTAAACTGCTTTAGTGTCAAGTCTTAAAATACTATGTGGACTTTATTCAATGTCAGTTTATTGATAGTATTTTAACCTTCAAAACTGCAGCCTTCTGTTACAGAGGACAGGTCTGGGAAGGGAATGATGGAGAGGGAGGGACTATTAAAAATAGGTTAAGCTTGTCTCTGCACTATTTCTAACAGGCTCAGTTTGTTCCCTCTGGGGTCTCAGTGATTTGGAGTGTGACCCTGACCCTTTGCTTCTACACAAAGACGGACACACACACACGCAGTTCTTCGCCCTGAAGATTGCTGTGCACTTCACTGGAACTAAATCACAGTGAATGTACTTGTCGGTTCCACTGGCCCTTAACGAGATCTGTGTAGCTGCTCTCGTCGCACTGTAAAGCGCTAGGCTGAACATGATTTAGTCTCACAGAAGCATTAAAGACATTCAAAGGAAGTACAGGTGTTACCTTTCTTTTCATGATGATGTGACTTAACTCTGCTGGCCCTCCTCGTGCACACTATCAAGCAACGAGTTAAACACTTGTTTGAAATATGGAGCTCATCAATCAAGGATCATTACTACGCTGTGTAGTCATAGGTGTATTTATGCATGGATGAATAACAAATGTAAGCATAACAACATATTAGCATCGACTCTTGAGCCACTAGACGTTGTTTTTTTTCTCTTGTCCTCATATTCATACATGCAGTAATGACACACAAAAGTTTAGACTTTAGATCGGTGACATTTATTTGACCTCTCTGACAGCTATCGCTACACAATCTAATAAGAATAACATATTAGGTATTAATCCAACCATAGTTTCATCAGTTACAGCAAGAGAGGCATTAAGGATGAAAAGTAGTGTACTTTTCTGAAGAACACAGACATGCACCATTACCAATCACATCTAAGTGAATCTTGGCAGAGGAAAACTCTTACTGCCATCAGACTCCATTCACCATGGGCAATGTATCAGCTTCACTTAATGTAAAAAAATGAACATTTTGAGAAAAAGTTCCTTTTTTAAGATGGTCCACTGCACTTTCAGCCGAAAGATCTAAGTACCGTCATCTGCGTTTGAAAGTAGCTCCCACTTTCACACATACTTAACTTTTTAACCCCAAAATAAATAAATATCCAAATGTGGGCAGAGGTGGTGACACTAATCGCACACGCTTTACAACAAATGACACAAGACGGTAAAATAAAATAAAACTCCTGTTTAATGAAGGAAGAATATAAAACATGCTTATAGTTTTACCCCGTCTGACACTTGATGAAGTGAAGAATTTTTTTCCCTTGATAGATAGAGCTAATACCTTTTAATACCTCCACCAAGGAGGTTATGTTTTCCGTGCCATTTGTCTGCCAGCAGGATTATGGAAAAACTACTGGCATGGTTTTTATAAAACTTGGTATAGCTTGGGCCAAAGAAGAATCCATAAAATTCTGAGCAGATCCTTTTGTTAACATTGTGAGATAGGTCAATTGTAACACTGGTGTCGATGGCAAATTAACTGAATTTGTCACACATACTTGAACCCATCATAATTAAAGTGAATGGTGTGCCCTGACTAAACATACAACAAAACATAACAGACATCGAAAAAATCACTAGATTGTGCTATTGGTCTTGCACTTTGCCTTTCTAGTTTTATTATTCTTCGGTCCTTTCTTTGGTCCATCGAGTGAACAAGAGGTTATTTGTAATCTACAGCCAATGGTAAAAGTAGAAAATAACACTTTAGGAGTCTATTAATGTAAACTGCTTTTTTTTTTTTTTTTTTAGCCATTTTTCCAGAGCAGGTCAGTTTTATTTTTCACAGTCATTAGTGCCTTGGGAGTGAAAAGAGTCTTAAAGTCAAGCTCAAAATAAACCATATTACACTAAATGACAGAACAAAGCTCACATTACATTTAGCAGTTCTTTTAACAACACAATTTGTGTGTAAATTGGTAGACATCAGATGTTTTTCTTCTGAACAGAACAAACCAGTACTGATACTGTTGCTCTTCTTATAATTAGTAATTTAACAATGAGAACATTTACTTAAGTTAAGACATATTGTTCCACAGCTTTTGTTTTGTGCCTGCTTTATTTATGTAATATATATAACAAAAGAGAAGACGGATGATAGGAAGCATCAATATCTCATCAGGTGAAAAAAAATGATGAAATTTGACTGTTGTTAATATGTTTTTGATTTCCAGTTGTACCCTATGTCACCACATGCTTAAATCCATTTGGTATTGTGGTGATGAGGCTCTTTTCTAAAATTTAACTCTCACACACAGAGAACAAAATATTCCCTGGTTTTATTTTCATGGACACATGCCTTATGGCTGAGGAACTGAAGAATTGTAGTAATAATAGCCTAATAATGCTCCGTGAGGCTGTGTGTGTACTTGAAACAACATTTAAGCAACATAACACACATGTAACATTATCAGCTTTGCAGAAGTAGTATATGCTGCCAGTCCATTAGAATGGAGGCCTTATCGGACCCAGACCGACGTCTGAATTGAGTGTACCCTTGAAGCCAATTTATATTGCAAAAGATTTTGGACTATTGTACACTTCATAATAATAGCATCAGTCTAGACGTGTCCTTCTTCACCACAGTAGTCTGACAGGCCATCCAGCAATCTTTTATCTGCCTTGCTTTATTGTCATTTCAATCATTTTTTAAAAATTTTCTCAGAGGACAAGATAAGAAACAAGACAAAAAATGTTTCTTGAACATACAATTTACATAACATAATTATCCAACAACAATAGAATAGTGACATATCAACCACATAAACTACATAAACATACACATGTTTGCACACTGACATTCATTGTGTATACATAAAAAGTGCAAACTCTGAATTATGTCCTTGATAGTCCTTCAGGCAACCCTTTGATTTACTGAGCATATTAGCACTGCTGTAACATTATTAGTGATGTTAGAGTATTTATTTCATCTATCAACCCACAATGAACATCTGATGAGACCAAAAATTAGTACTGTAAATTAGTTTCACACCAGTAAATTAGCTGCATACTGACCTTTTCATGGGCTGGTGCACACAAAACTCCAGATGCAACTGAAATACATCCTCCCTCAGACAGCAGTCTATAACATGGATCTGTGCAAGTGGAGGATTTCCAGGATCACATGTAATTAGCTTAACCCTGTTAAGCCCAAATTAAGGGAGAAAAAATGAGCAAACATGTTTGTTCACCTTTCAGATGTTGTTGTAGGAGGCTTCAGGTGCAGAATTTTTTTTTAAGTTGAACTGTTTTTAGGGAAATTATGTAATGTTGCACTGTTGGCCCGAGCTGGTAGCAGATTTTGTGTATTTGTATTCACAGCGTCTGAACAAATATACAGAACAACGAGGGGTTCATTTGCAGGATTGATTGTTTTGACTTGTTTAGTGTCATAACAGTATCATTAGTAATAATCAAACAACAGTCACATTTTTAAAAATCTATTATTCAAAAAATTTGGACTTAGTAACAGCCAAGTTTATTTGTAATATCAGACAGTTCTCTTCTGCTGCAAAGAAAAGTCAAACATCCTTTATTGCACTGTCTGCAGCGTCCTCTATTTGTCTCTATAGGGTAACAGCCTGGTTACTGATGTACAATTGAACGTTGGACATACAGCAGTGATGATTTACAGAACACAACAGAATCAAGAGGTTGTTGAAATCCCCATCAGTGTTCATCTAAAACAAGAAAATAAACAAGAAACTGAGACAGACGCTCTTTTACATTTTAGTCACGTCTCTCGTCCAAATGCTAAACGGAAGATGGAAATCACATTTGTGAGCTGAACAATGAACATCAGTCATGATCAATGACAATCAATTCATGCAATAGAAGCGGAGCCTAAAAGGGAAAGCTTGACATTTTAATTTTAAATGTTATGCTCCTGTATCAGTGATTTTTTTTGAAAAAAAAAAAAAAAAGTATTTACTCCCTCAGCTAGCTGCATGGCTTGAATTGTTAATATGTCCTACACAACAGGCATGCAAGCAAACATGCTAGTTTGTGATTTCTGATGTCCATTTGTCTAACTAGAGAATATTCTCAATATCAATGCAGTGAACGTTTAATGGTGTATCTGTATGATAAGGAAAAGCATATGCTATTTATAAGCCTGAATAAGACAAATTGTGTATCTCATTGGACACCATTGGAGCATTTTATTCACCTCCAAGAAAAATACCATTTAATTCTGACCAGCAGCATGCTAAAACATGATTGCAGTCAGAAGATTTAGAAGATCTGGAAGATTTTGGTTGTCATAAGAGCTTCCAACTGTTTTAATAAATACAGTACTTCATCCAAATATTACAAGAAAAAAGTTCTGTTGCATAAACACACATATTTGTGTTTTTGTGCCAGGATGATCAAAATGGCAAAGGCGCAGTTACAAATCAATTAAGACTGAGTGAAATTCCACCAGCAGAAAAGACAGAGAACAGCTCAGTAGACTGAAAGGGAGAGACAGATGGGAAACAAACAGGCTCTCCGTCAGTGTTGCTCTGCAGAGTGTAACATACTCCATGTGTGTGTGTCTGTGTTGGTATGTGTGTCCAGCACATGGGCACGATCTCTGCATCATAATGTAATTAGCTGCCAACACTTGTACACCCACTGATAGTCTGCTGACTTCGTGAAGGAAACTGTAGAGTGACTGCTGATAACAAATGTGTGGACTACTAGTACCCTGATTTTAATTTAGCTTTGGGGATTATCACATTTATGTGTTTGTTGCATGTAATCATTGATTCCTGATTACAGAAACCCAGGTAACACTTAATCCTTGGCCTTGACATCTGAAATCTATAAAAACATATATCCCACATGAGTAATGTCAAGGCCAAAAAAAGAAGCAACATGATGATAAATTGTATAATTATGAGCTACACGCTGATATACACCTATAATGAGGAGGATAAATTCATGATCACTTGTTTTCTCATCTTCATTTACTGCTAATAAGTTCCAGCAGGAAGAGTCCAGGCTGCCATCAACAAAAGAAAATGTATCCGCAATTGCTAAAACACAAAAATGACAGACTGTTGGTGTTTTATGTAAACTCAGTCTGTTATTTTGCGGTACAGTACACATTATTATATTGACTTTATTTGGATTTGTAGTTGCACATTTTATAAACACAAGTTGCAGTTTAGTGTCAGTGGGGTAACTTTCTACACAGGGTTTTTATACCCTGGTCCATCAAACCCAAGTTACCATACTGAATGTTCCATGTAGACATCACATCCAACATATGATCAAAAACAAGATATGATTTATAAATAGGATACAGTGTGCATGTAAACATACATGACATTTGTATGACCTGAAACCTTCAAACCTTTCATCAATATAGAGTATGGCAAATATATTTAAATTAGATGTCATTATTAGAATATGTTGGCTTTTTATTCTCAGTTTCGTGAAAACACAATATTCATTTCAAGACATTTACATTTAGTCATTTAGCTGATGCTTTTATCCAAAGCAACTTTTAGAGAAGGGAACAATCAAGGTAGCCTATAGTGCGATAAAAACGTTAGTGCAGCAATAAGTGCTGCGACTAAGACTATAAAGTCTATATTCAAGTGTGTTAAACCAGTTCATTATAAATGTGTGTATTTATTCAGGCATAGGCTCCAGCCTCACCGAGACCCTGATGAGGATAAGCCGTTATGTAATGGATGGATGGATGGATTTATTCAGACATTGTGTGTTCCAGTCAGAAACTAGGCTACCAACATGTTTGGTTGCCATACCTACTAATTATGTTTGGCCCCTGTTGTTTCATAAAATCTATTAAATTTCACAGATAATGGTGATAGGTGCAAAACAATTATTGCCCACTTAAAACCACTATTTGCAAAAATCAACCTTAATGTACATTAACAGGATATCAAGACACAGCTCAGTCTGATGGGTGTCAGGTTTGGTAATTTATACGGTGGAATCAATACTTTTTGCAGACAATGTTGTCCATTTCATCATGGTTCATGGTTCATGGATCATGGTTTTATCCTGGGAAAAGTGGATTTCTCAGTGTAGGATGATCTGCCTCAAGTGTTTGTGTATCTTTGTGTTTTACTCTCAAGAAATGACAACCCTGACAGCCGCCTACCTGCACAAGTATTCCCCCCTAAAGCTAAGCATGCTGTAAAAGTGCCTACTGCTACCAGAAGTTTAGCAAGGCACAGCTGTATGCACGTGGGCAGCAACTGCTACCTAGCCCCACTGCTGTGATTCTACTGGAAATGACTCGAGGCTGTGAGTTACCGTGTGGTGCCCCATAAGGATAACCTTTTTAGAAGCACTGCCAGCAGAGTTCTCAATTTATTGGTCAGTCTTTGTTCTAACCCTTGCCCATAGTGACATTCTTTGCGTATTGACCGAAATTTAGGGCTTGTGGATAGAAGCAGCTGATATTAGGTTTCTGGTGTCACTACCTCAGTGAAAGATGAAGCTGCAATGAAAGGACCAACTTGAGGAGGTTATGGCACCCAGTAGGAATGCCTCTTAGTTGCTTCCCTTTGGACGTTTTCTAGGCCTCACAAAACGGAAGGTCAGAAAAAACTCTTCTGTCTTCCTCACTAAAGTTCTTTTTTGTTATTTAAGTTGCAGTCTCTGTATTGAGACTATATGATTGAATAACATAGAAACAATCACTGGTTATGGTATCATGCATAGCTGAAGTTAAAAGTCTTACGATTTGAGATATTCCCAAATGTCTCTAGTGCTTTCTGCTCTCAGACATCATTTCTGATCATCTGAGAAAACACAGTGTAACCCCTTCACATATATCTGTCATTCAAAGTGCATTAGCTTGTAGACTATAAGCTGTTGCTGTTTTTTTCTGAGAGATCATTGCTACATGTGGTCTGAATGATCAGCGACCTGCCAGACAAAACTGTGCAGTAACTTGTTTTTGAACATTCTAGGTAAAAAATGTTTCTGGCAAACATAAAGGATTTGCTCAATAAGTAATCATCAATAACATTTCCAGTTCAGTCAGTTTATACCAAAATGCTGAACTACTTTACTATACAAACAAATGTAGACTGACTTTTTATGTTTTGTGTCATTATATATACGCACTTTAATTCATGGATAGATTGATGGATAAACTTTTGCTGTATACAACAGATGAAATGGAGGGATAAAAATCTTTTTCATGGTGCGTTATGCCATAATAAGGCTCATTATTCATAGTTTCACAACATGGTTTGTTTCTAAAACACTTTTTTTGAGTACAATATTTACTTGCTGAACCAAACTGTTTCAGACATTTCTGAGAGTGGTGAATAAAGTACAGAAAGAAAATGGGAGGCAAATAGTTTAGCATGCATTTTCTGAGCTTAAAGCAACTACAAGGAATTTCTGTTGGTTTTGGCATACTGTGTGAACAAAAGCAGGAGTGTTTCTTGGAATGAAGATGGCATTTCCCATGAGCACTGCTGCCTCGTGTCATAAAGATCTTGATCTGGCAAGCGTGTACATTTGTTTTAGAGTACACGAGTGAAAGAAAGATGCAACTTCCATTTAATACAATTTTTTTGTTGGCAGTGATGAGGTAATGTTGTGACTTTAAGATAATAACTGTAACAGGATGATGGTTTCCTTTAAACTTTGCTGTAGTACTCTTCATAAACCAGCTTACTTAACTGGTCATAAAAAGGTTTATTGCTAACAGTGGTCGAGCCCTTTAACTTTATAGAAACTACTGTCGCTTGCTTGACAAATGCGGCAAACAGTAGTTACATCCAACTATCATTAGCCAGCAAGTTATCTTCGTTTTAACCACTAATGTAAATTCATATTGTTTAAAACAATGTATCGTATTTTGTAATAATCAATAAAGGGTAAATATGTGTCTAAGATTTTTGAATCTTTTCAAATTCAGCTTTTCTCTATCCGATTAATAACAAACCAAGGTTGACTCATGTCTTTGACCGTCCCTTTTAACTTCTTTTTGTTCATTGATCGATTCTTTTCTTTTTCTCTTTGCTGTCGCCACTCAAGTATCTGCCATAAAATGTAATTAAAAAAAATAAAATTCTCAAAAGAAAAATCTCTTTCTGTCTAACATACCTGACATAGCAAAACATTGCCATAGAAAATGTAAGGCTCTTCTGGTGTCCATGGCATAAATCATTTAATTAAATTTTTTGGAGAATCAGACTGAAAACCAGGCATTTTGAATTACAGAAAAAGAAATAACAGCCAACCTTCTCGCTGAAAGGTCTCATTTGCTTACGTAGGTCATATAGAGGCATAAGTATTACATTGAGACTGTATCATACCCAGTTAAAACTCCCTTTAACTTCCTTAAAACAACATTCATGCAAAAGTTATGCCCACTCAACTTCAGTTATGGATGGCTGGTTGCTGGCGTCCATGAAACACATTTGTATATTTGATCTGATTTGATTTGAATATTGTCATGTTCTTGGCCAGCAGTATTTATAGCTGGCATTCTCTGCTGTCAGGGAAAGGTTGCTGAGATAGACAATGCGTTGGAGGGTTCAGACAAGCCTTACGTAGGAAAGGAGTCAAGATATTGACCCCTATTACAAAGCTCTAGTGAACTACTGTACTGTATACCTGCAGTACACATACACTAACAGCCACAGTCGGTGGTATATCTGCTCCTTAATCCAAATTTAGGTGTTCTATTTAGTCTTTGCTGAGGCTTGTCTATCGACGGACACTCTCGGTTTATCCTTTATCGTAAATTTTTTAAGCAAGTATCCAAGTTCTCATTAAACCGTTTTAACTGTCTCCTCAATACGACATCCTCACAACCTCTTTCCAATAATGGCTGTTCTGGGATGTACATTACAGCTAAAGTCTGCCTATCTGTTGTGTAAGGGCTCTCTGAGGTATTGAAATGTGTGTCTGAGCCTTGTCCAGCGGCTGCTGATGAAAATGCATGAGGGTGGTTTTGCCCTTCACTTATCAAACTTAGTACATTAGACTGTGTGCTGAATCACAGGGGTGCTAACTCAAGTGTTTATCAACTTTGGATTTAGTGCACCCACAGGAAGACATAGTTTGGCTTTGTCCTTACTGAAACCACCTATTCTGGTCAAGAGAGTGTCATGACTTTCATTTGGTTAGCAAGGCTTTATTGTTATGGAAGTCATTTTAAACCTGCAGATTTGGTACACTTGATTCGCAGCAATAACTTTCAGTAATCATTGTTTAACCTGCAACTGTGAAGAAGTGAAGTAAAAAAAAGCTACATTTTATTTGTTCAGCAGCTGTAAAGACATCTTTTCCCCTTTTCTCCTAATGCCTCTATAGGTCTTCAAGAAGGACGACATCATTCTAATACATCATAGCATCATGATAATGATCTTCAATTAGCTCAAATCCATTCAGGGAATTAAATGGTAAAAAGGGGACAAAGATCATGCTGTCCTTACGAGTGCGAAGCTGTCAAACCACAGTACTAAGCACTCTGATGTCTTTGAAGTGAGTTCAAAAGCCAAGGACTGTGCTTCAAAAGTTTCCAGTTGACTCCTAATGAATGTAGCACCCCCTCTTATGTGAGTTTGACCTTTGGAGGCCAACATATCTTTCTGTTTTGTAGGTCCAATAATGGTGAAAGTCGGCACAAGCTGTTCCTCTGATATAACCAATGATTTTGACAAGTTATGGAGTCTGGAATCAGAGCTTTTTGTTGATTTGATGGTAAACAAGCTCATGAAAGACTGCAAAATTACAATTTTATCATTAAATTACTCCATAATCAAATTAAAACCCCATTTAATCACAAGTACTTTCAGGGTTTATACTCATATAAGGTTATTAATTGTGAGCTTATGTTTAAATTACACTATAATGATGTGAAGCTAATCTTTTATTGCATCAATTTCTCCGGACAAACTGGGAATAGTAACAATTCAATTTAATTTCAGACCAGATAAAACTGTTGTTTACTGTAGCGATGTACTGTACTAGAGTGGAATAGCTTGTTATTTATGCAGCCTCTTGGGGAAATGGAAACAGCAGCACAAGAAAACAAAGAGATGGAGAGCTTTACAGAAATGTCAGTTGACTGGAATTAATTTCCCCAGCTGCAGGAATTCAAAGAGCAGGATCACAAACACGCTGATTATCATCAACAATTTCAATCGTCACATTTAAACACCACAATAGTAAAGATAAGTCGCTAATACTTTCCAGAGGTTGGCGAAATAGTAAATGTAGATAATCTGCTTTTAAGAGAGAAAATAAGTCACCTATTTTAGATCACTGGGATGCCCTATCGTCATCATCTTAATGCTGCCGCAAATATAAACTAACACAGCAAGACTTGGTCTGCTTTTTTAAAGTGGATATGATCAACCAGTTCACCTCAGCTGTAAAAAAGCTTTTGAATTCATTGTTTTCTTTTTTTTTTTTTTGGACCTCAATTTTATTATTTTGTTTCAGCACTGCTCTTATGCTGACAACATTGAACTCTAAAAACTCACTGCACCGTACTACCTGCCCAACACCAAGCAGCAGACAGGCAAGGTTAGACTAGAGTATTTGGTCAATTAAGAGGAGCATTTGGCAGCTAAAAAGTCAGAGCTGGTGAAGACCAAAAACAGAGCTAAAATGGGAGTGAATATTGTATTCTATTATTGGTCCATATGATGAATGTGTTGTAACTGTATGCTATCATGTTTCCATATCAACTCTAAAAGGTGATAATATGTCATAAATAGTGTTCACAGCTTGTTTATTTTGTTGCCAAGTGGCCAAAAAGTGTTGTAATAGATATCAGGTGCTTTATTTATTTGAGGAGCAAGTTAATATTTTGTGGAGGCAGACTTGTGTTCACAATAAACCTATTTCCCACCTTTAGTTTTTAATTTTATTCACGTTAATTTTATTTATTTCCATTTTATGGAGCTATTTTATTCAGCTACTCGCCAAATAATCATTTGATTTCAAAGTTTACCCTGCGTCTGCTGTGCAGAGGATAAACAAATGAACTCGACACATGCCCATTGTTATTGTAGGAAGTGAACACCATCCTTGTGATTAAATAGTTTTTGTGGAGCACCATGCCTTATTTGCCTTATTTAGTAATTACCATAAGTTCAAAGAAAATGCTGTTATTAGCTAAAAAGAAAAGGTCATTAACTAGTAACAATAACACAATAACTTCCCATGTATAATCCTACCCACTCACCGCAAAGGCATCCCACCAGTGTGACTGAATGAAAAGAAGCTATAAAAGGAATTCATTTTATCTGTGTTGTGCTGTATGTAGTTAGAATTGATGAGAAGGGACAAAGGGATGCTAAAGACTGGGAAAAACCCATCCAGAACATCACAACCACTTAATGAAGTCCTTGGCTGCTAAACAATTAATACAAGCCTACACTTTATTAAATATGCAATAAAGACTATTATGGCTAAGTGTGGAAATAACAGCCATTCTTGCAAGCATTAAAATGTCTGGCTCCATTTGAGGCTCATTTATGGAACCTCTCCCATTAAGGATACATTAATACTGCAGGCACAGTTGAAGGGCATTGGAAAGTACTCTTCTAAATATTAAAGATGGCTGTCACTGGAAAAATATGTTGTCAGCAGGCTGAAGAATTAGGGCTATGTAAATTTCATCACATCCCCGCACTTAATGACAAAGCAGAGATCAAAATGTCATGAAGGACAAAAAAGCTCTCCATATCTGATTTAAACAAAGTCAGACACGAGATGATTATTTAATGACCGCCTGCGTTCCAAGAAACACATGGACACACACGCAGAGGACTAACCTCACACTTCTATTTGACTTTTAAAATCAAGGTAGGAGCTTATGTGTGTAAAAAAAAAAACCTGACACACTTGATATCTTTAAGTTTTAGAGAACACTTTGTACACAAACATGTGAGTTGTTACTGTCTTGTTTCTAACTCATTTCTTAGTAACGCAGTGCATGTTACAGACACATCCTGACTTTCTGTTTTCTTGTGCACACATTCACTTTTTATTAAACTTTACTTGCTGTAAATTATGAAATATTATGATAGACGTAAAATGATTTAGTATAATGAAAAGCTATGAAGTCAATGAATCTTCAATATTTGACTTTATTCATTAATTTAAAGTCAACATGAATAAGCAGTACATTCATCAACACTGTAATATTCAAAGAAGTGAAAGCAAGCACAGTGCTTGCTACAGGCATGCCATGTGGGAGTGTAATGTATGAATAATGCAGTATTGTTGTCATTAGGTTATGGTCAGGTCAGATTCAAAAACAGATCAAAAGTAAAACATTTGTGCAATCCTCTTTTAAACCAAACGAACATGTTGCCATGAGAAATAAAAAGTATCTGAGTTCTATAGTACACCAACATTTTTTCACCCATCCACCCACACTACTTCCTGCTTTAATACTAAACATAAATACACTGTGGGTTGTTTAAAGCTGTTTCACAAACACCTAAATCTGTCAATGTTTTGTTCTTGAGAGGAGGTAAGGTAGAGGACAAGTGGCATTGAAAAATCATCAACACAATTTTACACATATTGCCTTTAAAACAATAGGATGATTTGGTGCACACAGTTCCAGGATGTGAAGTGTGATATGTCCCTGGATGAAAGCATTAATTTCTGCAGAATATATGGCAATAAATCCATTGGAAGAAAACATTTATTTATCAAGTAAGCTTTCTGATGTCAGTGTATAAAGACAAAAAAATGATTCCTGCTTTAATGCTGCATGTTATATAAAAAAGCTATGGCTGTGCCTATATTTTCCTCTGTATATAGCCCTATACTTATACTGTATTACTACAATGATGATGAATGTTGATTTTTGGGTGTCCTATAAATTAAAAAGTTAAGTTCCAAGTTAGGTTCATTTTTTAGATTGCTGTGGATGTAGACATCAAAAGGATGTGGACATCAAAAGTTTTTTTTTTAATTTGTGCATGCCAACTCTTTTCAAGTTTACCAATGCTCTTTTCCTTTGGTCTGACATTATCGTTAAAATGTAACATGGACAGTAATCATCATTATCAGAACTTCAAGTTCACCACAGCCTCACTCGTGGAAATATATCACAGGGACTGCCATAAGTAATGACTGCAAAGTGTAATTGAATTTGATCATATTCATCTTCATCACATTAGATTTCACCCAGAGAAAATGGAAATATAGAGCCCATCTTTTAATGTCCAACTAAAATTTCCTGAAAAGAGGGCATCCTGTTTCACCTTACTGACATTTGACATGTTTAGAAGGACTTAAATGTGGTGTGTAAGATTTAGGGGGCTCTATTTACAGAATATGGCAGAAACTAACTATGGTTTCATTATGTATAATCACCTGAATTAATTATATTTTTGTTACTAAGTACTTAATGAGATTTTTATATCTACAAATGCTGAGGGTCCTCTTCCACATTTCAGTTGAGAGTCGACTATATTTCTACAGTAGCCCAGGCAAACTAATGAGAGGCTATAGATAGGCCCTTTCACATTTTTTGTTTGCATTTAGTGACCTCCGTAGTTTTTCCTTCCATGCTAGAAAGGAAAAGGTCCGGCAAGGGGGGGCAACTACACTGCTAGATGCCACTAAATTCTACACACTGGTCCTTTAAGAACCTCGGCCTGAAATTATGATGTTTAAAAAAGGACATCGCACTTGAAACTATTTAATTTTGTTATCTGAAAATCAGCAGATGAAATTAATAATGGATAAGAGTGATGTGGTTTCACTGATTTATAACAAAGGTCAAGACACTCAAAGCATTAGCTATGGTTTATTGGGGTGTCTTCTGGGTGTCTACTTAGATTAGTGCATATAAGTCTTTAAAGGTTACTGCTTTTAACAGTGTGTAAAATGAAATTTGAATCCATGGTTTGACTTTTGCAGCTTGTCCTTATCTTTGTGC
Organism: Argyrosomus regius; assembly: GCA_946959425.1. Taxonomy (NCBI): domain Eukaryota; kingdom Metazoa; phylum Chordata; class Actinopteri; family Sciaenidae; genus Argyrosomus; species Argyrosomus regius. The sequence goes on from OX336882.1 coordinate 23,073,135, forward strand.
TATGCACATCTCACTTCATAAGAAAATAGGAAAGGTAAGCTAAGTTAGAAAGTACCTTAAATACAGTCTTAAGCATATGAGGTATTGTTCGCGTACACATACCAGAAAAAACAGTGATCTTTACAAAGGGTATAAGACTAACCTTAAATGATACACCATTATTTAGAACTACATCATTTGATTTCCAAATAATGCACAGTAAACAGGGGGAGAGGAAGGAAAGATTGGACACCTATACAGCCTATTGGACAGCATTTTACAAAGAATTTGACTATTATAGTTTGTTATCAAAGCTAATCTCAATAAGTGTTTTATCTTTATTAAGAACAAGGCCTCATATTTATACTAGTTTAATGCGTTTGATTTTTCTGTCAAAACTACTGTGGATCCTTCTGTAGTGTTAAAATTTACATGCAACAGACTCAGGCATTCATTTGGCTAAGTAACAGACACCACTGGGAATGCAAGCCATATCAAAATCCAACTAATTGGAATAAATTACACTTAACCTAAAATGAAAATCTAATTTATAATATGCCCTGATAAAACACACAGGTCCTTATATAAACAAAAAATGAACTAGTTAATGTGTGTTATTGATGTTACCAAATGATATTATGGTAAAACAAGATCATTAAACATGCCTGAACTGGAATCTGTTTTTAAAATGTACTAAAGCCTGCTCCTTGACTCACAGTGGGAGAGGAAAGGGCAGTAGAAAGGAGCCTCTGAGAGCCTGAAAATATCCCCGGTCAAAGGAGAACAAAGAATTTAGGTTAAACACTTAATGGCTGTAAGGGTATGTAAATTTGAGGTAATCAGCAGGAGATGGAGTGGATTATCATCTTAGAAGTATGGCCTTGTCAGATCATAAAGAATATCATTAGAGGCAATGTTAGCTCAGAATCCAAGAGGCTCCCATCCAAATTGAGTTTCCATCATTTCTTTATGTGTCAAAAACAGATCATTTTGTGAGTCTTCTTCTTGTTCAAACAAGTAAGATCCTCAAGTAAGATGAAGTCCAGTTGTACTGCTTGTGAAGTTTCCTCTTATATTCCCTAAATGTATTGCAAAAGGCACCCACTATGGTACAAAAAAAAGAAAAAATACATTGGGAAGCTGCTTTTCTCCAGCAGCATTAAATTATGGAATAGCAAGAATTTTGCATTAATTGCTTTTAATGATGATAATCATAATGAAGGGGCAACAAGCAACATAGCAGTTTCTTTACAAGTCTTTGCAAGACCATTCCCAGATTTTGTTGGCCTCAGGAAAGGCCTTAAATTAAACATAGTTTTCTCCTTTGAGACAAGTTAAATCTGGGGCAACAAGAAGTTCTGAAGAAGCCTTCTGGATGAAAGGTGAAATGTCTTCATGGATCTCCAGTTGCACCAGATTTAACTCTTCTCAAAGGAAGATGACCTGGACAGCAGAGAACCTTCACAGACTTAAAGTTTTCTTCTCTTTCCTTTGTCTTCTGTAGGTTGTCCACACACATATAGAGCCCCCTGCAAAGAGTTTCCAGGGGGTTATGGGAGTTTGAACTTTGACTGGCAAGGCAAGCCTCTGTGATGTTGAATAACTTAAAAAAAACACACTTTTTCTCAATGGTTTAAATCAACCTCTGTAATTCAGACAAGATGTATGTATGCCAGTGTTAATTTATTTTAGGGACTGGTGCTGCATGCTTTCGACAGAAAAACTACTGCTGCCAGGGTTTCCATGGTCAAGCCTTTTCACCTTAGTGGACAAATTTCTCTGAGGTTGAATTGATTCTATCAGATGTATGTAAATGTAACAAGAGCTTATTCCAGTACTAGCTGCTTAATTCAAATCAGATGGTAAAATACGCATTAGCACTACACTCCTACTTTACAGTATAAGCATCCAGGCTTGGCCTCTTGTAACCCTCAGAAAATACATTTAACCAAATGAGTGTTCAAGAACAGTGTAGCCTATAAGCAGGTCATGCATAAACCTGTGAATTTAAAGTGCCATACAGTGACAAACTGATCAGCCAAATTTGGCACATGACAAACAAAAGTTTATTCACTTAAAGACTATGGTACAACAAATACAACAAAATGCAATTACACAATCACTGTAGCATGCTTTGTTGGCAGTCAAATATGAGGAATATAATTGGTCAGTTTGGCATTCTCAAATCACATTTCCAAATGAAAACCTAAAGCAAATACAAGTGAATGAATCATACAGAGTTTTTTCCATCAGACTGTTGAAGAGGTGCTCAGTCCAGTGTGTTTTAGACAAATATGAATGAACCAACCCCATATCCTCCAGCCACACTTTGGCCAGGAAATATTAATCAGACAAACAGTTATGTGTGTGGAGAGAAAGAACAGTTAGTCTTGTAAGCATGGGCATATACCAAATCAAATCAAGATAGGGGATTCAAAATAGTTCATAATTCAACCTTAACTTGGTACATGAAGTATGAAAATGTGACTAAGCTGTGAAGGTCAAAGGTGTAAAAATCTAGATGAACAGAAATGACTACACAAATCTAAACATATACCTACATATACAGTACATAAAAATGCATGCATGAATAGATACACTCAATACACACCTACACATTTACAGGCATGGATAGCAAAGTAAATAATGTGAGATCCACATACAGTATATCTTCTTTTACTTTCCTTCCACTGTATGTGCCAGTAACACTCGGAGGCTGTTTACACCTGGTTTTAACAGCTGTATTGTAGCCTAAACCAACTACTCCCATTGAAATTAATAGGAAGACCTGCGTTTTCCCTGCAGCCCCTGATTTGGTCTGTATTTCTGTACCGGTGGTTACTCTGTGTTTGAAGTGCATCTTACCTGCCAACATTTAGCAGCTAAGTGTTTGAACAGTGTTTCAACACAATTTACACTGAATTTATGAGAGACGACAACATTTCACTGATGATAAACATTTTTACAGATACAGTACAGTAACCAATATAGACTACTTCTTTGTCACTCAGGAAGAAAGTCCTGCAGTTTGCAGTTTTGTGGGTTGATGAGTTTGGAGAAACTTAACAAACTTTGTGAAACACTGTTTATGAAAATTTTTTAATGATTTGGGCCTTCTTGTAATTTCTGAAAAAAGTTTTATAAGTTATTTCTGTCTTTGTGTAAAAAATTTTGAAATGCTGGTCAAAAACAACAAACGTGGTCTTTGCAAACTAAAATTATGTACATAAGCCTAGGCGCATATTTGCATACAGAGCAGGAAAGTGAGATGAATCCGAATGGCAGATTAAATTAACTGATGTACTTAGAGCTGTCCACTTGTTGTCCATTTGATCTGATCACCCAGGATTCATGTGTAAACCAGGTGTAAGCAGGCTCTTAAAGATACTAGTACTTCTAATTAGTTGTTCTCAGAAATTGCCTGTGTATCGCTTGTGAACATTTCATGAGTATTATTGCTGTAGTTCCATTTAAATATTAAGTGGAAATACGACCAAACTTGATAGAAAGTAATTTAAATAAAACACTTAACGGTGACCTGTTCATGGTGTACCTCACCTCTCGCCCAGTGTTAGCTTGGATTGGCTCCAACCCCCCACGACTCTGTGAAGGATAAGCAGCTATAGATAATTGATGGATGGACGGATGGATGGATGGATGGATTTACTATCATACAGGTCAAGCTGATGTATTGCTGTTGGTGCATGCTGCATACAAAATATCCAAACAAAAAGTAATGAGGCTGATTAAATCCATATTTAAAGTGTTGGTACAAACTCTTTTTGTAGAATTCTCTCAGATCGCATGAAACTATCATGTTTTATTTAAGGTGGAAAAAGGCAGATTTTGTCAAGAAATAAAACAATAGATCTACACAGCATGTCAGCTTGAAAAAAAAAAACAAAAAAACATCCAATCTCTCTATTCCAGCTAAGAAGCCTGCCAGTATTACAACTACAAGGACAGATGAGGTAGGGAGAGGACTGCAATGCCAGATGATCAGCTCCTTTCTCCAGGGACTAGGGCTTGAGATTGAAAGAGAAATGACATCCCTGAGAAGGATGCTAAATACCTGCCTCGCTATAAAGTGAAAAACTGTAACTGGTCCTGGTGGCTGCTGCATCTGTGCAATGAGTGTGAAAGGTGGAGCGTATAAGACAGAGAAGGTTGAGTGTTTCTATGATGACTGACAGTTTAAAGTGAATTTTATATCAAAGAAGTTGTTTTTCTAACCACCTTTGCTTCATCATCAAATATACATATATTTTTTAAATACAAGAGTATTTTTAATACTCCATATACTTCATAAAATGCAATTCTGCCTCCCCCGATGTGTTTTAGGGGGAATTTGTATGCCTTAAAACAATAGTAGAGACAGGAAATGAGGTAAAGACGGATACACCAAAGACTTACTACTGGATATGAACTGGAGACATTGTGTTTGACATTGGTGCCTTAATCCCTAAACCATGGGAACTCCCATGTTCCTCTCTTTTTGTTTGAATTAATCTTTAATCTTATGAAGGATACTCTTACACTTTACTATTTTACACTAATTATGCATTCACTATTCTTTGTGCATCATAAAACTTTGTGCCAAATATAGATTGGAATACAGAATAATATTTTGCACCATTTTCTGCTTTTTTGTTAGATCGGGCAGGAAATTCATGGGATGCAGCAAAGGATCCAGGCTGGAATTGAACCCAGGTCACTGTGGTAAGGACTCCAGCCTTTGGTTACATTGGACTCTCGCTCTACCAGGTGAGCTACCAGAGCACCCGGTTAGCCACTGATGTCATTAGAGGATGCTTTTGATAGTACAACCATGAGACACCATCTGAAGATGGTGACATTCTGCTAAATATGCATCTAGGGTCCATGTAAATTGACCTTACCTGCCAAAACTAATTACAACCAATGCACAGCTGTGAAATGACAAGTAAAACATAAAGAAAATATATGAAAGGTGAAAATTGCATGAGCATTCATTCATGCACACTACTACCATTTTAGGAGCCTACAGGGACAGATAAACAAACAGCAACTTAATGCAACATACACTGCATGAGTATTTGCATTTATCACATGTAAGCTTCCTGTTGCAGCTTACTCAGCAGAGATGGAGCTAAAAGTTGTCACTGGTTCAGTTCTTGAGTCTGCCCTCATTCAGCTACAGCCCCAGCTGTTCTGCATCTCTTTGATTACCACCCAGCTGCTGCTCGTTGCTCCAGAGTATTTAAGGCAGTCACTTCAACCTCCTCTTTTCAGTTTGTCAATTTGTCTTGACAAGGGAGTGATGAGTTGAAATTCTAACTTAGCTCAGAGTTATTTTTGTATCTGCTTGTCTCTGTGTGGTTTAACTGACACAGTTCCCATGGTTATGTTATGGTATTGTAGTCCACCCGTCTCCATCTCTCTCTCCTCAGTCACCCACCAGTTTCCTCCTGTGGTTTACCACCAGCCGGCGATCACTAGACTCAAGCTTGCACTCTTCAGTTGCCTACAGTCTTTCCCAGCAGTGTGCCCACTCCTTCTAGTCTTCAGCCTGTCCCCCCTGCTGCCTGCCGACCTTCTCTTGTTTAGCTTCAGTTACTGTGCTCATTTCCTCCAAAGTGACTGTGCCTGCAGTCTCTAAGGCCGTTTCAGAAAACAATGTTTCAACTAAGTTTCTCTCTCCCAGAAAATCTAGATCACATTGACAGGACATGTTGTATATTACCTGAATAATATACAACATGTAAAAATCATATGCTTGAGTTATTTAGGCGATAATCTCAATTGACTCCCATGGACTACCTTCTCATTCCAGACCTCCTCTTTCCCCCCTCCATCCCCTCCTTCCACTTCCACCTTCTCTCTGCCTCTCCTCCCACCCATCCCTCCTGTGTGTGCAGAGCAGCTGGCAGGAGTAATCCTTTAATAAAATAAAAAAAACCCTCCCTAAGGTTAAAGGTGCTCAAGAGCCAGAAGACATCCTTTTATATACCCGCGCCCAAGTAAATTCAGCCACTCCAAATGACTTCAGGCATGTGGTGATGTCACACATTATGAAGACCTCAAGCCCCTGATTTGAAACTGCCTTGACCTGCTGCAGTTTACATACCAGGCTGACATGGCATGGATTATACCATCATCTACCTGCTTCACAGAGCTTCCACACACCTGGAGAAGCCACAAAGTACTGTGAGGATCATGTTCTTCGACTTCTCCTGTGCTTTCAACACTGTCTGGCTGAGAATCTCTCTGTGAAGCAGGTGATCAGGACCTCATGGCCTGGATTACAGACTACCTTACTGACAGGTCGCAGTATGTCTGACTGCAAAGCTGCTTGTCAGATGTGATGACAAGCAACACTGGCATACCCCAAAGAACAATACTGTCATGTTTTTGTTCACCCTCTACACCTGACTTCTGCTTCGACTCGGGAGTGTGCCACCTACAGAAGTTCTCAGATGACTCCTCCAATGTCTGCTGTATCACGGAGGAGGAGGATGAGGAGGGGGAGGAGTACAGAGGCACAGTCAAGAACTTTATCCTCTCCTTGCTGAGCTGAAACTGCTCAAGAGCACATTCAGCCACAGACTCATCCAACCACGTGCTTCAAAGCGCTTAGATGGCTCGTGTGTCATCATACATCAGACTCCAACACTGCAGCACCCAGTAGCTCCTAGTACACCACTCAGTTAAACTGTCATCACATCACAAAATTTACAAATGTACTGTACATGCAGATTTATTCTATTTAGTGCCTATAATTTATCTTGTATGTATTGTATTCTATTTATATATTTTACTTGTGCTGCTGTGTCAAATTGCATTTCTTCTATAGGGGATCAATCTAGTGGTAAATCTTATCTTTAAAAGCTGAAACAACAACTCAAACAGTTTGAACAAACTGAACATCATTATAACCTTCGTGACAGTAATTTATTATTATGGTAATTAATGTAATACAATGAATAAGAGGGGGTTCCTTCTGATTTAAAGAAAGCCAAAGTGCCTTTGAGACCTTGAACCCCACTCTTGAACGTTATTTTTATATTCCATCAGATTTACTACTTATGTAGTGCTCAAACTCTTTATAACCGACTTTTGTTGTGAACTTACGGTTTTCAGTACATTTTTCTCAGTTTGTCTCAGCTTTCGCTATGGAAAAAATAAGTTTGAGTTACAAAATGAATTGATGTCCTTGGTTGAAATCATTTGTGATTTGTTCAATAGTTTCAGTTAGAAACCAGTTTACCAACGTAGGGAACATACCGTCACCACAGTCTTTACCTTTTGCAACTGTCACATAATAGTGTAATCTGTCCAGAGGTTGAGAAAGTAATATGACCACATATCTCAGGAGGTTTCAAAATACTGTTCCTCTGAAATCCCAGAATTGGACTGATTTCATGGCGCGTCACCCCAGATATGCCAATGGAGCGTGAAATTGAGTCACTCAACGTGAAAAACGAAGGAAAAAAAAATCTTTTCTCTTCCCATTTCTCTGCAGAGAAGAGCAGAGACTTTTTTTTTGCCAGTATGCTGGCACTGCATTGGTCTTTAATTTCCAAAGCAACCAAGTGAAACAAACCTGTACATTCGAGACAAAAACAGCCATTTCACACATAAGAAAGTGGATGACATTTTGCAGCTAATCAGCGAGTACATGGGAGTGAAAAATGTCGCTATTCATGGAGCGTAAGGGAAGAACACGTCTCTGTTGATGGATAAATTTGATAATGTAAGCAAGATTGTGGCAACAGGTGTGATCAAAACTGTATTTTGCTACTGAATATGTTCTAATGAACCAGACATTCTAATTAAGTATCACAGTCAGGTGTAGCAAAGTGTACATGATACTGGTGGATTTTACTCTGTACTGTTATTTCCTGCCCTTTCAACTTTTTGTGCCCAATACATGTGGGAGTGAGTCCCACGAGTTCCCCCCACTGCGACTGTCTTACAGTCACAGAAACTGTGTTGCAGTGCCACCAAAGCTTTGATATCCACCTAATTTTCAACTCTAACATGGGCACTGAATTAGACACTTCCAGTTCATGTCATCCCCATCCCCAGCCTGTCAGAAAGTTTAAAAGTGGAGTCATTTTCCCACTCTATGGCAAAAATATCAAGTACAGATTTAAGCAGAGCTGTACTTTTAACTTTTTTTTAAAGCTTGGTTTGAACCTTGCAATTTTAGTACAAAAAATGCTGTCTAGCATGGCTTGTTCTAGCCTTGTAACTTCTTCTTGTAATTTCATTGGACCAAGTGACTTATATGATTTGACTATAACGTGGAATTTGTGTAGTCAAATTGGGGAAAATGTCTTTAATAAAACGAATACAACAACTCAGTGTCTGCATGTAGTCTCTCCTCGCTCCTCCATAAGTTAGTCATTTAAACGTGTGGGTGGGCTTACAGCTGGCAATCATGACCTACCAAACACTTCCTTTACCTTAATCTGTCAAACTGCAGGAGGTCGTCTATGCTGAGCCATAAAATAAAAGTACAAATTTCGCTTTTATCTTCACCATAATTCAGCCTGCTTGCAACTTTCTCTTTTTTCTTAACGATGAACAAGTTAAATGTTTATAAAGAAATGAGTGTCTACCTACCATGAGCAGAGTTTATTTAATTTAAATTAGATACAAATAACTTCATCGCTGTTTATTTCAGAAACTACTTCATGAATAATAATAATAATAATAATAATAATAATAATAATAATAATAATAATAATAATAATAATAATAATAATAATAATAATAATAATAATAATAATAATAATAATAATAATAATAATAATAATAAAGAAGTTATTTGTATCTAATTTAAAACAAAAGGCATGCCAGAGTTGAGATGACAGAAAGCCTTTCACACAGACTATGGAAGAGAGGAAAAAAGAACTGGCTCTAAGGACCATCTCATCTAACCATCCATTGTCCCTCAGCCTCAGAGAAAACAGATGGTGTTGGTACACTTGAAGCTGATAAAAAGATGTGAAAAAGCAGAAGGACAAACACATTAGTGAACACATAGTAACCAAGCACTAATAATTTGTTTTAGTAAGCACATTTTTAGACACTTTAAATGAAGATGTGAAGTTTGATCTCTTATTTTTCAGGGCATGAGACAGTGACTTAATTAACAAAATAAAACAAGGCAACAAATACAGATCAGGGAGACGTCAAATGACTCAACAAAGGAGTAAAAGAAAACGAGGAATGATTTCTCTGGTGCAGTTCTTTGAGGAGCACATGTCCTGGGTTGAACCCTGGCCCTGCATTATGAGATTAATTTGTCTGGTACAGTGGACTTTGGGCCTTTTTTTTAAAATGGGTACCATATTGTACTAAACAAACAACCTTATCACCAGGAAAAATGGAGATATTGGCCGATTATACACAACCTTGGTATATTCAACTTTTCTGAACCCTCAATGCCATGCTTGAATGAGATTAGGCAAACAACTTTTTTTTCCCAGTCTGGTCCCCAGGTGTAAAAACAGGAGATACTGCATGTCCAATGTAATCTCTACATCCTTATTTTTTTCAGTTTGCTGCAAGACATGCTATACTGTATCCCAATATGAACAGTTATACACATATAAAGTTGTTATATACCTTTTTTTTTTTTTGGGCTTACCTCACCTGCATGTTCTCTTACAACAGCAGTATTCTTGTCCACTGTGCCTTACAGTAGTCACTGTAATGAGCCCAAAATGAAGACTCTAACATTTGTTTGAAGCTAGGCCTTATAGTGTAAACCATGGACTTTCTGCAATCTGAGTTTCACAGATATCAATGCAATTTCTCAATTCATCATCCACACTGCTGTGATCAATCATGTCAAGGGCTGCACTTAGGTCAAGCAGAAATAATGCCGAGTGCTCAAAACAATCTGCATTCATAGCCATTGCTGCTCTGTCATTGTAAAAATGTAAATTTTCCCCATCTTTCTCTGGACCACTTTTGGAGATAACATATTTATTACAATATTAGACATGTAACAGTTCTGAAATTTTCTAAGGAGAGCTTTAAAGAGGCTGTCATCATGAAATGGAATTGCACTAAAGCTATTCAGTATGGTAATCCAAGGGCAAGGGTCTACAGCCTCAACGACCACTTTTGTCTGAGTAATTATGTATCTACAACAGACTAAGAGTCTAATAGCAAAGAGTAGAACATGCAGCAATGGCAGAGGGTGTAATCTTATCCCTCACTCCAGCAAAGGTAAAAACCCTTACAAGAACAGCTTTAGAAATATTTAGCCTTTGATGCAGATCAGCATGCAAACACTATCAAAAATGTTTGGTTTTTCAGTTCTGGGCTACTGTAGAAACAAGGCTGTTTAACATGGTGGACTTGCTCCCTCTGTCTAAAAAGGGCTTGTTTTAAGGTTATTTATAAAGATTATAAGATCTATATTTTCAGGTGATTACACATGAATGAAAGCTCATGAATATCATTCCACCTCTGCCAATAGATCTCCCCCTAAATCTTACACACTGGATCTTCTTATAAAAGCTGGAACTAGCAATAATACAGTATGGTCTAAACCCATTGTGTATTTGGTTTTTTTTTTGTCATTCTTTGTTTCTCATTGTTTTATCTACCAGTAATGGACAAAATATTTACTGACATTTTGCTGTTCTGGAAGGTTGGTTGCTGTTGTGTTCTTGATTGTCTGTCTATCCATTTGGACTGCAGATTGTGCCTTCAAGAGTCTTGCTTCTGCAGCCCCAAATGTGCTTTTTTTTTTTTTTTTTTTTTTTTTTCCTTTTTGACAGCAGCAAAAAGTCAGCCTCACTGATGAGAGGGGCAGAACAGTGAAGGCACACGACACCGCTCTGGAGTAAGACAATAGGGTGTTATTTGAATCCTTTGAGCAGCATCGAGTCGTCTTTGTCATCGGGAAGCGCCCTTGGAAGTACATTTGTCACTGCTGCCATCTCTCACCTGACAAAAGACAGCAGGCTGCAAAATACAATTTGTGTGCTTGACACATGGAGAAGAGCCAGTGAGGATTAACAGTGGTGACCATGTTGAGGCAGTACTGAGGGCAACACTTGATCAGTGTGCCATCAGATAAAAGTGATCCTTGACTGTCATTTTAACAGCTGAAGAAGAGTGCATGAGGGGCACTGTTGCTGCTGCCCTTTTACACTGATGGCCCCTGTCAGATTGAATATGCTCAACCTGGTCGACTGAGCGCATACAAGCAGGTCTTAGTCTGTCGAAACACTGACATAAGTGCACCTGTGCGCTCGTAGCTCTGAATTACAGTTCATCTAAAATAGAATACCCCGAAGCTTGGTTTTCCCGATCTCAAGAAGAAATACCACAACATCCATGACCCATAGAACTTGACAATGGACTCTACTCTGATCAAGTAATCCGATGTAGATGTAGATTTTGATGTGTTGATCAGCGCATGGTATTCACAAGGGGGGAATGTGCAGCTGAGTAGGCGATTCAGTTTGGATCCAGCCCTGAAACACCCCAGGATGTCGGGATGGTGGCAGATTTCCATGGTGCAGGCGTGAAGACGTGACAGAGCTGGACATGGCAGAGGGTGATGGTGAGGTATTTCCTGGGGAACATGGAGAGCAGAGTTGGGCAGAATTTCCACAAGCAAAACAACAAGAGTTGGCCGTAGCATAGTTACCACTAGGGAGAATGATTTGGCAAAGTCTGGGAGGTAGAGCTGGTCTTTTAAACTGCAGCGGCTGATTGGCAAGCGAGGAATAGGACTTGAGGTGATTTTGCAGGTGAGAGGAAAATCGGAGGTCACACCTAGGAACACAGACAAGACAGACAGAAACTGGAGGGATGGGGAAAATGACTAAAAACAACAGTGGGAAGGGTGGAGCCAAACAGCCTCTACATGACAATTATCAAGCATATTTCTCTGATAAATGATACAAGGTATGATTGGTCCACACTTAGGCAATTTGTTTTCTCAAACAACATATACAGATAAAGCATAATGTGGTGGTAAAAGAATACAAAAAATGATTGAATCTCCTTAGAACACATGTAATTAGTACAAATTGCAATGCAAACAAAGAGCAATGCCAGAGCCTAATCTGGTTTCTGTTTCTCCAAATCATCAATCTATAAATTACTCAACTCCTGCACTGTTCTGGTCGGTGTGATCACCTCTCCAAATCTGTGCCTGCTGCAGCGTTTTCTTTGGTTTTTGGCCCAATGTGTTTTCTTGCCAGATTTGCTCACGGAGCACAACTCCAAAGCTAAGGCTGCAGAGCTCCACCGTGTACTCTGTTTTTAACATAGGCACCAAAAGGTAGCCCCGCTGTGTATCCCTGGTGCAACAAAAATGCTGATGAAAGGTTTAGATAGACCTTAAATTGTAGGCCTTCTCAGAGGCCAAAGTTAAGAGTAAAATTACAGGCTTGAAAAAGTTCTGAAAAGTCCAAGTGCCCCAAAAACTTATTACAGTATCATGAATAGTTGCAATTTGTTACTTCTAGCCCTGGATAACACCACATTATGTCTGCCACTCTGTAAAACATCTCATCTCTCTGATCACTGTGGTGACCCTCAGAAAAGATATAAACAGATGGTCACACAGACAACTTGGCACCTTCTGGCTGAGAAGGCAAAAATAAAAATTGAAAAAGATCAACATTTCATTTCTGTGTCATTTGGCAAACAGATGATGATTAAAAAGATAAATGTCCCTGTGACTGGTTTGTTTTATGGGGCATGGATAGTTTAGTTCAGGGGTGTTGATTATTGGCAAAACAACATACACATTTATTTATTAGCATCTGCTAGGGCTAAGACGATTACCTATGACTCATTGAACAATGGCAAGCATGGCTCATTGATAAATGTAATTCTTTAATAACATAATGTATTAAGTTGACTTAATGTGAGGGCCACAAACTATTAAGTTTGTTGGCCTAAATGGTTAAAGCTACCGCTGTGTGTTTGATGAGAGGCATTATAAATTTGAAATGCAAATAATGTTTCCCTTACACAGCAAAGCAAATGTCATTACCATGCTGTCAAGAACACTTATTGCATTTACAGCACATGTATACATGCTTGTGCACCTAACATTCATACTTTGGTTTCTCTGACAGACAGACGTGTTAATGGGACATTTAGGCTTATGTAAGTGGGGAAATGAAAAGCACTTGACCGTGAACCATCATCTTTTGCCAGTGTATTAACTTGACTTTAAACATTATACACAGTCTGTCACTGTTACATAATAACTGTACTGTATAGAAACTGAGATCCACTGACAAGGTTCAGCGTAATGAGATTCGCCTTCTGGATTTATTATAGCTGACATGAGCTTCTTCTCCGGTGGACACAGTTTGGTGACCTCCAGTTATAAATCCACTTTAAACCTCCGCAAGTACTGCACATACATTTTCAACAGGACCCTTCTGCCTTATTCTCAGACATTCACAAATAATTGGACACCAAAAAAAGCCTGACCTGAAACATCCCCGGTACACAGAAAATGGTTTGTCTGGGCTCATCTTCCTTCTTGACCTGAAGCCATGATGAATACCTGCCATTTGTATATTTGTGGTTAAGACCTCTTTTAACCCCTGTGAGAACAAATTCATTATGCATTGATTACTGGAATATGAAGTAACTTCTCCGCATCCCTTAAGAGTGTATTGACTTTTATACAAAAAACGAACAGCCTTTTTTTATGTTTATGATGGCATCTCTTCTTGTGTGGTGTGTTATTGATTTACGTGGCTTGCAGTTGTGCAGCTATTCAAATGACATGTATTTATTAGGAACAATGGAGGACTAAATGAAGGCAACAGAGGATAAAGAAAGTAGTGTTCCATCACTGTCGTCCCTTGGGAAAGACTTGGACCTTTCGGCATCCTATAAAAGGTTCTTCATCAGTTTCTGTCTGAAAGGGAGTCCGAGGCATTTAATGAAGCAAACAACTGATTCACACGACTGTTTCTAAGTTTGTCGACGCAAAATTGAAAGTTGCTTGTTAAAACAGGGAGGACAATAACAACTCAGGTTATTGTGTTTCTCATGTAGGTATTAATACACCCATCCCCCCCCTTCTAGATCAGCCCTGATTACCAAATGCCATGTTGTCAACATGTAGTGTCACCCAGTACAATTTATAAATGAAGTATCTTAACTATGCTTTTTAATAATTAAACAGCCATTTCACCCAAAAAGATGGTTGGTCTATCTTTTTTTTTAATTATTCATTTTTGCAAAGAACAAAAAATAAGAACAGAAATCTAACAACAAATTATGTGAGACAGCTTTCACAAAAATATCCCAGATGAAGACTATCGACGATCTGCATGGCTGACACATTTATTTGGCAGTTTTTGACATTGTGCTCCCTCCCTGTCTTAATTTTATTTTGTTTTATTTGATCTCATTCTTGTCTAGAGGAGAATCTCTCGTCTTAAAATCACTGGCATAAAATATTTAAAAAAAAATCAGTTTTATTCTGATTTCATTCTTGTCTGGAGAAGGGTAGAATGATATAGATATATATATATATATATATATATATATATATATATATATATATATATATATATATATATATATATATATATATATATATATATATATATATATATATATATATATATATATATATATTTTTTTTTTTATATAAAATATATATATATATATATATATATATATATATATATATATATATATATGCTGCTATGCTGATTCAGGATAAATGATAGCAGATTTCATACACCTCTACATGTACACCTTTTATTCCTAAATTAGCTTTCTTGTGGAGGTTGCATACATAATACTAAAAGTACAAGCAAATCGATGCATGACAACCCCATATTATCTCCAATGTATCTAAAAATTCATTGAGTGGCTCTAATCAGTGATTAGCCTTTAGGTAAAACCCCTTGATTTTTCTGAGAGCCTTATCAGATGAGGAGAGCTCTTATCTGCGTGACTCTTTTGATCGATCTGTGCGCTAAAAGAGGTGGATATGGAATGGCACTCAGGAACAGGAAAGAGGTGCTTGTATCTACAGTGGCCATACCAATGTGTCATCTGTGAAGCACTGATGGTTATCTATTTCATAGTTTTGTTATACTCCATCCTTTGTGCAGTGCCTACAGGTAGGGGATATCTACTGACTAAAAAAAAAACAACCTTGAATTTGTAAAAAGCGATCGATGACTGCAAGAAATTCAGCAATAGAAGTTTGTGCATTTGAAAACGCTTTGCAGAATGACTCAACTTTGTGACTTATATCGTCATGCTCAATAAAGAAAATGTCCATCTCTTTCTGAATTGCAGATGACACATTCATTCTGTGAGTCTTAATCTTATAAGCGTATTACAGAATATATGCCCGAAGCAATTATGTGTGATGAGAAAAGGATGTCTGTGTTGTGTCTAGTTACATTACGAATGTAATTCTTCACGCAAATCATTTACATGTGACCTTACTGCAACCTATGTATCTCTTTAGTGTTACTATCCCAGATTTACTGTCACCTCATGCCAAGACATATCGCTGAACTTATTACATCTTTCACTTTACAGACGGAAGTTTAGACAAGCTCATTTGTAGGTGTTACACTAGACAGGTGTTTGCTGCGAGACAGACAGAACCATGCAAGTAAAGCATTAGGAATTAGTTTGTTAATAACTTTCCTGCTGGAGGCATATACAAGAAAAAAACATGCAGAATTATAATATAAGCTCTTGGGACTTAGATTTCTGGCAATCACTCTGCATTCTGAAAATACAGTACATCACATAGTACATCATCATCCCCATAGAGAACAGGATGTGTTTTTGAGCTGAAGAGTTACCTCAAAGATGTGGTTTATGCCAGGGTAAATACATTTTCTAAACTTCATCTATGGCTGTTGATAAGTACACACATCATACAGGCACATCACATGTACCTAGATAACCTTTAATCCAGTAAATATAAACAGTAGTTTTAATAATCTGTCTTGTCAGCTTGGCTAACTATTGAAATCAGGATGAATTTATCCAGTTATGTGAAGAATGATTTTCTTAAATGAGCTTATTTTGCAAGAATTAATAAAATGTGTTTGCTTAATAAATCCTTGTGACTTGCACTCCAATCAATCAAGAAGCAGTTTTACTACACTTGAAGATAGCATGATCTCACAGAGAGCACAATCCCAGTGTTCACAAAGGCCCTTTGCCTATTTTCTTTTCCCCAAATATTGCCAAGATACCTGCTATTGACCAAGTGCTATCTTCTAGCTCCCACAATCCAGCAGTGGTTTGCTCAATCTCTTCAGGGATTCAGTGTGGATCAGCCCTTGTCACAGTTGTATAATATAGGCCAGGATTAGGGAGTTAAAATAATGAGCAGGAAAAGCAGATAAGGGTGGGAAGGAAACTTTTTCCGCTCAATTTAAGAAACACTTTTCAGGGAAAACTTTAAGAAGACAATTAAAGCATGACGTTTCTCAATTGTTTATCAGAATGAGTTGAGATTTCGAACGCAGTGGAGCAGATCAAAACAATTATTTCCTCAGTCATGCCACACTTGACATGACAATGCAGAAAGCCATAATCATTTCAGTCCTTAGCCACCATAATTAATAATAGTCCTCTCTAAAACACGCTTAGGAGTACTCTGCCCCGCAGGGGACAGGCATATGTAATTATTCTTCTTAATTAGTGGTCTGAAAGTGTATCTGATTAAGTTGTAAGACGGGTCTTTGACTAATTCAATTTGGACTGCAGACTGCAGCAGTTTGAGCGCATCAGGCCATTGACTGAACATAACAATGCGTGCTGTGCACCAAAGGATAAAACACTGAAATACAAACTAGGTGATCAGACTGAGGACAATGTTTGTCACACCACAGCTGGTCAGAAAAATTGCATTTTGCCGTTTCTCTGATTCAGGATCAGGTAATAGTTTGTTTACTGTCACCCCTCTGAGCTTGATTCAGACCTCCAATGGCCACCTACTGTCACAACGTGTCGCAGTTTGATTATTTGATTATCATTTAACTGAAATATCCTGTAATTTAAACAAGTGGTACTTAATCAATTTGAAAGTTTAATATTAATTAGGTTCAGCTAACAGCTTTGTGATTTGATTTTTAAGGGCTCACTACTATAATAATAATAATAATAATAATAATAATAATAATAATAATAATAATAATAATAATAATAATAATAATAATAATAATAATAATAATAATAATAATAATAATAGGCCACTAAGGTATAGTATATATTTTATGTCCTTTTTAAAGCTGTTTTTAAAAAAATGATAAATCTAAATGGAGCTGAATGATAGACAGTAACAGATTACTGCTTCCCTACTGCTGCTGGATCTGCTGACCATTGGATCAAGATATGTTGAATTTTTACATCTTTTTGTTCCAACAAGTCCTCTAATATACTCAATAAATGACAGATTTGTGTTTGATGGGATGCTGGAAAGATTGTTTGGAAGCTAAAAATGTTTCTTTAAACAATGCTATCAACAAATGCTGGAGGAAATACAAACATTTTGGAAAAATGTCAAAGAAGAAATTGAGAATTCTGGAAAAAAGAGATTTCCCCAGATGGGTCGCCCACTGTTTTTATTGGACCACCAGAAAACAAGTTTATCACAGACCAGTGTTATTGCACATTTTGTTGATCATTGCAAGGAAAATAATTGCCATTAATTGGATGAAGCTTCTCACAGTTGTTCAGTGGTTAAAAATAGCTACATGTTTACAAGTCTGCCCAGCTACAACTAAAACTTTCTATTTTTAAAAGCAGATGCGCATCAGTCATTGACTAATAACTTATAATTTGTGTATTTTTTTCTTTTTCTTTCATCTATACGTGCATTTATTTCAAGTTTTGAAATATATTCCTGTTCATGTGTGTTCGGGGCAATAAAGTTAAGAGAAAAGGAATTCAGTTTAATTATCTGACAGTGTTACAGTTATGCTTAAGTTTGGGTTCAAACTGGTTAGGACAGGGGTTCCCTAAGAAGCATTAGTCTACACCCTCCCCTTTGCAACTTTAAAAATCCATTGACAAATTAGTAACATTTTGTGAGTTAGCACTAGCTAGCTAGTTAGTAGCAAGCAAGCTACCTAGCTAAATTTCAGGAGCAACTTTGTGGCCGGCACAGACATACAGGCAGTAGGGCATGAAAATAAGATTTAAAACAGTTTTTTTTTTTTTTTTTTTTTTTTTAAATGCATTTTCCCTCAAATTTGCTGAGGCACCCCTGGGGGCCCTCACTTTGACAAACACTTTTTAAGGGGATCTTTGTCATGCTTGCATGGTTACAATTATAAGAAATTGGTTAGGGAACTATTGTGGTCATGGTCTGAATAAACCAATGTTGACTCAAGGTTGGCATTGGAAACAAAACAGCGATATCTCATTTTAAAATCCTTAAGTCAAATTTGTTGCTCTGAACTTGTCACCTGGATTCACGTTCAAAGGCAGGGTAGTGTCCATAGACTGTAAAATGTGGTCATAGTCTCTAAACTTCACAATGGTTCTTCAGAAACCTGTGGGTGACATCACTTAGTGTGGTGGCTCTGGCCGTCGCCATCTTGGCAACCCTGCATTGCCAGGTCCTGGCTAATCCAAAAATGAGCAAAGACGTGATGCTGAGGTGGGCTGAATGAAGCCTGGTTGCTCAAACAAGCCACCTGTGATGCCACCCATCAGTCAATCAATGTCACCACACCCTTAATTATGCATAACTTTAAGCTTTAATATAATCTTTAAAATTTGTCATGAATGAGGCACTTTTTGGCCCTTCTGTGTTAGCTTTGTTTCACGGACACAGAGGTTGCCTCTTGGTATCATAAAATGGCATGGCTCAAGAGATCCAACAAAGTGCAATGACTGCTACAACATGTCAAGTAGGGTGTTAAATAACAAGGCATCGAGAAAGAACCCAACAGAGAATCATAATCAAAGTGCCTGAATAAGGGAGTCACGTGGGCTGATCATTACAAAGCTGCGTGTTTCCTCTAATCTTCTCACTGTGTACACTAACAGCGCACAGTTCCTAATGTAAACCACAATCATGAAACAATGCATACATAAAAGAGCATAATTTACACATCCTGTAAGCCCCCACAGTTAACCACAGATTGAAATATACAACCCAATGAATTAACCACAGAAGGCAGATGTTGAATTAGTGTGGGAGAGGATTACATTATATATTAGGTCAGCATCTTGGGATTGTTCTTGGAGACCTGCTGCCCAATGTGAGACAAAAGTTAAATGGTGTCAGATGGAAAGGTAAACTGAACGAGACAATTTAAGATAGTGGATAGTTCCTCCAGCTAGTCCCTCCAACATGTTGACCATCTCCACTCTGAGCATCATGAAACTGTTTTTGTTGGATAAATTGCACCAGGGTCTTGGAGTGAAACAAAAGAGGTTGTTCGCACCATATGTCTTTGACCTGTCTGAGCAGGCAGGAGAATCGACTATAAATCGTAATAATGCCTTGCAAAATTTGAGTGCTTAAGACACTTCCTTCTTTGACTTGACATACAGTACTGATTATTATGCTAAAGAGAGAATTAAAATTCCACTGTAGTATGATGCACTGTCACTAAAAGGGAGCACCATACTGTACGTGTAACATATCTGTTATCCAGGTTTAATGAAAAATGCATCAGACTAATGGTATATAAGTATATGCTAATATTGTGTACATGCATTTATGTGTGTGTGTGCACGATGGGGTGTTATGGAACAAGCCAAACCTCTTTGAGTAAAACTCGATTTCAGTCAGATAACTGCCAATACTTTATTTCTTCAGGTGTGAAAAATGAAGCTTCATTCAAGCAGATACAATAGCTTAAGGGGCTTTCAGTTGACATGATATCAATATGCTCATAATATCCCGCTGTTCCTTATGGTCAACGATGTTTATTTGATGAGTGAGTCTTTCCGGTAATTGGCATAAATCTCTGGCTTCTCCTATCAGCCTCATATTTCCAGAAGCATTGTTATATTTAGCATACGTAATTGGCAATAAAAGAAAACTCATATTAGACATATTATTTGGATGCTGCTCAAACTGACAGGACTTGTTGTTTTGCTTTTATTTACCTTTGTGAATATCTGTGACCACTGGAGTGTTGGTGCCTCTATTAACAATGAATAAACAAAAATGAAGAGACAATAAGGAAAGGCTCTCTCATGAAAGATGATATCAACAGCGGCAGGGTTCATGAGAGTGCTTGACTGTAATGGAGATAGACTGCAGATAGCTTCAGGGGGTTGTGATTTTATTGAAGCCATTGTGACACTCCAATATCACCTCTTCTTAGATATGAATTATTGCACCTTTGAGAGAAACTGGATGAGAAACATTTAAAATCTAGATGACAGCTTCAGCAACCAAAAACAGTTGTTTAGATCCACATGTTGTTGAAGGAGTTTATTTAAATTCTCAAAATGTTCTGCTTCTTCCAGTGCTAACAAATTGCTGGAACATGTGCCAGTGTCTCTGGGTGTGTGTTGGGTGTTTTTTTTTCCCCCGTCATTGTTAATTAATTAGATGGCTGGCAAAGGGCCAGTCATACTCATTTGCCCTGTGATCTTCCAGACGGACACCATTTAGAGCCAAATGCCCTTCTACCCTCTATTCATTTATGTGCTGAAATTCAACCGTACCTCAGCTGGTTTACAGGGTCACAGAGGTCAAAGGTTATGGACTCAATGATTGGTTAAGCTTGCCATCTTTTAGTGAGGCATGTTTTAGATAGGACAGGAAAAAAGGAGGCCATGGAGGGAATGTTGGAATAGACTATGGGACCGTGTGGAAAGCATCAAGGTCAACTGTTGTTGTTTGTCCTGTCCTTGTCAACACCTTAAAAAACGACTGTTTTTTATGCTGTCATGTTTGTTCTTATTGATCATATTTCTGCTCAGTAAGCTGCACACAGGGTGATAAATATATAATTTAGTATTTAGCATGTGTGTTGACAAGTGATAGATTTAGGTGTCAGTCGAGTGTCAATCATGCAGTGACCAATAACATAATAACTAAGGTCAACAGATGGAGAGAACTAATAAGCGGCGTAGATTTCTACCAATAAAACCAATATTCTGCAGGATTTTTAAAATGTAGCTGGTGCCTTCAGATTTATTATGTATTTGAACAAAACTACCTTCTGCTGACACAAATACAAACTACACATACAGTACAAAAACATAATGCTCCATTTTGCATATGGAGAAAACATCTAAATTATGTCTTTGCCATCCATGAACTTTACCATGTTGGGTTCATAGGTCATGAAGATGTTGTGCTAAAGGCATTTGTCGAGATATTGGACTATATTTCTGTGGGCTACTTTGAATTTTTGCCAAAGCTATGTCAGTTAACCTTAACTCTTTCTCTTAAGGGTACAACGTGTAACACAAGACAGAACATTTTTTTCTGTCTATGAATATTTCAGACCATGAACTGCATCTCAACTATGTGCCCTGTAAAGAGCAGTAGAACAAGAATTAAAAACACGGAGTTTCAGTGAAGTTATTTAGCCTCAGGGATTATGCTAATACTTTGCCAATCAATCTAATTCAATGCTGTATCTTTAGATGGTAATCTAAATCTGCTCCAGAAACTAAATTAGATGCTACTCTGTATAAGTGCTCATATTTTGCTGAGAAATCAGGTCTCATGTTGAAATTAATTCTACATTTTCTTCCTTGTTCCAGATTCATCAAACTTGTCTAAGGCTTATCTATTTTCTCTTTCATGTCACCACTTTATATTTCAGCACCCTGAGATAATCACTGCACAATGTGCTATTCTTTACATCAGAATGTAAGCTAGACCTTAAAACTGTACATATCCAATTAATAGTAATGGGCCAGGAGGATTGCTTTCCATTTCCATAAAGGAAATGAAAGAGTGCTTGGATTTTACTCTTCTAGCTTTCAAGGTTTAATGTTTATAATGCTCACTCAGTGTGACCTTGGCTTTTTCCTTGCCTTTTTCATGGCCAACCTGGACACAGGAAATATAAAGAATAAAACAGATGACATCTGACGAGGACAGAATCTCCGCCACGGAGTCACACTCTTTATCTTTCACTCATCTGTCACTGACTGTTTCTCCTCCACCTCACTGGCAAGGCAAAACACGGCCTGTGGTTCTCCATTCCCTTGACAGGGGCCCTCGGTGACCCCCCAGCAGTAATTTTAGACTTCATGTTGCCTGTGCCAGAGAGCCAGCCCCAGCTAATTCAAGGTCATCCTAGTTTTTATTATTTTATTTTGGAGAATAGAAGCCAACCTGTTCTGAGGCGCTGTGCCACGCTAGAGACAGCTGAACCATTGCATTATATATCTGTAATCATTTTACCAGTGTCTGTAGCAGTCTGTTATCCATATGCCCATTCCTCTGCCCTTGTTTAATAGAATATTTGAGTGATGATTTCACAAGGTGCACTTGTTTTTCAACTGTATTAATGATGCCAAAAGTCCCCTTTGTAATTTGTGTAAATAAAATCCTGTCGTGAGCAGAAAGTGGGACTGAAGCTCCTCATGGGCAGCCTCAGAGAGCAATGAGACAGACATGCATGACACATGAGAAATGCAGCAGTTGGACACTTCTTGCTCCCATGCTGATGAGCAAAATACTGGTCACCGTTATTGGACTGAATAATAAGTGAAAGCAGGTCTGACTGCCAGGAGGGAGTTGGGCTTGCAATGGTAGTGCCAGTTATCTGTCACATTCTTGCACGCAGTCATATCCAGCATTTACAGTAAATGCTGAAGAGATGTCAGATGCCTCTCATTGTCATGCTATGTCAGAAAAGCTGAAGCGTGGCCGTGAAATGTGTTTGGACAGCTTTGGTGTTGCTAACCATTCCAGGGGACATCATCCCTCAACAGACAGTGCGGTCAGAGGGGTCTTTTGTAAGGACTGACATCTACATAGAACCGCATCAGTGGTTTAGAGCGACGGGTCACTTTTTTCATGCTAACACTCGCCACGGGCCACTGAAGTTCCTGGTCTTGATCCAAAAGAGCAAATCAACCAGCACTTTACAGAACTTTATTTCATTTGTAGACTGCAACGAAAGCATTAAACTCTCATATTACGCTATTATTATATCAATCACAACTAATATGGTATATTCCGTCTATTTTTGCCAACAATGTTCGTAGAAGAACATTTCTATTAAGTTATTCTCTTGTGAGGCTGTACAGCAGACTGTTTTTTATTTAAAATATGAAATGTTGTTTCTGAATGACTGATGCAGCCTTGTAGCTCTTGCAAAGCAGAGTACTGTTAAACTTCACAACTTTCTGGGATCGATTTTCTCCTCCTCACTTCCACAGGATCACATCATTAGATTTGCCTGGTTAGGTGACACCTACACGTCTGATGGGTGATGGATGTTTTATATATAGAGACCAAATGAAATCCCCCACCACCACCACCCATTCCACACACCTCCCTGTCATACACACACACATCTCTGATGTTCCTCCTATCATCTTCTATCAGAGAGGCAAGATAACCTCAAAGCCAATGACAAACTTTGACAAATGGCTTGTCTCCAAGCACCTGCGAGAAGATGGAACTGACAGACTCCTTCACCTTTCCTCTTCCTCCAAGCCTTGGGCTGTGCCAAGCAGGCATAAGTGATATACTGTAGGACATGGCTGGGTGTAAGTCATGCTCCTTCCGTTTCCTCCAGATTGTGAGGGTCTCCATCGATCATTGTCAGTCACCTCTCTCTCTTTGCCTCTGTCCGTCTCACTCGCTCCGTCTGTCCTATGAGCCTTGTCTCTTTACTCATTCACCCAAAGGTCACTCTTCCATTCTTCCATCCCCAATGTTTCCTCCCTCCGCCACTGGAGCAGTCTGTAGATATCTATAGCACTGTACAGATGGCTGGTAATCTGGCCTGGGGTCATTATGAATCCTAGCCAGGGCCCTGACCGACGGCTACTCTCTCCGTCTGTCAGTCCATCTCCATAAACGTGGCCTAAAATGAGCCATTCATCTAAATTTTCAGACATTTGGCTCTTCTTGGCAAATATAGCTCAGCTATTTTGCCTGGAGAATCTGAATCCAAACGGTTTATTTAAATAGACAAAGATGGATATGCGCTTGAGTTGTGGATAAACCGCATGCATGCACACCCACTCTCTCTCTCTCTCTCTCTCTCTCTCTCTCACTCACACACACACACCATTGATTACCCCACCAGTACCATTTTGTGAGCTAGTTTGTCGTAAGGTTCTAACTGAAACACTGAACATTAAAGATTTTACATGCCACCTGGCAAAACTGTTATGTAGTTTCTGACTTTTAAGTAGCATTCCTGATATGGAATAACAAGAAGTACCACAAGTCTTGTGAATAATTAAAATTTACAAAAGTCAGATGGGAATCATAATTCTAAGCTCGTGATTTTCCAGGAGTCCTCACCCCTGGTCCCCACCCCTCCCACCTCTGTGTTTACAGTGTATCTGCTTTTCATAATCTCCACACCCTCCATGCATCATTCACACTGTTGCCTCCTGCGTTCCCTCTTCCCCTCATTATCCTGCCATGTGCCATGTCCCTCCAACAATCCTGGCCGCTGGTTAATGCAGTCACCTGACATCCTCCCGTAGTCGCCGCCCTCCTTCCTCTTAGTGTTCATCACCGTGTGACATTACTGACCTTCACCGGACATTGTTTCCATTAGTTTGACAAATCTAGTGCATCAAAGCAGCTTTGTTGACGTGCAGGTGTAGAATCACCACTGAATGGAATTCTCATAATGAAAATGCCAGAGGAAGTGATGGTGTCTGTTAAGGGTTGACAATTAGGTTCTGTGAAGGGCCACCGTTTTCAGCACTATTTAGAGTGACCAAAACACTAAAGATGCAAGAGTATGTTTAGAATATATATATGAACATAATTTCTTGGAGAAAGTGTTGACTAACCACATACAGTATGTTGGTGTTGCTAAAAGCAGCAAGCAAACAAATCGAACTAATTTGCATTGGAAAGAACTTTTCTGTAGGAACATAATGACCCTCATTTGCTGCTCATGTTCACCTGTAACATTTTGTTCTAATGTAGGAAGTTGTGTGACATTGATACATGGAAGAAAAAACAGTGAATCATACTTAAAATCAGCATTGCCTTTTTTAGTATTTAAGACCACACTGTTTCCCTAAGTAATCTGCCTTAACTAAGCCACAAAAAAAGAAACACGAATACAAAAAAGCAGTTGATGTTTTGCAGATACTGTACATACTAAAATGAACATTTTGTTTTGGCAGGAAACATTTTTCAGATAATTTTTGACAAATGTTTCATCATTGGGTTAATAAGAAATCTATGTAGGATTATATTTCCTCTGAAATGTATTAGGCCTAATCTAGCTCTGAATTTCATGAGATAGTGTGCGTGTGTGCGCGTGTGCGTGTGTGCGCGTGTGCGTGTGTGTGTGTGTGTGTGTGTGTGTGTGTGTGTGTGTGTAGAGACAGCAGTGACTCTGTCATTCCCAATTTGGATGAGAGGGAATCTATAACTGCCCAAGGAAATGGTATATCCCCATGAACAGATGACCCAGTGATAACACTTTAATTTGTATTTCACTGTGTGTGTATGTGTATGTTTGTGTGCTCCATGTTTTTATGGGACTAGACTACATTTTATATAATTTCTCACGGTTTGCTGCTGTTGCAAAATCACACCTTTAATCCTGCCTCGGTCCCTGAGTCATATTCTAATTTAGATGTCTTTGACAACTCTAATGCATTAATGCGCTGTAGCTATTAGTTGTGCATCCAAGCCGAAGTAAAATACAGATTTTTCTATGTCCAAGCTGCGAGTCTCTGATCTTTGTTAAAGCACAGATTCATCCTTAAATTACCTCAGCTGATATGAAAGGAATGTCTGAGCCTTTCAAAACATGCTGTATGTGATTGGGTGTGTGTCAAAGAAAGTGTGAAAGAGTGAGTGAAACTGTTTTTATACATTTTTTCCCTTTCTTCCTGGCACTGTGATTTCAAGGTTCATATCTCCCACAGTGTCCTACAATATGTCCTTCTTTTTTAAGTTACTGAAGAAGCCTTTCTCATGATCAGTCCACAGACCGCAAAGGGCAAGGTTGTGACTTCTGTATCCCATTGCCTATCCTTCCTCCAAGCATGCACTTGATCTTAACACAGAAAGACAATGCAAACAGCTTCCCACAGATTTGAGCCAGGGTGTGCAAGCAAGCCTTCCCTTCCTATGCTGCTACAAAGCATGGAACTTGATGTTTTTGTGAAGTGCACACTCAAACAACAGCATTTGCATAACACATTCCAAATCTACTCTCGGGTTTCTTGAAGGACAAGGCACATTTGCTATTTGGCAATAGATATGCTTCTCAAAACAGCAGCCAGTGGAACAACAGTGAAATATGCCCTTTCCATGACAGAACCCTCATCCATCATGAGGACAAGCATCCCAAGTTTATTTCCACACCACTTCTTAGATTTACGTGAGAACATTGCACCTTGAAGTGAGTCTATACCCTCTTATAAACCTCTAAAAACTACATAGATTTTATATTCGTTCAAATGTACAGCCACTACCTATCAGCCAGTGATCCATTTCTTTCAAACTGACCAGCTTTATTGACAGATCTGTTCATAACAGTGACTAAACATTGTGTTGAAATGCCTGCACATGTTGTTTAACCCTTCAATAATTAATATTCAAGACCATGCTACAAGGATCGGGTTATTATCAGCTTATTGATCAGGACAAAACAGCTGCATGTAGCACTTAAATGTTAATAATAAACCACAACTCCCATAACCTATCTTGGACTATTTACTGGAGATTGAGTGACTTTTGTGGTTTTAATCGATAAAAGAAATAGGAGCAAAACTTGGCACACAGCCTTTCATTAAGAGTTAAAGATAATTTTGTCTCATTTTTTGTCATATGGACCTGGCTGGTTGAGGGTATGTGAGACTGGGTGCATATGTCTATATTCTCCTCTGCACTGCCTGTGATAACAGTAATGATGTTATTTTACAAAGGTCTGATCTTCAGGCTGAATCAGTGGAATTGCGTGGCATCTATAGGTGTGCATACACGCACACCATTATCATCACCATCACACCTGATTTTTGTATGCTTTATAGCCTTGCAGCGATGGTGTTTACCTATTCAGAGTGTGTGTTGCTGATAGATGACAACAGCCAGGCTGAGAATTGTGATGAGGTTTTGTTCATGGCATAATGCAGAGCCAGGTATCAGCAAATACAAGGGACCTGTCATTATCTAAAACACCACATTTCCCCTGAGGTACTCTGAAAGATACAGCACACTTGCAGACATAGTTTCTCTCTCTGTCACTGTCTCTCTCTCTATCTCTCTTACTCAAACGCTCCTACATTACACGCAATAATTCATTTTGCAGGAACAGTGATGCATTATTTGTTAAGCAATGCCATGTTCTGAACTGAGTGAACAGTGCATTTGCACTCCAGGGACCTTGTTTGTTATCTGTATGCGTTGTTAGAGGTATGCGCTCATAAGGCTATTATAAACTCAAAGGTCTGTGTGTGCATGCTCATGTATACCTAGATATATATAGGCCTGCTATACGGGATATTTTTCACTCAGCCGTTTTCAGTAATTTCAACAGTATGGAAAGCAAGCCGCTCAATAATGTTTAACTGTGTGTAGTTTTGGCTAAACTATGGACTCTATAGTCTTCAATTGACAGCAGAAAAATAACTCCCACTGAGAATGTTTAAAAACAACATCTGATGTGTCACATTAGGGGGATTGTTAAAGGTTCACAGCTTTTTTCTGTGCTGGCTCTATTATGGTTGTATTTAGGATGCTGTTTCTCTTCGCCCCCCTCCCTTGTATCCCCTTCCCCTCTCTCTCTCTCCCTCTGTGATCCATATCATTGTTCCCCGGAGAGGGAAGAAAGGTGACAAACAAACCTATTCATCATCAGCAGGTTCTCCTGGCTAAACTGTTATTCGAGCTGAACTCTCTAAACTTTTCCCAGTGGCCTATTGTTTACGGCCGCATCCTCCTAAATTTACACCCACCGTTTGTTTTATGAAGTGTCCATGGAGGGTAAGAAAGGTAGATAGAGGCCTGATGTCAGCATATTTCCCTGTCCTGCATCTATACTGTGATATATGGTTGAACAGGGCCTCTGTTTGGGCCCTCCTTCTCCATTTTTTACATGGTGCTATTGTTTTATACCACCTAGTTTTAGAAATACAGCATCATCATATTACTAAGCTCTCTGAGGAGGGCTTATTGTAAATGATTGGAGGTTATTCACAGGACCAAAAGGGAGGGAGTGGATTTGGAGGAAGGAGCAGTGGGGATAGAAATGCAGGGGCCTCATGTTATTTTGGCTTTAGAGGTAAACAGTGGCACTATAAGAGAAAAACAGACATCTGTGTTCTCATTTATTTTCCATCATCATGTTTTTTTGTGCACTCCAGGGAATATCAATCAAGCTGTTGTTGGTATATTAATTTTATTTAAGTCCTCATATGAACGCTGCCTATTTTCAAACTTCTACATTCAGTGTAAACTTAAGCTGCTGTGTAACAGCTTCGATTTTACGGTTTGTTCATTATCTGTAATTGTTCCTTTTTATTTGAGCTTTTCTTTCTTAGACACACTAAAAGCAAATGCAGATCATTTTGAATAGTTTTGTATTTGACTCACAGCCTCATATCAGCATTAGCGGCTATAGTTGTTTACTGAAAAGTCATGCAGGGATGTGCAGAGTCCAAATTTTAGTCAATAAACCCAGGCGCACTGACAATAAAGCAGACTTGTCTTGTTTTTAACTTAACACTCAGACAATACACATTAGCACCAAAGCCATTGCCTGCGAGTCCTTTTTAATCAAAGTCCGAATTGTCACTGTGAAAAATTGAATTAATTCCAATTTTGCTCTCTGAGTGACAAGATTCCATTATGCTCACGGGCAGGCTCTCTGCAAATTGTATTATGACCTGATGTCTCCATGCGTATTTCCAAAGCACCCTTTGAAACGTATGCAATGGTATGACTGAATGATTCATTGCGCTGGAGGAAACAATGTGCTATAGTGTTAATATTATCTCTACAATTCCAAAAACCTTCCTAAATATGGGTTAATTATTATGCATTTGCTATATTATCGTGTATTGTAGCATTTTGCAACAGAGGGACACATATACAAGCATTATCAAATATATTTGTGCAGTGGGTCATTACTAAATCTTCACACTTTAATTACGTCACGTAACTACAGAAGTGCAAAGTAGAATATGGCATAAAACGTTTTGCTCTGAACACTTAAAAATGAAAGACAATCGTTCGAATATCAAGTCGGATATAAAATAAAAATTGACTCCATTTCCTGAGTTGACCTTTGTGTGTGAAGTTGGATAAAGGTGGGTGTATCATAGATCTGTGTAGTACTTGTGTCAACTTTTTTGTTCCTCATTCTTTGCTTCTTGCTATTACCCTTCTGAATTTTAATACATGTAGGGAGGGATCAATGAATGACCTTATCCAGCAGAAAATTGCCAGACAAAGATATCTAAAGACTGTTGAAGAATTAAATAATTCTTTCTTTGTATCTGTCTTTCTTTCCTTCAAACCACTGAGGCACTTCGTACCTCTGGAGTATCAGGCCAGATGAGCTCGCCTATCTAAAATGATCCATCATTGTAAATCTGCCAGATGCTGTTACAATAAGTGCTTGTGGTACCTGCTTATGATGTCTCTCCAGATGTCTGTCAGACACAGCAGGCATGCAGTGCATTCACAAGTCTGCAACATCTTATTAACAAAAATAATTAATTATTTGTAATAATAATAAAATAATAAGTATGTGCCTCACTATGTATTTATTTAACTCGTAAAAGAAAGGAAGCATCATATTCACAAGTCCCAAGTTCCATAAACTTCTCTAAATGCTGTCGTTCTAAAACATGTTTACATAAGTAACATGCCGGGTTGTCACCCCCCTCCTTTCACATCTGTGAGGCTGTTAACTGTGGTGATGCAGTGCCTGTCTTTGTAAAGGCTGTTCTGCATACACAATTGCTTTGCTGGACATATACCTTGTGGCAAGATTTCTGCTGATGTTGTAGTATTGCAGACAGATGCAGGGGTTACTCTGTTCAAACAGGGTCAAAATCTCCCCTGTGGTGCTTCAGTGTCCAGCTCCCAACTGGGAACACAGAGAGAGAAAGAATACAATGGTGTGTGTGCGTGTGTGTGCGTGTGTGTGCGTGTGCGTGTGCGTGTGCGTGTGCGTGCAACAGGGGAGCACATTGTAAGGAAGCCTTGTTGACATGGCTTTGTGTGCAATTAGTACACAAGGGTTCACTACACATACATAATTTGCAGCTGAGGTTTACCTATATGTGACAGTACAATATTTTATGTGGCTTAATGAATGGCTGAAAAAATGTGTGCATGTCCCTCATGTGTGTGTGTGAGTGAGTGTCAGTTGGTGTTGTAGGACCGTGACCTTCTGCTGACAGGGTAGGAGAAAAAACATGTGTAGTCCCCAGCTGCTACGACACAGTGATGTCCAAAGGCCAGCGAGAGGGCTATTCAGCCTTTGGGAATCAACAGGGGGCAGGGCGAAGGGGGTCCAGATGTGTGAACGTCCCGGAGCGATGCGTCAACCGTGGCCTTGTATGACATGACCTACCCTTGGGACAGGACACTAGTTTGGTACAGTATACTGCTGTACAGGGAGTGCACTGGTGGCTTTGGATGTGTGTATGGCAGAGCAGTCACATACAAGTCAAATTGCATAGTCTTTAAAAGCCTAACAGCTCAAAGGATTTCTCAAATGCAGCTCGTCTGTGAACCTTGAGCTTGAATCTCACTGGATGAGACAGAATGTTGCATAAGTGTGGTTTAGAGACAAAAGTTCATCAGTGTGAAACACTATGAGGTGAGTGAGTACCCATTTGACTATTTTGATTCTACTGTACCTTATGAACTACAGCACACAGGATGCTATTAGAGAAGGAGATTGCTTTTTAAGTGCTATCAGTACACTGTTTAATCTGAGGAGATTTATGGAAGGCAATCACCCAAGTAAAAATTGTAGATGCCATTTATCAGGCAGAATGGAAATTACAGTCATAATTTTCACAACCGGACACAGATGAGACCTTATAACCACATAAACCCCCCTCGAGGTCCCTGGGCTCGTTTTTAATGTTCCTTCTCTGTGCTAGTGTGACCTGGAGGACTGACTGGCTGAGTAGCTATCCACATCCCCCCTCTAGGTCTGCTCATTATACCCAGCCCTCCCCTCGGAGTGTCACAACGTGAGCGGGACTAGTTTATGAACAGGGAGAAAGGCTGTCTGGGCTGCTGTGATTGAATCGGGAGAGAGATGGCATGGCTGATCATATTCCTCTCCTTTTTCTTTCTTTTTTTTTTTTTTTTTTAGCAATTGACAAATGCTGAATATTTGTTGTTTGTCAATCTCATAATGCATCCCTAGTGTCCCATCAGCAAGGTTAAGAGTGGAGGATGTTAGGTTACCTCTACTGGAGGCGAGTACAGTATACTGCAGCAAGTGTTTGCATATTATGAGTGTTTTTAGGAGGATAAGATCAAAATGACAGAGAGTGAGGACGATAGGTTTAGGGTGTGGTGGGGTTCATGCCTCTCTCCCCACCTTCCTGAAAGCCTTGGTGCATTTGAGCCTCCTCCCTGATGAATAACCATGTCACACAAAAATGGATGTTTCAAGTAAAAGCACCCTGAAAATACAGTTTAGAACAGCACAGCAGATGAAATAGGCTGTAAAATGGACCATCCATCATATTGTCTAACAAAAAGTGACACATGGGGAAAGGGTTTAAGGCACTTTTCATTAGGCTTCTGCAGCACTGGCTATCCAGATCACAAGACTAAATAATGACCTCTGCACCGAAAGTGTTTTTTTTCCAAACGAATAGGAGACAGAGAGAGTATTTTTTCTCTCTCTCTCTCTCTCTCTCTCTCTCTCTCTCTCTCTCTCTCTCTCTCTCTCTCTCTCTCTCTCTCTCTCTCTCTCTCTCTCTCTCTCTCTCTCTCTCTCTCTCTCTCTCTCTCTCTCTCTCTCTCTCTCTCTCTAACCCTGCAGGAAATAAAATGCCATCTATTTTCTCTGTGCCTGTCTGCCTGTTCTTTATATAAATCCCTGCTCTCTGGCCGAAGACAGTGAATGATATAGATTGTTCTTGGAAATGTACAACAGCGTGGCCCTGGATTTCCACAATAAGTGTCCTTGACTTGAAATCTATTGAGACGGGTTGGTTCAGAAGATAAAATTATTTTGGGGGTCTGGCAAAGTTCCTGTGAAAAGGAATACATCAGACGCATCCTCCAGCACACTGCTAGCGTCCGAGTTGATGAACGCATTGATTTGCATGTGTGCTGCTGATATACAGTATAATTATGATGAAGTGACAGAGGATTAACCACCATATGCAGAATCTTTAACAAAGCTGGCTATGAATGAATTGCAGTTTTTTCGTTCATTGAATAACTTAACCACCTGTCTTGTTTACAGACCTTGGGCAAATATGTGCAGGTAACACACCATTTATTGATAAACCTCATTTGGCAGCTTCAACAGCTCCTCTCTGTCAACACTTAAAATGTTCAGTGAGTAATTAAAGATAACCTTTTACCTCTGTTGCATGAATTATACCAAAAGGCATAATTAGTTTGAAATGCCTGATTCAAATTTCTCTGCACTCTACATTTTGCTTTTTGTTCATTTATTGGGGTTTTTTCTGTAAGGCTTAAGAGTGTGTATGTACTGTATGTATATATCATCTTTTATCTATCTATCTTATCACACAGTAGATGAAAGTGATGAAGCTATATCACCTCAGTATGGTCTCAGTGTGGCCTTTATCGGCATTAGTTAAAAGGCTTTTAGCTACTTCCATTACTGTAAAAGCATTATACAGTACAGTCAGCAAAATTATGCTTATTAACCGTAATATTCTAAAATTGGTAACCTTGATTCCGACATTGGTAACCTTGGTAACATTTAAAGTAATTAATAATTAGAATATAAAAATTAGAATTGTATTTCTTTTCCCACACTGCAAGGTCAGAAACTTTCATTTCTGTGAACAAGAACTTGTGGTTGTCAAAGACCAGTGGAAGATTCTTCAGTCATTGATTTATGAAATAGAATAGACTAATTACATACTGGATAAATGAACCATGGAAGAAGCGGAACATTTGCATTTAGCAATGAAAAGAGAAAAGCGATTGTGCCTGTGTGTGTGTGTGTGTGTGTGTGTGTGTGTGTGTGTGTGTGTGTGTGTGTGTGTGTGTGTGTGTGTGTGTGTGTGTGTGTGTGTGTGTGTGTGTGTGTGTGTGTGTGTGTGTGTGTGTGTGTGTGTGTGTGTGTGTGTGTGTGTGTGAGGGAGTCTGTGGGAGTGCAAGGGAATATGCATGCTACTTCTTGCATCCTCTGTCTTACCCTGATCCATTTCAGGTCCATTGTATTGTCAGTTTGATTTATGTGGCGCCACACTTGCATCTCCCTACAATGTCAACCCTATGAAAAATATATGCAGCTGTTCATATAATGTGTGATGATATCAATGCTCTGATGAATGCCTTCAGTTCGATCTTCCTAAATAAGATGACTCCTATCCAACCCATAGCGCCAGCCATTAGCAAGCCACTCGGCATGCCTGGAATGTTAATAGGATTAGCATTAGCATTTCATTCAGGTCCCCTACCTGTCTAGCATTAATGCTTTGATCTGCTCACACAGGATAGATACTGTGCTGTAACAAGGGCTAACACATGTCTTTGCTCCTGTTGGTACTAAGCAGAACAAGAAAGGAGGACAAAAAGAAATGTGTATAGCTCAGATTAATTCATGTGTATTAGAACATAAACATGATGTGGGTGAATAAAAGCTTAATAAGAGTTCATTGATGGTTGACTCAAGGACAATTTTCTCCTCTGGATGTGTGCACAGAGCAAACCACACACACAGACACTGCTACATTAGCTCTTTCTCTTCAAAGCCAGCTTCTCATTGGCATGTTAAGATGCTAACTGCTTTGAAGTTAGGTGAACATTCGCATGGTCTCAGTGGTAAAGCACACTCTCACAGATGATCATCAGCCACTGAAAAGCCTTAACATTCATTTTATGTTAATGTATCTATAAAGCAATGCGTTCGCAGGTCTGAGGTTGCACAATTTGAATAACAGATGAATACTTTCATCTACGTGCGGACCATTGATGCTGCTCTGACCAGCGGCTGAGAAGATACATCAGTCATGAGATTAACTGCAGCCCTCTGCCAATCTATTTAGCTGAAGAGAACTTGAATCCATTGAAGTGGCTCCCAGGGGTTGTTAAGACAAACAGCTCAGGGCTGTTGAAACTTGTGCACGGTGTCTCTTGTCAGGCGTTTTGTGAGCATCGGGTGGCATCGCTGGCACTTGTCTAAACAGGGCGTTGTGAGCAGTTCCAAGGTGAATTTTTAGGTCACTTGTCAGTTGGAATGACAGTGGCGAAGGAGATGAGGCCACACCAGAGGAAGCTAGTTGACTGTGTGTACAGAGGGCAACTTATGTTAAATGACAGCTAGTCACCCTCTCAGCCGCTACAGTTTTCCTCAGCTGATGCATGCAGAGAAAAAAAAGAAGAAGAAAAACAACAATATGGTCCATAACAGACTAAATGAATTGAACTCAACTCGCTTTGCTTTGGAGCCACTGTTGCAAATTGTTGCATTTAATAAACAAACCTTTTTTTTTTAGATAAAATAAATAAATAAATGCTAATACGTGCGAATGCTGCACTGAAACTAGCATGTTTTAACCATTGATAGAAAAGAAGAGCCATAGCAAAGCTCAGAGTGTGGTGGCTCTGGCTGCTGCTATGTTGGCAGTCCTTCCTGTGCCGCCTCCCAGCTAATCTAAAATTGGGCAAAGACGTAGACTTAAGGCAGGGTGAATGATGCCAGGGCGGTCAAACAAGCCACCCGTAAGGGTACCCACCTGTCAATTAAAGCAGTAACACTGTTAATTATGCATAACTTTAAGCCTTAGTATAATTTAAACAGGCGAGTTAGAGTTAGATAGAAATTCAGCCTTAGTAAAGATGAAATGGGCAAACTGACTGTCTGTAGCCAGCCTCAAGTGGCCATTTGAAGGAACTGCAGTTTTGGGACTTCCGCACAGACTTCATTTCACAGCCACGGAGGTTACTGCTTGGTTTTGACTCATGATGATATCTGTTCTAATCTAATTTACCAAATGTGGTTTAGGACTGGTATGGTGATACCTTTTTTTTGTCAGTGTCAGTTTTTGCTGTCCTCACCAATCTTTGTCAAGAGGCAAATCGAGTCATAGCACTTGGACTAGATTAATTTGTGTAAGTGAGTTAAGTTAAGAGTTGTTTAAAAGATAAATCTGGTGATAATTTATTTCTCATTTCTCAACAAATCCCATTAAAAGTTCAAAACCAACAATGAATTGATGCCACTAACAATAATTGCCTGTGGAGTCAAGGCCTGATATGCTGTAGCTTATTCCTCTGCACCATCTGTTATGGTTCAAAAACTATTAAAAACACATCAATGAGTCGCAGTATATACTGTCTGACATGTCCCTTCATTACGATAAACATGAGCACCATAGTTCATTTTGAATCAATCCCACGAACACCCTCCTGCTGCCATAAAAACTCATTAGGGCACCAAATTCATGTCTGAAAATGGTCCCCAACAAATACACTATTTATTTCTGCGTGAGTAGTTTGCTAAAAACTAAAGTGCCCAATTATTTAAGGGAATTATTTTGCTTACTTTTTGAAAAAAATAAATAAATAAAAAAAAATGTAGAAAAGTATTGTCACTTTTAAGATTCATGACTTCAGAAGTCAGGAAGTATTAAGAGATGGTCTAATGAACAGCTGGTTTGATCTTTTCATGAGTTTTATTGACAATAAAATAATATTAAAAACAAAAAGTTAAATATTGCCAGTCTTTTGCTTTAAGCTGCTAACTGAAGAGATTGTGCTAATGAAAGTAAAATTGTCCAGCTAGAACCTGCTTCATTTTAAATGCCACATATCATTAAGGTCTCTAAAATGATGTACTATAAGTATAAGCAATAGGGGAAAAAGCAGAGGTTAAGTTGTGTTACCACCTCCATCGTTCTTACTCTTGCCTCTCTCACCTTTTACTCGTGCCATGCACTTGAATGCATACTGTACATCTATTCACTCCCACACTCCCTCGCACACATTCACTCTCTTGCGTCGCTCCATCTCCCACATGGGAAACACAGCTCTTATTTTCTCTCCCAGATCTTATGCCTGCTGATGAGGGTTAGAGAGGACCATGGAGGGGTAGGGGAGGTGGGATGATTTGACCTGCAGGTGTTTCCCTGTGAGCACAAAGACCTCTCTACAGGTCGATAATGCACACACTAATGGCAGTGAAGTGACTGGCCAGGAATGAGAAATAGCCCTCATCAGTTAGGGTAATGGTGTCCCTGGGCCCTCTCAGCCCATTCAAGGGGAATACTGTCAGATCTGTGGGCTTTCTGTGCGTACCTGCTCATGTTAATTACAGACAGTGGCAGACAATCTCGTGTTTCATCGGGCCAATCCTTCGGTCGTATATCATCCTTATGAGGGTAGCAATGCAAGGTGAGAATTAATAAAATAAGAGAAAACTCTTGAAAGTGAGGTGCATAGAAAAGCACAATTACTG
Source organism: Argyrosomus regius (assembly GCA_946959425.1). NCBI lineage: Eukaryota > Metazoa > Chordata > Actinopteri > Sciaenidae > Argyrosomus > Argyrosomus regius. The sequence goes on from OX336882.1 coordinate 23,109,884, forward strand.
TGACTTATTTATTCATTGACCCTCTGTAACATAGCATAATAAATATGCTTTCAAGTGCCTGGTTAAACTTGAAAAGAGTGACAAGTTGGCTCTTTAATTTAAGCTTAGACCTCTAGAATCTAAAGAAATGTGCTATTGATGATGGTTAAGATGCATATAACATTAATTAACTGCTAAGAACAACAATGTTATTTCCATGCCTTCAAACATTTAGTCTTTCTATAGTCAAACATCCATATGCTGGATTCCATCGTAGTGTAGAAATTCATCAACCAGGAAACAGATGACAATAAAAAGAACAATATGTAACTACTGAAGGACACTAAGAAAGCTGCTATCCTTTTCAAACAGTGGTGCTGACTTGAGAAACAGAGCTATAACTCAGTTCCGCTCCATTGTGCTGAGACAGATTAGAAGCCAGTCTAACATCCAACACTGTTCATTCTGTTACTTTGATCATCTTATTATTAATGGCTGAAATGTAAAAGCTTTACAAAATTCTGACATCAGCTTGACGCTCTAGACTTGACATTGGTTTAATTTCAAGACATTTTTAAATATCTGTACGTCCCTGTGGTCATGACCGCACTTAGTGAATGGAACAGCCATGATAATGATTTCAACAAAACGGCTCACCTCCTTCACCTCCAGTACGACACTGAGAGTTGCCAACAGGCAGGACAGCTTGATGTTATTCTAAAAATGGCATCACAGGTTGCGCGTCCTTGTGTCTTTGTACATGCAAGCCTGTGTATTTGAATGTGCATGCAAGTGTGTCTTTAGTACAGCAGGGTGTAATGGGCATGTGAACCATCATATTGCTCTATTTTTGGTAACAGAGACAGATGCCTTGTTTACGCAAATCAACATGACACTGAAAGAGACAGGAGGCATTGGATTATACATGACTTTATATTTTTTATATACCCAGATACTCAATATGTAGTGAAATACACCAGTATAGATATAGATATAATATATAGTGTCTATAGAAAATGGCTTACATGCAGCCCTGAGCACAGTTGGAGATTGAGTGGCTTGGTGAGTCAAATAATTGAATGAGTCAGCCGTGACAAGGCAAGCACATGGGTTCATGGAATCTTAACTTTGCACAAAGGGAAAGGCAGGAAATGGACAAAAAGGCATGGATGTAACAAAAGCATTAGAACTGTGAAACATAGTTTTAGTAGCCGAGCCTGTGCTTTCTGAGTGTGCAATGAAGCTTTATGGCTATGGTATGTTTCATGCTTGAGCATTTTTGTCGTCAAAGCCATTAAAAAGCAACAAACCAACAGCTGCTGATACTGTAAATCACTGGAAAACATATGTGTCACTCCCTATAGATCAGAAAAATTAAAGTTTACTGAGTGTAATGTTAAAAGGTACAGGGAATTCAAAGCACACTATAGGCAGAATGTTCCGCTCATATACTGATGGTCTTAAAACAAATGAGGATTCAGATCAATACATTAATTTCTTTGGTTTAATTGCACTTATTTAACTTGCATGACTTTAAGTAGATTTTGCTCCTTTAATTATACCTACCACTAAACATTCAATATGCACTTGAATTTAATTAGAGAGGAATAGTTAATTTTGTAACTGCACATCCACTTTACCACCAAAATTACATATTCAGAATCAGATGCCCTTTGGGACTGAAGAACAGTTAGTCAGTTGGTCTTTCCCTGCTGTTTCCCTGCAACCTGCTGACAAAATTACATGAATGGACAACAACAACCATTTTGCTTGTCCACTAACATTTTGAGAAGCATTGTACAGTCTTGTCCATTTACCATCTACATGTCCTCCATGACTTTCCCAATTTCTTTCAGTGTGACTTGGGTCTGCATGCAGAAACGGTGGAGCTACAGGGACCCTGTGCCTTTCCCGAAAAAGCACATCAAAGTGAGGAGAAATTCAAAATCAAAAGATGAATGTGCTTCAATTACTAGTCTGTTTACCTGTATCAGAATGTGAGGGAGAGAGGTCAATTCCAAATCAAACAAATAAAATATTAATCAAGAACATCCAAGAGTAAGAAACTGCTTTTGGCACTCTCTTTGATGCCCACAGAGTCAGAGCTGCTGAGAGAGTTGTTTTTTCAGGACTTGATAACCCAGTTTGCAAAGGCAAAGTCAAGGAAGGAGAACCTGTCAATGTAAGGACCATTGTGTGTATGTCTACATCCCCAGAACTGTTTGATGTGATACTGTTTCAAAAGACCACTATTGTCTATGGTATGTCCTCAGTAGAGTTTCTTGGCTCAACAGGAACTTGCTGTCTGATTTGATGGATGGATTTGGCATTTACGTGTTTCATTATCAGAGCCCTGGCCATGTTGTTAGATCACCAGATGGCTTGTCATGTGTTGCATTGTGTGTACTTTGTATCATGGCTTTGCTGTAGATTTCTTGTCACTTAATAGTCATTTACTGAATAAATTTGCATGAGCATCAGTGCACCAAATGCTTTGAAGAATTAGTTCAAGGAATCAGTTCAAAGCAATGTTTTAATTACAGTGATTATATGATTCTAGATGAATTTAATAAGCAGTGTTCTCCTTGACGAAATATTGAACTGAACTATTGTGTATAGCTTCTAAATACAACCTAGAATCCCCCCCCCCAAAAAAAGGGATGCTACGTGAAACATTTGCAAATCCATTTTAGCTTATATATTTGATTAAAAACCCTACAAAGACAAAATGTTCAAACTAACTCTAACCCTAAACCTAAACTTTGCTGTTTTTTGTAAATATGCACTCATTCTGAATTCAATGCCTGCAACACAAAAGTTGGGACCAGAGCAAGAAAAAACTCAGAAAGTTGAAGAAAGGTCAAAAACACCTGAAACTTAAACAGGTTCATTGGTAACAGGCAATAGTATCATAAATGTATATGGAAGGCTCTGTCATTCACAAGCAAGAATGGGTTGAGGTTAACCACTTTGGAAAAAAACTGCGTGGGCAAATAGTTCAGCAGCCTTTCTCAAGGCACAATTGTAAATAATTTCGAGATTTCATTATTTACAATACATAATATTATTAAAAGATTCGAGAGATTTCGGAGAAATCTGTGCAAGTACTGGGCAAGGTCGATGGCTAACATTGAATGCCCGTGACCTTTGACCCCTCAGGCTGATCTGCATTCAAAACCGACATGAGTGTATATTGGAAGGATATTACTACACTGGCTCAGGAACACAACACAAAGGGTTAGGTAAGACTGAAATTATGGACGTCGTGCCATCTGGGGTATATGTTTATGGAATCGGGGTTGTACAACCTGTAGAAACAATGTGCAATTATTTCGAAAGAATTATAGAAGTATAACAAATCTAAGCTTAAAGCTAGGTTACTTAAGTTATGTTTGAATTTATTGTGACTTTTCTCTGATCAAAGCTGTGCAAATCAACACTTTTTTAAAGAGTAAATTAAATTATTTTGTGTAATGGGAAAGCGGCCATTTGTAGTGAAATTTACAGCCGGCTCTGAGCAGTATTTCAGCTTCAGCTTATTGTTTTTCGAGTTCCACAACTCTTTTGGTTCACTCTCATCAGTGTTGTTTCCAGCCGGCAGGTGTAATCACCAAACAAGCTGATAAACAGACTGTATGCTAGCTGCCCATCACCATGTGACAGACAGACAAAGTTGGCAATTAACTGGTGAACATAATGCAGCATTTAGCAGCTAAAGTCACAGATATTTCCCACAGGAGTTGGTGGAGAACAGAACAGAGCTAAAAGAGTTCATTACAATCTCCAGGAGGATTCAAATAGGAGTCCTTGAGATAATTCAGGCCTTTAAGTAGCAGTATTTTCTTACACAAGTTATACACTAATTACTGTAGTAGTGCATGTAAACAAATGTATAGCGTTAGAAAATGCAGATGTTTGTTTGAGTTGAACCATTTAATCCCATTTATTTTCCTTGCAGACCTGCACTTACAATTGTACAACACATAATAGTATACAACAGTCCATAATAGTGTATAACATGTGGGTGGGTTAGAGCTAAATTGTGTGTGTCTATTGGATGGTGAAGGGGGGTATAGAAAACCCTTGAGCTCAAATATTTAATATGCAGCATTTCAAAATATGAATCCCAAAGGAAGACTGCCAAAGAAAAAGAACAGTTAAAGACAAAGTGAATGTGCCAGCCAGAAAACATCAAGGATGCATTGGATGGTGACTTGGCTGTGGAAAATAAAGCCCCTAAGATTTATTACAAAAACAATGCAACACTTCCAAACTAGCTGGCTGAAACATATGGTGCTATAGTGTATTTTACAATCCACAGAGTGGTAGCCAGTGCTGTTTAGGCTGTCATTTAGGTCTGTGTTATACAGCCAACTGAAAAGCAACACACAGTCATACAACATTTGAATCATTGGTTAAAGTTCATGGACTATGATCTTCTGTGGTACTTGAGACTGCAGTACAATTATTTGCCACAATGCTGTTTACTGTTGTTGCCAACTGGAGGGGAAAAGGCTGTCAAGATATTACTTGAAGTAACGAACGTTATCATATTGTAATCCTTGTTCTATTAGCTCTCCTATCACGTGGGTATTCACACACTGAAGGTGCAACTCAACACACGTACACACGTCCTTTTCTCAGTTTTTAATTTACTCCCACAAGCACAAACCCTAAAATGGAGCCTGACAAGTCCAAGAGATAGAACTGTATGAGCCAACAGGATGTAGTTCATAACGTTTCGACACGTAGACTGCATATGCCCAGTACAAATAAAAGATTTAATTTTGCCTTCCAGTCCCCCACATGGGGTAGAGGACAAAATGCATTCAGCCTTATTGGTGTCACCCTGAATGAGCTCCTTATGTTTGTGGAAAGGAAGACCTGGTTTTGAGAATAGCATCAAGGCACAGATGTTACTCACTCTGTCAGCTGAGGTCAATGCAAGCAACAAAGCTGTCTTGAATGACAACGTCTTTAGAGAGGAGCATTCCAGAGGCTTCACCAAAGCCTCAAGGACCAGCAGCAGTTTCCACTTAGGGGCAGAGGCATGCATCACTGGGCGTTGTCTCCTAACCCCCTGCAGGAAATGCCTCACTAGGGGGTAAGCGAAGACAAGTCTGTCACCAAAACTCTCATGACAGGAGGAAATGGCTGCTGCATACACTCGTGGCATGAGACAGCCCCGTCTCCAGCAGATACTGCAGAAAGGACAGAATTGATCCTGCTGAACAAATCAGAGGATCTAACGCCCTTTACCAACACCAGTGTTGGAATCCCAACAACTTTGCCTTGCTGGCAACACAGCAGGAAACAGACGTGTTGCAATGTCACTGAGTCGGACAGGATGTGTTTTCTGACAGCATCATGCCGAGTATAGTGTTTGTGCATAGTGATGGGCGAGACACTATGGCACTGTGCACAGTGTCTGTGCGTGTGTGCGTCACACAACATTTATGACCTGCTGGGTGAGACGGGCTCAGCTGGAATCACCGCCACACCAGCCATCTGACTTCAACAAATGGAGAAGCCACACTAACAGGATGATGGCGTATTCAATGCACTTTCCGGCTGGCTACACCAATCACCCAGGTTGTTGGCCAAAGCTGCCAGGGTTAAAGGGTCAACGGTCTGAGAGACGGAGAACCCGATCTCCCATTAGGATGTCAGCATCAAACTCCAGTTTCCTCTCATTGCAGCGAAGTGGCGCAACACAAGAAGTGGTTGAGTCACTAATGGTGTCTGCTGAGAGAAGCGCCTGCTCAACACCGATCTCAGCATAGTCCCATCAGTGGCACTTGAAGCAGAAGACATCCGCGTCCGTGATGATGCCAGAACACAACAGGAACTGACGAGCATCTTGAAGCAGTGACTCTATCCATGGAGAAAGGCAGATTAGGGAAACTTCACCATTGCTGAAGAGGAAAGGATGTTGAGCAGTCAGCACATGTCCTTTATATATGGTGGTAGCAACTTCCTGCTTACACTCATGCAAATTTATGTACGTGAATACGTGCGTGTGGTTGGAGGCTACCCATAGAGTGCAGTAGAGGGCCGAGCCTGTGTGAGATAAAACTCACAGCAGGTTGATTGATTGAGATGATATTATGGAACCATTACAAGAAATGATGGAAAATTTGATGACCTGACATAATAGTTAATGTACTCTCTTTTACTGCTAAAATGAATAACTGTGAACAGTGTGACTTTGAAGGTAGGGCTAGCTATTTTCCCAGTGGAACTTTATACTCAAATATTTTCTGAGCCAAGGAGAAGGGGTTAAATTATCTGATGCTCAGCATGATCTTGTAAGTTATGCCTCTTGTCCTAGAAAATACTTCCCAATGTCAGTTTCTCTGTTTACATTCCTTCTCAATGAATGATTACACTTTCATTATTTCAGACAAAACCAACACAATATGATCTATTCTGGTGTCTAATCCACATTTGAGTTTATTAGCAATACAGTAGTTTTCCTTCAGCTCAAAAGCAGTCCAATAATACAGAATGATCAGCCAGACATGCCCCAGTATTTTTAGAGTGATACATCCATGAAATTGGATCCGCTTCTCATACTTTCATCCTAACCCGTTATTAATATTCTATATCATCTGCACACTTCCTGTGCTGCTTCCCATACTGTTTAGTGGCCTTGGAGGAAACATTTGGCTTTTGATTAACCATGCAATTAAAGTGGATTTTACCCTACAATAATAAGAATGTACTAAAAAATAACAGTTCCAAAGACAGGTCTTAAAGGCAGGAATTCCTCCTATGAAACCATAAACGCATCCATAAAATTCAATCATCACACATGGCACATCGGTATTCAGTCTATTCATGTATGTCAGCGTCACCCTCTGAGGAGACGCTGCCTTCTGCCTCTATTTTTTGCTGCTACTGTGATTTTTTTGTTTTAAATGTTGGGTATGTTTTTGGGTCTCAAGCATTTGGCTGAAGCTCTCTGGCATGAAACCCCTGGTGACAACCTCAAAGGCTTGTAAGAGCATGATTCTTTGAATAGCAGCATTTATTGGGCTATATTGTTTTAAGTTAGCCGCATAAGCTGTTGGTGAAGCAGCACATTTGTTTACAAAACATAACATGCACCCATAAAAGAATGCTGTCACAATTACACGCTGCTGTTGGCTGATATTTGGTGCCAGGCTGTGCAGATTAGAAAGTAATGGCACATTTCACATCACAATTTCTGACTAACTTCTATCAGCAGCAACATGTGTGAAAAATGTCGTAAGGTTGTAGGGTTACTTTTCTATCCATCTTCCTCAATTTTCAGAGTCAACATTGATTGTGTTCCTCCTTAGCAACGCATCCTGCTCCTTTAATTGGTGCTTGAGCATCCTCTTTTCTCTCTCCTCAGCACCTGATAATGTCGATGTGACAGTTTGCTGTTTGATTTCTTTGAATTGCTTCAAGATGATTGACAGTTTGACAGGCCCTGTAATTGGCTGCCTGGTCTGCTCAGTCACCAAGTAAATAATAGGGATGGTGATGGGAGACTGTGTGTTCCCATAATGAATAGACATGAAAGGCCCCAGTTTTATTACTTAGAAATTCTCTTTATTAAGCTTCATTCAGTTTCATTCTGTATTTTTGCAAACGATTTTTGGGATTGGTTGGGTCCGCAGATGGTGGGCACTGGGGCCTGTAGACAGACATTTGTTTTCCTGAGAGCATGGAAAAATAATCTGTGACCTGCTGGCACAACTGTGACCAACAACATTACACAGCATGTAAAAGATTAATAAGTAAGTCACTGTCAATTCTGGTTCAAGCCACAGTGTAAGTCTTACAACTCTGACAACATTTAAATTGATTTGTTTGGTTTCAGAAGATTTAGTACACTTGTGCAGAGAGCACAGAGAGCTTTTTGTGAAAGGACACACAAAAACAATGAGCTGAAAAAAGCTAAAAATCAAAAAGTTAAAATTTGTAATGCTGCGGTTTCAATGTCGTGCCAGCGTGTCAGTTACCTCTCACTACTATTTACAGATACCAACATGTAAAATCATCTCCCGCAGTGTGTTTTAAGAGGGTGATTTCTAGCGCAACCTCTTAATTGGTTTGCAGCCTTCTTTGATCCTGCGCAAAATCTTGCACCTCAAATGTGTTTCAAATAATTCTGGCTGCCTTACTTGTTAGAGAAAAACTATTTCATGATTATATTTTTTTAAAATATAAAGCTACAGGCAACTCCTTTTTGGAACGTTGTCAGACAGTGTTTCATACAGCTAGAGGTTGACTGGTAATGGTTTACCAGATGTGGGATAAAATGTCAATAAAATGAATCAGTCTATTTAGTTAATAAGACAAAATCAGTGGAAAAGAAAAAGACGCTCATACAACATTGTGCAAGCTTAAACTTCAGGAAGTAACTGAGTATGGTCTGAGTGACAAGGTGATACATTTAGTTAACTAGCTAAAATAATGTTTTAGAGCTGCTATTTGTGACAGCTTGAGACAACTCTTTTTTTGCTGCATGCCAACAAGGTGAAGGACCTAAACAAAGACCAACCAGGGAATACAAATGTAGTATTTACTCAAATGATGAAGTTAGATGACAATGACACTGCCAACTAGACAGGCTTTCAAAGTCTGGAGAGCCAAGCATTATTCTTTTTCACCACACTCAACCAAACAGATAGATATATGCTAGCATCCCCATTTTCAGAGTGCAATACCCCTGTCATAAACATGGACAGTTGTACATGTGCATTTGTTATGATTACATTATTTATTATCAAAATCTTGAGCATTGACAACTTTGCTAACACAGCCACACATAAAATCTGAAAAGTTACATATTGTTGCTTTTGCTTTAACAACAAGATCCCCTACAGTTGCTGAGGGGCAGCCCAGCACAAAAATGACCATGTGTGGTCACAGATCTTGTCCTAGGTTGGGTTTTCTCTGGTGGAAGAGCAGATAAGCAAGCAGAAAGCTCTCAAAAAGCTAGTTACAGAAAGAGCTTGGTCAAGGATGATGTCTATGGAGAGGCCATGGAAGAAGAATATGTGTTGAATTATTAAATCAGCTGTCTCCTTGGCAGTGGGGAATTTGGAGAGGGAGAATGAAATTTTCACTTTCAATCCTTCACCATATCCTCCACCTGGTCTTCTTACATCCAACAGGTCCAGCACCAGCCTCTGCGAGGCTCTGTCTATTTTTTAGTCCCATGTTCCATGTGTTTTTTTTTTTTTTTCGGCACGAGGATTGTTCTGCCTGTTTCCCCACATATTGACACCCTCACAACTGCACCTCAGTGTCTGATCAGGTCTTGTGATTTTACATTCTGGTCACAGACACTATCATTTCTAGACTACCAAACCTGCATTATGCCTCTCATCACTGAATGTTCTCTCCGTATACACTGTGCTACTCCATTTATCCTGATCCTCTGTGTCTCTGTACGTCAGCTGATCTACTCACATCCATCTGCTGGCTGCTGGCTGCTATCTGCGCTCGGGTTCTTCACAAATGTTACAAAGGTTGGCAGGTGTGCTTATAATTGCAATCATGACTGTTTGTTAGTCCACGTTTGCTGATCTCATTTACAACTGTCCCGATCATCCATCAAGTCAGACTTACCTTTTTAACTTCAATTACTAATGCTTGTGTGTTTCTGACTGACAGCTGGGTTGTGTACTTCAAACGATGAAGTAGTTAAGGATCAAAGGCTGTGCTCTTTAAAAAAGCAGAGCAGCAAGCGTCAATCTCTGCCTCTATGTGTAAGAGAGACAATGAGAGCACGAGAAGTGTGGAAAAAAAAAAGTGCTGCGTGTGAGTACATGTGTTTGCTTTGAGGGGGGGATGGGTGCATGTACGTGTGTGGTTTCATTTGTATGTTTGTGTAGGTGAGTGTGTGTCCTAATGCTGCAGTGGCGTCACAGTTCTCTCCAGTGTATATACCCTGTTTACTTTGTTCTTCTCTCCATCTTCCCCGTGCTGTGTTGGCTGCCTCTCGACTGGCAGCTTTCCAAACAGAACAGCTTCCAATATTAGTGTGCTTCAATGCGCACAGACACAGACACACACATACGCACATACCATATATACACACACACGCTTTGAAAATGATCCTTAGACAATATTACTAAGTCTGGTAAAAGTGAAATTGGCTTGGACACAGCCGTCTCGAAATTGTGACTCCGCCAATGAAGTTTTATCATTGCTCTCCAAACTTTTTTGACTAAAGTAAAATAAACATAGAGCTGACCTGATTTTGTGAGTCATACCAAATTTATTACAAGATCTTTTTAATGCAAGGACAAACCTGCCACTGTCTGTGTAACTCTATACAAATGATGATAAGACGGTCCTGTTCAAAGCTTTTTTTTAAATCCTATTCCACCAACCCCCAAAAAACAGGGTTAGAGTTGCAGTTGTACTGAAAATGTCTACATTCCACAATATACAGAAATATGTAGCCCAAATTAGCCACAACCAATTGGGGTTACACTGGAGTAATTTGGCTATTGCTTCTGGATTTATGGCCACAAAAGCTACCCCAGCTGGATGACAAACATGTCATAAAGTTGTATTTTTACCAGCCACGACGGCTGGTATTGTTTTCATCTTGTGAGTCTGTGTGTGAGTCATCATGGCAAAATGTGCTCCTGCAGACACCTACTACAGCGAGAGCTACCACTGAGGTGATATTCAGAACTTTGGCACAGGTTTATATGTCTGTCTGTCTGTTTGTGGACAGATTTTGTCAACGCAATAGTGTCACAACCATCCAAGATTCAGTCACAAAGCTGTACACGTGTGGAGTTGTAAATGAGTCACTAACTAATGACTAATCAGCACTGTTATAATGTAGAAATGACTGCTCTGTATTTGTATAACAAATTAAATGATCTGTATTCATATTCATACTTCATACAAAAAGTGGTGCTTAAACCGGAAAGAGAACTGGACGTTGTTGATTTAAGTCCCAAATTGACCCCACTGAGACGATTTTGAGTACTTTGGCAGGTGTTCATATGTGTCTGTCTTTGGAAAGATTTTGTCAACATCATAGCATCACAACCAAAAACAAAGGAGTCCCCTAGCCATGGGTTGGGAAATTATGGCTGCTGTGGCCCCATTGTAAGATGGTTTCTAGTTTTGTCTGGTGACAGTAAGACAGTAGCTACTGGATATTGTCCCAGATGTTCAGGCAACTGGAATCTGGTCTTCGTCAGAGTCCTCTTCGCTGCAGAGGTTATTTCCGAGCAGGACTGAAGTTCTGTTGCTAGCTCATTCTTGCAGCAGAGGTGTCATGGTTGTTGAGGCATCCACATTTGATTCTATTTTCTGGTCTCTCCCAGTGCTTTTCCCAGTGTATTCCCCACATGCAATTCTGCATTCACCTGTCACTGCTGCATCTAATTAGTTACCATCCCTAGTGTATTTATGCCTTGTTCATGGCCAGACATGGGAAGTTGGAAGTGGGAGACATGTCAACACCAAACTCTGCGCATTGGACCAACAATACAAGGTGGGAAAGACATAGATGCTCAAGGCTGTTTTTATTTGGCTTCTTATGAATGCCAGAACCTGAAACAGAGATATTACTTAAAGGGAGGCTCTGTAAATCAAACAGAACACAGAGGTGTCTTTAAAAGATTGTCAGCGGTGCCTCATCACACTGCTTGATCAGAAGCTTTTGCATCTCCCCATGTATCAGAAGGAATTCCCAGACTTTTCATCAAATGTTTCACGCTGTCTTTAAACTGCATATTTAAATATTTTCCCTCAACTTGCTGTACAGAAGCTATTTTGGTAGGCTTCTGCTGCATGTGTATGTGTCCGGAGCATCAGATTGTGACAAGTATATGGATACACAACACATGACAGGAATCTTAACTTGTCAGACTGGTAGGTTAATATAAAATCTAAGAACAGTAATACAATTTATTCATACATACCCACAGGTCTATTCTGCAACACCTTATACATTAACTGCATTGGTAAATTACTATGGACTTCCACTGTGTTAACAGTACTTGCCTTGCTAAAACAATAAGAAAAGCTGCCATCAGTGTTGGACAAACCATGTCCAAACTATTAATGCAGACCATCTTTTCCTCCTCCACAATCCATGCCACGATCTCCCTCAGTCCCTGTGCAATAGCCTCTCCAGTGTGCTCTTGGGGGGGGGGGGGGGGGCTCATTGTTAAGTCACCACTGATATAATGAACTGTAAGACTCATATAAGGCTCTGTTGCAAAAAAATATTCTGCCTTCTTCAGATCCTTTGGAGTTCCTCCTCCACATCTGGTATACAGGACGTGCAGTACAGCTTTCGAGAAACAATTGCAAGAGGGGATTATATAACATTTGTTAAGGGTATTAATCATTTTCTTTAAACCCCCATTGCACATGGCATTGATGGGAACCCTGTCTTTTGCCAAGTAATAAGTGATGGCCTCTGTACTCTCCTTGCGCCTCTGGGAGTTTCACAGGCACAGGGATACATTAAACAGTGTCTGTTCTGCTGGTTTGGAAAGTAATGAAAGGATGGTGTGCTGAGAAATGAAACAATGGTTTTCTTAGTTTATATCAGCCTAAATGTTAAATGATTATATTATCATATTAATATTAAATGATCATGAGTATGATCAACTGTCTTTGTTGTTGAAGTTACTGGATGACATTTTCTGTTTCCTTACCGCTATGTTAACCTCTTAGTGTACTGCATGTGGCCACTGTTAGCAGCGCACTACAGTAGTCGTGTTATAGCATGAGGTTAATTATTTATTCACCCCAACAGAAAATTAAGGTTAATAGTAGCAGGACTTTTTTTTTTATGTAGGGGCGACTTTTATGTACAAGTAGAGAGAAGGTCATGCACTGTAATATGCATACGTGAATGCCCCTTTAACGGGCTCTACAGAAGCTCTGCTGGTGTGCTAATATTTGCATGTTCTTTGCAAATCAGGACAAAATCACCTTTAACACACCCAGCACTGCCTACTTGTCATACCTCACCCACCCAGCAGCATCCTCAAACTGTGCAATTCCAGCAGGTTTGAGGTTACAAGGATTTGCCTCTTCTCATAGATATAGGGTTTCATTTCGATCGCTTTCATACTGTTTCCCTCTAATGGATCCTGCTATGATCCCCTGTTGTGACACCAGCATGGCAAGAAATGGCCATGAACTTGATGACGCAAGAGCTGGTCAGCCTTAAAGGCTAGGGATGAAAAGGCAGATGGAGCACACTCAACACAGCCTGGTTGATCATGTGCAATAGGCACATGACACTGAACTGTCTCCATGGGAGAAAAGAGGAAGGGTAGCAAAAAACATATATCAGTCCATTAGTGCCATACAGTATATGTTCACACTAGGCCCTTAGCTTTTAATACCAGCCACTCATGCTAAAGCAAGGAGAGTGAGGTAAGCTACATTTGTCATTCCACCCAAATTTAGCACTTCCCTCAACCAAAGTCTATTGTTCCACACTGTGCACCAACCTAATCTACCAGTGTAGAAACAGGTGGGAGATGGTGGCAACCAGCATAGCCCTAACTCCCATCTGCCTGACACAGTGGTAACAACCGCATTTGCCAAACCAGAGATCCACCAATATACACACCAAAGCAGTAGGACACTTGAAGTTAAAAGCGGCATAAACATGGAAGAATTCAGCACCATGTCTAGGCTAATGAGGGCGTTATTATTTCTCTTCTGTAACAGCAAAGAACAAACAGCTTTTCATTTATATTGTGTGCCTGCACATTGTGTTGAATGACAATAAAGTTGAATTAAATTGAAAACAGTTCTAAAATTTTCCCAAAAGAATCTTACTAAGAGTGACATTAACAGCTCACTTCAGCTCTTTAAATAAACTTGTGTATTTTTGAATACATATACATACATAGAAATATCCCTTATGGTACCAATGGTATACAAAATATACTCTATATACTATATGTCCTTCTGTTTCTGTTCTAAATTGACTGAAAGACGACTATTTTACAAACATAATTAGTTATTATTCACAATGCTTAAAATCATTATTCATAAAATAATCCTTTAACTAGTGAATGTATGAAATAATTACAATTTGGCACGACCATACAGGTAAAACCAGTAATAGGGATAAAAATATATATATATAAATCTATACATCTATCTAAATTCAAAGTGAGGATATGCAATAAACCATCTGGCTCCAATTATACTGTGCATGAAACACTGACAACCTAAGATATAGGTGGTAGAGTGGAACTTTATCACCGCTGCACCTTGAGCTGAAATGAATGAAATCTCTTGGTTGTAGCTTGAGGGCCTGAAAAACAATCTGGACCTCAGAGGTGACAGCCCATGGATAAATAATGTAAATACTAAGAGACAACCTTTTATTGAAGTTTTTTGTGTGAGGGGACTATGAATGACTATAGTGAGCATCCCTGTGCCATGGGATAAAATGCTGTCACTGCACAGTGTGTGAAGGGCCTCGAGTGACATTTGTCAGTGAGACTGACTAGCATTCCAAATTAAGCATATAACCTTTATGAAATGATAATCAATCATGCATCAAGTCTTTCCAACGCAAAGCCACCAAACCACAACACACATGCTGTGTAAATGAATGTTTTATTTGTTAAAGTCGAGACATAGTTGTCATCTCAGTTAACTCCATTTAACATTACATTATTCTGTTTTAAAGCGGATGTGCAGGGTTTAGAGCCCATTTGTGTGCCCCCTGAGGACAGATTTCACAACATAATTGTAGCTCAAATTCACTCATGATTAAAAAAATACTGATGTTTTTCAGTTAGTCAGATAAAGGAGAAATAATCCCCTCTCAGCCAATGTAAGTTTAATGTAAATAAGTGTTTACAAATTAGATAGCAGTGATACAGGAGTATTTCAAACTGAAATCATTAACATATGCACCGAGGTTCATATACCTTCTTTTTAGAGTTTCCCAAACATTGATGCACAAATAAATGCTACAAAGTACAAGACCTAAAACAATCGTGATTGTGATCGATGCTTGATTTCACAGTAAGTAACACCAGCTACCAAACTCACTTTGTTTGAAGCCTGTGGGTGTCTATTGACTGCTTGTGGCTCACATTTTTAAGAGAGATTTATGAGAGAATAGCTACGCCCACAGCACAAATAGCCACTATGGATGCCAGCCACAAAGTTGGACGTCGCTAAAACTCTTTTTGATGAAGTCAGACAAAAAAAGTAACCTATTTTGAAAGGAGAAATATAATTTCAGAACTTGTTGCAACGATTCAGTGAAAAAATGTCAGCGTGTCACAGAATGAAAAACTACATAAAACTGTAAATGAAGAAGTAACGTGTTTCTAATGTAGACAGTGTATTCGGGCAATGTATGAATACCAATTGGCATTAAAATGTATCTCTCTACAAATTGAAATCAGTTCCTCTTAATGAGGTAAAGGACACCAGAGAGATACGCTGTTCCCCTCAACCAAGATGCAAAATAGTCACATCCATCCCAAACATTACAAGCACAAATTTAAATCCACTACAATACATAACCTTCTGTGCAAGAGCCACTTCTGTGAATCATTTGTTACAGCTCTTTGCATTATGGCTTCAAATGATTACTTGATATTTTGTCACTGGCCACAGAATGCTTTGAACATTAACTGTGCTTTTATTAAAATAAACGTTGATATGCTGATGTATGTTAATGGACTTTGTTGATAAATATCTAATATGTGCAAGCTCATTCACAAACGGCTGACACACAAATGTTTCTCCTTCTGTCTGGAGGGCTGATAAATACAGCATTTACATATAATAATTTAACATATGGTGCATTTACAGACATGCATTATCAAAACACTAGCACACTGATAAATGAGTTCTGTTCATCTCATAATTAATCTACATGATTAACTTTAATTACAAGAAAAACTAAATGACCTGACTTCATTTATCATGCACATTCAAAACTGAGTGCAACACTAAGAAGGAAGCCACTGCACTGGTTGTATTGAAACCTTTAATATTTAGCCTCATCACTAGGAGATAGCTGAACACTATCACTCACAGTGCTGTGTCCAATCAACAGCTTTTCTCTCTCCTTTTTCCCTAGATGCTCTCCAACAAAAGCTTCAGAAAACATGGGTTGAAACAAAAAAAGGACGTACC
Source organism: Argyrosomus regius (assembly GCA_946959425.1). Classification (NCBI taxonomy): domain Eukaryota; kingdom Metazoa; phylum Chordata; class Actinopteri; family Sciaenidae; genus Argyrosomus; species Argyrosomus regius. The sequence continues at coordinate 23,126,015 of OX336882.1, forward strand.
TTTCTACAGCAGTTTATTACCACCAAAGATCCTATTCACACATCAGTTCTGGGAGTCACCTTCAATACTTCAAAAAAGCCTTGAGTGAAAATTATTCTGTGCAAAATTAAAATATATAAAGAACACCAAAGAATAACAAATGAAGCATCCATCTTGATAAATTGACTCTCTAGTGAATTCCTCTCCGAGTAATTATGCTTGAACATTTATTATTATACTGACATGTGGAATAGGTATCTGTCTTAGTTGCGGAGATACCACCGATTCCAATGAATCCTGTTTGTCTTCCTTCCTTCCTTCCTTCCTTTCTTTCTTTCTTTCTTTTTTTAGTGCCTTAGGCTGTTCTGATGCCAAGTCACACATGGTCATTTTGCTTTTTTTGGTAATGTAACACAATGAAACGCAATGACAGTTCAAGTTTATTCAGGTGTGTATAGCGCCATCGTGACTGATTTTAGAGCTCAAGACTAGCATGCAGGCTAAATAATTCATAGACTTAATTTGCAGGCTGGGAATGTTCACACACAAACACACACACTAACAACATCAGCCTTGCTTTATAGCATAATGAGACAGGATGCTTTTTTTATTCACTCAAGCCCTTTTTCAGCTTGGATGCAGTAGGTTTTTGATCCACTTCACTGTGAGAGACACGAGGCAATTTGTGGACACTCCGAGTTAAACATATCAAGTTCAACCCTTCCATTTCCAACCATGTTAGTGTCACGTCCCTGGTCTCTTGAGAAAGTTATACAATCTAAGAAGAAGTAAAAAAAAAATAAATAAATAAAAAAGCCTCCAATTTCTTGTTCTAAAACCAGAATTTGCAACCTTGTACTTCGTGATTTTCCTGCCTGTGTTACATTTTTCTAATGGTAGCAGTGTTCAGGTAGGCCATATGTGTGGGAAGCACACTGTCATAGAACATCAGTGTACAAGGCTCAAACTACAAGGACAGAAACAAAAATTGACTATGATTGGATGGAAGTAAGCTTGATGCAAATGTCTGTTGAATAAATTAACTTTGACTGCCTTTGACTAATAGTTTCAGGAACAACAGCTGGTAGCAAATGACGCTAGAAATATATCTAATCTATATCTTAATTTGAAATATTATATCATGCTCTATCTAAAGCATGTCATTAGTAAAGTAATATATAAGATGAACAATGATGGTTACAAATGTGTGCAAAAGTGTCTTCAGGACATGCTGTATCAAATAGACAATAAAAACAGTGGAAAGAAGCAAGGACCAGAGTAAGGACAAAATGATTAAAGGTCTTGACCAATGATAGCCTTCTGGAGCCCCAAGAAAAATAAAGAAAGACATGCTCCAACTTGTCTCTGACAGTGAGGCAATTTAGGTTAGGGTAGGCTGGTAGCTAGACGGCATTGCTTTGAAATAAACTGTCTATATCTGGAAACAAAAGTACACTTAACAAAAAACTTTCAGCCAAAGTTCCAAAAGTTAGTTTTGAAGATACCAAGTTCAGCATATGCTAACTTTTGTTAGAAAGAAATCTAAATCTCTCTCCTCTTAAAGCAATAATGGTGCCAGTTTCTCCCATCACATACTGAGACAGATGCCCCCCTCATGAATCTGAACAGTCATATTTGTTATACCTGTTATAAGGAATTCATGGAAATGGTTAATGCAGTCTGACATATAATAAGCTCCATGCTCTCTTCTCTCTTTGGTGTCTGTTTGGGTTTTGTAAGTTTTCCTTTCACATGTAGACTAGCTACAGTATTAAATTAGGTTGTCAACCACTGTGTTGTCTTGTAATGAGACCCATGTAGGACTCGTTGCATCCTGTTCTCTGTTGTTCTCCGTGTCATCGTGACACTTGTACTTAGCATTTGCTTATGAAAAAGAGGGAGCCTGTCTGATCCTGCGCGTGCTTGTTTGCACAAGTGGTAAATGATAGGAGTAAAACCCTATTTATATCTGATAAGAGGTAAGGGCCGCTAACATAACAGTAATAATGGAGAACTGCCTGACAATAGCCCATGAGAAAGTGCTTGAGAGTGTCGCAACACAACGTGACCCTGTGGGCGTCATTGCTCTTTTTCCAAAAGTTTAATTCGTGAAATTTATAATTAGTTGTTGAGACAACAGTGACACGAAAACCTTAGTGAGAAAGTTTATGCAGAGAAAATACAGTAGTGCCTTAAATAGATTCCAGACAATGAATAAAATATTGTTCCATCTTGCCAGAAACCCTCAAGAGAGGTTTCTGTTTTGCGTCCACTTATAGCCATGATCTTTCAGGCTTCCAGTGAAACATCAGGGAGACTTTGAATTGTAGCTGACCATAAACTTTGGCGGGCACACAAGGGAGGTGCTGCCTTCCCTAGAGAGACAACATGTTTTACAGCCAGTGACTCTAACCAGAATTTCATTATGCCAATGATATAAACCCCATATGTTTCATGAAATGTCTTCTACAACTGATAAAACACTCATTCAGAAATTAAAAGCTGAGCTGGCCGCTGTTGATAGGTTGCTAGGATGTAGATATGAAAAGGTAAACAATGTAAAATGACACCAAATAGATATGTGACAATATAATATTATTCCTAACTAATAATAGTTCCCATCTTGCTGTGTAATTGGCTAATGAATAAGGCACAATTAACACTCTCAGGTACCTCAGTGTTAGATAACTTTGAATTAGAAGCCAGAAACTGCACTGCTGTACCAGCTGCTGCTGCTGTTAATCTCACTAGATTTCAGTTAATTCAATACATTGTAGTACACTGTTTGTATCATTGCATTGCAGCATTACTGTGGAATACAAATTAAAATAATTAATGTCTTTCAGCACCATTATATAAGAATAAATAAACTATTCTGTAGCCTGCATACCCAAACCTAAAGGGAGGTGTGCTGCTCTACGCTACAAGACTTCCTGATAAACTTTAGGCAGCAAAGTTTAATGACAGCGAGAGAACTTTAGAATGATGGATAGGCAGCATAGAGTTTTCGCAGAAACAATATACCGCCTTCAGTACAATATGAATGATTTGTATTGTACCATAATTAGAGAGCTCTGGAGTGCAAGAGGCCAAACTGTTTGGATTAAATATCTTAAATAGGTCAACCTCTGCCTCCTAGGTCACATTTCATCAGATAAAACTCACCTTTTTTAAAAACGCAGCATAATGCAAACCTTCAAAATCAATTTCATTTTAGGTCCGCTCATCATGCTCTTGTCTTTATTTGCCTTTATCAATATCCTCTAAGTTATACTGCATCAGCTTATTTGAATTTAATAACCAAACACTAATATTCTCCCTCATAAACTCGTCAGAATATTATGTAAAAGGCCTCTAGGGATCACATTGCAGTGTGAGTTGCTTTCCCTGAAATGGCAGAACGCTTGGAAGGTGCTAATTTTTTATTCCCCAGAGGCAAAGAAGCCAGCAATCCTTTACCTTCATTATAGAGCAGATGCAATGATGAACTCTTTGTCTCAGAGGCAAGTCATTTAACCTCGTCTTACCCCAGCCATGCAGTTTGTCACCACACAGTCATGCCACGGCGATGCCAGAGGAGTGCTAGAGGGATGAATGTCATATGAAAGTCAATGGGCAGAGAGGAATTAAGATGGCAGTTCAAGATGAATATTCTACAATGGAGCTTGTGATTAGGAGGCATTACAAAGTGCATGACCACTGGGGACCTAATCACATAGACAATACAGTAGAAGATGATGAAGATAAAGTGACATAGAAGCAACGAGAACAAAACAAGAGAAGATTGCACAGGAAAAGCTTGTGATGTTATAAAATATATGGAAAATCTGGGTGAACGCTTCGAGTTAAATATTTAAAGCACTGTTTTTGCATTCTCTTCTCAATCATAGGCCTCAAGTTTGATGGAGTAGGTTACCACAAATTTCCATTTTTAACTTTGTTAAAACTGAACTTTTTGTTATAGATAAATGGCTCTGTAGCCAAGTTTCCATTCACAACAGATATATGAACATTAGAAATTTGGTGCATCACCACATAAACAGTTGGCAGCACTAATTCTCAGATGCCACTCGGATGCCAAACAATGAAAAACTATGTGGAGATATTGCATTTATAGAACATGTTTAAGAACATAACAGTCTTCATTGGTCCACACATCTAATGTTTTTGTTTGCATCCATTTTGCATCCCTTCAGTCGAGTCTTTTTCTGCTGCACTTCATCACATTTTCCTTTGATCGATACACCAAACTTTCCATCTCAGCCGAGACCAAATATCTTTTGTGACATTTCAACTTTTGTTCCAACTCACGACATTCATTCCACTTTATGTGCAAATTGAAAATGTGCATAAAAACAGGTGGATGGAAAATGCACTCTGTGTCAATTTTATGATTCCACAACGTGATATTATGGCTGTTGGTTATAAATATTTCAATTTTAGTCCTGATGTACCCTAATTTTTTCCATCAGAATAGCAGGTGAAAGGACACTTAATATACAGTTTCAATGATGCTCATCTGCTGTTCAGTATGAATCAGATCACAGCAACGGTTTTAGCATATTTAGACTGTTTTAAAATAAATAAAACAGTATGCAATAGTTAATGTTAATTTATCCAAAATCCAAAAGTGAATTGTATCAAATTACTGCATTTATCAGTTTGCTTAATGCAATCTATTCACAATTTGAGATGTGTTTGGATTATGTTTCATTGAGTGATTTCTGTCCTGGGGGAGGCACACAAGGAAACATTTAATAACGCCACAGAAAGAAAGAAGGAACAAGAAATATAAGGACTCTTTTTTTTGCTCCAAGTGCATGATGTATTTTAAAAGCTTGTTCTTATTTTACAATTTTTTTGGGAAAAAAGACCACAGGCTCTTTGTCATGCGGATTGTACATCTAAACATTTTGAGATCTGCAGAAGGGCAGTATCAGCTACAAGCAATTATCAGTGCACTCACTCAGTGAGAGTAGATGTGAGAGAATGAACACATTAATCATTGTTATCATGACTGGTACTAGTATCAGTCCACTACAGTATGTGGGTTGCATTAATGTGAGTGGGACTGTGTATGCATGTGTAAAAAGGGATTCACGATGTATTAAATGACCAGGTCCACGAGAAAAGATGAGGATCTTTGTAGGTGTGTTTTAACACATAGTTCGGTGTTATCAGGAGAAAAGTAAGTAGAGAGAGTGCAGAGAAGTCATACTGTGAAACAAACTGATATACATAATAATGATGATGCAAGAGGATGAGTTGGAAAACATTGTGGAGGAAAATACCATAGCTGAGAACCTCAGCCCACTCAACTCACATCGTAATATATGGGAATGGGATCAACAGTTACTCGAAAGAGTTAAAGTAAGGCCTGAGGCTGTACTTTAAAGAGAAACCAAAGTGTTGTCTGGAGTCATTCCAAACAGGCAGGCTGCTTTGATATCCCATGTTTTGATTTTCTCCATTTTGTTATCATCCATCTTTTTTCAGTTTTACATAAAATTTAAATTCTTACAGAAAAAAATGATGTCTCTGATTTTTTTAAGGCGCTCACTTATCAAAACTTTGCATAATTCAGCCTTTTTTGACTGAAATGTCACTAAACCTGATGAAATAATGTATTATAATGTATATGTATAATGTATAATAAGTATTATTTATCTCTTCCAAACAAATGGAGACATAGACAATGTGGAAGCTGGAACATCTTTGCTAATGCTTGTTGGATGCTTCTCATGAATTATTATAACACAGCCATGATAACCTTTGCAAAAGCCAATTTTTAAGAGCATGACTGAGACTATCAGGCGCTAACGGGTCATGTTTGGATATGTTGCAAAGTGGTTGAGTTTGTAGCATTTTTCGAGTTTTGGTATGCATATTTCATAACATCTGTCTTAAAAAAGTGATGTCAATTAAATAAATAAAAATAATAAAAAAAAAACATTAATATAGCCACCATGCATTAGTTCATAAATTTATAAATTATTTTATAAATTAGATGATATCAGTTGATCAAAAAACAACATACAATATATCAAGTTTAATCATGTACAAAGAAATAAAGAATGTGTAGAAGGCAAAGTACACATTCGTATATAGAGCGACAAAGTCTGAATAGGGAGAAGGTTCGGAGAGATGGATGAGTCAATAAAACATCAGACTTTAACACTGGAGCAGACAAATGATGTCATCCTGTCAATAGATCAGCCTCCATGGCTCTAGGAGCTCTAGGAGCCATGGAGACTTGTAACTCTTTCACAATAATCAGCTATAAGTAACAACAATCACCCAAACACTAATTCTAAAATTCTAGTATCAATTCAGTTTTATTTATATAGCGCCAAATCATAACAGAAGTTATCTAAAGACCGTACTCTTTATAATATTATCTACAGAGACCCAACAATTCCACCACGAGCAAGCACTTGGCAACGGTGGCAAGGAAAAACTTCCTTTTATATCATTATGGTTAAGATGTGTAACTCGAAAATGAGCCATAGATCCTGGATCTGGATCACTGAGAACAACATTTTGACATGTCACAGTAGGAAAAGCACATATAAAATTAATTATGGCTGAAATGTACTTTGCTGCTTCAGATACAGGATCCTAGCTTTGTGCATCCTGGCTTACTGACACACTTTCATGACTTACTGGGATACTTGAATCAAACAGAGCTATCATTAATGTTATTAGGAACATCTGTTTTTTTCTGCAATGAAGAGTCAAAGTGTCTCCTCTGAAAACAGGCCTATAGGCTTAATGTGGACATCAAATAGTCCTTTTGATGCTGGATAGACTGAGGGCATAAAAATCTCCTACACAAATCACATTGGCTGTTTTCATTTAGGTGAACATTTTAGTATAAAATAGCTTTTTCAAACCATTATAACAAGCTAGTGGTCATTCGCCAAAAACAGTTTCAAGAAAACAAGAAACAACTGGGGTAACCCAGTCATTCATATTGAGTGTAGATCAGCGCAGCACAGCCCACACATTTTTAAGAAACAAAAAACACTTTTATTATACAAATACATACAGATTATATATACATACCCTTAAGCTGTAGCTGCCATGCCAAATCCATCATCTGGTAGATGTCAATAAGAAAAAACAAATCCTGTAAAAATCTTCTGAGGATGGGGAGAAGTAAAAATGCATTGACTGCACCTATTTTCCAATTTCTTGTGAGCATTTTAGCATGTTTGCCCATTTTAGAGCAGCTCAATTTCTGCCTTCTCTGATATTGGATTTGAGAGATCCCAAGGTGTAAGTCCTTTTTTTAAAAAAGGAAGAAGAAAAAGAGGACAAATCGTTGAACAGTTTGTAACTGTAAAAAAGTCTTTACAAACTGTACAGACAAAAAAATACAAACAAGTAAACACTATAAAATACTGAGCTAAGTGCAAAACACACAGAGAGATAGAGAACAATTCATGAAAAGATTGTTGTTTAATTAATATATCAGTCAATCTTTATTTTATATTATCCATTATAAACTCAAACAGCCGAAACTGGTTAATAGCAGTCCTGATAGCAAAAACTCACATGGCCTAGGATACTATTTCACCATTTATTGTGTCATTAAAATTTATTTGCTGGAGGGAAGGTCATTTCTTTCTTTAAATTCTTAAGGAGGGGGGTCATGAAAAACTCCTTCTTAAGGTAGGGTCATTAAAACTTAATAAGGTCTCAATTCCTACAGGTATCACAAAATTTTTATTAACAATCCCATACTGTCAGATGTTTTATATATCACAAACAGCAACACATAGCTTAAGGAAACATGATGGTGTGATGCATCTGATTCAAACCATATGTGTCTGTTGGCTGTAGATTGGAAGGTTATAGATAACTGTAAGTAATGTAAATACATGAGCCTGGTTCAGAGCTGTGCCTCTGTAATGAGCCTGCCCTCACCCGAAAGATTACAGCATTCGTCATTTGTCCAAATGCTTAAAATGACAAGCAACCTCTTGCGGTTTTGAGAGCAAAGGCAGAAGTAGCATGACAAAATGCTTCAGAGCTGAGAGGAACTGCAGAGTTTGGTAATAATTCTCTGTGGAGTAAACGCCACGGGCTAACCTTTTCTCTAACACATTCTCATTTGATCTGTTGTTAATATAAAAATATTGATTAGTGCAACCAATACTAAACCATGAGGTGGCAGGTCAGGGAACATTCATGCGACTCATTTTGTCACCTAGAAATTTATATCAGCTAGTAATGTTCATAATAATTTCATTTGCAGTCCGTTAGCAGAAAACACCAAGTGTTTGACTCGTGAGGAAAAAATAGAAAAGCTCCAAGCAGAAGTGTTATGTTTCTGATCTGTATAAATAATAACTGTCTGTTATGCATAAGTGAGGCTCGAGCTCACTTTTGTACATCTTTTGCTCAAGTCTAATTGGGTTAATTAATCTCACTGCAGATCCGGAGCATAATAAGATTAAACATTACGAAGGCTAGTGGACTTTTCCAGCCCATCAGATTTACACTCCAGTCCCAAGTGATCTGTTTATTTTCAATTAGGTCTGAAAATGAGGAATGTTCTGGCAGAGTGCGGGGGAGGAACAGCACCTCTCTGAAAGTCTGCCATGGCCTGCTGCTCATGTTCACACTCATCTTCTGTGGCAACTCCTACTGCCTAAGCCCTACTCCCAAATACAAACACACCTACAACAATTTTATCCATGTTGAAACAGGGCTACTATGTGACAATTTTGTGAAATGCACTGACTATACTGCCTGACAGTTAACCACATATAGTGTATCTTTTCCTTTTAAGAAAGACAGGATTTATATACAGATACCCCTGTGATGAGCTGGCGACTTGTCCAGGGTGTACCCCGCCTCTCGTCCTAAGTCAGCTAGGATAGGCTCCAGCCCCCCCATGACCCTAGTGAGGATAAGCGGTTATAAAAAATGGACGGATGGATGGATATATAGATGCATGTTCACTGATGCAAGTTAACAAACGTGTATTTAGGGGACTTTATACTTTAAATCTGTGGTATGTATTATCAGTATAAAGAATCCACGGTATATCCGTGATGTCCCCCATAGGTTTCTGAAAAACAGCTTTGAAGCTCAGATTGTGGTGGCTGTGGCTGTCATGCTGGCAGTGCTGCCTCTGCCGCCTCCCGGCTAATCTAAAAATCGGCTAAAGACGTGGATCACCGGTGGACCTGACGCCTTGGTGCCGAAACAAGCCACCAATACCAGCACCCACCTATCAATCAAGCGCGCCTGTTAATTATGCATAATTTGTAAGGGTGAGTTATATAAAAATTCACCCTCAGTACAGTATTCATGAATGGGTAAATTAGCTATAGAGACCAAAACTGTGTTTCGTACCAGGCTGTAAACATGTTCTGAAGTTGTGCATTTTAATATGGGGGCTTATAGAGACACAAAAAAGCCCCCACGTGCTTTTTTGTGTTCATTCTTGTAATAAACCCCTTATAACTGTGCTGGCCTGTGTCTCTGCATCCTGGGTCCAAAACCAAAACTTAAAATCATAACATAATTGCATTGAGTTGAATAAAGTTCAGCACAAAGCTACTCCAGAGATTTTGGGATTACTAAAATTGCTGGTTGAACATTGCAAGCCACAAGCATGCCTACCACACTAACCCATGTTCTGAAATATATCACTAAAACCAACAGCACTCACAATAACCTAGAGTTTTATTAGTAATAGTATGTTTGCCGCTTCACATTAAAGTTAATCTGATGTAACACCTGGGATATTTTAAGGTTGTGATCAAAAACACTCAAGGGATCTGTAAAAAGCCCCAACATTATTTAATGTAGAGCAGAACCTATATACACAAACCTTACATTTATCATTCCACTGTTTTTCTCCTGTCCTTTCCAGACTTTAACAAATGCTCCACTCACTCGACTTTGCTTCTGATTTAGCTGGAAAGAAATTACCTATCAAAATCAGTTTGGGAGTAAATTTGAGAAACAGGGCTATGCAGTTGCTGAATCCAGCTTTATATATTTTTTTATAAAATCTATCTCACCAAGGTTGGTGTAAAACTTGTTCCTATAGCCCAGACGTTTGCATATTTTACCAATGAGTACAATGTGTATCAGAGCAGGCCTGCTCAGTTCTCTGTGAATGTTCTCAAGTCCTAAATCTTGCTGTGCAAACTTAACTTGTGAAATGTAGTCTGACTTTTAAAAAGCTATAATAGTAAGATACCAATCTAACCAATTATTTTCTTAATATTTTCCTAGTATTTTTGGAAAGATAGTTTACTTTGTGGCCTCGGTACAGATGCTGCTGCACAGTTGGGTTTTGTATATGCCAGATTTTTCTCATTGCAAAATGACTCATCAGACAACACAAACATTGTGTTCACTCAGGGAGCATTGTGTCAGGATTTCCACTCCTCGGAAATAACTAGAGATTAGCATCTTGTTGTTAGATATTTAAAAAACAAATATCTGACCTCATTTACACATTGTGGGCCAATTATCAAGAATTTGCAAAACATATTTTTCAGACAGACAATTATTGAAACAAACTTTAGAACAACTTAATAAATGTGAGCCACTGGAGGGTCTTTCAGATACCCTTTCATGGTAGAGCTATGAGGCTGTTTCAGTCCAATTCAGTTTCAATTAAACATTTTTAATAAAGCAAAATATGAAAATAGTTAACAGATAAATGGAAAATAAAGAAACAAACAAAACACACTGATAATGTCAGAGAATGTTACCACTGTTGTCAGTATATTAACAAAGTGAATTAAAATACTAATTCACTCGAAAAATAACTCTTGTGAGCCTAAATTGGCCCCCCCTGAGACTGCCAGACAAATTCAACAATGTGCATGAATCCCGATTTGCACATGCAACCGAATCCAAGGAAAAGAGGAAATCATTGAAAGGGTGATGCTTGGCCTCACTCAACCTCTATTGATCTGCTCCCTAGATGAGGCAAGGTGAAGGACACAGTCATCAAATGGATAAAAGGAAGACGGGAGGAAGAGGTAGAGGATATGATGAGACATGAAGGGGGGGGGCGGGGTAAAGAGTCGCAGGAGGAAGATAAGCAAGTTGAGAAAGTGCAACAGGGAGAATATGGAGGTGGAGGTGTAGGGGAGAGAGGAGAGGTCCTACAGCAGATCGACAAAAGATAGGTTAGAAAGAAAAGTATTAAAAGTAGGAGCAATGCATTCAGCCTTTCCAGATTTAAATAAAATGGCTAATTTGACCTCTCATCAAGTCTCAACACGATTTCTTGTTTCACCCACTCATTTACCTCTATGTCCATGCCAACGAAACTGTGTTTTATTGATGCTAAAAGCTCATCTCTACACTCCACGGTGTCAGGGCATCAGTGAAAATACATCACAGAGAGGAGGCAGTCAACTTCAGCCTCCACACTGACAATAAATCTGAGGGTGAGAGGGCCTTGTAGGGTATGTGAAAAAACTCGTTCTCACTGATGAGAAAGGTGCATGACGCAAAAGGACACTCCATCTAAAATGGGCTTCTGTCAACACAGAAATAGAGGAGATGGAGCAGCAGGAGAAGCAAGAGAGGGAGATGAGCAGTGGATATAAGGACAGCAGTTGTCTCAACAGCAGAATCATATTCTCTGAACCTGTCAACAAGACACTTGGAAAATACAGTTGATTCCAATGAAGTGATTAAAATGATAGGGAGATGGACAATTGAGAAATAGACTAAGGTGTAAGAAGTGGAAAAATGGATGAAAAAAAAGCAGCTGGAGGAGAAATAACAATTGCCTTGCAGACTGAGAGACAGCGAGTGGCAGCACTGAAAATCAGCTGGAAGATGAATTTCTTTTTGGCCTTGAGTTCTCTGGGAAATCTTACACTCACCTGACCTCAGCATGTCTCACCTGTTATGTTTGTTGTAGCAATTTGAACCTTTTCTTTTGTTGATCATTTCTTTGTTGCTCTGCTTCAGAGAATCACACAGAAATGTGAAACAAACTTAAAATCTGCAAAAAAAAAATATTCGTTTTGCACATTTTTGTCAAATCATTTGTCATTAAATCAGACTCACATATCTCTTATGCTCTGGCTGCCTGTGAGTCTAACAAGTCATGTGAGGTAACACAGCATACTGCAATACAAACTAGTATAAATATATCACTGCTTTGTGATTTCTAGCCAAAGTAAGACAGATATAAACTTAGCTTCTGTTGCTCAAATGTCTTGTCAGCCATCCAAAGCTTTTAACGCCATCCTCCACAGCTGAGCAAAGAGTTTTGAAAAGTAGACCACTTTTGCACTTTTCACCTTCAGAAATCATCTTTAAATGTGATGGGCTTTGGTATTGAAAAGCAACTACTGCACAGTCTGTACAGCTTTGTTTACAAACACAACTTTTCAAGTGTTTTAGACTCACTGCCTACACTGACTTATTCAGCAATATAACAATCAGAGGTCATTTCTTTTTTAGCTTTATCTTGATTTAAATTAGGAGAAACACTTCATTATTAGTGCATCGGACCACATGATATATGTTGTGACATTTAAATGTGCAAATACATGATTTAGCCTAGTAATAATTTCCTGTTAATGAGTTAATATAACTTTTCATATCTGTGGAAATTTATGTAATGAATAATAAATTACAATATATAATAGTTATATGGAAAACCAGGGAAGAGCTCAAAAGGTGAAATTGGTTTGCAGATACTTGAATTCCTACAAATGCAATTTAAAGCTAATTTTTCTTAATAATTCATCAAAACTTTACACAGTTACATCTGTATGCTAATGCCACAATACAATACATGTTATGTAGATATAACATATATTTACAACAAGGTGGTGTCTAATACAGATTCTGATATTTTCACATTGTCTGAACACATAACTGTTTTTGTTTTGTTTTTGTTAAGTGATTTCAGGAACTAAAGTACAATACAACTCAAAAAGATCTTTCTTTGTTCGAGGCTTCCAATATTTTTAGATTATTTATAAAAACTTTTCCCTTATTTTTTTAAGTTCAGAAAAATATGGTATCAAATATTATATCAACAGTCTTATTTAAATAATCATACCAGAGAACCTTAAAGTCCAGCCAAATCCAGTCCAAGTCTTTTCTTTTCAGTGATCCAGTACTTTGGAACAATTTCACAGCAACCATGACACAAAGCTCCCTTGACAAACAACGATGTAATTTTTAATTACAAAGATTTCTTAAAATGACCTCACAGGGTTACAGTTTATTTTTAAGAAATCCAATTATTACTCCATTGAGGGCTTCAGTGACAGATTGCAATTTTTCAACGCATATCTTGGAAAGAAGACGCACAGCTATCTCTTTCCAGAGGTCAGATGTCATGGAAATACTGTCAGCAACAAAACCATCATCATTTCTATGCATCTCTAAAACCACTGATTGGCTCATATGCATTCATGCTACTATATGATATTACCTCCATCCTCCTCGGTGCTTTGAAACCTCTCTCTAATGTTCCATCCTTTAAATCAGAAAGACACTGACTAGCAAATTAACTTAAGCTGAACAAAAAAAAGCAGAGGTGGGGGAATGGTATTCGTCACTGGCAACCATCACATCTGTCACCACTCATCAATAACTCTCAAAATGTCGCTCTCCTTTGCTTTTAATCAGATCCTGCCGTAACGTCGCTCAATTTGTCTCTCAGTTTGTCTCGACAAGCTGGCATGCTGTGAGTTATGTAACAGACCCCATTTGAGAGCTGCGCAAACTAATATACATGCATCAAAATTCATATCTCTCGCAAGGCCCTAAATTATTTGTGTAGCTTTTACAGCGCAAATTAAATCTCACAAAGATGTGTGTTTTGCTACGTGGGTCCATCTATCTTAGTCTGGAGTAGTAATTAGATTATCGCTCAGTTGATGAGCTTCCATCACTCGGCCACCCATTTACTGAGCTACAGTATGTACACACTTACTCACGCATACACACACTCATGCTGCCTTTTCTTCAAATGGAAATTATAAACAGTGCACACAAGCGCACATTCAGTTTGAGCCAATGTTCAAATGATCAAAATTAAATTACAGTATGTACCTGCAACCAAATGGTCCTTAAGCAGAAAAACAAACACATAAGCAGCTGTAAAATGTAGGTTTTCAGGTTTTTATTTGCAAAAACAAATGACTGTGATGTTTATTTTTAACCATGTGGCTTGTATTCTCTAATTAATTTGTTCATTATCCTAAACCTAACTCAGGAAAGCCTTAAGCTGCACACAGTATGATACAGTCCACACTGTATATGTGTGCTAAATAGTGTCCTGAGGGCAAAAGAGAAAAGATAAAAACAGAGAGAGAGAGAAAGCAAGGTGGCAAGCATGAAGCAGATATACCATACGGCCTTTAATAGTTATTAAGCTATTGATCAGTGTGACTATTAAGATCCTACTTACACTAGCAGCAAGGAGTAAGAAAATATTTTCAGTTTTTGGGGTGTTACAGGAAAGTAGAGCTTCGTAATTGGACAAAATTGAAGTTTGAAGCAGACAACTGGAGCCTCCTTTGGCTGGCACCAGTGTGACACAATTATAGTAATTCCTCAGCATGATGAGAGATTCTGACCAGTACTTGTGTGTATTCAAATGCTTGTTTGGATGTTTTCTGAAATGTCAGTTTCCTTTTTATGTGATTGTATCAAAAGATTATCCAAAGCTTGCATAAGTGGAAGGAATACACAACCATTTCACATTTATGTCACGTTAATGTCTGAAAACACTCTGAAGACACGGGAGAGATCAATGCAATGGATAATGAATAACTGAAATGTAACAAGAAAAGTCTCTGGTTGAAAGGTCAACGCCTGAAGATAAAATTTTAAAGTAAGATTTTATTTAAAGCATAGAAAGGAAAGAGCACTCAATATCAAGAAACCTTATCTTTTTTTGGAAGCAGGGGGAAGAATAGAGATTGGACTTTTTTTTTTTTTTTGGCAAGCTTTGGGGTTTGACCTGAGTATGCAGGACATCATCCCGCTTTCACAGCTGGCTTACAAAACAATCTATCTTCAAACATCGGACAATCCGTCTCGCCTTTTTGTGCTACTCTGTACACAAAAGAGAGGAAAAAGTGGGGGTAGTAACACATCAGAAAAAGAGATTAGAAAGATGTTATCTACATCTGTGCATGGCCCTATACTATTAATCAACGATTAATTTTCCCCGTCATCATGAGGACTGTTAATTCCGTTAGGAGATGAGAACATTACTACATCCTTACCTCTGTAAGCTCTTCATTTCTGCAGATTTAAAAACAGCATAGTGTCAAAGCTCAAAACAGACCGGCAGCTCGACTTTGTTCTAAAAGCATTAATCTCTTAATCTCGTCTTTTTTGTGTGTGTGTCTGTGTGTGGCAACAGGAGTGGTGCAACTAAGCCAAAACCACTTGCAAAGTTAAGATGGTGAATAAATCAAATCTGCTCAAGCAGCTTATAGATGTGGTAAGATTGCACAAAGTGCCATATCTGCAAGAGCCCATTGTTTTCCTTATCAAATGTGTGTCTCATCAAGGAACCATTCCCATATAGATATTGTGCATAAGTTGTTTTGAACAACTGTCAGTGTTCGCTGATTGCTAAGCTGTTAGTGCAATGATAAACATTCCTAACACTCAAGGCAAACAACAGGTGGTACTCCTTTCCCTTTCCACAACTAAAGAAACAAATGCTGAGGCTGTTTTGATTTTAATTGTTAAACCAGTCTTAGTTGGCATAAATCTATAAACATAGCTGTGTTGTTTCTACCAGCAGTTTGTTAATAATGTTTGCATCATTCTGTGTACTGAATCAATAATTGCAAATAGGAATATGCTGGTTGGAAGCACCTTGAAATTGATTGTTTTAGTCACAAACTCTGATACGGCTCTGTTAACATGTCACTGCTACACACAAGGACAATTATTTCTATTGGCCATGCACATATGGGGTAGTTAGTTAGCCAATTACAAGTGGGCGCCTCTGTCCTAGATCTTGAAGGATAATAGAGGCAGTAATTATGATGTGTTCATTTTAATGGGATTTTATTGACAAGCATGGTAGCGGCTCAGCCTTCGCCCCCAATTGTAACTGCTTGTGAAAACAGCTTTGCAACTCAATTAGATTTGACATTGTATTTGACTCCATGACAACAGATACAGGTGAAATGGAAAGCAGAAGTACAGTATGGTGAAATGCTGTGCTATTCAGCTGTTTTAAGTGAATCATAATGAAGGAGTTGAAAGCAGAAAACAGATACGATTTCACCGCATGCATACATTAAAAATAATTGCTCTTGCTTATAATGTTGACAGAGAGGAGAGCAGAAGAAGTTTCTTAGAGGAGAATTTCATTATTTATTTGAGCTTTATGATGTTCATTATTTTAGTTTTGATTAATTCAGTGATTTTTTTTTTGTTGTTCAATAAATCGGAGGTCAAACGGTCACATTCTTGTCATATTTATCTGACAGTGTTCTAAAATAATCCTGTGTAGAGGAAATATAACAAAAGCGAACCAACAAAAAAGCAAAGATGCACAGGCAATTGTCTTTTCATTTACCTGTTCCTATTCTTGCTCATGCTCTCTATTAACCTCTTTTTATACGGTATCTTCGATTTGACACTCTCGCTTTATCACTACGCCTCACTCAGGGCAGTATGTCTTTAACATCCTTTTATATCACGCTTTTATATTCTCTCATTTCCGTCCTTTTCTTGTCCTTTATATCTTTTTTATATTCATTACTCCTGCTTTCTACTTCTCATTCCTTTCTCCCTGCTTCCCTCTTTTTGTTTTTTCCCCTGAGACTTTAAGGTCATGGTCAGCCATTTATAACCATGTGCTTTAAATGCTGTTTAACCTTATCTCTGCATGCTTTATGGATGCTTCATGACTGATGGCATAAAGCCTCAGTGCTCTAGTCCAGGTGCTGCAACCAGACAACAGCTCTTTTTGCGTCTCTCCTTCCTCCCCCCCCTTTTTTTCTGTCTGTCTGTGTCTCTCATTCTCTCTCTGGACAGCACTTGTCATACGTAGCTCTCATGCATCAACCCCTCTACTCAGTATACAGGTAGGCGCGCTACAGCCGAGACTCTGACAAATAGAGATAGGGATGGCCGATCACATGATTCAGCTAGCCCACATCCTGTGTGCTCCCTGTCGAAGGACACTGACGTCATGGGTAGAACCAGAGCTGGTGCAATGACTGTGTCAATGTCACCTTATGTTCTGCTTAGCTGTTAGCATAGTGTGCTGGGCGCTGCTGCTTCTGTCGTTACTGGCCTGGCAGCCTTGAGTGTGGCAAGGTGGAGGCAGTAGAGTGAGTGACAAGTCATCCTAAACTGCCACTTTAAAACCTGCTGTGGCTAATGATGTGTATCTAAAAGTGGCATGTGTGTGCACGTCTATTTGTGTGAGTGTGTGCGCATGTTGAGTGCCTGTGCGCCATTACATCTGTGGGTGTCGCTTTTTAATGTGTTTTCATTTAGTTTAGCAATAAAGACATTGTCCATTAACCTCCTAATATAAATTTAATCTATTTTAACCCTTTGGTAAAGGTCAGAACACAAGAATAATCTAAATAATGGCCAGATAATGTTGTTTAGCATGCATTTCTTCTTCCATTTTATGAGCATGCCATCCATTTATATATCATAATAGATTGCATGTTCATGCTGAACAAATAGCATTTTTTAGCCTGAAGGATTAAGTGTATGTTTAAGGATTGTTATTTAGATTTTAAAAGGCAAAATATTGGTATAGTGTCACCCCATGTGTCTTGATAGATGTGATGTTTCTCATTGTCAGTTATTAAATTATATCAACACATGAGCTAAATAAAAATTTACGAGTGTTTGCCTGTGTCTATGTTTTATTGTAATCTGCAAGCATGTGTTTTTTTTCCAAACCTCAAGCTGCACAGCAAAATGCAAATGGTATCATAAAGTGTGCAGCCTAATTGCACTTCATTGTCAGGGGCACACTCCACATCAAAAAAAAAAAGAGACCAATCTCATCTCCTGGAAAGCACAGAGAGATGATAGGTGGTGTGTTACCGTGAGTATTTGTGTTTTTGCATGTGCATGTGAGCGTGTGTGTGACAGAGAAATAGAAAGAAAGTGGGACCGCACATGCACGTGCACTTTTGCGTGTATGTGGTGGGAATACTAAATAACAGTAGTGAAAAGCCCTCCAGCCACTGTCAAAATTATCTTCTGTAGCAAGTCCCTGTAGCGCTGCTTGGCTCTATCAAGAGCCTGTGGGCTGGACTCACAGTTGTGGCTCTGCTTGCAACTTGGACAAACTGCCAGTGTCAGTCTCACCACAAACTTACAATGTGCTTAGCTCAATGCAGACAACATCGATACAAAATAAATAAGTAGATCAACAGTCATGAAGTCAAATTTAACAAATCACTTACGGCAGCATGAACGGGCATCTCTCTCTCTCTCTGTCTCTCTGTCTCTCTCTCTTGCTCTCTGTCTCCTTCTATTTCTGCATTGCCATACCCAGTTGCCAGGATACCGCTTCTATAATGCACAGTCCTAATTGTTTTGACTGAGTAACAAGCTGTTTAATAAAGGCACCTTGTACAATTTTGTGATTCTAGTCATGCACAAGCTCAGTGGATTAATTTGAGGAGAGGGTGGTTTGTATTGGAGTCCTGGTAGCGCTGTCTGTATCTGTTTTTGTTTTTTTTTTAAAGTCAAAACAGGTACATGAATTACATCACTCCACATGTGCTCTCTGTCATCTATTCAATTTCACGACATCTGAGAACATTAGACACATTCCAAAGACAACATTGGCTCATTTATCGTCAACAGTACCTTTTTGTGCCACCAAAACATACAGATGACCTGTTGCAAATCTTCAAAGTAATAAAGCCAACAATTTTACCTTTCTTTTCTTCTTTTTTTTCTTTTTTGCTTCTCAAGCAAGAACCACGTTTCAGCGAAGAACAACACAAGCAGGAGGTGTTGAATTCAGGTGTTTATGCGAATGTTACCAGTGCTTCTCAGCCGCTGTGAGCCAACTTTGGCATTAAGCCAAAAACAAAATGATGCCAGTGTTAAGCTTTAATACCTCAGCAGACCTGAGTGCTGCTGCTTTTTGTAGTATCTTCCACCTCAACCTCGTTTTCCAATTAACAATACCAGGTCTTCACAAAAACCCTGCAAAAAAGGTTACAAATACAGTGAACTTTTGGAAAAGAAAAAGTAGTTCCACTATCAAACATTTTGAGTAAAAAAGCTACAAAATGTACAGTGGGGAAACTACTAATAAGAAATTTAGACCAGACATTTGTATTAACTCAATAAAACTATACAGATAAATAAATTGTAACATCCCAATACTAAAATTGTGTGCAATAAAGTGCAATGACGTAAGAAAACATATGAATACAGTAAGAAAAAGCCCTAATACAGCTGATTTTAGGTTGATAAGTTCTCCTGCTTGTGCTAATTACAATGAGCTGGGTTACGGCATGTTGGTAGGTTAGTACTTTACACCCTTTGACAAAGGGTTACCCACCTCTGAATGCAAGTAAAGAAATCATTTGTTAGCAAGCTGTCATGCAATGAACATCTCATGATGAGTAGAGTAAAAGAACTTTCCCAAGATCTTCGCAACAACATTGTTGACCTACATAGGAATGGAACTGGTTACTGCCGGATTTCTAACCTCTTCAATGCTCCAATAGGCACTGTTGGGGCCATTATCCAGAAGTGGAAGGACTATTACTCCATCATCAACTGACCACTCACAGGAGACCACATAGGATTTTCCAAAACAGAGTCAGAAAGTTTGGAAAGTAGCACAAGGACCACTCGAAAAGAGCTCCAGAAAGACCTGGAAGCACCAGGTTCAGTCGAGAAACAGAGAAAACAATAGGCACTTCTGCACTTCTGGCAGACTTCATCACTGAAGAAAAGGAATGCTCACTTGAAGCTTGCTCCAAAACATTTGAAGAATCCTGTAGATTACTGGGAGAATGACATGTGGTCAGACAAGACAAAATCGAACTTTTGCAATAATACAATGTGCCATGTTTGGAGGAGAAATGGCTCTGCATACGAGCCTTAAAATACCATACACCTACAGTGAAGTTCAGAGGTCAAAGCGTCATGGTATGGAGCTGTTTCTCTTCTCGTGGTACTGGCTGAATCCAAATTATCGAAGGGAAGATAAATGGAGCCATGTAACAGGAAATTCTTGATAAAATCTGTTGCCATCCACCAGGATGATGAAGCTGAGATGCGGGTGGACCTTCCAGCAGGACAATGAGTTATCAGTTTGTTCCAAAGGAGGAAAATGAAGGTGTTGCACTGGTCAGTCAATCACCAGACTTAAACCCAATACAACATTTGTAGAAAGAACTCGAGATCAAGATTCACCAGTGCCCTCTCTGAATCTTCAAGATTTAAAGTCTGTGTGGAAAAATGGATCAAATCCCACCTGAACACTGTGAGAGATCAGTCACTTTGCAGGAAGTGCTAGTGAGTTCAATATTTATTGCATATTACTTTCAAATGTTACAATTTCTTTATCTGTGTAGTTTTATTAAGTTTATATTAATGTCTGGTTTAAATTTCATGTCAAAACCGGCATTGGAAATATATTTGTTGGTGTTGAATACTTATTTCCTTCACTGTATACAAAAAGGCAGCTACTCTGGTTGTGATGTGTGATGTGAATTCTTAATATATACTCCTCAATGTTTTCTTTTACCATATATTTGTCTATACTTTGTATGGTTCCACAAATAAACGCTATGGTGTTTTATGTTTAGATAAACAGGAAATGTTGTAATTTGAGCAATATCTTAAATGGGCATCAGCTTTTTTAGTCTGAACTGAATTAATTATTCTTCAACCACATATTGCTAATAATGATATGTTGTTTTATTAATTTACTGCTCACAAGCTTACAGAGAAAGAAAAACTATAAGAAAGCTCTGTGTGATCTTCTACTAAACTAAAAAATAAACTACTCAAAATGCAGTAATAAAGTCATTACCAGTGACCACAAGAGATACAGTACATATATCCACACAGACGAAATGGTGCAGAATACAATGTGTAATTGCCATCTTGTCACAATGAGTGTTGATTATTATGATCATTTCCATGTAGTGCACGGTATTTATGTAAAGATGTGAGGATGAGAAAGCCACTCAGTTGTTTACTCTTGTTTACGTTGGAAGCCCTTTGGTGCAGAAAATAATGCCTCAGATAGTGCCTTTATCTTGTGCTGGATGTGATTGCAATCTAATTTGCAATCGTCTATAAAACTGCTAATGATAACTTAAGTTCACATGTTGAGTCAGAAAGGTGCGACTATCAGTATTTATTTTTATACATGAACTACGCTGTCTGAGAAGCAACCACCACATACCTGCATCTATACATTGTAAACATAAACATTTCAACTAATTATGTGTAATTGTGTTTTTACCTAAGCATTCTAAACCAATGACCTTAAAATAAGAGGATGATTTACACTTTTCACATTGCATTTTATTTTGGCAAATTAGGCAAAGGAATAGTTTCACATTTTTGAACATAGGATTATTAGCAGAAAGTTATTTGCTAACAGAAACACATATAAAATATTGGACGTTCACTCTGTGGTGTGAAAGAAACAAAACTTAACTAATTAAAAATGATGGAAAATAGACAGGTAAAATTGGGTGTGAAATGAAAAATGGATGATAAATTATTAAGTGACTTGATGAATTTAACACCAACTTAATTAAAACAATTGTGATGTGGTGAAAACAGGGCCATGTTTCATCATTTTCCCCATCTTATATTCATCATTCACAACCGAAAATTGACATTTATCACTGAAGGAAAGTGGCCTCAAGGGTAGAAAGTAAGTAAAAATGATTGAAGAATAGAAGTGAAATAAAAGTGATAAAATGTATTTGAATGAATGAAGAATGAAAGAAAATTAATATTAATATGATGACATATATAATTAATGATGACAATTCACCCACCAGCAACCAATGTGTTGACAAGAGCAATAGCACTGTTGTCATTGCCATGTAAGCAGAGAAATCGAGTCGCCAGGTAAGGATAGAGTGATTTTAGTCAGAGGTCAAAGAGAAAAAGTCATCTGACCTCATTACTGAGCGAAATAGTAAACATGCAACACATTTGTGTGGTCTAAAAAAAACAATAACAGCAAATTAATATATGAATCAACAGGACAAGGAACAGTGCAATTTCAACCTTTTGAACTGAACCTATTCATCATTGATGGATTGAACCTATTTATCATTACCCAGTGCCCAGTCTGGCCCACTGTCTCCTAAACATACAGCTATATTAACCTGAGCTAAACACAGTCATCAATTAACCTATCACAGTGTTCAACGATA
Organism: Argyrosomus regius; assembly: GCA_946959425.1. Lineage (NCBI taxonomy): Eukaryota > Metazoa > Chordata > Actinopteri > Sciaenidae > Argyrosomus > Argyrosomus regius. The sequence goes on from OX336882.1 coordinate 23,148,388, forward strand.
AGCTCCAAGATATTAAATGCAACAAGATCAAATCAGTAATGAACAGGTTCCATTTTATGTACCTGATTACATCTAAAGTAATTGTACAAGCACTGATAATTTTCTAGGGATCATAATAGGATCTATATACTAACAGTTAAAGGCTAGCAGTAACAACAACACGTTGACCACTAAACCAAACACACATAAAGCCACTGTGTTGTGCGCTGCAGGCTAAATGAGCTGATTAATGAAAACTAATTAAGAATTAAATAGTCGTACAGGATAATCCTACTTTCAGGTAAACATTCAACTTTGACTGCTGAGGAAATTACTAACATCTGTGATAAATCACCCTCACATCATCATTGTTTAGGAAGTCTGTGTTTTCATGCCACAAATAGCCAATGTACCCACTGTACAGAATACACCAATTTAAGCAATGATATGTGCGGTTGTTTCCTCTCATCTCTGTGAGAAGTGTTTTTTGACAGTTAACAGTGTGTTTGAAGTCATTATAATAATAGTAATAATCATAATGTATTCCTGTAGCACTTATCCATGTTGCAACTTCAAAGTGGGAGATGTTAAGAGATTCAGTTCAAAGATTTCAGGCCAAAGCCCCAGAACTGACTTTCTAACTGACTTTAGATCCACCCCTGCTGCCCAGCCGCAATTTTACTTCTACACATCTCTGTCAGTTAATTATCAGAAGTACCAACTATTTGTTTTATTATGCATCTCAACACACTGCACGGACACAAAACACAGAAAGGCAAATAATCCACCAAACCTCTTCATGTCCATTTTATTCCATCAGTAGTTAGCCTCACAGCAGCCATTAAACACAGTAAGAAGCATTCATGAATGAGTTTGTGAAAGTCATGCTGCTGAAATTACATGAATAGTGTAAGAGAAGTGCACTGTGTGAACTGTTTAATTCAACGCAGGACACAAAGTATTAAACTGCTCCTGCTAATGGCCTTGTGCTCGGTGCCGTGGGCTACCTAAAGACAGAGTCACTGAAGAGTTTTGAAGTAAATCTGTAAACAGTGTTGTGCCAATGGAAAATAACTTCCTGTTTATATTTGTCAGTCAGTTTGAGCATGGGGAGGCAAGTGTGAGCGCTGCATGCAAATGACCAGGATGCCTCTGCCTGGGCTCCATGGGGGATGCTAATGTGAACATTGGGCTTTCTTTAGAATGCAACTCAGACTCGAGTGGAGTGCACACAAACATGAACTTATACCTGATGAGGTGAGCACTGTCATTCAAATGCATTCGAACCAATCAGCATGTGACAGGATTACCGACTTTGCCCCTGCAAAGTCAGGCCCTCTGTGTCTGAGGTAGCTTTAGAAAAGCACACAATTTTCTCAGCTGTCATTGGACCCTGAAAAACGGCCCATTTGTATTCATTAAATGTTGCATAAAAGTAGTTTTCCTTCATAGCGGCCCTGAATCATATTGTCTTAAAACCTTTTCACATTGCAGTTTGCGTTATTGGTTTGCATTATTTGGATGTACACTGGATATTTTGTCGACTGCATTCCCTTTCCCTGTCTAAAAAACCTCTATGAGTAATGTTGGTTTTAAATCAGAAATATCATGTTTTTGTTAAAGCGCATTACTGTTTAAATAAAAAATTAAATATTCATAAAGAGGTATGCAATTTTAACTTTATCAATTCCACACTTTACAATACTCATTTAACATTAATCATTGCTTTAATCGGTGGTGATGAACAAGAGAGAAGTTATGAAGATGACCTACGTGTTACACACACTAATGCAGTTTTATAATCTTAAAATGTACCCTGCTTATGAAAGCCCATGACAAACTGTTTTGGAGCCATATAATTCAAGCTTGGTGTTATGACAGAATGCTTTGCTATTAGATATGCTCTGGCGATGATTTTTTTTTTATGCTACACTTTTCAGTATCCTTTCTTTCAAATAAAACGTCTAGTTAATGTAGAAGAGATAGATTCACAAACACACACACACACACGCTACATGTGTGACTGCACTGCAAGCTGCTAGTCAGATATTACAATACTTCAAATCAAATCCTATTTCTTTAGTGTTGGATGGTGAGGTGTAATGTTGGACTAAGACCAAACTAAAATTATTTCTGATTTTGTTTATTGACGATTAAAGATAATTATAACACTTGAGGATTAAGTTTTCCCCCACAATCCGCAGCTGGTATGAATCAATGTTGGTAAATTTCCAAGAACTCTGAACGTGTTTTTATGAGTGTCTCACAGTAACAATAAAAACAAAAAGTGTAACTGATGCAATCTCTGCTTTTTGTTTGCTTGTAGCTTGTTTAGTAAGAGGGCTACCGCTCAAGCTCCTTTATTCTGTTTTACAAAGATGCCAGATGCTTGCACATCTCACCATAGACTGTAAAGCTGGACCACAAAAATTTCCAGGAACTATAAACTGTATGGAAAAGTAGATCAAGCCATGACCTTTAACCATTAAGGGAATGGACCACTATGCATCCATGCCCGACTCAAGGACACTTACAGGGATGATGGTGCATTGTGCTCTGTAGACCATTGCCATGTAAGGCATAAATAGTAATTTAGCACAAATTAACCAACATCGTGAGATGACATTAATAAAAAAAGAGCCACTCAAACCTCAAATGAAACAAAAATGATGTGGGCAACATGATGGAAATTCATCATTATGTTACATGCATTAATCTGTTAAGATAACAGTCTCTTAACGCTCCACACAGATTTGATACCTCAAAATATCAAAAGATTTTACATTTAAGTTATGATTCATGCATTTCTCTTTCCATTTCACTTTTTTCCATCGAAATACCACTTCAGCCAAACAAGTCTGAAATGTGATTGAAAAACAGGCACATAGAGATGCACTCTAAGAGACTGTGTAGCACTCTCCTAATGCAATTCTACTAAAATCACTACACCTCTGCACCTCTCAACACCCACTGTGGTCCACTGTTACCAAACGTTTTACAGGGTGTTGCTCTGTCCTTCCCAGTAATAAACAAGTAGTACATCCGTGGAGAGGGTTGACCACAACAGTGGCTATGATGAGATCAGTTTCTACTGATGTACTACTCACTTGGGAAATGTCACATCATTTTTTAAAAGTCTCTGGATTTAATTGTCTTAAAATCAATAATTTCCCAGTAAAAATATTTATATTTTTGTTCTTTGGATTCTGCTTGAAAAACAGTAGAAACAGCAGAGCGGCTGCATTTCCTCACCATCTTGCTCTTTACTTTCTATTACTGGAAAAAAAATTCTGAGTTGCCCCAGTCACAAGAGGACCTTGTTTACTGTAAACTGCAGTAAAAAAATACAAAAACAATGTGAGGAGGCACTCAGATGAAAATGAGCCTGAATCAAACTACTCCTTTTAAAGAATCTGGATATTTGGTCGTGAACGTCTATAAAAGAACAAAAGCAATTCTTTCTTGCTTCCTTGTATGAGTTCCATTTCTGGAAACAATGTCCAGACAGGCTTCCCCAACATGAACACTGGCAATATTGTCACAGTGATGGAGAACTTATATAGCAATGCTCAATAAGTCCTCTATTGGCTTTATTCTATTGTTTGAAAATCCCTGGGGAGTGTTTTATGTGTCGACCTACACTCTGAAAACACTGGATTCCGTGAAACGAGTCAATTTCATTTTCTGGTAAGACGATAGATTAAACTAAAGTTGTCGGAAGTACAAGAAAATGAATCACTAACCAACATGGGCACAAAACTTGATAACACCAGTAATTCTTTTAAAAGCTAGGGTAATCCAATAGTGGCCTAGGTGGGCTAAGAGGCCATCTTTGCAGCAGAGCTCCTCTGCTTTTGGCTGATAGAGAGACAGAGAGACACGGATTACTGCCATCCAAACACCTGGCCTCTCATTGTAGGAAGAGAAGCTATAAATCAGCTGAAGTCCCCATTTACCCTGCTCTCTTGTTTTTGTCCCTGTCATATATACCCATTCAGTTTAGATTGGTGTATTGAGTTTGCACTTGTATTGAACCTGTTAAGTATGGACTGGGACTGAAGAGTGTGTGTCTGTGTTCCATTGTCTTCTGTTGTGGACCTATTATCTCAGAAACTGTGGTAGCTAATAAAGATTTACACACCATAAAGGTTTTTTGAAAAAAACAAAAAAGGTTTACAGAGCTGCCTTTATGTACCCAGAGTCAACAATCAGCAAACAAGAAACCCTAAGTATAAATGCCTCAGTCTGAGAATGCATTGTGAGAATGAGTTGAATATATAACGTGTTCTCATTCCCAGCTCCCCTGCCCAGTAAGTGTCAGTTCAGCACAACTGCAGAACAGCCACCCCACACTAAACTCCTATATCAGCCTACATTTGTCTCAAGTTTTAGACCCACACAGACAGAGAAATAAAGAGTGTGGATCCTGATCATAGTTCAGTTACAAAATCCTAGCTTCTCTCCTGCCGGACTGCTGACAACGCTGTCATCCGAACACTCGGTCACACTGGACGACAATGGTGCGGTTTGTACCATCATCTGGTTCAAAAGAAGTCGCTGACTTCACTGTGCTGTATCAGAGAAATTCTGTCTACTTAAGTTCAGATCAACATAACTGAGATGAGCCTTTATAATCACAGAAGGAAATTGTTGACGACAAAGAAGTGTGAGATTTTCTGTCTTAAAAGTAAAACAGATCACATCGATTGTTCTCACAACAAAGTCTCCTTTCTCATGTTTATTTTTGACCGGTTGCTGCATACACTAATTAAAGTTTGAAATAATAATGTCTGCTCTCTGTCTTCTCTCAGCAGGACTGGAAATAAGCTGTACCTCTTTGATTAACTATCTGAACTGTTACTACATTCATTTTAGCTCTTAAATCACAACTTATATCCTTGCTGTCTGGCATCACGCTGCCCCCAGTTTCTATTAGCTTTCTGTACTTACAACACAGTTGGTGTTCTGGTTAGGTCATTTTGAGACAAGACTCTGTTAGTCATGTTTACAGCATTGCTCTGTGTACAATGATGTAGCTAAAAAAAAGTGCAGTGATACATCAGGATGTGACTCGGAGTCTTCTCGACTGACTTTTAGAAGACGAAGAAAGAAGAAAGAACCTTATTTTTCTCAACAAACTGTAAGATTGTTTACATTATTTACATCATAGCAGTGTGTTAAAATTAATTAAATTTATTTATTGTTTGCCACTTCAGAAGTGCAAAGTGGGTGTACACCAAGATTCAATATTGGGTCCTTTGCTTTTCTGTTTATATGTAGATAATCTCCAAGAGTTTGTGAACCAAATCTATGCAGATGACATAATCATTTATGTAACAGCAGAAACTCCCTATCAGGCTGTTTGTTTGGCTGCTTTCAAGTCAAACCAAAAGTGAGCTCCAGCTAGAACAGCCACGGTTGAAGAAAAAGTGTTACATTAGATAAAAAATATAAGAATATAAGAAAGCTCCTGTCACTGATAAAAGAAATTGGAAGCTTAGCATTAAAATATGTGGGCACGTTTAAGAACAGGTACCTGTTTCAGTGTCATGTGCACAATGATGGCTATAACAAGCTGGTGTATTGCTCCAGCAAAGCAATTCTTAAAACTTTAAAATAGAAATAGAAGGTTAATCTATTGTTAACACTGTTGGAATATAATCACAGAATACCAGCTGAACATACTATTGTCGTGGAGAAAATTCCCCAAAACTTAATGAAATAACAACACGGAGACAGCTGCTTGCGAATCCGAACGTAACTTTACTTTACCTCTTCACATCCTTATAATCACTCAGAACACCACACTATGCACCAACAGTTCACAGTTTGAACCCACTCAGTCTAACCACTGAGTAGACTGCAAAGGGCTCAAAGAAAAATTACATTGAAAACAATGATTTCTGGTCACTGAAACAAGTTCAAAATACTTAAAATGCAAACAAACTTTTTTCCACCTTAAAATTGTAAATATAATGTAATAATCAGTATAAACGTATCTGTGTATATGTAGGAGATATACCTTATATGTAGTTTAGATTTAGTATGTTGCTGAAATAATTTGGCTTGTCTCAGTAACTGGTGAAACTTTGCACTATATGATCGTAATAATGTCTTTGGCAGGAACCTGAAGGTTTCCTGTGATTGCTTTTGAGACCATCTGTGCAGAGTATTCCTGGATATGTGCTCAAAATCTTTGGTCTCTCTGATTCAACCAGCAGGAAACTTTCACACAAAAAGGCACATTAGATACTTGTTTTTAACCCAGATCTTTACCTAAATCAATACCAGAGTTGCATACATTAGACAGAAATTCACACTGATTAGCTACATCGGCCCAACTTATTTACATAGGAGCTGTTTTTCAAATAAAACCATTTTTTTAGGCTTGTCTTGTTTCAGGAATTTAAATCTGAATGGAAAAAAGGAGAAGACATAATGAATACAGCGTGGGACTGATGAGAAATAACCCAAGCCTTGTAGCTAGACTCTGAAGGACTGACTCACTCTAATGGGAAGTGCCCTTTAATGAGAAGTGCTAGTGATTGTAGGTGGTGGCATTAACAAAGGCAAAGGGAGGATTGAAAAGTCAAGGGTCATACCCGCTCACCTCCTTGGGCTTTGTTCTCCATTACCACAGTGGTTTACAGTGTTCACGGCGTTGCTTTCATTACGTTCCAACATCAAAGAAGAGACTCATTTTCTGCCTCTTTAGCAGAAGACCTGGGGAAACAGAGATGCTGAAGAGTTGCATGCTCATGTTTTTGTGAGGACTGGGATGGGAGCGTGAGGGGATGTTGCTGTCGAGGGATAATGTGTGTTTTCGGTTGCTAAGGAACTGTCTGGCAGACCATCAGAATAGACAGAAGCAGAGAGAAAGATCAACACTGAAAATAAATAAATAAAAAAAAAAAACCTTTTAGGAATTCTTGCAAAGTCAAAGAGGATTCTCAAAACTCTTGTAAAAGAAGATAGTTGAACATGAAAAAAACTGAATGAGAATGTTTTTTTTTTTTACTCTTGAGTCTACTTTGACACCTAAAAATGTGCAAGTCAGTGTCAATATATTCATTTTGAAAAGGATAGGAGAATTGTAGATTATTAATTCTATTAAAATTATATACAAATAATAAAAAACAAGATTATAGCTGTTACAAATACTGGATAACCTTATTAGTCATTTTCTGTAATGATTATTTTTTTAATGTTCAGTGTTTTATTTATTTTATTATACTAGATTATTATATTATTATATTTAGATGCTTTAACAGTCTCTTCCTATGTTCATTCAACACATTATACAAACTGTATGCTATAAGAGCTGTGTGAACAGTGGTTGTATAATTTCATGCTCGCCTCCTCTTCAAGCACGTTGGATGACTATATAGCAAGCAGATTGTCCATAAATTACTGTTTACATCCCCATTTTGTCACTAATGCCATACAGTACAGTCACTATGCAGCATGTGATCAAACCTGATTTATGTCAGGAAAAAATGGTGACTCAGAATAATAGTGTTTTAAAAAAAGCTGTTAATAGAGTATGTTGTGGTGTTGCGTTAATACTTATGTGAGAGCCTATGGTGTCAATGTATTGTTAATAATGAAAGGTTAAACTTCATTCTTAAATTTAGGTCCTCCAGTGCTGAACCATTTAAGAAACCACAAATCCTCATTGTAACCTTTTGCTCCTGCAGTTTTAAATATTTCTCTGCGCAGCTGGTACAATATCAATTAACAGCTTACCTTGTTATGTTCATCCTATCAATATTCATCATGACTCCGAGCTTTATTAAACAACCTGGGAACAAAAAAAATCTAATGAATACATACGTTTTTGTGTTTTCAATAGACGCTTATCAAAAATTAAATACAGATCTGTAAAGAAAAAGTGTATATGGTTGTATTCCCAGCTGTGCTCACCATGAGAAGGCCGTACTGTAGCTTTTTAACATAAACCCTGGGGAACAGTGTTATCTCACTGCTGGAAACAGAATAAATACTGGTGTTTGCGAACAGAAAATGTTAATTAAATTTACCATAAATTAATATTATTTCCAAAAATCAGACAAGATTTGAGTGAAAAATTGTCAAAAGCTAAAAAAAAGATTTTAGATGCTAATTCTTAAACATATGAACTTAAACATACTTTATTGAGTAGAATAATATTGGTATAATCTTTATAAATGATAAAAATTCAAATTGTGATAATGGCATGCATATATTCTCTGTTGGGGACCAGAAGCTGCCAGAAACCCCATTCATTCTCTGTGGCAGTTCTTATCGCTACGGATTAAATTAATTTTTGGTGTCATTGTTTTCCCCTTTTGAATAAAATTAAGGACACTGTTTCAATTAAATTAAATCCAAACTTTATTGTCATTTACACAACAACAACGGGCAGCGTTTCAAGTTTGAGTGACAGGCAGTGCAATGGCAGCAGCACACAGAGTACAGTGCAATGTTGTTTATTTTCTGTTCTACAGCATTTTATTGTGGCTCTCAAAACTACAGTGATATTAGTTCCTGTGGAGTTTTCCTGTAAACAAAGTTTCTGTTCACATTCAGTGTTACTCAACAAAATGCATTGAGCTCTAACAATCACATTGAACGTGTTTCCTTCTTCATACAATATTTGTAAAGCCGATTTTCCTGAAAACTTTGAAACCCTTGTTCACATACATTTGCGATTTTTCCCTTCTTCCTTGCCTTTGTTTGTGTTATCATCACCTGTATAACAGTCCGATGGTGTGAAATCACTGGCATGAATATGTACTCTGTCACCCCCATGCACGTCCATGTGCATGTCTGGTTCTTCTATCAGCAGTACGACTTGTCCATTAAGTCATCAAGCCTAAAAAACATTTTCTCAGAGCCTTCCGAAATGACTCATAAAGCATTTTAAGAGCTGCCACCTCTATGATTAAGATGAGGATAAGTTGACAAAACACAAATCCTGGTCATGATTAAAACAAAACCAACTTTCACTGTTAATACTAGACTGTAGTCTACTTTTCTTTTCTTCTGAGAGAGAATAATAAGTCTTTTATTTCCATGACAGCAAGAGGTAATTTGTCACAAAGTGCTGATGATTTTCTCATGAAGATAGTGTTGAAATAACTATTAGGTTATTCAGTATAACACTCTAGACAACAAATTTATTATCGTGGCAAAACAAAAACACAACAACTAAAACTACTCTAGCTCAGTCTCAGTGTTGAAAACAACAAACATAACTCAGATACATTCTCTAGCAGAAGCAGGCATGAGATGTAAACTCAAGACTCTGCAATCAGGAAACACTAAGAGGGGGTATATCTATGTTTGGCAACAGGTGAAGCCAGTGATTAGGCATGGTAAGTTATCAGCTACTTTTTACTGGTGGCAACATTCCCACTGGTGTGGGCAAGGAAGTGAGAGAGCAGCCAGGACAGCCCCCGAGCTGGTCTCAGATCCAAGATCAGCACCATGGAGAGTGTTACAGCACACAGTCTTGACATATACAAACAGAGCCATTGGCATAATACAATTTAAGTTTAACAAGTGCATAAATAAATAAACAGTTTGAAGTGAATCATACATTTTGGGTTATGAAATGTGGGTAATTTTAAGCTTGTGTCGAGTATGAATTTCCAACCGTCAGGTGAATCTTCCATGACTCATTGTTAAAGTATACAAACCATGGACTGGACTAACTGTTTTAATGTACTTGGAAGATCTTCAAAGCTGGTAGTTTTTCCTTTTCTGTTGCATTTTTGATACAGTTGCAAAAATGTATTTGACGGTTGTTTTTGTTTCTAATCTGGCCAAACGTGATTTATTCCCTCTGCTTCACATTGCGAGCTGTATGAGAGGCTAAGCTAAAAAAATAAATAAATAAAGGCAGAAGCTACAGTGTAATTGATTTTCACCAATTGTTACCACACGCGTCCAGAAAAAAATGTCCTGAAAAAATAAACATCATTATAAACATGCACTGAAAAATCTGTTCAAAATATAGACAAATTCTGTGAAAATCACAATGTTTTTCATGGTTTACATCTTCTTTTTCTCTCTCTCTCTCTTTCTTCTTGTCCCCTACTGTCTCCACATTTGTCCATGATAAGACCCCAAAAATATCATGCTGTGATTTCATGCCTCCTTCTTCCTTGTGTCGTAGCAGAAGACCACAATTACACACAGAGGGACCATAAATGACTATGTTTACCCATGCTTAAAGCATGGCATTCACCACAGGTATTAGAGCACTGAGGACGGAAAAAAAGGGTACAATACATGAGACAGAACAGAGAGAAAGGAACATTTATATTATGAATGTTCATCCAGTTACATTATCAAGTATATCAAAGAAATGTCAATTCAATCACAAAAACTCTAAACTAATTTCATATGAATTACATATTTTATTATTTTGTGATTGCATTTTCAAAGGACATTTTGCTCTTGGATTGCAAAACAGTGATTAGTGGCAGTTTTCAGTACAAGTGAATGTAGTTATTAGTCTTTAAGGCAGGAAGGAGCATTGAGCATAGAGTTAACTGTTGTTTTGTAAGGTATAATAGCAATAAAATTATATATCTTTCTCTCACAGTTTAAGATTTCTCACAGACCACTTGGATTGTGGAATAATTCCACTTTTCTCATGTTTCTTATAATACAGTCAAGAAATTGGCACTGAAGTCATGCAGACAGAAAGGCTGAAAGAAAGACTTCTTGTGCAGACAGCAGCAGAGATAGAGCTCATCAACTGGTTCCCTGTTCCACAGTCAGTCCACTAGTCTACTAAAGCAGCCCTTCACTTCTCCCTCATCCTAAAATGACCTTGTGAATTAACTCAGTTTCACAGCACAGGCTATCTTATCCAGCCTTAAAACAACCAGCAGCATAGCTGAGACGATCAACAACATCATCATGGGTCTAGCTCAAAATGGAATAAGTGAAATATAATATTTGTAGCTGTTTTCAGGAAAAACTACATGTTGTAACACCACGCCAGCTTCACCACAAGGTGATTAGGGCAAGAGCTGCAAAAGTGCTGAGGATAATCTCATTATTTTTCCTCAAAACACATTAGTGTAGCCACTAAAATAGATTTTTAGCAATTACTTTACAGTTACTGGCTGGTGTTATAAATGAACTCTCAACAGAATTAGACCAGGGATCATTGAATTCAAATTTGTGTCATGCTATATCTGTCGAAGGAAGGTTTTTGCTTTGGCTGATTGCTCTGCAGTCAGAGCACCTGTACGCAGAAGCAAAACTGGGTAAATGAAGTACAAACTCTGATATATGGAGATACTGTCAATACATTCATTTTCACCAAGTTTAGAGTATTAAGATAAAATGTAGAAATTCAACAGAAATCTCAACAGATGAAGCACTGAGATGACAACATAAAAATTTTACAAAAAATACCACTCACATACGTACATAACATTTGGTGCCCTTTGTTTTTCCAAGGAAAAAAATAGACTTCATTTCAACACAACAGTCTGTTCTTCAGTATGTGTTTCTAAAACTGCAACACATCAAAGTAAAATTATTCCTACATCCTAGAAAAACCGACAACTTAAAGAGACCTGAAAGATTTTTCATAATCAAACATTTAGGTACAGTACAAGGACCTCTAATATGATTATTTTATTCATTGGCAGCTTGATGCACAAGAGCTATGTGAGGGAGGCATTGCTGCTGATCTCTATGGATGGATGTCTGCATATGAATGCAGAAAACTTAAAAAAAAGTAGCACAATCAGAATTATATCAATACCCTGTCCACATTTTTCTTGCAATGTGGACTTTTATTTAGATTTAACATGAAGTCTTCTACATTCATTAATAGGTACGTATTTGGCTGGGTTAATTCTTCAAACAAAGAATGTGCAATTAAATATGGATGCCACAAAACCAAATATATCCTAGAGGGAGTGAGACAGTAGTTTAACATTAGCTCAGACTGATTCAAAATTTACCTTGCAGAACTTAAGTCTACTTCTCTTGGTCTCACTCTCGTGGGTACACAACAGAATTATAACCAAAGACAAATAAAAACTGTACAAGAAGAAGAAGCTAGACTGGAATCAGACTTCCATTTTAGACACGGAAACAACATTAAGAGTGACACAAATCAGAAAATCCCTACAAATCACATGGTGAGGGCACCGTGGCATGTGCGCAGACAGGCTGGTTATGTGCATTGATGTCTTTGATGGTTTGGAGATGAATTCGTGACTTTCATGAGGAAGGCTTATTAGCAGTCTGTAAATGCCCCTGCAAATGGGCTGATCTATTATATACAACATGAAGCACTTTCAAACAGGTAAAGGGGGATTTTTAAAAAGGACGCATTTGGAGATAATTACATGAACACGCTGGAAGTGAATTCATAATTTACTTGATATTCAGAATTCTTTATTATCTGGTTAATTAGCTCCAGTTTGAGATTTCTCTTAATTAGAGCACTTTATCTACAACGCACGATGACAGCATGTCAGTACAATTTATTGCAGTTTCCTGGAGGTAAACAAGATAGATAGATAGATAGATAGATAGATAGATAGATAGATAGATAGATAGATAGATAGATAGATAGATAGACAGATAGATAGATAGACAGATAGATAGATAGATAGATAGATAGATAGATAGATAGATAGATAGATAGATAGATAGATAGATAGATAGATAGATTTGTGTTCATATAAATCTTTTATTTTTCAACTGTTTGAAGGTGCAATGATATGATTTGCATTTTGCTCAAACATTTGCAGTGTCCACACATGAAGACCACGGGTATCATGTAATGGAACATAAAGGCTCTTCTAAATTTACCAGCAGATGGTGCTAATGTGTTTCCCACCCCATTCCTATCAGCAGATGGATGTTCTTTTTACAATGCTTGAACTATTTAAGGTTAAACACATAAATTAAACATATGTATTTGAAAAATGTTAGATGAATTATCTACTGTAGTAAAAAAAAAAAAAAAAGAAGAAGAAGAAATATACATTTCAAAGACTCAGCTTAGTATGAGTAGTGTGCATATTCTGCAACTACGGAAAGGGGGTTGGGGGTTGCCATGGACAACCAGATATAAAAGTATGGTATAAAGTATAGAGAGTACTTTTCTTTTTTCTATATTTTATTTTTTTATTTTTTAGAATTGATGAGGTCTGTGGGGAGGTAGAAAACACTGGGAATGGATAATGGAAACAGTGTAAATTGAATACAACATATCACTGTAAATAAGCTATTACTTCTCAGTCCATGCATCTTATGGGAGTGCAAAGCAGCTTTGGCTCCAACAAATAACACGCCATAAATAACTCTGATGCTTGTGGGAAATGCACCTAATATAAGCACCACAACCCCGGATTATTATGCATGTGAAACATCATTGTGAGTAACACCTGTAGGCACATCATTGAGTCAGAAGGTTGTCTCCTGCTGCTGTGTACATCTACTGATAGAGAACACAATCCATATGCATACTTCAAGGCCCTGAGAGTCTACAAAGACTCGCAGCAGCTCTGAGAGTATCAGGTGCTGCACTCTCACTTCAGCATGATGCACATCTTACTGAAGGCACTGCACAGGTGTAAGGGGATGGGTTGGAGTCTTTGTCTTCCTTTCGACCCCTTTGATATCTCCTGGTGGGAAGGTGGAGGGGGTGGGGCAGGGGCAGACGTTTGCATGTAAAAGACAGGGGTAAAAAAACTGCAGAAGTGAGACAGCAAGAGAGGAGTGAAGGAGACAAGGTGGGTGGAGGCTGGGATCATTTCTCAGTTGATGGGAAGCAAAATATTGCCTCTTGTGCTGCCCAGGATCAGAGCACAGAGCCTCTGTGGATAACTCAGTACATATGTTAGCTTGCTGTTATTTCTATACTGTACTGTGAAGAAGAAACAATGGAGAGTAGCATCAGGACTGAAAAGAAGATCCAGTCTCACATTTCCCTGTTACTGTAACCCCTCCAATGAAACCACATTATGAACCTTGATACTTCATAATAGCACCTTGTGACATGCGATCCTCATCCCTGTATCACGGTAGTGTGTCCTATTCCATATTATTAACTGTCCGTCTGTGTTTCATTGCTTCAGTGATGTCATGATGTAAATGTATTACATGCCATGGAAGATATTATATGGCTTTAAAGCTGCTATAAATAATATTTTTGGATTGGCAATGGATCAAATGTGTTTGTGCAATGTGAACAAGAGTCACTTGTAGTAGTTTTTGAGGGTTCACAACAAAAGATTACTCTGCAGTTCGCCTAACCTCGATGGAGCATTTCAGCATCCTTCAGCTCATTGTTTTGATTTTTAGACCCTCAACTTTCCTGTTCAGACAACCCTGAGGCCGGATGTGGTACTGTGGTCTGAAGAGGGAAAAAAGATCATCCTCATAGAACTTCCCATGGGAAGAGGGGTGTGAACAGGCCTTTGATAGGAAGAGCACCAAATACCAAGACCTTCTGCATGACTGTAGGGGGAAAGGATGGCAGGCATGGCTGTTCCCAGTCGAGGTCGGCTGTAGAGGATTCCCTGCCCAGTCAGTCTGGAGAATGCTCACAGCCATTGGAATGACAGGAAAGGAGAGAAAGACAGCGGCTCGCAGGATGGGGGAGCCAGCAGACAGAGCCTCTTGCTGGTTATGGAGCAGGAGAGAGGAGTTAAGCTGGAAGCCAGGAGGAGGAGATGGGCAGTGACTTGGCCACCACTGCCGACCCACCACTGGGAGGGTGTGGTTAAGGGTTGAAACACCCGATGAATGGTGGGTACCGCCTGATGACATCAACTCCTCATGGCCAAGGCTACATTCACTTAAGGTGAATGAAGGAGAAGCATCTTCAGATGTATTTGGAATCTATTCACTCTCATCCCACTCACCTGCTCAAATTTCAGATGCAGCTAGCAGGTGGTCATTTTCATGGAAAAGGCTCTGATAAATCCTCTGTATGGCCAAATGGCAGAACTTGTTAACACAGAGGCTAAAGAGCTGGATGTTTCCCCCAGCAGTTGGTGGAGACCAGATCAGAGCTAAAAGGAAAGTGAATATTGGACTTCCATTCACCAGGTGGCCAGAAACACAACTCCAAATGAATGCTGATGCTGGGCTTCATGTTGGGTTATGAATTTCAAAGGGGAAGATACATCAGTGCTGAGTTTATAACTTGTTTCTGATGCTCTATAGCCAAAAACTCCTTTCATGCAGGTTTAAATTGAAAATCATGAAGCTGCCCTACTGAGATAAAATATCTTTTATAATCCATTACTCTCATCCTACTACCAAGCTTTATTATTTAGATTTTTGACAAGACATTTACAGCTTTAAGTTGATAGAAGCTTTACTCATTTAAACCTGGGATATAATGGTTAATAGTTTCTGAGAGTGAACTGAGAATTCAGTCGTTTAGCTGCTGCATACATAATGGCCTTCTTCCTGATTCCTCTTGAGAGCACAGCAGCTTGATGTGTTGAAGGAACCAAGCTGAGTCACTCTGCATTAATCTCCGAAAAAAGAAATGTTTGTGTAGAAATGTTCCCCAAGTCTGGAAAGCTGGTCACCGTGGTACCACAGTGCACTGTCACTCCCGTCACCTTAAATGGGTGGGGGAAGGTTACTCTGTGTGGGTGTCTGTCTGTCTGTGTGTCTACTCTCTGACATACAAGCTGACCAAAGTGACTGTGGTCCAGATGGACCCTGATGCGGATGGCTTGATCAAGTGGAGCGTTATCAGACCACCCACTCTGGCTGACATAAGCTGTGAGGGCTAAGCGTATTAGGAGGCAGGGGGTCCACGGGGACTATGGAGACACTTCAGAGTAATAAACTCATCAGGAGTGAGACAGATACACCTGTTCACTACAGGGTGACTGAGACAGAGGGCACCGAGTGGGAAGGAGACAAGGAGGAAGGAGGAGTAGTTGGTGTAGTGCACAGACAGAAGGCGATAGCAGCTGACGTGGCGGGGTGGGGGGGAGCTAAAGAGGGTGAGACTGTGACCATCCCAAGAGTCAAAATCGCCTTAGACAAGACTAACTGAGCTGGACTAGTTGAGTCCAAGTCAAGCCAAACATCAAAGAGGAAATCTAAGATCCTGTTTTCAAATCCCTAATCTCCTGAAATCAAGATGACAATGCTTCTCACTGTTGTTGTTTAGAAAAGAATAATTAAAAGTTAATTTTGGGATTACTGAGACTAAGTTGTTTGATGTTAGACGTAATTAAAAGTCATTGTAACAAATTCTCTAAAACAAGACCTTGTGATTTTCTAACAAAATATGGGACAAGTAAATGACTTTCAAAATGCTAATTTACAGTTGTTTTATAGTACTCTAGCCTTGACAGACATGGGCAGCTAACACAGACAATCAGCCATGTAGAGAGGAAGAGAGGACGATAAAGTCCAGATAAAGTGAAATGAGATGTGAAATAGAGGGAGAGAGAGAGACAAATCCACTCCCTCCACATACAGTAAGCCCAATGAAACCCAAATATAGACACACTACGAGGTCACCTATATAAAATTGGTTGGTAATTTTCAACAATCCTACAACACTTGTTCTTTCTGAATTTCCAGAAATAATGCAGTGACCCATATGATTCTATCTCTTCAGTAGAAAATCACTTTGACCTATTTTGATGTAAAGTAGTCCATGTTCTTATTTCAGCCTTTTATCATATAAAGAAGGAATTAGATGAGACGGAATAACTTTAAACATATTTGTACAGTATAGACATTATTCACTGACATTCCTAAAAATATTCATCTCCCCACAAGACATATCCCTCTAACTCAGGTTAGATTTGGTGGCCAGGTGGTGCTTTAAATATAAGGTAGTTTCGTGTTGCATCTTTGAATGTAAAAAAGGCAGCTTCCTGTTTTTTTTTCACACAACCCTGTTCTTCAGCATTAGCAGGTTTATTTAAATGTCAAAACAAGAATCTCACTCTCTTGTTTCAGTACGATTTTTTCAGTCAAGTTACACAAATAATAGAGCACACTTGTTTTCAGTTGTGTTTGTGCTGATGTTGCAGTTTATCTGCTGATCGTGAAAGCAGGTGTGCATCATTGGATCCTAAAGGAACACTCACAAGAGGTTGAAGTAAGGGTAAAACTGTTTCACAGCAGGTGACAGTTTATTAATGTAATGTGGCTCATGGGTGCGTGCAGACAGCTGACGTTTTCTTTGTTGAACTTCTCATCGTTTGTGTTAATAAAACTCGTCTTTTTGAACTGACTCCTGCCTACACATGTTGCATTGCTCACCACGACATTCAAATGTGTTCAGTCAACATCTATTGCCTTTTATTTGGGCTCCAGTTGTAAGTAAAATAACTTTGGAAACGACTAAGAGAACATACAAAATAAAGGGAAAGTGTAAGTTTTAATAATTTCTATACTCACTTGAGTCTTTCAACAGGTTAAATTCAAACCAGTTTAAACCAATATTGCCTTTTGAAAACACCTTGGAGTAGGTCACACATTACTATTTATCAGGTACTTTTGTCCAATAGACCATGAGTGCAACCACTTATTCAAAAGCATACTAATATCACAGTCATCTTCCTAACATTCTTGTGAGATTGTGTACAGCAATGCTTTGGTTTGCATTCACTTTGCTCAGTGAACACGGGAAAATGAACCTTTATTAGACTGAGTAGTTTCATATTGCCAGGCGGATACAGAAAAAAAAAGATAATATCCTGCTAATAAGTGTTGATGAAAAGCTATTGTCTGTGCGTTGTTTGTCAGGGGACCTCCTCTGTCACTTTTGTAAGCTGTTTCTGCCACCTAATAAACATCTCTGTTTGTTGCTTTAATTAATCTCTATAATATTAATAAGTAAAACAATAGAATTGCGGGGAAAGGTGTAAGTGTTTGGTGCCAGTAACAATGATGCCTCAGCTTGATTTCTCGCATAGGATTTGAAACTGTTCATGAAAGATGTTTACAACATCTGATCAAGAAGAAAATTACGTTGGAAACCTAAGAGATAAAGATGTGGCACTGTGTCTCATTTAATGCAGCGGATGATGATAAAAAATGGTTTTATGTGTGCTGGTGTATCATTTGATGTTGATGATGACGTTTAAAAGCCCACCTATGTCAATGGGAGCTGTTGGTCTCATCTCCTTGTCTCAGCACGATACCTGGCTCGGCAGGTGAGAGGAGAGGTAATTATTTGCACATCGGGTGAATAAAATACAAACTAACCATGAGCCTGCCTCATTACTGCACTCTATTTCCTCTGTCCAGTCTCAGCTGGCTAAACACAATTTGGCTCTTTAGGAGCACTAGATGATGCTAAAAAGCTATAGGAGACGATCATAATTCATCTCTCACTTACGTTCTGTTCAAGGAGTAAAGTGTTATTCCACTAAGAGCATGCTGAGAGCATTTATGTATGCGTTCAAGGTGTCAGCGTAGAAGTACAGGTTTTCAAGTAATTTGCTTTGGAAAACTAGTGTACTTAAATCATACTATAAATGTGATGCAAAATGTAATATATCTTCATTATGTGTGTTGGTGTATCTGTTAATCTAAGAAATATTGTACTGAAGATTTCACAAAAAAAAAAAAAAAGATGTTTTACTGTGAAAATCCATGATCCTGCCGTCAACCTGCTGAAGCCCATTATGGCTCACAATCCAACAGTGAAGATCGTGATGAGGCAGAATCAGTTGCACAGTGAGCATTGATCAGGAAATATTTCTTGGAACGTGCAAACTGTGAACATTTGGTTGACACAAACACACACAGGCAAATGAACAGAAACAGGCCTACAAACAGATGCAGGTTGTGCTCATCATTAAACACATTCACCCTGTCCAATAAACTCTGTACAAGAAGCATTTCCTACCTGCAGCCCACGTAAAGATACATCAGAAATCAACATAGACACATTGAGAAAGAAACAAAGTGTATAGACACACACACACAATGCAAAGGACATGAAGGGCGTTTGTTGATCAACCTCTTTGAATAAACCATTGTTTTTCTTGAGGCTTAATGACACTGCTAAGCTAGGTCAGGGATTTAAGCCGCTCAGTTGCAAAGATGGAAACAGAGCTGGAAGAAAAGAAAGAAAGACAGGCTGCATAGAGAGTAGATAGATTCCCATGACTCAAACAGTAAACCCTTATGGTCATCAGTACTAACCTCTATCATACCTCCTTAAGACTATGTGGCACAGTAAACATACCTTGTTAGACTACCTGAATGGGTAAATGCATTGACATCTAACTTGGCTTTCCAACCTTCCTCCTGACCTTGTTGGTTAAATGCTAAATACTCAATATTTCAGCCGCTTATTAGATTCAACAATGTTTCACAACAAACAAAAAGTTAAGGTTTGGTTTGGGCAAAAAATATCAGTTAGGGTATGGTCTTGAATTGTCTAGAGATAGTCTAGAGGTAGATGAATCTTTTAATCGTCTACAGACAAAACAAAACAATTGAAATGTTGCAAAAACTATCTATAGGCAGACTATCCAAATAAAGTTTGACTGCAATGGGCATTTTTATTTATTGTTATTAAGGATTCATTGACAGTTATGGCAATTTAAGGTATCAGTGTGCCTAAAAGAAAGAAAGGGTTTGTGTCTTTTTTTTTTTTCTTCACCACAAAACTACTTCCATGGCCTTACATGCATACAATCAAGTCCGATACCAGTTTCCACCTTACTTTGGAGCATGGCCAGGTATAAACACTTTTGCCTTTAGACAAGTGTTTGGACAACACTAGTTAATTTAAAGTATACTGAAACCTTTATCTACTACAAGGGTTTAAGAAAGAAGAAAGACAGTAAGAGAATAATAAACAAGTGTGTGAAAGAGGAACAAAAGGTTAACATTATTTGGGTCTTATCCTACGTAATGTCACTATTTTCAAGTCAGGTAAAGTCGAAGGTTTGGCATTAAATTTCAGGGAACAACAGCTTCAACAGACTCTTTTAGATGCGTGGGGATTAACCTGTAAAATATACTGTATGGGGTCAAATGAAGGCTGAAGTAACTTTCAGTAGTGCATCAAAATCTGTAGGAAAGAGATTAATATTAATAGCTCAGTGCAGTCAGCATGATGCATGAGTGCTGTGTCTAATGTACAGTACAGAAGGCTCATGTCTTTGAAGAATAAAATAGACACATATCCTTAAAAATATCATCACTGCTACTGTCTCAGCTTTCATATTATCACAGGAATAGACAAAGAGCTACTCCAACTGTGTTGGAAACCAGTATTTCTCCACTGCCGAACCACAGCAAAGTGAGGTAAACAATAAGGTGATACTCCCTCTTCTCCCTCCAACACAGCAAACACTTGAACGTTGTAAAGAAGAAAAGAGGCACAGATTCAGATGGTAACATGGAAAAATTTATGTGGGAGACAAACAACAGGTAAGTAAAAAGTAGCGGTGAAAGAGGTGACAGTTGCTGGGAAAACTCTCCATGTGTAAAACGTCAGCTCTGATTTCCCCCCTCCCTTTTTTTCTGACAGAGGTAGCAGAGAAAAAGCTCACACTCAGACTCCACATGGTCCATCTTCATGGTTTAAATTCCTTTAAGATGAAAGAGTGCAACACTTTTTTTTTTTATTGCTCGAGGGAAGAGGAAGTGAAATCAGAGAATGTTAGGAAGGGAAAGAAAGAGAATTCAGGAATGGGTTAAATAGTGTAGGCAGGAAGAGGCCTTCACTCTCTTATTTCCACCTGAAGAAAGGCCATTGCCATTAGATTGAAATTTAATTTACGAAATAGTGTTTTAATGCAGCTGTTCACCAGCAGCCCATTCCAAATACACTTTCTGTCAGTGCATTTCCTGAGGGCCATTTAATTGGGCTAATGAAGAAAGCTGCTAATGGCTGGGTTTATCTCAGGCAGCACTGGTGACATTTCATCAAGGCAGGTGATTTTACCGGCATTGTTTAAGCTCAGTGTACAGCATTTCTAGTTGGAGAGAGAAAAAAGTAAACATGTTATTTGTGCAAATAGAAAGAATGTGGTGGGAACAATGTAGTCTTGAGGAAAATCTTTCGACTTCATTCAATAGCAGATTAAATTATTTTAAAATTATTTTAAACACACGCTCACAGCTTGCTCATTGTTACTCAGCATTTTGTCTTCAATTCTTCAATTCCAGGAACGCCAACACGACCTGAGAAGACTTCTGAATAAGATAGACTTAATGATCAAAATATGCATCACATTTAAATAGACACACACACAGACAAAAGTCACACACACACTATATGCAAATAGAGACAGTGATGTGACATTTACCTTCATCAGTTATCAACATCTTGACATTAGTACATCAAACCTGCTGTTTAATAATGAGCTTTGGTCGCCATCTGACTAACGAAAGATTCTGACACTCTTGTCATTCCTTCCTGTCAGAGAGAAAGGTCAGTGAGAGAGGCAGAGAGGTTGAGACCCATGTTTATACATGGATTCACGACATGATTATACTGAACAAAGCTGACATGTTGAAATAACAATACTAAATGAAGGGCATGGTTAAACTCTGACAAAATCACAGTTCTGTGTTAACAGTTAAGTCAAAAGACAGGATCGAAATCCGATATTTCTGTTGATATATAATTGTTATGATATGTTTTTGTATACAAATATGGATGACATTGAGACTCAGTGATTAGCAATATTCCTACAAAGCAAGATGGTTTCAAAAGATTTGATTACTGTTGTGTTCACTTTGCATGAACTGTCCAGTGTGTTTCCTTACACTCTCCAATTAGGGCTGCAATTAAAGATTATTTCCGTTATTGAATAATCTTTTCTCATTGTGTGGTCTATAAAAACACCCATTACAATTTCCTAAAGTCCAAGGTGAGGTCTTCAATTTCCTTGTTTTGTCGAACAAAGAGCTCAAAACACAGAGATATTGAATTCATTATCACATAAGACAATGAAAACCAGCAAATCTGCTCACCGCTGAGAGGCTAGAAGTGAATAATGAACAACAACAACAATTACCAAAATAGTTGCCTATTATTAATTATTTTATTGTTGATTGACTTATTGTTTCAGCTGTACTTCCAACACAAAAAGACACTATGGAAAGAAGTTTTCACGCTACAATAGTGAAAGAATAATACTCGAGAAAGATGATGCAGATTTTTCTTTGTCATTGTCAATAACCTGCTGCAATAATCAACTCCAAATCTCTCATCATTTTCCATCATATAATTTCACAGGTATTCAACAATTTTAATTACATACAAAAGTGTAAATGCAATTACTGCTGCTACTCAGGTGGCAAAACAGACCTGCATAATAATGTAAAATAGTTTGTACTCTGGTATTTTTACTAAAAGACTTCAAACACAAATCTGGAAAATGCCTATCTCACTTTAAATGTAGGAAAAATGATGTGTAGTATATAAAAACAATCCAATAATTACTTCTATATGCCTCTCTATGAATACTAGTGGATATGTTCTCTCATTACACTCAACACGTTAATGAATTTCAGAATAAAAGTCTGAGATCTTTGCATTCAGTTCACTGAATTCAAACCGCTTTGTCCGTTTTTTTTTTTGATAGATGACTTAACTGAAATTTCAAACCACTTCAGTGTGACCGCTACACGCGTCTCTTGGCAAGGATGTCCAACGCGCACGGTTTCCTTTATTGTAAACAACAATGAAGTGTGATATTTGAAAAAAACAGATGCGCCACCGGTGAGCTACGAGCCACCAATCATTTGTAGTCTGTACCCAAAGCGACTTTTGAATCCCTCCTTCTCTTCCCACCTCTTCAAATTCATTGGCTGCCAGAGGAGTAGCGACAATGTTTAATGCACCATGCGGTGTCCGGAGTTCAGTCAGTGAGAGGAAGCGTTCAATGTGCTTAGGGCTGTTTTACGTGCAGAAAATACTAAGTAACTGTGTGACTAGTGCGTATATATTCAAGAAAATCAACCTTTTTTTCTGATTGCTACAGAGAGACTTGTGCCAGAATGCGGGGTTGTTGCTGACCACCTCTTCAGCAGCTGTCTCTCTCTTGCTGTGTGTGTGTGTGGACTTTGACGGGGGGACGGCGGACAAGGACAAAATGCCACAACGGGAATCAGTCACTCAGCGCTGTGTTTCGGACGGGGAAAAAAAACACTGATCGCCTTTTAAATATCCACTTTGGATCTACCTTTAGTACTCGTCTGGATTTTTTTTTCTCCCCCTCTCTTCTCATAGAGTCATATTTCTCTCTAACAGTTTTTTCTTCCTGAAGAACGGTGACTCACTGCAGGCAGAAGGCGAGCCGCTGCATCCTAATCAGACAGCGGGGAGGACTTCAGCTCATTGACATTACAGTCATACTTTTCTGGAGCACTTTTTTTTTTTCCACTGCGCTGCACTGTAGCCTGCGTGTGCATCGGAGGCTTGTGGCTTTTTGCCTGCACAGAGAGAAGGGGAAAGAGGATACGGGTGGTACCTAGTGAAGTGGTCTGGGGATGAAACTCTCCCCGAATCTTGCTGGAACTGACTGTTTTGATTTTTATACATATTTCTCGGACTATTACAGCAGTTTGGGGTTTTTGTTTTGGGTAAGTTTTGTCCTTTTTTTATGTTGTGTTTTTAAGGGTCTTTTCTGTTGTTGAAGTCTTGTCTGTTGCGATTGCTATTTCACAACCATCCCTATGCATGCGGATGCAACAGCTTCTTTCAAGGACCGTTGATTCTTGCAGGGAGAGAGAGAGATACAGAGAGCATCAGTGGAGAGCATTACACGGCTGTGCTGAGATGTTGGCAGCTCATTTCCGATTTTTTTTTATAAGGCTAATTGTGAATATCCGGATTATGCGGATTTGTTAATGCGTGTAAGAGGCTCATTTTATACACACTTATTCAAATAGTCGCCACAATAGGCCATCTTCAGTTGTATGCTTGCAGTGTTATCATACTATTAAAGTTGCCCTATTACAGTTGCAGTCAGCATTCTCATAATGTGTGAATGGGACATTATTACGCCAGGGTCAGGTCGTGTATTGCACATCAAAAACTGCATTCTGATTCTTGTGTTTTATAATAGTAGTAAATAAGCTACAAGGGGAATCATTATAGTCCTGTGTATCAGGGCTGCGCCAAGTGTCTTCCCAAGGTTAACTAATTGACAAGCTTCCCCCATAATTGTGGAGATGAATTACGCATGAGCCCTGTTTCATTTCTTGCTCAGTGGTAGATCTGATGTCTTACTGGCAGAATGGTTGTAATATAGCTTAGTCTATATTTATTTGGGTTACTAATTGCCATATATACATTATAACAAATGTATCCTTTTCTGTTTTCCTCCATAGGTGGTATGAGTGAACACTTACAATGACTATTCTGTTTGGAGACTGGATCGCGATTATTGCTCAGATGAGTCTGGGCGCTTGGCTGAATATAAATTAGGTGTTCGACACCACAGATTGCTGGAAGAGGCAGAGAAAGAGAGAGACAGAGCAAAGACAATCCATAAAGACAAATGCCAAGGCCTCACATGATGAACAGAACTCTTTATTTGATCCTGAATAATAGAAACACCAAATTTGAACAAAATATCAACAGGTCAAAGGGGGTGTAAACATAACACAGATTATAGCAGCTTTTACGGATTGGGGATGTATCTTTCTATTTTCTTTTTCCTCCTCCTATGGGCTCAAGCCCTGACATTGAAAAACTTGAATTACTCTGTCCCGGAGGAACAGGGTCCGGGGACAGTGATTGGGAACATTGCCAAAGATGCCAGACTCGGACTCGAACAGATTGGTCAGGGACAGGGTAAGAAAGCCAACTTTAGGGTGCTGGAGAACTCAGCTCCGCATCTCATCGACGTGGACCCACAAAGCGGACTGTTGTACACAAAGCAGCGCATTGACAGGGAAACATTGTGCAAGAGAAACCCCAAGTGCCAGCTCTCCATGGAGGTGTTTGCCAATGACAAGGAGATCTGCATGATCAAAATAGATATTCAGGACATTAACGACAATTCACCCACGTTTCCCTCGGATCAAATTGATATTGACATTTCTGAAAATGCAGTGCCAGGGACACGCTTTCCCCTGACCAGCGCGCATGACCCAGATGCAGGGGAAAACGGCCTGAAAACCTATCAAATAACACGCGATGACTACAATCTCTTCTCCTTAGAGGTAAAATCCCGTGGGGACGGGACTAAATTCCCAGAATTAGTTATTCAACGACCACTGGACCGAGAAGAACGAAGCCATCACACTCTCATTTTGTCAGCCACTGATGGGGGGGAATATCCTAGGTCAGGTACCATGCAGATAAATGTTAAAGTTATCGATTCCAATGATAACAGCCCCGTGTTTGATCAGCCCTCATATGTTGTAGAAATTCCTGAAAATTCTCCTCCTGGTAAAGTCCTGATTGATTTAAACGCTACTGATCCTGATGAAGGCAACAATGGACAAGTAGTCTATTCTTTTAGTGGGTATGCCCCAGAGAGAATCCGGGAGCTCTTCTCCATAGATTCGAGGACAGGGGTCATAAAGATTCAGGGTGAAATTGACTACGAGGAGAGCCCAGTTATTGAGATTGACATCCAGGCAAAGGATCTAGGTCCCAATCCAATCCCAGGCCATTGTAAAGTCACTGTTAAAGTGCTTGACAGGAATGATAACTGGCCATCTATAGGTTTTGTGTCTGTGAGACAGGGAGCTATCAGTGAGGCAGCACCTCCAGGCACCGTCATTGCCCTGGTCCGTGTCACAGACAAGGACTCAGGCAGGAATGGACAGCTTCAGTGCAGAGTGCTAGGTAATGTCCCTTTTAAACTTGAAGAGAACTATGATAACTTTTATACAGTGGTGACAGACAGGCCCTTGGACAGAGAGATGCAGGATGAATACAATGTCACCATTGTGGCTAAAGATAATGGCATTCCTCCCCTAAACTCCACAAAATCCTTCACCGTAAAGATTCTGGATGAGAATGACAATGTTCCACGCTTTACCAAGTCAGTTTACCTTCTTCAAATACCTGAGAACAACATCCCGGGGGAGTACCTAGGTTCAGTTCTGGCACATGACCCAGACCTCGGCCAGAATGGCACAGTGTACTACAGCATAGTCAACTCCAATGTGAGCGGGGGTGATGTCAACACCTATGTTAATGTGAACGCTGCTAATGGAGCCATCTATGCAGTGCGATCATTTAACTATGAGCAAATAAAGTATTTTGACTTTAAGGTTCTTGCTAAAGATGCCGGATCTCCTCACCTGGAGAGCAATGCTACAGTGCGCATCAGTGTTCTGGATGTCAATGACAACATCCCTGTCATAGTTCTGCCCCTACTCCTAAACGACACGGCTGAAATCCACGTGCCACGTAATGTTGGTGTTGGCTACATTGTCACCACAGTGAGGGCGGTGGATAATGACTATGGTGAGAGTGGGAGGCTCACTTATGAGATCTCAGATGGCAATGAGGAGCACCTCTTTGAAATTGATCCAGTGACTGGGGAGGTGCGAACGGCCCACCCACTCTGGGATGATGTGAGCCCCATCGTGGAGCTGATCATCAGAGTATCAGACCATGGCAAGCCAACTCTCACTGCTGCCGCTAGGCTCATCATCAAGGCCTCGGACGGACGTCCTCCTGATGGACTGCCACGTACAAAGGACAATCAGAACTGGGACATGTCCCTGCCTCTTATTGTAACTCTAAGCATCATATCCATCATGCTTCTGGCTGCTATGGTGACCATAGCAATTAAGTGCAAACGGGAAAACAAGGAAATCCGCACCTATAATTGTCGCATTGCAGAGTACTCGCACCCTCAACTGGGAAAAGGCAAGAAGAAGAAGATTAACAAGAACGACATCATGCTGGTGCAGAGCGAGGTGGAGGAGCGGGATGCCATGAATGTGATGAATGTGGTAAGCAGCCCTTCCTTGGCCACCTCTCCCATGTACTTTGACTACCAGACACGCCTGCCACTCAGCTCACCAAGGTCAGAGGTCATGTACCTCAAGCCCACTGCAAATAACCTCAGCGTGCCCCAAGGCCACGTGGGATGCCACACCAGCTTCACAGGCCCAGTCACCAGCACTACAGACACACCTACTAACCGCATGTCCATCATACAGGTAAGGGAAATTGCACTCTCCTCCTTCACTGTTATGCCACCATATTTTTCACATCACAACCCTCAGAAAGCTCCCATTTCCTGTATCAACGTTTGCCCCTTGTTTTGTAAAATGAAAGAAAAAGAAGATAAGGACAGGCAGAGGCAGAGAGGCCCAGGAGCACAGAGGAAAAAGCAGGAAGGGGGGGGGTGAGCATTAGAAGGATTAAACAGTCATTCTGGTGCTCTCATAGAACAGAGCCTGTGACATCAACACAAATCAGTTGTGCTTGAAATATGTCACGGCAGGCTTTTGAAATCAGTTTTCATGTAAAAAATCTTCATTAATCACTCAATCACTGTCATTTCATTCCTGTGGAATAAAG
Source organism: Argyrosomus regius (assembly GCA_946959425.1). Lineage (NCBI taxonomy): Eukaryota > Metazoa > Chordata > Actinopteri > Sciaenidae > Argyrosomus > Argyrosomus regius. Next base: position 23,175,851 of record OX336882.1, read on the forward strand.
CGTTTAGCCTGTGGCTGAGCTATAAGCAGGTATGTGATTTTCTTTTAGGACCAATTCTATTTTAAAACACAAAATTATCCCACAGACATCTGCATGTTCTTGTGCCTGTATACCTGTCTACAGTAACAGCTACACTGTAATATTATGAGAGTACATTTGCTCACTTTAGTAAACAGATGCCTGTTTATAACATTATGTCAGTCGTTAAATTCTATAGCTTCTTATAGCTATTTTAATTCCTAGAGATTAGCAGATTTGACTTATTTTCACAGCTACTTTATACGTCTTTGTGTGGAGTACTTGGGTGTCTAAGCCTCTAACGTGATAACTTCTCTGTGTCTTTGGCCTTAAGCCCATTAAAAGTCTGTCGTGTCAGACGAGGATTAAGGTCTGCTTAAGCCACTGGTATGTAACACTGGGGATAATGGGTAGCAAAATTAGACATTTCTGATGTTTACCTATTGCTAACAAATAAATATTTGATGTTCCTAATATAATTTGATAGGAATGATAAAAGCCCTCAGTTAGTTTTACTGTTTTTATGTCCTGCATATGACCTTATACTTTTGGGGACATTCTTTCCTGTTACATCCTGATCCTGTAACAATTAGTCCCTCTATTAGGCTCTCTGCTGTCTTTTCTATCCCACTATTTGCGCTGGACGTGGATGTGACGATGACTGTGATCAGATGTGACGTGTTCCCACCAGGGAGGACGGCCACTGTCTGTTGTTCCCACTCTCAGTCTCAGCCCTGCTTCTATTATGAGCCAGCTGCGTAGGGCAAAGGTCAGCACAAAGACAGTTAAGGCTTCCTAATCAGAGGGACAGAATAATTGCTGGTCCACTCTGCAGGCTGTTTCTCTGCTAATGTAGTGATGATGAATTAGACTGTGTGGGGGGCTGTTGCACACCCATTTTGTGCTCTTTTCTCTCCCCCTTCAGATTGTCAATGGGAAAACAAGCAAAAGCAGCAACAACACATTCTTTAGTGTCTTGTTTACAGAGGGTCCCCTCGACACATCAGGCGTGCAGGGTGCTCTATTGTATTATTCAACAGAAACCTGTGTAGAGGGAGATGGCCTGAGGCATTAAGTTTCTTCAGAAGCTGTACAGAAGCGTATCACTTTCCTCCCTCCTCTCTGCTTCTGCCTCCTCTCTCCGTTCATGTGGACAGTAAGTAACCTGAGTCAGAGGAGAGTGGCTATGGGAAAAATGTCAGGAAACAAAGACAGAATTCCCCTTCCATCGATCCCAAGGCCTCTCAGCCCATCTGTCACTACAGTTGCCACGGGAGGAGAGGCTAAATAGGAAAAATAAATAAAGAGATGGATAAAGCAGGAGAGCATATCGCCTGCCCGTCATTTTCACAAGGGCACCTTAGTGTTGCTGTCTTCATCTGCTCCTAGTAGGGCTACTGTAACTGCCTGTAACTCCCAGTCTCTCTCCACACTGCTGCTGGCCTCTAATGATGTTTTATAGTGGTGCACTGGCAGACAGGCTGGGCTTGGTCTCTAGCTGGGAGAGGGGAATAATATGAACATATCAGCAGAGCTCTGCTGGCCTTATCATTGTCACCACCATGCCAGCACCCAGCCCAGTGGAGAGCTTCATTTCATTTCTAAAGAGAATTCCTGGGATAAGGAGATGGATGATACGTAATGATGCCTAATTCCGCTTAAGGCGTTGAAGGGAATTACTTACAGTGGAATCAAGGTTAAAACCAATCTGCTGCAAAATTCCTCAATGCACAGGAAGAAGGGATTTCAGTAATTCGCTTCAAAGAGTGAGCCTGCGCCCACTCTATCTTGAATATGTTTTAGGTTTTTGTCCCACATTGTGTTTAGCCTCAGCGGATGTACCATTCAGTAACAGACTGGCTGGTTCATAAGTTTCTCTGCAGCTTTCTTGCTACCTTTTTTTTCTCGAAACTGGTCTCATTTTTTCCCCCAAACATTCAACGACTCCTGTGTCATTACTTTTAATTGGGCGGTAATTTATCATATTGATTTGTTTTGATAAGTTTTGGGTGTTGTAATTTGATTCACCATGAAACTCTAATTAAACAGAATCCTGTCTCGGTGGGAGACCATCCATGCTAATAAGGTGCAGGTGGTACAGAGGCAATAGGGGACTCTGAAAGGCTATAAAAGCAGCCTTAAGGTGGCGGCATTCTGCCTTGTGTAGGTCGGCACTGAGATGAGGGTGTCAAGGAGAAAAGGGGCTCTCACCTCTGCTGACTTGACATTGTCATTTGTCACTTGGTAAGGAAGCTCCTACTGCTTTAATTAAGAGTGTCAGATTTAAATATGTAACAAACATATGGTGTATGTTTTTCTGTAATTGTCTGAATGACATTAAAAGTAATATAAAGTAATGGGAAAGTAAGTAAAAGTTTTGAATGACAATCCCTGAATTCAGCGAAGAGACACTGATATCAGCGTTATACTGCATAAAAATGAGAAAAACAAGGCTGATTTCTCTCAAACACTCAAGAGGTGCACCTGTGGTCATTTAAGTAGCACGTATACAATATAGGAGATAAAAAATTCACTCTCTTGATCTGTTTAGGTTGAACATGTGCATGCCAACAATGTAGCTGGAGCAGATGTTGGAAATGAATGCTTCCAGGAATGGTCGTACTCTGCATAATTTAGGGAGATTGTATGTGTGTGCACGCGAGTGTGTGTGTGTGTGTGTGTGTGTGGGTGTAACGTCATTGTGTATTCCAGGCATGTGATTTAAGCCTTTAGCTGGCAGGCTCCGTGACAGAGCCCCTCTCTTTTATGAGCGGGACAATCTTGCATTTGTCCGAACCTTGAAACACCCTTCCTCCAAGAAACGCACACACAGTGACACACGCACACAGACACATGCTCGTGCACACAAACACGCAGATGTGCATGTAACCGGGCTTGGGCTGTTTTTAAGGATTCTACCGAAGAGTCTTATCAAAGCCTCCGCTGTATATTGTATTGAAATTGCTCCCACACTTCAGTGGCCACTGAGGCAATGAATAGAAAAGCACTCTTTATTTCATTTCTCTCCCTCTCCCTTCATCTTTAGATAACTGCTCTCCTCTGGAGCTTTCCATGGAATGAGTTTGGTAAACCTGTACGTACTGAAGCTTGCTTGCAGACAGGATTGAGCAGCTCAGCAACTAGATGCACAAACAGTTATTTATAGGAATGAGAGACAGTTCAAGAAGCCATTTGTAATTTGTGTACTTTGTCCCCAGTTGAGCTCTTTTGGGCCACTAGGCCAGATTTGTTTTATTTGAGCTTGCCAGTACATAAAACAAAAAAATTATCAGCTCGCCTTAGGGTGTATCTTCATATTTCCTCAAATAAACCTTCTGCTACTGTACATAACACTAGACGCTGAAATTCTGAATTATTAATAGGCAGTTTTATTTTTCTTCATCTCCCCCAACTGAGAGGAAGTGCCTTCAGACCACAAAATGTTGCTCGGGGGAACAACAGTAAATTAAGTTATCCCCTTATAACCAAAATATAGAAATTTTGTAAGTTAGTGTTTCGTTTATTAGCTGCCATTCCTCGTATTTCAGTTTGTAGAGGTGTTTGTTTCAGTACAAATGTGTTAGTATGTCTTGAAGCCGTAGCGGTGTAAGTGTAACGCACAGTACAAAACAGCAGCTATATTTGCATCCTCTTTCATTAATAAATCATGACGTTTAACAAATCAGGGGGAAGCGGAAGATGTCACGATAAACATCAGGTCTCTGGCTACATATTTGTTAACATGGGGGGCGAAAGGAGGGCGAAACACAGGGTAAGTGGGAAATAGAAGCTACTTACTTTCTGATATAAGCAGAATTTGAGCATTCATTTACTTTGCAATGTGAGGAAGTATGAGGGAAATGGAAATAACTTTAGTCATTTTTCAAGTAGCCCAATAGTAATGAAAATTTCAAGTTTTAGGCAGAAAGACGGAGGAAATCGTCTCTGGTAGTAATAAACACCACCAATGTATTTATCTCTTTTCTTTGGCATCCACTGCTTTATCATAAAAAACATTAAACTGACTCAGGCTGAAAATCTCTCAAAGATTTACTCAGTTAATGGTTCATTTGCAGAAACATATTACAACTACCCAGAAATTTTGTTTGACGTTGGAGGAGCTGTGGAAGTGAATGTTTTATTTATTGCAAGTTCTCAAAAAGCCAAGTAACCCTGTTAAATAATTGAATATAAATGGAGGTTCCTGACTAGGCCCACCACAAGACACAATTTCCTCCTGTAACTTAGACAAACTCCAGTAGAGTCAAACTGGAGACAGGAATAGATGGATATAGATAGATGGAGACGATTATGTATGTGTGTAGTATATTGGTCTCATTGTTCAGTCAGTAGAATCGCTTTCAGCCAGCTGCTGTGCATTCATCTAGATTCAGCACTTATCTGTGCTGCATAATTTCATTATTTTAACAGACATCCCGACCTGGCAATGCAAGGCAACAAAGGAATTTAGGGGGGGGGGTTCATGTAGAGAAAGAGACAGGATATGAGAACACAAGTTGACCTCCATGATAGCCAGACTGGCCGGACACATTAAACCAATTTGCTTGGTTCAATAGGAAGCAGGCTATTGGAGATGACATGTGCACGATAATAAGACTGTGGATTGTCAGTGGACGTTCACTCTTGAGATACTGTGTTTTTGTGCGCATGAGCGTGTTTGTGATCGAGGGGAAGTAGATGATCAGGACTTCTCTCCTCTGCCTGACGCTGGAGCTTCAAACTATCGTGTCATACTGTCATGTCATTTTGTTGAGTAGCAAGTGCCGTTGTTTAGCATGGTTTACCTTCCATACACAGACTGGCATTTTACTGTAAGTGGTATCAGATCAGACCCTGTCGGACTTAGTAATTACTTTTCTATTCTGTTTTTAAAAAGCTACAGAGAGCTTGACTTGTTTATTTTGCCAGTCATTTGTGTTTGTTGTGGGTGATTTTTGTTGTTGTTGTTGTTGTTTTCCTAACCCTGCTGATCCTGTGAGTTACCCATATTTCTGTTGCATTGCAAGTGCACGCCTACACCGCATGGATTTGTGCGATTTGTACCTGGCAGTCCTTTTCCTGTAGTGTGTTTTCTTTTTAATATAAACTCCTTCAATACATGCCATTCTGTAAAGGAGAAAGAAGACATCTGTGCATGCCGCCAGTGGATTTTGAAACATTTACCGTGGTGCTGTTGGCATAAAACAACTCAAAAAGAGTCAACCTAGTATCAACCGAGGTCACTAAAAGAAGAGAACAAAACATAACCTTCACAGTGGAGGAATCTAAGATTCAGCTGCCATGTGTCTATGTGTGTGTTTATGTACGTGCACCCGCACACATGCACCTGTGCTACCACCAGCTGTGCTCTGAAGCACCGGTCTCGTTGGTTCCCTCAGATTGGAATGGGCTTCCCTGTAGGGGCCGTCTGCCCCCCGAGGGCTCTTAGATCCCTCCTGGGGTCTTTAGACTTAACGTTTTGAGCAGCAGGGTACCAGGGCTTCGGCAATAGATAGGTATACATGCGAGCGACCTCGACGAGCGAATGTGCGCTGAGATGCACAGCACATAGAGGGCTCCAAAGGCATGGATGGCGTGGGGATGTATTCTTTAAACTGCCAGCAGCTGGGTCTCCTTGCTGTAAATCAAACACTTTCAAAGTCAAACAAAGTGGAACTCGCTCTGCTGTGTCTTGGCGTGAGTCCAACCTGAGAGAGCTTTTATTTCTGCCACATCTTCCTTCACTGTGCCCCCTAGGCATGTGCTGTAGAAACAACGTACAGCTCAAAGAATGAGTTATGTGAATCTTCTCTCACCTTCTATCTCATTAGTATAAGAGAAATGATTTATCCCCCCCCCCCCCGAATCTCTCTCCTTGTCCTTGCCTTTTACAGTTCAGCACTTCTTCAGCTTCATCAGTAATGTGATTAATTGATTGGAGGGACATACCATGAATACCATCTCATTTGCTCTAATTTCACCTAACTATGTGTCAAAACAAGCTGCCGTAAAGCAGGCTTCTTCTCCCTCATGTAACCGCTGGAGTGCATTACAGTCGCTCAATCCGGAAACGACAGTTTGCTTTGCAATTTGAGGAGTATTTTTCTAAACATTGTAATCCTGCCAGTGTATGTTTGCATGATTGTGTGTGTCTGAGAAGGTCCGACACTCTAATAGGAGCTATCCCACAGTCTCCTCTGGTTCTGCTTATATCTGTAGCACAGTTTGAAATCTGACTCCCATGTCTAAAGCCGTGTGTGTGTGTGTCTGTGTGTGTCTGAAGGGAATTGACAGCCACTGTGTTTTGCAGTGGCTGGTGTGTTTGTGGCAACAGAGGCGAATGAGTCGGCACTCTCATGTTATTGCCTAAACAAAAGGCTCGCTAAGTGGTGGGCACACAAGATTTGTCATCAAACGTTTGACTGTTTCTGCTCTTCGGGGCAGCAGTTGTGATGCTGAGTGCTAATGGCGTATTGAAAATGGTATATTTGGCTGGTTTCATCTTGTTTCTATTGTACGACACAGATGTACTCAATTGGCCCCTCACTGGGTTTATGTCTTCGAGAGAGATCTTTTTGGGGCCTTTAGCATTCAGATCAATTGCTGGTTTGCTCCATTTCTTATTGATTTTTACTCTGTTTGGTACTGAAATACTGTATTTCATTATCTATTGCTCTGAGCATTGCTTAGTTTAAAAAAAAGAAGAAAAAAAAGAAGAGCTGGTGCTCACTTTCTCTCTTCTTTGCTCCCCCTTGCTCTCGCTCTGACTCTTTTCCTTTTTAGGATTCCCTTTCTTTCTCTCTGCTCTTGTCATCTCAGATAAGCATAGCAATTGCTCATGTTACTGACGACCCAAGCCAAATTCATAATGATGAGATTATCTTGTCAACAGTACAGAGTGTATATGTCTGCCGTATTGATCTGCGCACAGTCTTAATAAATGAAGTACCGCGATGGAAGCGTTGGCTCAATGATAACTCTGAACAGATCTCGCTATTTATACACTCTCAACGCTGCTGAGATGATGAATGGAACTTGTGTATTCTGCCCTTCTCCTTTCTTTTACCTCTTCCTCCTGTTGTACCTCCTCTCCTCTCCTCTCCTCTCCTCTCCTCTCCTCTCCTCCACTCCTCCCCTATTTCCAGATTGATGGGGTAAAACAGCCCCCTCTCCCCACACACATTGTCTGAAATGTGTCCTCTTTGAGGTCACGTTGACATGCTGAGTCGATGTACTCCCAGGTGGAGGGACATGGGTGCTGCTGTGGGAGGAACCAGTCAGATAGACTACAGGGGAGGGAGAGCAGGGAAGAAAAAGAAAAAAAAAATTACCAGCGTCGGAGCTCGGGTCTGCGTGTGTCTTTAAATGACTGAGTTTTCAAGGGGAGTTTATCTGTGCATTTGAAGAGAAGGTCAGAAGGGTTTAGAGCTTGAGATTATGTGTGATTGTTTCTTCTGTGGGCTAGCTGATTAATGCTAAAGCTGGTCTGACAGATCCTTAATGCACCATAGACGCACTTAAAAGAGACTGAAAGGAACTGACGTCCAACATTTTGACAACGGAGCATTATCCTAAAGCCTTTTCTGTCAGTGTTTTTTTACCCAGGTGTATGGACAGTATCCCTCTCGTCTTCCATTCCTCTTTTACCCGGCCCCTCCTTTTGCTGCTCGTATACCTCTGACCTGATGCATATACAGTAGATAGGTCACCTTGAAGTGAAACTAGACATAATCCATCTGCTGCGTGTGTGTGTGTGTGTGTGTGTGTGTATGTGTGTGCATATAAAGACAGAGTAGGAGAACGCAGGTGCGTGCGTGTGTGTGTAGGTGCACTTGTGCATGTATTGATATTAGACATGTGTGCCTGCATGTGCGTCTGTCTTTGTGCATTTATTTATCTGCGTCTGGCCTCGGTTCTGGGCTTTGGGGAAATATCTAAAATCCTTTCATCCACAGAACGGCTCTTCCTCCATCAATTCAAATGGAATAATTGTGTTCTTTAATGTTTTTTTGTTCACAAGCTCCCTGCTTCTGCCTTGTTAACCCACAAACTAGACCGCATTTTGAGGATGGTTTGTTTCAAAGCTAAATTATAAAATGCTTGTTTTTCTATTTTGTCAATTTTGATGTTAATACTGAAGGAGACAGCATAATAATATCCGATCCCAAAATGTAGTACGCGTGTGCTTTTAGCAGCCTGGAAATAGGTTGACAGTGTTTCATTTATACGTTGCAAGGCTGCAAGCACTTTTTTTTTCTTTAAAGTGCAACTTTGGCTTACTGCAAATGATGAGCATGATTATTTAGATATGCCAAACATTGAAGGATGCAGACTTTTGTTAAGTTTCTTTTCTAAATCCACGTTTGGGCCACAGTTTGCTTGATCATGTTGCATTCACTGGTAACTTCTAATTAGCTGTATGAATCCTGTTGATCTGACTTACTCTTAAAGGATCAATGTGCAGTATTCAGTAGCGTCTAGTGGTGTAGTTGCTGAGTGTAACCGCCTTGCCTCACCCTCTCCATCCTAGTGCAAAGACCAAATTACTGTGGCTGTGAAATGTGCAAGAAGCCTCTCTAGAGCCAATGTTTAGTTTCTCCTTTCTGGGCTACTGTAGAAACATGGCAATTAAATATGGTGCAACAGACATAAAAGGCTCATTCTAAGTTAAAACAAACAAACAGACAAAAAAAACATAATGATTCTAGTTTTCAGGTGATTGCACCTTAACGGAAAACATAGTTTCCATTGCACTGCATTCCATGCATATTATATCATATTTTTCACACACTGGACCTTTAAACTTACTTTGGGAAATTCCTTTCTTGCGTAGAGATGAGAAGATTGATGCACTGTTGTATTAAGCCTGAAAATGCTTGCCTGGCTCTGTCTAAAGTTAACAAAAACTAACCCTAACAGTACCTCTAAAGCTCCCTAATTAATCGGTTATACTTTGTTTGTTTAACCACAACATGTAAAAACAAAACGCTTGTTTTATAGGAGCTTATGTGTCTAACTCTTTCTTGGCTGGAAGCAGCGATTTCCTGGTGCCTTGTCATCATCATTTAGTGTGAGAGCCGTATCGATCTGCTCAACTTACTATCGGAAAGAAAGCGAACAAGTGTGTTTCCCAAACTGTCAAAACTATTGCTTTAAAGTCCAGGCTTCTGGTTCAATGAGTCTACATTTGTGCTCGTTCTTATATATGATTAGATTCATGCATGTCATGCATTCAAATGTACAGTACGGTAGGCTCCCGTAACAGCTGTGGATTTTTGGGCTGAGTTGGCTTTGGATTAATGAGGGTGAAGCAAGGTCAGTGCTGACTCAAGACTTCAGTTAACGGCAAAGCTGCTGTAACTATTGATGAGCAAGTACTGAATGATTAGTAGCTTACACACCAAGATCACTCCTTCTTTTTTTTCACTGTCCTTCTTGTACAAATACTTCAGCATCAAGTACTCTTGTGTCTCTAACTCCTCTTTGCCTTTTTTCCCCCAAACTTAACATATTTTCCTTTGTCAATAAGCACAAGACTGATTCTAGCTGTAAGCTATAGTGCCCAGACCAGCTGGTTAAATGTGTCTACACAAAGTAAGTTCAAGTAGTGAGGGAAAACAATATTGCTATTTTAGTAGAGCTGGCAAACTGCTGCGTTAGGCTTTTTTGTGTTGGAATAAATATCTATGCCAAAAGCTACATTTATCATTTACCCCTGGGGCTAAACTGCCACAGATGTGGATTGTGTTGATACGGGTACAAACGTGCCGTCTTGTGCCGCCCCTCCTCTTCAGAGTAGAAAAGTTTCCTCTGAGCTGAATTCAGAGATGGCAGCTGAGACTAAATTGGCTGCTGAATTGTTATATGTGTTGTTGTTGTGTTTGTAAAAAGATAATGCTGGTAGGAACTGCAGAACTACAGAAGTAATACAGAAGAAGATAATTACACATACAACAGCGCCTGTAGTTCTTAAGTGAGATTAGAACGAGGAGTTCCTCTTTTTATTTAATGGTTTTCTTTGTCTGGTGTAGTGTTGACTGCCAACACCTGAGCAGACTTCCTCATTATATTGCACTGGATACAGGTGCAACTGTGCCTCCTAATAATAATAATGATAATAGTAATAACACATATACACAAAGCACGCAATCTCTGTTATGTTTATGTCATTAAATATACATGTGTGCTGGTGAAAATTATGTTTTTTTAGTCTCGTTAAGGACCGAGCCAGGGAACCTGGTAAGGTCCTTATTGTTTTTGGTCCGTTAGTTTATTATTATTATTATTATTCTTTTCCTTCTGCGCTTTGGGGACTGTTGAGGGTGCCTCGACGTAAACATTGCGTGAATTTTATTTGGCAAATTCGTAAAGTCTCGCGAAAATTGCAAGACGATGTGCATCACATTCAACTTTGCCACTGGGAAGACCACTAGGTGGCGCTATATTTAGGCCAATTTCCATAGCCCCATGAGTCCCGCATACTTTGTCGCACATTCATAAACCTTATATCCACGCGTTCAGTGGATTTAGCTGAGTCCCCCTAGATAGGCCACGCCCATTTCCGCCTAGACTTTTTTCCGCTAGGGGGCGATATTTGCAAAAATGCCTTTTCCGGGTTTCTCCGTGCACGTTTATCCGATTCGCACAAAATTTGGCACGTATTCTCTTCGACTGCCCTGACAAAAACACTAATGTAAAGTATGTCAAAATTTTGCAAGATTAGCGCGTTATGATGTTAGCACTTCCTGCTGATTTCGCGGCAAAACAGGAAGTGGGGTGTTTTGTCACAATGGTATGGTTGATTCACACCAGATTTGGAACAATGGTTTATCGTGTCTTCATTGCACAACGTGCACAATTTTGCTTAATTCCACGCCACCACCACAGGGTGGCGCTCTTTCAAAGTTAACGGCTCATATCTCCGCATCGAAACGTGTGGTTCTAACGTAACTTGGTACGATGATTCCCCATGGCGCCCTGAGGCTCCCCTAAAAAGGGGTACAAAAACCCGCCGCTAGGTGGCGCTCTGCTGGCCAAAAACACTTTCTGCCCAAACCGTAATACTTACGAATATGACATTCACAGGACACGTGTAGACTACTGCCTGGAGCTCACGTACCAAAAAACGCGTTTCTAGTCGTTGTAGCGCCCCCTACAGGAACTTCAAATAACAGCCCCGGAGCCACGTTTCACCGATTTTTACGAAACTTGGTAGGCACATAGAACATCCCAAGACTCACCAAAAAGCCTCTTGGACCTATGTCCCAATTCCCACAGAAAGCCCAATATTTTTATTTGAAATTGGCGTTTTTTGCACTTTTTGCCCACTTTTAAGGATTAACTCCTCCTGGACCACTTCTCGCATCGGGTTCAAACTTGGTCAGTTCTTACATCTTGTCGAGCTCTACCCAAACGGTGCTCTTCGTGACTCTAAGTCGAAAGGCGTGTCCAGGGCGTGCCCTCAAAGTCGGACATTTTGCCCGAATTTTAGACTTCTTCCATAAGCTGCCCAAGTGTGCTAATTTTCATACTGCTTCCATATGCTGACCCAATGCTGGCAGTCACACGCTGCTCTAACTACTGCCCAGCAGATGGCGCCATTGTATAACAATTCAACATCTTGGTGACAGCTTAATTTTTGCTGCGTCTGAAACGTGTACCATCACACACTCCTCTCACACAGCTTCTGGACATGACGGCTTGGGACTGCGGTGCAAGGGCTTGGGACGGCCCGGGACGCGGTTGCACCACGGCCCGAGTGGCGTGGGGGCTCGGTCCGCCCCAACGCTGCTTGCAGCTTTAATTATTTTTGTTTTTTGACTGTGTGTTCTAAATGTTTTTGACTGGAAAACACCTGAAGAGAGGAAATTAAATGAAACACAAATCCAGGTAAAAATCACTATAGTCATATAATGTGCAGCACAAAAAAAAAAAAAAAATCTCAGTCGAGTTGTCCTGTTTTCCACACTGACAGTATTTAGATCCAAAAATCGCCAAAGATGTGAATCATCAGCGGACCTGATGTGCGCCAAATGACACCTGGGTGCTCAATCAAGCCATCTGTAATGCCACCCACCTGTCAGTCAAAGCGGCCACGTTGTTAATTATGCATAACTTTAGGCCTTAATATAATTTGAATGGGTGAGTTCAAACAAAAATCAGAATCAGTCCAGTTAGCTAGCTATAGAGACCAAAACCGTTTTTTTTGTACCAGGCTGTAAACTGTTTATTTCTGCTATGAAGCTGGACATTTTAATATGGGGACTTATGGAGGTTGACTTGTTCTGTAGCCAGCCTCAAGTGGTCGTTCAAGGAACTGCAGTTTTTGGCACTTCCGCATAGGCTTCACTTCACAGCCACAGAGCTTCCTGCTTAGTTTTCCATCATCGCATTATCAACATTTATAGACGATGCATTAAGTGCTGGTGGAGATTGGCAAACTACAGCTCACAAAGCTCTTCATCTCTACTACCTGCTGAAAATACAACACTGCTGTCTTGTATTCTGTTGCCTCATATTAAATTCAGTTTGATTGCATTGTAAAATGGGTCACAGTCAAATTGGGTTTATTTAAAAAAAAAAAAAAAAAAAATGTTGACAGTCTGCCGATGTATGGAGCCTCAGTTGTATCTTTCCAATATGGCAGCTAAATATAATCTTTACCCGAGGGGATGTTGGTCAACATCATGACAGTTTATGGGTAATGTCCTCTTTGGTTAGATATGGATGATTCATTCAATAATAGCGTAATCGGCACATTAATAAATCAATTACATGCATAGGCGTTAAGATTGTTATATATTTTTTGTAATTTGTGGTAAACAGATTATTCTGTATTACTATATGCCTATTACCATGAGCCTTCTGAGCCATTTTGTTTATGCAGGATTTAGTTTAGCCCATCATTTGATTTTTCATGCATCATAAAATAGACTAGACTGTAAGATCTCCAACACCTGTAATGATATTTGTGTCCGTGTGTGTGTGCGTATGTGTGTGGGTGTGTGTGCAGACTGTGCATGTGCAAGTGAGAGAGAGAAAAACAAGTTCAAGGATATGCACTCTCTCCGGAGGTTTGCATTTTATTATTTCTACGTGAGTTGATTCTCAAGATGATAATGACAGGCTTAACAATAGAGTTTAACAACACTTTGTTGACCATCTCCCAGACTCGCGGAGGGGGTCTGTTTATCCCTTAAAGTTTTCTTTTCATGCTCTTTGAAAGTAATTTAGTCTCCAAAATTAAATGACAAACATTATTACAAGGAATGAATGTGCTCTACAAAAGCAGCTAAAAAAAAACAAAAAAAAGGGCAAACTGATGGACTCCATAGCTCTTACTCTTAAAGGAAAATGCAGCTGTCCCACTTGCACATAAGGAAACTACCTTAGAAATGAGACTAAAGTAGTAATTTGTAGACAGAAGAGAAAATGATATCTATGCTTGCTCAGGCTCTTCCTCAAAAGGAATTATAAAGTAGCAGTAACCGCACAGGTTGAGGGAAATCACCTTTGAAGTAGTGTTTTTGTCTCATCTCTCTTGATGAAGAGATGCAAGCACGACCACTTCACCCTTCCCTCTGCCCTGTGCACCTTTTCTTTTTTGTCTTCACCCATTGGCGATGTCAGTCCCGTGCTCAGTGTGTGGTTAGAATAACAAGTTAACTCTTTCATTTGCACACCATTTTCTCACTATATGAAGTGGCTTTGTCGAGACTGAGGATAAACCGACACTTTCCACGAAGCTCCTAATAGACATCTCTAATGACACTGTATGGTCAGCCAAAATAATAGGCAATCAATGTGAGTGGTTGCATATTAATTAATGAATATTGTGTCTTTTTCTGGTGAGCACTGAATATGCAAGGGAAAGGTCATGCTGTTTATGCAGCTGTATATAAAAGCCTCCAAAGTGCTACTTAGCCCTATTTAATGAAGTAAAAAGCCCCATTCCCCACCAAATGAACACAAACACAAAAAATAAAAAGGATTGCGGTTATTTTATGAATTATTAATTATGACAAACTATGATTAACAAGATGAGATCATTGAGTTGTATTAGAGCTGTCCGACTCACCAGCTTCGTATTAAACCAGCAGCTCTACAAAAAGCCCCATCCTAGCTCCTCCATAAAGAACATAGTCACGATATTTCAAGGCAGTGACAAGTCTAACGCATGCAGATGTGGGCGACTTCATTCAGCTTGAGTTATATTAGATTTGTGGTGCTGAAGTCGAGCTCGGTACAATTGGAAAAGAGAGGAGAGAGTGTCAGTAGGAGAGATACTTTAAATGACTGATCACTAGGAGTGGGGCAAATAATCGATATATTCTGATACACACTCCAGATTCTACTCTCGCACTAATTTCACAGCATGTTCTCTTGCTTTGCTAAAGGTATTTTCTTTCAGAAGTATTCTTTGGTACATAGTGTAATTTTAGCTTTACATTCTAAAGAAATAAACTTTTTCATAATGCTAGAAAATGATCCATCATTGTACATGCAAGTCCTATCAAACAAACCCAGAGCTTCAAACATATGGCTGGGCTAGCTCATGTGACAGTTATAGTAACCTGCCATCTTGTGACAAACATTGTGGTATAGAGTAAAATCAACACAGTTTATCGAAGTGACTCACTGTACAAGTCGTTCTGCACAAAGCCCTGCTGCAAGGACTTATTTATCTTCTGTTGTGGTCTGGCCAGCAAAGAGTTTCTGAAGTCAAGAAAACCTGACTTCATACCTCATATATACCACGCAACAGGAGATGATACATCCTGTATTTCAACATATTCAGATAATGAGGACTATAACTCACGCAAAATTCACAGTCGAATATGCACTATGGTTTTGGAATCAAGGTTCAGTATGCCTTTGGTACAGCTGGGGAAAACAAAAAAGAGAATTTCTTTTAATTTGTTTGGGAAAAACAGTAACACTAAACATTGCCTCGTGGGCCATAAATCCTGCTGTCAAAATGTACAAAAAAATATGATAGACTGTGTGATCTCCAGCTGAAACTAGCAGAACTAAAGAAGTACAGTAGTTTCAAATGAACCCAACAGACAAGGTGCGAATGCTCCCTTACGGGTGATTATCTGTAAAAGAAACCTTTTGTAGTGTTTTTCTAAACTTCATCCGCAGGGTTGCTGAGCATGCATGCTCGATTTCAGCTGCGCCTTGTGTCATTGATACAATTGCACTCGTTCGCACTCTGAAGATGCCGTTTTAACTACCAATTTGTACCTCTCCACAACACGGCTCATCAGGGCACCGTGGAATTATACAAGAGGTTGTTTTTGAGTGTTGCTGACATGTGTTACAGAGCTCATTGTTCCTTTTAGTTTAGTATTCTGAGACATACTTCAAAATCAGCTATTGGTGCAGAAGTTGCACCCTTTTTGCCTGTTTTGAAACATATTTCTTTTCAGGATGATTTGCAGATAGTGTACAAATTATGTGGTACAAAAGATGAATGGCATTTAAAAAGTGGCACAGAGAAACCACTTCCTCCCAATATGAATATGGAGAAGCCTTCCAAAAGTCAACTTGAAATCCAGACTTGTCATCAAATGTCAAAGATACCATCTTTGAAAGTCTCCTTTATGATTAAATACTGGCCATAATCATTAGCAAATCCATCCAGACCGATAAGACCTCAGTGTGGTTGAAATCCGTCTAAGCTCCATTTGCTGGCTCCACCGGCACTTCCTTACTTGTCTGAAAGTCATTTGAACCGGGCCTCTTGCAAGTTATTTGGAAGATAGTGGAAGATATTTAGCAGGCAGTAGACTGTGATGGCTTAAAGTTCACTTAAGCCCCTTGATTGATTGGTGTGTTATCTCCAGGAAGATGTGTAGGACCGGCTAATTAGATTTGATCACTTACAATTGCTCCTCAGCCACTAGGTAATCAATGCAGTCTAATTATTGTTGAGTTTCCCGCCCCTTTTTCCTTACTTCCTTTATCATCCTCTCACTTTACCATTTTGCTTTCCTTTCCTGGTTCCATCCTTTATTTACTGTTTTTGCTGCATTGCCCTTCAACAATGTGTTTTCTTTCCTCTAAGCTCAATTTTTATCCTTTACCACACTTCCCGTTTGGCTGTTGCTGAGCAACTTTGACAGTTTTCCAAGAGGAATAAACTAGAGATCCCTTGGTGGTAGCGTCAGACACACACACACACACATACAACAGAGACATAGTTTATCAAATTAAAAAATTGCAGTCCAGATCTTTTTGGCTTACTGACAAGGTTATGGTGGATTTGGAACCGCTCACACCTTCTGACACGAAGAAGCACATGCACTCCCACGCGTACGCACCGAGTGAGTACTATGTGTGTTTTTGGAAGACAGTAAAGGACAAATGCATGTATCATACCTAGAAGGGTAGGTAGAGGGAGGGGGTGCACGCTCGTTCTTGTGAATAAAACAGAGTTGTCCAATGATGTGTGAAAGAGAAGCTGCAATTTGTCCTCTTTCACCACCCTTACCTAAGATATCAAACACACATGCACACACAGGTAGATACACACAAACAGTCGCATAGAGATGAACACTGCCCCAAAATGCACCAACAAGGCCTGAGAGAAGAATAGCACTCCAATATGCTCATCCCATTTGTCTCAATCGGCCTGCTGTCTGCTCGGTCAGTCTTAGGGTCTCAATGGGAATACAGAATAGAGTGCAGCTTTTTACACTTACTCAGCCTCACTGTACTTAGTATGTCTCTGACCTTTGTGGCCTTGCTGCATGGACTACATACAACACAAAATTTAGTAGAATTCAACAGCATGCTATTTCAATTCACATCCATGCTACCAACAAAACTAATCTCTGCTGATATCTGCACAAAGTGCGCTGACCCATAGCTGCTTGGATTCATTGTGTATTGAATAGGTTCAATGCTTCTCTGAACCTTTAAGGTCAAAGACCCATATTTTAGGTCAATAGGCAAGTCAGATTTGGAGACCTTTTTAAAGGCAAAATATAAAGATGCCGCAGTGTGGGTCAATTCAATTCATAGTAGGCCAGTTTTTTTTGTTTTTTTTCTAAAGATATTTTTTTGGCCTTTTGTTTTTGGCTTTATTTGATAGAGACATCTGAAGGAATGTGGGGAGAGAGAGAGAGATGGGGAATGACATGCGGGAAAGAGCCACAGGTCGGATTCGAACCCTGGGCCGCCGCGGCAAGGACTGAGCCTTTGTACATGGGGCCGATGCTCTACCAACTGAGCTAAACAACACCCCATAGTAGGCCAGTTTAGTTCAGCTCAATTCGGTTCCCTTTAGTTCAATTCAGTTTATATGAAGAACTCCCACAAGAGGAAATTAAAAGGCAAGAAGTGTGGGCATGCAAAATGAAATACTCAATGATACTTGCGATGCTAAATGAATTTATGTACTGTATAATACAGTGCCTAATAATGCTAATAAAACTACTGGACATCTAGCCAGTATGTATCGTTCCCACTCAAATTATCATGTATTCATTGTGGGCACTGACTGGCTAAGTACAAAGCAGCCCATACTGGCTTTTATCGATTCATTAATTGGAAAGTGGCCCATTGTAGTGAAAGGGCTGGGCAGTATGGACAGACAGGAAGAGATGGAGGCTTAAGATCAGCCTGGACTCTAATTGGCAGGAAAGAGGTTTCTATGAAGTGGCGTAATGTGCTTTTTATTGGCTTGTAAGGGGGGTAGGATGTGGAGGGATGTAGAGCACATGCTACTTTAAGTGTGACAAGAAAATAAAACTACGCCATGGACACCATGGTATAGGATTCAGGGGTGTATTCATTTAACATCAAGTCAGTTTTTACACAAAAGCACTGTAAGATATTCCACATAGATAATACAGAGTACAGATGAATGATTCTGTGCACATAGATATAATTTGTTCTATCTACGCAGGTGCAGAAAGTAAATCAAACCCTATAACAGTCAATGGAAAACCTTTTCTTGTTAATGTCCTTTCATCCCGATCAGATTTAGTGCCAACAGAGCTGAGTTGATTGAAAAGTATGTCCAAGGACAAGTCCCTGGTCATAAAAAGTACAGAAGGTGCACATCAATATAAAGACTTCCATCTCCCCTTTTTTAAAAAACTCAGGCTGTTATCATTTCAATGCCAAACTATTTCAAACATTCATTCTTCTCTTACTCCATAGTCAGATTCCAGCCTTTGATATATTCTGTGGGTGTTTTCTTTTAATCTTGGCGAAGGCTGAGGTGGAATGGAGTGTTTAGGTAGAGATAAAGGTGTTGGCAAAAGCATGGAAGGTCAAAGTACTGAGGTGGCCTGTCTGACCTTCACACACCCTTTTTCATACTGAGCCACCGCAGAGCACGGATGACATTGAAATACTCTATCGACTGTGAGTCAAGCTGTGCATGTGAAAAAGCCTGGCACAAGGAGACATTACTCACGAAACATGACATTTTACTGCTATCAATTCAAGGCAGAGAGTTGTGCACTATATAGTGTAATTATTTGTGTTACTGTGATGAATACTACTACAACAGTATGAGAGCTATTTCTCTTGTAAGGATTTGTTTCCACCCTTACTACCTCTACGCAACAGGGACCTTGAGATAGTCCAGTAATAATTTTAACGAAATATAAGCACATTAATGTCCATCTTCTTGCATTCTGCGTGGCTTAGAGTGAAGTATATACATCTGATTGCTTTTGCATTAGTTGTTTTCATTATTAGTAAAGATGACAGGTGCTCCTGTAAATGCCAGATAGAAACTTGGCTCTTTGTGACCTTTTATCTGAACTGACATGATTAAAAACCTCATATACCGTACTTTGATATAATTAACAAGAGAGAGAGACAGACTGGGAGAGAGGCAGAGTATTTTCCAGTGCCAACGTGATTGATCCAGTCTGTAATGCACTGCTGCGCACAGTGCTGAGTGTTTGTGCAGTTTATGCATTATAGGGTTTGTCAGTATTCCAATATGCTTCTGTATTTTGTCAAACTTGCCCTACTGTTTCTTTGTGCGACTGTATATATATATATATGATGTAAGTGTGTCTTTTGCTTGTACATGTGCGCACAACCGTGTATGTGTGTCTTTTTTCCTATCGATCCTCATAGCATGAAGCCCCCTGTGTATGATCCGGTAGCCCCATATCAAATAAACACCAGATGGTTCAACACATACAAGCCCCGGTTCCTCACAAACAATTTCTCATGTTCTGAAGGAGAAAAAAAAAAGTGTTGAGGCTCAGAGAGCCAACAGTTTCTCACATAAATGTTGTTAAAGGAAATAACAAATTGCATTTTAATTTCAGCACAAATAGTGCTGTAATTTGGTTACTCGATGTTTCGCTGACACTTCAACGCAGTTACTGCAAAGTTTTCTATGCTCATCAAGACTATTGTCCTAACAGTTATTGATTATATTGTGTTTGCCAGATTTGATGTTCAGCTGTGTGGTTCACTCTCTAATGGCTAATTAGCCTGTTTTATGTGGTTAATGAAATGCTTCAACATAAACGATATAAAGCTCACATCCTTGGTATTTTGTTTGTCCCTCCTCTGTCCTCTACCTCATTTTTTCTGCATAATTAATCATATGTCACTAGGAGATGTTTCACAGCAGGACTCTGTAGAGCCCAATACATACTTTTTTTTGTCTCTCTCTTCTCCACAGACGGACAACTTCCCCACTGAGCCTAATTATATGGGTAGCAGACAACAGTTTGTTCAAAGGTAAGAGTTAGGATCTATAACCATCACTACATTTCAGACCTTTGTTTTCTTTTCTCCAATAGTCCCAACACAGTGCTTTCCCATCAGTAACTATAATACATTAAGAATTATCACACACAAGAGCCTCTCTCTTTCTTTTTTTTTGTTTCATCTGTTTTATTTTAGCAGGCAGTTTGCTGGTGCAGTATTTTTAGAAGCATTTTATTACATCCAAAATCCTATTGTTAGGATTTTTTCTTGTTTTGTTTAATCATTCAGGGGCACTCATCAATTTTTCATTCTGTCTGTAACCTTCCACCAAGGGTGAAAAAAAGAAAATGAATTGTCAAATTCTCAGTCGTACACCGTAGACTAATACTCTTTTGTTTTTTGTTTGTTGTCTAGTAGTTCAACATTTAAAGACCCGGAACGGGCAAGCCTCAGAGACAGTGGTCATGGTGACAGCGACCAGGCTGACAGCGACCAAGACACCAACAAGGGCTCCTGTTGTGATATGTCTGCAAAAGAAGCCCTCAAGTTGAAGGCGACAGGCGTCAAACCACCACCTTTGGAACAAGGTGAGCCCTCATTGACAAATTAGACTGCACAAGACATGAAAGCTGCCGCGCAAGCCAAACACTTAAACCAAATGACTATCAATACGTTTTCTGCGCTGCAGTTATTTGGATTAACGATTGAGCTCCTGACTTGCCTGAACGCTCACAATCTGAACTTATACTTGGCTACTTTATTCTTCCACTACTTTGTTCTCAGCACTTTTCTCATTTAACGTGTGTGTGGTGTGTGTATGTCTGTGTGTATTTGAGGGTGTGAGGGAGTGTGCATTCTATACACGTCCTCAGTTTATCAAAGCAGACAAGCCCATTATGTTTTTATAAGCCCAACTACTTCAGCCTCTCCATTTAGTCCCCCTTTCCTGAGCACCCGTCTCTGAAACTTTGATAATGGAACATGGAAAATGACTTAGTGAGCGGCAGGCGATGTAGCTTCGTAGTGTGGTGATTAAATATGAATAATTATTCTAAGCGCTGTGGGTCGGGCAGATTACACATGACATGTGTAGAACAATAACTCCCCAGATATGAGTTGTTGCAGTCGTCCTCACCCCAGCCCCTTCGCCTGGTTAGTGCCGGGTCATGGGAGGCAAGAAACCAAGATTATATGTAGGTATAGAGAGAAGTAATGGGACAGGAGGTATAGTATGGTACATTTCTCACTATAGCTTCAACCAGTCATGTATCTCGGTGTGGGCCATTACCTGCTTGGAAAAACAGATATTCCCACAGAAATACAAATTCACTGAAGTCTCTGTACCAACAAGTATGTATCTCACTGACTGGATCCAGAACTACACTGCTGTATACTGAACATGGATCCTCTGTAATGGTGCTATTAATCCAGTGAACAGAGGGAACAGAAGGGCTGTTTTACTCCTTGCGGAAGGACAATGACAATTTGTGCAACACTCTGTGCTGCAATATGCACGTCTGACTAGATAGCATTTTTTTTCCTTTTCATTGGTTTTTTGAATGAAAAAAAGCCACACACGTTGGCAAGAGAAATTGGCCAATTAAAAGGCTCCATATGTTTCTCATTTTGAAAATGTTCCCATTTAATTGTCCGTGAGGGACTGAAAGAATCACATTTATACACAGAAAACACATGACAAAGGGAGCTAAGAGTGTGTTGGGCAGTAGTCAGTCTGTAAAAAGTGTCCTAACACAACATTGCTTATGTGTACTGGTACCACCTGATAGTGCCAAACTCAGCCTGTCCATCCACCTTTCTCTGTGTCGCCTTCGATAAGTACACTTTTGACGGTTTCCCTTTGACGGAACAAGAGATTGTACACACACACACACACAAGAACGTCTGGTGCTAGAAAGTGAAAGGCTGTAACCTGCCTTTGCCTGCGTCTCACTCATCGCTGCCCTCCCATTTACTCGCACCCTCCGCTGTGTTTTCACCTCGGCTCTGCGACTTTTGTTCCACTTCTCCACCTCTCCTTGTTTGGGGAAATCGATTGATGTGAGATTAGACAGTTAACTGGCTGCAGCTGGCTGTGTTTAGCCAATAACATGTGGGCTTAGCTAAGCTGTGGGGGAGGGCAGGGGCAGGAGGCCAAGGCATTGTGCAAAAACAGTGATGATGAGTGAGGGATGGTGAACATCACTCTGGCTGTGTTTCAGTGCATCTTTATTAAGGGGCTCAAAAACAGCAAATAACGCTTCACAATCCATATTTACACGAGAAATCAATATTATTTTCTATATGATCTCCTGTCTTTTAAATTACCATACCATCTGCTTAGAAAGGATTGTTTTTATATTTTATGCTCTCCAGCTGTTTGAGATGCATCACAAGATGGTCACCTTGTGCCTGGTAAGCTTAAAACTAGTCCCATATGCTACTTTGTCTTAAGCAGACCCACTTGTGTACATGAAATTTATTATAGTAATTTTATTCCTAATTAATGAGGCTTAGTAAAAAGTGAACTGAAACATGAGCTATTAAAGTAAATACGATCTAATGTGCTGTTCTGCATTCAGGTATTGCTTCCTGTGGTTTAAATATAGCTCCCTGTGCGCACACATGATCTGCACACATGGAAGCACACAGGTACTATATGTCTATTATCAGATGGAGGGGAAAAAAAAAAAAGGGGGAAAAAGGAGCTTGTCATTGGTCACTGTCCCTGTGGTCGTTTTCCTGCAGGCTTATTTTCTTCACATCTCAGCACTTAGCATCTACTTCATAGGTCTCTCTCTATCCCCCCGTCCAACCCTCCTTCATCCCATCTTAAGTCCTCTGTTTCTGTCCAAGCATAGCCCTCCCAATTACTCTCTGTAGCTCTCTGCTTGCCTGCCAGGACACTGCGGCCTCATTCACTGGCTCAGTATAAACAGAACTACAAGCGCACAAAGCATGTAGTTCAAGTCCCAATCAATCCGCAACCCTATTTCAGTTCTTAGCCTTTATAGTCACTAGGTTGTAGCCTACAGTGTATACACAATTGTCTCTCTCTCCTTTTTGTTTCTAATTTTCCCATCATTTCTCTTTCCTATTATACCTAATTTCCTCCCAGTTTTACTATTTATGCGCTCCTCTGGCAACAGGCATTGGTAGAACAAACATAAAACTCCCCATTTCCATGCTTGTAATTCATCTTCTTCTCTGATGTTCCCTGCGTTTTCCTTCCAGACAACATAATCTTGGCATCTTCGCACCAGGGACCAGTCTCAAATTGATTAATTAGCCCTGCAAAATTGGTAGCAATGTATTAATTAAGCTTAAGTATATCAAATGCATTTTTTTGCCAGTTTTAAACGGCGATTAATTGATGCTCCAAAGCGTCTGCAGCAGACGTTGATATGGGCTTGTCTGGCTCCGGCAGAGTGGCTGGCAGCACATCGCTCGCCTCTGTGGAGATGACTGCCATAGTCGCTATCACGAACAGACAGGCGGCAGTGGTGTAGGGAGATGTTACCCACTGATAGGGCTGTCCGAGGAAATGGAGAGAGAGGGATGATGGAAGAGGAGGCGGAGGAGCATGGAGGGACACGGTTTGACAGGGATACTGTTTGACTGTACCAGCTGACCTATCCTAATTAGCTGTGATTGGAGTGTGATAATCAAGCTGCCTCCTGCCTTGTTTTAAAAGGGAGGCATGAGTGGGGCAGAGGAGGAAGAGGGAGGGTGGAGGAGAATGTGATACTACAAGGGCAGCGTGGATACAGTGAGGAGAGACAGCATGAGATGTGTTCCTATGACAGCGCAGTAAAAGGCGATGAAATTGACTTTTCCCTGTTATTTGTGGCTAGGTGATAGAAATCCCCACCCCCACATCATCCCTCAGCTTGTGAATAGCTTAAATAAGGGAAATGTCATGCTTTGTCAATTGCTCATACATCTGCAAGCTCCTGGCAAATACACGGCCAAACAATGGTATAAATGCACACATGCACTTC
The DNA here is from genome assembly GCA_946959425.1 of Argyrosomus regius. NCBI lineage: Eukaryota > Metazoa > Chordata > Actinopteri > Sciaenidae > Argyrosomus > Argyrosomus regius. The sequence continues at coordinate 23,199,562 of OX336882.1, forward strand.
CCTATGTACACAAATACATGATTGCGTTGGCAGTACAGTATATGTAATTATTATTCAGCAAGCCCTATATTTATATGTTGCTTGTTTTCTCTATATTAAGTCATTTATTTGTGCTGAGAACATCTGTGAGTCCCCACATGCATACATATTTATCTCTCTGTCTGATAGCACAGTGTCTTAAAAGCAGATTTGAGTGAACAGTATAGTTTTTACACAATATCAAAAGCCTAGTAAAGAAATTGAAAGAAATATGTGTCTTGGTAGACCATTTTAGTGTTTTCTAGTTAATCCTTGAGTTGGGTTGAGTTGCCATTTTAGCCATTTGGTGTAGGAGAATATTGCCATCCTTTATCCTACAATAAGGTGCCATGTCAAATATGGAAGTCCTGTTGACACAGAGACATCACAGGATATCTTACTGTAAGTGCATTCATATAATATGTCTCTGGGAACAACAGTGAGAGGCTGTTTATTCCTTTGGGTATAGGGCTGATGAATTTCACTTCTCTTATTATTCTTATCATTAGAATTTTCAATTAAATATGTTAGCCAAAACAACAAGAATAATATATATTTTAAAATGTGATCCTCATTGTTACACTTCCAAACAATAGGAGGGTGTGACTTGACAATTATTCATCTGTAAAATCCTGAGAAAAATGAGTCTTTATGAGTTGTTTTGTTGAATAATGGGTTTTCTCCACCACTTCACACTGAGACCAAACAAATATAAAAAATATTCAGACCTTAATCCATCTTAAATATTCACTCATCTCTCCTTGTGGCAGTCTTAATCGCAAGACTCTAGCATTACGGTACTTTTCCAAAGAGTTTCAGCTCCCTTCAGTCTCTTTCTTTTCTCTCCTTTATTTTTTTATTATTATTATTATTTCTTTTTTTTTGTCCTTTTTTTTTTCTTCGCAGCAATTAATTTTGAATCATGAGTGAACCTCTGATTAAAAAAAAAATTCAATTCAAAAATTAATTGACTGGTCAGAAGTCAGATCAGATGCCCTTTTCACACTAGTAGCCATGGCAACCTCTATCCTGCTCATTCTGGCCTTCAATAAACCTTTATCTGACTGTTGGAAAAGGGCATTCCATTCAACATCATTCATATTTCATGCACAGATAAATACAGGCATGTTTTTCATGAGCTTGGTAGATGCATATTACATCTGTAATTTGAATGTTTCTGAATTTGTATTCAAAATGCAACACGATCAACCTGTAATGATGGTATATTATTGACATGTAGTGTAGCCCACGTCTTCTTTATTACAAATGGTACAGTTACAATGATGGTTGCAATTAACGATGCATACAGTATGCATATGTAATTTGGGGCTATTTATATTCCTTTAAACCTGCATGAAATATGAAGTGCTTTTATTATGGCAGACCTGTACCTGTTGTACCTTGATAGGCAAGATTGTATCATTTAGTTTATTATTATAGTGCACGAAGAGTCAATTTAGTCAATTTGTTATTTCTAAAAATACTTAAAAACATCTGCAAAAACAGTGATAGTTGTGTTTAAGTGTTTATCACAGTCTTAGGGTTGAGTTTGTATCTTTTTATTTTACGTGGGTTTCTTTTAGGCGATAAATAGTGTGGACAGTATAAAGTTTTCAAATGAAACAAGAGAAAGACAGAAAGAAGAAGAGAAACACCCAGTTAAGACACAGCCCAACTGAATCCCAAAACCAAATGAACAAAGCAACACAAAATCTGGCTGCTGAAAGGCAGGCTGGTTGAAGACGCACTTCTTCTGAAACATTTCCAGTCGGCGTCGGATCCAAAGTGAAGATTTGATGGAGCCACGACACAGCCACAGTCTGTTTCAATCATTTCTTATGAACTGGGAAACTGACTTTTAGACATTTATTCATCAGTTACTGAAGTTATGAGGGTTTAAAAGTGCTGGCAAAGTTCCCATTTCTCATTACCATTAATAGATCCTTCTTACCTCTGACATTCGTATACAGTAAATGTGACATTGTAATATATACTATTCATATACTATCCATACCCTTTAGTAATCAAGAGGCTTTATTGCAATAATGCAGAGGGGGCATTGTTAATATATGATTGTTCACACCATCAAGCAATTGTTCTGCAGGTTAATGGACAAACATCTGTTAAGAGAGGAGCTTCATTTGAGAGCATTGTAATTAGTTAGTTTACAAACATTACTCTAAACAGGTAGCATATGGACGAGTGATGGTTTCATGTGATGCCATCACATCTGTCTGTTTAAACATGATTAATTGAGGCCATCAGAGTGCGTTTAGACCCGTTGTTCCAGTAGAGACATGTACGTGCATCATTCCAGTGAACTCTCATAGCAACATGAGCAGGACTTGATGTCCTCTTTGCCTAACAGATGACTGACTGCATGTCATTCATCAGTAATCATTAACCTAAAATTTAGGCTCATTTTTTAGCTTCTCATTCTGGATTATCTGTGAGAGGATACTCCATAAAGAGTAAGAGATCTAAGAATCCATCTAAAAGCGTGACCTCGGGGAGTAGATTAGAAAAACATCATAGAGCAAGAACTGCAAACGGCAGCCAGATGCTCATGTTTCTTCGTGCTGTTTGTGCAAGTCGTTGGACAGAGAGGATTTGTCTCAGAGCCTTTCATCTTTTCCTGCTTCTCATCTTCTCAGCTCTCCATAGCCTGTCCCTGGCTGGGCTGATAGCCTGATTCATGGCAACATCACCAGCTACTTTCCTGGTGTGGAAAACGAGAACCATCAGCAATCTGGGCATCACTCAAAGTCAAATAAGATTTGTGAGTGTTTGTGTGTGTGTGCGCCCATACACATGTGCCGGATCGTGTGTTCACCCCATTCTTAGAGGATGTGGTGGTATTGCACAGCAGTGAGGCGATTTGCGGCTAAGCTAGTGGAATCCTGTGGAAAGCCTAAAATCTTGTGGGGTGAAGGGAGGGGAAAATATCACAGTCTTAGGATTTCTTCTTTCTCATTATGGAAGATTTGAAGGGATTAGTCTATTTTCTTTAATACATGCAGTTTTATTAAATTCCATTGTTATGATTGAGGTTGATGATGGGTAACGTCCATTCTTGTGTCCTTTCTCCTGTGTGATATTGGGCTGGGCTGTCCACGAGAGGTGAGATTTCCACCTCTAAACCTCAGCCTGCCTGCACGGCGGCTCAAGCCTATCTTAAGCACTGTGGCACCACAGCGCTGGAGAGAAGTGATGAATATCTCAGACTCTTACCACTTGGGATATAAATCTCTGACATTATCCTTTCACCCTGGAAGCTGCAGTGAATAATTATGGCATGTTTATGGAAGCAATGAGTAAAAATATGTCTTATTTCACTCCAAGTACCATTATGACCTGTTAGAGCATATTTGGACTTCTCATCTTTAAAAAAAAAAAAAAAAAAAAAAGTCTGCGTTAGATCCCATAGAGAGTGCTTTTCTCCTGCACCTTCCAATAAGAGCAGCTGGCCTTAAAAGCTTATGGTTGCCCAGCCCTCTCGACTCACACCGCTCTGTAATGAGAACATTACAGGGTATTAATCCAAGTGTATGCTCACTCTTATTAGACATTGAAAAAACACACAAAGCCATTAAATGCTGTGGAAATGTTATTTAAGACTCATTAAAAAATGTACGTGCACTGAGTCTGAGGATTAGTCCAGAGTCATAAGATTTAAAAGTTAATTACTTTTCATTCATATTGTTAAAGTTTCATCCATTGCCAGGTCCAGTAAAAACCTCAGTGATATTATTATTTTTGTGTTTTGCGTGCGTCTTACTGAGCTGTCTGGAAAATATTACGTCAACATTAACTATGCTGAACTCTAGGTCTGGAGCAGAAGATGTTTTTGACAATGAAGCCTCACCTGCAGATGAATTTGAATTTGTTTGTTTTATTGCCTCATTTGTGTGTAATAGAATTCAGAAAGTGAGGCCAGGCGGTTTGATTAGTTTGCATATTTCATGTTGACACTTTATACATGCACACAGACCTTGCTTGCTGTAAACACACTAGTAACCTACATCATCATCTTGTGTGTGTTTTCACACTGGTGAGAGAAGATAAAAACCCCACCTTGCCAAACTTGTTCTACCACACACACATCAGCTATATATTCCCTCACAACAGTAGCAAGAGAGACAATCCAGTGTATTTATCACCTCTGTCATCACGACAGAAATGTTTCTGCTCCCAGTTGTTCTCTAATCACATGAACAACAACCTTGTAGATGTGGTGTCTGTACTATAAATGAAATTAATTAACATTGTGTTGCTGAGCCCCATGGCAGTGCAGCCTACATTTTTTGTTTTTGTTTTCCTCGAGGCATCAACCTCTAATTGAAAAGCTTAGTTAAATTTGTGATAACAGCACACACAATTAGGATGTTATCATATCAACTTTTGATGCTGAGATATGTAAAGATAGAAGCTCTGGCATGGGATTCAGAGAGTGATGTTTTTTTTCAGTTTATGGGTGATACCAAGTGTGCTTTTTTCCCTCAAAAAAACTGTCAGTGCTTTGCAGCCTTGTGCTTGTGTACGAGTTAAACAAACGGAAATAACTCTTATAAGCAACCCAAGGTTGATTGTACTGTAAAGGGTTGAGTGGATGTGTTTTCGAACATACAGTTGTTGTACATTTGCCATGTCCTTGTGTGCATTTATTGGCTGCATTAAGAAAATCACTGTGGGCACTATGGCTTGTGGGCTATGAAATGACCATTTTTTCCTCCTCAACATTTGAAGGGTTAAACGAAGGAGCACTCATGATAGAAGTTAGTTTGTTGTCACAGCACCTCTTTAAGAGTATGTGTGACAGAGCAGCAGAAGAGCTGTTCCAGTATCTGCTCTCAGTGGGTGAAACATGTTGTCCAGCACAGCGGTAGGGAGGATACTACAGAGCAGATTATAATGATACAGAACATCGTCACTTCCTGGACCAGAGCCACTCCACAGCCATCTGTCCTCTGTCCATGGACAGCAGGCCACTGGTGAATTTGTATGTGTATTTAAGTGTGTGTGTTGGATGTAATTCTAGACATTAACCACACTATTTTACATATGCTTTGATAGCTTCTTTTATCCCCCCCCCCCTGTTGTTTTTGAGTCATATACATTCACATTCTCATCGCTTTCAGCACTGCTTTACATGGCTTGAAATATTCATTGGTTTCAAATTCAATGATTGTTTAAGCACTTCATCAAGTAAAACTACCAAACAGTTGCTGCTTGTCAAATCTGCTTGCTTTACGTTTTTTCAAATCATTACACATTGAATTGAAATGAGACTAAATTAGTTGGTTAATTGGTATTTGTCATTATTTGCAATGTTTTGCAGACAAATTAATGGATTAATTATAAAAAAGAATGTTTAGATTAGTAGTTTGTAGTTGCCACTTTACTGTCTTTGTAGATTTGTGTCCTCTTGAAGCAGTCAAAGCAGTGCTGCCATTTGCATTTTTGTCTCTTGAGTTGGATTTCTGTAAGACCACAAGAAACTAATCCTCCAAGAGTCCATGACATGAAATTAATGAAACATTACGAACACTACAGATAATGACATGTAACCATGTACGGTTTAGTTTTTTTGTTCTGCAGTTTAAACAAAGATTAAGGCTCTGTGAATTGTGCTTGTATGACTGTATTTTACATGCTCTTGTTTGAAGTAAAATGGTTTAATGGTAAAAGTGGAACTGCACATGAAGTGCTACAACAAGTATTCTCCATGCAGACATTCATGCTTTCCTCCAGCCTAACTTTGTCTAAAATGTTCAAATCAAGCACATATCACATTTTATGATGAACAGACAGATGGAGAGAGAGATGGAAGACTTTTCAACAGTCATGTGTTTCATATGACAAATTCACACCTGTAGCCTATTCTCACAATTAGAGGAGTTAATTTTCTCATCAGCTGGTAACAATATTGTGGGAGGTGAAGTCACGGGTGGCACAGATCTTTTTCTCACACAACTTTGTCTCTGATCTCAGCAGAGGCGTTTCACTTGCAAATCCACTGCTCGTTTAATGAATTCTTGTCTCTTGTCTGTGTGAGTGTGTGTTATCTGTGCATTTTACAGCCCTTTTCCAATACCAGAACAGTTACTTGGAATTAGCAAACGGCTCACAAATCACCATGCTTTACATATTTGTGTAATTCAGTAGCTGCGTAGCATTCTCCAGTTTGTAAGTGTATAGTTATATTAATATGTTTTTGTATGGATTTTGTTGGACGGACACAATCAGCTAAGGCTTGGATCACACAATGCAATTGTTTGACTTAGAAAATGCCTGGTAGTGCTATATTGGATGCAGAAACAATATTAATTACAAAAATACCAAGTGACAGATTGATCAATTCAATGCAGGCGGCTACAAACTGGGGAAATTGTTCAGCTTGGTTAAGTGGAAATGAAATGCCTGGAAAAAATTTCCCAAGACAGTGAATTCAACACAACTTCCACTGAATCAGTAAGATAGAAGTGAAGGTCCCCTTTGTCCAGGCTGTTTCCTAGGCTGATGTGAATGAATATTTGCGGTGCCCTCGGGCATTGTTTCCCCATGTTACACTGCATCAGGAACCAGAGAGATAAATGGGCATGGTCTGTCCAAGGCATCAGGACTTCTTCTCTGTTCACCCATAACTAGTAATGTCCTTTTATCCACTGCCTGCAGTGCTATAGATAATGGAGTGGTGAAGAAGAGGGAACGCTAAAACAAAGAGAGTGGATGTGGTTTATGCGATGACAGTGGATGGGATGATCAGAGATGTCAGAAAGGAAGAAAAATGGGACATGTGAAAGGATACATAGAGTAATAGTAAGTAGAGCTTAAAAGTAAGAAATGAACAGAAAAACATCTGCTGGATCAACATCAAAGAAATATGTACATCTGATGCACTATGATAAACTAACCTTTTCATGCCACATTAAATATGTTTTATAATATTCAGTATATTCAATTATGATCAGTTAAAGTAACACGACTCTTACTATGTATGCATTGTTTTCATGTTCAACCAATCTGCTCAAGTAGGCCAATGAATTATGAAGGTTTGATATGTTTTGTTTCTCAATTCTATAATAATTTCTAGAATCTGATTGCTGAGCAAATGTTGTAGATTGAATCAGGTCTTGCTAAATCTCACAACAGTTTAATACTGACGCTATTTAAAGCAAGTATGGCAATAAGCTAAAAACACATCTCTTAAAAAATAGTTTGTATTTGGTCAAAGAACACTGTACCAAGTAGATGTTGAACTCAAAGTAAAATCTAATAAATACACTGTAATACACACTGTATGTACTTAACATGTCCATCTTATGACAAATAATGTTTTCCAATGAAATCCAACATTTAAAGAGACCATAATATAGGTCTCGAACCCACCCAAAAAAACCACTGCAGTTTTATCAAAAAAAGGCAGTACAAAATCAGGCGAGACAATATTACATCCACCAAAAGCTTAGAGGAACAATAACACAAGTCTAAAAGGACATTGTAAATGTTAACATTGTATAATTTAAACTGCTGCTCTCCTCTGCTGTCACCTGAAATGAAACACTCACACATCTCCAACTGATTGTGACTGACTGAGCTGTTTGCCTCTACTTTTACTAACTAAAAACTTGTCACAGGGGTGAAACAAAGCTAACACGTGTCACCTCTGGAGGTGAAACATTGTGTAAGTCTGTTTCCGCTCCAACAACATGTCATGAAACACATTTCATGAAACATTAATCTTAACCGTTAACCTAGCTATTATGTTATTATGGGCTAATGATAGCGTGGCTAATGAATCATAGCTGACATTTGCATTAACATTAACTAGCTCTAGTTGCGTACTGGCAGATAAACTGGATCACATCTAAGTAAAAAATAGTGCATATTAACATCTTGGTGGTTAACATATTGACCGTGTTTGACTGAATGACCAATTTTTAACTGGTTTGATAAGGTTTAATAAGCTTCCCTATGTAGAAAGCTCTGGAGGTCCACAGCAAATCCTCTGATATGAGACAGAAAATGATGCAGTTCGTAATGGTTTTCAGCCTATATAAATTGTGTAGTATATGCCCATCTACACTTTTTTTCAGTATACTGAAAAAGAGCCTTTCAGTTCTGCATTGAAAGAATGAAAATCTGAAAAACAGAGCCGCTGTGAAGGAAGGAAGAAACCTGGCAACCAGTTGATAAGTGATCAGATGATGAGAAGAAAGAGCACATGGATGGATGGATGGATGGATGAAGAGGGACAGGACCGCAGGCGGGCTCCATGGGAGATTGGCTTAAGTAGCATGGTGCCTGGCTTCCTGCAGTCATTGAGCCACCGGTTCAAATTCAAAAGAAAAACCTGTCAAGGTAAACACATACCCTGCTAAGACACGCTTAAACCCAGTCACATGTGCACACACTGCGGCAGCATAAAGACTGTCATTAGGCCGTCCCCTACAGCTGAATTTGCATTGAAGCTTTTGACCATAAGTATTGTTTGTGTGGTATCCTGTTGTATGAATTGCGTGTTACGCATGTGTCATTGTACTATAGCGTTTTCAAGCTGATTTTGATTAAGAGAGAGAATTGTGTGCGTGTGTGTCTTGGTGAGTGAGGATGGCAACTGGGAGTGTTTTTCTCCGATAACCTCAGTTTGTTACTTTTTGATCCTGCTAAATTAAGATAAGGGGCTTGGTTAATTAAACTGTCACATGGCAATACCTTGAGGAATTGCGAGGCCAACACAGCTTTAATTGGGTGGCTGCAATTGTCCCTGCGCTGCCTCTCTTCCCTGGGAAGCAGCCCCACAGAGGGGAAAAAACACACTCATAGCTACTGGCAAAGGATGGGAGAGTTGAAGGAAATGACAAGCTTGAACATTTAAATGAAGAGGTGTGGGTGATTTAAAAAAAAAAAAAAAAAAAAAAACTGACATGCCCCCATAAACCTAACTATGACTTAAGCCACTAAACACATTATATACCTTACATGTGGTGGATGTAATACAATGGATCAATGGCAGGGTGAGAACTAGGTTAAACTTAAGTTTTAGTTGCTGCTTCAGTATGCATGAATGAGAGTTGTGTAATTTTCTGTACGTTGTCGTAATCTCTGCGGTGCATTAGTTGCAAATCTCCAAAGCCCCATGGACAGCGTCAGCAAGCTTAAGATGCATCTGTAATTACCAGCAGCCAATTAACAGCTGACCTCGCCATCCCACCTCAAACCACAACAAAGATCTATTATGGAGATTTAGCAAGCTTGCAGTGTAAACAACTAAGTGTGATGGATCTTCATACAGTGCTTATGGGTGTTTGCACGTCCTCTTTTGGTTTACACACACTTCATTGAAATTCAGACCACGGTGAGGTAGACGGTTGGATGTGCTGCAGATGTGTAGGGGGTTTTTGTAACAGGTTTGAAAAAGAACAGCACTCAGTTGATCAGCCTATACATGTTACTCCCACTGCTTAGATTTACTCATATTTACAGTTTTCATTGTTGGAATTAGTTGTAGCAAGTCAAACACATTTATTAAAGTGCCAGAGAGTGTAGCAATACATTATCTTGGCTGAATTTGATTACATTCGAGGTAAAATGCAGCACTGGTGCACATACATTTTTCGGAGGCACCACACAATGCATCATATTAATTGAAATGTCTGCAGCTGTATTTGATATAGTTTGAAAAAGTAAGCATTACTGAGATTATTATGGGATCTTAGAGATGGTGTGAGGTGCTGGAGGAAGGATCCTCGACAGCATAATGACTATTGTGTGCTGGTGTTTTGAAAAAAAAGTTGTCCATCTGTCCCTGAAGGTGGTCGAAATCTGCCTTGATTAACAAGTGGGAAAATCTGGGTGATGGTCCCCGGTGCTGCCTCTCATCCCCTCCCAAGTGGGGATCAAAGAGGATGAAGTTTTGAGCCTAGGGATAATCTAGTTCTCTAGATTGTGATAATGCTGCTCAGGATGATCATGTGGATGAGAGCGGGTTTGGGTGTGTGCATGGCTGTGGGTTCGTGCATGTAGCCAACTTGTGTGCCTGCGTGGTGGTGGTGCTCAAAAGAGAAGAGGCAGACAATAGCAGAGCGAGCCAGTGAATTAGTACACACAGACTGACACAGACACTCTTGCTGTTGCTGTATCCAGGCAACCACATCAGAATTCAAGACATATCAAACAACAGGTGATTGCCACCATCTTCCTTTTTAAGCTTTGAGCTGCTAAATTATGACCACTTCTAGCAGAATACGAATTAATATCCAGCAATTTCAAGTGACAGTAAAAATTTGACAAATCCAACTGAAGCTTTCTTTTCGCACATAATTGCAGCGTGAATTATAATCAAAACATTCAAACGCAGGCAATTTCTTCCAAATAACCGTGTCATAGCTATGTTTGTGTTCTTTGTGAATGTTTCTTTTCTTTGCGACTCACAAACAGTTTGTGAAATGACAGTGTGCTTAAGCTCTGCTGAATCTCATTTTAGTTTTAAGTTTCCCGTTGTTCCGCATGGTCTCTTCCCACCCTGATCCGTGTCTGGTGTTGGTGTCCAGCTGTTCCATCAGCACGACAAGTGGTTCAGGAAACTCCCTCATTGTTCACTGACCAATCGCAAACACACCAGAATGCTGTCAACGAGCATTTTCCACCCAGTGGTTTGCATTTGCCTGCACCTGTGGTTTTAGCCCAGAGGGCAGGAGATGCAGGAGGGAGGGGTGGCAGAATGGGGAGAGGCTGGTCATTGGGGTGGAAAGGCAGCCAGGGTTGGGATTAGTCTGTCTTTCTGTCTGTCGAGATTAAACGAAACAGATTCATTGTTGAGTTTCCCCCGTTTTGTCGTGTTTTCCTCAAAATGCATCAGAGGACAGCTGAGCCTTACCACCCAAATTTGCATCTTTGTAATTTGCATGAACTCATTGGACCTTGGAGGCAACTTACGGTTGTGTGTGCACGTATGCATGCAGGCATGCATGTGCGTGTGTGTGTGTGTGTCTGGGCATGTGCTTCATAATTTGACAAGCAAAATAAAGAGCTTGTCCAAACAATCCAATAGACATGACTGGAAAGAGCATGCGCTGCTTTTATGGAAATTGTGCACTCGAACCACCTGAACAGTTCAAGCATTTGTTGCCCAAAATTTACTAGAATGTTTAAAAAATTAGACTCACTGCCTTCGCTGACTTCCATCATAGTGTAACACGGTATCATGCTGCAGTAGAGAGTCGACTGTGGAGAACTAGAATATACTCTGCACTGCAGTGCTTTGCTTGCTAGCTTGGGTTGTGAATCTTATCAGGCGGGGTTGTGGTAGTGGATTTTGTGTATGTCTGTGTACGTGTTTGTGTGTATGTGTATGTGTGTGTGCCTGCATGTGTGTGTCCAGGCCCCTCTGGAGTCCATTAATCCCAAATCTAACAGACTTACTGCAGAGGCAGCCTTTGATGTGTGCTGAATCCCTCTCTGGAATATTGGATGCTGCTTCTATAATATTCACTTCCTACTCTCTCATCAGGAATACATTGTTTTGTCCCCACATCTCCACCCCCATCCCGGTGCCAGGATTGTCCAGCAGGACAGGTGGCTGGTCTGTTATGAGTTTGTTTACAATTCAGGTGTTTTTTCACCAGTTCTCTGATCTGTAATTTTACATCTCTGAGCTCTTTTAATCCCATTCTTATCTTGTCTAAGCCTTCTAATCTTTGACCCTAATCTTAAACCACCACATAGAATGGGGAAACATGGACTGAGAGGAGTTGTTTTTCTCACCTTCAAATTCAATGCATACACTTGTCAGGGAGAGCTGAGGTCCTCTTGCCTTTGGGTTTGCGTTCTCACGAGCCGAGTCTGAGAGGTACTTATTGCTATATATTTCTATTTATTTGCATTTTATTGCAGTGGCCTGGATTTGAACCCGGCCTGTTTTAAAGCCTCATGCTCATGCCCCACCAGTCTCAGGAGTGAAACATATGGAAAGGCAAAGAAACTATAAATTAGATAGTGAGATGGAAAACACATTTCTATTTGAAACGATTATCCCCCCTGACGCGTAGACTAATAGACCGTTATTGCATTTCCGTCAGTTTCTTTTAATCTAATCATACTTATAAACAGATGAGTGAGAGTGTTAGTGTGTGCGTATGTTTATCCACACAGAGAGACGCAAGCAACCAGTGTCTAGACTGGCAAACACCAATTTGGCTGGGGCACGGAGGAACATCAATGCTAAAGCAATGTTGCTGAAACACTAGGCATGTTCCTCAGTCTTGCATGGAGAGGAGATTGGAGTGACAGACAGACGGCGAGAGGGGGAGGAGGAGGAGGAGGTGCAGCAGAAATAGAGGAGAGGTTGGCAGAGCTCACTGTGGCTAATACATCCAAAGTGTGTCAGTTAGCTCTCTAAATGTGTTAGGCCCCAGGGCTGAGAAAGCCAACACCATCGACTCAACCTACCTCTCTCCACCTTTCCACTTAGCCTCTGTTCAACACTCGCCAATATCCTTAGGGGAGCTACACTGCTGTTCATTGGCACAATTGATCAAATGCCTACATGCTAAAGTGTACAGTTTTCTTATTGCACATATTAGTCTCATGAGTACATGTGCAGGAGGATGAATTTAGAGTGGTGTGCTGCTATGCGGCATGGCAAGTAGCTTTACAGGTGCTGCGTCTCTACACTTGTTTCCCTCTTTTGGTAGATGTATCACACTGTTTAGCACGCTAAGAGTGATCCCATTTCATTACAGTAGGTAATGAACTATTATTTGATCGTTAGATACTTCACACAGCATTGGTGTCAAAGAAAAAGTATTTTTATGAACCTTACTATATACATTTTCACTATTTATGACATTGTGCATTATTATGTTAGCCAGAAATCTGTCTCGGCATTGATTTTCCCCGTCTATTTATCGGATTACATCCATCTTTACATGTGATTTAGTACACTCTAAGGAATTTTAATAAATGTAAATAATACACTCAGTGAAAATGCCTGACTCTTTGTGCTCTAGTGAGTCAAAGTGGTAGAAAAATGAAAATATTCCACACGCTAGGAAGTGTGTGACTGTCATCTCATTGGTGTCATATCAGGTATGTGCTTAGAGTATTTTTACACAGCTGTAGATGCTGTTAGTTTAACTGAATTAATGAAAGAGAAGTGCACAACAGATCAACACGAGTGTCACAGCTGTTCTCTAGGGAAATACTGGAGCTTTTTTGGTGGTACTATCACAATCTGCAGAATCGAAGCTGAAAGATAACATTGCAAATCACATTACAAATCATTTGCACATCTGGCTTTTCATCCAGCCATAGTCAGCACCAGCCAAGACCAATTCATTCTTAGAGGTTTTGGCACCTTCTTGGATTGCATTAGGCTCCAAGTGTCAAGCCTCTCAACATGTTTTACCTACCAACCCTGTATTTTGAGTTCAGCCACTAAAAGGACTAGTATTGCTAGTGACAAGAGCTGTCAGATAAGCATAAGGGTTACATAATGTTTCTTTTCTTTTTTTTTTTTTGCATGATTTGATGACTTTATATATGTTGGCGATCACAACTTGCGTCAGAGCAATCAGAATCAGAATCATAATGCAATAGTAAGGACAAAACTACGCTGCTGCTGCACACTGTACAATGTGTATGTGTTGTACAGTAATGGTTATAGAGAGAGAGAGAGAGAGAATCAGAAGCACTTTCCATAATCCTGCTAAAGCAGTACACATGGGAATGATTACTTGCACAAAGCCATGACACCCTGAGTTGTTCAAATCCCTTTGTTCAAAAGAGAGCGACACGAAACAGAGTGGCAGACAGACAGAGAGTGAGTGAGAGACAATAACAGAAAGTGATTTGATTCAGCAAATGTGACAGGATTGTATGATGTCTAGTGGATCTTGTTATTGTCTGGATTGTCTGAATGAAGCTTCCACGATCGCTAAATGGATTTTATCCTTGTTGTTTTAGGCCAGTTATCAGGACAGGGCCACAGCACCTCATTTTAGGCACTAAATCCAGTTTAATCCAGTTTTCAGTTGAAGACGAGATCCCTCAAATTTAGAGAGCTGTAAATAGCATCATTAATGTAGCATGGTTAAAATGTAAAAATTTGTTGGAGTGGCGCACTTCAAAAGACGACCCTCTGTGAATTAGCAACAAAAGGTTTCCCTTCATTCTTTCTTTAATAGGGTGTTTTAAACCTGTTTTCTCCTTGGATAGAAACAGGATTTCTGTAATGAGCTGGTGAGTCATAGATTTTCTCGGCTTAATTTTTTTTAATTCCCTGCCCCCCTCCCTTTTCTCTCTCTCTCTCTTTCACTTCCTCTCTTTCTCACTTTATTTCTTGCGCTCGCTGCCTCTCTAAATGGGCCAAGGCAACTTTCCTTACCGTCTATTGGGGGAAGGAAGTAGATTAAGGCTATTAACAGGCAGGAGGATGCTGATCAGCCTTTCTGGTCTCTGATCTCATGTCTGGTCCACACTGTGCGCTCTCTCCTAAGGCTCTTCAGTTATAGGCACCATTCAAACATGATGTGTTTATTTGGTTGGTGTGTGTGTGTGTGTGTGTGTGTGTGTGTGTGTGTGTGTGTGTGTGTGTGTGTGTGTGTGAGTGGTGGTGGAAGTGTTGTTTAGTTGAAACAGCCCATTTGGTTCCCACAAATGTGCCCAAATACAATTTAAGGGTGTCACGCAGAGACCAAAGCAGCTAAAAAGAGTGCACTCTCGTTCATGTCTGCAAACAGTAAGTAGTGGTGAAGTAGAAATAAAACATGTTGCGGCCATGCTGTGTCTGTTTATGTTGCATACGAGTGAACATGCCACAATGCACACACAACAAAACACAAGACACACACAGGCTATGCTATATTTAGATGACAAACTACCATAAACCCAGGCTAAAGGGGGTAGAAATAAACAAAAGAGAGGGAAAAAAAGCAAGGCGGTCCAGAAGCATCCCCTGTCACTGTGCAATCCCCCATGTCCTAATTACACAGGCTTAGAGGAAACGGAGGATTAGCCACTGATTCACCACGCTTCTCGCCTCATCGTCTAATAAGTCCCCTTCTTGTCTCTTTGCCACCCTTTGTGCCACCCTCCATGTCTCTCTCCAGGTAAAGGTAGCAAGATACTATTGACCTGTGGCTTCCTGTCTCCCTTTGTTCCTCCTTGCTAACATGTCTGCCTCAAACAACACCTAACAGGGGAATCCCTGTGATAATCCCATTTTAAAAGTAGGCTGTGCAGCAGCAGTTTCTTTTTAGCTGTTCTCCTCAATTTACAGTTTTTTTTCATTGTAGGATCACATTCATATATGTACGTGCTTTTGTTTTGTATATATGGGTTTGTATGTTTTAGTGCATGTGTTGGCGCTGTGCCTTTCTAGCACGGGGTAAATATGTGCTTTTTAAAATTTTCATGTTGGTCGGCTTTAGCTAAATGTTCCCACTAGAGGCCATCTATTCAGCGGTGAGTACACTGAGCATGTTTTATTGATAGCAAAATAAGTTTATTTATGTATCATGTAGAGACAAGCCATGAGAAAAAAAAAGTGACTGCTGATGTGAGGATGTCACACAATATCTAATTTGTCTGTAGACCTCTTTTTATGTTTATTTAATTCAGTGTTTTCAGTGTTTAAGACACAGAAACAAGTTGAACTATTCTATAAAACAGTTGTGAGTAATTATCTGTAAATAGTGGCACCTGTGTAATTTTTCTTTGTTAGACAAAAATGAACCTGGAATTAATTTACAGGGTTAGCTCAGGTCACCATATCTTTTCTATAACACGAGTGTTTTATAGCTGATTAATGTCACATATCCTCAGACAGTTGTCATACAGTATAAGGTTGTATTGCTAAACTAAATATGCTTATTTTATTTTTTTCCAACTCAGTCTTTTTTCTTAACGTTAATTGTTTGATAGTTATAAATAGCTTGATAACAGCAGGAACGATATAAGAGTGCTTCCTGTCAGACATCTATATCTAATAGCTTGCCTGTGGCTGCTCTGCTGCAATTGCTCCACCATTAGAACACTTAAGGAGTGAAAGAAAGAGGGGTTGAAGAGTGAGCTATAGCCAGAGGAAATGTGAATTATACAACATCTGAAGTCACAGGTTGGAAAAGAAGCTCAGGGTTTTTGATTGGTTGAGGCAAGGATCTTCCTTGACCGACCTTGCTCTGGAGTAAAAGAAAGAATGCAAAAATAGAACCTCAGTGAAGAACACTTAACACTAAGCTCGAACACAGCAGTGGGAATTTTCTGAAGAGTTGTCACACATCACAGATGTGGTTACAGATAAACATTAGTTTGTCTGTTCTCAGCGCTTTTTGGCCTTGGATAAGTTCCCATGGCAGTTGTTCATTATTGTTGAAACCTGTTCGTTGAGGGTTGTTCGTTCTTTTTTTTTTCCTTAGTCTGAGTTCTGATTGTCAACAGATAACAGAAACGGTGAGATCTCCACCCTGTCTTTTTTAGGCACATTTATTTTGAGGCTGACCTCAAGGCTGACAATGAAAGATTGCAGAAACCTTTTGATAATTGAGATTATAGCAGGCCGCACACGTCTCGACTGTGAACGACAAGTCTAAAGCATGTAGTAAAAACATACAGTAATGTGAGGACAGGCTATTCATATTTTAATGGATCATATTATAATGAGCTTCATCAAAAAAACAATCAATCTGCCCTCAAGGTTCAGACACATTGACACTGACAGAGTCTAAGTGCACAGTCTATTCTGCTCTATTCAGATATACAGGCAAGCACACACGTGTATACACAGACGGCAGCCTTTATACAACTAGGTAGGTCACTTGCGCACACATTTGTATTTATAAGGACCACATTGCGCATTTTAGGGCTCTCATTGCTGCTTTGTGTTAAAGGGAAAGTGCTATTTGAGAACATCAGTCTAGTTGTCCAGATGCCACTCATCTCTGCAACCCACAGACCTTTCTCACCACCCACAGCACACAGCCCTGCTTGCTCATCATTGATTAGGCTTTGTGTGTTTGTTTTTGTTTGAATATGAGCTTATGCTCCTCTTCCTCCTCCTCTTGGGTTTTTATCCCTCTCCCTCCTATGCATAAATACTCTCTCCTCTGGGTGTTCTTTGAACAACTTAGCCAGGCATTAGCTGACGGAGGGGCCTGCAGTTTGTGACGGAATGCCTGAAGAGAGGACGTGTTTGATCCTGAGATATATGTCCTTGATTCACTCTCGGCATCGCCAGCCACCAGGCACCCCCACTGCTGCCGCCAAGCATTTCCAGCTATGCATCGGTATTCTCTTGCCTCCCACTGTGATAAAAGCTATTACACTGGAGAGAAGCATCCTTCTCATTGTGCTAAGCCACCCACTGAACAAAACAATCCAGGCCAGTTCCCTCAACACACAACCACTTTAGAACTTGAAATTAATAATTGCACACTGACTAACAATCCATCATATAATATATGTTTTAATTTGAATACAGCTACATGAGCTTCGCCATGAAACAGAAGGGATAAATGTATTTAAAACTGCAGTTTATTCAATATTACCATTTTAAATCACATCATGGGCACCATTTACAGTCGCTAATAGAGCTCAAGCAGAGCTGTAGGCTAATATAAAATGAAGGTCTCACAGCAAACTATGTTAAATACTCAAAGACAGCACTTTGATGGAAATACTATTGCATTGCAACCTCTTAAGATAATGTTGACAAAACAGACTGTCCAACTGTAGAAAGCAAACCTGTTTTCCCAGCATAGCTCTGTTTCAGAATAATAACAATATTGGATAATACACTTGAGTAATATTCTCATTTGTACCACAACAATGCGGCATAAGGAAAAGGGAACATAAACTAGCTTGTCCCATATTTCTTTGTGTGTGTCCAAAAACGTAGACAACAGCAGTTCTTGTATAAAACTTTCACCGTCATTTCAATTTTTCAATTTCATTGAGGACAAAAAGACCCTCCAGGCCACCTTCAAATGTCTAATTTCTAAGAAAACACAATTAGAAGCACTCTCTGTTCATCCAGACCCGCAAAAGTTTGAGATTCTGAACTGGTGTCATTTAGTAGACTGGCGACCTGTGAAGTCATAAGATATTTACTAAACATTGAGCTCAGTCAGAGTGGAGACTCTCTCATCTGTGCAGTTCAAATATTTAGTCGCCCTGATTGGCTGCGAAAGTGGGGAAAAAAAGGGGGAGGCATGGATCAGCTGGGCCAGATAGCAGTAGGCAAGGAGATTAAAAAACACAATAACACACACACACACACACACGTGCACAAGTAAACACACACTGTGAGCTCCCTCAGGTGAACAGGTGCAGTCATGGTCTGTCACAGATGCTCTACGCAATTCGTCAGCTGCCATTCCTCCTGTCCACCTTGGGTGGGTTGGGGGATATTCACCACAACACAACCTCAACACACAAATACACACACACATTATCTCAGATCATTCCCCATCCTCATAGGCTACTTTGGTAGCTGACAGAGCTGTCTAATGACTACCCAGGTGTGCATGACGATAAAATGATTCACAGCCACTGATAGGTTGTTACGTGTTTTGTAGCTTTTTACTTTTCTGCACTTTGTTTTTGAAGTTAGGGAACACTCTACAACACTCTGAGTTTGTCCTGTATTCAGGCCTGCTGCTAGCAAAAGCCCGCATGTACAGCTCTCTCTTGGTTCCTCCCCCCCCCTCCTCGAGAACCACAGTGTGTGACAGAGGGACATTAATCACAGGGCTGGGTAATAAAGCGAGGAGGGATGGGCATGTAGGGCCAGGGGGGCAGGCGTCTGGAGGGAGAAAAGGGTGTTTAGGGAAATCACACCATGCTTTATGACACACACTGATACACAAGCCACACGTTTACACTCACAGGTTTAGGTGCACATCCTTCATGCGCCATACTGAAAGGTTCCAACCCGAAAGTTTGAAAAATTAAATCGGGGAGAGGCGAAGAAGAAAAAAAAAAAAAAGAACAACAACACAGGATTCTGGCGATGGTGACCAGTTGCTTTCCATTAGTCTGTAGTGAGGGAGAGCCCTATGCGTTCTTGCCCACGAATGTGTGATTTTACGTGGCCCTCATTAATTAAGTCTTAATTTAGTAAAAGACTTTTTCTGGAAGGAAAACAGAAGAGCATTTCTTTTACTGTTTGGAAAGAGATGAGGGTAATTTTATGGCTCTGTAGAAGAAACACCTTCACTGTTGCTGTGATGCCGAAATGACTGCGGGAGGTTTTCACGATACTGATAACTCTCATGATATGAGATGGTGATAAAATGTGGCTGTGATTACAAGCTAAATGATTGCTAGCTAAATGACAGCAGAACACAATTTAGTAGTCTACTGGGTTTATCACCGTATTAAGTTGTTTTTTTTTTTTTCCTCCAGCATTTATTTCTGACCCCTTTGGGTTATTGAAGTTTTTTAATATCGACCTTCCATCTTGACATTTTACAGTGAACGCTGTGTTGTGAATCATATCAAGTGGAGTTGTGATGGTAGAGGTGGAGGAGGAGGAGCAGGAGGAGGAGGGGGGGAGGGGATATCATCCTCAATTCTTTGTTGTGTACTTTCTGTTGCATCTGCACTTGCATGGTGCTCAAGGAGTATTAGAAAAGGGTAGGTTGAAAAATGAGATACCAATAATAGTTCCCTGTTCTTGTAAATCCACCATAACTACACAGCACAGTCTCAGTGCTCTAGAAAGATCAGGGCATACAAGTAAAAGAAAGCAGAGAAGGACAACATGAAACTTTTTTAACAGAAGAAAGAAAATAACTCAATGGTTTGGTCTCCGTCTTTGGGTATAAGTCAGTAAGGCAGTCATTACACACTGTTTTAGATGGCATACCCTGCTTTTAAATGAAATTCATTTTTGAAAATTATTCATTCAAATTATTCATAAATTATTCTGCAAGAACTACCTCCGAAACAGTCCCAGTCACTTTAAAGAGATGCATGTAGGGACTGATTTTTACATTTTAGATAAGGCACCTCACTGATTCAGAAACTAATTAACAAATCCTTCATTCATCTATCCTTCACTTCCACTGGCCTATCTCACCGCAGCTGCTGTTACGAGGCACGGCAATATCTGATGTTGAAAAATAACACAGTGAAACAGGATCATTTACTTCTTCCCTGTTTTTTTGTTTTTTTTTCTTCTGGCAGTGTTGCTGAATTAAGGGTCTGTCTGAATCAGTAACGGTTTATTTGACACCATGTGTCCTTCTGCTATTGCTCAAAGACTTCTTAGAGCAGCTTTGCTTTCTTTTATATCTGTTTCATATGCTCTTAGCAGTAAAGATAACTGGCAGCTACATAGCTGTCCTATCTGCTTCATTGTTACCCAGTCTTGCTATTCTGCCCTAAAGCAAGGCAATTAACCCTGCCAGAGGTAGTAAGATAGCTCTGGCTGCTTGCTGTTAAAAAAGCATCCGCAAGTACAAAAGAGTGTGTGGAGTTAATTAAACTTTTTTGTTGCCAATAGAGGTGTAATAAATATCTGATTTCAATCAGGGATTCAGGTCAAGTGTCTACAATAGGGCTGCAAAGATACAAACATCAACCGTGCCTGCCTCCTGACAATTCAATCAGAGTTTCAGTGACACTTTCTTTGTAAAATTAAGCTGAATTTTGACTCTTCTCTTCTTCCCGATGTCCAACAGTGTTTCAGTCACGCTTTATACTGAGTCTAAAATTCCTGCTGCATATCATTGCATCGTCCCTGTGTCTTTTTCATTTGTCCCCATTTGGTTCAGGGCCAATGCGGTTACAAGATGTACCATCTATTTTCAAGGCTCGTATGCAAGATGAGATTTAAGGACACGTTTTTCTTTCACTATATCAGCATCAAAGATTTCAAACCTGATAAAAAGAGTGGACACTGAAAGATAAAGAATACTGTGTGCCTGTAAACTTAGATTCAAATCTTTAAGTTTTAACTACTTCGAATTCCAGCTACAAAATGAAAGCAATGATGTTGCAGGAAAAGAAAAAAGATAATGTTCTGATAGATCGAGGTCATCAACAGTTTGCAGGATGATGAGTGTTTCTGTGACATCAGGCACCATGTTGTAAATGTTTTACACTTTACATGTCATCCCTTGGATTGTTTGTCTACTATATCCACATATAAAATCAAATCCAAAGTGATGGAGAACTAGTAAAGCTAACATGGTAACAGTTGATATCGTACTGAGATTCTTTCTCTTAATGATTTACTGCAGTCAAAAATAATGAGTCATGTAGATTAGTGTGTTTCATCACCATATCAAATCAGTGACTAAGGGGTGAATCAAATTGTCACAAATGATTGCGTGATTCACTGTGTCTATCAGGGTAATTTATCTTGGACCAAACACATTGCTGAAAGAGGAGACTGGAGAGGGAGTGACTGAGCACGCCCCTGGTAGCCAAATCATCACAGGCAAATGTGTCCTTTGTGGAGGCTTTTGTTGCCCATCCCAGAGAGCTGGTGGTGCCATGATGAAGACAGAGAGAGAGAGGAGAGGGGTGTGTGTGTGCGTGTGTGTGGAAGGGGTGAATGTCACCCTTGCTCTCATATGTCATATTGCTAGCCATAGATATGAGGAGAACGCCTCAAGGTTGAACGTGCAGTTGAGACATGAATAATCTATCAGAGGTTTCCTCCAACTAAATAGAGGGAAATATGTCTGCATGGATTATTTATGCTTTAATATGCACACGGTGAATGGACAATCACCTCTGAGAGCATGAAGACATTGTAGGGGCTAAGTTAATTGTGTGTGTGTCTAGAATGCATGCAAGCAGGGTGTGTGACAGGCCATGGTTGTCCAGCTGTTAAGCTTGGTTACACGTAGGGTCTATATTTGTGGCTTTGTGATGGATTACAGTAATAGCATGTTCTGGTTGGAAAGTGTATTCAGGTTTGTATTATGTATGTACAAGCTTTGGACCATATCATCGATCTTTGTGCGTTGACATGTTGATATTTTCTTATTCAAATCTCAAATCACTCTTGCACAAACACTAGGCGCGCAAACACACAAACACACCAATGCTTCTCGGTGTGTGCAGATGCATTCGCTCACCCCCACGCCATTTAAATGTAGTCCATCTCAAACTGGTCTGGCCCACGCTTTCCAGCTCACCTTATTTTCCTCTTCAGATGACTGCCTCGACATGGGAAATGTCAGGCTCTCTTTGCCAGCGCTATTTGGCTTCTTCAAACATTTGTGAAGTGTTAAGCTCATCTCTACAGCTTAGGAGGGCAGTCTCTCAGGAATCAAGGCTGCTGACCCGCAACACAGCAAAGACAGCCTAGCCAAGTGCACTCAAGCACATCCACTCTGCCCGCTCATTTGCATCAACGAAAGGTTGTATTAGTCCCAAGTTTGTGGTCTTTTAAAGCAGCACTCTCGCTATGCTGTAAAGGTCCATGCATCACATAATGGAATTGATGGGGTGGCTTTACAGCTCCTAACAGTAATGTTGTCTTCTCACATTTAGTTGAGAATGAGAGCGGAAATGCTGCACAGCTCTGAGTAGCCTCATTCTTACTCCCTCGCTGTGTGTTCAAACGCTGTGTTCAAACAGCCCTCAGAATCTCACCTACAGTACTGACTGTGTTTCCAGACTTTAAGCCAACAACAGGCTTCTTAAAGGAATAAATGTAATATATGAAGACAAGGATTAATTATGAGGAATCAAGGTTTGAACCATTAACATTCAGAAGGGGAGGTGAAAGGTGACAAGCTGCTCCCTCTTAATTATATATGACTGTGTTTTCTGCCATGTGTGACACTGGCCTGTACCAACAGTGCAAAAATTAAACTCCTATGAATATACTTACTTGTGTAATTCCTCTTAACAAAGAAAGATGCCTCTGCTCTTTATTTTAGCAAACAGGCAAATGTTGCATTGCTGTAAGAAATTAAAAGTGTTTGACTGCAGTGTTTGGCTCTGCAAACAGGCAGAGATGCATCACATATCTCTAAACCAATATGCAAATAGGCCTGAGCTGCTGCATTCGTCTAGAAGGCTGCAAGCAACCTTTTGGTTTTTACTGGAGAGCAGTGTTAAAGGCTGCTGTGTTGATGCATTTTGTACCTTGTCAAGTTTACACTTCTTTAACTAATGGAATGATTGATGGAGGTCTGTCAAGGCAGCATAGTGGCATGTTGACTTAAGGTATATTAGACTGTCTGATGTGTGGATGAGAATGAGAAACAAGAAGCTACATGTACCAATTTCATTCGTATCTTCTTAGTTTCATCCTACCCAACCAATGGAAAAATCCCATTTATGGGACAACAGATGCTCTTTTTTTTTTTTTTTTCTATATTTTTCACTTTCACGCCCAAGAGGGGGGAAAAATGCGCTCTTCTTTTTATTTTATTAATATATTTTTTTTAACCACGTTCTGGATCTGTTTGACACAGGCATGAACACTCCCATAATCAGCCAGAGTGTGCATCCTTCTGAATAGAGATGAAAGAGGGGACCACACACTCACACTTATACACACATGCGCGCACACACAACAACAAGGAGCACACAAATAAACAGGCACAAACACATGGGGAAGAAGCACAAGCCATTTGGCACAGTCTCTCTGTCTAGGGAGGGCTTCAAAGCCCACTGACATGAATTTATGATAACGGCACTATGCCTTTGCCAAACCTCAACTGTTGTTGTTTTTCTCTCGTCCCCCCCCACCCAACCTCCCCCACCTCCCTTCCTCCATCCCCTCTGTATGCTCTGCCATCCCCTTGATCAGAGCTTTGGAAAATGTTAGCAGGTGTCCCCCAGTCTCGTGGAAAGGTGTATGTGTGCATGCATGTATAGTGTTTGGGACATCCTTAGCTGGCTCTTTTTTTTACATAATTTATTATGGCTTTGTTCTGCTTCCCTAACTTTTGGCTCCAACCCTTTTACAGATTCTTAATAGTGGTATGATTCTCTTACCCTATTCCTGTGTGGTTTTAATCTTATGATTCTATGCACACTACTGACATTAATATCCCTTTCTTCTCTATCCATCCCCTCCCTTTTTTTTCTCTGCAGATGAGGATTGTGTGAATTGCACAGAGGAGTGCCGAGTACTGGGTCATTCTGACCGCTGCTGGATGCCCCAGTTCCCCGCAGGAGGAAACCAGGCAGAGGGCGTCGACTACCGCAACAATATGTTTGTGCCAGCAGGGATGGAGACTGTGCCCGAGACAGAGACCTACGAGTCTGTCAACCCCAATGGCAAGAAGACATTCTGTACTTTTGGAAAAGAGAGGCGTGACCACACCATCCTGGTCGCCAATGTCAAGCCCTACTTGAAGGCGAAACGTGCCCTCAGTCCACTGCTCCAAGAGGTACCCTCAGCCTCTAGCAGTCCTACGAAGGGTTGCTCCACCATGTCTCCCTGCTCCTCAGTCAAAAGCCCAGCTGATGGGGCTGAAGGCAAACCTCCTCCTGCCACCTGCTCTGGCCACTACGGGCCTCCTGATGGTCAGTACCTGTCACCAACCAAACAAACCAGAGACCAGGGGGTCTACCCACCCTTGCCTCCCTCAGACCCAGTGGCCAAGGTGCTTGCAGAGGCCCGCTCCAGGATCAGCCAAGAGGCAACAGGTGAAATGGAGTGTGTCCTGGAGCAGATGGAGCCTGATGCGAACCGTGACAGGATGGACGCTGACCAGGTGGTGAGAGACATCGACAAATTATTGCAGGACTGCAGAGGAAGTGAGGCCACTGGCACACTCAGGAAGTGACACAAAGGACTCCAACTAAAAGAAGTAGGGAGGTAGAGAGAGGAATATAATGCTATTCCAGAAACTCTCATGCCAAAACTGTCACTGTCACCAAAACAAATCAAAAAGGTTAAATTGCTCTTATGATAGGAGCTCTTTTCACTGTATTTGTTGTTTAAAAGTACCAACACTGGACGGACGATGGGAACATTTATTACTTGGCACCAGTTTTGGTGCTCCCTACCAACAAAAAAGGAACTGGGTAACAAACATCTGAATTCTGCTGAATTTATAAACTCTTTTTGTTTTGGATTCTTAAGCAAATTGCAGAGGCTTATGCCTCTGGCACCTCGCAAGCTATTATCTAAGTGCCCACCAGCTCATAAGTGTGTTGTTCATGGTCTCTTGTGAAATCCTACATATCTAAGTATGTGTAGGTGGATTTCTGTTATGTGTGATGGCCATAGAAACTGAATGAAAAAGGACTATTTATGGTCAGACACGACAATCGATGCGGAAGCAGAGAAACAAATTCTAATCTATTTGGGACTGCGAAAACACGAATACGATCAAAATACACAAAACAACCTTATCTTTTTCTGACTTTAATATAGGTGTTTAACGTGTGATGGATCCTGTATCTGAACATGAAGAGATTGGTTAATCAGGGGTGTGTTCGCAGGCGTTGGTTATGGACTTCAATGCTACGCTGAAGGAGAATTATTAACAGTGTAACCATGTTTCACCTGTCATTTGTAGCCACATGTGTAAGTTGTGTCTGTCTCACGCCTCTATTTAAACATTCATGTTGCTGGCCATTGTAGTTGCACGCACCAATTTCACACATGTGCACTACACTTTGCGCATACACATGCTGATACACTGACATGCACTGATGCCCCTACAAACGCACACACACACACACACACACACACACACACACATACACACTAATGCTTACACACAACTGGCCATCTGTGTAATTGTCTTATACATGAACATCATCAGCTTTCAGTCCCTTGTGTACAGTGAATTATCATGTGTGTGACTATGCCTTAAGGCAATCACAAGTTGTATAAAAAGGGACATTTTTCCTCAACTGTGAAAAGATGATATCTATATGATTATATAGATGATTATATGTATGAATCCATGTATAGTGTCCAAATATTAACAAAATATTTATACATTTTTTAAGAAAAAAAAAGAAATGAGGAATCTCAGTAAAAAAAAGTGTCCTCGGATTAAGGTCAAGAGCGGGGTGTTAACTCAAAGAACTGCAAAGGACACTGCCATTGTTTCGAAGACAAATATCCAAAAATATAAACAAACAAGAAAATGTCCCTTCACATTATCACTATACATAATATCATTATATGTGTAAATGTATCCGATTTAGATGTGTTTACATCAAAAAATTGACATATTTTTATTGATTTTACTGCAATTTCTGTGCATTTGAGCCAAATTGTTATGTGTACAAAAGCTATATTGTGTATTTTATTAAATTAATATATAGTTGTGTTGCAATATACATGGGCTTATATTGTATTTGGCAAAAGTTGCCTTAGTAGCTGTCGAACTCTGTGAGTTTGCTTTAGTTTGGGTTTTTGTTGGTGTTTTTTTTCCTCTCTATTCTGCATCTTTGCAGGCTGGCTTCAGTGCTTTTGAGATGTCGCCTCTTTTTACAGTGAGATCCAGCTGGATCAAATACAATAACTGTTGAAAGCTTAATGAGCCAGCTGATCTAGAATACAATTCAAACCAACAACAAAAAGCAACAACCACAAGATAACAGTTTGAATATTTTTACTGAGCAGATTTTTACAGGGCAGCTATTTTCTTTAACAATAACTAGTATGCGTATCTTGTGTTCATTATGTTTTTACTTTCTTTCCAAAAAAGAAACCTGCCATATGGAAAGTGGAGTTGTTTCCTTGGTGATCATAAAACTGCCTTACTGTCTCTGCGGAGAGCTTGTTGTATCTGTGGAGCTTGTGACTGCTTATAAAGCCCTGGTCCACCAGAATGTGCATTTTCTATAAAGGACCAAAAGAGGTTCTTTTTCAGCAGTCTATGTTGTTTATGTATGTACTCCTCTATACATGTTAGAATTCTCATACTTTGCAGAGAAACTTGACATCTGAAATTCTATCTGAAGTTACTTTGGATTTGATGTCTTAGCTGTTTAGGTACACGGTTTATACAACCAAGTGTCTTCACATTCAGGCTTTCTTAAAAAATAATGATACAGACATTTATTTTTGAAAATTTTGGCACATTTCGGCCACTCTCTGAACTAAGAATGGGAGGTGCTTTTTCTAATATTCTCTGACAGTAAAATAAGCAGAACAGTAGGCTATTAGACTAGATGTGTTCTGGGAAATATGTCCACAATCACCAAATCTATGTAAGATGTATCCATGAGAGGGAACAGTTGCTTACTTATGGCTCCTGGTGTGCGTACTGTAAACTGAATCTGAGCTGAGTTGGAATTTTGACAGCAGATATCACACATGTCATATCTATTTCGGTATTTCTGTTCTTGCTTCTTTTTCTTAATCAAGGTACATGTTTAGACATCCTCCTGTCATTCTGCCATTCCGCTGTTATCTTTTGCCTGCTTGCCATCTTTTTTTTTTTATTATTTCACTATCCATTTGCTTACTTTTCTCCTCTTCAGCTGTTTGCTTTCTTGCCTCCGAGGAGCAAAGTAGCTGTTAGCTTTTCTCCTCTCTTTCGTCTGTAAAGTATTTTGTTTCGGTTTACCCTTGCTCTTTTCCTGGGAGATGGCAGAGGCTGTTTTTAGAGAGCGCTCGAAAGAAAAAGGAAGGAAAATATTTAAAAATGAGAATTTTTTTTTCTTTGTTGTTATCTCTCTCAAATATCTGGCTAAATCAAGCAAGCCTGACATTCACATCATACAAACGGCACAAACAGTTAAAAGTTGTTCAAAGTGCACGGTGCATCTGTGAGACTTACAGAAATGCTGCATTGCACACACACACACACATTCACACAAACACCTGGGGATTTCAGCAAC
Source organism: Argyrosomus regius (assembly GCA_946959425.1). NCBI lineage: Eukaryota > Metazoa > Chordata > Actinopteri > Sciaenidae > Argyrosomus > Argyrosomus regius. The sequence continues at coordinate 23,227,366 of OX336882.1, forward strand.
ACACTGCCTTTCATTTAAATGCATAGCCCCCCTTATAGGTAAAGTGAAGGCTGAAAGAGAGGGCAAAACACTACCCAGACAAATGTGACACTTCCACACTTGTCTTCATGGCTTATTTTCTTTTTATCTCATTGTGCTCAGTCTTCATGCTGGATCAAGCATCCTTGAATGTGTGTGTGTGTGTGTGTGTGTCTGTGTGTGTGCATGTGCTTGATTCACTTTCATGCTCTCATTGTTTGCCAAAACAATTTCCTTCCTTCTTATTTAATTTATGTTACCTGTGTACTATAGATTTTGTTCCAACTCACGTTAAACCTTTGCTGTGGTCTCCTTATTTTGGGCATTAATTAAAACAAAGTGCAGAGGTCACCCCAGGATTCTGTCTTTTCTCAGTTTGGCTGCCACAAACAGTCAGTGTCACAGTTCAGACACATTTAAAGTGCTGTCCCCTCTAATGGTGTTCTCCTGGCCTGGCTACTGTCTGTACACTCACATACTGTGGGCAGGAAATGAGCTGGGTCCAGTGGATGGAAGGTACTCTTTAAAGCCATGCCCCCTCTCTCAGGCTATTTGCTGTCTAATAGAGCAGAGGCTGCTGCTGAGGTCAACACATAGTTGGAGATTGAGCATAATGTAAGGCCTCTCATTATTGTCTAATTACACACTGTTGGCATCATACACTGTTGGCAGTGCATTACTCAAATCTAGAGTGGGTTATTTTTGCCCACTTGAGACTGTTGGTTTTACCAAGTGATTAGGACCGGGCCTTGTTGAATGTGGCTAACCGCCTGTGGTCTCTGACTCACACTGATGCAGGTGCACACAGACTCAAGACAGCCACTGCTTCACACACATAGAGACAACATGCCATTTTGGTTAGTTAAAACAAGCACCCAATGTTTGTCAGTGTCGTCCCCTCACCCCCAAGCCCACACTGATAGCATAGGGCTCCACGCTACAATGGGCAACTGGTGAAAAGACCAGAGACATTCATTTGTATGGATTATTTCAACTGCTATTGTCTAAAGGCTGTGTTCATTGTGATCTATCTGAAAAAAAAAAAGATGAAAAGATCAAATAAAAAAGCAATTACTAATAATGTTTGCTCTTGTCCTTGTGTGAGTTGGTTGAGGAATGGATAGTCATGGCTTTGATTTAATTTCTCTTCTCCCGAGAGATAACCTCACACGCCGGATATTTTTGTTCCTTCAAGCGTCTACGTGGCCAATTTTGCCTTGTCAAATAGGATTGCACTGTTTACTGTCACAGTGCCAGCTTATTTTGGAAAAAGATAAAAATTATTTTTCTTTGGTTTTAAATGCACATATGCATGCGCCTCATACTAGCGTACACAAACATACCCACTGACTTAGATTTTTGCTTTGGGCAAATTATTCTTTATTCATTACATTAGTTCACATTTTCACCACACAAAAGATTACTGCTCACGCTCTCTCTCTCTCGCTCTTTTAATTGCTTAGAGGCAAATAAATTGGTGCTTGAAATTATGTGTACTAATGCTTCTCAGATAAGATGTTGCACTCCACCCTTCAGCTAGATTCACATTCACAGGCCAATTTCTAGTCTTTTCAACACTGGCCTGTGGTTAGAGAAATATACACTATACTTCCCATTTGCTCAGTCAAATCTGGTTTGCTTAATTCCTAATGAATGGCTGTTAGGTGTTAGATGCTCAGAGTGGAACATACACTGGCAGTGGCAGATGTGACCTCCCTCTTGGTGTTTAGTTCCTCAAGAAGAATAGTAAACAAACTTTTTAGAGCTGACTGCTGCTTAAAGTATTAGTGCTTTGGAATGGGTTTTTAATGTCCTTTTTCAGTGTTTCTCAATAAAAAATGACAGACCATGCAAGCTAATGATACACCATTACATTTATCTCATGAAACTATTTCATCATCACTGTTTAATTGCAGAAGTACATATGGTTATGTGCTTTTGTGACTTCATGCATAAATCGGCGTATTGCTGTCTAAGGATTAAAGTTAGTAATTTCCCAGACTGCAGTCCTTGTAAATGCTCTTTAAGGATTATCACATCCTAATTGCATAAAAATATAAACACAACCTCCTCAGTGGTGCTTGGTGCTGAAGAGATTAAATATTAGGAAACTTTAAAAAAAATTCAAATATAAAACTGAAATAATTCAAATTCATAACTGAAGTGTTGTTGAGGTTGTCTCAATCTCATCCATCCAAGTACACTTGCTTTTTTAAAAATAACTGGGGTGGTGATATTAGTACGTGTCTGTAAATTCAGAGCCAAAAAGAACTCATTCAAATACATTAAGATAAATTATTTGCAGAATTATTTATCATTTCAAGAGGACTTGATCAAATTAATTTTCATTTTGACCACAGAGGGAATGTTTTACCTCATACTGGATTTGGAAACCATTGGTATGCACCAAGGCTTTTTTTCTGTTTGTATCTAACTAGTCGCCTCAAGGCAGATATTAATTAAAAAGATAGCAGAGGTACGCTCTTAAAAAAAGAATTTCTAGGACTCCAGCGATTGCATTCAGCTCTGTCTCATTTGGCCCAGTGGTAAGAGTTTTCTTTACACATACAACATACATTCAAAACATAACAGCCTGTCCTCTTGCCTTCCAATCACCTTCAGTCATATTTCCTCAGAACTTTGCAGATCATGCAACTTGTCATGCCAACTGTGACAAAGGTAAAGAGCAGCAACAAGTTCATAATGTGACAAATCCTGAACTCATACACAACCTAATCATCAAGTATTTATTTATTTATTTGACAACATGCATAAATTAGCAGCATAAAGCATGCAACAGAAACACGTCATAATTATCATGGCACATCATGTGTTGGTTTGATATATAGAGCATGAAAATGTGTACACAGTTTTGGTGGATATTATTTCAGAGCAACACCAGATAGCAAAATTATATTTCTGCATTTTAATCAAGGTCCTTGATCCAAATAACTGCGCTAATGTGATTTAATCAAGTACTGTTCTGTATTGAGCTGGCTAAAAGGGCAAATGGAGAGAAGATCTTTTCAACATGAAGAAGAGAAGGTATTCATCATATTCAAGTTAAAGGACAAGGGTTCTCCTTTCATTTGTGGTCGTGTTCGCAAAGGTAGGCAAATTGAAAAACGTGTGTGTCTAAGACTGTGTGAAAGGGAGAGTGTGTGGTTGCGTAAAAGGAGAAGTTGGAAATATGAATGTACGTCTCACAACAGGAACAGTCATGCGTGTCGACTTTGATTTGATGCCACTGTCAAAAAGAAAAACAGGAACACAGTAGGTATCTATGGCCACAGTGTCTGAGTGGGTGTTTAAGAGAATCACTTCTCATCAAACAGAAGAAGAAATGATGGCACACGCAATCATGGCAAACAGCGTCACATGCCTAACAATGCATGGCACTATGAATGTGCCATGGTGATAAGAGCTTTTGTGACACAATGTAAATGTGCATTCAGGCTCTATTCAAATTCTTCCTTCTTTGAAAGAGAGCCATCCTTCAGCCTGTATTAGCTGCTCATATGAACTCAAAAGCATGCAAACCTATAAAAAATAACAACTTTAAGATACATGAATAGATACATGAATAGATGCTTGAAGACACAAACCCGACAATTAATATTTGTTTTTTACCTTCAGCTATTCAAGAAAACGTGTTACAGCACCCAACACCTCAGACTGTCGGTTTTCTTTCACATTCAAGACCTCCTTCCCAGTCACCTTGGAGAGAAGCAGTGTGTTAAGTGTTCAAGTGTTTCTCACCGGAAGCAGAATAGTAAACAGCGAAATAATGACTCCAGACAGCTTCTGTGAAGAGGCCAGCTCGCATCAGTTAGGGAAAATGCTAGATGAAAAGGTCAATAAGCAACACGGGAAACTTAATATGAAGTAGACATATGAATTCCATCACATGGATTAGTGCCCCTGGCAAAGTACAGGACTGACTGACACTGCTGAATCAATTCAGAAATATCCAATGTCTGGTGTGTAAGACAGTCAAGCGCTAAAAGGACCTTTCACTAAATGCCACCAGGACTTTTAAGCCAATTCTATTCACCTATTTAGATTCCTGTTACTGGTACATTTTAATTGGTATTGGTAATTTCTAGACAAACTGGATACATTCTCTATTTGTTCTCCTGCCATTGTAGTGCTTCATCTTTAGATGTTCCAAGGTAGAAGAGAACTTTTTATTTCATTTGCACAGGCATTAGCTGGCTCATCAACAAATGCAACAGTTCCTTAATTATGAATGCTTGGACATTTCATGTTCTGAAATCTGTGCACATAAACAAGCAAATGGAATGAAAAGGTACAGCAAAAGATCTGCAGTATATTGTTGCTCATAATTTGTAAATCTGTGGCCATAATGAGATTTTCCGTTTGTTTCCCAAGGATAATATACTTTGATCAGTTGTTTTTAATAGTCAATACTCAAGTGATTTTATTGTTAGACTTTGATAACTTGCCGCAGAGGCCATCACAGAGAGGATGTATTGGATGAGATGAAAGAGAAGATAGATACCTAAATGGCTGTGCAATAATAACAGGATGTGATTTGGACAGAATCTCAGGAGGGAACAGGAAGGTCAATATTACAGTAACAGAATATGACCTTGGGGATAAACGTCTTACTATTGAAGCTGTCCTCCCTTGGCAGAGCTGCACCATTGATCCTTTGCTCTAATATCAATTAGCTATGCCGTCATTAAGTGAGCTTCACCACAATGTCATTTTGAAAATGTTCTTTGGGATATATCCTGAGCTGCCCATTCTGTCTACTCTATATTTAAACATTCTTCTAAAAGGCTTCTGGAAGTGATCCTTGTGAAAATCATGTTCAGGTTCGAGCTAAAAAAAGTTACAAAGTTACATGACATAAACTGCTCCAGGAGAAGAGTCACAATCAAGTCTGAGGTCAGTGCAGCACAATAAGAACATTATATATTCTATAATGAATATATACAGTGTTACATTTCACTCATAAGAATGCATGCAGGAATGTGAACACATGTACACCTCCACACTTGTCAATTACTCTTGCTGCATGATGAATCACTTAAAAAATAAATTAGAAATTTAATTAGAATTACTTCAATAGCTTGTGCTCTTTATCTGCCATTTTGCATTTCTTTGTTAAAATAAGAACATAAATGACATTTCTGAGATTTATGAGATTCAGTGCCAGGAGTTTGAGTCTGTTTGATAGGTTCTCTTTTTTGATGGAAACAAGTGGTTGAGTAGAGGGGGTTGCAATCTGCAAGTACACATTGGCTGCCACTAAGTCATAAAGACTCATCCTTCAAGTCTTAGTTATGTTCTTCTATAATTCTTATGCTAAAAAAACAACAATTTAAATACCCTAAAATAGTTAGGAAATGCAATGTTGTAAAGCTGAAAACAAGGTTTAAACACGTGTTTAAAGGAAAAGTTTAAGACAGTGAAGTCATGACAGCTCACTGAGAGTCTACTTGTATAGGAATGTTTCTGCCAGGAAAACACTTAACTTTGGTGGCTGAAGACTTTGCCCTTGAGAGTCAATTGACCAGCATGTACATCTGTGAGACATTTGTCTGTTGGCATGTTTTCAAAGACTTATAGTCTCAGTTGAATCAAACTTTTGTATGGTACGGTATGTACAAGGAAGGCAACTTTTAGTTGGATCAAAGTCTTGTGACTCTGCCTTCCTCCCTTTGTTTTCAAAGTTTATGTATATCCAGTATGAGCACAGTGGGTGTCATGCAGGGACGACGGCCCCCTTCTGAACTCAGAGACATGGCTGACAAAGGCGATTAAGACCTCTGACAGCATGCCTGCATGTGATTAGACCATGCTTGGAGCTTTGAACCCCCAACTATTCCCCAACTTATACACTAAAACACTAACAAAAAAGGAATACGAAGTCCACATCAATGAGTGGAGTGAGGAATGGAACAATCAAATGGAAATCAGCAAGGGAAAAACAAACAAAGAGTTGCTAAATAAGCTGGGCAACAGGCAGAGGCCTTTTCCTCGGCTAATGGCTAGTGCAAATAGAATGGGCCTTCAGGGATTTAAAGGGCTGCAGCTGACAGTTAAAGCAGTCTAAAGCTGATCTACAACAAAGTGAGAATGTGATGCATCCGCACAGCACCAACCTAGACAGGATGAGAGGGTGTAAATAACAGTCAGTCCCCAGAGACGTGTGCCACATTACACAAAGACTCCCTGGTTTGGGTGTTTGATTTGTTTGAATGCTATCTGACATTTACTTAACAGCTGCTGGGAAATTATCTTTAAGGATTCTCACTTTGGCTTAACAATGGTGCTAGCTTCTCTCTGTCTCTCATCATTTGAGGTGCCACTGCACAGGTCTGTACTATATTACATTAGTATGTACTGCATGTTATGTTTTGCTTGTGTATGGAGCAGTGATGCAGCTTTATATAAAAAGCTAACTTAACACTGAAGCAGTGCTACAAGATGAGTATTTGAAATCACCGTGAAATCATGCTAGCCTTAGGTGATCCTGGGGAAAAAAAGTGTTCCACTTCCATTTATGTCGCCTTCTGTTCTTATCTGGTCCAACATCCTTGCCATCACATCTCCGTTACCTTAATGGAAAACATAACAGATGCCCTTCTAAGGTTTCCCCCCTTAGATATACTGCTCTTTTTCTGCCTCTCTCTTCCTCTGGACCACCCAGACTATCACAGCGAGTGACAGGAGTGTGTGAGTCAGTGTGTAACCGTGCGCATGTTGTGCATTTGGGCTTGTGTTACAGCTCAGATCACAGCCCAGTGCACATCTGAACACCCTGTTTTCAAGTGTCAGTTGAGTGGCAGAGGGACAGTGACAGTGCTGCCTCAGATCCGCTGCCCCTGACACAATGTGCCTGACACCAGTTTACATTAAGATGTCACATCAAAGGATATAAACACAGACAAATCAGTCAGGTTGAATGACGTATTCTGTTTCTGGAAATCATGTGTAGAGCTTCTCTGATTGATTTATCAATTTATTGATCTACTGACTGCTCAACAGATTAAGCTATTGGTAAAATAATTGATTCACTTTGTTACACACCCAAGCTGCCAAGCCCACATGGGCTAATGTGACATCCATATTTTATGTCACTATCTGCACATAACAAACAATGACAATATAAAGAATGGACAGAGCATGAGTGACGTCACCCATAGGTTTTCGAAGCATCTTTTCGAAGCCATTTTGGCTGTACTGCTTCTTTCGCCTCCTGGCTAATCTACATGTTGGCAAAGACGCAGACCTGATGCCTGGTGCTCTAATAAGCCATCTGTAACGGCATCTACCTGACAATCAAAGTGACCACACTGGGTGATTATAAAAAAAAAAAAAATCTGACTCAATACAGTTGAACGGGGAAATTAGCTATAGAGACCAAAACTGTATTTTGAACCAGGCTGTAAACATGTTTATTTCTGCTGTGAAGTTGGGCATTTTAATATAGGGGCTTATGGAAACTGACTCACTTCTGCAGCCTTCCTCAAGCGGCTGCTCGAGGATTGCAGTTTTTTGCACTTGGCTTCTTTTCCCAGCACTGGAGGCTGCTGCTTAATAACAAACATATTACCAAATATGTTAAAAAAAAAAGTTCATTTAAAATACAAACAACAAAACACTAGCACTGAACATTGAGTGGTTAAAATAAGCAGTTTTTTCCCAAAGTTGTTATTGTTACTTGCCGCAATCATCTATTCTATAGGGAGAAAGTCTGGGTGGATGGTTTGGGTCAACTTTGACTCCAGTGTCTATTGTTGGCATACCCTTTCCTATACTGACAGTGATTGTTTCTCGACTTGTAGCCCTGGCCAATATTATTCAAACTACTCTTCTTTTTCATATTTGTTCTTCTCTGGCTAAATATGTCTTGCCCAGAGTAAACATGTTTTGGTTAGTTATAGCATGTTCACTCCAGTAAGCTGTATTCTGCCTCTGTAAAGAGTTTGTTTGCAGTTTACCTGGCGAACATGAGTCGTAAATAAAGCGCAACCTATATGATTATTTTTATGATATGTAATTGGTTGTTTATGAGTCATGTCACTTTTCCGGTATTGTGATTGGCTGAGGGGCGGGAGGAGTGTGTGGACGAACAAGAGCGAAGTGAGCGAGATCTTTGAGCTCGAGCTTGGCAGAAAACGAAAAATATGAGAAATGTTTGTGAAGTTTTGATGGTGAAAATTTAATTTGTGCGTTTTTAATGCTGTAGAAAATAGAGTGAGAAGACTGCAGACCAGTGAAGAACCGGGTTAGGCCCTGCGAGTAGGTCGGTAATGTTAAAAAAAATCTGATGCAGTAGCTAATTGCGTAGTTAGCCTGTCTAGCTACACTTGCTTCTGCAAGAGACTACCCTGCCACAGGCTTTGCTGTATCCAGAAAGCGCTCCAGGTGGCCAGCAGGAAGCCTGGTAGATCCTGACAACAAGGGAAAGAGATCATTTTTGCCCTGCCACATCTTAGAGGTGCCACATTGTGACTGAACCACTGATATTGTGAGTACTCCGCTTTAATTTCTTTGCTTGGCTAGAACAAAACTCAGCATTGACTAGGCCTGCAACCCGGGTTTGCTCTATTTGATTTCTTATTCTGGTTCCCACCTGCTTATTGTCTGTTAAATACAGTCATTTTAATTTCTTTTGGTTTTGTGTGGATTCAAATTAGTTTTGTCTTTTGTAGTAGATGGCTATTTTATTGGTTTGTGCCAATCTTTTATGTATATATAATTTTCTGTCTTTATGTCATACATTTGGCCTTTATTTGTATGATTGTAGTTATTTTACACACCTGTGATAAGGGTTTAAGGCATTGCATTTATAAACCTAAGGTGCTACCTATAGGAAAAGGTATAGAAGTGCTACATACAGAAGTGATTTGTTCCTCAAGCCCATATCCACAACTTAATTAAGTAGTTTTACATCTTAATCATAGAGATGGCGGATCAGAAAACAATCAATTTGAGTCATTTTTGCATATTTGTTGAGCTATAAGTACATGGTACTCTAATATCATGATACAGCTTCTTAAAAAGAAACACATTATGCTAAAGTATATAACAGGATGAGGCCTGTGGAACAAGAGCTCTGCTAAAAAGGGTATAGGTTGTCTCTCACAGCCTATGGAAAATGGATGACCAATGATGGGTGGATAGATATACAATGTGACCCACTACTGAATGCTCATAAACAAATTTAATGGTGCAACAAACCACTAATCAAATGTCATAAAAAATGCATAATGCCTATTTTGTACTGATTGGGGGTGTCCATTTCTTCACCTCTAAAGTCATTTTTACATTAAAAAACTCTTTGGAGGGCCAGATGGTTCAGCCCTGACGTACATGAACCGTTAAATTTCAAAAGGTTGAGATGGTGCCACGGGTGGCAAAGCTGCATCTGGCATGCTACTGAGAGGCCTGTGTGGTATCTAGACCACATCCATTCCTGATGGCATCATCCAGAATCACTGGGGCACAAACTGATGCCCACTGATGACTGTCAGGGTCATATGAAGAACTGCCCAGTGCCTACAAAATGTCAAATAAGGGAGATAGTCTTTATTTAATTCTAAATACAATTTATTTAATAAACATAATTAAGGCTTAACCCTATTTGGGTAAACAAAATCTGTGCTTATGTCGTATGCACATGTTTGTACAGCTCTTTAGAGTCGCTGTCATGAAATCTACTTTTTTATGTGTGTGGGTAACCCTCTAGCATAATTTTTGGACATGTCTGTCTAGTCTAATGTTCTGATGTGCGGTCAAGGTCCTGTGACATAATGTAAAGAGAAAGAAAGTCTGTTTATGTTGGAGGGATGAGTCAAACAGATTTTCACCCAGGAGGCCGCTGTTCATGTCCTAATTTCTAAGTTAACTTGCGTGATGTACTTACGCTACATCCGGGACATAAGGTGACTTCTTTTTCTAAACAAAACCAATTAGTTGTTGTGCCTAAACCTAACCAAAGTGCAACCATTTCAGAACATTAAGCACTTAAGTTTTAATTCTAACTGGATGGTGCATATTAATTGTTGCTAACTAACTGGTATCTACAGCATCGTATTTTGAAACGTATTAGCTGCAAATTTAGGAGTGAGACCATGTTTTTACTGACAGTAAAAAGAATGGACAGCCTAAGTGTGACTTTGCCCATAGGTTTCTGAAAAGCGTTTTGAAGCTCCGAATATGTGGCTCTGTTCTCTTTCATATTGGCAGTCTAAACATCGGTAAGGATGTGGATCATTGGCCGACGTAAAGTGACACAGTGGTGCTCAAACAAGCCATCTGTAACGGCGCCTACCTGTCAAAGAAGCCATGCTGTTAATTCTGTATAACTTTAAGCCTTGAAAAATCCCCCCTCAGTACAGTTGTTATAGAGACCAGGCTGTTTATTTATTTTAATATGGGGGCTTATGACTTGTTCTGTAGCCAGCCTCAAGCTCAAGGATCTGCAGTTTTTGGCACTTCGGCATTCGCTTCATTTCACAGCCACTGAGTTTGGCGCTTGGTCTTTTCAAGACATCATCTCACAATTGTGATATGTGAGCCCTTGATTGTGTTTTTATGTGGAGTAGTTTAGACCACATTACTCAAATATCAACTGATTGTTATAAGATGACATGCAGGTCAAATGTGCACATAATACTATTACTCTTGAACTACGAAAAAACAAGTGGTAGGATGAGCAATAATCAACTTGACATATTTGGCCTCTCCAGTATTCAACTTGTGTTGAACTTGTGTTCAAACGTGTTGACCTAAATTCAGTGTGTTGGATCAAGAGGCCTGTGACGTCATTACTCCTTCTGTTATAGCCCAGTGAATCACAATCACATCCCCCAGAACAGATTCTCTTTCTAGGCTAGAAATACCGTAATCACTAAATACAGTGTACCCAATTTTTTTGACTGAACAAAGGACTTTGATACTATTGTTGGCAAAACATTAGCATTATCCTTAAAAATATGACAAAGCACTGGAAAAATGACATTTTAAAGAAATGTCAGACATGCCTGCTACCAGAATAATCTAATGCCTGCAAAGGCATGCGGCTGTTTAATTTTCAAAATGTGAATTCTCCATTTTTCTGAGCACACTGACTCATTGTATTGGGGTGGCAGCATGAATCCCACTGGCAGAGATATCAAAACCTTGGCAAATACAACCAAAACTATCTGCATGGCTAGGTACCACTTGGGAAAGGTGGGGAATAATGTTTATTTGTGATTTGGGTGAACTGACATGAGTTACAGCTTTCACTGCGCACCTGTATTCCAATGAATCAATTGTTTGGCACATTACAGAGTACAAGGTGCTGCCAATGTTTGAGGAATACAAGACGTTCCCTTGGAGAGCAGACAGCACTCAGCAGATGATGCTTGTTGTCACACGTAGGTTATGTAGGTCAGGATATGTAGACTGGCGAGTACAAAGGAGAGCACTCAGCACCATCCCTCTAAAAATTGTTCATAAATACTGCAGGGTGACGCTTTGTCTTTCTGCTGCACTGAACCTACCCTCGCTTACAAGACAGCTGTGCCCTGGCAGTGTGCTTCCCAGCATACACCCTGACAGGCCCCATATATCCTGATGTATTGTTGTTAATGTTTAAATGCCTTTACTGCCATGCCAATAGAAAACACGGTAATGTACTTCCTCACAAGCAAGTGATGGAGAAATGAAAAAAACCCAAAAAAAACAGGGTGTATTTAGAGTGTGAAGCTTATTTTGAGATGTAAGTTGGAATATGATTGACCAGACTGCACACACCTACAAACCAGACGTCTTTACTTGTGGAATTGCAGCATTTACCGACATTATTTATCTAGTTTGCACAGCTGACAGCCTAAAGCTTTGCATATACAGTACGGCTCTACTGTGGAAATGATGATGTTGTGCTAAGCTCTTTAAGGTCACAGTACAGCAGAGCAGGTGAATCACTCACCAGACACACCTGATTAAAAACTTAAATCTCTCTGCCGGAGATGTTGTTTCGTTAGAAAAGCTGTAATTTGGAGAAAGGAAACTCTGCTTTTGACAGGTGAACGTTGGGGAGGTTTGCATTTCAGCACGAAGCCTGACACTTGTTTACACAGTAAGTTCAAAGCTGTCCAGCTTACAAGCTGATATAGCTGCTTATTTGGATGAAAAGTAAGACCCTGTAAAAACCTTTATTTGCATAAAACCTTTGATTTAACACAGATGAATGCACAGGAGAAAGCAACAGCCACTTTGTTGAGATTAAAAGAGTTTATTTGTCACATTAGTCAGAATTACCTGTGTTGATGTCAGCTGTGTGGAAGAGGAGCAGAGAGGGAGGCATGTGGAGAGGAAAGGTGAAAGAAGCACAGTGAGGGAGAAAGACTGTAGGGTAGAGGTAGAAAGAAAAAAAGGAGAGAAAGAAAGACATGCATTCATTCGGCACCTTGTTGCCTCATAAGTTGCTCCCTCACCTCCTCCTACTGATAATAACTAGCTTTGCACACTGAGCCACAGGGGAGAGGAAAAGCTCCCTTTGCTCCTGCTTCCTTCTTCCTAGGAGGGCTTGATGTGTCAGAGAGGAGCCCGAGCAGCTCTGTTGGACTGAACCTCTTCTCCCCTCAGTGTGGTGGCTGGAAGGATGTCTACTATGACAGCTGGAGGTCTGTTGTGATGAAGGAGGCCTGTGGAGTTAGATAAACTGCCAACTGATGTCTGCTTTAGAGGGGACTGGGATCTGTGATACAGGCACTCATGCAAAAAGTCGTAACTAGAGTGAAAAAGAGGCACACGAAGAGATGAAAGGGGAGAAATATATGGCAGGATTATGAGTATTCTTACACCGTCTGGCGTAACCTCTGCCTGTCCCTCTTGATTATCATAGAGGTCACATCATCATAAATCCACCATGTAAACAAAACCGAGGGGGAGGGCGAGAGAGGGGCAGATAATCAACCAGTCTTCCTCACAACTCCATTGCTTGTTTCTCTCTTTGGCGTTTTGTTCATGAACAGATGCTACAACAGATGAACAACATGACATTGAAAAGGTCAAGCTATTGGCACCCCTGTTAAAACTGGGATAACTTTTGACTAACATGGCTAGCTACCAATGTAGTGATTATAAAATAAATTATTATCTGTAGACTGTAGAATGTTTGTTTGTTTTTTTTCTTTGGAAACAAACAAGTCTAACTTTCTGTACCTGGTTCTCACTGCTGTGTCAGTCATCACTCAGTTCTTACTCTTGTACCTTGTTTTGTTTACCCCTTTCTTTTCATCAGGGTCAGTTGAGTAGCCAGTCTCTGCTAGGGTAGTACAATATGCTCTTGCTTTTTGCAGGACATGTTTTTGTTTGCCTCTGTCTAGACCTCCGCCTGCTGTTGTGTAAAATGAGGCTGACCCTACATGAGTAAGCTAATAAAGTTATGCACCATACTGCTGATGCCACTAGCTCTTGCTGTATTCCTTCCCATCTATTTTAGCTCTCCTTTTCATTATTTTTTTAACTCCACACTCTTTTTCTAACTTTTCCATTGCTGTCCTCCCTCTCCCTTTTTTATTGTCTCTCTTCACACAGCACTACAACCGTGTCTTGCCACGCTTCCTGGATTGCAGTGTTTTCCTGAAATTAGTGTCACATGCGGCCTCTTATCCAAATATAAGTATGTGGCAAGCCTCCGCATTTAGTTGTCAGTCAAAACTACAAGCCTCCACTCGTCACAGTGTCATAGGTGTTGATGAGAAAAACACTGTAACCTCCATTCTCATACAAGCATTCAGGAACAGCTCAGCGGCTCCATCAATCCCGCCTCCATCAACCTGACAGAGCTGTAATAACACAAATCGCTGTGACTTTCAAATGCAAAATGAAAGTAAATTAGTAGTCAGCTCACGCTTTCTGCCATTCTTGCAATGATACAAAAATGAGGCAAGGTGATGTCATGAATAATAAAATTGACTTTCATGGTTACAGTACATTTTCCAGGACAGATTTCCAAGGAGAGCTCAGTGTTGTTGCTGTTTTTTTTTTCTTTTTCAAACATAATACGAATGATTTTATGATGTCGACTTAACAAGACAAGTTGATGCCGAAGATATTTTTACTTGCACAAACGAGCTACGGCAGGCTGTTAAAAGCTGGAGAGTCTGACACCCACGCAGGGTTTTACACCCACACTTGCCCAGTACCATTATGGCTTTTACTCTCTTGGCAACTGTGAAGCTCCCCTGGAACAATTGAGGGTTCAGTGCCTTGCTCAACTGCACTTTGATGGTATCTGTTGAGGGTAGGAGTAGTATCCATGCAGCCTTTTGTAGTCAGTCCAGAACTGGCAAATATTCAGTCAGAATGCTGTTTCTCTAACCTCCAGGCTACTACTGAAGTCAAGTGAACACGATCTTAGGAAACTATCAAAGCCTGTTTTGAAAATGTTTCACTTTGTTTAGAGGCAGGGTGTCGAGTGATGCCAGATCCGGTTACCCGCTGGGCTGGTGCAGAGTACCCATTACAATACAGACCTGTTTGTTTGCATTGTGCTGTTGTTTGGGTGGATGTAGTTACATTTTATTTTTTGTTGTGTGTCCATTCTTGTCTCATTTTTTTTTTTTTCCCACTGCAATATTTGTGATGAAGGGCTACTTAAAATACTGAACTTGAACTTCAAGCTTCACCCATCGGCAGTTTTCTAATGGTTTCCTCATCATTATAGAAACAGGCTATGGGCATATGCTAGACAGATCCTGCCCAGAGGCTGTCCTTGGGTTATTTTGTCATTGGTGGCTACTACAAACGCACTCTTTCACTGCACTGGAAGCAACAGACCCATTGTGGTTTCTAATGTTTCAGCGGCACTGGCCATTACTACCTCTACGATGTATTGCCTCTAAACATTTATGACCATGTTAATATTGACTATACATTATGATATATTGAAGTATTTAATTCTGTAACAATCATCAGACAGAGGAACGTCCTTATAAATCACAAAGCATCCTATTTTTACAATTGGTTATTTCCCATTTTACTCTAAAGAAAAACAAATAAAACAATAAAAGAAAACAGCAGATATTTCCACCTCAATTTATGTTTCCATTCAAAAGATTGTTCCATTTCCTAATGCAAGAAGACAATAACCACAGTAGTTTACAGGAAATGGGGACCCCATGACGCAAGGACAGCTCAAGGTCTGTGGCCCCCTTCCTCTCTTGATCCATCTCTGTTGCACATTCTTTTGCAATGTTTTTTTTTTTTTTAAAGTGGTTATTAGGGTAGTCACTGATGAACAGTTCATATGACAATTAAACACGAAATAGTAATGTTTGACGTGTGCCTCAGTCTGCAGTCTGAAATCTGCCCACATTTTAACCCTCTTCTTACTGTGTTAATCACAGTAATTGTGTGGATATATTGTCTGTGATTAATTTAGGTCTGCTTGGACCTGGATGAGACTCATGATCTTTTCTTGTTTTTTATAAAGAAAGGAAGTAAATCTAGGTCAGTAACACACTGAAAAAACAAGGTAAGCATATAGTTTCTTTTTAAATGAAAATCTTGTTTGAATAGGCCAAATATTTAACTGAAGCTTACTCGTGGAATCTACTTCCAACGTAATTTAACCATCTAAAAGTAGAACATTTTAACTATAAGCTCTACCTCATTGATCAACAAGCTCTTAAAATTGTAATTATTTTCCCTTTTGACCTATTATTTGACCTATTCTTAAAATTTATTTATTTATTTTTTAATAAAAAGTTCAGTGTCTCAATGTAAGCTAATTTTAATTTAAATTATTTATTTTAGAATTAACTTATCTTGGAATTGTCTTGAAACCCATTTTATTGTGTACCAGATGCGTGCAACAAATTCCTGACTTTTATAAACATAGAAAATGAGCCCTACCTATATTTGAGCAGTGAGTCTGCACTTAGCTTTACTCTATTGCTAATAATGGGCTGATATCTTTAGCTGATTTTCTGTCTCTGTTTATTTGGTTATTTTGGAGGAAAAGGATGGTGAGCCTAAAATAAGCTCATTGTTTCCAAGCTAACAATGGGCCATGACTCACCAAAGTGACTGCATGAGAGTGCAGGATCTACTGCAATCACTGCCAGACTGGTGCAATCCTTAACTAGAGTAATGAATCTATTTCTCATTTTTATCGTGATAATGTCACATACCACAAGGCTTCTGGTCAGGAATGATCCCACAAACATGACAAACTCACCCTACTGCTACCTTCCCTGTCAGTAGATCCCATTAAAGAAGCAGCAGGCTGGTGTAAAACAGGTACACTACCATTCAGCTCGAAGGCCTGGTTACAGGACCCTGTGACTGCAGGCATCCAACTTGTTTAAATGTCTTTAAGAAAAATAATACCCCAATAGTCCATACTGCTATTGAGGAGTAGCAGAACCTTTCTGACCTCCCTATAGTGGCAGGAAAACAGGAAAAAAGCGAAACAGAATTTCCTCCATGTGTGTAGAATATGTTTAAAACTGAAATGAGATTACACGGGGAGATTGAATAAACATTTCACTCTTGACATCAAATTTGGTCGACCTATCTTGACTGATAAGTATAGTAGTCACCATGAACCAGCAGGTCTGTTTGACATTTCTGTCACCTTTTACCATCTGCACAGCGGTTAACTAAGCCTGTTTCGAGGGCAAAACAAGGTGCAAGTCAATGTTAAAAGATTATCCTCCTATTTTTGTATCTTTTTAATATATTACACATGTTGCATCATAAAACATCTGCCAGTAATACTACGATAATCACTGATGCTAAATATAGATAGACCTGCGCTGCCAGTATCTACCAGCAGAGAGCTATCAGGGGAAAGAGGTGTTTAAGGGAAGCTTGCCAAATGCGATTTCAGACAGAAATTCCCCAGGCCAACTATTTGGGTGTGCACAAAAGGCTCCTGCAGATGAATCAAGTTGCAATGGCTTAATGGAAACACTGAACTGCACTCCATTTTGCAATATTTACCTTCATTTGACATCTTGTGTTTTTTAAATCTATTATTAATATACGCTACCTCTTGTCCTCTTGTGTGCTACAGTGATTCTGTTTGAATGGGAAGTACCAGCATAACAGGATTGCCTCCCTTTCTCCATGCGTGGAATAAAGAAAGCAAAACAAACCGGCCATGTCAGCAAGGAGAATTGTATAGAAAAATTAAAAGAGGATACACATTTTGGATGTTCATGCATTACAATCATCTGGGTTGAAGAAACAAATGTAGCCTTCTTTGCCTATTGTTTTGTTATGAAAGTAGAGTCCATAGCTTTACTTTCATAACAAACAGATGACATACAATGTGAACACAGTTTAGCAAAGCTGCTTACTGGTAAACGTGAAAAGTTGAAACCTTTTAAAACAACTCCAGCAACCTTGATTTCTTTTTCTATTATGTTTTGTTTATTACTATAACCAACCCATGTTTCCTGTGAATCTGTTTTTCCTTTGTTGTGCAGGCTTATTCCCAGGGTTCCTGTGCTCTACTTTTAGTATGAATGTAGAAATAAAGTCATAGTACAGTACTAACAGCGTGTTTTAAATAGCAAAAGGACACTGTTGCAAGCCTCTGTGGGAAAACACTGCAAGTGACACAGTTATGTTAAGTAAAAACTAAATTGTGCTGAAAGATTTGGCAACGTTGTTACGATGACAGGAAACACTTTGTTTATTTAATCCTTCCATACTCTCCTTTCTTTAAAATATTAAGAAATGTAGCTGAAACGTCTTAGGTTGATGAACAGAAATCACCTGTGTTACTCAGTTTATGTCAAAACTCTGACTCTAAATGCAATTTTATTTTAGGTAGACGATTTTACACATGCAATCCATCTTGTGAAGGTTGCAGTTATTTCAGATAAAGAAGTCTTCCTTTTATTCCGTTGGCCAAGCAGATAAGCAGCTGATAGAAAGATTGCCCAAATTTGGAAACTCATTCTTTGGCTTCACTATCACTCCTCTGGCTTTCAGCGGTGTGATGATGTTGACAGACTGCATTTGCCAAACCCCTGAGCAAGAACAGCTGTAAGCAGTTTCAAAATAACAGGTTTTGGCTATACATGGGTAAAGGGACATATGGTGCAGGTGATGCGTTTTCAAATGAATTCCTTTTATATTTATGGACAAATGCTACAGTATGATAATGCCAAATTATGGGTGTCTCAAACCATTTCTATTTGAACACATAATCTCAAACTGGCTTTGGATATTCGAAACTCATAAATTGCGAGTCAATGTGGTGTTTGTTTCTCACTTTTATTTACTTTAATGCACCTCATTTGAGGTATTCTAGTTTAAGCAGAGCTAAATTGTTAAGCAAGAACATAATTATGCTCATGTATATTAAATGACTAGTTTATATTGCACAGAAAATTAAACTCTTGAAAGCTCGCAGGACGAGACACATTTATGTTTCAAATTCTAGAATCAGTGTATCCATATGACCAGTAGCAGCTGGAATTTCACAATAAAGAAGCTTTAGACAAAGGTAATATGCAGTCTCCCACTTGTGGCTTTTGTTTTTTAATCATCAGAAACCACACCAGTGTAAACGCCAACACCTTCTTCAACTGAGAGAATCCAGCAGCTGTTCATAGATCCCTGATGCACATAATTGGCTGGAAAATACCATCCCCAGGCTCTTTTAACATTAAGGCAAAAAAAAAAAAAAAATACAATACAATGTTTACATAAATTTAACACAGAGAATAAATGTAATACAAGATCGTGTTTACATGAATACAAAACCCTGTAGATAATTTGATAACATCGCCTACCTGCCTTAAGTGTGGAGATTCTCTGCAAATAATACTTGTGCAAGGATTCACTGTACATTGTAGTGCTTTTTCCATACCATGTAATCAATACAGAGTGCAGAATAACATACAATATATTGCTCAGTGGCAGGTAAAAGAGCACTTGGTCTCTATACTATAAACATCCAATTTGGTGATAGCTGTTTCGATACAGTAAAAATGTGAGCAGTGTGAAAGTCAAAAGGAGACAAGCTTTCAGAGATACATGGCAGGGAATCCTCTCTATTTGAAAAAGGCAACATATGTCAGGATTAACCTCATGACTCCCCAGCCCAACTGTAGCCAAAAAGGGTTATACTCCTGCTTCTTCGCCTGGTCCAGCTCACTTATTTAACAGATCAGAGGGTTACTCTCTGCCCTTACCAAGGAGCAGGCCAATAGCCATGATCAGACCTGAACAGATCATTACTTCGGTGTAAATATTAAGTCTGAAATGTTAATAATGTTAGTAATTAATGCAGCTGTTTTCCAGAAAACCCCCAAATATAACAATGTAAGTATTGCAGCCCTTGACATGCTTCCACCAACCATGGACGAGCTGCATTAACTGTACAGTAGAGGGCTTATAATCAACAGGCCATCTGTGAATAGATGGAAGGGAGGGTCGGGATGGGGAGGCAATAATTCTCTATTCCAGATGTGACCCTACGCCAAGCTTGGCAGGACGAGGGCAGTGATCCAGGGGGGGGAGGGAAGGTTATGGGGTAGGAGGATGACTGGGCTTGCTTTGAGTGGAGAAGGGCAGATTTGTTATGTGCACATGACAATGAAGAAGAGGGCATGGAATGATAGAACGGCTGGCTTTCGGGGCCACGTGGCAACACAATAAGGACTCGGAGGCAGCCAATCACAGGTTGAAAAAAACAAACTTTTGGGACTGAGGTGGGAAGGCAGATGGGGCAGGAGCCAGGGCCAGGCGAGGACAGCCATATGTGAGAGGCAGCTGATGTGTGAAGTATTATGCCCAGCAGTCACCCTCTCTACACACTGCTGTGTGTGAGGGCACCTTGGCCCCCTCAGAGCCACATAGATAAACACTATCCAAACCTCCTCATTTATAGCTTCTCATTAGTTAGAGTGGAGAGGAGGAGGGGAAGGAGTGTGAGCCTAACCCTGGCACTCCCACTGGAATGAATTAGAATGCTTTATATTGTGTTGTGTTTTAAGGTAATATTTTATTTTAGAGCTTCCTTGACCTCTAGATTTTCATGGACAGACGCAGAGGTTTCCTGACCGACTCTTTAATGTCCATCAGTCTGCCTTATTGTAATTCATACTGAACAGTATTGAGGAATATTCCAAATTTTGCCCTTTGGAAAATGTCCTTGTGACTTATCTCTTCTCAAAACTAAATCTTTGAAGCCAACTGGGCAAACTTTCATTTTGTTGCTCTCCCTTTTAGTCCTACACTGAATAGCCTTTAAAAATACACTTTAGAAAATTGTTTATTTGTATTGTGTGGCACCATATGTTAGCAATGGTCATTCACCATTTTAAGAAAGCCTGATTTGTTAACATCAGCCTGAGATTTTGCACAGATAGAGCCAGGTAGATAGATAGATTATTGATTCTCGAATGAAATGTAAGCATCCAGTAGCATCATGAGACACAGTAAACAGATATAAGAAAATGCAACCTCGCCAGTGAGAACAATTCAGGAGGAACATGGTGACAAAGACACCCTACTCTTTGTCAGAAGCTCGTCATTAAGGAAATGAGTAAGCCTGCAAGAGTAATAAAATTGGCAAGCTATTGGTTTTGTAGTGTTACATTTAATTATAAAGAAAACAGCTGTCTGGAGTAATATCCCAGATTCAAGTTAGTTAAGTGGTGAAAAATTATGTTTACCAATTCCCCTGCTGATGTCATCACAGGGAGACAGCTGATGTAAGTCTCCTTAGTACCTTAGTGGAAAAAACAAAACAGAGTGGTGTTTGGATCATTGTTTATTTTTCAAGGTAATCTGTTGCCATTATAACAAGTGTGTTCAGCTCCTTGATTTATGAATCTAACACCAGTGCACTTACTGCTGGGTTACAGCGACATAAACTCTTGTTTTGATTCTGCACTTGCCCTCTTTTTGACTTTACCTTCAGAATAATAATGTACAATTTAGTTTGTGATGTTTCTTTATTAAATTTTTATCTCATTGTGGTGAAACCCGGAGTCTCGCAAGTTAACACTGATATTATTTGGCTTGTTTGGCATCAAGGACATTGTTGGTATGGGTATAAAAAGATTGAACAAAAATAACAGAGTACTAATATCTACACCAACTCTTCTGATTTTGAAGTAGCGTGTGTGTGGAGTGAATCAGCCCAGTCATCTTTTAGGATTAGACCAATTATAATCAGGAGTGATGTCAATTTCAGATCGGTTTCTGAAAATGATCCAATTTAGGAAATATCTTCTTTGAACGTATTCTAAAAAAAATAGTGTTTTTATTTATTTGTGATGTGAGGGTTTGCATGAGTGCCATTATTCCAGGGCTTTTACAAATATTTAAAGGTGTGAATGTTATTTTAGGTAATTTGATTGTGATGCACTACACTTATTTTTCAAATTTTATGACAATCTCCCCAAGAAACTGTGTGTGTGTGTGTGTGTGTGTGTGTTCACTGAAAAAAAAATGGCTCGGTAAATCTAGCCAGGATTTGTGTTTCAGGTAACATAAAAAGAAATGCCCACAGATATTCAGCATTTCTACTTTGCCAGGATATGTTGCTGTTATGATGTTAGCTATAGTGCCAGGAGAGCTGGGCGTATCGTCGTCTGGAGCTGATGTGCTTGCTCTGGGAAACTATAACAACAGTTTGCTAACCCAAAACCTAGATAACGTTTACGTTACTTACATAACTACTAGATACATTACTAACTAACGTTGTTTGTTTGTTGTTTGGTGTTGTCATGGGCTTGTTACAACCCTGCGACAGCTACATACCATGTAACCTTTTCTTTTCTTTTTCAGAGCATTTGATGTATTGACTACTGTCAGAATATAAAGGGACTGTCAACAAATATTACAAAAATGCTTCTGAAATGCACCAAATAACCTGTCTTGCACTTAAGGACAGTTGACAGACTGATGTAGAAAGATCACAAACGTATTTGGTCTGAGATTTGGGATTTTTGTTCACCATATATACAGCCAAATATACTGTTATGTTATTAGATTTATTTTTTTTTTTTTTCTCTTGTCTTCATTTTGAGAGATTGATTCAGAGATCATGAAAGTAACCCTGACCTCACCAACTAATCATGTTTTGTTCTTGGGATCAATGGCTCCTGCTAGAATCTCACAGACTGATACTGACAGTTTAATATGTTGGCTTTAAGTCTGAAGGTCTTTGGTCAAGTCTTGTTTTCTTGTTTAGAACAGTGAAGACTTCATGATAACCCATGCACATGGCCCATTTTTAAAATATCGTGTCCTGCACCTATGACGGTTTGATGTACCATGAGGTCATCTGTAGGCACATGTTGTGCCAAAGAGTGTTTGTATCAAGGTCTCACCCTGAGTTGTTATATCCTCTGACATAAACACATGTTCAGTGGGCTAGTGTAAATAGTGCCACTTTAGTCCAGGAAAACTTTTTCCTACATTGAGAGAAGGTTCACCTTGGACCGAATAAACAAACGAACCAAATGTGTTATCCCCTATCCCCCATATTCAAGCTCATTAATTAAGATGCAATATATTCACTCAGGGCATGTCTGCATGTGTTGAGAAAAAAACACCTATAACAGATCCACTCTTTTAAGTGCACTGCTTTTATTGGGAATGAAAACAGGTGAATTAATAGGTCAAGGCTGATGTTAACCCCTACCACGCCCATTGATTATGCTTTCCTCTTAATCCCACTCAGTGTCAAACTGTGCCTCTGGTTGTGAAACTAGCACAAAGACAGCCTGTGCCTGTGCCGCAGCTCCTGCCTGCACAATTTATTAAGAGCAACAGAGCCCTGAGATGTTGGATTCTCAGGACAGGTGCACATTCAAACCAACCTATCCCTCATTTCGCAAGGTCACTTTTTGACCTTGTCTGAGTACAGTTCTGAAATATCTCAGGTCCTTTGAAGGATGTACTGTTTCATAGCGCATGCAGCCTGCACTGAAATTAATGAGACTACCTATTACCTCATTATTGTTTATGGCTAAAGTCATGGGTGTGTGGGTGATTATGTGTTTTTGCTCTGGGAGTTCAGCCTTTCAGGCCAGGATCTATTTTAAAAGTAGAAGGGCCCTCTCTCTGCGAATAAAGGCTCAATAGGCCATGACAAAAGATTTTTGGTAATTTTGTAACAGGATCCACGGGTAGCACAGAGGGGTTGTAAAAGGGGTTGCATTTGGAGATGTAAATTATCTTTGAAAGTTGAAGAGGTTGTCATCAATCATGGCCAATTAAATCAGCCCCTCTCTGTACCTTTTAAAAAGCAGTACAGTAGCTTCTACAGTGCATCAATAGTTATGTAATGAGAGTAGAGTTCAGACAGGCTTCTCCTTGAGAGAAACTTATGAAAGAAACAAAGTATAAAGTGGAGAACTGCACGGTGCAAAAATGTCATTCACTGGGAAGAATGGATTGGGTTTCATCTTCTTTATAATAATAATAATGTTGCACACTCACAGTGGAAAATTTTAATTCGCATACTAGCAAGTGCATTTACAACTAACCATAAAGAGCCGCTGATATTTAGAACACTTGAAAGTGAAATTACTTCAAGAAAGTCCTTCAATCTCTCAACTGTCCAATTGTGGTCCTACAACATGGATCCACATACCACTCACTGGAACTACTGAACAAATCCTTGAAGGATCTTTGAGTTGAGTTCGTCAGGGAGAATTCAGCTCAACCGGACTGAATGGCTGATTCTTCTGTATAAGCTCAAGACTGTCATCCCTGTCTTTCCTCTTGCATTTGCTTCCCCCTGTCATTTTGTTTTGTGAGATGAACTTATATTGCACTATATGGAGTTTCTATATCACTGTTTTCAGTATTTTTATGGATCTTTAAGTTCCCTATCGGTTCTTATTTTTGTCCTTGTGCCACTGTAGCACTAAATTTCTGGACAATATGGACAGAAGAGTTACTTTCTTATGTTTTAACTTCCAACACACATAATCTTGTACTCAGTGTTTTGATTATGTATCTATTACAGGGATAAAATAATTATGATGAAACTGCCATCTGATTTCCAGATGCTTATTAAAATTATCTTCTGTATACACAGATGCAAAACATAAAGGTCAAATATGTGAGTCCAAACATTTAGTGAGCATGATGTTATTGTTATCTTACTAGATAGCTGTGACAAAATCTGATGTTTTCTCTTGTATTTTATACAGTGCGGTCTTTTTGTTTCAAGAATATTTTTATTTTATTTGTCATTACAAAGGATAATACCATCTTCATAATTTGAGTGAAAGTTGAATCTTTAAAAAAATGTACATGAATTTGAGAATATCTAGTATTTATTTTGCTTAAATGTCTCTACAAAACCTGATGACTCATGTTATCACAGCATGATTTGACAATGTTCCAAAGACCTTGTTGTGATGTCACAAAGTGCATAGCCTCTTCAGACTTTGAGTACCCTCATAAATGTCAAATAGAGTTGAGGTCAGTTGACTGTGGAGGAAAGTCCATGACAGTCATGACTTCTTGGCCTTCTTTGGTCTTGAAGTAGTACTTGCGAAGCTTTAAGGTGTGTTTGGTGTCATTATCCTGGTGCATGAATCCTTCTCCATAAAGATGCCAACCAGAGAGTGCTATTTCTCCTTGGTCAGGGTGCAGGTGTCCAACTCCAGAGCAAGCTAAACACCCTCAGACCTGTATATTGCCACCATTATGTTTTACTTTGGGTTTGATATACTGCGGTATCAATCTCTCTAGCATTTGTCTCCTTACATGACCTTTATTACCATAAATCTCAAGTTAGGATTCATCAGTGACTAGGACTTTTTTTCTAGCCAACTCGGGTGTTTGGCCTTGTTTCCCCTCTGGTTTAGAAACTGCTACTCATCCTCTGAGACCACTACAAGACAGTGATTTTGCTGATTGGAAAATGATTGGATTCTTAATTTAGAAAATTCTATATCTGCAATGTAGTTGCTTTTCTGTCTCTCAGGGAGCCAAGCTTTATGTAATGATCATCTGATAGCGTGGTCAATTTGGGTCTACCTGTGCTTTGGATATAACTGATCTAGATTCTGCAAATGAATTACCTCTTACAAAATGTATAGTTCATTTTAGAATATGCCTCAAGGCAATGGTGATTTTATTATCTCTGGCAAGGTGGTTATGTTTTGAGTGCTGCTGGTTGGTTTGTTTGTCTGTCAGGAATACAGAGCAACTACTGGCTTGATTCTCATGGAGGATATAGCATGGGCCAAGGAGGAACGTATTACATTTTGGAGTTGATCAGATTCAAGAACTATCTTACACTTAAGTAATAATGTGAGATACAGTGAGTATATTGTAATTCCGACACATTTAGTGGTTGAGTTTGCGGATTTGCATGTCATAGAAGACTGGACTATCGGGCTGTAGGTCTGCACTCTCAGAGTGGCTTTCTTTAAATTGATAATACACCAAGATTAACTCAATTAATTCAGTGTTGTCATCGAGAATAAAAATGTAGGCCTGTAGCACCTGTGATATGTGAAATCCATTCGTGTTTCACCATTGCAACATATTATTTTTATATGCAGTGAATCATCTGCTGTCATCCCCACCACATATCCACAGTTACCATTGCTACAAGCCTGTACAGCAATACAGTGGATGTGGCCTTTATGTTGTTCCCTGCTTCGGTTTCCTATCCGTCATTTTTTAAGTATGCTGCTCAGTCATGCGGCTAATGTAGGCATTGCTGGCGACTCTGAATAAAACAGCTGATTGGTTCAAGTTTATAATTCCACTTTTATCAATTGATTATTTGTCAAATGCATGAGACATAAACAGCTCTGTGGGAGGTCACTTTATTGATTAGCTTCAGCTCCATGCTGTGTGCTTTTACCACAATGACAGGCTTCTGGCAGAAAAATCATGCCTTGGTGATTAAATGTGTGCCTTATGAAAATGGACCTTGTCATAATCATTAAATTACAAGAATTTAAATGCTACACAATAAAACAGCATCTGCGATACTTGTGACAAGCCATGTTATTCCCACGAGTTTAGCCTGATGCATCTATTGCTGAAGCAATCTACATACTTACCCCATGACACTTAAGGACAGTATGTCCACCCATGATGAATAATCTCTGCATCACATTAAATGCCAGATGTGGTTTTAAATATCACCACAGGATTTTGAAGAGCATCATGGGAAATGCATATGCATGTACACGTTTAAAATAATGGTTGGAATAAGATGTGTATGCATCTACATGTGTTATGCATGTAAACAGTCCACATAGATCGTCAGCTTCCTCCCTTCTCCTGCTCTTAACACATACATACTGTAAATGGTTCATATTTCTATACCTGAAGGCCATTAACAAACCATTACTTACTCTTTAACCCAACCTCAATATAAAGCCACAGAATTGTAACTTTAACCATGCGTCTCGACCAAAAGCTCATCAGACATGCTCAGATAGACGTCTCACGCAATAGATAATATCATTTTATATACACTACATATATATCATTTTATTGTATGGACCTGTATGCACAGGCTCTTGTCTCAGCTGCGTAACCACGACCTGCCACGTTTAATTTGTGCTAAGTCTATTTTTTTCAACAGTACATGCGAAACGTGAAGTTGCCCAATAAAAAGACACTAAATTAATATATTTATATTAATATATTTATCTTCATATTGCAACCTAGGCTATTCGTTATGGGATTTTTCATTATTTTATCATTTTAATTAATAAACCTCTATCATAATGACTTCATTTTTATTATCTGTGGGGGGGTTTTATTGATTCCGATGGCACGTTTTCTCTGCTATCTGTCTATGACAGACAAAACTGAATTAAACTATGTATTTAACAGCAGACAGTGCTCATATAGAGCCGATTGCAAAAACATTTTTTTTTTTTTCTTATAGCTGTGACAGAAAAATTGCTTTTGTGAACAGTAGACGAGTGGCTATTTAATGTATGAAAATAGCATACTTTGCAGTCAGGTTCAGTGTGAAATTGTGACTTAAGTGTCAAGCATATGCATCAGTGTTGATTGAAAAATAGATCAGGAATATGCAAACACGTTAAGGTAAAACTGCACACTGCACAGAATATTTGGCTGCTCCTTTGCGAACGCACGGACAGGTTCCAGGTTCTGTTCAAACGACCACGGGTGTTTTTGCTCATTTGGTTCAGCTCCGTAAGGCTGGTGTGAAAGCTGTCAAACAAAGTCTGGTGCAGACTATGTCTTTTGCTATTGTTTTGACCCCATGGCAGCAGAAACTACGTACTATAGATTTATAAAATTGGCTTTACAAATGTTGTACAAAAGAAATAATCTTGGTACACTGAATACAAACATAGGGTACGTTGAAATGCAACCCGATGTCACGCTGCGGTGGCCATGAGACGATCAGACTGATCAAACCCGTCTATCCTCAGCCTGAAATGTCAGAGCAAGAGCATTGGTCAAGCGACATAGACAGTAAGTGTGAGGGAGAGAGGAAAATTGGAGGAGGAAAATTAAGGCGATAGACTGGCCTAGTGAATCACAAGAACTGAAGATCTTCAAGATTTAAAGACTGTTTCTTGTGTCTTGAGGCTGTCATTACAAACAAAGGCTTCTCCACCAAGTGTTATTTATAAATTTCATTTAGCATGTTCAGTCCATTTCTTATGTGTCATTCCACTTCATTGATTTCTTTATCTGTATAGTTTTATTGAGTTAATACTGTGTAATTTCAAAACAAGCTGCAGTGAAACTTGTTTAATAAAAAAAAAATGTATTGAATACTTACACACACACACACACACACACAGGCACAGTATATACAATGAGGGAAATATGTATGTATATGAAATTCACATACAGATTCCAATATCACAGTCTTTCCTTCTGGAACTCTACCCACACATTATCCTTGTTGCAATAGTATTCCCAGAACTACGCTGCTGATTGCGGCACACAGACAGCTGGCTCTAGATGTACGTGCCGATGCATTTTAAGCAGAGCCGATAAATCTATATCAGCTGCTTTCTGGGGCTCTCAAGTGTGTCTTAAAAACATATATGTATCTCCTCTTGTCAGTGCCTTGGGTAATCTTCTTTGGTCCGGCCGGACAACTGAGCACAACGTGTCTGTCATGTCACTGAGTGCGCAGTGCAGTGTTGTAAGATTTTTTTTTTTTTTTTGTTCAGAAACAAAATATGCAGATACATCTCTTTGTACAATTAAGCTAATTCTGCAAACAGCCTTGTAGTCATGTCTTCAGTTCTGTGTAAAAAGGATTTTGCATTCTCAGGAAATATCTTGATTCTCTTGAACAATAATTTGCATGCAGCTGATTTGTTAAATATAAAATGGTGCTACACTGGCTAGTAGATTAATGTTTAATTTGCCACAGTATTCTTAAAAATCTCTTAGATTGTTCTTCTCAAGTTAGTTTGTCATTGATGTACAAGTGCAGGCGAACTAAAGTCAAATAAATCTGTGTGGCCTGTAACACAGACACAATTTAATTACTTCTTTAATTACTTAATTACGTTATCCAGCACTACTACCTAGAGGGACCTCTTAAGATACTAAATATCATTTGCTATTAGTTGAGGTTTCTGACAAATTGTCAGTACAATTATAAAGTGATGATAGACAATCCAGTATTTTAGTTTAGTATTCACAATGGGCACAGGTCTCAAGTCACTAGTTGCAGAGTGCATGGCCTGTAATTCTTGATTTATCCTTATGCACACAGTGAAGCGTGGCCAGCTGCATTATTTCCCCTCACTTCATCGTGTTGGTCCAGCTCAGTTAAGGTTTTGTAGAGCTTGTGAGTGTTTTCACCAGTTTTATCATTGCCATTTCTCACCTCCTGTCATTCAAGCCTTCCTCCTTAATGATTAATCTCAGATCATTCACACCTGCAAATAATCATGGCCAACATCATTAACCTTGTTGACCCTCTGTTCCCCGTCCAGCTCATTTTTCCCTACTGCTGAGCCTGTTCTTCTGCCATTCATCACTCCATTCTGACATGATCTCCAAACACCATGAGAGGAGAACAGCATGTCTTATTGATCTCCCGTCAATGCCTGGAATTGACTAAGACGAAAGTGATACAATGCTCTCAGTTTGGTATTTTAAGTATAAAAGAGGAACAAGGGACACAGCACTTGTTACTCAATATATATTTATCTTTACCTGGAGACATTTTTTATATTTTATCATGTTTGCTAAAAATACTGTATGACCCATTTAAAAAGCTGAACTTGTGTTATTTCTTTCTTACTGATATATATTTTTTATTAATTCTACCTTTTCTACAATCAGTGTGTTGTTGGAAATATCACCACTGGAGGTGGACAGCATATGAAAGGCATCTTCATTTTCTTCGGCCATTTGCAACAGCGTCACTCTGCACAACGTAAGCAAATATGACGTTTTAATAATCGTAAATAAAAATACAGGTAACAGAAAGGAAAAATGAAAATGTTCTGTTATACACGTTACTGTAGTTGTTACCTAACTGCACAGACATCACTGTTATCTAAAAATGAAACATGGAAATCATGGCAACATTTTAGAAACTTGTATCTTTGTGCCTTGTTTGCAAAAGTTTCTTTCACAAGAAACTGCCCTAGACTCTTGGTTCTGCCAAGAAAATTGTGCTTCTTTTAAAGTGAATACAAGAAGATGAACATCCTTAATTGAAATAGCAAAACATGGTCACACTCACAGAGACTTGTAAATAATAATGTCTATTGGTTTGAATACACATATTTTTAACTAATGTTCAAACTGTTGCATGTCTTCATTTTTTCCTCTGCTGTTTTGACATTTCCACTCACATTTTCTCAAATGTGGGCGATAACACTCACCATTTGCTGACATTATTTCAAAATGTCTCTCTTTTTCATTGATTTGGCAAATTATAACAAACATCAACAACAACAGTTTGATGTTGAATCTAATACTAATAGTCAATATTAGAGGGTAGCTGCACTGGCCTTTAGGTTAACAATGAACCATCTGTTCAATATTAATCTAGATCTGCAAACGATTAGCTTAACTTAAAAATTGGAAACAGGTTTCTTGGAGCCTGCACAATTATGGCAAATGTCCAGGTGATCATAGCACAAGATGCAGTTTCAGCACACAACTTTCTGTAAAACTCTATTGTTACACTTAGATTTTGTCTGGAACAAAAAGATGTTAGTTTAGAGGTAAAGATAGGCAATTTCTCCCCCCTAAATTTTGGACAGTGCCAGGCTAGCTGTTTCCCCCATCTAGTATTTATGCTGACCTAAGTGTCTGCTGGCTCTAGCTGCATTTACAGACATTGAAGCATGCCTAAGAGACAGCATTTCAGCCTTTCTAAAGTAACTACCGTGATTGTATATTGGGCTCTGTGGGCTGCAAAAACGCAAATCATCTACGCACAATATTGGGCCTGAATCCATCCTGATAGACACAGATCGGGCAACGAAGCTGCTGCTGCTCTACTCACCTGCTGCTCACGTTACACCTCCTGTGTAGACACAGTGTGAGAGTGGTATGGATCTCCTTAACCAACACTTGGCAAGAAAGTGAAGAAGTATAACTCCAAAGTCTGTTCCTTTAAATTCAATAATGTACTGCATATAAAAAAAAATGAAACCTGACAACAGGAGAAACTGGACAGAGAGAAGAGAACTCTCCGGTTTCACTGCCACAAACAAGTCAATGTCAACACAGACAACTAAAATGATTTTTTTCACACAGTGTAGTTTATATATTTTTGTGTACTTGTGCCACCAAAAAAGGGCCACTAAGCGCTGCTGTTTGTTACCGGTTAACTATATCTTGGTTAAACTTTTGCTTAATTAAAGCAGTAATTGAGCAAATAGCCCAGTAGTTATTGTTATTTCACATCTAAAATATATGTGAGTATGAAGCTTAAATGTATCACTGTCTAAATATTTATTGAGCTCATTGTCTAATAAACCGTGGCTCTCTTCCTTGAAACAGGAACTTCAAACAGGACTTCCTACTCATCCTCGTGCTCTGAGGCAATGTTTTAATTTTCTATTACTGCACCAGAACCAAATATTTGTGCATAAAAGACCACACTTACATAAGGTATTTGTAGTGGAGGAGCATAGAAAATGATCAAAATAAAATATCCTTCCAAGGTTTTTATTTCAGGCACATCTCAGTTGAAATACATTTTTGGAGGTTCTGCCACGACCACTTGTGGGAAACGTAATTTCTAAACACCAAGTCTCTTTTGTATTGAGTATTGTGCAAATCCAGGTGTTGTTGTGATGACAAAAATACATCTCTGCCTCTCAGTAGAGGTTGAAAGACAGCATTGTGCTTTTGTTTCAATGTTGTATATTACTCAGAAAATCTGTCGCCCTCTGTCACAATTTACACCATATTTTCGATTACTCGTTTTCTCACGGGGTCTTGTCTCAAGGCTCCAGACAGAACCTGCGTGGGAGTGATTGTTTCATACTGGGGACTGAAGATCCTGTCATCAAGACATCAGACTGGGTAGCAAGCAGTACTGCTGCCAGACATCAGTATCTTGGGCTTAATCAAAATGGGTTTGGTGGCAGAGCCATTGAGTGGCACTGTTATATCTATTGGCACTTACTCGTTCAAGCCATCTGGCCCATGCAATCATGGCACTCTTAATCCTCCCCTGAATACTGTATGTCAGTATGTGCTGCTTACCACAGCGGGGTTTCTGTTTTAGTTATAGATACTGCATATTCTTAGATGATCTCAGGATCACATCCAGTGTGTGCGTCTTGTTTACATTTCTTTGACTGATCCGCAAGACAAAAATGCAGTATGACAAATCCTGTCACAAAAAGTGTATTGCATTTATATGAATATGTGAGCGTGTTTGTTACTCGGAAAGGAGTTATACCCTCAGGGTTTTTTCAGGGAGTCTTTTAGCCTTTGTCTGAGGTGATGGATACATGCCTATCACCGTCTTGGTATCTTTGCATTTTGGCTTTCTTGAGCTGACCACCTTTAATTTCCAGATGTCTAGTGGATCACTGTATTGTATGCTCCACTAAAGAATAATTGTGGATGTGAGCATGAAACTGAGAAAATGTGTGAGAGAGGATACTTCTATGCTCCTGTTCTCCTACATAACAGTGGAGATGGGACATGTTGTTCTCCCACAAATGAGAAAAAAAAAAAGCAGAATCACACAAACTCATGGGCAATTTATCAATATGTAGGTCAGACTGCTATCATCATGTGTGTTAGCCCAGCCCAGGTGCGAGATAATTTTACAGATGGAGGGTTGTTGCCTCACATGATCAATCAGATTATCTGTAATTACCATTTAGAACTCTTTTTTTTGTGTGTGTTGAATTCATTATTGCTTGATGACTTTAATAGAATAAAAGATTGAAGTTGCAGTTTAAAATGGAAGAAAGGGAAAAAAAAGAAAAAGAAAAGTACTATTATTCATTGTATTAAATAAAATGGTTCAATTTTTTTTTTTTTTTTTTTTTTTAAAAAGGGAAAAACGTTGGAAATGTTGAGCTTCTTGAGCAAGCAAGCTGACAGCAACAGCTGAGTTCTTAAGTCCCTCGACAAATGTCTTAAACTGCAGTTCTTACTAGCTGGCACCAAAAATATTAGACTTTATCGGAGTTGAGAAAGTCACAACTTCTGATTATTGCTATTGAAAGTTACGAACTATTCAAGAAAATTAATCAGTGGACAGGCTTCAGTCAATAAAAATCAGTTATGTTTATCCTCTAGTTTGACTAAAGTTGGATTTTATTGGCTGGAGTAAAAAAGAAGTCCCCCACCAGGCAAAATGTGTTTTGCTCACTGCTACAGTACTGGATGTTTGACCTTCACTGTGCAGAAGGATGTACGTGCAAAATTCGATAGTAGGAGGCTGTTCTGTTCACCTTAAATGTGAGTTCAAGACGTGTATGTAGGAGCATGTTTTTGTGACATCACAACAGTTAAGGTGCTAGTCTGAAAACCAATTGAGTGTTTTGTGGGAAGCTGAAGCCTCCATTGCACATAATGGACTTTTCAGTGAAGCTGTTAAACTTGGAAATGAAAAAAAATAAATAAATAAAAATATTTGCATATTCATAGATTCTGTATTCTTGATGAGTAATGAGTAGTTCATTGAACTAGCTAATTGAAAACCATATCAGACACAGACACAAATTATTATTCATAGCAGAGTATTTTAAAAGTCCTAGATCATGTTTTCAGGGGATCTTTAAAGTAAAGCCCCAAAATGTTTAATAATGTATTTAGTATTATCAAGAATAGCTAAGGTGGTCATCATAAAGAAAAAACAGAAGTGCATTTTTTCTGCAGTAAATGGGAACAAGGTAGAATATGTTCTGTCTGCCTTTCTAACTGAAGAAATCATATCAGAAGCTTATGACAAATCAGAAATGAAATGTTTTATGCTGAAGAAGGCAAAATAGAAAAAAAAAAACAAAAAACTAAAATGCACTAAATCATGCTGTTAGACTGGCATTTAGAGAGAACCAGAGGAAAAAGTTAAGTCATCACTTTGAGTTGAATCAGTTTCTTTCCAGTGTCATTTATCCAGCTAAATGAAACTTTGCTGGCCCTGACTGCCTACAAGGGTCCAAACTGAGGTCAAAAGCTTTAATCTCTGCAAGGTTCCCATATGGATTACTACCAGTCTCTGTGGAAACTGTTACAATTACTTTAAGTTTTATTACTAACCTCAGCCACATTGTGCTGGCCTGCATCTGTGCAGTGTCTCCCCTGGCACACTTAAAATAATTACATCAATTTTAGTGGTGGAAATGCTACCATCCAACCCAGCAGATGTAACCCATCCCACTCTATTAAAACAAAAGACGCTGGTAAGGGTCACTTATATATTTGAATTCATTATGTTGGAGGCCCTTAAGTATAAGTACCAAGTTTCACTCAACCTTTGGCAATTTTACTGGGTATGCAGAATGTAGGTGTAACTTCCACCCTGTTAATCAATATACCAACATCAGCAGCCTTTATTTTGAAGGAGACACTCTTCATTTCTAGCATTTATCCTTGTGTGGTTTTACTGCACTAATTTAATTGTACTACAGTGGCAATAACTGCACAAATAGCTATTCGCAGATTATTGAGTTTCAAACTAAACCGTCAACCATAACCTTAGATTCACCTTTAAAAGGCTCATCATCTGGCTTTGGCTGCATATTTGTAGTGCTGGATCAGTGTCTTGCAATTCCTATCAGCAATCTTCATTTACTTGTTAGAGAAGACAGTCTGGATTACCACATTAGTAGCACGGCTGTATGGATGGCAATGTGAGTCTTTCGGTCTGTCGGCCTGAAACATATCAACAACTATTAGATTACCATGAAATTTTGTACAATCATTAATGTCTGTTCTGGAGAGGAATTGTAATAATTCCTTTATTTTTTCATATGGTGATTCACTACATGGGGACTGGGCCATGCATATTTGTTATTTTTGCTAAATACACAGACAGTTATTTTGAGTTTTTCTTAACATTTTTGAAAGAAAAGAAAGAAATTCAGACTGTTTTTTAAAGGGTACTCTTCTTATGAATATTTATTTCTTTGGTTTGAACGAAAAAGTACATTTTAATACACACTTGTTGTCCTCGAGTGCATGGCCTTTGTATTGGTCATTGTGACTGCATGTGTAGGTTTTTTCTTCCTGATGGAGTTGGTGAAACTAATTGGTGATGGGTCTCATTGCTGTTATTGCTTTGTGAGCATGCTTTGCTTTGTTTGTCTCAGATGTCGGAGTGCTGGGGGATTACATCCTTCAGGAATTGATTTCGCCCTTCCATGCACAAAAAGTCCCCATTTTATTGAATCAAAGTGCAATTCTTCTGTTTAGATTACGTGTAAGAATTATAGATTTGAACATGGAAAATCAATTTTCTCAGTGTTTTTGAACTGGAATCACGTCAGTGTCACTAGAAGAGGGGAGTTGGGAAGGAGCCCGTTCATTCTATTTGTTCAGCTCCTTGCATAATTTGTCCATTATCTTGAGAGCAGTTCAGGTCTGTGACATGCTGGCAGAGGTCATTGTTGGCTGCCACTGGAGTGTCTCAGAGTGACAGAAGCACACACAGGGCACACAAACAGGCCCACACGGTTCACAAGTAGTTCGTGTGGGCTAAAGGTCAACGACCTCTGCTATTCAACAAACATGCATGGTGTCTGCACATTGTGCGACAGGGAAGTGAAACACAATTACATACAGTTCATCAGATAGTGTTTTCTAGGCATGTGGTACCTGAATGTCCTTCAAGTAAGAGAACTATTTGGTTTAGGTGAGTTTTGTCTTTCCTAATAATACTAATACTAATAAAACAGTCCAATTGTCACGCTGCTTTTCTAACATACTATACCACGGGTTCTCAGAGACTTGCTGTATTGGGCACAAAGTCTGAGACACCACAAAGACACCCCCATACTCCTGCTTACTTAACTTGCTTAGTTTCACTCCTGGAGGCCTATGGGATCATAATTATGTTATTTACTCCCACAGACACTAAACAATTGAGCCAAAATAACCATATATTGTGGCAACGTCTGTGATGGCCCGATGCTTTAAGATGGTGTATGCGTTGTGCTTGCATGGATCTGTTTCCTCTTAGTCTTCCTGATTGTCTTTGGCCCTTCCCACCTCGTTCAGGGATTGCTGTCCCCTGCTGGGAGCCTTCATAAATTGGATAATTTCAAGATGACTTCCTCTCACTCCCTACTGAAAGGCTGATTCAGGCACCCACTTTGGTTTTGATTGTGTTTAGTTTAGCTTAGGTTTATGTTACACATAGTTTAATTTAGCACCTACAGTTTCATAGCACCCAACACCCTCACTTCACTACTGATTGCTGACTTATCCCAGTGCAGTTAGCTTATGTTGAGTTGTATTTAATAAATTATTTTGTTAACCTCAATGGTTACTGTATGGACCTTCTTCTTTTGATATGTTCCTGAACAAGCTAGGCACACTTAAACTTAGTCTTAACACTTAAGACTACACCAAATACATATAAAAGGTCTCTCAGGCATTTGTTAGTTTCTGGCAAAGGAAGAAAAATGGCAAAGTTTCCCCTAAACTATTGTTTCTCTGAA
Organism: Argyrosomus regius; assembly: GCA_946959425.1. Taxonomy (NCBI): domain Eukaryota; kingdom Metazoa; phylum Chordata; class Actinopteri; family Sciaenidae; genus Argyrosomus; species Argyrosomus regius. The sequence continues at coordinate 23,263,479 of OX336882.1, forward strand.
CTATCTCTTTAACCAAATCACACACATTTAGGCTATTCTGTGTGATCTCCCTTTGACTAATGTGAAACGGTTTGGAGGAGGGGGCCCCTGGGAAGACTACCTACCCACTTTCAAAACCTCTACTGTTAAGATTATCTTAACTTTAGAAGTGTATAATGTAGAGTGTGAGGATCCATCTATTCTTTCAGGAGCCAATATCTCCAAAGAACAACTCAGTGCAAACTCAGTGTTTACCAGTGATTGCCTGGCATCAAACCAACCAACAAACCGTCATACAGGCAGCTAACAGTGGAGAACTATTGTGCATGTGTTTTGCATCATGAACAATGAGAAATTCTAAGACCAACTTTAACAACAGCCAACAGTCGGCCAACACAGCATGCAAGAATCTAAAATTAATGAGAAAAATGTTCAGCACAAGAGCTTGCCAGGGTGAACCTATTGTAGATGTTGCTCTGACTGTTTGAAATGCACATATACATACTGAATAAAGGACTGTATTAAGGTTTATGTAAATATGGAAAATGCCTATGTGAGATAACTGTGATGCACTCACTTTATTTCTATAAGAATAACAGTAATTACAATAACAGTTTTGAGCTATTTTAGGGCTATAGCTGCCACCTCATTAAGTTGGAGGTAAGTGTCGAGTTAATTGCAGATGTACATAAAATCTTATTTATTGTCACCGATTTGATGTAAACCTGAAAAATGTTTTATCATCTTCTGCCCATCAAAGCCACATTAGTTATATCTGTACAATTAATTCCTGCAGGACTTGTTACGCTGTGCCAGCACTTCTCCCAAGGATCTGTTTTTTTGTTGTTGTTTTTCTTAAAGTTTCACTCTCTGACAGTTTGATGAATACTACCCTACATTTTTTCCCTAACTATACTTCATGCATTTGGATATTAAAATTAGTCAGTGTAGACGTTTAGCTGGTGAGGGTGGTAGCATTTTATCTAGCACACAAGTTATGCAGATCGCTGTGAAAGAATCCAATCAGCATAACTCGTGTGGCACCAGATTGTGTGCACATTCAGACAAAATAGTTTTTCTCTGGCAGCAGTAAGCAACAGAGGAATATAGTTCACATAGCTGTGACTGTTCCTGGCCAATGGCAGCTGGGCAATTTCTCAGCATGATATGATTAATCTTGCTGATTCACTGAAGGCCCTCAAGTTTTTTATTTTTATTTTGAGGAAACAGAATATGTGCATCCTGTTTGAACTTTTGTTAGATTAATTTAATATTATTTGTCATGAGCATGTGGGTGTGTGATTTCATCAGGGGTGGAAGTCATGAATTACAGCTACTCACATTACTGTAATTAAGTCATTTTTTTTGGATGGGGGTACTTTTTCTGAATATTGCAACCTTTCATCTGCATGTTTGTAGCCAATCTCCAGGGACTGCACTCCGAAGTGCAGCCCATTTCCTTTCAGTAGCCACATTAAGCAATCTACGTATTCACAGTGTGCAGCAGCCAGTTCATAATTATGTTATTTGTTCCCATAGTTCAGGCAAAATAGCCTTATTGGGGAAATTTCTGTGACCTTAAGATGGTATATTTGTTGTGCTGGCCTGGATCTGTTTCCTTTTTTAGATCCTGATTGTATAGGCCCTCGTGCCTTGTTCAGGGATTGCTGTCCCCTACTTGGAGCCTTTTGGTCCCTCCTGGAAGGCTGGTGCCTTTCAGGAACCAACTTTGACTTTGTTTGGTTTTGATTGTGTTTAGTTTAGTTTTGGTTCAGGTTACACAGAGGTTAAGTTAGCACCTACAGTTTCAGATCGCGATCTGCAAAGATAGTTTCGATGTCTGTTCTATTTTTTTCCATGCGCACACTGTAGGCCAATGAAAACCATGAAATTAAGCAGCAGTCACAGGTTTGGACGTGTGACCACAATGACCCTCAACACTGCAGGAGTTGGGAGTAATTTAGGAATTGACGATTTGAAGAAACAGAAACCAAATGGAGACAAAGTAGGCCCTTGCATGACTATTTAGAAATGTATACTAATTATGAGTTTTAAGCAGGTTCAAAAACATTTAGTAGATCCATTTATACCTTTGATCCAGTAGATATTTTTTCTACATACATCCTGCTATTGATAATTCATTAAACATCAACGGTCAAAAACTAGGAACCTAATATACACATGCAAATTCATATGATAGTGATCTAATAAGATGGCCATCTGTATTTCTTGTAGTAATTCTAATTAGGATATAAGGAAAGCGGTTTTAAATCTATTATTGAAACTAGTAATATTGAGTGCACAGGGGTCAGGCCAAAATGATAATTGGATGATAAAATTGATTTCCACTTATGTTTTATTTGCTTCAGGCCTAGCTTGTCCTATTTCTATTTCTTTTTCTATCCATCCAATTTCCCTCCATCTGTAGTAGAAGCTGGCCACCATCAGAGTGTGGAGGAGGTTATTCAGCAATGGTGCACCCACTCAGACGTGAGGGAATAAGCGGGGCGGAACACAGAGCTATTTTGGTTGAGCTCCTCAGTATCTAGGTCTAAGTGATTAAAACGGTGTCTTAAGCCCATATTCTTCTCAATGAAGGTGTATTTATATTATTGTTTCATATTCTCTCACTGTCTTCTACCAAACTCAACAGTGTTTTATGACTTTCCTGGTTCTCATTTTGTCTTTCTTTCTTTCTTTGGTAACACTTTAATCCCCAATTTATCATTTATAAATAATTTAGTTTTCAGCTGTATATGAATATAATAAAAACTTGTTGAGCTTCAAAGTTCGTTCTGACCTCAGAAATAGTGACTTGACAAAAGATTTTTAACTGAAGGTCTTCTTCCTCTCTTTCAGCTGAATCCTTCATCACAGAGTGAAGTTTACTGTTGTCATGGGGAGTGAAAGTAACACTGAGAGATTATTATTACAGCTCCACAGTAGCTGTGCCTCCTTCTCTTTTTTCAGCAGGTACCCATACTAGGTACGCATAGTGCAAATGCCACATTGACTCTCATGGGCCTGCACATCTAACCCAAATCCTTCTTTTAACTTGAAAAATGGCTCGCTGTGCTAACCACAAGGGACTGAGAAGAGGAATGCCTGGTCTGCCCACCACTGCTGTATTCGGTTACTTATTGACTGTAACACCTCTCTTCATTCTGCCTTACTTCATTTTCCTTGTTGCACTCCCTTAGCCCTTCCTCCTCCACCCCTTTCATTTCAACCACCTTACAAGCCCTTGAGACCAGGGCACCATACAGACTGGCCAGTTTCAGCTCTAAACCCTTTTTGCTTTACGCAGTCAACACAGTGAAGAGGTTTGTTATGGAGGCCCAGTTAAGGCAGCAAGCACTGGGGCAAAGCCTAGTGGGGCCAGGCTGAATGGATGAGCTGTCAGGCAACCAGTTCTGTGATGAGAGACCCAGACTTCATGCAGGCTCAGATGGGGGAGATATCGGTTCCTGTCAGCCCCACAGCAAAAGAGGCTCCCTTGTCAAAACTACCCCCAGGATGGGTGTAAAAGCAGGAGGGGCAATAGCCTGGGGAAGCAGTGAGGGGTTGTTTGGGGAATATGGAATACATCTCCGCTTTATCAAGTCCATCTGTGGAATATTTTAAATGCATAGAGATGCACCCAAAGACACCCACAAGGATATGCACATGTTCCAAGTTTTAATTAGTAGAGTATTGGAGATATCCTTGTACTGAACATACCACTGAAGCATTTCATTGTCAATGAAATATTCTAGATGCTCTTGTGTTTATATTCATTTTAACCCTCCACATTGCATTGCCGTCTCAGGGTTGTTTGTTCCAAGATGTACCACTTGGGACCATAGGAGGTGACAGGAGACTCCTGGGAAGAAAGTGAAAGTAGGAGAGGAGGATGTGAAGGGAATAAGGAGACAAACAGGGTTCCCAAGAGAGTATGAAGAGATGAGACAGCATTGGTGTCTGATAGCAGGACGTGGAGTGACAACACAGAGAGGCATTAGTAGAAAGAGAGAAACGAAATGAAAATAGGGAGAGAAACTGACAGCAAAGACCAAAGAAGCTTCCGTCGTTTCTCTGAAGATAAAACTCTCAGATGCTTTTGTCATTGGTCATGTGCTGAATATAATATATGGATTCATTATATCCTTATGCTTTTAGCTTCATAATAAATGTAAGACTGAATTAAATATTTTGCTGATTTAATGCATAATCCATCATAATAACATATCACATATCTTACATTATCTTTTCTTTTTTACATGGTACAGATTTTTCTGTTGGTTGTGGCTATGGCTTTGGTTAGTTTGTGGCCAAATCAGAGGAGAACAATTTTAAAAAACCTGATATCTTTATTCATAGCCCACTTGGAAATATGCAGCGATTCAATTTTCAATTTTGAGTGCAGTTCTTGATATTATTCCACTCACATCCACAGTAGTAGTTTGGTAATGGGAATAGTAACAACAGATGCAGCATAGTAAGAAAAGATGTGCACATGTGCACAGACACACGCACAAAAAGAAAAGGCTCAGAAAGAGTACACATAATTTCAGCAAGAAGATAGAAAAAAGCAGCACAAAAGTGCTAGACATATTGAGAAAGCTACTACACCATGGTTGAAGACAGGCGGGAGAGAAAAGTAGGACTGGCAGAGTTGAGAGGAGCGAGAGCAGGAAAACATCAGTGGAGAACTCATCACAATGCAGCGCAGCAGAGCAGCTCCCAGACTGCACCACAGGAATCCCATCTTCAGGGCTCAGAGCAGGTAATAGGAATGCTCCAGCCATTAATGCTGGGAGAAGAAGAACAGGAAAAACCCTCTGTTCTCTGTTGAAGCCTTAGCCTTTCTATTGCCCACCTCTGATTCAGTAGCAATCCACACCGGCACACCAAAAAGAAATGGATTAAAAACAGTTCACAACTTGTATGGAACCAACTTGCATACAGCGCTGTGTGAAAAAGAGGATCAACAGAAGACAGCGAAAATGGGAGACTTTGTTTTTTGTTTGAAAATCTCACTGCTTTCATTTTTCTCCCCCCCTTCAATTATGAGGCCAGATATGGGAGCTCTTTTTACTCACAGGATTCTGCATATTGTTTTTAATGCTAATTGATTAAGCTGGATAGAGAAGCATATTTCACATTAACAGTGGATTATGATCCAAATACATTAAGGTTGACATCATTATAGAGTTTTAGGAAAGCAACACAAAATCTCATTATGCACACTCTGCTTTGAGGCAACAATATTTTCTTCAAAGGCATCACCACCAAATATCATAAAGCTAAATTTCCAGATCATTTACATTCAGGAAGCCTTGGCAACATAACCTCTTCTCAGTTCTCTGTAACGTGGGAAACTAAGCAGTATACAAGTAGTATATACAGTATACGTGTGGGCTGTAGCAGGTGTCTATGCAATGCATATGATGAAAAATATATTTCACAGATTTTCTAGTTATCTTAATTTAAATAAATGATGAGGAAATCTGGTAGTCTGTTTGAAAGTATTCTCTCTAGCAAAACACTGTCACAAAAGGAACAATTTGATTTCTCCTCAAAGGAAGGTCTGCTGCTTGGAACAGTGAGTACAGTACCATGGATACATAAATGATATAAATGATTAAATTCATTATACAGAAGATACTACCAGGCCAAGGCTGCTTAGATTATCCTTCTTTTTCTACATCATACTTTTTCATGCACTTTTATCTTTTGCAATATGATAGTCTAATGGATCCAATTCAGCATACTTTTGAAAATAAGACAAAAATGCATGTTATAAGAATTCTTTATTTTTTTAGCCGATGTAATATGTTTTCACCCAAAAAGCAGCCCCTGCAGATTCAACAACCATACTGTGGTTACAGTGTTACTGGTTACAGTCTAATTTCTAAACATAAAGAAGCATGTTAGGCATAACAGATATGTATAAACATTGGAAAAAGCACATAAATGTCATGCCTGATTGCCCGCTATGAAGTGCAGACACTTTGCCTTTGTAATTATTCAGTGACAAGTTTCACAAAGACACATCTTTTACAACATACCTGCTATTAGAAGGACAAAGTTATGTGTATTTGCACATTATGAGTGTTAGAATAACAGGCTGTGCACACTTTCACAAACAATCCCTTTTTTGGCACCACACTTGCTAGAGGACTATCCACCGTGTCCACACTTGGCTAATTGTTGTCGCATTTGACAGGTTTCTGATGATCTGACATATTGTTAAGTAACTCTGCCGCTTTGATGAGGCTACTCGGAAGCTGTTGAGCAGACATCAGGGTGGCAAAAGAAGTAACAACAGTAATTTCCCTGTATTTTGAAATGCCGTCTCTCCTCAACGTCCTGAAAAACCTTCTCAAATGCCTTCCAATTTAACTGAAATCCTTTTATTCAACATACTGACATTCATTCACACAAAATTATTATTTTTTCCATTAGTAACTGTGAAAACTAAAGCAATAGTACGTAAGGTTTTCACAATGAGAGCTTTTGAACTTTGAATGAGAGCATGAGAACATTTTACTACTATATGTGAAAGCTTGTTTTCACGAGAGCTTATAAAATATATAGAATTTTCATTTATTTATTAAACAGTATCCTTTCTAATAAGAGTAGGGTATAAGCCCTCCATTACTTTGAAAAATAAAATACTTGGACAAAAGTGCCTAATTGTGAGATACATAATTAGATTTTTACTTGTTATGCCAGGACAAAATCCCACAATAAGCCTAGGCACCTCAGTCAAACCATTAAAGTAAGCAGCTTATATCAACATAATGGTTCTATCTACTTGCATGTCCAGCAAATAAGTCAGTTGTTCATTAGGAAGGCAGGCCCCTTTGCTCCATTGCTATCAGCACTGCTTGTCTCTTTTCCTGCTAACATAATCAGCATAATCAGCTCAATCTGTTTCGTGGTCTCTTGCTACCGGTAGAGTTGAAGCCAGGCTTGCCAGCTATTCTAGACAGCACTCGCCATCACATTATATCCAGATCAATTAGTATTCAGCCAGCATGTCATTGCCTTCCTGTGTTTGTCATACCCTGGCGTAGATTCAGGTTATCCCATGCCACTGGTCATTTGATCTTCATCAGAGATCATAATCAGATTCTTAATATCTGTTTCACTCTTGAAAATTAGCTTAATGAACAGGTTAATATTCCCTTCAATCTCCAAAACATTTCCATTCTCGCTTTTCGTTCACTTTGACTAAATGTGTGTAACCCTGATCCTGATACCATCTGTTTCTCTCTGCTTTGCCTCCTCCACTCACAGATACCAATATTCAACAACCATGTCCTTGCCAATGAAGGAAAATCATAGCATGACTAAACAAGATTTCACAGAGACAATAGTTATTTGGCCACAACACCAGCTAAAAATCAACACCAACCACCACCAGTCCCCTCTCTCAGCACTGCATTCTGCTGCACTGTCCATAACAACTTTTGGGTTAAGGATAGATATTCATCTGGAGCTTCCCAAAGATTAGGAAGCCAAGTGCTTTGCTATGTCTTATGGTAATGAAGGGTTGTTTTTAATAAGCTGCCTGTTCTATCTCACAGGAATGTGAGACTAATATCTCAGCCTAAGTAGGAGGGTCACTCGGGTCAAATCCAGATGAAATTGCTGCTCACTTTTGGCTCACTTTTAATTCCAAAATCTTCCGTATCTATTGAAACTTCAAAGAAAAAACTGATTTAAATATTAAGATCTATTGTGTGGTATTACAGTGCCAAGGTAATGGGTATATTATGCAACACACTCTTTCTTAAAATCAAACTTGCATTTTATTTAAATGTTTACTTTTAACACTATGTGAAGGGTTGCAAAAGTGTTTATTTTATAAGATAAAAATGAAGGTGTCATGACCTCTGACTGTAGGTTAAACGTTACTCGAATAAAACCACTATCAGATAAGATGAAGGATCAATCTCCTCTACCTGAGAAATAAGAGCACATCAAACACTACTTTAATTATCAGATCTGACTTATCAAATACAGCTTTGAGAGTCTTAAAACAGTATTTGCAAATTTGAATAGACCAAAGTGAAAGTTATTCTCAAAATGTTCATATTATCTCGATGAGAAGTTCTATTTAACACAGGCTTAGCTAACTGGCTGCAGTTACAAAAATACCTACGTGAACACAGGCTCACTAGTGGGGCTAGTTCAAACTAAGGGCTGCTCCAAAGCTCTTATACCACTCATATTTTGAGTGTTGTGCTTAGCATAGAGGAGTGAAGTCACATCTGCCCCAGAGTTTCCCTCCTCACCCTTTAGGCCATCCCCTCCATTTCCAAAATTAAGCAAGTATGCAAGAGGGACCCCAGATCGATGAACACTCATCAGCCTCACCATCTGGCCCCAGTTTGTTTTCTTAGCAAATTAAGCTGATTATTGAGCAGGGTGGCTAATGGCATTGAAATCTTCTGGGCTGCTCCTGCTTTACTTGGCTGAATTTTGGAGAGAAATGTGTATAATAACAGGTATTGAAGTAGCCTCAAATGCAACAGTACACAAGTGTATTACATAATAACTGATAATGCAAGCAGGTGTTTTTAATCTGCTTTTAATGGTTTTGACACCACTGATTGGGGTGTGGCCAAAAGTGTGACATGCTTGGAAATATCAGCCTACAGAGAACAGCGCAGCTGTTTTCTGTCCTTGGTGATTCAGAGTTATCATTTCTTATCACTGGAAGCAAGACAAGTGACTTCCCTGGATGCTACTAAAACCATGACCTTTCCTACTAATCCTGTCTCTGTGTATCTAAAACAACAACTCAAAATACAGGACAGTGAATTTCTTATATCGATCTATTAGTGTGTTGAAACCCAAAGTTAACTGAATTTGAGTTTAGACAAATAATCAGAATGGTGAAGGCCAGAGATAAATTGTGTCATACCATAGATCCACTATTTTTTTTTTTTTTCAAAGCAACAGTGTTTATGCCATATGGCCAATTAGCGTTGTAATCAGATCGATGGTCATCTTTCTTGCTAGTATATCAAAATACTATAACAATAGTAAAAAATTGCATTCCTAAAGCAAAAGCTGGTTTCTATCTGATTTGTTCTAAGGCTTTCATTCAATGTACCCCTAAAAGGAAAAGAATGAATAAATCACAATAAATGTTTTATACAATACTAATGGCCTCATACCAGACATCACCTACACCGCAAAATGGAAAGGAAAAGCACCAGGATACACACGTACATCGCATCTTTTCAGACTATTGATGTTTGTGGAGAGAGTTTTTCAGCACATATCATACAGTTTGCATCTCTGTCCTTCCTCCTGGTATAATGGAAAATTAGGGCATGGACTTCTTTCCTTGTAGCTTTGTTATAAGAAAAACTGCTTTGCCATACTTGTGATTATGTGAGTTATTATTAATATTTAATTTGCAACATGCCCTTGAGATATTGCAGAAATAAATCTGAGATGAGTTTACTTAATCTACATTTTGGAATATCTCAGCTAATGTAGGTACCTTGATTATTAATTTTTGCAGCCGGTCCCAGACTGTTGCAAAATAAAATTGCTATGAATCTGAGCAAAATAAACAGTTTTTACTGTAGCCTATGACTCATACGACCGAGGACGCCGCACAGCTTCCATATTTGTAGACTGCCAGTCAAGAGCACATAACAGACACTTCACACAATTCAATTTAAGATCTTCATACATTTTTTCCACTTTTGTTGATGTCCCCCTACTGCAGTTTGAGTATACAGTGATGTGCCTTCTCTCTCACCCTATTCCCCCTCGATCTGATCCCTCTCAATGCAAGCACCCAAAGCAAACATTACAAGTCAGTAGTGCAGAGACAAGGACATGATCCCATAACAGTTTCCAATCACAAACACTTCTAGTTGTGTTTGAAATGCGAGCAGGTGAACCCATTTTATATATTTTGGTGACAAAGTATGTTGCCCTTTTTCTTTCTGCAGACATTTTAAACGTTCTACAACAACAAACATCTTGAGACATTCTGGAGGCATAGGAAAATTGACAGTTTTGGGCCTCTGACCAGAAAAGCAAAGCAGAGTGTATTTATGTATTTCCTAACAGGCTGATAGGGTAGGAGTTGTCGCAAATGTTGATTGGAGTAGCCAATAGCTCTGAGTGAACACAGTCTGACCCGGGACAGAATCCTCAACCTCAGAAAGTGGCCAATGTGGCAGGGAATACAGTAGTTTACTGAGGTGGCTTTCCTGTTGAATTTAGCTTCTAGCACCCCGGGGAAAAGTCACTTCGGTTAGTTAAACAGCTGACAGTGCTAACAAAAGTTAGCGGTTCGCTACTTTGCAATGTCAGTAAATCACCTTGCAGTGCGACATTATTACATGTCAGTCTCAAAGGCTGTGCTGAGTCCCGGTTTGGTCCAGGTGCTGAGCCCATTTCTGTTCCCGGCTAATGGCAGATTCAGTTAGCAGCAGTTAATTAGCAAGTTGTTAGGCTAAAGGCTATCTGTCCATCAGGAAACTCTGTAAATCACACAGAGTTGAAAGACATCAGAAGACAAAAACAGAAAATACAGTATATTCTCACTTTACATCACTAAATAAAGTTATAAAGCTGTTGCTTTTTACAGTAATCAGTGAGACCTGGCCATAGATGCTCATAGACTGTATCAAACAGGAATCACTCCACTCCGGCAGCATCACAAGCGAGAGACCGTTTCATTGGATGCAACATTAGTATACGCCCACGAATGCAGGATCAACAACTTTTTATCATTTACAAGGAAACGTCAAATTGAAGAATACCAATATGAATATCTGGAACTACCTGGAATTTTTGACTTCATGAGGGCTTTAAGCTCCCAGCAGATCAGTCTTTATTGTTGCAGCCAGCTATGTCAAGTCAGCAATTTTAGTAGTTCCTGATGGGGAGAGGGAGAAAAAGTCTATTCTGGTTATTTTCTGGTTCTCAAGATTTTATGCCATTTCTGCACCTCTGCCTACTGACCACATGTACACCTTTTTGGATGCTCACACTAAAAGAGCTTCTGCAGCCAGTGCAATCAGGTGACCGGCTGGCCCCTGTAGACTTGAAAGACACTTTCAGTACTTTGATGTTTCAGTGGCTCCCAGACAGGGCGGCAATGGGCACCTCTATCTTGCGTGAGACTCAGCGTCCCAACAAAAAAAAAAAAAAAAAACATACAGACAGACCATGGCTTTGTTGTTTGTCTGCTTGTAGTATTGTTTGAAGTCAATCAGGCTCAGTTGCTGTGGCCTTGCCTAACTCACCTTTTTGTACTGAGAGTGTGAGCACAGATGCAGGACTGAAACCATGTCATCCTGCCGTGGGTGGAATGTCACACTAATAAGAGTTAGCATGTCCATCCTGATTAGCAAAACTTGCACTTGCAAACGTCATACTCACTAACAAACAATCTAATTACAGTTTCTAATAATGTGTATCATTCTCAATTCATACAATTTGAAGGACCAGTCTGTAGAATTTAGTGGCAGCTTGTGGTGTAGTTGTTGATTGCAACTCCCTAGCCTCACCCTCTCCTTCCCAGCATAAAGGAGAAACTACAGTGAAAACATGAAACAGCCAATGTTAAGTTTGTCCGTTTTGGCTACTGTCAAAACATGGCAGTTCAACATGGTGGACTTTGGAAAAAGATCAGTGGTCAATACATAGCAAACCCTCAGTTCATTCATTTTTGAGATTAGGGGTATATTATGACATGGTCTGTGTTTAGTGGCAGGTTACTGTCATATTGTTTTACCTGAATGAGTGCAACTTTCTTTCAAAATGTGGGAATAGCATTTCATTCTTCCCCAAAAAGGAATCTGCTTTGAACATGAACTTTAGAATGTAATGGAGCAAACACACAGACAGTGGCTAAGAGTCACTGAATACATTCGAAAAGTTTTAATAATTTTCTCCAGCGCTGACACAGCACTGTCGGTCTGGCTATGCAAGACTAAACATATATTACCAGCTGGCACATAGCTTTTCTCTTTTTAATTTAGGGTATAGCTAACGGTAGTGTTGAATGAGCTGTGTGCGTCTTGGGTGGGTATACTCAGGGGTTAAATTGGACACATAAGTGGACGCGCTTCTGTCATTGTGCAGAGCCGGGTAGCCCTATACTGTATGCTCACTATGCAAGTTATAGGGACGTGAAGGCACACATTTCCCACGTAAAAAAGACAATGATTATCTAATCTCTCAGTCGGTCTGTCACTCACTGTGGTTGGTGTTGAGGCCACGCTCCCTACGGTGCTTGTCCTGTGCCGGCCTCTTCTGCATTTTTTAAATTGGCTCAGAGGGAGGGAGCTAGCAGAATTTGGGGCTTGAGCTACACTTTAATTGTCAGTCTTCAGTTGGTGCTCACTGCATCTGCGTGCAAGAATATGTGGATGCGCAAAACATACCTTACATAATACCTGAAGCAGGTGCACTGTGCTTCATGCTTCAGGGAACAAAGGCTGGTCTGTCGTGATGGCTCTCTACACTTGTGTGCTTGAATTAACCAAAATGTGGGAACGAATTGTATCTTGTGGTCACACATTAATGTGTCCTGCTTTATGGGAACAAAAGCAATTCTGATTTTCAGGTGATTATACACTAATGAAAACATAGTTATAAAACTATTTCTACCATATTCTGCGACATCTGTCAACCAACAGAAATATATTTTCACTTTTTCACTTTTTAAAAGACCCAGAAAACCACATTTTTTTTACTTTTTACTATAATGATGTAATCTTGCATTGTGCTTTTGGTAATTTATTTAATCAAGTTATTTCTGTGCTTGTCTTTTTAGTCTCTCACTAGTTGGAAGTTGATGGTGCACAGATGTAAAGAAAAAAAGTGCACTCAAGAGCACCAATCAGGATTTAGCATTATTTGAATTAAAATCTGATGACAGTTGGTGGGTCTTTTGCTTGTGTTGCAAGGTCACTGTCAATCAAATTGGATGACACCCAATCCATACAATCCCAAGTAAGAAGATTAGCTGAGACACAAAGACACACACACACACATACACACACAAACACACACACATTAGATCAACATATAAAAGTGAAACTATGCAAAACAGTACACAAAAGAGTGTCACAGTCAGTTAGATTTGTCATACGATTAGACTACCCAGCACTAATTTGATCATGTCTTTGCTGACATATTTTTTTATTTACGATAAACACAACATGATGATTGTTTTCTCCCATAACAGTGCTGATATCCAAAATCCATTGTTTGCTTTTTTGTTCTGTGATGTTCTCAACCCACATCTGTCAGTTCCCAACAACAAAACTTTCCCCTCAACCAACGGAAAAGAAATTCCATTTCCTTAAATGACCTCTCAACATCCAACCCCCGCTTTCAAAAAGGCCATGTAAAAACCCTTAAGAAAATAATTACTTTCAACGGTAGAAATTGCCCTTCCCCCTATAGGTCTATTTACACCACCCTCTGGCTCTTGGCCAAAAGTGTGTGTGTGAGTGTGTGAGGCACACTTACAGATGGTCAACAATAGAAAGCAGTCCAATGGTCCAGCCCCTCCCATTCAAAGAGGTTTCCTTCATCAGCTTCCTCAATACTCAAGCTGCTTTTATCACTCTTTAACCCAGCTGCCTATTGAAACCGTTTATACATCTTAAATTGACAAATTCAAATTTAAAAACCTTGACCATCACAGACAACAACTAAAAGATGAGAGGGTGTAATAATAATGAAAATTCAGTTGTAGGTAGCCTTGGTAAAATTACACTTTGTTAGAGATTCTCAATGCCAACCACTGAATAAAAACAACTTTAAAATAATCTTATGTAACATGAATATATTTTTTTTTTTGCACTATATTTATTCTTTTTCTCTCCATAATACAAGGATATTCTTTATATACTGTACAGTACTCCCCCACAGAACAACATTCCTCAAATGAACCCACTGTCATATGCATACTGTATTGCACAAGGTAAAAGTACTATAGCCTAGTAAAGCTTTCCAGTTAAATCCATTTACCTAAGCAGTTGAGTGTTGCTTGACCCAAGAGAATGCTAAATTAAATAATTAAATTACACAATATAATAAATTGTTTCACCTTTTTTGTAGCTAGTACTTTCAATAACCTTGTTTTGAAGTTGGATGACTTTAAATGTTAACTTTTGAGAATTTCATTTAATAAAAAGCTTACTCAATCTCGTGACTATAACCGTCACCTTGCCATATAATGCAATTTAAAGCTTTGTTAATTTCAAGGCAATAAGCATATAAAGGGTTGTACGTCACTCAGGTTTAAAAAAAAGAAAAAAGAAAAGAAAAAGCAGCTTGAATTGATACAGAGATATTTGATTGGTTAAAACAGCCAAACACCATTAACTATCATGATGTGATTGGTGGAAAGCATCACTTTCCTGTTCCTGTTTGAATGATGCATCTGCCAGACGCCGAGGTCACTGGGGCCCCTCTCACAGCAGAAGATTGCCAAGGAAACCTCTTCATCCGTTAAAATACCGTGAGGCCCTGTAACTCAAGATCAATAGTTCTTAGACAGGATGTGATGTAGTTTTCTAGTCAGCTGATGCACACTGTGTGAGTGAACAATAGCGACAATACCAAGCACACGTGCTCCATTGTTGCAGTGAAACTGAGACATAAGCCCCCTTTCCCCTGGGGCTTCCTTCCACCTCCCATCTGTCTTTGTTGTCTTTGATTGGTAGACAGCATGTGGCTCCAACGGTGTCTGAAACTATGTCAAGACCATTGACAATGTTATGTTTTAAAAAACACAGTCTCCAGTATGTATTCACGCATCTAACTATGTGGCTGGTAAAGCTGTAGTAATACAAAATAGGCGCTGCTGAGACACTCTATGATGCTACAGAGGTAACTTAGATTTCAAGGGCAAATGATATGTTTATTCTTTTTTTTAAATCTATAGTACTAGTAACAGTTAAGCATTACATAATTGAAAACGTGAACAATGTTGGTGTAAATGTTTGACATCTGACCAATGGAGAAACTTACTGGTACCTCACTGTTAATAACTTTTCTAAAACAATAACAGAAACCCTTTGTTATATTTATACGCTGTATTTTATGAAGATGTTTTGCTTATTGTTACTTCACTTGGATGTTTTACCTTCACTGTACAGAATGATGTGGGTGCTGTTTGACACTAGAAGGCTGATTTCACTTTCATCTTCTAAAGGGGGTTGTCTGTGCTCATCTTATATAAGCATGATTTACGCCATCAAAACTAGTTTGAAAGCCAAATACAATCCAGAAGGCCTGTTCCATTGATGTAAGTGTGATATGAACATTTTAAACCTCCAGTGCACATATAAACTGATACTAAGCTAGATAATAAGAGAAAGACTAGAGGTCATTTTATACATTTTCAACCATGTTAAAAAGTGTTTTTTTTTTTTTTTTACATTAGATAAAAATCTCTGAAACACATCCGGATAGGTTTTTAAAAAATCTTGTATTCCACTAGTTCAATGTGCCGTATTTCAAATTAATTTTTCATGCCTGAACTATATTGTACCAGACATCTCTCAGTTAATGATCTCAAACTACTTTAAATTGGACCCTTACTTATGTAACTATTAGCCAGTGAAGCTAAAGCTTGAGCTAAGTTAACATGGCAAAGCACCTTGACGAATTGCACTGGTCTCGCTCAGGCTTATTTCCAGACATTCATTAATCACCTCAATCATATGGAGTGAAATGTGATAGTTCTGTTTACATGCACTGTGTGATCTTCTGTGAATACTGTATTTCTGTATGTACCCTGAAAGGTCATTTTAATCCCAAAGGTACTGTTACTACAAGGTTTCAGAATGCCCAAATCTGTTGTATATTCTGTACCAGGGTCTGGTCATGATTTTGTGAAATGTAGATATGTGGGGAGATGTTACAATAAATGGTCTAAAACATCCAGACCTTAGTCTGAACTAAAGGGTCATACACTGATTCTCTTACCGGGAATCCTATCTCCCCATCCAAATTGTTTCAGTCTGATTTGGCGAGGGTTGAAGATGTCTGCAGCAGATGTCTGCCATCACTCCATTACAATGAACCACAGCGGCAAAAAACAAAACATTTGAAAAAAAATCAGCAGCAATGCAGAAATCATGATACAAGTTGGCTGTTTTTCCTTCTGTCATTGCAGAGACCTTGAATTATTCTCTAAGGAAAACATTTCAAGCCTGTGTATACAGTCTGCACACATGGTGGGAAGTAAACCAACAAAAATACCTCTGGGTCCAAATACAGTATAGATTCCTGTATGAAGTCATGACTGACATTTTTCATTTTAAATATTATTTTGGTTTGTGTAAATAAACCATTTTCAGGACTAGTCTGGGGCCTTTCCTGTCTTCCACCTCGAAAGCATCCTATTGTTCAGTGCAACAGAAAGAGATTCCAAAACACAACACTTTTGAGGTAGTGCTGTTACTCTACCCTGTAAAATATGGTCTGATTGGAGGCCGCAGAGGGTGGACCACATCAAGCGGATAAATTGGTCATAACACTCCTGAGAGCTCCCAGCAGCCAACAGTCGTTTATATTACTACAATATGTGCTACAATGTATGCACTAAACGTAGGTCTGTATGTATGTAGCAGAAAACAGTTTGTGAGTTTGTGAGTGATGTCTGTAATGTATGATGTATGTTATTTTATGTTATATTCTTTATGTTCATTTATTTACATTTATTTTGGTATCCTTTCATTTATATCAGTTGAAATCTCAACTGCCACAAGGTCCCCATAAATATCAATCACATGGCTTTGCGATTCATATTTTTTTCCAAGCTAATATTACCTTTCTCATCCCAAAATGCAGAAGCAATAATGAGCAGAGGCATCAATCCTACTTTCTGACACTTTACGCTTGAAGAAGAATTTTCATGTCAGGCAATAACCGCTAGTGAGCCTCAGCGGCACAAGCTCTGGGCTTGCGCCTACACCAAACCCTAATGGGATAGATCAGCTCTTGCATAACTGGGGGCAATCACTCACTCCGTCTCCTCTCTGACAGGACTCAGTTATGGCTTCTGGGTAATATCATTTCTGTTATCTTAAGATATCAAATTTCTGTCTTTATTGGCAAAGACCTTAGCAAATGGAGGATAGTTTGCTCGGCTTGGCAAGACAGAGGATGAAAAATGAGAGCATATTTATCCACCTTGCAAGCACGGTTTAGGATAGAGTTCTCAGGACTTCGGTGACATGTTTTGATGCCCTAAAATGTCACCAAAGTCCCGAGAACTCTATCTATCTATAACATGTCAGAACCTTTGATAGATTTTGTTAAAGCATATGATACACTCTGTTGAGACCTCATGCTCTCATGCTTTTCAATGTACATTTCCAATACTAATTTACAATAAATAGGCCTATTATTACCTATCACAGTATAAAACAAGTTTATGAGTTCGTTACTGTCAGCAGTATGTTCCTTCATGAATAAAATAAAGCTATCTGCAATTTCATTTTTAGTTTTTCAAAATCAGATAGCCACTGTCAGTGAGCATCAGTGAGTGTTTTGTAAGTTCAGCAGTACTGATGTACTGTTTTCATTTAACTGGTCCTCTGTGAGTGCTGTGCACATTTAAGAGAAGAAATGTTCAAAGCTGGGTTATCTTCAGTACAGTTTGTATTTATAATAATATTGCTCAGAACAATGCAGCAGTACCAGGAGAGAGAACACTGCAGGTTACGTGCTGACAATAGCTGCGACGTAACTCTTCAGCTTTTTTTCTCCAAAAAGTGAAGTGACACAGAACTGCAGTATAAATTGGTAGTAATTATGTGGCACTGTAACACACTGTGTGCTTGTCAACCTTTTGGAAAACATGTGATTCTTTAAAAAGTGACAGAAGTTGATGACATTATGCATTCATTTTCTTTATCCCCCAATATTTACTTTTATTGGTACAGAACAAAAACATCAACAACGGAAAAAAAAGTTTCAAAACCTTAGAAGAAAATTTACAGCAAGAACATTTAAACACCACTGGCATTAACACTGCGATGACGTTTAACACACTGATCTGAAGACTTTTGGTTCAGCAAAAAGACTCCACTGATGTCAGATCTGCTGCTGTGTATGAAATCTGCCGTGCTAACTGTGAAAGCACTCTCTCCACACTTCTGTTGGCAGGCCAGGGTGATGTTTCGGTGTGAGGTTGGAAGAACATAACAGAGAGACCTGGTGCGTTGGAAGTGTTGGAACAGCACAGGAAATATACCCACCAGTCTTAACATAGTAAAACTGGCAATCACTGCTCAAGAAAGTCCAAGACAAAGTGCAATCTAATGTTAGGATTGCAGACTCTGATGAAGGCTTTCATAAGCAAGGACATCAACATTGTTTAGACCAGTGATGCTGTTTGGTTGCATTTGAAATAATAAGTGTGTACTTATACAGATACAACTGGCTTGAATTGTTGGCTGGTCCATGACAGGTCCCTGACAGGCCCATGCTTATCAGGATGGAATGAATGTATATATCCAACTGGGGGCAATTCTGAGTGGCTGGTACTGTATCTGTTTCTCAATGTCTCATGAATCTCTTCCTGGCTACAACAACAGCCTTGGAGCAATGGACTCAGCAACTAAATGTGTGAAGTGGTGGAAACTCACCCAGAGTATTATGAGTTGAAGTTGAAGATTCTCCCAACTTGATCAGATAAGGGAAAATGATTGACTCATTCTCCACATGAGCTGTGGACATAGAGGTGATCTACAGTCTCATGTCTCTGCTGCTGATAGTTGGTTTCCTAACACTTTAACACTGTAAGGCAAAGGAGACAAGGCTGACCAATGTTTGACCCTTCAGTGCTGATCCTTGCCACTGAGCCATGATGTTTTGTCTGTGTGAAATATTGTTTAAGCTGCAGTTACACCGTCTTACTCCTCAGGTTGAACTTCAGTTGAGTAGTGCGGGTAATGGAGAATTCATCTTCTTAACATCCATCGACTCAGCCCTTCCTCTATTGTTGCTGCCATTGTAGCAAGTTGTGAGTCACTTGGTAGAGAATCAGCAATTTCAACCATGACTTCAGCCTCACAGTGGGTCCAATCAACTTTGCCTTGAACCACCCTGCCAGACACCTCTGAGGTGCCCTCTCTACCCCTACAGGCTCTCAACGATGAGATGAGTCATCCGCAATCTGCTGAACAATACCAGAAACCAAATCTACCGGTTAGATTCAGCTTTTTCTTGGTGTGATGGTAGAGCTAGGCCAAATGTCAGAGGAGGAGGGTGTCTCCAAAATCATTACAATTCATTCTCTTACGGTTATGAATATCCACAGCATATTTCACAGGAATCTGGCCTTTTTTTTTTTTTTTTTTTCTTTTTTGTCATGAACCAAACTGGGACCTGATGCAAAATTCAGCAGAATACTTTTCAGGGCTGTCTTTACAACCTTGTGTTTGAGATTGCAAATCTAATTGGTGAATTTCTTATCCTATGTTGGAGGTCAGTATCAACACAGGCCAAGCTAATTTTTTGAAACTCAAAATATGCTGTCTTTTATTTATGTCAGCACAAGTGACTACAAATAGCAGCTACATGAATTTGTAGTTGAGTGGAATACTTGTATTAAAAACAGTTCAGGCTCAGTATTTCCCCATGCTTTTCTTCTGTGATAGCATTGTGTTGTGATATGAAGTCAAGTAGCCTGATATCACTGTATGTTTCATAAAAATCATAAGAGATCAGGAAGAAGATGAAGATTACGCAAGGGACCCAACAGATAAGAGCATATTAAATAACTGTAAAATTATCATAATTAGGTTTATATCATCACCACAAATGTAGGTACAGTAGTGGAAAACCTATATTACTCTGTGCTACAAGTCTATGTTACATCATGCCAGGGCATGATCAGAACATACTCCTGAGACTAATTTGCCCACCTACTATGGCTAATTATATGCTGACAAAATCACAGCTGGCAGAAATGCGTAAAAGGGACACCAATGCTCTACAGTATGAAACAAGCAACTACTGTGTCTGTAGATAAAAAAAACAAAACAAAAGCATGCTTCATTCTATTATACAGTGTAGCTTCTTGGATTTTTGCTTAATGTGAGAAACTACATGTGCTGGGATCCTGGGCTGAATCATTTATGAATATTTTAACACATATTACATATGTATGTATATTTTATTATGTATGAATTTCTGATCTCAGCATTTTGTGTAGCTGAAAGTGATTAGTTGGCATAACTCTTAATGTAAACACTGACACAAAAAGACTAGTGAAAATAATGACTATTTCTGTATTTACTTTTAAGAAAAAAAGAATTTAGGATGGGTCATCTCACCCATAATAGATCTGTTTACTAATCTAGCGGACATCATGATATTTGATAAGGCTGATGCTCTTTCTGTGGCATCCTTTGATGTCTCCCCGCTTATTATTTAGGCCTAAATACCTTGAACTCCTCTAGGGATAAATAAGTTCCTCAATCCTCCCCTTTCATGCTGCCACAGAGGATAAATTATATACAGATCTAGTTCTACTTCCTCTCATCATAATAATATGCTTTGCATGGCTTTTCCACTTCATCTAGAATCATGGTAATCCCTGTGCTTCTGTGTAATTATCTCTCCTCTAGGCTGATCTCAGTGCTCCTCACCTGCTCAGCCTAGTCACATTACCTCCTCACTTTTATCTATGACTCTTAAAGCTGCTGCCAAGGGTCCTCTTAACTCACCCCACAACTTTTCCCTTTCCACGCCCCATCCCCAACACACAAACTCTCTCCTGTTCCCCCGTTTCACACTCTCTATCCTTCAAGAGCACTGTGATTAGCAGAGAAAAAAAAAAAACAGTGCTTCACGGCAAATTTGTATTGCGGGTATATCCCTCATTAATTTCCCAACCATTTTAATAAGTGGAATGAAAAGAAAATAATGGAAATATAATTTACTAAATTGACAAGGAGTCATTGGGTACCTGGGGGAACAGGGGCTGTTCTTTTCAGTTATGAATATTATCATACCACTCTGGCCTTTTCTTGTGCCTGACACTATTATTCCAAGAGAAGATCTAAAGCTCAGCTAATTCACCCTACTCTCATCCAATGACCAATACAGATATTTTTTTTTTTCATTCCTAAATGTCCAACAAAAATTAAATGATGGACATATTGAGCATTGCGACAGATTTTGTGTTGGGGAGAATATTTCTGACAGTAATTTTTGTTTACTACTGCAGGGTCATATTTTGCCCACATGCATCTTTCAAAAGCTGTCAAAAAATAAATATTAGAACAGTGAGGGGCAGCAATTACCTAAAAAAAATGTGGAAATGTAATTCAAAATAGAATTTCAAAGATTCTTCTCACAAAGCAAACAAACATGCAATCAACAACACTTTAAATGTCACTAAGACCATCTAAAATGGGACCCGTAAATCCCGTGTTAAAAAGCCAGATAATGTATATACAATATGTATTTATTTAGGTTCCACTTGAATGTGTGTGGTGACTTATTTAAGTAAAACTGTCAAACTGTGTTTGTGACTTTTCAGTTATCCTTCATCTTGTTCAAATAGCTTTTCATGCCTTCAAACAGTCAAGTTTAATTTAATAGTCTTGGAAGTACTTTTCATTACTTAGACATTGAATACTGCGTCATAGCCTGCTGAGAGGTGACTAACAGTGCCTGGGGACTGGAGTCAGCATTGACTGGCTGGACTGGAGGCGGAGAGTCTCCAGACAGAGATGGAGTCTGAACTTGGACCCCTCTCAAGCATTTTCCATATTGATTAGAAAGTACACACCTAATTTTTACCAAATGTAAGTGAATTGTTGAGTAATTAAAATTATTGCTTGCTTCTGCTGTAACAGGCAGGACTGGATGGACTGAAAAATAAAACAAACTGATGGACTAATGTAAAATGTGCTTGTTACTTTCATTGAAAATGGATACACTAATCACCAAACACTGCACAAAGAGTTACACATAAATGAGGCCACTTACAAAGCAAAAGACACAAAGCTAAACTCGCTCCTCGCCCCCTAAATTGCCAAAACTAAATGTGTATTAAAGTGACACCGCAAAATGTGTCTTCAACATTTACTAGGCATTAAATCTGCAAGACTTGTGTGTCTTAAGTGAGTGTGTCTGCTGCTAAATGTGTACTATAATGTGCCTTTGCATGTGTTTATTACAGTTGTGTAAAACTTTCCAGCAGCCTTACGCACCACTGTGGTGAATAAGGTCTCTCCTCAGGGATAACACGAAGGGCAGAGGTGTTAATTATTCTACAGATCAGCGATGTCAGCATAACTCTCTCATTGCTCCTAATTGTCCCTTTGGGGGTGCTCAGGTCCTCATTATGGGAGCACTTTATGTCAATAACATCAACACCAGTGTTGATGTTGTTTTCCGGAAGTACGTTTAGTCTGTTTCATTTATTTGGGGATCTCATTGTATTCATTCCAAAAGGGTGACGTGTAGATGTGGATGCGTTAAAATTAAACAATATAACATTTAGCAAAGCCTTTTTCCAGATGCTAATTGCGTCGACTGAAATTGTAAATAGATGAAATTGCAAATGAAAGAAAAACTTCCTGTGAAAACAATAGCCTACTTGCCTAATGAGTCCAATGGAGACTGCTGGACTATTCTTAGCAGATCCTTTAAAATGTTTTTGAATGCACTCCACTGATTCGCCCCATCATGACTGAACAAGCAAAGAGAAGGAGGCTCAATGTGTTGCTCTGAGATGCACTGTTCAGACGCATTTCCTTTGCTCTCTACACTGTAGAATCACATCTTACTTACACAAACTGTAAGCGCCACCTCCCTAAGGCACCAAACCACAAACCTCACTATCCCACACTTACAACTTAAAACTCAGACTTGTAATTAATTATTTAAATTCGTTAGAACTTCTGCTTTGATACAAATGTCTGTAGTGCTGATTTGCCACGTTTGTGCAACTGTTTTTAGGAAACATTTCGAACAACCACTGGGACTTCTGAAGTTTGGAAAAACACTTCTGGTCATTAATGTTAGTCATCAAAGTGACTGGTTGGACCACAAATAGCCTTTGCCAACTTGTAAGATTGTGAAATTCTTAAAATATTGTGTTATGACTTACTCCAAGACACTTTTTGCAGATCTGTGTTTGGTGCATCTCAACTGTGCCGCATAGACCATTTCTCTTGCTTAAAGCCATGACAGTGACATTCATATTATCAACCGTTTCTATATAAAACAGGAATATCGTTTTTATTTTGGGGTTTTTTTGTATCAAAATGCCATTTCTGCAGATCTCTAAATTTGACAAAGAAATATGAAATATATTGTAAATGACAGATTGTATCAATTCAGATGTCAATTTTTATGGTAAAAATGTTCTGTTCATATAAAAGGAAATGGTAATACACAAAAGTGGCTGACAGAAACAGGAATTTGTTATTGCAATTTGTCAACAGCCCAACACTCTATCAATCGACTTGTCAACAATAATTATTCTGCTGCCATCGTTTTCAGATTCTAACAAACTGTTCACATTTTAAATTACTGACAGGGTATTTTTCCTGTTTCAGCAACACTGGGGTAGGCTGCTGGCTTAGTCATATTTTCCTTTGATGCATATCTACAGTTTCAAAGGCATTCTACTCAAACCATGCATTTGACAGAATCGTTTATTAAAATGTATGATTGCTTGGTTCGTCCTGCATTGAAATGACTCTCATTGCTCATCCAGATCACATCAAGATAATGTGAAAAGTAAACGTCAATAGCCTTTTGTCTATTAAAGCAAAAGACTACCACAGATTAATTTAAAACAAAGCCAGCCGAAGAACACTAAAGGTTACTTTGTTTTCCCTCCCTGTGAGGTCGATGGGCAGACAGCAGTGTTTGAGCCAGTTAAATGTGAATATTTCATAGAATCCACAGACATTAGAAACATCTTTAAGGTATGCAGCTGGGTCTGGTTTAAACTGAGGATGTAAGCAGATATCTTTCCTGTGAGGGTTGACCAACGGTGCTGATTGATTTTGGGAGCTCTGTGAAGATAATACATTGATAAGCAGCATCCTCTGATTCCAGATGACTAGGTAAGATGAAAAAAAGATATAACCTTTTCATGCAAATGAAGTTGGTTTAGATCCTCCTACTGAACAATAAAGTAAAGCAACAGCGACAGAGAAATTATTTTAAGGTTACAGTGTACTTGAAACACTGCGTAGGCCGAGGGGACTCAGCTTGCTTTGCACTTGGGGCCAAACATAATAATAATATTTATCAGATAAAATGAATAAACATTAGGATCACTGATGTGGCAGAATAGCAGGACTTCAAAGTCATAATTTTCCCTTTTATTTGCTACCAGGCGAGAACACTGCACTAAAGCTAGCAACCCAACAAAGCTCTAGCAAAAGTTCAGCCAGGAAGTCTTTTGCATATAGGTCTGTAGTTAATTCCTCTTTCCATCCTGCTGTTTACTCTTCTCACAGATGCTCACACTAATTCCCCTGCTGTCATTATCTGGGGCTGTCAATCATGATATCAGCTGTTCTCATCCTATAGCACAGCGACACACCTGCATTGTTAGCCTATCATCTTGGTGTTGCCTTTTAAAATATGATCCTCTTTCTCTGCCTACAGTACATTTGTGCTGCTGTTCTGCGTGCCCCTCCACCTTCCCATCTCTGCCCAGTCTTGGCAGATTCATCATTTTCATCATTTCATCAGCCTTTCAGTCTCAGCAGAGTCATCAGCAACCATTGCCAGTGTCTGGACTCCATGGGGGGATTTATCTTGTTGCTACTCAGGGCCAACGCCCCTTGATCACAAAACATCTCCCTGTCTAGACACCAGAGACTTTCTGTCAAGACTTAATCATCACATTTTATAAGTTATAATAAACAATTGTGTTTACATCATTCACTTGTCTCTCCTGATTCACTTGTCATTTGGCAAATTAAACTCAGTGTTTTAGGATTGGTATGATGTGGCAAAATAAAGACAAATTCAACTCTCCATTTTCCACTGAAACGTTTGATGTTTGCTGTTCTAACTCATCAGCCAAATCCAATTGAACTTTTCAAAGAAATCAAGCTTCACTGCTTCTGCGCACTGCACAGATAACTGATAGGCTAACATGCATAGACGCGTAAAAAATCCAAGTGTGAATCAGTTTATTTTGATTAATTGTAATTTAGAAAATGGTCGTCATGCCACCCAGCACCCTATCACTAACCTTAAGTTCAGATCACTGATGTTTAAATCAAAGGAAAAGTACATTAGATGTTTTAATTCTGTAACACTTGAATGAATTGCATCAATATTCTTACTGGAATCAAAAATTCTGATAGAGTGTTAGAATGTTTTTCTATCTTAATTACTTAGCCTTTAGATGAACCATGCAACCTATGACCTGTAGGATATTTGTAGTGGTCAAGGTCTGGACAAGCAAACCTAATAGGGAACTGTCTCTGTTACAGGGAGAGGGGTACCCCAACATGAGTTTCCGCATGAGATAAAAACTCTGTATAAAACAGGTAGTAAGAAAGCATTATCTTTGTTCATTCCTATCACATATATGTATGGTTCTGAGCTCGTATTAAAGCGTCTCGAACCTCAGATCTTACACTCTTCTCTTTTTGACGCATCTACTGTCTTTTATAGGTAATGAACTCTTTACCCTCTCTCTCTCTCTACTTACTGTACATTGCACTTATTTATATTTTATATTGAGGTAGAGATGCTTTAGTTCTGTTTAACTTATGACTGCAAATAGCTATTAACCCATACATCATGTGTGTCCTTGACTTCTCTGAAAATGGTGTAAATGCTGGTGCAGCCTTATTATCTGCTTAATAATGTAATATAATGATGTAAATCATAAAGATCTATGTTGAAGGGTACAACAAATATATGTACAATTCTGTATGACCTGCAGCGATACTGTGGTTCACTGTCTATAGGGGTAAAAATAACCCACTGGCAGATAATTGCTATAAATAATATTCTCCACATGCACTTAAATCCATCTTCTCCATAAGCATCTTTGTGATGCTGTGCCCGAGAACAGACTAAACAGTACAGTACAAAAATATGCATCCAAATTAATTGAATGGAAATGTCAACCAACGCCATCACATAGTCCGAGGAATTAGGCAATTTCGGGAAGCCTATTTTTACAACATTCACTGTAAATTAAATCAATAACAAAAATGTCAGTAAACAGTCAATAAAGAAGATTATCTGAGAAATACAGAACACACATGCACATCTCATCTCTCTAATCAACATGACACCAAAATACTCACATCTAATTGAATCCAATCTTTAATTCACATTCATAAATAATTTATAAGGCTAGCACTACATTTTACCTAAACTGACTAACTTTCCCTCTTATATTGCATCACTACATCATTTGAGCTATAATATTACTACTACTACTACTACTACTAAAGCTCAAAACCTCAAAGTCAAAATATTGTCATTTATTGATCCCTGGAGGGGAAATTCTTTTTCAATCTTCAATCAATCGTCTTCTAACAATGGCTCTGTCAGATCAGTCATTTTAGCAAATATCCCAAAACTATATACATTTATGTTTAAGTGACTTATGATTCTTGTCCATCAGGAACAAAGTATGAAGAACTTTGTCTTTGTTACAGAGTCAAGTTAGCAGAGGGAGGAGGTCGAGGTGGATGGACGTATCAACAAATTTTCAGACTTTGACACAGCAGAACACACGACAGTCACAACACTCGTTTCTTTCGACCCCAACCACAATTTTTAAAAGGATTAAGCCAAACCCAAACCACAAACTTTCCCTAAAACTAACCAAACCTTAACAATAATGTCCTGCCTGTAAGTCTTTTCTTCACAGCAGACATTTTGATTTGTCGTCAAGGAAAAGGCCACAGGTGTTAAGAACAAAAATAATGATGGCTCCATTCCATTTAGGTGTTCCAACAAGGAAAGCCAGTGGGCTAAAATGCACCCTTAAGCTTGCACACCTAAATGGTATGCAGCTATGATTAATGTTATATTTTACACCTGTGGTTTTCTTCAGGTCAAAATGTCTGCTGTGAAAGATGTCTACAGGGATGTCGGTCTGGCAGTTTTAAATGACAAATAATGCACTTTGTCATTTATATGGAGGACTGGTAAACTACTTTATACTACTCAAAATGTCCTTATTCAATCTTTGTATTAGCAGGTGGAGTAGTCCGCAGCAACAGCATATTATTAGTCATTGTTATTTTTTTGACATGGCAAAGGATGACCACCCTACTTTCACGTTTTACATGGCTATTCCGCCTTCATCTCTGAACTGACTTCAAAATCCTTCTGCTCACTTTTAAAGCTCTGCCATGGCATTCAGCTGCACTCTCCCCGTTGTCTGAAACTCCTTTTTTTAAACACTATCAGAACATTAAAATGATGCCTCCGAGCAGACAAGTGTAGGCTGGCCTATTTACTATGTCTTGTTGTCTTCTGTGATTTTTTTTTTTTTTTTTTCTGTGCAGTTACCTGTACTTTACTGTGGCTGACACACTGTGGTCTCTAACATTTATATATTGTGCTTTTAACAATTTGTCAAAGTGGCCTGATGCTTTTAGTTTCTGCTGTGGTGACCTTGAGTGTTTCAAAATATTGCCATCAAATAAATCTGTGAGGATGAGACAAACTATTGAGATTTTGTTTTAAGGCTACTTTTTCTTGCATGTAACTTGAAATATAATGTGACTAGAAAAATAAGTACAAATATAACAGAGAGTTATATTTTGTTATTGCTGATGGGGGAAATAGTCCTCAGGTGAGTCGTGCACACTCCTAAAAGAAAAATGTTTAAAACTGGAGAGGATCCTAATAGCTTCCTCTTAATCTGCGATGCACCTCTTTCTAGCCCTATTTCCATTTTTGCTTAAACTCTTTCGAGAACATGTTCTTCTCTAAAAATCTTTTTCTATCAGGAAACCTCTCTCCATCACTTAACATATCCTGTCCCTCTGTCTCAATACAGTGCAAAAAAAAAAAAAAAAGCTTCTCTTGTCCTCATGGCATGGCGGAAAAAAACAGAAAACCACTGTCAGCCACTCTCTTCCTGTCACACCCATTGAAACATCGCTCATCTGTCTGCCCAGAAAATAAGCTGTCAGGATGGAGAAAGCCACTTGTCTAAGGATCATATTTATGTAAGAGTTGTGTCTGCTTCCAATTTCACGTAGGCGCAACATCTTTCACCTTCATACTCCACTCCAGGAAATTCATGTATTTTCTCCATGTGATTGCAAATTGCTCTTGCACTCCACGTTCCTCACTCTTATTTCTGCTGCCGCTGATGGATCATGTCTGTGTTACCGGCAGCTGCATTTTCCATATGGATCAATGGGGCTGTATGCTGATCACAGACGACTATGAATATTTGATGCTGCAATATTGTTTTTTATTTTTTCTGGAACACATAAATCTGAAGTAATCTACACTCAACATTCACACTCGGGCCATTTTGTTTACAACGATTGTCTTGGGTTCAAAATAAGACTGGAAGAAGAGGTTTGGATGACAGGTTCCTACAAGTTATATTACAAGGCTGCTTGTTTGATTAAATAACCTCTACTTTGACTCTCAAAGTCTATTGAAGAAAGACTTCAGTCAAGTGTATTGGGACATCACAGAGAGGTCAAGCATTGTCGAACTTCATGGGCTCATATCAAACTTAATTCTTCACAATTCCACTGCAGCCGTGAAGATAACAAATCAAAATAAATAAATAAACAGGAATTTCCATGCAGCATTGAAAATATGAAATCAGTCTGTCTTTGGTTAGGTACACACATCCACATCCTTTTTTTAGATCACTTATCCATTTTATCAACTTGACAAGTTCTTATACGCACAACCCTGGGTACTTTACCTGCCATACTGTTGAGTTTAGCTCCGTTATGACAGGTGTGTGTTGCAGAGGGCTTGTACAGGATGCTTCTTGGTTTCTCACCTTCATGCCCAATTAGTTCCTGTATCATGGGTGGAACATCTGACAAGTGTAGACTGCAGGAAAGAGCCAGACAGGTGGCGCATCCCCGAAGGGAAGCATTTGCAGAGGGATACGTATGCTGCGTTGGGCTTTGAATTAAAGATAATTAGTCCTTTGTTAGTTTTATTGTATTTTTTTTTTTTTTTTTTTACTTTTAAGTATACACATATCTAAAAAATGAAGGTAACTTTTGTAGCTTCTTCACAATTCAAATGATATGTGTTGGAAAGTTTTTAATCAATGTAATGATCGTTATAATCCCTCCTATTGGGCAAGATAGTGCCTATTCACACAGAGACATGTTGCTCAGGAGAAAAAACCTGATACATGAACAGCCAGCATCTCATCAGTATTGGCCATAGAGCTTCAAAGAGACTCACAGCAGGCTACAGAATACAAACAAATTATTTTATCTTTGTTTAAATTCTGAGATTATTTATTTTAGACTGTTGTAGAAAAGGTGAAAAGAAAAGTCCATTATTAGAAATTACACCAACAGAGAAAGATAAAAGAGCTACAGCTACTCCAGCAGTAGGGTGGGGTCATAATGCAGTACAACACTAAGTTTATGTCTGCAGATCTAGTTTGTTCTGAGCCGATCATTAACAAGACCAAAGGAGCAGGGAAAGGAACGCAGTTTTCTCCTGGTGACCCATTTGCAAAAAAAAGAAAAGAAAAGGCAGTTCTCCGGGACAGTCATGAGGAATCATATCACCTTGGAATATTCATAACTTATAATGCATGTAAAACTGTACATGCGACGTGCACCACATGCATGTGTGAGACAGTAAACGACTCGGTCACACGAGAGATCTGTTCTGCTACCACACTTTGATGTAGTGTTTTGTCAGTTTCTTTTCCCTTCCTTCCCCTCCCAACCCATTTTGCTTGCGATAGAACGTACGCTTTCTCTATCAAAGCAGCTCAGCATGACACTGTTCTGTGTGTCCGTCGGGACCCTAAAAGCTTTAGCTGGTGTGAATAGTGCAACCGAAGTGGGCAGTGCTGGTGTGTGTTATGGTGCTGGTTGAAATGCATGTCAGTGTGGTGGCTGTGCGCCTTGCACCACGGGAAGTTAAACGACCGTGGCAATGAACTGAACAAGCTTTGAAGTTTGCGCTGCATATCGCATTGGAACCATTTTATAGATTCTCTGTGTGTGTCCATGCATTTATATGTCTAATGTATTTATAATGTGTTTTTGTGGTTATTTTTCAACCTCACTTTACATTTCAGCAGACCGATGATTCAATCAGAAATGTTTTTTTTGTTTTTTTTTTAATATCCAGCATATTTTTCATAAACCAAATAGGCTAAATGTGATTTTAATTTTAAAGCATAATAACAGCCAGTTAGCCTTACATTTAAGTTTTTTTAATAACTCTTTTGCTTGTGATGATATTGATGACAGTACAGTAAGACATCCAGTTTTCTAGTGTGGCTCTCTTTCGATATCATATAAAGCTGAGCACTCTTTTTCCTTTTGCTGTTTTACATAATTTGCTTTTTTTTATGTGACACCAAGGCTCAGTAACAAGGAAAATCATTAGAGATCAACTGAGCTAAAATGTATCTAAAATCTGATTAGGAGAAACTCAAAGCAAAAGGGGACTGTTTTTACAAGAATATTTAAGTCAGATTAAAGAGCTCTCAGACGCTATTCATTTCCATTTTATGTTTATTGGAGAAAGATCACTGAATTTTCAGCACAGCAGTGTGATTCACAGGCAGCAAATAGACATTAAAATTAAAGAGTGCATTTTCAGAAACAGCGCAGATAACGTGTCTGATCATAGAGCCTTGGACTATAATGGGACATATTTTAATGCTGTTAAAGTCAAATGATAGCCCTCTCTTTTTCTGACAAAAGAATCTTTGATCATGTACTCTATTTCAAAGTAAAAATTATAAAGCCTTATCATCGTATGGAAGAGAATTGATATGAAATATGCATTATAAGGATTGTTTGAGCTTATTATAAGTAATCGTTTTTCTTTTGTTCTCTTGCGTGCCATCTGATGCAAAAAATGCTAAAGATGCTAAAGATTTTGAACAGTTGCAATCACCCAATGTGATTGTTGCAATGTTGCAATAGTCTAAGTTTTACAGCACAACCCTGTGTGTTACCGACAAAATCCCTCAAAGCCCGTTCGGTAAATAGCAGTCTTAAGAATTTGGGCTACAGCCTGCTTTGTCTAGACTTAACACCACTGTGACATGGACACGAGCGCTGTGGGATAGAGACAATCTGAAGCGAGAAGACAGGCAGAGGCCAGGAGACAGAGATTAGAAACAGGACAGCAAAGACAGATGCAGTTGGGGGGGTTAATCCTGTCTGTGAGTGAGTGATCATGTCCATCCACCCAGCTGTGGCGCCATCAGGGGCCACAGGGCTTGCTGGAAGTCTGATGAGGCGTCACCGCCGTCTGCTGCAGGAGAGATCTCTCACTCGACAGTTCCTGTCAGCAAGTGAGACAGCCAACCAGGTAAGAAGAGAGAGAAGTGGAGAGGTAGAGTTATAAAGATATTCTTGTAGTCATATCTTTTGGGATTATTCAAAAATCCACCTTTCACTTAATTTTCTCTGGTTTTTTCGCCCCCCGCCCCCCCTTTTTTTTCCCTTTGCTCCTTCTCTGTGAGGATCAGCATGAGGGATGAATTGGCTTTCATAATGAGATAATTAAGGCTGGTGTGATTAATTGCAGTGTGAGGTTATCTGCAAGGTCCCCATCATAGGCAATAATGAGAGACTGTCCCAGTAGGATATCACACGCATGTCACCTTTCACCTGCCCAGCAGAGGGAGAAAAGAAGCTCCCCGACACCACCAACACCACCCAGTAGTGCTTTTAAAACTTACACTTCTTGAACTCTGTTAGAAACATTTCATGGTTTCACACCAATTTTAAAAATAATATTTATGAAAATGAACACTGACATTACAGTATCATATTCACTTTAATTAACACGTTCAGTTAAAAAGACTCTCTAAAACTCTGTGTCTCTTTGGCATTTCATTCAAACGACCTTCCTCACTACATTATTAACAAACAGCTCTCAAAGGTAACTGCTTTATAGGCTGAATATCATGTGACGCTTGTGTAACAAATCTCTTTTGCATGGCTAAGCAAGAGCAGGTAATGGCAGGACAACCAGAGGGCCATCTCTATCAATTGGTCATAAATTAACTGTAAATGGCATCTATATTAGGAACAAAATAGGACCATAAACAAATAGCGTGCACAGAGAATAATAAAAATTGTAGCATTAAAATGAGGCGGAATTTATAATTCAGGCCATTATTGCTTTGAGTGCCCAGAGGAAAAACTCCCAGCTCACAACTTGGCTTTTCTCCTGAGAAAATAAATCATATTCTTATTCTGAGATTACTGAATTCTGAGTTGTTTGTCCACACCCTCCACTCAACCCCCAAAACCCCTTAGGAGAAATGAGGAGCAAAAGCAAAGATCAGTCTGAGACAAATGATCCAGGCGTGAAGAGAAAAAGAGGAGAAGCGGCGGATAGAAAAGAGAAAACAACCTCTGACAGTTAAAACTGGGAGGCTGGGGAATTGAATCTGGTCTCTGGGGTGACGGGCAGCTGTTTTCTCTGTTCACTACCTGTGCTCTTAAGTACTGATGGGATTTACGGTGTGTCCACATATAACAGATATCTGTTATGAATCAGGAGTCAGGCCACCAAACCGAGGCTGAGTTCCAACCTGAGAATACAGAGCTGTAAACTAAAGGGAAATTATTATTTTTTTTTTTTACAACCTGGTTCTTATGTACAGAGCTATGGCCTCCATTTCAGTCAGTTATGATCAAATCTGAGTATGTAGTGATATCGCTTGAAGACGATAGTAAGATAATCCATTGTGAACAAAGCCTCAGTTTAGATCTCATTTAATAAACAACCCACAAAACGCATGTATTGCGGACAACATGCCAACATTGTTATTTATATAATACACACACATGGAAACTACAATAAGTTAAAGTAAGGCTACTAAAACCATTTGGTTAGGCTTAGGTTGTCATGATTACATATTAATAGCAGCATTAATAATTGATGTGAGACAGAACATGAACCCTGGTGTCAGGCTTCAAAGTAGGATGCATTGCTCTGTTACTTTTGCACACTACTTAGAAAGAGAACATATCCTGCACTTCCTCTGACCACAGGTACATTTAATCAGAATCGTGTTCAAAAGGCTTATCCACAGTTCCACAGTTCATCTGACGGCTGGACAAAGAAAAACTACACATTCACAGTTACAGTAATTACAGCAGGTCAAAGCTGAACCACAAAGTTGTCCTGTAAAATGTAAACAGAGGCAAGTTAATTTAAATACTGATTGTCTAAATGTCTGACAGCTCATGTTTTCTTGTCCTATTGATCTCTTTTCTATCTCATATACATATATACTGTGTGCTTGCAAGCTTTATTCTTGGTACAAAATGTTTGATCAGTAAGAAACTAAGAAAGGTCACAGTGCAACAGTGTCTCCACAGTTCCCTCATTCTCTCGCTCCTCTCTCTCTCCTGTCCAATCATTTATCCATCTCTTCTGAAGCCTTGAGAAAGCTCCATTTCTGTCGGTACCAGAACATCTTTCTGCTAGGTTTCCCTAACGCATACTGAAAATGTACACATAAATGCCATCAGTGCCCACACGCAGCCAGATTGCCCCTGTCAAGCGAACACACTCAGCCCAGACGTTCTCGCTTACGAGATGCGAACCAGACTTGAAAAGTGAAACGATTCCGAGACATTGCAACCCATAAGAGACACCGCCTCATGAAATCTTAAAAGGATGTGTTATAGTCTTAGTGAAGACAGCATAGCAGCTCACTGAAAATTGTTTTTTTTTTGTTTTTTTTAGTACGTATACACTATTATACACAAAGGAGTGTATCAGGATCATGTCTTTTATTTGTCTTGTGTTTTGCAGGCTTGAAAGTGAACATTTACCGGCATAAAAGAAATGAAATGAATTGCACAAAACAAGGTTGTATTTCATTTGAAAATAATACTTTATTTATTTGTTTTCAATGTTCATTAAAGATTTATATTACCTATTAAGCCCCCAGCCTTGCATGTTTCTGTATAGAGTATGTTCTTAAATGGAAATTTGCAGTATATGAAAATATCTACAGTTATAATAGCTTGCTGTGCCCTCCCACTACAGGTCAGTAGTCGCATCTTTATGTACTTACAGTACATACTTACACATTAAATTGCTATAATATAATTCCATGCTTATTCAACGTACTATATGAATGTATAAACAGATCATTAGTTTTCCTCTGTCTCACACCCAGCCACAGTGTTCCTCCCTCATGTCTTCCTTTCCAGGTCAGTGAAAGAGGGCCACCTCACATAACTGTCTCTCTCGCTCATTAATTAGGTGTGATGGCACCTTTCTCCACAGGATCAATCAGTGTGTCTAATACAGTCATTGACCTAAGACCTTCTCCAACTGCGCCCCCCCCTTTGTGCACCCACCAACCCTCTCCAACAGGGCGATGTCAGCCTGTCAGAAACACAGGCTGCACATACCTTTCCACTGGGAGATGAGATCATATTGGTATGAACCAATATGCAGCAATAAAGAGAGTGAATTGCAGATGGCTGGCCATCTTGTCTCCGGTGATATAAATAGACATTTACCTCATTATTTCAGCTCTTCATTAAGTATTTGTTCTGTTTTTGTTGCTGTAACTTCCTTTTGAATCTCCTCCAGTCTTTAAAAAACATTGTCTTACTCCTATCTTCTTCCTATGTTAGCTCTCATCTGTTTATCTTGCCTGATCTAAGTGAACCCAACCAAAGAACACACTGACCAAGACACTAATTTCTTTCCTGTAATCCTCCTGTCCTTAGTGATCACTTATGATTCCGTCTGCGTAAAAGCAGAATCCAAAATAGGACCTCATCATCTCTTCATTTTTGCTTCATCCTGGTTCATAGCATATAGCTGTACTTACAGTACTTTCCTAACCTTCCTTTCACCCATCCACTCATTTCTGACTCATCAAAGTGCAACACTGATTCATGTAGATTTTTTTTAGGGTACATTTTTCCTTGGACAAAGATGTGATTTTAGGGTGCGTAATGTGGAATGTGGAAGCTTCCCTTTTTAGCAGTATCATTCATTTGTATCTCCTCTAATGAAATTATGTACGTCAAACTAATACCACTGATATATACATGCTTTTACACTACTCCTTTTTTCTTCTCCACCTTCTTCTAATCTTCTCTTTCCTTCATTTTATCCTTCACATTCTCTCCATGCAGAGCTGACATAGCCAAGTGGACATGTTGAGTTATTGTGCTGGAGGCGATGGTACTCTGCTGTGTTTCACAGATGATCATTTCCCAATTCCACAGCCGTGGAGTGCAGGCCTGCAGTAATTGCTGCAATGCATCCAGAAGCTGGTCCTTATCTGATGCTGTGACAAGAATAGGCCCCATTTTATTGGTCTCACACCCTATGTAATTCAGTGGAGCTTGCATCATTTCCTGCAGAAGAGATGACCATGATGGTGTCACCCTAGGGTGCTTGATGCTGATTGGACGCACAGTGTGGCCCTGAGCAAATAAATCACTTCTCCTCTGTTCGGAGTAGAAACATAAGCCCTATGGGTGACCAACCACTCTCATCACTGAGAGACACACACACACACACAAACATACACACATACACACACTTTTTCTCAGCACAAACAATTACAGCCTTGATTCCCTAAGCACTAATCAGAGCCAACACAAGGCACATGCAGCATGCTGGTGAGATCATAATTAAAACCTGTCTCTTGGCATATTATGTGGCACATCCCCGAAGAAACACTCTGTGACTGTAAATATATATCACACTAAACCACCGCAACTCCAAGAACTTATGACGCTAATTCAAGCTAGCATGCAGGGTCTTTGACTGTTAGAATCCATAGACACACATATGTTTTAGCATATTGCAGCATTAACAAATTGCTGTCTCACTGTATTTGCAGCAACTGGACCATTAGAAAGCATTAACCTGTTCTTGACTTACAACACGCATTGTCTCTACTTATGTGCAGCTTGTCTTTGAAAAATGTGTATGTGAGTTCAGGCAGAATCATTTCAGAACTAACCATTAACTCTCACTTATTCCCCTTGGACACCTTTCTCGTTTGAACACATATTTAGAATAAAATCCACATGTGGACACACAACAGTGTATCCACTCCCTTTGAGATTTCTTCTTA
Organism: Argyrosomus regius; assembly: GCA_946959425.1. Lineage (NCBI taxonomy): Eukaryota > Metazoa > Chordata > Actinopteri > Sciaenidae > Argyrosomus > Argyrosomus regius. The sequence goes on from OX336882.1 coordinate 23,299,744, forward strand.
ATTACATTCATAATACAACATTTAAAGGACATTTTGTTACGTTCAAACAGACAAATTTGGTTTAAATTCATACCTGTACATACGCTGACATTTTTGTTATTTAACCGTGTCCAGAATCTTTCCATAACCTTCGGAAACCATACTTGGGTTGTGACATGCCACATTCCATTAGAAACCCCATCAGACCACACTGAACTGAATACACTTTAGTCTCGAAAATATTGCTTTAGGGCATTTTAACAAGGCTGTAACTGCTTTGGAAGTAAAGCCCTAACAGCTTCAACCTCCCAATTATAATATGGATTAAAGTTTTTGAAAGCGTAACAGAACCAGTTCTCTTGTATGGCAGCAAAACCTGGAGTACATTAATTAACAAGGAAAAATTGGACTACCTCTACAAGAAAAAAAAAAAAGTGCATTTAGGATTCGGTAAAAGCATATTAAAAGTTCATGAAAACTGTTGAAGTTGTGGTTGCTGAGTTCGAGGAAATATCCTATTATAATCAAAATAAAAAAAGAACAGACACATTGTAGAAAAATCAAACAGATTCTAAACTACTACAAAAAAACAGCTCTCAAACAAAGTAACCCCATTTTATTTCATCCAAATTAAAAAACAACAACAACCTAAACATAGTTTTTCTAATACGTTTTGATCACTATACAGTATACTGTATCTGTTTGCTAGAAAAAGTAATAATTAGAGAGACATACATAGAGACATCATAAAAGTCACTGACTTTCCTTCTTTTCCTGAAGTGCCTGTTCAACTAGAAACTGCATTTGACAGAGCTGGATGGACAACACACAATCACCCACCAGCTGTAACTGCCATTGTTACAGTAACGAAGCGGATGCAAACAGATTTCATTATTTTCACAGTTCCAGCAAGAAATGACAATTACTTTCTTGCTAGTCAAGGACATATGGTCATTTTACCTCTTCATCTGTGACAACAAGTTGTGTTTTCAGTGTTCACAATGCACAATAGATAATTTGATGTGTTTTCAGATATCACAGCCAACACACCCGGTGTTTTTCATTGTTAATTAGCGGAGGACAGGTGTTTGATTTGGAATTGGCTGGGCATTACTTTTACCGGAAATGTGAGGTGATCCGTGTATGTCCTCTCATCACAACTTTGTAGTAATTATTTTCTTTGTGAGCTGAGAAATCTTGGCTGTGGATTTGAATCCCGTCCTCATCTTTCAAAATTGAATCACACACTCACAAAGCAGAAAACAGGTCTTACTTTACTTACAGTCCAACAGTGAAAGACGAAACTTTGTCTTCTGACATGCTATTATGACTCTAGAAGTGACCTTTAACTGTTCCATCCATCAGAGTTTTGGGGGATACATGAATGATAAATACTGGAGGAAATCATAACCCGCTGCTTCCCTATTAGTATCTGCCAGACTACAGCCCTTGATGAATAGTGTCAACATGATCTGAGAAGACAGATTTCTGTATATATTATCAATTCATATAATTTTATTCACCCATACACACACAGCATACATGTGTGTGGCAGAGAGCATGAGAGCGAAAGGAAAGAGCAATAGAAAGAGAACATAGTTGAACAGCTGCCCAAAACGCCTAAAGGATTATATTCCTCTCTTTTGATTCCTCTCTCACAACATGTACCAATGTTAAAATATCGTTCTGTTGGATTGGTTTTGGTTTTATCTGTGAGTTCTTCTTGTTAGCACTTGTTTTTTCATCTGATCGAAAAAGATTATCCCTGTGTCTGAAAGGCTTATCGTGGCTTTAAAGTGGCTAAAAACAAAAAAAAGGCCAATTCTGAATAAATCACATAACAAGATATGAACATGCAATTACTATTTGTACGTATAATAACTGAAATAGATGTTAAGATTAAATCGATGTTTTTTAATTTTTAATTTATTTGTTTTTTTATCTTTATGCTACATAACACTTCAGTGTCAAGAAATATGTTGTCTATATGTTTCATAATAGATAGATGTCTTAAAGGCCTCCAGGAACCATCCTGATCAGTTGACTGAACCACCTCAGCTGGATTCTTTCAATACGAAAGCAGCATTGCTTTTACTCAGCACTCCCTCTAGACCTCTGAGCTCCTCACTGTCAGGGTGAGTCCAGCCGCCTTGAATGTGAAGGAAACTCATTTTGGCTTCAATCTCATCCTTTTGGACACTACCCAAAGCTCACAGCCATAGGCGAGGGTTGGAACATATGTCGACAGTGTTTGCATTACTGCCAATGCCACACCAGTCCAAACTCCATTTTACCCTCACTCAAGAACACCCCAAGATATTTGAAGTTCAATAACTGAAAGGCCAACAGGACAACTAAAAAAATGTGTCTAGCTTTTGAAATCAGCATGACTTGAGCACATGCAGGTAAAAAAAAAAAGCTCTAATTCCAATTTCTGGAACCCACCAGAGGCTCGGGCTGTGCAAGTTATTCTGCTCTGGTCCCCATCCTTGGCAGTGCAATTGAAGATGCTCGGTGTGTTCTTGTTGGCACTCAACCCACTTGGCCCCCTTAACAGCAGAGCATATATACCAGACAGAAAATTAATTCCTGTTGTATTGCCACCCCCACAGACCGTATGATTTCTTAGTCGTTGGTTTTGTTTGTCAGTTGGTTATTCATTATCCAAGGTGTGTGTTTCCAGTGCACATTGGTTCCAGCTTCAATCCTCTTTTTCCAGTGAGTTAATTTTGGCTGTAGTCCCTGTGTTCCCTATAACCACCTATCATTCACCTTGGTTAGCTGGAATGTATTGATACAACCCCTAACTTTCTGCCCGTAGTGACAAACCTGTCTTCCATCCCAAATCTCTTATTTGATATTTCCTCACTCCTTAATCCTCGCTTAAACCGGAAGTAATTTTGGTCTGCCATCCAACCAAAGCTCTTATTTGTGCTCAGAGGAGCGAGGAGGAATATCTAAGAAGCCATGAGCAAGGATACACAAGAGCAGCCTTCATGGAAGTCTTTTTATCAGCCAACATGCCCACTTATTGGATATCAGATAACAGATTGAACTCAAGAGTATTACTCCCAGGTTTTATGTTTAATTTTCTTTATGATTCATGAAGTTAAAAATCTGTCATTTTTAAGTGCAGCTTAACAACAAAAGGACCCCTGACAACATTCGTCATTTACTCGGAGGATTACTTACTTTTAACTTTTATTATGTATTATGTGTGCAGCAAAAAACACTTTACATCATTTATCATCATTTCCATTCAGTCACATGTGACGCTGATAATTCCTGAGCATCAGGTTTGATGTGACTGACATAGCCTAATTTAAATTTCCCCACATTTAGCCTAATAGATCATTTCCAATGTTCAAAAGACACCATAATCATACTCTGGATTTTTCAATAATAAATTCACAATCAGAATATTAATACATACAGATGTAAATAATGAATAAAAATATAAACACACTCTGCCAGTAGAATTCATTCTCTGCCTCGGAGCATGACAGTTTAAATACAGAATACAGGTTGTTATTCAGTTGCAGGTGGTTGTTTAACAGCCTACAGAGAGAATAGACTGCTATTCTGGCACTGATAATTTAATTTGTATTAACACAGTGCACATGTGTGCAGACACAAACTCCATCAAAAGTCTCTACAGATGTTAAAGCTGACTGCCAGCTGATCCAGCTGTGATCAGCTGCCGTGGTCATCAGAAAGGGACGTAGCTTCACGTGGCGCTTCAGAGGAAAGGATGTCTCATTTCTCTATAAACATCTTTCCTCATTTCTTCTCTCCTCGCATGGTTTCCTTATGTCTCTCCATGACTTCCCATGGGAAGGACTAAGACACAAGTGAGAGGAAACGTGGATGCAGTTTAAGAGACTTGGATGCAGCCATTGTCTCTCTCTCTCTCTCTCTCTCTCTCTCTCTCTCTCTCTCTCTATCCTTGGTTTCAGACCTCCAGATTTTGATTTGGTTTAATATTTTTGCTGCCTTCCACACGAAGCATTCAGTTGGTTTGAGACAATATATATAATTTGGGAATTTCCTCTACTATTCTATTATTGCTCTCCTGGTGTCCCCCTCTTTAGTGACTGTGTCAGAGGTTTTACTTCCATTGCTATTTTTGTGCTGAAGCAGCGGAAGATCCAGCCCTCTGCACTAACTCAAAAGACAGAGCCAAATGTTCAGCCACCCACTCTGTTCGGATGTTATTCATATAATAGTAGCTTTTTTTTGGACTCATTTAAAATGTCACCTCCTAGCTTCTCCACTGTGCAGTTGGAGACTTCTGTCATAGAAGCAGCTTTCGAAAGACATAGCTATAAGCAAGCACTGTACTGACTCAGGAACCCATTGATAGAGTCTTGTGGTGATCTTTGGAGGCCCTTAAAGATGTGCTAGAAAATAATTTGGTCACTAAGTAGCACAAGTCAAAGGCAATTTAAGGCAATTTAATGTGAACCTTGACTAGTGACATTGTTGGAAGTTGCAATGAGCACTCTGAGGATTTCTCAGCAGGAGATGCTTGAAGATTTGGAGGTGCTTGAGCATTGTCAGATGTCACAAGAGAATAAAGTTAAAGAGTTGAGAGAAAAGCTGCAGGCTGTGGATGCTGGTGGACTATTCAAATTCAATGTCACACACATTTTTGGAACGGTGCCTTTGAATAACAGATGTGTTGCTGGTACCTATTTCCAGTTAACAGGATGGGAGGTGTTTTCTCACCTTCAAGGACTATCACTTCTCAACCACTTTAGAAAAACCACTGACAGGATACTGGAAACAAGAATCAATTTTTGTTAGACAAACCGTGGTTCCCAGACCAGCTTTTTTTCCCTTTAATGCAGATAATAAAGACCTTGTGTGTGCTATTGCTGTCTATCCTGTCTATATTGTATAGTTTTAAAATAAGGCTTGTCAAGGTGCTGTTGTTGCCTTATTTTGGCTTTAAGTCAAAAGCACAAACAAAAGAGATCCATCCCCAGCAAGGGCACACAATTTCCATTTTCTGTTTATGTTATTCATGGACAGGGTATGAAGTTGCAGCTGAGTTTTGGAGAGTTATTTTTGGACATGTTACGATAGCATCCCTGCAGATAATGTTATCAGTCTGATGATGATCTCTGGTGTAATAGTGAGACCTCCAGAGACTGATAGACAATAATTATTTAAAAAAGTGGGAAACGGTGAGAAATGCAGTGAAGGAAAGACAGAAGAATAAGACTGGGAGAGGAAATGCCTATAAGGATGCATGGGAAAAGAGAAGATTGAACATCAGGTCTTACACTGTTCTCAGTCATCAGCAGGGAGAAAAAATTACTCTGACATCACCAAGCTAATGTCCTGCAGTCTCTTCCATCAGTAGCTGCCGAGATGTGCCTCTCCTGTCTACTCTATAAACCTTTCATGAACAGGGAGGGAGAGAATGTGGCTAAGAGAAAATGGAGTGAGGGAAACTGCCAAAAAAAAGCTAGATAAATCAAATGTGGAGCAGAACTGAGGGAGGCAAAAGACTTTGAAAATAAAGATAAAGGAAAGGTGAAAGAGGGTGAAATAAAGGAAGAGCCTAAAGGGGCAAAAGCATAATAAATTTGGGGATAGTGTGGAATGGATGCATAGCAAAAGATGGAAATGCATAGAGAAAACAAGTGAGGGTATAGATAACTGTCTGGAGCTACATTAATGCTATAGCATATCTGTTCCTCACAAAAGAAGCTACTAGTGCCCTCACATCCGAGTCATTTGATTTTTGTTTTTTTGCATGGGTGTTCTCCACGGAGACTCTCAGCTACCTGCAGTCCTATTGGTCCTGTACACCACAGCCTGCTGCTATCCACCAACTACTGTGCAATCTCACCACAAGCTCAGACAGTGAATTGTTGCTTAAAATAGAGGAAATGGATAGCAATATGATACAGTTATAGCAAGTTTTGCAACTAGTATATCAGACTGTGAAGCTGAAGTTTCGCGTCATTGATCTATCTGGTCTCTGCTGGTGAAGGGTGAATTAGCACCTGTATAATTTCTCTCTGTGATTGCCATGGTCATACAGTGAGCCACGGTTGCAAGCTAAAACAGTTAAACTATTATTATACACTCCAAACAAAGTGGCAAGTTTTCATTTTCACAAGAGCAGCAGCTGCTCTCCTTTTCCTTATGCTTCAACCATTTGCTGCCTGAAAGCACCTTTTAATGGCAAAGCGTGGGACTTGCATAAACTAGATGTTTACAATATAATGTACAACATAATGTAATCATTGCAATAAAAAACACAGTTGGAGCTTATAATGTTAAAGTTTTGTTGAAAATGTACCATATGTAGATTTTACTTGTTGTATGAAATTACATTTCATTGTATGCGGGCCGTGTTATTTTGCATCCCAGCCCCAAAAATCTTGTCAAACAGAAGAATTCAGCAGTATGTATTTGCAGTGCTTTTGTGCTGGATTGAATTAGATCATACCTAAATATGTTCATGTTAATCTTTATGTAAATCAGACTCTTGTGTAAAGATGGGGCAGATGAGTAAGACGACTGCACAGTCATCTTATAAATATGCAAAATAGTTTCCTTTTTTTCCCCCCAGAATTAAACTATTAGCATGTTATTCTTAAATGTATCAGCAAGTGGCTTACTCACAGCTTAATCCAGTTCAAATAAAGCGTGATCTCACTAAGTGGTGCAGACAGTCACGTAGTCGCAAAGAGGTAAATCTGCCCTATTTCCAATGTACTTACCCAACCCATCTCCCCATCTTTACCACCCTTTCTAGGGTGGCTGGTGAGAAACCACAGTTTTGCTATTGTTCATTATGTTTACCTCAGTAGACTTGACATAACAGAGGTGACTATATTGGCAGTACTGCGCAGAAAATAATAGCTTTGATAGAAGGAGTTATGTAAATGTATTATTGTGACTGTGGATGGGTGCTTTTACAGGTTTGACTTCCTCTAAGAGCTTTGGGACCAGTTATTTTCAAGGAAATTGTGACAGTTGGGCACTTTCAAAGGGGATTCATAATAGACGTGTTTTTATGTCAGTTGGTCCCATGCTGGTTCACAAATGACTTATGCTCACATTTTCAAGCTCTGCTTCTGAAATTACTGTCTCTTGCATACATACTCTATGATTAATACTTTACTGGAAAAAGTGTATCATAAAATAGTTATTTCTTGAACAAAGACTTTAAAGCCAGGTGGAAGCTGCAACAAAACAACTATATAGGATGGAAAAAATCTGTTCTTTTAAAAAAGGATTTTGTAGAGATGTAGATGTATTCAATAAAATCATAATTATACATAATAATGCACGTGTTCATAACCCTGGGGGTATTTTTATTCTTTTGCGCAGAAAAGAAACAAAAATAAATTTTGTTAATGACATTCCACTTCAACAATTAATTTAGATCATGAACCGTGTCAGTGTAACTGACAGCTCGGTTTAGATGAAAATCAAAGATTAAGTTTCAGTGTTTATGTCTTTGTCATTGTACAACACGGCGTTGTACATCAAAATGCAAGTTGTACTTCCACAGCTGTATTTTATTTGAAAAGGAAAGCAGGTAAGCAGGTAAAAACACCTATATTAACTGTGAGCCATATAATTGTTTTACAAAATACTAATATTTTCTGAATTACTTTTGGTACATTGATTAGATTAGATACCTGAGTTCTGGATGAGAGGGACCACTGTTTCTATAATGCAGTGAAGAAATAGAAAAGTCCATGCTGCACAGGCTATAAATAAGAGGCATATCTCATCTGTTTCAATATTGTACAAAGCTCTCAGGCTCATGCCTCCCCAATACCTTCCAGAGAGGCAGCAAATAGATAAAAATGACACACCTTTTAAGTTCCCTATGGATAAATGCTTGGTTAAGTGTTCTCTCAACCAGTATATTGTTGGCTGGTAAAGAAGATTTGTTTGATATAGAAAACAATTTATACTGTGAGTTCTCCTGTTCCAAGTGAGACAGGGTAGCCTACTCACTATTATCAATTTATTTTGATCAAATTACAGCTCCTGCCTGTTTTGAGGACACAAGAAAAAAAGAGCATGACACACTTTCTTGTGTTGCCCTCTATTGAGTTCTGCCTGCAGCAGTTCTGTCACATCTGATAACATGATTTAAGCGATGCAGTCTCCAAAAATGTGAATTTGTTCTTTTTCTTAGGATTTCTGGCCACATACCTATTACTATGTTTTATCCACGGGCTATTTCCCATTCCACTGGCTTGATGTCATATTTTGGTCAAAGACAGCCCATGATGTTGGGAATATATCCAGTATATTCACTATGAAGCTTACAAAACTTGTGAATGTCAAAGTCAAGACTCAACTTGACAACTTGCAATCATTTTAATCACAAATAATGAATATCCTACTTCTTTTCTTTACCCTACTCAATACAGTAATTGATAATGAAATGCATGAAGTGGCGTGTACTGACTTCTCTGTAACAGCTGTATCTGTAAATACACACTAGAGCTTTTTTGTATAGTTGAAACACATATAAATGTTTTTTTGATCACCCTTGTCCCTATATATACACTATAGAAACAACATTATTGTATATTAAAATTTGCCTGATTGTTTCAGTGGTGGATGTTAAATATGTTCAAAAAGCAGACCAATCTATCTGACCTAGCACTTTTAATAAAACTTGCAAAACGGATTTGTACTACATCAGAAAATAAATAATATAATAAGAAAATGGTTTAATATCAGTTACATTGGGCTGAACTTGTCAGTTGTGACAGCATACAAATAGACTCAATAATCCTCTCATATTTTCTATGCGTCTTGCTCACTTTGACTGACATGCTGTTATCTATGCTGTTTATCACCATGGTGATTCTGTACCTATACCTTTGAATGGTACATGACAATATGCAGAGCTATATGAAAATTAAATTTTTTATGCTAAAAAGAAATGTTTGTGATGGTTTAAAAGTAGGTGTATTGAAGTTAAATCTGTAACTTAATTAGTTGATCTGGATGACTTTAATACTTACAAGTGCAATAGTCACAATATTGAACCCTGCCAGACTGAATAAAAGCTAAACTAATATGTGTGCCAATACTGCAGGAATACAGGAACTCTGTATTTTTTTATTGAGTGGAGCCTATTATATCAAGGCCAAGTTCATTGTAATGCATTGTTCTGAAACTGCCATGTTAAAAAGGATTGATTTTTGAAAGTGCAATAACTTTACATTTAACCACTCGAGCAAAATCAAATTTCAAAAGCCTATCCATTAAACATTTGATCATATATGTGTATAGATGAGAAAAGTTTGAATTCCTATGACATGGGACAAACAACAGAGCACTTCAATACTTCATTCACTTCCAATGGCTAACATACTGTAAATAAGGCTTTATTTGACTGGAAAATGTATTGCCTACAATAACACTGTGCCACTGTTTGGTGTGGCACAAATTTGCTTTCATCTTGCAGTGGACAGACCACAGTCATGCACTCCATCTGATTGCCTTAGACCAAGGCCCGTGAGTTACTAAATCAAATTACAAATGCATACTTTAGACGTAGCAATTTCATGTTCCTCAAAATTGTATTCCAAACTCTATTTCAAAGCTGATTAGAGGACAGTTGAATTCACCCCACAGTCAGTTGCCCTATCTGAACCTACTGAATAACACAACTGCACAATAAAAGCAAGCTCCTGGAAAAACCACAAGTACACAAACAGTGTACTAGTGTAACCGTATATGTACATGAAATGCCACCAAATCATGGGTAAAAGCTCTGGTATTTTTCTCTGGGCAGTTTTGCCCTCTGAAAACCAAAAGAAGTATAACACTCTAAAACATCCACATCTGGTAACACACACACATCCACACACTTAACATCCTCTGTGGGTTGATGTGTGATGAAATATTGATGATAACTAATGGCTCTATCATTTTTCCCGTGTCCCTGATAGGTGTAGCAACATGGATGACACGTATTAGACGGTATATGTGGTGAATCATTAATATTCACAATGAATACTGGATGGATTCTTCATCCAGTGAAGTGCTACTAATAACCCAGACAGAGACTTTTGCCGCTTTGATCAGGATGTCTTTCTATCCTCAAATGCTGTAAAACCACACAGATACACTGCAGTAGACTATCACTTCCTTCGCCACGGCAACATATTACAAATCTTTCAATAATATATTAGTGCCTTTAAATTCTGCAGTGTGTGGGCAGCTCTAATCCTCATATTCCTTTAAATGGAATAAGCTTGACAAGCTTCCCTCAGTTACTTTTAACATTTACTCCTTAGTGAGCTTTATCATTAATATTCTGTCTTTAACCCCTCCTTAGTCCCCATGATTTGGATCAACAGCTATGTTAGCAATAGCCAGAGGATGTTAATTTGAAAAATCAACAAATTAATCAGCTCAGGAGGGATTCACGGCTGGAGGGTGGGAGCTGTTGTCAATCGGCAAGGCCTTTGCTGTACATTTGGCTGGACAAGAAAATCCCCATGGCAGCACACTGGAGAAGGGCACGATGGAGCAGATGGCTACCCCCTTACTCTCTTCACTCGCGCTTGCCAGACAGACGATGCTACAGGTGTGACAAGATGGTCAAGCTGGATTGAGGCCAAGTCCCAGGTGTGCCCCCCACCTCACTTACTCCTCAATTTCTCTCTGCAGCTCTCTCCCAATTCATTCTCCTCCTCCTCCATCCTCCCATATTATGCCTTCACTTCCTTCCTTTCAATTCCTTCTTTCCTTGCTTACCTCAAGCCAAAGATCAGTTGGCTACATTCACAGGCCAGGTGAAGGGAAGTCAACTGCAGCCAAGGAGAAACCTGACATATCTGTTAGCCTGAGGGGCCTGTCCAGGTGGCTGCTCCAGTAGGTAACAGCCAGTTGCTGACAGGAAGCTTGGCAAATAAAGAAGAGATGATGTGGCTGTGATGCTTTTCCAAGCCAACATGAAAATCTGCTCAAAAACAAGGGTCTTGTCACAGTAAAAATACTGGAAGTCAAAATTGTTTAATTGTTTTTTTCCCCCCCACAATTTCCTGTCAAAGCGAAACGCAATGTCAACTTGATGTAAGGGGAAAAAAGCCTTTGTCTCAGTTATTAGTATAGTAATGATTACCCTGACATCAAGGCAATAACTGTTCACAGGTCATTACCAATTATGGGACACAGAAGCCAATGTTATTTTTTTTGTAAACAACTGACTGTCTACAGCAATGCCAGCAGCTCTGAATGGCTTGAACAAAATGTTATCGTCCACATGCTAAAATGCTCACAATGATAATGTTAACATGTTGATGCATAGCATGCAATGTTCACCACAATGGAGAAAGTGAAATGCTGACCTTATGTTGGTATTCAGTGAAAAAGTTATTATAATTTTGTCCTGTTGGGAAAATGCACTAAATTCCATAGCAATTAATAAAATAGCTGTTGAAAAATTTCACCCAGAAATATCAAACCTGAATGTCTATCCATACCATCCATCCATTTCCTCTAATCTCTTATCCTTAACAGGGTCACAGGGGGCTGGAGCTTATCTCAGCTGGCATTGGGCGAGAGGCGGAGTACACCATGGACAAGTCGCCAGTTCATCACAGGGCTGACACATAGACAGACAAACAACCATTCACACTCACATTCACACCCACAGCAATTTGGAGTCACCTATTAACCTATTAGCTTGTATGTCTTTGGTCTGGGGGAGAAAGCCGGAACTCAAGCAGACGCAGGGAGAACATGCAAACTCCACGCAGAAAGGCGACAGTGCTAACCACTGCACCACTGTGCTACCCCTGTCCCCTGCTAATGTGACTGTATAACATTTAGACCTCTAAATATCTCTGGCTGCTCAGTATAAGCACACAAGGGTGTGATCAGCATTTGTTATATTTTTCTCAAATTTCAATTTTGTTTATAACAACACAGTAAATGGAAGAATTTTGACTCACAATGAAAGAAAATGTAATTCAATTGCAGTGACATCTTGAAGCCTTTCAGGCTATATTGTGTGCAGAACATTGTCCCATAAAATATCTTGGGGCCCATTTTCATGCTGTTGCAAATCAACTGCAGTGACCTTGTACTGGGGAAGTATCAATTTCATTGGTTGAAAGCAGATTTTTCTTGAGCCTGCACCCACTTGGTGATTTTATGATACTGCTTGCACCAACACAAGCAAAGGATAACAGAACATTGCTTTTTAGGGGAATGAATGCAGCTGATTTGATGTGCGTGATTGATGCCAGCCCACGCCTACTCATAGTTCATTTTACCCAAACCATTCGCAACAAACACGCCGTGCTCACACTTAAATAAGCCTGCACTATGACCCTCTGCCATTGCCAGTGCTTCTGATTTGATGCTTGCAAATAATAGGGCCCATTAGGTTTTTGAATTTTTACATTCCACACATACACACACAAACACATAAAATGTTGGCGTGGCACTCACATAAGGAATGTGCTAAACTTATTCCCGACAACTTTTAATTTTAGTCCAGCCACATATCTCAAAGGAAGCACGGAACTACCCACCACACAGCCATTGTCCAAAAGTCTGAATTTATCGTCGTGTGAGTGAGAGAGAGAAGTGACTGAGGAGAACAGAAAGAAAAGGGGTCAAGAGAAGCCTGCAGCAAGGATTCAAAATGGTTGTAAATCCACTTTTCATTTAGGACTGAAGAATTTATGAAAATTGTATTTGTTTAAAACACTGCTGATGTAATGGTTGTTGGTGCCAAACATCTCTCTGCATCTTCAGAGAAAAATATGGAATGCACTCTTTTTACACTAAGAGATTTTTCTAAAAGCTTTACTACCATGAATGAATACCAAAAATTTCATACAGAATATAAAACATCTTTTTCTGCCTTCCTAGTCACAGTAGTAACAAGCACATTGGGCAAATGGCCGCAAATTACCTTTTTGTCTCCGGCCAGCTAAGTCTGAAATATCACCATAACCACTCAAACACAGCAGGGTGTTGAAACCCCGCTAGCCTTTGAGAAGGAACCAACTAGGAGAGAACCCCAGGGTACTGAGTGGCACTTCAAACAGCAACTATAGCTAACAAGGCTGAACAACATAACATAATTGAGGGAGCCCAAAGCCTAAGCAGTGATTTATGTTGAAATGTAACCAGCTATGCTTGTGCGCTAACTAAAAGGCTTCTTCAGTCTCTGTCAATATCTTTGCTTTTTAGCATCAGAAAAAATAACACATTTAAGAAACTGACATTATATAAAAGATATTCGTTGTTAAATTCATGGCAGAGTATGGATCTGACATGAACTGAATGTTTTGACAATAGTTTTGTAAAGTAACAGTGGTGCCTAACTCTATCATTTATTTGTGAAGTTTAGTGTTTTAGCAGTCAACAATATATTTACTAAAAATGCGTTGGATATACATACAGAGGAAAATTGGATGGATTTATTTTTACTGCCATGGTAAAATGCTAAAGTTTCTCTGAGGTTTCTCCTGTTTTTATAACATATTCCCTGTATTCTTCCCTGTAAAAAAAAAAAAAAAAAAAAAATGCAAATTGCTTGCAAAAAATCTTGGAAAGCTCTGCTGTCATTGTCACTGTTAACTCCACTGCTGATCTACGAAGGGAGTAGGGAGACATGTTGCACCTCAATGCCACAACTTCATTTCACCTGCCTGCTAACACATATAGTAAGTCTGCTACTGTGAGAGACCCCTTTCAAGGTAGCCCATGACGTGTGATTTGTAAGCATTTGTAATTACATCCACAACCCAGTCTGGAGTCTTTGTTAATTCAAGTTCTTCTTTTTAGGTTTTTGTCCTTCATCTGTCTCCCCTAGTAGACATGAGACATTGAACGCTGCCAAAATTTAAAAAAATGTTTTTAAGATTCTTTTTATGAAAAGAAAAAATATATTTATATATTGAAGCAGTCTCTAGCTGTCTCATATTGGTATTTGTTTTGATGAGGTTCGTGTTGTTTTTGGCTGTTTTGATGCTTGTATATTAAAGCCATTTTAATCACAAAGTCTTGTTTACTGAAAAGAGTTTTGGCAACCTGTAATCCCACCAGGTTAGATCTTTTGGCATTTAAGTAAAAACAAACGAGATTCAAGTCTAAGGAAAATGGATTCTTGCTATAATATGCCATCTACATCTTGTCCTCATGCCAGGTACAGACATAAAAAAAATAGCATGAGAAACAGACACAGAGGCAAGACAATAACATGGAAATACTGTCAAAGAAAAACAGTGTTTATTAATCTCAGTTGTCATTGAGAAACTGTATAATACAAAGGTGTCACATAAACACAGTTATGCTGTTTATATTATAGCATGGCAAAAAAAAAAAAAAGAGAGAGAGACAAAAAGACAATATCTCTCAAATAAAACTAAGTGAGGTGACTGAGGTTAATTTAGCTGTGAATTTATGTTTCACAGTTCTCTAAGAAAACTGAGATGGATTTTATGGGGGTGTTGATTCAATATGTGACATGCCTATCATTAAATGGTAATCACCTGCTCAAGTGAACTTAAATCCATGAATGCTCCTGAGTTTGATGCTTAAGACTGCAGAGCATTTAGACAGGATCTGAGGTTGCAATCCAATTCTTGGAGGGCAAAACTCTACAACTTGCCCAGAGGCTGGAAAGTATTTGAGCTTTACATGTTCATTAGAAAAGTTAAATATAAACTAATTAGCATCTAAAACTTGAATCTGACTGAAGCACAGAGACACATGGATGATCTCTGTAGTCTAAAATGTCAATGAATGAACCTGTTCTTTAAAGCATAAATAGTGTCTAAAATAACCATAAAATTGTGTTACTTTGTTTTGTTTGTTTTTTTGTTACAAAGGTATTTTTTCTGTTTTTTTTTTGTTAAAAAAGAAAAAAAGAAGAAAACAGTCTAAAGCCATGTCGAGCTCTGTGTGTAAGGCTCATCAAAAGCTCTCTTCTAAAGTTACCTACCTCTGTTCCCTCACCAATCAACAGATCACCTCGCTGCCGTCTGTAAGCAGATAGCAGTGGTGTACAGATCTGAGGCTCCGAACTTTGAATCAAAGGTTATACTATTTAATGAGGAGCACAAAGCTGTGTTAGAGAGAACTGCAACACCTTGGATCCAAAATTCACAGTGACACAGTATGGTTAAAAGGTTGAAGCAAGCATGGGCATGCAGGGAAAGAAGTGCAGCAATACTGTAACTACATCTAAGACCTTTATC
This sequence comes from Argyrosomus regius, assembly GCA_946959425.1. Classification (NCBI taxonomy): domain Eukaryota; kingdom Metazoa; phylum Chordata; class Actinopteri; family Sciaenidae; genus Argyrosomus; species Argyrosomus regius. The sequence continues at coordinate 23,314,947 of OX336882.1, forward strand.
TTATCATCTCCCTTTATATCTCCCGTGTTGAGTATCAAATGCACTATTTAACTCGATCTGCGTTTATATACTTTAAGTCCCGAATGAGAGACCATACTACAATGTGAAGTCAACTCTGCGTTTTAATCAATAGTAGAATAATAGATGATTGCTTTAGTTCAAACAGTGTATTCATTCCAAAGTCTCCAGCCATCTCTTACAACAAGTGTGAATTATATGCACACAAAGAGGGAGAAGATGGGCAAATTGTGAATAAGAAGGGATGCTTTATGCCTAAGTGTAAACATGTTAACAGCCTGGTACAAAAAACGGTTTTGGTCTTTAATTTTCCTGTTCATGACTGTACTAAGGCTGAATTTCTATATAACTCACCCGTAGAGGTGCCGTATTAAGGCTTAAAGTTTTGCATAATTAACAGCAGGGCACTATGAATGACAGGTGGGTGCTATTACCAGTGACTTGTTTAAGCACCCGGGTATCATTCAGCCCGCCTCATGTCCACCGATGATCCACGTCTTTGCCGATTTTTAGATGAACCTGAAAGCAGCAGAGGCGAGACTGGCAAGATGCCAGCAGCCAGAGCCACCACCCCCTGTGCTTCACAACTCTTCAGAAACTTATGGGTGATGTCACAGATACAATCCATATGTATACTTTGGGTATATGGGTTTTATTAAAGATTATATTTATTAAAATGCATATATATTTATTCAAATATCAGTTTTTTGAATATCATTTTATTACACATCGTTTCAAGGCCTTAAGGTCTTGATATTTCAGTAAATCAACAATGCAGTGATTAATATGCATGTTTTTTTACATGAATTTTTGATTCATTAAAAAGATTAATTTTACTTCTCCCTTTTTTATTTCAGAGAAGTAATTACAGGGATTTGAGTTGAATGCATAAATGTCCAAAATAATTGCTCCGAAAGTAAAAAAAAAAAAAAAGTATAGTAAAGACAAAACAGTCAAAACAAAGGGCAAGCTTTTCATTAAAATATATTATTCAAGTAATGACAAGTAATCATTTGTCCAGGCTTGTAAAAAGAAATACAAATTAAATTCCCAAGGTCCATGTGTCTGTTATTAAAGTCGTCAGCAATTATGCATGTCTATAACTATTTACTACATTTAATATTTCTTTTAAAAATTGTGCCTCGGTATCAAAACAGAAAAAAAGGAATAAGTCAGCATGTTTTGTGAACCTTAAACCTCATGTAAGTACCTTTTGATTGTCTCCAAGGGCAAACCTTCATGGTTTGATCTATTCTGCATACAGTACCTCAAACACACTTATATCCCTATCACTGATAAAAGCAGACAGATATTACCTTAGACTCATTTTGAGCTGCTGGATCCTTCCATGGAAAAAAAAAAAATCAGCTTTCCCTAATAATATTCATAGACCAAACGTCAGTGTGTGTGTATGTGTGTTTGTGTAAGCTATCCTCATCATATGAACATATGTGCAATAACACAGGTCTCATTTATCTCTCTTTCTTTTACATACACAAAAACTGAGACAGAAAATTGCAGCAGAAGATAATAAACCAGCATTTTTTTTTTTTTTTTTTTTTTTTTTGGAAAAAATTGAAAATTCACACACTCCTACAATTAGGAGACACAATGAAAATGAAGAAATATACCAATGTTTTGACTTCACACATTGTGATTTCAGGATTTATTTCTCACAGCTCTTCACTTCCATTTGGGGCAGATTGGATGCAATGGTTCCACTGAGCAAACAGCAGATAGTATTTGACATTTATTCAGGGGCATTGCAGTGTGAAGGTTATCGGTGGAATTTTTTAGTCTTGTGCCATATCTGATGTCTTTCTCTCTGGTAAGCCGTACATTTGACTTGAAAGGCATGTTCCTTCTTGTAGTTAGATATCAGCTTCTTTCTGTTTCACTGGACTGGCAAATGGCTTTGATGGCTGCAGATAATATATGTCACCAAGTGACATTACAGTTATGTTATGATTCCCATGTACAGGCTTCAGCTTGGTTAGCTATTGGTTAATTGTGCCTTCATTTCTAATAGTAAAACCATTCTCATGACTACTGTAGTGCTAATTCTGAGACATCACATGGTTTCAGTCACATGGCATCTAGTCTTCTTAAAATACAAATATAATTCTGAACTGCTCCATAACTTACCAAGATAATCAATATTGTTTCAAAACTATATGTATAATTAAAAGCACTGATCTGTTTTAATTTGAAAATAAGAGTGCCAGTCATTAAGAAATAAATTCTTTTCAGAGCCATCATCATGTGAAACCCTCACTTTATTGTCTCTGCTGCTTTGTCCAAATATTGTAGTTTGGGCAGTACAACAGGATTATCGCTTGTAGAAAAGGATATCTTCATAGCGAACATCCGTCACTGGTGGCAGAATAATTAGGCCCGGGTTATTTTGGGACGGCTGTGATGAATGCATATGCAGCAGTAATAATAGGAGCTTAATTCATGAAAACAGTAACAGGACATTTGGATGGTTCAAGTGTGTCTTTAAATCAATATCTAGGAGTATTAATTCTCCAGACCTTATGCTAAGCATGATTAAGTGTGGTGAGCTCATAATAGAACTTTAGTGAATAACAATCCAAGATAACATGATATATGTAGCATGTTAATCTGCTTTTATTAGAAAAGTGTCACATACAAACTACTGATGGTTTTGTTGGTGATTTGATTCCTCACGATAAAGCAAACATCAAACTGTAAATGATGTGTTGAATCATTTAAATAAATTGAAAATGAGATGGAGCCAACATGGAAATATGTCAATTATCAAAGGCATGAAGGTGCAGTGACAACAAAAGTAAGAAATTAATTCCAGCATGCGGCTACAGTATATTTCTCGCTGTTGTGACTCTCCTTTGAAAGCCAAACTGTATTTAGAAGCACATGTAGTCACATACACACAAGCATTAAAGATATACCTCCAGATCAAGTTGTCTTGAAGGGAAGCACAGCTGCACACCAACCATTCACAAAGGCCTTCATCAGTAATGACACACCAGATCCAGGTCTCTTTCCACTCCCTCACATCTTTACAGTCTTTTGTTCCTCCTCCCCACACCATTAGTTCTTTCTTCCGAACCTCCAACTAAACAAGAAAATTATGAGAATTATCAGACTGGTATTCTTTTTTTTCTTCTGCTCAGTCATCTTTGTGTTCGTGATTGCTGACCTCCACCCACTACCAGCTCCTGACTTAAGGCTGTTCAGCTGTCGAGCTTTTCATACCGTCTGCTGAGAATTCTTTCAACATTTTCTGATTCAGAAATGAAAAATGAATGGTCAGTAAATTGTACAATGATCGGTCAATGATGAGGTACATTAATGCACTTAACACACATATATACACATATATACTGCATATATATATAGGTATACACTGATAAAGATACAGGCTACACATATAAACCCTTTAAAATGGTTTAAACTTCACAGTCAGTTGCAATCTGATTGAACAAGCTTTAACAAGTTAGCAGCAAAGGAGGTTAAAGTCCATTTGAACTCTGAGCACTTAAAGGAGAAATCTGTACCTAAAATAACTCAAACCTGGAGGGTCAATGGAAGAAGCAAAATAACAGCTATAATAGAATATGTCTCAACAAAGATGGCTGTGCAGCTAGACCAGGAAGTTACAGAAATGTGTGAGTATGGCACGTATCACTGTCAGCCTGACAAGCACTTTTTTACTGAAGGTTGAACATTAATTGACACCATAGAAAAGTGATGATTAGTAGCACTACACTATTAGCAGGCAAGCTAAAAATCCACCCTGTTGTATGCCATGCTCATTAACCCATGATAATACTATAAAACCACCACTCCCAACACTAATTAGATCTAAATCATTAGTAGTGGTTAAACCAAAAATGACTAAGATGTCAAACAAAACACATACAAAGATTAGAAGTGTAGTTCAAAATGAAATAGAGGAATACCTTAGTGTGTGTGTGTGTGTGTGTGTTTGTGGGTGTACTTTCAAACCCAGCAAGATCTGATTTATTGCATATCAGCTTTTGAATGTTTGTGAAACACCAGAGACATCTATTACTCCTTAAAGAGGTTGCAGATTGGAGACCCCAGTGAATCAGTGTGTAGGAAAATGGTGTAGAAAGTAGATTTTCAGAACAAAAAACATACACATATTCACACAACAGTGGACTGTACTAACACACCTAAAAGTGATGAACTAGAAGTGACGTAACACATGGGAGAGTGGTCAAGTACAAAACAAGAAATGAATGGATTTCAGTGCTGGTTTTCACACTGAAGAGGTTCTAAATATGTGTTCAAGAGACCAAAAACAGACAAAGATTAGAAAATATAATTAAATTACAACACAACACACAATGATTCTAGTTTAGTTTGAGATGTCTCACAAACAAACATGTGAGTATATCTTTGGCTGAGGATAATATGAGTTGTACAACTGATCTGACTACGCCTTGATTTATGATAATCTCAATCAGTCCACTGTCAGAGACTGATGGATATGCTATGGAAAAGAGGTATTCATGTAGTCAACTATATGTTTCTGATGTTATGGAGCTCAGAGTGTGGTGGCTCCTGTCTCCGCCAGTACTTGGCTACTCCAAAAATGGGAAAAGACGTGGAGTGTGGGTGGATCTGTCAATCAATGTGGCCTGTTATATAATTTGAACACTTTCACCCACAGTATAGTTGATTGATTGATTGATTGACCAGAGAGATTGACCACTTTTGTAGCCAACCTCAGGTGGCCTCTTTATGCTACTGGATTAGCTCATCAAATGAGACATTCTCAGAGGCACACCATTGAATTAGCAAAATAGAACAAACAGAGATGGGCCAATATATTTGTCTAATCTAAAATGTTAACAGATTGAGGTTACTATTAGTGGTTTTACAAAATATGATCCTGGTGCTAGCTAACATTACCCATTATGCCTCATCAGCTGGTGGGTTTTACAAGATAGCTACATGCAACAATAAAACTTTCCACATGGTGCTTCTTATCATTAAAGACTTTATACCTTTTTCGTTTCGTTTTCACGTCCTGAACTTTTAAGGAACATAGTTAAGCGTTTTTGTCTGAAATGAGAGTCAATCACAACCATGGTTTCCATTACAGATGCAGCAGTGAAGTCCTGTCTCTTTACCGCCAACATGTACCAAGCTAGCTAACTAAAAGTGTAGCTTTTTTGGGATTTGATGCCTTGACAGGTGTTTTTCTATAATTCACCATGATGTAAAATGGTGAAATGTAATGTAAAACTACAGAAAGAAGACTCCGAAGACAGACTCACTATATTACAGCCGGTGAAACTCATTACCACCTACTACTGCACAAAGAACTGAGGCAGATTCTCGTGTATTATGCAATAGTCAGTGTTGGAAGAAGAAAAAAAGAGAAGAAAAACATCTGTCTTCTTAAAAAGGCATTTTTTCCTGTGAGTTGGTATCCTTATGTAAAACATAGAAAACCATGCATTAATTTTTCAAACAATCATTTTCAGTTAAGTTTAAAATTTTGTAGAAAAAATTAACCTGTGAGTCGTACTTTAAGAACACATTGTTCTAGAGCTTACTGTGCCTTAGAACTGTGTTACACTGTGGGAAAATGAGAAGAAACGAGAAGAAAAAGGCTCATTATAGTATGGTCTGTGTCTGTAATGGGGATGTGCTTTATCTTAGCTGCAGTACAAAACGATTCTTCTAGCAGACAAGCATCACTGTCACTGTGTCGGATGCTTCTAGTTTTGAAAAGATGAAAGTAATGTTTCTCTGATATGTTCATTATTTACAAAGACAGAACCATACAATCAAAACGTGAGAAGAATGAAATTTTACTACTGCACGTTCAAAATTGATCCAAGTTTGACAAAGTTGTCTTTAAAAAAAAAAAACAACTCATATTACAGGCCAGGTAAGGTAGTTGCCTCAGGGAAGAGGTCAGTTTTCATTTGATAGAGTGATGTTTGGATTTTACTTGGACCCACGGTTCTCCTGGGGTTGATTCAAAGGACAGTAAATGTAAAACTGACTGACACATGAAATATCTCCTTTGTTTTACAAGTACAATCCTGCAATCTATCTTTAGACCATAAAATATTTGTCTGTTACCAGTCAGTCCAGTCTGATGAAACACTGATGAAATGTATTTTCTTTCTTTGGAAAGAAAGAAAGAAAGATGACTGTTCTTTTTTTTTAACTAGTGCTCTATGGCAGCCAGCTGGTTGGACACTTTTTAGACATTTTTAGATATGATTGTAGGTTTCTTATCTGACTAGTTTTTGATCTGTTGCAAAAGTTTTTGCTATGAAATGTGCATTGTGCTGTCAAGTGTTTTCTCACCTTGCAAGCTAACCACTGTAAAGCCTAGATTAAAGAACAACATGGGTTTAATATAGAGATGGAGGGTCAGAGTGAGGAATTGTGGAGTGCAGCGTGCAGTCACTGTGGCTAAGCTAGCTTTTTATGGTTGGATGCTTGCGTAATTAAATCATCATGTCCTTGTTTTATGTTTTCACAAGTTTTGAATATAAAATATATGACTTGTGTGTTTGCCAGCACAGCCTTTACATAAACAGCACATGAATTTCACATGTGATTACTTGTAGGAAAGCAGTTACTACATATTGCACCACGTGAAAATCATGGTACATGGGAATTGACATGGGCTACACTCATTATACCACAAAATATGTTACAAAACCACAAGTCCCATGTGCAAAATATGTTTAACGTGTGTACATGTGGGCAACATGTTTCTGCACATGTGAAATTCATGTGGGTTTTCTGTAAGAGGGATTTGGGTTGAGTAACAGAAAATAATGTAATAACTAACATAACTTAAATGACAAAGTTACGTTTATTGTCCTTTTCAAATGCACTAGCAGAATATGATAATACCAAGACTACCTGCATAGTACTTATTACCCAGCAAAACTTCATAAGACTTTACAAAATGCATTTCTCTTTTTTTCCACAACAAGAGGATTTGGTGTACAGTATATTGGCAGATGCATATGGAGATAGAGAGAGCAAGAGAGAAAAGGGAAGGAAAAGGCTAGACTGTGGACAAAGGTGCAACCAAGCTGAATAAATTTGTTCTCTTTTTCCTCATTAACAGCAACATTTTGCAGGAAGGAGTGGAGGGAGTTTTTTATGAACCTCTTTAGATAAAGTTCTTGAATTCTTGAGAGAACAATGTCAGAAATGTTTCAGGTTTGCTGTTTTCATCTGAAGAAAATAAAATACAACTTTTGTGTCTCATTTATTTGTTAAGTTCTCAACATTTTCACAAGCCCAATTCTCGTTCCTATAATTGGCCAGCACAGTACAGTGAAACGTAATTCATTTTGAAAGCAGCCAGAGAAGTCGTTATGTTATGTAGTTATGCAACAATATTCGTCTCTATATATTCTAGGCTCTAATAGCTTATTGGCGAATCTTATTAATTTATGATCCTTTGCACATTGTTATGAATCACAGTGTTTTACTATCTGTGTGACAATAACTTCTTTTCTTTTCTTTTCTTTTTCTTTTTTTGGTGTTGGAATAAAATCGTGCTTGTAGGAAATAAGATGTTTTTATGGCCTATATCGATATCTTTTATTTATGAATCTTTCTCATGATTTCATCACACAGAAGGCTGTGGCACTGTAATGCTAAACAGATCTGTTATGGTTGGACAGTCATAAGAAAAAAGTGTTATGCCAAAGTGTAAGGTGACAAAACAACACTATATAATATTTGTAGCTCTGTAGCACATAATCATATATGTTTTTTCTGCTTTCACTTTTTAAAGCGTGCTGAGGTTTTGCTGTTCAAATAAGGATGTGTATATCAACACACTGTTCCCACAGTACCACAAGGTTCAAACATGTTTTCCTGATCAAGACGTCAGTAAGAGTTAAGTACATGTTGTTTTAGTTGTATTTTCAGCACAAGGTTGGATAGATAGAGGACAATTAACCCCTTAATAAGCGCTAACAAGCACAGCTAGACACAAGGCAGCACATGTGTATAACTTAACTCATTCTTCCCATCAAACATTAGCATGGACGTTGTTACATTTAGCCTAATACTTTAACAATCATTTAATGGTACTTGCCCGTTGATATTTCTTTTGTCTTTGTACAGACTATATATATATAGTACAGACTGATAATGACGTGAAATGTGCACTCAAAAAATCTTTTAGGCCACTTATGCATTTCAATTACATAGAAAATTTCCATCCATTTGAATTACATCGTTTTAATATAAATTAACTAACAAACTTAATGTGAAGAAAGTAATAAGATTTATGTAATAGTACTAATAAACTCAAAATGACTGCATTCATTTTCGCTGTTGGGTGTGGGCAAACAAAATGGCTTTATTAATATTGAATGCATAAACCTGGGTTAAGTTTATTAGTACTATTACATAAATCGTATTACTTGTTTCACATTAAGTTTATTAGTTAATTTATATTAAACCTATGTAATTGAAATGGATGGAAATGTTCTATGTAATTGAAATGCATAAGTCCTGCATTTTGGCCTGAAAACTTTTGAATGTGTACTCATCTTCAGAGAAGAAACGTGAAAGTGGCAAATAGGAACATTGAGATGAGTCAAACATTCCTATCATCAGTTGCCATGGTGAGCTGAGAATACAGCTTTCTGTGCCTCAAAGCAGCCCATTAGTATGGCAGAAGAGAGTGCCCCATTGCCTTTGGCCACACTCCATTTTCAACCCTTTACAATGACATGAGATGTGTCTCGCATTGTCTGTTTGCATGTAGGTCAGATTAAAGTACAGAGTTATTCATATTCTGAAGGTGAATTTATGCAAGATTGAACATATATCATGTGCCTGTTGCACCATTACAAAAGCAGATTTTTAAATCTGAACATCCATACCTGGATACTTCCAATAACAAGATCTTCCAATTAGGTGTGAAGTACTACAGGAAGCAGCCAGGGCAATTTTACTGTATGAAAGTGCACGTATGGAAGTATGTACTTTTGTGGCAAGTAAAGATAACAGCCAGTTATACTGCACTTGATTATTATGATTAAGATAGGAAGAATCTGCTCAAAAAGGTCAAGAAAATATAATAGAAACCGCAACAGTGCCTTGAGGACAGTCGTACACTTCAGGACATCTGAAAAGTAAAAGCCTCTAGTAAAAGACGTGCAGGCACCCTGAGTAATATTAATAATAATGGATGCATTTCCTGGCCATTAAAGTTTTGTTTTTATTCTGGTGCAAAGGCCACAAGTTACAAATGTATTTTCAGACACATTAAGGTACATTGTGTGGTAGGGAGTTCTAAGTAAATCATGATGTGAGATCTTTGTTTCTGAACAGCCAGTGAAATCCATGAAGCCTCCCTCGAATCAAATGTAGTTATTTTTGGAATACATGTAAATGGCTATGTCAGTTGGGTGTTCTACATAGAAATACAGCAGATCATAGTGCATAGTTCAGAGCTAACATGTAGATGGCTGTTAAAGAAAATGCATATGCTAACACTTCTTTACACATGGTTGCATTTTCACAAAATTTCTTATGATGAGCCCTTAAATTTCTTTGGTGTTCCACTATGATTAAATATTAAAAGACTGTTAGATGTGTAGAGACTGACAGTGTCAAATATGTATAAACTTTGATGTTTGGTCTTATACTGCCTTCTGTTTCTTTTCTTGTACTATGTGACACTGCTCAGACTGACCAAAGATGAGTGTTTCTTGCTAAAATACTCTGGATACACTGGTTAGTGTTTTCGTTGTGGACCGATTTCAATTAAACAACCAGGTTCTTCAATAATAACCAGCACAAAGGGAAATATTGGATTTGGATCAATATTAATATAAATTAATTATATGTATTCCTGTATCTGTTCAACTTCCTGCATCATAATCTATTCCTTAAAAGGGCAGTGTGGAGGACTTATTGGCATGTAGCAGTGTAGATGCTAATTGCATGCCCCTTATTTCATCCCCTCTTTCCGAGTCTTGAGGAGAAACTACGGTTGCTACAAAATGCACAAAAAGCAAAAAGCCCTATCTAGAGTCTACTATAGAACACGGCATCTGTACCTATATTGGCTCATAAGGTAATGAAAACATAACAATTCTTATTTTCAGGTAATTATGATTGGATATTACATTCTTTTTCTGCCTTATTCTGCGAATAGAGCCCTCTAAATCTTACACACTGGATCTTTAAAGCTGCAGATAGCCAAATAATAGTGTGTAGTGAAAATAGTGTCCCTCCAGGTGACCACAGGAAACAATATATCTGGCGTGGCTTATACTCTACTGTATATATACTAAGCTCCACATGATCCTGCCTCTAAGCTATGGCCAGATAGTTGATTGTTTTTCATTTTGGCACGTACAATTATTTTGTTCTTTTCACAAAAAAAGGTCCCTTGCAGGTCTTTACTGCCCCCTATTGGACATCACTGAAATGCAATCTACGTACATCTTCACCTTAAACCTTTACCTGCTTTATAGAATAAAACGTGTTTTTATTTGAATTATGCAACAGTAAATGTATATATAAAATAATCAAATAAATATCTATCTTATAAATAATCATTATCTTACATATAACAATGTGTATTTTTATTTATTTCCATCTTCCTTAACATTGATTGTCTTCAAGTGTCAACCAGTAAAATAGAGAAAAATATACCGTCACACTGTTCAGTGTGCATTACAAATGTCAGTGAGCATGTATTTTGTATGTACAGTATTTCATGTGTTGAGGATGATATAACATGATACAAAAAATGCAACAGATCAACAGATTTCTTCATATCATCACATCACATCATATTAGGACCACTGCGAAATGGCAGTCAAATGCTGAATCAGAAATGAGGTATGACATGAATACAATGTACAGTACAAATCTGATATGTACATTATAGATAGTGGTGTAAATGTGAGAAATAAAATAAAAACTACAGTAAATGTGTGGGGAAAAACGAAACTTCAAGCTCTTCAAAGAGTTCTCTGCCCATAGAGTAATTCTCTACTTCAGTCAAAGTATACCTACTTTTCTCCAACTCCTCTTAATCTCCTTGTCTGTCTCTAAAATGGAACATTTCTTCTGCTCCACTGTTTGTGTCAAGTACTATTTTGGCATATCTAAAAAAGAGCTGCAGTTCTTCTTGTGTCTAACACCATAACGACCGTACACTTACGAATTCCCATTTCTAACTGGCATAACTTGCACCTACGCTTATGTCATCCCCATGAATGGATTCAAACCTCTTCTTCACACTTCTCTCACTCTCCTATCCACCTCATTTTCAACTACTTTGCATCAGGATATCTATGAAGTTATTGTCTGTCCTCTCATTTTTCAAATTTATGTACTTCTTCTGCTTCCTACCTTTCTGTTTCATCGACATTTTTTTATAGCTTTTCATCTCCTCTTTTTGTTTGTTGTGGTTTGCTCTTCATTTTCAAGTTTATTGTGCCCCTGTCTCATTGTAAATAACCTCTGAGTTGAATAGTGGCGTGGTTGCTCTTGCTCACACTGTTCTGTATGTGAGTAGTTTGCCCTAGCTTTGCCCCTACCCTGTCCTTGACTTCCTCCACCATCCACTGCCCATTCCTCTTACTTAGACCTAAAAGACATTCACTACACAACCAATGCTGTCCACTGTCCACTGCAACCTTTTTTTTTTTTTTTTTTAAAGCGACGTATAAAAGGCAACCTGCATTATTATGTTTAAGAGAAACAGGACTCCAAAACAAATGTACTGGTTCTAACTTTACAAATTGTTAATTTTCTGACTTAAAAGTACAAATAAATGCCACTTTAATAGAGCCAATACAATATAATACAAGGCAGTAGCGCATGTACAAAACAATTGTGTGTGCATATGAATGCAGCATTGTGTTGATCAGGCACTTCATATTTCACTATCAATCATTCATCAGCTGTTTCTGCAATCAGCTGATTTGTAATGTCCATTCATATATTTAGGTCCAGCAACTTTCATAGCCTCATTCCACACTCCTGTCCTCATCCTTATACTCTTATGCTCCCTCATTGTTCCAACATTTTCAGGCAAACATACAAAGAATCCAGCAGGGAAAGAGTAACATAAGAACCGGAGACCATTCTTGCCACTTGTCAAATCCAATCCAATATCCAATATTCATGCACATTTCACCCTGGTTTACTCTGCCAATTTCTAAAGCTACCAATCACTTTGCACTGGACAGGTAGCAGACAAGCAGTCTGTGTGAGTGTGTGAGGAAGGAGTGGTTGCCCTTGCCAGTCTGAGCCCCAGACTGGAATATAGGTGGAACAGGTATAGGACTAATAATTGTTTCCACATTAAAATGATTCATTTGGTTCATTGTTAAAACAACACTATATTAACAAAGTCACAAAAAGCTGTCTTCTGTTTTAGATATTGAGGTAACAGCTGTACTAAGCCAATTAGTCGACTACTTTACTCACTGGCTTTATAATATACTGTATGTTCAAAGAACAATCGCCAGGCTGGCTAATGAGGAACTTGGCCAGTGGATGAGGAACTGATGCTCAATATCTGAATGATTTACATGAGCTGATTGACAGAGTTGCAGATGTGAATGGTGAAATTTCCTTATAGGGAAAATTAATATTGACTGGCTTGCATGTCAATGCTTGTAATTTCTCAATACATCTCATCCCATCCCATCCATCTGCTAAATGCATCAACCATATTTACACAAAATCTACTGAGTGCTGCACTAAACCAGTCTCTACCGGGATTCAGTGGCCATAACATGAAAGAATATTCGCAGGAATACAGCCCCTGGTCCCTATATGTGGTCTCAAAATGATACATAAGAGAATATACCCAGAATTAATTTCTGAATGTTCTTTTAAAAGATGTAAACTGGGTTGATGTGTCTGCTACTAAGGAGCCAGAGGCTTCTTTACATATTTTTATGAACATCTTTATAAGGACTGTTGACAAACATACTCCCATGAAGAAGTGTGCTGCCAACTTCCAGGCTAGCTCTGTGGTTGAATTAGTCTTTTAAAAGACCTCATGAAAAAGAGAGATGAGGACAAATCTACATTAACAAAGTTAGATTCTGTAGAAGACAGACTAAAATATTGTCAATTGAGAAACTGAGTGAAAAAACTGAACAAAAGAATGAAAAACAAATCTATTTTTAAAAAATGCCCTACTGTATAACCTGAAATGAAATGATGAGAATGGGAGAAAGGAAGGCGGGAGGCCTTTCGTGGAATCAGAGCCGGGTTTTGATACAGCCAATTATTTTAATTATTTTTTCTAAACAAGGTCACTGCACAAAGGCAGACTATAGACAGAATTAATTCAAATACTCTTGAACTTAGAAGAATCAAAATAATGCTTCACAAGTGTATTTATTTATACATATTTATTCAATTTAACAGTGTAAAAAGAGAGTAAACTTTTTTTGAAGGCCCTTCCTGAATATGTTTCAGTGGCACTGACCCATGAGCACATGTAATGAACAAAGCGTAATACGTGATGTTGAGTAACGTATAATAAATATGATCCCAGGAAGATTAGCTGGCGTAATCGGCATCAGCTAATTGAGATCCTTTTATTATATATATATATATATAGCAGGAGGTGGTGGGTGCTCTAAGTTTAACAAACCAGCACATGCAGTTGAATAAGTTTAGGGATAAAGGCAGGATGAATCTCCTTTTACAGCAATGTTCTTTTTTATTTTCAAAGCTTTTATTCTAAATGAGTAAATGAGTTCAGTATGTTAGAGTTCCAACTCAACAGCTCCAGTAAGAAAGTGTGTAACAGCAAAAAAACAAAGGAACAAACCTTTCCCGTGCCAGTATGTATAGTCTCTAAAAAAATAGCTTCAGCTTGGTGAAAATGTCAGTGTATGTCATATGTATGATGCCATTACCATAGAAAGGTAGAAAACTGTGAACAAGTTAAATCATTGCTTAAATAACAATTTTCCCCTTCAGAAGCTTCGAGATTGGAAAAAACATCTTATTGCACATTGTCTAACAGTATCACATGCTTCTGTCTATTTGTTCCAGCTCATCAATAAAGCTGTATGATGTTACACTGAGTGAAATATCAAACCTATGACTCCATGTTTATTTTGGCTACACAATCAAGTGCTAATATTCTGGAAGCCTTGCGTTTTCAGCCAATAAAAAACTGGAGGAAGATGCACATCTGTTTGTGAATTAGTCAACATTTTCATAGATATTGGTTTTCTTTTTTTTATTGCTATGTGATATGTTTTCTATTTTTACAGTTGTTGTTTAGTTTTTCTCGTTTGCCCCGATTGATGTCTTGATTACGTGGAACTGTGTTTGGTTGTTGTTTGTCCTGATTTATGTCACCTGTCCCAGTTGGTACAAATGGGATTTAGGTGACTGCTTTATTTCATCCTGCAAAGTTTGCTGAAACATTGAGCTTTATTAGTTGAAACAATGCATCAGAATTATGAGTGTGCTGCTTTCCCATTGTTTTTTCATGTCATATTTGCTATCTTTGGAAAATTCGGCATCTTTACTGTGTTTGTAATTTGTAATGACCAGCTGCAGGTCAATGAGGTTTAAGTGGTTACAGAAAAATTCTGAATCCTTCTAAATGAGAGATAAGCAGACTAACACGGCAACTTGTGGAATCAGTGGACAGGCATCACCCTACATTGGCTCAGCTCAGCTGTGCAGCCAGTGTTAGTTTGAGATAAGGTAATAACCCAGGGCAGTATGTCTTTGGGAGAGACATGATATACTTTCAGTTTTTGTGGAGGATTTTTGTGATTGTTTCCCCTGTAGTGGCCTTTCAAACATCCATCCATTTATTTTCTAAATAGTGCATCCCATCCTATAACAGTCTATCACAGGGTTAACACATACACATTCACACGTACTGTACAGACAATTCTAATAAACTCAACCAACCTGCTTGTCTCTGGACAGTGGAACCCTGTACAGTACCCTGGATACTAAGAGAGCATGCAAACTCTACACAGAGAGGATACCAGCCAAATTTTAGCACAGCTACCATGCTTCCCACAACTTCTAAAACTACAGAACCAAATTGCATAAATAAGGGCTATTTTTGTTCACTTTTACTAAGGGCTACTTGTCAAGTGTTATGTGCAGTGGCATAACATAACATAAGGCTTCAGGTGAAAAAATAGGAGAAACTGAAAAAAGCATGCACACAATTTAGCATAGATAATTTGATTTGTCTTTTAACAGCATCGCTGGTTTCACTTAAAGGACCTTTACTGATTACATTTGTGGTTTATTCAAAGTAAACCAATGTGTTCTCACCCTTTCTTCAGTGAATTCACTAAATTAGGTGTTACTAGTTAACTTAATTTTGTTGTCATTTGCATTGAACAGTTCTCCACCGTCTGAATTGTTATATCTAGTCAACAATCTGATGAATTGCACACAGACATAGGTCTGTCAGTTTGCCTATAGGCCCTGAACACTAAAGCTAGTTGATGAGGCTAATAAGTTCAGCTGAACACAGCTGTGTTTACCGTGCTAGAGTTGGGTTTCAAAAGGCCAGCCTGAGCAGTCCTTGACGGCAAAGAAGGAGAAGAGACATAGCCTTAAGATCCCCTTTATAAATGGGGGTTGTTTAAAATAAAGCTCAAAGCAACATGAAGCACAAAGTGACTGTGAAGCATGGCATTTAACGCCTTTTTTTCAGTTTCTCGCATTTTCTGGCAAACTGATACAACCATTTTTCACAGGTCTGTGTGCAGGGTTTGCTTTTTTTGGCATAACACTTCTGTGAGTTCCTATGATGGGCAACAGCTATTGTGAGTGGTATTTAAGCAAGAGCAAAATTGACTGAAATAAAACTATTTATTTGACTTCACTCTAAAGTAAGTGTAATCCAAAGAGCTTTACAGTTTTAAAATATATATATAATATATAATAATATAATATAAAATGACATAGAAATGACAAATATTTGATCTTTTATGCAAGATAGTTGATACAGAATCATCAAATGTGAAATAGTTTATCTTGTCTGTTTCAAATACATTCATATGCAACCTTTGCTAAAAATATTTATACAGACATTCATGCTTCACAGACGGTGAATCATCATCAGTTTTTGGTCATTCCTTACTTACCTTTCCCTGAGCAACACTATGAAGTAAAATATCAACAACTGTTTGTTTGTTCATTACACATATTAAAAAATATATACTGTATATAATAAATAAATTGCAAGGGTGTGTAAAGGAGAATCTCCCCTTTAAAAAGTGGCATTCCCCAGGCAGCATGTTTTAGAAATGTAGAAATGTGTACACAATTTGTATTAATCTGATGGGACTGCAAATTAAATTTGGCACAGATAATTAAGGTCCCCAGACATGAATTTTAATGACTTTGGTGATCCCCTGGCTTTATAGGGCCACCAGTGGATCAAAGCGGCTCTAGTGACGTATTTCAACATCTACTAAATGGATTAGCACAAAAATTTGGTATGGACATTCATAATTCTCTGATTATGTATTCTGATTGAGAATTTTGGTGATTCCCAGACTTTTCCTTTAGCTAAGAAGTCCCAGATGATTCAGTTGGTTCAGATTTAAATGTTTCAACAAAATTTGGATGAATTGTCTTCATTCCCAACAAATTAATTTCTATCTTCCCCCAATTTACTCCTTAGAGTAATCCACTGTCTCTTCTTCCAGTACTGTTATCAGGTTGAATTTGTCCAATTATTGAGTTTCCATCAGTCTCAGCTGTACTTCTCTGTTTAGAGCTAATTGTCAAACGATAGCATACCAACACTGCTACATGTTACCACTAAATATCAGCATAATATCAGCAACATTTTAACTGTGAGCATGTTAGTATGCTGACATTAGCGTGCAGCTTCACAGAGCTGCTAGTGTGGCTGTAGACTTTGAAACCTTGACCAAGCAGTTTAACTGTCTAAACAAAACAGAGGGGAAAATGGTGAAAGGAGCTGGGATTTTTAAGGCAACAGTAAATTAGATATTTTGTTGTATAACTTGGGGGTTGTTTTATATAAATTATCAAACTGCATTTTAATCATTAAGAACAAATTTCAAAAATTAGCAAACATATTTTTTTTTGTTGAGTTTTTCTTTTTTATATGTTGTCTGACCTAGACTTCGTCTAACTAGACTTATTTTTGCTGAATAGAAAAAAAGGAAATGGGTGCAGTGTTTTGTCCTGAGGCTGCATCAGTTCATATCAAGATGAATAGTCTGCATGGACAGAAATATCATTTAACAGTATCAGAGTGATAACTGATACACACACAATAGCAGTCTGTCCATGGTCAGTGTATAGCCTCTCACCCATTGTGTGCTCTTTCATCAATTATAGAATTTTAGATTAAATTAGTATGGGAACTGAGCTTCTTCTCTACAATAATTATATAACCCCTTACTATCTGCACAGAAGATCAATATTTAGCACAATGCTCTAATGGATGACACTCCAAATTAAAATGTATCCATTACACAAATGGCAACATGTCACATCATAATACAGCGAAAGAGATGCAGTGCAACTGCAGTGAGGGAAGAAAAAAATATATGTACGGAAAATGAATACAGAGAAAGACCAAGAATATGGCACTCGTAATGACTGTTGACACCAAAGGATACATACATTTGACAACATGGCAGTAAAAAAACAGGAAAGGGATATGTGGGACACAAAAGAGGAAAGTTAGCTCTAAGTACACCATTAGACAAAGACTTTATTATGTATGACTGCATTCCTGAATTCAAAGAGTGGAGGTGCAATTGTGACTATAAAAGGCATATTACAAATCATTCTCATAACCCACAACAACTAAAGCAATAAGAAATTATAGAAATCCCTCCTATTCATACAGCCCTTAGGAAACTATTTCAATTAATTTATCCAGAAAAGCTAATTAGACTCTACAAGCATATTGGAGGTGTGAGTATAAATGCACTAATCTGGAATAAACTGAAAAACGATTAGTTCATAAACAGCTCCACCTGACTAAATGTTAAGTGATGCACAGTGTTGTGCTGCTCATTTATGTTTTACTTTATCCAAGAAAAAATGTGAAAGGTAGGCAGGAAGAAATGGGGGAAAAAAAGAAGTTTTAACTTCATGAATAGTGCAAGAGGATCGTTTCACCTGAATATTATATATTTTTCTAAATTATATTTTCAGGTGGAAATGTCAACTCAGTGCACATAAGTGTGAGCAAGATGTTTCTGAAGTTTTGGAAACCAGAGGTGCAAGTGCAATCCTGACACAGCACAATTTCAATAAGGGTACAGGTTGAATACACTGAGTAAGAAAAATACAGTATCGGTCATCATCTCCACTCAGCCTTTTTTGAGGCAGTAGACCGTTTCCTAATTCAACTAATAAGGTGGGAGGAGAGTGCAAACTGGCTTCTCCTATTAGAGAGATGTTTCTGTCTATGAGGTATAGAGGTACAAAGCACAGTGATATATACATACAGAACCCCACATTTGCATGTAAGGGCGTGTGGCTTATTGCTGTACCATTCAGGCGGTACCACCTTTAATCCAGACAGAAATATTTATGTAATAACTGGATGGATTCACATAAAATTTTTTACATTTATTCTTGGTCCCCAGAGGATGATTCCTGCCAGCTTAAGTAGTTACTCAACTTTTTCACTAACACCACCACCCTCAGGATGAATTGTAATAAGTTCAGTGAGTATGTATTTGAAATGTTCTCCAAGTTGACACTGAAATTCCAAATTTTTGCTAAAACTATCACAAATTCAGTCTACAGTTATTATTGACAATGAATAAAAATGATGATTGATTAGTCGGACTTTGACTCATTTTACTCGTTTACCTGCAGATCACTGGAAATGTTAAGAATAGCAATAGTCTGCCTTGGTTGCACTACATTTACCTGTGTGTTGAGGTGCATATACATGTTTACTACATAAAAATAATAAAAGTAAAAGAGATATAAACCTAAAAAGAAAATAGTGTATGCGATTTTTCTAAAGCCACAAACATTACTCTATGAACTCGCACTTGTAGTAACACTATGGTAGTTATTTTGGTAGGATGTATGCCACCCATTTATAAGTCCAAAATGACCAAATACTGCATATATTTTGTATATTATAATGTGCCTTTTTGCAGATCAGTGCCAGCTCTCATATATCACTTGCAGTGTTTATTTGAGCTTTGGTATAGTGGCTCAGAAAGTACTGAAATCAGAGAACCTCGTGGCATTTACCACTGTCATCGTATGACTTATGGTCTGTGTGAAGGCTGGGCTCTACAACACTGTCTGTATAAAGTAAGCTTTATCTGCATCTTCACAGCCTTCATCCTGATTTAGACAGACAGTCATGACTGTGGCGTTTTCATTGTTTTAACGACCATGGAGAGTAACTGAAACGTATTCTTGATTTTTTCCAACAATTGGACATTTGTAAAGGCATGGGATGAAAGAGGGCGTAAAGATAAATGGGATTGACGATGAGCAAGAAAATGGACAGTGAGATCGAAGAAAATGTCATTTATCATGAACTCAACAAATACACTATTTGCTGCTTGAAAGCAAGCACCAGAGTAATCAGCCCAGTCTGTGGCCATTTTCATCCCATGCTGGATGACCTTAAAACATCAATTTTGAGTTGTGTAGTGAAATAATGAGACATGCAGTACATAAGGTGAAGGCGCAACAAATAAGTTAGTGATGCAGTTGGAAGAAGAGCCGTGAATGGGGGATAAAAACAAGAGAAAAAAAATTTAAATGACCATGACTGGCACGTCGCTGGGCACAACCAAACAACAAAATGCATCATTTCCTCTTCACGTGGAACATAGAAAATACACTTCCACAAGAAAGAATGATGTTTTTCACTCGGATAGATGTTGAATGTTGAACTTGCCCCAAAGGCTGTTTAATGTGTCAGCTTGTATTGAGGCTGGACTGTACAATAGTAAGTCAGTGATAATTAAGGTATACAGAGAGGGAAGCTGTCACAAATGATTTTACATGACAGTAATTGGAAAAATAATCAGAGACAGCGAGGGTGGATGAATGGGTAAAATAAAGGTTGACACAATTTTCTTTTTAGTATTGTGAAATCAACTGACCAGCGTCAATTATTTTTCAGGTCAAACCAACAGCAATTATTTTTGGTGTTAGGAATTTATTTTATTCTTCTTTTTTATTTTTTTATCTCTCTTTGTTTCATTTTTAGCATATTTACTCTAAAGTGAGCAAGAGGAGGGAATGAGAATGAGTAACAAGAGGGGAAGGATGGTTTAATGTCTCCAGTGAATGTTTTTCATCATCTTTCATTGGTGTCTTAGGAATCGTTGTCAGTTTTGCCCACTCTCCAGAACTTTTTCCTCTGATTGGAAAGAAGGCTGTACAACCTACCTATTTCTCTCATACGGCAGCCACCGTTTTGCCTCTTGCCCAGAAAATGCCATGTTTACAGATGGAGGGCACTCCACAGTCGCAGCACGTTCAATGAGTCATTACTGATAGAAAGAAGGAGAGGGAAGAAGTAGACAGATGTGAAGAAAGAGACAGATTAAGGAACAAAGTGATTGAATGGTAAAAGATAGAAATAAAAGGATGGAATGGGGATAAGGTGAGTTGAAAGAAAGAGGTTTTGAAGAGAGTTACAACAGAGGAAGACAAAAGCGTGTTCTTACCTGCACTCTCAGCCAGGTATTTCCAAGCAAGGATAGAAAAATCAGAGCATTTCTCAAATTTCTCAAAGCCTGCAGTTAGACTCCATCAGTCGAAATTAATGAGCTCCTTGAAAAAAGTCGCCATCAGTCTCAATCTTTCTTTCTATGTCTCCCCCTTTCATTTGTCAATATCTTTCCATTAATCTTGTAAGACTTAAATATGCTATCATTTATGTGCTACTTAGACTGGAGGTACATGCCATGAGGGACAAATTAAATCTTAAGTTTTCAAAATGTATGAATTTTATATTTCGTAAACAAGTATGCAGCCGCAGTCAAAGACAAAACATCATTTAATACTGTATGCATAATGTCAGGTTTGCTGCTTAATAGACTCTAAATTGGACTCCCAGTGCATCTGTTTGGACAAGTGGTTTAGTTTCTGCCTTTCAGTGTCTAAACCATCACCACCCTAAAGGGAAATGTCTTCTAATGAAAATCTAACTCCCAGGTCCCAGTGTGTCTTTTTTAATTTGTAGGGAAATACCTTTTTTGGTTCATTGAGCCCTAAAGTTTTCAACCATCTTTATAATTTTTCTAACTCAAACTGGAATGGATAAAGTGTGCTGCATGTATATTACTGTACACCGTGATTTAAGTAAGACATACTACTTATTTTGTTGAGCCTTCAGGTATGCATGTTGCTCTGGTCATAATGATCAAACAGAGTTTAAACAGACTCAGTCATTTTGAGACTGAAAGCATCTGTCGTCTGAGTAAATGCCCAAAAACATTTGTTTACGTTGAAATGGCAAAGCTCTCTAGCACCCAGAAGAATCATGACTATTGTCTGTTGGGAGCAAAGGACGATTTGGGTGATGTTGTTACAGAGCTACAAGGTCAGCATAGGCAAGAGGTGGTGGCCAATGCTTGAGTCAACAAAACAACTTTGGAAACTCTGTTTCTTGTTTCCAACCAACAATCAACACTGATTTTCTTTTAAGCATGACCCCAATCATTCTGGTACCTTAACCAAATATAACCAAGTATTATCATCCCTATTTGAGATCCTCAAACATTAACAATGGTAGTTTTAACCTTAACTAAAATATTATCTTATTCTAATTCAAGCCAAATTCACCATACACCATACATATTAGATCATAAAATGGATTTACTAAATGTGATTTGCAACAGTTTTGGATGGCACGGCTAAGTGCCATATGGCATATTAGATCAGAAACTTCTTCTTGTATGTGTCACTGTGGAGGGCAGCTACAAAAGACTGCCTGAATAATGCTGCCTAAATTAGCTCTGTTTTATCAATACATGAAGATGCTTTATATTGAATGTATCTTCAAACTCCTAACTGCCAATGCATTGTGAGTCTCTACTGAACACTATTTAAAATCTCATTCTGTAATCCAAACAATTACACAAGTAAAATATAGGGTACAACATATTTTAATCAATGAACAGTGCCTGAAAGCTAGTTATTTTCCTGCCCTTATACTGAGTGTTGTTATTTCGCAGTCACCCTCACCTTGCCCCTCATCAGCCTTGTTACAATTTTACAAATCATCCACTGAATATATGGGAGTGTCATTTACTACAGTTGATGGAAACATCTGTACCAGATACGGCTGCAATCCCCTCTGGAAATCTAGCAGCGTTGTGTTTTTCTAATCATCTTGCAAAAAAAGGGGGGGGAAAAGGAAAAACATGATTCCCTATGCAGATTTATGCACCACTCCCCAGCATCTTTTTTTTTTTTTTTTTTTTCAGATCCCGTAAGAAAAGCAACCTTTCCCAACAGAAACTGAAATCTGAAGCCTTTAATGCCTATGAAGTTTGTTATTGGAGACGTACAGTACAAGTAGAGACCTAGAGAGGTCTTACAATGAACGTAAACAAATTTGGCCAGGAGCACATTTTTGGGATATTTGCTGTCTATTGCCGATATGTGCCTCCCAAATGGATAGATGAGTCAAAGATGTCCTAGTACAAACCAATTATCAATGCTCTTCAGAGATTTTAGGGAACAGTGTATCAGTTTGTACCAAATCAAAAGAAAAGTAGCAATTCATGCATCTCTCGACAATATCAAAAAGCGTTAGGCACACTGATAAACTACCTCATTATCTTCCATCCTAAGCTTCACTTCTGGATGTACACTGATGCCAGTGAAGTCTGTCTTGTGGTCTTGATGGTGCAGTAGGCATTAATATGTACACAGTAAGACCTCATATCCCTGTCAGAGTTGAAACTGTACAAATAGAAAAATATTCTTGTTCTGGGCAGGGTAGTTTCTGTGTTCTGGATCCATGGAAACTGGTCTACCTGCAGGGGTAGCACTTCATAGCAATGAATCACTCAGTCCTCAGTTGGGTTTTTAAACCATTAAAAACACAGCATCCAAATGATACAGTGGTCTCTGAGGCTGCGGGATTTCACTTTTAGCATAAGATTTCAAACAAAAGACATCTCTGAATCTCCATTCAGTCTGTATGGCGGGCCCAGCAGTAGAGTTCTGAGAGCCAGGCTCTCTACCAAGCCCTCACAGGTAAAGGAAATTTGGGGATACAAGAGAGGGATAAATGCCATGACAAAATTAATCATTGTGGAATTACTTCATTACATCAGCGTGTAGGATTTAGTGGGATCTAGCGGTGTAGTTGCCTATTTCAACTGTGTTGTCTCAACCTCTCCTTCCTGGCATGAGGGTACAACTATGGTGGCTGCACTCGAAATATGCAGAGGGCCAAATGTGAAGCCAGTGTTCAGTTTGCACATTTTGCCTGACCATACAAACATAGTGGTTCAACATGGCGGCCTCCCTGGAAGAGGACCCACAGCATCTGTAGATATAAAAGGCTCATTCTAAGGTAACAAAAACATAACAATTCTTATTCTTTCAGGTGATAATACACTGAATATACACTCATATTCAATTTCTGCAATATTCTGTAAATAGAGCCCCCTAAATCTTGTAACTTTTAATGCCTGAAGCTTTGCAACCCAGGGTCCTCCAGCTCTTCCATCAGGACTCACTGGCCTTGGTAGATACAGTTTCAGAACTAAAGAAGGAGGCAAAGCTTCATCTATTGGCTGAATCAAGCCGGGATCTAAATGAGAATGTCAATAATTGTGAGTCAACCAAAAAATCACGAGCTTACAGCGAAGCTACAGCCAGCTAGTCCATCACAGTGTGAAAACTGGTGTGTCCTTTTCTTGAGAGCACCAACAGAAAGATGTGTAGATTACTTCTCACAGTAAGTGGCACTCTTTTCCTTACAGAAAGCATGAGCTGTGGAGGTGTCACAGGCTCTCACACAGGCAATTTTGTCTGTACCAGATACTAGAAGGTTTCCAATTTCTTCAAAGTCTTCAAAGCAACCTGTGAAAAGTTACATGTCAGTTCAATTTACTGAACTAACAAAATGTGAATCTGTTTCCACCATACTGTGTAGTCCTGGTTTGTCACTGTATTTGACTTTAAAAGGTATTGTTTTTTCTTTATTTTAGATACCTGTACTTTTGCATCTCACCTGGATATATAAAATATTGGAGCACTTGTGCATGAGTTGTGTTAAGTTTTTTATTGTTTTGTTTTTGTGCTGCCTTCTAGGTCAAGCCTCTCTTGAAAAGAAGAAAAATGTTATTTTCAACAAGACATGTTAATAAAGTATATACATTTAAATGATTTGTTGATCTTGGACACTTATATGGATTCTATTTGTGTTATTTCTTCAGATAAGATACTCGTGTTGTATGTCTCTTGTCTTTGTTCACTTATTTGGATCATACACCCATCACCTCTGTTGTAAATTTAGGGAGTGAGTGCAGGTATCAATGTCTATTGGGGAAGGTACTGTGAATGGGATTAGCTACCTCTGGGGTTAACCAGTTTGGTTTGGTTGGTTGTTTGGTTATACATATTTCTCCCATTTTGGCTTCCTTTGCATTGGCTACCTGTAAAATCAAGAATAGAATTTAAACTTCTGCTTGCCTACAAAGCTCTGCATGGTCAGGCACCATTATATCTTAAAGTCATAGTACCTTACTACCCCACTAGAACACTGCGCTCCCAAAATGCAGGGTTCCTTGTGGTTCCTATAGTCTCCAAAACTAGATTGGGAGCTGTTCTGAGGAACAAACTTACAAACTTTTAAGAGGAGGTGTACTGAGCCCTTCTCTTCTTCTCTCTCTCTCTCTCTCTCTCTCTCTCTCCATCTCTATCTGTAAACATTACTGTCTCATTAATGCATGCGCTAACTTAACTTCTTCCCTGGAGTTTTTGTGCTCTCTCGTCTTGTCAGGTTCTCATGGATCATGGCTGCTGCTTTGGTCCTGCTTG
Source organism: Argyrosomus regius (assembly GCA_946959425.1). Lineage (NCBI taxonomy): Eukaryota > Metazoa > Chordata > Actinopteri > Sciaenidae > Argyrosomus > Argyrosomus regius. The sequence continues at coordinate 23,340,000 of OX336882.1, forward strand.
ACGTCTACTACTACTACTACTACTCATTATCATTACTGCTACCATATCTCCATTACAGATCATACTGTAGTTAGTTATTGTTTTGCTGCTGCTGTGCATCTGTGTCTCCACCAATGAGCTTGGTTCTGCTCGAGGTTTCTGACTGTTAAAAGGAAGTTTTTCCTTGCCACTGTAGCCAAGTGCGTGCTCATGGTGGAATATTATAAAGAGTACGGTCTAGACCTGCTCTGTATGAATGTGTCATGGGATAACTTTTGTTATGATTTGGCGCTATATAAATAAAATTGAACTGAATTGAATACCAACTCACAAACTACCTATTCATCTGCAGAAACATTAACCATGTGTTATCATTGCGTGCGTAGAAATGCAATGATAATGAAATATATTGTGATTTTTCTGTAAACAATCTACAGTGTTAGTTTCGAAAGTGTCAAATTAATTTTGAGTGAAACAAGTTTGTTGTTCAGGTTATTTAACAAGACAAGCTTGTACAACAGTTTGGCTACATCCTTTGTGAGCTTATCAGCTTTGCATGCCTGACTGCTTACAGCATTCCTTATTTGATGATATTACCGTGTTATTTTATTACTGTACATATGTTTAGGGAGAGGGGGAGGAGTGTGGGGTGGGAATCAGGTTTCTAGGGCAATGGTGTTTAGGATTTATGACTGCAATCAGTGAAATGAGTCATTGAACCTGTGTATACAAGGAGGGGGAGGTAAGAAGATGTAGAACATGAATGAAAGAAAGGAAAATTGAGTGATAAAGGTTAAGGATATGTAAGAGCAGATTACACTGAGAAAGAATTGTCTTAATTGAAAATGTTAGGATGTGCCAGGTTTGTCTGTTACCCTGTGTTTTCCTGGTGTTTCCCTGCCCTTCGTGTTCTGTGTCTGTTTTTGTCTGTCTTCCCTGTCTGTGCAGGCTGGGCGTGGCTGACCTACTTCTTCAACCACTCCCTCATTGATTCTCACCTGCTCAGCTCCCACACCTGCTTCTCATCATCTCATCAACCTCCTGCAGTATTTAACTCTGGTTCACCCTTCCAGACTCCGCCAGGTTGTTGTTGTACCTCACTATTCCTGTACCGGGTCTAAAAGAAACCTTTGTAGATTCTTTGTTGTAGATGTTTTTTTGGGTTCCAGCTTCTTGTTGACTATTCACCTGTTTTTGTCTCCAGCCCGGCCACACTCACCTGCCCTGCAAGCCATGCGTAGCCAACCCTCGTCTGCTCACTTGTCCTCGTCGTCCTGCCCCAAAGTTTCCCCCCTGGACTCCTCTTGTCTTGTCTGTTCATGTCTTTTTGTCTTGGCAATAAAAAGCCTTCTAAGTCAACTCCTCTTTGGTCTGCATTGTGGGTTCAGTGTCCTGCCAAGCACAAACTTAACAGAAAATGCTGTGTCCCAATGAACATCTGGGCAACATGTGTTTTATTCCCTTCAGTTCAATGCCAACACAATGCTAATTCAGTTCTAATAACTTGATTATGATAGGTGCAAATACAATTTTTAAAAAATCTGGATCCAAAAAGGATTTTTTTAAACTTTTAAACTTTTTTTTATGTTGGATTGCCTTGTTTGTATCTAGATTTACTTGAGGCGAAACGTTACACAATAATAAAATGTTTTAAATCAAATTAAATAGCCTGTCAAGTTCTTGTGTCAACAAGAAACAAGCAGCACAATTTCATTCTAACTTTTCAACCTTTCCTCCAAAACTGTAGTTAATCAGTACTTCTTCCAGCCATCTGTTTCATTCGATCAGAATTTCAGGGGCGTGAATAAATGAATCATCATCAATATAGCAGTGCCAAAATGAGAGCAGTGTTAAACTGGTATGTCTCAGAATGACCGCCCTCATCTCGTGCTTTATGTGTGTGTTTGTGTGAGTGTGTGTGCGAATGTGGTCCTGAAGCCGTGGTAAAGATTGTTAGAGTCAGTTAATTGATGCTGTGACAGGGAACATGTCAGAATACAGTGTCATCTGTCGGAGACAGCTAATTAGATCACACTGTAGGGCTTTCTCTTTTTCTTTTTCCTGTCCTTTCGCCCTGCCATCGCCTCTCTCTCTCTCTCTCTCTCTCTCTCTCTCTCTCTCTCTCTCTCTCTCTCTCTCTCTCTCTCTCTCTCTCTCTCTCTCTCTCTCTCTCTCTCTCTCTCTCTCTCTCTCTCTCTCTCTCTCTCTCTCTCTCTCTCTCTCTCTCTCTCTCTCTCTCTCTCTCTCTCTCTCTCTCTCAATTCTCAGGGTAATTTTCCCCCTGCCTGCTTTAAAGGAACACCATGAAACAGATAAGACAGCAACACAATTATGAATATATTTGCATTCTGCTTTTAATTAGAACTTTTGTAATTGCAGCAGCTAACCTATTTTGTTGTGACAATTTCAAAAGTTAAATCAATTTGAACAAGCATGAAAGTGGAAGGGAAGAAACAGCCGTGCCTGAATAAATAAATGAAATAGAGCCACTTGAGTTTTAATTATAAAAGGCATCACCATGTGTCGTTGTTTGAAATGAAGGCTGTTGAGAGATTGTTGCGATAACAAGCCAGTGCCACATTCATGCAGTTTTGCGCTCCCTTGACAGTTTAAGACCAGACAGTTTTGAAGGACCACTGTGTAATATATTCATATTCATATGTGTGTGGGTGTGCTTGTGTGTAAATGTGTGGGTGGTGGGCTGTTGGTTCATGTTTCTTCAACATTCCTTCTTTAAAGGATGTCACATGTCGTGAGGAGTGTGGAAACACTTAAAGCTCTAGGGAGTCAAAGATTAGAGCAAATGCACTCTGGGTATAGATCACAATATACTGAAATGCACAGACATCTGTGCTCATATATGAAACTTCACATCAAGACAGGCATCAGAGGCACATGGGGTTTTGGGGAGTTGTACTGTACCAGGATACCATGAATAATTCAGTAACCTATCGATCGGAGGCATTTGGTTCAGCAAGCTGTTCGGCATTGCATGCCTCTTGGCTATTTTTGCCATTGAGAATGTTCCCAAAATAACTATTGATTTTTGATTGGGATAACAGACTAATGCCAATAAAACTTCCAGGAAAGGAATCTTAGTTCATTTTGGACTTGAAAACACAGAGGAGATTCCAAAGTATCAACTTGTGAGAACTTGGGAAAGCACAAAAGGATATGAGGTAATGTGGTACTAAATCAAGACTCAGATTCTTTTGTTACCACTAAAATAAGAATGAAACAGAACACAAAGAGGAAACGGATCATTTTCGACTTCGAAGTGTTTTACGTACTCTATATCAAGGCGCAAGGATGTTAGTAAATTGCTTTGGAAAGGCTTTTACGTCCTCTTGAGAAAGGACAGTGTGCTCACAGTCTATCCCTCCAAAATCTGTGGTGCTCATGGCATGCTCACAAACATGTATTCAAATAAATGGAACCAAACATCTTGTCGAGAAACCACAAAAACTAAGCCATTGTGATCAATCACATAACCTAAATTAGAGTATCCGGTCTTTAATGAACCCATTGTGCAGCATTTACTGTACTAATTAGTCATGGTGTAGTATAATGGCAGGTAAAAGAGCACAAACTAATGCACTGAAAGCTTGTAGATGGCTGAGTTTATGAGTTTAATTATTTCCTTTGTCATTGGATTACCCGCGTGTGAAGACAAGCAAATGCATACCTGCACTGGTGTTTGTGTAGAATGGCGACATGTTTTAGCTGATCTTTTTCAAAGGCAGCTTGTTTAGTTAATTACGAGTGAATGTAATGTCGTGTTTGTTAAATCAAGAGTTCAGTTGTTTTGTGCTCGCAATTTTGTTAAGAGGATGTAAACTGAAATGTTTGAAACAATCTCAACTAACTCAATCTCGCCCTGTACTAAAGCTAAATGGCCTCTCATTTGTTTGCACATTTTTAAGTCCTTTTATGTGTGATAATATGTTTGGGTTATTTCAAGATTATCTCATTTAATTCTATATAATTATGTGCATTTGGAACAATGCTGTTGCTATTGTGTGACAACATGTAGTTTTTATCTTTAGGATAAATAAAATGTATGAAGATGAAACACAAACTCTCCAGTCTGAGTATAAAGTTAAACACAGGCTGATAATATGGAGATGTGGGATATTATTCATTCTGTTAACATTATTCATTATACATTTGATTGAGTAAGTTAATTCAGTCATTTCATTAGATCTATACACATCAAGCATGCAGCCTACCTATGACCCTATTCACGGTTAGTTACAGGCTATAGAGAGGGATATTAACCCTTTAGACCCCAGTAGAATTCTAGCATGTTGCTGAGAACCCTCACTGAAATGAGCAATCAATAGCTCTATCTCAAAAACAGGAAGCAATTGACAAACACAATTTGAATTCATTGTAAAAAACACAATTTCCTCTTTAATTTCAGACCAAATATGTGGAATTTGTACCTTTTCAAACTAAGTATGTTGAAAACAAAATCAGAAAAAAACCCAATACCAGTTAAAACAGTACAGCTACAAAGAAAAAAATGGCCAGTTTATATTGGTATAAAAGTCACTGTGACCCGGTGAAGCTTTCCTGCTCACTTTCCGGCGAACTCTACCCCAAAAAACAGCATCCGTCTCTAGCATTGAGAGTCAGGTAAGTCCTGCTCCTTACTGATGGTGAATATGTGATGTGAGCAAAACACTTGAAACTTGTCTTTGTCTCTTTCCACTATGCATGGTCAGTCTGGATCTCCCTCACAACATAATCTTCCAGCTTCCATAAGATTATTAACTTAAGGAAGCTTTGTTGACGGAGACATTTTTAGATTTACAGAAGAAATCGAGTGAATCATAGCTATCAACGTAATGATGTATATTTCCAGTTCTGGTTGAGTTAAGTTATTTTTTTGTGTTTTAATACACTGTGACTGGTTTAAAAATGACGGTCTAGAGGGTTAAAATCACAAATAGTGTTGAATGCACGTACAGTAAATATAACCTGGATATTCTCTGTGTTTCTTGTATACGTCTGTTACCCTCAGACCACACGCATATCTTTTTAATGTTCTGTGTGTTTTTTGATTAACAGCACTTCAACTGCTTAATTTCACCTATAAAGAAGGTGTGTTAACTCCATGCCAAACCATCTGAATTAAAATCATTCAACATTCAGTGTCGCCATCGATCCTGTTTAAACTGTGTAAAATGTGATTTTCCACACAAATTGGTGATCCTCTTTAATCTCTTTATAGATTGCTTCAGCATTCCCTGCTTTACTGTGAGGCCACTGAGAAGCGAATGGGCCTGAGTAATGGGAGGAGTTGTTTAGGTTACCCCTGAGAGTGACACCTGGGGGGGAGGCACGTGTAGACATCAATATGTGGGGGAAGGGGAATGAAAGGAAGTGCTTATGTTTAGTGTCTAATGGATCTTGAAGGGATTGTAATCAAAGGCTGCTCCCGATTCATCAACCTAACTCTACTCTCTCTGGAGCAATTTGGAAAAGGGATGTTCTTCACACTTTTTAATGCAAGTGAGAGATTGAGTTGCTCTGGATTGTTTTGGGGCAGGGGGGATCATTTCAGGTTCATGTTGCTTGATGGGTGACACGGTGGCTGGCAGACATTCGAAATACAAGGTACAAAAAAATTAAAGAAATATGAGTAGAGTTCAGGTCTGAGAGAAACCAAAATGAAGGAATATATTCAGATGACACATCCTTCCCAATAGAGTTGTTGGATGTACTGTACTGAATTCTGTGATTCGATGAAGATTTTCCAACCAGTAAAGATTTTGCTACCATTTCTACTGAGGTAGTTACTGTATTTCTTTATCTATTGGCCGTTTGGTTGCAAATGTTGCAAATCCATCAGGTGGATTGCTTTAAGGCGATGTTGGATTGCATCACAGTACAACCCTGTCTCCTCCAAATTACATCTATATATTAACACATTGTTTATGTGGTGTGGTGGTGACAATCGTAATTGTTGCCTGAAAAGGCTGAAGAAGGCACTTTATTAATCCCTCAAGGGGAAATTCAATTCATCATGTTCAGATGCAAGGTTTTGTTGAGGGAATGAAGCACCTCATTTATGTACCACGCGGGAGTTGTATGAAGGTGATTGGGGTGGATGGTGGGCGTACAATGCTTTGACACTTCGACACATCAGTGGTGGACTTGGTGAAAAAATAAAAAGGGCACCAGCTGTATGTAGTGGGGCAAACAGAGCAAAGAAAGTTGTGATGCATTTATGGTAAAACCCTGGATCAGATTAATTTTTTATTATGTGAGTTTAACTACTGCACTTCTGTAATAAAATACACAGGAAACTATTAAGTATTTAACAATTAATTTCACAAAGACACACAAGGTGGTTTCAGTGAGAACAAGCTGTAGGAGCTTAGTCGGGGTTAGCACCCTACAGGGCAAAGAGGGTGGTTTTCTCCACTTGAAGGGCAGCCTAGTTTTCTCAACGGGGTGTGGGGGGGCACCCTTGAGGGCAATTTATCACATTGTTGTTGTTCACTTGGGGGAACCCTAGAGGACACCTTCACTTTTTGTCCAATGGGGGGCACCAGAGAGGCCACTTTATCATGTTTTGTCCTTTGGAAGGGCACCCTAGTATTGTCCACTGGGGGCATCTTAGAAGTATTACATTTTGCCTATTGGTGCGACCTAGAGGGCACTTTATCATGTTTTATCTACCATTGGGACATCCAAGAGGGCACTTTTGCTGTGTTTTCGAACATGGGGTCACCATGTGGTTAGCTTTAGGCAAGAAAAGCACTTTGGTCAAAGAAAATTGTCGTTTTATGCTTCAGTCACTGCAGACTTTTTTTCTGTATTAAACCAAGGCCATGATCTTGTCGCTAAGCCTAAACCTAAACATAATGAAGTAGTGGCATTGTGAATTGCCAGATATGTTAATTTAACAACAAGTCCTCATTATGGTAATAGAAAACGTAAGCCTGCATTTTGAATCTTAAACCCCAATAGAAATTGTAAGTGTATTTTGCATGCCCAGGTGGTAAAACGGTGCCTCTTTACATCAGGTGCCAGCTGTTTATCAATGCACTTGTCCAACAGACATGCTTTATTGAAATTTGAGGACAATGGGTTTTGTTGGTAGAGCTCAATAACATAGAAAGGCAATGATAATAGGATTTATAGGACAAACTCAAAAGATGCAATAAAAATAAATTCAGTTCTTGTATAAAATGGTGTGGGTGTGTTGAAGTTTCTTATTTAAATGCGGGAGTATTTTGAATTTAAATTACTATATCTGCTATAGTATTGTTCTCTCTATAGGGATAAAACTAAGGGGGTGGGCACTCCTCATCTTGTCTGACAAAGTGCATCTTGGCTCATTGTCAGGGAGAAGAGGAGAAAAAAAGAAGCCTTAGTGAAAAAGAAACCACGGAAGACAGAAGGCTGGTTTCATGGTTCCATAATTGTTCCAACACTTAACACTTATTTAATAAGTTTAATTAGAAAAACAAATCACTTGGAAAACTGCTACTTGGACCTAAAAGCAACACTGCAGTGACACAGTGTCAGTGCAGCCTATTATATCAGATTATTTATTCATGCAATCATTAATATATTTCCAATGTGCATATCTGATAAAGGTTTCCATTTAGGATAATCCTTTTTCTCTACTCAAGCCTCTCCTTGCTCCTCCGAGCAGAATTAAGGGAATTGAGATGTCATCTATGATGGGGGACCCAATCAATTTCCAAGGGTCAGTGGAGGACAGGGGAGCGAAGGGACATGAAATGAAATGAGATGCACCTTCAGTAAGTAGTAACAAGGTCCAATGTATTCAGGAGTCGCCGGAGCACGCACACACGGGGGAATAGTTTACGTACACCGGTGATTTTATTAAATATAAACAACACAACCGAAGCTCTTGCCACTCTGCTAGAAAATAACTCAGGACTTGAGGCTCAGGGAGCATGCTGCTGGCGTACATAATCACTAGGAGAGAGACTCCAGCCTCACTGCAGGGGAGATAAATAGACAAGATTACTAATTACCAATTTACCTGCAACTGTGACTGCAGCACTGTGCCTCCACCGATGTCTCCTACCCAGAAAGATACAAAAACCACACCTCGCTGCCACAGTATTATCTGTCAATGAGTCAAAACCATTACAGTCCATTTTCTGTCTTTGTGTTAGAGAGGAGAGGATAGGCAGAGGTGTCCAAACATGAAGAGTGAACATTTGTGTACAAACTGAGACTAAGGAATATATGCTTTGGGGTACTTAACTACAAGAAATTAGTACAGATGGTCACACTGACATTGAGGAGACCCTCATGTGCTGAGTGAAGTGCCCACCATGTTGTTGGAATAAATGATGCGAATCTATACTGATGCTAATTCAGTGTAACCTCTTTTCACGATTTTACCATCTGTCATAAGTTAAACAAAGTGTGTTTACCACAAAAATGCATCACAAGTCAAACTGTCGGATCTGTAGATGGAATTTTGAATGCAGATACTGAACCTGATTTAGCTTTTTAAAGAAGACAGGCTAATATCTTTAATCTATCCGAGGATCACGACTGTACTACACTTTGCCCGTGAGAGGAGACGCCATATTCAATTACAAGGGTCAAACTGCGTCCTTGAACTTCATCTTTGTCTGCCTTCTGATATAACGTTAGTTCACAGGAAATCATGCAAACGTTATTACATTCTTGCCCTTTCTGATCACGTCAGCACATGCAAGAAACACGAGTGAAGATGCGAAATACTGTGTGTACACATGGCACCCAGGGGAGAGCCACAGGTGGTGAAGTGAGAAGGGACATCTTCCTTCAACTGGAGGGTCCGGGTTTAAGCCTAAGTGATGACAAGCATTCATCCTGTTGAAGTGTCCTTGAGCAAAACTCTGAATCTCTACCAGCCTCAGGAGTGCACTTCTCTAGCTGACCCAGCAGTCTGACTTGCCTGCGGACAAGGGTAAGCAAAAAGACAATTTCCATACAGGGATCAATAGAGTATAGTGTAATTATTACACACAGAGACCTTTGCCCTGCTTCTTGTTACCATAGGGACAAGCAAAAGATCTAGTCAGACAGCATTTTCTGTTCAAACCGTGGCTCTGCAGCAAAGGAAATGCCTCATTCCATTATGTACTGCACATCTGACAGATCCGCCCACAAAAGATGAAACAGAACGACAACTGGTAACATATTGTAAAGGTATTCACGGCCTGCAGGTGGAAAAAATTATGACACACATTAAAAACTAAGTCATTAACCTGCATTTATTTATTTTTGATATGGCAAATTTATTATACAACTTACAAATCAAACATTTACAGAACAACATTAGCATTGATCTGGTGTTGTGTTTCTGGCCACATGGTGAATGTAAGCCAATATTCACTGACTTGTTAGCACTGTTTTTTGTCTCCTCCAACTTCTGTATGAAATAAAAACACACAACTATGTTCAACACCTAGAATTGCTAACGGTCTGTCTGCCATTTGGTGCTAGACGGGTAATATATAGTGTTTGTTGTTAAAACGGTAAAGAAGCTCGACAGAGTTTTTTCACATTTGAGATGAACTACAAAGTCTGATGATAATTCTCTGTAGGTCTCTTAGAAGTAACACTTTTCACATTACACATTTGATCCCTTGTTAATTTGAGAATAATGATTGGAACAGCTTTACGTTGTACACTTCAAAACACTTACTTCAGTTTTTTTCAAACTATGTTTTTGTCTCCTTGTTTTTTAGGGTTTTTTTTATGTCTCAAAGATATCAAACCATTCTTGACAGTAACTTGGAGGCGATTGCAATTACAACTGTTAGAACTGTCGAATAGTGCACCAACCTATCAAAATTCCCTGCAGTATATGTATCTGGCTCTTGAAGAAGCAGACCGGTGGCAGCTGCCCCGGGCGTTAGGAGTTACTGATGCAAGTTAAGCTGTTACTTGGCTGAATAAAGTGAGTTTCTAATGGGTCACTCTACTGCATCACCTGAGGCCATGTTGAAAATACCAAGGGAATGACAGGGGGTGAAGATGAGAGAGTGAGTGAGAGAGAGAGAGTGACACTTATTGTTATACCCTAACTGTCCACATGCCCTAAGGCTACAAGTCACAGTTCCTCATGAGAGGACGATGAAACAGTAGAAACTGATGAGGGCAGCGCATGCATGGTACATTTGTCTAATTGTCTTGTCTTGTCTACAGGAAAGAATAAATCCCCGTGGGGTTGTCTTGATTTTGAGACCTCTAGGGTTAACTCTGTCACTCAGAGCGGCACTGCAGTTAAGACTACCACGAAACTCTCACTGGGAGAAGTAAGAAAACAAAGTGTAGCACTGGAGGCGATGGTTCACATGTAGACATTTGTTTCATTTTTACTACGAGCCCCTGACACTGACACCGTGTTTTTTTCTCCTTTTCACCTTTCTTCCTTTCTTTCTTTCTTTCCTCCCTAATGCAGGTTCTTTTCTCAAGATGACCCAAAACGTTTCTAATTATGATCCTCTCCCATGGGAGTAACCGGCTGCCAGGGGCTGGTAGAGTTCACTGAACCTGCAAAGTGTGCAGCTGTTATCTTTGACTGTTGGCCAAAACCAAAATTGGAGCTTCGGTAGTTGGCGGATGTAAATTCTGCCTGCTCTAAATACAGCAGCTACCTTTTTATTTTGTTTCTGTCTTTTAAGTCACTCAGTCTGATGAAAGACAGTGGTAATAACCAACAACATATTTTTCATTATGTTTTCAGAGAGAAATATTCAGGTTAATGCACAGAAACAGGAAGGACGCTTAAGGGCTTGTGTAAACACTAACACACACATTCTCCAGAAACAATTAACGCCATAAATATTTTAAAGCCTTTCTTGCAGCGGTTGGACTCGGTGCAATATCACCTTTTGTCCTGATTTTTGATGTTGTTTAAGGAAAACAACACAAACGCAAATTGCTTGGAGTTCAATGGCTTAATTAAACTAAAGTGTGCTGCGATACACGACACAAAGACACAGTGTGTGGCATGTCAAAGAGCTTGGCCTAGCAAATTATGCTCATAATATTCACACTCACATTTAATATTTAACAACCCATTTTAAGTTTTAGAAGCAGAAGTTTTGAAAGTTATATGGAGTCTGGGACTCCTGTGGCATCACATAATATTATATTCCAGTAGAATGCTTTTGTAGATTTTCTTTTATCTCAGCTCTCCTGTTGGAAACTCACTGAATAGAAAGACAGGGGTGTTCATATTGTACACACAGGGGTAATTAACAAGCCAGTCATATACACTGTAAAGTGCAGTAACACACTAAGAAAAGTGGACTTGTTAGCGCTGACGGTGGTGGGTAACTGTGGATGGTTGACCACAGTGGAGGCTGTGTAGCGCTTCTATCCCATCAGCAGTAGTGGGTAGTACAGATGTAGCTGTTTGAGGAGCTGATTTGTACCCTGTTCCTCTTCTCTGTTGTTGTTCTTTTCTGTTTCAGGCATTATGCTATTCATTATGAGTTTTGTGACAATGTTTAAACAGTTGTTTCACTGCAAAACTATTGTTTCTGTCAACAGCACAGAGACAGAGGGAGTATGTGTGTACAAAAATGTTTTATCCAGGTCAGACTATGGCCAAAAACTGTGCTTAATATTTATCCAGTTTTTAACCAGAGGCCACATCACCAGCAACAAGCTGCTGCATCATGTCCAACTATCATTCCAAGCATACCTGCAAAACATCTTCACCTGCTGTATCTCTGCCATGGCTGGCCTGATCCTGGCATCTGTATTCTTGGCGAGAAAATGAGGTTTAGAAAAAGAAGGACACATTATTAAGCCTCGGTGGGATACAACAACATGACTGATGTGATTTCCTATGTTTATTCCTAATTATGCCAACACCTAAACAGTAACTAAGGTGATTCTTCCTGCTATCTGGGTGCCATATCAAATATTCTATGCAAATTGAAACTTGTTTCACACACGTTTGCTCCTCAGGAAAGTGTTTCCACACCGTTTCCACATATAGGTGTAAGAAGTGAGCGCTGCATCTCTGTGGTGGTCTTTTGGAACAGATGTCTGGGCTCTTCAACTATCTAAATGTGGTTTATTTTTGATAAAGTGGTCTCCCCTTTTCAATTTTTAATTTCAGCTAAACCCCTCTCAGACCTGCAGTCTATCCATAAAAAAATGTTAGGAATATTTCCTGCATGGGGTCATGTGTAAATGTGAACAGGGATCGATATTCAGAGAAATCCGTACCTCAAATTCCCCACCTCAAGTCCTTGTAACATCTCAGGCAAAACGCTTGTAGTTTCTTAGCTGTGGAAGAAAGCAGTAACATTTCAGGGACGAGCACGTCAAGAGCTACCCCCAACAAATGAAACACAATTTCTGTGGAGTGTGTGAACCAGTCACAAGACAACGCAAGTGACATTTAAATCAGCAACTTGTATACTGCTGTTTTTGGTTCAATTATATCACAAAAATTATGACTGTCCCCATTTATTCTAGCATTGTCATGGCATGTGTGAAAAAAACCTGCAATGTTCCTGAATGAAACACCATGTGTGAGTAATGAAAATCATTAGCAGGGCCGGAAAGGCTGTCACAGTAATTTCATGGGAACTGTAAAAAAAAAAAAAAGGCTTCAGTGGCTTCAAACAAGAAATTGACTTCATGGCACAAACATGTACATGTTAGATAAACTAAACTACAACCTAAGCCAGAGGATCAAAACACGTGAAAATGATGAAAGGCAAAAGATAGTGCATGGCTCTTGTCCAGTTCCCCAAACCACATCTGCAACTGGACATAATATGTTTTTAATAAATCAAAACAGTTTTCTGTGTCTACTCCGGGGCATACATACCTCAAAACTAAATCCAAAAAACGTCTTGTGGGTATTTGCCTTAAGGCAAACACATTTACTCCCCTAATATGAATGGCTATGGTATTGTATATCAGTGATTGTCGATACCTTAGACATCAATATTTTACATGTCTTCAGTCGAAAGCAACATTGACCCAATTGTTGAAGCAAAAAACAGAAAACACCAAACCCAATATAGTCCTATAGAAGCCACTGTTACTGGCTGGTTAAAATGTATAATATATCAAAATAAGAAAGAAAACATGCTAAGACATCATTATTTCAACAGGGGGATGACATATTAAAACATTCTTAAATGCTATCTATTTCGGAGACAACCTTCAATTCATTTGAGGAGAAATTGGTATGAAAACCCTCTGTTTTTCATTTCTCTACGCTGCATACCTGACAGCCTTGACCTCTTCACAAAGCCCCACATTGCTCATGTTGCAATCTAACCTTTATGAGATGCCACTTTTCTTTGTATTATCACCTTGACTGATGCTGACTGCCCAACACAGCTCACTGTCATTCATTTCGTGCAACATTCAGTTAGAAAACACACCCACGATACTTTTTTTCCACATGTTTGCACAAACTGGGTAGTTTGACCTCAGCCACTTCCCTTTTGAAAGTGTTCTAGGAAGCTCTCAATGGGAGGAGACCTCGAGGTAGAGTAAGGACACACCAAAGGGATTACATCTCCCAGTTGGAATGGAAGCACCTGGGGACTTCATAAGTGTAGCTACAGCTGCTTGGGGAAAGGATACATTGGCTGTAAAGTTTATCAAACTGCCACAAGGAACCTGAGTTGAATATGTGGCTGCTACATGGCTGAATAGATGGAATGATGTTTCACCTAGTTTAGATAGTTATTTGTTCTGCAGTAACATTACAGTACAGTAACATTAGTGTCTTATTACAATAGCATGTGTAATATTGAAGGTACATCTCTAGTCCGAATCTCCATTCATGCATCTATCTGTAACCACTTATCCTCATCAGGGTCACGATGGGGCTTAAGCCTATCCCAGCTGACTTTGGGCGAGAGGCGGGGTACACCCTAGACAAGTTGCCAGTTTATCACAGGGCACACACACTCACATTCACACCTACGGACAATTTAGAGTCACCAATTAACCTGTTAAGTGCATTTTTTTTGGACTGTGTTAGGAAGCCGGAGTACCCGGAGAGAACACATGCAGACATGGGGAGAACATGCAAACTCCACACAGAAAGGCCCCAGCAGAGGTTCGAACCAGGATCTTTCTTGCTGTGAGGAGACAGCGTTAACCACTGCACCACTGTGCTGCCTAATCCAAATGTAAGTAACTTAATATTGCTAACAAAATAATTAACGTGTTTTAATCATTGACAATATAAAGAATGGACATCATATCCAGGACGTAAAACATAGGTCTCTAAAGAGTCATTCTGAAGCTCAGAGTGTGCTCGCTCTGGCCGTTGCCATGTTAGTAGTCTTGCCTCTTCCGCTTCCCAGCTAAATCTAATCTAAAAAATGGGCAAGACGTGGATCATTGGTGGACCTGAGGCGGGCTGAATGATGCCTGGGTGGTCAAACAAGCCATCTGTAACGGCACCTACCTGTAAATCAAAGCAGCCATGCTGGTAATTATGCATAACTTTAAGCCTTAATCATTCAAATGGTACAGTTGTACAGTTGTAACCAGTCTCAAGTGGCCGTTGGAGGAATTGCAGTTATTAATACAGAGATTAATTTAAGAAAACAACTACAGGTTATTAATGTTCTCTGATGTTGTCAAATCTTTGTGTGAAGGGCCCTGTTGGTGGGGTGTTTTTTTTTTTATTTATTATTATTTATTTATTTATTAATGATGATGATTTTTTATTGTTGGTTTGATGATATCAGTTTGTTCCAAATAATAATAAAAAAAATAAAAATAATGAAATATGGACCAATCTGTAAGTGGGATTTCATGTGTACAGCATACAGTACATTATAATGACTATAATTTGTAACATATTGCAATGTATTGTAATGTAAATAAATAAATAAATTTCATTTTGAGCTGCTTTTCAGACATCAAGTTGTTCCAGTTATTCTGACATGAATGCTGGTTGATCTACACCCACATGTTACAAAGAGGGTATAAAAAACCAAAGGGGTCTTGGTACTGAATAATTTTAGTTTTAATCAGAACAGATTGTTACAGTCTGTTATAACTAAACCAGTCATATGAAAATTACATACCTTTTTTATAACGCTTGTGGGATTGTGCTAAAATATGCATGGCACTGAAGAATTATCTTAAACATAGATAAATTATACAGCAGATGAAGTTGTTTTGGCTGAACTTTGAAAGATCAGAAACAGGGGAATATGTATCTTCTTCAAAGCATTCAGTGATTGATCACTTAGGGGTTCATGTGACATACAGTATATAATAAGATTCATCTTGAAGTGGTTAATATGTAAGTGAGTACATTATGGGAAGAAACACAAGACTGTGATGTGGTTTCAAGGACCCACAGACATTATGTACTGTCTCTCAAAAATAATTTTAAAATAATGATTCTGGTCACCAATACCATTCACTGTCTGCGCTCTATTTCTCAAAAAGAAAATAGAAAATGGAAACAGGCTGGAAGGCCAACAGGGCTAAGAGAAGGAGAGGAGCTGGAAAGAGTCAAGGAGAGAAGTTTATAGATTCCTCTGTGGCCTAAATTCCATTGGCATGTAAGTAGCAGAGATTCCAGCGTTGAAAACGGGTCGGCATCTTGACCCTTCACTAAGCCTTACCCCCTTAGTTACTGTTGCTATCCCTGTCCATTCTTGCATGGCACATATTTGTTTTACAGCAATGACAATGGCAGATTTAGCACTCAACATTTATAATAATTTTTAAAATAGCAGGCTTTGAAGGTTAAAGTAGGTTTATAACTCCAGCTTACTTTTTAAGGAAAGAAAAGGTCTTAAATCGATTTAATGCTAAAATATTGAGACTCATAACTCATAACATTTCCCAAAACATCAGTGTCCTGACCAACTGACAACCCATGAAAAATGTTTTGCACTAAGTTAGTTAGTTATCCCTGCTAGTATAGTCATAAATAAAATACATAGCAAGAAATGCTTCATTGTTAGACTACAGGATGGATACATTTTGCAGAGTTTATGAGATAATGTTACAGATAGTCAGATGCTCCTGTCATTTCTGTTCAGGCAAAACAATGAAGTTTTAGAAAATTGCTTTAAGAAGAGACTTAATATGATTTTGCATTTGTGCATTATTTATTTGGCAAAGACGTCTAGATCTTTTCCTTTCATTATTAGTAGCTGTTGCAGTGCATTTCTATCTCAAAACTTAACTAGTTATCCTTTCACACAGTCACACAAATGTTTTTGCTTCATTAAATGTCAACATATGGGAGATACGTAGTTTCTCTCAATACCGTGTACACAGTACATATATACCCGTGTGCACTGTAGTTCATTTCATTTCTGGAGGTTTGCTTTGCAGTGAAGAAAACGTGACACAGCACACTAATGGGTGCCATTAAAAGAAAGAGAATTAAGAGAAAAGGCTGCCCTACAAGCTGGAAAATGAGTTGACCTCTATGTGCCTCTAAATGTTTTTTTATAAAGTGTGGTAGATGCACTTTTGTAATCTTGACCAGGGTTTGGAACTGTTTTACCACAAATGCATCCCAATTTTCTAGTGCCCTACAGCCTGAGTCTGCCACTGATCAAGTTCAAGTATCACTGTGATGGGGACTGAATGAATGCATGGTTCAGAGAGCTAAATGTTGCTGCAGGTCTCTGCTTTGTGGTGATGCTAAGGTTTTTTGGCAGTGCTGTAGAATCACTGGGTCATGTACGTGTTAATCCAGTTGCACTAATGATGAACAGAGGTTTATTCCAGATCTTTCTGGTTTGTCTGAAAGTCTCTTTTTTCATGATTACCTACGTTCATATGTAGACAGCACACATTATTTTATTTATTTTAAAAAGGGTGGGAACATGAAGATGTAGACATCATTTCACCTTGTTCAAGGGCAGCAACTTATTTCACAGGGCGCCTTTGAAAAGTATGTTGTATACTGAGCACACGCACAACCTGAGCTTTTGTTTTTTCTGCATCTACCATTGTGGGTTGTTTTATTTTTTCGGGCATGGGTATGAGAGGGTCTGTGCTGACCCTGACAGCAAAAGAACAGCCTTTAATAACAGACATCTAACTCTGTAGGGAGCTACTGTTTGATTTCATTGCTTGAGGCAAAGCTGTCTGAATATTACCCAAACTCCCCCTGTGCCATGGCGGGAAGCTCCATCTCACTGTCTTCATTCTTCATATTTTTATTGGCAGCAGGAGGAGGTTGAGTGAGTATGGGTGTGCGCCTGTGTGCTTGAGTTGCGTGACTTGAAAGAGGTTGGGCTGAGAAGGGTGACGCACTGCTGGTAAGGGTTATGTGTGTGTGTGTGTCTGAATGTGTGTGCAAGTAGTAGGAAGTCTTTCCCACTAACCAAGCAGGCTGAGTGGTCAAAATAAAAACATTTCTTAGCTGTCCTTTGACCACAGAGGTCAGATATCGCTGTGAAAACTCTGTCCCTGGGCAGAGCAGTAGAGACATCGCAGAGATCCAAGCATGGCAGGCTAGCCAGCTAGCCTTCATAACAACACTGCTGATTTGTAGCAAACTCCCCAGGCTCAATCGCCTCATCAATCAAGGCTGCAGCCCTGCTGATAGGAACACAAGCACTCAGAGATCCTATGCCCTCTCATGCAATACATATGGTATTATTGCACT
Source organism: Argyrosomus regius (assembly GCA_946959425.1). Taxonomy (NCBI): domain Eukaryota; kingdom Metazoa; phylum Chordata; class Actinopteri; family Sciaenidae; genus Argyrosomus; species Argyrosomus regius. Next base: position 23,357,617 of record OX336882.1, read on the forward strand.
TGTATTTTATTTACGCCCACTAACAGCTTTACGTGCCAGACCTTGGGGATGATAATGTCCATGTAGCTATAATTCTAACATAATTTTGAAGGAGAAATCAAACATGGTGTATTGCCAGGGAATTATTCATAAACTTTGGAACAATTAGACAAGAATGTGAATATGGGTGTGCGTGTGTGTAGCGGAGTGGTTAATGGGCTCTTTATGACAGATCAATAGCACTATGATGTACAGAAAAACAGCCTTGCATAGGCGTGCGTGTGTCTGTGTCTGTGCACAGTGGTGCACGACTGGGTAGGGTGCAAGTCATTTTCTCTGCACTGGTGATTAATGACATAGTATTTTTTAAGACGAAATAATTACCAGTAATTACTTCTTACCACAAAGCAGTAACACAGCATACTGTAAAATGAGGTGCTAGCAAGACTTCGAACTGAGGACATTAAATAGTCGTGTGAAGCAGCTGGAGAGTTTAATCATCTTTATGTCTTTGTCTTGACTCAGTGCTCGTCTAACTCGTATGCCAGGATGAACACGATGTTGTAGGATGTAGTTTAGAAGCTGCAAACCTTCTCAGGAATGCCAACAGGCTGCGCAGACTCCCTGAAGACCTCTGGGTTTGTCTGATGTAGTTGTTCAATAATCTAAGAGCATTATACAACACAGGAACGTTGAGGAGATAAAGCACCTGCATTGTTATCAATACAAGACAGAAAATCACTTAGCCAGGGGACTACCAATGAAGCTGAAAGCTGCATTCATCTTTGCATTGTGGTAACACTCAGGCCTTATCCATATTGAGACTGTGAATAGCTGCTTCCTTCTCTTTTCACTGTCTGTCCCCCAGTACTCTTTAGGTGTTAAATAATTCATTTCAGTGAAGTTAAATTAATAATAGAACATAAGATTGATGTGGTGATTATTTGTGTATGATTCTGTTTGTGGTGTTTATGCAGATCAATGTAATAGACAGCAGGTGTGCGTGTTCAGGCCCTGTGATCGAGCTCTCACCAGAGGCTGAAGGGTAACTTATATCTACAGAGGATGGCATTTTATCACATCTGGTGTGCTCATTTGTGTCATGTTGCTCAAGTTTGTTCAAAGCTAACATAAGACGATTACAACAACTGAGTAGCTTAAATGGCTTTTTTTGTTTGTTTGCTTCACCTATGCTTGCCGCTTACTCGAGCAGATGGTACACAATATTTGGATAGGCCGCCCACAGATATTTTATAGTATTTTGTGATTTTATTCTTCAGACATTTGAATTGTTGAATCTGAACGATTGAGGTGTTGAAATGTTATGAATACTCTAGAAAATCTGTGGCAGGACTATCCAAATAAAGTGTTACCTGGAATGTTCCCAGTCACTTGGAGTAGAAAAGATATAATGTCAATCACTGGTCTGTGGCCGACGGTGTGGGATGCCAAGAAACATCCCAGCGGAGGAAATTAAATTCCAAGCAATATTTCTGGTCCAGAAGACATAGTAGAGAACAAATTGGCAAATTAGTATGTAGGATTTCATTTATAACATAAAATAAGTTGGACCAAAAATTGTGAATCCCACTCCCACAACTATGCCAAAAATGTGTTCAGGATAATTTTCTTGTCGGAGCACTGCAACATAAGCTTTGCACAAAATTGTTGTTGAATTACCTTACTTCTTACATACCACTACCCATTCCCATTCAAGTACTTATCAGCCAGCTTGTGTTAGCATTACAACAATAACAAACATGGGAGTTGAACTAAGGAGAAAACAGAAATATGATCATTACTGATGCCGAAAGGCTCAATCCAATGGTTGTCAAATATTCTGTTGTCACTTTTAGCTCTAGTTTGGTTTCCATCAAGTGTTTGTCTTTTAACTTTGGGTATTTCTTTGACTTCTCTGCTACTTGGCATTTAGAGTACACTTGATTTGCCTTGCTTTTGACTAGATGGGTTGGTGAGTATCAAACAGTCTAAATACAATAAGTGCCAAAACAGAACATTAAAAGAATCTACAGGCTGCAGAGTTGAGTGATAGAGCAACAATTCAGGTGGATTCTGCAATACTAGTGACTTTATTTAACTAATTTAAATTAAATGTTCATATTAAAAAACACATCATTGGAAAAATGATAATTAATATGTCCCAGTCCACAATTAGATGCTCCGTTCTTCCGTCTAGGTTCTGCTCCATGATACCCTATAGTGAAAAGGTTGTGGGTTCTTTTCTTCACTTTCCTCTTTTCTAAGAGATTTTGCAAATGTACAGTGAGGTAACATTTCACACAAATCAGTTTTTACTGGCACATTGCATCATCATCACAATGAGGCAAGATCAGTGTTTGGATCAGGTCAAACGATGAAGGTTACAGTCTGTGTTGCTGGAAAGAAATTTGCCTAAAGCAAGTCAAACATTAAGTTATGTTGTCACATATCATCTCTCTTCTTCTTGTCCTTCTTATACCTAAAACATTCCTCTCTTCACATTTTTTCTGACCTTAAGTATTGGAGGCTTAACCACAAATAGTACCTTCATTGACTTTCTTTTCCCTCCTTTTCTAAACTGCCTGTAATCCGACTGTGTCTTGATTGTCTGTCTGAGGTGGTCTGCCCTAATGAGAGCCCAGTATCAAGCAGCACATATACAAGGTATCACAAGCCATTCAGTACTGCAAAATGGAACCCAGAGTCAGCAATCAGTTTCTAACCAGCAAAGCAATATGGGCTCAGTTAGCTGGATACTGTATCAGAAGAGGCTCACACTCAAAAAGTGTTTGAGTGTACATTTTACAGAGAGCACCAAGCCTGATGGGTAATAAATACATGCAGCATACTATTAAATTGTTATTCCCCTCAATTCTATTGTTCCCCTCGAAACACTGAATAAAATGAGTCATCTTTTGACATTTTATGCAACATATTGCAATCACATTCATTTTTGCCTTTCACTTCAACAACACACAAACATGCATGAAGTGTACTTTGCATAATTCTTCCATAAGTTGATTCAGCTGAAAGCAGGAAGTCTCTCTCCCGGCCTATCTTTTACACCCACTGACAAACACCACTGTGTCGATACAGTCAATTTCACCTCTTTTATCAAATGTGGATTACAAAAGACACAAAAGCAGAAGCCATGTCAACTGTAATGCATCTTCAAAAAACTCAACTTGTAGAAAGAAATTGTGTAATTTGGTACTCATTAAAGAGACCAGGCTTTTATGTCTTTTTTTGACTTTGACCATGTTTCATGGCTCTTTTATAAGAAAATAAAAGAAGAAAGGTGGTGACGTGTATGTTCTTTTTTTTTTTTTTTGTTAATGCCACTCGAAGCAGCTGCTACCAGTACGTACATCACAACCACACTGAATAAGATGAAATACATCTTTCTCTACTGGTTTTCTTATCACAAACACATGCAACCTGTTTAAGCACTGTATCTACCTTCAACTGTAGAAAAAAAAATCAATGAATCTGCCATTGAAACAAGAAAGTGACATCCTTGTGAATAGGCGACATAAGCCTTTAATTCAATAACATGGCAGATCATAAGGGTTTAGATTTCACCTTGGCTTGCAGAGTTCCCAGTAGAGAATGGATCCACTTGACCTGGAAACATGTTGATAGCAGGTGTCTAATAATGACATAATAACCTGTAAATAGTCATAAAAAGTAGTTAAAAAATTGAGTCATGACTATCAGTAATTTCCTGCACAACAATGGACAGCATGCTTGCAATAATTATTTTAAATGTATTTAAATAATTTATTTGTCACTCAAAGCAACATAGTGTAATCTTTCTACCATCAAATAACACATTTTGCCTCTGTCATTCCCACTCTGCTGCCCATAAACAAGTTTCTACACTATCTCTGGTGATGAACACTTTACAGTACAGCAGTCACACACACCCCAACTACTGACTTTTAGTCATTGGCGAGAGCTTTATGATGTAAAAGGTTGAAAAACAGACGTCGAGCTGAGCTTTTCGCTGTTGGACTAGTAAATAACGCTGTGTTAGCAAGGTTGTCGACTCACTAGTTACACATGTACAGCTGTCCATATTTATGACTGGGGACGCTTGTTAACTTTGTCAGCCAATTTGTACTTTGAGGGGTTTTTGTTTACTGTAAACTGCTGCCTGATGTGACAATAGACAATAGACTGTCTTTAGCTCATCACTCTTAGAGTGATGAGCTAAAGACACCCTATTGTTTAAGGCCGCATTTCGGTGATGCACTGCAGAGTGGGTTAATCTCTGTAGGCTCATCACTAAGCACCTACTTTCAAATGCAAGTAGTTAAGAAATATCATGAACTGATATTTATTCAAAACAACAAAGTGCTTGGGCAGCAGTGGTTAGCACTCTCACCTCACAGCACGAATGTTCTGGGTTTTAACCTGCCAGGGGCTTGGACCTGTCTGTGTGGACTTTGTTCTCACGTGAGGGTTGTGGGTGAGAATGTGAGTATGAGTCAGCCCTGTGATGAACTTGACTTGTTCAGGATGTACTACACCTCTCACCCAATGTCAGGCACCAGCCCCCACTTGCGACCCTGATAAGGATAAGCCATTTATTTATATGCACTAAAATGCATGCATCCGACTTAGCGATCAATCAATAGGATATCATGGCACAAAATGTACTGTAGACTGGTGCATAACAATAAAGTCCTGCTTTCTGGCCTGTGCTAGTGATTGGTATATATATCCTAACCAAGTTGTTGACATCTATTCAGGGATAATGGTCCACATTCGTGATTATTGAGATTAACAATAAACAAAGTCAGAGTAATAAATGCAGTGGATATATTTCAATATGCATGCTTTTATCTTGTGTATGCACCCAAGTATTATACTTCGGAGATTGATGTCTGTTGTCTCCCACTGTAACTGACAAGCTCACTTGGCACTGCTATTACAAGGGCCATATAACCAGCAGCAACATCACTCTTTACTATGAAATGGAGCCATCTGAAGAGTTTCCTGACAAAGAGTTGATGAATGTTTTTAGTGCATAAAAGCAAAGGAGTTTTTCTAAACTGTGTGAATCATCTCGTCCTAAATGATCTGTCCATGTTTTATTACTATTGCCCAGAGAATTATTTTTCTACCTAGATGAATGAAATTACTGATGTACTGTGAAATAAATGACCTTTTAAAGTAACACTAAAAACATCCGGAGAGAGCTTCACACAAAACACAGACATGTCAATAAAAATACACCACCTTCTGGCAATTATCTCCACAACAGCATACAGATGACCTCTATAGTCTTTATGTGACTGAATGCTGCAGTCTTTTTACACACTTTTGTCCACAAATATGGGAGTAAGGATTTTAAAGTCACTTGCATAAAGAGGTATAACAGCTCTGTGTGGCACCAAAGCGGACTTTATTTTATGATTTTATTTGGGCCTTTTGATGCCAAAATTCCTGAGATTCTTCTCACCTCTTTTCATTGCTTGTCAGCAACACTGACATTTTTCATACACTATTCAGTAAGTCACACAAGCACTCCACTGTCACAATAAGATAAGTGTGTGTGTGTGTGTGAGTGTGTGAGACAGACAGAGAGGCATTTGCCCATGAGCCTGTCGTCTATAGGGCCTGAGCAAACGCAGATAAAGTCACTTGTGAAGCGTTTTCAAAAGCACATGCCGCCACACTGCAATGTGGTAGAATGACCAGACAGAAATGTAGCAAGCACATGGAGTTTATATACAGAACTGTGGCAGGTCCAGGCCTAATTTTATGGGCTTTGGCTCCCATAGATTTTTCTGTGTTATGCTAAATAATTCATGCTTCTTTTTCTGGATGATTTGTAATGCCAAAAGTATATAACAAGACTCCGTAAGAACTAGACAGAAGATGAAGTCAGTCGCTAAAATCACAGATGTATAAAAAGAATACTTCCGCATTGAGACAAGGCTCCACCTGGCCACCTGCCCAGACATATGAATGAATACACTGACATGACTTGCTGGTCCTAATAGCTCAATTTATGACAATTTAAAGAGTACATTTTGAATATGTGTGATTATCAGGAAATTATTTTAATTTTACAATCTTTTGTGATAACTTCAACTGGTCTAGTCTTTTTTCGGCCAGACAACATCACACAATCTGCAGCTTTGACTCTATCCAATATGCCAAAATCGCCACACAGCCTAGAGCTAGTTCTCGGCGGGCTTGGCTAGAGCCCAGTGCAGACTATCATGCAACACAACTTGTGCAATGTTTTTTAGGAGGCTGAGGGCAACAGGGCAGCGATAATGCTGTTTCCCCAGGATGGTGAGGGCCATGGGGTGCTTGTTTTTCTCAGCAGTGTGAAGAGAAAGTTGTGGTAAATCAGCAGAGTGGCAGACCGCCTGTGACAGATAAAGAAAATGAGGAACATGATGGAAACTGACCCATAGAAGCCAAATATATTTAAAAACAAGCATGTGAGGCCTGCAAATAACAACTTTTCATCATGAAGTAAGCTTTTGATTATTTATTCAAATTTAAACATTTGGTCTATAAAATGTTAAAACTGTGAAAAAATGCCAAGCAAAATTTCCTAAAGATACTTAGTTTATAATCACAAAGTAGCAAAATTGAACCATTGAACGACTCAGTGTGTTGTTTTTACTTGGAAATGGACTTTTACCATAGATAGTTCCAACTCCAGAGAAGGTCCTAACCCTTTAAACTAAACTTCTGAGGTTCTGAACTGAGCCTGGGCACTCACAGCCACCAGTGGGAGAAGTTGATTGACTGTGGAAGGGGACACAGATGTTCTTGCTATTAAAGATTCAAAAGCTCCTGGAGTCAGTGTATTTGTGCATGAGTGGGTGGGTTGAAGAGATGCAGAAAGATGTGGAAAGAGACAAAGAAAGTTCTGTTTTACTGGTTGCTCCATTTCGCTATATGTGCGTCTATTATTAGTGTCTGGTGGTGTTGGGGGGGGGGCTCTCATTATTGTATACAGAAATGTACTGAGGTAAAAAAAAAAAAAAAGTGTGAGGTGTCATACCTGATGACACTGACAGGCAGAAGACTTTACGGAAAGCTTTTGAGGGTGACCTGTGAGGAAAGATAAAAGATGGTTGGATAAAAGTGCACCAAAAGATGGTGGTTTTCAACTGTGGTTCTCCATCCAGAAAATTCACTCTTTTTTCCAGCAGCACATGCGCTCTATGCCTCCTGTCTGTCCCTAACCGTGTGATACAAAACTCTTTCCTGTCCCTCCTTGTAAAAAAGTGTCCATATCAGTGCTGAGGTTAGGGATGCTTGGTTCAGCATAGATTCCAGTTAGGATAAGGCGCTCTGTCCATATCTGTAGGCCCTCTTGTCATTTCCTCTTGACACTCTTGTTATCTGACACCGCCTTGCAGTCCAACAACTCTAACTCTCAGAGCTTGCACCTTGTGTGGCAGTCGAGACAGAATTCATTGCAGGTTTAATGGCAGGGTGGTCATTCATGTGGAGAATAAGTAACACATTGGAACAAAACTGTGAAATACCTCCCGATGTTTCTCCTCTCAGCTGCATATTTGATTGCAAACCAAATAAACAGGCTTTGGAGTTCTCTCAATTTTGCTTTTGAATTTTGCTGCTGTTAATATTGGTTTTGTAGTTATTGTTGCATACATTCATTTATTTTAATTGGAACAATATTGGACGTAAATATGAGATGGTTTGACTTCAGAAGACATTTTACATTGGCATCTCTGGTAGTGGGCTAGTGACATTGCAATATTCGTAATTCTCAGGGCAAATTATTCTTTATGTATGAGGTAAGAAGACTGTTGATGTTTGGCAGAATTTAACTTAAGTCAAGGAAAAGTATGTGCACAGTTATATATACATCACCATTAGCTAGAAACAGGATTTAATGGTCTCCCTGAAGAGAGAGGGCATTTTCATATGTCACCTAAAACATCACACAAATCACAGTCCGTTTCATCACTTGTTGCTCATATAATGAGAAAGTACACTTTTCAGTCTATGTCCTTTTCTGGTGACATCCTCTGGTTGGATGTGGTTCTTTGTTTGAAATGTAATTTTATATGTAAGAAGAAGTTTTGTTTTGCTCTAAGAAAATCAATACCACCAGTACTTCAGTATTTGGGTAAATGGTAAATGGACTGTACTTACATAGCACCTTTCTAGTCTTCACACCACTCAAGGTGCTTTTACACTACACATCACACTCCCCCATTCAGACACACAATCGTGCACTGACAGCATTGGCTGCCATGCAAGGTGCCAAATGCTCATCAGAAGAAAGCTAATCACATTCACACACCGATGGCACAGCCGTCGGGAGCAATCTGGGGTTCGGTATCTTTGCCAAGGACACTTGGACATGCAGGCTGGAGGAGTCGGGGATGGAACCACTGATCTCTCTACCTCCTGAGCCACAGCCGCCCCCATATTTTGGGTGTCTTATAGGTTCATGTGGGCTCGGCAATGAACTTACTAAACAAAAAAAGCTATCTCAGCACCTCGATAAAAAATGTTTAAACTACAAATTTCATTGGGAGTGCAATGGCTGATGTGGTATGTGTATATATCTTCCGTATATAGTGTTTTCCATATATAGTGTATATCACCTCATAGGAAATGGGCCATAATGCTAAATGACACCAGAAATTTAACACAGACAGAATTCTAAAGATCCCTGTGGGGGAAGAAAAGGGATTGAAGCCTTCAAGAAGACATGTGACCTACTTGGCTTAACCCGCCTTTGTTCAAGTTTGGTCTCTGAGCCAGCTGTGACACGTCTGCTGCTGTCAACTGGAATCATGGGATGTAGGGCAGACGGACATAGAAGAGACAGTCTGCATATATGTGTGTGTGTGTGTGTGTTTCTCCAGCTTGTCTGCGTAGGCGAAGATGGCAGCTTTAAGTGCTGCATGTGTGCGCGCAGCCCGGCCGCCTGGGAACACACTGACCATATGCAAGGCAATGCTGGCAGACAGGCAGTGTTAACGGCAGGAGAAAGGCCATTCAACTCTGCTCACTTGGTCTGGCTCAGGTCCTCTGTTCTGACAGCACCTGGAAGACAGTAAGTACACTACACACATGTAGCGTACAGTAATGAGAATACATGGTGTTATAAGAGCTCTTATTTCCTCTACTGGGATGTGTTTCTTCACATGGGATTTGATTAAAGTTGAACTCCTGTATATTTTCTTGTTCACTTGTAGTGTCAATTAAACCACACAGAGACAGTTTCCTCTTGAGTGATTTTAATATCAGACATACAGTAGTATTTGCCCATATGAAAGCTGGATGAGTGAAAAGAAATGAATCCAGTCCTCCAAAGCATCTAAAATCCACTAATTCTTTCCTTCATCAATGTGAAGACAGCATATTTAAACCCCCATATGACTAAGAAAACAGAGCCTGTAGGGACTTAGCACAGAAATGCACTGTAAGCTAAGAACATTGTGTTATTTCAGTCCTCTGTAAATTGCTTTTGTGCAATGAAAATATTCATCAATTCTATGTCAGGAATTGTTTTTGCTGCCCCCGAGTCTCTCTCCAGTCACAGACTGGGTGTTTTACAGTATTACTATGTTCCTTATCTGTCATGACTTTTCACGATACTGGAAGTGGTACTGAAAATGAGCCTGGCTTCTTCTCTCCAGCAAGACAAAGCTTCCTGCTTTAATTGGAGCTCCATTTATGAAGAACAAAGCAACTGGCAGTCACTATGCCTTTATTCATTGCAGGCAATGTACTGTATGTGGATTTTATTTCACAAAGAGCTTAATATTCACTCCTCGGGCCGTCAGATCTAAATAATATTTAAATGGTCAGTTGACAGTTGTGCAGTAAAACCAGATGACAATATGGCTGGCTTAAAAAGTAATTTGAAACAAGAACACTGGCAGGAAGCAAAACCATAAATGGAGTTTGATGAAGGGTGAAAAACAAGGAAACCAATTTGTGGTTAAACTCTGACCAAATTATGACTGATTTTTATTTACTGTGAAAGCACATGTGTAGGCAACATTTAAAGGACCAGTGTGTAGGATTTAGTGGCTTCAACCTCTCCTTCCTAGTGTGAAGGTGAAACTACTGTGAAACTTTAGTTTTTCTCTTCTGAGCTACTCTAGTTCCACACATGTGGTTCAATGGGTGATTGTACACTGATGAAACTGATTATGAATATTCTGTAAATAGTGCCCCCTAAATCTTACACACTGGACCTTTAAGCAATAATTTGATCATATACATACATACATACATACACACATGTATATATATATATATATATATATATATATGTGTGTGTGTGTATCTATCTATCTATCTATCTATCTATCTATTTATATATATATATATATATATATATATATAAATATATATATGTATATATATAATATAATATATATATATATGTGTATATATATATATATATATATATAAAATATAATATATATATATATAATATTATATATATATATATATATATATATAATATGTCTATTTCTTTGGTTAAGGATGATAAAGTATCCCTTTGTCAGGTTACCATCCATTTTAAAGCTGCTGTAATACATATTTTATATTGACAATGGATCAAAATGACATATAATATAATAATAATGTGACAGAGGTCAAGGTAACCCAACACAGTTTCTTTTTCAGTATGGAGCTTTTTAATATCTTTCATGTCATTGTCATGGCTTTATGACCGACTATTATATTTGGTTCAATCTCACTGCTCTCATTTTCAGCCAACAAGTCCAAGTGTCAAAATGCCTAATTTTTTTCCATGTTGACTAGAATAACACATAGAAGTGATGCCCCTATCTGCAGGATGATATAAATTGTCTGTATCTAAATCACAACAAGGCTTTGGTTACCATTTGGTTAGTTTTAGCTACAAAAACATTGTGGTTTAGATGAAAAGGATTACTAACGGCACAAACATCATCTTTGTTAGGGAACGATTGTGGTTATGCTTTAAGATAAAAATGTTAATGGGAAAGGTGCAATATTTTGTTGGCCCATCCATCCACCCTAACCTCCTCCCTCTGTGATCTTTGAAGCCCTCTAGCAGCTGAAGAAACTGTGACAGGAACAAAGGAGGAAGTCAGATGGCTGTATTCTAGAGTGACAATGTAGCTATTGTTGTTTTGACTGATGCTGCTGTTCTTTTTAGGTGGAAATCAACTGTACACTTCCCCACCTGACAAAGCGTCTAGATGGTGAACACAGCAGAGATTTCAACAGCTAAAGAGTCAGATACTTTCCTCAGCAGCAACTACATCGCAGCAAATTTATAACTCCACCAAGAAAGACAGATTACGACTGTTCTATGTTTGCTTTGTGGGGGAAAAACAGTGAGAACACTGTCTAGTTCTAACAAGCCAGGATGGAGTTATTTCATTCATTCATCAATGGACCAATTACATTTTATTTTTTAGAACCTAATCATGCAGACAATGAGGAGACCATCAGTCAGACACATGCAAAAATTAGGGTTATCTGCTATTTCTTTAGAGGGAGCAGTTGCTAGGCTAGAGTTTAAAGGAAAAAAGATCTTGGCAGATAATCTCTCTTAAACAGCGAATTGTAATTTTTTCCGTCGTCTGTCTCACACACATCTGATGGAACAGATGAGCCTTAATATTAATCAATAAAGCAGCCTCAGCCCATGTAACAGCTCATGTTTCACTCGACACCTTTTTAGGTTTCAAGTCTATCTGCTTCAGTCCTACACACCTAACCACAGCGGATCTGTGCTGTCAGCATTGCCAAAATGTGGAGGATCACACAGTACGGCGGATGAACACTTTCAGTGTGGAAACTGACAAAGTTAGCAGCTAGCTGCTGAACACAGTGGAGCATTTAGCAGCTAAAGAGACAAGTACTCTTCTCAGCAGTTGGGGGAGAAGTTAGAGCTAAAAGGAGAGCGAATATTGGACAGCTAAATATGGCTCCATATGAATGCTAATTATATCAGTTGTGTTTGCAGCTTTTTTTGCACTGCACACAAGTACATTATTGCAAATAAATATGGGAATAAAATAAATAGTTGAATGTAGCTTCAATCTTGCATGTAGTCTAGTCTGAACTCCACCTAGAAAGACAAATTGTTAATGTTTTAGGTTTGTTTTTTTGGGGAAAAAACACTGTCTAGTTCTAACGAGCCAGCATGGAGTTATTTCACACAGTCCAAAAACACTATGAAATACAATAACAAAGCAATGAAAGCAAAACAAGACACTCTGGAGGAAGAATAATCAGATATCATTTAGTAAGAGAAAACAAGTTCTTGCTTAAAATCAGTGGGCTCAGTGGGCTGTGCTCAGCTCATCAGCGGTATTTATTTACTTAACCCTCTCATCTGACCTACTCAGCCCCCCTACACAGCATAAAAGTTGCAATTACACATATCCTGTTTTGTGTTCTAAGTCTTAAAATCAGCTCAGTGTTTTACTCAGTGTTTGTATGCTTGTCTTAATGTTGCTCGGAAAAAGATATGTTTGTCACCTGGATAATTTTAACTTCTCATCTACTCTGTATACATTTGTTTGTTCTTGACAAACTTCTTTGTCAGTGACCTTTTGAAAATGTCAGACCAAAATATGTGCAATATAATAATATATGTGCATAGAATCAACACAGTGATGCATCTTTAATGACATAAAGCACCTTGGAAACATGTTGAAAAAGCAACCAGCTAAATGCAAAGACAACTTGCGACGTTTTAAAAATTGCTGATGACTTTGACGGGGTCTTAGATGCAGTGAAATGCACCAGCCAAACTCTATATCTCAGTGCTGCAGATAAAGTCTCAGCCGTCACTGTGCTAGAAGATGCCTGTGGTAGTTTGATTCTTGAGATGGACTGTACGTTGCAGTTATTTCAAATGAGTGGGAGACTGGCTGTTCCCAGAGCAAAGCTAGGGCTGACTCAGACACTCTAACCCCTGCGCCCCAAATCACACAGTAGTGTTATCTGCCAGAGGATACAATGAAGGAAACACATCAAAGTTCAGTCTCTGGAGCTGCATGCCTACAATACAGGCCTTGTACGCACACAAACACATTCATGGAATCACTCACTAATTGCACATGAATACTCTATAGCATGACTCATAATGAAAGTGCAATTAGGCCTCTCTATCACTGGCTCTGAACCAAACGCGGTGATGCTGCTTTCAGCATCTGCAGGCTAACCACGCTTTGGTTTGTCTGACCTGACTATTGGACCTCCGGGACGATTAGTGGGCATCCTGCCCACCTAAATGTCAGAACCTTCCCTCCTTCCTTTTTGTCATCTATTTCAACTCCTCATTTATACCACAACCTTCCTGCTCCTATTAGTGGTGTAGCCATGTGTAACGTCGGCTGGGACATATTCCCATGCCTGGGCCTGAATCCAGAACCAACGTGTGTTTCACTCCTGAATGGGACTGTCACATTTGTGTGTATGTGTGTGTGTGTGTGTGTGTAGGGGGGGGTTTCTTTTACTTGCTCAGCTTGATGATATTCTCACGTAATCTCCTGGTAATAATGTTGTTGTCGGCAATTAAAACACATGTGGCTGCAACAAGACCGCCATCTCAGCCTACCTCAATCCGTCTATCCAAAAATGGGAGTCCAGTTTGTCCCAAATCAGACTGCAGGAAAGCTTGACGTGTGCATACATATTAATGAAGCCACGAAGTAATTTATTCACCAGCTGATTTACATTGCAGAGCAGAGACATCCTAAATCAAAGGGATTTCAAAACACTTTACAAGATTTGCAAATTAGACAAGATGTTTCTTTTTTTTCTTTAGCATGTTGTATCTTTTGGCCCTAGACCAAATTTTAATCTCAATTCATTCATTAGGCAAATACAACAGTGCATAAAAAAAAATATGGTTGCATGTGAGCATATGCATTTAATATAGCCTCAAAACACATTCATAGGCATGGCAGCACGCAGACACACAAACAATATGCAGCTCCCCATATTAATCTTTTTCTTGGCCGGGACTGACTAAAACGTTATCTACTTGTCTGGTTGTCTCTAGTCTCGAGGGAGGAATGTGCATGTGGCAGAGCCTGGCGGAGCAGAGTAGGTAGGACAGACTCAGGATTTGTATGCGACGGGAGGCACCTTTAGGAGGAGTATGTCTGGTCTGTCTGACGCTCAGTGATTCTCTGCGGGTAGGGAGCAGAAGCTCACTCAGTTGGTGGAAAAGACTTATGAGCTTTATTGATCACGAGCTTGTACAGAGAGTGGGGGTCTCTCTCTCTGTATAAAACAGCTTTTATTGACATAAAGACCGCAACAGGTGAGGTAACTGAAGAATTCGTTGGCGTAACTTAATTAAAAAGATAAGCTTGGTGGGTTTTTTTTTTTGTTAATTTCTAAAGAAACTGTTCTTAAAAGTCTGTGGACAGCCGACACACAAGTGGGGCTACTCCAAATCCACCAAAGGAAGAATACTGCATCAGTACTACTGGTTATCAGGGTAGATGATCATTTCACTTCCACATCACTGGAACAAAAAAAGCATGCTCCGTTGCACACAACACGTAAAGATCATATGATCTGCCTGTGATTCAGTGAACGGTGCAAGACATTTCTAACAACTCTGATTGTTAGGAAAAGTCAGACAGAAAGCAAAAGCAGAAAACACTTTTCGAATACTTTCCAAGTGGGATTGGAAATTGTGTACAGTGGTTCAAACTGTGTCACAGGGGGATTATATCTGATCGTTGTGTTGCGAGGCAACATTAAGTGAATTGTGTGGAACTGAACATGAAACTTGCCTTGTACTGAACTGTGCTGGAAGGTTTTATAAACTGAGCGGTGAACTGGGAGGCTGCAAAATGCCAATGGGGAAAGGACTAAACTCCAGGGCCAGTAGGTGAGAACTGATTTTTTTTGTGTGTGTGTTTGTTTCTATCATTTTTTTTCCCCCTTTTTTTTTTTTTGCCAGATGTCTGCAAATGCCGTGACCCAGAAAACAGATGTATGTGATTGAGTAGACAAGGTTTGAAGTCATGGAGGTTACTGTAGCGGTTGTTTGGCTTGGTAAACTGTTCCAGAAAAGCACAGTTTTTCCATTTCTTTGCCAACATTCTGTGTTAGTGCGCTCCAAATGATTTGTACAGCCTGTGGTTTGCCTACCTGCATGCTCACCAACTATGTGACAAAGTTCAATAAGCCAAACTCCCCACACCATTTACCTGTCTATTGAAGCTTCACCAGACAACAGTTAGTGCTCCTGCTGTCCACTCCTGACTGAGACTGGCTAATCTGGCTTTCTGTTAAAAAGAGACTCAACACTCAGCGGGTGCATGAGTGGGCACAGAAGTTAATGCCAGTGCTCTAATTTGAAGATGCGCAGTTGTCTTATCTTATTTGGGAGCTTGCTGCTGCGGGGTTGTGGGGTTAGTGAACTGGGACTGAATGGTTTTTCATGTACCAGGCCACAGTCTTTGGCAGTTTACCACAGGACCTGTTCTGGCAGCAGTCAGCACACATGGGGAACTGCTTGTTTTTGTTAAACATGAGTTATGTGAACACAAATGTGTGTGAGCGAGGAATTAATCCTCAGCAACAGGTCATAGTTCATAGAAAAAGTAAATATTATGCATGATTGATGGACTCGGACATGAGGCCCTGACCGAGATGTTTGAAATGCTGTTTCAAGGCTGTGGTAAAAAAAAGTTGTTCTGTACCAGAAAGACAACTATGTCAAACAACAAGGTGTCAGAACAAAAATATATACATTACCGAGCAGCACCAACTGTTGTGGGGATAGGCATGGCTGTGAGGGGTTTGAACAGTAACATGTTATTCCTCATAATCTTTAAATAATGTAAATAATGTAGTCTACTGAATATAGCTACGAGAATATGCAGTCGTACTTGAAACATGTTGAAGCGATGAGCAATTGTGTCTATGGAAATGAACTGAAAAGTATAAAGTAATAAAACCAACGTTTAATTAAAGCCATAATCTTAGTTATTGTTTATGTAGATCAGATATCACCTTATTTAAATTCAGTCAACACTTATTCTCATAAGTTCTTGTATGGCTATCTGTTTATAGACAGGATAAAAATACTGATCAAGAAGTAATGGCTTCCAGCCACATATTAGATGAGATTTATACATGAGAGTCTCATGTTGTCAGATGTCTGTACTGTCTCTTGAAAAATATGTTTGTGACAGCGAAGTTGACTTCCCTCCCTGAAGCCATCACTGTTCTTTGGCACACTTGTAACGAGAGACGTTTTTAGGCTGGGCTGGAGCTTCGGTGTTGTGGCATACCGGGACCAACGCCAACCTGACACAGGAACTGGAGGCTAAACAGGGGAACAAGTCACCTCTTCTTCCAGCCTGCATGCCCCTTTCCAAAATATACTCATGGGTGGCTACACTCTGATCACAGTGATCTCATGGCATTGCACGACTGTTGAATCCAAAACAGCAACAAAGGTTTGAAGAAGTTTGCCAAAAATGTGCAATCTCTGCCAACAGCAACATCTGCAATGAAGTTTAGACAGAACAAACATTTTGGGTATGATCATCTTTGACTTCATTCTGGAGGTGTATCTGGAAGCTTTCTCATGTATTTGTCCTAAAACAATTGAAACGTAACCCAGTTACTGCTATCTTCGGGGTTCCCAGCGAGGGCGTAGACATCACCACATCTCAAGCGAAGTCTATAGAATTTGCCTCTCTTATAGCCCGGAGACTTATCCTCCGCAATTGGAAATCTGATAAACCCCCAACGTTCACAAATTGGATCAAAGAAGTGCCGCCCTTACTTGGTCTTCGTTTATATAATTCACTCTTACTCTGTCTTTTCCACGAACATTATAGCCGATCTCTTTTTATTCTAAACATTAGGTGTCTGTATGTATTGAGATATGTGAATATGTAAATGTCTTTGCAGTGTATGTCTATGTTTATGTTTATGTACGTTTTTACATGTTCTTTCTCCTGTCTTTACCTTATTTATTTTCTGGATATCTGGGGAGGGTGGGGTATGCTTTAATAGTCGTGTAATGTTTAACTGGAAAAAAAAAAAAAAAAAACATCTGTACTGTTCCGGATTGTTCATTAGGGACCAATATATGGACATATGGATGTAAAATGATGTTAAAAAAGTCTTTTTAACTTTTAAAAACTTTTTTGGTTAGTGAGTATCTTCAGCAGAGGTCAAATGCTGAACTTGTACTTGGAGTTGTAAAAAACGAAATATTTATTGTACAAGGTCAAAGTGGCTGGGATACAGAGGCTGATGGTTTGGAGTTGGAAATCCAAGGGAGAGAATGGAGGGGATGAGATTGAAGGAGATGGCGTGGGCATTGGTGAATGGGAGGAAGTGTGGCTGGTTGTCTGGCTGAAGGCAAAAAGAGGACAAGGGGATCCTTGAAAAAAGGGGAGACTGGAAAAAAAAAACACAAGTTAGGCACAGAAAAATGCAATAATCACAAAAAGCTAATGTGTAGCTACTGTTGGGCTGAAACAACAATGTGGTGATGAGTAACTGAAGAGGCAGGGTGGATGTAGGCTGCTGGAGGTTGATGCCATGATGAAAGGCAGGTGGAACAGACTGGGAGGGATGATGAGCTGATTGAGACCAGGTGCATAGTTGCAGCTATAGACCAGGAGCCAATAGCGCGAAGGAGAAATGATTGACATCGCTGACGACAACGAGCACACATGGAGAGACAGACAGGTCAGGGGAAAACACAGGGAGACACTAGAGCCTAGCTGTTACACGAACATCATTTTATTTAGTTTCTTCTTTTGAATAAAACGCAACAAAAATGGATCTAGCGTCTGACTAAGGCGGCTTGTGTGGCTTCTAATCAAACACCATTCTTTTAGTTCGTCTCCTCCAGTTCCCCCACAGTTTTATGTGTTCTCTTTGTGGACCAATTTTAAGCAATTATTCGCCCATGTGATTGTTGTGACTTTTAAATGAATCCAATGAGCCGTTTTAACACCGCCCTTGTGACATTTCTCATGTTTTGAGTGTTAACAGTGTCTTTTTATCACTCGAGGGCTGTGATAGCACAGTAATTATGTGTGTCTACGTTGGTAAGGATTATAGAACAGCGATAAACAGTGCTTTTACTTACATCTTGCATAAGCTTGTGCGTGTTTGTTGTGTGTGTGTGTGTCTGTGCCTGTTTTAAATAAGGACAGCAGTTAGCTGAGGTGCAACACCTTTTTCTCTCATTAGATTTACTAAACAGAATAATGATTCCCCTGGGAATATGAATCCATCGCTCTGCTTGCCCTGTCACTTTCTGCACCACCATCACCATGGTGATCAAAGCCAGATGTGCTTGTTTCTCTTGCCACCAACAAAGCACAACTGTACTCTGTGTTTTTACAGTTGTCACTCTGCTCAGTGCCACAGCCCCTTAGGGAATCTACGATGTACTGCCGCAACATTAGACAAACACTATTCTGAAATAGGGAATTAAAATAAGCTAAATCTGACCGATGAAGGCAGCTATAATTATGTTTTGTTTTGTTGTGCCACAATCACATATTTTTTCAAGACTATCTGACACCTGAAACAAATGAGCACCAGTGACAGAATTGTTTTGAATGAACATAATCTTCAAAATATCACCTTTATGTCACCTTTCTCTCTGTCATTTTTAAACGTTTCCTTCCTGTGTTATTTTAACATGTTGCTTGATCAGACTAACATGAAGGTTTTTCTCAGATCTGTGAAAGTTTTTCATCTCATCCATCCACAGTTTTAGTATCTCAAGTTGTGACGCTTCTCCACTATTTATAGTCAATTTTCAAACTGATGCTTGGTTGAAGTTTTTTTTTTTTTTTTTCCCAGTCCTGCAAGTTAAACTTATTAAACTATGAAGAAGAAACAACAACTTGCCACCGACAAAAACAGGAGCGAATCAAACCTTATTAATTTGTTGTGACTACAGTCAATTCAAAAAGTTCCAACCGCAGGATACCACTCAGCTGTTTGAAGAGGGAATAAATCAGCACATGGTGACAGATAGCGAGATGTTTAATATCTCTTGTGATATTTTGCGTGATTGCCAAATATGTGCTATTTGTTTGAAAAGCGGCGAGGGATGAGTTTTCTGTCTTTCACGCCTTTAACAACAAAAACATCAACAAACATCTCTGTGAGACAGAACAACAAAGACAAAGAACTGAAAGAGGGCAAAAATGTACACTGGTGTAACGCAACAGTGATCAAAGAAATACAGACAAGACGCACAAAAACACACCTGCAGTGACAGATGGAGGTAGCCCCAGTAAAGAAGAGAGAGGGCAACACAGCGCTGAGAGAGAAACTTGTAGACGAGAATGAGGGAGGAATAATAAAGAAGCTGGGAAGAATCCATTGTTGATTTAAGTATGTGTTCAACCGCAAACACTGCATAAGCACTTTACACGGACATGAACATTTCGTCTAAGACCGGTTTGATCTATAAACAGGAAAGAACGAGAGTCCGACTTGTCCCTGGGTGACACTATTAGGGTGTTGGTTTACCACCATAACTGTCTCCTCTTGGATCTGAGCCCGACAACAAGGTGACTCCGCTCCGGCTGCACAATGATTAGTCAGGTTCTGCCCCACAGTGATGCTATGCGGTGCAGCTTCGTAGTTCAGAAGACAGAAAAAAAAGGCAAAAAAAAAAAACATCAATGGTTTGGTTGTGAGAAAAGAAAAGAGGAGGCACATGCTAAAGAAACAAACTGCAATTTATTAGAAGTTGAGAGCAAAACTTTTGGGAACAGCTCAAGGATTTCTGCATTGATGAACGGAGCAATTACAACAATTTTTCTTTGGGGACCTAAACGTACAGACAGACTATCAGTCAGAAACAATGAAAAATGAGGGTTATCTGCTATTTCTTTGGTGGGAGCAGTTGCTAGGCAAACAACAGAGATTCCAGGAAGAAAGATCATGGCAGATAATCTCTCTTAAATGGCAAATTGTAGTTTTTCAGTCGTCCGTCCCACTCACATCTGATGGAACAGATGAGCCTTAATTTTAATCAATAACGCAGTCTCAGGGCATGCGACAGCTCACGTTTCACTTGCTTAACTGTGACCTAAAGCGTCCTCGCAGACTTTCAGTGTTCACTTCAGTCTTACACTCCTAACCACAGTGGATCTGTGCTGTGAGCACTGCCAAAACGTGGGTGATCACACTTCCAGTGTAGACACCGACAGAGAGCCGAAGCTGCTGACTTACTGCATTCCCTATGTAGCCTCACAGTGCATGAGCGTCATACCTTCTGTAACTGTAAAACCTGTTGCCAGTATGAGTAATCCAGGCAGCAATTACGTTTCCACCAAAACACATTTTGCAAGTCAAATTAGAAGCTTTTTGACATATTTTGTAGGAGACAGTGATTGATGGCTGCATCCATCCTAACCGCTCTCTACAACTGTGACTGATACCATCAGCACTAGATTACAAAATAATTCTGCCAAACAACCTGAAAACAGAAATTTTTGCACCATAAAACTCGAGCGTGATGTGTACAGGCAGTTTGAGTGCTCCACTCTTTGACTCTCGGGGAAAAGAAATAGTGACAAATCTGTTGATCTGCTTTGTACTTTCCCCCTCCTCTACAAATCCTCAGACACATTTTTAACTTCATCTCCAATCAAAGAAGCCCAGATTGCAATCTGCTCCACAATATGTTTTGCTCCACTTTATTAGGCCCATAGATAAACCTCATGGCTGGAACACAGGCCTGTGAGTAATGAAGGCTCCCTCATCATAACAAGATCCTACCCTCCTTATGCTCTCCTTCTCCTCTCAATTTGTCGTGTCTATGGGTTTAGCTGGTCATTTTCCTGCTTTCCTCTCAAAAGGAGCCGGCCCGCACAGATGCTGTAATAAAATGTAATCATTTTTTAGATCTTGAAACCATGCAGTTAATTTAAGAGAATGTATTGTCAATGTGTATGCAGCTCCAGGTTCTTACTCCTGATGTGGACAAAATGTATCCCATCTAATCATATTATATTAACAATCAATTAGACAGAGTGTTCTTACTTGATACACGCACACACTCAGGTCTTTTGTAACCGAGTACTGAATAATGCACATTTCTGTAAGAATGTAAGACAGACTAAAGGCTGATATCCTAACACATTTGGTGACACCTATGTTTGTAAATTAGGAGCATGTTTACAGCACATTAATTATCGTGTATTAACATCAGGCACGTCCTCAGAAACACCGTATTAGACAAAAGAGAACACCCACACGCACACATAATCTCCTAGATGAATTGAAAAGATTCAGGAAACTGAAAAAAAAAAAAAAAAACAGAAGTTCAACGACATATAAATGGAGGTAATTCTCTGCTGTTACATCCTTGTAGAGTACCATGAGAGACCAAAAGCCCGCTGTAGCCAACGAAAGCTGAATCACTGGAGGAGCAAGAACAACTGCTCTGCTCTACCAAATCACTCAGTGCATCACCAGAAAGGTGTTTGTCTCTGGCTTTGTTCCAGATGCAGACAATCGTGTCACTCCCAGTGCTGAAGATACTCACCAGCTGATATGCTACAGTAAGCGGACCTTGTCAGATAGTGGGTTAACTGGTCGCCAGATCTCTCTCTCGCTTTCTTCCAGTAATTCTCAATTCTGTCCATGTCCAGATTATATGGGACTTTTTGGACTTTATCTACTGTGCAATGTATAAGTGATTTATGTTTTAAAGGAGGCATATGTTCAGCACACTGCCTTTTAATATCTGGTGTAATTAATAAAAGTCAGTGATAAAAGTTCACACATGCTTTTCACAAGCTTTGAGTCAGGTGCGACTTTTATTCAGACAATTTAACAATGTATATGCACAGAAACTACTGATAAATTTGGATTATTAGGTGCACACATTATTATGTAGTGTTTTATGAGCAAATCCATCCATGAATCACAAGAAAACAGAGCTCATTATGCAAAAAATTATGCAGCGAGTAATTATGGACTATATTTATGTTGTTTAACCAAGGCACTACATTTGAGAGGAGCCCAATTATCATATTTTGGAAATAAGAAAATCGAAATGATAGGCAATAAGAGGAACATAGACACTGATAATTTGAAGGAATTAACTTTGGAGATGTTCCAGCAAGTCACTGATAGTGAACACTGATATGTGCAGGAGCTTTAGGGGATAAAGAAAATACTGTGGACACCTGAAAAAGGACAAAATAATCACTTATCACACAATTTGGCAGCCTGTGTTGATTAAACGTGTTTTTACAACTGGTAAGTACTGCTAGCTAGTATGCAGGTTGAATATGCTTGCAATAATTAGATAATAAAGACATTTTAGGAATTAAAGGTGGTGTGTGGGTGTTTTTGTTGATCAATGACAGTTAAAAAGCTTGTAATTGTTAAAGTATGATGACAAGTATGAGAACAAAAACAAACATTGTCATGTTTGAAATCGTTTAAATGTTTGAAATGATTTATGAAAAGGACAACAGATAACTTTTTTCCTTTATTTTATTGTAAATGGGTCTATAAAAGTGAGAGTATAATAAAGAATAATCATACAACACATATGTTTAAGATATGAGTGATTTCAGTGGGAATGTAGTAAAAGAAAAATGTCATCAATGCTTGTCGACGAAAAAACTAGTTTCTTTTTGTGCCATTATTTTGGATAAAATCAGTCTTAGAGACTGTTGCAGACTCTGTTCTCACTAGCAAAGACAGACTAAACAGTCAAGTACAACTCAAATCAACAACTTGTCAAAAGGCGTCTAATTACTGTTTAAATCTGTGAAAGTACAATCATACGGCATAACTCGTCTGTATTGGTCCTTTTGTAAATTTACTGTATATTTATAGTTTTATAGACTGCAGTTAATATTTTATAGAAAACACAAACAATTTGAACAATGTTTTGAATATAAAAGACACTCCGTCATCCAACAAGGAATGAAAAAGACTCACAGAAGAAAAAGGAAAATAATTCTTCTAATACTAAAAGTCTGACATTTACATGACTAATGACATGCATAATGTGAAATTAAAAACTAAAATAATAAGATAAAGGTGTAAAATAAATGTTACAGTAGAAGGAGAATCCAATGTGAATATAGTGATATAATTTTATTTAATAATTCATACTTCTGGATTACAAAAAGTGCTGAGCAACATTTCTTCTTTTAGTTTCAGAGTAAAACCTATGTTATATTCCCATTGTCAGGGATATATAAATGATAGTCAAAAGGTTTTACAGGATCAGGTAGAGACTCTGATAAATTTGTATTTTTAAACTATAATCTATGACACACACTAATAAGTGCAAGTGTGTAAATCAGTCTCTATGTCATGGAGTCACCTCTGAAGACATTATGTGTGAACAGCTATCTGTGCTCTACCTGCCTTTTGGAAAATACTTTTTATGTCTGTACCTTCGAATCTGAAAAGCATACAAATTATTTTTTTAATATTTTTTTTCTGATTTAATGTTCATACCTTTTAATTGTGTACAAAACAAAAAAATATGCTTGTTTACAAAATCAAAACATCTTTTCGGTTACATTCAGCGTACGGTAAGATGTGCGGGGTATTCTATATATGTATGTCGCTTCTGCGATAATAAGATAATGAACCTCTCATAAGGCCCTTAGTTTGGCCAGAAGAGCCTCTACATCTGACTCTCCGTTGGTGCTACAGCTGCTGACAACAGCACCAGTGGAGGTCGGCTGGAAGGTCGGAGGTTCTGCTTCAACTTCCTTCTCTTTCTCAGTCGGTTTCACCGCCTGTCTCTCCACCACCCTCTCTCTGTCCAGCCAATGGCTGTGACCTGGGGGGTTCCGGTACCTGCGGCCTGACTCCAAACACACAGCAGCCTTGGACCGGGCTGCAGACGGATGGCTTTCAGACTCGTTATAAGTCTCCTTGGCAGGGGGAGCTTTCACCACCGCTGAACCTGCATTTATATTCTGCCGAGAGCGAGACCTTTGTAGAGGTGCCTTGTTGTTTTCTGTGAGTGGAAAACCGAGAAAAAGCAAAACAGTGAGCACAACTGTGAAAGTAAGGGAGGAGGACAGTGAGGAGACATCGTTGCACAACTGGCTCGTTAAACAAATGGAAGCAAGCGGTTATTCGGATTACAGATAAGTTACAAAAGCAAGAAAGAGAGGAGGAGAAATGTTAAAAAATAGCAAGCAAGTGCATACAAAACATGGTGTCAGTCATGCGACAGCAAATACAAAATGACAATAACAGAAATCATCAGGCAGTTACACACTTTTGTAAACAATATATGCATGCAAAACAAATCAAAAGTGCATATATATACATGAGCTCAGTATACACACTGTTAGTCTGGATGAATACACACACAAACACACAGCATGGAAGCGTACATTGTGTATACAAACACTGATGAGGACAGATTTTCTGCAGCAGACTGTGGCATGCAGCAAGCTCAATATGATGAAATGGATATGGCTGATCAACTGCAACAGAAACTCAATAACACTGTACGTCGCCCTTTTCCAATCTCCCCGTCCCCCTTTTCTCTTACATGACACCCTCCCACCCAGCTCCACCTCCTCCGATTCCATCATTATCATCCATTCTCCTTCCTCCACTCTTCATCTCAGCTCTCTGCTCCTGCAGTAGTCCTCTTCATCTTTCTTATTTCCGCCGCTCTCCTCAGCCTCCCAACCCTCCGCCCCCCCTCTGGTTTCCGACTTAAAACACGCCCAGACAGACAGTGGAACAGAGCGACGGCCCAGATCAGACCTACGTTCTGAATTATAATCCCTCTGAGTAGATCTTAGACTTCATCATCAGTATGTGTGTGCTGGAAGGAGAGGGTAAATCCATATTCATGTGACCTTGAACGAGAGGCTGAGAGGAGTGGCGCGAGGAAAGACACCACCGCATTTAAAGTTTCCTGAGCATTAAATGTCTGGCAAACAGGAGTCAAACACAGCAGAGCAGAACAGAGCGACCCGCTCTGTCAGCCAATCGGTAATGAGTTTGGAGCGTGGCCAGTCAGTCATGACAGTGTGTTTTATGGGCCGCGCTGACGAATGACAAGGAACGTCCCTGAACACAACCTCTGACAAATAAATAAGGATAAAAGGAGGAAAGAGAGCAGACAAGGAAGAACCGTCTGCAAAATTAAGCAAAGAAAGCCAACGATCACACACATACGCACACACACGTGGACACACACATTCACCCGTTAGGCAAACACGAGGCAGTGAGGGATTTTAAAAGGATGAAATGAGTGTTGCCTTGCTTCTGTGACTGAACATTTACTGCAGCTAAAATCCAAGTCTCCTCTCATTACCTCACCCTTTTTGCTCTCTCTTCCTGTTGTTGCGGTCTCAGTTGCTAAAGATGACAATTATTCCCTGCTGTCGATCCTCTTGCACCCCACTCCCTTATCCTGTCTTGTCCCTCTCTTTAAAAACCTATCATCAAACCGGATCATGGCGATTTCCCCGACAAACACACATTTCCTTTACAAGTAACACACTCACAGATTGAGAGCTGATGTTGAGAAAAATATCAGTTGTGTTATCAGCAATTTGCATTCTAATATCTTGTTTTCACACAAAAAAACCCAACAAAAAAACATCAGTAATATTCAAACGTGCCCATCTTTGAATTGACCTTTATTTAATAATCTATCATTTAACTGTTATCTTCTCTGTATGAACCCATGACAATTCTATACAAAAAACATGTGCTGGTGAGAAATACAATAAAAATATATGTAAAAATATAAAAAAACAACAACAAAAGCACACTTACTCAATAGGACCTCCTATCCAAAAGCATATCTTTTCTTCCTAACAGGACCCTGACCTTTAGTGGTGAACATGATCAAAGTGCTGGCAAGTTCAGTTTCTTCTCACTCTGCCCGCCTGTGACATCTCGCTGCCCCTTCCTTTGAAGCCTCGCTAGCCTCTCAACATGTGCCTTCATCTAAGCTGTAAAACACGTCTGAAGAGATGTAAAACATATCTCATCTCAGAGGCTGTACTGCTTTAACCAAGAACTGACACTGGTTTTACACGAGAACGAGTGGAATTCGAAGACCCAACTGTTGTCTTTCATCAAACACATGCTGTGATGGTAGAAGTGTGCATTTATCCCTCTAAGCCAATCTGATACAGATTCAGATACGTGAGAAGTGATCTGATGTAGAAATCACACTTCAAGTCTGTATGTTTCAGCTCTGCTTTAAGCTTGGTTTTTCAATGCAAAGTAATTAAAGTGTCCTCATCTTGACCGGCAAGAACTTCACTGAAAACATTTTCTCACTTTCTATTTAAAGTCTAGAGTACAAAGACTACCACTGATAGTTGAAAGACCGTTCCACTTATTGCACTCTATAACATCGTCAGACTCAATGTACAGCTTAAGAAGTTAAGAGAGCAGCAGAACCAGAGAGATTGCCTATTTTATTCCAAACATTCTTCCTCCTAGCCAAAGTCTGGTGCCTATATTACCCACAATGCAACTTGACCGTCGACAGACAGTTCAACAGAGACTCGGGTGTGTTATGCTGGTAGCTGCTAATGTAGCCTTGAGCCGTTAGCCTCAAGCAGAGATGAGCAGAGCAGATTTTTTTTCAAATCTTTTTTAATCTTTTTTTACAGCCCCAACTGACACCGACTCAAGTGACATCACATGAGGTCATTTGTCAGATTTGGTGCAGCCCTGTCCGGCCACCAAGCTCTACACCTTTACATAACCATAGTTCTCCCAAAAGTCCTGTAAACAGAAGCTGGATGTATACACTTGGTGTAGTTCTCCTTTAACAATAAGCATTGCTTAAAAAAGGGCAAAAGTTTGGATAGTCCCCAAGAAGGACGCATTTTTCAAAACTGGAAACTGGGTATTGTTTACCTCGATTTGAGGGCCATTGTCATCCATCTAACTCATGCAGTTTGAACAACACTAAATGGGTGCATGTCCTTGTAAATAAAATAGCTTATTGCTTCAGTTATTGCCTTTGAACAGGAGGATTTAGGGGCAAGCAGCTTTAGTTGGTATCCCTGACTCTGTTGTTAACTTACCTACGGTTGGCTGCTCCTGTTTCCGACAGCACCTTATTGTTCTTTTAGCATGCCGTGTTCCTAAGAGAGTAAGTTGCTGATGCCACTGTTAATGATTTGAAGTTGTTGTTGCATGTTTTGCATGAAGCATTTCTTTTGTCAAGGTTTCTGGAAGTGTAGCACACGGTGGAGCTCCCATACGACCCTACAACTGATAGAACCTAATCAATCTTTGACAAGTTTCGGAATAGAATTTGAGTTTGGATCTGTGTTTCACGCAACATCTTGCACTCTTGTATTGATTTTCTGATACGTAGCAGTTAATCTTTACACCTCAATGTGATAACAGTTCATTGGAAAACTGTCCTTATCCAAAATTAGAAAAGACTGTGAGAGGTATTACTTTATTCCATCTGCAAATGGCAGCAGAAAAGAGTTCACATTTCCTTATGTAAGATCATTTCCTCCATTTATATTTGCTTCTTCGACTGATGCAGATGAGCTTTTACTCATCTCTCCCCCCCTCCTCTATTCTACTCAATTGAAGTTTTTGAGAAGTTAGTAGACAGGCAGACTGAGGCAGTGAGCCTCAGTCAGTCTGGACTGCAGCAGTGCTTGCCTACTTTTATTTTCTTCTGCCACCATTGCAGTCGACAATAAACTCATCTACATTACAAGAGCTGGTAAAAGAACAGTCAACACATATGAAGGCGTGGAGATTGGTATTTTCCAGTGTCTGTAAAACATGAACACAATAGGATTCTGCTACACTAACAGTCTATCACAGTCCTCAGTCTGCGTGCTGTCTTTTACTTTGCTGCAAGGCAGATTGGAAAAAGAAAAACAGTTGAAAAACAACGATAAAAGAGCTGGCAGACTAAGCTTGTGTCTCTTTTTGCTCTCAGCTTTGCTGAAGAATGTGTCTTTAAACCGAAAGTCTCACAGCCCACAGCCTTTTAACCAGCTACTGACACTGGTTCTTTTGCAGCAGGAGACAAGTAAAATCTCAAACAAAACAGACAGTTTGCTGCTCTGAACGGTTCGAGAATATCATCAGGAATTTCAAAATGGAACCATGGTGGTTTATTAAATGTCTGATAGAGTGACATTTTGTAGAACTGTGAAAGGGCCGGTCAAATAGAAAAAAACATTTCTTTTTTTTTATCTGCAAAGAGCTGCAGAGAGGAATTCACATTTTCCTCTTGTCAGATCATTTGGTCCATTTGCATTTGCCACTTCAAATTCAGATGCAGATGAGCCTTTCCTCTCATCTCTCTCTCCCTCCCCTTCTCTCCACTCTTATGAAGTTTGCAGTATTTGATCACTTTAAGAAGAGAGTAGTCATGCAGACTCGAAAAAATAGTGACTTTCTCTCTCTGTGGAGTGACTGACACAACAAGTTGAAGTTAGCAAGATCAAACACGAGCACCATAAATCATAACACAGCTAACTGGCTTGGCAGTTTGCTGCATGTTCTGTCTAATGATGATGACTATTTCCCCTGTTTTTTGCATTTACAAGTGGAATATCTGGGGCCAGGTTACTGCAGAAGGATCAGGTCAAATGTGAATACAAATAATACGAGAACTAAAAACTTAATTTTGTGCAAAATTTAAACATTTTCAACTAGGAATGGAACTAATGACTACATTACATCTGATATTTGTTCAGATTAATTCTGAGATATATAAAATGTTAGAAATATAGCAACAAATGAATACGCCTAGCATGGGCATATTTGTGGTCTGGTTATAACCAACCAGTGTGTGGGATTTAGTGAGATCTAGTGGTGCAGTTGCTGATTGTCTAAAGTTTAGTTTGTCTGTTCTAGTCCACTGTAGAAAGTAGAACGATGGTGGTGCAACATTGCGTACAAAAGTGTCCGTCACATAAATTATAATCCATTTCTGTCATATTCTGTAAGTAGAGGCCCCTCAATCTTACACACTGGACCTTTAAATGATCAATAGATTACTAAAATAGTTGCAGATTAATTTTCTTTAACTAATTTATTAATTGACTGAAAGAATTTTTTAACTATGCAACAATGCATTTTCTCAGTCCCTGCCAGACACGATGATATGGGGACCAGGGATGTGTTTTCACTGTATATTAGCAAGTAGTTACCCAACCGAAGGTGTAAAAGCACATTCAATCAAGCAGCATGAATAAAAATACATATTATTCCTGGATTTGGACTATTATGAACGTTGTTCATTCACCATAAAAAAGGGAAAATTATACAGTAGATCCATTAATATGAACAGAAGAAAAGACTTGATGGCTACATTTATATATGACTGGCCATACTGTTACGTTGACATTATTTATATAACAACCGACTGAAAGGAGGAAAATACTGCAGGTGGAAAAGGAAAAAAAAACAAACTCAACCAACAACAAACTGGACAGGGGTTTGGATGGTACAAGCAGTACAAACAGCCCTCAGATCTCCCTCTTGTCTAACAGACGGCTATACATTACCTCCGAGGTCAGACAACAGATGCAACCTCATGATTTTGTCTATGTGAGCATGAGACTGTGCTATGCTTTAGTATGTTTCTGTTTGTCCTTACAGAAAGACAAGCTACATTTAGGAGTTGAAAAGGTATGCTATCACAAATGTGTGTGATGTCCCAATGTCCTCCAGTGAGTCTTATAAAAGTAAAAGCCAGCAGACAGCTTGTTAGCTTGCCTGTGTGCATTAAGCTGGCTGTAATTAAAGATCATTACCTGGCAACACACCAGTCATTGAAGGTTTGTCCCACGCTTGTTTGTTGTAGCTAACTGTGTGTGTGTGTGTGTGTGTGTGTGCGTGTTCAGAGCCGTCTGTCTAGCTTCACTGTCACATAAGAACAACAGCAGATGGGATTAAAAACGAAGAGAGGCAACGAGAGCAATGAAAGGAGAGTGTAAGGAGGAGAGCAGTGGAATAAATGGGATGATGAGGGAGAAGATGACAAGATAAGCAGAATAAATGATTTGGAGGCAATGATTGTGATTCGGACTAGACTAAAATAGTAGAGTACCAACGAGAGAAGGAGCAAACAGGAAGACAGAAGAAGAGAAAATAGAGGAGGTATGTGGATGGATTGTTGAAAGAGCACTATAACAATCCCTGTGAGTAATATGGAAAAAGACAGCACTGTTATAGGTAACTGAAGCCCATCCTGCTCTAATGCATATCAAAGTGTTTTCCTTTGTTGAGCTGTGATTTGACCCTCCCTCCCTTCTGTCTCTACACTCCCATATTTAACAACTGCAACTTTGAAATACGGAAAATGGATCACAGTCTTGGTGGAAAAGCAACATCTCCTGGAAGCCTTTTAGAAGGACGTGTTGTGTCAGTGTGTATTCATGACTGGCTAATGAATGATTTTCTTTTGTTCTGTATTGTGACCTTTTTCTTTCCTTGAGCACATCAATATCTGGCTCCAAACGGCAAATGTTTCTGACCGGTTTTGGTTGAGCTAACAGCTGGTTGCAGGGTTAAGGTCAAATAGTGTTGAAACAATGATCAATCAGTGGATCAATAATGAAAATACATCAACAAATGCTAATAAATATATCTGTCAAGTCATTTATCATTAAAAAAAACTAAATGTTATGTGGTTCAAGCTTGTTAAGATTTGCTGCTTTTTCAGTAAATCTTTTTGTTCTGCATGCATTTAGATTTAGTGACAGTGATGATCAGTCCACCAGTGTTGGTCACCTCTTTTGTATCACTCATTTCAGGCTCAAATGTCAGACGTTTTTGAGTAGTCCTTACACAAGAGGAGAGAGACTCATTTCTTTTATAATGATTACTAGATAAAAGCAGCTTGTTATTTCAAATGTAAAAAACTGGGTTAAAAATAAAACCGACATCACAGTCATCAGCACATCCTCAGAGGTAATCCATGAGACACAGTAGGTGGAGCCTGGATAAAACGCAGACTGGTTCAAAAGAGAGAATGGAGGCAGTTCCTTGACATTTATGGGTCACCATCTATGACTCACATACAAACAAATCCATAGTAAACATCAACATAAATAGGATAGGATTTGGCAGTGGTCTTTGCACAAGCACCAACGTATACACAAGGGACACTCATAAAGACATGTCAACACATTTCACCTGCCATGCTTAGGCAGACATGACTGAGTCATATTAAAACCAAGTGTACATGGCAAAGTGAGCAGGGGTTGGGTAAGGGCGGTTTGCTGCTTAAAACCAAAAAGGGCGACATGGAGGATAAGAAAGGGCTGAGCTTGATGTCCCTCAAGTCTTCTGCCCCTCAGTGTGAACCGCAGCCACTGTGAGCTTCAGCCAAGCATGACATTGCGTTAGCACGCCTTGGTGCGTCTAACAATGCCTCAAAAGTGAGCCTGGTTCCTCGCCACTAGTACTGCTAGCCTACACACACTACTGGCTCACACCGCACACAATGCTCTGTTGAGAATACAATTAAAAGGGACCTCTTGTGCTTTTTTCCCCTGCCGTTTCCTAGTTTCTGTCAAATTTATAATGTTACAAGGTATGATATTGATATTAAACAAGGTTGAAGCTTTTTGCTCCCTGTGAGCAAAGAGCTCAGCTTTGCGCTGAATGGGATGCTTTCAAGTTTCTTTATACTTTATGTGGCGATGTGACGTAAGATTGTCACAGAGTTCTTTGATTGGCCATCTACTCCAGGCACAGCAGGTCTGAGCACGCCCACAAAGCACACAGGCCCCCGTCCTCCTGCTCAGTCTACATCGACCGCTTTGCTCAGGACTATTCTTCAAGTTTTGGGAAAAAAAATTACATATTTTCTGGTTTTCCCCACTTCTGTCCTCTTGTTTGTCTACCTCAACCCACTGTGATATATTAAGTTTATTGATGTGCATATAGCTTTACTTGCTGTTAACGTTAGAGGTTGGTGACAGACAGCCCAGCCCATCTTCAATAAACTCATTATACACAGAAAACTGTGCATAATTGAAGGTTTGAATGTTGCTGGTAGAGCACAAACAGACCTACCAGTCACTTCAAGCTATCATCATCTCTATAGTGTGATGGCTGCTATGTTTAACATATAATTGCACTACTGTAATATTTTCGTACTAGCTTAGAAAAAGCATCTTCCATAAATAATTACTTCCCTTGCTTTAAACTGAGCAGCCACATGATGATAACATAAATTATGTTACGTAAATAAGTCATCTCAAGCGAGTTTTACATCTCTGCCAGTTGTTTAATAAATACATACATCTAAAACTCTGCTTTACTGTAGGCTGTGGTCAGTGAGAATACAAATATGTAATCTGTATCTAATAATGGATTGAACCATGCAAAAAAAGAGGCATGATCCTTTACAATATAAACAAATCTGTCTGCTTGTATTACAAAGAGGAAATACACCTGGCAGATGGTTGTAGCAGCCCGGACTCTTACTCCTGCTTTACTCTAATTATGTCTACATGCAGGGTTAATGGACTGAGAATGTTTCCTCACACAGGGACAGCATCACTTCCTCAGGTCTCTGCCTCTCTTCTTTTTCTGTCAGTCCCCCCCTCACACACACTCACACATTCATAAAAGCAGACATCAGACACAAACACAGCGAGACAGCCTGACAGACACACATCACTGCGTAGAAACAAACACACACATACACAGTCTAATAAGCACTGGCTATTTCACTGATACAGGTGTAGAGCCAGTGTACTCTGCTGCCTCTGGCATGAATTAAACATGTCTTGGTTTCAGGCTCTGCTACCTGTTGTTGTTTGTGTGGTTACTGCTGGTAAATATCCCCAGCAGTCATAGTCTAATGCATATGTATTTCCCCCCAGTGGCTTCACACTAACTAACGGTTTCTATGAGCCGTTTTCTCCAGCAGTGTACACCTGTCACACTGTGAGAGTAAAATATTGATCCTTCACACGCCTCCAGACACGAAGCTGAAATGCACTCGCAAATGTCTATCTGCAGACAGACAAACAGACAGAAGCACACATTTCTCTGTTAGCCTCCAATCAGTCGGTAACATGGATTAATGAACTGGTAGACTGAGGAGAAGTTTATATGATACACGTAGCGCACAGCCAATAAACTCCTCTGTGTTGTACACACATGGACTGCAGTGGATTATAGTGAACATAGTTGCTAACCTGCATAAGCAGTCTTTATCTATAACACTCATTTTTTTGTGTGATAAATGCCTCTGCAATAACAAAGAGTTTGTGCCTGGTTGAAGTTTTGGTTGGGTAAATTTCCATATCAATAAGAATACAAACTATATCGTTATTAATGCAGGTGTATTCAGGTAAGAGATAGACTTGGAAATACTTAAAATACACTAAATACAATTCATATCATGTATTTATACAAGTAAGAATTAGTGTTAAACTACAATACAGGTTTGGTAATAAATGTGTCCTTAACACCAAAAAAGTGAATTAAAAGTGATTAAAAGTTCAGTGTGTAAACTGTAGGAGGCTCAATTGATGGCAGAAATGGAACACCATATGTATTATTATTTATTACCTCCATGTTGAACTGCTATTCAGAACGGACAAACTAAACACCAGCCCTAGATAGGGCTTTAGCATTTTTTTTTAACGCATTTCCACGGCCACCTTATAGTTTCTCCTTCACTCTAAGAAGGAGAGGGTGAAACATCAGCTACTTCACTGCTAGATGCCACTGAATCCTGCACACTGGTCCTTCACGCTCATTGAACCTCTGGTCAGATTCTTAATCTCGTTGATATATTATTTGATTGGCTGCTGCTTTGAATACAAAATTGTTTTAATTTTAGGCTGTTTTATTTAGGTGAAGTTTTTGTAGTGTTGTTGCTGTTTAGACAACTTCATATTTAATAAGTTTGTCTTCTTTTGTTAAATGAAAGAAAGCATGTTTATATATATTTTTAATTAATTAATGTAAGATTACATCAATTTAGAATCAATATTTAAACTTGGTATTAGTTTAGTATTAGAAATTGTTGAATGATATCCAAACCTATATTCAAGTGATTGTTTAGCAACACCATGTGTTGAGGTAATATTACTTTACACCCACAATGCTGACACAAGATAGATTTACCCATTGTCATGACATCAAAAGATGATTAAATATTTAAACCTCCAATCGAAGACTTCCATTCTTTGTCTCCTTTTTAGTTCCTTTGGGTTTTTTTTTTTTGCCATTGTTTCCACTGCCAGCTAAGGGCTTGTGTTTAACACTCAGGCCGACTCTGACAGCTCTCAATATGCAGGGCCAGTCCTGCCAAACAGACTTATGAATTCCAAACAGCCCGGAGTCATGCTCCATATTTCATTGAAGTTGAATATTTAAAAAGATCAACCCACTCAAAACCCTATAAAACCTATCGTTCTGGGGCCTTGTGTCCTAAAAATAAAATCGCATCTGCCATATCGCATTACAGACAGCCACATCAGCCTCCATCTCTTAACCATTTCCCTCTCTCTGTTCCCCTCTCTCTCTGACAAAACCCATCTGGTAACCAGCCTGTCTCTATCAGCACAGGTTTCGCTCTCTCTCGTTCAAACAACTGCACACTTCTTCCAGTCTCCTTTATCCCATTTGCTTCCCTTTTCTCCCTCACTGTCTCAAACTCACAATTCTTTTTCCTTTATTGGTACTGTAACTTTCACCCCTGAGCTGTCCTTCAGCCTCATCTCTTCTCAGAGAATCACACAGATGGTTCTCCATTTCCTTCCTACAGCAAAATGGACCTGGTATCTTATTTCAAAAAGTGAGCAAATAAGCACACCGTTTGACAAGACACAGCAAAATGAATGGAGACAGACTGCAATGGAGCCTTCTTTTGACAACACAGTCTCAGTCAGATCAAAGCGATCCGGACTCAAATTTAGAAAGGAATCAACATCGACTAATCAACATGTGAGAATTGGACAGTGTGGCAAGACTGTGTGTGTGTGTGATTACAGAGTTTCACCATCATTATGCTCACAGCAAGCCTGTATAGGCTTTGCTAGGGTATAACATAACAATAAAAAAACATTGAGCATTTATCAATCTAGATATTTATTATGTCAGAAGAAGATTTTTTGCATATCCATAACATTTGCCTGACAGTGTATTAAGTGAGGCTTTTGTCAGCAAAGAGAAAACTGTCTTTTGAATCAGAGAAAATTGCGCAAGTGTAATCACTGACTGACTTAATTTGGTTCAACACCCTGTTCATCATGTTGTTCAGTTAAAAGTTTGTTAGATTTCCAAGGTTATTTCTCTTTGGTGTGGTGTCAGCACCTCTGTCAGATATGCGAATGGACCAACATACAATAACTACGTTAAGCATAGCTGTGACCAGTTTTACATTTTAGAGCAGTAGTAGTAGTAGTAGTAGTTAATACTCGTACAATACTTAATCAAAAAAGATTTACTGACTTAAATCAATCAATCAAGACTCAAATCAAAAGTTCTACCACATGAAAATATCACTCATTTACATACTGGGGTATTAATTAGTTTCCATGAATGCTAAATAGAGATTATAGTTTTGTTAGAATAATAACAATAATAACTTATGGGAAACATTGAAAAGTAAATATCACTTAAAAACTGACTGAACATTACTGGTTAAATAATTTCAATATCACTTCAGGTTTACTTGATAATTATGAGGCTAGCCAGACATACTAATATAAAACACAAAAAGGTCTTTATATTTTATCTGCAGACTGAAATGTACAATATGCTAATTTACACTTCCACTTGATTCCAGATATAATCTTTGATGAATAAACATGACACACACATACAGAAGCCTCTGGGCAAGAGCATGTGTGTATACACCCACCCACCAGTTGGCAGGAAAAAAAATGAGATCAAATCAACTCATACCGAATTAAAATTAAGAGACAGGCAAAACATTACGCCAACATGGTGCAATACACAGTGATATTAAATAAATAAATAACTAAAGCTCTGCTTAGTGTGCCAAGGGTGAGAAGCGGCCTACATGACCAGATAACTTAAAACTAAGGTGAGATGCCTTAGTGCTTTGGTGTGTTTTTTCCCCCCAACAATCTGGGCCAAACTAAAGACAAAGAAATAAATAAATATCACTGTAGTCATGATACATCAAGGGAGAAAGCCCTGCAGGTGAACAAAGAGAGGCAGAGAACAGAGGGCATGTGCATGCAGAGACTGGCATGTTTTCCATGTTGTGATACCGTTTATGCAAACCTAACACTTCCTTCAGTTGCTTCCATGTAAAATCGTGGAGTTTGCTGTTAAACACGAGTGAACTAGTTAAGCAGAGACACATTTGGATTTTCTGGCTGCGCTAATTAGGAAAGACAGCCAAAAGCGGTGAGTCCACATCCAGACTTCAAAACACCCCATCAGAAACTTATGGGTCACATCACAGGCGCTACATGTTTTTCCTCAAACCACTGTATGGCTGAAGGGATTAAAGTGCTTATTGCGCCTTACTCACTAACAAAGTTAGGTAGTGCCTTAGCATAATGTTGCTCCAGATAAAATCCTGAGTGTTTTGCATGTGCAAATGTTGGTTTGTCTCCTCCTTCTCATCAGCTCGACACTGTGAGTCATCAGTGAAAATAGAGCAAAATTCACATGGCACCACTACAGTGCTTTGGGGTAATATTGCTATGCTCTCCTGCAACCACTGGAGCTCACTGACATATCAATGCAATTAGAATCATGGCTGTGTCCCAGTGAAGGTCAGCTAGAGCGAGGGAGGCAGTCAGAGAGGAAACAAATTAAGTGACAGGGCAGCATGGCTGAGTTTAGCTCAGCCTCTGTCCAGGGGCCTCTTCCTCTAACTCTCATACAGGCCTGGCAATTAAAAATACATGCATCAATGGTCTACGCAACTCTCTGAAGAACATATAATAATATATTTACACAAGTCAAACACATGTAAATGAACACAGCCATTCAGTGCTGTCTGTGCAGCCAAATGCACGGCGATTTCATATTCCTTATGCACTTAGAGCTGATGGCCAGCCAGCAACGTTCCATTCAATGAACCTCTAATCAATGCAGCAGACAAATGATGTGGCGAAATAAAAGGTTGTACACATCATGGCTCGGGGGAACACATTAACCCAATCACGTCGAAAGGTATGGATCTGCTCAAAGAAACTGCAGTTCATCACACACCACGAGTCCTCTGCAAGACAGACATCGGTAGGACAAGGACAGTGGTGTTGATGAGATTGGACCATATTGATTTAAATCAATAAAGGGCTGAACAGAGGTGTGTGTGGAAATGAGGAAATACATTTAAACAGTGGAGCTTCATACTGTAGCCAGTTGTTAGCAAACACCCATGGGATAACTTCCAAGCTGAGTGGGACCCGTGGCAGTGACCTCAGTGTGTGCATGTGCGGGTGGTTGCACCGGGGTGTGTGCAAGGTAGATGTGTATGTGTAGGTAATAAATTATTATTTAAGTCAACTTCCAAGTGTGGACAAAAATGCCAACAGTACATGTGTGTAATATCTGTGCATGAATTGATGGTTTAGCACAAAAGCATTCTTAACAGATCTGGCCTAAGGGAGAGTGTAGTGCTTTACTGTAAGTGTGTCATCCATCTCATTCCTTCTGAGAGCTCCCATGGGGCCCATAGCAATCTATGCTCCAGACATGTTCTGTGTCTCGTCCAAAGAGTCAGTGGCCGAGTGGACAATAGAACGGGTTAATATTGTAAATGGCCGACAGACGAACACTGCCAGAAGGGTTGCAACAAATTGAAAGCTTTGACTATGAGAGGGAGAGGGAGAGAGAGAGAGAGAGAGGCTGCACATCCATACATGACTGCATCGACAATCGGAGGGTCACAAACAGTCCTGCTGACAGAGTACAAGCCTTTCACACAAATTAATTGTTTTGATCTCATGTTAACCTTGACCTACAGAAACATATGGAGCAGATGTGGCACAGGATGCACTTCTTTGTACATGGTCATGCTTAACATCCACATTCAAAACTTTCTCTCATATAAAAACCTTGAAAGAAATCAAAGCAAATACACATTTTCACACACACATATATATACACACACACACACACACACACACACAGGGTGTCACGCGTCACCAACTGGAATCGATGTGCCAGGCTTAATGTCTAAGATACAGCTGCATCGATTCAAACTGCTTGAATCAGGGCAAAGCTGGGAGGGAATCGCAGCTGAATCAATGCAGGCATTTCTATATCAGAAAAGCCTGATATGACAGGTACCTTTTTTTCTTGGTTAAAAAAGAAAGAAAAAAGCAGCTAATAATGTCTTTTACTCTGTGCGTTTTCCTCTTGTACCTGCCACTCTTGTCAGCTCAGTGAGAGTTCAGATCATGTGTTGACGACCCTTTGCTCAAAAGAAGAGGAGGAGAAAAAAACAACTTTGAGCTCTGCTGCCTTACATGCCATTTATTTTGTCGGGCATTTTAGCAAAACAGAATCCCAACACAGACTAACGTTGGATATTTATGATCAAGTTGTAAAATCTGATTGAAGTTGAGGAAGAAGCTGTCCATGTACCATATCATGCCACTCACTGTAGGAGATTTGCGTATATGTTTCTCTGTGCTCTTATTATGAAATAGGACTGTATGGTTGAAACTGACTCAAGTCAATTCACACGTAAACACAAGTATGCCAACAAAGCCTTACTGAATTATAAGGCTGAAGCATTACTGAGTTGATATCACCATTCTTTCATATGACAGGATTCAGTGAAAAGATTCTGTCTTGCAACTTGGAGAAAAACTAAATTATATTATGGAACTGAAGTTCGGATGAATTGTATCATACAGCATGGCACTGCATTGTTTCAATACAGGTATGAATCGAATTGTGTGTGTGAATTATTGCCTTCTTAAAATATATATGAAATATTTCACTCTTTATCTAAAGGTGTATTAAACGATTGTCAGAGCAACAGATACACATCTGTATTATAAACCTGCACCTTTGTGCCATTTATTCACCACAATCAGATGTACAAAATAACACCTACTGTAGATGTGTTTTCTTTAATCAGCCAATGAAGAGAACAATGGCTCAGTGTGAGACATCTGAGCATACAGGAGCGCCTGCGGCACAATCCTACTTGTAATTATCACAACACCAATCGGCAAACAAAACAAAAGACAAATACAGGAACAAAGAAGAAATCGAGGGGGAAACAAGCAAGTAAATAACTTCAGAAAAAAGACAATGCACCATGACAGCATGTAACACCCCTCTGTCTGAGAACAATCAGGGAAGCTTTGGTGCTGTTGTCTGTTGCTCGCATTGATCAGACAGGAGATATAAAACAGGGGCGAGAGCAGGGCTATGCAGGCAAGTGTTTGTTTGTCTCCTGACTGCTTTAGAAAGTTAGTTAAATTCAAAGTTACTTTTAGAAATAGCTGCTATGATTTAGAAGAGAGAAATAGTCTAGCCAGGGTGTATACTTAAATCTGACTATGTTTTCTAAGGATATGATGGTGAGCAAAAATGACATATCATATTCAAACATCACCAACAACAAACTCAGAAAAACATAACCTTCTATCCACCCCTCATATCAGAACGGCATGATTTTTTTAGTATGGCAAGAAATGTGTTTTGCATAAGTAAGGGCACAAACAAATAATGACTAGAGCGACTGGTAAATGAGGGTACAGGACAGGGGCGTGAAGCAAGGTATTTATTACCGAAACACACAGCCCAGCCCCAGAGTTTTTCCTTGGTAAACACAACGTGTCACATTAATAAATGGAACGACAGACCCCAGCGGAAGCAATTATGCAAAAATGCAGAGGAATTCAACTGGTTACACTTCTGCTTTCAGATGGTGAGAGAGCAACTCTTCCAGAAGTTCTAACAAGCAACAGGTGCTTATAGAAAGAAAAATCTAATTAGTGCAAACGCGACTGATCCTGCTGATTTTTTTTGTTGTTTTTTTTTATAAATTGCACTGGTTGTAATAGACTTATAAGTACCTAAATACAGGTTATTAAAAGTTAAATTGAAACACTTCTCAGTGAGGTTCAAGAGGTTCTATAATGTACAGTTTTTCACTTTGTTGCAACAGAAATGATTACCCAGTACTAATCAGCTTGTTTAATTGTGGGGTAGATGATATGTTCATTCAGTTGTGGCAATTACTTCATCAAGACTTTGCCGATCTCTACCTGCAAAACAAATGAGCAAGTGAAGCTAAAATATCGATTGCATCCCTGTGAATATACAGCCATTTTCTGTCTGCATATCTGTCTATTCTGACAGCAGCAGACACCACTCAACACAGGGCTAGAGAAAACTGATCTTCAGATGGCAAGATCCAACGCCACCTCCTACACATGCAAATGCAGTAAACAAGAGATATGGCATACACGCGCTAAAGTAATGAAGACATGTGGGGAGACGGACTACACGGGTAATCACAATAGTCGTTATAAGACAAAACCTGGCATGAAATAATACATCCATGACTACAACTGCAGTAGTCAGTGATGCTACGCTATAGCTCTGGGCATGCACAAATCAGATTTTGTTTGCACTGATTTCATATCTGCCAAACCACTTGGAAAGGAGGCCAAGCTTACATTGTTATTGGAATTGCTTGAGTCTGGACACAATCAGACATCTCTAAAGCCAGAAGGAAGATAACAGGAGAAGAACCAGCTTACATATCCGGGTAGATCCAAGAGTATTATCCTGCTGTACAGCATGCACACATTTAGCACTGGTCTGCAACAATAATCTTGTTCAGCTACTGTAGATGGTCAATGATGATGAAAACATGCTTGAGACAATTTTTATCATCAATAATTAACAGATTAATTCTAACAGTAATGCCAAATTCACCAGAATAGCAAATTTTCCAAGGCACATTTTTGCCTATAAGCACATTAAATACACAAACAATGTTTTGGCTGGGCAATGTTTTCTCAGGCTCTGCCTTAAAATACACAATGTGAGAAAGGCGGGGTGTGAAGAGATGTGCATGGTTTAATGAATGTTTTAATGTAGTTACTAACACTTATTTATGTTGTTTACTCATTGGGCCACAGAATGTTCAAATTAAGGGAAACACAGCTAGTTAGTTTGTATGCGTGTGTAGCAACAGATCTAGAGGTACAGCTAGTTTGCCAGAGTCCAATTGTATGGTGTCTTAAGGAGAAATGTCCCCACTTCTCACTTGATTTATTACCTCAGTAAACAGTTTTCTAATGTGAAATGTATTTTAGAAACATATTTTAGTTCAGTGTTTAGCTGTAATATGAGAAATTTGGGGAGCAGGCAGACCAACATTGTTTTCAGCTTGAAAACAGAGTTGAAATGAAGCATAGCCCAACACTATTTTCATGTTCTCATCCACATATGGTCACTTCTGGCTCCAAAAAA
Source organism: Argyrosomus regius (assembly GCA_946959425.1). NCBI lineage: Eukaryota > Metazoa > Chordata > Actinopteri > Sciaenidae > Argyrosomus > Argyrosomus regius. The sequence continues at coordinate 23,399,014 of OX336882.1, forward strand.
CAAGATGGCAACAGCTATAATACCAAACACAAGATTTTAAAACGGTTGTCCCCAAACCTACAGGCGATGTAAGGTAGTGTGACTTGCCCAGCAGTATGGTTGTTTGCATACAGTACATTATTTTCTGAGGTTTGGTATACCAACATGTATCAAATGGACAGATCACAAACAATGTATGCTGAATAGCTTTTGCTCCTTTGCCACAAAGGAAAACAACATATTGAATTTTTTCTAAGGATAAATACTTTAAAAGTAATAAAGAAAAAAGTAAGTGTGACACTTGCTAATGCAGATGCATGCTTTACAACCTTTACTACGTGAAAATGACTTTGGTCAGAACAAAATGACAGGAGATTATGAAATTATTTAAGCACTGATATGTTTTTGAATACAGACAATGACTTCACTGAATGTGATGTTGGGGGCTTTACAAATGTCATCTCTCTCGTTCTCCCTCTAATTAAAGGATTAACTACAAATATCTTGTTCTGAAAGGAACCGGGTTGTGATCACCAAGGTCCGACTAGAATACTTGGCTGAGATATACAAACAGACACACGGCCTGACATACAGGCAACACTTGGAACCAGCACAATCAGCACAAACACCCATTGCATCAGGCTGCTGTGTGGTGCTGGATGGTGACTACTAATGGTTCATTGCCATAGGTGGGTGTAAAAGAAGAAAGAGAGAGAGAGAGAGAGAGAGAGAGAGAGAGAGAGAGAGAGAGAGAGAGAGAGAGAGAGAGAGAGAGAGATCTTTGTAAAGCGCATGTTTTCTGCTCAGCATGAACACAGTCACTGCTGTGAATAAAACATACAAGGACACAGAGAAAAATGAAAACAAAGCATGAAGTCAAGGTGAACCATGGGAAGGGATTACGCTTTCTTCTATCACCAACACAAACCTTTTGACACATGACAAGAGGGGTGCTGGTATGGCTAATGCTACTTGATTACACATTGTACATGTGAATGACATGAGAATGTAATGACGCATTCGTTTTTTTCATGCATTTATGCACATACTTCATACATACCTACTACATGCATCAATTTTGTACTTGCCATAGCAACAGGGAAAAGACACCTAGTGCCTAGTACACAACTCTGCCTTATGAATCCTTTATAGCCAACTACCTGGCTCTCATTATAACCTGATTAGATGGTCTGTTTGGGAACAGCTGTACACATGCTGTATTAGTAAAATGGCCCTAATACACAGACAAGCATATACACAGACACACATCATGCTAATGTCTCCTCCTCTGTGGCTCCATTTCAAAAAAACTGGTGGCATTTCATATAGGAGGACTGGGACGAATCCTGACAACATCTCCCTTGTTACTCCTCCTCCCTCCTTTCCTCATCCCCTTTCTCTCATGCAGAAAATGTTTCAGTAGCAAATGGACAAAGCACCTTTGTGGCAGGGGCTTTGTATATACTGGGAACAAGAGCATAACAGAAGTCTTCATCCGTCACTGGAGTGCAGATGGGTAGATGGGAAGTAAGGAACTGGTCGTAGGACAGTACAATTGATTGTTCTATATCAAAACTTGCAAGCTCAATATTAAATTCACAAGAGCTGTAATCATTTAATCATGGTCCTCATAAGTTAGGAGGTGAATGTTTTAGCAACAGCTTGCTGATTCGCTGATCTGGCAAATGAGAGCTCTAACTGGCAAATCTGTGATTTGTCAACCAGCTCTTACTGGTGACAGTGAGTTGTAGAGTTGGGCCTATGTAAACATTTTCAAACCAGTTTGGTATTGAACCAAAGGCTGGACCGGACCGAACTGTTAATACTTTTAGTTATAATTTCAATAATCCACTAGGTGCTGCACATGACTTAGTCATTCCCAAATGCAACATAATCAGTGCCATGAATGAGAGTGCAAGTTTATCCCCTTCCCTGTTTCACAATAAAAGCCTTGATAGGAAATGTAGTTTTTCTTTGCTGAAATGCTAGAGGGCTTTTAATTTGAAACGCATACAAGTGGAAGCGGTAAGTTTGTATTAATGGCATTATGCAGTCACTTTAACAGGGAAAACGGGAGCAGTTCAAAATTAGGCTTTTTTAAATTTGTTAGAATGACTCGTAATGACAAACACGGGTTTGGTCAGTGTCAAAATCAGTTTAAGCTCACACACCAGACAGAAAAAATGGAAACAGATCCATCTCTAGTGACTGTATCAAGGAGGAATGAAGACAGCATAAAGGAATACATGACATTGTAGGGTATAGAAAAATAGAGCAAGAGGACACAATGAGGATAAAATGAACAAGCAAAAAGGGAAAGCATGGTTGTATGAACGATGGAAACAGATGACTGTGGGAGGAAAGGAGAAGGAGAAGGTGCACAGACAGAAAAGGGACAGGGAAGGAGAAAAGGAGAGTGGGATTTATTTTCACCTGTCAACAGCACTTAAGGCCATAAACACATACAAAGCTTCTGCCTTCAGGGCATTGGGACAATATTGGTCGGTGTATGTGTTTGTGTGTGATGGATGATTCTTCACATTTATGTAGTTTGTCATCAGGGTGTTGACCATGTCAGGACCTGGGATGAATCTAATCCTCCTTGAGAAATCACAAACTTGTGACTACTGGTACACTGCTTGTCACTGTAACATTGGTGCAAAGGTAACCGTTTCTAAAGACAGTGTGGGCACCCTTCGACAAGCAGTCGAAGTCAGCGGTCACTATCATAGCCATGATCATCCAAATAATTTTTTTTTTTTTTTCAGTAAATATCCAGGACAGAGTTGCACCACTTTAAGGGTTTAAGGGTTAACTATAAGGGTGTTCCCTCACAATAAAAAAAAATCTCTTATCACACTATTGCAACATCTTGAATGAGAGGAAGATATAGAAGATGATGCAAATCCAGCAGAGAGCAAAAGATGGGTAAAAATTGTGGATCAAAGGAAGCAGAGGTTAAAAAAAGAAGAAGAAAAAAAACATGGCAAACCGACTTAATTCATCACCTTTATGAAAGCCCTTCTATGAAAGCTTAGTGTCCTAACTTTGCTTAGGCTTATTAAATACCAACAGTCAAATATACCCTGAACAGCGGCTACGTGGATAGTGCCCCAGACATAAAAAGGAGGTGATGACTTTATGTGATGCCTGAGCCTCCTGGGTCTCCTATTATTCTCTTGTACTTTCGACTGGACTCTGCACAAAAATGGCCACTAACATTTGAAAATTGCAACGTTGTCTTCCCTTCGCAATGTGGCCAATTAAGGGTAGCAGGGAAACATGAGAGGCTCTGTCAAGAGAGCTGTAACTGTATGTGTTTGTGTTTGTGTATGTGTATGTGTGTGTGTGTGTGTGTGTGTGTGTGTGTGTGTGCCTGAGTGAGTCCGAGAGATAGAGGGAGAATTTGATGATTACAAACACGCTTGAGAAAATGAAACTGAAACTGCAGGTGTTTGATATCATTTGTCATCTGCAGCTGCAAGTAAAACATGCATTTATGATGTGTGTAATGAACAATATGTAAATCCTGAGTTACTTTGGAGTTACTCTCTGATTGGAATGAAACACTGCCATTAAAAGTACTCCAAACCGACCAGTAATTCTCTTTGCACATATTAACAGTCTAAGACTAAAGATCCAAAGATGTGAAAAGGGGGTGTATAGCACCTAAAACACAAGGGGTGCTCATGGAGGTGGAAATAAAGCTACAACCAATGATTACTTTCATTATTTCTTAAGATGCATATCGGTTTCTTGATCTATTTGTCTATTAAAAATTTGAAAAAGGTGAAAAATGCTCAATGTGACATACATAAATTGCTTTTTTGTCTGATCAACAGTCCAACAGATATTAAATTACAATGATATAAAACAAAGAAAAGCCAAATCCTCATATTTGAGAAGCTAAAACCAAAGAAAAGCTACTCTAATAATAATTTTTTTATGTTAGTCACCCTGCTGATCAAATGTGGGTTAATGTGGGTTGTACTGTATGTCCATTGGTAGTTCTGGTGTTCTGGAGCCTGTGTGTGGGCAGCTGCCTGTATGTCCGACTGATTAACTGAGTGACCCAAACAGAAGGAGAAAATACTGCAAAGGGGAGAGAGAGAGGGAGAGAGCGAAAGAAAGAGTGAGAGAGCAATGCTTCAGATGCATGCATATAGCCTGCCAGTTTGGCTCTGGTGGACAGTGACCTTGTTTGGATGATTAGTAGAACCACTGGGGCGTGATTGGCCCTGTTACATTATTCTTCCTCTCTCCTCTTCCTTCTTGTCATCTCTTATTTATCAATCTAACTCTTATTCAGTCCGCCTTTCCACCCTTTGCCTTTATGTTTGAAAGTGGTTTGGCCAACAGTTCAATTTCTTTAGCTTCACATGAAAACAAGTTTCTTTTTCTTTTTAGCTAATCTGTTTCTATTCCTCCATAATCCTATCCAGTAAAGGAGTCTTGATAGTATTTTAGACATTCTGGGCGTCATGACAAAAAAAAAAAGCGTTCTGACAGGCAAAGTCCAGAGTCGCATAACTTGTCTTTTTCCAGGTGGTGAAATAAACACTGTCTACGAAAAGTATGGAAATGAAGAAAGGTGATATCAAGGTGGTGAAATAACAAATGCTAAACTGCTCTTTCTGTGTACCAGAAAAAAGGAAATGAATGTCTACTTTTTGCAAGCCACATTTGAATACAAAAATATAAATGTATGCTATATTTTAAGGAAAAAGTCAGAATGTTGAATGTTGAAAAAAATACTTTAATATTTTGAGAATATACTACTTGGAAGACATCCTGGATATATGAGCAGCCTGTTCATTATATGAGGGAGGTGGAGGATCGGCTGGAGTTATGCTTTAGAATAAGTTTTGCCAATAAGTAAATACTTAAACTGCTACTTCAACACCTCTTCATCATAAGATTTTATATACTGAATTTACTGGGATTGATTTCCTACAGTAAAGTACATCAGATGATGAAGAGTATTTTGGTATCTGAAGTGGTATGAGAGTACATATCTTACTCTCAGTTATAATAAATTAAAAACAAATACGAGATGCTCGACTGGTATGTTTTAGAGCAGCGCCTGGAGGCTTAAAGTGGACTGAGTTTCTGCCAGTCAGCTGTGCCAACAAGCACAGAGCCAAGAAAACACAAGTTAATGGTGTCAGAAAAGGGTTAAAGATCACTGACACAAAGGAGAGGGAGGGAGGGAGGTAGCTGTGAACGGACTCCTCTGTCTCTGTAATCCACCATCTTTCTTAATGTGACTCTGAGACTTTTGACTTTTTTGTCATGACTTTTCAATATTTTCTCATGATATTACAACTTTATTCTGAAAACAACTTCCTTTGCATTAGGTTCTTATTCTCATTTTCATGAAATCACAACTTTGTTGTTTGTCAATAAATATTACTATATATTTTTTTCTCAACAGTACACCTTGTATTTAATATCTTTTGTGATGTGAGGCCTAGTCATTTGACTGAAACGAAGGTCATAATCGTTAGAAAGGACACTTGTTTCTGTAAATTGAAAATTTCTTCTCATTTTTTATCAGTCATTACATGTTGGGTTTTTTATGTTCTGAAAAGTGCAGACATCCTGGAATTGAAATAGAACAGCTCTGACCCTGAGATAATGATTTGAGATGGGTTGACATAGAGGCAGAGTCAGGTGAAGACATCTGAATGACAGGGGCAAAATGGTGCCTGACGGCCAACCAGTTAGGGAGTGGTTTCAACTGTCATCTCTGTCAACATGGGAATAGGAGTGGGATGGAGGGAAAAAGTGTGCAAAAGAGTGTGTGTGTGTGTGTGTGTATGAAAGAGAGGAGATGAAGAGGGTGAGTGTGAGAGAGAGGGATTGTTGATGCATTCATGAAAAAAATCATGAAACGCATCAAGGCTGTAGTGAACAAAAGCAACGTGGAGGCCAGTGTTCCTGAGCCTACATTGTACATCATGAGAATTCGGCGGAGGCAGAAAAGGCTGTGAAATATATCATCCTACGAGATAACAAGAGGTTGATACAATTTAGACGGACAATGGAGTTCTGTGGAAGCATCCAAGGGAAGAGACAATTGTTTTATAATATGTGCTTGTGAGCGTGTAGTGGCAAAGAGGCCAGTGTTTTGTACCTGCCCAGCTCTTTTCTTCCCCGATTCATGAGGGAGGAGGTTTGTATTGCATGTCAAAAAAAAAAAAAAAAAAAAAAAAAAAAAAAAAAAAGACACACACACTCATGCGAAAATCAACAATGACGCGCAACAGTGAACTGCATTTTACTGCTTTGTTAGAATAAAAAGGAAGATAAACTCAGATGTTTTCTAAATAAAATAACAGAGTCTCATTTTATGATGCAGTAAGAAATGTTAGTCACAAAGTGGATTGAGTGGATCAGGATGACAAAGAAACAACAATGTGTCAGACTTTGAAATGAAAAGTGGAGAGGGCTAATGAATACAGCTAAAAGTACCTTATTCACTTGATGATACTTGAGGTTGGACTGTGGGCACAGTGCGACTTATTATTACTTATAAGCTACTCTGAAGCTTTAAGGCTAGAAATTGATTGTTAATACTTTTGTATTGTAGTTCTGTACTGGCCACAATGCGTCTGGTCTCACAACAGGAACAGAAAGATGGAAAGGACTGCTAGGCCACATTAGTCTTGTTAACTTAATCAACACATACACATTTAGGACGTTTTTCTTATTATGTTGAACAGGGAGAAATGGCTTAGCAGAACAAAAAGTTAGATATGAAAAAAAATATTGTTTTGGTAATGTTACTGAAACAGATGGTTGACCAATCATGTCTCAAATGACAATGTGGTGACAATGTGAAAGGGGGCACTCTTACTGATGACACACGACGAGCTTTACAGCCATATTCAGCTCATTGTTTAGCTTCTGGCTGAAATGTTGTTGCTTTGATTTACTCTCGCTGCTCTCATAGTGTTGTTTTCGGCAGCACTAGGCAGCTGTTGTCCCTGAATATGTTGTGAGCATCCACTGTACACTACCTGCTCAACACCAGACAGCAGACAGACAGACACGGTTAGCGACTAGCTGGTGAACATAGTGGAGCACTTAGCAACAAATGAGCCAGATATTTCCCTCAGGAGTTGGCACAGACCACAAAAAGAGAGTGAATATTGGACTTACAGTTGCCAGGTGGCCACAAACCCCAGACTCCAAATGAATGATAATGTTTCTCCATAACTGCTGGATGTGTAAATAAGTTACTGTTTACTAACAAGTTGGCCCTATCAGCTTTACAGTAAAGGGTGCTGATGTGTCAAAGTTGTGTACACAAGATTTTGCTGCCCCCAAGTGGCCAAGAAAATCTGTTTTTGTGGGTTAAACTTTTGACAACTCTTCATTGATTGATTCTTGACTCATGATGATGTATATGATGATGTACACACACACACACACACACAGGATACATACATATACATATATACACAGGCGATGGGTAGTCCCGTGTCCAGACAGCCAGTTGTGTGCCAAATGTTTAATGAACATCGGCTGGCAGACTATCATATGCAAACTCTGGCCCACAACAATGTTTGATGATTAGCTACAACCCACAGGGATACACATGCACAAATACACACTTGGCTGTGTCAATGGCTGTATAGAAACAAGGCCGTGCATTCAGTATGCAGACCTAATAATTGGTATATCCGCAAAACACAGAGGAGAATAACAGACATGTCCGTTCCTCTGTTCTCGAGTTTATCTTGTTACAATTCTTTCTTTACCTCTTAACATCTCTTTATTTCTCCTTTCTTATTATTGTTGTCTCTCATATCTCAATTTTCTTCCGTCTCCTGACACTCACATTTTAAATTTGTTCATGATTTTAACTTTCTTTCTTCCTCTGATGACTGTCTGCCTTCCCTATCTATTCGTCATTATTTTTCTTGCGATGGACAGCTACTAGTCAACTGTGACAGCTAACAAAAGTGGCTTTATTTTTCATTGTAGCAAAAGTAATCTCTGTTGCGGTAAAAAATAAAAAAAAATAAAAAAAATTAAAACATGAAAAAAACAACAACAACATGAAAAGGGGACTCTCACATACAAATAGGGCTGAGTTGCATAGGGGCCCATTTAAGATCTATAAATGCTTTGATTTTTTAATTCATATAAGCACTAACTCAACTTCGCAATCATGTCCTAATATTAATTTAGGCTAACTGTAGTTCAAATACTGCTAACAGTCCACAACCATGCTAGCAGCTTACAACCTAATATCAGCATGGTAGCACACACATAAAGACAATACTAACATGTCAAGCAGACATAATGCCAACCATGTTGACCAGGCTTCATTTAGCCCGCATCAGCTCCCCTTCAGAAACCTATGCTTACGACTATGTCCATTTTTATTACCACAAGCCATGGTATTTGGTCATTAACCAAAATATTTGACAGATTCAAATTTATACCTAGGTGAAGGAAAAAATTCAAAGGAAAGAAGTTTTTACAATTTATGTCAAGGGGGGCATGAATATCTGTATCAATGTATTGTTATCATCATCATATTGTTGTTGTCGAGACATATCACGTAAAAAAACACAAAGAATAGCCTCATGATCACCGAAGTCATTAGGATTCATCCTCTGGGCACCATGAATGTGAATTATAATGCAATAGTAGATATTTCCTCAATTGTCAGGACTGAAGTGGTGGACAGACAGAATGACAAAACAAACAGACCAAACAACAAAAATTACCATTCTGGGAGTCATACTGCTAGCTCAATATAAGGTCAATATAATCTAAATATGACATAACATAGCCACAAATCTAACAAGGGCCTCTACAACACCTACAGGGTATGACAAACAACTGCAGGCGAATACAAAGACATGTATTTTAGAAAAAAGTAGCTCTATCTTTAAAGCGATCGCTACAGAAATGCTCACAACATACACATGGTTACATTTTTTTTTTTTTTTTAAATACTTATCCAACTACTGAAGCTCAAAATACTTAAAATACTAAAAAAATTAAAATACCAGGCAACCTCCTGATACAAGCAGGTATTCATTACGACATGCAGTAGAAGAAATGTGCTATATGTTGCATCAGTTTGCAGGGGATGAAAACAAAAGCAAAGTGTGTGTGTGGGGAATAAAAAAATCAGATGAGATGTTAACCTGTGCAGTGTGAAAGTAATTCCCATAGCTAGAGTTTTAATTCATTCATTTTCAGTATTGTGTATTGAAGGCACTTTGATATAAACATGATGTGCATTTTTGACAGTGTTCTCTTGTCATTTTTGAAGTGTGCTGAATGATTTCGCCCTGGTTTCAAAATAAAATAAAATAAAAAGGTACACCAAACAGCTCTGTGGTTGTGTTACATATAAAAATAGGTAAATGATGAAATATGCTGAAAAATATCTATACTGCATACACGCTTGCTGGGTTTTTCTTGATTCATACTTGTGCTTGACTGTGACTTATTTATTTAAAACTGTGCAAAGCCTCCCTGGCATTTTAGCACAGGAACTGTGGGGAGAAACATTGGTAAAAAAAATGGAGAAACAAAGATTTAAGGAGGTTGCCAGCTGGGCAGAACAGATATTGCACTACATAGATATGATGTGAATGAGGAGAGATTAGGTGGTTAGAGACTCTACCTGTGTTAGTTAAGTAAAGCGTAACAGCAGGATGCCCTGAGTTATTCAGCTTTAGCAGAGCTCTGTGGAGCTCCTTGTGTTTCTGATTAGGACTGTAATAGATGTGTATTAACAAGAGATTTCATTAGCAACAAAATACAGGACCACAATAAACTCATCACACTTCACACAGCAGTAAAGCCTTAACTTCACTTGGGGGCATTTTAATGCCTCCATCACTGACCATTAGTTCCTTTTCTTTTACATCTTCTACATTTGATTTTTTTTTTTTTGCTTTCTGTTTTTTACATGCATGCACACACTCCTGGTGAAAGAAGACCTCTATACTATACCACAGGAAATATCTGTGTTAGGGATAACACAGTCCCGAGAGTAAAACACCAATGACCACTAAATCCCATAGAAAAGACGCCACCTCTGTATGACATCATTAGTTACTCTTTGAAGGTGAACTTTTATATTGAAATCTATTAGTCTGTTGATTGTGTTGAATTGGTTTCTATTGATTTGGAGTGTATTTTCAGTTTCAGAACCTCCCCCTAATATTGTTAGAAGTTACAGCATTGCAGACATGAGAGAACAAATTTCAATGACTGAATCAATTGTTTCAGATTTTAATATACCCCTTTCACGTTTCAAATAACTTTAAAGGTTAAGTGTAAATCTCTTTGTGATTATTTCTCAAAGTTGCATAAAAACTTTCACAAAAGTAAATCCATCTTCTCTAAAAAGTAAAGGGTGAAATATGTATAAAAAAAAAAAAAAAAGAGCTATCGGGTATCCAAGTTGTTTCAATATACTTTCAATGATGCTGGGACTGATCTAATACTCCATACTGCAGATGCAGTATTTTCAGTGACACAAAATATAAGTCTAAAAAGAATTGGAACTGCATGTTTATCTTGCAAAGATTCCTTTCTCAATAAACAAGATTAAAATAAACCACTTGTCTTATGCACTTGGCTGAAATTGAAGCTGGGACCTGAGTAGCATACAATCCTGATATTTGAGCCACAGTTTTTCTTTGTGGCATATAAAAGAGATGTTCCTCTTTCATGTATGATGGATGCTTTCTGAGATGTTTCTCTTTGACACTTGCTTTTCATTTAATGAGCCCTCATGAGAGGCTCTTGTCATCAAACCCGTTGTTTTTACTCTACACTATGCATATGCATGTGTGAATGCAGAACGTATATTGCCCACTAGTAATCATAATTAGAATTGAGAAATGATTATTAATAGCCTCAGATATATGCATAATCTTCTATATGCACATGCAGTCATATATAATGCAGTATAAGTTATTATTCGTCACCGGATGCCGTTGCCGGACATGGAGGAGGATAAAAACCAGAGAGTCCGCTGTAGTATGAAAATAAAAATCAATTAAATACTGTTCATATTTTCAAAATCAAATAAGTAGAAAACACAAGACAACAGATAAAGTGCACCTACTGACCTCAAAATGCAGTAACAAGAGAACTAGAGACTGCAGCATAATTAGGTGTTGCTTTAAGTAGACTTGAGCTCATAGATAGGGTTGTTAAAAAAGCTAAATTGAGGCTACTAAGGCATGGTATTCTCTTAACGAGGTAGGGCAGAATGGACAATCTGCCTTGACAGAACCAGTAATTGTTGACGACAAGGAAGAGGCGCAACGGAAAAAAGGAGAAAACCATTATCCAATTAATCTGCTTTTAGAGAACATTCTGTACTGTCGACAAGGAAGGGAGGGGGCTGAGTGAATCTGTATAACTGTAGCGTACTTTAAAAAGATATGTTGTGTGTTAATATTCTTTCACATTAAGTAAGTGCATCTGTTATGTCTTGGCTTTTTTCTTGTAATTTAGAATATGCAATATACAGTAGCATAGGAAAACAGTGCTTACACAACCCAACATTAATAAGATCTATAGGATCTATCTAAGTAAACCAGGGCACAGTGTCTCTACAGTTGCAGTTCATGCAGTTTATAAGCACCAAGCCAACCTATGTCACTTATTGGCAAGAAAAAAACAAGAACAAATAGCTTCAGTGATTTGAAAACTGAAGCCACCTGCAGGGAAAGAGTGTTACAGCTGCTGTGTCTGTGATTGGTAAAAAATAAGAAAGAGCATCAACTTTATGAAATGTTGCACATGTTTAAACAAGAGCTATTTTAACTATAGCTACACTGCTAGCTAGCTAGCCAAATGCAAACCTTTTCTTTCACAAAATGTCTTAGCTTGAGTGAAAAAGTTAAGAAATTGAATTAAGGGTACAACAGACTTACTACCTTTACAATCAATCACCATGTCTTTTTTTTTTTTTTTTTACATTTACCTGAAGAGATATTTGGACACAACGGAATGAAAGGTTTCTGTTTCTTCCTAAAAGTACAATTGACAGCCGTTCACGGTTCAGGTTACTTTCTGCTGTTTTAAAGTGCAAGCTATACTTTGGTGGCTAAGAACAAATAACACCAACTTCACCCTACTGTCTTCTATCTGACAAAAACAGGCAAACAAATTAGTGCTTTCCAGGCAAAGACCTTTCAAATACATCCGTAATTAAGCAGCAAGACATCATCATAAACTAACAATGGGGTGTGAATTAGGAAGGAAGAAAAAGTTAATCGTTGTACGTTAATGCAGTGTCAAGGGTTTGTAAATGACGGATAATTAAGGGCGGCTCGTCCTTGCAAATCCTCAAATAATCAACATAGTTCAGTTACTTTGCATCAGTGGCTCCATGTTCATGAGAGGAGAAAGGCAAGACTGCTTGTATTCAAGCCTAATAGTATGAGTGGAAACATAGGTCACCTGTGAAATCTGCTTATGGGTGAATATGATATTTAGAGGTACTCTGGCAATCAGATATAGTGCCGTGTATGGTGCCGTGAGGAGGCAAGGTGTTTGGGTTCAGTAGCAGGAGCAGATGGAGTGGTGTCAACAAGATACTGTTCTTACTCATTAAACTGCATATGAAAGAGAGGGTGGCTATCAACAAAGCGATGAAGGTTTTGTGTCACTTTCTGTTTGCTTCAGCTTCTGTGCTACCATACAGTGCTATCTCCATGACAACCATGTTGGCCCTGGGTTTGAAGAGCTGGTGATCCAGTAAGCTTTGTACTGACAGTGGTGGAGAGAGGCTTTGATTGATAAGCAAAGCTGCCTACCTCAGGCTCTACTAGGCTCTGACAGGGACAAAACAGCAGTCTGCTGCGCCTGCCACTGACATTTGTTATAAATCATTGGCAATTTCATCAGTCGAGAGCGAGAGACAGAGAAAGCTTCAGAGAGAGAGGGGGAAGAGAGTGACCAAGGAAGAAAAAAAAAAAAAAAAAAAAAAAAAAAAACGGGAAATAGACAACCTGTCTCTTAACATTGTTTATTCCATTTATTTTTACTTTGAGCTTAGCATCCCTGTCTCTTCCCATCTCCTTTTCACTTTCCGTCTTGCTTCTCTCTGCCTACCCAGAAAACACCTATGCCGCTTAGAACCATATCACAAAGCATAAGGTCAGGACAGATTTACTCAAAAGAATTGTGCTGTAACTCACCTTGAAGGGTCAGTTCACACAAATTACAAAAAGACATATTTTTCCACTTACCCTTAGCGATATCTAGCCATGCAGACAGTCAGTTAGTTGTATCTGCTGGGATTTAAGATTTCTGCCGCTACACCAATATAAGGAATGAAAGGTGAACTTTGTGTGATTTAGCCGAGCTGACCCTTTGACCCATGAAAGGTAAGATTAAGAGGGTAGAAGAAGTATATTTCGGTCAAATGAAAACCAGCTCTTGGCACAAATAAGGCAAACCAGTTGATGTGTGTGTGTGTGTTAAATTAGTCGAGGTTCATTCAAGCTTCCCTGGTAAGGCTCATCAGTACATAACATAACACTTAAAGCTGAAAATACATGTCAGCTTCCCCGGTGTAGTTATTTTATGCCTACTGCAAAAGCTGGGTGCACACTATCAGAAAAAAAAAAATCATTTGTCAGTCCTTGGCAAATTGGTGAAATCACTTTCCCCATTCCGCATGTTCCTGCCATTTACAGTAAATGTGAGCAGGACACATGCAAGTGATCAAGTCCTTGATCCTGATGTTGAGTCTAAAGGCACATGATCTACAGCCATCTTGTAGTATGAGATATATGATGACGAGTTCTGACAGAAAAAAAACACAACTGCAAAAGGTGAGAACTATATCTAAAAATAACTCGGATATGTATAATCTGTGTAAGTGTAACAATAAACAAACCATGCAGAATATATTGTAGATGCTCCTTGGGATTCACAATTCTGATGACAACCTACTTCTAGCACTCTCAGGTCCTAACACACCTTCCATAATGCTTCTAAGAATCATAATTTTTTTTAAATTTTCTTTTACTTCAAATATTATCTTTTAATTTCTGCAGAAATGGGTTTAGCTGGCAAAAAAAAAAAAAATGCTCACTGTAACTTCATGTCAGCAAATTTGTAGCACCTGAAAATCTGCCACATTTGTTATTGCGAAAACCCAAGATTTCTTACAACTGAAATCTGCCTCTTATATCATTGATTAGCATTATATATTGCACTGTGAACACCATGTGTTGGTGAGAGCAATACAACATTTTAGAAGTAGACGATCATATAGTATGTTCTAGGCTCAAAGCTATACCTGAAGCTGGAGGGATAAAAGCTAAAAAAAATATAACACGGCTCAACCTCCATTTGACAAACTAGGAAAACAGCAAGGACATAAGTTATTCCATAAAGAAATACACTAGATAAACAGTCTAAAAGAAGATATAACTCCACTAATGTTATTTCATCTCCACACCTTTCTCTCTCTCTCACTCTCCAAATCCAAGGCGTCTGTCAACCACCTCTGAAATCTTGATAAAGTTGTAACAGAGGTGAGTTGGTCTCTAGTTGTTGTTTGTTGATATTTATTTATCTCTGTTTGATACTTCAAAGGGGATCATTTAAGCAGACTAAAGTAGATGTCAACTCTTTTACCCCCTTTCATTGAAGTACGAATCCTTCACAGTCTTGGGAACTGGAACAAAACAAAAGCTAATGACTTATATCTAATAATAAAAAAAAAAAGACAAGTGACACGAGTAAGATCCAAACCAGGCTTCTACAGAGCCAGTGCGAACTGTCAACGTGTGAAGTTGAATTTGCACATGAAAAGCACAGTGGTTTAACGTTAAGTGTTTCATTATTTGATTCCACGGCACTGCCAGGAGAAGATCAGAGACTTTTCTCTTTGCCTGATCTATTTTGGTGCTCATCATTTTCCCCTCTCTAACACCTGAGACGGATAATTATCCATTAGAAAAGGGAAAAAATGCTACATTTAGTCATTTCTTCCAGAGAAAGATGTTTTTAAATGTGACACAGCAGAGTGACAAGCTGGAAGGCCAATGATTATAGTAATTACATAGAAAATGACATCAAGTCATCAAGAATAGTTTTGGCACTTGCAGGGTATTATATATTTATTTTATGAGAAACACTGCCTTTTAAGGTTGAACCCTTCGCAGTGTTCTCTTTTCAAACTTAAACACACCCGCAGTTCATTTATCCACAGTGTCTTCATGTGGCTATTTTTCACAGGCGCCCATCGACTATTCTTTGCATGTTTCATGAAACGATATGGGATCATCTTTTAGTTCTGCCCGTCTCTCTACGTACAGAGGCTTCGCATAATCACTCACCTCCCTGATAAATCATGTCCCCTCTGCTGTAGCCCAAACACCTTACATTGTCAGAGCTCAGGCTCAGCTCACTGGAGAGGGTGATAGATGATTTACAGGCAGCCATGCCTCTTCTCTCTAAAGCCTTCCTAGGTGGATAAGCCTTGTTCATTAACCTGCACACACTTTTTGAGCCCGTGCAGGCCGGCCAGTCTTACACTTTGTCAATGTAGTAAGAAGAGAACAATAAGCACTGATATTATCCAGGGGACAACTCAAGTGTATATGTGTGTATGCTAGCAGGGCAAATAAGGGTTTCGGGGACTATGTTTTTAAAGCTTTCCACTGTAGTTTGGTCTTAGTCGCAAAGTAGAGAAGCTTCCCAAGGACCTCATGTAAGAGCCTCCCACTCTGCTCTGCTTTTTTTGAAACTAGCAGGAAGGGTTTTGACAAAGGTTAAAGAAAGACAAGTGCAGTGGAAAAGTATGACAGTAATCCTGAAATTAATTATTCTTAAAACATGTTAAGTTTGGTATAGAGCAGTAGGCACCTTGGGAATTATTTTGTAGCAATAGAGCCTACGTACGTAGCCAGCGTAGTTATACCTGTGAATATGCTATGGCTGATGTGCTCTTCGACGGCTACAGAGATACTAAATAGACACTGTGAAACTGGTCAGCTTCGGTTTCTGGTACCTTCTCAAATATGTCTGAGATGCCAGTGAAGAATGTTAATAATAAAAACAACAAAAACTCAGTAACCGTCTTCTTTTCAGTAAGACTAGAGCAGACTCATCCATGCTAGGACCACCGTGCACAGACACACACATGGAAATCTGGTCTAAGTGGTGTCAAGTGTTAAATTGCTCAAATTAGCTGCTCATGGTACTTATTACTTATTATCATGTCCCTTGAAATGGAGGTGTTACTTCCCTTCCTCTGATCAGAAAGTACTTGAACATACTGCATCTGCTCTACCCCCTCTATACAAGAGCACTGTCTGCACCTATTTGTTGTGTTCTGCTGCTTGTGCTTCCCTGGAAAGAGTTTTCACAGAACTGCAACCAAATACTGCATCATTCCCTTTTTTGTCTTTTGTACATTGACAATGAAGTGGTTCAACAGATACATTTGTCCTTACATGTCCTTGTCACACGGTACCTTGATTGTTTCCCTTTTTTGTAAGTCGCTTTGGATAAAAGTGCCCGTTAAATGACTAAATGTAAATGTAAGCTCAGAATTAGGTCACAAACTGTGGCTTGGAGTGGATAGAAAGCAAGGAGGAAGGGAAAAAAATAATGCTTACAAACACACAACCAACAAAGTACTGAGTAGAGTCAGACAGCCCACAGACCTCTCTGCTTTCCAATTTATAAGCCCACTGGGCCTGTGCACGTGCTACAAATATGTTAGAATCATCAAAAGAGGATGGGAACCAACAGTAACACAATCTAAGCACCTAGAGAATGATCTTTATTTGATCAAAATTATTTGCAAATTTGAGAAACAAAGTACCCTGGACTTCTTTCCATGGATTATAGCCATGCTGTGTGAATAATTGGTGTTGAGTATGCGCTTTAGAAGAACAACATATTGTATCTAATTTATTCACTTCTGATGCGAGCCAAAGGATATATTAAAAACAAGAAAAGGGAATGAGGTAAGATTTAAGTGGGAAACCATATATGCATGTTGTCTATATTAGTGCGTTTGAAGAAAATTAAATGACCTGGTTCTGGCAGCATTTAGAAGCTCTCTCTGTATGCAACAATAGCAGAAATAGCATTATGAATGGAACTCGAAGTGAGAATAATGAGGTACACAAAACAGTAAAGCCAATACAGCCGGCTACATCCCTGCTCAACCTGCTCTGTCTGTCTGCCAGTATCAGGAAATTTTATACTGAAGAAGCAAATAAGCAATTTTCTATTATTTCAGCTTGCAAATGTGAGGTACGCTATATCAAAACAAACGTTATAAATAATTGTGTTTGGCCAGAGATGTTGCTGCATGCTGAATATCTGTGTGTGGCTGCCTGTGTAGACAAACGCAGAACTATCTGTGAAATACATTTAGACAGCCTCTTTCCTCTTTGTCTGACATTATAATTACCATTCAAACTAGCCAGGCTAATTACCTCCCCATTAAGAAAAATAATCAGGTTTGTACACAAATCAAGACTAGCCACAGACGCCATGGCCTGAAAACCAAAACAATAATCAAGTCTTCTGGGCATGGTTATTATGTTTTCCATTTAATCAAAACATGCATTAAGATTTAAAGCGATCAATTATTCTATCATTTAGTTTTACAAAGGTTATTGTATAAATCCTTAAATTATTCATTATATTAAATTATTAATTATATTGTCAATCAATTTTTCAAACTTTCAAGTTACAAATTCTAACCCATTTTCCCTCTGGGCTCTAATGTACTTCATTAATTAAGGGTAATTAATATGGCTTGTTTACAAAATATGTTTTACTGTACCCCACAATTTTTACTTCATTAGTAACACTGGGTGGAGATTATATGTAAAAATGAAGTTCTGTGAAGCTTGGAGCCAGACATGTTAACACTGTTAACAAAAAGCTGTGGAATCATAATAATAATTTAAAGACAAACACAAAGCAGGGTCAGGTAACTCTTGCTTCAGACAACCGGCACAACAAAGTTTCTTTTAGACAGAATACAAATGTATGAGATTATTTTTGCTTTGGTATTTACCTGATATGCACATCACAATCAGCAAGTGGAAAGCAACAGATAGATCTCACTTTGAACTATTAGTCAACTTACGAAAACAGTGGAGCATGCAAAGCTATTTCACTTTGGTTCAGGCTTCTTATAGAATAATAAATTGTATATCCCTTTTCAGAAATCTAATGCTCTGTGGCAGGGTAAAAATAAGAGCCTGTCTCTAGAAGGCATTACAGAAGGTGTCAAATTTGGTTTACTGTCTTATTGTTACAGTAATATAACTGTTAAAACAGAAAAAATAAGAAAACACACACACACGAAAAAAAAAAGAAAAATCAATGGAGAACTTATCGCAAGACAACTTTACAACCTCAGGATCAGCCACCCAACAGGCAAGTCAGCAGTATGACACAGGAGTTGATCAAATGTGAAGAAACAACTCCAGAAAACCAATACATATTTCTGGCACAGATCTACTTAAAGTATAGACAAAGTAAAAATAAACTACTTCAATCAAATCAAATGTTTGCCTGTATTCTATTTCTAACAAGTTAAATTGGTTGTTGAAGAAAAGTTACTCGCTTGCTGTTAATGCAGATTTACATTAAAATCACTTCAGAAAACAGAATTACAGCATGTCTATACAGCACCGAGTGAGCAATGGCAGCCTTTTTTAAAATCTTTTTGTCCATGGCCTTTGCCAGCCAGCAGCCATTTCCCTTTCCTTTACTCCTCTGCCCCAATATCAGCTTTATTGTGATGCTAAACAGTGAGTTTTGACATTCAGAGGGGCCCTACCAAAGGACAGGCCAGTGGTTGCAGTAGAGAAGAGAAGGCCTTAATGGGTTCAACTGGAATGGAAAGCATCTGTTAGACTCCACAGGCTGGAGGACAGGGAAATGTCAAGTATGGTTATTATAGAGCAGGCAGCAGCTCGAGGAATTTTCACCTGAATGAAAAACAGTCTCGGACAATGCACATACACAAGCTACATCTTCACACATTAACACCCTTACTGAGGCGGTGAATGAACCCATTCACACCCAGATGCATGTGCTACAGTAATGTGACACACATGTTCACTTGCACATACAAAGCAAATACACACACACGGTAAATACATGAATGTGTGTGTTACTGGTACTGAGGTACAAAAAATTCTGCTTCATTACTTTATGTTCCTGCTGTAGCCAGGCTTTTAACTATCTAATGCCATGGTTTGATCTTCTTCGTGTATCTTCACGAAGGTGACATCAACAAAACTTGATTTAAAGCATCTTTCATTTTTCTACCATAAAATAACAGATTTAAAATCACGTTGATGCTATGCTGATGTGAAATCACGTAAATCTGTGTCAACTCTTGGAGATTACAGAGTTTCCTGATGGACAGTAAAGTAAACTGCTGCAGATTGTAGCTGCTGTTAGTTAATGTTAACAAATTTTAGCACAGTTTGCTATCCCAGCTGCCCGGACTATGAGCTCAGAGCACTGGGAGAGTGTTAGTGTTTGTACCGTAAGCGTACCCTGGGTTTATACCCTGGCAGGAAAGGAATGCTGGCGGGGAGCAAAGCCAGTGTCGTCCCAGAATCAGAGCTGGGAAAGCGGGCAATGTACCCGGGCTCAGCAGCCTCTATGCTCATAATGGCAGAGGCGAAGAGACAGAAGAGGACATTAACGGAGGAAGCCAAGAAGAGAAAAGGAGAGTGATCAAGCAAGAAGCTGCAAGACAAGAGTAAATCTGAGACTGACTTTTAGTCGTTGGCGAAAGCTTCATGAAAAAAGGCTGAAACACAGACACTGCTGGGCTTCTGCTGTTGGACTAGTAGGTAATATTAGCTGGCTGATATGTCTTGTGTTGTTACACTTGCTTGATGTTTGGCTGTTTTTGATCATAAATAATATAATCATAACAAACACACATGTAATGGTGTCCATATTTACAACAGGGGCATTGCACTCTCAAACTTGGGGGAGCTAAATCGCAAAAAAAAACAATTTCTATGCAGTGTTGCTTGAAGGTAAAACTGTCATCTCCTGAATGGCAGTGAAAAGCACATGCTTGTGAAGTATTCATGTATCTGCGGAAAGTACTGGAGTGAGTATTTATTCACAGGATCACTTGAGCTTGTTTGCTAATTTGTACCCCGGAGGATGCTAATCAAAGCTAGTGCCAGCCTAATGAAGCTCTTTAGCCCAGAGGCCAGAGACACATACATCGCCCTGTGACTCAAGGCTGAGTGTCTTCAAGGGGATATATGTGTGTGTGTGAATGAGTGCTCCTAATGTGTGAATGAGTGTATGGGTATAAAAAGGGTGGTATAATAGCAGATCAGCAAAGCCTAAATCCACTCTCTAAGGGGAATCCAGCATTAAACAGATCCTGCTGCCTGAGGGCTGGCCTTCCCGCTCTGTCGGCGTGGAAACTCCTGTCGCTGCACTTAGAGCTTCTGGATCAGCGAGGAGACACATAGCAGGTGGAGTGCAGCAGAAATGACAGCCAGAGAGAGAGAGAGAGACAGAGAGATGAGGCAGTTTGGGGGAATGTGATCATTTTATCACCACAGACTAAAGTGGTCTTGGGAATCATCAACAACAGAAGTCTTGGTATTTGTTCCTATTTCTGTATGAGTATGGTGCACTAGAGAATCATACCTGGATATGGGGCTGTTTACAGATTGGTTACTGCAGGAAGGTGAGTAGAATTTTAAACCACACGTTATCCCCCTTTTATCACTCCCACCTAAATTCTCTGCTTTACCTTCGAGTCAAGATAGCTGAATAGCAACCATAGCAACGCATGCAAACATAGCTATGGCTTTTTCTGCCAAGGCCTGTGGTGTGACCAGTCACAAATGTTAGCCTGAAGCTCAAAACCAGACGGACAGCCTGCAGAAAAGATAAACAAATAAAGGAAAAACACAAATGTGTGACAGGATGGAAACAGAATGGTGAGATGAGTGTGCGGGGGGATGTTGATAAAGCACTTCTATGGTTCCTTTATCAAAGGTATTACCACAGAGACAAAACTCAAGCACCTCCCTTTGTAGAGAGAATAGATATACAGAGCAGATAGTACTCATTTCCCTTCCATAACAACATAAGTTCATGTAATCATCTCGCTAGCTCTTTCCCTTCTGACGTCTATGTGATATGGCTGCTGGCGTTGGCAAATGTGGGAGGACCAGGAATATGTGTGCATGGGCGATAAGGCTACTGTAAAATTTAATTAGCACAAAGCCATGGTGAAAATGACTTAATTTCTCACTGCATTATTAACTAAAGTACTATGTAAGAGTCTAGTTTCAATCAATGCACAGAAAAGGTTCATAGATGAAAAAAGGGGAGAAACAAAGAAGAAGTGGGAGAGAGACAACAATGACACATCTGAGATTTGAAAGAGAGATGTGTATCTAAAGCATCTAAATCTTCGAAATCATCTTAAGCTTTTTGCCCATTGGCTTTTCTGCCTCTGTCTCCTGCACATAAGGTATGTATGAAGGCAGACAGAAGTACGAGACAGTATGCAAGTGAAAAGAAGAGACTGGGAGGATCTCAGAAGTGGACTGAATAGCGATCCTACATTAGCTTAGCTTCACCTACTGTTTGGGGCCTGAGCTGGTGTGAATGGGCTGATTAGGGTCCTTGGCTCGACATGCTGAACACCACTTTCTATTTCACGATCCACAGCCTTTATTACAGCCCAGCTTCTTCATAATCCAGCTAAAAGTGGATATCTGCGGAGCCTGATCGGCTTAGGACTTGGCAAAAAAAAATGTGGGATGTACGGCAAAGCGACATGGAGTAGAGTGCAGAGGTGTTTCTTGTCATCTGTTTTCTATTTAGGACTATGTGGGCACAGTTGAGCCTGGCGTGTGTGTGCGTGTGTGTGTCCACTCTACTCTCACTCACTGCACTGAACTCTCCAATCAGTCATGTGTACATACAGCACACACCATTTCACATTCTCGTCTTCTTACATACTGGACTTGCCATGGATTACAGAGATTACAACTTTATGAATAAGGGTATATTTGCTAGAGGGTCTCAAGCCCTCTTAGCCTAAGCTAATACAGTCATTATTAGTTTTAACACAATCACTTTAACACACAATATGTGTGTGCATGACAATTTAACACATTTCCACTCAAAGAGCCTGCAAATGTTCAGGAGGCAGAACTTTTATAATGGCGTGGGCGCCATAAAAAGCCAACACAAGTAAACATCGTGATCCCATGCCACATGAAAAAGCATAATCTATAATCAAAGGTTTTCATACAGAGACCTATTAAATGATGTTGCTGTCTGTATTAGACATGGGGTAAATGGTGTCTTTGCAAATTAATTCCATTTAGTTATCTCAGATAGACACTAGCTGCTGCCTCTGGCCGAAACACATACATACACAAGTGGTTGAACCAGTGCCTGAAGGCCAGTAGAATAGATCCGGGAAGACTTCTTCTACTCAAGAAGAGCTGAAGTGGCCAACAGATCAAACTGTTTTGTACTTGGCAGCTTCTATACTTGACTTGAATAAAGGTTAAAGATTTAAAAAAAATAAAATAAAAAATCATTCATTCATTGCTCTCTACATCCCTCAATTACTATTCCACAAGTCTCACTGCACAGGCTGGACCTAATTACACTAGCTACTTTGTTAAGGTGCCCTCTTGCTCCATCTGTTCAATGCATATGTGCACAGGCTCAAAGATGTGCTTGCACACACACACACACAACAAGTGGTGCGCTTTAGACAGACAGACAAAGGCAGGTCAAGGTACACTTTCCCATCTGGATACGCTTTGTCTACAAGAACAGTTAAACATCTAAACCACCAATCAAATGTGGTGATAAGAGAGACACTGTGACTCCAAGTGGCCAGATGACTGTGGACATGAATACAGAGAGCAGTACACCTGTCTAAGTCTTAGACACAGTTAATCCCCCGACCCAAGAGTGGCCTTTGACCTTCTGCCTGCACATCATTAAAACACAGGTTTTAAGCTGACAATTTATATGCATGTATGCATGAGTGTGTATGTGTGCAAGTAGGAGAGTGAGCACTCAGTGTTCAGGAACAGAAGCTCTTTGGAAATAATCTGTCACTTTAATGAAAAACGCACAGGCCGTATGTGATGTGTGGATGATATATTATGACCAAATGCAGATAAATCAGCAACTGCTACAGTTACACTTTTGAAACAATGACGTCTAGCATCAATTCAAATAGATCTTGGGAGGGAAGCGTCTGTACTCCTCTTTTTGTCTTGGGCTCACTGAAATGATTTAATAACCCCTTCTTTTTCTGCTTATGTCATGTCTGGAGGAAAGCAGCAAGGCGAGGGAGGAGATAAAGCAGAGACAAAACAAAGTCAAAAAGTAAAGAGTACACTGAGGAACTTTGGAAGGATGGGAAGCTTTCTCCCATAATTGACATTGATATGAAGAGACGGAATTGTGAAAGAGGGATGAGGCAGCACACACACAATCTGCAGGATACAGTAGCCTGCAGTGGAGTGCACATATCACAGTCTATAAGAGGCCCAATCAAAAAGGCAAGCATCGAACAGCAGATCCCACTAAAGTATCCCTGCCTCAAGAAGCTACAGTGATTGACTCTCACTGCTAGTTTTTCCACAAATGTCTCAAATGTGAGCTCACAAAACACACAAGTGGGAGGGAACAAACTTCTGTTTTTATCTGACTTTTTAAACTTTAATTTGGACTTCACACTCTTCCCAGTTTAGTCTTAATAGTTTTCAGCAGCATAGCCTCCGAAAGACATTTTGGGTTCATTTTGAGTCTCAAATTAAGGTAGTCATCCCCTACTGTCATTCACACCTACACTTAAGACAGTTAAAGTCTGCAATTGCTACATTCAACATTATATACAGAAACATAAATTCAACAGAAAGGGTCATAAAGTAGAGATAGCTGATAACATCTCCTATGAGTGGCTTACTATTAGTTTAAAAATCTTAATTATTTCAAGTGTAAGTAAGGAAAAATACCCATTTTCATTTGAGTAACTGACTTTGTGAACTGACCTTTATATCAATTTCAAGCTCTAGTTCAAAGTTATGTCACACATGATAATTGTTAGATTGGGTTTCACGAAGGATATCTGAGGTAATTGCTCCTAAAGGTGGAGACAATTACTTCTTCATAGATCCTGTTCCACCCTACACTCTCTCCATAATGGTTCATTCCAAGACAAGGATGTCATAGCACGCCCATACACTCATAATGCACCACTAGCTTGTGCTGTCTTACACACTTGGGGACTCTTGCTCTCTGTCAAACACAACGATAAAATAAAATGAGTATAGCTATGCGATTCCCCTCAAAATGTACATGCACACACCAGCTTGGGAGTCAGTGAGGCTGTGATGAGGGCTTGCACAAAAAGCTGAAATGACCAGACAGTGCCTGGAGAGATGTTTTCAGAAGGACACAGTTAAAAAGCTATGGATGCTTTATAGATTCAATTTGCAGATTCAAGTCTCTTACACCTGTGTGGCTAACCACCATCGATCCATCATTCTGTGAAGCCCAATCCAATTTAGAGTGTCGAGGAGCCCCAGAGCCCCGGAGCCTTATCCTAACCCAGGCCACAGCCACCACAAAGCCTGCTTACCTTCATCCCCTGAAGTCTGCAGGTGTGTCTGTGTACTTTTATGTGTACGTGTCTATGTGTGCTGAGAAAGACTGCAGACCAAGCTAAACACCTCAGCTGCTGGCTCATGTGAAAGTATGCGGAGCCAATTTAGGGTTACGGGAAGAGAAGAAGCTGAGAAAAATGCAGGGAACCCAGGTCCTAACTCTTTCTCAAACCCTTTTATTGATTCTACACCGGTATCGTGGATAATAAACAGTGACATATCTGAGATGTCACAATGAACTGGTCTCTGGTTTAACAGACCCGGGTCCCTAACTCCAAAACCAAAAAGTACAACAGGAGGAGAGTAGGAAGGAAGAGGTGGGAGAGAAAGAAGGAGGGGTGACAATGTGCATCCCTTGATCTGCTGCGGTGTAGACTGCAAGGAAGCGTTAACTCCTTCTTTCTATTGCATGGCAATCGAACTACTCCACAGTCTCATCAAAGTCTTGTGATTGGGAGCACAATCTATCTGCCATTTGATTTGCCTCTGCAGACGACATACTGGTGCAATTGAGTCTCCCTTGGAGCGAAAGCTTAATGGCACCATGCATGTTCAGATTGACCATTCAAAACTCCCCCTTTCACCACTAATTACAGTATCTTCTGGCACAGATGTTTCTGTTATAATTCTCTTTGCTGCTCCACTAGACTGTAGCAACACCCTTGAGATCAATTATTAAAGGGTATTTAAAACTGTGGGAAAAGGAGGTGGTAGGGTGGTTTGGAAGTGAAAGCAGCTGTTTAAGTGCTTGTGCCGCAGACTAAACTTCATCACCTCCCAACTAAAGTGAGAGCATCCTGTGGGTTTCACTCACTCCAGTGACTAAACCCAAGGCAATTAAGGCATGGATCTCCGTAGGAGAGAAGGAGAGAAGGGAAATGGGAGAGAAGGGGTGAGGCAAGAGAAGTGGAGACTCCATACCAATAACAGGCAATTATGTTTGGGGAGGGCCATTGTCAGGCCATGAGAGTATAGAAGAAGACAGCGGGGATATGGAATGGTAGGGAAATGAGGAGGAGTGTTATTTAGGAGGCAGATGGCAGAGAGGGGGAAATTAAGATGAATGGGCACTGAGAGGGCTGAGCTGGTGCTGGGGCTGGGCAGAGAAAAGTAATTAGCTGTGTTTGCTCTGGGAGGCTGGCAGTGTGTATGATGCCTGCAGTGACAGGCTAAAGCCTTGAGCTTTATTAGTCAACAAGGCCGTGTCTGAAGCTGCCAGCAGGGGGCAGCTGCGCCAGTAACCTTCCAGGACCTTCTTA
This sequence comes from Argyrosomus regius, assembly GCA_946959425.1. NCBI lineage: Eukaryota > Metazoa > Chordata > Actinopteri > Sciaenidae > Argyrosomus > Argyrosomus regius. The sequence goes on from OX336882.1 coordinate 23,424,941, forward strand.
CCTGTACAACACACCATGGGGTCTTTTGACAGCATGGACAGTGAACAGCAGCTCCTTCATACGCGGCAATTTCTTTTCACTCTAATCCCCTGTTAATACAACACAGCTTGTTCTCTTATACTTACTGACTCTCTCTCTCACACTCCCTCTCTCTTTCTCTCTCACAAACACACAGACAAACAACATCTGAGTCCATTTTTTTTTTCTCCCACATTATTCCTTAGTTCCACCCTTGCCAACTGGCTCTATCTTTCTTCCTCACACCATTTCTCTCCATTTCTTATGTTACAGCCACCTATCTGTCTCTTTCCTCCCACCCTGTATATCTCCTTCCCCCTCGTCCCTTTCCAATCTAATTTCAGATAAGTCGTAGCAGAACAACAGAGCAAGGCCCTTTATCATTGCCATCAATGATGTGGGTGGATTGAACGTGAATAATTTCATTCATGTGTGCCTGTATCCAGCCCACTGGGATTCCAATTACAAGTAATAAGAGGTAATATGGTTACAGTGTGATTTTTTAAGTGCCTCAGTAATGACTGTAGAAAACCGTTGACAAGAGAAGAAAAGCTGTTGTTTATTTTAGCCACAGCTAAAAGCACAATATCTGTTCACAATCATGGATAATATAGCAAAATTAAATTTGGCGTAATTACTTTTCCATCCAATCTTCACCCCCAGGAAGATATATAGTTAGACACACACACCCATGGCCTTTTAGCATTAAATGAGTTTCAAAATGATAACACTGAACACTTGAAGTGTGTCAAGCTACAAGTGGCTTACATCCATTTTATAGTACAGCATTTAGTCTGTATGTTTGATCTTGGTGCACATACCTCACCGCTTTTCAAATGCGCACAGTACTTAGGTCAGCAGTGTGAAAATTAAGGCATTTCCACATTATTCTCTCCACAAAATTTAAGGACACTTGACTCGTATATTGATGGGAATAGGCATCTGAAAGTTCCTTTACGCGAGATTTTAAAAATGTGAATGATCCCAGCTGCATTCAGAGGCATAGGGTTGAACTCAAAATGCTGCAGTTACTGAACAATTTAGGAACCTTATCAAACTGAGCTGCCAGAACAGCCCACACACTGCTTTCAAAAGAATCTCAACCCTGCTCCTCTCACAGTCTGCACATCGCACTGCCTCAAACAGTTTTAGCAATGGCCTTTCACCCTTTCAGAAGGCACACACAAGGTCACAAAGAAGGCAAAGGGACGACCGAAAAGGTCAGTAGACACATAAGAAAGCAGGACATAAGAACTGTCAAGGGGACTCACATGCGAGAGATGTTTAAGAATGATTTCCAACAATAGATAAAATATAGAGCTGAGCATGCTTGAGGCTTGAGCTTTGCGGGTTGTTTTTTATAGTTTTTGCTTTACCATAGTTAACAGGCCTGAGAACCTGGCGGAAGGAGCCGGGGCTGATCGTCTGCTGCTGGGTATCTGGAAGGAGGGCAGTAGACAAATAATGCCAACACATACTGTACAAAGAGGGATCAAAAAGATCACGGGGAGGCATACACATGCTGAAGAACTGCTGTGAAGAGACATTCATTAACAGGAAATGCTGTGTTTAGGGGCACAGCTGTCAGATACCCCTCAAGGTGAATACAGATTAGATGTGTTTTGTTCTTTTAATTTTAGAATTCTTGGATTTGGATTTAAGACAGCCAGAAAAAAAAAAAAAAAAAAAAGTGGGTGTGTATCATCTTTTAGATCCAAACATCAAACAGTTGTTGTAATGTTGTCTGGCTGACGAGCAAGAATGTGTGCAAACAACAAACTAGTGTATTTTGCAAGTGGCTGAAAATGAGAGTGTATGGAGCCAAGGCATGATAACCCCAGGACAAATCTAATTCACACAGCTTTTAAAAACAACAGTTGGCACGTTAGGACCAGGACCCATTGTGATTTTTGAACATCTGACTGGCATCAGAATAGTGTCCACAGTTTTCAATATGACAATATGAGTACTAGGTTTTCTGTGTGCGTCTTTTGTTTGTGTATAAAAGTAGGTAAAGGATATGAGACTCACCTCTGGGTCTTGGCGCTCTCTTCCTGCGGTCTCTGAATGCAGCTCCTGACTGTAGGGCTTCCAGCAAACTATCCATCACGCCTGTCTCATCATTCTCTGAAAAAACCCAGGAAGAAAAAGAATGAGTGGGTGTTGGAAGACAGAGGAGAGGTAAAGAAACAAAATCAGATAAAGTGCAGCTTGTTCTAGTGGTGAGGTTAGCTATACGGATTGCAACGATTTGGAACATATAATGGCAGGTCACTATATCATATGTACACTATAACATAGAGCACGATAGTAGAGTCAAATCCCCAATATACTGTACTGTATGATGGAAGTTTCATTCAAATCCAGTAATGCATAAGTCGGCCAGTGTTTACCACCTAGTGTGATTTAGTGATGCACTGCATTGTAGTATTGTACCTGAATAAAAATCATGACGGATATTAACTAAAGAAGCAATGGAGTCATACATACAGGGGACAACCAGTACACAATCAAATAGGGTGGAACACTCAAACCTGGCAACATGATCTTTCAAAGCATTTACTGTAGAATACTTTTGACTAAAATATCAAGCTCCAGAATATTGCTGATATATTGTAGAAAAGGGAACACTTTGCACTTTGGTACAGCTGAAAACCCGGCCCTGACACCTGAGGCATTATGATGGACCTGGCTAGTGATTTGCAGTGAAAGCAGCCTCCAGTGGATGGAAAGGAAAATAAATAGCAGGTATATGGGAATGTTCAAGAAAAACACAGTTATTTTTACTGTGTTTGTCATGCAAATGTGAATACGTGAGTCTGTTTTTTTCTGCTTCTGCACTGCCAGTAAAATCTGAAGTCAACCAGGATGCAGATGTAAAGGGCCACTGAACTCCGATGGTTTTATTACGTCTGACTGCTGTCACATGTTGACGTGACATCAGTCTCATTTTATTGTTTGGTTTAGTATCCTACGTAGCATTCTGCAAAAAGCTGTGGTACAATGTATAAGATGTTGAAAAAGAAACGAAATAAAAGATAAATGGATAGATAAAAACTGCAAAAATCTGGTGTTTTTTTTTTTTATTATGTGATAAAAGCACAAATCTTAAGTATTAAATTTTACATCCATTTGTGAGTTAACACACTTGGTGTGTACCCATGCCTCATGCTCACTGGTCTGATTTGTGGGTCCACATTTCAGCAATTAGAAATAACCTACTGTGCACCACTGCTGGTCTGGTCATGATTGGAAATTGCTGGATTTCCTTCTTACTACTACTAAATATTTTAAGTTTTATTTGGTACACATTATGTTCTGTACTGCAAAGAAGTTCAATACCTGAACTGAACCGACGAAAGAAAAGCAGATGAGACTTGAACTTTACATACAATGTCAGCAATATTCTGCAATATGCTGACACTATTGATGAAGATAAATGTGAACCCTCTTTATTATCTGGTACCTCCACACTCATTTTTCCTTAGCACCAAGCCCCAACTTTCCTAGAGCAACGAAACTGAGATTTTTTTTTAGTTTCACCAACTAAGCTATATATCTATTACTGCTTCACAGAACAAAGGATCCTGTCACAGTAAGGCGGTTCTGTCATTGTGACATGCAATAAGGACACTGATCCTTGAGATGTGCAACTGATTCCATAGTACTCATAATAACAATTTTCACCTCCACATTTTGTAAAGCTATAAAGTAAAGTAGATACATAAAGCTTATATGTTAGTACGCACTTAAATACCATGTTCTGTACTTAAGCATGTAGTTTGAAAAGGTGCTAGAAAAGTTATTACAACTTCACTGGCTTCATGGAGGTGTAGCTGTCCACGATAGCAAGTGTGTGACTGCTCGGTCCCACCACTGATTTAGTGAGGAGTAAGAGGACATTGCTCTGATTGAGGTTGTGGGTGTTTTTCTCATTGCTTCCATTTTGTCTGAATTCCCAGAAGAGCAATGATACCCAAGAAAAAAAAAAAAAAATCTGGATAAGACTTTTTGGTGCTATCAGGCGCTCTACTAGACTAAAGGTCATCACATTCTATGTTAATACATCGGGCTCTATTTGTGTGAAATTGGGCAAAAGCACAAATTGAAACAAAATTTGCAAAAATTGCAACCGAATTTTTTCCATTTTCGTGAACGGAGGCAAAACTGCAATCCAGAACCCCACCATGCAAACTGGAGACATGGGCAGAATGAGTGTATTATTAGCAGGAGACATACAGTGCCAGAAGGTTGAGCAGGGGCAGACTTCAATAGGGGCCAATCATGCAGACATGGATCCGGACAGGCTGGCTTCTTTTAAGAGGGGAGAGTCCCAGGGTGCAAATGTGCAGCCTCCCAAATATGATTATACTGCACTCAAATATACTGACTTTTAAATTTATTAGCTAATGCAATCTTGGTACAACAACTCTGCAATAAAGCCTTCCTTACAGTTAACTCTATGCATGTAAATGGGCTGAGGAGGATACAAAACTTTTAATATAATAACATCAACTATAATAATAATAATAGTAGAAGGAATTGCTAAGGGCACTTTAACTTTTTATGCACGGGTCCTAAAACAAAGCTAAGGACCCCTTCGCTGAGAGACAGAGCAGGGACCTCTGCTTGTACAAAATTGTGTTGCATATTAAACTGAGCCTACAATAAAGTGTAGCACAGTTTAATTAAGGATTAATTAGTTGCCTATCATCAGTGTTGTGTAAGTTATATTTTTTATGAATAGGGCGATTTTTAATAATTTAGCGGCCGCTCTGCAGTAACCCTGAGGCCCAGCTAGGGATCATGGACCCCCTGTTGAAGAGAGGTATTTATGTAGACTTACTTTCCACTGTTCATTGGGGTCACCAGGTGCTGTCTATAATATGACCTATTAAATGGCCTCTTTATTAGAGAGAAGAAGACACAGCAGTGGTTTACTGTTCACATGGCTGTATTAGATGGTGAATTCATATTATTTTAATTGGAATTGTAGCACAGGAAAGGGAAAATTCCGAATTTAATTTGGGGGCAAAAGTCCACAAGCCACTGCACGATGACCTTTAATCTATAGTAAGGTGAGGGAGTCTCAGAAGGGGTAGAAATAAATAATTGCTTTTTACAGAAAACACAGAAAAATACAGCAGCGTGAGAAAAGAAAATCACATCAGTAAGTGTTTCTGTTCAGCACACAGCAGTTGACTCAGTTTACTGATCCAAGACCAGCCTACTGCCAGCATCACAGATTGTGACAGAATACACAATTAAAATCAGTTTATTAGTAAAATAACATACTACAACGAATGTAAGTATTACAAATGCTCTAATTCAGATGTGAAAGGTATTCACTTAAAGTCAACATGATAATGATAATCATTGGTTAACACTGACTGATCTTTACAACAAAAGATCTAAAATGTCCATTCATGCACTCAAGTGACAAAAGCACTTCATTTGAATAGATGCATGAGTGTGTAATCTGTTTTGGATGTACACACACAGATAGTGTTGGTCGATTCCAAAGCTATTAATGAGGACGAGGATTCCAGTCAGTGATCGACCTCTGAAGCCTGTCACCTCTATCTGATGTCTACATGCTCTTCTCCTCATCTCTTTCAATCTGAGACTCTTTCATGAGCCATTAACTACAACCACCACAGTCGCAGTGTACCATGGGGCCGGCTAACTGAAATTTTCATCTTATGTCATGCAGCACCAGGGTGGGTTTTCTGCAAAAGCTGTCAATCACCTCCATGGTACATGGTCCCTTTACAGCAAACCCTCCTCTACACTGAAACTCCTGTATTGAGGGCAGAGGGTCCCCAGGGTGGTAGGCTGTAGTTGTACCCAACCCCCACGCCAAGCTGCAACTACAAACACACAGTGGATATATCATGGCCCACTTCCTTGCCTGCCTGCTTGCTTCTTGTGCTTTTCATTTGCAACAGTTGCACTCCTCCTCTGGCTGATATGTGCCCAGTTCTTCATCGTTACACAGAGCAGAGAGGCAGCACAAATTTCTGAGCAAAACCAGCGTTCCTCGACGTCCAAATTTGTCTCCACTGCTGTGGCAATTCATCACAGGCAGCAAGCTTTACACTCCCCACAACACACAGAGACATACACAAAAATACAGATAGCATAGAAAACAAGCAAAAAGGAGCAGATCAATCTATTGCAACCTGCAGTGTGTGCCTTCATGTGTAGTGCTCCGTTTGACTCCAACCCACAAGAACATGAAACAGTTTGTGTGCCTCAGGAGGCAAGGAAAAAGAAACCTACTCAGATCTCCCGCCTCAGGAATATATGGGAGCAAAAACAGTCCAATTTTACACATCAATCAGATGCAACGCAGACAGGCCAAGACAGAAAACTGCTTTATAGAATGTAGACAAGAGGTGCTTTCAGACAGCCTAACACTGAAAATCATAACACATATTTATATACTCACACCTACATGCTTACAAACTTGGAGAGATCACACACGTCACATAGATAGTAATGGAGGAGGAACACATGGCAGAGGAATATTAGTCAAGCTAGTAGCTGTGAAATGGGTTTGAAACAGTCATTCAGCTTGTGAAAGGTGGTGTTGAGGAGGATGTGGTGAGAGAACAAAGACTAGTGAGAAGAACGGGACAGTGAAGCGTGGTACCCCAGCTTTGGCAGGAGAGCTACTGATTGGTGCTTTGATGTGCACAATTCGCCTGCCTATTTCTATTCTGCTGCATCTGAAATTAGAGCTTGCATGACAGGTGTGCAATGTGTACAAGACTTTCTGCTTTAACTTTCACAAAAACATGAAGACGCTCTCACAAGACAGTCTAAGCCTCGCTGATGTTTATTTAAAGAATAGTAAGAGTGTCTACCTTATGTTCACATCTTGTTCACGGCTCCAAGTCCCACATTTTAGGAGTACAAGAAATCAGGAGCTGAGCCAAAGTAAGCTCTCCAATGCCATAGGTTGCTTTACAATCCTCTTCGATGGGAAAAAAAAAAAAAATGTTGAGATGTGTTGTTGGGTGTACAAATGTAGATGTGCAAGTGTAAAAGTCAGGTCAAGAAAAAGATAAAAGTAGAAAGGTGTTTACTCTACCACAAAACAAAAGAATAAGCTCTGGGAGTGGAATCAAGACAAAGCTGAACCTCCACCTCTGGGAAAAGGCTATAGTTATCCTCCTGTCTGTAGTGAAACTTCAATCTCCATCTATTTAATCAGCCTGTTCAGACTGACATTTTCCATTGCAGCCTATCTGTGCGTAGATGTCTACCCTCTATTCAGACCCTGGACTAATGCCTCGCGCCACTTCACTCAACAGGATGTGGCACTTATCATCAGGACAATGACCAGGTTGTAGCAGGGTGCAGCAGGGGTGGGCCGGAGCAAGGCAAGAAATAGGGTCAATTGGGCTGGGATGGAAAAGCTAAGGAGAAAAAAATCCCTGAGTACAATGAATGCAGGCCAACCACTGTGTTTCCTTGGACATTTAGAAGGTAAAATGTGCAATGAGGCCAGTCACTCTCCCTTCCACCCTTCTCGCTCACTTTTTATTGAGACTTTGAGCAGCCAAGCCACTCACTAGATGATGAATAGAGACGTACAAATGACAGCCAGCATCATAACCAGCTAATAAATATTGTTGATTTTTATTTCATAAAAAAAAGAAGTCTTTGCTGCTGTGTGTTACCACCTTAGCAAAGGAGCACACAATAACACAATCAGATAAAAACTGTGATAAATACATATATTCATGGAGAAATCCCATAAAGAGTCTTAGCCTGTAAGGGGCAAGCTTCCCACAAGGGGCTGCAAGATGATAACCAGGGTTGGAAAAGGTAAAAACAACATCTTACTAAACTGAGTTGTTCACTTTTGGAATTCTCTCTTTGTTTGCCTTTTTCTTTGTAATATAGTGTGTAGTTTTACCCCTCCAGGCTTCTAGAAATTATTCAAAGTCAGCCAGTCTGAGAAAATCACAACTTATAGGCATATGATGAAGGGTGGCAAAAAGATATTGCTTTGTATTAAGAAGTCACAGACAGTAAAAGTTTGGAACCAATCTGTTAAAGGCAGTCATATTAAAATGTATAGTTTCTATGCTCTATTGCGAGATGATGTTCTGGTAGTAAAATGGATTTCAAACAGAAATCAGAATAATGATGAGGAAATGACACTGAAGGAAAAGGGGGGGGGGGGGAATCAGTAATCTTAATCGGCCTAAGAAAATCTGATCTGTCCAACATAAGTGATGAATAATGCCTGAAATGCCTTGTGTATACCTCTATACTATATGTACTGTATTAGCCAACAAAAAAAGGTGGCTATTATTAACATATAAGGGAAGCAATTTGAATGAAATTTCATTTAACTGATAGAAAAGAAATTAAGTTTGCGTGCTGGTAAGCAAAAAATGCAATAACATTTCTTTGTGATATTTTTGTCTGTCTGCTGGAGGTGTTAATGGGCAATTGTTTGTTAGCCATGACAACAATACAAGGTGAAACTATGTTTGGGTTTGTCAGTTTGTTGTGGTGGTCTACTGCCTCCTGGGTGGCCCCAACACACACCTACATCCGGTACCAGAGACAAAAAGACAGCTGAGCAGAGCCAAATTACAACATTAAACTCTAACAATTTCAAGAGTAACAGCACCCACACAAATAATTTGACTTGCACAACCAACTGGTGGTGACAACATGCTTTTTCCACACCCCACACAACCCTGATTTACTGTGGCGGTACAGCACCCCGCAACAATGCAGCTGGGTTTGACATAAATGTACTTAAGACCAAGGCAGCCACTGTCACCCACAGCGGGTCCTAGAAGGCTCCAGTGCAATCACAACCTAACAGTCAATTGTCAGAATTGTATAAAAAGTACACTATCTAAGAAATATCTCATGAGAACATACAGTATCTCAAATAAGCTTCTGCTTCACAAAAAAATGTGTTTTTCTTTGTGTGTGTGTGTGTCTCTCTCGCTCTCCGTTATGCCCCTCCTATATTTTAGCATCTTTGCATGCAGGGTTGCATCTCTAGCTGTTCTTCTATTTGACGTCTTAATAGTTCATCGCTTGTAGCCATGTAGGGAATGTTAAATAAAGCTCTGATGTGTAATTTGTCGCTCCACAAACATTCCTGCTCCCGGCCTACCCTGGGAGTTAATGCAACAGATTTGTCATACACAAGCCAGGCACAGCCAGAGGAGGAGGAAAAAACACCTATTCAATCTGAATTTCAATCTCCATAGGGCTCTATGCAAATGCATGCAAGCTGATGCTCTCGCTCTCTCAGACTGCCAGAACACACAGTGCGGAAGACGAAACCAGGCTCTATATTAAAAGAGTAGGTAGAAGCCCAGTCTCTGGCAGGTTAAAGAGAGACAGGAAAATGAGAAGGAAACCGGGAGAACCTCACATTTCAAGAATACAAGGGTAGCCAGAGCAAGAACCAAGCCAAATGCAGATACCTGTCGCAAAGGCAAAGATGTTAAAATCCGTTCTGATCATTTCCTCCAGGAAGCCCTCCCCCCTTCCTTCCCCTGTCTCTCATTGCTGTGCCCTTCAGCATAATGTGGATATGCAGCCTCTCTTGGGCTTTTTAGGGAATTGATGGATAATCAGATGATTACACAGAAAATCTCCATTGAGGACAATCCTCCCTGACAAACAAAGAGAAAGCTCTTTAGTTAATAAATAGGCTGAGAGACAGACAGAGTGAGGGACAGAGTGAGAGACAGAGAGAGAGAGAGAGAGAGAGAGAGAGAGAGACTTAGAGACTGAGAGAGAGAGTGAATAAATCCTGTCCTGGGTTGGCAGCACAAATCTGTATAACATATTCATTTCATCCCAACAATCTGTGTGTATGTATGTGCATCTGTTTCCATGTGTGCATGTGCGCGTGTATGTCATACATTGCCAGAAACATCACTTCTTGGGGATGTCACCGAGTTTGCCTTTAGCTTTGTCTTAATTTGAGCGTATCTAAATAAATTTCAAGCTCTAGGCATATTTGTATAAGCCTTTCTGACAAAATTTGGCTGAAGTTTATTCTCATGATTTTCCTATTTCTTTACTACTTTCCTGGAAAAGAAAAGTTTGCTGTGAAACACAACTCAAGCACAGGGGAAAAAAAGTCCAAGCTGTCAATCTGGGCAAGTTCATTCGATATTCACATAAGAACACATATATACTGTGCCAATAAGATCGATTTAAGTCCCTTTTATTGGTTTACAACGCTGAAACAAAACGGATGTAGTGTAATTATCTTTTCTCTGATGCAAACAGAAAATCAATTTTAATGGCAATTATTAGTTAATAGTAATAAAACAAACTGATCTAAATTAAAGTACAAATGTGAAAGATAATATTCTTGACTAAATGCGCATTCTGCCTCTTCAATCCAGCACTTAAAAGAGGCAACTATTATAGCACTAAGGCTATGTGGATACTATGTGGTATACTGCTCAGGCTCTGTCTATTTGCATAACATCTGTGAGCGAACAGCAATTTCTTACCACAAATTCTTGATTTGATTTGATTTGATTGTGGTTTGGATTCTGATTTTGCCACCCAGGGTTCACCACATCACCACAGTTCTCTTAAAGATTGCAACGACTCGTCTTCTAGATTCTACTGCATTCATTTTACCCTCTACCTTTACAAGCCGTCCAGGGCCCTCTGCAAAGAAACATCCCCACAGCATGATGCTGCTACAAGCCTCCCTAATATAAGCACAACAACCCATACAACACTGGCCTATCTGTGGTAGTTCATTTCATTATTAACCCTGTTGCTGCTATTTTCAGATAACCATAGCATGACAGAGGGTGAGATACAGTTCACACTACTGAACTAACACACCGCACATAACCTAGCCACCAGAATTATGTTCGTTAATTTCAACTGCACATGACCCTTCGTTTGGACGAGCCCAGCACTGTAAAACTTGAAGGGCTCTGTGGCAGATGGTGACAATTGAGAGATGTCCAGACCAGTGTAAAAGGAAAAAGGGGGAGGTTTTGTGTTGTGCTTTAGTCAGGAGAGGCCTTGGTTTGGCTAGATAGTATGCCCACAGCAGTACTTTGGCCTGGATGGAGCATGGTGATTCTCTACTTGCACTCTAATGTCTACAGGAGTGCTACAGTGGCTGGCATGGTCATGTTAGCTATAGATGCTGGTGCAGAGCTGGGACTGCCAAGCTCAACCGCTCTGCCAGCCATGGCTTTGGCATTGGAAATGAGTCTGGAGGCTGCACTGTTGAACAAGTTTCTGGCATCAGCGGTTCTCCAAAGGGGAAGGAAAAAACAAAAAAAGACAACTGGCAGGAGGAACCAGATGCTCTGGCATAAGGTAGACATTGCCTTCTTCATAGCTATGCCTGAACCTGCTTGGTAAATGGAGTTATCATCCAGTTATCCCTGAGGCTCCAGCAATGGACAAGTTTGAAAAGCAACATACTGTACACAGTTTGTACAGGAAAATTCCCTGAACATCTGCTGACCATATGCAATCATGTCTTAAGAACAAAAGAAGTGTATTAGCAACCAATCGATCAATAAAGGCTGTAATCAATAAAATTACTTATCCAGAAAAATGCCTTGCTCAGGGGCACCTTGGCAGTGCCCAGGAGGTGAGCTGGCACCTCTCCAGCTACCAGTCCACCACCATACTTTGTTCCATACTGGACTTGAACCTCCAGTTCCCAAGCCAAGTCTCTATGGACTGAGCTACTGCCGCCCCCATAAACATGAACTTGTAGCAACAGTAAGGTATTTTTCTCCCCAGTTTCTTGATAAAAGTATCAATCATATCAGCTCAGACTAAAGCTGTGTTACTGACATGAGAGAAGAAGTTACATGTTAGCAGGTGTTTAGACTGGAACTGGGCATGTTGGTTCAAGTACTAGTGAGACATAAAATATAATTGGGAAATCCAGTTTGAGTAACAGACCTAAACGTTTGAAGGGTTATGAGACGGCAAAAATCTGCACAGTGGTTTCATGAGACGATCACAGGATTTTACTACTTTGGAAAGTCATCACAGTGACAATTATTTAATGTTTTGCTGTAACAATGACAGATAAATTGTAGAAATATGTCGTTATACATTACAAAGTGATAGACCAGGAATGTGTGCTTGTGTTTTTTTCTGAATGACCCTGCAATTTAAACTCCTCTGTCCAAATGAATTCATGAGGGGCTGGTCTGAACGTGGCTTAACATAAGAGTCTTTTTAGTTTTTTGTACTTTCTTAAAATATCTCAACTTGGAAGGCATTTGCTCTACCCCACATATTGTGACAAGCATATCGTAAAACTCAATGGATTGGGGGAAAAAAAGGGTAAAATTCAGGGTACAGTTGTTAGGCGTAACTATTTGCACAAGCCAGCTGATTTTTTTCTTCAGGCGGATGATTCTTCATGCTTCATTTGACTGCATTTTCATGACAGCCAAGCAGCTGAACACCAAACCCTTTGATTGTGGCCTAGTTCAAGAGGCGTACTTGTCAACATGCAATGTTCCTCCGATGCAAACCTCCTGACTCCACCACCCAGGACCCAAGCACCAAACCTGGGGTGACAGAGCCTTCTCCATATCTGCCCCCTCCTTCTGGAACTCTCTCCCCAAACACATCTTAGACTGTACTGGCCTACTCACCTTTAAATTTCTGACAAAAACATCTAGTCTAATGTGTTTTTAGTGTACTGTTTGGATGTTTGATGTTGTTTTGCTGCTTCCATGAAAAGTGTGTTTGAGTATCCAGAAACTTGTACTTGTAAATAAAATGTATTATTATATCGATTGTGAATGTGGATATCAAATTACCAATTCAACCAACACACCTTATGGACTGTGGCATAACGTCTGCTCCCTTAAACAGGGTAACTCCTTGGGTGAATTGTGGTTGAACCAGTTCACCTGAGTTAAAGGTCATTTGAACAATCGTTTATCCTGCAGCGATGCATGAAACCATACAATCCTGATGTTGTTCTGGGCTGGCCCCGTGCTCCGACCTCACAGAAAGGGTCAAGCAAGAGGTGAGTTTCTATACTTCTATCAATGACCAATCAATAATCATTAAATTATCTTTAAATTCCAAGGTTGAAAGCTGCATAATGCTACACATTGAGAACCTTGCCTTGCTAAACCGTCCACAAATCAAGGCGACAACAAAGACAACACAATGTGAATGTTGCCTTCATAACACAGAACGTGTTACCATGCGATCCATGCCAGTAATAATGTAAGCTTTTCATATCTGGGAAACTATATTTGATAGATTAATAAGAAATAATAAAAGCTGAAACTATAACTGTAATAGGGCTGATGTAATCTTAGTGACATTTCTAATAATGCTTTTAATTATCACACATTTAAATTAAATTGAAGTTATTTGCATTAGCATTACTTAACTTTTAATCATTCAATATTAACAAAAGCTTGTATACATGTATATGTGGGTTTTAATTTAATATAATAAATAATAATCAAGAGATAAATACTGAATTGTGAGAAAATAGGTATCTCTTATAATCCATTAAAATGGGACTTGTGTTTATTTGATAAATGAGAGTCATTGTTTTTGAATGATCTCTTACACCATTGGATCCTAGATTGATTTAGCGCACAGCTCCCTGTAAAGAGCTTAACGATGCAAGAGTTGACAGGCAAAGCAGATTGAACGGTCTCTACCTGCATTGACTTCCAGCAACCTCCTCTTCTTCTGCTGTCTCTCCTGCTTTTCACGCTCCGCCTTCTCCTTTGCCACCCGTGCTCTCCTCTGTTTCTCCTCTAACTCCCTCTGCTTCATGTTCTCCTTCAGTGCTTGCTGTGGGGGGTGGAGAGAGAGAGAGAGAAAGTGAGAACGACAGAAAGAAGGAGAAAACAAGGGGGATAGCTAAGTGGGGTTAATTACAGTAGTGCAATGCATGTCAAAGGCAGAGGCAGCTGTCAGACCCCGCAGACATCTTTATCAGGCACCATTAATGTCAGATCATGCTCCTAAGGTGCTTTGCCACCCTGATACCAGGGACCCTTAGACCCTTAGACACTGAAGAGTGCCTGAACAATGACCTAACGCCATCAAAGAAAGCAGCTTTGTTTAGTGCCCGAATTTGGATTCTTTTATGTACATTTAAACATTTTGTTTCTCAGTTTGACATATTATTAGGCTGTTTTAATGTTTTGGTTGTTCTCCTTTGATTTACTCTATCACATTACAGGATAAAATGTATGTACGTAAAGTGTGGGAAAACGTATCAGCATCAAGCCTTAGTGTGTGCATATAGGATTTGTTAGGGTCAGAAAGACAGCTTCAGCATCACCTGGTGGTTGCTGTGTGAGCTTTTTCCAGTCAGTTAACAGCAGGTGAGCTCAAAAGCAATGCTAACAGCAATAAAATTCAACGGTAACAGGCTGTACAGTAGTTGCTGAGCTGAACACAGCTTACAGGTACTGCTGTGTGGGTGGATGTGATGTTGATGTCTACAGTACCACAACTATGAACAAAAATCTACATTTAAGTGCTAGATTTGATTTAAATTAAAAGATGAATTATGCAACTTTCCTGCATATACTCATTAAACCTAAACTTGGAATATATGTCTTTAAAATGTTTGTAAGACTACACAAGCAAAGCTTTAAAATAATAATAATAATAATAATAATAATAATTGCACTTCATGTAGTGCAATGCAAACTAGAAATCACATGAATGCTCATGAAAACTCAGTGATTGAAGTCATCAGTCCAGCCGAATCTCCACACATCCTTTTTTAGCTGCATCACTGTATTCAGAGCAATGCAGGGGCCAACAGCAAAACAGGCTGTAAACTTGTAAAACAACTGAGTCTCAAAATGACACAAACTACAAAACTAACTGTGATGGAAGCAGACAAGGGTGATAGAAAGGGAGGGCAGTTAGTTAGGACAGTTAGGCAGGGCAGTGGCTGCTCAGATGTGCTCTGCTCTGGTGATGACTGTCAGTGAAGTCAGCTAATGAACCAGACGGTGGTACAACCTCATCTACTGACATCCACTGTAACTGGCTGTCAGCAGGAAAGACACTCTGTAGTGTGCTGCTTTTTTTTTAGAACTAAACTATGATCAGGAACCCACAGTTTTACTTTCTCTGACTGTGTGGAAATGTGATGTTTTCACATCAGGTGATGAAAAGTCATTGATATGTGAGGCAGGCTCATGTAGACTCATGCAGGCATTTAGTGTAATGCTGAACTGAAGGAAAGCGGAAAAAAGGAGGAGAAGGAAAAAAGGCAACTAATAGTCAAATCTTTGTTTTAAACAACCAAATCCAAATCCATAATGCTCCATGAAGAAATAGTAACTCCTCCTTACTTTTTTCAGGAAACGCTAACCGTCAACTTTTTCTTTTTAGTTAGGCTTCTCTGTTCTTAGAGCACAGCAACACATGTGGGAAAACTGAATGAATACAAGCAGATACGTCTATTAAAAAAACAAGTGCAATACTAAAATAACTTAACAATGTGCGAGTATTATGAGAATACCTACTGGCTTTGGTCCCTTTTTCTATCAGACACTGAAATAGTTGACCTGCATTCAGTTCAGTACAAGTTCCGTTTAGTTTCTAGGCCATATAGTCCCTTCTCTAAATGTATTGCCTTCTGAAGACCCAAAAAACAATTAGTTGCATTGCATAATGCATGCCATTTACTGTCCAAATACAAGTCTTGAGACTGGTACAGCATTCATTGAGACTGCAAGCAAGCACCGGTGGGTCCTATTAGGCCCCGGGACAGGGATGTCTTAATATTATTGACATTTGCACAAGCCAGTGTAGCCATCTTCTAAACTTGTCACAGAACGCCATTAATTCCATTCTGCCTCTCTATGAAGAATTATTGTATAGGTACACTATCTACTGTATATCAACCACAGCGGGTACAGGCTCTATAATCCTTGTACCAAAGGGTTGTTAAACCCATACGATTGTGTCGATAGTTCAATAATGCCACAGCCAGGAGACAGACTGCATATGATTTAACAGAGTGCTAGCATGATTGCTATCCTGATCAATAGCCAGTCAGTTAAAGCAAGGAGGTCTGGGCTTTTATCAAACTCCTCCTCCTCCTCCTCCTCCTCCTCCTCCTCCTCCTCCTCCTCCTCCTCCTCCTCTCCCCTCAGCTCGGCTTGTCAGGCAGGTCAGTGGAAGAATAGTAATCAACGTGAATGTATACACACAAAAACACACACTATGATGGAAAACTACCTAGGATAAAAAGGGGCAGGCGCTTATTGAGGCCCACTGACAGCCTCTTATTATGTCTGCATAGAAGTGACCATTGTTGGAAATGATATAGTCAACTTGAATTAAAAACAAATCAGTGCAGTCAATTCAGCAAGCTACTTGAAATACAGAGAAACAGCAACTCAAATAATCACTCTATATTTCTAATAGCAGGGGTGTAACAGTATACAACATTCAGTTGGATAGGGCTCCACTACTCTAAGCATATGTTTAAGCAGTCAAAAACACACTGGTGTACACCGGTATCCAAAAGATGCTCCACATCCTTTTTTCCCCTCATTTATAAACAGACAACATGGAGATTGTGGTTTGTTGGCAGCATAGCAGACATACACTTACAAAATTCATTTAAACTTACTCAGACAAAAAGAGAATAGCAGCTAATGACAATGAGGTGTACCACTCAGCAGGTTTTTAGAAATTCAGGAGAAGAGGAGACTGCTGACAAAGAAGAGAAGAAACGAAAGATGAATACCAAATGACTGAGACACACCAAAACTATTCAGAGCTCTATTTTTAAATGAAACCAAGTCCCCCACAAAATTAACTTTGATTTGATGAAATGAAATGTCGGTTGCTCGTGGCAACCAGTGATTCACAAATGACTATATTCTTAATGGGCATCCAATTTGGTAAATTATGGCCAGACAGAACGAAGGAAAAGGACAAAAAAGACAAGAGGACTGACACGTAAATACATTTTCAACAATTAAGCAATCCCAGGTTACAAGTAGACAGCTGTGACGAATGCCTAATGTGAACTTAGTCAAACCTCTGACACTCCTTCCACTCTTCTCTATCAGGCAGCGCCCTCATTAAAAAGTCAAACTCAATTACTAAAACAGAATGTAAGCATGCTTGCACCACAAAAACCAAACATAGCTTTCGTTACCCTCAATACAAAAACAGTCTCACAGAGACTGTGATCTAGTCAGTGGTCAAGTGTAGTTTACAGTGGCCTCATAGATCGGATCATCAATTACCTTAGAGTGTAACAATACCCCAAATTCTGCTACCTCCTTTCCAGCAAGTCTAAAAAATGCAGCAGAGGACTCTATTGGATAGTTACTATAGGGGGTATGACTTTGTATGAATACTGTATATGACGTTTGAAGTAATGCCAACCAGAGTGACAGACTAACCACCGCTCAGTGAAGCCGGAGTGCAGCTGCCAGTGGTCAGAACTAACCAAACTTATCATCAGGCATGAGCAACTACTGTCAGACTCTCCATGTCTGCGCTGGACACATGGAGAGTCTACTGAAGCTTTGACTGTCAACTCAAACCAAATTCATGGCCGTTTATAAAAAAAAAAGTCTGCGTGTTACCTGTGCTATAACGTTAACTAAGCATGCGGCTCACAGGACTCAGCGGGGCTAAGTCTCAGGTGCAGCAGACTACACTCTGCAGAGTTGGGAGGCATTTGGTTTTGTTGGATGGGACAGGGATGGTTGGCTGGTGATCAGAGCTGCCACCACATACATCACCTGCCTTCAGATCTACCAATAGTGGGATTTAATTGCAATAGCTGTGTGTCAAGCAGTAGAGGGAAGTCAGATTTGTAGTACATAGTATGTAGAATTCAAATACTTTTCAGTGAAATGTCAAGATTTGGACCTGGATCCATCAACAACACAACATAAATACCCATATATAACATCCATAGGTTTGAAAACCTCACCAAGGAGTAGAAGCTAAAAGTGACTGAGGAAAGCTTGTCAAGGAAAAAATACTCCCCGTTTCCATTTTAGAGGAAAAGTCAGAGGACGAGTCAGTAGAATTCATCTTCTTGGGACTATAAATCTGGACAGTCTGACAAAAGTCTGAACAAAACTTCACATCAATCCATCTCGAGGTTTTTGAGTTATTTCAGTCTGGATCACAGTAGAGGACTGACCAACCAACCAACCAATCAAAAGCCATTTCCATTCCTACGGTAATGGAAATGGCCGAGTGGCAGATGGTTACAATAATGTGGCAATCCAGATCCACAGAGGAAGTCTGCAGAGGCAAAATGACATCTTATTTAAAACTGGACACTTTACTGCTGCCAGCAGCCCGGGAAAACAATGATCAGTCAATAACAGCTCAATACAACAAGTGGGCCTGTTTAAGGGAGGATCATTCTTAAACTTCACAAAGAGAGTAGAACAGGAAAAAGAGCAGCTAAAGAACAGGAACATTACATCAAAACATCCTTAATAAAACAAAAATTGATAGAATCACAGCCAGCACAAAAAGAACATGCTGTCTTCTTCAATCACAGAACCAATTAGCAAAAGAATAACAAAAGAAAAAGAGTCAATGTGGATGTTACCTGAGTACAATAACTTAAAAAGCTCATTGTAAGCAGGGCAAACCAGATTTAATTAGTTTGAGATCAGAATTCAACACTGAAGGCAAGAATTATCTAAATACTTAAAAATAATAAGAAGTGATGGTATATTGATTTTGAGAGATAGTGAAGAGGAGCCTGAGACTACAAGAAGATGAAGACTCGTGATTTTTGCAGACTGACAAAGCGTTCATTTTTACTGTACTGTTGACGTCTGAAGGAGAGAAAGAGGTAGCGAGAGAGTGAGAGTCTGAGAGAGAGCGAGAGAGAGAGAACCAGCTCTCTGAGGAAATTGCCCTCCGCTCTCCTTCATCACTGCAGGTCTGCTTCCCCCTCCTCCTCTCCTGGATGTCCGCCATTAGACACGCTCAATTGGATTCCTGTCAGATGTGCGGCCTCGCCCTGGGTCTCCTTCCTACGGGTGACTGAGCATGCTGTATGTGTGTACGAGTGTGTGAGTGTGTGAGTGTGTGTGTGTGCGCCTTTGTGTGTGAAAAAGCTAAGCAGCTTTCCCTATAAAAAAATTGCCAACACAAAATGACATCCGCACACAAACAAACATGCACACACGCGCACACGTTATGCGAGCAACAGACACAGTTCAAGGCTCAGTTCGCTTCAGGCAGTGGTCTAAAGACAGCATGCACCTATTAGCATGGACCTTGGCACAGCAGGGTAAATGCTGACACAGATTTGACCGAGAGGTTACGGTACTGAGATTTACTGTATGCCTACGTTCATTGACCTAGCCTTGGCTTATACCAAGATATGTCTGTGTGATGTGACCATTTCAGCGAATTGCTGAGGGTGTAAGCTTCTTACACCTTGACCTATCACAGGGGAATAAATAGCTACCTTGGGAGTTTTGACCATATAATGCTAGTCTTTATAACACTTGGCTTGTTCACCTTTCAATGGCAGAGTCATTAACTGTTATGTTTGGTCAGGACATAAATGCTACTGCAAAACTCAAGCCTAAAATGCAGAGTTAAAATGAAACAGATTACAGCTGCAATATGAAACATTTTCAACAGCATATGCTCTTCCATGCATTCACTCCTTTCATAATTATCAATTGGAATTAAATGCATGGATAAGACATACTGTGGGTTTGCTCTGGGTCTGATTCACTGAACACAAGAAAGTGGTGAACTGGGCTGTGGCTATTAAAGTGAAGCACAAAATCACAGCACAGTCCTGGGATCAATAGCATAGGTGAAAGAAATAAGAAACAAAGGAACAGCCAGGCTAAAAGCAGAGCACCTGGGAACCTTTTTTTCTCTGTGTTTCTTCAAATCATTAGAGACTGTGTAGATAGTGTAGTCTCAGGTTAGATGCCACATACAGCAGCCAGCACATCAGGGATAGAATATGTGACCACTAAGCATTAGAATGTGAATTTGATCACATGCAAAGGGAAGGACTAACTAAACATTTTGTCCCTTCTCTTTAAAATACCAACATATACTCTATATACTGTACTTACAATACCTCAAAGCTAGTCCTTGTATGGTATTTCTACCAACATTAGTTTACCTCATGAGGCACGATTTAATGAAGACAAAACAGTTACCTGTAGACCTATTTAAAACTGTCAAAAGTCACTTGTCAGACTTAGTGTAGATAATACATTATTTGTGTACAATATGCAGGAAATGTCTACATTAGGCACACATAAGTGTCAAACGGGCAGACAGGAAATAAGGAGGAGATGTCAACCTATACACTGAGTTGAATTTAAGAAATTATACAATTTCTGACCATTTAAGAAAAAAAATCACCAAAAAGTTCCAGTCATTCGAGTGGAAAACAACTTTGCACAGTAGTTGAGGTCTCATAAAAAACATGGACAAAACACCACCACCACTCTCCCTGAAAAACACACAAATGTACAGACAGAGCTTTGGAGTGCATGAAAATCTAAAGCATAACTAATGACTAAGCAGAAAAAAAGGCAAAGAGGCATGAAATCCATTTGTGTGTGTGAGGTAGATGTTAAGTTGGGGCAGGGCAGGAACTTTAGTAGGCTAATTAGCTACTATTATCTGTCGCACCCAGTGGCTTGTGCCACTAATCCTGCTGATTAAACACAGTGGGCCTCCACAGCTCCACAGCTCCACAGCTCACAGTAGCACCAGACTGATAAGGCCACAGAGCTCAGTGATGACATAAATGTCTGGGTAGGACTAGACTTCATAGGACTGGCACTGTTCTGCTTTGCATTATACCGCAGGACACTGATGTGAAAATCACTGGAAAAAGAAAAGAATCCGAGGTTTGGTGGTGACACAGCCAATGAATAAAAACAGGCATATGTTACCTCGCGACCGCTGCGCTCCTCCAATGAGCGACGCCTGGCTCTGCCCCCCGTTCGCTCAAGGCAATCCAAACTTTTTTCGTTTGTTGTTCCTCATTGGTGAAACGCACTACCAGTTCCTACCAGATCAGGGGCGTCCCTCTCTACCTTTAAAAATCTCCTGAAGACCCAGCTCTTCAGAGAGTACCTTCTCTCCTAGCACTACCTACAACTGGACATGAGAAAGCTACCCCTTTAAGAATTGTCATAGCACTTATTGTTGCACTAACACTTTCTTATTGCACTGTACCTTGATTGTTTCTCTTCTCTATAAGTTGCTTTGGATAAAAGCGTCTGCTAAATGACTAAATCTAAATGTAAATGTAAAACAGTAAAAGCTTAAAACCGTTACCAAACATCAACTCAAAATACCTGACAATACTCAGCTCTGCCCACCAAATTTTAAAAAAAAATGCCGGCCTGGAAGCTTTCACAACAAAGGGACCAAAGTATGACAATAGTTAGTCCTTGCAGACAACATTAATACATTTAACTTAATTATTTTCATTCTGATAAAAGTCTGCTTACGTCAGCAATGTCTCTAAATACAGAAGTAAAACAGGTCTATTCTATTAGTTGATAAAAGAGACTACATTTAAATAAACCCGTAACTCAAAAGAATTCCTAACTAGGACTAAAAAGGCATAATGGAATACCAGTCCATTTGAAGTGGCACCCCAAGATCTCTTCATTTAATTAGTTCAGTTGCTTTATGTTTGGATGTCCAAAATTTCTGTAAATTCTTTTAACAACCAACAGCATTTATGCTAAATATCAACTGTAACATATAACTAAACAGGGCACTAATAATCATTGTCTTAATATTAGAAATGCAGTCAAATGATTTCCTGTAATGTAAAAGAAGAAAAGCCAGTCCCACTGAGAATCAACACATGAACTACCCCATTTCAATCAAAAGTGAACATTCAGATGTGAAGATGTTAATTTCTCACTCCCACACAACATGCTCAGAAAACTTTGTTTGCTTCTCCTAGGGGTTATTCTACAGTGCTGTATACTCACAGTGAACATGGAACGGAAATTGCTGAGATCAGTGAACAGCTCCTCCACAGAGGTCTTCTTAGGATCAATAGCAAAGTACTCCAGCAGGTTCTGATAGAGTGTCTCCATATTGCCGTGCATTACCACCAGCTTGCCATACTGCTCCCGCGCAACCTTGCTGAAGCTGTGAGGGTTGTGGTCAAGGTCAGCAACACATCCATCGCACATTAAGCAAATTAAATGTTGCTTTGAGCGTAATACTAAAAATAAAATACATCAATATATTTTTTTTAAAAAAAAGAAAAAAAGCAGAAATCATTGACACATGTTGTTGTAAAGATCTGAAGCTGGAGATCAGACTATCAGTGGTAAACTGTGATGTTAGCATTCAGAGCTCTCATACTGTCAGTCAGGTTACTACTAAATTGTGTTCACTGCTATGACCCTGCCATGCACAATATTAACTGCAAATATGAATACAAAACAAGAAAAAATAATATGAATTTAACATATTTTACTCTGAAAACAACACCAGAATTCTCATTTTTGCTACCCTGGGCATTGTGGTGCACCACTCAGATTTTACTGCACTCAAAGTTCAATTTATTTTTTAACTTCAACACCTTTTGCCACTGTCATTTGGAACATCATCAAATCAGATTATATTTTACTGAGAATATCACATACTGCTTTCTAGCATATTTTTTTACAGTCAGTGTTAACCCAGCAGATAATGATGTATCACATATAATTGTGCTCTTGGCATAAGCACATTCTTTTTCTTTTTCCACTGCGGTCTTTGCACCTCAAAAATATCAAATAGTGTCAAGAGCTGGTGTTCACAGACATGGATACATCCTACAGCATACAAAGATCTAAACAAATATTGCTGCTTTTGAGATTGCCTTTACAGTAGTCTGTGCCACAACTGACTGGCTGACTGCATGGAAGATTGAAGAGTATTAAAGGTCTTCCTGGTTAAACTTAGCAAAGCAAAGGACAGCTCTCTTATGCTGGTACGTTTGTGTGTGTGTGTGTGTGTGTGTGTGTGTGTGTGTGTGTGTGTGTGTGTGTGTGTGTGTGAGGACAAATAGGTAACGGTTGTGTCAACATAAGCTGGAGAGGTGTCAGTGTCAGAGCAAAGTGAGGGGAAAGCGAGAGCACTAATACATAGCCTGCCTACTTCCAGGGCATGCTGTTCAGCAAGTCTACTGTAAGTCTCCACACACACACAATATTCACTCTAGCAAGCATGTATTTGCCTTTCAACAATAATGTTATATGCAGTATTATGCTTTATCATTAGCCCTTTTTTTAATTTTCTAGTTCTAAAAGCGAATCCTGAGCAGTCCTAGTGTCCTTCTTTTAAAAAGCCTGGGTAATTTTCTGTTCAAATCAATAAAAAGGAAGAACATGATCTGTCCCTATCTAGCAGTTCTACATATGGCCCCAGCATCCTTGCCTCAAGGCAGCTAAGAAGCAACAGTGTCTGTGTGTTATCACAATTATGTGCAGCCTGTCTGGCTCCTATTGTGCCCCTTCATTATAACTCAATTGATGGACCTATTTGACGCCTGGCCTCCGTTGAATCTGGCATCTGGGATGTGACTACCTATTCACAGCTGGGTAAATGCTGTTCAATAGGCACTGCTCTCAGATTGACTTGTCAGTAATATCTTTCCAAGGCAGGAGCTGGAGGAAAGATGCACGAGGAAAGCCTGAGCAGGTGATGGAAAGCAAGAGAGTGCGAAGAGAAGAAATAGCCGAGAGCTATGGTTGATAAGTATCATGGGGTGCAAAATATCTCTCCTGACTTCTTCCTTTTTCCGGAGAAAGCAGTGGACCACAGGAGCTGATTTTTAAAAACTCTTGTTCACTCTTGCTTTCCTACTGACCCTATACCTGTTTCCTTTTCCCATTCATTTGCTCTTTCTGCATCCGTTTTTCTCCTGTTTTAATCTGCTACCTTCACAATCAGCTCTCATTCAGATGCACTACACCAATAGCACAAGTGTATACTCAAGTAGTGCAAGAAGTGATAATGGAATCTGTCTTGTCATCAGTGTGACACGCCAGTCTTCTTACATTGAGGTGGTGACTGTAGATTTCGCTTGTCAAAATAACAAGTGTGACCAACAAACTTCATCGGCTGCAGGTGAAGTCACCATGTGTTAAATTTTAACCTGACTGTATCGACTGTCAAGAGGCTAGGGGGAATAAAGGAGCAAATCCACTCGTCTTTGATCTAGCACCTTTTGATATCCTATGATGTGGATGTCTAGGAATCCTCATAGATATAAAGCCATAGATATAGAGTCACAATTCATTGAGAAAACATGGTATACAAGCAAAATGGATTACCAGTGTACAACATTTAAAGTTCAGATTAATAAAAGAGTCTAGTTCAGAATCAGTCAGAAACATTGCTGTGGAGGTTAGTACACCTCTTGTTGTTTATGCTGTATTTTTGTTTTGTCTGTTTTTTGGTTTTTTTTAAAATATATTATACAATATTCTATTATAAAATAAAACTGCATGTGTGTTAGTGTGTGTACATAACAATAAAAATGCTTACTAAAGGGGATATTTTAATTTAGTTGATTTAAGATGCACATAAGCCACATATTAATGTATCTGTGTTCTAAGTCAGATGTATGTTGCATTGATACTACAGCCAGCAAATATCTATTGGTGACACAGTTAAGTAATGAGTGAGTGTATTGCTAGCTGACTTTTGAATTTTCTTTTAAATTTGATAGTTAGTTAGTAGTCAATGTTGTTAATTGTAGCCATTTTGTGCAATGCACCTGAAGCAGTGAAAGACAGAGCTGTCAAATCCATCCTCAGTGAACCTTCTTGTGTTGCACTCAAGTTCTCTCCTAACTACTACAGTGAAAGCCATCAGTGCCCCAGCCCCAAGGCTATTGATCAAAACTACATGAAGGAGGCTAGGCACAGGGTGTATTATTGAACACACACCAACACACCTGGTCTGAGACATACCCATCAACCTGATCCACTCGAGCTACCTCAGAGGACATTGAATAATTAACACTGCTGCCAAACATATATGGACAGCTGTCAGCAGTGGACCTGGATATGCAAGGGGAGCAGTGAAACAGTTATGTATTTTTGTGTTTATGAATTGCCATTTTTGTTTCATTATCATAAACTGACAGTTGAATAAAACATATTAAATGGCTCGTTTCGTCTCCGGGAACATACAACAATGAGTGACGCTGTGTGAGTGAAAGAGAGTGACAGAAAGGTTAAGGAGGCTTTGTTCTCCCTTTCTAACCCTTCGCTGAATTTTGAAGCTGCCCTCCATGCAAAGTGCCCTTCACAAAGACAGCTGAGATGGGTAGTGGTACAAAAACCTGACTATAGAATGGGGTGCCACTTCTGACTTGTACACATAATCGACAGTGGAAAGAAAGCCATGTGTACATATATATATATATATATATATATTTTATATATAGGACCAATGGTGGGAGGACTATCCTTGTCTCTCTTTCTTTATTGTTTTAATAACATAGAAGTATAATACTTCTACTGTTGATTTCCTGAGTGATTCATGTGTTATGTCTTGTCCTTATATAGACAGTGTTGAAAATATTCCATGGAGGGAAAGGGGTAGAATCACTTTTACAGCTAAGCTATGTTTCCAGGTTGAAGGTGATGAGAACTAATCAAACGCAGCATCAGTATTTAATTGTGTAAAATATAAAGGAAATGTGTTTAATTGGGTGTTTGATCAAGCAAAGACTTGAACATTTCTTCCCTTTATACCACAAGTTCAGTTATATAAACCTGCTCTTTTCACCAGCCTGTGAAGAACCACTGTGTTAAAACTAAACATTTAAATTCGAGCTCCAGTAATATTCCTCTGACTTTTGTTGAGTTTGATTCATTACAGTAAACCCACTGAATAATTCCCCAGACTGGTGAGTGAATGCATGCGTATGTAAAAGGATATAGCCATTTTAGTGAAGAACATGTCGTTGGGGTCATCAGGGGAGGAGAAAGTCTCCAGGTCTCTCTCCAGCTGCAGCAGCTGCCTCTCCATCTGCCTGAGGCTCTTTTCCAGATTCTCTGCAGACACTGACACAGACCCACACATATCAGGACACACACACACACACGCACGCATTTATAAAAGCACACAGAAACACACCCACGTGCCAAAGAAAAGTGAAGAAAGAAGCAGAAAAAGAACAACTCAATTACAGGTACAATCAAATTCATTATTATTTCGAAGCTCTGAAAGAATCAGAGAAAAACAACATACAAAAAAACTAACAAGGAAAATGAGAGAGAAGCTAGACCAATTGCAAAGCATGCTTATTATGGGCTCACGCTGTGCCAGAAACACCATGGGAATAAACAATGACTGAGGAAAAAATAAAACATCAAGGGAGAGTATGTTCAATACACAGTTTTATTATTCTTTGCCTCTTATATGCTCACGTGTATGCCGCAAACAATTAAATTCATACAAGAATATAATGCCTTACTGACACATACACAGTACTGAAAGCAAATGGCTGCTGTGTTTGTTCATGTAGTAACACAAACAGAACAACAGATATCAAAACTGCAGGCTCAGTATGAAGATGGCTGTTGAAGTGGAAATCTTTCTACGCCTTTGTCTTCAGTCTTACCAACAGGTGCATGGATCATGCAAGTAGGAGAGCAGAGGGACACTGAGTAACTTTCTGTTAAGTTGGTCATGGCTGACACTTTGAGCTAGTCACTGTATACAGCAAATGGCTTAAATTACACTGATTAGACGCTGCTTGACAAAAAGGTATAAGCTGCTTATTTTTAAGTAGATTCAAATGTCCCTTGATCCTAATACATGCCTTACGAAAAGGCAAGAGGAAAACTTCAATGAAGCTTTGGCTTCTCACTGAATTTAGCATAAACCTCACTTACTGGTGGCAGCATACTGTCGTGGACACGCACACGTCTTCACTACAGATACTCTCAAAGTCTGTAACTGAAGTTGAACCAACCACTCCATTAAACTTAAAATTTTAAGTTCAGTGGAGTGTGAATGTGGTCTTTTCGCTGCAGGTAAACTTTGTGAATGTATGTACAAAAAAAAAACCAAAAAAAATGTATTCATGCATTTAAGCTGGCTGAGAGTAAAACCCAGGTGCCACTTTTCATTCTGCTGTCACTCATGATTTAGAAAGAAACTGCAGTGACAAAAGAGAAAGGTTGTGAAAGCAAACTACTATGTAAAACTCACTCAGCACAACTGTATCTTTACCTTACAAAGAATTAACACCATACTATCATTGTACTATGTTCTCAAAGTTCTATTTTTACTTTTTCTTTTTTTCCTTCATTTTTTTCTGCTCTCCTTCCCTGACTCCAATAGTAAGCACTGGCACTAATAGTTAACAGTCAGTCGAAGGCAGTGAAAATGCCACAGCACTCCACTCTTTTAAAAATTGTCACAGACTATATTGTGACCAGTGATGTCTCAATCAAAACAGTATTCACAGAGCAGCTGCTCTTCACTGACTGAATGTTGCATTGATTTTCATTTTGGTAAGAAACCACCCTGCCAATCTGAACAGTAAAATTGTGTCAATTGTATGTCCTGTCTGTATGTACAATCACATAACATTTGCTGTTCATTTAATGTCCTTTTGATGGCCTTTGCTCACTGACTTGAAAAAGTACTATTTAAAAGCTGACTATGTGTTAACTACTCTATGCTGACTGTGTGCCAACTACTTTATGCTTCTATTATGACCAGGTCTCTCTTGTTAAAAAAAAAGAAAAAAGATAATATATGTCAGACCAAGTGTCGCCACTGCTAGCCACCCCCCAGGCAGGTCCCAAGCAGCCTGGACGCTGAGTGTCTGTCCAAATGAAGGATAGTTTTAAGCAACAGAAGCCCACAGATCACCGCTGAAATTAGATTTTAAAAAGTTAGAAATAAAAAGTCAAGGGTGTGACCGATAATAATTTGATCAAATACAAATCCTGATCAACAAGCTGATAATGATTTTGACTTTTTTTACAGTCACATACAAACGTTTTTGAAGAAGGAAGCTGTTTAATGAAATGAGATGAATGAGTGTCCTTCATTTTAGTGAACTGGGTGCTAAAGTCACACAGTCACACATCAGCAGCACTCCAAACACATTATAACATTTCAGATTACCATTGTCACTACTGACATAATAGTAAAATTCTGGCCAGAGTATTTTTTATTGTTTTGGAGTATTTTTTATTAATTTGCTGACAGATCAAGTACCTTTATAACCAAGCTATGGGAATTTCTATAGAAATTCTATTTTGCAAGCTACTTCAGTGTCAGACAACAAAACAGATATTCTCTGCATTCTGTCAACAGAATTACTATAAATCTTTAACTAAATAATCAATGATTTCCAGACATCTGACCAATGCCCAATATGATTAGTATGATAGATTAAAATCTCCCCATTTCAGTAAACAATCAAAAAGTGACACTTCACCTGCTCTATCACTTCCATTTTAATCTCTGTCTCTTTTTCCTAAAAGCCTTCTGCATAACCAAGCAACCAAAAATCTGCTGAATGAGGCGTGGGCATCTTGTGGAGGTGGAAGGAGGCCAGACAGGCAGTCTGTTAATGGAAATGATTAAAGCCTGGTGATGATACGCTGACTGAGAAAAGAGCATGGGAAGGTGAGACAGAGCGGAAACGGAGAAGATCAATGCAAACTGCAAGCTTTTGGTGATGAGGCTCCCTCAGGTGGGAGGGTGTATGACGAAGAAGAAAAAAATGTGATTGAGCAGCTGGGATATTTAGTTAAACACACCTAAATGTGTTTTAAAACAGATGATTCTGATGCTGGATATAAACACATCTGTCATGTAGGATTTAAGAATTGTGAAATAATTGCTCTGTGGTATGGTGACAAGCAGAGTGGGAGACAAAACATAAAGCAGCCCTGCTCTTGCTTTCTCTTTCTGTATTAAAGCGTGAGTGATTTTTATTTGCGGTGGGGCTTGAATGCCTCTGTGGTCCAGAGTGGTTGCAGACAGATATAGGATGTTTTAGAAGAATAATAATTGGAATATTTGTAGAGGTCAAATCCCCCATTGACATCCTTTTATTACTCTGCCAACCTGCTGTGCTATAAATGAGACCGAGTAGAGCACACATCCGTGCATACTCACAAACAGATCAGCAACACACAGAGTTCCACTATAGATCATCCTTTGATGTATGGAAATTAAGAAAATGAAAAAAATGCACATCTGCCCTCTGAGGCCACAGCCTGACAGACAAGTGTGAGTAGACTGATGGTGCCAGAGGCTGGGAACTGGAGGTGTGTAATGCAAGAAATCCTGGTACACAAGCACAAGGTGCTGAACACCTACTACATACAACAAGAGCATGAAGGTCACTGAACTGCAAGTTGCAGTGTGGATTGTTCTATTTATGTATTTTCAACCTGAGGTTCATCAATCTGACTGCATGTGGCAAAACTACAAAACAAAGCCTGAACCACATATTAGAGAACCATCTCAGTATAGTTAAATCTTCACAGTATTCATTAACGTCTCCTCAGTGCAACAAGCCGTGCACAGAAACTGATTTTCTGTCTTTGTTGCAAAATAAATGTATGTCTATTTAGTGTTAAGTATAGCCTTCCACGTAAGCGATGTTTCTGCTGCTGATGGGTGGTATCTGAAGAGTTACAAGCTGAGGTAGCCAGGTTGAGCCCATTAATACATCTCAGTGTTTTTTTTTCTGATGTCAACATCAAACTCAGCACCAAGTAACACGCAACAAACCACTCTAATTGCCCAAACCTGACTGCTGTGTGTTGTGTGCATGTTTATGTGACAAAGCAGAAAAAAATAGAGAGAAAAGGGACAGAGAGTAAGATTCATAGACCAAACCAAACCACAGGGAGACAGACAAGGAGAGATAGACAGGCAGATATTGACAGACGGATAAATAGATAGATAGATACATAGAAAATGACAGAGAGAAGCAGCACACCAGGACTGCTTCTCCATGTCAGGAGAAATAATGATTGTAGTGCTGAAAAGAAGAGAGAGGGGCAAAAATAAGAAGGCAGACACAAAAGAAACCCTGAACTAAGCTGCAGTTTTGCTTCCATGAGAGACGGGATTGGCAAGGGGGGAAACGAAGGCTGTGTTACACACAGTCAAAAGACGGCAGCTTTTGCAACAGAAGCGTAAATCATTACCGCTACCTCTATCCAACCCTGTTTTCATGCTCAAGTAAGCTCTTTGGTTAGCGTCTACGAATGTAATGCAGCCTTTTAGTGTGTCTTCAGGCCTCCCGAATGGCTGTCAGACCTGATGAAAAGAAAGCCACTCAAGAGCATTGGTTTACAAAGACGAAATGGGATTTGTGCGTCTGAATACTAGATATGAGATGAGACACTTAGTGTATGCATCTCATAATGGCACAGAAACACAGTGAAAGACAGTGGTGGAGAAAGAACACTATAATCTATATAAATGCAAATATATACCCAGCTCGAGGTCTGTGAAGTAAGGAGGTGGACAAACCTTGAAGAGAGATCCAAAGCATTGAGCTTTCCATTGATCTCACTCTTGTACTTATGAGTCTTGGCCAAGGGCTTGTAGACACACAGCACAGTTGGGAGAAATGAAACACTCAACAGGAGCATCGTTATCCACAGATTATTAAAGCACCAACAGAACCTGGAGGGGTCCTTACAAGGAAGAGTCCAAACAATAAAGTCACACATTTCATCCTCATTCCCTTTTCTCCTCTTCAACCTTTCCTTCACGCCCGCCTGCTGGGAACGAAGCAGTGGGTAAAATCTTCTTTGGAGCAGCAGGAAACATGCTGTGACAGTATGACCGCACACGCATACATAGTTGCAAACACACACACATACTGTACACAAACTGCTGCTCGCTTCCTCCTCCTGAGAGTTGCCTATGGCAATATGAACAAAGAACACGACAGAGTCTGCTCTGACCATCCAGTCTGTCCCTGCTTGACTGTGACCTTTACCATACTCTGGATACACTGGCCAAACTCAGAGCGTGAGAGAGCAGTGTGTGCGTTTGTGAGCAGGGCTGCGATTCAAAAAAAAAAAAAAAAAAAAAAAAAAAAAAGTCAATAAAAAAAAAGGAAAAGAAAAAAAAATCAAAACAGAGTCTCGAAAAACTGCACTGTAAAACTGTAAACTAAATGTAGACTACATTCAACAGTCTATTGTTCTTCACCTGAGCAGTAGACATGACCTGAAGTATTCTCTTAAAAAATAAGCCTACAGCTCTTGTAAACGTGCTACAGCAGAAGATTAATGTTAGTATCAAACAGGAGAGCAGATGAGCAGAGTGTAGCATAGATCAAACACTAAACTGGTAAAGTACAATGTATGTTTACGGAATCAACAAGCACCTAATCCCAGAATAATCCCCAGAGAGTTGTACAAGTAGAAAGGTAAGAGTAGAGCTCAAAGTAAAACAGAGGAATACAGATGAAGAATGCTCCATTTCTGTCTAGATAAGAACATTGTCTGGGTAGTCCAATCTGTTTATGCGCTAAGCTCTCCAAACAACATCCTTTAATGTCTGGATCTCTGACTACTGATTGAATACAGCAATGTAATACAATATAATGTTGTCACTCTGGTAGTGACTCAATCTCCTTTTCATGCTGGATGTTACCTGGATGTGGTTGGGCGCTACCCTAAGATTGCTTTGCAGGAGTTTATTTTGTCTGGATGCTGACGGATCTCAATGATTAAACTTGTTATAAGACTTGTTATATTAATAGTTCATGTGGCTGGACAATCCACACAGCTCATTATCTTTTCATTAGGCTCACCTTTACTTGCACCTTTACACACATTTATTGTCCGTGCCAGCACTATTCTGTTCATGTCAGGTAATAACTCTCAACAGCCGCCATCAAACAAAACGCCAAAATGTTCTTAATTTCTAATTTCTGTTGTTTTCAGTTTTATTGGCATGCCCTCAGTTGCCTAAACACACTGAACAGAAGATTACATAAAAGGCTGGCCTCATTTAACTCAAGCAAAGAGGTTGTCCTTTTTTGAGTTCCAGACAGACAGAGTTCATCACAGAGAGCTGAAAAACAGACTGCCATGTGTGTATTTCTGTTGTCTGCTCTAGTCTACCTATTACTGTTGCTAATTTAGAATTTGTAAGACCCGTAAACGGCAAGAGATGTTGATTTGGCGGGGAGTGAATGAAACTCACGGTGCGCTGGGAGAGCTAAAGTTGACACCAGCAGGAAACCAAAATAACTGCAATAATCACACTGTGATATCGCCTCAGAGAAAGTGTGAGGTAGACGCAGTGTTAAAATTATCAAGCAGCAAAGTAGTTGATACTTGATAATTAGAGCAGTGATCCTTATATGCTTAAAAAAAAGTCACAAATTATGTGCAGTGGCTTGGAGCATCATATCTTTTGTTTTCCCCCAAATCATATTCAATCTGTCATTTTTTAAAGACTTACAAAATATACCAAAACTCTCAGGATACCCTAGCAGTGTGTAAACGTGTATAGGTTTGTGCGTATGGGTAATATTGTATATTACCTCGGCTAGCTCGGTCCACATGCTCCAGTTCTTCAGAAAACTTGATCACATTTGGAAATTCTTCCTCGCATACTTGTGCTAGGAAGTGGAGTAATGTGGTCTTTTGGTCCGCTGACTTTGTGTCCTTCAGCTGTAGTGAAACACATAAACACAAACACATCCCGTTACACATAAAGCCATGACATGACGTTAACCCATGACAGTAAAATGTGTATTTTAGATTCTTTGGGCTTAATATACTATTAACAAATAGATTTTGCTCTGATTGGGGACAAGGTGATAGCATATTTTGCACTGTGGTAACTTACAAAGTAAACATGTATACATTTGCCGTAGAAGTAATACTCTATTACTAAATGAAGGCAAGAAATATTTATATACATTTAGAACATTTATATTTATACATCTTTTTCAGAAATTATTTCAGCATTTTTTATTTTTTATTAGATGTGTTGTTCATAGTTTTTTTATTATTTAAAGGGATGAGAAAGGGCACTTGAGAAAATTTCAGAACTGCTCCTTTTCTCAGTGTCTGTTCATCTGACAGCTGATGGAAGACTGCCAGAGTTTCACTGTTACATTGTAGACAAAGTAAGCAAACTTATGCTATGGCCTACATGCCATTCGGGTTGTTGGTGTTACTGAAGAGTAAAGACAACACCAGCATCTAAACAGACCTAAGTGACATTTGCAGGTATGTTTACATGCCTTTTAATGTGCTACAGCTGAGCAGCTTGTTAGCTATCAAGCCTGCAAACTGATGTTCACTTTTCCCCAGTGACAAGGACAGCTATTTACAGAAAGGATAAGTATATGCTGTAGCAGACAAAGACTGCTATTTAATTTCAGATGGACTTGCTGCAACAGTAGAGAATCACCATAACTGATGGATGTAATGTGACAAAGAAAACTGACCTCCGTTCGCCTACATTGAGCCTTTTCAGTAGTTTTATAAATGTGAGTGTTGACAGTATTACACACAATTTCATGTCTCACATCTATGCAGTAAAATCATATTCACAATGTGATGACCTCTTCTGCGCTTAGTGCCTCTCTCTCCCCCACACGCACACATTTTTCAATTTCTCTGATAAATTTCCATCATCGCTCTTTACACTCTAATTCCAAGATGTCTCTCAGTATCCCCGCCAAACATCCCTCCTGTGGAGTGCGTTGCTGTGTATCTCTCTAGGTGATCTATTGGTAGACAGCAGTGTACTCAGCCCCGCTGGGTTTAATCATGTTTGTATTATCTCCTCTAATCAAACATTCTCATCTCTCTTTTCATTTCTGTTTCCCATTTTTTTTTTTTTTTTTTTCAAAAGCTTCAAGTACTCACTCACAAAAGGTCCCTCTCTGAATTTAGATGGATTGTAATCATAGTTGACAATGTAAACATTTTGCTTTTTCCAGTTGGGCTGGGTGCAATTTTCTTGTGCTGTGGAGTGTGCCATGGAATTATGTTGTCAAACTCGGGGCAGGCACGAAGGTGATGACTTCCTCTGTATATCCTGCCTCTGACATCGACTCACACCTTGGTTCTCTGACGTACGAGCACAAAGATAAGGAAACAGACACGCTGGAAGAGCAGTCACGCTAAACACAAAGCACGTTCCTTCATAGACTTTTATTAATTGATCATATCATTGTCATGCTAATTAAACTAATCCATCATGTATGTATGAATCCATGTTTGTGTACGCAGATGCACTGCTGTTTATATGAACATAAGCACCCGAGTCTAACGGGGCAGCGAGGTGGCAGTGATGAATGGCTGCAGTGGTTGTTACTGTGGAAACTGCAGTGAGTGTGCCAACAGCTGTAATGTAACCACTGGAGGAGTTTCCTTCTACTCCAAGATTCTACTCTGTTCTCACCATCACTATCATACAGGAAAACTTACTGTTCCTTCTTCAAGCCACAGAAAATTCAGAGGTATAGGTATTTGCTATGTCTGCCCCGCAAAGCATAGGTAGTCCTGCAGAGTGTGTGAACTTTCAAAGGGATGCTAGCCGTAGCCTCAGTTATCTGTTCTGAGCAGGAGAATGAGAATGAGAATAAAATACTCCCTGGGTTTGGATGCTTTGATAGTTGTCAGCAGATAGAGGGGAAGAAAATCTGGCTTGTGGGACTGTTGGTGCTCAATCAAATAAAATTGTTTCAAACAAAATTTCTAATCATCAGCAGCCACTTATAATCAGTTTACTGATAGGGCTCAGCTGAGGAGACTTTAAGGGAAAAAAGCACTGGCTTGCACATGCTTAGAGGCTAACACTCCTAGAAACATGCAGCTAGGGTATGTCTCAGATACTCACACACTGATAGACATACAGACATAGATTAACATTATACATGTTTGTGCACACAGAAGTCATTCTGAACAATGAATCTGTCTTGAGGTCATCATATTCGTCTCTGATGACTGTGATAAAAAAAAAAAACGGATTGTTTTGGACTAGAGTCTGTATTTATGAAACAAAATGGTTATACAAAAATAACAAATGAGCATTTAAGTCACATGAGGTTTCTGAATATGTGTAATCAGAGACAGCAGGAAGGAGAAGAATCTGGCAGGCCTTCTTCAAGCAAGGATCTAAAAAAGTCTGTTCAGTTTATATCAGATCTTTATATCAAGAGATTTACTGTGGTCACTGTAGTAATATTTAGTAGTATTTTTAAAATTTTGCAACTCCTGCTAGTCCACCTGTAAACATGAGCTTTTTTTCTTGACCGTACATCCCTCATGTTGAACTACAGCCACTGGAGGAATAAAGGACTACGCACTGTATGTGAACTGATAGTGAAGTCAGCATTTCAAACCTCACCTTGCAGAGAGAACTGAGGTCAAAGCCGTATGACTGGGCATTTCGAGAGCCTGCATTCATGTAATTCCCCAGCAGCAGCACCAGCTCCAGCAAGCGGCCAAAGGAGCGGCTCTTCCTGACCTCATCACAGGCGGCGTTTACAGCCAGGATGTCTGGGCGCAGGTTGTTTACCTGCTCCTCAAACTGCAGCCGGAAAAGGATGTGGTTGAGGCGAGGACGCAGACGCTTCACACTGCTCATCTGGGAGAGGAGTTCAGAAATGGAGCAAACGAGGAGGAGAAAGGAGAAAGGAATAATGTGAAAAGGGAAAATTACAGAAAAGAGAACGGAGCAGGAGAGTAGAGAAGCAGGAGTAATGAAAACGGTGCCAAAGAGAGAGAACAAAGTCCGAGAACATAGTTGAACTTAAAATGACTACAATCGCACTTTTGGCACACTCTCACATTCAGTCGATCTAATTTAAAAGAAATGTATGCAACCGGCATTCTGGAAAGTGTTGCTAGGCAGTAGTAATAGATGCTGGCAGTGATTTGATTTGGGACCCAGGTCTGGTAAGTTAATTGTGGAGTTAGTGTCCATATAGGGCAGGCAGCAGAGGGGGTGGAATATACAATAGGCTGCCTTGGATTACCACTCTCACACAATTAGAGAAAATTGGAAAATATTGCATTGGGCCCAGGGTTTGGCCACAACAGTGACTGTGTATGTGTGTGTGTGTGTGTGTGTGTGTGTGTGTGTGTGTGTGTGTGTGTGTGTGTGTGTGTGTGTGTGTGTGTGTGTGTGGTGGTGGGGTGGGGCGCAGGTTCCAATTGTCTGTTTCACACAACAGCTGGCAGTGCGGTTTGATGTCTTCCATCAAGGGTTTAATTATAGCTACTGTAATGTTATCAAATGACTATTTCAGTCGGTGAGTGAGTGAGCTAGCGAGTGTGTGTTGTGTGTGCATTTGTGTTTATGTGAGAGAAAAGAAGAGCGAGAAAACAGGGCAGAAGAATATTATGACAAAATTAATAAAGAGTAAGGTGAACAAGGACCAAACATAATGCTGAAATGGAGCCCATAGATGAGATAAATTATGTGATAAGGATATTGTAGTAAGGAGAACACAATCAGAAGAAGAACGGGTTAAGCAAACACACCGATGTGCCTTCAGAGTTGATGTGTGCAGCTGTTGTTTCTGTAAAGGCTTCAGACGGCAATGGACAAAACTGAGCCGCTGAAGGCAGTATTAACAACATGAGAGGACGGGAGAGTGGAGTGTGAACAGTGAATTTAAAAATGATGCACCATATAGTGTGAAAACAAATTAATGTGAGTAAATATTTTGGCAACTTGTAATAAATGTGTCCGTGGAGTGTCAACAACAATTTAAATTCTAGATGAAAGACTTTAATTCAAAGACGTGCCAATCAAAAGGACTGTGACTACAGTTGAGCCAGCAGGACGCACATGCTGGTAAACAGAATAATTCCTAAGATTTCAGCGACTGAAAGGAAGTATGTAAGTCATCAACCACAAATTATGTACAGCAATACCAGCTGCTGCACTGCATGGAGATTACTAGTATAAAAAACATTATGGAAATTAATGCTGTGCGAAGATCTAGAGCTTATTTGCCTTTTGACTTCTGGTCACAAAGATACATTTAACTTATTCATGGAGCTGCATAAAAACATTAAATGACTACATTACCCTTGTGTCTAAAGGACTATAAGGAGTTTTACAATGCAATCACATCTATCCCTTAGAATATACACTACAGTAGGACGGACTACGCTACTACACACAAGGTAGTTCATATCAAGTATGAGAGTGGCCGTCATGGAAAAAAGAGAAGATAAAACGCATGTGTTTGCACAATAGCAAATTAATATTCCCTTTGAACCTGAGCTTTTCCGATAGGTGAAAGCACACATGCCTCCTTGGGCCCACGCAGGCTCAGCATTGAAACGACATTATATAAGTGGACCCTCTTTGTTCTATGTCTCCCCGATGAACTATTCACAACAGCTGAGCATGCTCTATTTTTAACCCCCCTATCAACCACTCAGTCACTGCATTTTCATTCAGTGGTAAGACTCTCTTTCATGGGTGTTTATGAAACAGGTGGGTGCATAGGGCAAAAGAAGATTATTACATGTTTTGTCAGTAACTTGGTTGCTAGGCAGAAACACAAAATACACACAAAAAAAGTGCTACACTCCTTATGCATAATTCCGAATAAACCGCCTTTGAAAAGTCTTAAGAAAACGATGCAGACATAATTAGACAGCAGT
Organism: Argyrosomus regius; assembly: GCA_946959425.1. NCBI lineage: Eukaryota > Metazoa > Chordata > Actinopteri > Sciaenidae > Argyrosomus > Argyrosomus regius. The sequence goes on from OX336882.1 coordinate 23,462,632, forward strand.
GCTGCTCTTTAATGTGCATAAATTAGTGCGGCAGTCCACAGGTGTCCTGTCTTTCTTCTTACGGCTTAAAATGAGAGAATTTTAAAAAGCTCTGGATTAAAATATTCATATGAAAGTGCATGCGTGCATATGTGAAAAAAGACAGAAATGTGATAAGATGCAAATACAAGACGAGTTACATTACCATAACATTAAAATAGTAATAAACCAATTTTCTGAAACTGTGTATGTATGAGAAGATAATGATCTTACAAAGAAATATACTACAACATGAAGATGTGATATATGTGTACATGCTGTTGGACCTATCACCAGCTGGTTGGGATTTGACAGTTGTGTGTGTGAGAGTGAGTGTGTGTGTACTCACCACAACCCCAAACTGCTCGGGCTCTGACAAATTTGCGTACTCATTCTTATATTTGGCCAAGGCGTTCAACTGCTCCTGCTCTGGTAAGTGCTTCACAAGGTTCTACAAAGAAGGGAGAGGGAGGAAAGGAGTGAGAAGCAACATGGAGGACAGTAGAGCAAAGAAAAGCAAATTATATGAATTTATATAAAAATAGCCTTCTGATGTTGTGATGCCTGACACTTTACTTTATTTATTACACTTAGCAGGACATTATATATCCTCCTTACTGTCACGTTTCAATTTGTGTCCTATGTATAAATTGTCATGATCCAAGTGTGTCCAAAAATTCAGCTGTTTACATCATTAGGGACTGACTACATCTGGGTTTCAAGAGTAATGTGGTTGAATACAGTTCATGCCTGAAGAGCAATGCAGTGTTTTCTTTGAAATTAATTCAGAATGAGCCCTGGAGCCGTAAGACTACCAGTATTTGAACTGCGCTTGTATAGAAATCCAACCTACTGCTGTTCTATTTGCTGTGCGAGTTTCAGCCCTGTTGGTGTAAAAATAATGTTTTGTAACGGCAATAAAGTGTGTTTTATTATCCAACATGGACTATATCCTTAAACTATATATACTTATAGACAACTGAAAGTTAAATTGTGATTGCTTTGTTTTTTTTAGACAGTCAAAAGAAATAAATGAACCATAAATAATTAAATCCATGTTGATTACATTGCCTTCCCATCTCAACAAATACTGCTACGGTGTGGTAAATATGTTGGTCTGATGCATTTAAATTGGGTTGAAAATCTGTCCCCGATGCCTGGAGTCAGGACAAATATTGCTACTTCCACTATTTGAGTTTTAATTGATGCAGAATAATGGAATTTGCCTTAATGACCATTAATTATTTGCATGTTGTAATTAACTGTTATCGATCAAATTAATTTTTATTAAATGTACACCCGTAGCTATAGCATATGCTGATTTTAATTTGGCCTAAATACACACTATATGCTTATATTATACTTTTTCATGCCTTTGATTCCAGCCATTTAGACTACTGTAATTCCTTATTTGTCAGACTAACCAGAAAGTCAATTGACGACCTCCAGCACGTAGCATTCTAGCTTCCCTTCACTGGTTGCCTGCATCCTTGAAAATTGACTCTAAAGTTTGAAGTTTTAAAGCTTGTTTGCCCCCTCCTATACTGCTGACCTTATCTGACCTCTTAGTAGGCTAAAGTCTACCAAATGTTACTGACTGTAACCAGGGCCAAACTGAAGACAAATGGTAGTAGGGCTCATAACCTCTATGCCAGCCTTCCGTTCGTAATCAGGCACGCAGTTATATTTAATTCTTATTCTGTTATTTCATTTTCTTTAAATTACATATTATTTTCCCTTTTCTAAATTATACATCATGTATTGCATGTGCCCTTGTGACTTTGTGTTTTCTTATTATTTCATCATAAGAATCTCTGTTGTTGTGCTGCAAAAAATAAAATATAATTATTGACAAAAACATCAAAACAGACAGTAACGGAGCATTTTAAATAATAATCCAAACGCCTGTATAAAAGTCATAGTCTAAAGCTGTAACAAAACTGAAGAAAAAATAATAAAAAAAGAAAGATTAAAATCAGCATAGCGCTTATTTTCATTTTATTTTATCTGTTTGTTTATTTTCAGATTTACTGTGTTTACCAACTGGTGCTTCAACACCTGTTGTACTGTAGGCTTTACAGATTCCCAATACTTCAGCCCCAGGCTACATACAGTACCGACAACTAAACGAGACAACCGACAAGCTTTGGAGCATGAACCTGACCAACTGAGCAGGAAAACGACATTAAAAATGTACTTTATATATTCTACAGCCTCGAGGTAAAAAAGTTGCACACTGTAGGTTGAGCCAGTTTACAATATTCTTTCCATCTCAGAGCGAGTTACGTGAATATCTAAGTTAGACTAAGGTGGCCTTCCCAAGAAATCCATGTACTAATGTCAGATAAGTAACATTTTTACAGCTTTATATAAAACTTGTCCTACCTGAATCATAGGTTCCGTGAGTTGCTCCTCATCCACCTCCACGATCATCCGACGAATTTCCTGATAAGGCATACGGAAGGAACCCAGGAAGATGGCTACACAGGAATAAATAAAAGATGCAACAAATGCTGTGGTAAATAAAAAATGTTACAATTACAGACAACTTGGTCATACAAATCAATAACAGGAAAACAAACTATAAAAAACAACCAAGGATGAAAAGAAATATAAAACAAACATCTCAAGGACACATAAAATAGGGAGCAAAGTGAAATGAAATTAAAGATACATCAGGACATAAGTCAGCCAGACATAAAAGTAGAAAAAAAGTGTTTTGAAAAATTACACTAGTTTAGCAAGCATTACATCCTCAAGCAATTGGTACCACTAGGGACAGAATGGCAAATGCCTTGTCAGGATAAGTCATTAGTCGAGCCAGTGGAACATCAGCAAAACACTGACAGTTAAAAGATGTGTGATTAGGCTAGGAGCCAGATGCTGCAGAACTTTACTAAAGATTATTGGGAATATCTGTGGGGTAAAAAAAACTGGTTATAGGACTATCATTTAAAGGATCAGTGTGTAGGATTTAGTGGCATCTAGCACTGTAGTTGCACATTGCAAACCCCTCCACTTGCCTTACCATTGCAAGCATGAAGGAGAAACTATGGTGTCGAGCAAAAAACGCCAAACGCTAGTGTTTGATTTGTCCATTCAGGGCTATTGTAGAAATATGATGGAGCAACATGGTGGACTCCGTAAAAGAGGTGATTATACACTAATGAAAACATAGCTTCATTTCTTACATATTGCTTAAATGGAATCGCTAAATCTTGCATACTTGACCTTTAATTTCCTAGTTCCTAAGCATTTTTTATTTGTCTGTTGTAAAGAGACGTATAGGCATTAACTTGACATGATATACTGTAGAAGCAGGGATTAGTCTCCAAAACAAATGATGAAAACAGATTTTCCAATCTCACTGTCAGATTTTACAGTGCATGCCTGTACCTTCATTTCTTCAAATAAATTCTACCTCATTAGAAGTCACTTCATGGAATACATTTGCTCTGTATCTTCATGATGACGGCATCAATCAAGGAACAGAACTAAAACCCCACATACTCATTCTCAACCTCAATCAAAGCTTTTAGACTCTTTACCTCCTATGGTGGAACACATAAACCGCCTACTCTCCTTTTTTTTTTTTCCCTCTGCTCATTCCTGCTCTATAATTTCCGCTGCATGATTTATCACTGTTACCGGGCTGATTAGTCTCATTTTCTTTTAATACATGAAACAAAGGTCACAGCTCCCCTTGATATAAGCCAATGAGGTGCTAAGATCTGGGAGTGCTTAAGAGATCAGCTGGATCCTCATTAATGCCGGGTGCTTTTAAAGCGGTCATTTTAAGACCAAGCGTGCGTGCCTCGATGTGTGTGTGTGTGTATGTGTATGTGTGTGCATGGTGAGCGCAAGTGAATAAGCGAGAGACAGAGAGAGAGAGAGAGAGAGAGAGAGAGAGAGAGAGAGAGAGAGAGAGAGAGAGAGAGAGAGAGAGAGAGAGAGAGAGAGAGAGAGAGAGAGAGAGAGAGAGAGAGAGAGAGAGAGAGAGATCATCAATCTGTAGTACCATTTCTTCGCCTGTTTCTTCTTTCCTTAATGGATGCTTAACTTTGTTAATTAGTTCTGTGTGTGTGAAGACATGAGTCACAGGTTGCGGAGGTGGTGGCCAGGTTCACAGCCAGTGTAGTCTTGATTTACTTGCTATAGCAACAAACAAAAGTGCAACTCAGTCTCTGCCAAATTGTCTATTGTGGCCACTTTATAACATGCAATGCATAATAAAAAGGGTGACTTAAGTAAGATAAAAAGGAAAAAGTGTGTGCAAAGTGTTCTACGAGGAGCAGTGGAGGCGAGAACGACAGACATGCCCAATATGCTGTACCATCAAGACACATGGATGTGTATAAATCCAGTCCTTGGGAAGAGAAACGGGTGGAAAGGATATAAATACTTACACAGATTCTGTGCAATCTTTGGATCGAGCACCTTGAGCTCTTTAATTCTCTTCTTTATGGATTTCTTATCTTCCAGATCCTCTTCTTCTTTTTTGGCTGATGAAGACAGAAAGAATTATTTTCAACACGCAAAGGAAACATTTACACAAATGGATGCAATTACTGTACTGTTTTTGACAAAATAAGGGAAGTATATAGATGTTTCTGCACAGATTGTTCAGCTCTTTTCATGTTAGATCATATTGTATACATATATATTTCTACTGTTTATATTTCTTATTTTTAATACTTGCTTTTTTATCTTATGCTTGTTATGCACCAATAACACCAAGACAAACTCCTGGTATGTGAAAACTTACTTGGCAATAAACCACTACTTTACTACTACTACTTCTACAGGACTTTTTATGTTTAAGTATTTACATGTGGAGAGCAAGGTATGGATGAGCTATAGAAGTTCCATAAACACAAAGTTTCACATAAAAAAATCAGGTTGCAGGTGAAGGTAAATATGTTCTGGGTCCCATGAAGCCAGGTAGGTGAGATTGTGATATATGTGGTATTTGTAGACAGGAGAGGCATCATCAAGATTTGACTGACTACAAGCAACAAAGCGAAAGCCCAGTAAGACACAGATACAGTATAGACACATATTGTGTATATATATATACATATATATATATATATATATATATACACACACACATACACAACCCTGTTGAGCCACACTCACAAAGAGGAGTTCATGGTTGGTTTTAATTATTTAAGACACCAGATTAAGAGAACAAAATGTGCATCCCAGGAGTATGCCGGGTAATTGTCTGGTGCTGTAATTATGGTGTGTGTGTGTGGTGAGAGGAGAGAGGAGAGAGGAGAGGGGTTAATCCACAGGAAAGGTATTTTTCTACTGTTCCACGTGGGCTCGGTCTTCTTTCAGGGATCCTGTATCTAATTAAAAAGTGAAGAGGTATGCTGCGAGCTCCCGCAGAAAACACTGTTAGCATGTCCACAAACATGCACCCCTACAGTACAGCTCAACACACACACATAAACACACAAACATGGCCACACACTGGGCTATCCTTGGACTTACGTGGCTCCTCTGTTGGTACACTGTCCTCACAGTCTTTCAATGTGTGAGAGAAGAGAAAATGCAAAGGACAGACAAGGAGGACAATGGAAAATGTGTACCATGGAAAAGGGAAAGGAGAGAGAATAACGAGATAAAAATACATTTTCACAAGACTGCACACAGTCCACTGCAGCGTGAAACATGAAGCGACTCAAGTAAGGAAAGAACAAATACAATACTATAAAAAACTTGAATGAAAAAATGGCTGAAAAATACAAACAAGTAGGAGACAACTACATCAAATAGAAAACTAGGGGAAAAGACTAATTACCTGAGCATGTCACAACAAATTTCACTAAGAAGCTTGGTCGAAATTTAAACTGAAATGATGAATCAATAAATCAGCTAGACTACAGCGACTATTTTGATATCCAATTCAGCATTTTTAGTTAAATGATGTCAACTGTTATAGCTTTGAGTTTTGGATGGTTGGTTGGACAAAACAAGCAATCTGAATAGGTCACCTTGGGCTTTGAGTAATTGAGAGTATGTGAGCATTTTTAACCATTTTCTGACATTTTATAGATGAAGTATAGACCCACTGAGTAATTAAAATTGTTGTTGCAGCCTTCAAATCAAAATGTTTCCAAAGATGTCAGGCTGAACTGTTTTGATAAATGTTTTATTTTTCGAAAGCGATACACAAAACATCCAGCCATGAAAGAAATATCTTTGTTATCTTCAGTGGGCATAAGCATTTTACACTAAAGTGCTGAAACAAAAAGATTTTACTGTATAAACAGTGCCGTGAAAAAGTATTTGCCCCCTTCCATGATGAGAGCCATTATGAACAAATGCAGAAATCTTAGAACAGTGGTGAAAACCTTCCCAAGATGGCTGCCCTACCAAAATACTCCAAGAGCGCAGCAACGACTCATCCAGAAGGTCACAAAAGGACCCAGAACAACTTCTTAAGAACTGCAGGCCTCACTTGGCTCAGTAAAGGTCAGTATTCATGACTCAAAAATAAGAAAGAGACAGGGCAGAAACTGAAAACCACTGCTGACCAAAAACAACACAAAGGCTCGTCTCACTTTTGCCAAAAAAAACTTCTTGACTTTTGGGAAAATATTCTGTGGACTGATCAGACGAAAGTTGAAACTTTTGGAAGGTGTGCATCCCGTTACATCTGGTGTAAAACTAATACAGCATTTCATAAAAAGAGCATCATACCAACAGTTAAACATGGTGGTGGTAGGGTGATGGTCTGGGGCTGCTCTGCTGCTTCAGGACCTGGACGACTTGCAATAACTGATGGAACCATGAATTCTGGTCTCTACCAGAAAGTCCTGAAGGAGAACGTCCGGCCGTTAGTTTGTGACCTCAAGGTCAAACGCTCTTGGGTTTCTCCATTCGTGGATAAAGGCTCTCACTGTGGTTCGCTGGAGTCCCAAAGCTTTAGAAATGGTTCTGTAACTCTTTCCAGACTGACAGTTGTCAATGATTTTGTTTTTTTGAGATCACGGCATGATGTGTTGCTGTTTGAGATCTGTCAGCCTACTTCACTTCACTCAAACAGGTTCTACTGAAGTGATTTCTGGATTCAACAGGTCCGGCAGTGATCAGGCCTGGGTGTGGACAGTGTAATTGAACTCAGCTTTCAAAAAAACAGGTAGGTTTGGATAGCTTTTTTCTCTTAATAAATGAAATCATCATTTAAAAACTGCATTTTATATTTACTTGGGTTATCTTTGTCTAATATTAACGTTTGTTTGATGATCTTAAACATTTAAGTGTGATAAATATGCAAAAAAGTAAGAAATCAGGGAAGGGGGCAAATACTTTTTCACGGCACTGTATTACATCATCATACAAGGTTAAACATATATTTCCTAACTTCAATGCTTGTTGACAGCACAACTGAGAGTCAAGAGGTTAAATGTGGGACACAAAACCATGTGAATTGACAACAGAAAAAAAACAGGCATGTTTTTCTATTATTCTACTATCATGTATTTTCTACTGCCTTTCAACTACTTGTTGTGTAAAAATGTTCAGCAAGTAATTTCACTTAAGTCTCCATGAACGTATTCAGTGCAGAACAGTGTGGGGTCAAAAAAAAAAAAAAAAAAGAACTGCTGTTTAATTATAAAGCATAAATGAAATCAATCAAAATGTAAACATGTCAATATTTACCCTAAAAACCAGCGTTAAGAACTTAAGTATTCATTTTACAGGAATGTAATCTTGAATTTGATATTGGGTATTTGGATGCAATATAAGGAGCCAGCCCTTGAAAGCCTCCAGCTTACTGCATTAAGATGTTATATTGATCTACTCATCATAACGTATAGCCTCGCAGAATCTCATTTATTACACCAACACACACCAACTCTCTCCAAAACACACAGCAGATACACACAGTATGAGAGTATTAACTTCCCTGTTTTAGTGCATATAAACATACGTATAATTCATAAATCATGCTCATATAATACTGGAAGGCCTGCATCCATCCCTATCATGCATGAGATAGTGATAAGATAGAAATCATATAGCATGTGCAAACACACACACACACACACACACACACGCGCGCACGCACACACACACACACACACACACACACACACACACACACACACACACACTCTGTCTCCAAGCTGCCTCAGGTGTTATCAGTTAAATCAGCTAATTAGATTGCTCCCTTCCAGCATCACCCCCTCATCCTCTCTGGCCTTGAAACGGTTCTTCTTCAGGGAAGCTCATTATACATCAGCCAATTAAAATGTCCCGCAGGGGGTCAGAGGTCACTGGTTAATCAATCAGAGGGAGCGGCGACTGTTGTAGTTATCAGATTGCGCTATCACCCAGGAAGTGGAGAAGATAAGGATACACTTGTGAGTGCGGAGCAGTGGGGAGTCTGCATCGCATCGCAGGTCAAGCAAAGGTAGGGAAGAACGAAGGGACACAGCGTAGGTATGGTGCAACTATAATAGATATAGAGGCTCTGACGAAATTGACGATTCATTTGTGTGAAAATATGGCACACTGTCATTATGAAAAAGGTTGCACCAACTTGGAGAGACAGAGCGACAGGGAATCAGAGAGCTAGCCCGACAGAAAGATGTAAGTTACAAATGAAGCTATTGACTAAAACCACAGTTAACATCAGAATTTGAGATGAGATACTTCAGACATGGAAAGCATGACTTCATCACAGGACAGAAAAGAGCAGAGCATTAGAGGCAGACCCAAACACTGAGTTGTCTCAGTTGAAAGGCCTACTCTTCGCTGCCACAGCAGCGCACACAGTGCTAGCCATCTACCATCTGAGCTCTTTCAAGTTAAGGCCTCTTAATGGAGGCTTGTGATAAATGTCAACTTGATGTCGGAGACTGTGGGCAAAGTAGGAGGAGGGACAAGTATGAAAAATAGTACAAAGAAGGACTGTCTCAATTTTCCTTTACCCCCAGTGTAGTCAAAAAAGATCCATTCTGCATTATTTACACAATAACAAACAAAAGAAAAACAAAATAAATAATAAATAAAATAAATATGGCGATTTGTGTCCCTGGGTGTACAAGAAAGAAAAAAGTTTGATTCTTTTCTTGAGAAAAGAAAAAGAATGTTTAAATGTTTAGTTGCTGGGTCAGATTAGGATGCAAGGCTAGAAATTTGAAAAAGAGTTATCTCACTTGTAATAATTCTACTGACTGGTTTTGATCCAATCTCTGCCACAGTTTAAAGGCACTTGACAAAAATATGACAATGTGTTACATTGTGCACGCACACACATGCTTCCCAAACACCACTTCCCATAAGGCAGTATCAGTGAATTGTGCCGTCAAAGCACTAAAGGGAATGGTGGATGAAATAAAACTGCTGTGAAAGAGCATGACTGATGCTGTACATGACAGGCAGGCCTCAGAGACAAGCAAGTAACACCTCAAATCCGACCCCCACCCCCCCCCCCCACACCCCATCCCTCACACACATACATGCACACACACACATATACAGAGAGACACACACCAAAATCTCCTCCTCCTTCTTCCCCATCCCTCTACGCTCACACCAGCACTTCATCTTATCAGGATGGATTTCTAATCAGAGAAAACGCCTTACTGGAACTGCCCTCCTTTCTACACACACACACACAACCCTAACACTAATGTTAAATGAACAGAAAACTCGATAACTGATACGAACTAAGAAGTTATCAAGTGAAGTAAGGAAATGACAGCCGTGTGAGAGAGACAGTGTATGTGTGTTTCTTTACTCCGTCATTTCATCTAGTGTTTGTCCAACTATCCTAGTTCCTAAGGAGATATCACACCCACAGTTGACTTTTCTCTTGATGAGACTTCATTATTTATGGCATGTTGCAGTGATACGATCGTCTCCTCCTGAGAAAGCAGATACACAAGCACGCAGCGGGGGGAAAGTTGAGAGGGCAGCTGTCTCCAAAGGGTAATTAAATCACTGTGTTGTTTCCAATGGCCAATCAAGGCAGTCATGCAGGTAAAGTTTAAATCACTACTATTAGAGGAGCTTCTGTAGCAGGGATAATATGGGGTCTCAATTTAATGTGCAAACACCACACATACACACATGCGCACACACACCATTGCCTCAAGCAAAATCCACTATGAAACATCTGATGCACAGGAGGGGGGCTGTCTGTAGCAAGTGAACAAATCCACCATTCCGACACATCTGTCAGCTCTACAGTCAACAGAGGGGAGACGAACAATCAAACCAGCCGTACAGCTTGACTGTTGACTCACTGTATGGTTCTGATCCAGCTGAGTCCTGAACTTCAGTCAGACTGACAGAAATCACAAGAGACATCCAGAACGTCCAGTAGCTTCTTCTACTATTCACACCTGCCCTAACCTTTCCTAACCTCTCTGCCTTATCAATGCACGCACACTCCGCAATCCTGACTAAAACTGACCTGACTGGTCCGTTTGCACGTGGACTACCCCCACAGCCCCCCCTCCAATCCAATCTAGAGTTGCGGGTGTGCGTGTAGCAGCGAGGGTGAGGCAGAGAGGGAGATCAGAGTAATGAAGTGAGGGGCTGTGTTGTGAGTGAGATAATCAAAGCGAACCATGCAGGGCCACCTCTCCCTGTGATCCAGACTAGATGACCCAGGGCCATAATTAGTCTGAGACTTTAATTCTGATAGCAGCAAATTAACAGACTTCATTAGGCTTTTCTCTCGTCTCCTCCCCTATTCCTGCTATACCATCGTTTCTAAATCCTAACCACTAAAATTGCTCCAGCATGAGCTTCAGTGTCTGCAACATACTTGCCAATTGCTCTTTACTAAGAAACTAACAGAGAGAGCACGTAAGTATACTCATGTAAAAATAAATTCACAAATCTGGACTGAAATTATTGACGCAACATCAAAAGATTCATAATTGATTAGGAGCGTCTATTAATCACTATGTACTGGCCTGTGGGGATGAATTTTACCAGTAGCTCGATTCTCAGTGGAGTAGTGCCCTCTAAAGGCTTCCTGAAGACCTACCGATGGCCTCTAAATATGTCTGTGTGTGTAGGTGTGTGTGCGTGTGTGTGTGCCTGCTAAAATGAGCTTTCTGACTACTCTGTCATATCAGGTATGAAGCATTATTATCTCCATTTCATTTCACTATGTGACAGCACCAGTCCGATGTGAACAGTTGTTAAGCCCACCCTAACATTTCCCAAGTCATTCAATGGATTCGATTGATGGCAGCTTAAATCATTCATTCTCTGAAGTCATTTGCCACTTTTCTGTTTTTCTCTATGTGATGTTGCAAACATGTCCGCTCCGACCCTTTCACAAACACAAACCTACATGTGTGGATGAAAAATCACCGCAGAGAAATAAAGCCGCAAAAGCAAATATGTTTTTAACGAGCCAGTCCATTACTCTGGTGATATGAGAACATAAAAACACAAATTGGGAATAAATTGAGGTGCTGATGCTTGAGAAACTGTGGCAGAAAAGAAAAAGACAGAAGAAAAAAAATGGAGGAGAAAAGGAAAGCAGGAAAAACAGAAGGTTAAGCATCGCACAGAAAAAGGAAAACGGAGGCAAAGAGACAGTGACTGTGTGGCAAATGTGATATTTTCAAGCAGTTCGGACACCGTCAGGTCCACTGCTTAAGAGAAAAATACTATACACATGAACACATGAATATATTAACATATTTCGACACATTACACATGATTTCTAACCTACACTTATGGGCAAGTATAGGAAAATCGTGGGCTGGAGAAAGAAAGAAAAATAGCCATCTGTTCAGCATGTGTACTATGTGATCAGACCTTTCCTTTCAACAACAATGAAAGGAGCCTTTTGTGATTTTGCATTTGATGAAATCTCTCATAATGGCACAAATATTCTGCAGCCACATGAAAAGTCATTATAGAACTAATGGTGTTCTTCGAAATGTCACAGCAAAAGCATAAAGAGAGTGCGAGAAACGAGGAGAACAAGCAAGCCGGAGTGTGAGACACACACACACACACACACACAGGAGAGAAAGTCCATTTGAAGTGAACACATATGTACCAGTGGAAAGCAGTGCTAACTACTCGACAGCATGATATAGACATCCTGCTGCTATCTTCATATGCTCAAAATGGATCAAAACAAACGGCATTTAAAGCTTTTGAAGTCACTTAGCTGCCAATTCTATCTCCTACCCTCAGTGAACATAACTGGACTGGGAACCTACGTATATGCAGCTGAAGGGTTGTGGTAATTAGGTAATTTAAGTCATAGGCTCAAGACAACTCAAAACCAGCAAGCAAGTTTGAATAATTTGACATACTTTACTTTTTTTAGCCTCTTTCAGGCATTTGGTTTAAAAAAAAAAAAAAAAAAAAAAAAAAAAGTAGACCACCCACTAATCCTTCATCCCCACCTCCTCTAGTCCTCAATCCTTATAGTTTCTCTATGATTGTGTTCACCAACCTCCTCAGCTACTTTTGTCCCATTGTGCTTCAAAAGCCAACTAAGTTCTCAGCACAGTATACCACAAAAGCCGTGGCTGCTGAAAATTGTCCCACCTTCATTCTGATGGTTATTATAGTGAAGACTGGCGGACTGGGTTTGAATGATCATAGTCTTTACCTCGACATTGGGAGCCCTGCCTTGATCATGTGTGCTCCTTACCTACTCAACCGCATGTACATGCTCGACCCCTACCACGCTCTGCCACCGTTTCCATCAAACAGTGCCCCAAATACGCTAGTGCAAACTGACAAAACCCACACAAACATGCTTCCTTCCCAGGCCATTATAAATGGGGTGTATAATTTTCTCTTACGGCCTCTCTTGCCTGCAGTGAAAAGAGAGCTTGTCTTTCCTCAACTCTGACTCTATGACAGGCTACATTGATCTGGAGAGTCTGATATCTAGAATACAGTCTTAAAGCTATGGCAAGAAACATAAAAAAGAGGACATCTGTGAAGCATCCTGTTCAAGTTTTGAATCCCATGCCTTCACTTTTAACCATTTATTAATTAACCTTTCCTAATGGTGATTCAAAACAAATATACAATGGCAAATTCCGTAAATAAACTTTTTTGGGGGGCAATAGAACAGAAGAAGAGAGAGAAAAGCAGAGGGAAAGAGAGAAAGAGAGGCGACGACATGTAGCAAAGGATCACAGGCCAGGGTCGAACCTAGGTCGCTGCTGCAAGGACTCAGTCCTTCACACACGGGACCACCAGTTAAGCCACCAGGGTGCCCCATGAACATAATTTTAATGAGTAATTAACCTGTGCAGTATTTTAAAAAACTACACAGTGCTTATGAGGGCAATGAGGAGCACAACAAAACTGATTACTGGTAATCAGCTTAAGGCAAAATTGGGATTACAATGTTTGCACAGATCAAACTAATGCAATTTTCTACATAGCCAGTAATACATTCAATAACTGGTCTTTTCTTTTTCATGACTGTTAATGAGAAATTGACAGCATTCATATAGCATGTTTCTATTCTACTGACCACTTAAAGCACTTTACAACCCCAACATTCTCCTATACATTCACAGACTGATGTATCATCATTTTGTTCTATTGTCTTGGTTGCAGAAGATAAAAAATAACACCTAAAACGACTTTATGGGCTCCATATCACTAACTGTTAACAATGAACAGTAGGCTTTACTGGCTGGGGTTTATTAACAATGAGTAAAATGACTTTAGGTATAGTCCTTTATTATTATAGCACTGTATTTTCTATTAAAAGGGATTCAGTTCCAGTCAAATAAGATAAAAAAAACATAGATATATATATATTTTTTAAATTTACTCGCAAAGATAACTGAGGTATGTTGGCATTTACATAATGCATACATACTGGCTGAGACTTCGTGTCTGCTAAATGCACTTACAACCCAACCAAGGTATGTATGGTTGCGTCAATAAATTTAAAAAACTCCTTCTATTACTAAATCACAAAAATAAAAAAAGGCTATTAACATTCTACATTCTTTGCACTTGCATTCTCCAACATCCTTTCAGTTTGGCTTTCTTTCTGTATCTCATATTTTAGTGTTGTGACTTTGGAGTAGAGGTAGGTTATTAGCAGATGCCTGAATCCTGGAGAGAAATGGCAAACTGATTTTGTGATCTTTGAGGGTTTCGTCTAATTGGATGTTATTTATTAGCTGAAAAGAAGCCCCAGGAAAGGGCAGCTCTCTTCATGCTGTTTTTCATTTTCCCAGCACTATGGCAATGAATCTAGCTCTCTGCCCTCTCTTGATATACAAAGAGAAAAAGAAAAAAAAAAAAAGCTGGTTTATTCCAGACGTCAATTAGGAATCCTCTAGTTAGTCCATGAATGCAGTATGGATTTAGTCCATATACAGTAGTAACATGTAAGTTTGACAAGTGCATTCATTTCCACATATGGAAATATATACATTAGTGGGAAGAAATCAGAAACCAGAATCAGCCTTGGAAACAAAATGTTTCCCTGTACCAAGATTAAAATGATCAATATGCATTCTGATGCATGAAAGGCAGGCACAAGTAAATGGTTTAGAGACTTTGAGGGTTAGAGTAGTGATTTTAAGTTGAATAAATAAGACTTAATGAATTTCACTTGTTGGGGGAAGCTGGTAATATTAGTACCGTAAACATGGGACAAATAAATAGAGGTGGAATTGCTGTGCTAAAACTACATTTCTGATCAGAACATTGTAGCCAATATGAGCTATTACACATGAAAATATGCAGTACTGGCACCTTGACCCACGTATTAAAGCACTAAAACCTGTATATTCAGAAACAAGGCCTTTCATTTCACAGTAGCACTTCACATTCACACACCAATGCGGCAGAGCCTGTCTATTGGGAGCATGTCAGTGTGTGCTTCAGTGTCTTGCTCAACATATGGACAAAAGGAGCTGGGGATCGAACCGCCAGCCCTGAGATTAATGGTCGACCCTCCAGTATGATTTCCCCGTATGTTGTCAGAAAGGTCATGTAACCGTTAAATGATGCAATGTACAGTAATAACAATGACTTGAACAAGGTCAAATTGAATTGCCTTTTAAACTTTATATGCTGTATGTGGCTTATATATTTTTTTTGAGGCAAGATATCAAAAGATAATTCAATAACTAATGAAAATGAGAGATGTTATTCAATATAATACATTGTGGTCAAATATAATAATCGGCCCAGTAGTATTCTATTTATTTAAAGGTTAAGGCTGGTTATTTTATATCATATTTTATTAAGTCCCATGAATGAAGCAAAACCACCTTTATCCTAACATGAACTGTGTCTGTTTCTAAAGCCTGATGTAGCTTATCAGGTAACTTAAGCAGCGTTTTTATTTTTTTATATTTTATAAGAACAAAAACTGAACAAAGACAGGCAGCACTACTGGTTTGTTGCCACTGGTGTCTTAATGTTAAACTTCAAGCAAGTAACCTCACTGCTGGTGGGGCTGAATAAATACAAAAGACCAGATATAACAGTCGTAATTCAATGAAAAGGGAGACAAGTTCCAAATATCCCTCGTTTCCCACCTGATAGTGTTTCTAACACATTCTGTGATTTCCGCCCTCTCTTCTTGCAAACACCCACAGGAAAGCCCAGCTATACATGTTTTATCTCCATCTATTGACACTGATGATCCAAAAGAGCTTCTCCAGAGGCTATCTGTGAAATCACAGACACTGCTGAAAATTCAGAGAGCTGTCAGCGTTCTCTCTGGGCGTCCACTCACTACATTTGGTTGTTTTTGTCTCCTTTTTTCTCCTTTCCTGTTCCAAAAAGAGGAAAGGCTGACTAAAAAGAAGTGGTGTCTCTTTCTCTCTCCCTTGTGTTCTTATTGAAACTGTATGGCTGTCAAAGAAATAATTACTTTTATGGAATTACAGATAGTTAATTACTGTTAATTAATCTGACACCATAGCCATTCCAAAAGGGGGGCAACACTTGTGGTTTGGAAGCGTTGGGTACATCACTATTCAAATGTGATTCAAAGTTGTATTGTAGTGTTTGAAAGTTGAAAGCTGAAATGCAAGATAAAGGATAAAACGAACATATTATACATTTTCTAACCTAAATTGGCAATGGAGTCACACAATACTATTCTAGATATTAGAACCATTATGTTTTATGATGAAGGCTAGTCTTAGAGAATGGCAAGTTTCAAATATGACAAAATGCAGGACACTGGTTTATAATATAATGTAAAATTACAGATGCTTTTAATGCATATATATGCATGTAATGCCTTGGGGACGAAAAAGACATCAATACAGCCGAATGGCTCTAATGTATACCTACAGTCGTTTTTGTTTTTTTTGTTTTTCTCAGAAGGCCACACACAACTATGGTAAGAGCAGTATATGTTTAAAAAAAAAAAATTCAAGGCGACTACATAATAAAAAACCTCAAGAGGTCACAGTAGCTCCACATGGCTGAAGTTGCTATGGTAATACATGATCCATGGCCTACAGTGGTGAACAGGCATAAGCTGTATATTTGAGCAGATCAACTTCAAGAAACTGAACAGAGCAGCCTGTCCACGTTCAATACAATATTATACCAAGCGTAAAGTTTTGTTTGTGTATGAACACACCAGAGAAATGAGACCTAACGTGTTTATCAATATAGTAACTTGCCCTGTGGCATGATCTTTTGAAAGCTATCAGGCAATGAGTACGAAGATGATAAAATTAAAGAAGCAGCAGGGAAGCAAATTACAGTTATTATTGACATTTCTACTGTAAGAGCTCACAGCAAGGCCACCAACACAATCACCTTTTGAGTGAAAAATTCACTTTGAAAGTACAAAATCTGAGCATAGGCCACACAACCCTTGCTAAAGAAAAGAAGCCAGTGTCAGATGTGAAAAAAATAACGCCTTGGGCTACTGTGTGAAATAATGCAGTCCGTCCATGTGCTTGTTTAAGTTCAGAGCTAAGAGCTAGTTTGAAACAATGCAAGCAGTTATCACATTACACCATACAAATATAAAGTGAGAGTTTAATTGAATCAATGTTTTTAGCGGTCAAGAACTCTACTCCAGTATCCAGCTCAGCCAGGCCAGGCTGAGGGTACAGTTTCGTCTGCATGCCGAGTGGTTTGAACATGCAAATAATTTAATTGCAGCCATAATCTGTTAATGTTGAGTATTTACCGCTTATTTTTTTGTCACTTCAGTGACCATTTTGATTTATTTCCCTTGCTTATTTTCAGTCCCAGCAGTCACCAAAGATGGACTGCAGGTGTTTCAAACTGTGTCCTAATGTGTTGGCATTTGCTTTCTTCAATATGCCTTTAAAATCTGTGACTTAATTACCATATTTGCATTTAATTTATTAAGATGTATGAGGCACTCCATAACTGTGTTGGCTATTTGCAGAGATATATGCTGGGAGACTACAAAAAACCTTAAACTGTTGAAATTTGAAAAGATTTTATGAAAAAAAAAAAAAATAAATAAAGGTTATGCTTTCTTAATACCTACTAAAAAGTATGGAAACTAAAACTGGTAGAGTACGTTGAGGAGAAAAGCAACTAATGGGAAGAAGCAAAAAAAAAAAAAAATACTAACCTTTGGTTTCTGTTCCAGAGCAAACACGACGCCAGATCATGCAGCCAAGGAGAAGTTGCAAGAAAAAAAAGGAAAAAGCAAGAGGAGAAAAAGAGACAGACAGAGCAAAAGAAAGCTGGTTAGTGATGTTTGAAGCAAGCAATATTTCAAACAGCAGCATTGTCAGCAGAGAGACAACAGAAAGCTTTGCACTAAATATAAAGTGATGTTAGAGTCCACAAAGAAACGCTGTATGCATTAACAGAAAAAGTATCATTGTTCACAAAAAAACTTCACAATAACAGGCTTGTCGAGTAGTACAGAACAGAGTTTCAGTTCCTCATAATCACAGAGAATTACAGAACCTCAAGTCCTGCCAATTTATGGAAATAGTCTTTATGTTTTAGTGGTGAGGCGTGATTAGGGTTACCAATGACATTAATAATCAATGACAACAGTGTCCTAATCACATCCGATAACAGGTTAGAACCTCAGTTCTGGCACTCATTGCACACATTAAGATACTGACCTGCCTATGTACAGATCTTGTCTGTCACATTTTGAATACATACATGATGTCTTTTGACCCACAGTCCCCACAGTAACCCATTGTGAATTTGATGTGATGTATAAAATAGGATTTGCAAGGTCGCAATGAAGTAACAGACTGTACAATTTGAGTTGGGTTTGTAAGACGGAAAGTGAATCCACAAGCTTGAAACCACGTAAAACGTATTTCTGAATGACTTCAAATTCTTTGATGCGTGTGTAAATATATTCTACAAAAATCAATTCTTCAGATCAAGTCCTCAAGTCCAGTTTGATGTGGGAGCATTCATAAAAGCTGAGACATTGCCATAAAAATGGTGATTTTTGCAGCCAGTTCACTGTTACCCACTACACAGGTCAGCAGACAATTTGTTTTAACGAACAGTGTTACAGTTTATACCACTTTCAGTTATCTCATTTTAAGTTCCTTGATAAAGCTCTGAGAAGGGTTCCTCTACTCTCTACCCATACAGGCTCTATCCTCAGCATATGAGGCAGTAACCACAAGGACTGCAATTAAAGCCTTCAGATGTCTTGGGAACATATTAAAGCTCAGAGTTTAGGGGCAGGCATTACAGCACCTTTAACTATGCTTAATTCATAATCTTTTATTATTAATCACAATGAAATAGCGCACACTTGTGGATAATGATTACCTTTAGTTAACCCTTTGGTATTCATATTCAACCTGAAAGCTATGTGAATGACTTCTGTCATATAATAACTCCTCTTTTACCAAACTATATAATTCATGCTCAAGAACAAAGCACGACTTTAGGGCAACCTTGGTTGGTGGATAAAGATGCGAGGAGTTTTTTGGGTTTTTTGGGTTTTTTTTACACATGAATTTTATAAATATTCGCTACCTGAAATTGACCATTATTGTAAAAAAAAAAAGAAATGAGACACCTTAACCCAATATCGGCCTGCACATTAATTTAATGCTATCTGTCAATAACATAGAGAACCAGGTGTTGGTTGTTTGGTGTTTTCATAATGGTGGATAAATCAATTGGATACATTTTATAACATTTTGTGAGAAAAACTCTTCACTTATTATTTCTTAGCCCTAATACAATTAATGAAACAGCATCTTACAAGCTATACATAGAAGCATTTACACAATATGTTCCAATTTGTTCAGTGGAATCCTTATTTATTTCTGTAAGCACTATTGGGAGCATTTAATATGCCTTTATTATAGAAGGTAGAGAGATGAAAGGAAATAAGGGAGAGGAAGATGAAACAAAGGTCACCAGTCAAACTCAGCAGGTAACTCAGCACTGCTGTTCATGGTTGGCGTCTTAACCTCTGAGTTATGGTAAGACTTTTAATCAGTGAATGGTGCCTCTGTCATTCCGAATCGGTATCCCGTATGCCTGTTCTTACACTTTGTAACTTTAAGCTCCAGGTCAGGAGAAGTGCATAGACATTTTACGTCACTAAGTCACTCACCAGCAATTTCACTTTTGGTTTTTGGTGAAACTGGATCGTTTTTTTTATAGAGAAAATGGTTTCCTCTCCCTATTTGTTGCTAAAGTAAAGCATCTGGTTAGCTGGTTAGCTCGGTCCATGCTGCCTGGACTGGGTGCTCAAAGCACCGGAGGGAGTGTTTTTAGTTATTGGCAAGAGCTTTGTGAAATAAAAGGCTTAAAGACAGACACCAAGCTGGGCTTCTTGCTGTTGGGCTATTAAGTAATATTAGCTGGCTGCTCTGTCTTGTGTTTTTGCACTTGCTTAATGTTTGGCTGTATTAGCAAAGTTGCTAACTTGATAGTTTTTGATGATAAGTAATGCAATTATAACAGACAAATAACAAATTTGCATGTACATCTGTCCATATTTAGGACAGCAGCGTCTAAGTGAATTGCATTATTAATCGCAAAAAATACCACACTATACATAATCTTGCTTTAGGGATTTGCAACTAGAACATAGGGTGTGCAAAGGTAAGTATCTCAGTTCCAGCTTGTAGATACAGGTTGTGGCCTTTTCAACCAATACAGGATGATTATAGATCTCTAATGAAGAGTTCTGGATGTTGAAAGGTTTCAATATAAAAAAACATAAGCACAGCATGGCAAGGTATGACAATATTCAAAGATTTAAATATAGAATTACAATTTAATTTGGTCTATGGGTAACTGGTTTAAAACTGAGAAGTGCAAACACCCTGATTCAAGTGGTTGTCTTATAACCAAGGCAAAGGAGGGACAAAGCATTTTTGCGAGAGAATAAATGACAGACAGAACCAATTTTATTTAATACAATTCAGCACTTGCCCTGTTTCGAGGGTGGCTGTCATTTTGTCCGTGTAAGTAAGGAAATGCAATAAACAATAACATATTAATATTGGACTAAACAGCTAGAAGTTTACAAGTCACATTATCAGTGTTTATGGGAAAATTGCTCCATGGCAGAGATTTAATCTGTATGAAATAAACTTAACCTTCCAATTACATCTTGCTAACATCTCAGTAAGCCAGTAGGAAGGAATAGGACTGCGTGCCTGGAGTTGTAATGGCGTGAACGGGCCAGACCCCCACAGGGAGAGCAGAGGGGAAAAAGCAGGAAAAGACTGTGGAGTCAGGTCAAACGAATTAAGAATTAAGAATTGTGTATGTGCGTGGCTTTGTTGAGAGGTTGGCACATGTTATTTAATGGCAAGACCAGTAGCTATTATAGTAAATTTAGGGTTTATTGAGGAACTTCACACGAGCAGCCGCAGGGCAAAATCCTACGTATTAAAGTCTACATCTCCTGCTGTGATAAGTGGCATTAAAAGACTGCCTGAATGTTCAGAAGACCACTATTCCAGAGACACAAAAAGTGGCAGTAGCAACAGCAGCGGTACTAGTGGCTCTATTAAATTTCTCTTTCACTCGAGAACTTAAAATATCTGACTACATCTTGAGAGAGAAAAAAAAAAAATCTTCAGACCGTTCATTCCAATTTGACTGAAATGACTCAGCTCAAAAGGCAGCATGAGAAATATTGAGGGGCTGGTTGAGTTTTTGACATTCCTTCAACTATACACAGACTCACTCCACACCTCCTATTTCTCATGCTTTGATGGGAAGTTTTATTATTTTGTGAACCTAAGTCGAGACAGACACTAGTCTACAGCTGCTTCATTTTACACAAAGCAAGCTGTCCGTTTGCATGCATGACACCTGCAGAATAGCAGCTGTGTTATAAGAGAGCAGACAGGGAAGCAGAAGTAGAAAGTAATAAAAAGAACAGCAGGGCTGTTCCCTGGCTTAGCTTCCAAATCAGAATGACTTAAAAGCAACTCCACACTAGAACTTGCCTGGAGTAAAAAGCATCATTGCACTGACCTCTATGGGTTGAAAGCTATAGTCTGTTGAACCTCTGACCACAGTGATCAAAACTTATTCTAGCCTGGTGTAGTGTACTTGTGACTACAGTTATCTGTGATAGAGGACTACATTGTATTACAACTTTACAGCACTGTTGCACTGTGTGAAAAGAGTGTTGGCAATGAAAGCCAGATTATTTGACCAGGTGCAGTTCCTTTTTAAAAACTGGCAAACTATATATCATCGAGTCTAAACGTTACATAGTTGTTTGCTTCGGATAAGTTAAAACTTTTAAGCAGAATAATCTAGAGCGATGCAAAGTCTTTAGGATTCACCATCATAGGATCACAGATATCTGTATGAAATTTAAAATAATAATCATCTCTATAATGAATTTAAATGAAATTCGGTTTTTAGTCTCCAAAATCATTCTCTGCAGCTCTAAAATTTTTAGACGCATCTTCGTTGCAAATACATTTTTCCAGGGGCTGCAAATGATCATGTGCTTTCGCAGACATGTCCGATGCAAACTTGTGTGTGTGTTAATGCATGTAGGTGTTAATGAAAAGAGCACTCAAATGAGATAAACCACCCAGACAACCTGTCTGTTTGTACACAGGTGTCATAACACAGGAAGAGTGCATTTCTTTTTAATGAGTGAGAAAATCAACATCTTCTTGTGGCAGCGTTCCTTCCTATTTGACCACCACCGTTGATTTACTTTAGCAGATCACAATTAGACTTGATATAGATGTCTCTCCTGTGGAGCTTTTCCTTGCAGCATATATACTTAGTTTATGCGCATGCGTTACTGTGTACATAAATATCTGTGCTTGACGAGTATGTACATGTGAGACTTTTCTGCTAATTCTGTGACATTTTGTCAAATGTTATTTATTTAATTGAACAAGTGAAACCACTGTTTGGCAGCATAACTACAAATATTAATTGCAAAAAGTGTACATTTTAGAGTGGCCTTTTAATGTGACCAGTCTAAGAAACATATTTTTTTTTTTTTTTTTTTTTTTTTTTTTGGGGGTTTTTTTTGGGAAGGGGGGGGGTTTCCCAAAAATTGATTTTAACAATTCTGGTGAAAAACTAAGAAAAAATTTTTTTTTTTTTTTTGTTTTTTTTTTTTTTTTTTTTTTAAAAAAAAATTATGGGTCCCGTCATAGTACAGTTGTCTGTGCAATCTCTCAGATAAACTGGCAGCACCCTGAATTGTTGTTTTAATTGGAAATTGAGATTAAATTCATTTTCTTGTGACTTGATTTCCCTGTGCATAGCTCATTACATTGCATGTTTTTTTCTGTGTCTGACTTCTGGCTACTCAATCTGCTTTGTGCTGCTTGACATGGCTGGTTATGGCTTCCACGGAGAAGAGCGACGAGCTGCACATTGGACACTTCTGAAACATGCTGAGGTGCTTCTGATGGAATCACAACCATTTTGCGGGGTGGCCACGAAAGCTGATTGTGGCAAAATGAATATGTGGCAGCTTTACCAACTGTAATCAAGCAGTCATGTTCATTTACTTGTTGTTACCTCTTGTGCATCTTTAAAGGTAATTTTGGAAAACTCAACAAAACAACCACAGTATTCTCCACTAAAAGGATCTATCTCACTGATCCTAATTGGTTTTTTATTGTATCCTTACTGAAATGTGAGCTGCATATAAATATCCTTTTATTGTGACTTGGAGAAAAATGATTGGAATTTTAATAGTTAGAAAAATACAACCAGAGAAGCCAAATGTGCAGCCATCTGCTGTAATATTCCTTGCAAAAAAATTGAATTCCTATTTTGCCAAGCATGTTCACAGGGGCGTGATAGCATCTAAAACATATTTGTACCATGTAATCTGTCCAAAGCCACACTTCCCCCCTATTTTGCACTATGTCCGTTAAGCAACAAGATTTTTCAGGTTTTTATTTTTTGTCTCCATCTTTGAAAGCCATCAACACGTGACATTTCATCCATTTGTCTACAGTGTGGCAAGTGACAAAAAACAGGGCCATGGCTATTGGCTAATGCACACACTAATTGAAGGCATAGAGCTTTCAGCATAGGTGACATTCACCCCTAGACTAAAAAAGGCTGTCGCCTTGAATGGCTGTGGATGTGTTTGATACTCATCAGGTCGAGGTGTAAGCAGCTTTGCAAATCTCTAATGAGTCCAAACACCCAACATACAGTGATTAGAATAAACTGAGGTATAGCCAAACTTGGAGGTTATCATATTTAGTCGTAATAAAGAGAAATGAGTGACCATTATACAACTTCAAAGGACTGGTCTTTGTTTCAAATAGATAGCTTGATTAGAGAACATTTAGTTGACCTTAGACATACTTAACACAGATCAAAATTGCAAAGACTGATTAACTCCTAAGTGCTGAATACCCAGCATGGCTTCAAGAAGTTGAAAGAGGACATTTTTATAAAAACTCTTAGATATGCATCAAGATGATACATATGTTGTGAGGACTTTACTGGAACTCAATTATTACAAAGCCAAAAGCAACCAAAGTGAGGTCGATAAAATGGACCAGAAACAGAAAGGAAAATCAAAGACAAACATGAAGAAAACAATCACTCACTCTGGATTCAAATCTCTCTTTCTTTTTTGTAGATTTAAGGTGTCAGAAACAATATTAAAATAAAGAACTTGTCAGAATAAAAAATATCTGGATTTTGGGAGTGACATTTATTTTATTTTTTTTTATCCTCCTGTTTCTGATTGACTTGAAAGCAAAAGAATAAAATTAATTGATCTGTGCTGCCCTTTGCAGGCCCAATAATTAATTATTTTGGCTGAGTCAATAAAAGGGACAGATCTTACCCATGAGTTTTCATAACAAGGCAAGTTAATAGCTTTTTTTTTGTTGTTGTTTTTTAAAAAGATACCCTGTATGGAAGTAATGTGTGATAATGTGATGTTAAAAGGCAAGCAAAGAGAATGAAGGGAAATTTGTACCTTGGGTAAAAACCCAATGGAATGCAACCTTTCAAAGGCTTACGTGATAAATCAACATCCACAAGCAAACAAGAGTTTTTAAAAGGCCATTCTACAGGAGGTAGCATGCAAAATGGAATGTCACTTTCATTTAATGCTACTCTGTGATTGCTCTAATAGTCTAAAGACATAACCTTAAAAACATTACAGAATGACATTCTCTCACTGTTATGTTCCTAATTGAAAGACTCCATTAATTTGTATTGTTTAGGACAGGACATTTGTACCAAAGGTTCACAGCTAATAAGCAGAGACTTGAGAGAAGAGCACAGAAATCAATTCATATTATTCAGTATGGTCTTATTTAATTTTATTCACTCTGACCTGCTGCCTCAAAAGTGAAAACACTCATTTACCACAATTTCTCACTGAGGACATGTGTTAAAGTGGCGCTGACCCTTTGCCAAAAGCGACATCTCACTCTGAATATATAAACAGGGAAGCCATAAAGGATATTACTGCTGTGAAAATAATGTCTATTTAGCCAAATACAAATGTGTTTGCAGTACAAATTCAGACTGAATATGAAATTCCGACCTTCTCTTAGACTTTCAATAATAATAACAATAACAATAAAAAACAATCACTGTATTTTTATTTACACTCTATTAAGTTAAGGTCTGCCAAAAATACAACACCGATGGTCTCAAAACAAGCTGTTCCAAATTACCATCTAAACCGAGGAGTTTGTGTACACAGCAGCAGGGATCCTCTTGGAAAACAATAGCAAGATGCACAAACATCACGAATAAGGAAGTTTCAAGGGATATAAATGAATATTTAATGAGAAAAAACCGAGTACTGTTTCATACAGTGTCCTTTTCAATGTTTAATGCTGATCCAGATGCTGCTGCTCTTAAGTGAGATGAAACATGATGCTACATGGCTGTGTTAATAAGAAGACAAGCCCACATGCATACACGTACACTCGCTTACACACAGCAGCAGCAGCAGCAGCAGCAACTGGGTCCAACAGCTCAACCCATCAGTCATGCCGCTCCTACAACCTCCGCAGGGATGTGAGGAAACACAACTAACAGAATGGACTCAAACCATGAGAAAGGTTGGATTTAGTCAAATGTTTCATGCCTTTCTCACCAAATCTAAAATGCATTACCCATGAGCAGTAACAAACCAGGCGGCCGACATACTGCAGAGCAGCAGTGCTTTTGAGTGCTTCTTCATATGATGCGTCGTGTGTTTCATGATTACTGCAAAAAAAAAAAAAAGTGTGCTGTGTGTGAACGTGTGCAGGCCAGGCTCTGGGTCATTACACTAACAGAAAACTACGATTTTCTGCTGATCGACATCCTTCCTCTGTCCTCTCCAGAGAACACCTGCTTGACTGTCTGTCTACCTGTTTGCCATTTAGATCTGCCTCCATTATTCAACACCTTGACAGTGGGGAACAAGAGTGTTCTTGTGTGTAGGGGGGGGTCTTGTGTGACTTGAGAGGCACAGCATAGAGTTGTGACAGGTAGATAACACCTGGATGAATAATTCAAATTGGCATAAGCTAGCTGAGTCAGTGACAAGA
Source organism: Argyrosomus regius (assembly GCA_946959425.1). Classification (NCBI taxonomy): domain Eukaryota; kingdom Metazoa; phylum Chordata; class Actinopteri; family Sciaenidae; genus Argyrosomus; species Argyrosomus regius. Next base: position 23,488,620 of record OX336882.1, read on the forward strand.
CAAGAAAGAAAACACAAGACATGTGAATAAATCATCAGAGGAGGGACTAATAGACCGAGCGCAGGAGGGAACAAGACTGATAACATCTCTTGCTACCTCCTGCTCTAGCTTTAATCATTCCAACAACCTTGTACATGAATATTCCAGATCTTGCCATCCATACTAATGTGTAAGGATGTAACTGTACGATGTCTTATCATGCAGCATTATTACCAGGAGTAGTCAGAATAGCCCACCAAAATCCAAAACATCAAGACAACATTGGGGACTGCTGATATCCTGTATGTTACATGAGATGCAGAACACTACAAGTGTAGTCTATTCAGATAGAGTTGGTATTATTTCAGTAATATCATTTCTCCATATAAATGTATTATGGCTCAAGTCAAAGTTATTATGTTCATAGTTTGACTGACTGAATTTTGCTTAATGAATTGACCACGAGTTGTACTTTTTAGCAGATAGTTTTCAATACTAATAAGAAATAGAAATTGATGTTGTAGTGCTGTGGTAATATTATTGTGATCCATGTCTCCCGCCAGCACATTATAATAACACATCAGGGACTGTACTGGCCAAAGAAACTTTTAAATAAATTGAAATTGAAAAGAAATCAGCATTCTAGGACCCCCACCTATGCTTGAAACAGCAGAGGAAATTGGACCAAATTGAACTCTAAAAAATGAGAGATTATTTTTGTCATGTATGTCTCACTTTTCTTTCACTGAAAGTCAAATAAAAAAGTAAATTGTTTGCTAACAGCGTAGACAGTTGGTACAAGCACTCACACTTGCCTGTATCTCTGTCATGCAATTCTTCCTCAATGAAGATACATTGGCAATTATTCACAAGCACGGATGCATGCACGGCGACATGCACAACACAAAAACAGAAAGGCATTCACATTTTTCTTCCTTGTTTTACCACCCTAGCTCAACTGAAAACTGCCATTTTCCTCCCTAACACAACACTGAAAATTTAATCTAAAGTGCCACAGTCATGAGGCAGAAAGCTGGGACAGGGAGACGGAAGTAACGCTCGCTGAAACAAACAAAGAAATGTATCATTGGGTTTCCATCAGTGTATTGCTGCCAAGCAACTGAGATTTTTTTACATGTATTTTTAAAGTTTTTTAAACTAAAATGAACTAAAAAAAAAAATGTTTTCAAGGTTTCTACTGGAAACACGCATCATGTTTTAATAAGTCAAAACATCTGCCTGTTAATAACAACAAAGCAATCTCAGAATAGTTTAGCAGTCAGGTAAATGAACACTAAATAAATACATATATATAAAAAAAAAAAAGCAGTGAGAGACTGACCTGTTCTTTGTGAACAAAAAGTAAGAGCAACTCTGCTGAGTAATTCTGGTTTCGCGTATTGGTCCTCATCAGCAAGCACCCAGAAACAGCCCTCTGACATTTCCTGGGGACGAATCTGAAAACACACATCCACAGTTCAGCACATTTAGCTGTTAGTTCTGTGTTTTACAGATTATAGTGGCTATGGAGGGAAATGTCAATGTAAATAAAATACATCATTCTAGTCACATATTAGTCACATGTTGAAGCTACAAAAAACTATTCCAAATGGACTGAATCCTGTAAGTTCCTAAAGTAAATATATGTTACAAGTGCCAATTAAAGTGAATATTTGGAATTGGTTGGTCGGTTGCATAGCACCTCTGTTTAACTTACTGTAGAGGAGGTGGCACACGCTTTGTCCTTTTTGCTTTCCTCTAAATATGAGTTACATACACAAGTCCAATGCTCTTTGCCGGTTAGGCTTTGTTGGAAGTAATATCAAACTGAAGGTTGTCACTGGCAGCACTAATCTTAGACAGGACAACCAGACCTAAGAAATTGTTCTAAGGACTTAATAGACCAGTGAGGCTGAAATGTTTGTGAATACTGGACTTAAGGTCCCACTGGAATCAAGGGCCCATGCGGCTCTGTGTCTGCTAGATGTGAATGCTGACAACTGTTTGCTAATACGGTATGTGACAAGCCAGTGTGTCAAGGATTTGCTGCTGCTAGATTGTTTGGGGGTCTTCCTGTCTGTCAAAAATGGGGTTATCACTGAGCTCTAACCAATACAAGGTTTAGTCGCTACTCTTTAAAACTGGCTGAGCCACTCAGCAATGGTTGGAAGTTTGAAATCTTATTACTGAAGTAAAAGTTTCAGAACAGCTTTGTCCCAAACCTAACCATATGTGGGGGTCTCATACAGCTGTGCCATAAGTCCTCCACATGTCCTACTAAAAGGTTCACTTGGAATTCCAAACATATGGTTTAGTTTGCTGAACACCTGTACCGATGTTCATCAGAGATTAAATTATTAATCAAACCACAACCCAATATCACTTGTGGTGTGATCTAATATTGCTCTGCAGAGAACAACATCTGTAGAGGCTAAGGCTGCTCTCACAATAGCATCTGATCATCTGTTATTTGCAATTATTGCAGGCTTGGCACGGAAGTAGAAAGATGTTGAATTCTTAGAAAAACATCTGTACTGTCCAGGTGCTGCCAATGAACATCAGGAACAAAGTCCGGGGCCACTATTTTCTTGTCCCAAACTTTTAGTTAACGATGTTCCAGCACGGTGGGAAAACATCTCTTATATACAGAGATCTCTAAAATGTAGTTTGCCAGATATAAAAAAACTAGCAGTTATCAGTTAAATGATACATGTCTAAAATGTACTGCATTCCAATGACCTGAGATATATCCTGGAAAATAATCCTACATTCATAAAACCTTTAAACCTTATGAGGCTTTGATTAGAGGTATATGAAACTGAACTGTGTTGACAGTAGTTATTATTATTATTAGACTAATATATTAGACTACTGCAGTATTTTACCTTGGACCAGTTGAGGCGCTTCATGGAGGTTTCAGGCTTGAAGTCCTTCTTAGGCCTGAGGCCATAAGGCAGCGCACAGTGAGTGGGAGAGCCTAGAGCACCCCCAAATCCTAGAGGGGGTGGTGGGGGGGCACCAAATGGAGGAGGCACTCCAGGTGGAGGAGGTGGGGCAGGACAGCCAGGTAGAGGTGGTGGAGGAGGTGGAGGAGGGGGAGCTGGTACGCCAGGTGCCTGAGGAGGGGGTGGAGGCCCAGATGGCAATGCCTGTCCAACCTGGGCAGAGGACGATCCCAGAGGCACAGCTCCAAACTGGATAGGGAGGGAGAACATATACACAAAATACAATAAATAAAGAGGTGCGACAACTGAGGTTTCTCTGTTCAGACTCTGGACAATTATTGGAAGCTTAATATTAAAGAAATGGTATCATAATGACATTACTGTAAATGCCCAGTTCAAAGAAACAGTGTTGAGTTGCCCGAGAGTAAAGCACCTAAATACAAGAGTGACATTATTTCTTCACCAAACCGAAGTTTATTATACTGGCAAACACTATCTGTGTAGCCAAAGCATAATATACTGTGTAGCTTAAGGCTCCATTGGACTCCACTGACGTCATCTATTAAAAACTCATTATGGAGTCATACTGTGGTACTGGTGATGATTGTTAGTAAAGTAAATTAACTCTGATCTTGGTCTCTTTGGGGCATTTATTCAAAATGAAAATATATTTTTAACGCCCCAACTGCTTTAATGCTCAGTGCCCAAGAAATAAAATTATAATAGTACTGGACAGGTGTTAACGTATGAATGAATGTACTGCAAAAACTATCAAATAATCTAATATTTGAATTTAAAATATAGCTGGACTTGGTTTTAGTATTATCTAATGATGCCAAGATCAGAAATCTGCTGCAGTATAATTTGTCATATTACTTTACTATGGCACACTGTTGAAATGATTAACAAATAAACTTGTTCCAAAAAAACAAAGAATTTAATTTTAAGTTTTTTTAAATTAGTCCTAAGGTCAGATAATATTTTGCAGTGGCAGTTTATTTTCTAGTTTCAACAAATGTGTTTAAGTGATTTTAGTTTACTTTATCAACATATTTGTTTAGCTTGATTCTACCAAATATTACTTGATTACAGAATATTTGGGGATTTCTTTGCAGATTAAAAAGCAGTCCTCAAGAAACCCTTCCCTGGGTAAATATAATAAATGTAGCCCCATTTCACGTTTCAAACGAAAAAAGACAAATGAATGAATGAAACTATAACACCACTGTGCTACGAATAAGGGAGGCGTGCTCTCTCAACCATCCAGCAGGGGCCAAATGTTCATAAACCGTCCAGATTCTGTCCAGAACATACCCACAATAATTTGTTTTTACCAAAGCTAAAAATCAAATGTTATAACCGGAGCTACAAAGCTTCGTAAATTGTATCATACAGAGCAAATGGCTTATTGATCCATGCACCAGTTTTAGATTAAAGACGCACACTAAAGGTCAGTCCTGGGCCCTTATTTTGCCACTGCCTCTAGAGGGAAGAACACCTTTGCTGAATTAACAAGTGTAGGTGTGTGTGTGTGTGTGTGTGTGTGTGTGTGTGTGTGTGTGTGTGTGTGTGTGTTTGTGAGACTTACACTAACACAGACACAGACAGACAAGGACAGCGAGACAAAGTGTGTGTGCATGTACCCACATTGGCCAAATGTACCACCGTTATTTGAACCAAGGTACTATTTGAGTATTCATTCTGTGTTTGCTCTCTCAAATTGAAAAATTATCGGGAAAATAAAAGGGAAGTTCTCTTCCCCTCTCTGAGTGTGTAGTTATCTTGCAGTGCCAGGGCGTGGGAGCAACTCCCTGGAGTGTTGGGGGGGTTGAGGAGTGGCCCAGTAGTGAGGTTGAAGGGGGTTGTCAGAATAAATTGCTTTTAGAACAATTTCCTCTTATGGGATGAAGATCACAGAATCAGAAATGGCCCACATGGAGGACTGGTCAGTGTTCTCATTAGACTTAGTGTCAGCCAGCCAGTGGAGCAGCCTCCATGTCAAACCAAACTTTAGGCTCCAGTGGATAAAAAACCCCACCTCATCCACACCCCGCACCCCAAAATAAAAAGAACATCTCATAATGAAAAGAACATTTCATTTGGGGAGTTTGTTGAGTAATCAAATATGGTGTTCACTTTCTTCCCCTAAAGAATTAACACAATTTACAAAACTTGACACTGAAAACAAAAATATACGCGTACCTGGGACCTGAAGGCCTGCAGCTCTGCTTGGAGTTCAGCAATTTTTTCTTCACACTTAACCAGCTGAGTTTGTGCCTCCTGTCTGCTTAGAAACTCCTCGTCAAACTAAAAAGAGAAGCACATATCCAACTTCACACAAGCACACACTGATACTGGATTAATGTAGCTAAAAATTAACACAAGCAGTATTTATTAAAGTTGTCTAATAGTATAATTAGACTTATATAATCAACATCATTTTATCTTGATTGCCTTCATTTACTGATTGAGCTTTAACCTTTTGACAACAAGTACTCTTGAGCATTGTAAGAAAATAGGTCTGATTATTATCTTACATCAAGATATTTTTATATTCCATTCTCACTCTCAAAAGACTTTGTGATAATCAGAGAGCGTTTTAAATCCATGTAATTTACTGCTAAGTGGTGACTGCACTCTATGTACTCCTATGGCTTTTACAACATAAGCCCCTTGTAACTGTCAGTGTTGTGTGTTTACTTCACAGTGTTAATGTTCTATTATCTAAGCAGATGTTATTTTATAGAACAAATTAGAATAAATGTCAGCATGCCTTGGCGGGTTTGGTTTTGGCCAAGCAATGTAGTGAAAATGTAATGGAATAAAAATCTGAGTTGTTTTTTTGTCAATACTTGCCTTCTGTGCCAGTTCTGAAGCTCTTTGTTCATACTCATCAATTCGAGCTTTATCTACACACACCTCTGTAAACAAAACAAAACAATTTTGATTTAAAATCATGTATGTTTTATTGAAACATCTGTAATGCATATAAACTACCAGAAGTATGTGACTTGCCTATGAGGTGGCTGAAGTCCACATCTAGGCGCTTGCGGTAACTGAAGTCTGGGTCAGTGCCACTTCGGTGGAGCACAATTTGAGACACACACTCCTCAATGATCTTAAAGTACTGGGGCCTGAGAGACAGGATGTGAGAAAGTCAAGAGGGACAGTGAGAAAAAGACAGAGTGGCGAAAACATACATAACTTTATCTGATTTATTTCATCATTTTATTTTGTTGTGTGTATGCATTTGTACAAGAGCCGTTATCTGGACAGATTAAGGCGTGAGAGGTACTTTTCATTTCTGCCTTCTACATTTATGCCTATGCAACCAGTCAGAGTCATTGCATAATAGATATCAGAGATTTTAAACATAACATGAGCCTCCAAGTCAGAGCTTCTTACCTTAGAACAAAGTCTGGTGCTCTAGTGAAAGCACTGTGTTGGTGGCTTTCCACCACTAACACAGTGCTTCACAATGTGTTTTATTTGCTCAAACAACATCATTAACGTTGTTTCACATGAGAATCAGGTCTGTCAGAATTCTTACCTTATCTTTATCTTTCTCCAGCAACTGACCCTAACCCTCGCAATACCCCCAGCCATTTAGAATAAAATGGGTGGACACAGCAATTATAAGTAAGGGAAACAGATAGCAGAAAAACTGAAACATTTAACAAAATAAGAATGATGGTTAAATAGAACATGGCAGAGGGGCAGAAACTGTGTTTACAGTTAAAAGATTTATAGTAAACAAAGTAACAAAGACAAAGTGTTTACTTGCAGCTATTATTGTTTGTATTTTGATGAGGATGCATTTTCAGGATAACCTTAATTGATGATAAATCAAAAGGCTAACTGTCTTGTTTCATGGGAATGGAATATAACTAATAACTATTAGCTACAAACTATGTAAGTGTAGGTGTAACAAACAATTACTTTCCACTAGCCAAGAGCGATGCAAGGCAGGGCCCAACTAGCTAACTTGAACCGTGCAACAGGATACTGACTGCAGTTCATCTAGTGAACAAAGGTCATTATGAACAAGGGTTTTCTGAATGTTACATGAATAACCTATAAGGGTCGTTGGTTTCTTCACTTTTATTAAACAACTAAACTATTTCAATACTCATTTACACCACTTACACCTAATCTATCTATTCTGATGATACTGAACAATGGGAAATACACAGCGGGCCTTTTAGCAGTTGCAGCATGATTGTAGTTCAATTGTTTTAAATGGTTCTGTTGAATGCCATGATCACAGAATAAACAAGAACATGCCACATAAGAAAAGGGAGATATTATAAGGCAACAACAGATGATATGTAAGGCTGGGAGCCATTGATCTGCTAATTATCTTATAGCAAGTCGAGTCCAAATCCCTTCTACATCAAATCAATAACTAGATTTGAGACTTATAAACAGCTATACATTACAGACACTGCCTTCCACCTCTTCCTAAAACAATTCTGGAGACTGGATATGACATGATGAATACCAGGTCTACGATTTTGAAGACATGGTGGAATCACTGTTTGAATATATTATATATGTATATGTATAATATTAGTAATCAAATGGAATAAGGCATGTTGTCAGTCGAGATACTAGTGTTCCTTTCATTACCCTGACTTTGGGACCCCTGTGTAACAGGGGACTATGTATTCTTGACATCAATGATACCAAGAATCAAACAACTAAAGAACACTACACCAGCCAGTCACAAGAGATGCAGTGCATTAATAGGATCACATAGAGATATGATGCCTTATGTACCAATGGTGAAAATGAATGAACGTCAAGAATATAAAACTGCCTGAGGAAAGTAGGAGAAAAGTAAAAAAAATAAATAAAAAAAACACTCAACACCCACCAACTAAAAACAGTCTGTAGAGCTGCACCATATGGTATGTGAGTGAGGATAAAATATGCAATCATCATGCCATTAATCTACAAACTTACAAATTTTCATAATTATCAGTTTGACGAACCCAGCGCCGTCTTGGTTAACAAGTTTGTAACAAGGTTGTTGGAATGTACACTTCCCCAAACCCAATTAGGAGCAGAAGAAGGCAGATAACATTACTCTAAACTCTGATAGCATCAAGGACTGGCTTCCACACAGTTGGAAAATACTAATAATTACAGCATGTGGATGTGGTATCTTAAACACATCTTTAAAAAAAAAAAAAGAAAGAAAGAAAGAAAAGAAAAAGAAATAAATCTCATAAAGAATGAAATTCTCCTTGAACCTGGAAGTTTTACTATTGTAGTAAGTTAAGTTTAGTCAAGTATCCTTTCCCCATAGGGAAATTCATACTCAGTTCAATTGTTTTAAATGGTTCTGTTGAATGCCAGCTCATACACTGCATCTGACACATGGGGACTAACTCCAGTTACACTTGGTTAAGGTCAGGAGGAATTAACCTTATGTACATGTGTTTTATGGTGGGGAAATCCACACCACACAGGGAAAACATGCAAACTCCACATGAAACGGTCATAGCCAGGATATGAACCCAGGACATTTTTGCTATAAGGTGACAGCGCTAACCACTGAGCCACCATGTGGTTATCCGGACTTGCTAATGTTAGCAGCTTATGTTAGAGCAGAAAAACACACAGAAAGATGCCACTCTCCCAACTATTTATATATGGTGTACCATTGTTAATGGAGCTCCATGCACACCACCTCAATATGCGGAGAAATCCAAAGCTTGACAGGGCTGACATGCCTAGTTACAGTTGCGAAGCTCTTATTGGACAGCTATTAATTTGCTCTCTGTGGAGGGGTCAAGCGAATGGTTAGCTGACTAACTGTTTCAGACTCTGGTGACAGAAAATAAAGTATGTTATTGAATTATTGCCAAATAAAGCAGAAATTATATAAAGTATAACTGCAATCTCTGTGGTTCAACAGGCTATCTGCAAGAAGATAAATAGAGAAGATTATGAGTCTAGAGAAATGAACATAGGGGTTGGGGGTGGGAGTGGTGTCGTGTGTTTACAGTAAATATTTGTATGCTTACAAAATAGATGGCACCAATGTTGGTAGCCATAAAAACACCAACATTAACATGTCATTATAACTTCAGACGAAGAAAACTAATCAGACAGAGTCAGAAAAAAGGGCCAGACACTCTAGGTGTTGTTTTTGGGTGGGAGAAAATCTACAGGTGAAGCATTTCATATTCTTCAGATTAGAGCTCCATCTTTTGATCAAGCCGAGACTTAACACACACCCTGCTGCGAGTGAACCAACATAAAATAAGCCTTTGAAAAGTACCATTAATAGGAGATGAGAAATACTCTGGAGCCAGGGTTGCTGTAGATGGCTTGGAGATGAAAGAGACAGCATTCTCTTTGTTAGCCAGTGTAATTGAGAGGGTTTAAGGCAAAAGGAGTGAGACCTCCACAAAACATTAGCTCTTCACCAGTGTACATCATTACCAGTGTAGGTGTTAGACTTTTGCTTGTGTGTGCATTCGGCTAAAATGTGAGATTTAAATACAATATGTCAGTCATCATTATTATCACAAAGAATGTAAGTTATATTACTGTACACTTCTGACACTTAAACAATAAAGCTAATGAGTAGAGCTGATTAAAAACATACAGGAGACAGAAGACATACAAGGAGACATTGAGGGTAAATGAGGGAAGAACATAATTAATCAAATGAATAAGGAAAATGAGAAGTAAAAAAAAAAACTGCTTGCTTCATTACACTGAAGACAATTATAGTTATGTGTGTATGTGTGTGCTCTGATTTTTACCTGACCAAGTAGTCATTGCGTATAAGCATCAGGTGCTGCAGTATAGAGAGGAAATAGGGCTCTGCACTGCTGTCCTTCACCGTGCTCTGCACAATACTGAACACGTCACCTGCATCAGTGCGGAGAGTCAAGGACTCGTACTTAAACTGAAACATTTTCACATTAAAAGGCAAAAGCTACTGCAATGAAAAAGCAAAAGAATATTTTGGGATAAACTTACGTTAATGCCATCAATGTTTCAAATGAACAAGAAACAGACCTTGGAGTTATATGCTCCTCTTTAGAATAATGAAAAGGATATTCCAGCTCACTCTTGATGTCTTCCAGTCTATGAGAGAACTCAATCATGTCTTCTTCTTTGTGCTCCTCAAATACCTTTAGCTGAATATCAAGGGCCTCGTTCTTGATGGTTGTCAGTTGCTACAGATGGATTAAGGTTGAAAGTGAACAAAGGGTACAACAGATTCAGAGAGATAAATAAAAAATAAATCAGAGTTAATGGCTTGAGAGCCTCTCCGACATCAGCACCGAGAGGGAAGCATCAAGCTCAGGTAAAGACAAGGAGCTCATTCTAAACACTATTACTCATCATGATAAACAGGTGAGGGAACCAGCTTTTCTTTTTAATTTATTTGTTTTCTTGGCAGCTACAGCAACATTGTTTACAACAGATAAACATGTTAGGTAGATGGTATAAAAGCCAGTAGGAAGATTATTAGCCCAGGCACTAGAGACTTTATTGGTTTCTGGGTGCTGGCACAGACAGAGGACGTGCAAACTCTCCTCTGTGTTTCATAAATTATTTGCTGGGGCAAATCTACAATATTTCACTGAAGTGGACAACTCATTTCAATATTAATACAAGGTGAGTGTGAGTTTATATTACGTGTGTGTGTGTGTGTGTGTGTGCGTGTGTGTGTGTGTGTGCACGTGTGGTTACGTTGTACTTACGGGCAATATCTCTTTCAGGCCACAGCGCATAAATTCATTTCTGATGTGCAGCCTGAAGTCCAGCTCATCAGGAGATGTTACTAGTGCATTGATGAGCTGCATGCATGCCACCTGCAACAGGAAGGGCACACAGAACAAAGAGAGAGAGAGAGAAAGAGAGAGGAGTGAGAGAGAGAACCAGAGAAAGAGATGACGGACTTCTTCTTCCAGAAGTTGATGAAAAGCATGCCAGTATGCATTCTGAATGAGTTATGTCCCTTTGACGCAGAGGACCATAACTAATGCATGTCTATTTTCTCCAGTCTTCAACTAGGGGGGCTGATTTTAATATTAATGCAACAACTGCAGACCCAAACACACAAAACTAACAAACAGTCAATTTAAGGGCAAACTCGCTCTTTTGGAAGCTGTTTTTCACTCCCCTCTGAGTCTGGTTTACTGCACAGGGACCGCTGCATCTTGTGACTCGTCAACTAACCGTGCAAACACAGACAGAAAAATCAATTATTGATCAGTAAAGCACTCCACTCATGTGTGAAAAGTGAGTATGGCAATGCCAGAGCCCAGGAAGGATATCCGGATGTTTTCAGGTTCAGTCAGTTAGATTGCACGCTTATATTTTTGTCATGGCACTTGCAATAATTGCAATATAGGTAGTTGACAGTTATTCAAATGATTTTCAACCTTCTACATATCCTTTGTTTCATAATCGACAACAATGGAGATTAAAAAAAAATACTACAGGGCTTTACATCATTTTTCATGAGGAAAGCATCACAATAGTGAAACTGTTCTATATGTATATTTAACCATCTACATTAGCCCTGGTCTTGTATGCAATATAATGCAACATTAGGTGAAATAAAAAAAGACACCCATACCTTAGGAAGAATTTTGAGCATCTTTGAATTTGGTGGTCCCCCATGTGTCTATTTACACTTACTGTCTCAATGCAGACTTGGCCAAAGGCTGCCACGGGAGACTGGGTATAAATGTAGTCAAGTGGGACAGAAAGCCTTTGGCCACACATAGCCATGGTTAAGATAACAGAATCTGTGCTTTAATAATGCATAGGGTTAAAAGGAAACTGTGCTGTATGTTAGAAGGACGAAAATAATTAAGGATAGATAAAAAAAAAAACAACTAAGTCCTTATAAACTTTCTAGTATGAAGGGTTATGTTTGTATATCCACAGATGTTTTGTGTATTAAATGCCTGTGTGAAGGACATTCTGTCCTCCAGTGCACTTCCCCTCTTTCCTACCCTTACTATTTTCCCTACCATTGCTTCCTTACCTCTCATCTTCTGAGAGTATCCCTACAGTTTTGTACCTGTCTAAGGTTGTTACGGAAAACTGAATATAAAAGCTATAGAAAATACTACAGGGGGAAAAAAGATCATCTTTTAATTAAGTTTAACATTGGTCACCGCATGCAATATGAAACAACCAAAGGAGCAAACAGTTTTACAAGGTAGAGTTCATGGTCATTATGTGTGTGTGCATGTAATTATAAATACAGACGATATACTTAAATCACAAATTACAACTGAAACAACATATGTTCAAGAGTGTCTATCAGAAGGGAAATGATTCATATGAAAGATTATGTCCACAAAAAGAGGGATTCTTTGTAATGTCTGCATGGACAGGTACAAAGGGACAGCTTCTTTATGAATACGTTAGATAAAATTGTTACAGCTAATTAGTGAGTGTTCCTGGGCTTTAAATCTAACAATGTGGTCAGTAAAGGTCATTACAAAATGCAACCCTAAATCATGATTATGTTCATTACTGCTCATGGTAAAATAAGATTGACAGGTTCTAAAACTTTGTTGTTACTTCAAAGCTGTTTCGAAGTGTTTGTGTTCTCTTAAGAAGACAATTAGACAGCACCAATAGATAATCCAATTTGCTCCACGAACAGTTAATGAACAATGAATAATACAAGAATACAAATTTGCTAAATACAATAAACTCATGTTGCCTTTGTGACTGGATATGTGATTGTCTAAGTGATAAAGACACCCTGACCACAGTGTTGTTGTGATATCTTAAACTGGTCAACTTCCCACACCCATTCCATATTTCATTTCAGAGACATCTTACGGAAACGAGGTGTCAGAACTGTACATGTACTTTGCACTTACTTGTAATTGAACTGAGCGATCCCGTAGTCCCTGCACAATGGGACTGAACCTCTCGATGGCTCGCCATTCCCCTGCTGTGGTGATGGCTTCAAGGACCTTTTCCAAACTAAATGAGAACATGAAATGCATGAGCGAACAATTGGGGGGAAAAAATATTGTTCATTTAAAAGGGGATTTTGACCATGAGCTCTCTCCTATTCCACTGTATCCATGATTCCTTTGTAGTCAGCTTGACCCAAGTGGATGAGCTCTTCCCGGACATTTCATCACCTTCACTATAAACAGTGTCGGCTTAAGACTGAACTAGGATTGTGAAGACAATTTAAAAACACATCAAATGTATCATGAATTCAATAATTAACCAATTTCAAATGATAAATGAAGACTATTCAACTGGGTATATTATATCTTACACTTGAAAATGCATAATAAATTACATAATGTATTTTTTAATTTACTCTGAAAATATCTCTTTAATATATGCCTAGAGAATGCAGTTCTTCGTTCTTTTGAGAATAACATCGGCTCTGACAAGAGACTGTATCACAGGAGACCGTATCTCCAGATATCAAACACTTAACTCAAGAGACATTATAGCAGTTTAGCCTTTTGGCTGGCTTTATGCTGTAGCAGTAGATATGTACAATATTGAATGAATGATGCCAGAACATACGTGTTGTCTTCGCCCACAATGCAGATGGCTGACAGGAGTTTTACCACATCAGTCATCATGGCAGACTGGGTGGGATCAATTGCTCTTGCCAGTAGCGCAAGACTTTTCTCCTCCCCCAGGATTCGATCCAAGCCATACTGCAGTAAACACAAATCCAGATATGTTGTTAAGTCAGTAAAACCAAATCTTATCAAGAACACGTGAATGGCAAAGTAACTATTAAACTGATTTAAAATCAATGTTAATAAATAAATTAATAAAGGTTAGAAAAGAAACTTGTATACAATACTAACATTGTAATAACACACATTGTACAACGACGAATAGTTTCATTCAGCTGTAATTATTACTGAACAATGAGAATTATGGTTAATCTATTGTTTGTGGTTAATTTGTACAGAAAGAAGAAATCCATCGATGTCTGATTTTGTTTGTAAATAAAATGTACAATTCAAATAATGTTTCTTTGTATAGCAATGGAAGAGAATTGCAATTTACCAAGAAAGGCGTCAAAAAGTGATGGATTTTCTCCCTTTTGTTATATGATTTGAAAACTGGTTTTAAAAATGCTTTTGAAAGCATTACTGAGTACTCAAATGATATTTTCAGTTTGCCTGTTTGATGCGGGCTGACACTGGAAAAGACAGTCAGCTAACTAAGTTATGCGGTATTCAGATGTCCTTGTATCTGAATAGTTATCGCTATGGTGTCAAGTATACACAATCAATGCCTTCATAAAACATACTTCATGACAAGAGGATAGTTATCAAACATACTCATGTACTTTTGTCCTGAAAACATCTGTGGTTGCTGAATTTCCATAAATGAAAGAAAGATTAAGTGTCATTCCCGTTAAGGCTCCAAACAGAATAGCTGACAGAATAATTGACAATTCTAGAGGAGATTGCGAGCATTTAAAAACACCCATTTACGATGTATACACCAAATAAAAGGTTCTGTAAACTATCACATCTTCTCAATCCTTCATATACAGTAATTGTTTATAAATGCAGTGATGTGCAAAGATAAACAGTGTATATGCTGTCAAAATTGAAGTTAGTGGGTACTAAAAAAGTAAAGCTAATACCAATAAAAAACTCAGAGCTATATATACGCTATACATTATGCTGTCATGGTAAATATGCAGCTTAGCAAACGGGTCAAATCTATATTGGTACAAGGGTTTTGTTTTTTTTGATGCAGTGAAATTGTTCAAAGGGAAGTTTCACAGTGTGGTAACTTTTAGTATTACATTATCATTCTATTGGTGACAGACAATAGAAAATAATGTAACTGTGACTTGATGCAGGAAGGCAGAAGAAAAAAAGGGTTGCACTGACAGCTGGCAGAGAACACCTGTCTTCTTGGCATTGTGGGTACATCCCATCCCAAGATGCCTCTCTAGCCAGGGAAAGGTCTGGGCTGACAGAGAGGCCTACGGGTAAATGCTGGCGTCTGGCGCCTGTTGAGACGCAGGATTACATGAGACCTTACAGCACACTTTGTGCCAGAGCGGCTGTATATCTGTCTCCGCTGGGTTTTAGCTCCATGTGGCAAGAATTTCTTTTTCTCTATAGCTACAGCTTAGAAGGAGGAAACTTCAAGAGATATTTTTATGCATAAGTGCTTAGGACTGGGTAATAATTCAATATTATTGTCTATTGACCTTAAGAGGAATAATTTTATTACAATATCATTATATTGTTTTATAGCTTTGCTCAATTGTGTTGCTTAATATAAACAAATTGCAAAATCTGTAGCTAAACAATAAAACAAATTTGGAAAGTTTTTGGAAACACAAAACTTCCACACACTGACGGAATCTTATATCTGTGCAAATGTGTCACACAGTGTCATCCAGATCGCATCAGGACATTAGTAAAACTCCCTTGAAGTTCCTCTGTATTGTGGCTTCTTGTCTCCTCAACTGGTCACAAGCCCTTTGTGACTGAAATCCCAGGTGCCTTATTTGGTAATTGCATGAAAACACCAGATGTCGATGTGTATGGGATTAAAATTACCCTTGGAGATCAGACTCAACTCAAAATAGAGGAAGTTATTTTAGATGATTTTTTTCCCCAAGGGTAAAAGGACAAAATTGTAGGTTGCATTTCCAAATAACATTAACATAGGAATATTAAAATTCTGACTTTGGGGACTCATTGTGGTAGTGCACTCACCACACCTGCCCCTTTAATGAAAGTTCATCAAATTGCATCAAACACTCCCATGGGGAGTTTTCTGGACCATTATGCCCACGGTCAAACAATTCCCAACTAGGCAATGAATCAGATTAGTACATTGTTTTACTGATTTCAAAGATAAAACAAAAAAAATCAAATCAAAGTTAAAAAAAAAAAGAATTAAAAATAGTTTCAAATTACTCGCAAAAAAATCTATTGCCATTACCTTATTGTTCATGAAGGCTTTGAGACACTGGACAACTTTATGTTGGTTCTTTTTGTCAATCTTCTCTTGTCTAGGGATAGAAGACAGTAATTAAGAGCAGTTACTCTCTAATATACAGCATGAAGAATGCAATATGTATAAATGATGTTTGAAAATGTGTGTATATTTCCATATATAAAGGAAAGTGTGTCAAAGCCACTCAGAAAAAATGCAAGAAAGTGCTGATGATAGAAAACAACCATTTAACATTCCCAAATATAAATGCATACCTACAAGGTTTATTTACACCATTACATAACTTGATTATTTGTTACTTGTTCGTATTGATTCTATCAAATGACACAAACAATTATAGTGAGTTGAGTAAGATTCTGCATGGGAATAAACATGAGTGATTGCATAAACTTACTGTTTCTTAAACAGCAACCTTTCCAAAACGTCCAGCAGTAGACCAAGACCCTCATGTCCGAAGCTCTGCACCCAACTGAAATGACAAACATAAAATCAATATCACAACAGTGTAAGATTGACAATTGACAAGACTTCCATACTCATCAACCACTGTGGAAAGCTTTATGACAGGAAAACACATGTACAATTCAGTACTTTGTGCTGAGGAAGCAGGCAGTAGTGGTAAACATAGCAATGGATGCTTAACAACAAATGGAAAGCATATTCAGACACAGTTAAAGCTGTAGTTTGTTATACAAATACTCAGCGTTTGAGGATGATACCAATATTATATAATAATAATAATAATAATAATAATAATAATAATAATAATAATAATAATAATAATAATATATATTATTATCAATATCAATATAATAAACTGCATCTGGTGTGAAATAACTACACTAAAATGCTGATAGAATGTGTCCCTGTTTGTTATTTTAGTCAACAAAATGTATAAGAAAAGATGAATGTGGCAAAATCTATATTTATTAGCTGAGCAGGGAGCTTTACTGAAGACTGATCTGTCCACAAAACAGGCAAATAAATCAAAACCGTTTAGTTATCAAATATGTCACTACAATTTACTGTACAGCAATACCAAGCAGGGATATACAGATATATTAGGAAAAAATTGGACTTTTATACAGACAGATTTTTGAAATTATTATTATAGTTTTGAACTCTGATTTCAATTAATTTAAGTTGAAAATGTATAGTACCTACAGTACAAAGACAAACACTAATATAAATAATGTAATTGTTTACTTGTTAAAGGTTTGGATACACTGGCACTGGTCTTCTGAGAGAAGAAATTATAGAAAAATGTAAAAAAAAAAATAATAATAATAATAATAATAAAAAAAAAATCATAATGCGTTATAGAGTAAGGGGCTTGAAGGCAGAGGACACAAATTAGATTCTTATGGAAGTTATTCGTGTATGAAGCATGTGACATTTGAGTTGTATATCTCCAACGGAGGTTCAATAAGTTCACACTGCTCCATCAAATAAGCCAGGGGAAGATTGAATTTTCCTGCTGCTCTGTATATGGAGGCTGATTTTTAACACATCTCATTGCGATGGTGCCTTTGATGGATTCCAGGGACTGTTGCCTACAATTAGAGGAGTAATATAGAAAGCTGAGGACGAAAATATAAATATAAAATAAAGAATAGATTTATTTTCCTTTGAAAGGGCGCATTTCTTTCAGTCAAGTGAGGGAACCATCAATGGCACTGGCATCTACAAAGATAATCAGACTAATTAAGTAATTCCTGCTCTGTATTAGTGCTGGTCGAAATATCCAATATCAGTGACATATTAGCAATAGTTTTGTTGGAAATGCAGATATTTCCACAGTGATCTTAACATGGTGTTTATTTAATTAGAAGGCCTTTTATTCTTTAATTGAATTCTAGTTTTGGTAATTCTGTAGTTTTTTTTTTTTTTAAATCTAATGTCCAGCTTCCAGAAGACTAATATGTAAAAACACAAACAAACAAGACTTTAAATATATACTTTCTTCATGTTTCTCAGTTCTTCTTTACATTATATGATTTAAGCTTCTTCCTGAACGCTGGAGGCAGTTTAGGAAGTTTTAATGAATTCTGGCTTGAGCTACTAAGCTCTCATTGGACCTAAATATTGTGTGAGACATGTTTGAACAATGCAGAAAACAGGGCATTCATTTACATAAACCAAAGACTTCCTGTAGTTGTTCTACTTCCTGATTACAATGATTCTTAAACCTGTACTTAAAACAAATGAAGGACCAAAGGTGTGTGTGATAGTAGTGCATAGCATAACAGAGGCAATACACTACTGCCTTATGAAACTCCTTCTTGGATACAATCAAAACAAAACAGCAATCAACGTAAAAACAATGTTACTTTTTCTTGTCAATGACAAATATGCTGGGGATCCAAGGTTTTCAACCAAGGGTGACAGTGGGGAATGTGACAAACCGTAGCAACAGCTTTAAAAGGACAGAGAAGTTCCAACTCTGGAGCACAAATAGAAACAAATTGTGAGTTTAGGCAGAAACCTTTAGATATGCAGAAAACAGACAGCGTGAGTGAGATTGTGAGCAACTGCACCTCCCTCCTGATTGAAACTGAATAACATCTCTGAACATTAGCATTCAGTTTTTGTACTGTTGTAATCAACAAGCTGCATGCCTCCCAGCATCAAATCTACAGAAATTCTCAAGGTGACAACACACAATGGGAAGCTGTTATCTGAATTTAATTTCTTGAAAAGGAGTTTGGGGGCCGTAGGTAGATGTGTGTCCATGACTTTATTTGTCTGTTGGTACATTGTTGTATCTGGTAAAGAATAGTGACAAACAGTATTTTTTTGTACTTAAACTGTAGAGACCTCTAACAGATGGTGGATGCTTATTTCCTTTGTTACATCCATCCATAAATGTCTTACATCCACATTTATCACATGTTGACTGCACATTGAACAGAGATCCATGTACTGTTTTAAAACAACATTATGACGTGTTTGCATCTGTATGTTCTGATCGTACATGGACCATCATACATTTTTATACTGGGAATCAGATATGTGTCCAAGCTATATCCATGGTGTGTAAAGTGTGTAATGTACTATGTAAAGGTAACTTGCATGCAATGTATTGGTGTTTTAAAGGGCATTCTTTGTACAAAAACATAGATATAGCACCAATCTTGAAATGCCCCTAATATAGTGATGTAAGCATATGCAACAGTAGTAAATGGTTGTCCACCTAGAGCCGGGTTCTGCTCTAGGTTTCTACTTCTTTAAGGACCTGTCCTTGCCACTGTCACCAAGTGCCTTCTTATGAGGGAATTGTTGGGTATCTGTAAATCATTTCATGTTCTAGACCTTTTATGTTCTAGCACTGATCTATAAGAGAAGTGCCATTAGATAACTTGTATAACTGTTAGTTGTTAGTTAAGACTTATTCTTAACTGGACAAGAGGCAGATAAGCAATGGTGGTCTCCACATCATCAAAGTGTAGTTCTGTGTATTTTACAGGGTCAAGAAAATTAAGTAGGCTGGCAACTGCCATTGCCATGCTGATAAAGACAGGAAAGACTGCTGCCAAGCTAGCTAAGGAATGGGGTTCTATGTTTGAGGGGGAAAAAAAACAATTTATCCTACACTTTTCACTGGGCCATGGCCCAGGCTATTTTGGTTATAGAGTAGGGAAGGCAGGGGCCTTGACAAGAGCTTCATTGAAATGCATAGCTCAGTGGCAACTGTATGCTAGTTTTTTTTTATCATCAGTAGGTGAGGCAGAATGTAAAGGAAAATAATCAGTTGATCTATAGCAAGAATTATTGCGCTGGAAACTTAAAAAAAAAAACATCTGCCTTAAGACACATGAGTGAAAAGTCTAAAGAGGTAGTCGTGACATAGAATCAAGTCAAGAAAGGAATTTTGTAAAGGACATGGCAAATTAAGACAATCTCAGAGGCCAGAAATGGACAATTTAATAGCTTTCCACAACACAAGAGCAAGAGCCAATTATGTTTCCAAGGGGTGTGTCTTTGTATCATAGTTGAAGGTCAGGGAGAAGTGGGATAAGGCACATAAAGCTGGGCAGACTGCGTGGCAGCCAGAACTTGCGACTTTTATGCTCACACTGTACGAATCAATTGACCAGCTACGTGGGTGGGGGTTCTGTCCAATGACAATTCCAATAAAGTTTATGAAACCATGATGGCTACATCCTCAATGTTACCAAAAAGAGTGAAAGGCAGCATTATGTTTTTGTTGGGTTTTTTTAAACTTACTAATAACTTAACTAATTCTGTTGTGAAATTTGAAATGTTTTATATGACAGACGTCACAGTAACCACAAGATTTAAACACTACTGCAATAATATTGAAACAAGCTCACTTTACTTTATAATGGATCTCGTATATCAGACTGTTGAACTGCTCACACTGCAAGACTGACCGAAATTGCTGACATGCCATCATTGATCATTCAGGCAGTTAATCGGGTGTAACATTTTATGATTTTTAAAATCCACATAGCGTCTGCCAGACTTGCCACCAACAGACGCAACTACAGTATTGGGGCATGTGTGTTTAACCAGCTATCTTTCAACTGTTTGTTCTTCATTATTACTGGATTTACCATTTAATTGCAAGCATTATGTTTTTATACATGAATCTAGAGCTATACGAAAAAGGGACGAAAAGTTTTTAAAATGGTACAGTAGTTAATAAAAGAATATTGTAAAATTGTAGCATGTTATATTCTACTGAAAAATGTTGATAATAACTTTCAAAGAGGAATAAGTTATATTATGTAGTATTCATATAGTGACCTGTTTATTTCACCTTGTGCCGTTAAGTGGTTTGCATTTGACACGCTATCTGTCTAAACTCTAATGTAATTAGTATTTTAAATTCTGTTTGCTAATCGAAAATGCTCTGGCAGCCCTTGGGTTTCATTAGTTTGTAACATCTGGCACCCCTCCCACATCCCAAATCTTGTCCTTGTCCTCAGCATTTGGAGCTGTGTTGTGCAAAAATTATCTGAAAACAATTTACACTGCTTTTCTTTGCTTTATGTCTGACTGCTACCCTAGCATTATCATTGTTATTGTCATTGGTCTTTTGGCATCATACAGATAGGACACAGAACAGATGCATACAGTATCATAGCGTAGCCTGGCCCGAGTCCCTGGATGTTTACACACAGTAGGGTCACAAAGAAGATCTACACGTGCAGCTTTCAGAGCCACAGCAAAAGTTTTGGTGCTTGGTCTTTTTCCTACACCAGCAGTGTGCACATTTAACACATTTAACCCTTTGGGTGCAAATTGAGTTACTGAGTTAAACATAACAGATTTTACTAATGTATATTAAATATCTGTGGTGATTGAGGACCAAGGTCCAAAATAAATATTGTTTATTTACTAAAATAAAAATCAAAAAATAAATAAAATACACAATTGATTGCGTCTATTTTGCCTTAACTTATCAGTATTAATTAACGTCTGTGTCCTGTCAACATCATTTTCAGTCAAAACAGAAGCTGCTGTAGTGGTTGCTAGAAGCAGTTAATGTTTCTCATGTCAGTCAAAAACAATTGTTATGTAGTCAGCTTACATCAATCTGAATATCTATGTTGATCCCAGTCTTGTCATGATTTCTGATTGGCGCTGGCACGGAGAGATGAAACAATTCCGATATAAACTGTTAAAAGAAGCTCTGGAACAAGAATAGCATGTTCCCTTTGGTACTGAGACTCTATTGAGTATATAGACAAATGATTCAGTTAGCAGCAGTCAATCAGCAACTGACACATAAAATTTGGGGTATTTAAGTCTTCCGCATCTTAATGAACATTATGAACATGACTTGTTTGAAAATGATTCCATGTTATCTCCCCAAGATGTGAATGACTACTTTTATTTGATATTTATACAATGCAATAAACAGTAATTAATGCTCACTCTGAGATCAGAGGCATACTGTAATCACACTTCACTATCAACAGATGCAAAAGAAGAACAGCAATATTCGACTGAGGGCTATCATCTCAGAAAGACACCAAGAAACAGAGCAAGGGAGAGAGCATTAAAAAATGACGAAAACAAATTCATCATCCCATTCCCTGGGAAACAAAAACAGTCATAAATCAAAGAGAAAAATGAGGCACCTTATCTGGCTAACTTCACAGCTAAGGTAGCTTGACTTCTAACGGAGTCTCAGGAGAATGCCTCCAAGGTTCCCAGGCAGTGCAACGCAGTGTTGCACTCCACTAAAGCGGTTATGAACCAGAAATAAAAAATTAACTTTAAAATGTTGTCCCGAGCATAGCACGTTAACCAACTACAGGAGGGTTTCTCCAGGGAAGGAGACAGAAGGAGAAGGCTGAAGTCACCGCAATGTGGGACATCTGAAATAAAAATAGAGGAGGTGATTTCATTGAGTCAGGACTGACTGACGTCAATCTAACTTGTAAGACCTAAGCAACAAGTAAAGATAATGCTGTTTATGTTCATATAAAGAATTCAGTTTTGAAAATGGTGTGAAATAGTGGTGCATACATTTTTTTTTATATTTTTAGCAATAACAGTTAAATTTGTAATACAGCTATACATCTTGGGCAAATTGCCAAAATAAATACTTTGAGTTTACTCTCTTTAGACCAAGAATCAGCTAGATTCACTGCAAACTACAAACTCGACATTAAAAATATAGTTAAATTGATACATGTCAGTGTTAATCAAAACAGAGATCTCATTATCTTTGAATATTTGATAATTAATTTATAGAGGTCCCTAATTAAGTAGTCACTGAGTTTATAATTTCATAATAAGAAAGAGGAAAGGTATTTGTTTGTATATTTCGGAATTATGATAACAGTATCAGTATGATAAATCAAGGAATTGTGAATCTTTGTATGGAGTACATGGGTAGTATGAGAGACAGGAAGAACATCTATGGTTTATTAAAAACATTGGTGTAAGGAAGAGGGATACTAAACTTTACCCTGCTTCATAGCTAAACTGGAAAAAAATGAATCTGTGGCCTTAAACCCGAAGGTCAGTTTTAATATAATATCAAAAACCAATTTCCACTTGTTTGTCAGATCCATTTATCAAATCCATTTAATACAATTACATCCCGTAGCCTTGCTGGTCCTGTGGCCTCTTCACAAAAAGGGAGAGAGAGCTAGAATAGCTGTGTTGGGTAAGGTATAAAGGGGTCAGAGGGAAAAGTCACAGGGAGACACTGGAACTGTAGGAAGTACCAAAAACACCACTAACTCAGTCTGGTCCAAATAATCTGATGAGGGAGCATATCTGTTTGCCAGTGTACTAGCAGAATGCAACCACCTGATATTGGATGGACTGGATGAATAGTTTGCTGAAATAGTGTGACAGTGATCAGCATCCAAAAACAGTGGCACACAAAATACCTTTACTGCCAAATCAATCCCAAAACTTGTGCTTGTAATGCAGGCTTGTAATGGGCCAATTAGATAGTTGTTACCGCTGCCCACTGTTTCTAGCCAAGGTAGATCTATGGTCAAGCCAAACTATGTCATTACATGAACCTGACTTTATTAAATGTCTGTACCTAAATTCCACAATTTTCCTGATGATTGTTTAAACAGTGGAAAGACTAACAAAGACAGTTTTAGTGAGTTTTATTTTGTCGCTGTTGCTTTTGAATTAAATGTGTTTTGTAATGAGTTTACAAGACAATCTACTCTTAGTTTGGGGAGAAATTTTAATTCAGAAGTTGAAAATAGGTGTAAAAATATTTCATTTCTGGGTAGCAGCTAGTGAGTTCGGTAGCGGCAATTGTAAGCTACAGTTGGCTCCAGCGGTCTAACCCTCAGAGAGGAGAGATTGACTTAGAGCAAAGAGAGGCTATTGTGGATTTGGGTTTCCAGTGACAGATAATGGTGTGGTAACCTACCATGTGGCTCCTCCAATGTAGACAAGCTTTACTTAGTGCAGGCTTATTGTTTAAAAAAAACAAAAAAAAATAATTGTCATCACTTGTCTTTTATAAGACTTGATGTCTTTCCAGCATGTTTTATCCCTCTATGCAATGTACCTATCTAGAGAGTTTTAGTTTTTATTTTTCATGTTGAGAATATTTTTAACATATATTGAACAGTCCAGTCATAGTTAGACCAACAACGTCAGTCTTTTGTAGTGCTTAAATCTTTGTTCATGTCATGGATTCTAATCAAAAGAAAAGTGGGGCTCAAAGTGGATTAATCATGATTAACAGCTCTTAACACTAATTTTCTCTTAGCTGTCTTGATAGAGTTGGTTCTTTTACTCCTACAGCCATGTGCGATCACTCATGCACTATTTTGTAAGTAGGTGGGAGAAAGCAGTGGTGGGCTTGAGTGCTATTCACATGTGAAATCAAAAAGATGAGCCTGGAAATAGGAATTCATTAGCCATGAGATCGCTTGGATCTTATTAGTTCAATGAGATGAGACAGTCCAAATGTGTTAACAACATATAAGTAAACTAATTTTAATTCACGGATAGTGAACTATTTAGAGGAAAACAAAGAGGAAGAGATGTAAAAAAAAAAAAAAAAAAGGGAACATAGTCTATTGTATTAATCCAAAAGGACAGTTTAAGAGATTGAAGGTTAGTGGTCTAAAATATGTTGTGCCAATAAAGAGACAGGGTGTGGTGATTGCTATGTTAACCCCATATGAAAGCAGTAAAATAAACATATAGTTCCCTCTAAACAATTCTGAACTGCACAAAAATAAAATCTCAATTCTGTCTGGCTGACAAGTGTCCATTGACTTCTTGCAATAAACAGAGAGAAGGAGGGAGTTGAGGTAATGCATACTTGCTTCAGAACTTTGCTCAATAATATCACACACCATGTTGTGCAATGCTATTTTTAATAAATAAATGTGATTACGCAACTTTTAATTGGTCAGAATAAACTTGTATGGTCAGTTCAGCTTTAAAAATTGCATCTCATATGAAAAACGTGACCAGTCATTGGTGTAGACAATAGCCTGTGGTTCAGAAGCACAACACACTACACGCAGAAACAGATCAGGAATAAAATACTAGGAGAGAGTCCATTAGATGATGCAAGACTACAGTCATCCTCAATCAGCTGTGAAAAGCAGAAGTATTTCACAAGAGAAAGGAATTGTGTAGACTGCAGAAAGGAAATGTGAGCTCCAGTGTGGGTTCATCCACATTTTTACCAATAACTATGATGACTCTTCCGCAAAGTTCAATGACCATGCATTCTGTGAAATGTCTGAGCTTATAATTAACCACAATGTCTTAAATACAATAGATGACAAGCTATATGGTTTGAACAAAAAATAATAAATAAGTAATTTAATATACATTTTTATCTAGTGACATTGACACTATAGCAGTGTCAGGCAGATGATTACAGACCTGGAAGATTTTAAAACCAACTATCCCTCCTATTAACGCTGAAGACATACTTTCCTTTTCTTGAGTTTTCATTTCTTTTGCACTTTGGCGAAAACTGCTGGATTTGGTGATGAAGGTCAGTTTTCTTGTAGCTTCTGCATTTTCAGTGTATTAACCTGCTGATTTCTCAAAGGTGCAAATGTCAGCCTCCATCCCAGCCCTCTTGTTTTTCAAATGATCTAGCCTCATCTGTAAGGGGCTTTCTCTTCAGGTCAACAGTTTGTTGGCCTTTCTTTCTCTTTTCATCCAGACAGCTACGGTACCTGGCTCCTGCAGCCAAGAGTAGCAACTCTTTGGTGATCTCTACCACTGTTATGCACTGAAATGGTTAATTATGAGCCTCCGAGCCACTGAACACTTCTCCTTCTGATTTCTGATGGTCAATTCTTTGTTGATATAAAAACCTCTCTCAATACTGGATTGTGGATGTGATACGACAAATAATATCTTCTCCCACACTCATCTCATGATTTTGCCTATAGTCTCATACAACAGGTAGTACACTGGATCCATTTCGGGATCAATTTCCCTGAATTAAGCACAAGTGGATCCACAAAACCCCCTAAACTCTACAAATGTATTATCAAACACTGCCTCATCTGCATGTTTAGCTGCAGTATGTACAATATTACAGTCTCATTTGAGACGTGCACAGCTCCATTCTACATCTTAGGTCATGATACTGCATGCTTCTCATTAATAGGTGATGTACTAGTCTAGGCAAATCTTTCAACAACTTCTCAAGTAGTACAATAGGGAGTATCCATCTTGATCGCCAGTCTCTGCCTCTGAAATGTTTTAGGCCTGACCTAAGTTGGTTCAGGGTGGCTTTTGCTACAAATCCCATATCAATCTAAGAAGAGTCCTTGTGCTGATTACTGTATTGAGGGGAGACACGGAGGAGCTTCAGTGTGGATATGGCTTGTCATAGGCATCTTTCCTTTGAAAATCGCCCCATGAGCCCTGCAAATATTTAAAATGAAAGGATCTTGTGTCACAGTTTGATCACTCAAATTCACAAACAATAGGTAATGTATATTGCACTCTTATTTAAATCAAACAAACCCAATCAGTGACTATTACCCACTCGTAAAGTAGATTACAACAGTGCTGTATGCTGACTCTTTTCTGTCCATTAAATACATGTCTTTAAAAAATAAAAAGGTCTAGTAAACAAGAGGTGCATGTTATCTTTATTTTAAATGTCATAGAATTGAAAACTTTAAGGATGGCTGCCGCATTGTTATGGTGGAACTACTCTTTCAGCAATCATGTATACAGTAAATAAGAACCAACTACATGTTATGGACAACAATGCTATTAATTTGCCTCTGACTACTCATGGCACCTGATATGACAGCTTTATGATATTTTATTAACTTACTACACTTATAACATATTACTCTGAATTATATCGTAAGATAGTTACGATATAATTCAATGTATAAAATAAAACATTAACAGTTAATATGTTTATCCTTACCATTCAGTATGTCCCCAGAGAGGAAGGGCAGCAAGGGTTGGTCTGTTGATACATGCTGAGGAAGGCAGTGATTTCTCTTGCAATGCTGCTAAATATCCCAACTTTCAAAGTGAAGAGCAGTTCAACACAGCAGATTTTCACCTCCTTAAATGACTGGTAGTTCACCTTTTCCTACATCTGGACTTAAGTGTTTGACGTGCATCCACAGTAGCAATTCTCTTTCTGACACACTGACATTCTAGATCCACCAGCACCATGAGTGTGCTACATCCAGTTGCTGTCATAAAATCTTCATGACAAACAGGCAGGGCAATCACGGAACGGCAGTACAGACTAAAGAGTCTGTGTTCAACTTTCCACCTGATAGATTTACATCCAACTCTAGTAAGAATAGTGTGAATTAGCTACCTTAAGAGTACTTCTGGAGTCAAGGGATTTGTGTTTGGGTGCATCATGCAAAAATCATTTGTCTGGCAGCAGAAGGAAAAGAAAGCAGTGAATGTCTTCACATCGATTTGAACGTAGCAGCAGCAGCCTGGTGCATTGATCTTTTACCATGGTGGTAAAGGAGGAAGTGGCTACTTCGCTGCTCCTCCCATGTTTAAAAAACATGTTTTTTTGTGCAGTCTACATTTTGCACCTTCCAGGTCCTGGTCTTTTCGAGTTAAGGCATATATTTTAAAATTTCCATTTCTGTAGCATACTAGCTGTAACTCAGGTTGCTGTAGAAATGATATTACCTCAAACAGAGAACATACGTAATAAAACATTACACGACTGATCTGCTCTAACATTAAATAAGTGGATTAAAACAATGTTGGGATTTTAGGCCTGCAGATATTTATTATATATCAAATGGTACACATTTTCCAGGTTTATCCTGACTGTACGAAGCCTGTATTGTACACCAACTATATGTCCATGACATCAGTCATGGAAATGGCTGTAAACAAATAAATCATATATCGGCATGTGTGTGTGCCGAGTCAGTAGTAGTAGTAGTAGTCAGTACAAACTAAATTTTTAAGTTTAGGTTTTCCACTGCCTTTAAAATGGTTCGAGCAGAGCATATGATAATGTGAAACAAACTTGCTAATCCCCAACCTCAGACAGAGCCCAAAGCAACCATCTAAATCTAAGAGAGGAAGACAACCAAGACATGACTGCCGGGTATCTGCTTGTCAATGTGGCTTAGATAGCACCAAAGGAACACCCCCACCCTCTAGACACAAAGTCAAATTTACTTTGTACTGGCAACAAAGTTACAATATATATACAATATAACTTCATTGATTAAGTATTGTGAAATAAAACTAGCCTCCCTACTGAAAACAAATTCTGTTACATATAAGAAGCTGTTTGAATGTGTGTGGTGTATTGAATGTTTATATTTGAGAAAAATGTGTTTTTTTTATTTCTCAGTTACTTATTTCCCTTTATGTTTGTTTGCTGTTTCTTATTTTTAATTCAGATGTCTGCATATAACTTGACATGATTTATATGAACACGGTCACTAGGACTGTAATGAGTGCTGCAACAAATGAAATTAACTGTGCGACACAATTCCTATCATGGTTTAATTCGTTGTTTTTTTTAACCAAAGATTATTGATGGATTGTCTTCAAAGTAAAGATAGTCTAGACTAATACTGCTAGTGAGATTATTATCAAAGGCAGCATGAATGTTTGAATATGTGATAATTACATTATTGTAACTTATTTTTAAGTATTTAATGTACAAAGAAATAACAGGAATACACACTGCATGCAAAACCTGCCAACTAACTGGACAAAGGCCCTGGGTGGAGATGTGAACAAAAATGAATTTTAGGAACACCATAACTGAAAATGCATTACAGTGGAATTACATTATATGCTTGAAAGGATACTGCTTATTGCTGGCCTACTGGATTGGATTACATTAGACTGCATAGACGTTGATGATAATGTGCCCACCCACATTACACACTATTTTAAACTACCAGCCTGCACAGAATGGTGGAAAAGTTCTATGGGCATCCAGAGTTCTGGAAGTCGTATTCATTTTTGACACAGCCGACAACTGGAGCACCTCTAAGGCTTGAACGTACATTACACTCCCCCTGGTAAAAAGTTCAGCACAAGTAATGAGAAGCTACAGTATGTAGAAAAAAGAATGGATTATTACAAAAAGTAAACCGCACAAGACTATGTATTAAGTCAACTAAGACTCCCAATGGGCACTGAAGTAAGAAACAACTCGTTAGCAATCAAAAGTTTGCTCACACTGCTTTATGCTTTGTAAGACTTGAACTGGAATTCAGCACTTTAAACAAGTTCTCTCCAATAGAGTCCATTCTGAATAAATTCAGTGAGCAAACTATGGTGTATCGTTCCGGATGAAGCATTTGCAATGAAATGGAATGATTTTCAGAGCCGCACCCTAAGAGTGTCACGGTATGTGAGCTGCAGCTCTGTTCACTTTGCTACACAATACTTTTTTAATGTCTTGATTGAATCCTTTCTTTCCTTTATATTAATGTAATATGAGAATTACATATATTTTGAAGAAAGAAAGAAAAATAATATATATAGATAGATAAAAAATGGCCTATGATGGTGATTCCAACAAACTGTCTTATAATAAATACAAATACTGAATTACTGTGAGAATTACAAAAGAAAAATAATCTTGTACTCTACCTGACAGGGTTGCTGGTAAGGGACACTCGCAATGAGTCTAGACAGGCAAACAGACGTTCGTCCATCACCCCTGACTTCAGCTCTCCCAGGAACTCCTGGGGAGATATCTGATGACTGCTTCTCAAGCTACCCTGGAAAAAAGAGAGGAAGAAGAAGAAATATCTTTAGTGTAGCCATGGAAAAACTTATCAAAACAACATGAGGCCAAAAAATCAGAACATTCAGTTGAAAAACCACAAATGTGCAAAATTGCCGAAGGATTCATTTCCACTACTGTGTGCTTTATAAACCAGAAAATCTATTTAAGTCACAACAAATTTCATAATAATTTCCATCAGATGAGTGTATATATATTCCATTTTTCTCCATATTTCTTTTAATAATTGGAAATGCAGCAGTCACGTTTTAACCTTTGTCTAGAACAAAGGTTTTCAAAGAGACTGTGGGCCTCCCCTTTGACAAAGCTTGGAAAAAGTTAGCTCCTCACCACCCCCTACTTTACTTGATTAGTTTTCTCAG
Source organism: Argyrosomus regius (assembly GCA_946959425.1). Taxonomy (NCBI): domain Eukaryota; kingdom Metazoa; phylum Chordata; class Actinopteri; family Sciaenidae; genus Argyrosomus; species Argyrosomus regius. The sequence continues at coordinate 23,518,604 of OX336882.1, forward strand.
TGCCTGGGATCATGACTATGGTATTTGATTTCAAAGACACTTAACAGTCAAGCCAAGATAGCCTAATATTGTTGTTTGACATAAATTCAGACTACACCATAAAAAAGTCTGTCCTCAGGCATTTATTAGTGTCTGTCTCTGAGAAAAACAGTAAAAGTCCCCCAAACTACTAATACCTTGAATCAAATCAACACATTTAAACAAGTCTATGTGATCTCCTTTTGATAACTAATGTAATAACTAATGCAATATTTTTCACTTCCATTCACTGAGCTGCCTCTCATATTGTTTGGACCTCCTCTGGGGAGGACAGCCTCCCACTTTGAAAACCTCTGGTCTTCAACATCTTATTAATGTTTCCCCCTACCAACCCTAAAAATTGGCCACAAAATGGAAATGCTGGTCAGTCGCTTGAATCAGTTATTTAATCTATATCTAATTAAAACTAAGCTGAATATAAGTAGAGATGCCAATTGCAAGTTTCTTGGCCGATTCAGATTTTTAAAAGTCTAACCTGTCGGTTCAGATATTCTTTTTTTCTAAGAACTATAATTAACCGTATACACAAATATTTTTATTTTTATAAATGTCAGCAGTATGTTTTATAGAGTCACCCAAAAACTTGAGTTTTTGGTTTTTAGCTACCAATTATTCTGTTTTCACAACAGCATGTGAGCTGTGTGTGGAGGAGGCTTGATGTTTTGGCATGTTTGTGGGGCAGTGACAATAGTCGCTGTTTGTGCATAATGTGAACCACTGTGTGGCACAGTTCACATGTAGATGTGACCGGCACAGAATCGGATGTATGAGACTGATCGGCATCGGTCACGGACGATCAAGCTGAAAATTGTCCGATTCCAGTCCGATTGATGAGTGCATGTAATACCCCTTTTTCTCCCTAATTTTCTTCCGTCTGCCTCTTCACAGTCGCCATCTAATAATGGCAAATAAACTTCTTCTATGTCGTAATGGCAAACAAGTAAATTTACTGATTCACAAACACAGCAGATTAAGTATACTGCAATAGTGTGAGATAGGTATATTGAATATACCTATACTTACCTGTCATACCTATATATACCTGTCATTTTTAATATGACTTATGAGTTACTGTGTGAAAACTATACTTTAGCATGGGTATGTCTGCTTTTGGCTGCACATGTGAGAGTGAGATAAATATAATCTGGCCTTTAGTTTAAAGGCAGTAAAGTGGTAACCAACTTTAAAATACTCAGACTCTGTGTCATTATTAGTTCACTGACAATGTGAACATCAAACCAATGTCAGTGATATATGACATACAAAACCTGTTAATGCCAACTATATCTTTGGAAAAGCATAGATCCCACCTTTACCTCACATGTACATGTTAGTGTTCTCATGATACCAAAATGTTGTCTTTGATCCTAATATGTTTAATAAGTTTAATATCAAACATTATTCCAACAACCCAAACAATTTATGTTGGGCATTATGTTCACTATGGGTAATATTCACTAGATTTACTGTGGCTGTGTGCCTTTTTTTACTGGCTGTTCTGTCTGACGCTATAGAGCCGCCATAGTTTTGAAGTGGCATGTAGCTTGTAGCCCTTTGCTATTTAGCTATTTAACTGTTTAAAAGGCACCAAAATGAGACCCCCAAATAGATTCATACAATGTCGCCAGTATCATGCACAAGTTAAAAGCATGAGTGGAAAATGCTCTAATCCAGCAGGAGGAGAACTGAGGTTTTTTTTTTAATCTTTTGGGATTAAAAAGTGGATTTATCGGGGCGGCGTTTAGCTCAGTTGGTAGAGCAGCCGCCCCATGTGCGAAGGCTCAGTCCTTGCTGCGGAAGCCCAGGGTTCGAATCCGACCTGCGGCTCTTTCCCGCATGTCATTCCCAGTCTCTCTCTCCCCACATTCCTGTCACTCTTCAGCTGTCTCTATCAGAAATAAAGTTTGAAAAGGCCAAAAAAATAATCTTTAAAAAAAAACAAAAAAAAACTGTCTGCTGCAAGATGCGGAACTGCAAACAAATAGATCCCCCCGCCCACCATGTGCTTTGTCACAAAGTACTCTGAAGTACCCAAGGCTAAAATGTGCTTGCTTTCTGTATTAACAAAACATTGCTCAATTGTATTTGATCAAAAAAGTTGTTAGATTATACTTCTATCAGTAAAATCTTTTCTTTATAAAAGTTCAAAACAATTTCTTAAGTTTAAATTCCCAGTATAAAGACCTTCAAGTAGTGATAATTAAATCCCAAAGTCTTATTCATCAGTTGTCTTTAATATGATAATAAGTCAAGTCTCTTAATTAGTTTTTCAAATATTTCACACTAAAATTACACATTTCCCAAACAGCATATTTGGTGTACGGAATCTAAATTGTTTTAATATTGGTTCAAAATGTAGTCATTAACACAGTAATCACAGCAATTAGCGGAGACAGCCATGACCTCTTACATTGCAATTTTCTACAATATTTGATCACATGCAAAAAGAAGCCATATGAGGTGTCAATCAAGCGTTATTTGTACTTGCATGAATAAAAAGTCACCTATCCCCCCAATCAACAAGCCTTTACAAACGGTCAACTTTCTAATTAAAATCTGATCAGTATCTGATCAGACTTGAAAAAGACAGCAACCGTCAAATTACAATCTGCATTCATGTTGCCAAACTAGTGAAAATGCCTGTACCTTTTTTGTTGTCCGTAGCAAGCTTACTTAAAGCTAAAGCTTCTGTGTCTTTCAGAAGGGCAGTGTAGAGATGAACCTACACTTATTTAGTTTATCAAGAAGCTGCACTAATGCCAAAACGTCACACATCGTTGGGTATGTTTTTTTGATTTATCAAAAGCCTCAGAAATCAGTCTGCATCACTACTAGCAGGAATAAATAATCCCTTACCGATGCAAGCTGCCAAAACAATGGAGCTAAGCCCAGTCTGTCTCTCCCCTGACACCTCAAGCGTCAATCTATAATATGTTCCAGAATATATAATAAAATAAATAAATAAATGTCAAAATCTTACTCTGAAAACTTTATTTTCAGTCTTTTAATATGTCTGCTATAATAATCCTAGGTACGGCCTCTGATACATCCCAATGCCACTAGCTTCCTTTTGTGTAGCATATTTCCTTGCACAATTGTGTGCATAGCAAACTGCAGCTTGTTAATCAAAACAATTTTATTAGGATCAAAAAATATAAAAGTAGCCAGCATTGAAACACTCTTCTGTGATAGTAAGTGTACATGTTATGTGCTATACCCACCACTGGACTTCACTGTAGGTTTATCCCAGCAAGGCTCTGCCTCAGCACCATGAGACATATCAATGCACTCACCCCTCAATCAGGTAGAAGTCCTATGAATCTAGCACGCTTCAGTGATGTCATCATCATTGCTAAAATGACTGCAACTCTTTTTCGGCTTAGGCCAACTCATGTCTCGTATGTCTCTTGCTCTGTTAAAGGCTTGCTCTGTTGGAGTAACTGGTACAGCTGCGGCAATTTTGCCAATTCCACCCACTCTCTGGCAGCACACTGGCCTCCCTCCCTTTGGCTCTTCTGGCCCAGTGGTCAAACGCCTCTCCTGTCCTGGAGAGACATCATGATGACCATCCTGTTTGTTTCTCAGGATCGCTTAGGTCTTTAGTAATCAGAGAACCATGAGTGGTGCTCATGGCAGCAACAGGCACGTCTGGCTGAGCCTTCCTCGCTAAAGGCATTAGTGACAGCCTGTTTGCACACTGCTGGCATCAGAGTAGCTGTGGACTGGACCCACCTGCAACCCTGACCACATCCACATAATTTGCCCCAGGGAGTGTCCATGTGACCCCTCTGCCTCTTCCAATAGAGGACATTTTTCAACTCGATATGAATACCATGCTATTAACTATAGTTTCCTAATATTTTGATCAATATATATATACAATGTGGGAATTGTTTATATATAGCATAATCAACCAGATCTGCAATGTAATTGGCCGGCCCCATTTAAATAAATTTACAAGGGTAAAACAAAAACCTTCCAGTGCACCAGCATAGTGTGGTGTGTGGTCAACAGCATTGAGGTCACATTTAACTTTAACAGGTATGAATCTTAACACATGACTGTCCTCTCATCACATCCACCCGCAACCCTGTGGGAGAAATCCTGTCTATTCATTCACCCACAGGGATTTCCACTTCTTTCTCACGTAACTGTGCCAACAACAATTATGGTAATGAAGCAACTTTCTTCCCCCACTGCTTCCCTATCTTTGCTGCCCTTTCCATTGGTGTCCTCCTGCTCTGTTCACAATGGGACAGTTAGGTAGAGTATGATCACAATGCCTCCATATCTGTGCCTTATTGCACACCTACTCTCAGAGCCCTTACTCTGCACAGCCAAAGTTCTGAGGCCTTCCCCCTCCCCTCAGCTAGATTGGACACTGGGGACAGGATACAGAGATAGCGACCAGGAATGATAACAACTGCCAACTACACCCAATCTGCGACAAGTGATACAGGTTTTGTCTCTCTGCCAACATTGCCTAAGCGTTATGCTGAACCCGAAGTTGACAGAAACAGCACAATTCCTATAGAGTTCAATGGCACTACTTCTGGTGCATCCAAACTATGATGCATGATTACTAAGGTCCTATAAAGTACCATCAACTGGTGAGTTTCAATCAGTTGTGAATTCATGTGATTTGCAAATATAATGTTCAAATCAAGACCATGTAAATATTTATGTAAGCAGAGATTTTTCTGCTTCAGATATAAAAATATCTGTAAATATGATTTCTCTAATTTAAAAAACAAAATAATCTATGACTGTATAAAAAAAAACAAATTCAAAAAGGCTTAATGGGTTAAATTAAAAAAAAACATTTTCTCAAAGAAAAAGGAAAAAAAAAAAAAAAAACACATCGCTGCTATGCCTTAGCCTTACTGTATGACTGCATCTACGTAAAGTGATGTGTAATTACTCAGTGTTCAACATGCTCTGTTTACATTCTATAATGTACATTTATCTACTTGGGCATTGGTTTCTCTTTTAATGATCAGCTTCTTCAACAATCAATCACTTTAATTGAGGTCTTAGCCACAATTGGAATTTGGAAACCAGTAGACCACAATTTATGCTTGATCAATGTTGGCACAGTGAGCCTCAGTCTCATGTTTTCTAATATTAGTTGATTAAAGGTCTCTGAGGCCTGCTAGCAATTTATCCTGAGAAAGTCATGAGTGAACTGAGCTCCACAGTATGGCTGGATCACATGAGACTATGAACAAAAAAGAAAGTTTGGAAGATACCCACTTTAAATACTGTGGTTTGATCCTCATCGATTCCATTGGAGCTGCATTAGGTTGTACAAACATTGTGGAAAAAATACCAGTCCTCCCATTTAAATGCAGTAGTCTGTTTAGGGCGCTGTGGTTACGTTCTGAGGCACAAATAAACACACCCATACTCCTGCACACCACCAGACAACCCAACACTAATCAAAGCAATGCCTGGTCTGAAGGCATTGCTGCGCAGCCTATATGTACAGGAGAATAATTACAGCAACCAATAACTCTTTTAATGTGAGAGTATTGTGCCATCTTTGCAAATAAGAACACTGAACACTTCCCTTTTATTGGATTTTATTACCTCCTAACTTCCTTTTTTAATGGATCTTAACTGACTTTACTGGATTCTAACTGATTGTGTACCCCATTTTACTGATTTTAAATATATACTATACCACAAAGACAGAGAGAGAGAGAGAGAGAGAGAGAGAGAGAGACGTTTCTGAAAATTCTTTCTAGGTGTTTTAAAAGGCAACACTAAGTAAAGTGCCTGTTCCTACACAGCAGGGGGACTGCAGACAAATCAACATTGTGGTCTCCAAAAAGAAGTAGAATGGTCATTTTATCTACTGCTATACAAGACACTGGCAAAGGTTAGCAATTATTTTGTGTGACAAAAAAAAACAAAAAAAAAAACATGACCATAGTTTCTCTACAAGGCTCTCTACCAAAATCACAATGCAGAACCTCACTTCACATCAATTTAGGATGTAATATTAAAAGGTTAATAAATTAGCAAAGCCGTATTGTGGTTGAGATGGGTGTGTCAGGAAATCGCTTTCCCTTATTGTAGTTTTTTCATGGGGAAAGGAAACCTGACTTGACTCTAGTCAAGTATTATTGTTCATGGGCGTGGTATTAAGAAGGCAAATTATTACACGAGAGCCTGGCCAGCCACAGAAAATAATAATCATAAATTGACCATGTCATGGTCTTGAGAGTAATTTCAGAATTTAAAACCGAATTAAAATCCAGCCTGCTGAGCATTTTACATCAACTGTCATAATATTTTAACTCAATTTTAACTTAATGGACATGAGAGAAATACCATATGTCAACATGCTTCACAACCTCTCTTTAAAAATGCATTTTACCATGTCTTATGTAAAGGTAGCATTTAATAAAACTGTTTTGAAAGATTTTAATTTGTTGCATTTTGGCCAGTGGCCACATAATTTTACCATGCAGGTAAACAAAGGCAAGCATATAAACAGGCTGCTCCCCATGGTAACCAGAGATGGACAGCCTGAGGCAACTTTGGAGAGATGTCTGGTTAAAGAAAATATAATAAACACAACGCTTCTTTGCAAGACACTGTGCCAACTTGCTTACCAGAAAACCTTTGAGAAACACACATGTAAAAGAAAATCTGCTGTCAGCAATGCAATGTGAGGTAACTCGAGCATCGGTTAATGTTTGCCTATTTGTTACAACAGTTGAGTTTCTGTTAATATGAAATCAACAACAAAACACCTCGGGTATGCTGTTTTCATTATTATTCAAACTAAGTATCACAGACTGAAGCCATATTAACTACGAACACGCTCTGGGGTAGATATTTAATGGAGTATCACCTTCAAATTGTGGTCTTTCAATAGGATTGTATTCTTATGGGTAAGAGAAATCAATGTAAAGCATAGACTTTTTTGGTCTGTGAGAGAAGGAATGATCCATAGTTTCCATTTCTTTGGAGATTTAATCGTTTTCCTCTGTACACTGACAGTTTTATCACCCTCTATCAAGATCCGTCTGTGCTTTTCGAAGGAGTTAAGGAAAAGCTTAGGGCTCATTGCTAAAACTCTGAAGGAGGACCAATCAACCATAATTGAAAACTCACATATACAAAATCTAATCAATTATCTTCCAGCACTCAGTGTTATTCAAAATGAATACCAAAGCTCAACCATTTGTGTTTTGATGTACTATCACCCAAAGCAATTGAAATTATTAAAGACAAAAAGATTTTTTGATCACCTTTTGGGACAGAGTATGGAAATCAGAGACAGATAGAGAAAGAGATCATGACTGCAGAGAACAGAAGAAAAAGAGATGATCTCAGCACACATGCTAATGGATAAGAATTTGAATGATGAATCTGTTAAATATTCCCATCCTTAATACAGTTTTTGTGTAGTTTTACAAATGGGTCCCAGTGCAGGTGTAACTACATCTCTTAATAGTGAAATAGTGATGGCAAGACAAATGAGATTGCACTGCCTTGTAATCCAATATACCCTATTTTTGAACAGTCAATTTAATAATTAAATTCAATCCCAAGTTTTCTCAGTCCACGTCCCGTGTGAGACATGGAAGAAAGATCATTTTTCACTGAGAAATACATGGAATAATATGGGCAAGCACAATTAAAGGGTCTTAAAAATAAAAGCTATTTAAACAAACCAGATGTTAAATAATGTAATTATTAAATATTAGGCAGCAAAATTAATAAATTAAGTAAAATGAAGTTCAAAAAACTCAAAAACTTACAGTTTTAGATGCAGTAAAAACGTACTGGATGACCATTTCTCTCTTTGTGTTGAGGTCCTTGTCTCTCAAAGGAGTCTTTTTTTCTTCACTCAAGTTCATGTCCTCCTGTAAAAAAACAGAGCGATCAATCCCCAATATTTTTTTTTTTTAGATTTAAGCAACAGGTTTTTCACATAGCATATAAATTGTACATAGGAATATTAGCTTTGGTTTAAAGTGTTATTATTTATTTTAATTTACTTCTTTCTCCATTAACATTTTAGCTTACACTTAATTATTCATTTGCCTTCTTCGCCAAAACATGACAGTTTCTGGAAATTATGTAATGTTGTTATGTGAGGTAGTCAGCCCCAGAAGTTTCTCTTCTAAAATATTTACCACCTTGCATCAGAAGTACGCTTTACATGTCAAGCTACAAGATTGTTTTTGATGATATTGTACCATGACAAAAACTCCATACCATCATCTTTTCAAACAGAGCCAAGATCTCTTTTTCCGAAGTGATCTTTGATGAAAGCTCCTCAAACTGATGTGAAGTGGATGATGAAATGGCCCAATCATTAGTATTGTGTTTAGAGTGCGATATGGGTGGTCGCTCCTTTTTACTTCCCGGAATCCGAATACTGGCAAATCTGTCCAGCTGTACAGAGAACAGAGAAAAACACAATTAAAATAAGAAAAAGTACACGATAGTTTTGGTGCTGAGTTAAAACAAAACATAAAAGATGTGTTAGATCGTGAGTATATTAAAATCAGATCATAGTAACAAAAACAGTTAGCCTATTACTGAGTTAGAAAAACAATGCCATCAGCGTGAGCTGTGTGAACAAAGCACATACACAGAACATCTGTTAAACATATGCTAAACAAAGCACTATCTAGATAACATGTAGAGTCAACAAAGACATTAGTGAGAAAGGCAGTCTGTGCTCTGTGATGTGAAAGAATCCAAAGGCTGGCAATGAAGACCAATTACATCACATTACATAAGACGATTAGATGACTTTTAGTAAAGAGATGTTAGATGTTGCAGAGACTGACAACAAAGAGAAGAGAAAGCAGACCAATTTCTAAAATCTTACCACATCATCTGTGATGTTTTTAAAGGGTATGTGCTACAGGTGGGGGACAGAAAACACAAATCAGGATACATACGACAACCTAGAGAAAATTAACAGATCTTATTGCGAATCTTTTTAGAGGTGTGCTGTTCATTTCTTGCTGCATTAGGAGTGAAATATACAGTGCAGGCTCAAAGTGTAAGTACACTGAAATGTTGCTGTTGTTTTGTCTGTTCTCCATTACACTCACCAAAATACATCTTCCAGTGTTTTCAGGGTAGGGTTTACAGATTATTAAGGCCAAGTTTAAATGTCTAAACCAAGTGTCATGTTAGTCGACATCAATGACACTAGTCATTTAAACAAAACCTGCTCCCTAAAAAGTGCTCCGTTAACAAGCTCTGTGTTTAATTTACTTCATAAAGGATCCACTTGTGCAGTGGAAGAGGAGATTGGCAGTTGGCCTGTTATTATCTGTGCATACCAGCTACCTCAGCTCCTGCTGAGCAAGTTGCTGCCTTTTCTGCTCTAGCAGAGTTTTTAAATTTGTTTGTTTTTCAGAGGACTCCGTGGGATGTTGCCATCTGTACTTCGAACAGGTGTAACAGAGTCAAAAACACCAAAGGAATAATCCTAATAAGGAATAAGAAGTCAATACATTAATAGACAACATGAAATTTTAAGATGTGGTCATAATGAAATGCTGAATAAAAAAAACATTGAAAGGTTAAGTCACCCTCAAGCTTAACGGCAAGCCATACAGGCCCTTGAAGAAAAATAATCAATACCCACCGGTGTTTAATTAATATAAAATCGCCTGGAATAAAATATGTCAGCCTGTCAAGAGCCATCCCCCTAATGAGTGTTCCGAGATTAACATCAGATATTTTTGTTCAAAATGTGCTACAAATGAAACAGATTGAAAGTTGACATCAGAGAATAAGGGTAAAATGACCCACCGTATGCCTGATGTAGGAATAATTTTGTCTCCACATCAGCTTAACAACTGGTAAAAAAAAAACTAATTGGACTCAAACTTTAAACTTGTCAAACTTTTACCTCACAAGCCCACATCTTGACAAACTATGCCAGAGCATGCATATATTTAGAACAAAAACTAACCAAGATGAATCAGCAATTAGATATTAACGATTCTAAATGATTGTATTCATACTTGAGATGTTAAAAGAAGTCAAATGCACTTCACTACATGACTAGAAAATGGTCAAAATTCAAGATATTGTGAATTACTAGTACACGAAAAACTACAGTGAAGTATACACACAACAAATGAACCAACAAATTGGAAGACACAAGACTCAACTTACAAATACCAGATTTTATTTCACATGTCTATTCTCAAAGCTTCTCACCATCCCCTACTCCGCTGGTTCTCAAACTGTGGTACAAGCGTCACTGGTGGTACGCAAGCTCCCTAGAGCGGTACCCAGAGGAATCTCTCAAATAGAAACATTTATTATCATCAGTGCTACAAGATTTTGAATGAAAATACTTAAACTATGAGATCCTGTAATATTTTATTTCAATATCACCCTGCTCATAGTGACATCACGTTCATGCAGGTAGCACACATACATTCATGATTAGTTAACAATCTTTTTCCACCCTAGTAGCTCTGGTTCTTGAACTGGTTCAACAGTCTTAATAAAAATTCTTCCTCTTAAGAATGAACCTTTAACTGTCTGTAGCTGGATAGGGTTTGAAGGTCCGTTATACTGGTGGTACTTGGCGAGCCGAATATATTCTGAGGTGGTACGCGATGTAAAAAGTTTGAGAAACACTACCCTACTCTATCACTGTTGCACATTTTTACAAACATTTATTTGATCAATAGGGTTTGTGACTCACAAGTTTATATGGTAAATGGACTGTACTTAGCGCCTTTCTAGTACATCATCTCATTCACCCATTCACACACATTCATACACTGATGGCAATTTGGGGTTCAGTATCTTGCCCAAGGACACTTCGACATGCAGGAGGAGCCGGGGATCGAACCGCCGCTCATCTGATTAGCGGACGACCCGCTCTACCTCTGAGCCACAGCCGCCCGTGTATCATAATTAAGCTCTTCAGCTATGAGGAAAAAGCCAGTGTTCACAATTTGATTTTCACATAACTCAGCATTGACCTAAATTGCTTTTAAGAATAAACTAACTTTCTGAACACCAAAAGAACAAAACAGCACTTAAAGCTGGGGGGTCGGACAATCTAAAAGCATGAGAAAACCTCTCTCAACGGGATCCCTCAACAATTTAACTCCTGCTTGTTATCCAAGTCCTTGCTTTTTAGTTTTGCTAAAGCAAAGAGGAGAACACCCAGAACAGTATAATAAAATGCAACAGTGACTTGGTCCTCCTGTTTTGACCCTGTAGGATTAATGATATGGAACACAAAAATGGCAAATATAAAATTAATGAACAGACATTATGCCAGCTCTTGTTCCTTTTCATCAATTTCATAATTTATTGAATATGACATTCAAAATGTTGCTGCCTGTGCCTAAGCAGCCTTTTGTACCAGCTGTTGCAGTCTCTCTAAAGTCTCTGCAATTATGTACGTCGTTGCAGCTTGTTCGCAGACTCACCATGTGCCTTTTATATGCAGGAAATATAATGCAGGCTAAAACAAACATCAAGATGTTCAGTTGGTACTGAACAGTACTGAGTCCCATTGTTGCATCTAAACAGCATCAAACAATCAGCATCTCACAAAGGAATCCACAGGTGGTATCCCCAGGGTGCTTGCAGTGCAATTGTCAATAGCACTGCACTGTCGGAGCAACGGGCAATGGAAACGCCACAACAGGACAGTGTACACACGACATGGCTGCAGATGGTGCACAGCTAGACGCAAACGCCATGCTGAGACCTTACACTGTTTTGCTATATATTCATAGTGTGAGCAGTTTGCATGAATGAAAATAAATGTTAATGTCAAATAGAAAAAAGCATAGCAGCTGTATAAGAATTATTGACAGTGAATGATTTTCAAATACCAATAACAGTGTGACTGTTTTTTCTCTGATTTATTGTTAATTGAACATCTTTGGGTTTTGAACTGTGGGTCAGACGAAACAAATTATCTAAAGACATCACCTTGGGCTTTAAGAAATTTCAATCGACCCTAATCGAAAAAATAATTCACAGATTATCGATAATGAAATATACTCCTACCCAGGAGCCTTTTGAAATTTCAGTTCATAAAATGAGAAAGTCGTAATAATTCAATGCCATCTCTTTGTACCCATCTGTAGTCCCGAATTAAAAGTGCAGACAGGAGCAAGGCCTCACGGGGGGTCCAATTGTACATTTCCAAGGCTTCCAAATAGAGCGAGCAAAAATGGCCAAAATGACAAAGATAGTGGAAAAACGAAGGCCACCGATGGGAGCCAAGAGCAGCATAGGAGAGTGAGTCTGCCGAAAAGAAGCTGGGCGAGTGCCTCCTGTAAGAAACATAATTGCCCGGTGGCAAACAAAACAGCAAATGAAATTGTGGCTGCCAGAAAGCAAGCTATAGGGCATTTGGTTAACCAGCAATGCTTTTGTGTTTTTCAAGATCTCATAATTGCAAATCCTTTGTTTTAATGGACAAAATAGGATGGCCCGACAACAGTAATTTGTAAATGTCAGTGAATTCATTTTAGTTTCCGCTATCGCCCTGTTCATTTAATTAAACTGTGATAACATCTTTTTCAATTAAATGAGACAAGTGACCCACCACTTGTAGAGAAAACACTGATTTGTAAAACACTGCACACGCAATTCAAAGCAGAAAAGAGAGGTAAACACAGAAAGGGAATGCTTCATTGAGGTCAGAAAAAAAGCATATATTAAACAACCCAAACCGAGACAGCACACATAGACATCAGATTTTGAAAGCACACTGCTAAATTCTCCTTCCACATTAGTTTTATATTTCAGGACTTGGAGCAATTGCACAAGCCCCAAAGGGCTGCAAATACTTATCACAAGGAAAATAGGCAGAACTGTGCCACCTTAATTACATTAAAAAAGCAAACTTTTAAAACTGTGGTCTATTAATTCAAAAATTCTGCTATAACTTTTTTGTGTAGAAATCCACTCATGTTATTTATGAGGGGATTTGTAGGTGTGCTTACAAGTATAACAGATCACATGTGTGGTTAGACTTGAATCACTCATAGAATCTAACACACATGGTGCCACAAGATTTTTCCTCCACACAAGATTTAGTGGGAAGTTTCTTTTTTAAATTTAATTTTCTGTAGATTGACTAATTGATTCATCTACTTTCCATTTCCGCACCAGCTCACCGGCAGTATCACCAGCGCTAACTGAAAAGCCACTCAGCAAAGTGACTTCAACAATTAAGCTATATGAATGAATTTGTTTTGGTTGAAAAAAAAACTTGTCAGCCAATATAAATGCTAATAAAATACACTTCATTAATGATTGACACTGCTCTTTCTCCCCCAACCAGATTTCCGTGTATCACATTGATTTCAATTTTAAATTTCAGCTCTAAAATAAAAAGATATCCTGCTAACACTTCTGGTGTTTTGTTTCTTATCCTTAAGGTTAAAAGAAAGGTGAATGAAGTGGCTCAAATATGCAGTTACTCATTTGAGCAATGACGTACAGTAACATTGACCATTAACACTAAAGAAAACTCATAAATTAGTGATATACAAAAAGATATTCAAGATCCATTGCACTAATGAGACCATAAAACCTCTTCAGAGCTTTAACTGACATCCAACTGATTTTGAATGCAACAAAGAAACAGTCCATCTCATTTTTTCTTATCATTTCATTTTTTCACTTAAAAAACAAAACCAAAAACACCTTTTTAGAAAAACATTAACACATTTCATTAACAAGACTTCTGTTCCATTTCTTTCTTCAGGTTTATAATGCTCTGCCTGAAAAAGAAAAAAGCCTCCACACATCATGTAGCCTTTAGAGGCAAATCTACTTTCTACCAATTACAGTAAATATGGTATTACAGTGCCACCTATTGAGATGACAGTTAATAAAACAATGCTGTTCACTGTGAGAACTATTCACAATGTTTTCCACTAATTAGTTCTAATAACTGTTGGGTGTTATAAATGCTATTAGACTGACCAAACCGATGAGGGAGATGGACTTAAGGTGTCAAGACTGTATCATCACAGGTATATGTATGTATCTTTTAGTGGGAATAAGTAACAAGATGTTCTTTTGCTGAGAATTTCTGACAAAAAAACAGAACAAAATTGTGAAGAGAGCTTTTTTTTTTTTTTTTTAAATTCAAGGCTCTCTGGGAGGCATGATGGCCTCTGCGTACTTAGCTTTTTGGTAAGTATATTAAAAGGAGGAGAGGAACAATAACTAACACCTTTGTCAGCCGGAGTGAAAATCCATTGTTCAGCTCACGTAAGCGCTTTGCTTTTCACTCTTTCAGACAACTGTGAAAAGCTGCAGCCATGAATAGGTAAACAACATTTTTAAAAAATCTTGTATTTTCAGTGAAAACACAACATTTCCTATGCTCTTCACAGTAAAAGCTATTGCTTAACCAGCTGGAAGTCTTTTTCAGTTTTCAGGGCTTTTAAGCTACATCGCACATCATGAAAGGGTGGAGTTTGCTCAGTTGTCAAGGAGATGGCTCCATTGTCGTCATAGTCAAGAGATAACAGGTGGTCATTGTGATGTTATAAATGACAACCTATGTGAATGGTCTTGATTCATTCATTCCTCTGTCTATAGTCAGGGTAAAAATGATTACAAATGGCCATCACAAGTTACCACAGAGTCCAAATTGATTCCTTCATATTGCTAAATTCAACATCATATTGTGTCACAGTGTGCAAATGATGCCTTTCTGACAGCTGCAGTGCAATGATGCGGCTTAAATTCACATTGGCAGCGATTCTGAATGGCTGAACACAAATCAACCAATCTGACATTGAAAACCTGCTTCCAAACAGCTAATCTTAGTCGGTGAACAGGTGTTTCTGTTAGGCATAGTAAATCTAAGAGATTTAGCAGCTCATCGGTGGGAGTGGATAATAAGTCTGGACTGAAATAAATATTCCTGTACAGACCTTAACTACAACTGTCGACTAAAATCTCTGAACAGTGGCAACAAGGAATTAAGGTGTAGTAGCACTCTCATAAGAATGGGGTCAAATGCAGGTTGAGCGTGCATTAAGTGGATCTGTGTCATTTACCAGTCTCCTGTCTGAAAGCGGTATACGTGACTGTCGTTTATACACTGCAGACAACAGACAGCCTTTATCTCCCAGGAGAATACAGCAAACAACCACCACGCAGACACAATGTTGGTTGGTTTGTAGTAGTAGGGAGTACATGGATTAGTGTAAACCCTGTGCTAATTTTAACCTTTTGATTTCCAACATGCAAAGCAAAGTCAAGGTCAGTGTTTACAAAGAAAACTCCATCATGCCAGGATTGCACTGTGTATCAGACTTCTTAACTGTGACAGAGATTCTGTGATGGTACATTACACGAGCATAACACATCTCCATCAGTGTTATACTGCTCTAACTGAGTTGTGCCTCCATTTCTTTAGCTGTGATCAAGCTAAATAACCAGTATGTAAGATAATGGAGTAAATCAAGCCATGGTCACTTCCACATACATCATAATAAATGAAAAAAGTTTTTGCAGCCACATTTTCTTTGTGGGTTTGTACTTTCCTGTGATGTCTGCGGTGTCTATCAGAGACCAGACAGTTAATGTACTAATTTTGACACTAAAGACCTATATAAAAATACAACACAATACAACAGTTTCTGTTTAGTTAGACTGTCATACTTACAAACTTTGGTTTCCGCTCTCCTTCATCGTAACCTGGTGTGCCGTAGTGGGAAGAGCCCTTCTTCTTTTGAGCTTTACCGTCTCGTCCGGTTGTGGATTCAAACCGCTGACTGTAGCTGTCCATGTTGTCAACTTAAGGACACCTACACGAGGTGATAGCTACTAAAGACGTTACCACACCGAACAGCTAATGCTGGTTAACGCGTACATACAAATTATAGAGAGATGTCCATACGTGTCACTCCCAGCAGCTCGTTTAGCTAGGTGGCTAGCAACGTTGCTAACCTTAAACTATCATTCAGTGGTGGCTTTATTTAGCGCTAATCCAATTTACGGGCTGTCGCCTAACCTAACTCTTTAGTTTCCGCTTCACAGAAGGCATGCGGCAGACTACAAAACAACTTCCACGACTGACAAATCGTATCCGTTCAGTAACTAAAAGTTATAACATTACATTCAATAGAAAAAGTACCTGAAACGTTGACTGGAAAATTTTAAGGGGCAGATATTTTTTTTGACAGGCCCGCGCAATAATAACGTCAGCTCCGCGTGTTTAATCCAACCAATGGCATCCACTCGACCACAAAAAGAGGCTCGTCATTGGTGCAACCCCCTCTGTTTACAGTTGAGGATGCATCTGATTGGCCCCTTTGAGCTGTCAATCAGTCTTACTTCACTTTAGGGGTTGTTCGTTTTGTTTAATCTGGGTCTCCCGTAGGTACGGTGGTTTATGTAGCCTGATTTACCGTTGATGCATTAGTGGATGCAGTTTTTATGAAGTCATTTATGTCATGCTGGATAGAAATTATACAAACTGTAGCTCCAACAGCCTTATAACTTAACGATGTAGATGTAACCCACAGGGCACATTTTTAACGAATACAAATTAACAACCATGCAAGATGCCAAAAACAAATGCTTTCTTCGAAGTACAGTAATAGTAATGGAGTTATGAAAGACTCTCATGTAGACAGATTACAAAAAAACACAAAGGCATCCTGAATTTTAAAGGTCAATCTACACTTAAAATGATTAAAATGTTAGATACATTATATATAGATACTTCAGGGCGGTTAGCACTGTCACCTCACAGCAAGAAGGTTCCTGGTTTGAACTCTGGCTTCCTCCCACAGTCCAAAGATGTGACCGTAACAGGTTAATTGGTGACTCTAAATTTCCTGTAGGTGTGAATGCGAGTGTGAATGGTTGTTTGTCTCTATGTGCCCTGCAATAAGCTGGAGACTTGTCCAGAGTGTACCTCTCGTCCAAAGTCAGCTGGGATAGGCTCCAGCCCCACCGTGACCCTGATGAGGATAAGCTATTATAGATAATACATGGAAGGATGGATACTTTATTGATCCCTAGAGGGGACATTTTTTCACTCAAGTTTTTACATTATATAGGCCTGAAATACAACCACACACACAGTGGAGCGATGGGCAGCCACTTATATAGCCATGTAGCAGTGTCCTGGGAGCAGTAAGGGGGTTCGGTACCTTGCTCAAGGGCACCTCAGCAGTGCCCAGGGGGGAACTGGCACCTCTCCAGCTACCAATCCACCCATCATACTTTGTCCATGCTGGACTTGAACCAGTCACCCTCCAGTTCCCTAGCCAAATCCCTATGGACAGAGCTACTGCTGCCCCCATTTTGGTATTTCATGGTTAACAAGACAAAACATACATTTCCCTGAGTGCTTCAATCAATTTTATATGACTCCTAATAAGCCTGCTATTATGCACAGTTCATACAATTAAATTGGAATGACTGCTGTCTTTTCAAATTGCACACAGACAGTAGATAATAAAACATCAGTGTGTGGATCACTTTACAATATACTGTATGTATTACTCATTTTTCAGATATATTTTTGAAAATGCTTTGCCTTTGCCCTACTTGTGTTTTAAGGACCCAACAAGCCTTTTACTTCTCATGCAGGCTTATTTCTTTAGGTGGAGAAACCTAAGTTTTTTTTTCCTTTGTTTGGTAATTTAAAAGTAAGCCTAAAGCTATAGTAAAATTTGAAATACCTTGTCTGATGAAAACAGCAATGAGCTCATATGATGCAACAAACAGAAACCTTTGTCAGATCCTTCTCATGTGCTCTACTCAAAACATGATTTGCTCCCACAAGACTGCCGTACAGTATCAAAGAGAGTTCTCCAGGGTAAGGCCAAACACTATGAAACATTTGCGATCCTGTTAGTGAAACACCCGGATTATGGGAGAATATATTAATTGTGTGGAATATTGACAGTGAACCACATGATGTTGGTGGTTGCTCTTGGTGGATGCCAAACTGCAAGCTGTTCTACAGTTGATTTTGTTATTCAGCAGTTATGCTTGATCAACCAGAACCTTCCTCTTGAGAACAATAAAGTTTACATATCCTAATGATCGTAATGGGATAAAAAGCAACAATAACCTTTTCACTACCTTTATGCTTCCAGACTGCTGGGAGCATGCCAATCTTTCCTAAAACTGTTAAATAATAACACAGTTAGTGAGTTTCATTGATAGTTTTTTGAAAGAACATATCCTTGCCACCAATGAAAGCAAGAAGCCTACAGTATATATTTGGCAAACAGGCAAAAAGTCACTCATTTGAGCGCCCTCTCAGCTCATGTAATTTGTTCAACAGCATTTTGAGAATCATTTTTTGAGTGGAGCAGTGATTTGGTATAATTATGCTACACTATCATCATGTCAATTAGCAAAACTGCCATACGCATGTTTGCACAAGCATGGCTTATACGTGAAATGCTGAAAACAGATTTAAATTTAAAATGTTGTATGTATTTTCTTCTCAAGGCAAAACTTGAACTCAAATACCACAATTGAATGAATCCTTCAGCTATGAAATCAAATTTTGCTTTCTTTTCATTCAACCTCTAAATCTTGTTATCTTTAAAGACTTTTATTACTTCAGTCCCCCGAAAGGCTATCTGCATTGCTGCCAGCACAGTGTTAACACTCTTCATCTAGCCAAACACAAGCCTTTTGCTTTGTGCCATGCTAATCCTCTCAGACAATGCGAGATCTACCCTTGCAAATCAGTCAAAGAATTGCCACAGGGATATACAATAAAAAAAACAACCAAATATCAAATAAATAGAAATTCAAATTTTCTTGTATTGATGATGATAATGATCTCTGCTATTTGAACAAACAGTCCACATACAGAAAATCCATGTAAGTATCTGTGGTAGTAATGAGTTAGATTTTTTGTTTGCTTTATTGCCATAGGTGATTTAAAACAACACTGTCATAGGACGCCTAAATAAAAAAGGTATTAATTCATAAAAATAGAATATCAGTTGTCAATATGAGCACAATTCAACCTTGTGTCATAATCTCAATAAACGTCTGTTTTCTATCAAACACTTAATTAATAATTTGCTAAGGCATCTTGACTTCTCTCTTCTCTGTTCCTTTTACCTAGGCCATGAGTGTCAGAATAAAACTTAAAGGCTCTGACTCAGTAAGGGAAATGTTATTCCCACAATGAAACTCCATTTTATATTTCGGGGGCTTTTGAGTAAAAAACTCCTTTAAATCTTGCGAAACTTGTATCAGGAGAGTAGAGGCTGTTTAAAGATTTCGGTGTGCATATACTGCCATCTTGTGGTTTCAATTAAAATTGTTCACTGCATCAGAATTTAATGCATTTTTAAGACACAGTTTACTCTCTGTGGACATAGAGGAAAGTAGAATAATTGAAAATAACCACAGTTTACAGATTCAACAGAAATGTAAGACTTTTTTCATCTACAGTCTTCCCTATGTGCCAAAATATTAGTTTAGCTACATTGTTGAATCAAGACTGTTAATTTAAAGTAAGCAACTATTTATAAACAAACAGCTAGGTCCCAAATGCACTGTAAAATACCCATTTTCTTAATTTATATTCACACTGAACTCAGTATTTTATAACTCAACTGTGATAGTGTTTGGACATTTACACTTTTCAGTGTATGACTTCATGTTTGCTGGTGTTGACTAACCCCTGATGCTTATAAGAAGTATGACAAATCAAAGCCATACTTTACATGTAGTGAATTTTAACCCATGCCGTGGCATGGGGTTGCAAGTGCAATATTTATTTATAGGCCCATTTGTTAAGCATGTATGAAGAAGTATGAAGCCATTACGATTAGCTAATAATGTTGGTTATTCTACAATTACTACTGTTAACAATGATAGTAATACATCAGTGTAATAAGATAGACAATACACTATACTTTGTACATACATGAACACAAAAAAAGGCAATAAGTAAAGAAGAACCACAGTCATAAAACCGGAAATGCTTTTCTGTAACGGTTTTAACAGGACTGAAAATGAGACAATACACTGTGTCCTGACCAACGGTAGCAGACAAGTCCAGAACATCTGTAGCTGCATTTACTGCAGAAGCCTTGACCTTTACATTTAGGCCTGGAGTGCTGCCAAAAGATCTCAGACTGCACTTTGATTGAACATGTAGTAACTTTGCATTTAACCTTGTGGGGCCTTAAGAACAATCAGTGACCATTAGTATCATTAGCTTTGTGCAAGTTGACATGCTCATGATGCAGCCATTGCTTGCTTTGGGCTTAATCATCCCCAACACTTATTATTGGATATAAACTCATGATCATCCTCATCAGGATATAAAGGGCTTTTACTTTGGGACTCAAATGGGCATCAGGCGATTTATGAAAAAGACACATTTTCCCTAAAAGGAAATCATTTCAGTCTCTAATAGGCGCCAAATGTGTTTGGCTGCCAGATTTTGGACTGTGATTAGATTGTCTCAGCTGAGCCAAAAACCTGGGAGTGAACAGCATGAGTAGTTTGTTCAAAATGTGATGACAATTCACTCAAATATGAGTGGTATGAGTGGCCTTATGTTCAGGAAAAAAAAAATCATCCAGCATGAAACCGTTGGCTTTCCCGCTGAATGACGGCCAGCATTTCTCAACTGAAGAGGAACGAAAGCGAGTTTGCGCACAGAGAAAGCATTTTTGACCCACTCGGCACTCCGTACGTGTGTAGAGCGCGTCTCACTCGGTGACGTACGTTACGTAGGGTCGTTCAGTACTCACATTAGCAAGCTTTATCATCGTTAGGAGAATATGTATTACAGGATAAGATAGTCGTTATTTAAGTGTGCCCATTTTAAACCTGTCGGTGTCGTTATTTACATCGTCTACGGTTTGGACGAAAATGACCAATTTGACAGATTCCTTGACCAAAGAGGGCTGGTAGGTAGCACGTTAGCTAACGTCAGTGAGCTAGCTGCCTCACTGAGGTGCCAGATTGGTGTTAGCTCACAGCGCTAATCATTAGCTGTATATTTACATTTGAGTGTAGCGAGAGCACAAAGGTTGACTCTGTAGGTCGTGCAGATTGTGTCAACGTTATTTGTGTGTCTGAAGCGAAACTAAGGTTAACGCTAACTGAGAGCTAGCGAGATAAATAACGTTAGCTTGCTAATACATGCTTAGCATCCCATTAACGCAAGGCAAACTGTTGACGCTTCAGTTTGTTAGACGCGACGTGTAAGTGGCCAAAGAGCAACAGACCTCAGCTAAATTCAAAAACTTCAAGTGCTTTTGAAAGTCACAACTTCCCAGCAGCATGTAAAGTATCTAAAAGTGTGCGGACTGTAGCCCAATGTGGTCTTCAAAACACCCAAATATAAATATCTATCCGGTTCTAGGTTTGTAGTTTTGTTAAAATGATGGTCCATAGATAGATAGATAGATAGATAGATAGATAGATACTTTGTTGATCCCGAAGGAAATTCAAACATACATTGAACACACATTAGAATGAACCTATAACACAGTACCCATATGTTAAAATTAACCTGAGATAGATCTAAATTTAAATATGTACAGAGGAATTAAAAATGTGCAGGGGAATTAAACATTTGCATAGAAGATAAATATATAACTGTGTTAAGAAGTTAACCCGTGCTACATCTATACAAAGACTATATAAAAAGTAGAAAGTGACTGTAGAAATAAAAGTTTTATATACAAATAGAAAACTATATTAAAAATATAAAGTGACTGTAGAAATAAAAATGTTTTATAAAAATATGAGAAAGAACTACAAATAGGGATAAAGGACTGCATACAATTAAATTAGGCTGTAAAACAGATGAATGACAGTCACAGTTGCAGCACGTAGCAGAGGTTTGTAGTTTTGTTAAAATGATGGCCCCTACTGTCGTGTTGGAGTATTTCTCTGAGCCTAATACAATAAAATCCAGTTAATAATGTTAGATTGTGTACTTTATTAGTTTAACAAGGCTTTAGGATCTCCTGCTTCAAAACAAAGCCTTAATAATACACAATAAAGTCCCATTACATGGATTTATGTTGAAATCTTGTGTTTTAAGTGTGCAGATGCTCAGCAGAAGCTGTCAGATGTTTTAACATTGTGGTTAGGCATGCTCACCTACTACTTGAAACGTTAACTTAAAACTGTCATCTTCCCTTTTCCTTTTTAAGAAGTTTTATTGAAGATACATATTTAAAAGAAATACAAAAGTAAAGACGTATAGATGCACTCAAATGAAAAAGTACATTAAAGAAAGGAGATACACATATCCATAATTTCAAAAACGCATACATACATATACACACTCACTTTTACATATATAAATAGGTGCAACATAATAATAATTTGTTATTATTTGTTTAAATACAGTGTCGCTGTCAATAATTGTTTGATTTGTAATCATAGCACATCTAGATTTCCATAGTTTGTAGTTAACAATGCTAACGATTACCTGAAATAATTATTTTTCCACCTCCCACCTTGATTGTCATTCTACAGGTACCTCAGTGATGAAGGCATAGCAGAGCTGAAAGGATCCGCTGAGAAAATCACACACAGTGACATTATTCGTATTGCACTTGACGTAAGTTTTAATCACACAGGTTTTACATAAATATTTCCAGGGTAACAGCAGTGTACTGTGTGTTTATGTAGTGCTATGCATATTCTATATTCAGCAGTGGGTTTTCTCTGTAATGTAATATGTTGATATTTAATTTGTTATTCATTACTTTGCAGGTGAATACTGACGTACGCAGCCATCATACACACTAATAAACAGACAAAACTGGCTGTTATTTCAGGCTCTACCAGACTCATAATTTTATCAGTCGAATCAGAATCAGCTGTTCAAGTTCGAATATTCCACTATGTGTTCAGTCAGCACTGCACTTACCTCCTATAACAGCCTACAAAGTAAAAGTGTGCGTCCTGCTCATAGTTTAGTTATAAATTCCCAGTGCACCACGTTGCATCTCTTTTGCTGTGCTTTTGCTGACAGTCAGTCACAGTGGATGTCAGTAGAGGATGTTGTACCACCGTCTGGTTCATGAGGTGACTTCACTGACAGTCATCACCAGAGCAGAGAGCATCAGAGCAGCCACTTCCCTGACATTTTGAGACTCAGGTTGCCATGCTGTTGCTCTGTGTACAATGACGCAGCAAAAAAATAAAAATGCAGAGATTTCCACTGACATAATGTGAGTTGACTTGGGGTCTTCCTTCAGGGACAGCCCTAGTGTTATTCTATATACTAGTGTAAATTTACTTTAGTGTCATTGTACGACCCGCTATTGGCAGACTCAGTCCCAGCTCTAAAGAACATCTTGCACATTCGCATCCTCTTTGATAAGTTTCGCTGCCTCTCTGTTAACATGATAGGAGAATCGAACATAAAGGCAAAAATCTATGAATTTTCATGACATGGAGAGAACATACAATGCAGCCATTACTATTAGCTAATGATGATGGTAATACTACTACTGCTAATAATAATAGAAATACATCAAAAAGTGTAATAAGATAGACCATACACTATACTGTGTACATACATGAACACAAAAAAAGGACTGAAAATAAGACAGTACACTGTGTCCTGACCCACAGTAGCAGACAAGTCCAGAACATCAGTAGTTGCATTTACTGCAGAAGCCTTGACCTTTACATTTAGGCCTGGAGTGTTGCCAAAAGATCTCAGACTGCATGTTGACTTATAACTGCATACCTGCAGACCTAACATGTAGTAACTTTGCATTTAACCTTGTAGGGCCGTGAGAACAATCAGTGAAATCTTTTATTTTTGACGGTGCATTTTTTTTTTAACCTTTTATTAGACAGGGACAATGAAGACGGAGACAGGAAATGGAGGAGAGAGGTGGGGGGGCTGTAATTGTACCAGAGACAGTTGTGACCATGCATCTATGTGGCATGTGTGTAACAATTAGGCTACGGCGCTTCTAAAATTAATTGGGGAGCTGTTGCAGCTTTGCGAACAAAACAGTCCCATTTCATTGTTAGAAGTCTCCATGCGATGTTTTGAAATAATTGTATCTTAATTGTGTTCAGAGACATTTATTGAGATGTCAATATAAAGAAGCAATTTCTTTTTTTTAGATTTACTGGGAAAAGAAAGACCCACGTTTAGAGATATTGTCAGCCGCAGTAAAACAGGATTGTAAAAAGGATGGGTGACAGAACCATTTGGACTTGATGTCACAGTGCAGCCAGGAGAAATCTGACAGATTTTTTTAGTACAGAAAAAAAATGGATCATTATGTCAGGAAATTAAAATCCAATAAGGCTGTTTGAAAATATTTGACTGTGTTAAATATTAGAAATAGTTGAAAGCTTAATTTATTCTTAGTTAAATTGTACTTAATAAACCATATAAATCAAAAATGACTACTATGTGTGCATGTATTTTTTATTTTGACACAGTGTGGTGCAGGTAAACACAGTTTTGGAATGTATTTAAGGCAAACTCTATTCTATTATTCAATTTCATTATGATTTGCATGTTGTTATTTCTTTTTAATTAAGCAGTATCTCCTTTGCAGAGTGATCTTAGGCCTGTTGGGAAAAAATTCCTGCCATCTGACATCAACAGTGGACGAACTGAGAAGGTGAGTGTTGCCGAAAATTCTATTTAAATGCTACATTTAAGAAACATATTGGACATGTGCTTCCTATTTTTTCTTTTTTTAATCTGAGATGCAGTTCTCACAGGTCCCACTAGATGGCCCTAACACACTGACAAACACAGATAAGCACTGCCTCCTCATCTGTGAAACAGGACTTAAGAAACTAGAGAGAAAAACTGTTAGTGTGTGAGGATTAAAACATGTAATTCTGTGTAAGCTTAACCAATGCTCCCTTCTTGCTTCATGCCAAGATGCACACTCATGTTCGTACACCCTGTTTTGTACAGTTTATGCGTCTAACAGACTGAATGCTATGAGAGCATCCATAATTATGTTACACTTTTTCAGATTGTATACAGATTGTAGTAATACTCAAAAATAGAAATCAATATTTGGGATAATAGCTCTAATATATATATATATATGTGTATATATATATATATATACATATACATATATACATATACATACAGTATATATATATATATATATATATATATATACATACACATATATATTTATATATTTTTTAAATGGGTCACTGGCAATCCACAGAGAATATTTCTAAACTTTATTTATATAGCATCATTCATACAGGAAGTGTGGCTCAGCATACCTGGCAGTTGAGCCTAGAAATGAGAATGAATAAAAAAAGCAACGAGTTTGTAGGAATGAGAAAACCTGGTAGACCAAGTGGAAAAAGTTCTTTTTTAGTATGCCTTGGAAAGTAATCGGTGTAACCATGAAGACTTGCTTGTAATTCGCTGTTGCAGTCCTCCTCTGCATGTGGCTAATTTGCCTTTTAAGCCGTAATTCTTTTGTTGTTTTCTGTTCACGGCCAGTTGGAGGGTCCATGTGTTCTCCAGGTGCAGAAGGTGAGGAACGTCTCATCTCCTAAAGACCACGAGGAGTCCCAGGGCGCGCCGCGAATGCTGCGGCTACAAATGACAGATGGGCATACCACCTGTGTTGGATTGGAGTTTAAACACCTGTCTAAGATCAGGTACCTATATAAGAGTTTTGGTGCATGGCAGAATATGTAAGGTTTGGTGTAAACAATTGGATGTAGGTTTTGTAATTGTCTGGGAAGCTAATATTAGTGTTTACTACTGTAAGAAACGACATTACTTGTATTGTTTTAAATGGAATAATTGTAAAAAAAAAAGTATCTCTAGTAGCTATATAGATGCAGGGTGTCATAAAGCCAGTTTTTCATAGATTCACCACAAATTCTACACACACCCATCCACTTTAACTCCTTGTCAACGTTCGTACCCCACCAAACGCCTCAATTTTCCCTTTATCTGCAATTTCCACGTGGTGGCAGCTATCTAACAATTCCCAGCCTTAATTACATCTCCATCCCAGCAACGGTGGCCTTGGTGACTGCTGCCATGGTGACTAGCCAGTCTGTACAGGTGGAGTGGCCAGAATGTGGGCCTTGACTTCCTGATGGGAAGAGAGGAGAGAAAAGAACAAATCCCCTCTTTATGAGCAGCACGCACACACACTGGCTACCAACAGCGGTGCTTAGTGTTTCTTATGAAAGTGTCCGCTTTAGTGTGCGTGAGGCCAGAAGTGAGTGGCAAGGAAGGATGAGATGGATTACAGGACTGTTCAGTGTATGAGACAGTGATATAGAGCGATGACAATTAAGCATTAAGTAGCAACATTGATCAGTGGGTGAATAGTGTGCTTGTAGGATTGGGTGCATGTGATTGAGTGGAGGATAGAGAGTCTTGCTTCTGCATTGGCCGCTATCATGAGAACAGCATCTATCCCAGAGGTTTGGAGTGAAATCCCTAATTGTTGCTTTGGCATCCGGCATCAGTAGCTGGAAATCCCTCTAAGTCCCTGTGCTTTCTTAATGAGAGAGGCAGAGGCCTTATCAGGCCTGATGAGATAGAGGGGCTTTTAATTTACCATGAGGATGGGTGAGCAGCTGGGATTATTAATAGTCTCTCCTAGCCTCGCCACCCATCCCCTGGCACTGCTCCATGTCATTTATAAAGTGGTATGGGTAAGGCAGTAGGTTATGGGGCTTGGGATATATATATATATATATATATATATATATATATATATATATATATTTAAGCCTTGAATGTGTTTAAAATTTAACAGTTGGTTGAACAGTTTATATATGAAGCATCCTCTCATACGCACTTTTTTTATTGTTTTTTTTTTTTTTTTTTTTCAGCCTTAATACCCCACCAGGAACAAAAGTAAAGCTGCTTGGTACAGTCCTGGTTAAAAATGGTCTTTTGCTGCTCGATGACTCAAAAATCTCTGTCCTTGGAGGAGAGGTTGATCACATGGTGGAGAAGTGGGAACTACAAAGGGTGAGGGCCGATGTTGTGATGATGGCTCAGCTATTTTTGCAAAAAAAAAAAAAAAAAAAGATGGAACTGATATGTTGGTAATCCTTTTAAATTTGCATTAGAGGCCACCATGAGTGTGCCATTACTCTTCTTAATGTTGTAATCTTAGTTTTTAAGAATAATCTCCGTTTACCGTTCAATCTGCAGAGTCTGGCTAAACACAGCAGGAGTAACATTGGAGCAGAAGGTGGACCTCCCCCCTTTGTGCCATTTGGTCAGGTGAGGATCATAATAATTATGATAGAGTGCTTTTCAAAATAAAGTTTCAAAGTGCTTCACTGAATACCCGAAGAAAACCAATAAACCTGAAACAGGAATATAAAGTAGCAAACTAACAAAAATAATGCAATCAGGAAAATGCTATTGTATAAAAATGAAATTTCAGCAGTGATTTAATAGAACTCGGAGGAATTGTTGAATAACAATAACCCCGCAAATGTATTTTAAGGCTAAGATGCAGGCCGGGCTCCAGGAGTGGGCCTTGGTGTCCCTTTTCTTCGCAATGTTCTCTGATCTTTTTAAACTAACTGTGAGGGTCTTCATGAATGTTTAAAATGCACAACTGAATTTTAATTCTGTTTTGTTGTTCTGCCACACATATCGCAAACATAGTTGACAGATTTCCCTTTTCAAAAATATATGTGCTGGAAGTGTTGCATTTGTATTCACAGGCAACATTGTGCACTGTGGTAATTGGTAGAAAAGGTGAGAGGACATTAAAAAGGAAAAGGTGAGCAGAGATTAAATGTTTTGAAGAAAAAAATAAATAACATACTCCAAAAATATGGTTCCATTACATTTAGACAATTGGTATGTATAACCAGTGTTGGATTTAGAAAGAATGGCCAATTCCCAGTGCCTTGTGGTTTTGCACTACTATTTACAGAAAATTAAATGCAACCATTTCTTATTTTAAAACTATTTCTCCTGAGTCAGTACTCCTTGACATGGATCACAGCTTCAGAGTGTGATAGCCTACGCCCGTATCAGCTTAACACTTGGATTTTCTAACAACTTGTTCCGTGTTCTGTCAGTCAATCGGTTTCATATCTCCTAGCACCTGTAACTTGGAAGCATTCTTAGATTATAAATCTGCCACCACCATCATAGCAGGAATGTTCATCAGATCATAATCATAATAGCCAGCGTTAGGCATGTAGGCACGCAGGTTGGTTCTGATTTGATCTTTTGCTTATTTAAAACCATGCCAATGTTTTTTGCTAGCCTTTTCTTTGAGAACTGTTTTCTACCAAATATGAAGAATAGTAAACTGTCCACAATGGGGCCTGGGTATTGTGTACACTATTATGGTGCATGTAGGTGCAGAGGCACAGTGCAAGAGGCCTGGGTGAAGTGGAATGCAGATTAGAGGGTGTGGTGATTAATAAATACACCCTCAACCACTCACAGCGCCGGTCTCATCACTCTTAAACAGCTGTTCCAGTCACAGTGACACATGACAACAACAGCTCAACAAATACAGAGTGGTTTCTCCAAGAAATAATACTATTGGATGTGAACACACAGCACCACAAATCTGTAGCCAAAGGCAGCTTGTGTGTGTTTTTTTAAACAGTTACAGTTAAACAGTCACGACTGAAACAAATAATTAAAAAAATAGTTTCGTGATGACTCACTGAATCAATGACCTCTGATAAGCTGATGTCTCTCGCATAAAGAAACAGAATACCAAATCATATCGAAACGGTTTGATGTGTGTGGAAGTGTGTGTGCTTATTGTGTACTGATAATTTGTACGTGATTTAATGAAGGTAAATCCGGTGGACAGTAAAAGCACTGAGCTGTGACGTGGCACTTCTCACATCGATCAACATGTCCTGCTGTCTTCAGATGGCCGCAGGGATTTAATGAACTGAAGGAGAAGCTTTTCATGCAGTCTTAAGCAGCTGTGAATGAATACTGTCAGAATCATATTTATACTGATTTACCAGTGTTCCTGTTTTATTCACATTAAGCCATCATTTTGTATGCCAATCTAAACTTATCTACTGGCTGTTTAAGTAAGTCTGAAATTAGATCATGTTATTTCAAGCACTAATAAGTTGAAGGGCCCAGTGTCTTTTTTTGTTGTAATTTTGGTGTAGTAACATCTTAGTTATTTTTCAACCGGTGGCCTCATTACAGAAAAATTTCCTCATGTTTGTCCTATCTTAATTTTAGTTTCAAAGATAGGAAAAATCCTGTCTTTCTATTACAGAAGCAATTAGAAAGCAGTTAGGATGGATCTGTAATAGCTAAATTTCTATCATAAGATAAGATTTTTTCATAAATGCAGTTTAGGAAACATTTCTGTAATACCAAATCCTAAATGCCATCCTAAACTGAGATAAGATAGGATTTCAGACTTGGAAAGTTTCTGTAATGAGGCCTCT
Source organism: Argyrosomus regius (assembly GCA_946959425.1). Taxonomy (NCBI): domain Eukaryota; kingdom Metazoa; phylum Chordata; class Actinopteri; family Sciaenidae; genus Argyrosomus; species Argyrosomus regius. The sequence continues at coordinate 23,548,052 of OX336882.1, forward strand.
GGATCACGTTTTCCTATGTTTTTGTATCGAAGTGACTAATGGGGGCAAATATTCTTGAAATTGGTCCAGTATCGAACAAGAGCATGCAGCCGGCAGCCATCTCTTCAAATAAGTAACCTCTGGCTTTATAATCAGGCTGCCTATCACTTACCATGGTGGGATTGCCAATGCAACAAAAAGATGGTGAACCTACTCATAAGCAGAGGTCATTGCTGGAGTCAGTTGCTGACTTCTCTGACTGAATCATTACTTTTTATAGTCATTAAACAGCAGAAGTGTCGAGTTTCCATCCCATTCCTCCCGTCTACATATATAGTTTTGAAGTAGTACAGTTCACAGCTGGGAGGCAGCTTTGGGATTTAGGTTGCTTTTGGTTGCTACAACAAACTCTTAGAGTATAACTTAAACACTTCATGTGACTTCATTATGGTTCCAATGTAATTCCACACTGTCAAGCACATTGGCTCTTTTTTTAAAGAACCAATACATGATTGAGGATCTTTGAGAACACACATGTTCTTACTCCCTATATTTGCTCCTTGTAGAAGTGTGCAAGGAGGGACGAAGTAGACAGCAGAGAACTAGATCAGAGGAAAACCCTCCAGAATCACAGTGTGGCCAAAAGTCCTGATGAGAATGATGAGTTTGAAAAGCAACGGACAGCAGCTATTGCTGAAGTGGCCAAGACTAAAGAGGTATGTAACTCACATTTGTTAGACTCAATGCAACAAATTGTAATAACATTCTGTCTGGGTTAACCTATAATTCCCCACCTTTAATGTTGGGACATTTGATTTTCAGGACCTTTTGCCAAGTTAATAATTTTTTGTCATATCGATTGCATTAGGCAAAAATACATGCTCCTCATTGACATGCTTCTTAACCTTGATTTCCTTTGACATTCGAGTAACTCTTCAAATTAAAAATCATATTTACATTCTCAACTACAAAGTTCTGTTCCTTGTGTTAGCTGCATTGTTTTGTTCAACCCTGCAGCTCTATTGATCTTCATGTTCTTTTACTTGTTAGGGTCCCCGCACGTTTGGTGGTGGAGGAAATGCAGGCAGTAATTTATCCAGTGCTGCTTCCTTCTCCCGCAGCAGAGACTCATACCAGCAGAGAAGACGAGAAGACAGGGTCGAAAGAACTGAAAGCAGACAAGATGGAAACTACCGAGAGCTGGTGAGAAGACAAACTCGGTCCAAACCTGTGAAACAATTTAAGTCTGTCTGTTTAATATAAGTTAGTTATGAAAGCCACCTGTGTTGAAATGATGACTTTGCCTCACATTACTGAAGCCTCCTCACTGTAACAAAGCAATTTAAAGGTTGGAACTTGTGTTGTGTTCTTCCTTGGTTTCTTTCTTTGGACTGGATTGAAGTCTTATTTCATGGCTCATACCTCTGGATGAGGTATTGATTATGATATTGTGGAAAATCTAAATGAATCAGAGGCTTGGTCAGGTTTTCCAATCAAGTGGCAGTCCATTTGTCTAACTGTGTGTTGTAACTTGCCAGTTTCTAGGTATAACTCAGCCAAGCTTTGGGCTGAACACATAATTAGGATGGAACAGGATGTTATAGTGTTTGGCATGGAAATGTGTTACAGGTGGATTGAAATTTGAACGTGCACTAATCCAACCTATAACAAAGCTCAAAGTAATATCCATGTCTGTTCCAATTAAAAGTAGGGGAGCTTCTTTGTGGATCTTTTTTCTTTCTCCAATGTCCATCCAATCAATCAGTCACAACAAACCTTACCTTTGTGTCTAATTCTACCAAACAACTTGTATCCATCTGTTTGTCTTTTCATCCTCTCCCAGTAAGTTTTATACCATAAATCTAATCTTTTTTTATTTCTGTCTTTTCGTCCTGTCTGTAGGTTGATGAGCGTGCGCTAAGAGACATCATGGAGATGGGCTTCAACAGGGAGGCCGCTCGACAGGCTCTCATGGATAACAACAACAATCTTGAAGTTGCATTAAACAGCTTACTAACTGGATGTTCTGGTAGCAGACCTGGCCCTGTGGTAGCTGAATCTAACAGGCCCCCACCCAGAGGTTCGTATATATATATATATATATATATATACACACACACACACACACACACACACGCATGCATGCTGCCTGCTTTAGCTTGTAAAAATGTCCCATAGCCTGAAACACTTCTACAGAGTAAGAGTAAAACCGGGGGCTGATGTGGAGGTCCTTTAAATGCATTGAAAATCACCTACAACCTAGTTAAAGGTCCACAGTGGCGGTTTTGCTTGTTTTAGTCCATTTACCACAAATTGCATACACACTTTACTGCAGACTATTTTCCCAAGCACACCGTAAGGTTTCAGATGGATGTTCTACTTTACCTGCAGTCATTGTTTTGTATTTGTTTCAGTGCTGAAAATAAACTTGCAGCAACTTGAAACTTCTTCCATCAAACTGAACTACCCACTGCCTTATTTGTGAAAGCTTTTTTTTTTTTTTTTTTTTTGTCACACCTACTTTAGATGTAGACACCCAGAGCTAGAAGGTGTGTGCCCAGTCAAACATCCACTTTTTGATTGATCAAACTGTTCTTAATTGGGTTTACATAATCTTATTTTTTGATTCTTTCGCAGCCAGAGGAAGGGGAAGAGGCCGGTCCAGAAATGAAGACGAGGAGGAGGGAGCAGGGGGAAGGCCATCTGGACCAAGCACTCTGTTTGACTTCCTGGAATCCAAGATGGGAGTTTTCTCCATTGATGGTTGGTTCCTCTCTCTGGATGCTTTAACTTTTTGCTTGGTTTATTTAACACATTTCTTGATTTAAAATTTTAAATATGGGTGGTGTTTGTTTACCTTTTCAAGACAATTATTTGGTAAGAATGTAATAATTATTAACAGTGCGTCAACATAGACAAAGTCAGGATTAGATTCAGGTTATTGTGAGCTGAGAGGAATTAAGTCATGTTTTGGAAATGCCTGAAATCAGCTTTGGTAAGGCAGATTAACACAACAAAAGGATGATATGGTTGGGTACTTCTATTAATGATATTTTGGTCATTTTTCATTCGTTTTGTTTAGTTTAGTGTTTCTTGATATCATTAAACTTCATTGAATAACTGCATGTAACACATGGTACTGTGGTCTTGCCAATATTCCTTCTATTATTCATCCCATTGTTTAGCCATAGTTTTTGATTACACTGCACTCTTTTTGTGTTTCTTTCTCAGAGCCAAAGAGCCACGCATCTCAGAAACAACATGAGAGTAAAGCTAATTTCTCCAACTCAGACTATTACTCCAAAGACACATTTCAGACCAAGTTCTCTTCACATAATGAACATAGGCAACAAAGGAATGACAGACCACCACGCTTCCACAGGGACACTGACTTTCCCAAACCCGGCCAGGAGCCTCTCTCCAACTGTTCCACCGCCCAAACATCAGCTCAAGGCCAGCAGTGGAAAGGCCAGGACAGATGGTCACGAGGCACATCAGACAGACCACAAAATGACAGGAGAGACGTGCGAGATGAACAGATCTTTCCTCCAGCCTTTGCGACTACTTTCACACGTTCAAAAGAACCTCAGCAGCAGATGGAGTTTAGTGGATCCTTCCACCAGCGATCCAGAAATGGAGATGGTGGTGGGAACATGGCTGGACCGTCTCAGAGGAGAGGGAATAAAGACACTGCACCCACATCTAAATTGATCAATTCCACAGGCAATGAGCTGGATGGAAGAGGAAATAATAGACGTACTGACAGAACTGAAGAGCCCAACAACAGCAGGAGGATGGGGAAGACTGACCGGCCAAACTCAGACCACTTTGACCGGCAAAGGGATAGCGGGCCACCAAACTTTAACTCGAGGGGAGGAAGCTCAGGGACATCCCAAGATTCGGGGTTATCACGGGATTCTCGCATCACGACGGGGGATCCTTCTCATTTCCAAAATGGAGATATGGAACACAAAAGGACTGGGCCAATCAAGCCACCCAACTCGTCGGGTCCCCCCAACAGAGAGCCACCCCCCAAGAAAAACACTTCTAATAACCCAGGACCTAAAAGAAGATCAGGACAAGGCAAAGGTCCAGGTCCTCGAGGGCCAGAGAAAAGTCATATTGTGGAGCGTGCTTGGAAGCCTGGAGACCAGTGCCTGGCACTCTACTGGGAAGACAGCAAGGTATGTCATTACTGGATTGTTAACATAACACCAGCTTATAATTGCTGAAATATGTTTGCATTTAATTGACTGTATAAGTTACGGAAAGTAGAGCTGCAACGAGTACTCGAGTAATTTGAGTAATTCAAGTACAAAAAATCCTTGAATCCTTTTTTTTGCCTCGAGTATTCCTTTAATCGTTAATTTCGTCATTTGCGTTCCGCCCCGGGGATCGTGTTCTACAGACTGTAAACAAGTCAAAAAACGAGTCAAAAAGTTGGCGCTATGGAAGAGAGCGAAGAGACCGTCCGCAAAAGACAAAAGATGTCCAAAGTTTGTGTCAATTGTTCAGTTTTAATAGGCCTGTCGTTTCTGTCACACATTATGCAATAGTATTGTAGTGACCCGGAATAATGGAGCTACGAAGCATGAGCTGGTTTTGCTGGTCTTTATTCCTCAGCTTGAACACAGTCTACTGTGGGCCGTAGCCAACGCCAAAACAATAAAACACGCATCAAACTGGCATATAGCGTTATCAACATTAGCTCTGTCACGTCTCTCTCCCTACACACACACACACACACACACACCCCGGACACACCCCCACAGGTCCTCCGCTAATCCCAGCTGGCTACTTCGCCCCCATCGTTGCCATGGCAACTGCCATGACTGACAGGCTTCACAGCCTCTGATAACACCACTCCCCAGACGTCCTACAACCCCATACACTGCAGTACAACCTAACTGAACACAACCCAAACAGCCACAGTGTATACACGGTTCGTTACAGTGTTGTTGTTTAAAAATGCAAAAAAATAAATAAATAAAAATCCGATTACTCGATTAATCGCTGAAATATTGGGTAGAATACTCGACTTCAAAAAGAATCGACAGCTGCAGCCCTAAGAGAAAGTTAACTAAACTAAAAATCAACTACAAGCGTACACAAATGAGCTCACAGTGTGACATGTAAAAATTTGACAACTGAGACCTAAATTTGTTAAAATTACCAAAATGTGTAACAGTTCACGTTGTCAAATGTGTTTTGAGTGCGTGGTTGACAGTTGTGTTAAATGACATCAAAGAATAATTAGCGCAATTGTGACTCATTTTCTCTCAATCACAGTGTTGACATTGTGTTAGCTTTGTTTGTCACATTGTAATTAATTGATATAAATTTGTCTTTGCCTTGACATGTGGAAATGTTTGTATTAAAATAATTAGATTTCTATTTGTTTCTGTGTGTGTGTGTGTGTGTGTGTGTGTGTGTGTGTGCATGAAGTTCTACCATGCCAGAATAGATGCTGTGCATCCATCAGGCTCCACGGCTGTGGTTGTGTTTAGCGATTACGGAAACTGCGAAGAGGTCCTGCTGCATAACATCAAACCTGTTACAGCTGATGTGTTGGTAAGCGCAAATAAAACATTAATTGAATTTATTATTCATCATTATTGAGAGCAGGGCGCGTTGGTTAATTCTAAGTGTAATCAATTAATTAATCTGTATTCAAGTGGGTTGAAAAAGGTGATGAAATGTGAATGACATCTAATCTGATTACCCACAGTAACATCACAACCATATCAAATGTGCAATGGCAGGAGGAAGATGATGGTTACTATGACAGTTCACTAGAGTTTCGCCGTGGGGGGGATGGACAGCCTAGACGCACAAGACCAACGCAGCAGTATTACCAGCCACCCAGGGCACGGGATTGATGTGTCTGCGTTTACAGGTAAATAAATATAAAATGAATATTTATAACCATCAATAATTAAAACTATGTGTGTACAACGTTCCAACTATACAACGTTCCTGTTTTTTATATGGAACATTTTATTTCATCATTGTGGGAGTCTTTTGTCATTTGTAGGCATTTCTGTAACCTTGAATCTTGAATTATTACATACATTTTATACATAACAGAAATGGTTGCCAGCCACAAGAAAAACACATTTTTATGTAGAAAATGATTTTATATAAGGATTTTGCTTTTCCTTGTATAATCCATTGTGCAAGAACACAAACATCACAAGGTCCCCAGCAGTCGTGATCTTAATAAAATGCCCCAGTTCCATCAATATGCAAACATGGTTTATTTTGTAAATGTATTTCATAATTCTCTTTTTTTCTCTCCATCCATCAGTGTGTGCTTGTCCCTCATCCTCCCACGGCAGAGATTATGTGACTTTCTGCAACAATCCGGAGTGCTTCCTGAATTTTTAAGCGTCCACATCGTCAGGACTTACCGAACTTTTCAAAGGGCTTGGACACAATGCAAAAATAAAAGAAACTGACATGAGCACCTGTTGATTTTGTTAAGGACGGTATCTACTGTACATGTTGTGAAGATTTGTTAAATGGATGCATTAAAATAAACAGTTATTAGAGTATGTAGCAGATTTGCTGTTTTAATGTGTTTTCATTTTTAATCATCAAATTCACATGATGGATAAACTAATCCAAAAATCCAGCAGAAATGGAAACCTCAGGGGTTCTCAGGGCTTTTCTTTTTAATCTTATGACAGTAGTTAGTAATAAACTCTAAACTGATAAAACCTAAGTTAATTAGAGTTAATTGAACCTGATGACATGTTGTAATACCGCAACCAAATTTGCTAATTCTCATCTTAAAGCCTACCTCTTCAGTTTCTCCTCTTGTGGATAGGCATAAACACTATTAGTCCATAGCAAGCAGCTCAGGCTCATTTGTCTTGTTCTGTGAAGCAAATCCAAAGGGTAAGACAATCTCTTCCCCCTGTAATAGAGACGGTTACATTGCAGAGATATCATTTTGCACATTACAAAAGCGACTGTACCTAGCTCTTGAAGCATTGCACACACACCACTGAGCTGGCTGTTTATGGACTTGTGCTGTGCGAGAGAAGTTTTACACATCAAGAAATAATGTCCACCTTGGCTCCAGTTTCACTCCTACAAACAGCAGGAGACAAATGGACAATGCGCCAGGGTTCAGCAGAGAGGTCGCCACACTATTCTGTATCACTGGTCCAAAGGATTTGCTTTATTTTCCAACTGAGACGCCAAGCGAGCATAGATGAATAATTAACAGCTGGTAATATGGAAACCTATCCATTAGGGAGGAACTGAAAGTGATGCTCTTGAAAGTGTTCTTGGGGACTGACCATGGCACACTGGCCTGGTAATCATAAAGGATTGATTTTCAATCAGATAAACTGATATTTTGGAAGAGGAATTAATTTCATATTGAATATGTTTCTCTTGGCCTTGTGAAATGTCAGGCAAGACAAATATTAGGCAGACACCCTGTGGTCCCATAGTCATTTGACTCAGTCCTCATGTAGCTGTTTTATGAAGGAGAGAAACTCAGTCACAACAGTAAGACTTCATTACATTTTTCTGGATGAATAAGCGCTGTATGTTAATGCTATATTTCAGTGGGTTTCTGAGGAAAACCTGTCCAGTTGTGGTATCCAGTTCACAAGATGTGGCTGGATACCACTGTGTGTGTCATGATATGTGTGAAGCCACAATTAACACCGAATGAGCAAAGTAAAATGTCTGTTTTGTTCCTTAAGAAAGAAAGTGAAAGATTGAAAGCTGGCAGGACAGGTTAGATTGCATCTTGTTTTTCATTATGCAACTGTACTGTTGATTCAATCTTGTTGAATCTGAAGCTTCAAATACTGAGCATCTCTGTCAGACTCAGAGAAAAAGATAATCTCAATTATCTAGTTTTCTTACAAAGAATACCACATTATGATTAGATTTTACATGAAAGGTTTTACGCTGGGTACTGCGACAACAACTTCCTTTTTGATGTTTGGGCTTGACTGGTTTTTGTACAGTCTGCTTTAGTTTGTGTTTTTGTTGGATTATGAGAGGGTGGAATGATTGCTAAGTGGTTATCGCCATCAAATCATCACAGTAAAAAGATTGTAGGCTAAAATCCGACAAGCTCATTCTTCCTTCAGTTCAAACTGGTGACAGTAAAATTGGCCAACAAGGTAACATAGAAACAGGCTTATTTGGTACAGTATGTTAATTTATACGTTAATGCTAACATCAGCACCCCCATGCTCACAATGAAAATTCTACAATATGGATTTTTTTTTTTTTTACCATATTCACCATCTTAGTTTCGTGTGTAAGCATGCTTACATGAGTTAATTAGTACTAAACACAAAAAAATAAGTCATAATATGTAAAAAAGTGAAACAATCACAATTCAATTTGTGTGGGACAAATTTCATGGCAAGCCATCCAATACTTGTTGAATCTCTGGACTAAAAAAAATCCTAATCCTAATGATGGTGCTAGAGGAAAAGTCAGTAGGATTCAACCTCTGGGGAGCATGGCTGTCTACAAAATTTTATGGCAATGCATCCAATAGTTGTTGAGGCTCTGGACTCAAAGCCACATATGTGGTCCTAATGCCATCAATAAGAAGAGGAAGAGGAAAAGTCAGAGCATCACTAAAGTCAGTAGGATATATCCTCCGGGGAGCATGGGTTGTATGGCAATCCGTCTAATAGTGGTTGACATAGTTCAGTCTGGACCAAAGTCATTGAACCATGCCGCTATCATGGATAAAAAGTACTGTTATTACGAGCTCGCTTGTTTCTGTATTGCCTTTTCCAGGCCTCTCTCAACCTGCAATCCGATAACCTTCAGCAACAGGAGGAATGCTTTTGTCTTGTCGAAAGCGAACAACCTTCTTTCCCACATTAACATCCCCTTTGCTCTGCCCCTTCGTTTCCCACCTGCTTGCCTCTCCTCTTGTATCCCCATTCACAGCTGTTGGCCATTATCTTTCTGCTTACCTGACCCCTCACCCTCCATCTCTCCACCATGGTACCTTTGTGGCAGTGACATCTGAACCCTGTGATCCTGTTAAATGCCTCCTTTCTTACATAATTTCTACATCGGCTTCAACAACCCAATCCTTTCTCTCCTTCTCGTAGGTGGGAAAAAAGGAGACCTCAAAAGAAGGTTACATTAACGCAACTGGCCAGAGAGCAAAATTTCCTTGCTAGCATATTATTTAGTACCTAGTGAAACAGATGTGGCGCTGTAGGAATGAAATTTAGTGTGCTACCTTTATAAGAAAGGGCTTTTGTATTAAATGCCTTAGCTCCAACCATTATACAGTGGGAGACATTTCTTTAGGATAGTGTTTCTATCTTGTACCATAATTATGACTGACGTTAAAATACAGTAGTGTAGACCAACTGTGTTCAGCTACAGACAGTTTACACAGGAGGCAGGTTTATTACTTATGGGAAAATTATTGTTGACTGTTGAATCCTTAATGAAACCAGTTCAAGAACCAGAGCTAATTTGTTGGAAAGTAGTACTCCTGATCTGCACTTCTCTTTTTGGTATTTCCTGTTTGGAGCCACGATTGCAGTGTTCTTGAACCCTTTATTTCACCTCTGCTTACTATCTTTTTGTTGCATTTGAGCTCATGTATGCGTGCTATATGCATGAACATAACTATGTAGCTTCCTGAAACGTAGCAGGCTATATTTTTATATACATGACACTGATATGACACCTTGAAAGAATGGAATAACGGCAAGTATCGTTATTTCTATCTTGATTCCAGTGCTTGAAACCTCATGCAAAGAAGACAAAATCAGGAAATGGCAGCTTACCCTTAAAAAGACTAAAATCCCATGAAATGGTCAACATGGGATATTGAAAGGGTTAATGTCTCTAGAACACCGTGTTTGCATGGTGAAGGGTTATTCTCTTTTTCCTAGTTGTGGTAGGCTTTGGGTATTGTTTACATGTGCATCAAAAAAATTTCAAGTCAAACCACCATCTGGTAGATGGATACACCACTAACATGCAAAACAAGTGCCTTCATGCGTATGCTTCGCTGGGATCTCTAGGCAAATTTAATTTGTTTTGCAAAGTGTAGCACTTACTCATATGGGTGATATTAAAACAACTGTAGTGTTGGAGGAGTCATTTCCAACCTTTGCATACAATCCACCACCCTGGGTAAAACTATACTTGTTTTTAGGCATGATACACTTTGAACTTTTAGTTTAACTTTCGTATGACACATGTTTAAGTAGGAAATCTGAATCTGAAATTCTCGGTGCTAATCGATGCATTCATGCAACAATACTTACACACACAAAGAAAGAAAATTTGGCCAAGTCTCAAACTTCAGTTATTACTTGAACTACAGTTGAGAGGCTCAACACTTAATGAGCAAGATAGGTGCTGCTTGTCAGTGGTAATGGTTGTTTTCAGTGTTCAGCAGACCATGGCTTACATGGGTCATTCTTCAAACATCCTGCCAACATTCGTTGCCAAGCATCCCTTGTGTTACTCATAACACATGACAAAATAATGGTCAAATGGGGCCAGTTAGCTTGACCAGAGACAGTATGGACTAAGGGTGAATGATGAATCAGCAGCTGGGTATTGATCTTTACAATTACCACATATGGGCAGCAGAGCAAACATGGAGTAAAGCACCTCTCAGTCACTTTTATAGACCCTGTCCAGTTGCACCTAATGGCTACACGCCACATGAAGAAGAAGAACTACTGAGTTCAGCTAGTGTGGCTGCCTTTGTTGTTTTTTGTTTCGATTGCCACTTACAAGCAAGACCTGCAGTGTCATATTTTCATTTTATCATCTGTATGTCACTGGACCTAAGCAAAACAAAGCTACTCATATCATGGTCATCAAGAACTTGTAGGTGTTTTCTCTTTTCCTAAAGTGGGCTGTGAAGCAAGATATAACTGTATCTGCAGGCACAAGCAACTGCAACAGCATCTATCCACATGGGGGCTTTTCTAGTGCATCTTGGGGTCATCCTTTGGCCAACTGGTCACGTCATCTGTGGCTAATAGAGTTAGTCAAGCTGTCCATAGTCCTGACTGCAATTCCCCAAAAAGACATAAATACTTTTTGAAGAGTAGAGCTACCGGTCAGAGCATCTGGTTGGTCCTGGTAAGCACAGTTCTAACATCAGACAAGACATGACTCACTGGTCTGTGAGTGCATTTGCTGATCAAAGGCATCTGAGAATTTAGAGCAACATTCTTTTTGTGGCAAAGAGAGGTGTTTTTCAGCCAGGTGTCAGAGGTCGAGAGAAAACGTTTTCTTCATTAGATCTGGTTGGTGCTGCAGGGCATTGTGTGGGGTGTTAGATATATCAACGTGTTAGCCATCTATTCTCAAAATGAGGTATTTAATTGTTTATTTGTAAATGCTGTAGGTAATAAAAAGAGATTTTCACTTCTGTTTGTTGCCTTTTTCTTTGAGGTTGCCATATGACTGATATGATTGACTAAGTTTGACTACATTATGACATTGATGTCATAATGTAGTCAAACTTAATGTAAACATGCAAAAGTAATCACTGCAGTTTTATTGCATTTTTAAAAATCTATCTAGATTAACTGTTTTCAATGTAATTTTATTTCCAACAAAATAAGGTCGCCAGATCAATCAAGACTTATGATTTATGAGCAAAGATTTATGAGCTTAACTCTTTTCTGACAAACAACAAAGGGGCGCATTCACAATCAGAAATATTCTACACAGCCTGTATAATTTAGTCAGCAACAATGCAAAAGAATAAGAAATGAAGGAAGGTCTCACCACACAACAACAAAAAACAAAACAAAAACCTAGCTCTGGACCATCTCAAAACTTGCATGGTATTTATTTAAACATAAGCACAATCTGGATTAATATAACCAGTGTTAGTTTATCTTTACACTGGAGTCTAATTTGAAGAGTCAGATGACAGCCTCTTGGCTTTGTGTTATGTCTTTAGCCTCCGGTTCTATGATTTTCCTAATTAGGTGATAACTGTGTGTGCGAAAGTAGTGAATTGTGAAGCACAGATCTCCTTTTGACCCAGAGGGCAAGGGGACTGTTTGACTTGTTGGCTCCTTTCTTAGAAATCCCTGATTTGCACTTAATCTGTGATATTATTTGAATTTATTTAAATGAAATTTTTCAGGAAGGCTGAATGACTTTAAAGGATACTCTACATTAAAAACGGTTTTACAGGATCATACTAGAGAGTTAAAATTCAATAATATTTCAGGTCATAGGTTGCAACAGTGATCCATATCAACTCTAAAAACAATAAACCTGAATTCTAGTTTTTTTTTGCCTGTGTAGCGATGTCATGCCCTGTCTTATTCAATTTATAATGTGCCTTGGCCTCAGCATTCTTTAATAAGTCTAAGGAGAACAATCAATCAGTCAAACTTTATTTGTATTGTGGTAAAACTCTATTTATGTAGCACCTTTATGGAGTCAAAAATGTTTCACAAGACAATAAAGCAAAATAAATGACACAGACATACTTCAGTCAATAAAGAAACACCAAAACATCTATTAAAAGCCTATCTTTACAAATAGGATTTCAGACACTTAAAAAAGTCTATATTGCTGACAATCTACCAAGCAATTCAGATCATGAAGGCTGGACTGCAAAAGCTTTGTTACGATTGGTTTTAAATGTTGAGAATGAGCCAATGAGCTTTGATCTGATGACCTCATCCGACCTGTACAGTACGGACTTTGGAGGTCAGGAAACTGAGCTGGGGCTTGATTATAAATAACTTCACAGTTGATCAACAGAATATTGAATTTGATCCTGTAAGGAGTGAGGACAAAGGGCATGTGATACTGTAGCCTAAGAGACCAGACAGACACCATCAGCAATATATTGTAACAGTCCTCCAATAAATATAAATTGTTGTTGACATTGTCTCATAGAGTTGTTGATTCAACATTATTGTACTTTTAAGGCTCCATTTCTATGGTGTTGATGTATTTAAGTGCATAATGTTTCTAATATGTTTTCTTTTTTTTTAGCTTCTATGTGAATGTAAATGAGATGGGCAAAATATTAGAAACACCTTTGAACATAATGCAGTATATAATGCATAAACGTAGAATGTCAGTCTACATTCTGCTCACTAAGTTTATATAAAAATAAATCTGACAAGCAAGACATGCATTAAAGTAACTGCTATGGTGTTCTGGAATCTATTTGTCAGACCTGATTTAAGAAATGAAAATGACACAGAACATACTGTAACTGCACTTTGTGCAGTCTCAGCAGGTGGGTGGTGCAGACAAGTTGTAGTCTTTGACACCCAAAAATTCCATTTTGCCTCTGATTCCTCCTCCTACATGTGTCACCTAAACACTTAGTGGTGCAGATATATATATAAAAAAAGGGAAATACCACCTCACCAGCGTAAAGGCTCCGCCATGCGCAATCACCAAATTAGGGTCCAATGTCTCATCTGTGCTCATCGCGGCTAAATTTGTCCGATGAAGTTCCTAAAATCCGTTAAATCCCAGGATTAACCTGTGGACAATAGAGATTTGCATTGCAGTCATAAAGCCATGATCAACAGAGATGATGAGTGCCATAAGGCTTCTCCTCCCATAAGAGGCTTACGTATCATGGAAGGTTATTTACTCATTCACGTGTCTGGATATATGGATTTTACAGTTTAATTGTGAAGCATGTGGCAAAGAGCAATGGCTTCTTTGGAGGGCAAAGGGTAGAAGAAAAAACAAATAGAATTATAGAATAGAATTACAATATTTCTAATGAAAATGTAAACTTATTAAGGCTAACAATCATACTGCAGATGAAAATGTATCTTTTTGAAGTCTTCAAATATTAAAAAGACATTTGCAGTGTGACAAAAACGTACAGGTGAGTGACTCAAATGACTGGCTGCCAAACAAACACAGTAAAATTAAAGTAGAATAAAAATAAATGTCAAAAACTGAAATAACTATTATAACTACATTTGGCAAAACAAGGTTGTTATTTTACAGATAATGCCTGTAATTTTACGGAGTTTTGTATACAATTTTGAAAAACTGAAAACTACTGTTTTTTTCCAGAAATTAATAATTTTCTTTTCTTTTTTTATACAGTGTAATGTTTTCTTATCCTAAACACCGCCAGTATTTAGTTAAATTATCCAAAGCCATTCGTATAAATTTAAAATGCATGAAAGTACTAAATGACTTCATGAGATATTGACGTTTATTTTCATCTAATCCAATCTGACAGAGCATCCAATTGTGAAAGCAACAGCAAAGCTTAAAGCTGTTCGGCGTCCTTCAAACCTCTTGCACATGTTTATACTCATATCTACTCAAGTGTAACTTGGCAGTCTTTGCTAATCAGAGATGTGTAAAATTGCCAAAGCAGAGATACAAGGTGAATATGAATGCAATGCAACTCACATACTCACTTTTGCCCTTTGTTAAAAGTTTTCAGTGAAAAATGAGGTGATAGCTTGCACTAAAGCTTGATGAGAATGCTTTACTTATGGATAATCTGCAACAGGATGATATATTGAAATAAATCACAGTTACGTTATGTTTTATCCCTATTGAGTTACAACTTAACTATAGTGAATGCCTTTTGATTTGAATATTTTCTCTGTTACCTAAGGTGTACTCATGTGCAATATAATTACCATCTAACAAATCAGTGCTTAATTTTCAACATCATAGCTTGTAATTAAATTGAAAATGAAACCATTTAGTTGATGAAGTATGTAAACTCAGTGAAACCTAATGACCCAATAAATGAAATTTTATTTAAAGTCAAGATGTCAGGCTACATACAATCAAACTTGTTAAAGAAAAAATATACAAATGGGGGCATAACCTCTTCATTTAGTTGGCTACAATGCACTCATACATTGCAAAACACCAGTAATAAATCAACCATTTAATAGCACAGTGTATGCCTTGAAAGAGGAACTTATATCCATTGTGTTGTTACATAGCACATATCAATACAAATGCATAAACTGTTTAAATGATAAACTTAGACTCATTCTCACATGAGGCCTTCATTTGTGGCATTATGCTACACGGTCACACAAATATCAAGAGTTTCTCTTGGCCATTTAATTTGATGTTAGCTGCAGCAAGTGACGTATTATGCCATACAGACTGTTCTGCAGCATTCATATTGATTGTACCTCCTCGTGTCATACAGACAAACTATCATCATTGTGGATTAACATTCACTTCCCACCATAACAGAAATGGCTATATACATATATAACGGCTATATACGAGCATTTGGAAGACAGCTGCATCTGTAACAGTGAGACTGTCCTCACTCAAGGGCAGTAACACTGTTGATAGTTTTATTAAATACTAAAAACAACTTATGTTTATGGTGTCCTGACAACCATCTCTTGCAGTGGTGTGTGAGTAATGATTCTCAGTAGCCAAGGCTCAAGTCATGTCAACTTGTTATATACTGATACAAAAAGGATTAGGGAGGAGGTCGGGGTAGATGCTTTGGCATACAAAGCATATGACATCAATACACAGTTACTCGTATTACTACTGCTTCTAATGTAATTAATCTGTGTGTTGTTGAGGAGGGAAAAAAATTCACTCAGGATTCCAAACAGTAAGTGATTGCCCCAATTCTGAGCATGCATACACACAAACCACTGAGTCAAAGAGCTTGTAGCTGTGCAGAGAAGAACAGAATAGTTGACCTTAAACACAGGAATCTGATAAAGGGACTACTTTCTGTTTATGTTGGATTAAAATCAGTTCATTGTGTTTTAAAGGAGAAACAAAGATGAAACAAACCGTTACGTACAACACTTTTTCACTTTTTCAGATTCAATGAGTAAACATAGAGTTGACTGAACTAGTGCCATATGGCAGATGAGCCTTGGCCCTCACTAATAAGAAAACCTGAGACCAATGAAAGCCACGTCATGAGCACTTATCTCTCTACCCACCTGTTCATATCTATGTCTCTCTGTCCTTTAATCAACCTTCCCACCATACTTCTTTGCCTCTCTGCCTGTCTTTCTGTCTCTACCTGTATTTTTGTGCGTTTTTTCTCTCAGTTTCTTTGCCTACGGCTGTCAGGTTGGCAACCACAAGCAGAGTGCACGGGGAGATTAATGTGTTCTTGCTTTTTCCTTTTTCCATTGCCCTATTATTGCCTTTCAGTCTGTACTGTGTGTTAGCTCTCTTCTCTCAGGGGGATTTTCTATCTTACCAACAACTCTTGTTGCCTTTGTAGCTACTGAAATGCTAGAAAATTAGCATTAAGTATGTCAAAATAGCTCAATGGCAGGGTGTATCACACAGAGTACGTGTTTGTGGTATGTTTGAATGCTTAATTCCACCTGTGTCTTATCAACCTCCAAACACAGCATACCTTTTCAATTACGATATAGGAGATCCGTGATCAGTATCAATCAAATGGGGCAAATGAGCGAAATGATGCTACATTTTTTTTTTCCTCCTGAAAAACTGTTGCACAATTTCTTTACCAAATTAGGTTAGCAGACTTAGTTCCCCTTGACAGAAGGAATGGCTTCCTGAAATGCATGAGTGGCTGATATTAACAAGGAGCGCTCATCTGGCACTTCATTAACTCAGTCTGATGCTACAGCTCAGCCAGACAGTCAGACCATATAGGGCACCTCCCTTTAAAGCCTTTTATACTTCTTTTCCAGGAGTGGAAGAAGGAACACTTTACATGGGCAATGCTACACACACATTCAACACTTATCCACTCTTAATGTGAATGGGTAATGGCATAGAGAGATTTACAGCATTATTTCCACAAAATGAAGAAAACTGAAGTAATTTATAGGTTCAATATTATCATACATCAAGTACAAATACATTGTGGCAGGTACTTCCAAATTCCTCTATTTACAGACATTATGTATACAGAGCAGAGATTTTCTATAGGATATTTGAACCTTTTCAGTACATTAAGTGTCTTAAAGCTGATGGGGGATTTTAAGGTCATTAAAAATCATTGGAAATGATGACACTAGATAACTAATTCCATCAACAAGTTTCCCATCTTGACAGTCAGGGAAAAATACACAAAGAATGACTAAGAAAAATGGAAAACAAACTATATGACAGTTAGACTATAGGATTAGAGTCACGTTGAAAGTCACACCCATAATCCCATGGGAGTTCCTGCATACAGTGGAGCTGTACTTTTCTGTACACTAGTATAGTTCTAAACACATGAGGTGTATATGTAAAACAAATTTCTCTCGACATCTGTTGATAAAGGGCATCTGAGGATTTGTGGCTTTACATTTACAAATAATGTAGATTAGCAACAGCTAAGATAAGGTGGCCTAGGAAGAACTGATGAATAATAATAATAATAAAAAAACAGAGAGATGCAGTAATACTGACCTTTAGGGAAGAAATTAAATTCAACAAATCATTATAGAAGTGCAGTTTGTGTGTGTAATATATATTAGATCTACTTTTATGATGCTTATAATGTCATAGAGGTGTTCATTGAATTAAATGTTTGTGCTGTTGTACTGGAGGACAAAAAATTCAACACCTTCTGTTCTGTATGAGTCTGGAGAAAGCGAATGGGGAAATAGAGTTGGTTGAGTAAAGAAAGCTAGTGGAGGGGGAATCAGTGGTCTGTAAATCTCTTTAAAAACACAAATACTGATGTTGCCTTGTAGTCAACTAGCCAGAGAATATTATTTCATTAAAAATTCTCTACTTGTTGGTTCCCGTTTAGAAATCTGTCTACCGCTCCAATTATACACAAGCATCCACAAGCAAGTACATCATTTTGGAAGCAAACAGCTGGTGTGAGTCATCACTTCATGGCTGGTTGACATTTTAATTAGCGCTAGGAACATGTTAACTTTCTAATGTAATTTTCATAGAATTTCGTCATAAACCTAGGGTTGCATGCATTTAGAGTTAGTTTTCAGTCAGATGCTAAAACCTTATGGGATAAACTTGTAATTTTGCTGAGACACTTTTAAATGTAGGGTGGGAGTAAGGCTGTTTTGTTAACGCCATTTTATTAAAAGGTTCTGACATCTATAACTGGCAAACTCATTCTTTTTAGCTACATCAGTTTTTGTGGGTGTCTGTAAACATTGATGGGGGATTTATTGGTCTGAAGTCTGAAAGGACAAGCCCCTAAAGGTAAGAGCTTGATTGTTTCATCACCTTTATCACATTAACATATATTTGCACATTTTCCAAGTTTTCAGTGTCATAGTGTCACTAGGAATAACGTATTAACTACCAAGTGCAAGTACTGTATTAAGCAAAATAAGGAAATAAACATACAAGGGGAAAAGAAAATACTATGTGAAATAATAAGTGAAAAAATCACTTTATGCAGATGATGCAGTTGTGTTACTCATAATCTGAAAAAAAAAGCCACAGTAAAAATATGATACAGTTTCAGGATATTTTTTCAAGGTTGTGTTAATGTGGAGTAAATAATATTTTGTATGTATGTTGAAAGTCATTTGTCCTCCGGAGCATACTGGTTGTCTCTACTCTTTGTGCAAAAATGCAAGCTAAAGTTTAGCTTTAGCTAATATGAGGATATAGAAGTGGGTTACAGCAATAGATGAACCAAGGGTTTTCAGTTCAGAGCTGCCTTGCCAACCCATGAGGCTAACTTGTATGGCCCGAGTGTTTGAAGCCCAAAGAGCGAGATAACTCATTCAAAAATGAATGTCTTACAGTGTAATTGTGTTATGAAGGCACCTGTTCACAGCCAGTATGAACAGAAGGAATTACACAGTAATGCTTTCAACCTGGCATGTGAGTGTGTGCCATGTTTCAGGAAGATTTTACTTAAAGCATCACCCTTCAAAGGCTCGCCACTCATTTTTCAAGTGCACATACCTAATTATATCTGACTTTATTGGTGAATGCAGACATTTTGTATCACATTTTTTGTGGCTATACAGACTGGAGATCATGAAGTTCTTATTCAGGGATCCATTGAGCAGATCACGGTGGGAATACATGTTATCGAACACCTGGATGCCAGAGTATAAACCAGCGAACATTGTGACTGCCCTTAAGGCAAGATGTTATTACAAGATTTGAATAACTTCTTTTGCGGATACCATTTTATTTGAGTCTAAACTACCCACCTGTACTCAAGTCCACCTTTAAAAGCACTCCAGAATGTTTCATGGAGCAGGAAAGTAATTCACTTATTCAGTGTGCTGTTACCAATGTGTAATGGAGAGACATTATAGCCATCTCTGTTGCATTCATTGTGGATATGTTATTCACTCGAAAAGCTTTGGTCATGTACTTTAGTGCATCTCACATGGACTTGAACTGCTTGTTGGATGATACCTCACTCTTGCTTTATAAGTCTTTGATATTGCTCCTTTTAGTCGTGTTAGTGTTCCTCTTAGGTTCTACTTTTGGTGTGCTAATTTTTCTCTCCTGATATTATCCTGCCTTCCTTTGATAAGACTGTAGTGTTTTTATTAAGAGCTCTTACAAAGAGAGACAATTAGTAGTCCAGTGCCATGATTAAATAATGTGAAGTAAGTCACGACTTGTGCTACATTACCGTGTGTCAGGTTTTAGTTCAGGAAGTGTCTGAAAAGTGGCTAAAATGTCCAGGCAAAAAAAAGTCCAAATCCAAACAAGTGAAGTCCAGCAAATGAAAATCCAGAACTGAGAAAGACCAGAAACAGGAACAGAACACAGGACTGAAGAACTTAAACAAATACAGAACTAAGGAACAATCACAGACAACAACAAAAGGGAAACCAAGGAACACTGGAACTAAATACACAAGTAAAGACAGGACAACAAGACACAGGTGAAACAGATGACAGGTGGGAGAATTACAAAATAAACAACACCATAAACTATATATCCAAAACCGTGACACTGTGTCATTAACTATTGATCTTGATTGTAAAATAATTAAATTGTCATAAAGCAGGCGTATAAATTGAATACAGTGTGTCTTATTAAGTTATATGATGCACTTGAAAACCCATAATTTGTATGAACTGCACTGTTATTGTAATGTTTTGCATTCAGGGTGAATTTTGATTGCAATGTCTAAGTGTAATTACTTTAATACAAGCTGTGTGTTTTCTTATTGTTATATTTGCACTTCAACAGTACCTTTAGATAGAGTTAACTTTTACAAATGAAGTTAGATTTAAAGAACTTATCAGGGACATACTTTGAGTAAGATTAGCATTTAGAAATTAAGTTGAAGTTACAGTTAAAAATCAGGTAATCCCGGATATGATAACGATGAGGGCGTTGATACACATCTATGTGATGCTTCAAGACTCAACAGTCACATCATGCAGGGTCTTGATTAACAATCAGATTGTTTTGCTTGGAGATCTGATATTTTCATTTTCTTCATCAGTTAAACCTGAAACTTGCTTGGAATGTTTAAAAGGAAAAAGGGCAGTCACAACAAGTTTGTTCTTCTGTAATTTAACACTAGAGAGAGATCAACAAGCCATTTCAAAAACATTTCAGTGTTCAAAACAAGTGTTCAACAGTTACAGATGACTTTTCCTACAGTTTTAAATTAAAACATTATTTAAAATGGAAACGTATAAGAACTGTAGTGACATTAAAGCTGGCTGCGGGTATTTACATACATTACGTTGATGCAAATGGCTAAATAAATTTTGTTTTGTATTATAAGTTTCAATTTAAGGATATTTTCCAAGAGATTAAAAAAGATCAGACCATTATATTTTATAACACAAGGAAATTGTATCACAGAAATGAACACTTTGTTGGAACTGGGTGCAGTTAAAATGTTTGAAACCTAATAAGGAATGTGATGAGCAAACAACTCTTCTTTCTTTCTTTCTTTCTTTCTTTCTTTTTTTCTTTTTTTCACACGCAAATAGCACAAACGCATTCATGCACTGGTCTAGCGTTGACAATGTAGGGGGAACTGTGCTATGCAAAAACATGCTTCCTGATCTGAGGAATGTTGAATTACCCCTTTTACCACTGATTAGATAATTACCCATGTGAATTTTCTCACAGTACAAACTTTCCTTTTCATTGGTGAATCATGTAGAAATTGCCAGTGGATTTAAAGATTTGAATAAACTATAACTGATGAAAATACATGATGATTATCGTATAATAGTGTCCAAAAAGAAGACAAAATGCACATTATACTGAGTAACAGCATATCACTGTCCCACTTGAGACAGAAAAAAAATCCTTTGAACAGTGCTATGCTTACTGTCACTGTCGAAAAAGACTCTTTGAAGACATTTAATGACGGCCTTTGAATGAATTGGCTGTTTACCAGGAAGCTGCTGGATAATGATGACT
This sequence comes from Argyrosomus regius, assembly GCA_946959425.1. NCBI lineage: Eukaryota > Metazoa > Chordata > Actinopteri > Sciaenidae > Argyrosomus > Argyrosomus regius. The sequence continues at coordinate 23,569,343 of OX336882.1, forward strand.
GTCTGCACTAAGGCTGGCTCAGTAAATTCTGGACAGTATTTCACCACACGATAGACAAATGAGCAGTTGAGTCCAACCCTGAAAAGTGTTTCCTTGTGCTATTATTGTATAGTAAATGTAACAGTATTACGATCAACACAGAACTGATATTTCTTTGGTTTGGTGTGTACCATAGCTGTAATCACATTTTGTGACACTGGAAATTCTGAAAAATGTCTGAAATGTTCACAGTTGACATCGTCATCATTAGAAGACTACATAAATGATGTCAGAAACACTAATCCTTAACCAGAGTTGTTATGGGAATATAATTTGCTGAAACATTATCCAAATGAACTGCCTCAGGGCTGGGACGGGTGGATAAATACAGGTAGGACAGGATGGAATCTAATTGTTAGCAGTTGTGGGAAAAAAATAAGTTGCCCGTAAATACATTGCAGCAGTTAATTCCCTGGAAGCCCTTATGTGTTTTGCTGAGATGAAACTGGATGAAATAGAGAGAAAATAGGAACAGAGGAATAAAGCAAATTAGTAACATAATCCACAGCAGGATCAAAAGAGTGCGATTGGATTATATTTTGTTGCATCACAGCAAATGAAAGATATTTTAGATCAAAGGCAGTGATTTTCAGCGGGAGAATATGGAGATGCATTATTGAAGATGGTGAACAAAGTGTGTGTGCAGGGGGGTCGTATTTGATGTCATAACTTGGGAAATGTAGCCTCTCCTATTCAGCAGACCTGTGTAACCCAACCTGGGCCTCTCATTGTGTCTTTATTTGTTTGATTTCAAGGCAGGGACATTACAATAAAGCCAATCTGGAAATGGGATCGGGCTGTGACTGATGGTAATTACTTGCTGTCTACACCATTAAGAATTTAATGTAATTTCAGATAGACTTTCCTGGAGAGAGAGAGAGAGAGAGAGAGAGAGAGAGAGAGAGGGTGCAATGGTTGAGCTGTGTCTGTAGTCTATCTGTATCTTCACATGTATAGAAGAAAAACATCTTCAAGGCTAAGAAAAATCATATTTTAAAGCCAGCTTGGGTTAACACGTCTTCTGCATGAGAATTATGTCTTTTTAATAACCTGCATATCTTATGAGGTACAGAAAACTAATCCCTGGGGTCACAAAAGGTTCAATAACATGGTTGAAGCCAAATCACGCCTCCACTGTCCATTCATCTCTGGTCTGAAGATGCCAGACTGGCTGTCAGTAGGATTACTGCATCAGGAGGTGATCAGTCATGTAGAAAAGCTGTGGAATGTCTTAGTCTGGGTGACCCTCATTCCAACTGTTTTGTAATGAAACAGATATATCTAAATGACACTGTTGAAGGTTAAAAACAATTAAAGTTGGGGTTAAAGGTCATTGGAAGGATCATGTTGGATAAAGGAATGTATAGATCAAATTACTATTTGATACTGTACAGTAGGATCTTGACGTACCGACTGCAGAACAAATTGCCAGGGCTGCTGACACAAGCAGCAGATTTGTATTTCAGCAGTCAAATCTGGATTTTGTAGCATATACCACCAAAAGATGTGGGTATATTGTACTGTAGTTGAACCAACAAATTATAACAAAGTATGTTTAGTAGTTTTCATGTTAGCTTACAAAACTTATGTTGGACAGTCCACTACTTTGGACCAGACTGAAATAACACAACTATTGGGTAGCTTGCCATAAAATGTGCTGCAGAACATAGCCCCTTCAAAAACTATGGCTGTTCACCTGACTTTTCACTAATTCAGTGATATCCTAACATCGACTTGATGGATTGGTAAAACGATTGTAAAAGACATTCATGATTCCCAGATGTTGTAAACTAATTACTTTAGTGAGCTCCTGAATTCTTATGTAATGCCACCATGAAGTTCACGTTTGTGATATAGACTATTTGATGGATTGCGGTGAAATTTGGTACACACATGGATAATTTCTAGATAAGTAGTTTTTATCCCCCAAAATTTTCAAAACAAATTACATTCCCGTCATCCTCAGCAGTACTTAGCAAAAGTTACGATGCTAGTTCATAAAACTAAGATGGTAAACAAGGTCAGCATATCTGCTAATCATCAAGTTAACATTGTCATTGTTAGCACGTTAGCATGCTGGTGATAATATTCATCTCAACTACCGTGTGAATGATTTAGATCTGATAATGAGCTTCTCATTATGTTAAAAAATTTTGATTCTCGGGTACTATATGTAGGTTAGGTTGCGGGCTATAACACTGCGTAACAGTGGAAGGTGTGTAGGAACCAAGCGGCAACCTCCGGTGCTGGGAAATGAAGCCAATGCGGAAGTACTAAAAACTGTAATTCCTTGAGACAGGCTGCAGAAGTGAGGCAATCTCCATAAGCGGCCTTATTAAAATGCCCAATTTCACAGCAGAAATAAACATGTTTACAACCTGGTTCAGACAACGGTTTTGGTCTCTAGAGCTAATTTCACCATTAGTGACGACTGTGAAGGGGGGTGAATTTTTATTTAACTCACCTGTTTAATTGATATTAAGACTTAAAGTTACGCATAATTAACAGCATAGCCACTTGATTGACAGGTAAGTGCTGTTGCAGATGGCTTATTCGAGCACTCAGGCGTCATTTGGACAGCTTCAGGTCTGCCGATGATCCACGTATTTGCCGATATTTAGATTAACCGAGAGGCAGAATAAGCAGTACATCCAACATGGCAGCGGCCAGCGCTGCATATTTTCGGCTTCAAAACAGCGCTGCAGGATTATTAACGCAAAAGTGTGATGTCACAACCAAACCTTACTCTTTATTACCCAGAACTATTGTTTCTTATTGCACACAGGAGCATACTCTATCATCATAGCAGCTGGGTTTAAGCCACAGGCCGAAGGGGCTTGTATGACTGTTGTGCTTCCTGCCTCAACAGTCTGAGGGAAAATGACTAATTGAAACAGTCGCTTGGCAGAAAGAGTGGCTGAACGAGAAAGGTGATACAGCAAAATGAAACCTCCATTGTTATTACTGCAATTAATCATATGCTGTAATTGTTTGCTCAGTATAAAAAAAATGTAAAATTGTGCAGAAACCACCAATTTTTGTGTCATTTGGCTGCAAACAACCATTGCCTGGGCAGCAGACTTATTTATTATAGGCAGATATGGAATGCATCACCAAGGTATTGATTCAGTATTGATTCTGTGTGAAAAATGGGGAGGTTTGATCGTGACATAGCACATAGTTTGCCAAGGGTGCAGCATTTGAACCTGTTCCCACAGAAGCAGAAAAATGCCATATTTTGTACAGAGTTTTCTGGATACTTCCCTGCTCAGTGAAGGCATAGCAATAATATCCACAAATATGCCTTAAACTTTGGATAAAACTTAAGGTCATCTAAATGAAGATAAGGATCATCAGTATGACTAATTAAGTTGCTGCATGAGGCAAAACCTTCAAATTCCTTTTGTCAAGAACACCTGAAATGCTTATCTGGATAAAAGCATATATATAAAAAGATGAAATCCTTCACAAAAAAAGGTGTGTTTCACACGCGCAGATAAAGCCAGACAGGAGGCTGTTCTAACATATTGAACTTGTTTCTGCTCACTGACCTTGTTAGGCTCTCTTTCTTTCTCTCCCTCTCTTGCACACACTAACACATATATTGTACACGTTCTGTTCTATTGATTGTACATGTTGGTTCCATTGATCTTAAACAGCTTGACAGAAAAGTAAAAACCATTTGAACCTCTTCAAGATGGTAACCATATTGCATGGCTGACTGTTCTTCATAGAATGAAATTCATTTAATGTATTCTGAATTATTTTTGTGGTTTTACAGCATCTATATTGTTACCTGTCTTGAAAGACATTGCTGTGCGCATAATATGTATGATTGTCATCTTTTAGCCTATTTGTGTAATGTACAGTCCAGCCAAAGGTGATTACTGAGGATTACACTGAGCTGTTTTTAGCCCCTGTGCTCTATACTTACATTATGTGCTTCTGATTATAACTTGAGAAGCTGCATTTATGAATACATTCCCTGAATAGGTTAGTTTGTTTTTCCTGTTTTGTAAGGGCCAAACCTGAACAGGTTTAAACAGACATATAACACCTTGGAGTTCCTCATCTGGGAGTGTGCACAGTTAGCATGAGTACTAAGAATCCTAAAGCTCTTCTGTATACACAACTTTCATAGCAAACACAAAACCTGACATGTGACAAAGGAACACCAGCTCTTGTATTGAGGGAGCACTTTTAGGTCATCTGGCGAAGGAGAAAGCAATAAAACCATTTTCACGCTTTCTTGGGTGACATTTCACAAAGTTTTTCTTGTACAAGGAAATCAGTGAGAAATGTTGTTTGTTGGTTTTCATTTAATCTTCAAATGTTCAAGACAGTACCAGCTTTATCTACAAGTCAGCCACGTGTTTGTTTTTCTTTCAAGTGTCCCTGTGGGTGTTACAAACTCTATGCATTACATTAACGCTCAGCCCAACTTAGCATCTGTTGGACTTCCTTGTTTTGTTAAACACCTGCACATTGAAAATATTCCACACACTATGAACATTTGCATGTTACCTGGTACTTGCAATTCCTGCACAGCTGTACTGCTCGTTTTATTTTAAAACATACTGTGCATATATATTTATATTGTTTATATTTTTAATACTTGATTTTCTTTATGTGAAAAATCGTACTTGGCAATAAACCTTTTTCTGATTCTGATTCTGATTCTGACCTCACTGGCTCTGACCTATGCAGGTGATGACAACAACAAGGCAGGTTCTCAGACATTTGATCTTAACTATCTCGTCTCGCTCTGAGATGCAATGCAGACGTTTATTTGTACACCAAATTTAATCTTATCTAAAACGGATGCGGTCTAAAATTAACTAATAATATACCTAATTATTTATACTCTACTGAGAGAGTTCCTGAGAGAGTTTTCCTTAATGATGTTACCCAATCAGTATTACTTTCACCATAACATGCATACATTCACATGCATAACTGTAGAGTTTGGATTAAAGATGGAAAATCACTTTACTATAATCCAATTTGTAGGCCTGTTTTAATTGATCCAAATGTAATCAATATAAATGAAATTTAAACAAAATCAGAAGATGTGTGAATATATTTAGCTGTTGTCCAGTGTTAGACTGTGCATTAAAACAGCCTACCAATTATTCTGAGAGTGCTGAGTAGATTGTGCTTTAAACCTTATTATGTTTGTGTACCCATGAAATATGGAGTATGTGATTTCAATACAGAATCCAATGTATTATAAAAATAAAATATCTTTAATAGTTACTTTGATTTTCTTTCACAAACACTTGAAAAAGCATGTTTTCACAGACATATTGAAAATTGCATGATTGTATAAAGAAGCATGATTAATGTTGAAGCAGTTTAACAACAAAGAGGTTTGGACACAATTCAAGTTAATCTGTGTGGTAAAAATATTTGACTCTTTGCCATACCAAGATGGCATTTAAAAGTTTCATACCTGTAACTTCTGTTACCATTCACAGAAAGTAGGACATCTGGTTACTAAACATGCTGTAAGCCATCATACAGGATTTTGGCAAGAAAAATCTTCTACTCAAGGTCCACTTACTTTTTCTGGAGCTCTCAACCTCCTCTCATGGTATATCGCTCATATATAATATACTGTATATATCATGGAATGCACAACACCCCATTACAACTGAGCTAAAGAACACCGTGAGAAGCAATTTAAAGCTCTGGAGAAACTAATAAGTGGAAATTGAGTTAAGTTTCTGTTTTTGGTCGATCTATTGTTTCTATTGAGTTTCAGAAATGGATTGTCATGCTCATCATACAGAATTCTTTGACAGGCCACATGCATAGAGTGCATATATACAACACCATTATAAAATTTGATTGCTCACTGTGCACTGACACAGTGTGCTCTTCAAATATAACAGAATTGTAATGCCTTAAATAAGTAATACATTTTGAGTTACATTTTCTGTATCAATCCTTTTTTGAAATGTATGGTTACTTTATGAATATAGCTAAAGATATATTAAAAAAAATTAAAAATTATAATTCCAGATGTATCCAATGTCAAAGTGTTATCTCTTTTCCATGATATTTGTAACTGTGCAGGGTAGTCTACAAATTTATTAAACAAAAATAAAGAAACATTTGTTGTGCCTTGAACTGTCTTTTGTCCTTTTCATGCAATGCAAAAGTTTTATATAAAGTTCTAAAACATTTTGTACAATATTTACATAGAACCTTAGACTGAGTAACCGTTAATGAATTGCTCTAATGACTTTGTAATAAAGCTGTTATTACTTTAATGCCAATACTAATTATTCCTTACTTACTTCCTTTGGTTTTCTGACATATCTGGCTTGACCTCACATCAGTGTCATGGTTCATAGATATCTGTCTATACAAATTAGAATAGAGAATGGTTCTGTGTGCCCCTTTTAAGAAAAGAACCTCATGGCATGTAAGTCAAATTGCAATCTAGTGCAGTAATAACAATAATTTTACAAAAGCAAAAAGAGCAACTTCATGCATGAACCACACTCCTCACAGTGAGTTTTGTAAACATTCATGTAAACTGTAATAGTTTTGGATAAGTAGACAACTGAATATCAGATGTTTGAGATTTGCCTGAGCTTTCTGTTCACAACATGTTTTGAATCATTCTTTTTTAAAGGTATCTCCACTTCTGATCTTTTCTTTCTGTGTTTTTTAAATCTCTTACAACATATGTAAGATATCAGTGTAACAACCAAAGAGAACAGCACCACACATATCACTGAAAGAACAATGAGGACAAGCTGACAGGGGAACAGCTCATACCGCTCAGGTCCCTCTCTCAATTGGCCAACGTACCAGGGCCTTTCCTCTACCTCAATGTCAGCCTCTCTGGTCAGTAGACTCTGGATGTAGCTCTCATTGCTCACTGTTTCATTGACAAAGAAGTTAACCATGACTGTTGAGTAAAGTGGTTCAGGCTGACCATGATCACTAACCTTCACCAGAAGGCTGTAGAGCCCCCGGTTGCTGAGCTCCCTCTTTAAAGTGATATTTCCTGTTTCTGGGTCAATATCAAAAGACCCTGGTTCGCCACCTTTCCTCTTTATGATACTATAGGCAATCACAGCATTCATGCCTGTATCCTTATCCACAGCATAGACCTCTGTGATTGATGTTCCTGGTAGTGTATTGGGTAGTACTAGCATGTAAGACTGATTGGACTGAGGGAAGAGAACAATAGGTGGGTTGTCATTTACATCCAACAAAAGCACGGTCACCATAGTAATGCAGGAAAGTGCAGGCTCCCCGCCATCAACGGCCTCAATCCATAGCTGGTATGTCCCTTGTTGCTCACGGTCCAGTGAAGTCTTAGCCCTTAGAGTCCCTCGGCCTGTGTCAATCAGGAAGATGTCGCTGCCGTTGAGGATGGAAAGGGCGACCCAACCATTTTCCCCAGCATCAGCATCTGTCACAGAGAGGATGCCAATCTCACCGTACCCCGGAAAATTCTCTGGCACAAAGAACGTGAAATCCTTATTAATGAAGCGTGGACTGTTGTCATTGCGGTCCAGCACGGTCAACACCACAGTTGCAATTGACTCCCTCCTGGGTGTCCCCTGGTCCACTGCTCTCACAATGAACCGGTATGTCTCTTTCTCCTCGCGGTCTAGAGATGTGGCCACAGTCAGGACACCGGTAACACGATCCACAAGAAAGATCCCTGGGGCGTCGCCTCCAAGGAGGTAGATGACTTCACCTCGGCTTTCGCTGTCCTGGTCTGTTGCTTGAAGTTGGGTCAGGAAGGTATTTGGCGGGTTGTTCTCCTCCACAGATATTTTCACTAAAGCCTGCTCAAACACTGGTGCATTATCATTCTCATCCAATACCTGCACCTTGAGGAAGGTCTTGATGAGAATCTCTTGAGTATTCTTAGCAACCATAATTAGCTCATACTCCTGTGTCTTTTCATAGTCCAAGGCCTCTGTAGTCTCCAGCAGATATTCGTTCTTGAACAGCTTATAGGGGCCAAGCCTGAAGGGCCCAGTCCCTTCCAAATGGCAGTCCACCCTTTGGTTCACATCAATGTTTTTGACAGTAAAAAAAGCTATTGGAGAAAACGCTGGCTCAGACTCCTTTATTGTCACCACTCCATCTTTTTCTGGTGCAATGTATCGAGGTATAACAGCAGGAGGTCCTGTAACAACTTTGATAATATTGACAGTAACAGTGGCAACAGCAGGAATACAACCAGGTCCATTGGCCAGAATAGTGAGTTTGTAAAATGTGGCTGTGCCAGTGTCTATTTTCCCTGCTAGCTTGATCACCCCTCTGATTTTGTCCAAATGGAACAAGCTCCTAGTGTCCCTTGGCACACGTTCACTGTAAGCATAGCTGATCTGAGCATTAGCACCAAGGTCAGGATCAAACGCATGCAGACGTGCCAAATGTGCCCCTTTGGTGGTATTCCCATACAGAGTGACATTAATTTGTGACTGTGTGAATTGGGGACAGTTATCGTTCACATCTGTGATGACAATTTTTAAAGTAGCCGCACCGAGTTCAGGAGGGGTCCCTCCATCCTCTGCAATGATGTCTGTAATGTATTCAGCTTGGGTCTCCCTGTCCAAAGCCCCTGTCACAATGAGGAAGGGTGTCAGCTCACCCCCATCATTTTCCTCAACATCCAATGTGAAAACTCCAAAGTCATTAACAAGCCAGTAGGTCTGCACTCCGTAAAGACCCAGGTCAGGGTCAACTGCAGACTGCTCCACTGCATAGCGAGCATTGATGGGTGTGTTTTCTGGGACAGAGATACAGATCTCATTCACTGGAAACTTTGGTTTGTTGTCATTCACATCCTCGATAAAAATCTTTACTTTGATCAGCTGGAAGTACTGCTGAGGCAAAACAAAGACATCCAATGAGAGGACACACCGCTGTCCCTCTGCGTTATCAGGACAGAGCGTCTCCCTGTCAATCTCTGTAGCAGATGTGTAAAGCTCCCCGTTGGTATTATTTAGGTTCACATACTGTTCACTGACCTTCTTTTGTGGCAGATTGAATAAAAAGGGGGGCTCAACAGTAAAATCCAAATTTAAGTCTACTCCAATGGCCCCTATGAAGGTCCCCTTGGGTAATCCCTCCTTTATCTTATAGATGAGCTCTTTTGCTTGGCTGAAATTTGCAAAACAGCAATGAGGGCTGGTGTAAAGCATGAGGATGAATAATCCCTGTAATACAAAATAATTGAAGATAGTAGAGTTTAATTAAAGAGTGTGGCATGATGGAATAAAATTTGCAAAACAAGATGTATTACAGTTTTCTTCAGTATGAACAGTCATATTAAGCTATATTCACAGTCATATTCATTACATTACACTTAACTCACCTTATGACTGTAGCCAACCAATTCATTAAATTAGATTTGTTAAGATTTTTAAATGTATTTACACAAGTTAAAGTCATAAAGAAGACATGAGGATAAAAACAGTGTAAAGGAAGAGGGGCCTAGTCACATCTCTGTCTCAATAACATAAAACAGTATCAAAAAAAGTATTTGTAGTGAAAGATCATAAAACTTACCCATATTCCTCCTCTTTTTCTGAGGCTGGTGTGTCTGCTGTTGAACATGTTTATGTCCTAGTCCAGCACTTTCCACTCATAGCAGGAAGAGTGACAGCTTAAGTAACGTAGGCATTTTGAGTGTTGAGCAGCGCAGACGTCTGCTGAGTGCTATGCCTTATTGCTATCTGACTTGAACAAGTCATTCATCCCCAGTGCTGGCTCAGGACACTCCCACCATATGCAAATGAACTCCTCATGCTAACCAATGAGGGCCAAGGGCTATTGGGAAATCTGCTTGAGCCTGCAGATTTCTTTTTCATGATATCAAAGAACACTGACACACACCTGCGCTATTCACCCACACCCACGTTGTCACAACCAACTGCATTCCTTTGGCAGAGTGAAAGCATATATGATTACCGACTGAGCTTGTGATGACACAAGAGACTAACGAAGATGTAAAATTTACATAGCCAAGGGATTTCTTTAATCCAGCATTAGTTAAAAATACTACATGCTACATGTACATAATGAATTAAAGCAAGTATAATAATATAATGATGATCCATAATGATTTTTACAACCCCTCAACTTATTTTCACTTAGAAAACTGAACTTTGACTTAGATAGATTATATTAGTCATAACTGGTGCTATGGTCTGATTCTGGATTGAGCCTTTAACTAAATCAACCCCCTAATCCTCATGTGTTCTAAATGCTGGGCCAGCTGTTAGCTGGGATTGGAAGCATACTGCTCAGAGAAATTGAGTGATTGAAGTTCTCTGGAAAAGGGCAGATTGAGACAGTCACACACACTCATTATGCCTCATACTGCGTTAGGTCTTTGCTGTCCACATCATAAGGGTCTGGTGGACTGAAAACTGAGGCCTAAACGCATTTCCTTTGCTACTTGATGAGATTACAGCAATGGACCAAAACCCGAGGAGTTTTATGACGCACAATATATAGCATCTTTGAGTGACATAGCTAGACAGTATAATCCACAAACCGTGTATCCAGAGTTTTTTTTTTTTGGTTCACGCTCTGAACTCTTCTGTAAATGCAAACTGTAGGCTGCGAAGCTTTGGAGCGTGGGAAAGCAGCAGATCAGGGAAATAAGAGTAATTTGAGAGCTGCCTTGAGATACAGAGAGCCTGAGGTGTTCAACTGTTCATCATCAGTGAGGAGTCAGTCCAGACAAGTTACCCTGGATGACACAACAGAAATATAAGTATTTAGCTTACCAAGAAAAAAAGAAAGAAAGAAAGAAAGAAAGAAAAGCAACTGATGAAAAATACTCTCTTAAACCAATCAAGTCAAATACAACATGCCAAAAAAACTGCATATTTTGAAATGGTGGTGCAGATCTGTGAATCTTACAGGGATTTTAAAATGCTTATATTATAGCTATAGGTCACAAGTATGGCATTTGTTTTGATTCATTAAATGTGTCAAAATCAACAGGAGAAAACATCATCTCATTTTGCAAATCTGCTGAAACTGACAACAGCATGTCTGAGCCAATATTCCAATTCAATCATGTCATGTGTTCCAAGCTGTTGTTGGTTTTAACATTATTTACTTTTGCATTACAAGGAGCTGTAACATAAAAGCCAGTGATGCTACGTGTCTGTCAAACTGATACTTTGACCTCTGTGTCTGTTTGTCCCCTTTAGTTTCCCATCAACTCTCAGCTCATGTCAATATCATGAGCAACAGGCTGAGGGACAGGAAACCTTTGGTAAAATTATGTTTACTGACCTAAAATCAGTTAAAATACAAAACAATGACAACATAAATGTCTTTAATGTATGTCAAATACATGCAGCAAATAGGTACATATTAACCATACAATATAACAGCTATTTTCTGGTTTCAGATCTGTCCTGTGACCTTTTGAAAAACCTTATGTTTTTTTTAGGTTTTTAAAAAGGTTTTGTACTCTGCAACATTTGTTCTAACCTCCTTATAATGCACATCTCTAAAACTTGTCACAGGTTTTATATCAACTAAAATTTGGGTGTTTCCTTGTTTTTTTGAATTCTCATATTGTAACAGTAGGATATGTGTAAAAAATTACTACAAAGGTTAAATAAGTCCAAGAGGCAGTATTACGCTGGTCTTAATTACATCATTTGCTGCTCTGAGTCTGTGTGAGATGAGGCTTGGTAATCTCTCCCCAGATTTTCTAACAGATGTCCTGTTAACCTTGGCCTTTTCTTTTAATCAAAGCGCTGTTAAGCTATCTTTACAGCTATGAGACAGCTCTATGGCTGTTAAGTAAGATGGATATGACCACCCAAACGTGTCAGGAGATACAATAGCTTGAAAACTTTAGTCTGGAATCTGTCTACTGTAAAATCATTAAAAAACATCTGCGTCTAACCACAGTCAGGCTTAACAAGTTCTTAATTTTGTTTATTAATAGATATTTGCTGTGTGCAGAAATAGACAATACATACATTATATGTTGAACATTGACAATCTGTGTCACCTTTCTAAAAGCAACATCTTGCATGCATCTGAACAAATTAGGCTCATTAAAAACACCATAAAAAAAAGAAAAATGAAAAATATATTAATTAGTGAAGTTTCCTTTAGGACCATGTCTGACAAATCTCTCACATTGTTTTGAACTGTTAGTGTCCCTTTGGGCCTGTCAGTGTAATTGTGTAAATGCTTTAGAATACCGGGGACCTGAACTATTCCCTAAATTTCAAAAGACAGATGTGTGATATATTGTTTATGACATTCACAATACAAATATACCAAATGGTCAAAAAAAACATTGTACTCTCCTTAGACTGTAATTTTGAAAATGCCAAAACCAGAAGCCAGTAAATTTAGTTAGTATTATGCAGTTCCATAAATATGCATCACAGCTGTGTTATAATGAAATGTCTGTAGAATTGCCTCTTGGCAAATCAATACACTACAGTCAGAACTATTTGTTTTATCACATCTAATTAATCAAACCTGCATTTCCTGTGTTTATCACAAAACAATAATTGCTGCAAATTGAACACAGATTTCAGTTTAATGGAGTGCCACACAACTCACTCTGTGGTAAGTCTCTTCACCGGGGCAGAAATCTCATTCAGTCCTCATATATTATGTCAGTCAGAGTTGAGAGCGGGCCAAGGGAGATAGTCCTCATGGCTCTGCTTTACTTTGCAATACCTGGATGCATAATTGGATGCGCTATTTGCATACAGATATTCTCTTTCAACAATGTCCCAGGGTTGACTTTTAGCACCGAGATGGGCTCATTTGAGAGGATATAAGACAATAAATAACCTATCCTCTGTCTTTATATCTCTCCCGGAGCAACATTTTCCAGCCTGGTGCACTCTAGTGTGCGTCAGCCACACTGCAGCTGCATCCCTCAGTCTCAAAGGGATAGAGTAGCCATCACCATCACCGAGCAGGGGCAGAGAAGAGATTTTTTATTTGTGCTGCCTTTTGCAAAATGGGAGTTGTACATCTTCATAGAGATATAAAGAACTTTTGTTTGTATGAAGGGTGCACTCCTTTACTTTAATTTGTCAAGTCAGCTGTGGGTGTTCTTACTGTATCACTGCCATCTACTGGTTGAACTGACATAAAAAGTAAGTCACACATATAGATTGCAGTATAGTGCAGTATCATTGTAGGGTCCAAAATGCGATTTGGGACTAAATCTACAGTTTTGTTTTTATCAGCCTTTGTTCTACGGCAGGACAAATTTGAGAGTTGAGTCCAAGGCTGAACACTTGTAATGGTACTTATTCCTGATAAGTAGATGATTTGTCATTTTTCCAGTGGAGACCCAATTTTCTCAAAGAGGGAAAGGTACAAGGTAAAAATGCTTAAAATGTCTTGGTGGCTTGCCATCATGGAACCAATTTCTGTATAAAATGGAGCTGTCCTAACATAATATTATATTACAAGGTCTATTTCTATTAACTGAAAAAATACTGCTCTACTTTTTTTTTTTTTTTTTTACCCTCCTCACACATCGCCTGCTGCACCTCTCCTCCACTTTCCCCCCCCTCCCATCAGTTTTCTCCCTTTCTCCTTTTGTCTGCTGCTAAAGATGCATCCTGGCGCAAATGTGAGAAAGCTCATCTGGAAAGGTGAGACAGAAATAGGGAGGGGGTATAAAATAACATGACACCCTTGTGAGCTTGTATTTGATAGACAGACAGACAGAGAAAGAGATGGTATGGATAGTACGAGAGTGTTAGACCTCACTGTGGTGTGAGTGTGCCTTTTATGCCTCTGCAGGTGCAAGCTGGATATATCATTGACAACAGGTGCTGTGGTAGAATGTATGCCCCTCACAGCTGCAGCCAAGGAGATTACTAGCCAGGCTTCCCAGTAATGAAGTTTCTATCGATTGGCCCACCACAGGTTCTTGTTTCTGCCTGCTAACAGTGTGACTATTTCAGAGCCTCAATTTGAGGTTTTTGAGTACATGAATTAAGGTATAAAATGGAGTTTCCAGGAGTGCACGAAGTGCTGGAAAATGGAAAATAATCATAAAGCAACTTCTTATACTTCCATAACTCAAAACTTTTTTTTTTCCTTCATCAACTTTAGGGAAAATCAATTTTTGCTCTGGATTTACTCACAAGCAACACCTCACAGTCACTGCTGTTTTTCCTGCTGCGTTTCTGTTAGACAGAACACCTCCCATGTAGTTCGAGGTGTAAAATCAAACACATTAAACTGCGACATTCATTGAAGTACATTTCAGTATAGCTATTCCTGTATATGAAAAAATGGCCTAATAATAACTTTTCAGATAAAAAATTAAAAAAAAAAATAGAAGCAGGTGCATAATTATGAACAAAAAAACAACACACACACACACACACACACACACACACACACACACACACACTACAGATTTGGGTGAATAAGCCTTGGTGAGTATTTTCATATCAAATATTAATTTGTGTGGCAGTAATTATATTCATTTCCCCCATGATCATGCAGCAGGATTATTTTCCACAGGAGGTCTGTGGAAGATAAGAGGGAAATTGGGAACACCAAAAGGAAATAGGAAGGCTAAAATATGCTGTCTTAAAATGATTCAATTCAATGTTTTCTGCTCCAGTGGCTGAAGTCTCAATCTGTTATGATTTGTACAAAGTGGAAAGGGAGCATTTTTACAGTCAAAAAGACAATGTATGGATAGATTTGTATGTTACCCATCCATTGTAAATCATTGTAAAAAGGTTTGTGTAAGGTTTTATATCGTCTGGTAAAGTCAAATCTGCCTCATGTAATTGGAGAGCTTACAAATCAAAAGAAGCAGAAGAAGGTGTGAGGTCACAGTCCTCAATCTATGTCAGAGGAGCTATTTTCTCAGACAATGTGAAAATTTTTATTTCAACTTAACAGGAGACAACTACTGGGGAAGTGCTCAATTATAATCATTGCCATGAAGAGTGTTCTGTTCTCAATGGAATACCATTCATGTGGATAATATGTGCATACGCATCATATGTAGCCTTGTGGCACTTAATATGACATTCAGACCTGACAGTGTATTGAGAAAGGGGTACATTAGCTTTGATTCTGACATGCACAGCAGTGATGGACGTCTGTGAAGAAAACCACTGTTGTCACTGATGACTGATTTGATTAATTTAAGTGTATAAATTAATGTTAGAATAAATGTGGTGCTGATTGATGCACATGTTGAAGTTTAATGACATTGTCTGCATAGTCAGACAAGAATGTCAAGTTTTCTTTATTTTTAAATACAAAACATGCTGTGTACTGATCATGCATTATGTATTTAAATGCACAGTGTCCTTAATGTTGCACTTGTCGTGCCTGTGTATGCAACTGAGAGAGATAAAGAATCAGGCTGAAGTAGTGCTAAATGAGGCTCAACTAAAGGATTTATTTAGCCCATTTGGCTTGTCACAAAAAAGAGACCATGTCAAAGGTTAAGGAAAATGTTAGACCTTCAAAATATGACAAATTGCAGTGATGAAAAGAGGGTCTAGACGCAGAACCACTTGTGTGTCTTTCATATTGTTGATGATGGAATGGATGAGATGTCCCTGAAAGGCGCAAACCCTGGTTGTGAGACCACATCTCCTTCAACCGCAAAATAAACTGGACTACTACTTTGTCATTGTTGCGCTTCTTCTAACATACAACATTTTTATGACATTTCTTTCAACGTTTTAATTTTCAGCGTACACGGTGAGGTAAAAATGTGCACATTCTTGCCAGCAATGAGTATGTTTTATGCACAAAACCCGATGATAAAGAAGGCTCCGGATTCTTAACCAGCTGAGATCAAGGATTTCTCAGCTATATAAAAAATGATTGACAATGACATTGAGTTTAATCATCTTGAGTCAGAATCATTGAAATTAACATGAAACGTGACTTATTTCAGTGTCCATGCTGCCTTTTCCCCTGCAGTTCATGTTGTCGTTTTGCCAGTGTGAACATATGTGCGGTCACTGTACAGTATGCATGGTTTGGATTTCTTCAGCTTTTAGGAGTTTTAGAAGTTTTATCCCTACAGACTAATTAAAGTGAAGATTCCTGCAGATTCCTCATTCAGTCTGATGTTCGGTCTCCGGTCTTTTGAGTTCATCAGCACTGAACATAGTCTGGTGGTTAAATACATTCACATGGTGAATGCACTCACACAGAGGTGACTAATAAGACCAACTGAACTGTAAAAAATAGGTAGCTGTATGCAATGTGGTTTGAGGCAGACAACAACTCAAAGGCAAACAGCCAAGAACAAAAAATGTAAAATATGCACAACAATAATATACTGAGCTCTACAAACATTGCTCTTGGCAAATTTACATATGCATCAAAGAGTAGGTGGACTATTTACCTTTATTAAATGAATATCTTCATATAAACCTGTGAGCGTTCTTTCATTCAGTTTGCCTTGCATTCCTTGCAACCCTGTTATTAGGTCTGCGGATGCTTGTATGTGGAGGTTTTTATATGTATAAGACATTTTTATGTCCAACCTATCTGACAAAGTGCCTTGTCTGCCACAGAGAACCTGCACTAGTCTGCTTTTGCTAGCTTGAGTGAAGAGATGAGTTTATTGCTTTTGACCACCGCCTATAGCACGAGAGGAAGATAGGTTAATAGATGCTCTGTGTGACAAAATAAAAGATCCCGAGAGATAAAGTGTGAAAGATTGTATTTACCCATAAATGTCCTGGGGGATCTGCATAAATGCTATCTGAAGTTTTAAAAGGTGGGTAAATGGCATTTATGTGCATTTACCCTCCACTACCCTCCTTCATGGGTTTCTGAACTGATGTTTCAAAGCTCGGATCTGAGGTTGCTGTTCGCCACCATCGCTCGGTAACTGGAGGCACGAAGTTCAAATTAGGGGCAACATGAATAAAATCTGTCCCCAGGCATTTCTCAAACACGTCAGATATTTAAGTCAGTGGTTTAACATCTTACCGTGGCAGTTTCACATGTTGGCACTTCTGTTAATGTAACAACGCACACGTGGTTTTCATATGACCTCAAGGTCTCTTCTTGTGATTGTAAAAGAACAAGCCAGGGATTCAGAATAAGAATAAGATCCCAGTTAACAGTGCTGTGCTGTGCTGTGCGATGATTTGCAGGGATGGAGTTGGGATTGAAGCTCCTGTCAAATTTCCTCACGCTCAAAAGGACATTTTGACACAAGCATCCATTACATAGAAAATGACTGTCCAAGTATGATGAACAATGATTACAATTTGAATTGTTTCACACCCCTATTGAGCCTCTCTTCACACACAGGTGCAGTCAAGTGACTCACTGACTGAGTGAGTCACCAAAATACCAAAAGGGCACAGACGAGAACTGAGTGTGTGCCTCTGGAGCGGAGCCTCGCCCCACCATGTGCCGTGATACTCACAGAGGTGAGATAATTCCTGAAGGCGCAGCACTAAATCTGACAGTTCAAAAAACCCCCCCAAAAAACAACATACTGAACCCAGCACATCCCTGTACAAAAGGTCATCACACCACCTTCTCACACATTTGTATCTAAAATACTAGTCGTGCACCTGCTAAACACAGAATCAGAATACGTGCTGCTTTGTGTTAAATGTGCATTAAATGATTATGTGCAAATGTTCAGCAAATCAAGCCCCCCACTTTAAACAAATTAATACAAAAAGCTTGTAAGCTGTGTTTTATAATAGTGATGTAATACACTGTTCAATCTGACAAGTTTAAAGCTGCTCTGTGTGCTCTGTTTGAGAGGTAACCTGGGAACTCCTCCCTCCATCATCCCTCTGATTTCTGGCACCTGCTGACTGGCCTCTAAAAACCTTGGTCAAGCTCTGCCCTCTCTCTCTCTCTCTCTCGCTCTCTTTCTCACACACACACACACACACACACACACACACACACACACACACACACTGCAGCCAGGATCAGCAGCATTGTTCTGTTTCTTTTGTTGCCTTTTGTTTGCAAAAAAACTTTGCTTTACAAACCATAGGCGTTGTCTGACACCCCTATGTTGCATGCATCATATCATTTCCAGTAAAACCAGACTTGAGGTGTCAACTATACAGGTTGAATCCTAAAGAATTCACTAAGATGACATTTGAAGCCACTATACTGTACAGCTCCAATAATTGGAAATGACAAACCTGCCCCAGCTGTTTGCTAATGCAACTAATGTGCAGCAATACATCATCTGGATGCTGTTGTTGTGTTGTTTTTATTGGGAACGCTGAAGTGCTCTGATGTGACAGTGTGAGTGAAGATCCTGGAAGACAATGGACTCGCTCAAGGTCATATCTGACTAGACATTATGGGCAGAGCCTATCTGACTGTCTGAGGAGGGGTCGAAAGAGGCACATAGGGGAATAAATACAGTATGTGCTTCCTCTCCCTGCATCTTTTCTTTCCTCTCCTCTGTGGTTTGCATGCTGAGTAGGGCCCTCTAAGATACATTTTCCTTTATATTTTAGATGACTTAATGGTCTGCACTTACTGGCTTACATTTGTGCCGTGGTATGCAGGCAGCAGTATTTTCACGGTGCGCTTCCTGTTCTCTCTCTGAAGACATTGGTGTTATGCATTTGGATCAGCGTGGGATCAGCCTGCACTAAACAACATAATTCTATGCCGGCAGGCTCTCCAGGTGATCTATGTCCTTCAGCCCTCTGGAGAGTTACGAGTGGGATAGAACGAAGGCAGAATGTGGATCCTCTGGTGTCCTTTTGATGGCATCTTTATTACCTATTTGTGACATTAGATCGAGAGCCCAAGGAAACTGCCAGGGAAGAGAGCACTGTGTGTCTGTTTCTGTATCTTTATGTGTGTGTGTATGTATATGTGTGGAAAAGGTGAAAGAGAACAAAGAGGGCAAAACAGTTGGTGGTACTGGAGACGATAGAGAGAAAAGCAAAGGTTAAGAAAAGATGAATTGGACATGACGAGAAGAAAGAAGGCAGAAAGGAAGTGGAAAGGGGGTTGGGAAGAAATGGGGCACTTGGGAGGAGGGGCAACTGATTAAAAGGGTATTTTCTCTCCCACGGGTCAAGCTGTCAGAGCGACTTGGTGGCATTTGTTGTCCCACCTTTCCACTGTGACCTTACATTAAGCCAAGGGGAAACAAGAGACAAGCACACTCGCTTGTCATCAATATCACATCTGACACCATCTCTCTCTCTCTCTCTCTCTCTCTCTCTCTCTCTCTCTCTCTCTCTCTCTCTCTCTGACGTGACTCTCTAAACTCCACAACCTCATGAACAACTTTGTGTGAAAGCTATAAAATGAATCACAATCCAGCAACTGCATGGCCTATTTCGCAAATTTACTCTGAACCTAATTTCACAAGCTGATCTATGACAAATTTGACATTTCAGGAATAGCTGCCATGTTTTTTTCCCCCTTCATGTTTTAAAGAAAAAAAAAAATCATTGGTAAAGGCCAATGACAGCTCAGTGAATGGTGCATTATGCCAGTCTATTCAGGTGTAGGAAAGATTTATATTGGTGTCTGAGTGAAAAAGAGAACTGTCAATCATCTGTTTGTACAGTCTACCTGTCTCAAGCAAATGCTGTCTGTCTCAGGGGATTGTGAGGATGAATTTTCTTGACCTATATGTTTCCCCAACGTGTTAAACCTCTGCGGTCATCATAGACTGCACTAACAGGATGGATTGATCAACATGATTAATGATTTCAATACAGTAATCCATATTCATGAAGAAAATCTTTGCTGCGTTACAATCTTCATTTAGAAGCATATTTTCATTTATTAGGTCAATGTGGAAAATTTATCAATTCTTGCCAAAGACTAATGAGATAGTTGCCACCTCCATCTGCTTTCAAACATCTCTCTCTCTCTCTCTCTCTCTCTCTCTCTCTCTCTCTCCTTTCTCTTTCACAAACACACCTAAACACACACATTTCAACTCCCACATTGTCCAGCCTTTGTAACAAAAAAAAAAAAAAAGACCTCCAAATGATGAATTCCCCAGTAGCCTGTCTCAACTGTCCTCCCTCTGTGTGATTGTCAGCATCGTTTACCCCTGCCATATTTTCTCACTTTGCTAATTTACCCGCAAGGTGAGGCGATGCTGGGAAGCTCCTAAAAGTCCTCTGGCTCCAGATGTCTGGACCAGATGTCCCATTATTTCTGCAGTGGTCCTGTGATTTTATTTTTATCTGTTTCCAGCTCTTTGCACCTTTACTAACCCCAGCCTGACACACACACACACACACACACACACACAAACAATGGACTGCTGGATAGATTCACTGACCAAAACATCCCTCGGGATTAGCCCCATGTTTAGGATTTATCAAAACATTTAATAATTAAAAGTTAACAAGTAAAAGCTGTGTACACAGTATTTACCAACTTCATTCCACATATGTTGAAGTTCTTTTACAAACTTCAACCTGACACAGTATCCATGGCATGATTTTGTTGTTGCTATGCAGTTAGCATCCAATTAAAGGAATCGTTTTAAATAATTTTACATTAGATGGCACTAGTTACCCCACAGCAACAATGTTGATAGTCATTAATTAGCTCAGATTATCTCATCTTTTATTATTTTCAATGCTTGAATGTCTTGTCAGATCTGTATATATCCCAAAACAGTTTGTCCATCGTGTACTTGCAAGATCATTCACATGTGCTACCTATCCCCTGTTTCATTTTGATAAGCTGTATGGGTTTGACTGTGCAGTAAAATACTGGCTTTTCAACATACAAACTACTTCCAAGAGAGCTCTAATAGGACAGTAAGTAAAGCATGGGGAAATACATGGAAGTATTCTGCTATTGTGTTGTGTCAGCTTATCATGTTTTCGTTAGCAAAGCCTGTGTGTAGGTGTTCATTTTTGTTTGACAATTCACCAACTCGTTGGGAGATCTTCCGGCTCAAGTTCCTGCATCAGTATCACGACTGGTGAGTAATTCACACAGCCTTCTGTCAACAATCTGAGCCATACCTGTAAAAAATATCTTCGTGTCCCAGAATGCCCCCAGAATATATGTGTGTGTGTTGCCAGTTTGATGGCCGGAACACATTTAACTCTAAGACAAAAAAAATGTAACAATAACTCTTTAGTACATCAGTGCATTATAATCCCTTTACATTGCTAGTTATGCCATTTTCTGACCTTACTGTGGGTTCACTGGTTGTTTGATCCTCTGCTTAGATGTGATTGAGTGTTGTTGTCAGTTTTAGAAGTTTACATAATGCATCTGTGCACACGTGTTTGAGAAACTTTGAGAAACTCTGGTGCGATGTTTGCCACGTTCCTCTTTGCTGTAGGTATCAAGATGGCACCAAGCTGCTTAAGAAATCATAATCTGCTTCACTAAGCAGTCAGTTAGCCAGAACAGGAGGTATTTGCGCAATTTATGACAAAACACACAAAGCCTTACATCACACGCAAATGTACTACAACTCCTGCAGTGCACAGGTGCACAACATATTTCAGGACCTTAAGTCTTTGATTGCACTCATCTGTGAAAACACCTTCTCAGGTGTGCTTTTTGATCACACTGCTGTAATGCAACTGTCTGTAACTAATGATCAGCATTCTTTGATGGAGCTCCTGTTGTATTTCCCACCACTAGATGGCAGCGAAGCACTGTGTCAAACAGGTGCCTTACCATTATGTGTTTGCTGTTGTCACTGTTGGTTGGCCGTATCTTATCTTTTCTCAGATCCTTCTTTCCTATTGTAGCACGGGAAGATAAAACCTGCCAGTGCAGACCGGTATCATTTAGGGATCTGTTGCTGCTGACAGCACATGGATAGTTAGAGCAGAGATAGAGAAAGTGAGAGAGAGGGAGAGAAGAGGAAAGTGAGAGGAGAGGACACAGAGAGAGAGGGAAAGCAGAGGAGAGATAGAGGAGAGGGGTAGCAGCAGAGTAATTGGCCTGAGACGTGCTCCTAATGCAGCCTCATCTTCATTGTATTCTTTCTTCAAGCACTTCTCCTCCTCCCTCCTTCTCTCCTGTCTGTTAACCCCATCCTGATTCTAGCCACACTCTCCACTCTCCACTCTCCTCCGTCCTCACTCTCCCTTTTCTTCTCCTTGACTCTCTCCTTTGCCACTCTCATTCAAAGCACTTTCTGTCCTCTTTCACCTTCTCAAGTTCCTCGTCCCTCCCTTCCCACACTTTGCTTTCTCGCCTTTGCATACAGCGCCACTTGGTTTGTCTTCTTCTGACACCTCTAGGGAATGAGCATCGGGGATGAGCACCTAAAGGTTGAAGGGCAAGAGAGCTCCCACAGGGACTTCTGCTCAGCTCTGACCTCTCCTGTGCTGTGTGGCTGTCTGTTGGCTGGAAGAGGCGGCTGTGAAAGGGCTCAACATGCTGCAACAAATATTCTTTATCATTTAATAAAGATGCTATATCAGACAATTATGAGTTAGGATTATTCTATTATTAATTTTGACTAATTACTCTTATGTCTTTATTCATTTGTGGATCAAGATCCATATTCATTTGAACACTGGTCTGAAACACAAAACTAAGAGTCTATTTAGACTGCAGTCCACCCTTGGACCCGAGGCTACATTTGCTTCCATCCATCAGTTAGTATTGCTGTCCTTAGTACTACAAGCTTTCACTATAGAGGCTGAAGTGGTTTACATCAAAACCCTGCAAACCTGCTGCTAGCACTATGGCAACTGAAATGCAGTGGTGTCCGACACTAAAAGCTCTGCAGATAAAGCAGGTGACAGTGACTGTGCTTTATGGCATTCATTTACAGCACAGACCACCTCCATTCGCTCTTCTTCATCCATCTCACTATAAAGCTTGTGTTTGCATGTGATACGATAAAAATTATGATAATTATAATAGCAACAAAACATTTTTATTTGCACAGAACTTTTAAGAACCAAGTTACAACTTTACATTTAAACATTTCAGGGCTGCAATGCAGCAAATAAAATCAGACAATTAAAAGTGATACAAAAATAAGGTGGAATAAAAGATCCCCAAACATCAAACTGCAAAATCGTAACTGTAATTTTCTATTGTAAGACTGTTCTGTACTGTACATTAGGCTATTTTATGGCAACAATAACCCACAGACTTAACCTACACTCATACACTTCACTATTTCACATATATTTGCCTTCACTGCTGTTTTGTGACACACAGCCTTGCATGTGTGAGAAGTGATTTGTGAGCTGATTATAACTGAATTGTAAGTGAATAAGTATATGGACGATACATTCCTCAACATCGGTTCAAGGGTTTTGTTCTTTATTTCCTGCAACCGGCTTTACATTCATACTGAAAATAAGGCCAGAGTGATCAGAAAAAAAAAAAAAAGCTGTAAAAAGCAGCAATGACAAGATTCGCATTGTTCTAACCCCAACCCACACACACGCACACAAACACACAAACACACACACACACACATACAGACACACACACACACACACACACACACACACACACATAATTGGATCCTACACACTGCTCACAAGGGGGGACCCATCTGGAGGGGATGTTTATGTGTGTATGTTTGTGTGTGTTATAAGGTACATTTCTCTTGCAGTCCACCCTTAGGCCCTGGGCTACATTTGCTCCCATCCATCAGCCAGATGAGCTGTGTCCTTTTTAACATTGCTGACAGCATGGAAAAAATAAACTCAGACAATATATTTATTTGTAGATTAGCGCCCGAATCAATAACCCCTTTGGAGATGAAGGGTAATGTTGCTGATGGAAACAGACCACGCTGAAATTAGAATTTAATAACAAGAACTTCCTATTTCCTCAACAAGGGAAAGAAGGTCTCTCTTACTCAAACTCCACTGTCATCATCTTTGTCATTATGTACCTGTAAAAGTGTGTGCCACAGTGACAGACAGAGATATATATATATATATGTAGTCTACATGAGACATTGTGAAAAACAGAGAATGTACTGTTTGTGTCACTTGCTGCTGACGATGTATACACCTCTCTGCTGGATATCTGTCCATGTGTGTATTTACAGCGCTTTTTCAGCTGTCACCTATTACCAAGTACCATTGGCTCTGTTTGTGCTCAGCCTTCACTGTAAAGGATGATTTCTTTTTCACATGACCTGTATTTGTGTATGCAAATGTGTCTGTAATATTATTTGTGTGGGGGACCAAACAATGTTAATCAGATGTTTACGAGCGCTGCATAGTAAATGCCAGTAAAGGTTGAGAATTGCTATTGCGCAATTGTACAAACCTGGTAGAAAATGTTATCTAATTTCTGAATGAAAATGCTCTTTAGATGTGCACTATGTCAGCGAGTTGATGTGATGCAGTAAATGTACCTGCCCTTCTTATTTGTCTGTTATCTCTGGCTATTACAGTGGATTCCCTAAATGGAAAGTCACATTTTAGACTTATATTTATTTTGCAGGTGTTGGACTTTTAGCAGCAGCAGACGTGAAGATGGAGTTTTTGAAAACATGAAAACATCCAGTGACACATCTGATTGATGCATTTATTAATTGCAGATAGCACATGCAGGAGCACTAAAAGATATTCAAGAACTTAAAACATTCAAGATGCCAGCAAAGTATTTTTTCTTTCTGCTGGAATCTTAGTTATGTTCTGAATGAGATCCTACTATACTACCCACAGTACTAGTTTTTAGTTTTAGATAAACAGTGTAGGAAGGTTGAATACAGTCCCTCTTACAGTTCGTTCCTCTTTTTCAAAGCTAATTGCTTTACGTTATTTCATAGCTTCTAACAGAAGAGAAAAAAACAGCGCTGTCAAAGAATTACAGCAAATCTCCATAGCCATAAAACGCTTCTAATTTTTTCCTTTAAAAAAAGCTATTGCCCACCCACCATGCCAGGCCATCCAACACGTTTCCACCTCAGTGGTGCACACCAAACAACTTCTCTCTACCCTGCAGGAAACAGTTGCTGATGTGCCTCTATTTCCATCCCGATTCCCATTTGCTTTCAAGTGCCACTACTTCCCATGTCTACGAGTCTGTCCATCTCCCTAGGGGGTACGTACATCTCCTGAGCCTCCCTCTATTCCTCCCTGTTTCGTTTCAGCAGACACTTTCTTAAAGGTCAGATACCTACAGGGCCGTAAAGATGGAAGGAGGTGAAAAGAGGGAATGAAGTCCGTACCTGCAACTCTTAAACAGCCCAATCACTACCTGAAGGACAAATGACACAATGGCCAAGTCAAGTGGTCAAGTGGATTCAGCCACGGCTATCATCAACTAAAATAGATGCATGGTGGCATGGGTGAACGGTTAGCTCAGCTGGTCATGCATATGTGTCATATGATTTGATTGCATACTGAGTGCATTAGTGGTTATGGTTTGTGTTGGTGTTTGTGTGTGTGTATATGTGTGCACATACTGTATAAGGAGTTTGCAATTTTCTTCTGAGGGCCATTACCGCTGAACCCTTGCAAGAAAGTACAACGCTTGGCCAGAAAAATAGAAACATTTGTTCAACAGAAAGAAGCCCGACAATAAATAACACGTTACGTGAAATGTTCACTCTTTGTTCACACAACTCCTTACGTGTTATGATTTTTAAGGTGTGATTATGTTGGATTGCAATATATATATATATATATATATATATATATATCTTAAATATAAATTCAATTTAATGCAAACTAAGCCAGACAACAATATTCTGACTTGTCCTACAGCTTCTACCATGTAGATCTGTGCTTCTCTAAATTGCCCATTTACAGGTGTATTGTTTGTTTCTTCTCCACAAGTTAATACAAATCATTTCCCTTGAGAGCACATGATCATTCTCCGGCATCTCTCTACTGTTATCTATTTCTTTTACATCCCCTCTTTGACCTCGTATCTTTTGTTTTATCCTCTCAGCTCTCTCTCTTTATACTATAGTTATCCTCTTTATCATTCCATCCACTCTTTTCTTACCATTGCATTTCCACATCTACAGCTCTGTTCTATTTACTATCACTGCCTAGTTTCTATCTTCTCTTTCTCATCCCTTCACGCCCTCCAGCCAATTTCCCCACAGTCCCCTTTCCAACATCTAGTTTTCTCTCTATATCACCGTTGATCTACCTTTCATGCTGGGCTCCTACACGGTCTGATGCCCTCCCTCTGTGTTTATGCTGTATGTGTGTTATTTGTATCCCCTACCTGCCATAGTGAAACTCATTGCTTTGTGTAAGGCCCCACTGGCCCCACCCAAACCACTCACTATGCTGGCTGTCACAGGGGCCAGGCCACTGAAGATTACACTTCACTGAGCAAGTAGCCTCTCTGCAGGCCTATTCCCAGCAGATGTGGCTAATGCAGCCTATTATCACTGTGTCCCCATGCCTTTCTCTTCATGTCTCTTTTTTCACTCCATTTTATTCTTTTATTTAAAAATACAATCTGTTATGTGAAGATAGGTCATCTCTAGTGAAGGCAAATTGCTTGTTTTTCTTGTCATCCTTTTATAATGTTTCAGTATAGTGTGTGTTATTATCACCCGCGGCCACATGTTGTATGTCCATTCTTTTATATCATTTTTGGTGGTTTGCTACCTGTCATATCATGACAATGGTGTGTGTCATCTTCCGCATACTACAGCCTAAACAGCTCAATCATACGGAGCAGAGAAATGATATATTGTATCAATTTACCAAGACAACAAGGATATACACTGAAAATCCTCTTTTGACGATGGCCTCTTGTTATTGAGTGAATTATCTTTTGTAACAGATTGTCATAATAATTCTTACATTAAAATGTAACATCAAAAGGAACATGTATAGTTAAAAGTATCATGTTACTAAATCATGATTATATATTGTGACTTTAGTTCTATTAGCATGTATAAACTCATCTAATCAGCATAATCAGAAAATTAACTTAGCCTATATTTTTTTTTACATTTTATTTTTATACAATTGTGACATCTGCATAAAGTGATAATTATGTTGTAACTTTGTGTATTAGAATAGTGATTATTTTAAAAAAGCAGATTGACCATCTGTACACCATAATATTATTTTTTTCTATTTGTAAAAAAATGAACACTTTAGTCATATTTTTGCTGCCTTGTTGTTCCCCGAAGCACGTCTTTAACATACATAAGGTTTAATTACCATATAATTAACTAACATCAGCAGGGCTGTTGTGTGTAATAGGTCAGCAGTAATATGGTGTAGAATATTATAATACATAGAACCGCTTATTGAATGAGCTCAAATAAGTGAAAATTTGGGAACCAGAATGCAGTTCCCAATTACTATTTTTTTAGGACCAGTGTGGAAGATTTAGACACATCTACTGGTGTAATGGCAGATTGCAATCCCCTCTTTTCACCTGTGAAACAGACTATGGTGGCCAATCTGTTCTGGGCTATTGTGTAAACATGGAGAATCTGCAGCGTCTTTAGATAAAATAGCTCATTCTAACAAAAACACAGCAATTCTTATTATTCAGGTAAATATACACTAAAAACATACTTAGGCATATTGCATTGCATTTCTGCCATATTCTGACCTCCATCTGCATATCATCCCCTTTTCTGTAAACACAACAAAGTTGTCTTTGGTGTTAGTGTGTTATTGTTTATGTTATATTTGTAGTTGTTTCAGATCCCCCAGAGACATTCATTTCAGAGGCCACCTGGTTAAAGGTCACATGAAGAAGGTCTATGGCCTCCACAAGCCAGCACTCAAGCTGTGTTGGCCAGTTGGGCAGAGCACCAAGGTTCTGCTCCCTCACATCACCTGTTACCCCCCTCCCTTTGTCTTCCAGCTGAAGCTTAGAACACTTTAGAGGACACCATGCTCCTCTACATCCTCACAGATGGCCAGTACTTACCTTCATATTGAACTTCCTTTAACTGAACCCATGAATCCGATGTACCTGAACCTTGGAAAAGTCATGTTTTAACAGAAGTTAGGCAATACAGCTGAATCAACATGCCTTTGTGCGGTCTGACTTGACTATGACTTTATATAAATACTTTAAATGTTATCTCTGAGTCAGCATTTTCAAAGACAATATATAATAATATAATGTACAAGTAAAAATAACATATAGTATTATATATTTTTTCAGTGCTTGTTTTTTCCCTGTGTACTGTATCATTCAATGGACTAAATCTGCTAGAATCTGCAGATTTCATTGTTAGCATGAAGTTGTTTCCCTTGTTTGAATGTTTTCATTTATTTCTGTTAAGAAAATAGGCCTCCTCTTAATTAATGGCTGCCATGGAGTTAATTGTGGTTTTCCACACTTGCTGACAGTCCCAATTTCACAGCCACAACTCCACCTGTGAGACTTGTTTCGACTTGCCTCACCCTTACTCTAACCCTAACAAGTCCCAAAAGCCAAAAGGTTGAGGACCCCTGGCACTTCTCTTCATCTGGCTCTGGAAGCAATATGAGTTCAACAGTGCTATTTTCACCCTTGCAGTGGCTTTGACTACCGATGATAAAATGTTTTACCCAAAGAGATTCAGATAATCCACATGGCAGGACAGCTAAACTCTCTCACCTGCTGCTTTGCCCTAACGTCACAACTTCTTCCTAGCAAATGTTGCTACACGGCAGCTGTACATGAGCTAAACATGAACATCCCAGGGAGACAGGGCTGTGAAGATCTCCCTCATGTCCAAATGAGAAAGGGGACCAATTTTATCGCCATCTCTCTCTTGCTCCCATGATCCCAGAAGATAATCCACCAGTGAAGCAGCCAGACCACATCTTATTCTACTTATTTGGGAGCTAACCATGTCTCAACTGGCCAAATGAAGTGAGTCAAAGCCATCACCAGATTTTGGCATTCCTCTTGTGTGTGTTTTCTCCCGTTAAAATCTGAGGCATGATTGGTGGTACTTCCACCGTTACCTCTCTCTCCTGCATGTCTCACTCAAACATGTGAGTTTGTCATCATCGATTGGAAAGATGACATCACTTCGACATGCCTTTTTATTTATTTTAGCTGTGAGTAACATACAACTACAACTACAACAGACTTCAACTTCCACTAGTCTTTGGCCAGCTCCAATATGCTGATTTACTGTAGAGCTTCACAGTAACAGACAGGAAACATGTGTGTGTGGGCATCAGTGAAACTATGGCCCCCTTTGGTCCACCCATAAGCCAAGAGTCTATTTGGCTTAAGTCAAGATGATCTGGGCTGGCTCTCTGTCCACATAGCTACTGGCCATAGCAATTCAAGCAATTCTTTCAGAGCAAATAAGATAAGTAGCGAGAGACTTGATACCATAAGCAACGTAACGGCTGCTTATAAGTACTGTGTCTCTTATTTATGAGGATTAGAAAGAACCATAGCCCACTTATGATAGATGTTAATATTCTGTTGGAATTTGTGGATAATGAAGGTGTTTAAGGGGCTCTTGTGTGTAGTAATTCATTTTAATTCCCTCACAAGACATTTATTTATGTTATGCCGGTTGTAAAACATGATGCAAATCTTTTAATTTTGTCCTGCAAATGTTTATGAATGCATACTTATATCAGGAATATCAGACATAATGCAAAGTTAATGAAATTAATGCTTTTAAATTGTTATTGTTTGTGTATTCGTGTGCTGAGTGTTGGTTAGGGACACCTGATGGATGCTAAAATGTAACACTTCTCCGTACGCCACCAATGGTACTGGTTGGCTGGTTAGAAATGACAAGCCATCAGACAGCAGATGGGTTCTCCTTCCACATCCTCCTTTTCAGTTTCCATTCTCTCTCTTCATTTCTGTGTATCATTCGCTCTGTCTGTCTGTTGCCTTCATCAAGTCTTCTGTCACCCCCCCCCCAACCCTCTTCCTTAAGGCTCAGTGCTCAAATCACTCCTCCAGTCTATGTCCTCTCCTGGGTTCCTCTCATTTTGTTCCACCTCATTCCAGCCATCCCACCTGTCAAACATTCGGTAACTTCAGAAATAAATCTTTACCATGGCACAGTTAATGTGTCCATTTAAATACTTTAAAAAGCCTTCTTTCTCTCGTGTTGAGCTCATATGATTAAGATTATAGGTATGCTACAAGGGTTGTTAAATGGAATCAGTGAAACAGACTACTGATTACAGATAACTCAGGGAGATTTGTTGTAAAATGTATCCATCACACCTGAATATATATAAGTTCCAAATCAGAATGAAGTGCAGTGTTAGAAACCATTCTTGTCACTGCTCATCATCTAGTGTAACTACTGGGAACATTGAAACTGATCGTAGCTCTAGCTCCATTTTGCATGGTTTTCCATTATGTTACAGCAGTAACCATGCAGCTTCATAGCATACTGGCTCAACAAGCGCAGCAGAATTACAATTCTCATACACAATTACCTTCATTTATTCGATCATTTTTATGGTGTACTACGTGATACACCTGCACAATCTATGGTCTCCTTTTATTAAACCTCAGTTTGGTAATTTGAAATGTGTACATTGAAGCGGTTAGCAGATTATTAATGTGTTTAATCAGAATATCAGATGAACCTAAGAGGCAAAGAACCGCCGAAACCATTCTTGGTTTAGCTCATCTGTGCATGATTGACAACATGGCACCACACAACATCCTCTGCTCATCCACACACATCAGTCACATCATTATGTGCTGAAACAGTGCAGAGTGGGTGGTGAGTGTTGTCAGTCATCTCCAGATGGAAAAATATTGTAGAAAGACATGTTCAGACAGGCAACAATTGTTGCCACCCAGCCACTCACTGGTGCTTCCACAGTGCAGTCAAGTGGAGTTTTGAGAATTCAGGGGCAGGGACACAGAGTGGCTGTTTTTTGCCCGTCTTTTCATCTCTTGACTGCCCTGTCTCGTGTGATTGGCTGTCTGTCAACAAACACTGCAGCAAGTGTAGGCTGGAAAGAATCTACAGGTTGTGCCAATTGCCAGCTAGATGCTAGAGTTACCAGGGCAGGAATAATATTCTAGCCAGGAATGAATGAAGCTCAGGAAGCTACAGTTCATTTCTTATCACAGTTCATACCTCTTGCTCATTTACTGCTGACCTCTAACAAGTCAAAAATCACTGTAAAGGACCGTTCAAAATGATAAAAGCAACAGCAATTTTTTAAAAATGCTCCTCAAAATTTGTCAGGGCAACGTTTCTTTCAGTGGGTGACCACCAGGGGTTATGATGTACATACTACCGATTTTCATCCCCATGTAGATGCTCTGGTTGCTGGTATGAATGTGCACAGGATGACACTGCTGTGCACACAAGAGAAGAGCTGCTTGCCAGTTTCATAGCTTTGTGTGTGGGGGTTTGCAGTTCACTTGCACACATGGAGATCTCTGCATGAGAGATCACCAAGCATGAGCAATTTCAGCAGTTTCCCATTTGTGCAATTTCATATGTACTCCTCTTGTAAACGCAGCGTTGAAAGAAAATGTGAAATTTTCTCTTCGTGATGCTGTTGCTGTGTGCTTTGGCAATATGTACACCTGTGTGGTTGTCAAGGGAAGTAAAGCATACCGAATAGAGAATAATTAATTGAACTGTAAGGACGATACGTCATTAATAATTCCTATCTTGGCATGGAACCATATGGCAGCACTCTTATCTGCATTCATCTCTGAACTTGCAATAATTAAAAACTTTGGTAAAAGCGACATATGTTGCCTTAACTGTGCATCTTTTTTTTTCTTCAACAAAACATGTGATATAGAAGTTAACGTAACATATGTGAGGCAATTATAAAAGCCCATAATATATATTTTATTCAGCTGTAGCATTTATCTGTTTCATCAATAAAAAATGGCAGTAGTTTGAACTGACACGGAGGTGTTATATAGCCAAGTAAAACAGTCTTTCTCTTCAGTTCTACTGATGTGTAGAAGGTAAGGTCAGTTTCTGGTTACTGCATTCTTTTTAGTGCAGCAATTAAATGCTGCATGAAGTGATGAACTACAGTTGATATCCAAAGGTCAGGATTGTAGTCACAGGCAAAACATACTTGTAAGATGGTAAATGATTATGCCTTAGACTACTGTATGTGACCTCTGCTGTTTTATCTCTGTGGCTGTTGGACAGAGTCTCTGCAGTTGTGTTCAAAAATGTATTCCAACCGGCACAGAAGCTACTGTAATGGTTGTGATGGTCCAAAAAAAGTTATTCAATACTTTATGTTGTGGTTAGTTTCATTTTGGCATGTACAATCTGTGATTTATCACCATACAATGGGTGTTTTTCACAGAAAACATTCTGACTGTGTAGGAAAAGAGCAGGTGTAACTAATAACATTCATGATGGCTCTCAATGTAAGTGACCCAGTAAGTCAGCATGCACAATAGCCTGGGCCTGTTAACTGGAACATCTAAATTAAATGCAGCCATTATTAATGTTATTAATTACCTGCCTGTGCTTTCCCTGCTCTGATTTATGAAAATGTCTGCCCTAACAAAAACATTCATATACATTTTTATGACTCTCACTGTATGTTGGCGTTCCATGACCAAACTCATGTAGCCAAAGCTTTTGGGGCCATCACTCAGGTAGAAGTTTGATTGATTTATTTTTTTATTTCACCTAGAGGCACTTTTATATAAAAGGTTTTTACAGCTTAATAACAGGACTATTCATGACATGTTCACACTCCTTCCCTCAGGACAGAAAAGCTTAAGGCACATTTTGTAAAAGAATGATTCTCTCTTTTACATATATCCTTGATTTAAATCTGTAATAAACTTATTGCTCTTGCTTGAATGAGCAGCATGTCCTCCTAGGTCTAAATGTCACCCCAGTGAGATATAGTAATTAATAGAAACATTAGTCAAAGCTTTTTAAAGTGGGAAAGGAGTCACTTCAAGAACATTTTGAAATGCCCTTCTCCGGCAGCAGCCCTGTTGATGGATTTGTGCATTTCAGGATCAACACATGGGAGCCCTCTATCGCCTGGGACAGCATTTGGCTGACTAACTAGATAGGTTGAGGCAAGGTTCTGTATGTAAATTAGTGTGTGATTGTGGATACCAGAGGGTTCTATTTTGAAAGATATATTGCAATTTAACCTTCAGTTCTTCGTGTCTGTTAAGCTTTAGCTACTTGATATTGTCCTTGGTATCCAGAGTGCTGCTGGTTATATTCTGCCTGCCATCCTGAGCCTAAAACTGCGCTTAAATTCCCTACTATTACTATAAAGTAGAAACACAGTGCACAATCTGGCAATTCTGGTTATTGGACAAGTAGGAAATGTTCTTTACCATATTATTCTATGGAAATAGGAACAGAAAAAGAATAAGGCACAGAGCGTTTTGTAAATTATAATATGTACTGAGTTGAGTCCTTGAGTCCCCACAATTTACAGAATGTCTTATTTCTTTGGTCTGTTCAGTGTACACAACAATGCACAGGCTATATTGATGGATTTAGCTGACAAAAAAAAGGATGGTGCAGTCTTTACATACAATGGCATTCTGCCAAAACATTGCCAGGTTGCAATTGGAGATTTACTTGCAAACGTTCTTTGTCAGCTTATATGAAACGACTATGCTTCAGTCAGCTGAAGTTACAGTTTGACATATAAAGGCCAATACATGGTTTCTGCATCAAGTGTAGCAATTCCAACGATTCCTCATCCTTAGCCCTATCCTTGTAAGCTGCAAAAGCTTACAACAACAACAACAAAGCAGCTCTTCTTCCTGCAGTCGGGAGGTCACCATGAGGTGTGGTATCTGTGTATGCATGGTCCCATATGTATAGAAGCGTGAGTGCATTCACTGTCCATGTGCAAGTCTGCAGCTGTCTGTGTCTGCATCTGTCTTGGACTATGATCAAGGCTTACCTGCTGTCAAGCTATTAAGACTGGGTGCAAAAGAGGAATGGTAAAAAAAACAAAAAGAAAAAGTAAGAAACTTTCTCATTTATAAATCTGGGAACTTTCCACTGGCTTCTACCAGCAATTGAGATTCAGCAGCTACAGATAATGACAGTGACCTACAGCACGTCTGCACAGGTTGTTTTCAAAGGCTTTTTGGCTAACATGGGGATATTTCACTTCCCTTGGACTAGAGGGAGGCAGGCTGACCCGTGGTGCATGTGAAGATTAATTCACTATAACTGTTGGACATTTTATACTGCTTAATGCTAAAGGCACGTACAGGAAGGAGACATGTCTGGACTAACACATTGACTAGCTAGCATGGCA
Source organism: Argyrosomus regius (assembly GCA_946959425.1). Lineage (NCBI taxonomy): Eukaryota > Metazoa > Chordata > Actinopteri > Sciaenidae > Argyrosomus > Argyrosomus regius. The sequence goes on from OX336882.1 coordinate 23,603,527, forward strand.
TGCAATAGCACTAACATACTAATTTGGTAACCTATTAAAAAATATCATTGTGTGAAAAAAAACATAAAATACTGAATTTTAAAAATTCAAAGCTGGTAGATGTGTATGGCTGACGGTTTACTGCTCAATCTCAATAATTCACTCACGTCTCTTTCTTATGTTTGATATATGATGGCATGTAGTGACTGCAGACAGTACAAGCACTGTGCTTGCCCTCATGTGCGAGATGCACTGTGGGCTCTGTCCTTGGGTTGCCAGATATACAACTCCAGAATCAATGCGCATTATTAAAATATTTGTTATGTTGTTTTTCTCTCTCAGCTAGAGCTTTGCTGTGACTGCAATATCATGGCATCAACTTTCTTACTTGTATCTGTGACTGAATTTTTACAAAAGCCCAATTTGGCAAGAAGGCTGTTAACCTGGCAACACTAACTAGGGTTTTCACTGTGTGAGAAAAAGACAGTGAGAGAGAGAACGAGAGAGATTGTATGTATGTGCGTGAATTTGTGTGGCTGGCTAGCTGGGGGGCATGAAGCTGAGAGTAGGGCATTATTAAAAACCATCTGCTTTCCTGCAGAGTCAGAAGGCCGCCTGGACACAGTCTCTTAACAGGCCTTGTTTTCCTAGTTGCCCTGGAGCAATATGACAAATTTGAAAAGTAGGGGGTGACTGAAACACTGTTTTTTTTTGCAAAAAACAATCTACGTGTGTGTCTTTAAACAGAACACTTAATTCAAGCAATCCTATACAGTTACCCAGATGTACTGTACTTCTAAATTTTATAGGTGACTCTTAAAATGAAAATAACTTCCACCATTTTGGACCATCATATTCCTAACCCAGAATGGAAATAAATGCTGAACACTTTTATAACAGACTGTTTTGCTGAAACAGCTATTGTTCTATTTTTCTGCCAGTTACACCTGCAAAAGAATCAAAACACAGAGATTTGAGTAAGTTTGTATCACTGACTTTATAAAACATGGATGTCGTATCCGTGATCCCACCCATAGGTTTCTGAACAGCCATTGTGAAGCTGAATATTGTGGCTCTGGCGGCCACCATCTTGGCAGTCCTGCCTGTGCTGCCTCTCAGCCAATCTAAAAATGGGCAAAGACGTGGAGCGCTCCCGGTGCTGAGGCAGGCTGAATAAAGTCTGGCTGCTCAAACAAGCCACCTGTAATGGCACTCACTAGTCAATCAAAGTGGCTACGCTCTTAATAGCATAACAATTGCATAACTAAGCCTTTATATAATTTCAACAGGTGAGTCATATAGAAATCCAGCCTCAGTACAGTTATCATAAATGGGGAAATTATTCAAACAGTGGGTTACCTTTGTAACCCTAAGTTTATGTCTGCAGTGAAGTTGGGCATAATATGGAGGTTTATCAATCACATTGAGTATAGAACAAAACTGTGTAATAAAAAGTGAAAGACATTGCAGGCATTCATAATTGCTGCTTCCTGTATGTACACGAGAATACACTGAAGTTAGCAAACTGAAGTTGGATTTTTATATCAGATACTTCCCTAAGGACTGCAAAATGTGAAATATTTTCACAGAAAGAATATAACCATTCCCATCAAAAGATGTCGGTCTTTACTATTGTAAATCCAAAATAGTGTTATATTAGCTGCATTCATGGCTGTTACAGCTCTGTTATAATAAACAAGAGGAATCCCATTTCATCTAACTCAAAAGGACTGTTTCTTCCACTTGGTTTCTGTGCAATGAAGTGGCCTGTAAACACTACAGATGCAACAAAGCACGCTGAGCTCAATACTGGCTGCAACGGCCATTACTTGCAATCAGTCACACTTGAAAGTCTACTAGTCTTTCAAAGAAATAGTCATGATTTGACCATGGTTCTCTTGGTCCAGGCAAATGAGAAGAAATAACCCTTCTTGACATAAAAGACCCTAACATGCAAGGAATTAGGTAATGTAGCTCTATCCCTCAAGCTAAAGGCAGTGGTATGTGCACCAAGTTTAAGTTGGTGTATTCACACCTGTAGTTTGCTTCCTTTGGTCTGGACCAAGAGAAAAAGCACTGACCGAGTAAATGTGAAGTTAAACAGACTGACGAGATTCTCGTTGATTGGATAGTCTTGGTGATCATCCTGCATTATCTGAATGAGGAACGTAGGGAACTCTAATTGACAGACACGTTTCTAAAGACATTTAATGCTTGATACACATTTATATTCTTTAGTGTCACAAAGAGCTCATGAATAAATAACAACCATAATAACTGTCAAGTCAAACAATAAGTAAACCACAGCAAAGACAAAGACAGCAGAAAACCGGTAGTGAACAGTAGTTCGGTAGTGTGAACAGTAATAAAAGGTATAAATATATTTACGATGGGGGCATTAAAAGGGAAAAACTGACAGCAAAAAAACATGTCTGGGGTTACGGGTAAAATAATAGATTAATAGATTAAAATAACAGATTAATTTTAATTAAGATTAAAAAATGATAAAAAAAAAACTACTAATTTGAAGAATTATTAGTATAATTAGACTGCAAGTCAGCCCCACGTTAATTCACAACACAGGGATGATGGACGTTGACATAGAGATGGGACAAAAAGGAGGTGTTTTGTACAGTAATGATTCAGAGCATATGTCTGTGGTATCTCTGTCACACACAGTGCACTTAATGAACTGACAAAGTTCACTAGTACATTAATCTAATACACTGATGAGCATATGTGTTACCTTGGTTACCACATGTACGTATATATATATATATATATATACATATAAACATGTATATATATATATATATATATATATATATATATATATATATATATATATATATATATATATATATATATTGCTTTCTGAGCATATTCCCCAATCAGCAGGTGGATTTATTAGTAGTTTTGCTTTTGAAATTTATCTCATGAAATAATCACATATCTGCCATCATAAAAATCTGTGGTTGGTTTGATTTCACATCACAAACTAACACCCCAGAGTCTGCTTGGAAGGGGACCAAGACCAGCATTTCTAAGTGGTCTTGGTCCAATTGTTGTCGTGACGTGTGGTTTAGATGATAGCGCTCCTAGCTCAAGCTTTCTTTTTTTTTTGTTTGCATCACAGCACAATTTCAATTCTGCTCAATGACCCTGTTTTTTCCCATGTTCCCTCTTCTGTTGGCATAAACAGACAGTAATGGCGTCTGCGTTTTCCTTCCCCCTCACTGGTCCTTCACATGGCTCAGCAGCTTAGCTTGACAGCTCCACTGCATGTGAGTTCAATTGGTGGAGTTGAAAGCCTTATGCAGCATTGGGGTTTGGACTGATAGAATCCTCCATTTACCTTTTGCCCTCGGGCAATGAGAGAAAAGGAATAAGGTTAAAGCCATCCTACGAGCAGACTAAATGGAACATGATCCTAAAAAACACATAGACAAAATGCAAGACGGAAGTAGGAGGAGCAAGAAGGAACATTTAGTTGCATTTAGTGCATAATTCTTTCTACATACCTCAAAATTAAGTTTTGGTTTCAGGGGATAATTCCGTGTTAAAGGCTTTCATCAATCACCTTGATTGTTTGAAATACATCAGCTGACAGTGTGCTTGAATGCACAAGTGCACACTTAACTCTGTTAAGGTTCATCACCTGTCTCAACTAATTCAGAACCTGGCAGCACTGTATGCCATTTCTACTTAAATAGGAGCTCACTCAGCTTCGGCAACAGTTTCTCGAAGGGGGAAGCAATCATGCAATTAATAAAGTAACCTCAAAGAAATGAGTTTTACTTTTCGTAGATATACAGTAGTGAGTAAGAGCAAATATATTAGACCACAGTCACTTTAATTTTGCCACTTTCACATTCAGAGCCTACAAGTGTAGCTACTGATATGAAAGTCCATACAGAGAGAAGACAAAGAGCCCTCATGAGGCTCTGAATTGGCCGACGTGGAGTAAAAATGAAGAGGTGTGAGTCATAGTTGTGATGGCAAATGTTTGATGAATGACAGCTGGTTGTCAGGAATTACAGTGAAATTGTTGACAGGCAGCAGGGGTCACTGTAGTGTTGTTAGTGATGATGGAAAGATCTTGCAGAGGGCAGAAGCAGCCTTGAAAGAAGAGCAGTTCACTCTTGTCAAGGCTGAGCTTGAAGTGGTGGGCAGGCATCCATTCAGAGTTGTCAACGTGGCGTCCGCAAATGAATGCTTCGCACTGTGTACTGCCAGAGGGAAGGAACGGTTAGGTTGAGTGTCATCAGCATAACAATGGTAGGTAATATTACTGGATGACAGAACAAGGACATTTCTAGCGTAAAAAGGAAGGCAGTTGTGACTATGTCCAGAAGCATTCCACAGGAGAGGATATTTAGTGGTGACAGCAACCAAAGACTACATTGTTAAGCTCGGAGAAGAATGACAGGAGTGGGGGTCAGAAATCTGTAGATGAGCGAGTGCGGCAAGGTCCATCTGACTGTTTCTGGGAATTATTGCAATGGGCAGTCATAAGATGACGAGGGCTGAGGACAGAGGGACCATTTTAGCAGCGACACGTGCCTCAGTGACAGCTGGGAATGTATGATCTTTGAACTTGGAGTTGTTTAATTTGAGCTGGCATCACAAATCATCAGTGACATCAGTGTTTATGCATACAAAAAGCCAACAGAAGCACATTTATTAAGATTCCTAATTTTCACAGTGCCCAAGAGAGTTGGCCATATGAGGGCTTTAATATTCTATAATTGGACACATAAATAGGAAAACATATGTAATTTTAATTCATGCATTTTAATACATGCTGAAATTAGGAAATATTATATAATCAGGTAAACAAAAGACATATTGCACAGAGGAATGGGCAAATTAATGGATGCAAAACAATGCTGATGAATAATATTCATTGTATATTGTACATTCTCAAGGGCCAGACTTGAAGCTGCTTCTTTTGTTGAAACTGCCTTTATTTGTTCTCTTGTGTCAAATTCTTTTGAATGTTTCATTTTCTGTAGTTTGTGCTGTCTGTTCAAACGTCTGTATTGATTGCTGGTCCTGAATTGCTAACAGGCCCTTAAGGGGCCTGTGTGGATCCACTATGGGCTTAAACTTGGGCCTCTTTTAGCCGTATCCAGTGCAAAATTGTGGGCACATTTGAGTAAGTCCTTTATAAGAAATGGGTATTTATAATGTTTTATTTACACAGTGTAGTGTTGTGGTTATGTGAGCGATACTGGATTGTGAGAATGAATCAGATTACTATATTATCAATGTATTATAATATGGCTACTTTGTGCTAATAATCAAAGCTTGGAATCAATTTCAAGTGAGGCAACAGAAAAAAATTATAGAAAGGTTCTGTCATCCATAGCCACTAGTTGAAATGATATATTTTACTTTAATAGTGTTGGGCAAGGTCACTGAAATAATAATGAAACCACAATTAGCTTATTGAGGATCCCACTGCAACACTGCATTATGAGCTGCTATTCAAGTGCAAGAAAAGCCAATGACTCATCACTGGGTGATACACACTGCATTTCGAGTAATTATTTGTGAGAAATTAATTTTATAATTATTTGTTGATATATAGGAAGATTTATTATTTTACGAACTCCTTGGGGTCACACACAAAGAGACACACACCCATAGACATGCTGTGGAGAGATGTGTATTGTGGCCCTCACATAGCAGTTAGGAGTTGCCTTGCTCAAGGGCATTTTGGCGGTGCGCAGGAGATTAACTGGCACCTTTCCAGCTACCAGTCCACACTGCATACTGACTGGTACATGCTGGACTTGAAACAGCCACCCTCCAGTTGTTCAAGCTAAATTCCTTTAGACTGTACTACTACCATCCCCGAATATGTAATAATTTGTGTTAACCCATGACTATACCCAGAAATATCTAACTGATTATCCTCGCAAATGAATTATGATGGAGGTTTTGAGGTAGCATGGGCTAAATGTGAATACAACTGGCAACAGTTTGGTTTTAGTTTAATTTTCAATTCAATTCAATTTTATTTATATAGCGCCAAATTATAACAAAAGTTACCTCATGACACTTTCCATACAGAGCAGGTCTAGACCGTGCTCTTTATAATATTATTTACAGAGACCCAACAATTCCACCATGAGCAAGCACTTGGCGACGGTGGCGAGGAAAAACTTCCTTTTAACAGGCAGAAACCTTACTGCTGTAGTTTACCTAGTTTTGTTTAAGTTTACCTAGTTTGGTTGTAGTTTACCTATATGTAGAGTTCTATTTAGTGGATAATCCATCTGGGAAAGGTTCTTCATGCTGATGTGCACTTCTAATTTTACATCAGGCTAGCAGCGTGTTAATATGTAGGTTAGTATGCTGTAGCCTACTTGCTGCTCCAAGTCCAGATAAAGTAAGAACTGAAAAATGGCCAATGCACCTGTGGAAGCTGGACCACAGCTGGCACAAAGCAGATGATCTTGCTCAAAAGATAAACCACTAGCTCACTTCTTGCTAGATTATTCACAACAGTCCATGTACCACTAGAGGTTAGTTGCATGCCACAAGTGGTGCAGATACAGTAGTTTCAGAGCCAGTGCTCTAAATAAACCCGCTGATATCTATGCTCAATAATGTCAATCATGTTGGTTTAGCAAGGGATATGGTTGTTGGTAACAGATTAGTGTCTCTTCCTTCAATAATGATTTCTAGCTCAGTATGCATTGGAATTACGTCTATATTGGGAAATTGTGTCTTATAATTTACACTGAATGGCAATGTTCATTGTTCAAAGCAGGAAATAATTTTCCCTTTGTGCAGCAAGGCTAAAGTAAGGGTGTGGGGGTCAGGGTTGGGCGATGGACGTGTAGCATGGCAGTTTATTTGTCACGATCATGATCTTTGCCACACTTTTTGTACTTATTGTTGTGCACATATATTTACATAGTACATTCATGTATTTTTATACACTAATACTTCTCCAATACTTGTAGATACTTGACACACCCTTTCATATTTACACAATGTATAGTACACTTACACATACTTTAGCAAATTATACAGTATACATTATCTTTTTATTCTATTTTGTTTTTTTATCTCACTCGAGATTTTTACTTAAAAGTTTATTGTATTGTATTTTATTTCTTTAGCTTATTTTTATCCTCACTGTCTATATACATCAAAATAGGGCTATAGTGTGTTAGCTGAGATAACCTGTTTTTCTCATCCAACACATTTCATTGTACTGTTGACCCTGTGTTAACCTACATATGACAAAGAAACCTGAAACTTGATATTATACAAAGTGAGAGTTGGCAATGGTAAGACTCAGAGCCTACAGCCACGCTAGAGGCTATGTGAGGCTGTACTCGAGCAAAAAAGCTAAAAATCAGCTAACACCAACATGCTCACAATGCACAATACATTTGGATGTTTAACTGGTATAATGTTTACCAATATCACCATTTACCATGTTATTATGCTAAGCTATGCTAATTAGCACAAAATACAGTACAGCTAAAGATTCATCTTCTGGGGACCGTGAATGTCCGTATAAAATTTCATAACAAAACATCCAATCCAATAGTTTTAAAATATTGATGAAAAAGGTGGATCGACCAACCAGCAGACCAGCAGACCATCCCTCGAGCAATGCTGCAAGTGTATCCAAAAGCTGTCATTAAATATATTCCAGGCTTTTGCAATATCATCCAATATCGATGTTCTTGTCTGGTGATTGGGTTGTAAAGTGTGGCTCAGTAAGAATCTGTCAAACTCCCTAAAGTATAAAGTTTTTCTTTTGCATCTATTACATTTCCTTTATATATTTTTAAAGTGTTTTGCATGTTGTGCCATTTGTTTTCAAGTTCTGCTTGAATAGCCTTTTTTAACTCTTGCAATCTGAATCAGATGCAACATTTATCTCTACTTTTTCTCTCCTTGAGCTAAGCTTTTATTGAGCTTGAAAATAACTGGCACTTTACAACACTGCAGACACCAGGGGCTGAAATCACTGAATGAAGAAATCAGACCAGCAACGCTAAAAACAATCACAAAAACACTCGCCTCCTGAATAGTGATGCTATTGTTGTCGGCCACATCAAAGTGAATTCCCAGACTTCTTGGGCCAAAGACACAAGAACACAGATATTATAAAAACAACCAACATTATAGAAAACGCAACAACCCCAATTACGCATGACTCTGGGGCTTTTGTGCCATATTATTCCTGGTTCCATCCATCCATTGATTTTTCAGCTTCTAATCCAGGTCCATGTAGGTACAGGACAGCCCACATGCCCACATTCTTTAGCTAACTGGGAGATGTAAAGCCTTCAGTGTTCTGGGTCTCTACATTGGTCTTTTCGTAGAAAACACCTCCACAAAAGTGCCTAGAGTGTTCTGTAAAAGATACCTACACCACCTAAAGTGGATCCTCTCATTGTAAAGAAAAGGCAGTAGCTCGATATTGAGGTCTTCCCAAATCACTAAATCTCACAGACTGTGACCAGTCAGCCTGTCAATGAATCTCATTTTGGCCTGTGAAATCCACTGGCCTTAAATTGGTTTAGTGGACCCATTCCATTATTCTATGTAAAAGCAGCAAAGCAACAAATGCTGAAATTACAGCGAGAGAGACAGAGAGAGAGACCATGAAAGAAATTAAGTCACCATATGGGCTGTGAAACATCTGTTGCCCCAGGGGGTGGCAGGGACCGATGGAGCTCCATTACTCCTATGGATAATACATTATTGTGATTGAATAAATAAATAAACCATTAAGTCACTTAAAATGATTTCAAGCCCTGAAAGGTTTCAAAGATTCCATTGTTCATCTGTCTCATTATGATATTGTAGTACTGCATTCAAGAGAGTGCTTTACACGGTAGGACGGCACTGGTGTCATACTACAAAAGCTGAACACTGCTGCCAATTACATGGTTCTGTATCACAGACCTTATGTATTATTGCTTAATCCTACATTATTTAGCAACAGACTAAAGAATAGCCTTTACCAGTGAATAAGAGTAGATAGTTATTTTTTAATCAGTAACAATTGTTCAGACCCAAAACAACACATAACAAGAATAACAGATGAAATAATGACAAATGGCAAACCTCTGGGCCCATTGTACTTATTAAACACATATAATGCAGTGCAGTAAACACAACTATGTCCTAAGGCAAAACAGCTGCAATAGACATTATCTCAGTTGTTACAGTTATTATAAGAGCACCCTTGCTGAAACTCTTTGTTGTAATGTATAGCGGTCTACTTTTATTGTTTGCATCAATTAAATTTGGCAAAAATAAAATAAAATAAAACATAAAAAAAAGACTGGTAACAGTCAACCAAAAAATAGTAACAATAATGGCACTTGATGTCATGAAGCAAATGAATAGAGGGGGCTGTGGGGACTTGATGTGACCATTACCCAGTTGGTGTGGCCTTCCATTGTTCTGTATACACTGTGACATGCCACTGTGTACAATTAAATAAATGATAAAGGAAATTATCCATATATGTAGTTCATAGTCATACCTTATTGTGTTGCATTCTCTGCCACCATAAATTACAACCCAATGCACAGTATAGCTCATTTTAAACATACAGTATATAAGCAATGCATAACATAAAATTAATTCAACACACTGCTATCAGATGTCGACGGAAATGACGGAAATAAACACAATAAAGTCAACTGGATGCTTCAAAAAGTTTACTGACTTATTATATGAAGCTGACATGCTTGTATAATAATAATAATTAAAAAAAGAAATAATTGATTCAGACTTCTAGCAATTATTCAAAAACAATGCTATTAGTCGGAATCATGACTACATTTTACAAACAGCAGAGTACAACATGTGGTTTTGAATACACAAAAGGATTTTGTTGTTCTGGGTATTCTCTGCAGGTCTGCCATCAGCTCTGAAACAAAGCCTAAGGGAAAAAACAGCAGCAGATTGTTAAAATTCCAAGGACTGTGTGAAAATAGCGAATCATTAATCTATTTATCCAGTACCCTGTCTCACAATTAAATACACAGTCTGCCAATCCTCACAGGTTTTCATCCACTGTCATTGTGTGGCCAATATTTGCTTATTGGACAGGCTGTGGCTTAGGTGCCAACTCTCAAGCTGGAGACACACCAAAGTATTACTGGACAGATCTATTCCAGATTTGTCAACCAAAAACATTGAATGGAAAATCCCAACTGAAGGCTTTGTTGGATCAGCTGCAATCACTGATGGTGTTTGTACTTGAAAATTACATATTCCAAAAAAAAAAAATATACAAGTGCAATAACACCAAATAATGTGGGGGTTTCCCAGGCAATGCCAAATACATACCACTCTAACCTGGTTTTGAGTATGTAGTGTATTTATACTGGAACATTCTGGCAACATTTAGTATACTTAAAGTGTACTGTAATGCATCGCTATTGATCAACACTTTTGGCTGATAACACTGCAAAAAGAAAATAGTTGTTATAAAAAATAGAACAAATTGTGGATGGTATTGATAGAACCCCAGAGGAAACTATAGAAATAAAGGAAAGAACAAAATGAAAATCATTAAATCACTTTTTTTTTGGGGGGGGGGGTTTGGCTGGTTAATATCAGATGAGACTGATGACACCCCTCCTACAGAAAGTGCATAATAAAGGGCTTCAGGCTCGTAAGGGACTGTCAGTGTTTGATGAACACCTCTATGCATTCATTACATTAACACGTAATGATGCGCAGATGTGTTTCATCAATACAAGCAAGCTCTTGCCTTGCATTCTGTAAAGAGATTGTCCCGTATAAAATATGGACGTCATATCTGTGACATCACCCAGAGGTTTCTGAACAGCTGTTGTCAAGCTTAGAATGTGGTAGCTCTGGCAGCCGCCATCTTGGCAGTCTTGCCTCTGCCGCCTCCTGGCTAATCTAAAAATGAGCAAAGACATGGATCGTTGGTGGGCCTGAGACAGACTAAAACAAGCCACCTGTAACAGCAGCCCCCAGTCAATCAAAGTGGCCACACTCATAATGCATAACTTTAAGCCCTAATATAATTCGAACAGATGAGTTATATAAAAAATGAGTACAGTTGTCATGAATGGGGAAATTACCAGTTATGTACCAGGCTGTAAACATGTTTATTTCTGCTGTGAAGTCTGGCTTATGGAGACTGACTCACTTCTGTAGCCGCCCTCACGTGGTCATTTGAGAAACTGCAATTTTTGACATTGGCTTCTATTAGTTTATTTATTTTAAATGAGTACTTTTACGCTGCTTGCTGTTTATGAAATCTCAACCATGTATATTTTTTCTTGACCACTGAGTTAGATATTCTGTTGTTACTGTTGCCCCTCCCTTACTCCCCAATTCAGCCAATAGGGAAGTCAGTCTCACTGTTTAAGTGTCAGATGTATTTAAAATTTCATTGAGCCTGATCCAGTTCTCACAAAATAGTGAATGAGACCACTGCAGCAGCAAATAACGACATTATAATAAATTACAAAAGCTTTCATTTTCTGTTTGTGTGATCAGCTGAAAAGGCCACAATTGGCATTATCACTTTGTAGTCTTCGGTTCCCAGGGGAATTATCATTGGATGAGGTATTAAAATAGCTTCCATCCCTACAGCCCCCAATGACTCCAAATTCATCAATGAAGGAAATTAAATTCCCACAATTTGATAATAAGGATTTGGTTGGTGAATAAGAACATTTTGGGGTTGTAATAAGCTCCCATTATTTATAAAGTATAATTATAGAATAAGGTGTGCAGAAGAAAATACTGCTTTCATCATGCGAGGTAAAAACAAACAATAGTTAGTTAACAAATAATGGTTAAAACTGTGTATTGCTGTTTACTGCACTCCCTTACCAATTTTAAGAGCAAAAACAACTGTTCTATGACTTGTTTTTTTAGGTATTAGTTTTGATACCTGTGTTTTAACTCACACTGTGAAGCACTGTCTGAACAAAGCACTCCACAATGTTTAATCAGGCATTTGTTCAAAAACATTGTCCTCCTCTTTGGGTCCAACTTGTGACAGTAAAACAACATTGCTAATTATTTTTGCAAAGTTTCAAAAGATTTCAACACGTATTTATTTGTTTCTTCCCCTGATATCCAAGAGTTTTTGCTCCATCTTGTTGAAGGCACCCCATGCATATGTATGGTTTGAAGTTGTTTGGCTTTCTCAATATGTTTATTTTAAAATCTTTTTTTAGCTTTACTCATAATTTTGTGAGTAGATTGTCTTGATGTTGGGAATTATAATGAGATTTATGTTTCTAGGACACCATCGAAATGAGGCTTTAGTCTCAGTAGGATATTTCAAGCATTCATCTGCTGTTTTCTTTTTTTTCCCTTTTTTTTTTTATTTGAATCGAATAACAAAGCAGAAGATGATAGACAGGGGGAAAGAAACAAAGGAGATTGGAGGCTTCATTTGAGTGCTGAACAACCAAACAATGAATAAAACTGAACAAGATCTTGAGAAAGTATCCTTAAAATGCGAATGGTGCTATCAGAATGTTTAGTAGCAGTTTACTGGAGACAGCAAAGGAACCCATCGATGCAAGAAGGAATTTATTTGTGATATATTCATAAGAAAATACTATGCAGAAAGTTTATTTTAAATGTGTCTAATTCTTTGCCTTTACGTAGCTTATGTTTTGTGTCATGATCAGTTTACAGCATATTGGTAATTATAAAGTGGTTTTACTGTCTACAGTTTAATTCCTAAATAAGGCATTCTGATATGGAATAATTTGAAGACAACTCAATATATCTCAAAATAGCCAGAATAGAACAGGCTACATGATATTTTTGTCTTTGAATATGCTCACTGAGGCAATCATAGAGTCATAAATTCTTACACTCACTTGGCTGGGAGGCACAGCAGACTACACGTCCCTGACTAAACATAGCTTGTAGTATTTCACAACCTGCAAAGTCACCAATGGCACCAATAACATCACTCCTCTTTCACTCTGTGTTTTACTGTTGTGGGTGGAAGAGTGCTCTGTGCTCTTTTGACATTATGAGTAGTGTAAGTAGTGGGTAGTTGTCTTTCACAATGGCCCACTACATGGGTTAAAATGAACAATTATGGCTGCCATCACTCAATTTTGTTCCTGAAGCCCCATGTCTGTTGGCTTGAGGAATCCGATTACTCAGCTCACTAGAAACAGTTTGCTTTTGATGGAGCAGTTCCTGCAAGCAACAAGTCAAGGCTAAAGATTTTCTAAAAGAAGAACACTTTAAAAGACTGTGACAAGAGCAACACAGAGGATTAACTGTGACTTTTGACTCATGATGCCACAGTAATGTGTGAGGAGGAGCAGCTGTGTGTGATATTGCCCCACTCAAGGCTGAACTCCTGAAACATCTTGAGTCTAATGAAGTCGACTCTGATGTTTTGAAAGAAATACTGCTTGTGATGTTAAAGGACCTTTCTGACAGATACTCTGATCAAGACACTCTTCACACAGGTAAGCCAAGGTTAGACATTTTTGCTATGAATGAGTTGCTTCGTGCCATATTGTATCTTGCATTTAGGAGTGGGTGCATGCACATATGCTCTATTATCCTTTTCTCTTTTTAATCAGCATCAACACTGGACCCACACATCAAAGGAACTGCCTCTCCTTGAAGTTGAGTATGCTTGACTAGCTGCTGAGGTGAATGACAACCAGGTAGGCCAACAACAACATCAACAACAGGAAATTGACCACAGTTAAGCTGCTTTTGAAATGGCTCATTAGGCTCTGTCACAGTCTACTGGAGGAGCATGACAGTGTATTTGCTAGATGTGATTTCATAAATCTGAAACTTGTGAGTGAGAGAAGAGCTCCCTTTGCACTGCAGCACACTTGCATTTTTCTAAAGAAGCCCTCTTGAACCTTAAACTTGCTGATCAATTAATATTCATGTAGAAAAATGTGAATTTGTATAATATCTTACTTACATACTTACTTACATACTTACTCATTCACCCATCTCTCCATTCAGCCGCTCTCATTAACTCACCAACCTACCCACTCTCTCACATACACTCCTTCCCCTGCCAAAACCGAAAGGTTTAAATTGGTACAATGACTACTACTATGACTGCTACTGTCACTACTGATATCACTATTGTGGAGGCTGAAATGTAAGATCAGCACTGTCTGGGCTGACATCCTTCAACATGTTTTAAAAGCTGTTCTAATTGCATCCTTTGGATTTTCAGTATAAAAGGCATTACAATCTTTAGTTGTCTAGTTTGATAGCGTGATTTCATGGAAACTCTCTCTTAAATGTTCAGTGCTTGGTAGTGTGAAATATCACAAATTTAAAAATATTATGTTATTTTGCAGACCATGAAGAAGAATGTTTAATAGCCTAGTTTAAAGGTTTTCAATTAGTTCAGACAATATATGCTCTCTTCGTTTTTCAATTTGGCTCAAATGTGCTGAACTGACTTGTGCTTAATTGTGCATTAAGCTGAGTTTCCGTTAAGGAAATAATTCACATCCTTCTTTGACGATCAGCAACAAAAGAGCAACCCTTCTCTTAAAGCACTGCTTCCCAACCTGCACTCTAGGTCACCAAAATATCAAGGCCTGATGGTGTCAGAAAACTTTAAAAAATATACATACAGTATATATCTCAGCATTTGATTTATTTCTGTGATCAAACTAAAGTGTAATAATTCAGACATGATCATCATTGGTCCAAAGTCCCTCACCAAAACTACTTGCAACTTCTTCCTCACCATCAATAACTCCATTCTGTCTTCCTCCCCACACAATCACGAGCTCTGACTCATTTTCTACAGGAACCTCTCCATGAAACACCATGTCAACCAAAAAACCATGACTGGCTTTTTCCATCTAAATAACATAGCTTGTCTCCGCCCATCACTCGCCTTCTCTGCTGCTGAAACTTTGATCCACGTCTTCATCCAGAATAGACTACTGCAACAGCATTTTATATGACACGTCATCCAAAGTACTAAAAAAAAATCTCTATATATTCAGAACTGCATGTCTGCTCATCCACTCCTCCTGTGACCACATCACCCCTGCCCTCCAGAAACTCCACTGGCTCTCTGTCCCACAACAGATCCAATTCAAAGTCCTTCTCCTAATACACAAAACCCACCATCATGAGTTTACTCAGCGATGGAGAAGAATTCCCTTCAGGAAAAAAAAAAAGGTACCAAGCATTTCAACAAGATGACAGAGCTCTTCATCCTTGACCTGTAGTTTTAAAATTGATTAAGTGATGGAATAAGTAACGCAAATCACAATCCTTGACCTTACTTACTAAAGGATTAATGACAGAAATGTCTCAGCAAATCATTATGTTTAGCTGACGTCCGTCAATTACTCGCAAAAAGATTGATGCTTGAAACCAAAGGTAGACCAGACCAGTCTAATTTAAAACTGCTAAATTGCTAAATTTTGTTTATCATTGGCTCAATCCAGCTCCACAATAATTAAGCAGTGACAGTCTATTTAGTGCTTTCTTGTTTTGTATGCATACACATATTAGTAGAAGCTTTTACAAATTGCGACTGATGAATCATAATTTCTGAAAGTGATATTAAACACAACTTTCATGGGATTTGAGGTATCACTTCAGTCACCAAATGAATATTAAATATCAGAAGTAACAAAGTAAATTCTAAAACTTTCAACAAGAACAAAGTAGATTATTTTCTCGTGTCACACTGTTGCAAATTGGACAATTCGCTCCAAGGTATTTGGCCATGTGTTTGAGTTAAGATGCCTCAGGGTAACTACTAGTCCTTAGAGGAAATTGTACTGTAGAGCAGATGTTAATGAAACATATATCCAGCACTGAATTACTGAAGTGAAAAGGCAAGGAACATATGAAGTCACTGAACTGAATGCAAAGCGTTTGTTGTTAAATCTCGCCAAGAACTCTCATATTTATGCATAACATATCGATATATACTTGGACTCTTCTATGAAAAAGGAGTTCCTCAGTTTGAAATGAGCACTCACCGAGGCACTTAAAGATGGACGTTGTTTGCTTGAAACTGTAACATACAGATGTTTCTCTTTTTTCCCTTTTAAATGTCTGTCTGTCTCGTTCAAGCGCTACAAAAAGACAGCATATTTCCACAGCAGGATCAAACTACAGCAGAGCAGAGAAAAGCCATCTGCACCAAGCTTCGCCTTGAGTCAAACATCTTGAGTAGCAAATGGGGAAGGTGCTGCTCTTGTGGTGCCTGTGGAGTTTCAGCAGGAGGTTGTGTCCCGTCTCCCCCCTTCATACAATAACTCTGTCCCATTTAGCCCTTTGAGTGATCACAGCCCTAATGGACTGATAAGTGTTAGAGCCACGATGTAGCAAAACTCTGGACATAAATTTCTCGCCCTGCAAATCTTTCATTGCATTTCTGCTTTGAGGTAATCAATCACACACTGTCCACACACTTTTACATTTACACAGCTGAAAATGTCAAATAATTATATGCATTCAAAGGCTTTTAGTACTGTGGGATGTTTGCATAATGAAGCATAGCATTAAGAAGTCTTTTTGCTCTTATTGTAATTAGGACAAATATTCTTTCTATTGTAAAGAGCTGGTTATTGCTAGAGATACATTCCAGGCTACTTCCCTCTTCTATCTTGGTATGCTTTTCTTTTCCATATTTTTGAGAAACATGACTAAAAATGAGCAGCCATCAATGGATGGTAACAAATGTTGTACTTACTGCCTCTAATTCTAATGTCTGTCAATACAAAGTGTTGAGTGATGGCTCTGAATGCATAGAAGAAGATGAAGTTGCCAATAAAAAACAGCCTTTGATGCAAAAGTTCCTGAAAAAGCCAATTCTGTCAATCCACTGCCCCTAAAAGCAAATGTTACTGCTCTGCCTGGCGAATTATTAATCACTTCCCGCTCAAATATTTTCTCATTCTCTCTCTCTCTCTCTGCATGGGCCAGTGTTTCATTTCTATGGCAAGCACGAGCTGCCATTTGCAGACTATAAGAGCAAATGTTAATTTGCCCCATGTGCATTTCTGTGCCAGAGGAGCCATAAGGCTTGGAGCTAACGTAGTGGTCAAAAGAAAGAGAGGGTTGGGGGGCTGACTTGGGTATTTACATAAGGTAATGTGATTGAGTTGTTCCCATAGATTTATCCTTTCCCTCAAAAACCCTTGGGTGACGTGAGGAATAAGAGATGAGAGACACATTTATTCTCACAACTGTTGCCTCACATTCTTCAGTGGCTCCAGATGAGAAAGGCAACACATCCTATAGACATCATCTACTCCATATTATGTGATAGTCTGTCAGGATCATCTTCTAATCTACAGATGGTGCGTGTGCAACTACAGAGAGCGTTTAACATTTCTGAAACAGGTGTTGGTGCATTATCTTGTCATCTGTTTAATTTATGTCTCTCCTAAGTCCTTCTTGTTTTCTGATTAAGGTCTACAGAAATTAACCTACTCTTATGTTAGTTTACAATTTCGGACTCTCCTCAAAGCAGGACGGTCGTCACACATGTTCAATAGCTACTATCTACTCTCTATGTTGTTTCAGGTTTTGTTATGATTTTCACAGAGCTTCTCATAAGAACTCAGGAGTATGTTGAGGCAAATTTGTGTTCATTGAATTAATGCAAAATATCAATGATATCAATATTTTTGCATCAATTCATGCAAAAAAAAAGCAACAAATAAAAAGTAAACTAAACAACAGTGCAAAAAGATGGACACATGTCAAAATTAACTTGTCATATGTAGTTTGAGGAGATGGACCCAAATGCAGACATGAAGGTATCGTGAATGAAAAGTAACTAACGGTACAGAATTGTAAACTAAATAAGAAAAGAAAAGGTCCAATAAACTTAAATCCAACAAACAAAAATCCAGAAATGACAAACGAAGCCAAACTAGGAACTAAACAGGGCATGATGACCTGCATGTATCTGCAAAAATCATACACAGTATGAATATTCCCTTTTCAGAAGTTGGTTTTGCACTTGACCTGTGGAACTACTGTTCAGTGACATTACATTAAGTCTTATGTTATGTGATGTTACCGCCGGTTCTTAGAAGAAACAGATTCATGCACTAAATTAATCTACAATCCACTAAAGATGTAGATAAAAAGCAATAACAAAGCAGCATAAACATTCAGGCCATCACACTGACATTTATAGAACGTTAAGAGAATGCAGCTTTATCAAATGCTGCGGATGTAAATGTGACATTATTGTTACTTTCAGTTGGCTATCTTTTGTGTTGCTAATCTAAATCCATAAATCTTCCTCTAGATGTCCACTAAACAAACTACCATGTTCTCCATGTTACACTATAATGTTATCCAACATTTTAGCTTCTCCTCTCAAGCTAAAGCTAAACCCAGACAATGACTACCAAGTACTGAATGTGGTGGTGCAAGGAATAAAGTGTTAGTCTACTAATAATTTGTCTAAAAATCTAAAACTTTTTGGCTTATAATTGTTTTCTTATGCATTTTTTTTTTCAGGTGGTGATGAACATCAGAGAATTTTGCTTTGCAGACAAAACAAGTAGCACCACAGTAGCACATTAGAAATGGATGTTTCCAAAGGTCGATGTGATTGATTTTAAACTTGTGCAGCAATCTTTTTTCCACAAACTGAATGGTTGTCTCGTCCCAAACTAAATGGTTTTACACAGCAGAGAAGGAAGAGGGAAGGAGGGAGGAAAAGCAGGTCAGTTGTTGACATGGACGAATGGGGATACAGCAGAACAGAATACACCACAGTGACCCAGATAGGACCCAGTCCAAAGCTAGAACATGCACGTGAATACTGTATTATACTATATTATACACGTGGCTGTTTTTACATGTGCCATTCAAGACAAGTAGCTGAAAGTCAAACTAAAAGTGCATCTTTGTGTATATGTGTGTGAATATATATGGCCATCATCCATTTTTATATACAATATTTGTGTAAGTGTCTTGTGTAACTACTGCTGTATTTTAAAGCAGCTCAACAATGAGAGATGACAAAATGCAAATGGTAAAGAGTTGAATCATTTCTTAAGTGTGTAGGAGATTTTTTTTAAAAACGCCCTCGACACTGCTAAGTATTGGCCTGACATTTCAGCCACATGGTGGTGCTGGTGGACTGCTGACCGTAGGCCATCATCAGTTTAGCTGTCGCACACACACTGCCTCCTTTCAGTCCCACACCATCCCATTCTCACTACCTCCTGCTTTGACTTATCACATCTTTTGGTCTCTCACTCCCGCTCTTCTTCCTTAACATAATGTGAGATGAGGTGAAGTGTTATGGCAAATTAAGTAAAATTAAGACAAGAGAACAGCTCTACTCACCTATGTCGTGCGTGGCTTTTATTGCACAGCCACTGACAGAGCCCTGCCTGTGCTGTCCTTGGAGATGGGTGTTGATGACAGACTGCAGACCATGAAAGGAGTGGGAGTGTTGCATCCAATGGAGGTGGAGGTGCCTGCACAACACATTATCATTCACCCTCTATGGTTTGTTTTGTTCTCTTTCCCTTTTCACACTTTGTCTGCTATTTTTTTCCTTCCTTCCCCTTTTTTTCATATCCTTTCTTTGGCTCTGTGTCCCCCCCCCCTCCTCTCTCTTTCTCTGCCTTTGTCCTTCTAGTTCCCTGTCTTTCTCTCCAGTCTTCTGTGTAGGTCTTGTCATTTGCTGAAATCTTGAAGTCTTTTCCATCTCTCCCTCTTCCACAATTCTGCTGTTATCTGTCCCACCACCTTTTTACCAACATCTACCTTTTCCTCATTCTGCCAACCTCTCCCCATGGCACCTGTCTAATTCTCCTTGTACCCACTCTGTGGTGCCACTCATAGCTTGCTCCTTCACCCTCCCCTTCTTCCTTTCCTGGCTCTCTCTGCCCTGGCAGTCTGACAATTGTTGGAGCATACGCTGCTAAGCAGTTATCACCAGCTCACAGGGGTGTGTGTGCGTGTGAGTGTGTGTGTGTGTGTGTGTGTGTGTGTGTGTGCACATGTGCGAATGTATGTTTGGTAATAATAGAAAGAGAATGCGTATATGTGAGCATACGTCTGTCACTGTGTGCATTTTTCTATTTATATTGAGGTGTACAGCTCTTGTGTTCAGTAAAACAATACAAACAATGTGTCAGACAGGTTTCTATTATATTGGAGCTTTGTATGGCTCTTCTAGTATAGTGTAATTTTTTTTTTGCAACAATGAGGGGTAAAACGATACTGAAAGGCTGCAACTCTACTCCTACCCCTGCCAAACATCCCTGGTGTCTAGCAGCTCTGGATCCATATAAAAGGCACTAATTTCTTTGTCTTCAAGGATTTTTTTCTAGTTTTGGTCCCATCTGTCACTGGGAGAAGGTTGAAAGAAAGGAGGAATAAGCCCAGCTGGAATCCTTTGTCTATTGAAGATAGATCACATTGTAGTAAGACCAGGACAATGCTTCTCTGGCCTTATGGGTACTGAGAGATGAGGGACACAGGCCAGGTCCAGGACCTCAAGAGCCAGGCATGCCAAACAATCATCCTGAAGTAAAGTAATTCATGAGGGTTTGATTTGTTTTTCTTGATACAGTGAATTTATATTTTGAAGCTGTGATGCGGCGCCCTATGTTGTCCATTCATCTATAAATTAGACATGTTTCCAATTGTAAGTCTATGGAGTGGTTAAGGCAAAGATAAATTAGATTTCTACAAACCATCCTTTTTCTTGCCCATTAGGGACCATGTATGAATAGATTTGATATGTTGGAGTTACCGAAGGTTATGACTTGCAATTGACTGTAACTGTATGGTCTCACTATGTTGCAATCAGAAAAGATAAGGGAAAATATGATGAAAAGGTTGCTTCTTCACTCTAACAACTGCATGAAAAATGTCTGATGCGGAGTCATTGTTTTCTCTCCACAGGAGGGCATGCATGAAAAAAAAAAAAAATGTAACTGATACTCATATGCCGACTGATGCTGACTGGTTCCCTGCAGTTATTGTGTGAATTCGACATGATAAGTTGAGCTTTTAAATCGCTGGGATCAGGACCTAATTCGTAATTTTTATGTGAGTCAGTTATGAGAGCAGTTTCAGGTTTTGGTTAGACATGCACAGCAGGTACCTGAAGTTATTTGGATGAGTTCATTCCTTTCAGTGTATACTTTAGAAACTGTGAGACTAGCGTTAGTAACATGCAATATAAAACTCATTAAAAATTCATTTCATGGGGCGAGTTGCAGATCCTGTCGCTGTGACAATTTACCCTCCACCTTTAAAAGCTACGGCTATTTAAATGTTTTTCCACATTAAATGTAGGTGTGGATATAGTTAAGATAGAAGACTTATAGTAGAACAAAATGAACTTCAGTATGGTTGCATATGAAAAACTCAGTACACGCACATAAGTAAGGTAAATAAGGCCAAGTATAGTAGCAAGATGAGGCAAACTGACAGCATTAACACAAGAACCACCATGAGGGTTTTCAAATGCATGGAACTCTGTTAAAATGAATTTTAAAATGTATTTGACCTGTTTTGACCCCTCAAAACTCAATTCTAATTAGTTATTTTGTCAAGTCTCTCTTATTTAAATAACATATTAAAATTAACAACTCAACTGCCCCAAGAAATTATGTTTCTACAGTTGACGAAACTGTTGCAGCAGGGGGTAAAAATAACTTCTGTGTAGGTCTAAGAGGTGTTGGATGTTGGCGGTTCTAGTGTTAACTTTGATTAAAAAATCTACAAATGATAAAAAAAAAACATTTAATTTGTAAACATAAATAAAATACATAAGTCTGATAGTAACTGATGAGACTTAGTTTGACTTCATATGTCGTCTCCTGGTTATGGCGTCTGCAAATGCCATTGCGTGGTCTGCTCAACTGTGCTTACATTGATTTCTGAGATGGTTTTATGATGTTTTGAAGTCTAGTCTATGAAAGTAGAACTGTCTTTATTTTTATGTGTATATTGATGCTAGTGCATAAATAAGATTTGTTTGGCGTTATGTTAAGCAAGAGTGCATTTATCTGCCATGATGTTTCAGGCCCTCGCTAAGTATAAACCAGCATCCAAGTGGCTTAAGAAATGCCTTGAGGGGATGGCTGTCTGTTTAAAAGCAGGAAACAGATTTCATATCAATTATGTTACTGTCTTATTTTACACCTAAAGAACAAGTGCATATGGCAGAGGGAAAGCATCTTGCATTGGAAAACCAAAATGAGCACTAAAATGTCTTGGGGATAAATGGATAAATGGAAAAGGGAACAGCATTAGGGAGGTGTGTCCTCCCCTCCCTCCCCCATGCATAACTCACAAATTATCAATGTTTTTATTTTCCTTTTGCCACATATTGGAAGGCCCAAGAGACCTATTAAGGAACCAAGGGAAGAAAAACACCAGATTTCATCTGATTCCCTGGAGGATAGAGTCTTACGATGTTAAGAACACTTGCTGGAAAGAGTCCATAGCAGTACAAAAGTTTTAGTGGAAGGTTTTTTTTTATCTATAGTATTGATCCGCTTAGCATTTACTCTCCCTAGTGTCTAGAGCAATAGTGCAAATTAGACAGGCCTAAGGCAGCACGTGCACCAGTGTGATTTAAAGTGCAACAACAAAAAAACAACAAACAATACAAAGTTGGAACACTCTGTACAAAATGTATTGAATGAACAGTTTAAAAGTTGTTAACTTTTTGGCACAAGAAGGCCTTCGTCAGAATGTGAAAGACTGCAAATTAGCAAAGAATAAATTAGCCACTGATATATTCGAAAAAACAACTGTCATGGTGTTGCAGCTGTGCTGAAATGAAACAATGAACCAGAGATTAATGACTAATTTATTCCCTTTGGAATTCTGTCACTCAAAAAAAACACCAAACCTCACTGTCTTTTGAGTTGTTAAATGATGCTCATGGTCGATCCACACAGGTGTTTTCACTTATCTTATGATTAGACTTCTTCTCACTACAATGCGGATTTTTACAGACTGCACTTGATTGAGATTTCCCTCACTTCCTGTCAGCTTTGTTAAGAGCACACACCTTTAAAATTTCCTTTAAAAAAAAAGAGAAAGGATTTTACTATTGTTTTTTATGATTAAAAATTGATACACAAAAGCTGGCTTATTACAGACAGGACATACCATTTAAGTTAGCTAAATAGCTAGCTTCAGCCTATGGATAAGAAAAGGCCTTTTATTAGAACACATTACATATTATGATATTCTCAAAATAATGATATCAGCTTCTTTTTGTTGCATCCACACTTTAAAGTCAGTGTAAAGTAATAATAAATATGTACTCTGAGTTTGTAGGTTTCAAAATCGGGTCAAAATGAGCACTATTCTCTGCTTTGAGATGCTGGGCGTGTGTCCACTGAATGCATGAAAACAAGCCCACGCCTCCTTAAACTGTCAAATACTGCAACCACAATAACCTCAGCAGCATAATTGGAGTTATCCGGCCCTACACGTTTGAACCACCAGAGCCAGAATCTAACTGTAAAACGGTCACTGCAGAGGTGGGTGTGGGTGGTAATCCTTAAACTCCCCTTGACACTGCCCTTCACAAAATCAATCCACTTCTTCTTCCTCTCTTCTTTTATGGGGAATTTGAATAAAGGGACCAAGCTGTTCTGCAAATTCTGGCATCCAGGGAAGATGCATTTTTTGGGACACTGAAGGCACAGCTAGCTAGCAAAGGCTGTAGCAACTGAGTATAACCAAGTATAGTAACTTGCAAACAAGTGGGAGAAGCACAGCCCCCTACAGTGGTGGGCAGGGTTATGTGGAGGAAGTATGGCTTCAATGCGCTATTGAGACATCATTTAGGACCTTCCAAAAAATCCTGCAATCAAAACTGATTAAAAGCAATTTAACCCTCTAACTCCACATTTCAGTAATACATAGTTCATAACCTTCTCACATGTGTTCGGCAGTTATTTCCCAACATATATAATGTGTTTCTAAAGAACTCTCTGTTCTCTATTTGGACTTTAAATAGATTTAAAATCATGTATCTCAATGTCAAGATCAGTGTTTTGCTTTTGAATGTATTACCCCAACATACTTTACATTTTTGAAATTTGACTTATAACAGTGACTTGTGATCTTATTTTTAATGGACTATATAAATTAAATAGCACTAAAATACTAAAATAAAAATAGTAATCTTATTAGTGCATGCACGTTTGGTGGGTTCACATCTCCACCCAAATGCAAGGTCTAATGAGCTAAAATAACTGAAAACAGCTATGTGGGTGTACAAATCCATATGGCTGTATGACTTATGAACCATTTACTCGCATTGCACAAACTCTGGATGATTAATGTTTATTTCTTTAGGCAGTGCTTTCTCACTAACCAACCAAGTCTCTTCTTTTGTATACACTTACAACA
This sequence comes from Argyrosomus regius, assembly GCA_946959425.1. NCBI lineage: Eukaryota > Metazoa > Chordata > Actinopteri > Sciaenidae > Argyrosomus > Argyrosomus regius. The sequence continues at coordinate 23,627,905 of OX336882.1, forward strand.
ACCAATAGCGCTAACCAAAACATTCAGTACTTTTGTATGGATTTTCTCAAGTGAAATACTTGACATTGTTTATAAATGAAATCCAATTCATTTGAGATTTAAAATTGTGTACAAATTGTATGCACTCTGTCAAAAACAGGTATCTATGGTATCCAAATTCCAGGCCAAAAGTGAATATCCACAATTTTACATTACAGGGATACAGATGTTGAAACACAACACAATGAGGATGTGAAGTTAGGAAATGTGTATTTTTCTGTCAGTGTCAGAGGTTGAAAGCAGATGACTGAATCCTTTGCAAGAGAGCATTTTGCCCATAGGATTAAGATTGGATGGCTGGGTTTAAACCTGTCAAAAGAGCAGACTCAAATCCCTCACTCACAAACACTTTATGGTTCTCACTTGAGGTGCTTGTGAGCAGTGGAGGAAGGAGATATTTCTCTTTCATGCCACTTACTTCAGAAGCCATTCAGCACATCAACTGGATTGTGGAGGATTTGTAGGGCACTGAGCAAAGAAGCTAAATTCTGGGAAATTAGTAATCATGTTTTTTTTTTGTGACAGGTCTGTTACAATTCACTCATTGAAATTAGTTCCTTTTCATACTGTACAATTTTGAATTACAAGTATGTAAATGATAGTAAATACATCTACCTAATGACGCTATTGTCAATTGACAGTATTGCAGTTGGTCTAATCACCATATGGTTGAGTTTGTCTCATCTTCTCTTGCCTGCCTGGTTTGGCCTTTTGCGTGTTTTCGACCTTGAGTACACTTGAACTTTTGATTTCACTGTCCTTCAAACCTGTTGTACTCAGTCATAGCATCACTCGAGCACAGAAATAATACTTAGTCTCATGCTCAGGTTAATTATTTTCTATATTTGACTATTTGTGTGTGTCGGTGCTTTTTTGAATGTGCCTTAAGTGCAATGGTGAGCAGCCAAGGGGGAAATTGGAGAGGGCAAACGACAAAAACAAGAAATCATTTTCTGAGGAGTTATTTGAGTGGAATTACAATGTCTTGTTATTTTGCAAAATTATACTGTGTTTGCATAAAGAGCATGACACTTGGGAATTGCCTAGTGTATCATGCAAATATTACCCTGTATACCCTATCCAGCAGTTTCTGGTTAAAATCTGGAATATTTTTCAATGCAATGAATACTGATTTATCAGTGATAGTACACTTTTATATTTTACAGATTACACAGTAAAATTGTAATTGAATAAGTTTGTATTAAGTCTTAGAGCATAACGCAACAACACAGAATGCATTATAGGTTATGCAAGTGTAAAACACCAGTTAAAAAGTGAACTGTAGGATGTCTGAGGCAAATATGCCATGGCAAGGAGAGAGAGAGAGAGAGATCAAATGTAACATCTCATATGGACTTAGACCCCCAGCCTGAATATAAAGTACATCATCCGACTGCCTTTTACTCCACCCATAACCTCCTTTTGATATTTTCATACAGTAACGACCAACAAATACAAACTATTGAATACGTTTTTTCTATTTTTTTCAGTTATAAGGAACTAATATGGTAATTCATTGTTTTTAAATCTGAAGTATGAGTACAGTTTTCAAACTGCAAAGTTCTATTTAATTCTAAAACATAAAACATCAACAGTCTCTTACCATGCTCTAAGAGGTGAAAGAACTTTTGAGCACATCTTAGAATTGTTTTAAGATCATCACCTTCAAGGTTGTCATCGAGGACAAACAGGATTTGGGGCTGTGAACCAACTTATTATTGTCAATCAGTGCAACAGTTTAATTGGGCCTTGGCAGTCAGATATAAATGAACTTTTAATGTTGTCAGATGGGACTTACGGGAGGTTTTCGATTTTTTCTGGAATATCACTTTAATGTTCTGATGTCCGAGTGATAAGATTGAAAGAAATTGCCATACCAGTTTATCAAGCAACCATTTTTTTTGGGTGGTTTGCCAGTTGACAAAAATACAGGGATTGTTAACAGTCAACAAAAACATCAAAATACTTTATACTACAATTATCCTCAGTTAGATCGGCTCAGTCGAAATGTTTCTGGTGCCCATCTGATTCTTAAATGCTTCATCAATCCAGGGAGCAGCAATGGGCATTTACTATAAATTGCCATTTATAATTTGAATTGGCAGCAGACTGCTTCAGTAAAATGTTGTGATATAAATTCACTTACTGCAAGTCATTTAATTGAGGAAAACTGTTAAGGATCTTCAGTGCACCGGGATAGGAAAAGTAATGGCAGCCTGTAGGAGAGATAACTTTGAGAGGAAAGTACTCGCGAAAAAAGGTTCTCTGGATACAGAGACTCAATTCTATCACCAGGAGACCTCAACGGAGAATTAAATTTACTTTCTTGCAGACCTGAAGTTGTGTATTTTGTTGCACACTTTATGAATCTCAAAAATTTGTGATCAAACCTCATGATGAACCCTGGATTTCTTCTAATATATGGGCATGTTGATCAGTTTAGTATTTGTAAAGGCATTTTTCATGGCAGGCATGACATACTTGTCTTAGCAGGGAAAGGACAAGTGTTTCTAATATTATTAATGATGAAAGTTCATTTGAAATGTCCCAGCATGCCATGACGGTGAGCCAGCATGCACAAATCAGAGACTTTATACTTCCACACCTGAATGGAATTTAGCCATAACTAATTACACTTTTGCTACTCTTGTTATGGCATGTCAAAATGTCTTCTCTGAAAATCACCTATTGGCACCTCCTGTCTTGGAAATCTGCTCTGCTCTTTGGAAAACTACTTTTTAACTACTTTTTTTAATGACAGTTTCAAATAATCCTTTTCATCTGATTCTATACCTGTTTCACTAGTGAGGACCACACAATCAATAAGATACATTAAAATGGCTTATTTAAATAAACATAACAAAGAAATATTGTGAGTAAAGTTTAAACTCTTGTACTTCTTTGGTCTCGTTCTGTTGTAATGGGGTAGCTTTGGTGGGGAATTTGCCAAAGCAACCGGGCACGATGGACCCCCAAAGCCTCCATTAACTTGAGATACTTGGGTCGAAGTGAAGCAGAACTCAGAGCAAGTCAGCAGTGTTGGTGTACAGGCGGATGTCATGTTATGAAAGAAGGTGGTCGTGTTTCAGTTGGTGGGAAGATTGAGCTGAAGAGGGAGTTTGGAATGGCATGGAGATGGAAATCAAGAGTGATGTGATTGAAGAAGCAATTGATGTAATTTGAGAGACAAGGCTCACCCTAGGGGAATGACACATGGGACAAAGTTGAGGTGTCCTAGTAGGGAGAGAAGTTGCCTTTTGGAGCAGCATTGCTTGTCGGATGAATTAGCTTCTCACTTTTCTGAGTGTGCTCAAGGTGATGTGGTGTGATTTCGGTTCTGGTGCGGAATTCGAGAGTGAAAGAGGTAAGTGTTAGGAGGGTATTTATAGGAATGCTGGAAGTGGTAATTTGAGGTGTGGTCCTGTTCCTGAAACCCGGCTGATAGTTTCAATTAATCAAGGTTAAACTCTGGAAATCATTGAGGCTGAACAATGAGGTAAGCTTTAGCCAAATGTTTTAACTTGTTCCTCTTCTGCATTCTAAATACATGAATAGCCAGCATGTGAGAAATATGAATCATGTGAATCAAAATGTGAAGCCTTAACTTACTACATGGTTGAACCTGCATTTTTGCTTCTGTTTGGACATAAAAAAAGACACTTTAGAGTTTTCAGATAGACATATTGAACACTATTCTTTTCCTATTTTGATTTATTTTTAAGGTTTTTTGACTCCTCATGTCATAAGTGAACAGATTCAAGGTACAATGAGTGTTCTTCCCAATAAATTATAACAAAATTCAAATATGTGCCTTCAAAAACACAGGGGCTAGCAAAGGCTTTCTTTGTTGTGGTGTCGGTCTTGTCCTACCACTCCAATGTAGCTATGTGCATTATCATGCATATAGATATAAAAAGATATGATATGTCAGTGTTACCGTTAGTCATTTGGTCTACTACTACCACACAAATAAAAGTGTAATTGTAAGAACCCTTCCTTTCATATCGTTTCATAGGATTGTGGATTATGTATTCAAAGGATGCGTTTTCTGCGAGTGGTTCTCAGTTTGTTAACTTTAGGTCTTTCTCTATAAATGTGTCCACACAACCATGGTTATTATATTCATGACAATTGTTTAAGCAATTGTAACAATGATGATGAAACTCTAGGAAACTTTTATAAAAGACCGCTGTAGGAGACCAGCAACAGGACTATGCTTCGGGCTGAGTGTTGGCAGATGAGTCCCAGAACAAGAAGACAACTTGTTGATGCATGCATTCATGCACACACACACACACACACACACACACACCACACACACACACACCCTTCACTGCACATCACTTTGTGATTAACCTCACTGTGACCATTCAACACTGGGCTGTGGATGAAACTACAGCTTTAGGCAGAGCCAAGGTTGTGCAATGTTTTCAGTTATTTCAGCATTTCTGCTGCTGACATAGATCATACGCTCCCTTGGCAATACAACTACAATAAAGGGGCTGTTACCTTAACTCAGTTAATTGGCATAACCGGACTCACCTCCTTATGAACTTGGCCCGGATCGATTGTAGCTATTGTTATGATCATGTTCAGATGGGCATTGTCATAACAAAGAGGTCAGATGTATATATTGTGCCTTTCCATTTATAATGAATTGTTGCTCTGGAGCCCTGCTGTCGAAATAGCTATTGATTAGGAAGGGCTGATGGTAGCTGGGTTTGATTATTCATGTGAGGACTTACCTGGGCAGGATCGATATGGCCCCAAGGATGAGAATTGCACACATGCTCATGTGTCGATGGAGACATACACACACACAGGCAAGCGCACAGAGAAAAATAGGACCACCATAATAGATCATATTTTGTAACAACATATGAGTTTCTTCAGTTAAGTGAAGTGAATAATTTGTTTTCTGTTTAGATTTTATGATGTACAAATGAAGCATTTATAAAAGAGAAAGTAAATGTGTTGGTTGCTCTTTATTTGCATTTTATATAGTACTGGTAATTAATGAAGTAGTTTATTGCTTCATTTTGTTTTCTAATTCTACAGTATGCAATCATGTTTTCAGTTGAAAGAAAACATGTCAAAACAGCAGCAGGAAGCTTGCAAGTAAGCTTGTAATTAACAACTGAGGAGCATTATGACATTTCTTCAACGTGCAAATAGCTAAAACCCAACACACATCTTATTTGTCATTGACAAAATAACAAACCTGACAATTTAAGAAAACAACAACACAATATAAAAACTAACCACCACAGCCTATTACCTGTGGAAGGTATTGTGCTTGTGCTTGTTTCTCTCGTGCTGGTGGAATGGTAATAGATGGACAATGATGGCAATGGAAGCAATCTCCTCATCGTAAATGAATGTACATCTGCTGGATTGTTTCCCCCAAAGAAATCAAGAGGAAAAACCCCATCAATTAGCAGGCACACACAGAGGCACGGTGTGATGTGAATGACAATAATCAGGGCCTCCTCCTCCTCCTCCTCCTCCTCCTCCTCCTCCTTCTCCTCCCCAGCAGCCAACGTCAAACATTACAGCAATCTGAAAATGAAGGCCCATCAACAATGCATTTCCTCTCACAAAGAAAGAAATGCTCACTAATAAGTGTGGCAATATATTTCAGCTTTGTTCTCCCTTGTGGATGAAGTGTGCACATATTCATTTGCAAATGTGAGTACAGCATGTTTGTTCTCATGCTTGATTGTATAAATATTAGAACTTGAAGAAAACACGTTTCGTGTTCGATGCTCACTTTATACTCGAGCAACTGGTGAAATACAAGAGTTGAGTTTAGTTGGGCGCCTGGAGGTCGATGTATGGAAATAAGGAGCCTCAATTGTGTGTATGCATTTCTTTCTTGTGCTCTCGCTCTTTGTGTGTGTGTGTATCCAAATGATAAACTGGGCACACAGAGCAGCAGGTGAACCTACTCCCACCTGAGGACCCTGCGGTGTGGTTCCAGATTTGGCTAAGGAAGAGCAGGAGGCCTTATCAAAAGCCCGGGGAACAACAAAAACCTCAGCTGCACAAAGGATTCCTCAGAGAGAGAAGAAGCTCTCATTTAGAGAGAAAAGAAGATTTTTTTTCAGTGCCAGAAATTGGATAGAAAAAGAAAACATACAGGGCTTCCTTAATGCCACATTAGTCTTTGGAGCTTTGTCATGTGACAAATACATTATACAGCGCGCACTCTGACAGATGAAGTACAATAAAGATTTCATGCGCATAAATATGTATAGATACTGCATTAACTTTATGCTAATCTGTTGTATTACTTAAAGGTGATGGATCTGACATGACTGCTTTGTGGCACCCAAATCCTCATTTTCACATGTATTAAAATGTTTTCGTGTCATTCTCAGATGCTTTAAAAAAATATATTTTGTTAATGTAATGCAAAGCTCAACTTCCCTTCCTTTTTGAAAAATAAAATAAAATAAAGAAGGAAAATGGAAGACCTACGTCAGAGGTTCAAGACATGTTTTGTTGCTTTGCATTCACTCTCTATTGTTGCACCATGAGCTTGGGGAATGTTTAATCCGATACACAGGTTTGTAAAATGTATTTTTATGCGTTAAGTATGATGAGAGTGTATTGCATTCTGCACTGCTGCTTTGTTAATCCTTGCACTGCTATTCATGTTCTGCTGAAAGTGGAGGCTACAGCATCTTGAACAGATTAGTTGTCTGAGAAGGTCACATTTTTCAAACTTTAAATGGCTTGTATTCAGACCAGTGATACTCAATCGAGGGTCTGTGGCACTCTCCCAGAGGGTCTATGATAGAAAATGCTTCATCCGTTCCACAAATAATATTTCTATTTTAAAATCTAAAATCCTAGATTACATTCTAATCTATCGAATCTGTAACTCTTAGAATCTTCAGTCTTACCAGTCAAGCACGCAGTATGGGTATTCTTTGTTGAGAGGGGAACAAGGTTTTAATATATCTTCTGATATCTTCCTAATACATTTCTCTTGTGTTTTTTCTTGTCTTGTGATAGACGTAAAACACACATCAAATCATTCAAAAGGACACACATTAGGGATCCCTGTATATTCTCTATCTTACCAAGGGTCCTTGGCCCTTTGGCCCCAAGAACCTTGGATTTAGACAAGGAAGTAGGATAATGATTTTGTGATGAATTGAGGGACAAAATAGTCCCTCCACAACATTGTCTCTTAGCACCAGAACAGAGAGGCAAACAGCACAACAATCAAGATAGCAAACTCAACTAAATTATTCTACCCCTTGCTTCCTGTCAGGGAGCATGTATACATTTTCATCTCTAACTCCACACTGCCGAACAAATAGTCATCCTCTTCTTTGAAGTGCTGCATATTTTGTCCTTCCCCTCACTGGAACGTACACTTAGTATCTTCTTGGCAACTCTTGACGCACAACGCAACACCCAAGGTCAGTTTGGTCTCCCTGGCAACAGTGCAATACATTTGGCGCATTGTCAGGCTATTTAATCAAGACTGGCTCTCTGTGTGTCAGATGAACATGGACATTCCTTTTATCTCTAAAACTGCTGAGTGAGGCGGACACCCTTCCTGAAAAGTGTGAGGGATGGAGAAGGGGACAAGAAGTGAGCGAAGGAGAGGGAGAAAGTGAGACTGAGAATCTCGCAGAGTGTCGCTTGTGCGGCTGTTAGAAGTCCTTGATGATGCCTTTGTATTGATCAGACTATATCATGGTCACCCACAGTAAATCTATTCACAGATGACCGCTGCAGCTGAAATGCTTTTGGAAATAGGGCAGCAAGAGGAATAAACAGAAACATTCCGCCAACTGATTTTCAATCCACTTAACCTCTCCTCTCCTCATTCGAACAATAACAGGGCAGGAGAAAGGGACAGAGAAACAATGGATGGGAGAGGGAGAGATGGGAGGGGGGGTAATTTTGCATCTCATCTGTTGACAGTCAAGCATGTTGTTATCATTGTGTGCTGCCCTCTAGTTTATCTCTCTCTATAAGATAGTGGCCCGCTCTTCGTGACTATAGGGCCAGACAACCAATTATCTGTGTGCCCTCTATCAGATGTGATTTATATCACTAGGCTGTCCCTACTCTGCTGTCCCCTCTCCGCCTGTGATCAATCATTCCCTGCACAAACACAAAACAGGCCTTTAACAAAACATAGTTAATGTTGTGGATTGCCTGCTTAGGAGACTGAAGATATTAATCGGTTCAGATCTTTGCAGAAATAAAGCAACTCTGACATTGAGAAGGGGCACACTGGAGTTGATACTGATAGTAAATGTTGTCTGCTATGTCAAAAACCTAAATTTGAATTTCATTTTAGCCAAATAAAAACACCGGTGGAGGCCGAGTTATGTTAATATGTTCATAAGAATAAAACTTATCTTTTCAAATCTGGCTGATCTGGTGACAGATCCCAGAGTTCTATTACAGGTATTGACAACTGTGTATTGTTGTCAGAAATGCAACAGAGGAGCAACTTGTGTATCTCTACACAATGCAGCCAAATAAAGACAAGACTTATTGCGTAGTGTTGTTTTGCTGAAAAAAATAAAAAATAAAAATAAAGTCAATAAATGGCATTTCTCCATCAGGCCGTTAAAAAAAAACAGAGAAGTAGCCTTTTGCCTGCAGCTCTTCATTTAACAGCTCACTGTGGCTGTTTTTTCGTATTACGTTAATCCCTTGAAAAATAATATGTGATCCGCTGGTAGTAATTGCCAAAGTCCATGTCTTGTTTAGTAGATGCATCAGCGCTAACCTTGGTGACAAATACACTGCGATTCCTCTGGCTTTACAAAAAAAGGTTAATGTGAAACAGCACCGGCACAGAGGGTTTGGTTTCCATTTGCGGTAATTTAACACAGCTCCAATAGCTGAGAACTATCAGTTCGAGAGACTTCTATCAGTTGGATTGATGTTAAGACAATTGTGATAAAAGTAACGCTGAAGTACATGCCTGCATTGTTTCCTGTGAATCTCTGGCACGTGTGAATTGGCAGATTTCATTTGTGACAATAAACCTATCACAAAAAGGGGTAATTACTGCATGCACATGCCCTGAATGCCTGAAAAAATGCCAACCATAGATACAATTAAAAATGGGGTTTAATATGATGAAAATCTTAAACCTTTGGGGCAGCAGAAATAAGCTGTAAACACAAGTTTGACATTTTGTCATCTCAGTGATCTCATTAGCAAATAGCCTATTTACACATTTAGCATACAGAGCGACATTAGCATTCAATCAGGTTTAGCAGTTTTTTTTCTCTATCAAAGTCTTTGAGTGAAAGCTGCTAAATGCGTTGTGTGCATACTGTTCACTAGCTAACCGTAAACTTCTACTCCCTGCAGTTTGGTGCTGGGGTGGTTTTCAAAGTCCTTTGACACAAAAAACTGCCTGCTGTGTCTGGAAATGATGGTCATGAGAGTGAGACTGAACAGTACAGTACTGAACAGGAAAACCAAAACAATGAGCTGAAAGATACAAAATCTCTCCACAGAACTGAGGAGAGATGCAGAGTTGGGCGATAATTCCCTAGGGGTTTATGACTATGATCGAAAAAGAAAAATCCAGACATACAAATAGTTGCCCTAGAGGAATTTTTACTAGCAAGCACAAGGCTCTTCCTCAGACTTCAGACTTCAAGGCTCAAAACAGCCTTGTGCTCCAAACATCGCTTGTTCAGAAAAGGTATTTTGGGGGCTATTTGTTTGTACAGAAGTTTTATAGTATATGTTTTTTGATCCAGCGCCCATCTAAGTGAACTGATGTACATGTCTTTTTTGACGTGTTCTGACTTTGAGTGACACCTTTTCACATATTCTCCTCTTCATACCATGAGGAAGATGGTTGTCGTGAACTGCACATAAAATGCAAAAGAGCCTGTGTTTAATTTGTCCTTTCCGGTCTAATGTGGCGCTTTAACATGGCAGACTTTGTGAAAAAGGATCCACAATGTCTGAAACGCTCATTCTAAAGTAACAAAAACTTAATGATTCTTATTTTTAGGTGGTTATACACAAATTAACACATAGTTATGCAAATTTTCTTCCATACACTGGACCGTTAAGGATGATAATTTGATTAAGCTATAAGTAGTGATATGATTTTTGAGTTGAGTTTATCCTTTCATAATATGTAAGTTTATGTTTTCTCAAATTAGGTATATAATAACATAATATAGGTAATTATGTTGTGCTTTTTATGTGCTAAACAAAACTATACTTCTGTACAAAACTATAATTGTTTCAGCTCTCTGTTAACACCAACACAGTAAAATACTTAAGTCGGAGGCAGTGCTGTGTTAAAATATACACCATCCAACTATCTGATGAATGTGAATCACTCTAGGTCTCCACCTCTGGACACTTTGAGAGCCCAAAAGACTCCATAAAGTCTTTTTCAGCAGTACAGGTATAGAGCAAACAACTCCCCTATGTATTTTTGTTATTGTGAGAATGTTGTGAATATTTCAGGATCATGAGGTGATCAATACGAGAAGGCTGGCTGGTTAATGATGTAGAACCTGAGTATCATCTGAGAGAGGAGAGATGGGCAGAGTCAGGCCTTTGGAATCTCTCCTTTCATTAAAGACGTGATCAGTAAGCACAACACATCTCTCACCCAAGGGCACCGTTTTAAGAAGCTTCATAGTAAAGAAACTTTTCTCACTCTTAGAATATATAGCACATCATAGTACATGCAACTGTATGCATGTGAGAGGAGTGAACGTAGTGAAGAAGAACACACAGGATGAGAAAAGCGAATAATCCCACTGTTTTTCTTCTTTTGAGTAAATAGGGCACAAGCCACGGGACATGGTGTCTGTGCTTTTGGTTGGTAAAACACGTTTATTGCTTCACAAATCGAAGTACTCGCATGAAAGGAAAAAATGTAGTACTAAACTGTTCACTCCTTATTACAGATTACTGTGTGTGCTTGTTTGAAGACCAGGGAATGGTTTTGTATTGTTGACACGGTTCTGATTTGATCCTGTTAAAATGCAAACACACACACTCAACCACAAGGCAAAACATGGTGTGAGATGCTGTGTAAGACTTTCGTGAGTTTTTTGTTTGAAGGCAACTTTTTAATTTTCTCAACTCTGCTCTTCCAGAGATCTCTCTCTGCCTCGTGCTCCTTCTCTCTCTTTTGCTTTTGCCACTGAACAAGACTGGCAAAAGGATTGACAGCGCTGTACTCTCTATTAAAACAAAGTTTGTGCTGATAAAAACAGTCACGCTCACCCGCCCCCACACCAATAGAACGGTCAGACTCTGAGTTCTTCTCCGTTTGAAGTGACAGAGGAAATCTGGATAATTGTATGATTGATTCTCTTGTGTTCTTCCTCCACTTCACTGAGCAGGCTTTATTTAGGAACTGAAGAGAGAGAAATCTCGAGATACAAGATGCTTGAGCCTGCGAGACGCACATGTGAGCTGCATGCACACTTAAATGTACCCACACACACACATAAACCCACCAACTATTTTTGGAGTGTGGTTGTGCATTGTTGAGTGTGTGTGCGCATCAATGAGTCAACTGACTCTTTCTTTGCCCTTTGTCTCTCTGCCACTTCCACCTCAGAAAGCCAAGGAAGATCACATTAAGTGGGGCTGCTGTTGCGTAGCTGTATTTGGCTGAGTGCTGAGGGAGATATGGGGCAAGGCATTACTCTAAGTCAGTCCCTACAGGCTTCAGCCGATCCAGAAACAACAAGGCCAGTGTAATTCACGGATCCAGACATCCTCACTTCAGTGGTTCAGGGCCTGTTATAAGCTCATTTTCTCTTTTTGAGAAAGGACATTGTTACATTTTGAACAATGTGTGAGTATATGTGCATTTGTTATCAGTGTTCCAGGTTGATTGTAATTTTTTCTACTTATAAAATTATTATTAAACTTATGTGTATATGTACATTTAAAAAATGCACCTACGCTGTTTGTGAGTCTTTATTTAACCAATTAGGCCACAAAAAATTGAGGGAAATATTGTAATTGGGAGTAAATACTACGTATTAGTTCCATATACATAATACTACAACATGTCATTATATCTTTTCTGATTACAAATCAAGCATCAACACAACTGATTGTTCCTATCCTATACACATGATTATTGTCATTGTCCAACTGAATGGTTGCTGAATGTCAAGAAGGAGCAGAGAAAGAAAGAGAGAGAGAGAGAGAGAGAGACAGACAGACAGAGAGACAGAGTTGTGCTGAAAAGAAAAACTGACGGACAATAAATAAAAATCTTCAGCCCTGAAGTAATCTGCCTAAGTTTCTCTCTGCGTTTCATGTTAACCTAAATGAACTGAAAGAAATGTCGAGCTGTGAGCCATCAGCGTACAGTTGACGATGTCAGAGCCCAGTTGCCCAGCTCTCACCACCCCAGCCTGAGGAAAGTGACACAGCTGGAGATGAGTCAAGCTCACTGGGAGTTCAGGAAGGCTGGCCATCATTGGCACTCAGTACATGTTGTGACCTGTTGGCAGCTGGTACAGCTGCAAGGCTTAGTGTTAACTATTCACCATGGACATTGCAAGAAATCATTTCTCTAATCTGTATTATGCATGGCAATACAAGTTTAAAAGAAATAAAAGAAAAAAAAATGTGGTGTTTCAAACTTGCAAATAGAAATTGATTGCAAAGATTCTCGGCAGAGCAGGGCAGAGATCCACTTCTGAAATACGGGGTTCTGGTGGGGTTACAAACATTGTCTAAACTGGCCATGATCAGCTCCGGTGGCTGCAGTGCACCTGGAAGACGCTGCACTAATGCCTGGTGGAATTTAGCAGTAAGGGTACTTGAGAACTCAAGGTCATTAATTGATTTGCAAAGTTTGAGAAAATGTTAAACTCAACACCCTCAACAATAACTGCTTAGATATGATTCAGCTTGGCACCTAAACACCCACCTGCTCCAGTAGTGCACGTCACAGGCCAACAGCAGACCAATGTAGCTGTACAGGCCTGCTCTGTGTCTAACTGCGTATGAATCTGAAGGACATTGCTGCAAATGGCAAATATATTGCACCCTAAATTATCCCTTGATGAATTATTAAAACAATCTTAAGATGTTTTCTGTATGTGCCACAAGGTCCACACAATCATAGAACAGGATGTGAAAATCGATTCTGCATTTTCCTCTGTGATGATTTAAGTGACACTAAAATAATGCAATTGGTATTAAAACAAACATTGTGTATGGCCATAAATAGTTATTTCAGTGATGTGACGTACATTTTTTCATGCACACACACACACACACACGCACACGATTTTGTTAATATTAGAATCAGTGCACTATTCCTGTCAGCTTTGCCTTCCTTTATGTCTGAGGCACAGAAAGTTGAAAGCTGCTTTTAAGTCTTTCATCTGATATGTAAATGTTTAAAAGTTGCTGTCTTAAATGTCTGGAAATGTTTTATTGTTAAATGTATCAGGAAGAAAGTGTTTCAGTTATGAATAACTCACTTATTTAATCTGGCTGAGTTATGATGAAACAAAACAAGCTGAAAAGACAACTTGTTTTCAGATATACCATTTAAATAGGGCTTCTTGACTGCATGTGAGGGCTTTGGTTGGGAGCCAATAATGTTCCGATAGTGAAAAGGTTGACTGAGCGTAAACTAATTGGCCCACCATTCTTTATTGATATACTTTACTCACGCCCCAAGGGTGAACGCCCCGTAATTATCTTGGTCAAAGGTTCTTTGGCTGTAAGGGTTGGACTGGAAATTGAGAAACTGCTAAATTCTGAGCTTGGCTTTTTTTTAATAGTCATGAGATGTGTCTTAAATATTGCCAAATTTAAGGACACTGTTGCAACACTGCCAGAACTGTCCCATTGGGAAATGTTGATATTGTTACATGTGGATTTCAAAAACTGAGGCAGTCAGTCAGTCAGTAAGAGACATTCATTCTCCTCAGGCGCTCTACCTTGAAAGTCTGGCAAAAACAACCATTGTCAGCACTGTAACCAACAGCATCGCATGGAGACACAAGTACCACACAAACTAAACAAAGTTGAAAAAAAAGTTTTTTATAATTATTTTGTGGTTGGTGAGCAAAAAAGATACTATAGAGATAAAGATAAATCCATGTCAAAGTATGCAATAAAACAATATCACGCTTGCTGTTGTACTGAATATCAGCACGGCTATAATTTGGTTATAGATAGATGCAGTGGAAGATAATCACAGTGTGTTGATATTGAGGACAACAGCACAACCTGGAGTGTGAAATCGATTTTATACAATAGTTCTACAAGCTGCATATATTAGTTAACAGTAATAAATGGCAACAGATTATAATTTATTTGGTTATTTAATCATTTATTTAGCTAAAAAGTTCACTAGCCTATTACGTTATCGAAAGTTGGCTACCACTGAGCTATCATAATAATTTCACATAGACAATGCGCTACTAAATCATGCCTTAAAAGAAATGTATTTCTTTAATCTTCTTAGCCACCAACACATTTAACAATCACCAAGGTTTGTCCAGAGTTTGAAAAGTGCAGAAAAGTAAAAACTTACTGTGAAGATGGAATTTTTGAGATCACTTTTTGCAAATGTTTGTTAATGTTAATGTTAATGGTAATCTGTTATTGCACCTTTCATGGGGCCATGCAAGCTTTTTCCTTTTGCACCCAATGTTAAGCTAAAATATTAGCAGTAAATATTATATTGTATTAATATTTTAGCAGCAAATTAATATATTAGGAGCAAATATTTATCTGGCTGTTTTGATATGAGATTCAAGGTGAGAGGTATTCACATAATAAAAACATGCACTGATCACAACGTGTAGGGATTTTCTGTGGGTGATTTAGCCTGTACTGAATGACTTCTCTAAGTTGCATCAAAAATCCTTAAAAGCATAGTCTAGAACTTACATACTACTTTATGCAGGCTGAGCACCAGATCTGTGAGGACTTAATGGCAATAATTACAGTATAAAGCAATAAATTTGTGATTTAGACGCTGAGAGGCAATGGTATTTCTTTCACATGATCCGACAAACAACAACTAAACAAAACATATCCTAATTATATATTTATTTCTGTGACTTAATGCTGGATTGATACCAAAGAGCTCCAGCTCCACGTTTTAATAATTTAGTTGCAATGTTTGCTGTCCAAATTCAGCTCACTCTGCTGTATTCATCGGAGCTGTGTGAAGTCCTTCCATATCTTCTTAGCACACTGAATCTGAGGAAATCCAAAACATCAGCAGTATTGGTGTGTGTGTCTGTGTGTAACATGCACGTGCCAACATTATTAGAGACTAAGCCTTTTAGGCTGTTTCTCCCCTCTTTTATATCTCTCATGGAAAAAGAGAAAAGACTGATACTGCTATCACTATCTGAACAAATGGGTCAGAAGGCCTTATGTTGTCGCTCAGATTACTGCATAACCAGCTGAAACACAGCCAGTGGGCAACAAAGGGTGGGGGTGCTTTCTGCATCCCCTTCAAGTCCCGGGCCTCAGGTAACTTCACAGTTTCACCCCAAAGAGAGAGGGCACGCTCCCTGGGAGATGGGGGTGGGAATGCTGCTTAGCCTCCACCATGGGTTTTTCTTGCCTCATCAGAGTGCTTCATCCAGCTCTGTTCTCCCTGTCATGAAAGGTCTGCAGCCAGGCAGCTCAATCAGACACTGCACCACTGGTTATTCCTAAGGGTGTTATACAGTACATCAGCAATAAGGCCAAGCAGATGTAAAGGCTTCTCTTTACACTGGCTGTACACAGACTCAGTGCTACAGGCACAGTTTACCATAAGCACACTGCAATCATTTACAACAACTTTGAGGAGAATAATGCATTGTATAACAATGGATTGTTTAGTAAATGGGTACATGGTGAATATAAAATCCCTGGGGTCTCTTTATATGATAAAAAGGAGATTTCAGACACAAGAGTGACAGTGAATTGTGTCTTTATATGTATTAACTTCACTGCACATGTATGAATTGGTTTCAATTATTTACATCATTATAATGGACCAAAGTGAAGTATTGTATAGGGCGTATCACAGAAACATGCTAATAAGATAACTATTTAAATGACTACATGTTAAAATGTCATTAAAACACACAAAGTGGCACCACCAATGTCTGAATTACAGGCAGATTTTACTGAATAATGCTGTAATTAATCTGACAATACAGAAACAGGAGAAACATTTTCAACCTTGGTATGATGATAATATTAATCAACTGTTTCTATAGTTTCCCTTTCTTCTTTTTTTTTTTTTTTAGATGAAACTGAAATAAAACCTTTTTCATTTATTACCACTTTAAAGTTACATCAACAAGACCTTTATTCTGTGTTTACACGGCGAATGAAGAGGAGACAGCGGTCATGCTACATGAGCTATCTAATGAGGCATGTGATTGCAGGAGTAAATACACAGGCAAAAAGCAGTATGAAATGAACATGCACAGCTAAGGTAGCACTGCAGAGCCCCATGTAATATGTTGTGTACTTCAATTGTGTAAATGTTCTCATTATCATAAACTAGTGTGGTGATTATTTTTATTTATTAAATTGATGTTTATATTAATAAAAATGAATTAGAATTAACATATGAAGTGGATTGTTTGTTTGTGGGCTTCACAAGTGGGTAAATTGCATTCATTTGGCCAGAAAGGTTCCAGTACGATGCATCATGTGTGGGTCAAAATTATATATTACTTTCATTGTTGATAGTGCATGTTGCTGAGATACATTTTACATACACAGTTCAAGCCTTTCAAGTCTAAAGAGGGCACAAAGAGGGCAAATTTGTGAATAATTGGATGAGTAAAATGAATGTATTAAGGAATCAGTCCCATTGTGGCGTTACCATTGCTTTAGCACTCTACATTTGATTCCTGCATGGTATCTCTTTCTGCACTGCATGAGCCAAACAACACACTTGTTTCTAGGCTGAACACCCGATCATGTTCTTCTTGCTGCAATTTAAGGTTCCTACTGGTTGGTCAGAATGTCAGCATGTAGCATGTAGCAGAGAGCTTCCAGCTGTCTTTTCCTGCTATGGCCTCCTGATAAAGCTGCTTGCTGGCAGGTCAAAAAAAAAAAAGCCAGTGCATAAGGAGTTAGAGGGGGAAAAAATAGCTTTAGATTTTTTAAGATCATCCTCAGGACACAGATTGTCCACTGAGAAAAAAAACATGACTTTGATGTATATAACAGAAATAACAGCCTTGTGTCCTTGAGCACTTGAGTGTCAGCCAAATGCTGCAATGTAAAATTTAAGAGATGTGTAGAGCATTGAAATTGATTTTGGCACTTGATACTATGCAAATTTAAAATTCTTTTTCAAGTTAATGACACGTTTGTATTTGATTTTGTTTCTCTGTAAGAAATCGTGTCATTATTTTACACCACAAGTTCTGTGAAACTGTGAGGGCCTTTTAAAATCATTGCTTAAGTGATTCACACACTCAATGAAATAGTCACTTAACAACTATGAACAACAAAGTGAAACAACTTCCCCATATGCTACCTTAAATGCACCAACATATTTGAGACAAGTTACAACTTTAGAGCTTGGTGCTCTTCCTCCGGCAGCACAGAGGGTCAATCGAGGGGGATCCTAAAAATACAAAAAAAGAAGTAAAAGAGGCGAGGTTAACACAAATCACATATTGGTTTATACTGAAAGGGTCAAAATAAATGTACATGTAATAGTAATTGGAAATTACAAAATTAACATTGATATAATAATAATAATGATAATATGTGGACCAACAGAAGAGGGCAAGCTAGCAAGGCAACTTGTAAACAATTAAAAATTACTAAATTCACAAGAGGTAAACTGAAAAACAAGACATATCAGGTTCCTCTGGAGACATGTGCCTGGATCAAAAATCCATTTGACTTCTGCCTGAACCTGGTCTCCACCCTTACTGGAGGATTTTAACAACTGTATGGCCCAGAATTTTATTTCTGTGACCCAATGTCCATAATCTAGGATGTGGTTTACAATGAGGGAGAGTCTTTCATAATAATGCTGCTCTACCTGTATGTTTAGGGCCCACTGTGTTTTACCTACATACCTGTATAGTCTGGGACAAGGACACTGAATAGCATAAACAACCTCTTGGGAGGGGGATGATTTAAGATGGACCATCTTCCTACATTGGGGATTTACAAACTCCTTGAGTTTATGGGACAAAGGGCAGATAGAGCATTGTCCATAAGGTTGATGTCCACATGAGGGAGGTAGTACAGTGCTGTGTATTATGTCAAATGGTTGTTGTGTGCCATGGTGGGATTTTCTGCAAAAGAAAAAGAATAAAAGAAATCACGTAGGCTAACTGAAGGACATGGCAGTGTTTCAGAAGGACTCATCTGATTTGATTACAATAAAAATTCAAGAGGAAACTGCAGAAAATACAACTCTTAAATAGTCTTGTTTGCTCACCTTTATGCATCCCTTAACACTTTGTTTCTATATCTCCTCCATAAGCCCAACCAGCAACTGTTTGATATCTGAGGAAGAGCACTGAGCTCCAAACATGCTGCCATCATATCGGCATCTATTGCTACAGTGTTTTTGATATTGAGCTTTTATTTTTGATCCGTGGGTGTTTTTGTTTATGTACAGTCTGCGTCATAAAAGCTTTAACATTTACTCTTTTTGAGAGCAATGAGCTCTCTCTCTCTGTCGCTTTATGCCTGTTTGACAACCCATTTCCCTGCTGTATTTGAAATGAGTACACATGGATTTACATTATTAATTCATCAATAATAATACAACATCAACACGAGAGCATCCCAGTCATACAGGTGAATCAACACCTCGAGTTTGAAGTTCAGTTTAATTATCACGTATGGTCATACAGATACAATCACATGTAAGCTCCTACACTTTGTTTAATTAAAAATAGTGTAAAGTAGGATAGTAATAATGATAACAATGATTATTATGGCAGTAATGTGAGCATCGTAATAAGAAGTAAAAATTAAGTTTAGAAAAATGTTTTCATTTAGGATCCTCCTGGTTTGATGATGGAAGCTCTTCCTAAGACTCAGTGCTGGCCTTGTGACCTTCTTGGTTGAATGGCGACGTCCAGTATTCCAGGATTTAGTTTTGGTGAAACAAACGAAATTCCAGTTCCAGATATATCCTGCTGGAAAATAATACAGGCACGGAGGTTATCCCGTTTATCATCCAGCGCCTGTACTGTACATCGGCTAGCAGAATGCTTGGCAGAGATGATGCGTGTGGCCATGATTGCAGCCAGTGTTTGATCCCTCCGTGGTTACTTCGGGGTTTCATTTGATGTTGAGATACACTTGCTTGTCTGTGTGGTTGGGATCGTAGCTGATCTTCTCCACTTTCTTCATTTTCTTCCATGATGTTTACTCAGATTACATTTGAAAACCTTTTACAGCAAGGTAGCAGAGTCAGCAGGCAGAGTTTGGGGAGTTGACTATTACCTTATCCTGACTTGTAATCATAGGCTATTGTTGTCTAGTATGATTCACAAAAAGCACAATTAATGTAAAAAAATACATTTAAAAAGCATAAATTTGCATAAATAGAGAGGAGCTACTGAGGCGCCAGGAAAGGTCTGCAGCTTCTTGTATAGAAGTATCAAGAATATAAGTATCAACAAACACTTAAGAGGTTTGTGGGGCCATTAGATTGTATTATAGGTTCATCTTTTTGTGTCTAACCCCTGTTTTTCTCTCATGATTGGCAAATCAACCTTTATCCGCTTCTGTTTTTCTACTGTAAGACACATTTCACAGAATTTAAGGAAACTAGGCTCTCTATGTGTGTGTGTGTGTGTGTGTGTGTGTGTGTTAGGCAGTTTTAAAGATGAAACAATTTTGGGTGCTTGGGGTTCTCCGTCAGATAAAGACATTTTGCTTTAAACTTTGCATGGCCGAGGGGCTAAATGGGCAAAAACGAGAGAGAAAAGTTTTTGTGGTTCAGTGAAGAAAGACTAAGTGGAAGGAAGAAAAGCTGAGTGAATTTCTTTGCCACCTTGCATTGGCTTAATGAGGGACTTCAAGAGTGAACATGAAAACTGGCATTAGGCTTGAATAAAGTGGATAAATGCCATCTCTGCTCTTTGATCTGGTTTTCCTCCATAATATTATGGACAACTGGCACACTGTAAAATAAGGCTTAGGACTTCTCTTGGCATCAGATGGTCAATTTTCACACTAGTTCAATCAGTCATACAACAGTATTAACACCCTTCTAACTAGGAAATAGGAAAAAATTCCTATTTCCTAGGAAATAGGAAAAAATTAACATAATTTATATATTAAGCAGATTAATAATTTTCTTATAATCTACTTGTGGACAGAAACTAAGGTTGCGCACAAGAGAATCCCAGCCATTTATTAAAAGTGATCACACTCTAAGGAAAAATTCTTTACCATCATCATGTATGTAAATGATTAAAGCAGATGATTTAATTAGATTATTTTGTAGCGAAGCAAGACATACACAGGTGCACAGATAAGCAAAGTAGGATTCTCTATGAGTGTTTGCCAGCAGGTTACATTGATCGGTTCATGGTTTAAGCTCAAATATTCTGTATTCACTAGCCAGAGGACAGGATTTCTAATGAATAACACATATCTTTTAACTGGAGGAAGTCCACAACACTGCGATCCAACAGGAAGCACACCATTGACTTGCTGTGCCGTGCAACTCAAAGGAAAAAGCGGAAAAGCTTCAGGGCAGTTTTGATCAAAGAAAAGACTTATATCTATAGTCTGAATCTGCACTGCAGTCATTTAGTTTGACCGGTTTGGTTGAATCAGGTACAATGGCTGACAATTTGCTATTGCACACAAGTTGATGTTGTAATTATTTGTGCCATAATAAATGGTGTTAGAGGTGTTATACAGAAAACAGATTTAGATGTTGAGATACAGTAACCAAGACAGACAGGCAGCATTATTCACTAGCCATCTAATCTAAATGTTTCTCGACTGAGGGTGTGGGTGTCAGTATACTGGTGTTATCTAGTGGTGTCTCATTTCCCATTACAGATCTTTCACTGAATTAGGCAAACACCACCTCCCATTAATGATTTTTGTGTGTGTGTTCCCGCAGCATCATTTTGGCACTTACAATTGCCATAATTATCATAATGAAATGTATATTCAACAGCACTATGGGAGTGATGTAAGTGTGAAACTATATAAAGCCAAAGAAGATGAAACACCACCCTTTCTTGTAGTGGCAGGGGGGATTTTAGTTGGTAATTAAGAACTGGGAAATAACACAGAAGAATATAAAAATATACTATTTGTATAGTGTAGTCAGCATTCTGTGATATATGTACTTTTTAGTTTTATGTACTAATTTGTACAGTACCAGAAAAAAATGAACTAATAAATCATCTGATGTCGCATGTGATATCTTTCTTTCAATATGGGATAAGACAGGGACGCTAAGAGTGTAAAACAACCAACAAGAGCTTTTCTGTGGAGTGAAGTGCTGACAAGTGATATGTTGGACACAGATTGTTCTCTGATAGAGATCTCTCCAAAAAGACCGCCTCAGAAATATAGGAATAAGACAACAGAAGGAGGGATGGTCCCATGGGAACCGAAGAAGAATATGGACAAATGAACATGCTACCCAGCACAATCTTGGCCGTCTGCTGTGCTTGAGCTCACACAAACTGCCAGACTTTAAGTGTTTCACTGAGTTTTACCACATCTTAAAGCCTATCTCTTTCCTCAACAGTTTAAATGACACTAAAGAAATTACGACACGGTTATAAATCGAACACTAAAATAAATCTTTCAGCTTTAGGTTGAGATGTCTGTAATAAATACAAATGGTCCCTAACATCTTTAACTAAAGCCCAACACATATTTAAATATAATAGTTAAATGATGAACCATTCACCACTTTCTTGGTTGTCAAAACTTGTCAGTGTAATCCCCTAAAAAGCTATCTAGAGCATCTGAAAATATTTGATCCTTTCTGTCCACACCTCTGATGGATAACAGTCAGCTAGCCAAAAAGATATGGTGCCAAGTAGGCAAGTCACATCAAAGATACTGACACTTGGCCTGCACTTTTCCATTTCTGAAACCACTTGTCATCATGGAAAGGATGTGGATTTTAGAGTCTGTCAGGTATTACATTGGTGTAGTTGTCAGTGCTGTCCTGAGATCATATAGTGCCATTATGTAACCAACATTATGGCCCCCCTTAATCATCACATACTGCACTTATAGTCTCGTCTACCCCACTCAAGGACCACTTTAGGAGAGGCAGTGATGACAAAGTCAGGAGATTCATTCTTTTAGTAAAGACTTGACCGTCAGTGAATGTAAATATTGTAACATGATTTACTCTCTAGAGTAGTTTTTGACAAAGACCTTGTCACTAATGCAGCCCATCACAAAAAATGCCAACGATTTTGTGCCAGATGTTTAGGGAATTAACCCCGAAGCAAAGAAGACAATAGTGTGGTATGATGTCAAGTCAATTTCATGTGTGTCGGAAAAAAGAAAAGGCAGTGGCGACAGTGAGGAAAACATAACAAAAAAGCAAAATGCAGAATGCAGCTCTATTGAGACTGAACACACTGACTTTTATGGCTTCAATATGTCCTTTTCTACATAAATGTTGCAGAAATAGATGCTTGTATAACTGGTGACCTTAAATGAAAAGTCCTCTCCTACTTAAACAGAAGTCATATGAGTAAAAGGAGTAGTTAAATATCCTTTAAAGTACATTTATTTGCCTTTTTTCCAAGAGTCGGATGAAAATACATCTGTATGGTACAAAGCAGCTGGAGCCAGCAGTTGGTTAGCTTACCTTAGCATAAAGACTGAAAACATGGGGCTAGCCTGGCTTTCTCCAAAGCAAATTTACCTACCTGAACCTCTTAAACTTCATATGTGCTGGACAATTTCTTAATCATCACATACTGCACTTATCACACTTTCAGCAACAAACTGGAAAATCATACTGTAGCTCCCAAAATGTTGAACTATTCCCTTAAAAAGTGTAAACTTCATTCTTACAATTACTACCTGATTCTCTGTTTTGCTGCCACTGCCACTGAAACCAATGAACAGAAAAAGGCTGTGAAACACTTTCAGCTGACTATTTTTGTCCAAACACCTCTTGAAGAAAAATGATTTTTAACACCTGCTACCTGGAGCTCATGATACTTCACCTTGTTTAATCTTTCGACATTGGATTTCCATGCTAAGATACTGTCTGGTGTTTTTCTGCCCCAGGCTGAATCTGAATAGGTGTTCTGGTTTATTTGGGTAGCCGGTAATGAGACATCACAAAATTTGTCTGCCTGTTTATCTATAGTATTTTAAATATCACCATGGGGTTTACTTGGCTTGGCTGTAACCATTAAGAGTGAAGGTATGATATATGATGCAAGCTTAAGAGGGTAACTTGTGTGTGCTTTGCCTGATCCCAAGACAATCCCAATTTAATTGTGCATTAAAGACCATGCACTGCGTCATTTATTACATTGTTTATTTAGCCACCGCCACACTCCCTTATTCCTATTTGAGCTCTAATTAATCCTGCACAGAAATCTCAACTTCATTAACTTGGGCAGCTCTAGGCCTCAACTGGGGTTAATTACTAAAATAAAAATGGAAAGATTTTGTTCAGTGCAACCATATACTGGCTGTGATAATATTACAGAAAATATTCAGCACAAATTTAAAAGGTCACATTTCACTTTTTTCACTATTAGATATGAAAATCGTATGCATGCTGGAATCAAGACGTTACAAAAATTAATTACTTTCCATTAAATGAAATAAATTATGATTCTAAAGCCGTTAAATAGCATTAGTCAACTTTGCCCTCACTGTGAGGCAAAGATTAAATATGAGCCAGCTAAAAAACTAAATCTCTAATAAATAACTAAAGAATGCCAGAGATGTTTCACACAAGCAAAATGCTACAGAGGTGTTCACAGTCCTTTGGTTATAAAAGTACTGAAAATGATTTTGAATGGGTCACATAGATCAGCTCCCAAGATCACTAAAGGTCACACAGACTTCAAATCAGGGAGTAAGGAAGAAATGATGTTATTGTTCTCTTTGGGCTTTCAATCACACTCAGAAATACTTAAAATTAAGTGCAGCTCATGAATATTTACAACAAACTTGCTCATAAGTCTACAGTGCTCCACATTGCTTTTTGTCAACAAGGTTGTATATTCCAGCTGCAACATCTGGCTCCCATACACAAGGGCTTCAGGGGGCGCTTAAACACATGCATGCAAGTATGCACATATGTACACATAATTACACACGCACGCACACGGGCAAACAAACACACACACACAGATGCTGTACAAAGAGGAGAAGGGTGGAGGGATAAAACAAAAACAACAAAAAAAAAACCCAAAACACTGAATTGGCTCAAAAGTTAACAGCTGTATAATATCTGCAATGGGTCTCGGTAGATGCATCCCCACAGTAAAGACTCAACAATTAATTATCCTGCTGCAGATTCCTGGCAGCCCCTCATTTTACTGACGAGTGCACTCCTGCTGCTTCTTCAAAGACATTTAAAAATTCATCAGCTGGCTTTTCCAGGGTACTCAAAAGCCCCGACCATTATTCCATAAGAGTATGTTTTATTATCTCTATGTGCTTATTATCACCACCATCAGAGCTATAAGGCCAAATTAGGAGCAAAATGCTTGACTTAGTCAGCCAGTTCACAAGAAATAAAAAAGAAAACGATAGAATCAACAACGCTTCAGGCAATGGCTCGACTATAGGCTACCTGCATCTGTTGCTATACATTTTTTAGATGCAATAAGGAATGCAGATGGCTAACAGTGATGCCATGCTTATTCTAAAGCTCGTCATTCATATATTTATGTTATCGCATTGTAATTAGATTATGCCGCTTTTGTCCACAGGAGCTACATTTGTATGAGCTTGGTCAGAGATGCATCCCTTATGTGTTAGCATACTGTAGGGAGCAGGGGAGACATAGAGGGCATTTGTATTCTCTTCGAAATTGTGCTGTGCAAGATAATTACTTTTCATTGCTTGAATCAGCACAGGGGATGCTGATCGTGAATGGGACTTTTATTATTGTGGAAAATGTATCTGCATGCTGCAATTGAAATATGAGCTTACTTTTGCTGACATGGGTCTAGCATGCTAGTGTGGTGAGGATAAATGAACTAGCACTGAAAGAAAGACCGATTTAACAGACACCACAACACAAACAAGATGACTTAATATTAAACTGTAAGGATTAACAGTAGTACAAAGCACAAAACAAAAATAAGATATAAACCACAGGCAGTAGGATTTAATCAAGTTCCCAGACTATGTACATTGTCCATCTTTCTTTAGAAGCTTTTGGTGGCTGGCCATTTATGCAGGAATAGTAATGAAGTAGCACTTTGATAATATTAGTCTCCCATGCTAATAGAGCTCTCCTGCTGTTCTGCTAGCCACTCATAAACACAATATAATATGGTTATTAATAGCTTCTTCATTTATTTTCATGGTAACAATGTAATACTGGGGTCAAGTCAAAATCCCAATTGTACTAAATCTCTTGGTTTACATGGACTCCTTAATGGTACTTATGTTAAATCTCATTACCATGTTTTCAGTCTGTAGTAAAATGATAGAATGATACAGAGGAATAACATCTGTTAGTGCAGTTTATGACAATAACCGTCTCTTAAATCCCTCTAAAACAACGGACAGAGATGCAAAGATGGTGTAATCTTGTCCCTAGTTTTAAACGTTCATTAAAACACTGGAGCCTCCCACGGGGGGCGAGCATGTAGGGACGGCTTCTTGGTTTAGTTGATGATATAAATCTCATGTTGGTGCATGTTCCCGCAGTGTTAATGAAGTTAGCATGTACTACCGAACAGTGTGCTCTGTCATGTCCCTGTAGTTTCACATGCGTTTATCACCAGCAGAGATGTTAGAGACTATAACTGTGGTTAGTCGCAGAGATCAGTGACATTTCCTCCCGTGTCTGCAAAATGACACGGTGTTTCCTGCTGCTGATTAAACACCTCTTCAAAAGAAGACCAAACTGTCTGAAAATTGTTGAGTTTTATGGCGAGTGAACCACACATGCACACAGCCCATTTATATCAATCACTGAGTTGCTGTGAATAACAGCAGTTGATACATTAGCATCTACAACGAGAAGAGATTAATACAACTCTGGTATAAACAGGGCAGGGAGCCTTTAATGGTTAACAGCAGATGTTTTGATGACTTCACGTGTGCCTCAAGAGGCTTTTCTTTTCATCAGGCCAAAATTAGCTAAATTGTTTCACCTCATCTGGCTCAACGTGGGGTAAATAGGTGGGGTGATTTATTATGACTTTATTAAGTACCATCAAGTGTTGAGTGTTATTCTGTCTTCTTGAACGAGCACGTACCATGCACAGGGACACAAAAAAAAATGACCTGATCATATTATACAAGAAGGCAAATGTGGAGGATTAAAAAATACGTTAATATGACCATCCATATTAATTCTATTTGGAATATTTAAATAAAATACTAAACACGTAGGCTCAGAACTGTGTTTAATTCCCCATGAACCCACAGCCTGCTGAGTGTTTTACACACTGTGGCTCAAAGCCTGAGGTCTGTCAAATCAAAAAATGGCTCCTTGTTGGTTGCCACCCTGAAGGCCACACAAGCCTGTTCAGTTTTGCAAAAGAAAGTGGAAAAAAACAGCTGGGAAATAAGGATGCCTCTGGATGTTATTCTGCCACCTTCTCATCTTACATTAGGCATTAGTCCATCAGTTGGCACGAGGACATGGCCACAAGCAGTCAAAGCAACACACACATGAACACACACCCACACACTGCACACCACTGGTTAGAGGCAAGGCAGGATGACGGACCAGTGCTGATGTGTGGCCACTTAAAAAAAGTGTTTGTGTTTTTTTTGTTTGTTTTCCTTCAGTTGACGGTGATAAAAGATATACTGTTGATTTATATAGAATCCATTATGTTTTTGTTTTTTTTATATGTGATGTTTCATCACATTTGGAGCCATACATTTGTTTTTAAACCAGTTTCCAGGCTGACATTTAAGATTTTTTTCCCCTTCAGATTGTCATATTGATGTAAATTAAAAGAGTATTACAGGCATGTGCCTGAACTAAAGATGTACGTATAAATCAGGCTTTCCAAACTTGGAGTAAAATACAAATTGCTTAAAACAAGAAAAACAATTGTAGCTTACATCAAACATGTTACTCAGATTAAGCACACAGTCACTAACAAATCAGTTTCTGCAGGAAAGTGTATATGCTAAAAATATTTTTTTTCATAAACACATCTTTTCCTGTTTTCATCTTTACTGAGAATAAGTCATACTATCTTACAAGCAAAAATCTTCAACCATCTGGGCAGGAATCCATCAGTCTCTCAGCCAAAAGGGCCTCCAGTTGTATTTTCACACACTCTGTAAACACAGACGAATAGTTGAGCAGTGGAAAGGACACCTGCTGAGTAACTTTCATACTCAAATAAGAAATCAACTGCCCTGTGCAACTAAGACATAGATAGCTCTTTATTTAGCCGCGTAGGAATCTTAATTTAAAAAAACATCTGAATTTGCTAATCATGAGCAGTCATTTTTCAAGCTGCAACATAAAAAGAATAAACTTAGAATCATGCTGATCCAGAGACATCTCCGATTCTCGTCATATGGTAGTTAAATTAAATCTGGAACTTGGACAGAACATTTTGCATATTTTCATATTTTGTAATCATAATGTTGATTTTGATTTATCAAAGAAAAAACAGTAACAGATGTACTGGTGCACTGAGCATGTTGTTAAGTCCACTTTGATGTGTCTTAACAGATGAAAAATAATTGTACAGATTAACTCCTGTATTGACAGACACAGATGCATGTAAGGGACCCCTACATTACCATTACTACCATCTAATGATAAATAGCACTGAACATCTGGCATGTATGTTTTTGGTTAGAAATTAGTTTACCAGTACTGTAGGTGGGTTAGGCGAAGTGTGGAACATCCCACATTCTTCCTTGTTCTTAATCTATAGTACTATGTAGTATTTTGACAGGCTTTATGTATTGTTCTGGTTGTTTGTCTCTCTGTCAGCCCTGTGATGAACTGGCGACTTGTCCAGGGTGTACTCCGCCTCTATAGACCAATGTTGGCTGTGATTGGCTCCATCCCCTTGTGACCCTGATAAGGAAAAGCAGTTATGGAAAATGGATGGATGGACTGTAAATATAAGATAATATAGGAACCAATATAAGAGCAAAATAATTCATTCATTCACACTGGAATTGTCTTTACAAACTGGCCTTAAGTATGTCCTTTCAAACCCATGGCAATCAATTTATGTAAAATTCATATTAATTAAAAAAATAAATAAATAATTAATAGATATCTATTTGGATATCTGTAAAGATAAAGAGTAAGAGTAGAGTAAAGGAGTTTTCTGCAAATGATTTTCAAGTCTTTGCTCTTTTACCAGCTCATGCAAAGCTTGACGTTCCATGCATGTAAAAAGGGTATTTCAAGGATACTGAGCCCACCATTTTGCTCACACCAATGTCTACATAAATGAGACAGTAGCAGCAGCTGGACTGAAAAAGTAAAAATGCCCCCTCACCTCCAAAGTCTCTGCTAACACAGGGATGCTCCTTGATTCTGCAACCAGCCCTGTGGCTCTCGGAGGCTTCAAACATTTACAAGACCAAGCAACAGGCTGTGGCACTTCAAAACTGACTACCAAATTATTAAAGAGAAAGTGGCAAGTGACATTGCACAGGCCTCTCATGTGACACGACATCAGGTGACATTGCAAGCGCCACAGCTCAGGATCAATGATGGATCAATATAAGAAAAAACGCAAGGAAATCACAGACAAATGGCAGAACAGAACAAAAAACTATGGACCTAGTATAGATGCTAGGAGCAATGCTGCTGATATAACCATATCTATAGAAAAAGTACCTGACATATTATGGAAAGATTGTAATCTATTCACTCAAAGCACGTCTGGAGCTGCTCAGGGACAAATTTTCTTCCATTAACAGTGAAGGGTATTATTGCATCTCGATATAGGAGCCATATAAATTAAGGTAAAGCAAAAACACACAAGCAGAAAGTGGGTAGTGACATTATACAAAAAAATAAAGAGAGAAGTGAGCGATGAATGAGGATCCATCGTGAGGTATTCAAGACCTCTTTCACTGTGGATATAGATATAATTAGAGGAAGTGACACGGTAATAGTTTGATGAGAGAAATATTCAGCGCAAAAACCTGACACACATTCCAATACCAGGTGGCACAATCTGGATGTGAGACACTTGTTACTACCTGGTGTAAAGTGGTTTATTCTCACTCCATTTAATTACATACTAAAAACGCGAGGTGACATTTATTTATTTTTTTAAAAGTTCATGAATATCATTCACCAGGAAGCTCCAGTGACACAGACAGTGAGACCGTCAGAGCAAGAAACGAAAATAGGGTGCTTTTCATATGCAAAGTGGGACACCTCATGTGTAATTCGCTGGCTGCACGTAATTTCACATTTTTTGTGAAAAGCTTCATCCACTTTAGCCACTGACTCACTTGCTCTCAGCTATTTAAGCAATTCTGTTTGCTAGGTATTCAGTATCTGACCTGCTGAGACGGCCATTCAAGCCAGCAGTGTAAGCCATTGCCTTAGCTTTGTTGTTTTTAATCCTCTCTGCACTCGCCCCCTGCCCTGTGTGGACAAACAGAACACACAGCACTGCCCTTTGGGGTATTTGCAGAAATTTTAAATGTATTTATTTTTCTAAATCAATTTTGTGTGTACTGCAGGGAATCTCAATCGAACCGGTTCATTCATTTTAAGAATATTTTTAATTATGGCTTAGTTACCATAGAAATGAACAGCATCCTGTTCAGTCTGTGTGATGCTGAAAGAAGAAAACATCACAATTACATTATAATTTCAAACGCAGCAGCTGCAGTTGCACTGCACTGCATGGTGCCTCTTATACTGACATTTGCACAACTGAAGGACTATGTGACCTTAAAAGTGATGAGAGTGCTCCTGAAAAAGGTTTTGGAGGAAATAGTAAAAATGTTGGTGATACCAACTACCTCAATAGCAGTACTGTAGCTCTGAGAATTTACCACTATCATCATTTAGATGAAGACACACTGTCTTTTCATTGGTCAACAAGATAATGTCCATCATCTCTAATCAGTATTTGACTTGAATTTGATTAGTAAATTACTGTGTCAGACTTACCCCTGAAATGATTGCATTTACAGTCAGTTAAGTCAGTGGTTAGACCAAGAAATGACAGACCGATAAATTAGGTGTAGACATGCCAAGAATGTAATGACGTACAAAGTGAAAAGATTAGGCATTATTCCAATAGATGAAAATGGGCTGTAACATCCCTTGTGTCATCTTTTGAATTATATCTGCGCATAAACAATAAAAAAAGCATATACAGGGGCTCCCTGCACTTTTCCACTATTAAACCACAACTAGTCAACTGTATCGGCCACAACGTCTTATTCTCCTCTGCTTGTAATATTTATTCTTTGTAATATGTTCACTCTGTTGTGCCCTATGAGTACAACAATGTGGATAATAAAGTAATGTCTAGTTCTTGAACATATGCACAAAATGAACTGGCGTATTCTAATATAACCACAAGTTTGGCTTTCAAAATCTCAAAATCGTTGTCATGTAAGATTATTTGAGGATTTGGGATTTATTTAAAAAATATACATTAAATCAGCTGGTTTGGGCCTGAATATTTGCTATTTAAGCCCATACATGGATAATAGACACATGTACAAGGAATACAGAAGAGGTAGGTTGGTCTAAGACTTTGTAAATGATGTAATGTAAGGGGTAATTAAAATGCTAAACTACCTAATCAAAGCTTTATTTCAACTAATCTGAAGTTAAAGAGTTCTCTTTCCTATTATGGTCCAATTAGCCAGGAGAATTAGCCTATCAGCAGTACAAAGACTGAGGGAGTCAGCAGCCCCAAGCCAATACAGGCCTTTCTTTGTTAGAGTTATCACATTCTTCCTCTGTGAGTGTGTGTGTGTGTGTGCCTAAGTTTTTTATTGCTGCTCTACTTTCCTCCCACATGCCACAGACATGCAAATCAGGTGAATTAGAGTCTCTAAATTTGCTTTAGATGTCCAAGTGACAAATCTTGTAATTTATGGTTAATTAATTGTGATGGGAGCTTCATAATGCCTTGATAAATCAAGCCACAAGTCACACTTTAAACACTGTTGTTAGCTGAGGGTTGGTGGCCGCTCATTGGTAACTAGTCATCTATTTTGAGAAAAAGTAGTTAAGATTGATTCACAAAGAGCCTGTTTTGTATCATCCACTGTATTGATTCTTTAAGCACTTAGTATTCTTTCGAAATGTTGCTTAATGACTAACATGGACATCACAGCTGCATGAACAGTGCAAGCTGTATGCATAGCAGAAAACTGATGCATTTATGGTTTGATGTGGCTCAGTAGTTCTAGCTAGCCTCAAAGCAGCCTACAGAATGCAAAGTATTAGTAGAACACGTCCTGCCAGCAGTGCAAAGCTATAGGCTACAGAGTGCTTGATGAGATTTCAAGGTGCGGTACTAGTAGAGAGCTTCAAGACAACTTAATGAATGCAAAGCAATAGACCATGTAGCAAAGTGATACTGGAGAGAGTCAAACAAGCAGTAGTTAACGTTGAAATTTGAATGTATTTATTTTTTCATTTTCTTTTCAATTACCATACAATAATTAATGTAATCTTGTCTTGAACTCTTATATTTTTATATACAGATGTTCAATACATCAAGCAGATTTATTTATATTAACACTGTGAATATTATTGAATCAACTATTGGGTTCATGATTCTGGTCAAAGTTGGACTTCTGGGTCCACTAGGCCTTTGACAGTAGGGGCTCAGGGGTGTGTGATTGGGAGCTGTGGATGTGGGGAGGTGCTCCCTGTGTAAAGGGTCCAAAATCTTATTCTACACCTCTGGGTAAGCCTGAAGGTATATCCATGTCTCCAACACCATCTTGCTAAGACAGAGTATGCCTCCTAAAACACATTAAAGCATCTCTTTGTGAGGATAATTCTGTGATTATAATGAATATAGTCTTCCAATTACAGAAATTCAAGCTACAAAGAGATGTTACTTCAGCAGCTGGAAAACTTCAAATGCTTTATTTAGCTGGTCATGGGTGGAATAAAAAAAAAAAAAAGGCTGGATGGTGTTATTCAGTGGTGAAAGTACTCTGATCTTTTAATTAAGTAGCAACACCACACTGTGAAAATGATTTCTGCCAGTGTTCGACTATTAGAACACTACATACACGTTTTGATTATTTAACCGGTGACTTAATGTATATGATGCATTATTGCTGTAGAGGTTTAAGGTTAAGCATTTTTTTATACTTTAGCATAGTTTCATCTACATTAGTTTAATCATATTGCATAAGATGATTATATGTTTGTGGAGAGCCTTTTTTCTTCAAAACTTTTGCTGGGTCAGCCCTGTTTTCATCTTTGTGACAATGCATTTTTCAGCTAATCCAAGAGGGGTTTTTAAATAGTTAATTTAGTTTAGGCTTGATTTGAAAACAACCTAACGAATTCAAAGCAAGAAATTGATGGAATGTTTACCAAGCTGGACTACACTGAAAATCAGTGCAGGAAGACAAACATTTATTGATGGGATTGTGGATGAGAAAGGAGAGAACAGGAGTAAATCACAGAAGAAAGCTTGATAAATTCTCTCAAGCAAGCTGAGACTAGACGGTAAATATGTATACTGAGCAAGCCCAGAGAATTGGCCAGGACTAGCAAAGGGGGAAGCCTAGGAAAATTGTTGTAAAACTTTGGCGCTGTAAAGACAGACAGAGTGTCCTTTCCCCTTGCCAAGAAATTAACATCTATATAAGTTAAACAGAAAGAACAGTTGCCCACATTGGAGCTGCCTGTGAAAGGGATGATAAAGCAAGTCTGAAGTATGACAAGCTGGTCATCATGCCGAGGGGTGGACAAACTCAATCGTCAGCTTAAAGCGCTCCATGGTTCAATATTTATTTTATGAAAGGTTTAATTTGTCTTATTCCTAACTTTTGATGTTTCATAGCAATTAGACATCTTTGCTATAAAGTTTACAAAGTAACAGTTTGCTGTTATCTTACTTGAATATATTGCAGCCCCAGGAACAATTTTCACGATACTACCGGAATCTGTTCCTAAGACATTATAAATGACCAGTTATGTTTGAGTGGAGTTGCAGTAGTCTGTGTGAAGAGAAAATGCCACACAATGGAACAATTTGCAATAAACCATTGGTTATTGTCCACAGTGATTTAGCTTTGCAGATATCCATTCATAGAGACTGGCCAAAGTATGTCTTACATATCATCCTTATCATATCAAGTCTGTAATAGGACTGCAGAGGCAGTCTTGATGTGGATATCGTTATCTGCTTTCCGGATATCCACTGGCTACTCTGGAAGAGCCAGAAACATTGGCTGTGCACCATGTCTTGATGATGAGTTGAGAGATTTAATTCTTCAGGGGGACAAAGCTACTTCTTAGAACTGTTCATTCTAAGTCGAGAAAAACGAGAAACCACTTTAAACCAAAAATCATATTTACTATAGGAAACAATTTGAAATGAAATAATCTGTACAGAACGAAGAGGAAACAATGATTCTCACCATTGTGATACAGTTTCAGTGACTGAAAAAACAGTTCTGCAGAATAGCTAATTATTTCTTTAAAAAGTAAACCACTCAGCCTTTTCCAACCATTAATCTGTTCTGCTGGTGTTTGAAGGGGTTGATTGGTCCCACAGCTGTACGTTATATGCTGCCTGCCTTATGAAAAACAGAACCCTCTGAAAATCATCTTGCAACCCAAACCACGTCAGCTAATTGACACTCAAACAAAGCTGAGAGAGCTGCAGTCTGCTGCACTGATTGATGGACGAACATGAAAAGTAGCCTGCCTTTTCCCATTGTGTGACTATTCAATCAAATATAGGCCAGTTTGGTTTGCTGGCATCAATATGCATGGAGATAGCCTGTCACCACTTTTCTCTGCTTCTGTGTGAAGCGACACACTGTCTGTTTTTCTTTGTTTGTCAAGGTACTATCCATCCTTCCACGAGTGAACATTGCAAGAGAGTGGTCTGCTGTACCTCATTTTCATCAGTCTGTCCAAGAGGAAGGAATAAACTCTCAGAAAAGTATCGATTGCAAGATTTGTCTCTACTACCTGTAATTAAACAGCACCCCGTTTGCCGTTTTGAACCGTTACCACTCAGTAGACAGCATCGATTAGAATTAGAAAAGACAGAGATAATATGCTTTCATATAAAATAAAAAAGAAAATTCAAGAAAAAACTGAAAAATAATGAAAATATTTGTCCCTGTCAGTACTGTATGATCTTGGCCTTACTGCAGAATATTTAGCAATGACATTTCAGACCACATCACATCCAAAGAAAGACTCTGTAGGCCTCCTGACACTCCCTCCAATGGGATATTTGAACAGATGTTCTTGGTGAATGAGACACAAGTAAACAGGTCCTGTCATTGTGTCTCACTGGTGTACAACACCTGTCAGCACTCATAAGACAGGAAGTAGGTCAAGAGAACTTTGAGGAGGGGATACATTTTAAGGACAAAGGGACTCCTTTAGCTGACAGGGGAAAGTCTGTCATATCTATTCATAGCTGACGGCATCTGAATGCTTCAGAATTCCAAATAGTTGGGATTTGTCTATTCAAAATGATTTGGACATGCATGACATCTTTTTTTAGGGGTTGATTCTTGATGATTTTGTGATACCTATTCACCTCACTGAGTGTGAGTTTCATAGATCAGATGAGTGAATCTGAGATGACTCATCTGTACTCATCTGGTGAGGCTGCTGTGGCAAGCTCTGCTGACTTCCAAATACAATGACACGCAGACGCATTTTTTTTTATTTGATGCCCCTTTTTGGCAGGGCAACTTAATTTGTTACACACTATGGCTAAAGCTTGGTTATGTTTAGGCACAAAAACATGATAGGTCCAGGGAAGGTCACTGTTTGACTGTTTAGGTGAACGGTTAGGGGAACTATGTTGTCATGGTCACGTCATTGCTCCTTTGCTCACACCATAACTCTTGTAGCCTGACCAGATCCCAAGTTCTGCACATAACCCTAACCTTCTGGCCCCGCCAGTGACCCACTGCCCTATGTCACAAGTCTGCAAGTTGCCCTGCAAAGCTACAGGACATGACCAACTGCCCTTTCCCCCCATCTGTAGCGGGCAAAGTCTGGTTAACAATAGGTCCCTTGTCCCTGAAGCTCAGCAAAGAAAGGAAATAAGCCCACTAATATTAGGAGGGGGAGGGGAGAACAGACTGAGTCTAGTGTGTTAAGCACAAACACTGGGACACAGATTCTAGGAACTTGTTTTGAACAACCTGAATAGGATCAATGTTCGTGCCAAATGTGCAGACAAAAGATGTATTTCATTCAGAAATCAAGAAATCAAGATCTTTTCATTGTGAATATTGTGAACATAAAAAACAAAAACAAAAAAAAAAACATCATTGCTTTCTACATATTTGTAATAGTTAATACAAAGATAATTGTTATAAAAAATGATGCAGGCACGTGTCCACACATTTAAGTATCCCATCAAGCAGTATAAGGCCAGACAAAGGATAACACACTGTACTACTCCAAATTATAGAGGAAAAAATGACACACAGTTATAAATAAGACACGTTTTTCTCAAATGTGCAAACATAAGATGTTTGCAAAGTGGTGCAAGATGAAATGGGAGATTATGGGGAACATGGTTGGACAGAAATGCCTAAATTTACTAATGCAGAGTTCTAGGCAGCATTTTGGTGTTCAACGTCCACAAATCCAAAAACTGATAAAAAGTTGGGCACTTTGATAGTTATGGGCTTCTTTGATGATCGGGAGAAACTCTGTCTGAGATTAGGTTTTTCCCTTTTCTTAACTTCATGCTTTGATGCTAGTACAAGATAATGATAATAATTTAATTATGTTGATTAATGCTTTTAATTTGCTCGCCAAGTTTGAGGATGATTTGGACAATGTAATCTTGGTGATTGACATTTGATGTGATATTTTGATAATTCCTCTTGTTACATTCAAAATAAATTTTAGAAGCATTTATTCCTCCTATTACATGCCATTGTTTTTACATTTGCATAAATTGATTTGAGAAGCATCCATTCCTTTTATTAAATTCCATACATTTCTTACTATCAGGTATTTGATTTTGGCTCCTGACATATTTAGTAATTTCTTGTTACATGATTATTAATTTCTTGATTATTGTGATGTTGCTCATGCATTGATTATGATTTGCCTTTTCTAGAGATTCAGTACTGGATACTTCCTGTGAAAACATTTGATTAAATGTTACTTTCATGTATGCTTGTTTTTTTTTTTTAATATAAAAATAATTGGTAATTCCTAAAGAGTAGTTGTTTTGCCTGCTTCATTTTGTCATCATAAACTCATAAACATGAGGACACTTGCTAAAACGACTATCATTTCCCTTCTCCTGTTGACATTGACATTTGTGTCCATGATCGACATAGCCTCGTGGGACAGGTAGTCTACAACTGCACGTAGATGTGAAAAACAAACTTGTTTTTGTATGACAGGCTAAATCCATTTAGCGCTGAACCAAATTTATAAATTAAATTAAACTCCTTCAGGCAGCAGAAAACAAGAGGCCATTTCTCCCACCGCATCCCTGGACAGTTTGTCAAATGTGTGGAATTAAATGATAGAGAAACCTATTGTGACATTCAACTGTGTAAATCAGGATTTGGAAGACAGCATACCTCAGCAGTCAAAGACCTGTGCAAAGGTTGGATGCATGGGGCATGTGTTGAGGTCAGCACTTTAAAACGATTTCTGGGCACCCTGTGCATGCCCTGGTCGATCCGCTTCCTTTTGATGTTTCTTTAAAAATTCAACTGATATGTGCGTGAGATGAAGCTATGAGGGTGTAAGAGGTGTTAAAGGGGCAAGAGAGGACACGGAGGACGCATAAAAAGTTGGGATTGTTAGGATTATTTATTTAGTACTTTTTTATGAATTTTAATGTTACTGATTATTCAAATTTTGGACTCGTACTTTAAAAAGTTTGGTGTGCAGTATTCTTGTTTTATATCAGCACAAGATGGACGTACTGGACACTGGATAGGTCATACACACATGGGAAATAATGCAAATCAATGGCCTTAATTGAAGTGAATATCAATTTCACAGCTTTGTTTAAATGATTCCACCACGTACCCTTTTTCTCATTCCATGCTTGCTCATTGTGGTGTAATTATTTTCCTGCTGTAAGACATAAAATACATCATTTCCTGTGCACATCTTGCTGGAGGTTATGCAGTACAACTTGAAGACACACTATTTGTCCCTGTGCTTCTGTTTGGCTCTTTGCCTAATATGGAAGCATTTTGAGAAATGGTTCTTCTGCTTGGACCAGAGCAACACATTAACCTCTGTGCGTGGTGGCTTATTCATGGTGCTGTAGATTCACTCATGACAATTTTGCTTTTGCAACTAAAGCACATCACTTTTCTTGTACTAAAAAGTTTTATTGTGTCAATGCTCTGCACTGTTCCCGTCCATCATAAACTTGTCAGAAGTTTGTGTTGCTGAGCTCACAGCTTTTAGAAGCGATTTTATGTTTCAGGATTTGAATGATGACACCTGTTGTGAGAAGGTGCAGGTAGGGCTCACCTGTGCATCTTTACTCCATATGTACAGTATTTGTTACACACATAAACATACGTACATAACAGATATCATGAAATGATCTGAACTGTATGTCAATATTGCTTTGAATGTCATTTTTTCTATTTTTCAAATAAGAATTATTATCTCAAGAAAAAAAAAAATACAGTGTAAGTATAATTTTAGCAACATTGCTTTCTATGTAGCTGTAATAGTTAATATAAAGATAATTATTACACTTATATTGTTAGAAAAATGATGATGCCCACACATTCTAGGTACAAGTAACCCATCAAGCACAGTATAACAGGGGATTGTCAGTCAAAGGTTTACACATTGCATTGTACTATTTCAAATTATAGATGAAAAATGATGAAATTATTTTAATTTATTCTCATATAATATGATTAAAACAATGCGTTTTATTATGTAAAGTGCCCACATTACATGTCACATCAATTGCTCACAATGAAAAATTAATGTGGGTTATAAGGATAGATGATATATCCAGTAAATGCAGGGGATCAATAATGAGCTGACGCTTAATGCAGATATGGTGAAGTTTTGTGAAATTTATTGTAGTTCACTTCACACTAAATCCCATTTACTGGGCAAGCGTCCTAATTACGGAGCAATGAAATGTCAGTCTGCTGACTTGTTTGCTTTAATTGATAGCATTTACAGTGTGTACAAATGTACACTATAGACCTATAGATCACATTTGTTAGGCTAAGCATCAGTCAAAGTGACATAGAATAGAAATTATGAAAAATTGTCAATACGGTCATGGCTTATTGTATCAGAGACATGACAAATCTTCCTTTAGGTAAGGAGGAGACGTTATGCAGTACAGACAGTATATTGTAACATTGTGTTCTTCCAACACTTAACTGAAGCGACAAAGAGCAGTACATTACTGACTGAAGTAATGAAGAATTAAATTCATTCAATTCGTTTTATGGCTGCGTCATCTAAATAAATTGACAATATCTGTCTCCTAATTCAGCCTGACATATTGTTGTGACACTTTAAAATTTCCACAAAGATACATATTAGTTAATTAATTATTAAATCGATTCATCACAGATATAAAGCAATATAAATATAAAGTAAAGCAAGGGGCACGTCTGAATCCAACATGAACAGATCTTCAAATACATTTGAAACAAAGTGGATCAAAATGTCTTCTATAACATAAAATAACAATGTGAAAGAGCCAGGCAGTATTTGTTAAGACTGCTGTTAAATTTTACATGAAAAGGCAAAGTAATCATGTCCTTCCTTCTGGCTGTTATGAAAACACTGTGATACAAAAGATTTTGCTGGGTGCAGATTTGAATTGTCTATAAAATAGTAAATATAGCCCAAAGGATACAGTCTATGAGTGTGTTTGTGTGTGCATGAAAGCCATTTTATCACACTTTACACACTCAGTGACAATGTGGTCAAGCCTAAAGGTTGTACACAGAAAACCAAATTAGTAATCATGTAATGACCTAGAACGTAGCAGGGTATTTTGTCATATTTAATGCTGTAAACTGTGTTACCTGTGGTATTACCTGTCAGTATCCAAAAACTGCTTTACATGGAACGCATTAAATTGTCCACAGTTTACAACTACAGCAAGACGAACCTCGATAATGACTTTTTTCTTTCCACATGGATTCACAAAACCATATTTTCATATATGTTTTCCCCACATGCTGTCGTCTGAAAGATTATTTTCAGGACTATTTTCCTCTCACGTCTGCCAGACAGCCTGATTGACACATATGAGTGTGTGTTTGTGTGAGTGAGAGAAAGACAGAGGGAGAGAATGGAAGGTGGTAAGTCCCTTGCCTATACAGCAATCGCTGACCATCTCCAGCTTCTCTGACAGTGATCAAGTGTGGCTTACCAAGACAGCTTAGGTGATCGAGGTGTCCACAGCGGCAATTCATCATGCTATCAGGGAACACAAAGATGACAAGTTGTTTCACTGCTTGAATCAATTTTCTGCAATTTTTTAACTGCAACATGTCTTGTGGTTGAAATAGAGCAATGTTCTCCATTATCAGTTCTTTCTTTCTTTAAAAGATAGAGTCAGTTAAGATTGGGGCGATCGCTAAGAAAGCAATTATGAACAATATAAACAAGTCCTAACAGACGAGCAGAACAGAAGAGTCATGTGTTTATCAACTGTCAGACGTTTCCTCTAGCCACCTGCCAACCACCCAGCCACACACACACACACACACACACACACACACACACACACATTCACATTCACCCAAAGTTTTCCATTCAGCAGAATATCACTATGGGTGACAGCCCACCATTAATGCGAACAACAGATCTAATCATCGGTCAACCGCGGCAACATCAAAACATCAATATGACATAAGCAATTATCAATAATCATCTCTAAGTAAAAAGAATGTCAGCTATTGAGTAGGGGGAGAATCTTTAGCCAATTGTGCTTGAAACAGATATAAAGCAGCTAGTAAGAATTATTAATAAAGGGAGAGGAGGGAGAACCATGAAAACTAACAGTCTCATGTACGAGGGTAACAGGATACATGCAGAGCTAAAAGAATGGATAACGGAGCAAGAGTATTAGTGAGATGGCATGCAAGGAGTGCTTCTCTGCGTGTCCCCCAGGATTGTTCGTGTACTCTGCCCCGGTTAAAGACACTTCTGTAAAAGACAACAGAATCATTTATTGAGCTAACATTAAAATTTCATACTAAATGGCACTCCCGTGCTGTTTCCCATTGTTTTTTCAAATGACTTGATAGCCTTATATTGTTCCCATGTTGCTTTTATTGTCTGGGGGCATTGTCTAATGCTTCCTTTTGTGTGTTGGGTTTCCTTTTTCTTCCTCCTCCACTCCCTTATTCCGCCTCTGTCTTTTTCTTCCACCTGCTCTTGGCCTCCATCTGTTTCACCGAGCATTTGACTTGCTCTTGTTTTCCCTCTTTCTGTGGCTTGACTAGCTGTATCATCCTCAGGAGATTTTGACACGATATTAAGTTATAGTTACAAGGCAATGCTGTGATGTGATTCCTCGGGGAAATGTCTCAGATCTGGAGTATGCCATTTTTACTAGAGGAGGCAGGTGTCTGCCTAGCAGAACCAAACAACGATATATTTAATTTTGAAAATGGATACATAGTACCACCTTCAAGCCACCAGGGATTTTCATTCTGGGATGAGAGAATCTACCTTTTTCTCCTCTCAGCCCAGGAGGAAGTTAATTCATTGACAGAATGAGGTATGATTCCAGCAGTGACAGGTGTAGGCATAAGCAGGTGCTGCCTTGCGATACTGTCATGAAATTTATGTCTCTCATCTCACAGTGAGGGCCTTGTCTGTACCAGCTGCTGCAACCTTGTGAGGAGAAAGCTAAGAGGTTTTAATTAGGAGTAAGAGTGTCATTAATTACACATTCGTTCACTCTCACATCACTGTCTTCCTAAGAACTTCCCTCTACATTCGGACTCCTCCCTCTCTCCTTCCTTGTCAGTGCAATACCAATTTAAGTACCCAAGAATGTACTCCGGTGCCTACCGGGGAAAGGAAAGCAAATTTGTTAATTTGATGAATCGCACTCCTAACTCCCTTCCTGCTACCCCTCCACCCCCAGACTCCCAGATCGTTCAGCACACTTTCATCTTTGATCTAGGACCCCCATGGGGAGTCATGTTTGAAAAGGCAGACCCCTGACAGCTCTTTCAGAGGGCCAGGATTTAAGTGAGATGGGGGTGCATGAGGCAGATTAGTTTCTTAAACGACTTGAGGAACAATGAGCAGAAACATTTCTTATGAAAAGCACCTAGGTTCATTACTCTAACTAATTTAATTTTTCCCTTTTGTACAAACGAGATGATGAGGTCATAACTCAGTGCGGAAACCTGAGACAGAGGCTGTTGCTGCCGAAAATGTGATAAAGACATGTAATATGCTTAAGTTCCCCAGATTTATCCTTCAGAGAGAGAAGACTTTAATCTCCCATATAATATAGCGAGGCTTTATTAATATTCATTCATAGGTATAATATACCATTGCTATGTTAATAATGTCCATTCATAGTTTGTCTGCAAGGCACTACAGGCAACTGGTGCTATAGCACAGCAATCAGCAGGAGCAGAAAGAAGCCGAATGCAATCCTCAGTTTTAAAGAAACATTTTAGTAGTGTAATGTTAAGGGTAGTTAACCCTGTCTCCTCACAGCAAGGAAGCATTGTTTTTAAAGCTGCCAGCTACAGCCTGTCTTAGTGGAGTTTGCCTTGTGTCTGTGTGGTTTGCCTTCACATTCTCTGGTTTTCTCCCACAGTCATGAAAGTTGGTGTGAATGTGAGTATGGATGCGTATGAATTGCCACTTCTTCACTTCTGCTCTTGTCTCTTGACCGTTGCATGTTGGGAAAAAGCTACAGCTCTCCATGACCCTGAAAAGACTAAGCAATTCAGAGAACAGATCGCTGAAGTCTCAATGGAAAATTTAGAGAAAAGTATATATTTGTATTCAACAACCATGTGAGCTATGAGCGTTTTATCTACATAGAGGAAAGTAAACAGGCATTGAGCCACAACGCGTAGTTATCTGAATGGGCTAATATTTAATGTAGTCAAATCTAGTTCATCAATGCATCACCATAATGTTTATGGAAAATTTAAAATTGATAAAGGTTATTAATCAAAGCAGTGCAACTATCTACGGGTCCAGCAAAACCTATTCATCTACTCCCTTCCACCAATTGGATGTCAGATGTTATGAAATGCCATGTAAGACATCCAAACCCTGCATGAAGACTCTTTTACAGCAGTTTGGGAGCAAAAGTCTGTGGTCACTGAGGAGAGTAACTGTTCACTCAGGAAAGACAGGCTTGGATCTGGTTTTTCATCCATTTTCTGCAAAGAAGACTGCCAAAAAAATGTTTGAGCCTATGCCAGGTCTCTTACAGTATGGTTGACTTAATTTAAGAGATCCAGAAAACTAACAGCAGAGATGGAGATGAATAGACTCTCAGTTCCACCTTCCACACAGGCTGTCGAACACCATTGAGGATGATCTAGCCTCCACGGCAGCTTGCAGATGACCTTGGCATTCTCATCTCTTTGGCAATGTGGATGATCATCTGGACATCTGGACAATCATCTCTGTGAACAGAGGAAAGACACCTGGTGATGCAGCCAGAGGCTGGACCGCCAAAAAGCCTCTGGAATGGATGGGATTTGGAGAAATTCATGTTCTGATATAGCATCATCTGACAGTAGTTTTAAATGCTGTCGCTTTTACTCTGTTTCAAGTGAGCAAAGGCTGGTGCAGAAGTATTGCCATTATTTTCTCATCAGAAGTGTCAGGGCCGAGTGATTAAAATTCATAAAGAGTTAAATAAACTTAAAAACAAGGGTGATTAAAGTGACAACGCCACCTAGCTTCTTGCTGAGTCTATGGCCTTCACAAATCTACAAATGGGTTCTTTTAACAGAAAAAGACAACATTCAATAACCAAGAACACGGAGACTTAAAATGGTTTTGCAATAACCAGTACTAAAAGAATAATTAATTCTTAAAAGAAGAGAAGTGAGTCTCTAGAAATCCAACAAAAAAAAAGACAAAATGAGTCATCAATGTCCTCGATTTGACCATCTGTGTCCACTAGTAGCACTCTGTTCTGTTTGCTGTGAACAGCTGTGGTTGTTGGGTTGTGGTCCTGTTCTCCTTTTCCCCTCAGTTTGTTGTGGTCAGCATGCTCAGTGCTGTGTCGCTCTCATTGCCGTCCTTCGGGCACCTTTGCTCTCTGCACTTGTTTCATTTCATCTTGCAGTCTGAGGGGGAACAACGTTGCTTCGTGGAGCCTGGGTAATGCTGCCCAGCCTGCGGTTGTTGCCATCGTGTGGCAGCACTGCTGGGCATTTTCTCTCCCTCTTTTCCCCGTTAATCTGCCATGGTGCGCCAACGCTGAGGGAGATACATACACAAGCCATCAATCAACACATGCGCACCTGGTCCTGCAGGCAAGACATAATGCTGATTGGACAGGAAAAAAAATCAGGGCTGGACAGGAAGAAAATGCTACTCTCTAACAACCTGCATTTCCCAGAACTGGGGTCCTTGTTGCCTCTTCGTTCTCTAGTAAGATCTTCCATTAGCTAACTTGAGTCAAACTCTCAAGGGGCCTATGCAATAGATAACAAGTGCCTATTGTTGACCAAAAGAAGAGAATTATATAAGGTGTTACATCTGTAGTCCAGACACTTCAGGCGAACCTGCCCAGACCTCATCAGTAAGCAAAGGGGAGCTGGTGAGCCAAACCAATTCCCCTAATTCTTCTTCTATTCACACTCAGACATGTTTATCCTTGAACAATCAGTGTTAATCTCTTCTATACCTCATGGATTCAGCTGCAGATGCATGTTTGAAAGTGAAAGTGTCTCCTGACTGCCCTTTGACACTTGCTGATTACTATGGTTCATAA
This sequence comes from Argyrosomus regius, assembly GCA_946959425.1. Classification (NCBI taxonomy): domain Eukaryota; kingdom Metazoa; phylum Chordata; class Actinopteri; family Sciaenidae; genus Argyrosomus; species Argyrosomus regius. The sequence goes on from OX336882.1 coordinate 23,672,232, forward strand.
GATAATCCTGTTGACTGGACTGTGAGAGCCACAGTTAGACTTAGCCTACTCTGTGTCCTCTTCAATGTTAGCCCTGAAGAATTAGTGGTGTATCTTTTCTTGAGATGGACGTGGTGCAGAAAAGTCTTTGGTAGCTGGATCTATCTGACGTCAAAAATTCCTACCAGAAGCAAAGCTTTATGGATGTGAATGACTGTACATTTAGGACCAAATCCCTGTGAAGTCCAATACAAATTTAATGTCCACTAACATGGAAGATTTACAGGATACATACTTTTCCTTGTACTACTGTAAAAGGGTTTTGAGCCTGACATGCATTAATGTGACCACCCTGTCTCCTAGAAATCATGTTTGCTATGAAATTGTTTTCATATTTACATTGCGGTGGCAGCATAATTTTGACCTGGATTGTGTTCACAGACGTTTTTTTGAGTGGCAGAGTCACTATGAGAGGATAGTGTTTTGCAAGATTGCCTATTTTCGTGTGAAAAAAATGTAATACACTGTCAGTAAACATTTTACGTATATGCTTAAAATCAACAATTTTGTGACTTGTATGTTAATTAACAACATTTCCTCATTACATTCATGGAAAGCATAATTTGGTCAACAATAGTCGTTTTCCTCAAAACGTATTTGATGTTGCAAATTCGTTGTATAGAAGTGTAATTTCTAGGCGACAGGACTGAATATAATTGTATGGACTGATTATTGACACAAGTACAACAAAATTAGGAAGGTACAAATACAAATAAAATGTAAATTAAAAAAATAATAATAAAAATAAAGATGATATTGATTCAGCAAGCTTGGGATGCTCAGGGAGAGAGTTCCATAGATAGAGGTCCTGGAGTGTAATAAAGTGAATCGTATGAATAGCCAGGAGATACATGCCAGAAGATCCCCGATTGTGCTGTGTTTCATAAGGAATCAATATATCTGAATTGTTGATGGGATTCTACCCTCAACGGTTATCAGTAAGATCTAAAAAATCAATTCTATAACTCACAAGCATCTAGTGAAGGGAGGCAAGGATGTGACTTCTTGTACCATTACTTAAAATTGACTTCTGGTTAAGCCCTGAGCAGACAGCATTGGAGCAAAACAGTTGAGAGGAGTATGGCCTTCACCATATCTCTCAGCTATGCAATCAAGACTGGGTCACCAGGTTGCTTGGCAACATAGAGTTATGTATCATTTGCGTAACTATGAAAATGAATATTGTGATGGTGAAATATGTACAGTACCTCAGGATCAGCATGTACACAGGAAATGGCAACAGCCCTCAAACCACCAACTGTTTCTGAATGAATGTGATGAAGGACATGACAACCTGGTCCAGGTCCTCCAATAACTGTTTGAGAAGCAGCTGTTTGTCAAGGTCAGTAGGTGTGAATTCCATGTGTCCACCATCTCCCTCTTAGGTTTTTCAGATGGATGTTTATAGACGGATCCAGCCAAGGTCAAAGTGGTCAGATTCATTTAAGCAGCTCCAGTGTTTATGGGGATTTGTCAGTGTTAATTCCCATTTCCTGCATGACTTCAACCCACTGACAGCTCATCTTACCCTCTTACCTCAAGCTCTTCTCTGTTTTCTTGGACTCCTGAAAATGACCAGGAGTTAAAACAACCCTAGTCCACCCTGATCTCCCCCTTTGTTTTGTGATGGACATGAACCTGATTGCGCTGGAGCCATCCTATCCTGGTGCTTGGTGCTGCATTGCATATATATATATATATATATATATAATTTTCATCATCATGGCCAAAATAAATCACAATATTATCGCCATCAGTCAAATAAATATACTGGATGACTGTCAAAAGCCACTTTAGTTTAGTCTGGCTTACTGACAAAAGTCCAGATGTCAGAATGGGAGGGGATTTGTAGACAGGACCATGTGAATACAACCTCTACAGATTACATAGAAACAAATGTACATGGTTAAGGCTGCTAAACAACTATGGCAGCTTAAACATGATGTACAGTGGTAAACAAGAAACAACCACAAAATCCTAAATCCATACACAGCATGATTCAGCCATCAGAGCACTAACAACTTGAACAGCCTGTAGAGGCTGGTATAAGTACTGCAGAACAACACATTCAACCCAGCAAGTAACTGCTTGGCATATTTATTTACTTACACTTGGATAAAAGTTCACAAATGTACATGTGAAATAGCTCCTTCTTTTTGTTACATGCAAATACATTCAGTACAACAACCAAACTGTAGAGAGATGGGATATTTGCTAGCACGGCAACACTGGTCATGGTAGCCAATCAGAGCACAGGTGCTTCTACTGTGAGTGCATGTGAATAATTGCCACAATAAAACTGCCAGCCCCCATGTTTGGTCTCCATCTAATTATTGATTGAGAGCCTTCCATGATATTACACCAATAAATGGCATAACAAGGCCCTGATTTTCTAGTGTGCGTGTGTGGATGTGTGTGTGAAGGAGACGGACACATTTATTTATTGATGCCAACAAGTCACGTGACCATCCAAGCTGCAGCTTTAGCAGTGGAACATGTGGTTACTAGTTGTGTAGTAACAGTAACAAGGTATCACTTCACAATAGATTTGGAGAACTGCCCTGTTGCTGAAACTTGGAAAATTCCAGAAAAAGCTGAGCAATGCTATAAAGTGAAGCAGACTTCATACCTAACTAACGCTTGACAACTTTTTCTCCCTTGAACACTGAACTGACAGCGACTCATTTAACAAGGTTTAAATTCACCCTGCCATAGTTTTCTTTTTGAAATCTTTATTTTTGCACTATAATTATTTGAGCACACAGGTCTACAACAAGAAATATTAATATTAAGTTCAGCTAAATACAAATAGCAATTGGCACAGAGTGCCACATAGTTGTTTTAGCTGATCATTGTAAATGTCCAATTACAAGAGGGTAGGTGGCTGATCACTCTTCAACGGAGCCATGATGCAGAATAATACAGACCACAGCAGCCACAGAATGAAGAAAACAGCATAAGCTGCCTCCAATATTGACAATTCTCTCTGTAATTTGTTCTCTTTGCCCCTAATCCTCTTCATTCTCCATCATGTTTCAAATTCATACCTTTTCCAGAGTCCCCTGACTCTTTGTTCTTTCTTTTGTCTCCCTCCCTTTTTTCTTCGCAGCTTCTCTGTATCTGTTCCTACACCACCTGGCCAATACCAGCTCTCAGCAGGACACAGGCATCACGTTGAGCTATGAAATTCCTCCATATTCTTCTTCAGTTTCTTTTTTCTGAAGGTAAGGACTGTAAGATTGTGGCTCCGAGCGAGGGCCTGAAATTTCATGATCTCACAGAGTATGCGCAAAAAAAATAAAGGATGCAATACATTTGACTACATTAAAATCACTATTTTTAATGTATTTTTGATTATAAACACCAGCTGATTTAAGAAATTGGATTATTACAGAGAAGAGTGAGTGAGCAGAAGTTTGGAAGCAGCGATAATTCAGATCACACCTATGACATGTAATGGTTTCACACATTTCTGTGCACTTCAGCTCTGAGACCACTACCGATCCCTTTTACTATATTGTTTTATGTTCACAGCACCGACATCACCACAGTTGTTTGACTGTAATGGAAGTCAATTTGTTTGAAAAATATAAAGGCTGTGGTTCACGGAAAGCTGCAGCAATCGTCAGTGTTCGTGTTTTTGTTTGTGCGCGAACATGTAAACATATTTTTCTTGACTGAATAACTCCATTATTGTGCTGCCTGAAATTTCTCTTCCAGCTTGCTGTTGTGGAGAAAGAATCTAAATATAAGAAAACATGGTCACATTTGGAAAGGCAGATGTTTGGCAGACTGTAAAGACATCTAGCCTCTGTCAGTAAGAAATTGTTTTTTAGCACATAGGCTTTCATAATGTGGTTTTAATGCAGTGTTTTTTTTTTGTTTTTATTGAGTGAGCATCATCCTGCGCATCATCCAAAAGTGACATACATGAAACTGAATGCTGGAAAATAAAACCATGTTAAAACATGCTTTACAGTAATGTTAGCATTGACTTTAAACTTGGTGTTGGAACTGTATTGTGTTGTAGTTTGTACCAGCTGTTATGTTACCCGTTCACTTATTAACAATAAAAAGTGAATAAAACATGAAATGAACGGGTAAAATGCCTTGCCACCAATTTGTTGTCCTTTTCAAATTACTTGCACAGACTTAATAACTTGACATAATTAAATGGTTGGCTTGACATATAATACACATTATAAACATTAGACATATTAATGACCTACCTGAGATTATTAATAATAATAAGTCATCCCATTTCACAGGTACTTTACTTTGATCCAGTTTTGGATTGATGTGATCAGTCAAAGGTGCTGGTTATTTGTCTGTTATCAAGTAGATTTAAATGGCATGAGCAACCGATGCCATATACTCATTTTGTTGTGTGTGTGTGTGTGTGTGTGTGTGTGTGTGTGTGTCTGTTTGTGTGTTTGTGCATATTGTAGATTAATTCTTGTTTACCTAGCCCAACAGGTTATTAATCGTTTTTTGATTATGCATCAATTACAATTTGTTTAATAACTAGCAAGACAAACACATTACAATTGGAAATTAGATACAATCTGCAGATCAGATTCATCCATCAGTCACTCTTGGCTGTTTTTTAAATACAGCTGAAGCTTAAAAAAATATTTGATCTCGAGTTCGATTTGGTGTATGACTTATCACCAATGTTGACTTATTGTTGTTTGTATGTTTTCGTGGCTTATTTTTCTGTTGAGCTCCATATAAAACTATACGCAAACAGACATTTATCCATTGTAAGACACATATTTTACTTAAAGCATCAGTAAATATATGCGGCACAAATAATTTCAGGTCAAATTTAAGACTTACCATCTTCCCTTGGACATTTCCCACTCAATTTTCACGTGACACAAGTAATCCTGTTTCTAACACTTTATTATTATTATGTATGTATTCTACCACCACCCTAAAGATACAGAGTACAACACTGTCTAAAATAAAGTTAACATCAACTACAACATACACTCTCCTTGTGGTGTTCTTATATGACAATAAGATATACCACTCTTTTAAGTGATTTATATCCTTGGCAGCACTGTCTAGAATAAAGTAAATGATACTAAGGGGAATGCAAGCTGCTAATGCTGCCAATCAGAGCACATAGTCACATTTACACACCTGAGAATAGTTATATTTGCTTTAGCATGCAAGGTGCCAGAAAGATGAAAAATCTTGCACTGAGCAATACAGGTCAGTGTGTATCTGAGCTTAACTGGGGCGAGGGCTTTTACTGTGTTAGCCCCGTTTGGGACTGTCTCATCTACTGCATGGGAGACAGTCCCAGATGCTTCCCATAGAAAAGTTTAGGAAAAGCGGCTGTGCATTGCTCTTTATCAGAGGTGGGGAAGTTAAACAGGTGTGCATTTGCTGAACCAACCGGTTAGCCTGTGTCCTAGAAGCCTTTTTCTTTGTAGTACTATAGCTTTCTATTCTTTATATTATTGTTTCATTTGACATGTATTTCAGTAATAAATGCATATTTATAAATGTGGATGGTTTTAATAATGGCCTGTGCATAATTTTACATGTATATGGTCAAAATGAATGTTGTTGAACCTCTCATGGTCTATTTCTCTGTTGTATATTGGTGATCCAAGTGCCAGTCATGTATATTATCATTAATTATATCAGTAGTGAGCAGGGGTTAAACTGGGCTGGGGATAAGTCACGGCAAATAAGCCTATGCTCTTTTGTCATCATGCAAAGTCCTATAGAGTTCTATAATATAATATATATATCTGCGCTATGCAAGTTGTGCAAGGCCCTGCAAATTATGCAAAGAACTTGCGTTCTCTCCTCTCCAAGTTTGATGTCGGCATTTGATAGTGACATTAAGTTGATGTGCTAGCTTGCAGTGTATTTCTCTCTAGTCTGTCTTGCTAATGTTAGCTAGGCAGTGCTACATCTCTCGGGCTCTGTGGCTGTGACTTTGTGCCAAAGTAAAAGTGAACTGCAACTATTTATTATGTTTGATGAACGCCAACTGGAAACAGCGTTTAGAAGCTGTAGCTCAGAAAAGATAACTGCATCACGGGTGATATGTGTTCATGTGAGTGTGCACAAAATGAAACTTGCGCTTTCCAGCAATAACCTCCAGGGGACTAGTCCAGACAACATATGGGCATAATGGTTTTCCTCATAGGCACACATCATTTTAAAACAACACATGATTATCTAGTCACAGTCAAGATTTAGTTACAACTCTCGTCTAATGCCAGATGAAACAACTGACGCTGATTATAGATTAAATATTGAATTAAAAATGTTTGTTAGCTGGTCATTCTGGGCAATATGAATCTCTCAGTAAATAATAACTGACTGGACTAATTACCAGGTAGCACAGCTAGAGCTACTCAGGAGAGTGAACATACAGAAAGATTTTGTCATCAGCTGTCATTTTGTGCACTGCCATCAGTATCTACTATGTCTTTGATTAGCGTTTTTGTGTTCAGAGCAGAGGGTTGTCTCACCTTGTTATATATATTTTTTTACAGTTTGTCAGATGATATCAATCAAATTTTATAGTCAATGTGCACACAGATTCATAGCAACCATTAAACCACAGAGTCACCCTTACATAACAAATCCCAATGTAACCCTTGATGGTGAGTACTGTAAAGAAAAAAAAGGTTTTATTTGTGTATATGGATTTATGGATAGTGTGCTGCCATGCTTGCTGCAGCAGTAGAGGTGCTATGGATTTGTCGTTGCATGCAACTGGAAACTCCATGGTTAAAGCCTCAGGACGTGTTTCTCCACCACACCAACTGGCACCACTGGACAGTGCAAAACTGTTTACTAACAGATTTCTGAGTTTCGTAGGAACAGTGAGTACTGAACACTGAACACTTCATGAGAATTCAAATGAGTGCCAACATTATGGTACCAGAGAAAGAAAAGCTTGGGCATTCTGAATTTTAATTTTCACTTTATTCTCAGCAAGGGAATTTAAAGAGGCCCTGATTTTGTAGTAAATATGTCATTTGGTTATTACAATTTACATCTAGTTGTTTGGTATTGTCACATCTGCTCATATTATCATCTATAAAGTAAATGTTGGGGCTATAGTTGTTGCTTACGGGATGCATTGTTGTTTCAAACTCACATTAACAGTATAGGTATGAAAAAAGCTCACTTTGTGCACCCTTAATTATATGTTTTATTTGTTGTTATTGTAAACACATTCTGATTTTAAAACTATTGCAGACCCTTCCCACTCCAACTTATTTTTGATTTTTGCATTTTGAGTAAATGGCACAAGGTATGTCACAACATGTAAAATGAGAAGTGACTGCATGGGTGGACTACAACTTATAACAACTTATGCAACTGATTGCATAGATTTAGCCATGAGTACCCTCAAAAATTGCACAATGCAACAAACGAAGTATCAAGTAATTTACTGCACAACACTGAGTAAATATTGAATGTTCACTTCACAGGGAGTAGTGAATGAGTGAACAGGGGAGTGATTTTGGACTCGCAGCTACTGCTTGAAAACACTTAACATAAAAGATAAATTTCACCTTTGTGTGTCTTGTCCAAGTAAGGTTTTGAATGCAAGGAGTAATGGACTCATTACTATGAAAACAAAACAAAACACCCACTGCTAACTACAGTTACTAGACTTAGTCAGAATAACAGTTTTCCTCCAATGGCCACAAGGGACAGCAATGAGCTCATAACGCATTTTAAAACAATTGAGGAAAAGCTCCTATGCAGTGGATGAGACAGTCCCAAGGGCTGTAACTGGGTGGATTAACACTTTGCACACATGCATTGTTAACAGAGATTTGTTTCTATATAATGAAAATAAATAAATGTTCACATTTTCTGTTCACTCTAATTCCACTTCTTTCAAAAGTGGGAGACAACTGGAGAAATAAAAGAAAACCAATTCAAATATACAAACCACACAAACAGGACTGGCACCACTTATTAGACAAAAACAGCAATGAGCCATTATGCAGCCCAATTTTTTAAGTGCCTGTTTTGTGGTCAATACTGGCTTTGTTTTTATTGTTATCTGTTTCTGGATACAGAATTGTCCTGTCACTGTATTCATTTTATATTGTCTTCCCCAGAAAACTCGAAGTAGAATGCGACAGGAAAAAGAGATGATGTCATGCAACGGTGGCCCTGAAATAGGCTTATAATAAGTCACATAAACATGGTGTGTGCCTCAATCCATTGCCTCCACAGAGTCATTCCTCTGTATGGAGATACTATTACTAACACAGACTGATACTGATACAAAAGGGCTCTACAGTACCAAACACTCAAAATCACTGCCTCCAACTGGCTGGCAGCCATTCATTCCATTCAGATAAGCATGGGCCTGTCATGGACCAGCCGGCAATTCAAGGCAGCGGGATCTGTGTATGAATACCAGTATATGTCAAGTATGGACTATGCACATTCTATTTTGAAAAAGGACAACAACAATACTCTACAAAGACATGTTTCAATACATTTTGCAGTTTGCAGTGCCAATACCTGCTGCATCAAAGATCTCAATTTACATTCACACAAGTAATTTGCTCTCCATATTTAATTGCCTTTCTCTTTATTTATGATTTGTTGTACCAATTAAATTGTTTTTTTTTTTTTTTTTTCTTCAGGCCTAAAAGGTAACAGTATTTACTCAGCTGTGCTTTGGAATTAACATCCAGGCTCATGGACCAGATTGTGTGCCGGGACCTTTCTAACAGGCCATGCCTGCAGTGGTGTATTTGAAAGCGCAGGCATGGAGCAGCATCATCTGCTGGGAAAAGCCAGATCAAATAACAGATTCAGATTTGCCAAAGTCATTAATTTCACATGCTGGCGCTGGAAGTCCTTGTGGCCAGAGAATGCGCAATGTTTTCAATCAAAGATTTAGATTCTTATTCAGTCATCATAACTGCCATTTGGGAACCAGACTTTGTATTCACAACCAGAACATAAAGTCCTGGGTGTTGATGATTGACAAAGAAAGAACAAAGAAAGAAACACAATTTACCAATAAAAAAAGTTTTCATGGGCTTGCTTTCGTGCTTTCATGGGCTGGTGAAATATTCAAATAAATATTACTGACCAGGGACTGACTAGTAGGACTTTGGAGAATTCAGAGGGATTCATGAGAGTAAATCTTTGTCTGGGTTGGCATTTTGATCACTCCACAGAGTAGATTTATGTGTGTACGTGACATTTTTATAGAACCAATTTAGTTGAGCCAAAATGTTAAAAAGTGAAGGAAAGAACAATGAAGGCTAGTTTAACCTCATTAGTTGTTATGTACACCTCCTATAATCTCCACACTACATATCACATGATCGTCGGAGGGATTAGATAGGACGTCGAACACTCATTCAATCATTTTATACTTTTTTGCCATCTTCATAATGAAATTTAAGTACAAAATGTGTACTTAAAAGTGATGGAGCTTTGCCAGTGAAGCAGAAAACAAACTGAATCCCATGAAACTAGTCTGGCTGGACCTGTTAAATGGCCACACTAAATAGCGCCCCAGTCCATGTAAGCAGAGATGCGGTATGCTGAACACTCGCTAAAGTTTAATAGCAGTGATTAAAGCAAACCAAGTTTGGTTGCACGTGTAAAAACAACGGTTTGTGTTAAGAGTAGTGTGCTGAGCGTTTACAGAGTTTACGGGGTCGAGCCAACAGAGTGGTAATGCCTGTGTTCATGCAGCACCAAGAGCCCAGTCTGAAGGTGGTATTTCAGCCTGTGTTGGCGGTATGTGGATGGCCAGCAATTACCAGCCAGTGAATCACTGCTTTGGTCACAGTACTTTTGATTGCTCAGTTTTGCTTCAGCTCGTTTGTGAATATTCTTTTCCACCTCAGGCATCTGCTGTTGAGCAACCTGTTAGAAGTGCAAGAGGTCTCAAACAGCATGTAGGCTGTGAGCCCCTGCTTTACAATACTGCTTGTTTGTCTTAGGGATTATATTTCTTGTACAACAAAGATTGTTATTTTAATATAATCGTGTGTTTTGGCTTTTTATACCTAAACAGCTCTTCTGCCAACTGGTTCAGTTGTTGCATAGCAGTGGGAAAGCAGAGCATCAACATAAACCTGGAAACAGTAAATATCTCCTTGAAAATCATCACGGAACATAAATCTCAGAGGATGAGGATGTGAAGATTCAAGCAAAACAAGTTTATGAACTAACAAAGGAGACACTGTGTGCATTATGTAAAGTTATGTGACTTTTTTCCCCCTCTACTTTTAGGCTAATTTATGTGCTTTGCAATTCCATTCAAAGAATCGAAGGATTAATTAGCAGGAAAAAGTTGATAGCTCTCCATGTTTTCTTCTCTGTCAAAGAACGCCATCTGCACTGCCTTCCTGATTAATGAGCAGGTGGAGTAGGATGCATTTTCATCATGGTGTGCATTGAGGCAAACAAAAAAATGAATTTACTCTTCCCAGAATACCCAAACAATATCAAGTGAATTTTTTTTATACAGTCAGTGCAAAAATAATTTTAATCCTATATGTAAATTTGTGATTACATTTTCAAGCTTCTATATATGTTTTTTTTTTTACAGTATATGGAATCTATTCTTCTCAGCAGTCTTTCAAAATAATAGTGATCATAATAATCATGACAATATGTGATGTTTCTACAAGCTTGATTAAAAACATTTTGATGTACAATAAAATAACAATTAGAAAAATTCCCTCAAGAAAATAAACCAACCTGTTTTCTTTAATGTGGAGCACGGATTTGTGGCCCTGTCTGTCCCAGAGGAAGGAAGAAAAAAAAAGGCAGAGAAAGAGAGCCAAGATTGTGATCATTTGTGATGCCCTGAGGGAATAAAACCTGGGGCTCCTCTGATGATGAATTAGATTGAATTTGTGGAATCAGAGGCTTTTTTCCCGTTTAACACAAAATAGCCATTTTGTGTTGAGAGTTGAATGTGATTTGAATTGCCTGCAAATTTCAATAAGCAGAATACAGTAGATTGGGTTAGGTTCATACTTAAGAATAATTGTCAGAATGCTAAGGACTCAAGTTGACTTGATCACTTGATTGTGTCAAGTGTGGGCTCACTAACACAAAAGCACAGTACTGTCACTGTAACTGTAATATATTCCCGAAACCAATCAGTGGCAACTTGAGCAATCTTTTTGAGTAAGTAAATTATATCCATCCATCCATTTTCTGTAACTGCTTATCCTTATCAGTGTCGCGGGGGATGGAGCCTATCCCAGCTGGCATTGGGAGAGAGGCGGGGTACACCCTGTAAGAGTTGCCAGTTTATCATAGTGCTTAGTAAATTATCTTAACAGTGTTATTAGTTATTTTCGTTTTCCCAGGAAAAATCAAGTATTTCTAATGAATATTTTGCGTTATGACTGACCGTATGCAGATTGGTTCCCAAGTGTTTGTTGTTGGATACGGTTCTACGCTAGAGGATGCATGTGAATACAAGCAGCATGCACTGATGTGGGAGTGCAATCAACCCCCTGTCGTGAATATAGAACAAGACTTAGGAGGCATCTCTGCGACATGGAATATACACACAAGGCAAATTATGGCATCACAAGTAACATTAATAAGGAGGCAGAGCAGATGCGGGCTGCATCACTGACAATTATCTGTAACAGCAGTGTCTAGAACACAGGAGAAAGACTTATAACATTTATTAGCAGTAGTAGCTACTGCTATTATTGGTTGTAAGCATCTCATTACTCTCACTTACAATATCCTCTAATGACATTCACTTTGCAAGAAATTCATTCATGTAACAAACCAAAAATTTTGAAGGTCAAATGAATAACTCCTTCTTCTTCTTCTGAGCTAAATATCACCATTGACATTAACAGAATCACTAGAGTGCGTGCACAGCTGGAAATGGAATATATGATCTTTAAATTAACTAAAGAGAGTTGCACGCCATTAATATTATATACAAATAAAGCCATCGTAATTGATACAGCACAGGTGTTTGTTAGTCAGGAAGGCTTCATGCAATAAGTTAGGGGCTTGGTTTTTAATTACCTTTGGGATTTGCTAATTTACATTCTGCTTCTAAAAGTCTCTTGTTGATACTAGGAAGTGTGTATGTGTGCATGCGCGTGTTTGTGTATGAGTGTATGTCAAAGTGCACTGTATATGCTGCAAAGTGGTTTGATGACGGTGTGGGTAAAGAATCAATAGAGATTTAATGGGAAACAGGATGTCCTCAGGTAAAATTCAGGCCAAAATACGGCATGAAATTCGATCTGTAGGATTATTTTATGCGGGATGGATGGAGAAAGGAGAAAAATGCAAGGAAAGGCACTCCATCATGGCCCTTGTGTACACTTCTATTGAAGGTCAGAAAACTTGTTATAGTGGACAAACATTAGATGTCCAATGGTGCTGCCTTCTCATTAATCTCTTCTCATGTAAGGCAGAACCTGTAAAAGGGTCTGCATATACCGATATACAGCACACAACTCCTCTGTAGAACCTCACAAGGTGATGACTCTGAACACCCCAGCTGCTCATCCTATATTCAATAACCAAAGGCTTTAGGAATTAAGTGCGCCTCCTACCACTGGCTAAAAACAAGCTGTGTATCTACAGGGCCACCCCACTGATCATGTTCATGAAGATCATCTTTCCTCAGGATTTTTATTGATATTGGCTACATTATTAAATGGTACACCTCAGCACAAGGGCAAAAATGATTAGTATTTGAGGGAGACATTAGAATTATAGTTGCTAGCTAATACCTTGAAAGCAAGTTCTGCAAAAAAAAAAAAAAACATTCATGCTCTACACTATGCACTAAATGAAATACATTTTGAAGTATAGTATAAATTAATTGTTGCTTGGGTCACGTAATTGGCAGTTTTTTTTTTTCCCTCCAATCTAGGAAATTCAGCAAGTACAAAGCACAGGACACAGGACACTGGAGTTGGGTACCACATTTCATGTATTAGTTTTAGGCTGTCCACTCCACAAAATGACACCAGTGCAAAGGCATATGTTTGGTCTCAACAATGGTAGGGATACAGCAGAAGAAAGAAAACACTCATACATCAATACAGCCCACGATAAAGGAATCACTTGAAAAGGATGAAAAGTTCACACTACTCGATATGATTTTAAAAGGCATAGCCTACAGGAACTCGGTAGAAGTGGAGTGAAATGTCCACGCAGGTGCAGGTTAGTGGATGATTTATGTTTACACGTGGATTCTGATGAACTCCAATCTGTGCATCATTAATGTCCACGTGATATTTTTCTCTGGGAAAGTGCTGAGATGAAGTGATTTTACGGAGAGAGAAGAAATGCTGTATGGAAACAAGCTACTGTTTCAAAATAAAAACTACATTAATCATTAATCAGAGCACTCACATAAGAACGTAGCACTAATGAAGTAGCAAAATATATATTTTTTAATTTTTTAATGATCCTCTGTTAAAATCAGAAGGGGTGCAGTGTCTCTCTCCATCTCGCTAAACGCGATATTAGGAATTCTAGTAGGTACATGTACCTGTTGTCCATACACAAACTTATGCCCTTGCACCTGTACGGCAGCCAGAAAGAAAAGTTAAAGGACAGAGGATAGATTGACATTATGTCAGGAGTCCACTGATCAAGTGTTTCCTAATGGGTACAAACAATAAAAGACAAAGAAAATTAACACCACCCTCCTACCACTTCACACCACGAATGTTAATGTCCCATCTCCACTAAAACACCAACACAACAATGAATTTATATTCACATACAAGCTGTTTTACACATACTAAGAATGTTTTTGCTCATCATATTTGACTTCAGTGTTACCACTCTGCATTTTAGTGATTCTTTTGTGCATGCACAAATGCATTGTAACGAGGATAGGATACAGAACTGGGAAAACAATGAGTTTTAATTTGCGTAAACCAGTAATTTCTCTGGATTGGTTGCTGTCGTCATTATATTCAAACAGGATTTTTGAAAAATGTTGATCTCAGAGCTTTTATTTTGCTACAATATGAAATTAACATGCAGTACCTCACACATATCATTTCATAGTCACATTTTAATTGCTCTCCATTAATTACATATTCTGAATGAGCACTGCATTTGCATAGATTTCACATGCAAGTCTGACCTACTGCCATGTTGTGTGGGTGAAAAGGTTTCCACTCACTGATACGATATGAATACTGTATGCAGTTGCAACCTGCTCCTCCAGACTACATCACTTGAGGCTTGAACACATTATTTCAGCTTTTAGTATGTGCCAAGGCCAGGCTGAGTTAAGGTTCAGAGTGGTTGTGATTTGAAGTTTGGTGTGTGTTTAAAGAGTGTCTTTGTGTTACTATTGTGAATGACATGGCTGGATTTTTGGAAAGGTTCCCTAAATTTGTATTTTTTTTTAGATCTCAGGCAAGAAAATGGACTCTTATATGTTCAAAGATGTAAATATGAATATGTTTTTTTTAAGGTGGGAGAAGCAGGCATTAACATTATGGATATTATCAGGGTTTCTTTGCAGAGATGGCAAATAAAAAACAGGCAGTATCTATCAGGGAGGTAACTGGGCTTATTTAATTGAATCTCAAACACATGGTGTCTTATTTGTTTGGAATCTATACAACATTAATACAAACATCTTGTATTTATATAGTTTGGTGTATAAATATTTGGGAAGAGGGATAGTTCAGAGGGATAAAGACCCCTGTTCAGTATAATGTTTATTTGTATGAACGAGGTGTATTCAGCTGGTTGCAATCTCCAACTTCACCGCTAGATGTCGCCAAATCCTACATACTGGTCCTTTAAAAGGTTGTTGCGTTTTCCCCTTATGGATCTTCAGCTGACAAACAAATTCTCTGAGAACCTTTGGTAGCCTACAGACAGCTAGAGTGAGTGTCACATTGTTCATAGAACAATTATCACATTTTACAGCTGCACAATGAGGTCTTGTCAGCAGTCTGTCAACTTCATTTTGATGCCAACTTTCTTATCTCTCATCTGATTTTTGTCTCAATAAAACAATCTTTCAATGGCATTCTGAATTCACCAGTTTTGTTTTTTTTTCTTAGGAAAAGGATCAAGAAGGGAAGCGAACTATAAAAAACGATCATGCCCTTGACTACAAATTCTAATTAAATCATGACAAAAAGACAAAAACATCCGCTCAGATACCTTTTGAGACTGAACATTGCTGAATTTCAATCCTAAAGTATCCCTACTGTTGACTAACTGTTGACATTCAGTCAGTCATTGTCTAGTTCTGAAATGTATCTCCCCTTTTCTCTTCTTTTTTATATCCCTGGGGCAATGGAGGCCATTCTGCTATCCGCAGCACACTCTCCTGAAAATACCTCTGGGGATCCTTTTCTCAGTGGCAATGCCATCATTGGTATCATCAGTCCCCTGCGTGCCACTGAGCTGTACCTGTCCTGGCAAGCAGGGAGACACTGGAAATGCAATGGCATATCATTACGTGCTGCAAGGCATGTTTAATGAGAATGTATGAGACTGATACGTTCAGTTGGGAAATAAAAAAAACACACACAAAAAACAAAAAAAACCAAGAGAAATTGTTTCTGTATAGCGTGGGTTTACTTGTCAGAAAAAAATGATTAATACAAGGCTTAGATTCACTGAAAATAGTTTGATTTAACGATTTAGCATTGCAAATGAGCATTTACCAGTGAAATATAACTGATAGGTAAACGCTGTCTCCCAAGGCCACTTAATACATTCCAGTATTGAAGAATCCCACAGTTGGCATTATCTTGATTTCTGTTATTTGTCACCCATGTCATGTAATGCTGAGAAATGACAAAACTGATTTATTAGCTGGTTTTATTAGGTTTTTCTCCAAGGATTTTGTACATCAACACTGTACAATATTCAACATTTTAAATGGTTTAACATTTAAGCCACTGCTACATAATACAGCCACTCAGCATATGGTGTAGAAATCTCTATTAAGTAAAGCTCTTATCTATGAATGGTTTTACTTGTTAATGAAGTCATTGTGGAAAAACAGTAGCTTGAATCAAACCAAAACAGTGTGAAGAGGAATCTTAATGCCACTAATTCTTTGTCTTCTTCTCTTAATTCACTGATATCAAACATATCTATGTCTTTTATGCAGATTTCTGTCACTTTCTTTTCCATATTTTATCCCTTGTTTTATTCATTATTCTTCCATGGAATGCTTAAATATATATATAGTAATATGAATAGGGAAAAATGTGTCACATTATTTAAGCAGAAAATGTAATTACCAGACTAATTCAAAATATTTTTTGTCAGTACTTTCAGTTGTACACTGGCATAAGGATAAAATCCACCATGACAAGTAACAGAAGAAAATCCTAATATATGACATCCATTCATGTGAGCATGCATAGTCATTTAAGAGCATTAAAGGGTTTTACATTCCAGTATTAGTATTAGCATTGTGTGTGTTTACTTAATTTCCTTGATTGGGTATTCATTAAATGATAAAGGCCACCTCAGTTTGCTACACAATGAGGCAGTACTCTTACACTACCATAATAGTTATATTTGTATTAAGCAAATTAAGCACTGACATATTTCTGATAAGTTTAAGTGCTCCTTTATTTCTGCTGCAGTGTTGTGATATAATATCTTTGCAATATGTTATGTATTTGTCTATATACTTCTACTTGTATTCTAATGTATTGAAAGTAAGTTTTATTAGGTTACATGCCAAGTAAAATGCTCATTAATCAACAGAAAAGGCATTTTCATCTATTGTTCCTATCTATTGTCGTCTACACATTCATACTGTACTTATGTTGATTTTTGTTGGTTTGTGGCTACATTTTTTCATGGTGATATGTAGATCTGTAAACTTAATTTTATATTAAAGTAATTCTTTACAAAATATTTGTTTTTTCTGTATCTGTAAGGTTATACGCTCGCTTCAGGTGTTTTATTTTTTGTCTTTTCCAAAAAGAGTTAACGTGCTTAATGGGAGATGGAAACATTTTTTCGTGTAAATTCTGGCGCAGCGAAGACTTAACTCACATGACTGATCATCTGTTTGTGCTCCTCATCGCTCCAATGGCTCTATAATACATCCATGATCCCTCCACACAGATATGATGTAATCTCCCTCCCATTAACACATGAAACAAGCAGAACTGTCATACTTCCACAAATTAATTCGTATTTTCATACCAAATTCGGTTAAAATTTGCATTACATTTTGATGGAACACGATTATTGGCAGAGAAATCCAACTTTCATTTCCATAAAAAATTTTTTTAATAAAAATGGTAAAAACTGCAAAAAAAAAAAAAAAAAAAAAAAAAAAAAAAAGTCATATTGATGAACAGATAAACACAGAAGCACAGATGGCTTGTTACAATTTGAGCAGATGGATGAGTTTTGTGTATCTTTAACTGCCTCAAGGAAATGTGACGGTACACAACGGCATAAAAACTACATGTGAACCACATTGTCATTGATATCTTCACATGCCTGCACACTATTAGTTACACTGATAGAATGCCATTCTGTAGCCTCAGCTCTTTTCAAGGATCAATACCGCTTTTCCAATAGTTGAAGGTTGTTATTAAGTAAAAGCAGTGAAGTGGACAACCTCTAATACAGTCAGTTGTCAGGGCAATACAGTAAGAAAATGCATGTTACAGGAAGAAATATTGGACTACTTCTTTTTTAATATTACTAACTGTTACGTTGTGGTACACATGCCTCTAAGGTGCGCAATTTAAGGATATTACCGCCATGTTGTAAAACTCTATTTTGACTTTTTATTATAAATTTAAATTTGCTTCACACTAGAGTGGCTGGGAAATGTGAGAATATCAATACACGACTGGCTGACAGAGAAAAGTTTGTGTGAGACACTTGTATACGTGATCAAGTAGACATGACTGTCTGTTGTGAGGCTTCAGACAGCTGGCAGGTTGGACAAATTGTTCATACATTTACAGTTCAGTAGAAATAATTCTGAATGTTCCAACCCTAGTCAACACAATTTAAGCAGTTGCCATAGAAAATGACAAACTATCAGAGAAACATCTGTTATTGCTAACTAGCAAGCAAAATGTCAAGGTACTTGTATGTCATTGTGCAGAGAAAGGGAGCCAGTGCATGTGTGTGTGCCTCCATGTGTGAAACATTATATAAGCAAGAGCTGAATGAGAAAATTGCAATTATGGTTATGTCTGTTTTGGGTGATGGTCTTTCTAGATCCTCGCATGCCAAATAATATAGGCCTACACATGACAGCATGAAATGATGCTGAGAAAAGGCCATAACATTTACAGACATTAATCATCACTCCTATAAATGAGTAATTTTGTAGCCCAGAGTTGCTAAGAAAAGGCCAAAATGTCTACAATCATGTAGCATTAGCTGTCTGAGACTGCTGCAAGCCTGATTGGCCGGTATGACTAAAATGTTTGTCTTCAAGCTTACTTATAATTGCTAATGAAGCACCCTTCATTAGTCATCATCATCATCATATAAAAATAGATGTTTCCATAAAAAATAAGCATACAGCAGTTCCAAATTACTTTGACATTGTTAATCAGCGGTTTATTTGCACTTATGATACAATTAAAGGGCTGATAAGAAGAGCTGAATTCTCTCCAGAGCCAAGAAAAATGTCTGATAATGTTATTTCAGTCAGCTATTCAGATGTCACCTTCATCTCAACTAGCCAGACACAGCTGTTTTATTCTTCTGTTTCTGTCATCTAAGAAATACACTTTTATTTTCAATGGTTTAAATGCTTTTTTCAGACGTTAAAGAAGGTCATTGAGCAGTATCTGCTGTTTGACAAATAGCAGCATTTCATATGACGCATGAGCTTTTGTCTGGACAAATACTGAACTCCATCAACCCTAGTCCTGGACTGTAGCAGGCATGAATTTGTAGTAATAGTTTAAAAAAACTTAAAATACTGTTTTAATGTATATGCTTACATATATTGGTAAACTGTAAGTACAAAGCTTGGCTCCTGCCTTCAAACACAGAGATCTGCATACGTTTGTTTATTTCTTGAAAGTTAAACAGACCTTATTAAACTTCAAGCCTTGGCCCAACATCCTACTTAGGTCTAGCCTGGGGAAAAACATGACCGCTGGCTATCTAGTCAGTGTGCTGAGGTGTCACACCATTGCCTTAGCCATGTCCTTGCTCAAAGCAAAGATAGGTGAAGAACAACATCTGCAGTCACCTGTCCTTCATCTAAGATGTTGGAGTGTGGCCCATAGCTAGAGTGGGCTGGTGACTGTCCAATTCCAATGACATTTTAGTTTCATCCTATCGATTTGGCTGAACAAATGCACTTTCTATATACACCTGAAAGACATGCTGGTTGATCTACTGTAGTTCTGCAGTGGATACAATTAAAATGAATGACAATCACTTGAAATTTCAAATGATCAAACATATTGAGTTTAATCAAAGTGTATACTTGTTACCTTTTATGGTTGGATAGCCTTTTAGTATATTTAAGATCAGTAATTCCTTGTATTTTCCACTGTTAGTGAGTGTCGGTATCTCAATCATATCATTTTCACTGATCATTCTCCTACAGATGTATCAGAAGTGTATTAAGTTCTGCTAATGCAAACCTAACTGAATCACTGCTGCTCCTTCACATTAAAAACATTCAAATGTCAAAACACAAGGTTGCTTTCTTTGTGTAACAGTTATAATCACAGATTAAACATACAGGATGGTATAAAAGCTCTAAAACGTTATATATATATATATATATATATATATGTAATATAACAAGAGGGATTAGTCATACTCTGCTCCAACTCTTTACCAAGGTAATCAACTCTTTTCTGTTCTGCTGTTGTGAGGAAAGTTACGCACAGTGTGTGCAGCAATGAATGACTTCTTGCTGCAGTGTGAAATGACACCAGTTGCTCTTCTGTTGTATTTTCTGACAGTCGCTGCTCAAGGTGTATTTTCTGCTGCCAGAATTCTGGGACATGTAGTATTTAACGGCATGTGCTGTAGCCTCCAATAACCACAGATGTTGCCAAATCAACCTGGACTGAAATTGAATTCTTATAATACAGTAATCATGTTATCACATTTTTCAGATTTATTTCTAAATATATCAGATGTTCGTATTGCCAATTTTATTCTTGCAATATCTACACGTGGCAACTGCTGTGACAATATGCTTATTTATGTAAGTATTAAACACACAAATCAAATAAGAGTCAAAGCAACAACCAGATAAAGCAACATCATAGTGTTATCGTATAAAAAAAGAACAAATAAAATAAAAGCAAAATCTAGAGCTGCTTTATAAAAGTGTCAACAAAGTCCACAGTAGTCCAGTGGGAGAGTTCCAACGTGTAGGAGCTACAACCTCAAAAACACAGTCTCCTTTCGTCTTGAGCCTGGAGCAAGGAACAGCCAACAAACCCTGATCAGAGGACCACAGATCACTGTTGGTATTGTATGGTAGCAGTTGCTCTTTAATGTAGCAGGGTGCCTGACCATGTAAGGCTCTAAAGATGATAACACAATCTGGAACTGGTTTCTGAATTTAATGGGTAGACAGTGTAAAGACATAGTTACGTACAGTACATGGCATAAGGTTTAGATTGCAACTAAAACCACGTAAAAATCTGTGTGATTATATGAATGTATAGACCTGGATACAAAAATAATATACGCTTCAATTAAGGCACATTCTATTCCATATGGAGTGATCATATGATGATTCTTGATGCCTGTTTGCAAGATAATGATGCCAAATAATTTCACTTCACATGTGGATGTTTTCAGATAGACAGCCAGCAGAGTTTATAGTTACACACTCAATTTAGAATTGCTCTCTACAACGGCACAGAGGGGGAAATATAAAAATCCTCTTTGGAGGACTCCAAAGGATTTTTTATTCATCAGGACTTCATTTGTCTCACTATTGCACAGTGACTTCTAAGACGAGGCAGCAACTGCAGGAGGGATAAGACTAATATGGAGTGTGCAGATAATGCCTTGATTTGACACACTGCTTTGCAATTCAAGGGATATCCTGAATTGATATGTGGTTGAAGTTTAGGTGATAAGAAGTCAATAGATGTCATAACAAGGCATGAACCAGGACTTAGACAAAATTTAACTATTCAAAACCAAAAATATACTTCTGCAGAATTTAATAGAGCAGGATAATGGACTGAAACATATTTAAGCAGTCTTCTTCATCGATGGTTATGTCTTCATCTGAAAGTTATTTTTATATCCAACATATATATTTCAGAATTATCACAGCAAACAACAAACTGCAAAGATGGAAGTTCAATGTTCACACAATCAGTGAAGTGGTATGTGCATGCATAGCACATATTGCTTGTTTGTTAACTGAAACAGGCTACAGCAGTTGCATGTGTAAAAAGGCAATTACTGCTCTCACACTTGTTTTCACAGGCTGGTTTAGTTTACTGCTCTGGATGGTGTTCTCGGGGTTTAAATTAAAGCACTGTGCATCGAGGCACCATAGTAAAATATGGAGAAGACGTTGATAAGGGCTAAGGTCTGAGGTACCAATTTCAAAACTGAAAGGAACAGTAACTCCAGTTTGTCTAAACAAAGAGTTAAGAGAGAAGTGGATGACTGAGCTTTGCTAAAGGCCTCCGTTTAGAAAAGAATGAGACATGCAGTATGAAGTCGAAATATATACCGAAGACTGTAAAAGGGCAAATTCTGCAGTCTTTTTTCTCTCTTTTAGGTTTAAACTATAGAAGTGTTTCTCTATCACACTAGCTGAGGTCATAAAGAAACATCATAGTTTAAAGGCCAAATTCCACCGAGCACGGATGCAACACGTTCGGTGTGGTCCATTTCAGAAGCGGCTCTCTGCTCAGCTCCGCCTGGAATATGCAGCTGTTCTATTTTTTATGGATGCTGTGAGAAGCCTGCGTCAATCTGCATAGAACAGCTCAATCTGCCCGAAATCAGACACAAACAGCATAAGGATTCCGGTTGACTTTCAAAATAATACACCCTGTGCAAACAAAAGAAGACAAAAATAAATATTTAACTATGTAGCATATTTACATATTTAGAAGCACACAAAAGAAGAAAAATGACCAACTCTGAGCAAGTTAGCAACGTCTGGCGTCAGAAGAACCTCACAGCGACGATGTGACAAGAGATGTGCCCGGTGGCTTTTGGCTTTTGGCTTTCCCTTTCCCGAAAATTGGGACTAGCTGTAGTTGTACATCAACACAATTCATAGGGCCCATGTTTGTACATACCAGTTTTTAACACTTAACAAGATCAGAATTACGCATAGAAATATTTGTGTCCCAGGACACACCTTCAGCACATAATAAACGTGCTCTGTCACTCTTCAGTCTAGGATGCCTCGGGCAAACAGTGGGACCCTGCTTCATCACACACCTAGCATTATGTGTATAACAACAGCTTCATAACAAGTAAGGACGAGTTGCAGACATGGATTTGTCTGTTTGGTTGTTTCGTGTCTAAAAAGAAGCTTTTCCTTAATGCTGTCACTCAGCTTTGCCTTATCTGTCTTCTCTTCTAAAATGTCAAGAAATAACAGCTGAATTACAAGTAAACAAAAGCTCTACTGCTGTTATTAGTGCCTGTCTGCGTTGAAGTATCATGTCATGCCTACTGTTACGATCATTTTCTATTTAGCGAAAGTATATGTGCAGTTGGCTGTTAATGATATGATAAATTACCTGGACTATCAAGTGTGAACAGATGTGGATGTGACACCGCTGACCACCAGGTACCCAACATTTGGCAGAGCTCATTGGGGAGGACAAGATGTGTTTAAGCACAGTGTTATCCAAAATTTACTGGTTGATGCACATCAGAACAGCCCTATTCTATTCTCTGTGTATCATGAAGCACATATTGGCACAGATAGATGTACCATAATATTTCACTGTCGTGCAATAGTACCTTGATGGCAGATAGCAGATTTACTGATTGATTACACTATATATACAGTATCATGGCCTCCCTTGTCAGATGATTAAATATCTTTAATCTGTTAATAAGATATAAAGAGTCCTGAATTCACAATATGTGTTTTTTATTGAGCTTCATGTTTCTGTTGCTGTGTTATGCAGACCGGCATTTGATCTCAGCTTGGAATAAAATGTCAAGATGCTCTGTGTTGGCCTTTTTGCATTGTCTGTATATTCCCTATATTGTATTTCTCATTTCTTTGAAGAGCTTATAAGCCATTTAATTTCCCATGTTCATATATATTTACGCATTAAATATATTATGTTACTTAAGTAACTGGTCTGCTGTGTTTTTCATTTTCTGTAATTTTTCTGTACCTTTTTTGTTGGTATAGAAATGTAGTTAATCAAGCACACATCTGTTCCCAGAGCAACACCGGTAGACAACGGCACTCATATCAATGCTACTGGGTAAAGTCGTTTCAACAAATAGTATGCATGGGGCCAGTGTCTAGGGTTTTTTTTAGCAGTGCTTCTATAGAAACATGGCAGACTTAGAGAATATTTATCTTCTGTAGATAAAAATGACTCATTCTAGGATCACTGAAACACGATTTTTGTTTTTTAGGTGTTTATATACTAATGAAAACATATTTATAAATATTATTGTCCATTCCTGCCATATTCTGTAAATAGAGCCCACAAAATCTTACACACTGGTCCAACTGCAGCAATGGCTGCAGTCTGACATGTAACATTGAAAGGAGGCATACATGCTGTCTATGTCAGAGAAAGATGAGCTTGACATCTGCAGTTCAGCAGACTCGCTCTGACCCATGCCTCTGCCTGTCCCCTTACTGCAAGCCTCCTCGACACCTGTCCAAATGACATGTTTTGCAGTCTGTGTAAACCAGCCTTACTGGCACACTCATCACTGTGCTTGGGAGGAGCGTGACTGTCCAAGTTAAGTAACAGTGGCCGCGGTGATCCCAGGACAATAATGCTAAAAAAACAACATATTATTATTTTGTGTTGTGTGTTTTGCTGTGTATTTTCAAGCTACATTTTGTTGTGTGTTCTGCAAGATTATCTAAAGATGATCATATCTCATAAAGACTGGATTACTCATCTGGGTTCTAATTACATTTTTATTAGTTTTTTAATATAATAACCATACACACACCGACAATAGTAGTCATATATACAGTGTACCTTTGATGGGCTGGAGTAGACTGTGACCATTTCAAGCATGCTGGTGTAATACACATGTACCTGATGCTGGTTCCTTCCATCTAATCTACTTTCTGTCAGGCACCACTGTGATCAATGGTTTGTTTATTTGCCTGTGTAATAAGCAAATTATGCTAAGCGAGAGAAGTCACCTCTAGCATTAACCTGCTTACATTTTAATCAATGACTTAAGTGATTTTTATCAGGATGCCACAGGCAATGAGGTGATAGAGCCAGTT
The DNA here is from genome assembly GCA_946959425.1 of Argyrosomus regius. Taxonomy (NCBI): domain Eukaryota; kingdom Metazoa; phylum Chordata; class Actinopteri; family Sciaenidae; genus Argyrosomus; species Argyrosomus regius. The sequence continues at coordinate 23,696,692 of OX336882.1, forward strand.
ACAGACTAGAATCTGTCCTTTTTAATGTCGAGGAGACCCGGTTGTGTTATTTACTAGTTCTATCAGAGAACACAATTTTTCTGGAAGTCATCCATCCAAGAAACAGCATTCATCATATTTGCAAAGCCTCATTTATTACAACCACTGCAATCCTGGTAGAATTATAGCTTTGACTTAAAGCTCTGTTTTGATTGAGTCGGTTCTGTGCGATTAGACTACATTTTATTTGTTTTTCTGTTAGTACAGTATGTCCATTACCAATCATCGTAATCATTAAGTAGTAAAGCAGTGAGTCATGCTACCAATATTCTCTTTCTTCTTCCTCTGTTAATCGACTGGGAGCAGAGATCAGAGTTTAAAGACAACAGTATTAGATAAAAGATTTATAGAACAGCCTAACAAGCACATATAAAGACATATAGTGCATATTTAGATAAACTAAGTAAACTAAACTATAAGACACATTCATTTGTGTTCAGTCTACAGTTGGGGTGATGGCTATGAAACAGCTGTGCTGTGGTTGTACTTCATACTGTAATGCTTTTCTGGACTTATTGTATGCTTTGAAAAATTGCCAATTTCTCTTCCATGTTCATTGATTCAGTTTGTGACCTCAGTGCCCAGTTCAGACCAAAGATTCACGACATGGTGAAGCCATTTTAGAAGGCTGCAGGGGTGAGTTGCAGCGGTGTGAACTGGCCCATCTGGTTTTCCGAACATAAGGCTCGTCACCTGTTTCAACAGCCAATCAGCTCATAGCAAAGTCAGCCGGTCAAGTCAGTTACAAACTGTCTGCTGGCTGCATCTGGCGGGTGCAACAAGCGATAATAGGCTACAGAAATTAAATAACAGCCACTTTAACAACAGCCATAAGCACACATACTAAAACAAAGAGCCCTGCACAGTTTTTACACACCATTTAGTGCACATACACAATGATATGTTGCTAGGCAACGCAGTAGTTGTTGACATCCCACTCTGTAGTTGTTGTACTGTTGCTCTTGGTTCAACTGCTTTGCTTGACCACTCTCAGTTCATATTATAACCAGTTCTCTCAGCCTCTCTGTCCCGCTATAACCAGTCCTCTCAACCTCCATCCCACCCACTGACTCTTGGCAAGCGAATGTACGCATCCGACATATGTGTATTCCAGAAAGTCAGCTGAGTGCAGAGTTTCTCCTCTCTGGAGCTCTGTTCTCCTGCAGCCGTGGACACACCAGCAGCCTCCTCTCTGCTGCAGCCGCTGATTTGACTTCTCTCTTCTGTTTTCATGTGAGTTTTGTTTCTACTGTGGAACAGATGGGGCCTGAATGCAATGTTGCATTGTACAACGCTTGTTCTAAAAAGTACTCAAGTAAAAGTAAAATGACCCGAAAGGTGTACAAGTACACAAAAACAACTTTGTTACAGTAACAGGAGTAAATTTAATTTGTTACCTCCTCCCCTGCTATCCATCCTGAACACAAATACAGAGAGTCGTTGCTATGGAGACTATACATTTTCTTGTCGACAACATTGTATCTCGCAAGTAGTGCAAGTTTCATTGTATCTTGTCTGCGTCTGAACTGGCCTTGAAAAAGGCACAATGTTAAGCATCTACATCTACATAACTTGCAAACCTTTTTTCTGATAGAATTAACTATGTGAGTGCCGTAACTTTACAACGCTCATTCATCACATTCTTTCTCATAATTATCTTGTATGTTGATTGTAAGGTTACTATTATAATATTGATCATGTGCTAATTATTGTTGTTCATAACAGTAATCAGTCATCATTGTAATCATTAAGCATTTACACACAATCACTGCCTTACCATATTTACATGATTGTACCCCTTTTGCTCTGATAGAAATTACCCTGTTATCATTTTAGCTTCTACTGGTGCTGCAACCATTGCCAACCTACCATCATTTTCATCATACTTAACCAAAGAATAAATACAACTTGTGTATGTGATATCTTGTACTTAAAGAAGTCCAAATTAACTTTTAGAGTGTAAAAGATCATTTGGAAGTTTGAAATGTAATATTAAATCACTAAAAATGATTGCTGTGATACAATCAAAGTTCATCTCATGTAAAGGAATAAAAAAGGCTAAATTCACAGTCCACGATGCAGTTTGATTTAAAACTCCAAAGCGAAAGCATCCCTGTCTGCTTCCAACCGTGAGCCATTTCCAAAACAGCTGAGTGGATCCAACTCCATGAAAGCCTTTCACTGAAATGTCTCTAATTATCACAATTAAATTAAACGATCAAAGAAGTCCATTAAAAAGAGGCATTACATTTTACGATTACACAAACAATTAGCCTTATAGGAACCTGACAGTGACGAATGTTGTTTTATAAATCTCAAGAGTAGCCAACAAGTCCGACAATTAAACAGCAAAACTTTACTTTCTAAAATGACCAATGGATAACTGTTTTCTAATCTGTCCATGCTATGATTAAGATTTGGTCAGGTTCATTCACGAAATGTTCTGCCCACCTAGCATTTGAACAAGCCACAAATGTTGTTTTTCTTGTTGTCTTAGACTTGCTATTGGCAAACATGGCCACTTTTACACAACGTCACAAGCTTCCTTAGTAAAGAACCATGCTTGTATGCTCTAAAATTATTCTTTATTTACTTACATTCTGAAAATAATGATCATAATTTTAAGTTTTAGATTGAACAACTGTGTAGGGGTACTGTCCGTCCAGTATTTTATATTTGGTCTAAAGTTTGCTATTTTTGTCATAAAATGGTCATTTTGGGTTGTCAGAGCAATGCCAAGAACAATATGGTACTTTAGAAATATATATATATATATATAAACTTTCTCTACAAAGGCTCAGCAAAGGATTGCACAGCATAGTCAATTATACTGGGGCAGAATTTGTGGGTCAATACAGGAGGAGAAAAAAAATGTTTCAGGGCAGTATTGCCAGGAGTGCTGATCATCATTTGAAGTCCTAAACTAGGGATGGCTGCCAGGGGAGGACAAGATGTGTTTAAGCACAGTGTTATCCAAAATTTACTGGTTGATGCACATCAGAACAGCCCTATTCTATTCTCTGTGTATCATGAAGCGCATATTGGCACAGATAGATGTACCATAATATTTCACTGTCGTGCAATAGTACCTTGATGGCAGATAGCAGATTTACTGATTGATTACACTATATATACAGTATCATGGCCTCCCTTGTCAGATGATTAAATATCTTTAATCTGTTAATAAGATATAAAGAGTCCTGAATTCACAATATGTGTTTTTTATTGAGCTTCATGTTTCTGTTGCTGTGTTATGCAGACCGGCATTTGATCTCAGCTTGGAATAAAATGTCAAGATGCTCTGTGTTGGCCTTTTTGCATTGTCTGTATATTCCCTATATTGTATTTCTCATTTCTTTGAAGAGCTTATAAGCCATTTAATTTCCCATGTTCATATATATTTACGCATTAAATATATTATGTTACTTAAGTAACTGGTCTGCTGTGTTTTTCATTTTCTGTAATTTTTCTGTACCTTTTTTGTTGGTATAGAAATGTAGTTAATCAAGCACACATCTGTTCCCAGAGCAACACCGGTAGACAACGGCACTCATATCAATGCTACTGGGTAAAGTCGTTTCAACAAATAGTATGCATGGGGCCAGTGTCTAGGGTTTTTTTAGCAGTGCTTCTATAGAAACATGGCAGACTTAGAGAATATTTATCTTCTGTAGATAAAAATGACTCATTCTAGGATCACTGAAACACGATTTTTGTTTTTTAGGTGTTTATATACTAATGAAAACATATTTATAAATATTATTGTCCATTCCTGCCATATTCTGTAAATAGAGCCCACAAAATCTTACACACTGGTCCAACTGCAGCAATGGCTGCAGTCTGACATGTAACATTGAAAGGAGGCATACATGCTGTCTATGTCAGAGAAAGATGAGCTTGACATCTGCAGTTCAGCAGACTCGCTCTGACCCATGCCTCTGCCTGTCCCCTTACTGCAAGCCTCCTCGACACCTGTCCAAATGACATGTTTTGCAGTCTGTGTAAACCAGCCTTACTGGCACACTCATCACTGTGCTTGGGAGGAGCGTGACTGTCCAAGTTAAGTAACAGTGGCCGCGGTGATCCCAGGACAATAATGCTAAAAAAACAACATATTATTATTTTGTGTTGTGTGTTTTGCTGTGTATTTTCAAGCTACATTTTGTTGTGTGTTCTGCAAGATTATCTAAAGATGATCATATCTCATAAAGACTGGATTACTCATCTGGGTTCTAATTACATTTTTATTAGTTTTTTAATATAATAACCATACACACACCGACAATAGTAGTCATATATACAGTGTACCTTTGATGGGCTGGAGTAGACTGTGACCATTTCAAGCATGCTGGTGTAATACACATGTACCTGATGCTGGTTCCTTCCATCTAATCTACTTTCTGTCAGGCACCACTGTGATCAATGGTTTGTTTATTTGCCTGTGTAATAAGCAAATTATGCTAAGCGAGAGAAGTCACCTCTAGCATTAACCTGCTTACATTTTAATCAATGACTTAAGTGATTTTTATCAGGATGCCACAGGCAATGAGGTGATAGAGCCAGTTACAGACTAGAATCTGTCCTTTTTAATGTCGAGGAGACCCGGTTGTGTTATTTACTAGTTCTATCAGAGAACACAATTTTTCTGGAAGTCATCCATCCAAGAAACAGCATTCATCATATTTGCAAAGCCTCATTTATTACAACCACTGCAATCCTGGTAGAATTATAGCTTTGACTTAAAGCTCTGTTTTGATTGAGTCGGTTCTGTGCGATTAGACTACATTTTATTTGTTTTTCTGTTAGTACAGTATGTCCATTACCAATCATCGTAATCATTAAGTAGTAAAGCAGTGAGTCATGCTACCAATATTCTCTTTCTTCTTCCTCTGTTAATCCACTGGGAGCAGAGATCAGAGTTTAAAGACAACAGTATTAGATAAAAGATTTATAGAACAGCCTAACAAGCACATATAAAGACATATAGTGCATATTTAGATAAACTAAGTAAACTAAACTATAAGACACATTCATTTGTGTTCAGTCTACAGTTGGGGTGATGGCTATGAAACAGCTGTGCTGTGGTTGTACTTCATACTGTAATGCTTTTCTGGACTTATTGTATGCTTTGAAAAATTGCCAATTTCTCTTCCATGTTCATTGATTCAGTTTGTGACCTCAGTGCCCAGTTCAGACCAAAGATTCACGACATGGTGAAGCCATTTTAGAAGGCTGCAGGGGTGAGTTGCAGCGGTGTGAACTGGCCCATCTGGTTTTCCGAACATAAGGCTCGTCACCTGTTTCAACAGCCAATCAGCTCATAGCAAAGTCAGCCGGTCAAGTCAGTTACAAACTGTCTGCTGGCTGCATCTGGCGGGTGCAACAAGCGATAATAGGCTACAGAAATTAAATAACAGCCACTTTAACAACAGCCATAAGCACACATACTAAAACAAAGAGCCCTGCACAGTTTTTACACACCATTTAGTGCACATACACAATGATATGTTGCTAGGCAACGCAGTAGTTGTTGACATCCCACTCTGTAGTTGTTGTACTGTTGCTCTTGGTTCAACTGCTTTGCTTGACCACTCTCAGTTCATATTATAACCAGTTCTCTCAGCCTCTCTGTCCCGCTATAACCAGTCCTCTCAACCTCCATCCCACCCACTGACTCTTGGCAAGCGAATGTACGCATCCGACATATGTGTATTCCAGAAAGTCAGCTGAGTGCAGAGTTTCTCCTCTCTGGAGCTCTGTTCTCCTGCAGCCGTGGACACACCAGCAGCCTCCTCTCTGCTGCAGCCGCTGATTTGACTTCTCTCTTCTGTTTTCATGTGAGTTTTGTTTCTACTGTGGAACAGATGGGGCCTGAATGCAATGTTGCATTGTACAACGCTTGTTCTAAAAAGTACTCAAGTAAAAGTAAAATGACCCGAAAGGTGTACAAGTACACAAAAACAACTTTGTTACAGTAACAGGAGTAAATTTAATTTGTTACCTCCTCCCCTGCTATCCATCCTGAACACAAATACAGAGAGTCGTTGCTATGGAGACTATACATTTTCTTGTCGACAACATTGTATCTCGCAAGTAGTGCAAGTTTCATTGTATCTTGTCTGCGTCTGAACTGGCCTTGAAAAAGGCACAATGTTAAGCATCTACATCTACATAACTTGCAAACCTTTTTTCTGATAGAATTAACTATGTGAGTGCCGTAACTTTACAACGCTCATTCATCACATTCTTTCTCATAATTATCTTGTATGTTGATTGTAAGGTTACTATTATAATATTGATCATGTGCTAATTATTGTTGTTCATAACAGTAATCAGTCATCATTGTAATCATTAAGCATTTACACACAATCACTGCCTTACCATATTTACATGATTGTACCCCTTTTGCTCTGATAGAAATTACCCTGTTATCATTTTAGCTTCTACTGGTGCTGCAACCATTGCCAACCTACCATCATTTTCATCATACTTAACCAAAGAATAAATACAACTTGTGTATGTGATATCTTGTACTTAAAGAAGTCCAAATTAACTTTTAGAGTGTAAAAGATCATTTGGAAGTTTGAAATGTAATATTAAATCACTAAAAATGATTGCTGTGATACAATCAAAGTTCATCTCATGTAAAGGAATAAAAAAGGCTAAATTCACAGTCCACGATGCAGTTTGATTTAAAACTCCAAAGCGAAAGCATCCCTGTCTGCTTCCAACCGTGAGCCATTTCCAAAACAGCTGAGTGGATCCAACTCCATGAAAGCCTTTCACTGAAATGTCTCTAATTATCACAATTAAATTAAACGATCAAAGAAGTCCATTAAAAAGAGGCATTACATTTTACGATTACACAAACAATTAGCCTTATAGGAACCTGACAGTGACGAATGTTGTTTTATAAATCTCAAGAGTAGCCAACAAGTCCGACAATTAAACAGCAAAACTTTACTTTCTAAAATGACCAATGGATAACTGTTTTCTAATCTGTCCATGCTATGATTAAGATTTGGTCAGGTTCATTCACGAAATGTTCTGCCCACCTAGCATTTGAACAAGCCACAAATGTTGTTTTTCTTGTTGTCTTAGACTTGCTATTGGCAAACATGGCCACTTTTACACAACGTCACAAGCTTCCTTAGTAAAGAACCATGCTTGTATGCTCTAAAATTATTCTTTATTTACTTACATTCTGAAAATAATGATCATAATTTTAAGTTTTAGATTGAACAACTGTGTAGGGGTACTGTCCGTCCAGTATTTTATATTTGGTCTAAAGTTTGCTATTTTTGTCATAAAATGGTCATTTTGGGTTGTCAGAGCAATGCCAAGAACAATATGGTACTTTAGAAATATATATATATATATATAAACTTTCTCTACAAAGGCTCAGCAAAGGATTGCACAGCATAGTCAATTATACTGGGGCAGAATTTGTGGGTCAATACAGGAGGAGAAAAAAAATGTTTCAGGGCAGTATTGCCAGGAGTGCTGATCATCATTTGAAGTCCTAAACTAGGGATGGCTGCCAGGGGAGAGGGAAGAAAATTTTCTGGCAGCCACCACAGATTACATCATAGTAGGATTAAGAAAAAACTTGGTGTAGCTTGTGCTTGTGCCACACTTCAGCAGCTATTTCTGAGTCTTTGACAGTGGCCATCAATGCTCCAGTAAATGTACCAGAAATGCAAGCCCACACTTCCTTAGTGCTACGTCCAACATGCAAACACATCACACTCTCGCTTTGGTAGCAGCAGGGATTATCCCTGCCAGCACAGAAAGCATACTGCTGCCAGTTACTTTCCAGTGAAACAACTAAACAGAGTGGAATTGCCTGTTGCTCCTTTCAAGTCATCATGAGCCACAAGCTACATATAATGAGCTCTTGATTCATATGGAGGCAAAAAAAAAGTGGATCAAAACAAGAGAATATGCAAAAAGCTAAAAAAAAAAAAAAAAAAAAAAAAATGAAAGAAGAGAGAAAAGACAATGAGATAAGGCGCAGTGGCCTGTGAGGAAAAAAAAATATAACAGTCTCCAACATGCTGCATCATGACATTATCTGGAGACCCATTGAGAAGAGACATATTTGTGATACTGGCATAGGGGTTGTCACTTGGCTCTGCAGTGGAGGTTCAATGATTGCAAAACAAACACATTCAGCACAAAACTACAAATCTATCTTAAAAAAAATGTGTGAAACCAGAGTCCAAACAAAAAAATGTGAAAATATAAAAGGGTTCCTATGCAGTTTTAAAATATTCAATCTACATCAGATACTTTACAAGTCAGATCTTATAGGTCTCACTGGGATTTTGTTTCCAGAAGTTGGAATTTCAGAGGCATTCATCAAACTGCGTATGTGTTCAGCATGTTAATATTTGCTTTTTACTGGGTGCACAGCAGATTTTTTCATAAATTTTGTGCTTTATGAAGCACATACAGTAGTATAGGCTATCGCACGTTGCATAAAACTGAATTTGAAATTGTTGGTGCGTTGGCTTAGATGTTTGTTTACACTATTAAAGATTCACAGAGCTCTTTAATCAGGGGACAAACAGGTCAAGCAGAGTGGAGGCGATGTAAAAACATCTTTGTGACATTTTTTTTAAAGAAGACCCCAATGTAATTTAATTATCATTTTTTAATTAAATAAAAGCACTCCTACACACATAAGAATTAGGTGTGTTCAATTGTACCGTCTGCACCTGAGTTTCAAAGCATTTCATGAGATGAAAATGTCTGCCTGCCATACTGTACGTCTTTTTACACGACTACAATTTTATTTCTGCTGTGCCACAAGAAGGATTTTTTAATGTTACAAAATAAACCCCTGATACCTACCAAGCATACAGACACATCATGTCATGATCATTCATTCTCAGCTTCTATTCATTGATGAATAGCTGCAAATCATAATCAATATCTTCTTTATCCCCAATACCCCTATCCATCTTTCCCTTTTAATCTGAGGATGTCAGACTGTTTACGGTTCAGCTTCAGTAAATCCTCATGTTTGGTTCTTTTCATTGTCTTTAACTGTTTGGAAATTGTAATTGAGCATTTAATGATCACTTCCAGGTTGTGTGTGTGTGTGTGTTTGTATATATGTGGAGTGAATGTGGGTTTACGTATGTGAATTTAAATGTTCCTTGTGTCAGTTATTTTTTCATTTAAGCTTCCAGGCTGGATTGTGTGTATGAGTGTGTATGTGGGGAGTTGAGCGGACTCCCAGAATGGCTGTGGTCTGATAGGGTGCAAATCTAACTATGGGCCTATCCTGCTGCTATAGGGCTTAATGTCACTCCTGCATTTGGAGACCGAAGAAAATCCCAGGAATGATTATGAAAAACGAGATTGGTTTTCACTGTGTTTAGCACATTTTCATTCCCCAGGCACAAGCGGGGGATTCTTAGAGAGAGTGGTCTGTCTGTCACTTTAGCAGCATGCTGTTACATTGTCAAGGAAATGACTTTTGGATATGTGCTGTTCACACTGAGCTTCATATAGGACTGGCTGATACAATCTGACAGTGATCCATGGTTTTACCCTATAACCAAAAGTACCACCCAGATCTGAAACAAGCCAAACTGTCCACTTAAGTTTGTTACAGTATAATCTAGATCCCTCTTTGGACAAAATGTGTCTCATCTGGAATGATGCAAACTACTGTGCTACTGTATGTGCATACAGACATATGTACTATCACACATGCAGGCACACAAATACATAGACAGACACAACAAACACCATCAAAAAGCCAACTTTATAGCTGAGAAAACGCAGTGCTGACCTTGTGGAGCAACACCTCAAAGCAAAATTCCTGTCTCTATTTCTGAGCGATATTAATGCAACATTAAAGCAAATAATTACTGATAAGAAAACAATTCTGATAGGGCTGCCGCTGCTGCTCCTAAGGAGAACTTGTCTGGGTTGCATTTCAAACTTCAGTTGTGTGATCTTTAGAACAGTATGGCATTTTTCTCTCTCCAAAAATAAGTATAAAGTAAGTTTAAAATATATACAGAGCAACATAATTTGGCAGTCCTTCATCAAATCATAAAGTTCAGATATATCAAAAGGCCTCTTGATCTTCTTCCTACAAACTTTAATGTTTGTGTTGATCAGCAAACACAAATGTCAGACACTATTGAGTGCAATAAATTTTGTTGAGGCAACTGTATTTTAGTTTGTGCCGTTATATTAAACTGTGATAGTTTCGATCACAGGTCAAAGATAACGTACTCAAATTACAAGTAATTAGCTAAAATGTATGTGGATTATTATCTTAATAATGAGCAGATCAAGTGTGCACAGAAAAAAAACCCCATATTACTCAGTTTTTTCAAATAGTTTCTAAAAGTAATTAGTCCTTCATTATCGTCAGATTATCTTGTCGTTGTGATCATTCTTGCTTTACTGTTTCTTTGGAAATGATAATGAACCATTACATGAACAACTAAACGCAGTGAGAAAGCTCACACGATAAAAATAGCTGGACCCATACCCCACACACACACACACACACACACATTAGCACACATACACATAAAGGCCAAACAGTCACACTGCGTCAGTGCACCTTTTTCGCTCAATGAAATTCAATTATGAAAAGAAAATGTTGAATCATCACAATTTACTGAATGGAAATAAAATGAGATGCAAATAAGTGTGGTACTATGCATTTGAGGCATTTTGTCACACCATAATGGTATAATGTTGATAAGGGAAGTGAGGCCAAAATAAATTCATTTTGCTTAACAAAAAAAAAAAGAGAGAGAAAGACTAAGAAATATAAAAAAGTGTAATACAGGAAACAAATGCACACACTGTAACATATTATAAATGTGGAGGGTGACTAAACGAGCATGTTAACAAAAAGATATTATGCATTCCATTTGAGATTCGGTTGTAATGTGTTGATTTTTATGCGTAATGGCTGTTTAATTTAAATATACTGAGCCCTGTTTTATTTTCAGCTAACCATTAGATTATTACACTTTCATCCAGACATCTACTCAAAAGAAATAATCTTTCTTTGGATAATGTGACAGCCCAATAGAAGGCTTAAATGTACCATTAACACCAGGTCTGTGGTTTTTGGAAGTATCTGTCTGCCAGCCTGTCTGCCTCCCATTTCAACATGGCGCAATTTGAACTGTGACAGTTCATACTGCTCTGTTTTGCCCTGATCACTGTGCTGCCAACATGTCAGAATCTCGTTAGCCAGTGAAAAGCCACCAAATCTTAGCCAATGATGCCTACAGCTTTGCCACTACGAGACAAAATGTTCTATGGTGTGTGTCTGTCTGTAGCATCTGTCAGTGCCAGTGGTGGTGCCAAAGACTTATCTCCTGTTAGCTACAGTCATTTGCATATGTCCTTGCAGTTGTTTGGCATGGGCTCATAATGACAAGTGGGGGTAAGAAGACTTGTAAGAGAGCTAAGACACAGTTATGATAGATCCTATCCATCTGCATCTGATTTGGTATGATTTGGTCTGATTTTGTGGGTCTGTTAATGTGGTTTAACTTGGACACGGGCCAAGTAGCACTTATGCTGCCTAGGAATTGCTGTCATTATTGTGTCCATTAGTCATTATTGAGTCCATGAGTGCTATTTTTTCACTTGAGCTGCATGTGGTTGTTTGATTAGGAGTGGATGGTTGCTCTATGCCGAACAGAGATTTTGTTTTCTTACTGGAGAGGTTTTTGACACCCATTTGGACCTCTGGCTTTATGGGAAACTCATGATGGACCTTATTGCATCTTTCAAAAACAAACTATAAGTGCAGTTTGAAACAAGGACATGGATTTTAATGAGTGATTACTGTAATGTGCCTTTTTTTTTTGTTTACAGTTGATGTCGTAAAAACAAATTTCACACACAGTTACATTAAAAGTCAGTATGTCAATATTAAATGGACAGGATGATTGGCCATTATTTCTTTGGACTGATGTGTAGTTGTTGCTGTAATGGTTGGATTTGTTGCCATTTTTACAGTAAGTCTAAGGTGCAGCGTTGTTTTGTAAATATTCATAGTCTCATTTTTGTGAAGTAGCAGGAAGTTGTTGGACACTATCATTGACTCCAGATTTTCTTTTATTTCTTTATGCTTTTTTCCCTTGAATGGTAGTCTGAGGCTAATAAACAATCTGTGATTGAATGAGCCCACTTGACAACCCCAGTGCCATGCATATTACTACCAAGTCCTTTATACTGTGTCTTTCAATCAGGGCTTTTTTCTCAAAAACCAAATCGAGTTTAGTAGCATACAGTAAGTGCTGCTCACAGAGCCTTTGAACTGCATGAACCAAAATCATTTCACCTCATATCACCTCTTCATGCTATAAAAGAACAAAGTATCAAAACATCCCAGTATAGCAGCACTGGGTCAAATGTCACTGAGATGTCCCTGAATTTCTCTTTTAAAATGCAAACTATTTCATGGGTTACCCAGTTACATATGTGCAGCCTTAAATACAGATGTGATTGAAACCACAGCACAATTTGAATGAATTAGTTTGCATGCCACATTTGGAGCTGGTCCAGACGTTATTCCAATGATTATTTTTCACAGCCTTTAGCCTCAACCATCAAATGAGATTTGAGAAACATAAAACTGAAGATTGATGACTGTCAGATTGAGACAGAAGGTGCAATCTTTTGACTTTTACTTTGTGTTTTTCTGTCCTTGTGCGCAGCACCTCGCGTCTTGTGCTAAGATTTGTAATTGTGCCATTTAAATTAGAAGCATTAAAGTCTTAAACGTAATAGAATTTACATAAATTATTGTGACATGGATGGAATTAATCTGAAGAATGTGTGTGTGAATGTGTGCTCCCGGTTAAATCATGGCTTAAGTTACATGCATTTCAACAGTGTGTTATCTTTGCCTGGACATCAAATTCTTTCTATAGTTTGAAAAACATGCAGACAGATCCCTTCGACTAACTAGATCTAGGAAATGTATTTTCATTATTCTCATCTGGCATTAACAACTTTTGTGTTCAGTTGATTGTTCACATTAATTACTGATTTTAATCCATTTTTGCTACTTAGCTCAGGTAAAAAAGAAAGAAGTAGGACCAGATACGCTAATCACTGTAGCAAACCAATTCGCACTAAGGAATACATAAAATTCAAAGAAATGAATTTCCAATGAAAGCTCAGCTTTTTCTTGACTCCGTTGCAGAGGTCAGAGTGCAAGGTCCACCGCCTTTGCAGGCGTCCTACTGTATTATATATCATACAAGATAGACAGCCCAGTGTGATGTAAGCTTGTTGTGTGTATGCTGTTTTTTTCTTTTCTTTTTTTTTTCTTCTCTTTTTGGTGATTAAAAAGAAGGTAACTAAAGGCTCAGGGGCTTATCTTGTTACTGAGCAGCCTCAAGGCTAATACAATCTCTATCTTTTATTTAATGTAGAGTTCCTTTGTTGCTTCAGCTTTACTCATTTCACATTGCGAGCCCGGAGTGATGCTTTCCAACTGACAAGGCCATATTCCAAATGTGGTCTGTAGCCATCTGCACTCGGTGGGTATAGAGAATCAATCATTTGCTGTGGAGAGGTGATAGGTGTCCATGGCCTCCGACGCATACACTAATGCTGCCTACAAAGCTACACTGCCAACGCACAGCCATTTACTTCTGACAAGTCTTAGGAGATCACATTTGTGCATGCACTGTTAAGGTCCTTCTAGTTAAACCAATGCACCACAGCCTAAGGTGAGCACAAGCCTTAATTAAATTGTGTTACTCCAAACACACAATATGTGATTATTTTTTAGTTTCCATATTCTGTATACTAAACATATAAAGTGTATGTGAACATCGGTTGTTCCCTTCAATGCTAGAAAAGTCCTGTTTGGTCAGATTAAGCAGAGTGAATCAACGTGAGTCAAGATACTGCCAGCATGTTTTACACAAGTATCTTGAGTGGTGAGACATGCTTCGTACTGTGCTGTATCCAGCCTGTGAAGACATGAGTCATAACAGCTTGTACTTTTTTATCATCTGAGGAGTGAACTTGGGAGGTAAACTGCCCTCTCGAACAAACAAATTACAAGATATTACACAGTGTTTTGAGAAAGCAAATATTTCCAAATGTGCTTACTTCAAGTGTGTTCAATGCCCCCATCTTTGAGGTGTACTGCCTGCTTCCTTCAAAGAACACGAGGCGTATTACCTAACAGCACGGGGTCCACTGCTCTGGACTTCTTCGCATACTCTTTCTGCACCTCTCCACTTGCTCTGTCATCCCCTTCCACAGACTGTGAGCAGCCTGCTGAGTTTCACTCCGAAGCAATAATGTTATCTGAAACCAATCTGTCCATATACAGTACAATCACATACATTCCATTCTCGTCCAATGTCAGTGGGTGCTTTGACATGTTGTGGTGTTTCCCTGTTTTGTTCATACATGGATCAGATCCCTTATGTGCACAGCATGTTGAAACACAACACGCCATAATGCATTCTGCCTTTGTTCTTTACATGTCTTCTGTTGGTCCTGTTTTTTGTTTTTTTTCCACATTTCTGTGTCTTGCTTACATTGCTTCTGTGGAAAACCGACTCATCACCACTACTGAGGTGCCCTTGAGCAAGACACTTAATTCCCAACTACCACATAGGGTTGTTTGGATTGTTCAGACTAAAGTTGTATCTGGCAGCTTCCAGGTCTGTGTGTGTGTGTGTGTGTGTGTGTGTGTGTGTGTGTGTGTGTGTGGGAATAAGTAATAAGTGGCTTTTTTATGTCTTCACAAAAGTGTATCTGCAAAGCTAGAAAGTGTGAGATGGTGAAATAGTAGCGGGTTAAAAGGGAGAGACTGCTTTTGTTTGCAAAGAGCATGAAAGAGAGTGTGAGAGATCTCAAGTAAGTTACTGTGTGTTTTCTTTTACTTTCTTTTTATTTGTACCAGTCCAAACTAAAGCTGTGTATAGGAAAAGCTTTTATGGCCCCAAGTGGGCAATAGGTTTGTTGGATTTACCAGCCAATTACACAATTTACCAGTTATACTGTTGGTATGAAGTCGTATATATAATTTTCTCTTTGATTTCAGCGTGTGTGCAGTTGTTTAAATAGACTGCTTATAAGTTACAAATATTATAGTTGGATACTTGCTGAATCAAATGTACTGTTTAAGTTTGATACATATTTAAACCCTGCTGGGTCTGTGTGTTTGTGTAAAGACAGTCGTGTACAGATTTCTACTCGAGACAATATTGTTCAATATAAGTTCAAACTTGCCTTTTTTATGAAGGGTACCTTTTCTATGCCTTTATAGCTTGTCAAGAAAGTTCTGATGTACGGTACACCATCCACTCAATAAGCAGTAAAACAATAAAATCAAAATACAATAGGAAAACAAAGAGAAAAGAAAGTAGAAGGAAGTGTCAGAGGTTCAAAGAAAGATGGTATTATTATTTCTGCTTGGATATCCTGGTGAGAATTTGCCAGAGACATTTGTCTGAAGTAATAGCTTTGTCAGTTATGTCATTGACTCACCATGGGAGACAGTCAAGGAGGGATTACATTTTTGGGCACTCTATCATTACAATTCGAGAACTGCTGACTTGGATATTAGCTCCCAATAGGGAACAACGCTTCCAAACCCTCCCACAGAGCATACTGTGAATATTTCACAAAAAAAAGGGAACAAGATATAAATGAAACCAAACAATTATTTGGTGTTTACATGAGAAACCATGTTGGAATGTCAAGGTTTCAAATAAAAGAGACTTGTTTTGTTCCCTTCTCTCTCCTAGATGCTTTGAGTGATTTATCCCCTGTTGAGCCATGGTACTCCAGACTGAGCCTCATTTTGGAAGACACTCTTCTGTCATCTAAGCCAAACTGATCCATTGTGACTTTAAATGAAAGTAAATTTCATGTTTGCTTGTTTGACGAAATGTATCAAACCTATGACGCGTAGGTCCAAATGCAGGTCAAACAGTATTTGTAATAATTTTCAAACACAGCAATAATTGCACTAACCTTTGCCACAATGGTACAGGATGTTTGTTTCAGTGTTGCTTCGTATGCCCTATTTTTAGGCTCTATTTTGATATTTTAGACCTGATTTTATTCTGTTTATATATGCTCCCGGTGGGGTCTATTAAAACAACAACAACAACAACAACAACAAAAATCCATATATCCATCTCCTTCGGACCACATGCAGCTGTGTTCTCCACTGAAACTGGGTGATCCTTGTTGATTTAAGTTCCTCCTCTTGAGGAGGTTAAATGCTGTTTTTTCTAAAAGCTTTCTGAAGCAAAACAAGTAAAAGTACAAGATGTTTGGCCCCAAAGACCCCTGTCATGCTCTAACCGATATTCTAAGACCCCTGTTTTCCAGTGTAAATACTCATGCTATCCAGGTGCAACTTGTGATTCCAGCTTAAAATTGTACTTATATACTTCTAAACAAATAAACTCTGTTGATAGTATTAGCTTAGTGAATCTTACATCTCTTGCAAAATTTTTGACTTCATTGAACAATGATACAATAAAAAGACATTTTGTTACATTATGTATGTAGGATAGATAGAAGGAGGATAGCTTTGGATAAATAACATTTTGGGTTTTGATTTGAGGATAGACAATGAGCTCTGTGATCTCTCTGAACTGAGCCAGACTGATGCATGCATGTCAGTGTCAGATGGCAATTAGTCTGGATTATGTTGATGTCAATTTAAAACAGTAAAATAGCTTTGATTAGGCCAATGTGCTATGTGGAAACACGTAGAACAGCTTTGCTATTGATACTTTATCATCTGAGGTGAACAGGATAGTCGAGGCTCAGAACCACAAAAAAATGCAGATATACACAGGAGTTTAATAATCCTCATAAAATATTAAACTGATTGCCTGATAACTATATATATAGATTTTCATTTCTGGTGGTAAATGTGTCACACTACAGTGTTTTAAGTTTATTTTCTAGGCTAGTGTCTGAGAAAGAGTCTTTTCATGGACCTGAAAAAAAGATTTGTGGACATATTTGGTTTACATCGGACGTCGACGATATGCTTCAATCCTGTCTTGTCTTGTTGTAACTCTCTTTATGGGAGTTGGCCAGTCTGCCTTGTTTCACCTGCAGCATGTCCAGAATGCAGCACCAAGGCTCCTCATTCAGAGGAAAGTACAGTCCTCTCCTTTAAAGGCCGCCTTTCACTGCTACCAAACACAGAATTGACTTTAAAATGATTTTATTCTTCCCCAGCTTATATCAGTGACATCCTCAGCACCTATTTCTACCTTTAGGCTCCACACATTTATTGGACCATCACTCCTTTCCTTTGCTTGCTTCCAATTAAAATCTAAAGGTGAACCAGCATTTTAAATTGTTGCTCCCAGAACCCTTTTTATTGACATGTTTTACTCCTGTCTTTAAGGAATATTTTGCGAAAATGCTGATTCACTGTCTGGCGGAGAGTGAAATGAAAGGCTTCCAGCCAATAAATAGTCCGGCACATAACCCACGTTAAAAGAGCAAATTCTTATTTTTACACTTTGCTTTTTGTACAGAATTAAAAAAAGAGACATAGCAATGAATTATTGAGCTTCAGAGCAGCTAATAGTGTTTTGTTGTTACCCTCAGACACAGCCAGGCTAGCTGTTTCTCCCAGTTTCCAGTCTTTGAGCTAAGCTAAGCTAAGCTGAGAAGCTGCTGGCTCTAATTTCTCAGAATAAGCACTTGGGTGAACATTTCTTGTTTTAAAATGTTTAACAATGACACCCTGCACAGTCCCGTGGCCACAGGACATAGTACAAATTGAGGAAGAATACCAGAGGGTGTAAGTGCAGTCAATTCTCATTTGTGAGTGTTTTCACACTTACTGGGAGATTAGTCTGTTTCTCTGTCACTGGATTTAGTGTTGATTAGCTTGTGTGTCTGTAGGCACTGTGTATTCCTTTGTCTCTTCAGTGATGGTTGCTATCCCAGTTGATGTTTATAACCTACTTCTTTTATTTATTCCAGACAAGCCCCTGCTGTGGTATATTTTAATGTTAATGCATCACTAACATCTACCTGCTGTTAGGTGTGGAGAATAGCAAAAATCCAAATGCTCTATTGAATGAGGAAATGATTGAGTCCCCTTTTTTGTGATATGAACTGGAAAGGAAAAATGCAAAATCCAAAAATGTTTGAAATCATTAAATGGCATACAATTGATTTCTGTAACTGAGTAGCAAAATCTTTGAATGGCATCATATAATCTGTGACATATAAATGAAGAATCTAAATGCTAGCTTATCATCTATATGTCCATGGCTAAAAGTAATACATATGTTTTATTTTGTTCGTTTGTAGTTTTGCTACAATTGAGGTGGTTAGTCAAGATTGACGCCTGACTCCCGCTGTATTATTAGAAGCAGCAGAAGCTTGTGGTCCATTTCCTTAGCATTGCGAGTGACACAGCTGATGTCGTAGTTTTGAGTTTGTTTTTCCTGTTTTATTTTGTAGTTACTGTTTTGGGTTTGTTTTCTGTGTTTCCTGTTTTATTTTGCAGTTACTGTTTTGAGTTTGTTTTCTGTGTTTCTTGTTTTATTTTGTAGCTCCACCTGTTTTATTTTGTAGTTCTGTCTTGTCTTTTTCTACTTCCTGTCGTTTCCCGCCTTTCTTGATTTGTTACCTCCCCTGATTGGTTTCACCTGTGTCTGATTAGTCATGTCTATTTAGTTCCTGTGTTTCCTTTGTTTCCATGACTTACCGTTCTTGGTTTTGTGTGTTCTTGGTTGTGTGTTTCTATGTCCCTCTGTGTTCATCCCTGTGTTCCAGTTCCTGGTTTTTGTTTGTTGGATTATTCTCCTTTTGGTTTCTGTGTTTTTGCCTGGACATCCAGCCGTTTTTTGTTATTAAAGTACGTTTGTCTAACTCCCTGCATTTGGGTCCGTTTCTGCACCTCCCCACTCATCCCGCGTAACAGCTGAAGCTTTAGCTTGTAAGTTAGGAGAAATGTCAGTTTTTTTATAGTATCTTTGAGTTTCCATGAAACTCCCAGATTGCTTCCTTTTTAATATTAGTTCGTCAGCTCATGGAGAGAGGAGTGCAGGTTCACAGCTGTTGTGTCAGATCTTGGACCGACTGTGGGGTGGATGCCTGACTACATCAGAGATGTTGCAAATAGCCACTGATGACTTCATTCAACAACTTTTTCTTAATTGAACAGACAGAGGGGAAGAAGGAAAATGAGGAAGGAGCAGGAGATGAGCTTTTACTACAGAGACAACATGTAAGTATTGTTTGTTTCCAGTGATCTTGTTCAAACATTGACCTTTTAAATATAATTGTGGCATATTTTCCCAAAAGTGTAATTTGGATTTTTATGCAGATTAGCATACTTTGCTGTGTTGGTACACCTGATGTTTACTGACATGCTGTTGAAGGTATGGATGCCAGCATTTGTTGACTTTGTTTTCTCTTTGTGGGAGGTGGGAGGATATATTTCTAGCGTCCTAGTTCTGTAAATAAAATTCTCATTCATTTTCTCCAAAGACTAGATGACAGTTTGACCACTTACACGACTTGAATTGCCATGAATCTCCTGCTTGAATCTTCAGTACAAAAAAAATAAGAAGTGCATTAGAAAATACTTTCCTTGATTAAAAAGAACAATCAGAGGCATCCATAAAAATAAAAGATGAGAAGCACGTTTTTCAGGAGATTCTCGGTCTGTCAAGTGTGTAAGATTTAGGGGCCTCTATTTACAGAATTTGGCAGAAATGGAATGTAACATCTTATCATAATATGAGTCAACTAAGTGTTGAACAGCTATGCAGGAGCGCTGAGAGGACAAACTAAACACTGGCTTTAGACAGGAGCCTTTCACATTTTTTGTGCATAACGTGGCCACTGTAGTTCATCCTTCGAGCTAGAAAGAAGTGGGGCAGGCATGAGGGTTGCAATTAGGAACTACACCACTGTGCCACTAAATCCTACACACTGATCCTTTAACATTAAGAATATCAATACATACAAATTCTAAGAGGGGAAAAAATACTTCCATAACCAACTTTTTAACCCTAAAGGAAGAGGAGGTGTGAAACTCCACCTATATGGCACGGTACTCATATTATGCAATAACACTAGTGCCACTGAAAGGTGTCCCTGCTGCATTCCTGCTACCTCTACTGTGAACTAGGCCTAGGTAGCTTGTCACACATTTGATTTACTAATAGTTTTATATGTGCATATCTGTGTTGGCAGTGAAGATATTCATTGTGTTAAACAATGTTTACAGCCAGACTGCTTTGCTGTCAGTCCTCAGTTTGTTTCCGAAGCAACATGTGAGTGCGTGTACTACAGCCAGCTAGTAGTGATGACATCCAGCATGTATTAGTCTGTCTCATGTAACATTACATCCCTGCATGCACAAAGGTGAATGAGAAATCTAAATCACAAACGAATCAATGAGGAATCTAATTCAGCTATATCATTACAAAGGGATAAAGTACTGCACTGTAGTTTGCAGTCAATGATAGATGTTGCTTATAACCTAAACTAGAATTATGTCAATTGAGGACAAAGTAGGTCGAGCAGACAGTGACTGCTGTGGCTATTCATCACCTAGACACAGCTCTAGGGATGTAACATAGTAGTAGCCTGTGTTTACATCAGCCATCTGTTGAGCTATAAATGGACACTTTTTTTATCATCTTTTTCTTTTCAGCTTTAAGAATTTGAGCTCATGTAGTGTTCAAAGTATAGTTGTGATTGCTAAATTATCTTTACATTTTTATTTTACAACAGGTTACATGCATTTCTTAATTAATTAAGTTAATCATGAAACATGAAATACAACCAAAACACTCATGTCAAGATCAACTCTGAAACTGAAAGCAACAACTGGTAGGCTGATGGTCATTTAGTTTTTGTAAGTTCCATTACAACAAAAAGAATGACACTTGTTTACTGCACTGATTGTGTTATCTTACAGTAGTTGTTACAGCAATGCTAGATCTGCTTCAGTAAGATTTATTTTCTTAAATTGAAGTAATTCTAGTCATGCAATACAAAACATGTGTGTGTACATTCACTATACATGCAAGTATACATTACATTACATTGAGTCATTTAGCTGACACTTTTATCCAAAGCGACTTTCAGAAAAGTATAGCTACATGTTTAGATACATAGCACTGCTAGTGAACCTTGTCTTCTGCATTTGGCCACAAATTCTCATCCGCATCACAACATATGTCTTCTCTTGCAATACACCTGGGAAAGAAGCTTTTTGCATGCCTGTTCCATCGCTGGCAATCTTCTGCAGATATGTCTAGACATCTATCATTCATTGCTTCTAGGAGAGACATCTGGGGCCAGATGTATAAACGGTACATACACACACACTCAAAAAAAACAGACGTTCACAGCCCCCCCCCCCCCTACACATAAAACTGGTATTTATAAAAGAAGGGTGGGTGGTGTGAATGTGTGCATCTCACACATACTTCAGACCAGGCGTGCATGGTTTTCTTGTGATAGTTGCAAGTAAATGATACGATGGCGAGTAAATCAAAGCTGCAAGATGTAACCCAAGAGTAAAATGTTGTTTTTCAATTTCACTGATTGTTTTAGTGTTTAGTAAAATGCAAATTAAAACCACATTTATGAGCTCAATTTGAATTATTTGAGTGATTAATTAAGTCAATTTTAAAATGTTACATATGTTTTTTTTTTTATAAATTAATCATTGATTATCCTCCCTACATTTAATAATGATGTCATTCAATACCATGCGTATGGTTTACAGGTACATGTGATGAATTACTGGTATGGGCACTAAGCAGCTACAGCCGTGCATAATGATTGCACGTAATGATAGCTGTTCTGGTGGGTGAACATAATCAGTGAAATTGCACCACCACTTCTTTGTCATTCTTTTCATTGACAGGTCTAATGAGTGGTGGAGTGGGCACAAGTATTCATATGCAAAGAGATTTTTAAGAGCATTTCTACGTCCGTTTAAAGTTGACTGTGGGAATTGAAATCAGGGTCGTGCACGTGCATGGTTGAGATTTGTAACATAGAATCAGGCATAAGTGCAGCTTTAGAAATTTGCCAAAAAGAATAATACAAAAACGCCACTTCTGTCTTTGTGCATACAGCAGCATACAGTCATGACTCTACAGTGAGTGTTATGCATCTGACCCCTGATACTGTATGTGTGGTTGGTGGTTATGAACTTTCCACCTCCAGAAGGAAAAGAATTCCTGAGGGTTATCTCTGTATCTGCCAGGCCTGACGTTTACTAAGAAAAACTCCCTCCAAAGATTGACAAAGAAAGACAATACATTTCCTTTTTTTTAAATTATTTTTTTTAAAGGTGGTCATGTATTGTTTTATGACACTTTATGCAAATGAAAAAAAAAACAAGTCCAAATGTCACCCACATCAAAAAACCAGTAGAATCTGTACCAGTGTATTATGTTTTTTTTAACTTTGCAAAATTTGGTTCATGCAAGCTAGATGAAAAATTCTACAGTATACGGTATCTTCAGTATACCATTAGTGCACCTCGTTTTTCATTTTCTGTATAATATGACACATTGTTTAAGTTACAAAACAGATGCTCACAGGTTCTCTCTTGTTCTTGGCTTTTGAAGCCTCTGGAAATGTCATATGATATCAAAGTTGTTTGTCTCATTAAGCTTCCACAAAAATCTGAGTAAAATATATACATAATTATAACTATTCAACAACAGCACATTCTGTTTCTTCACATGCTGTTCAGACCATTTCTCAAAGGTGTGTAGGTGTGGCAGGTCGTGTTTTCATTGACATCTCCCTCAGCAGCACCAACATGGAAGCTAAACAATGTACTGCTGTGGACGGGGGAGTAGAAAAAAGTATTTTAGCCACCTGAAGAAAGAAATATATCAGTTTAAGCACACACTATAGAATATTTTAACCTCTTTACTTTGCCATCAGACAGTCCGCCCTTACAGGAACTGAAGACGTTATGCTCTCTTCAAAGCCACCAGATGAGATTCCTTTGACAAAAACAATAATCTTAACAGAGGAATTTCACACCTCACTTCGTGAATTGATGGTTTATAGCGCCAAAACCAAAATTTGAGCACGTCTCTGTCACGTTTCTGGCTGCAACGCTGTTTTGTTCCAGCCTCCATGTGACTTTAAATATGCGGAGCAGTTTGCCCGCCAGACTTTGTTTACTTGCTCAGAATTGGTCACGTTCCTTGGTTTAGGTGCTTCTGATGTGTAAATATGCTATGTAGTTGATTTGTTTCACGCTTTTTGGCTGTTTTGACGACCGGCAGTTTGCACGGGGTGCCGTTTTTGTGTAGATTGACATGGGCTGCTTGTGGCGCCCATCAAAAATAGAACAGCCGCTTATTGTCCCTGGAGCTCTGCTTCTGGTGGGGTTTGAAACATTGCCTAGAACAGCCACATGGAACGCGTTGCATCCAGTGGAATTTGGGGGTGAGTGGTAGCAGAGAGGTTTTCTTTTGTGGGACTATTGACAAGGATTGTTTTTTTTTTAAATTATTGATTCACAGCATTTATTGTGTCATCAATGTGTAAGCATAATCACCCAATTCAAACCCAATATCAGTAAAGTTTACAAAAATGTAGTTGACAATATTTTGAATCTGGAGTGAAACTAATATGTAATACTATTTAGATGGTTACTGAATGCTATTAGACTGCAGCGCCTTTCTAGTCTTCTGACCACTAAAGAGACTTTTCAGCCATTTATACACACATTCACTCACTGACGGCATTGGCTACCATGCAAGGTGTGAACTGCTTATCAGTTTTTTGGGAGCTGATCATTCATATGCATTCACACACCAATGGCGCAGCAGAAGCAATGGGGGAGGCAATGGTGTTCAGTATCTTGCTTAAAGACATGCCCTGATGAGCCAGGGATCAAACTACAGATCATGTGATTATGGATGACGTGCTCTACCTCCTGAGCTACAGCTGTACTATTTTGTACTTAAGACCTGAAATTGCATAGTTAGAAGTATGTTGTCAATTTGGGTTCCCAGTGGCTTTAAAAGTAATCATTTAGTGTGAGAAGTGGGCAGTGGCAATTATTGGGAGCTGGGGTTGGATGGAACAGCTCAAATTATAATTTTTTATTCAAGAGTTTCACATAAGTCATATAAGTACATACCACACACACATACAGTATATGTATAGGCACACGCACACGCGCACACGCACACACTGTATGTGTGTACACATACATATATTCATATATTTGCTTCTTAATTGGGGTACTGGGCCACAGGTGCAACATAACATTGCAAATCAATCACAAGTTAAAAGTTTTTGCTCAAGTATATGTTGCTATTTATTCATGAGGATGTTCTCAAGAGCTATCTATAATGAATGCTGAAGCCATGGCCTTTTTGCTATGAGCTTTTGACATGAAAGAAGGCTACCTCTAAACCAATGTAAGATTGATATAAAAAGACATCTGGAGTGCCTTCAAAGAAAACCCTGCATCCTATTTATTACATCTGTGCACACAGATTTACTTCCAACCTTGACTTCAAAGTTTACAGATTAACATTTGGAGGCACCTGGTAGGTTCAAACTTCTTGCTCTGAATTATTACGTAGGTCTATTTGTAAAGTTATTTAAAATTCATAAGACATAGTTTACACTTGCTTTTTTTATGACAAACTACAACTACTACATACAGAATGTTTGAAATACACATTTTCAAATGGTCTTATTTCTTTGAAAAACATGATTAGAATTTATGGTGAGAATTTGAAGCTGAAAACACCTGTTACTAAAAGAAATGCTATTAGTAGCAAGTAAATTAGATAGATAGACTATTGAGCAATTTTGAACTGTTTGTTCATATATTTATTGCCTCATTTATTTAGGCATAGTTATTTTTATGAATTCATTTATTATTTAAAATTGACTGGAATGACATCCCACAATCTGTCACTCTTTTCACAATGATGAAAAAGTAATGCTTATTAAAGTTTGTGTTTATAAAGTGAGTGTCTATTTATCACCTTATCAGAACAGGGAATAATGAAGGAAAGGTGTGAAATGACATAAAGACCACCTCACATCTTGCAAAGATGTTATTTTTACATGACACATAAGCACTGGAAGTTGCCAGGATGCTGTTTTGTCACTTGACCAGGTTGTCGGCTCGTGGCGTGACCCACACTGACTCTCTGCTCATGATCCAAAATGCAAATGTTACTTCTTGTTAGTCTTAGTTTGTAATGTGCCCGTTGAAAACCAGGTGATTTATGCTGGTTATTGCCATTTTTGTGTTGGTTTGTACCATTAGTAAGGTGGCTTTTACATTGCTTGAAACCTGTATATCTGCAATGACAATAGCTAAAACAAAAACAAAAACGTGTCAGTAGTGTACCGTTACCCTTTCTGTTGATGTTTGATACAGAAAATCAATCAGATGCAGGTTTTCAATATGGTCGTCTCTCATTCTGCAAGCCCTGGGTTGTGGGCAAGGGCAGATATTTCAGGAGAGTCATACTTCTTTCTGTCTTCTCCACTAATGAGACAAACGAGCAGACTCTGCTGCTGCTTGACCATGCATACTTAAGTAGGTGGCAACAGAGGGAACAGGAGGCAAAGCCTTTGAAAATAAAAACATGTCTTAGTTCTATAGTATTCTTCATATGAATTCTTGTTTTTCAACAGTTCCCAGTAGCAGCAAGGACATTTGTGTGGAAAACTCAGTGAGATCAAGGACTCAAACAATGAATAATAAATTATACGTGTCTACAATGTATCGTTAGTTAACCTTTTTGTGACTTCTCTTGACTTACAGCAATTTAAATAAAATCAATTTTCTGTCAGTTAGGGCGAGTGAGTAGAGAGTGGTGAATAAAGTTTTTAAAGTTTTCTTAGATTGCCTGTTTTTCTGAGCATTTATGACACATTTACTTTAAATTTTATATTGTCATGAGCAACAATTCAGTCTTTAAAAATGAGAAAAGAGAAGGCCAACTATCTATAGGAATTACATTCAATAATGCACAGCTCTAACGCTCACAATGTACGTCAGCTTCAAGAGCCAGGAGGTCAGGATGGTGAATGAATATGTATATCTAATATTTATGTCTGTCTCCTGCTACAATTCAACAGTTAGCTTTTTAGCTACACTAGAGGTGTGTCTCTGGATGGCAATGTTGCACGGTCAGTCAGTCCAACACAGTGGTGTTTAATTATGTGCCATTGTAAGTATGTACCAAGTGTAAACCTATCATGAAGTCACCTATTGGTTCGAGGACAACCATTTTGAAGCCTTGAATTTGTTTATGGACGGTTTCATTGTTTTTTTTCAGAGCCAGAAATGATCATACGGATGGGAGCATGGAGCCGGGAGGTGATGTACCGTGAGTTGGGTTGCCATTTTCAAGCAGGGCAAAATGACGGCCTGCCTGGTTAATAACCTTCTCGTATTACAAGCCACTAGAATTTGTTCTGGAAAACATTTATGACTAACCCATTGTGCTTTAACATCAAGTGTCTCTCTGTGAAATGTGATTATTCCCTTTAATTCCCTGAAATGTCCACACAATAGAGCACAAAAAGTGTGGCTCTTGGCATGTACAAAATATTAATTTACTATTAACTATTTCCTGAGCTTTTGGTAGCAACACCTGAAGAGTGACAAGAAAGTGGGGAGGGGGTGTGACATGCAATAAAGGACCACATGCTGGAACCGAACCCGGGCCGCTGCAGTAACTGAGCCTCTGTAGATAGGGCACATGCTCTATCAGGTGAGCTACCAGGGCCACTGTGTATTAAAGTTAATAGAAGGAGTTTTTGTTTTTATTGACATCTGTTTTTCATCTTGCTGGAAAACTGGGCCCCACCCAAACGAGCACAGAGATGTGATAATCTGCATATTTGATTTGGCATAAGGTTTTTATGCTGGATGCCCTTCTTGACACAACCCTCACCATTTATCCAGGTTAGGGAATAGTAAATGAGTTAACTAAAACCTAATTTTGGACAGAGCCCAGGTTATGATTTCAGCCAAGCAAAGCATCAGGTGTGTTCACTGATTGCTTTCTGTCTTGATAAATCATGATATCATTATTACAGATGACTTTCCCTCACAGGACCATCTATTTTATTTTTCACACTACTTTC
Organism: Argyrosomus regius; assembly: GCA_946959425.1. Lineage (NCBI taxonomy): Eukaryota > Metazoa > Chordata > Actinopteri > Sciaenidae > Argyrosomus > Argyrosomus regius. The sequence goes on from OX336882.1 coordinate 23,723,878, forward strand.
AGAACTTTTGCTTCTAATCTTGAAACACTGAAATATTACATGTGTGATATTAAGTGTTGTGAAAAGGACCAGCAGCAGTCCCACAAAAGCAAGAACTGCCAAATATACTGTAACTTTAGCAGTTGGGAGAAACAAGGAGTAAGTAATTGAGGCTCTGTTTTGTATGAAAATGATTTTTAATCACCTACGTACACCGTTATGAATACATATGTCTAAGAGATCCTGGTACAAACTTAGATATACTCAACAAAATCATGTTTAAATTTTTATGAAATGTATATCAACTTTACCTTTTCAATCAACACATGTAACAATAACAAATCTAATTTATTTGGATGTGGAGTAATTTGCAGCCCCCACAAGTTTGTTAACTAATAATAAACAAGCAAATTAAGTCTGAAACTCATGCTCATGAATGCGTGCGTTATAATTGCCACAGTAGTCAGCATGTTCTGTAATCAGTCATGTAGAAAGAAAAGCGCTAAAATATTTTATGTCACAGGCTGCTTTTTCTTGCAGCTGCAGACCATTGGAATAATTGTAAAATAAAGTTGGGTTGATACTTTGACCTGTGCAGGATGAGCAAGCAGAAACCATGCAAGAAATGTTGCTGGCTGTATGATTTATTATTATCCTCTAGGATCTAGCAAATGAAAGAAAAATATAATCATTGGTCACAACTTTTTTCCCTGTTCAAGGCTGCATCACAGGAATAATTTCTTCATAGAGAGATAATACCTGTATATGTGAGCAAGTCATTAAGATTTCTGCAAGAAAGTGCAACAAGATTTTTTAAACCAATTCTGCTGCTGGGCAAATGTTAGCTACAAACATGTAACGCATAACAAAAAAAGCATGACACTGCCTTCAACAAAATACCAGCCTGTTGTCTGTCACAACTGGAGAAACACATCTTTTTTTATTCCTTTTAAATATCAATGGGTTCCATGAAACCGCCTGAAGGTAATTTTACACACCACTGACACAAAACATGTTTTAGCTGTTTCATACAGAATTAGACAAACTATGGTGTTAGCAAGGAAAATTGGATTATGGAGGATATATTTTAATCTCATGTGTCAACAGGTTAAAATACCTTGTAGAAAGACAGGGATAAGAGGACAATAGCATGCAGCCCCAAGAAAATCAATCAAGAATGCAACGCAGCAGCAGACGTTTGGACACTGAAAATGATTTGACATAAAACATTTTCTGAGGATTATGCCGTCCCTCTAGGATACGGTCACATAACTTGGAAAAAAAATGCAAAGTTCTTTCCTAGAAGATGCTAATAAAGCTTAAAAGCAACACACTTCAGGCCTGGCTGTTTGAAATGTGTGTATTTAAATATTTACACTAACATTTTTGTCAGCTTAATGTGTTTAAAAAAAAAAAAAAATTAAGCTAAAGATTTGTTTATTTTTTCACATTTAAGGATGGTAGGTGAAATAGAATTATTATCACCAAGTATGCAAAATATAAATGTTGTCATATCACCATACATGTGATTACAGCTTGTCTACAGCGCTGACAACAGATCCAGACATCTTACACTTTGCGAAAACTCACTTCCTGCCCAGCAATCGCTGACTGTTGGAAGGTGAAGAAGAGATCTGAGGTTACAATGTATATAATTCATTTTTGTGATAAAACCTGAGCCTAAGGTTATCAATTATCATTGATTCATGTAAAAAATAATGAGCAGATTAGTCAGTAATAAAAACTGAAATTGCATGACTGCACTGTGATGAAACACATCAATGCTTGTGTTAATATTGACATTTCTTACAGAATTCATAAATTCATTTCATGCCTCAAAATGGCATCTACTGTTTTAAACATCCTGACGCTTGGCAGGCCAATATTGACATAGAGTCAAGTGTTTGGGACTTTATATAATAAACTAAAATAATAAAAAAAAGGAATATTAATGCCCTCTATGGCTACATACTGACACTCCCCCACAGACACAGACACACACACACCCACACACACTGGAGTGACTGTCAAAGCTCCAGCGGACACTCTGTGTTTCCACGGAGAGCCTGACAGCAGCTGCTCATCTGGTTAGCTCTGACTACCAGCCCCTGCTACACTGAGCGGTGGTCGGTCTGTCAAACTGTCGCTCACTCTGGTTGGTGTCTCCTCTTGTGTCACACACCACGCAGCCATGAGGCCACAGCCCCTACAGTGGTTGTCCTGTACAGTCCTCTGCTGCATCTTTTAAATATCCTTGGAGGAAGGTAGCTGGTCGAATTCGGATCTGATAAGCACATTTTCCTGACTATATGTACATGCTTTTACCTAAAGACAGAATCAACAGGATTTAAAAAAAAACAAGATCGACTTGGACAAAATTTGGGCAGTGGGTGTGTAGCCCCCTGCCAATAACAGCACAGCCAGGTGTCAGCTGACATGAAGTGTCCAGGTGCCGGATCGTAAGCAAGCATTCCAAGTGGAGCAGTTCAGCCGGGATGAGGGGCCAACTTTGAATGTTGTGTTTGTAAGTCACAGCTGACGATTCCTTTCTGTCTTTTACTTGTACCTGTAGTATTTTCACAGTGTAGTATTCCTTTTACTTAAGTAGAGGACTTGAATATTTCCTCCACCACTGCTGCTGCCACTGTGTTTTCAGTTTTGCACTCATGACGACCTTGTCTGATGTGTCCGAGACCCACACTATGTTCATTTCTAACTGTTTGTACTTTGAATCACCCCTACTGGATCCCTGAATTATTAAGCACCCACAGCTGTGAAATGGAGGGTATTTCAATCACATGAGTAGAGAATGCAAGAACCGACTGACTGATTAGATCACTAAAGAAGATTCTTTGTCTTCTGGCAAATATTGGCTTTGCTTTAATGCCCTTTGATAATAAATGAGATAAAAATCCTCTGAACTTGTTTTGTAAGTCGTGACCACATTTTCTACTTTTGATATCTGGTTTAACTACAAACACAAAGAGTAGTCGCTTTTACTTGGCTCTAAGGCTACCTTGTTAAAAATAATGCGTATAAGATTGCATTGTCAATGTTTAAAATATGACAGTATATACGTTTTTGCCTAGAGTGAGACTGAAATGATGTGTCTGCATGTTTGTGAGTGTGGGTATGTTTGCCATGTGTACCCATGAGCTTGTGTGTTTTCAGTCTAAATTACACACCTGGACCAAATCTGTATCGCAAGCCCAGAAAAATGCAGATTGCTAAACTGGAAAACCAAAACTATTATTAACAGCTGGAGGAGTCATTGACGTCTGCCAGCCTTTGTTCTGAATGGAGATGAACATGTGCTTCCACCATAGTCCAACCTGTCTTGTCTTCTTCAACAGGAGAGACTCTGCTATACCATTAGGTCCCGACACCTTCTGATCACCTCTTCAAACGTTTTTTTAATATGTAATTTAGAATCACAGCTTAGTAAGAATTTTGAAAATTCACCCCCTCTGTACGTTTGCTCTTTCATCCAGTCGATCTGTCCTTGCATGTGGTTTAATGTAAGCTGACAGTAATGTGTAAAACAGGTTGTGTAGCCTCTTTAAAACCTCCAAGATTCTAAATGCACAACAATAAATGGGCTGCATGAGGTCAATAGGATTTCACCAGTGCCTGTCCTTCACCTTATTGCCCACCAATGCCCTATTATAGGTTTGGCAATCAGTTTAACTGCAGAACTGCAGCTCTCAACTACTCCCATCGACATTATAGTGTCTCTGTATCTCTATTTGAAATAATATCGAAAAAGCTCAGAAACCACTTGCAATTTGCACCTTTTTAATTTGCATAACAGCCAATTATGGTCAATCACGCCCACGTTGTTTGTGGACTAGACACAAAGCTAAACCAATATGGAAAGAAAACCCATTCCCCACATGGAGCAGACAAAATCAAAACCAGCAATGTATGTCTTTTACACAGCAGGAGACCTAAATGTCTCAGTCATAGTTGAAACACATTCATTTCAAATTATTTGATAAAATAAATAAATAAATTCTGGCCACAAGCCCACAAACAGGGTGCAGCATTTCCATTTCACCGAGTGACTACGAACTGCTGAACCCACTTAGTAAGGATATAGCCATATGGACCACAAATAAACAGATTTTGGTGTGTTTTGATTGAAATAATGTGATCAAAGGGATGCTGAAATATTTGTAAAAAGTCAGGTTTGTCTGCAAGACAAAGCAGGGTTCAGATGAATAAGGGCTATGCTAACCTAGTTCATACTTTAGTACAACTGACAGTAACATCTTCAGCCCTTACCAGATCTAGGTCTAACGTCCTTGCTTACTTTCCTTCAAGCAATTTTCTTTTTTGCTGGTCTCTATATAAATACAAAGTTGTATCATGGGTGTCCACAGATGGATACAATAACAACAGAGGATGTCTGCACAGACAGTGAAGGTAAATCTACTTTTTAAACCCAAAGGTTTAAAAACTAAGCTCTGATCTCTCCTCACTCCCGCCGGTAAACAGCTCCAGATCAGAGCAGAATCTAGCAGGTGTTTATTCCTGAGAAGCTCCGGCTCTGCTGTCTCCTCCTAGAGCTCCCCCAGGCTGCTGATGCTGGAAACTACCCGGTTCTCTCCCTCTTTGTCCTCATGTTGGACTGAGGGCAGACTGGAAGTTACAGCGACTCATTATAACCTCTTGAGGCACAAGTGATATTACAAGAACGTACGGGCCAAAGTTAATAATTTAATATGCTGATTTCAGTAGATATCTCTACGACACAACACATAAAAGTGCTTGATAAAATGTCATGTTGCCTCTTTACACTCATAACATTCTTGAACCATCATTTTGGCCAAGTCGTACATACTGTCCTTTTAAATCCACAATGCCCTCTTCCGAAGATTTATTTACCAAAGGAGGACGCACTTACTCCATTAACATCCTGGTTATATGTAATGCTCAATGACCCATTACTAGCATAATGGTAAAATCTACAATTCATTCTTTAAAAGCCAATGACGCAGATGGATGGTTGTTAAGTCTAGTATATACACAATCCTAACGTTCCTCATTCGGTAAAGAAAAATAATTGATAAAATCAGAACTCATCAAAAATTCTGAAGTTGCAGCTTCCAGGGGAAACTATTCAAAACATTTTACAGTAAATAGGGTCCTCATGTCAAGAAAATGCCTTGAATGTCTGAAAGAAATTATGAAAGAGCTGTTTTTTTTTATATAAAATTGAAAAAAGGAAATCAATTTATTTATATTCAAGATTTAATATTTAAAAAAAAAGCTGTTCAGCATCACAGCCATGGCGCACACACACACTATGCTATACAGTATAAATCTCATCCATAAGGACACATGATACATCATTAATAGATAGCACTGATACTTCTGTATGTGAAATATATTCACATACAGATGCTCAGATGTATCTGTCATAAATACATGTACAGTACACTGATGCACACTCCCTCTCTCTATCACACATAAACATGTACTCTCACACGCACACACACACACACACACACACACACACACACACACCTACTTCCAACTTTTCTGGTGTCCAGTTTGTTGCAGGCGTTCGGATGTCTGTCCTCTTGAGCAGACCATCTGCTCCTTCCTATTTATTGCTTGTATCCCCAGTTGTGCTCTATCCTTCTGGTGGTCTCCCACCCCCATGCCAAAGCAGACACCAATTAGAGAGTTATGCATTAGACGTTTCACTTCTTTCTGGCACTCATTATGTCATATTCAGTTAGAGTTTCCTTTACTGTCTTCTGTTCCTTTGAGCACTTTTACGACTTCCAAACACCCACAAATTCCAGCAAGATGGAGTTAGGTAAGGTGAGCAACAAACCATATGCTATTTCAAAGTGTTTTTGTCTCTTTGAGATTTCTTATAACATGGATGAATTGCAATTATTTGGATAATATTTGGAGTCTCTGCTGAACACATGCATTGTCTGATGCTACAGTTTCAAAATAAATTGTTTTTCAATTCATCTTTTGCATAGACCGTTACCAGTGCACCCAAAGTTATCTTATAAGACATCACTTCTTCATCTCATGAAACCTCCATCTACTGTAGCCATGGACTTACAGTGAACTTTTGATTGATTTGTTTTGTATTGTTTATGAATTTGTTGACCACCAGCCCACGAGGATGAGGTTGTTCAGGATCTACTCTCTTGTTGCACTCTAGACACAAAGTATTTACTGTCAGTTTTTGGAATTTGTGGAGATAATGGTGTTCTGTCATCATCTATGAGGTAACTTTAGTGGTCATGGTTTTGAGTTTTCTTGTTTTATGTTATTATAATTATCTCCCTGTCTTTGGCTTTTCTTCGTGCCTTTGTTGTGTTTCCCGCCACTTTTGATTATATGCCCCAGCCTGATTAGATCTCATCTGTGGTCTGTGTCTCGTCGTCTTGTCTTAGCTTGTGTATTTAGTGTCTGTGTTCTTGGTTTCCTTTTTCAGGTCGTACTGCGTCCTGTATTCTGTATCTGTTCCCCAGTTCAGTGTTCATTCCCCAGTCCTTTGTTCTGTCTTGTTCCAGCACCCGCTCCTAGTTTTTCTCAGTTCTGGATTTTTGTTGGTTGGACTTCAGTTGTTCAGATTTGGACTTTCTTCTTATATTGATTTTGTTTGTTTTGCCTGGAAAATGTTGCTGCATTTTGTTATTGTGTTTTCATATTCAGTAAATCATTAGAGTTACCTTTTGTTTACTTACCTCCATGTCTGCATTTAGGTCAACTTCCTGAACACTAAACATGATACTTTTGTATGTTTAAGGTTCCGTTACTGCCTTATGTGGCGATCCATCTCCCTATCCTCTGCACCCTTTCTTTTGCCACAATAAAGTCACAAAGCGTCCTGCTTTAGTTTAGATGCCGTTGAACTTATACATTAAATGCAGAATAGTTGCATTTGACCAAAGATGGGCTTAGCTCTGCTCTTCTTGAATGCACAATGCCAAACAGGCAGCTGTGGACTTCTCACAGTGAATATGCTTGGACGAAGCAGTGGTGGATCGCAGATAGTTTTGACAGATTTTAAGCCTTCTTTTCTTCTTTTACAGTATGTTTTATATCATATATTACATAGAGCAGGCAGTGGCAGAAGTACACTGTCAAACACCATGAATGAAAACATGTACTACATTATACCATCTCAAGACAAAATTAAGCCTCATTAAGTCCTTTTCATCCCTCAAGAACCCCATTAAATAAATGACTCTGTCAGTTGTGTTAAAACTCATGTTTAAAAGTGTCTATGATAGGTTCGGTAATAAACATGTGAATGGAAACTAAACAAAAAATAAATACATTAAAAAATGAAAAATAAATATTTTGTTTTCAGCATTTACAAATGACAGACAGTCTATTTAACCATGACACCTTCAAGCTGTCCACTCACATAGAGGTAATTCATTGGAGGGTAACTTTGACAACCAGAGTGTGGAGATCCACTAAAGATCCACTGAGATAAGTCAAGCCTTAAATAACCAATTAGAAGTCAAACCCTGTGTGAAATAGAACATTAGATTGCAAATGGCTAATGGATCAGTACAGACTCCCCTCACAAAATAATAACACATTTGATTAGGTCTAATTTTAGAATTGGTAACACACATTTCTCAATATTGAGACTTCATTGACTTCACACAGTTGGGACATCAGAAGTCAATGTGGACCAAATGGTGGCTTTTTATTTTATCACTCAAACTCAACCACCAGCAAGAAATTGTATTTACATACAATTGTAAAAACGCTGAAATTTCCATTCAGATAATATTACTGGAAAATCCATCCATCTATTTTTCGCTTATCTTTCGCTTACCACTTATGCTTATCAGGGTTCTGGGGGCTGCAGCCAATCCCAGCTGGGCGAGATGCAGGGTACACCCTGGACATGTTGCTGCTGGGCTGACACATAGAGACAAACAACTGTTCATACTCGCATTCACACCTATGGGCAATTTAGAGTCACCAATTAACCTGTTTGTCTTCGAACATGTAGAAGAAGTACACAGAGAGAATTGAGGCGGACATGCAAACTTTGCACAGCTGTGTTCTGAGTTGACTATTAAAAATTAGAAATAATAAAAAACTGCTCCCAATTGGGACATACATCATTGAGCGTCTATTTTTTCATTCTTGATGACCTCTGTGAAAGACCTGCCACTAGTACAGATATCCATGCCGCCCTAATGACTTTGGTGATCCCCTGACCTTTCCTGTAATCCCGCCAGCAGCAGACATTCATGGTTCCAAGAGGATGTTAGACGATGGTGATATACTAAGTATGGATCTTTAGCACTCCACTAAGTTTTTACTTTATTGTATTTTCTTTTTTATAAATTACTATGGAGATAGATTTGGTGATAACTTTTCTTATTTTCCTGAGTACATTAATTACCCACAGCAGCCTAATATTCTCTGAACAAAAGATCAACGGATAAAAGTAGATATGTCGAAAGTATGTGTCAACAAGATAACTTGAGTAATCCACTTGATGCCCTGACAGTGTTATCAGAATAAAGCCCCCGCAAACAGCTGTGTCTGTATCTTTCCCATGTTGCCTGCAGTGAGGTGTAACCAATGGGAAAGCAGAGAAACCACAGAAAGCTTGACAAAATATCTTATTTTCCTAAAAGCATGTTGCGCGTGCGTGCGTGTGCAGTATGTGCATGTGTATACATTTATTCAGGCTGTAACAGCATGTGCATACAAACTGTTAGTGGTGTGTGAATGTGTACATCTATGTGAGTTTATGTGCACACATGAGAGCTGCCATGGCTAGACATTACCTTCTCCTGACAATGCAATTAAAGCTCTGGTGCTGCATGTAACCTTCTATTTACTGTCCAGGGAGACCAATAAATTGCCCCCATATTTGTCACAATAAAGGAGCCATCAGACTCAAGGAAGTCGGTACGTGTGTATGAATCTTGATGCAGAGCAGCTGTTCAATTAAAGTGCTATGGTGGATATGCACCCAAGGCACTAGCATGTCTCCAGCTCTAGGTGAGGCAAAGACATTGTACCCTGAAATGACACTGACACTGGAATCCAGGAGCAAGGTTGCATGTGTACTAATTGTCCGTGAAACTTTTGCTGCCTGCTTTTAATTATATGTCCAGCTGTACGCGTATGTTTCCAGCTTTTAAAAATAGGATTCATTAAAATACATAAAGACAACAAAGCACCTACCCCAGCCTGTGATCTCAAAGAGATATGCCATATATTTCCGAGGAGAATGAAAGATATAAAAGGTGGATGTGGCAGACCTGTTGATAATGTTGATTTTTTTTTTATATATATATGATTGTCATGACAACCCTGAAGAGAGCTTTCTTGTATCTGGGGAGGAACATTGTTAAAGTTAGAAGACAGCCAGATTTATCAAACATTTTGCTCCTTGCTACTGACGGTTTGTAGGGATGAACTTGTGTCTTATTTATCAAGCAGGAGCACTAGCTTCACAGTTTGCCTGTCAGCCGAAGCATTCTACTTGTGTCAGCAATAAAGTGCAACTCTCTCCTTTATGCATATACATTTACATACCATGTCCCCACCCAAATAATTGGAGGTCTGTGCTACATACAGACTAAGCCCACAATAAAATTACAATAAAAGTGTCTAGGGAGCTGCACTAGATTTGTCATAAAAATAATATTAATGGAGAGGTAGGCTACATCAAACCTAACAGAGAATGATTTATTTTGAATTATTGTATGTAATTTAAGCATTTAATGACTGCATAAGCACTTTAAGTCACAATGTCACAATCACAACGTCAGCCCATCCATTTGAGTCCAAAACATCTAAAGAAATATTAAACGTATTCCCATGAAATTTGAGGGTGTTTTTGGCGTTTCATTTGGTATAGGGTTTAGGTAGCTCCGCTTAAAACATTAGTTTCTTTTGTTTGTTGTTTTGGCCTAGTTCACTGTAAAGAGAAGTGTCATTTTTTCCCAGTTTGTTTAATGTATTTGGTATTGATAGCAGCAATAAAACTGCCTGATTTTGACTATCAACAAGTGTGAACTCTTATTTATGTTACACTCGCTACACTAGACAGGGACGTAACGGGGGCCTCAAAGGATGAATCCTTCTGAATTTTGTGATCACGTGTCTTCTCATCCATCACTTCCATCAAGTCAAGTCACTAACATGTACATGCTTAACATTAAAAAAGGGAGTTAACAATGTGTTAACATTGTGGTTCTAACTACAGCTTCACAGTGCTGCTAACATGGCTGTAGACTTTATAGTGTTGTTTAAGTTTCCATGGCCACCTCCAAATTTAGCACTGACAAAAATGATTGACAGAGGACATCTTACATTATCGTGAATCTGAACAATTAAAATGAATTCATCAACACCAGTGATAAATGAAAGGGAACTTTCAATAAAGTCAAACAATGTCAGCACTTTCCAAATTCTATTCCATTTTTCTGTCTGTCGATTTGTCATTCTCTCACAGCTTTTGGTTTTAGTTGAAAGACCAGCAAATTGGAGAGGCTACAGTATGTTCAGCCAGAGGAGAGCCATTACAGAAAAAGGGAGAGAGAGGACAAGTGAGAATGTGAATGGAGACAGAGGGATGATATTTGGACAGTTGTATAATTGACTCCTTATCCAATGCTCTTTGCACATCAGAAGCTCTCACCCTTCTTTCACTCTGTGACTGATCAGATGTTCTCAAAAATGTGGTAACTCAGGCAACAAAAATAAATCTATCCCACAATGAAAATGTATCTTGACAACTGGCTCTCTTGTTCTTTCCTTTACTTTCATGCCCCGTCATTGTCTTTCTTTCCTCTTTGCTTTTTTTCTTATAACCTCATGACAGCCCAGAGTTTGTCTGTAATGTCAGATGTGTCAGCATCAGATGCACAGTGATTGTGACATGCTTTAGCCTACAATGCGTTTGCTACTGGATCTGATAGTTGATAGCGTTTAAAAGTTATTTTGAGCATGCATAATCATTTGTGTTATGTCTGAAAGGTAATCTTGATGATGTCAAAATCGACTCCATATTCATGTTGATGTAAGTGTATAAAATCTAAATAAGGTTTGATAATATGCAGATATGCTTACTGATTAAGAGGAGAGAGACTTGTAGACCATTAGCCACCTTTTGAATTCAGGATAAATACTGATCCTTGGTGTGGCTTGTGGTAGACAATGTATCCATGTCACAAACTGACTGAGCAAATTTGAAGGCAGGTCAGAAAGATTTACCTTAAATAATATATATTTTAAAACTGAAGTCAACACAAATGAACTGAAGGGTGTGGATGGATGGATGGATGGATGGATGGATGGCATGTGCGATGCTTTCAAGATACAAAAGAAGGTGATGACAGAATGAGTACATGGGCAGGATTATATACCTCGAAAGGCCCAGGTGATCAGGTGGCCCAGTGTAGAATAGTTGATGACCCTCCCATGTTAGCCATTTGGCTGCAGAAGGTGGCCAAGGTAGGTGTCACATCCAATCACTCCTCAGAAAACAAAATACTCAGCATAACATAGCAGTGTCAAATTCTTCTCCTTGCCTCGCAGTTCTAATCAATTCTAACTAGTTTAACCTCACAAAGTAGCTTATTGAATTGTCCCACTTATTTAAGAGTTAACGCTGTTCGTATCATTCCTGTTTTCTATCTTATTAAGAATACAACAATCAGTGATCTAATTATTGCCATAAAGGATACAAAATGTGCCACTGTGAGTCCTGTGGATTGCTGCATTATACTGGAGAACAGTGTATGTCTAGTCTTATCACACAACTTAAGCATACTCCAACACGCCGCCTCAAAATGCTTTTCATGGAAATTATTGGAGAGGTGTCACCATCTGCCAGTGTAAGCACAGTAAGAAATTATAACTGTCTGGTGAAAATCTTGTACTTCCAAAATGCCAATGTAACAGCAACTGAAACAGTCAGTTTTTGAGATTATTCACTAGGTTATTAAAGTGTTTGATAAACCTAAGATGTAGATAATATATAGTTTTCACTGAATTGAGAAGTCATGTAAATGCTACTGAATGAACTAATAAGGTCCAATACTGTGCAAAATCTCAACATGTTGATTCTTTTAAAGGACATTTGTCTGTATTTGATGTGGTGGCAGACAGAGTGGCTTCCTACATCTACTCAAGATTGATAAACTGTCTTTACCATGTTCTGTTTTTAATGGTGGTTGTTTTCCTCCCATCACTGCTCAATTTTCTAATTTCTTGGCACACAGATGCATTTATGCATAGTAATGATGATTCATTCTTCCTAAGTTGGTTGAATGCCACCACAGTGTCATTTAATATGTTCCTCTCTGCTCCTTAAGTTTACCTAGTTTGGCATGAATGCATTTAAGAGAACTATTTAGCAGCAGGCCAATTCATAGTTTAAATGTGAATTATGTATTTCACACTGTGAGTTTCAGACTTTATTGGAAACCAGGTAAATAAGGCCACTATTTTCTGTTAGAAAAGTCTAGGCTAGAAACCCTGTTTCTTGGTCTTGAGTTGACATATCTGCCACATTCTCAAGACATGTCATCTGTCTGTCCGAGGGACAAAGGAAGCTGGAGTCATGATGACATGTAGATGACAAAGTTCTGTGCTTTGGGTTCCTGCTGTCTCCCCATATAAATATAACTTTCAGCAGACACAGTTATCTAGAAATAGTTAGCAGCATGCCCACTGATGATGTCGTATATATGATGCAGTTTATTCATCTTGTGCAGGAGGACGAATATCCTGGGGATCGAATGGGGGAAGTACATGATTCCATGCTACATGTTTCAGGTTAAGATTTAAGAGAAACTGACCTGACAAAGAAATGTGTGAGACGGTGAGCAGAGGCTCAGGGAAGGCGGACTGCTAAACAGATATGGAAGCTCATTTTAACAGAGTTCAGACTCTCCCACACAGGAAAAGGAAATATCAACACTGATATTTTTCTGATGAGATCTTGCCAAAACTTGGTTAAATGTGTATTTTGTGGCTTGTTCAGCCTTTATGTATTTGTGGACTGAATAAATCTCAGGTTATTGTCGACAACAAAAGAATAAAAATTCACATCAGTGAAGTTTTAATTGAATTATGTAGTATGTGTTATGCAAACTACCACTACAGGTGGGGTATTTACAGTAAAATGTGGTGTCACCAGGCCTAACTGCACTGTGTCTTTGTATTCTCTCTTTCTCCAAGTTAAGCTGTGTGGATGTCCATGAGTAGCACTTTCCAATTTGCACCTAGTTACTACTATACCAGGTGGCCTCAGGAGAAGGATAGATTGGGGTGCTGACCTTTCTGTGATGTTATGTTGACAAGTATGATGGCATTTTGAAATAGATAGTGTGGAAAGGTTGCACAACTGCCCTGCCAAAATATATAGTACAGTAAGTTGCGCTGCATGTACTGGGAAATAAAGTGAGAGAGATTTGGTTTACTCAAGGAATTTTAAATACTTCATATAATACTATATCATTTAAAACTTGAGGAGAGTGAGTCCAGTGAAAAGACTGAGTAGTTAGATTGTTAGCATCGATTACAACAGCTAATGCAATACATTTTCCAATCATACTTACCTTTGAATAATTCTTGAAATACAACAACCCAAAAGTGAATTTTAGTCCTAAATGCCTTCAAACATGTCTGGCTTATTTAGTAAGATTCTTATTAACATAAGGTGTATATTTACTATAATGATACTACGGCAGAACTGTTGAACCCAAATACAGACCAGAACGCCATAATCAGTTAAACATAGTTTATTGTGAGGTTGGGTAGGAGATAATGGCTTAGCCGGGGGGGTTCTTTCGGGAGCGGTGTGGAGTGAGAGTATGGTGGTTGTTGAAAGACAAAGTGGCAAAGTACTGATCCTGTTGTAGTGGCAAAATCCAAAGTACAACTGAAGATAGGAGGCAGCTGGAGGTAGCGACAGGGAGGCAGACAGTGTGATCCTGTGACAAGAAGAAACACAGGCTACTAGGGATTCAGATAAAAGAAAAAAATAGAGTCTGGATGAATGAGCTGGGGTTATATACTGTGCAGGTAAGAGCTGATCAGGAGATCAGTTGCAAGTGTGTTGGTTGATTGGCAGAAAGCCACACCCAGCAGCACACACGGGCACACACACACACACACACACACACACACAGACACACACCCTTTCACACACAAACTGGGAACAAAGATAGAACATGTGGAAGGGAAACAAAAGGAAAACACAGGGGAGAAAGGAAAACGGGAGAGAAAACAAATACTTTTTTTTCTTTTTTACAATGTAATTTATCTTCCTGTTTTCTCTTCTTCATAGTACCTCAAATGACTTCCCACCTCATACAGTAACCAAGTACATTGTCCATGAAGACAAGTTAATGGAGCTGTTCAAAAGATGTCCAATTTGCAACTGGAGCTGTGTGATTTCCAAAAGTCATTGGGACACTTTTCCAAGTGAAGCAGAGCTGTGCTCACTGCGAGTACTTTCATCAGTGGTCCAGCCAACCAATGATGAACAACATATCAGCAGGTAACCTGCTCATCCCGAAGTTTGCCCCAGAAAATGTGGTGTGCTTCTACATGGGAATATTGTGCAGGTGAAAAAAGAAAGAATGCAAATTTTAACTTCTATTATTCAGGTTTTTCCCCTCTATATAAGTAACAGGATATTAAGTGTTTAACCACATTAATGTAATGTGATTCTTATTAGACTCCAGCTGACGCCGATGCACTACAATGATGATGCACATTGACTTGGCACAGCTGGAGAACTCAGATACTCCTTTGTTTACACAAATATAAGCATGAGGACATGAGGAGTGTGCCTGGTGAAGAGTCATCCTACTTCAGGAACATTCTTCTACTTCAGGTTATTTTTTTTAGATGTAAGAGCAGCATCATGATTAGTTTGGGGGAAATTGTGTTATAACTCATACACTGATGGAGCTGCTTTTACACAATGTTGTGGAAGGCGTGCATCCATGTCAAGAGTTTATGAACACAGTTCTTATACCAGAGAAACGTTTGGTTTCTGACAATAGGCAGTGTGCAGACACAAGTCACCAGACATCAGAGCACCTTTCAGATTTATGAACCTACTGGAAAGCACAAAGGGCACATGTTGTGTGTGAAGGTACAGTCAACTTTGCTGTCCAACTCCGAAAAATGAAAGAAGAAAATCACCTTTGGCACACAAAGTCACTTTACAGAAAATCTGCAGAAACCAAAGCCCAGGTAATGATGTCAATAAGTAAAACTAGTCCAGTAGCCATTACATGTGGCAACTGACTCACTATGTAACAATAACAGCAATAGTTATGTTTTCCCCTCTACATGCTGGGCAATGTTTGTAACTGACAGTTATTAGCAATTAGCTGTATTTTGACAAGATTGTTGGTTATGTTTGAACTTTTGCTTATGTGGTGTGTGGTGAGTTATTTACAGTTTATGTTCATTCCAACATACACAGACAAAGAGAGATAAAAGACTACCATGTCATTTCTTCTCAGTCTCAATCATTTTAGTATTGAATTCAGTCTTTGTGTGAGGACCCAAGGTGACATGGGGGTTTATGGTACCTGCTATTAACTATCTTGTAGGTATTTGCCTCATTTCAAAGTAGATATTGATTATGTTTGCTGTGGGTTTTGTCTGACAGACCAAATTTAGAAAATACAATGTGAAAATACAAACCATGTATAAACCAAACATGAAAGGCCTGTGCCAGGGCAGTTGCAGTAATAGGTGATAGGTTTTTGAGTAGTGGTTTCAACTTTACTTCAGAGCTGTACATCACAATAAACACAGAATATAACACGAGAACCACCAACATTCTAATATGCTTTTCAAGTCATGGGAGGAGAGAGGGTGCTAGGACTTAGCTAACTAATTTAGCATAATTAAAAGCACCCGAAACAAGCTTGTGGTGTAGCCTACAAGCCATGGGCTGACAGTGTTTTGTAAGGCATGGTATTAAAGAGTAGGGACCATGCCAGCATCTAAAGTGACACTTGCATTCTGGTTTATATGCTTTTAAGTTTATATTGCTGCTTAATATGATGCACTTGACCAGCTAATTAGCTATTCAGCATACAAACAGACATTTACAGTGCACTTTTCCCACGATGATTGGTTGATCACTTGTTGAACAAGCTAACGTGCAAGGACAAGAATGTTCATGTTTGTAAGTAAGATGAGAAGTAGACTTTAGCAGAAGAGTAAATGTGGGTTGTTGTTCAAAGACTTTGACTCTTGTGGAGCAGGCTGCTGTTAGTTCATGGAGATATGGTTCAAAATGAAGCAGCTGTATGGAAACAAGGTCTCCATGTGAGTAGATGGAGCACTACATGTGGACGATAAATTAATGCAATGATAGGGGGTGCCATCATGAAACCAAAAAAAATATACATTTTTCCCTTTGGTGTCTCAAATCAGATCACAGGATTTGTGATTTACAGAGCAGATATGTATGCCACAGCAGACCAAAGAAATGTTGCATAAAACAAGGAAGAAAATGTTTGTGAATGAGTACATGACCTCCTCTCACCATCTAAAGGGACCAAGAAGAGACTTGAAGCTCCTCAAAAGAAAAAAATCAAAACAAAAGCTTTCATCCAGGAGATTCAGAGTCTTAAGAAACACATATGCATCCCAAATATGCTTCCAAGGGTAGATGATTTCCAGTTAAAATAAATGTATGGTCAGAGTCAGACCAGAATTCTTCCTTCAGAACAAAATCTTACTCAAAATCAAGTATTGTTTTTTTTCCAAAGACATTTATCAGAATTAAGATTATGTTTCACAATGGTTGGAACACACCCTTGGGTCTCCTTTCTTAAAATGGACAACTGCCCTTACTGTTTGCCAAACCAATGGCACCAACACCCTCACACATCTACAATAGATTTACGTAGCATATCAGCTCAACCATGCCCATCTCTTTCAGCTTAAATTAAAATAGTGACCTGCAGACTGACTTAAGCAACATTATGCAAATGATCCTTTCTCTATCATCTTAATGACACTTGTGGACACAGAGGCGATTACCATGGAAAATGAATTCAGAATATTATATATATATATATATATATATATATATATATATATATATATATATATATTTGGCTTTTTAGGAGAGCCAAATGAAGATGGCAGTGTTCCTTTGCCCTCACTTAAGTAAAAATAGAATAAGAAATGGGGCAGCAAACAGGGAGAAGGGCCACCTGCAGTATAACTATCTATAACAAAATGGTAGCACTAATCCAACAAGCTGGCATATAACCAAATAGGAAAATTTGAGAATGATTCATTATTATGACTATCAATAATTAACAATTGTCTTCATATGTTTGGACTACTATTATTTTTGCCCTCTGATGTACCACTGAATAATTGAACTACATTTTTCAAACCAGAAACGTAAAAGATTAAACATCATTCTTGAACATTATTCTTAGTATAGAGAAATAAAGCCTGCAGTAACTTTTTAGAATAAATGTGATTGTGAATATTTGACATTATATATAAACGTTTTACTCAAGTAAAAACAAGTCTTAAACAGAAAACCTTCAAGTTGTACATGAAAGGGAATACTTGTGTTTTTGTTTTTTTTTACTTTTTACCCAACAGAATCACAAAAAATACCATGTCATATATAATTAATGGCAGCGCTTATGGTGCCATTAATCTGCTGAAAACAAAGATTCGTTTTCCCCTGAAATTGAACTGGAAAACCTTAACCCAGTCAAGTCATCGAGTTTGCCAAACCAATTATTCATACGTTGCAAACTCCGTAGTGTTTTTCACTGTTGTTTTAATCAGGAAACAATAAATACCCAGGACACATAGCTCTTGCTGAAATCATATTCAGGACAAAATAGCATTATACTACATTTCTAACACAAGTGCAAAACGATGCATTGCTCGTGCAAGTGATGGCTTTAAGAGCTTTTTGTATGTGTGTATATGTTGGAGAGGCACACTGCATTGTTCTGTGCTGTCAGAAGATAGTTTATATAAAATAAATGGCATGGTGAGAAACTGATTTCTGTGTGACTAAGAAAGTGAATATTTTTTGCAAACTGCAAAGAACCAGTTAAGAAAAGAGCAAGCATTTATAACTGGCATCAATCTACTGCTTGTTTCTTGACACCATATTACAAGGAGAATTTTCAGTCTCGGTTTATGATGTGTGTCTTCTATTCATATTCCGACACTTTACCACTCAGAGATAGACATAAGCACAGCACTATTCTCAAACTATTTTTCTACACAACTGGGTAGGAATATACAAAGGTATCATCACTCCTGAGTACATGTAGGTTAAGGTCTAGACTTGCCCGTCTATGTGATTTATGAGAGGTTGAACATTTACACCTTGGCTTTCCCTTACTGTCTGACCAAGTCATTCATCAGGCTCCATATAATGAATGGACTTGTTCTTTGCACTGGAGCTAACAAGACGGTGGGGTCCTTAGAGTTCAGTAAAACGAGATTACAACCACTGGTCAAGCCCAGGAAAAGGGAGCAACTCCTTCTGGAGTTGGAGCAGGAGCATGATGCCACTAGGGGGTGGGAGGGGTGGGAGGGATTGTTGGAGATGAAGGCAGCAATACTGTGAGTTTCTGCTGTAGTCATACACTCCAAAAAAGGAATGCAAGATCACAAAATTCAGAAATACTAGAGAGAAATGGCAAACCCCATGACAGATAAATTGCCATGAAAAGAATATCATTTGTTGAAAACAAAAAAACATGATCTGCTACTTTATTGATTTTTGTTGGAATGGTACATCCTCAGTTGGGCCCCTCCTTAGGGAGGTCAGTGGTCACTGACTTTAGACCTGTTGCAAAAGCAGATAATCCTGCCTATTTCATCAGAGTGACAACTCCTGAAGGGCCAACTCAACATGTGTGGCTCCCAGTCAGCAACCCCAGCTGTGTGTCAGTGACTCTGAGTCCCATCACCTCTTTCAGAGTAATAAATAAATTCATGAAAAACAAAATAAATAAGAAACATGAGAGGCTTCTTGAGCAACACCTTTTGATTACTGTATTTTGATTAAAAACAATGTGTATGTACAGAATGTACCTAGTCAATTCCTTTCACCTCCGCACTGTACACAAAGTTTGCCAGCAGCATGGCACACAAATGATAATGATATTTAGAAAAGCACTAGTAAATGTGCAGTATTGTATGATGTACTGTACTTAACTTGTCTTTATTTTTAACTTTTTGGTTAGATTTTGTCCAGTTCTCAGACAGCCATTCAGAGATGCCTATTACTGCATCCCTTCAACAATGTATCCTGCCCCCCTCCTCACTCCCTCCAACTCTGTGGGGACACGATTAAGAAGACAGGTATCCATTACCTTGAAGCAGAGCAGTACACAGTAGCTCCAGGCTTTATGTCACACTCTAATATATACAAAGCCCTGTGAATCTACCCTCTTGAAATCCCCCATGCCCTTTATCTGCCAATCCCATGACTTTCATTGGCTGACTTGAAGGATGATATCCCTAATGTTCATGACAAATTAATCCACAGGGGGAAAGCCAATGACAGTGAGCTGCCAGTGGGTCATCCCTTTGGCTAAGTCTGTCATTTCACATTTGCAGGAACTCATGTGCAGGACTGCATAACTAAGCAGCATATTTGTACATCCTGAATGGAGGGGTTGGTGTCTGAACATACTTACAGACAGCCAGTAAGGGTTCATATCCTAAGAAAAGGAACTTAATTGGACCTGGGTGTTCTGCTTCAGAAGCAATAAAGATTCCTGAATGAAATGCAGCAGTTTACATGCAAAAGCCATAAAAGAACACTGCATGTAATACAAATTCATAGCTGCCTATGAAACTATGGATTATTCGGATAAACCAGATGTTATTTGTAATTATATACTGAAGAATGATTTCCGCAGAAATGTATCGAAATTTCAATACAAACAAATAACAATAAGATTGTATGACCTAAATAACAGCAGTTTAGACATGTACCAATGCAACTTTACCTTAAAATTTTCTTAAAACATTCTTCGTATGTAGAATAAGCCATTGATCATAGTGGTACAGTTTGCTCGAACAAACTGTTAAGGGAAATTCTTATCGGAAGCCAATATTGTATGTTGTATGTAATTGTATGTTGTGCAATATAAATACTACAAAGATGTGACAAAGGCATGTACATGAACATTGTTTAATCTGTAATAACTATAAATTGAATCTTCATGTTCACTGCATACATATATGAACACAAACTGACTAAGTTGGATAGCTGACAACCCATTACAGTAGTAATACATACAGAGTAAGTTATGAGTATGTCAGAATATGAATTTGACCTCTTGCGCTATGATGCAGCTCATTGCATGTTGTTTGAACATTACCAGCAGAGGCCAATTTGCCTGCATGAAACTTATATAAACCCGGTGTTCACAGAGGCGAGAAGGAACTGTCGTGTGTTGAGTGCTCCAGAAATGAGAGGCTAGATGAAGCATAAAGACACATGCAAAAACAGAGTGCATTTAGCTCCTGACGCTGTACATTGAAAGTAGCAGACAACACAAATTTGTACTCGCCTGAGCAGCATGTTTACTGTACATGGTAAAAATGTTAGGAGTCAGTTTTTGAAATGAATGCATGCTCAAAATGTATTCAGTTTAGCTGGTTGCCAGCAGTGCTGCATGACGAATAACCACATGAAGAAATTTAGTGAACGATGTTGCATGGCAGAGACACTGTTTTATTTAAAACAAATCTGCTACCAAACCTTGCTCAGTCATGAACTCTAATCACACGATAAACCATTTATAACAACAAAGGGTGATGTGGTTATGTTTGGCATTCAATGCTCTGCATTAAGCTGTTCTCTGCTTATCCAGCAACCATGCTGTTGGTATAGCAGGAGCATAATGAGCGGCAGCAGGGTAGCAACACTGTGCTGTGTTATCACTTTAAGAGCTACCATAGGCTCAAGTAGATATGCTGGCACAGGTGGAGGCTGGGTAGGTGGAGATAAAGCTTTAACAAGCAACAGAGTGTGCAGCAGTTGGTGTAGCAAGAATGTTTTTGAGTGGATTGTGATTTGTTTATGTAGCGATCAGCTGGTAAATTAGCAACACACGATGTCTCTGTCCTGCCAGAACAAACATAATTCTTTGTGAAAATAAGTAAAGCACTCAGCGTTTATTAAACCATTAGACTGAAACCGAAACCCTGAGCTGATGAACTCTGTGCAAAAGTGTAAACAATTATGTTTTAGTGTGTATATTGAGTGCTGTATCTGTGATCCAATTCGTTTGACAACATGTATTCAGATAAAATATTCTCTTGTATTTTTTTAACATTTACCACCATATAATTCATCATCCATTCATCTATTTGGTATGCATTTTGTCTTTTTAAAACACTATATTTTAATTATTTGTTGTGTGTGTGATTTTATATGTAAATTATCCATTAATCCAGACACTGAGCATATTTCACCCGGTCAAAATCTGGCTGCTCACTCACTGAGCAGTCTCTACAAGCATAGATTGGTTTTGAACCTAGCTTTCAAAATTAATTATTAAGAGCATTTTTTGATGGACCCCTGGAACTGCTTCTCCTGTTGCAATATTAATTGCCTTGCCAAAACGTATTACAGATTTATTTTCAATCATTGAACAATGTCAAAACTCTACCCTTCCTTTAAAAGGAGCAACGCAAACAGAGTAGGGGACGCAAGGAGATTACTGACCCAATGATTGTAATTTGAAAAGAGGGATGACGGAGGTGTCGACAAATTAGTGAATTTGTCACACATGGAGTTACACATAAACATACATATCATGACTCGTATCACAAGTGCCAAGCTTAAAATTTAACCCAATTATCTAACCTTCCAACTCCAATCTCCCTTTCGTTTTTCCATAACATTATTTTTAAGACATTCCCTTAATTTGATAGTTGAGAGTGACATATGGGGCAACTGGAGATGTTACAGCTACATAGCATGTGTCTTGGACCGGTGGGACACCTGATATTAACCAATGTACATGACTAATAAAGTAGAAGTTGTCAGCACTGTAGGTGTAAGTAGGTTGAGACAAAGCAAGTCTAAACTTGAATAAGATATTTAAAAACTTGTTAGTGAAACCTGTTCTCCTCAGGGAGGTCATTGCAAAGCTTTGCAGCCTTAATAACGAAAGCGAGGTCACCCTGAGTTTTCAAATTAGACTTGGGTACAGCTAAGAGTGACCTTCTGGATGATCTCAGGTAGCAACTATAGGCTCATAGGGACTTAAAAGCTCAGTAATATAGCTGGGAGGCAGACCAGCCAGGGTGTTAAACATGAATAGTAGAATCTTAAAAATCAACCTTGAACTGTAGCTGCAGCCAATGCAGGATTCGATCTTTGTATTAATAAGGATTCTGGATGCACTGTTCTATAGCATTTTAAGTCTGGTCAGGTTATCAGTAGTTAGAAGTAAAGAATTACAGACAAAAACAAAGACATTATTTTTTTTTTAAATATTGTTATTTGATAAAACAGACTAACTACATACAAAGAATAGCCAGTATTTGTTGGGATCTTTGTACAGTATGTACAATGTGAATATCTGTATATTACATTATGTAATAATGGTAATGTTGTGGCCAAGTAAGATTACTACTAACAATGTGCCCCTATGCTTACAAAGTGGATTGGGCCAGAAGGTTACATTAGAGACATGAAAGGGCTGAGAGGATATAAGGTATTGATTATGCACTGTTCCCTTTAAGTTTGGCATTGGGACTGAGAGAGACATGTTCAGTTACAAAGTGCTGAACATGTCTCTCAAAGTGCTGCATTATATATAATTGTAACATAACAACTCTATGGCTCTGTGTGGTTTGTAGCTTTGCAGTTTTTTACAGCAATTATGGTGCAAGATAGCCTTGGAAGTTGCTGCCCCTCTGTGCTGTGCCATGTTCTGTTGTCCTGGCAATATGGGAACCGTGATATTAATTTCTACGATGGTCACAAAGCAAATTTATGTCTATAAGACAGTGTTCTATGTACACATTCCTGCACTTAACCTAAAGTGTAAAAGGGGATTGTGGCCAGGGTTTATTGGATTTCATTGTATGCATTCGCAGAGAAAGCTGTTCATGTGAGAGCGAGAGTGATCACCTATGTCAAGTTGACTTTCATAGAATTTTCATTAAACTATTGAATCAACATGAGCTTGAACCCAACTTCAGGTATACTTTCTTTAGTTTCCTAAATTGTCAGCCTTTTACATAATAAAGCAGCATTAATGCTGATCTCTGCAGTCCCCAGAAATGCTAATTGGAAAAAGTTATTTATTAATATACGGAGCTGTAGCATTGTGATCCAGGCGGTACAAGAAGAGTGTCAACTACTCCAGTATTCTCCTGACAGAGGTCTTAAGTGTTTGGTTTCACGCCTGAGAAATACAGTGCATATATCGCCTGACCCTGACTGCACTGATGAATCATGCAGCACTGTAACAAAATGTACCCTGGGACCCATGTTAACAAGGAGAGTGAGGCCAACACGGAACACAAGTAACATAACCTTATGCTTAGCATTAACAATTAAATAACAGATGCCAATGGGATTTGCTCCTCTACTTCCCACACAACAGTGAGCTCAAGATAAAAAGAGGTAGAGTATTATGTAAGACTAAAACTATGCCCCCAGTCTTTCATGCATAATCAGAAAAATTACAAAAGTTTTTGTCAATGTTTCATAAACTATTAAGGGGTTAACAAGGGAATGTAGCACTATAATACCTTGGGTTTAGACTCCCTACATTTTAGCTATTTCACATACAGTAGGTAAGATCAGAAAGGTTGAATCTACATGGATTGCAAAATATCTCAGTATTTTGTGTGCCCTCCTTTTTAATGACATCTGCACTCAAGCTAGCATGGACTTCAGTTTAAAATCTGTTGACCTTTTGACAGTGTTCATTTCGCTCCTTGTAATGTTGCAGAGTCTGTGGCTTTCTCAGTCTTCAAGTGCTCCTATAAATGCTGAGTAGAGTTGAGGTCAGTTGACTGTGGAGCCATGAGAGTCAGGACTCCTTGGTCTTCTTTGGACTTCAAATCCTTGCAAAGGTTTGAGGTGTCTTTGTCATCATTATCCTGCCGCAGTATGAATCCAAAGATGCAAACTACAGGCTATAACAAGAATGGAGTGCTACTTCCATTTGGTCAGGGTGCAGTCAGTTTGGTGCAGGTATTCACCAGAGTGGGCAAAACACTCCCAGACCTGAATATGCCCACCACCATGTTTCACTGTGAGTTGGGCTCACTATGGTTCTCTCATTCTCTCTCTTGTTTGTCTCCTTACGTGACACCCTTACACCTACACACTTAGCAGAGCTCTCAACATCAACTGTTTGGATGAGACTGCATGGAGCAGACATTCATGGTTGAATTGCAAACTATTACTAAGAGAGACTAAAAAGAAAAGATTTGTTTTGGCAAGGAAACACAACAAAAACTCTACAATTATATACCTTGAAAATGTAGTCCAGCACAATTATATTATATATTATTGTATATATAATATTTTATCTGTATAGTGGTCTAGGATAGCTGCATCTATCGTTTTTGAGACCATGCCCAACTCTATATTAGGAAAGCCTTGATGGTTATGTTGCCAATTCCATCAAGTAATGGCATAATGGCATAATGGCTGTATTGTATTATGTGCAGCTATAGTTGCGTCTGTGTTGTGTTTAGTGAGGAAAAAGACACAGAGCTTAACAAAATGCAGCATCTGTACTTAACTGTTCATTTCTAGTCCTTCAGAATTAACATTTCCCATTATTCAACACTCAATAAGCAATACATTTATCAAATTCATCCTGTTTCCAGCCTTTATGCTAAGCTAAGCCAACTGGCTGCTGGCAGTAGCTTCACATTTACTGAACTCTCGGCAAGAGTGAATATTTGTGGTTTTCAAAAAACAAATTAAACCCCTCCTATAAATTGGCTTCTGATCTTTTATCTTGGATAAGACATGCTGAGATTGTTCATTTGAATGTCAACACAGTGATACAGTATCTCTCCCCTTAGGTTTTATCTTTGTGTCGGTGTGACTGTATGTAATTGTGTGCTTGACTAGATATATTGGGTTTACTGCACAGTTTATGACTGTATACTTGGCACAGAGAATGTAGCAGTCACAGGTCTGGTAAAGCAAGGTGCAAGTTCATGTGGGTGAGCTATGTAAAGTGCTATGAAACTCCACACTGTGTGAAAATCAGTGAACATATACAATAAGCAGCAGAGTACCTGAGACATTCTGCACATCGTTCGGGGAGTGAAATGCTTTGACTCATTCTACCGACTGCACTGCAGTTACTGGAGCTTGCCTCTGTTTTCATGTAAATTACATTCTGTATTTTGATAGAGAATATAAATTGGGCAACACCTCACAGCAACAGACTTTCAATGTCGTAGGAAAAACTAACTCAAATTAAGTTGGTGAAAACTTGTGGTTGTTTCTATACAGTCTGCAGCAAGGAGGACTTTTTTGGTTAAATTCCCTTTCCCCAGTACAAGTTAGTAAGATGATACAGTATTGTGTCTTAGAGACATCCTTTAGAATGGCTTAACAAAGCTTCGCCCCCGGCCTCCTTGGAGTACTCAATCATCATCACCTGATTACAAATGAACACAACATTGATACACAGCCATGGGTCCCAAAGTCTCATGTTTCAGGATCTGATTAGTTTGATGTTAATGAGAGCTTTGTCTCTATTGCTAACCCCCAAGGTATCTGGATGAAGCTCTCCATCATCCT
Organism: Argyrosomus regius; assembly: GCA_946959425.1. Lineage (NCBI taxonomy): Eukaryota > Metazoa > Chordata > Actinopteri > Sciaenidae > Argyrosomus > Argyrosomus regius. The sequence continues at coordinate 23,749,664 of OX336882.1, forward strand.
CAGTTGGATTCTGACACCCCTACCCAGATGGTGGTGCAGCCTCACCCCTCTCTATCTTTCTTTTTTTCACATGCTAAATACAGCGATGGAGTGTTGCTCCTGGGCGTTTACAGTGCATATGGACACCATGAATACCTGCCTGATCTCATTATGACAGACACACACACAACTTCATAACAAAGGAGAGGAAACATGGTATGTGAACAGCTGGCTTGCCATCCTCACTCCATCTAAAACTCTACTAAAGGTTGGTTTAATTGATAGGCTGATTTCCGTTTTGGCCGTTGACCAAGAATTAAGAAGAGTGAGGGAAATTATGTTGGCTTATAGATAATGTCTGCAGCCATACTGGTTTTAAAACTTTGTGCAACTTTTGTGGATTTCTTTATCTAAAATGGCGACTGTTGGTGGGTGTTACTTTTTCCAGAAGGAGTCAAAACCGCAGATAACATATGGTACATGAATAACAGCAGGTGAATGGACAACTCCCCATAGGCTTTTGCCTGTCACTTTGTCGAGCTCCTTCTTCCTGCCATAATTCATGTCCAGTACAAACAAGTTTATGATAGCGACCAAAGACCATAACAAATAGTACCAAATTTTGGGCAGCAGCATGCCTTTATATAAGTATGTTATCATTATTATATAACATAACTGCACTTACAAAAGTGCTTTACAAATACACAAAATACATTACAACAAAATACAATAAGAAATGTCCAATAAAGGTAGTACAAAAACAATGAAATTCACATAAGAGTAAAAAAGATAAAAGATATAAAAATGCCAGTCTATACAAATCAGATCTATACAATCATGTCTTATTCAGCAGATGGAATACTGGCAGGGAGGCTGTTCATGTTGCGACTGGTTATTTGAACCTTCGATAGCAACAGTAACAGTGAAGTGCTAGACTGTGCTAAAATTATAGAACACTATAGCAAAATGCATGAAAGGCTGTGCTAGATGGTTTAAACAATAATTAAACATTAAGCCAATAGGTAACATTAATTTCTGTTAATTTATTCTACAATGACATATACAGTACTCATAATTCAAGGTCAGAAAACATCTCTCTGTGAGATTGATGACTATGAGCATAATGACAAAAGATCAGTGCTTTTTAACTACAGTCAAATCCCCTACCTTTGCCAGTAAAACATGTATAAGCCATCCTTTCCAGGGTTTTGTATTAAGACTGTCTCAGCGCTAATTCCCAGCCTTACCTTTGTAATATTCCTAATGAGCCCCTAAGCCCTGAGATCCCTCGTTCTGCTGTGTTCCACGTTCCCTTTGATCCTGACGATCCCATTCCCAGCATCCTCGGGGGGTCTGTGCATAGTGTTACCTGACTGCGTGGTCTAATACATCGAATATTCATCCACACCCCCTCTGTCTGTACTGTATGTCCTCCACAACAGGAAAAAGTCAAACACGGTTTTAGAATATTTTACGGGTAACATTCCATTTACAAGCAGCGATAACTTACATGACCTAAAATAATGAACACAAAGTAATATTAAGTGAGATCTTTGTTTTTCTTGCTTTTGGTGTCAGGTTGGGTCATGAGTGGTCACTACTGTCTGGTTATATACTGCAATTTGTGATGATTACTTTTTAACAGTGTTACCAGTGGTGTGACATCGCCAGACTGGTAATACAACAGCTCTGAAACACCTGAGCAAACAAAGCATGAGCTGCTCTGCTGAGTCTCAGGAAGCTATTACAAATAAGACAAGAGCAGTAGCTATGTTATATATAGCTGTAGTACTACTGATAAATGTGCCATCTATAACATAGTTTATAAAACTATATTCAAACCATTTACATGACATTATCTCAGGGCGCATTTCAAATAAAGTATAGGGACCTCATTTCAGACACAAATCTTATCTTAACTTAACTTATCTTAACTGCTCTAAATTCAAAATAACAGACAAAACTTGCAGCACTGCCGTCACTTGGCATGCTTACCATATCGACAAGGCATATATTTAATTTGCTCTGTGGAAACGAACCAGCTGCTGACTTCACATTGCTAACTCAATCAGCTTATTATAGCAAGCTAGCTAGCCAGTAACAACCGCTGCCAAGGATACAGGCAGTCTTGTGTACATTCTAAACACATACAGACATGATAAGACAAATGTCAATAAAAAAACATTGGATTTCTTAAGTTGATATATGCGGCCCGACATGGGTTTTTCAGAACTGATTATGTCATAGTAAAATAAGACTTTTCTGTCTTTGGAACTGAAGTCGAGATGGAATAAGCAGTTAGAATAAGTGTCTGCAATGAAGCCCTGGGTCTATAGACCATACAGTACTATTTATACAGATATTTCCCACCATGAGCAAACACTTGGCGACAGTCACCAGGAACAACTTCCCTTTAAGAGGCAGAAACCTTGAGCAGAACTGGACTCGAGGATAATCGTCTGACTCAACCAGTTGAGTTTAAAGAGAAACAATTATTATTGTTTCAGCAAATGACAAAGGCTCACAGCAGGGTAAAAAAGTGAGTGGTGAAAATATTGATGTTTTTGAGGTGTTTTTACGTGGCTAAAATATGTTTTTCTGCTCATCAGCCCCTCAACAGCGGTGCATAGATCTGCTTCTGTGCCAAGATTCTGGTCTGCTCCAAACTGGGGTAAAACACTGACCATGCATAAGTACCTTATATAACCTCAAAGTACCGTTACTTGTGGTTCCTAGAGTCACCAAAAGTAGAATGGGAACCAGAGCCCTCAGCTATTGAGCTCCTCTACACCTCATACAACCCACTTCAAAATATATGAACTATCCCTTTAAGAGATTTGTAGGTGAGGACTTTAAATAAAATTCAGATTTTTACAGGAAGCCAGTGCATAGAAGTTAATATGGGCGATTGTTGTCAGTGTGTGGTTACATTGTTGCTGCATACAACAGGCTCTGTTCACTGCATGCACTATGTCAGAGACTAAGGGCAAAATGATTAGTTTACTATGCCACCAGGGTGAAAAATAGCCATAGGTAACTCAGTAACCTTAAAGAACTACACTTAGGGGCTCAGCAGAGGAGAGCAGTAGCTGCTGTATTTTGAAAAGCCAAAGCATGTGAAAGACAGAAAAGAAAAATAGCAAGAAAAACGTTAAATTGAATTGTTTTTAACAGCAGCACTCTGCCAGCTACTGATCTATAAATGTCAGTCTCGTCAATATTCACATGATAGAATTTTTGTTCAAATTTTTGACACTGGCAGAGTTTTTATGCATTTTAATACAACCACAGACCATGTTTCTTTCACTAAAGTCAATTTTTGGTTGTGTAACAGTGTAAAGGGATCTTTAGACTGTCCATACACTTATCTAAACCTAATGATCTGCTGTTCTCCTGGTGTAGTAGTGCCTGTAAGACATACGCATATTTAGCTCACCCAAAAATGGTAAATGGACTGTAATTATACAGCACCTTTCCATTCTTCCTACCACTCAAAGCACATGTTACATCACACTAACCCATTCATACATGCATTCATAAACTGATGGCAGAGGTTGCCATGTAAGGTGCCAACTGCTCATCAGAAAGTAACTAATCACATTCACACACACTCACACACCGATGGCGCAGCCTTTGGGAGCAATTTGGAGCTCAGTATCTTGCCCAAGGACACTTCGACTGGAGGGGAGTAAGGATAATTATGAAATCAACATTAGCCACAGACAAGGTGCAGATTTTGCACCAAATACTGACCCACAGATAGGACAACGACACAATTACTCATTTTGAATTAAATATTCTGTCCTCCTTAGTCCATCCATGAAAGTTGGTCAACTACACCTGCCATCCCAGAAAAAATATCCAATGCTGACTGAAACTGAAGCGCATATACTCCGTACACCAGCATATATCCTGCACTGCACCACTGCCTTTTCTCCATTAATAATGTTTCCACACATATGTAGCTACTCCACTTCTAATCAGGAGCTTCCACGACAAGCACGATTTATGACTCCTATTGCATGTAGCAAATATGTGCAAATTGCTGTGAATGACCTCTGCTAGCCAGTAATACCGCTTTGGTTTAAATTGGGACAAATGCCAGGGCTTTATGTTGGAAATTGATTTAAAATAAATTGGAAAACTTTATGTGCAAAGTTTGTTGGTTGACCTGTCTTTGCCACTCATAGTGCATTCAACTTTTCATTTAGGATCCCTTGATCACAAAAGGTTCATGTGTGTTTTACATTTTGACCTTGCACAAATGTATCATTAATGTTCCAGTCTAATATGTGTTCCTGTTGTGCATTGTGTATTTATCTTTTAGACCCTGTTCTCCTACAGCTGCCCTCAGTGAGTTTCCTGTCTTGAGTCAGCTCATTAGTGTTGGAGTATACATGTCATTTGTCAGATTGCCTGGGTTGCTTTCTTGCTCTTAGTGTACTTGCCTCTGAGGTTGGCTTGCCTGTTTTTAGTTACCAGTTACCTGCCTGCTTTTCTGTTGCCAACTCTATGCCTGAACAACAAACAAGTAAAAAGACTCTTAACCTCAGCTGTCCAACCTGCGACTTTTGGGTACAGTGCATATCCATGATTGTTGCAGTACAAATACTCCACTCCAGGCACTGCAGCTAACCTGGTGCAGATACTTTAATTTAGCCCTGTGATGTATAATATCAACCTTGCCCAACATGCTGCCCCTTCTTTTCAATACTCTGTTTTTCAGAGTGGCATCTGATAATTGAGAGAGAGATAGCAGGGCAATAGGCATAACACCATTGGACTAAATTGCAGGAAATCACATTTGTCATCCACAGCATCAACATCATCTAGCTGCATATCTTCAGCTATTCAACCAAAAAAACAGAAATAGAAAGTTCATCCCCGTATTTCTCATCTAAATTACATACTTAGAGTATATTTGTGCATATGGACCAGACACTATCTCATATATCACATAGCACATTACATGAGCTGCTGGTGATATATACTGAATCATCTTTGGTGTTCAGTGAAGCAGGCTTATGATTTGTCTCTTGATATGTTACATTGGAGTGTTGGATGATAGTTTGGGAGCTGCAGGAACACATTGTGTGTGCTTGGGTAGTAGCCTGTGTCTTGTGGGAGTAACAACTTATTGTTCTGTCATTTCTTTCTTCCTTCCATACAATCATTTAACCTGCACTTCTGGATGTCTTAACTTATAGCTTCTTTACTGAATGTTGCAGAGGCACTATGAAGGACTTAATATGATGTTAATGGCTGGAGACAATGAATTAAATCACAAACTCTTCTTATTTTGATAGATGGTGATGCTGTATAGAATCAGCCTACAATAGGCAGAGGAAGAGGTAGAACAGAGATGGAATGAGGCAACAATTAAAAAAAAAGCAAGAAGAGAGTTACACGTCTATCAATTTATCTTTTATCTGGTTTCTTTCCTCATTAGTTTGTATTTTCTTAATAGCACAGGCTCATGTCACACTATTAGTAATAGTAGTGTTTTAATTATATCAGTATTTAAATGCTGCAAAGCTAGCTTTTGTTTTGCATGCATACGTGTGTATGTTTACTGTGAATGAATATTATATGTCATGCATTTCCTCTGTTGCCTTGCCTTAAATGAATTTGAATTTCCCTCATCATTCAATTTTCCTGCTTTATTTACATGATTAATTCAACTGCATTTTTTTTTTTCAAACAAATCTGCATCTGCACCTGTCCCTGGTGGTTTCCTTGATTTAAATAACAGCAAGAGGCATCTGTGCACGCATGCAGGCACAAACATAGCCCCTTGTGGCACTTTTTACACAAACCTCCATACAAATGAGTTAAATACCAAACAGTCACAGGTGGCCCATGAGCATCACAATCCTCTTTTCTTTTCCCACCTTGTAATAGCCACAGAGATTTCTACAGACCGTGGAATGAAGCTGGGAAAAGAGGTTCTGCTGAGTGTTTAGTTTGCACTGAGCTTATAGCAAGAACTCTCTTTTTTTTTTCTGTTGTGCAGTGTGAGGCTATCTACCCTCCCAGGCCTCTCTCTCCTCCACCCTTCTCCCTCATTACTAACGAACTCTCTCTGCCAGGCCTTACCTCAGGCGGCCCCCTGTAATTATTCCCAAATGCCACAAACTGGTGAGATGGGTGTCCGTTACACACTGTGTGCCGAGCTAAGAAAAACAACAACTGTGGGGCCATTATTTGTCAATCAAACCCAGGGCCAAAACAAAATGCTGTCTGGTACATCCTGAGTCCTAGTTATCATCATTGAAAACTGTCAGGCCAAAGAGCATTTTTATTGATTTCCTTACTTATTTTTTTATTTTTATCATCCTGGCATTTTCCCTGATCTCTGTTCAGCTTTGCGGCTGAGCCCTTCCTACAACCACGTGCCTTCCTTTGAACAGTGTACAAAAATTGTGTTGTTTTTTTTGTTTTGTTTTTTCAGTATTGCTACAACATTGCAAGCAGTTCACACAGAAAGTAGAACAATGATCAACTGTTTGTATAATGTTTGTGTTACCGGGAAAACATGGAAATAAAAGTTAAAAATAGCTATTTTAATCTTGGGCTACATTGTACAGTGTATCAACAAATCTATCATTTTTGAATTATAAAGTATGTTTGTCAGTAATTTGTTATACTCATCAGATTTAGAGATCTAATGAATTAAAAAAATGTAGTCATCAGCAACAGAAAATGAATAAATATGGATCAATAGATTATAGAAAAATTAGAAAAAACTACACTAAGCTTTTCTAGCCAAAATATCAAATCAGTCTTCTACAATATAATAAGCTTTGGCTTCATACATTCTGCAAAACTGTGTTGTTCTGGGCTGAAGCGTCTTGATGATGGATGCAGCAGGTCGTGGCTCTATTTGGACAAGCCGGATTGTTGATTCTGTTCGAAATGGAGTGCATTTCGCTCAACACTGAAGCCGGTCCCAACGGGTCGATGTTGTATCTTTCGAGTTTGTCTGGTCTTTCAGACTGCCGTCACTGATCAAACAGACTTTTGTCGTCGTTTGAAAAGGTGGCAGATGTGCGGGTGATACACGCACAGCAGGGGAGGTCATCACTTTGGCTGCAGGCAGAGTCTGTTAAAAGTTTCAGTAATGTGCTGCTTATGCACAAACACAGCTGAGGATGTTCTCCTTCGGTGGTTGTCAAAGTCTTCTCCTTAGGCAGAGGGCTGGAGGAGCAGATGTAGCTTTCTCAGGATTTCTGTATCACTTATTTGAAAATTAAATAACTTCCTTCCAACATGATCTTAACAATAGAAAGGCACACACACACAGATACAGAACATAACATTAAAAGAGGTTAAATGTAAATGTATAATGTTTTATAACAACCATCATTAATAGATTTTTTTTATAACAGCAATTAGTAGTAATGTTGTTAATACGTTAATTAATAAATAATTTTAAGCAGCGTTATGATGGAGCAAGTGTGGAATTAAATGTAAGCTTTGAGCAGACTATTGAAAGTCACAGAGATACACCATAGGTGCAGTTTAGTTGTAGTTTATAAATGTTTTTAGCCATATCTGCTCTTGCAAAAAAAAAAAAAAAAAATGTGAATTCTGCATTCTGCAGTACCAACTTCATGGGTTTCCACTTGTGCATGTTGCTTTTCTCTCACTTTGATAACACAAAGCACCTTGTTAGCCCACAATATATTTACAAAAATGCCCTGCTAGACCAATAGCATCAAACAAATACAGCAAATTGCAATTTTACTTTCCATCTCAACACAAACTGAGCACAATGAACTTGTTTACAATTCTGTTAGCACGCTCACGATCCATAACACACATTACCACATCAGAGAGATGGCTTGTGGGACAAGCATCTAATTAGAGCGACCCACAAACATTCTTAGCCTAAACTTATGACTAGAAAAATACTACACACACTTAACGAAGCCGTGTAACACCAGAGCGATGCTTGCAAAAAATATAAGAGGCTTATTGAGTGTTGACATCATTTTTATCACGTTTGTGGAAAAGTGCTTGATGAATTTATCTGCTACCTTTTCCAAGTTTATATCCCTTATGATGCATCTGTGGCAACAATGCAACATGATTATGTGTCAGATTAACTCTCCTCTTAGCATTAGCCAAATACGGTTGGAAAGTGTGAGGAGGATGGCTCTTTGTTTAGTGATGTCATGGTGTGCATCATTAATGATCCAGTGTAAACCTTTATCCTGATCCACATAAAACTGAAAAATGCAGTGACAGCTGCCTGACTAAACACTAAATCAACATTTCAGCAACACTGATAACGTGACCCATTATCCCATAATATTAATGCTTTTGTTACCAAAACAAAGCTAAAATGTCAGTGACTATATATGACTTGGCCAGACATGATTTTAGTGAGATGAAAATCTGGAAAAGCTTAGTTATGTGTGTGAATGAGTAGAAAAAACACAGCCACGACAACATTATAAGACTATGTTAAGTCTGTATAAGGTAAATATATGTATATTACTGCAGCTTTAATTAAATTGGTAAATTTGCCTTACCATAACCCAGAATATGTATTGTATTGTATTGTATTTTGGTACATATGGTACATATAAAAGTACTCTTGAGATTAAGGGTATCATTTAATGTGATCAAATAGCGATACATCTACCTCAACATAGAGTCTGGTAGGTGTTTAAGTGATAACTCTATGTTGTGCATGATTAAATATTCTTGAGTTATGAATGCTTGGTAAGTCTGACATGGCATCTAACAGTTAGTTAACAAGATAGCTATATAATGCTGAAGGACTATTGTGTGGGCTTTGCAAAGTATATGACAGCACAGGGCCTGGCACTTCTGTATGGGCCTTACACCTGTCATAATTATAATAATATTACAGATAATTAGTGCACTGTCAGCCTGCAGTAATAGATCTAGAGTAGTTATATGCATGTGACTGTGAGCATTCTGAAAAGTGATCTCAAATCTGAATGAAATGTAGGCTATTGACATTACTAATACAAAAAGAGAAATAAAGATGTAAGGCCAGTAGTTTTACAGCTCACTTATTGTTTTCCTTTGAAAGACTATAATAACAAAAAGTCATAACTGACACTATATGATGGTGATGTTTTTCTTCTACTGGTAAAAATATAATTACGCATGAGGTAGAACGAACAGGGTTAATTAATGTTAATTAATGTTAATTCATGTTCTGCACACTCACTCCAAAAGGTCACACACAGTCCAGGTTCATACAGTGAAATAGTTTGGAGTAAAGCAGTCTGAGCCCCATCAGAGCTGTCTAAAAACATTTATTTCAGAAGCTAAAAGTTTAATTCTGTTTCATCTGGAGTTTCCTCTATCAAGTTTATAACTACAGTTTAGTTTTGCTGCATAAATATTAGCATTCGCTGCAGTGACATTACCGCGCACATCGAAATGTTTCAAATGACTGAAAGCAGCCTCTCTAATCATTAAAGTAAATCGTTAAAAAAAAAAACACTCATACATCAATACAACACACAATGAAGAAATCACCTGAAAAGCTTGCTCTGTTTGCCATCATTTAAAAGGCAAAATAGCCTACAGGGACCAGTAGGGGTGGGGTGAAATGGAGCGTTTTTTTCTGGCAGAAAACGCTGGCAGGACGCTGGGATGAAGCGCTTGTATGGTGAGAAAGGGAAATGTTATATGGACACAACCCCTAAAGCTACTGTTTCAAAATCAAAGAATGCATTTAATAATCGGAGTAGACACATACACACACACACACACACACATAATAAGGCAGGGAGGCATGCAGAAATGTTTGCATCTTTCTCTCTCTCTCTTTCAGTGAACGACGCAAACCTACGCCAGTAATAGAACTTGAAAAGCTGCGTGCAGTAGGACTAGAAAATATGACTCATGCACATGCATGTCAATGAGCAGCGCCTCACCCATCAAGTTCACTGAGGGCATGACATCCTCTTTGCGACAGCCCTGTAGACAACTTAGTAACATTAGCTAGAAAGACAACCAGGTATTGATGATGAGAATGCATCAAAGATGTTAAAGTCCCATTGGAGTCCTCTTCCTGACTTCTCCTAACCTAAACCGATAAAAAGCATCTTGTTGTCAAAAATGAACTGAAGAACCTACCTCAGGCAATGTGCCACCTGTCTGGACCAATGTTTGATGCACTTTGGGTACTCCAGGTGCACTTCAGACATTTCAGCTTCATTCATCTGTTGATGCTGAACCAGGGCAGAAGAGAGATTCAAAATCTAAAATATCTGTTTCATAGATAAATAGACGCTGGCATGCCACAACAAGATGTATTAAAAACATGAGTCTGAAAATGGTACATTACATTACCGTTTGTATCAGGTCAGCAACAGTGTGTGCATTATTGCTCTTTTAACATTTTTGTATGTATTTGGTATTTGAGTTTTCTGACCTAAATATTCAACCTAAATGAATTATGAAGAGTGCAAAATGAAACGAGAAAATGTAGATATTGTAACTTCTAATGCTGAGTTGAATAGTTGATTTTACCACAGACGTTAAGTACGAATAGTTTAGCTTTTTGTGTATTGAACCTAAACTCTAACTTCCAATCTATTAGTATTATCATGAATTTCACTTTAACAAATTAGTTTCTCCATTTTCAATTACTTTTCCGAACACTTTTTAAGACGATGGGTCGTCTTAAATAAAAAAAACTAAAGTCAACTTGAGGGCTCATAAAAGGTTCATATACCAACAGGTACACTGGCCAATTTGGAAAAATTCCTCTTATTCCTGCATGAGATATGATTTTGTCCTTTGTTTTTGTCATCTGCATGCTCTCCTTCTAATCTAATACTGGAAACAGAATCACTGACTACCATGTGTCTTGTAAACATCTAATCTACTTAGCTAGATTGAGAGAGCATTTATGGTTATGTCCTTCATGAAAGAAAGATAATAAAAGCACATTTTTGAAATATGTAATTAAGTAAAATGAAGAAAGAGAATCATAAGTCAGCACATGTAGGTGGTAAGTTAATTTTGGTTGTTTACAGTCTACACCTGCTTCTATGTCTTCCAGCACTGCAACACTTTCAAATATTTCATTATCTTACATGATGTACTGTCTTCATCACTCTGTTACAGATAGGGGGAAATGACAGCAGCACAGAAATGCCAGTATTCTTCACACTGTTTGGAATGAATCCATCAAGGCAGCGATCCAGTTTACATTAAATTAAACTTTAAATAGAAGCTCAAACATAGCAAAGAAAATCTATAAATGTAGTTCAGTGAATTTGAATATTAAAGAAGAACTTTGAGTTCATTTTAAAAAGCAAGATGTGTAGTACATCATTACTCAGGATCCAACATGGGCTACAAATGCATGGCAATGGTGACTCTCTATTTTTTGGAATATATCAGGAAAAATCCAGACTTTTGCTTATCAGGTGAAATTTCATAGTTAAAAAGAAGCTCAAAGACACTCCAACAAAGAAGAGAGAGACCGCAGGTCAACAATGGTACCCTAACCTTCATCTAAAATACTAAAATTGCTAACAGATGTTTAATAGTGAACACACAGCACATTTCACACAATCAAAGGGGTCCTGAGACTGTACTGCTTTTACAACAGAAACATCAAAGGACCGCTCAGCAGCTGATGTGGCAGAACTCAAGGGAAAGGTGTGGAATACATTACATCAGTATTCACTGATGCTACCAGTGAAGGCAGCTTTCTGCTAATGGAGGGAGTTTCTATACAAGTACACGTTCCACTGTGAAAACAACTGCTACCTTGTTTGACACCGCTGATTGCATTCTGGTGCTTTAGATTCTATAGAACTAGTGTAGCATGGCATTTAATTTATGTTTGGTTATTCAAAAATTAAAGTCACAGGTTTCCATCCCGATCTAACAATGTTCACATACATTTTCTGTTCCTCTACCTAAAGTCATTTACTCTTCAGTTGGAACATTTACTTACTAAATTAAAGAACTGTAATATCAAACACCCATTCTATTACTTCCTGTCTCCCACATCGGATGTGTAATTCAACAATGTACAGGATGGCAAGAAGTTCCAACCAGGATATGTCAGCATCCATCTGTCCTTCTGAAGTGTTCTTGAACAAGATACTTGATCTCTACCAGCTCTATCTAGAAAGGTGACCTTCTGACCTGTGCGGGGGTGAGTCAATAAACTATCATAGTGTTTTTATTGCAGGAAGGTTTCTGTAACATTTTGAAGGGAGTATAACCTCAGAGAAACTGTAATCGCCAAAATTAATGCATGAAAGAGATCACAGATAAGGTGAAGCTGGGGCTCAGTGTAGGGCAATGTTTTGTTTCATTCTTCACATGTAATAATCTTTTTTCAATAGCCATTCAAAAACATTTAAAAGCTAAATATTTTTATTTTTCTAGCTCTCTGACATGTTAGTGAAAAAAGAGTAAGCATTCAATTAAAAATGTTAAATGTTAAAATGTTCAAAATACATTTTAAGAAATCATTTATATGCGATGTTGACTAGCTGGATCTACTCAACCCATTCTAGCCTTACTCCGGGTTTCACCCTCTGTCTGGAGTGCTCCGATTCGGCTCCTGTCTCTTTAAGTTCCCCCTATCGATAAGATGCTACCTACAGATAAAGCTCCAACAAGGGGGGGAACAGATAAAAATATGTCTGGCAATATTTGCTTGGACACAGATCTGACAAAAATCTGGATGTAACAGTTGAACTGCTATAGAATGGTGTGAGTAGTGGTTGCTGCTGGCAGCAGAACAACCAACTGGAATATGAGATATAATCGAGTAGTAAAATATGGTGCAAAACATGTAAACTTTATATTTCAGTTCTATCCTTCTTAAAGGACCATTGTGTGGGATAATTTGGCATAGAGCCGTGTAGCTGCAGATTGCAACCCCTCACCTCACCCTGTCAAAAGAAAAAAAACATCAAAAGAAGAGGCCTATCTACAGCCAGTGTTTAGTCTGCTTGTTCAGGCTACTGCAGAAAAATGTTGGTTCAACATAGTGGACTCTGTAGAAGAGGACCTGCAACTTTAAGCTATAACATTATGATTCTTATTTTCAGTTCCCCCTATCGATAAGAGGGAACGATCGATCATTGAAAACGTCAGAAAATGTTTTCTGACAAATCCATCCCCCAAAACACTGACTAGGCTGTCTTAATTTTAATGTTTCCTGTTGCCTTTATTATATGTATTTGTATGTTTGCATAACCTAAGAATATAAATAAACTTTCAACAGCCACCATTTATTAAAAATCCTGTAAGCTTTTTTCATGGCGTTTGTTTTTAGTCTTGCTCTTCACACCATAAAGATGAACCCAGAACGTTTGCTGATGGTAGACAAAGTGAGCAAATACTCAAGATGATTACAAAATGTCCAAGTTATTTTAAGAAACCAACTGATCAAAAAAAATAAACAAATAATCAAAGCATCCTGTAGAGCCAGGAGAGCCAGGAGGTACCACTAGCAATATTAGCCTCCTCGCTAACAGCAGCACTGTATCAGCAGTTTAAATGGAGTGTCAGTCAGCTAGCACTACCACCTGAATCACAGAACAGGAGTGAGGAACAGGAGATAGTGCCAGATGGAGAAAGGGAGCAGATCACCACCACCGGCAGCAACAGTAAGGGGCCCACAGAGGACAGCAGGTGGGAAGAGGATGGGGGGACCACCGACACAGAGGCAAATAAAGATGAAGAAAAGCCTGGAAGTACAGTTACCTGTGATGTTGCATCAACAGATATACAGTAGTTATTTGGGGGCTGGTAACAGAAGAATCCTGTTTTTTTCTTGATGAAGGCACTGTTGCTGCATGCAAATAATGTCTCATTAAGCCCCTCTAAATGCATTTACAAAACCCAACACAGAATGTTCAGAAGTCCATATTTCACGTTCTCTCAGAAATGGTTGTGAATGGTAGAACTAGGGAGTAAATGGTTGCAATTTTCCCCATCATCTATCAATTGTTTAGTGATATTAAGTCAGCTTTTCGTGATGTAACAAACCAGATATATCGCAATGCAACCCTCCCTTGATTCCCAACTAAAAGAACAATGCATAGAGGATAAGTATAAACAACTATTTTGTTTGTAAAGTTTTAGGTGGAACGAGTTCTATCATTTCGAGGAGATAATAAACAGATGGGCTATCTCCATAACAGGAGTTATCTCTGGATCTCAGGGCTTCTTAGGGAGTTTGAGCCATTTCTTGCTGAACACATGTAGAAACATGGAAACAAAGGCACAGGGACGCTATCTTATCTGTCAGCTATGATTTATTTCTCAAAATACCAAATATGTTTCCATTGTGGTTGAATTTACCTCTGATTCAGCTCATATTAATCAGGTATTTTTGTGTGTTTTGGGTATGTATCACAAGGGACAGGGTTATTGAACATTTCTTGATGTTTTGGCCCATCCTTATCCATATCCGGGAATCCCTGCTTAACTGATGTCCTTAACAATTTGATTTTAATAATTGTAGGGGCCAGTGTAACAATAATGCCAGCAATGAGTGGAGTCTACAAAGGACTGAGGCGCCCGATTTGAGAAGTAAAGAGTTGATTCCATGTGCCACTCACTCACTTAATCTTGTCTGGGTATGTTGCATTGATTGCTGGACTGATGCAAATAATTACTTTAGTTTGGTCCCATCAGTCTTCAACTTTTGCTCCAGTTGTTCTTGACACTTGAAACTTCTTAAAGATGGGGTTGCACTAAATTAAAACAATCACATTTAGACTCTTATCTGTTAGCAGATGGTCAGTTAATGTTCAGGCCACTGAGGCCGTTTACCTGAATTACACACATTTAGAGTGTTCTGAATAAAATAGCAGAGGATGAAACAGACTGCAGGAACGAGAGATGGTACACACATTAGTTAAGAAAATGAAGCGACTGGAATGTGCCTCTGTGCATCTTTTGAAATACAGTCTTGCAAAGATTTGACTCAGTCAGCAAATCCCTGCAGAAAGTGGCCTTAGACTTGGTCACAGCAGTGGATTTAAATTCTCTTAAAGATTTCGTTGTGGATCTCAGTGACAAGTTTGGGGAATTTGAGGTAAGGGCAAAAGCAATTTCAGTAGATAAAGAATACATCTCTGCCACAGTGTGCCTTGGAAAGCATAAATGCTGGCCTGATGATACAAACACTCTTGAGAACGTTGACTGGACAGGATAAAATCTGGGAGGGCTTTTTTTCAGATGATATACAAACTGACCACAACTTTACAACAGAAATATGAAAAATACCAGAAGAACATGTCAAGACTTTGGATTTCTCACTCAAGTTGGAAAACTTCCCCAGACTGAGATAGCTAAGACAGATTGCATTTTGTGAGCCAACATCATGACGGATTTTGCTTCATAGGAAAAGAAGAAGAGAATTTTAGAGATTTTAGTACTTATTAGATTGTTAATACTTAACATGCTTTAAGTTGATCATGTTTAACTAAAGATTTAAATTGCATTAAAAACGTTTTGCACTTCACTGCTGATGTTTTCAGAGTGTGATATTCTATTTAGCTACTTGTGTATATTAAGTCTATTTACTGATATGGATGATTGTGACACCCATTTTTTGTATGAAGTGATGATCTGTGATGTTGAATTACCTTTAATTTACTTTGCTTTTCTAAACAGTCCAGTAGCCTTTTATGATGATGTCAATTACAACAGTGATAAAATCATAATTCTGTCTCATTTTGTCACTTTAATAAGTAGCAGTACACTCACAGTACACACCGGTGGGCTTGAATGATTTTTTTTTTTTTTATTCTTTGCTCAGCCTTGTTTACCCCAAGAGTAATTCAACAGTTAGTTATAATGTTGTAATAGCAACACATTACGACCGGACTGCTAGTTAGGTGTGCATCGTTAGTAGGAAGCTGATCACATAAAGATTAAATTCAACAAAATCACGAATCAATGTAATGAAAAGCATGCTACCTACAGATAAAGCTCCAACAAGGGGGGGAACAGATAAAAATATGTCTGGCAATATTTGCTTGGACACAGATCTGACAAAAATCTGGATGTAACAGTTGAACTGCTATAGAATGGTGTGAGTAGTGGTTGCTGCTGGCAGCAGAACAACCAACTGGAATATGAGATATAATCGAGTAGTAAAATGTGGTGCAAAACATGTAAACTTTATATTTCAGTTCTATCCTTCTTAAAGGACCATTGTGTGGGATAATTTGGCATAGAGCCGTGTAGCTGCAGATTGCAACCCCTCACCTCACCCTGTCAAAAGAAAAAAAACATCAAAAGAAGAGGCCTATCTACAGCCAGTGTTTAGTTTGCTTGTTCAGGCTACTGCAGAAAAATGTTGGTTCAACATGGTGGACTCTGCAGAAGAGGATTGCAACTTTAAGCTATAACATTATGATTCTTATTTTCAGGTGATTATACATTCATGAAAACATAGTTATACATACTAATTCCAATTTTGCCATACCTGCAATAGCAGCTAAAAACGAACACGCTGGACCTTTAAGCATATTTCGGTCCTAGATATGACCCACCTTTTTCACCCTTAACAACAGCAACCTCACAGCTGTAGTCAACATTATTTTAGAGTTTAACACTTTCATAACAAGGCATCCTTCCATGGCTTTCATTACTTTATTATGCCTTTCTTCAATAGAAACATGTCCTTCATCTCAAACACAATATGACACTTCTGAATACTCATGTAAGATAGGGGAAAAATCATTTGAACTTGTCTATTCTGTGTGATTGTTCTTGTACATAATAGTACAAAAATGTTTTATACAAGAGAAAAAAACCCCTCAAATATCAAGATGGGGACGTGATTGTAAAGTTATCTCTACAACTTCAGTTAATACAGCATGAGAAATAACTGACCCAATTTAAAAGATTGTAATAACATAATAATGGACAGCTATGTATAGTATAGTATATATAGAAAATGGACAACTGGATTGGGTAAAATCTGTTTGTTACTGGAAAAACATGAGAGATAGGTTTAGACATCACAATGGGCAGTTTATTTTATAGATTTATATAAGGAAACCTGAATAAAAAGTGTTTTATCAGTCAGATTATGTTTTGCATGAATGTAAAAAAATCACCTTGATGATGATTAAGAAAATAAATGAAGAATGGGAATACGCCAGCGGGTGGTAAGGTTCTCATCTTCCCGTGGGAAAAAGACACGCACACTGGACCTAAAATGCAAATGATATATTTTAAAACCATTCGTTGGATGTCATTACTTCTATCGGCTTGGGAAATTGGTTTAAAAAGGAGGAAAAACTTTTCTTTTATGTGATAGTGTAGCCTCCGGGGGGACAGCTGCACTTGCCCAGTTGGTTGTGAAGCTATCATGTCTGCATCCTTTTGTTTAAAATGGGAACACACTGTCCAGTGTGGCTGAAGTCCATGCAGGTGAGTGTCAGTGTTTTTAGCAGTTAAGTGAGGATTAGTGTACACAGATGGCCCATTTAGTTTGGAACAGAAGGAGTAGGGTACTATAGCTTTTACTGTGAAACATTAATGGTAAATGGTGAATTAATGGTGCATAGTTTGTGATTTGATTGTTTAGAAACAACAACAAATAAACAGTGGTAAATGTAAAACATCCCTGTACAGCTCAGGTGCACTGATCATGTCTTCTGCGAAGTGCACTACCTTGTTGTTATCAATGAAACTATGAGTATTCCTATAAAATTAAACTATAACCCATTCTACACTAATGCAAATCTAAACTTTACCTAGAATCTCCAATAATAAAAAATTAACCAATAATATAAACCTCATCCTATCTACACGGGAGGCATAGCATGAGCAGCTCGCTAACCTCAATCATAACCCCAATCCTAAACCCTAATCCTAACCCCCGATTAATTAGGCCAAACTGAGGACTCTTCAACTCTCTCCCTGCATGACTCATCTAATCCCTTTATGTCAACTTATGCTTTTTACTCACCACAGATGAGTAACTTTTGGCCAGTTGCCTTTTCTGCCAAACAGATCAATCATAAAGCACAAGCACAGCAAGGCAGGGGCCTAATTATCCTCCACTGCACCAAGCTGCAGTTGTCTTTGGCTGTAAACAGTGCAATCAGGGAGGCAGCAACGTGGAACGCATCAGAGGTTCCACACTCGCAGACTCCCAGGTGAGTTTGAATCTATCTGTGATGGACATAAATGAAGAGAGGAGTAGGCAGAAAATGGAGTTGAGCGGAGGAGGTGGGGACTTGCAAATAGCATGATAGAAAATATGATTGAAATGTTTGCTGTCTATCCTTTGAAAATTGCTTTAAAATCAACCCCACCTCTTAAGGGAATGGTGCAGTAATGTGAGAAACGGTTGTTTGTTGATTTACCCAGCCTTATATGAGAAGATCCATAACAATTACATCTCTGCTGGTCCAGTACAGTATAGGTCCTAGGTATGAGTGTGGACCTAGTTTAGCATAATTTGAACTGGAAGAATGGCACGTCTGTGACTTTATGTCACAAAATTTCATAGAATTAGGCCCACTTCCAGCATCCATTTCTCTACACCCACACCCACCCACAGCAGAATACTAACAATAATATACTGCTATACTCCATTATAGTAGATATCATAGACTTACAAAAGCTTTGGTGCTTTTAGCTTTAGTTTTTTCAATGCAATTTTTGTATTTCAGAATCAGTGATGGGTCTTTTGCTTGATATTCATATTGAACACTGTTAATTATTAATGAGCTTGAATAACATACTGTTAGCAAAAAAAGACTTAGATCTCCTGTACAAGCCATTTTATGTCAATATATGAACACAACACTTTTCAAACATGGAGGCTTTGATAGGCGCCTCTCACCTGGATCATTGAACAAAATGCACAGCTTTTAATTTATGTTTTATCTTACTCCTGTTTTCTTCCCAGCCTGCAGTGATTGTGACTGTGAGGTTAAGCTCTGACAGCAGTGTGTTCAGCTCAGTTTTTCATGATATGGCAGCAGTTTCCTGGTAGCTGATGCAACACAGTGAGTGTGGAAACTGTTTGAAAAAAAGGACAACAAAAAAAAAAAAAAAAAAAAAGGTTTTAAAAAGTGCAGTTATATTTCCAAAAGGAGACATCTTGTCTTGGTTGTTGCTGTAAGTATCAGTTAGAATAATACTGCTGTAAGTGTTTCTTATAATGAAGCTGCTTCTGTTCTGAGTAAAACTTTACTGAACACCATCTGCTTTCCCGAGCCCTCAAATGTCACATGGGACCTCACGGTTATTCATACAAAGTGAACAGTTATGTGATGTTGGTATAGTTCAGTAGCACAGTGTATTGGGTTGACTGCGGTGTCTGCAGCTTTGGAGTACAATCAAATCATCATTACTTAGCATTAGCTGGCAATGGTATACAGGTATCTACTCACAGCATTTAGAGACCTGATTTTAGCAGTTCACTTAGAGCATGATCCAGTAATTCCTTGTTGATGTTATAATATTCTTGAGAATTCTTAAGACTGCCTCTGACTGCAAACAAAGGCAACATGGTATTTAATATGATAGATTGCCTGTTTCAAGCAAGTAAATTATAATCACACACCGAAAGTAAGGAAATTAATTTCTTCCATTACTTACATATAGAAACAGAAAAGTACAAATAAAATAAAATAAAATAAAAATCATAATCTACCTTTATAATATGCTGTATGTAGAATATGGACAATAGCGATAGAAAGATTTGTTCTAAGACCAAGTAGCAGCACCTCAGGGGATTTTTATTTTCTACAGTAAATTTAATTTAAATTAATTTAATTAATGAAAATTTAACATTGCGAACTGAAGAGCCTTTCGACCTACTTTTTCACCTACTTGTACATAATGGTAATTTCCTCTATTTCTAGCTGTGTTTCCGAAACTTCTTCAATTTTACAAAAATGCTTTTCACACTTTTTTGAAAAATAATTAACGTGCTTCATGGGAAATGGAAACACTTTTATCAAAAAGGTTCTGATACAGCAAACATTTACACACATGGCTGATCAGCTGTTTTAGCTCAGACAGTCTCCTCATGACTCCTATGGCTCTATAATACATCCATGATCACTCCACACAGATCTGACGTAACCTTCTTCACATTAATATATGAAACAAACAAAGATGCCATTTGTCCATCCTGTTTTCTGTGTTGTTTTTAACCATTTATGGTTTAACTGACGTTCTTTTAATTCATCTTGTCATTTTGTTGTGCCCTCGTGTTCTGGTTTTCCGACTCTTAGTGGATGAAAACAACCAGTTTGGATGGAAACAGGGCTTTTGTTCAGCTTTGCCGCCCTTGATTTAGTTGTCTATTTCAATCTACCTGAAAATTGTTTTTGTACATTGAGAGCAAACTACAACCAAAGTCAAATTCCTCCTAAATATTTGGCTGCTTCTGAAAAATAGCAGCATCATTATATAAATTACTTTAGCAAATACATTTTTATATAGCAAACAAAAATGTCATTGATTTCATTATCTGCAAATTTACTTCAGGGGGGCAAAGTAAAGAGAATTTAATGTTGCCAATTAGCTCCTCTGCAAAGGTTTGCCATTGTTACTTAAACTGCATTTTCTTTGAGGACTTTTATAGATTAAAGAGTTGAAATCAAAATCTTGCTATCACAGTAATTATACTGGGGCAGCCTGTTGCATTCTTGACCATGATGTATGTTAGGATGTAAAGCCTGCAGTGAAAACACAACTCCATCCACTTCCAGCTTTATCTCCCAATAGTTTTTCATCAAACTGATTGATTCTAACCTAATTCTTATAAAGTGCTTCATAAACTGCTCCACTAAAGCTACTGACTGTACCTCTTATTTGCCTTGATGCATGATTCTCAATACGGTTTTATAGGGCCAGCAGACACTGAGACAAATCAACTCCAAAACACCCAAATACAAGTTGTTTTCAGTGTACTAAGTCTTGTGTTAAGATATTGTGGACAGCGGCAAAAAAAAAGTCTAGCTGTTTTTTTTCATCAGTGATCTAATTTAATTGCCCATCTAATCCATGCTGGTTGATCCTCTAGATTATTTTACTAATTTCCTCATCTATCAAGCTGATGTGTCGTGCTAGTCTTACTGAAGTATAACACTTAATACCTAATGTAAAGAACAGGTGTAGACTGGTGATGGAGGGAGTATAAGCAAAAACAGACATTAAGTAATTGTTCTTTGTTTGGATCAATAAATTGTAGCTCCCATATCAGAAATGAGAGAATAAAACTTAGAATTTTGTTCAAAATAATACAAGTGGGAGAGGTGAATGGTTAGGTTTCACTAAAATAAAAATGCATAGCCTATTACATCTTTGTTTTTCTCCTTTTTAGGTTTTCATTGGTGAGTACTGAATATTGAGTCAGATATTCCTCTCATGATTGGCAGTCTATGAGGAAGGTAGACACACAAATGAGAGAAAAAACATGATTGGTCAGAGTGTTTGAGTAGCTGTAGGAAAAGGTTAGGTTACGTCAGCACATGCTTTTCCTAATTTCAACAGTTAAACTGACTATTAATCCCCGTGCGTGAGTTTCTGTAATCATGTTCATTAGCCTTTATGCTAGCAGGAGCATGGGATGCTAATTGCTTAGCTAGGCTACTAATAATTGGTAGTATTGGGTAGCATTAAACTCTTAAAGTTAGCTTATCTATGTAGATACGTGTTCCAAAGACTTTAAAGGCCTTTAGGTGCACATGACGAAAACTTCCAAACTCCACTGGCAGCCTGCTCTCCTTTCTTTGAAGTCTAGCCAATCCTCCAAGACTGAAGGAGAACTATAAGTTCAACAGTTTATTTCTGTCTGAGTGAAGAATCATTTACTTTTGGCTGCACTGCAAAAAGCCGCATGCTGTGATGTTTTAGATGCATTTTTGTTGTGTGGGACCACTAAGTTTCAGTGACATACGTATTCAGGAAAAAATACCTGACCACTGGTGAAGGTCTTCCCTTTTTCCTACTAGAAATAGCAGGCTTTATTTTATAAGGGTGCAAGTAACTATTGATTGATATTACAGAAGAATCAAAACAGAGATCTGATTAAAGTTTAATCAAAAGATTGTATAAGCTATTAATGAACACACACAGCTTTTCTCAGAACTTGCAGTGTTTTATCAGTTTTTAGAAGGACAAGGTCATAACGTTTTATATATTCATGGAAGATTCTCGTTCATTTGGATTTTTTTTACATACTGTACTGTATATTAAATCTAAATAGTTAGATTGCAAAGTGGATTCAACGGAATTTGAAATCCCTGGAAAGAGACGCACTGTATCTGTCAATACTGAATATATCATGTGCGTTTCTCTCCAGAATAAGCAATGTTGTTCATGTCAGTGAATACACTTTTACAAAGGTCATGGCGGTGAGAGGTTTTGAGTGTTGGTGGGGCCACTCTGACTGACATACAACAAGCCAACAACATCCAAACATGATAAAACACAACTACTCTGCGATGTCAGGTCCAACGCCTGTGCTTTTTCCGACTGTTATTTTTGTGCCATTGCAATCTATTGAATTATTGATAGTAAGCGGTGGCATTTTTTATTCTATGTCCATGCTTCCTTTAGACTTGTGTATAACTTCACTCAGCACTCAGGTAGTAACTGGCTAAAAGAGAATCTTGGCTCTTTGTGTTTTTTTTTGTTTTTTTTTTTTAGTTTCTTGACATGTGTGGCCAACCCTTCCAGCGTCCTGATATTTCCTTTCAAACTCACAGCTACATCTCAACCGTACACGCCTTCTGTCTTCACAGTTGTCTATCCCTAATAGGTTGACAGGTTTGTGGCAGAAGATGCTGGTTGATTTATTGGGTGCTCCAGGTTCTAGTGGTGCATGTCTGACTTGCATCTACTTAGAAAGACATTTAGCTCCTTCTCATCCCTCTCAAGTGTCCTATATGGAGCACACAACACGTGCTAACCAAGTAATATATGGCATGTTTTTATTGGGAATATTATGAATTTGTGGCTTAGAGTATGGTACGCTCGAAAAAGTCAGGGATGGGGTCTTACAAGCACTGACATCATACATGTTAGATTTTATTAATAAAACTGAATATTCTATTTTTACATAAATAAATATTTCAGGAAAGTGAACATTTTCTACAGAAATACTCAGTTACAGACCCCTGTCATACAAAGGAAGAGATAGCAAGCAACTCAAGCCTACAGTAAGTACGTGCTGATGGCTGAAGACCTTGTCTTTTCTGATTCAGAAAGCCGCTGGTTGGAACCAGTATTCCAAGTCAGCTGCATCTTTTTTTGACAGAAACCTGACATTGCGGTACGCTTAAGTGCTGCTCTGCGTTTTCTGGTTTTCATGCACAATGACTCCTTGGGGCCCCAGCACTAAAAGCCATTAGCGCTCCCAGTGGCGTAAAACTTGCATGAATCTATAAATCTTTCAAGCCAGTGGATTGAATTTGTACTCCTAATGAAGGATAGGTTTTGGATGAACAGAGCTGCAGCTGAGTCAAGTTGCCAACAGTACAGGCTGTGATGTTAATTAAAGCAGTAAGAAAACATGAAAACTTCATTCTCCATGGATTTGTTGAACACTGGAAAAGCCCTTTCAATGGATGGATCTTTAACAGAAAGGAATATATCCATTGTATCCTCTAAAATATTTAGATGCCACATTCATTTCCATGGAGTAAAGACAAGTTTTTTTTTTCTTTTACAGCTGTTATATTGGAAACATAAAAAGAAAAGCAAGCAGACTAGCAAGTTGAAAGAATCATGAAATGTTGAAAAGAACCACTCATACTCAGGCCAGTATGTGGAACATCCTTGTAAATGTGAAATAGACATAAGTACACGTATATAATTTTCATCTTCCACTAAGAACTTGGAATTTCTGCTATTTCTCTATTATGTTCATGTGCTGTACTTTTATGTTTACGTCTTATATCAAAGAGGGGCTGGGAGAGAGACAGCACAGTGTTTATGCCAAACTGTGAAGGACAGTAGGAGGGGCAGACAAATAGGGAGGTGGGAATCCAATCGCCCAGCACAAGGGCGAATTATCTGACCAAGGTGCTGAGAGTGGGGTGTCTTCAGCCACTAATTGATAAGAGCCTTCTATCTTTAGTAAGCAGCAGTGTTTGGCTCAGGACATCAAAACCTTGGCTGTGGCTGAAAGGCTTGTTGTGTCCCACTCCCTCCTCATCCCGGGCTATCGAGGGAGGGTAAAAGTCAGGATGTCACCTTGCCAGGGGGTCACTTCTCTACTTTCCTGCCTGAAACGTTGGAGTTGTTTTCACTAATGTGAATTTTAGCCTTCTACTATTTTGTGGTATTTCCATAATAGAAAATGGTTATAGCACCTGGCAAACAGCGTCTCCTTTAGTTTATTTTCACTATGATTTAATTTAAGAAAAAAAAAATAAATAAATAAAAATCTTTGTCCGGCTTTATTTTACAAAATGAATGTGTTTCCATTGGATAGTTAGGAAGGGGTGCATTATCCCAAGACAAATATTCTAAATCAAAACCTATAAAGAATATCACTGTGAGTGATTGCAACTATAAATTTTAGTCTGCTCTTGAAAAGACTTTTATTAAGCAATATGAATACTAATTTCAACAGCAACTAAATATAAAACACAGACAATATCAATATAGGTGTAGAAAACAAATGCAAGTGCAAATACAAATACACAGAAAGCATGACACCCCTCCAATGGGATATGAAGCTCATGTCTAAGAAGTCAGTTGGAGTTTTGGTCCAATGGTTGAACAATCCAAAACTATTCATTCTGATAAAACTATGTGCAGATGCTTTCAACCCACATGCTCATGCAAGCTGACTGTACTCTATCTGCCAGTGCGATATGTTAGAGACTCCAGTGATGTAAATGAGTGGCTGCTGAAGAAAGGCAAACACCAAGACAGATGGTACCACTCAATGGAACTCTCTTCTAAATAGCATAAAGGGTTCACAAGAGCTGCCTTCTCTGAAACCAAATTAAAATTATCACATATAACTCACAGATTTTGCATTTTGCAGTTTGGCTTGGTTGATTTTTGATTTTATCCACTATCCATTTGCAGGTTCCATGAAATTTGCCGAGCACACTCCCCAAAGAAGGAACCTTTCTGTCTTTGACCCTTGATGAACTTTCCCTGTGGGCTAAACTGTCATTTGGACACAAGATATCTTAGAATCTACTGTAACAAGCAGATATAAGTAGAATGCCATGACAGTTTGGAGCACATTCATGCTCTAAAGGGGAGAAAGGGAGCCTTTCAAATTTTAATGATGCCACGGCCATTAATCAAGTGCCACCCTCAGGACAAATTTTATGTTTTTAGCCCCACTCAAAGAAAAGCAAAAATGTCAGTGCTCTTCCCCCACACTCATACTGTGAGATGTAATACAATCTTTTGGCTTTCATTTTTTTTATGTTTGTTTGTAGGAAAAACAAATGCTATTTACCACAAACAACGTCATCCAATGCAAACCATGTAATTTCTGCATTTAGCCTTGTCTCTCCGCCCCATCACCATCTTCTACAGTGGCTGCAAATTTTTAATTTGTTGTGTCCTAAAACCTTATTGTCACTTGGTAATAAATAAGCATTATGCTGCAGTGCTTGTATTTCTTTAAAAAATCTCTTTCAGGCCTGCGATCATTTGAAAGAAAATCTGGTTTCTGAGACACACCTTTGTCCCCACCCAATATACAGTATGTCTGTACTACATGGCATAAAGGATTCGCAGGAGCTGTACTCTCTTAAACAGAAATATCTGTGGTGCAAATGAAAGGGTGCATATTCATATTATGCACACTATAGTACTCAACTAACCCAGAAAAGGCGAAATTAGGCCAGTGTGACCTCATAATCACAGTCAATTCACGCACCAAGTTGGTCATTTTATAAAACTGTTAGCTCCTGACACATCCAACCAGCCCTCACACTCACCACTCCATCATGGTTCCTGCTGGCTCTAGTGATTTACCACTCGTTTAATGGAAACTGTAGCATATCATAGGTTGCAGCTATGACTTTTTTTTTAATAACCATTTAATTCAATTTTATTTGCTTCTGTACTCCATATTGTAAAATAGGTTTAAAATAGCACAGTTTTGCATTTGCATTTAATTTCGTAAACATTTAAATGGGAGGAGTTTCTTTAAAACTATTAAAGGTAACTGCAGTTATACAAAGATGGGTTTCTTCAGACCTTTTTCTTTTGCAGGTTATCTCACAAGCATACCCTAGCATTTATTTTAATTATTGATATTACCTGCATTTATGTCATGTGTATTCCATGTTGGAAAATTCATACATTTCTAAATTCAAACCATTCCCGCTGTTTAATTTTTCCAGTGCTCCATCAGTGACAAAGAGAATATACAAGCTACAGTTTGGTGTATGCCAACTGCTGCAAAGACAGGCTCATTTCTCTGAGGTCATGGCATTGATTAGCCACAGATGCCCTGGAGCCCAGAAGCGAGGCAGGTTGCAATCTGACCTGAATTAGACTGTAAAGACGACATCTGAGCCAGTTCAATTAGCAAATTCTAATCCACACTGATTACTCTAAAGCCACATCACTACTGATGGCTAGCTCCCTTCTTGAATGACAGTCAGACACCCAGAGGAGTCTTTAAAATGCTCTATTTTTTTTATTATACAAACATCATACTGTAAGTACAGTACATGTGTGGCACTACAAAGCATCTGAAACTACACAAAACATGGAATAGCTGTTAAAAATGCCACAGTGTGCTGTGATATTTCTCACATAAGCCTAAATGCCAGGGTGGTGAGAGGAGTGTTAGAGCGGTGGAGAGAAGATGGGAGATATGTTAATTATGCATTACCAACAAGCTGTTTAACATCGCACGTCTGCACGAAACTGCAGCTATAATGGTAAAATATGTAAGTAACAAGGATAGTATCACTGGCGATTCACAATTCATTTGAAAAACTGTTGCTGGGCTCCACAAAATACCAACAATGAAGCCATTGCATCCTGCATTAAATCTTGTTTAGCTTGCCCAGTTTGTTTCATGTTGTGTCTTGGCTGAAATGTGCACAGAATATAAACATCTCTTTTCCTCCTCTCATGGATTGGAACCCCTTGAATTTTTATGGTGAAAAAATCTGACGAAATATACCAAAAATACTTTGCCACATTTCTGAAAATATCACAAAAGGCCAGCTTTAGGTAGCTAATGAACGATTAATAATGCATTAAAGGTGTCCAGCAGAGGGCTGCATTTTATATATCAAATATATTACGTATTCACATGTGTATTTTTAAGTTAAAGTCCAATGTATATGGCTTGTTTCGAAAGGCAGTGACAATTTTATTTTATTTTAGTTCATTTTAGAACTCAAAACTGAAGAAAAGCAAAGCAAATTTACAATTTTGAGTGCTCTGGTGCGACTGAGTAAAATCAATACTGCATTTTAGAAATGAAAGCCATTGTTATACATATTATACATTATGCAGTACGCTGTGGTGTCGGATGCAGATTAGCTTTCATCTGTAGAGGCATTTAATTAATCTCATTTCATCTCATTTCATCTACAGGCCTGTTTTATTATATTTGAAATTGTGACCAGGAACAGATACAAATTACACCAAACAGCTCTGCTTTGCGTACTGACTTCTCAGCTGTGCGGCATTTGTTGTAAATTTGATGTTTAAACAAGAGTATGTTTTGTGTCAAAAAAATATTTTTGCAAATATTTACTATTGGTTTTGTATGCCTTTTGTGAATGATGAATAGTATCCACTGTTTATCATTACAATGTGAATGGCCCCTGTAAGTCCTCTAATGGCCACTCAGCTGATGGCAGCAGACAATAAGATATGCTCATGATGCCCGTAAATTCTGCCTTGTTCTGACATCAACTAACACGCACAGCAAATCACTAGACTGGCAGATCTCAGTCCTCCCTTATCCTTCACTGCACTCACACCTCTTTTTATTGCTCCACCATGATTAATGCCTCCCCACCATCAACAACATACACCACAAGTTGCATATCTAATGTAAAAACACTCAATGAGCCTTCTCAGGTGGGTTTGAGGGTCAGACGGAGTTTAAGACCTCCCATCACCACAAATCCTCTCAGTGTCCTTCTGAGGCTGCTCACAGCGGAGAAGGAATAAATTACAGGCTCAACAAAACCATAGGCTCCTTTTTTTACATCCAATCCCCGCCTTTGTATCACTATTATTTTGTAACCTTCTTCAGTCTTTTGCATCGACAAAACCCTAAACCCCAGCTTGACTCTCACAATCACCTTACTTACCCCAAAGCAAGGTGAAATGAATGTGACCCATCCAATCTAACTTCTCAGATAGCATGAAACCCAAATCGCTCAAGTAAAATACACAAGGAAACCTCCCTTTTTTTTCCTCAAAACTTCACCACCACACAAATACTGCTGCAATTTTCACAGATGCTTGCATTAGTATTCTGCAGGGATGAATCCCAGTGACATGTAATACATCATAGTCACCAGGAGGCACTTCTACTGCAGAGTTGACGTGCAAATATGGGCAGAGCATGTTTCAATGTTTTACGAAATACTCTTTATCCTGAAAATGTCCTCTGAAGTTTCGGGATAGACGTGTGTGTGCATGCATGTATGTATGTGCAACCACACACTGCATTAAAACGCACTCACACAGTGGGACAGTAAATGCATTCCACTCACCACCAAAACCCCCACCTGCCAACGCTCTCACACACACCAACACGTCGCACATCAGGGTCATAGAGTCTTCGCATCATGGGATATTTGTAAAATGTGATATGAAGGGGGTTGTGGGAGTGTGTGCATGTGTGTGTGTGTGTGTGTGTGTGTGTTTAGGGACACGAGTGTTCTCACCTCGAACAGTGAGCCAGGCAGGAAGGCTGAATGCCCTTGACTAACCTTGTAGGTTTTACTGTGCCTTTATGAGAGGGTATAAATCATCATGATGTTTAAAAAAAAAAAAAAAAAAAAAAAATGCTGCTGTTTTACAATGTGCAGCCAGATTGACAAGGCAAATGTGCACCTCTATAACAAAGCCTATTACAAATACTGTCTGGAACACACTGGGCACTGAAATTCAATACAGCTCAAAATAATGAAAGGATGTCTGTGTTGTCCTATGTCAGTCAGAATAGAGAAGCAATGAGAAATATTTTCAGTGGACACATTAAAATGAATTACTCTTGTGGGGGAACATAAACACAGTGAACTGCTGCTGTACTTGCAGGTGAATGGAAAATACACAAATTATCATATTGATTGCTTTTTGCCTCAATGAGGAGATTTCCATCTTTATTTCATAAAATGTGTACATACAAACAACGTTTGGGAAGAAGAAGAGGGGTGTAATGGCATCCACAGAGAGACACTCTTCGTCTAGACACAGTTTTCAACAAAAACCATAAAAGAGCAGCTCTCCACTACTGGTCTCTACAATGTAAACAGCTCTAGCCCAAACCTCTCCACTCAACAGCACATTTGCTCGCAACGGCTCCCACTCATATATTCATGTATTCATGTGTTTATCAGAACTTGCCGGCTTACGTTGCCATTTTCTCCTTATAATGGTGAGCGAATGCACTTCCACAGTGGAATGGAAATAATCATGGATCCCATGAAACCCCAGACATAGATTTGTATTTTTAGAGGGTGAGATAGAAAATAGGCAAAGGAAGTGATGAGAACTGCAGAGTGAAAGGCCAAATTTAGCCTGTTTTCTGTACCAGCCTCAGATAGTCTTACAAGCAAAAGTAACTGTAGGTTTAATTAACATCCCCAGTGGTGTGTGAGAAACTTTTTTTTATTATTATTATTCTGGATGTGTCCAGTGTGAGAACTTTTCTCACACCTTTGTTTTTGTTTGAGCAAACTGTGCAAAAAAAAAGGGCAAAAGAGATGAATTTGTATTTAAACTGGCCACAAAGAGGTAATTCATTCATTCAATAATCGACTCATCAGTGACCTTGACATCCCCTCAATGTCCACATACATCCACATACTTACAGTACATAAGTAGATGCACATGTTTGATATTTTACTGCCAGCTTAAGTCAGTTCAAGATATATTTCAAGATATTTTTATGATATGTTTACAATACTGACTATTAATACCTGATGCTGCAGGGCTCTGTACCCTCCTGCCTCAAACAATTCCATATCCAACACTAGTGGGCAGTCTCATCATTCCACACAGGCTCAGTGTCTGCTCTACCTGGATGCCAGCGTGCTGCACACACACACACACATGCACATGTAAGCTTTTAGCCCACTTCTTCTTCTTTTTTTTTGTCTTCCTCCTACTGTCTCCTTTGTGTCTTTTCCTCAGCCCTTCACCAACTCACTTGTGTTGCATAGTAGTAGAGCAGCTGCAGCCGCTGCGCTGCCAAGCAGAGCAATCAACAAACTGGTGAGGGAAAATGTCATCCTGGTGAGGACTGAGAAAATGGCTTTTTAATTAATGTTTTGATTTTGGGTAGTATATCACTCTTGAGAAAAATGATTGAGCTGAGAGGCATTTAAATGAGGGGGTTACAACCACTGAATGACCATTCAAAGTCATTATGGAGTTTATTGGATATTAATAAGGAAACAAGGAGGAGGAGGAAGAGGGGGGGAGATAGAGAGAATGCTGACAAATGCCCTCCCCAAATGTGAGACAAAAGAAAGAGGAAACATACAAACAAGGATTAAGAGAGGTTAATCCAATCTGAAATTTGAGTGGTCTGTGTGTGTGTGCGAAGACATTTAACATGTTTTCTTGTAACTGAGTAGGAATTCATAGCAATTAGTGATGGGAATTTCGGTTCTTTTCAGGGAGCCAGATCATTTGACTCAGCTCACCAAGAAGAACCGGCTCTTTCGGCTCCCAAACGGCTCTTCATTTTAACACTTATACCTTTTTATTATTCAGCCAAATTTAGCGCTGTTTTGACTTATGATTTGTATGTGTACACATATATCACTTAAATTATTCAATACATCCTTTGTACTGAAGTATGCAAAAGTAAAAATTACATTTTCTAATATCAATAAATTCCTGTAGCCAGTTGTTTTCATTGCATCGCACTCCTCTCTCTGCTTCTCTGTTCTTCTCCACCCACCTGTCTGTGAGTGCTGCTTGGTGGTATGATCCTTGTCTATCCTCACGTGATTGGTTGCACAGCACACACGTACATTCAGTCACTGCATGCATGAATCACCAGTAGCGCACTGTAATACTTTACAAAAAAAAAAAAAAAAAAAAAAAAAACGGCTCGCGGACGGGATCCAGCTCCCATTGTTCACTTAAAAGAGCCGGCTCTTTGAACTGGCTCGTTCGTGACCGACACATCACTAATAGCAATCAATACTGCCATTTGAAATTCAGCATTTGATTGTGGAAAACAGCTACTACAGAGCTGCATGGTTGGAGGAAATACTGTTGAGGATATCTGTAGAGGGATTGCTAAACCAATGGATTAATAGACCAAGCATGCAGATTGAAAAATAATGCTTGCACTTTAACAACCTAGATTAATGAACTGTGGAAACAAAGTATATGATTTTTGTTGACATCTGGCAAGTGCCAGAATGCATTTTGTAATGCACGCATGTACATGACAGCAAAGACTACCAAATATTAGGTCTACTTTTTGTGGAATGAATGAACACATTTTGTGTAGAATTAATCCTTTAGTCGCCTTTGCTTTCATCGACATATATACTCATGTCTATGAATTAACTACAGCGGGGAGTTAATTAGCTTAGCTTAACAGAATAAGTGGAAGCAGGAGGGAAAACCTAGCTCAGCATTGTTGATCATGAAAGGGTTAAAAAAAATTCACTCTTATCGTGCGTCATGTGTTAGAAGTTCATCAGTAAAGCCCTGTGCTCAAATTAATAAATTAAATCACTAACATAATCATCTTTTGGTTCAAAGTGTACATTTTTTAGACGTTGGTGGGATTGTATTATTGTATTTCATATATGTCTCTCTAGAAACCTTGGCTTCACAGTTGTAGTCTTTCTCTCTTTCTATTTTATGCTGGAATTCAACAGAAGCAACATAACTCCTGGAGATACATGTTGTTTTTGACAATCCTCTATATGAGGTTTTTCATACATGTTTTTTTTCTCCATTTTTTTGTTGTTCACTTTGATCTCTCTCTCTCTCTCTCTCTCTCTCTCTCTCTGTCTGTTGTGTGCGTGTGTCTGTATCAAAGTGATTCAGTGAAAATAGTTTGTTACATATGTTACATGATGGAAGATTAGATGTCAGGGCATCGATTTATGGATGGGTTACAAGTTTTGACATGACCTCTTCCTCCTTACTTTCTTCTTTGCCTTCGGTCCTCTTCACAGGGTTAGGTTTTATATGTATGAGGTTTATTTATTCATTGTTGACACATGTTGAGACTCTGTTATTATCTCTTATTCTTCATCTCTTGAATTATTATCCTGTCTTCTTCCACAATGTCAAACTATATCTCCAAGTCAAACATCATCAAACCTCAAGTCAAATATGTACCTTGTGGTTAATAGCTTTTCCAATCCAGTTTAGGCAGGTTCAAGCATCAGAGTATGTTTGATGGGTGATTTTATTCTTGAGCTATACTTAGCTTTTCCTTTGCTAACAGAGTGTATTTTGGTCTTTTCATCAAGCCGATGTCTTGCCAGCGGCGTGCAACCCTACTGTTTGGTAAGGCCAGTTGAATGTACTACACTTGACATGTTGATCACAATATGTCACTCAGTGCAACTGTGTTGTTCTCATATGTTATACTGTTGTTTTTGGACAGCCCAGTCTAATGCCATAGATGCAGCAGACCCACCAATCTGCTACAGGATACATTCTCAGTGTCATGTTTCGCCTCACCTAGACATGAAAAGTGCACATGTGCATGAAGGTGCAATATGAAGGAAGTCCATATGGGAAGAAAGATGGAGTGGATGCATGAGTCAAACAAACACAGGCCTTTCATTGAGAAGACTGCTATGTGAAACCAAACCTCAATGTTGACTTGTGTACAGTAAGTTAACTTATATCAGGTATGGAACATAACATATGATCTTTTGAGGATTAAAGCTAACCAGGCTGCGACCTTAGCAAACTTTAAAAGTGTACCAGGACGTTCCATATTTATTGGTGCTGAAAATGTGACACTGTCATGTCTAGGCAGGGCAAAATGTGACGCTGCCACAGAGCTCCATTGTGTGTATTAGCCTACATACTTTGGCGTGACTATATTGGCGGAAGTTTTGTGGAAGACATAACATAAGCTGTGGCTAAACAAACCATATAAAACACACATAAAGCAACCCCTGCCTGCATGTGCTCTTTTTTCCATTTGGCAAGAAGTTTGTGTTAAGCACCACTGACATTAAAAGTTTTGAAAAGAGTAATGTCACTGGATAATAGGATAATGATTAATCACCTAATCCTCTGATTTATATTCCACTTCATGCAACCTTTATGCTCTTAGGGCAAGCATATGAATGAATACAAGTGCCTGGATCCATGTGACAGCAAGATTGGGAAAATACCAACAACTATGCAAAGAAAATATGAAATAAAATATAAATCTAGAGGACAAAAACAGGCCTTCCCCTATGCTCAAAAAAATCTGTCTACCCTCCCCTAAGCACTATATATATATATAGACGCTGCTAACCTACAGTGGCAAGTTTCTATGTGTGTTTTCTTTGTTACCTTGAGGGAGGGGTACTGCTTTCTGGTCTGTGAGGCGATGATAAATCACTAGTCAGGTGAAGATGAAAGCCTGTGGGCCAAACTGCTTCAAAGTGTGGCCTTCATGAGTCGCCAGCTTATCTCGAAAGGACTGGAACAGTTCTCAAAAACCAGACTGAGTTATTCTGATTGAATTTCAGCTGTGGTTCAACCCAAGGAGTTTTGTGGTGTGTTTCTGTCTTGAATGTCAAAAATCCCTTTCTCTGTTATACAAAAAATCAGCTTGGTAGACAATGATCTCCATGATAAAGACAGATCACAACTAGGTAGAGTCTGATCACGTATCTTTTGATTCTTAGGTTTATCACTTAAGTTCCTCTATGACATTTAAAAATAACAAATATATTAATTGAGTGTTCACTAAATCCCCTCAAACAGCATTTTTCCAATCATACACTTTGTCTTTTTTGCAACAATACACAGCTTTTAGTTAGAATTTAATCATATATGTAGCCATAGGCACCCAAGCAGTGGAGCAAGTTAAGCAAATGGAGCAACTGCATCTCCATTCTTCACTTAGGGGGAACAAAGTTATGGATTTGCTATCCAACGTTTTGTCTTTTTCAAACTCATCATAATACAGTTGGGTGTATATATTTAAGCAGCCTATACCAAGAATCAGTTAACTATATTCAGCAACTGAAAAACAAAATCTGACTTCACTGGACCACCCTTTGAGTCGGTTCAGTTGAACCCATCACTAACACAATTTTATCATCAGTGTACATAATGTAACCATTTTCAAGATGATAAATGATGATGTCCTGAGAGCACCCATTAAGTTCTTCATTTTGCTCTGGCTCCAAAAAAAATGTTTTGGCCAATATAGGTCTATTTTTGGCCAAAGGCTTACATTTTCCACTGCAGACTTAAATAAAGAAACAGCAATGTCCCTTCCTCATCCAGTATATTTTCTATTTTCTAAAAAATAAACCAATAAAGCACAGGTAAACACTTTCACTCAAGTCAATTTTCTTCTTTTACCTTTTCATTACCTTTCATATCTATACAACCAATGTGTTTATGATGAAATTATTTACAAGAGCACAAAGTTCTTCATAGATCTAACCTCTTACTTTACTCTCAAAGTGCACCAATTTGATACATTTAACTTTGAAATGTACTAAAATGTTCTTCCCGGGGGAGCATCTGAGGTCTACCCATCACAGCTAATGTATGTATTACGTTGATTTTTTTTTTTTTTGGGATGTTGTTGAGGGTAAACACACAGCAGGTAACTGTTTCTAGACTCAATCCAAGAGGTAAGTTGTGTAAAATAAATGTAGGAAATTTGTTTAAAATTACACCTTGACAACCCTCCCCCATTATAAGACATAACCAGGCACCTACAGTACATATGTGGCCATCAAGTAAAGTATCATCAATTATTTAAGGCCCTGCCTGGATTCTGGTTTTAATACCAATCAGATGGAGACAGCAAGAGACAGCAAGAGACAGCTAGGGAGTTGAAGCTGATAAATCCTGCCAACATCAGTGGTCATTTCATCTGGCATAAGCGACAGTCACCAATGTAAAAACATGTAGCTTGCTTTTGTCTACTTCTGTCTGCAATTAAGAACTTGTTATTTCAAAGATTACCCGAACCCTGTTGCCAGACAAGATCTATATTTGATGATTCAGCAAAGCCCAAGAATATGTTCAATGACAACTGCTTTTATGTCCAGACGCAGATGTTTTATCTCTGTACTGTGTGGATGGAAACTATGGTTAAAGCATGTTTAGTTATGGCAAATAAACTATAGTAAAGTTATGCTTAAACTTAGGCAACTTAAACACTTACCCATAACCAAAATATCTTGGTTATGGGTAATAAAAAGCAAACGTTTCTTACGTATGGCAGGATGCAAACTTTGGTCTCCCTGCATGAAAGTCGCATGTGTTATGCAGTCATTCATCATCTTAACCTTCACATACTGACTTCTACACAGTACTTGTTGGTTTGGCACTGAATGTTGGCCATTTATGTCAATCAGGAGGTGATGAATAGTCCAATATAGAAATCATGCCATGCTGTAGATTTGACAAGCAGTAAATGAGTGGGGCAGTGGTTAGCAAAAGGCCGGATATAAATATTCACTTGACAATGTTTGTTATGCCACAATGTTCTGAAGAAACCTAAGCTCATAAGATCTTAGTGCAGCCATGGGTGAGTTTGTATAGTTTCAATATACAGTTTCTTGGTCCATGTCAGTTTGAGAAAAAAACATGAATTCAAAAACATTTAGGTCAACTACTCATGGATTTGGACTAAACTGTCGGTTTTAAATGCCTCGAAGGATTCATGTTTGAGCTTCTAGCTCTCTGCCTCTTTATCTATGCTTGATCCTTACATAACACCACATCCATTCTTATGAAGAAGGGAGGCACAGGATGGTCACTGCATGCATCACACACCAAACCTTGGAAAGTACTTCCATAAAACCTTGGTGAACAATGAGTTTTTATACATTTTCAAAATTGCTTTAAAATCTTGTTCATAAAAGGTGGCAACTTTACATCTATCTTCTCTAAAGCATACCGGGACAGAAAACAATAAAATCTACGTGCCAGGAAAGTAAAAGCTAAAATTTCATTTAATCTGTGAATGTCTGAACAAAATGTAAACTCGCAGTGAAAAGGTAGTTTGGTGTTGAATGAGCAGACTGTTTCTTTTGCTTTGCCTTCTCCATCTAAAAGAAAAGAAACAAGATGTTAAGAGTTTATTTTTTTTAAAGAATTCTTGCTATTGAGATAACTTTCACCACAGAAACAAAGACTCAAACACATTTATATTTATATATATTTTACCAGCCATCTATCAACAATTTGATGAACTCTGTTTTCTAACAATGGAAGGTGGCAAAATAACAGAAAAGCCCCCAAAATGTTATTGATGTGAATACTTACAAAGAGAAAACTTAAACAATTAAGTTTAATCCTGTTGCATGCCATTTTCTGCCTTTTTTATTTTCAAATTAGGAGCTTAATCAGCACCTCTTCCACCTGTACACCTTTTACTTTGTGCCTTTTGTTTGCTTGCTTGAGAAAAACTGTCCTAGAGCACATGAAAGCAGCATAATTATTCTGGCTGAAAACCATAAATTGTTTCATGATGTAAATGCATGACATAGATCACCACCAGAACCTGATCAAATGTTACTTGATGCAATTGAACTTAAAGAGCTGCCTTGCCTGTAGCCTTGGCTTTCGGGTTCTGTTGGTGAAGCATTAGTTCAAGGCTCTTATAGACAAGTCAAGGTCACTGAATTTCCTTGGAGATCACTGATATGAGAGCCCATTTAGTTACTGGAATTTTTACACAATTTTTAGTTCTTGGTAAATCTCACCTGTCTGGTTATTTCCTGTATTTTTCAGTTAATGGAACAAAGGTTGAGTTAAGAGTGCAACAAAATTGCTAATTACAACATTCATCACCAAATACTCCTGGAATGCACCGAAGAAATAGATGATATTTCAGAGATTAAGAGATTCCAAGGGTGTATTTTTCTCTTAATTAAGACATTTAAAACAGACCTCCTCTGTAAAGGTTGAATGCTCTGTCTTCTCTTCTTTGTCACTGAATTGCCTGGCAGACCATGAATGACCCTGACTCATTTTCTTTTACGGAGTAAATGAGCTTTTAATGAACAGATTGGACATTTTCATCATTGAGCTTATACCTTGTTCATTTGTCACTTTTTCCTCTTCTCTGAATAAGAATTACCACAGTGTGTTTTTTTTGCTGAAATGATCTAATGTTTCCCAGGAGTGTTTATTTAATGTTTTATACAAACTTTTTGGCAAACCCTCGGTGCCTTTTGAATGTGCACTCCTGTACTTTTGATCAGTGTTTTTGGTGTTTATTTTACTCAATTTTGACTGGAAGGTCTTGCAATACAACACCACATCTACAACCTAGGAGTTTACCACACAGTTGAATCAACACCTCTCTGACACATTCTCATCAACAAAATAATTTTATAATCCACAAAAGCAGTACTTATTGCATGGCTATTGCACAGGATTGCATTTACAAATGTTGACCGTAAATTGATGCGAGATCCTCCAAATCAATGTGTGTGTGCCTGTCTCTGTTAGAGATTTCTTTCTCTTGATAAGGAGAGAGAAGCAAACAACTAATAAACATATCAATTTATTTGAAATAGGGATTTTGTGGATAATCTCTGGCATTTATTTTGACAGTAGTTGTTGGATGCTCTCACTGGAAGGTCATCATTGCATGTATATAAATGTACATTTATTTAGCAGTAATAAATGTAACGTTACATGTCTTTCTACAACCAAAAAGTGTGTTATTCATAACAAGTGTTTAACTCAAGCAAGACCCACGCTAAAGAAGAACACATAATGATGTGTAAAGAGCATTATTTTGTCATTATAATTACACACTTCTTTCTGAAATTATATCATGTTGTAGAAGCAACTGTAACAGAAGTCTTATGGGATATTAACAGAGGCTGATTTTGGCTCATAAAGTGGGTCATGAAGATCAGGTTCAAAGAGGCTGACTCACACATTACTCATGGTGACTAAATATCACAAACAAGACAGAAGATAAACAATGATCTGAAGTGTGCAGCCTTCATATCTTTTGAAGTGCGCAGACATGTACTTTTGTGTGTTGCCGATGATATAAGCCACTAGTGTTTTGGGCCACCCCTGTGGGCTTGCATGAGCTAAGAAAAGTTGATTAAAAAGTGATTATACATGGTCAAAAGACAAAATCAAAAATGAGAGGAACATCTTTTTGTCTCTAGTCTCTTCAGGCATACAGAGCAATGTGAAGCAAATTCAGATGTGACAGAAAATGAATGGAAATGGAATTCATAAAAGTAGAATGGTGATTAAAAATTGTCAGTCCTTTGGTGTCACCTCTCATTATTAAAACAAGTTGAAAAGTGCAAATTGCATTGCTTTTCAATATATTATATCATTATATTTATTACGCGATTGAAAAAGATAGTATTTGCAACCTTTGCATTCCATGTGTTCACTAAGAGTCTAAATTACATTTTGTTTTCAAACATTTTACTCGTTATCAATGGTGGATTTTTGGTAGGATTGATGCTATTTTAATATGCTTCATGAAGAGAAATTCACCATTTTGAGTGATCTTTCCTGTGTGCAACAAGTCCAACTCTGAATTTAAATGTTTGTGAATTGATTTATGGCATCTTTGACAATCTCCTCATAAAAATGTAGTGTTCATAGGTAGTAAGCACTTTCTGTCATCCACTTTCATTAATAGAACAGTGCCCCCTCTTTCTCCATCTGGCTTTTCAACAGTTGTTGAATCATCCTGTAAATCTCTCATAGTGTCTATCTCTGTCTGTGAAGGTGCCGCCAAAAAGCTATGAAGTCATCACGGACTCAGATCCCTTGAAAGGTTTCCAGCACTTTGTTGAAATGATTCCTCAAAGAGTTCAGGATGTTCTGAAAGAAAACGTGTTTGTATGTGTGCTGGCTGAGGAATTAAGGGGGCACCTGGTACCTAGTACTCAGTGTGCCTGATAAATCTTCATCTTACAGGGAACGGTGGTTTTGATGTTGGGACCCATCCAATAATTTTAGGTTTTATTTTAAGTTATATATTTTTTTTCAAATTAACATGACTGCTTCCTTTCTGCACACATATGTGAGACTCATGATTGACTGAAATGCAATAGCCCAAATTGACTCATCCTTACTCTCTTTTCCTCTCCATTGATTGGATGTGCAAGATCTGCTGCAAATCAGGTACTGGAGGTTAATCCACTGTCCACTACATACTGGGCCAGTATCTCTTAATTATCTTAACACAGTATTAAGGCAATATTTTTACACAGGGCCTGCTCAGTTTGAATAATCAGTTATTCACAGAATCCTCAAAAAAGTCAGAAGGAGTATTATTGGACCCACTCCGATAAAGCTGTGAAAAACACGAAGCTCAGCTGGCTCACACTGACTAGCACTCCCGTTAAGATGAATCTTTAAATATGAATCTACTGAGACACATCTACATTTCCAAACACTGTTGCTTGACTGTAATCAAGGTTAAATGATCAGCTAAAGATCACATTTTGAAGAAAAGTGGCAGCTGTTTAGGATGATTTAGAAAACTAGTAGTAGGAGTACATTTAATCCTCCCATAGCTGTACTAAAAATACTGAAATAAAACTGCTTAGGGATGCTTTGAGATACAAAATGTGGTAAATCTAATTATTGTACTGTTGTACTTAGTGGCCGTCTGGGATGATTTCTGTTTGAACATTATTATATTATGTGTTAATCCTTTAGTTTGCCTCACATATCCCACTAAATATAAACATGCATGAATTCATGAAACACATTTATAAGTCTGGTAAAAGTAAGGCTGTGAGTGAAACACAATTTTTCCTTCGGAGAACAAATGCTGTAAAGGAAAAGCACTGTTTTTTGAAATACATTATACTGAAAATGCCGTTTCCCTCCTTGGTGCTTGCTTGTCTAGGATTAAAACTTTTTTGTTTGTTTTGTATTAAAAAATATTAAGATTTGGGAAAAAGTTGACTGTGACTGAAGGAATGATTGAAATGTTTCAAACAATGCTACTTTTGTGTGAGTACGATTTCTGCTCCTTTAAAATTGAATTTGTTTTCATATGCATGTATTATCTTTAGATTCTTAGAATCACTTTTTTGTTCCTAATATAAATTTGATATTTCTTTTCTTGGTGGGGTTTTTTACCACTAGAGGCACTCTTCAGGAATTGTATTTGGACAGGTCCCCATTTTGTCTTGTGGTCCACTACCACTTGCAGAAGGACGCACATCCAGTGATGTGCATGTGAATATTGTGATACACATTTCTGCTAGTGTAGTCTGTGTGTTACTTTGTCTTATAGATGGCAGTTTGTCTCCTCTGCACGTGTGAAGTATTCTGACACTTTCCTTGTGTTAATTTTTATAGAATTTTGTTCTCCTGGCATTCTTAGATTTTGATTTTAGACTTAAATATTCCCGAAACTTGCTAGATCTAGCTCAGCCTCCAAGTCTGCATTTGGGTCCTTCTATTGCTTGCACAAACTGTGACACACAAGGACTTTCACAAGTTTTGGATCATGTCACAAGCATGCAAGCAGTGCACCACTGTA
This sequence comes from Argyrosomus regius, assembly GCA_946959425.1. Taxonomy (NCBI): domain Eukaryota; kingdom Metazoa; phylum Chordata; class Actinopteri; family Sciaenidae; genus Argyrosomus; species Argyrosomus regius. Next base: position 23,790,513 of record OX336882.1, read on the forward strand.
GTTTCACCAGTTCTGCCACTGCTTTAAATGTTGCTGCTGGAAAAAAAACAGTAGGACGGCATTATTTTATTTTGCTCCAGTGTATCGTATCCTAAAGATAAGAAATAAGAAAGGAATCATTGAGGCACCTTTTCTCAGCGTTTAGAGAATCCATTTCACTCAGTTTGGAACCTTCCTAAGCAAAAACACTATTCAAACACAGCCTAAATGCAGATGAGGACTATGTCCCATGAGTCCATGCTATTCTACTGACTGACAGCTTGTGCCGTTAACTCAATTTTGGTAGCAAGCCACTAAAAGACAGGGAAGAAGAAGACAGGTTTTAAACTATTCACGAGATTGGCTTTGCTTATGTTTCAAGAGAAAATAAAATACATACGGCACATCTATTTAGCTTAAATGATAAACAGTGTGTTTTGGTGATAAAAACACATGCATGCTGTTTTAAAGAATATTCCACACGACTTAAGGAGAAATCGAGTTAGGCCCAAGGTCTACAAGGAGATGCAATGTCATGTGTTTTTTTATTTATTCATTAATTTAATTCATCCATATTCATTGACTTAGTTTTGTTTACATGGATATGTCTTGCTAAAAGGCCACTCTGACAGCACAAAGTGGAACAAATTAACAATTTGGACAGCAGTGGCATAGCATGTTTTAAAGTTAATTCCCTATAAGACAGTTATTTGATTCCTTCTGAAGTGCACAGTTGTCCTGACATTCTTCTCCTAATCATATAAAAGTCAAACTGTCAGCATTAAAAAGATCATCCACTTCCACTTCAACTATATGCAGCTATGCAGATACATTTCTTTGGGTGGTGGTGAAAGAACAGATCAAATTTAGCCCACTGTTTCACTTTCAGATTAATTAAATTAATTTATTTTTTTAATTTTAGAAACTTTATCAATCACGTTGAACGTGAAATTACTTCTCCGCATTTAACCCATCCAGGCTGGCACACATGCACATGCATTTATTTATCCAGTGTCTATAAAGAAGTCATTTTTTCTTTCTTTCCACCAGTCAAGCCAACCATTTCAATATAGTTTAAGTGGTTTACCTCCAAGTGTTGATATTAAATATTGTAAATATGGCATTTTGGGTGTCAGTTCAGTCAGTTCAGGTAAGCAGTTTCTCTGCTAATGAGCTACGCTCCATGCTGGAGGCAGGTTACGTTAGAGCTGATTTGTCAACTTCAAACAGGTCTTTACACAGACACTAGATCAAAATCAGAGTAGCTTGCTGAAGAGTGTTTCTTTTACAGTCAGTGACTATAGGGAATGACATGAGTAATGCAAGTCTCAAACAGGACACTGGAGCTTTCTTACAAGTAGTTTTGTTGGGGAACAAATATATTATTATGGCAGTGAATATAAACATTAGTGCCTTTTTGGTTAAATATAATTTCAAATGAGTTGACAAAATAACAAAAATAGCCTGCTGACGTCTTAAAATATCTAGCTGATATGATGACTGGTGCTTGTACTAGGATTTATAGGCCACCTTTACTATCTTTTTACTCAAACTAAATGTCTGAGATTCTCACATCATTCTAAGCACAGAATTTCTGTCTTTGCAGTGGAGCATTTGGCAAGATGCCTGATCTTAACTAGTTTGACGCTGAAACTGATTTGGACAGGTGAAGACTGATGAGGTGTATATAGCCTGTGGCAACTGTTTCAAGTTGTGTGAGTGTGGAACAACCCTGCCTGTCACCAGCAATGATCCTCAGCATCAGAGAATGGCGACGTCAAGATTTTCCATCTTAATCGCTCCTTCATCTGTCAGCTCCACCCTTAGGGGGAAACCAGAGGTGTCATTTACCAATGCAAAGCCCACCTCCTTGGGTAATTAATATATGAAAGAACCTGTTGTAAATGTTTGTGATATTAAGGTGTTTGTTTTTTCTTGTTTTCATTTGGGGAAAAACCCATTTGCATTTATACATTCTTGAATACATTCACTGCTCCACTTTCTCTGCTCTCTTCACAGCATAAAAAAGGACTGTTATACAATCTAGAATTTTTTAAAGTGGCTATGACCAGGTACTAAATTGGGCCCCGGGTTGTAAGTCTACCTTTTTCTGTCATCATGCAGAGCCAGGTAGACCTATATGCTCTCTATGCAAGTTGCAAAATGTTCAGCAAATTATGTGGGTGTGCAATTACAACTTCAATGATAGGATGAAGTGGAACTATCTTTGTGATCACAAATAGAAAAAGAAAGACCATAAGAGTGAATTGTGGGAACAGAAGTCAGGTGTTTTTCTCCTCTTTGATGTCAGAAAATGTAACATTAAGTTATTAAGTTGATATGTTAGCTTGCAGTCCATCTGTATCTAGTCACGTCAATTGTGTGAATGTGAGCGTGAATTGTTGTTTGTCTCCATGTGCCCTGTGATGAACTGGTGACTTCTCCAGGGTGTAGCCCGCCTCTCACCCAAAGTCAGCTGGGATAGGCTCCAGCCCCACCATGGCCCTGATGAGGATGGAGATAATCGATGGATGGATTGTGCAGTCAATGATTCAAACTAGCAATACAAATGCTGATAATGTTTTCAGAATCAACGAAAATACTTCTTTTTAGTAAAGTAGATCCCTAAAAAAGTGACCGGATATGGCTGAAACAAATAGGCTGTATGGTTTTGACAAATAGGCTATTGGCTCAAACTGATTTTATTCATTCATGTGAAGTTGGGATTTCTGCCAGTAGTCGTAATAGTGGTTGCATATTGTAATCCTAACAGTATGGTGATAAGACAACAATCCTATCTGTGCTCTGTGGAGTAGTGGTTAGGGTTGGGGAGAGGCAGGTCCCAGGTTGACAACTAAATGCATTGCCAGATGTGGTAACAGGGAGCAGGGATGCGGTAAGAGATGCCAGAAGGATGATCACTGGACTGGAGAAACAGGCTGGACTGCTCAGGGGGTCTGCCTGGGCACTGGTAACTGGCAGGACAGAACTACTCAGGCAGTGGGAACAGTGGTGGGACAGCACGGGAAGGCAGCCAGGGGACAGGAGAAACTGCTCAGGAGTGTGGCCCAGATGTTGGAGAGATGGGTGGAAACACTTAGGATGATGGCTTAGGGAAAACAGACAGGACCACAAAAGTCAATGAATGCAACCACACAATAGTCTATGCAAAATTAAGGGGGCAGCCTGAGAACAGGCCCATCACACTCAAAGGGACTGGATGCTGGAAGACTAGGCTTGGAAGGTGGGAAGTACAATACAGGGATCAGGCTAAGAATGAAGATAAATTGACATGGGCCAAGTTCTGAGGATAACAGACTTGAGCAGTGGCTTACAAAAGTCAAGCTAGGGAACAGGCAGAAGCTTGTTCTGACAGTGAGACAGATAAAAGCTCAGGAACAGACATGGACTGGGGGACAGCCTTTGGCTGAGGGACAGAAAAGACAGGCTCACACTATGACACAGGTTCCAGGTCAGGTACTGAAATGTGAACTGGCACAGACAGTATGAAAGGAACAGACCTCAGCTGAAGTGAAAACGGATACAGACTCTGAATGAGAAGCAAAAACACAATGACTGGGAGCTAGAAGGATGAGGCTCTAAAAATAAGTTATTTTCCTCTGTAGTGCTCAAGATGGCCAAATATTGGTTTGATGACTCAAACAAAATGTTGTTTTTATGTTTGTAGAAGGAAAATAATCTCAGGGTCATTAATTAAAAAAATAATCTCTGCCAGGGCCCAAGGCAGCAGGACACAAAGCATAGAGAGAATATATATTTATCAACACTAGCTACACAATATTTGATTTAATTGTAACATCTTGTCATTCTTTGGTATAAAATCAGAAAGAACTGAACCTGCAAAGTCATTACTATATGCACATCTAAAACACTTTCTCAAATGCTAAAAATAATACTGAGGCAGTAATTCAGTAAAGAGTAAGGATCGTTAATTGCTTAGAAACACTTTCTGGCCTATACACCCGCAATAAAAATCAACACCAGTGGGAAGAATAAGCACAGTGTGTCACTAACGTTTGCAGAAAGGCATATGAATTACTCACACAGTTAAAATTCTGCACAGGACTCATGTCAGAATGGGACCCAAACCAATCAGATCAATGCTGGCATCGCTGTGGCGAAGTTGGTACTTCACTGTTATTTTACACAGCAGTTAAGACCCACTGGGCAGAGGTGATTGACACTATTTATGCTGAACATAAATTTAGCTTCTCTGGTTTTTATACCTGTTGGGAGCAAAGGGCATGCCCATACAGAGCCAGAGATCACAAACAGCTTGTTTGGCCTTTTTGGCTAAATGTGCTTTTGATCATTTGGAAAATGCAAATTGATGTGTCCAAAAAGATGATTACATTTTTTTTTTTTTTTTTAAATCACAGTTTATTACTGTTCCTGGTGTTTTTAACATAATTTAGCTGGCTGATACATCTGTATGGACATTTGTTTTGTTGTTTTGTGATACCATCCTATTTTTTTTTTTTTTTGCAGGTTTTTGAACACTGGGAATTAAAAAAAAAAAAAAAAAAAAAATCTTAGACGAACTGAGTACATGCTTCATAATAAATCAAAATGGAACATCTCTGATAAGACACAGGTGTTTTCAAAGTCTTTCCATAGTTCCTTTGTTGAGCAAGTTTGCACTTAAAGCCCATAACAATTCAAGTCTGGGTGTCACAAATGTATTTATAACAGTCCTCTGTAGTAATGAAAGATCTGCCCATCTTGCCTTCAGGGATAACACTCTTTTGTTTTCTTCAATCTTGTGGAATCATTTTTTTTTTTTTTTTGGCAAAAGAAAATGCAGCTGGTCAATGTTAAAAATATCATGACAAAATAATCCTATTCAAATTGCAGTAATACTGATGAGATGAGTCATCATTTTTTAAACAAAAATATGCAACAAACATACAGTCACTCAATCCAGTGAGTATAAAGAAAAAAAAAAAAACTCACAATAAAGAAGTGCTTTACAACACAACATATCCAAATGTAAAACCAAGAATTTTAAAATAGTGCAGCCAGCAGCATCAAACACAACTGGTGGAAACAGAATGGAAACTGGAATCAAACTCTTTCAGGATTGATGTGCAAGCAGAAGTCTGTCATTGGTAAAGACTGACACTGCAGATGGTGCAGCCAAACAAACGAGCATAACCTTCCTAACCAAATTATCCATACCTTGGCCCTCGTGGACTGCAAGCTCTTTGCCATCATTAGAAACCTTGTAAAGGCATGTCCAAGTATTGATTCTTACTGACTCTTACGTGTTGAGCACAGATCTTGTAGTTGCTGTGATAATTAAAAGGAGCTACATGACATATACTTGCACTGAAAGATATGTCACTGTCGGAATACTTAAAAAGGCATTAGGTCAGTACTTAAACAAGCTGTATTTTAAAAGAAACAATAACTTTGAGTTTAAAATGCTGATTTTCTGCTTCAAGGGCATTTGAGGCAGTTTTACATCCTTATTCAGTGAGGAATGTTTGGATTGTAGTCGTTGCATTTACATGATTAATCAGGTGTGGATTCAACTTCAAATTAAAGCTGAAAGTTGGTACTTTAACAACATAGTCATTTTGTCATTAAAATCCAACGTTCTGGAGTACAGAGCCAAACAAAACTGTCCAAATACTTCAGTGTAGTTCTGCTATCGGATGTTCTACATCATCAACTCAGTCTACTCAGTCACAGTATGTCTCACAGCATTACCACCCCTAAAAATAACAGGTTTCCAGTCAGAATTTCCAATTATATTGATGCTTTCTCTCTGTCTGAACAAGCCTTGTAATTTGGCAGGTTGGCCTGGTTATATGAGTGAACACACTGCTCTGATTGGCATTGCTAATAGCGCCTTTAGTCATGAGTTTGGCTGCAGTACACACCCCCATTTGTGACAGATTATGTTACTAAACTGATTAATGTGCCATCCCCTCCACAGGGTGTTGAATCATGTGGCTCACCCCCATGACCTCTGCTCCATATGAGACATAGCCAGACCTGGATCTGACCCTGAATCTCTTTTTCTGGCATGCATCATAGGCAAAACATCCACAACACTCCCAATTCATCCACTGGACAGTAAATGAACCTTCTAATATGTCTGTTCCTCTCTCCTCACTGTAATCAATATTGTTAACCTCTGAGATATTGTGAAAAACAGAAAAACAAAATCACTTATACGTGTGTAAAAAGCAGTACCAGAACAGTATCACTCATTTACACAGTCTTGTTAAACATCTTATAACACAAATTATTACTAATGCAATAGCTAACCAGCAGATGTCCATATTGTCTTTATGAGCAGGGATGATACTTTGGTACTCTTGGTAATCTTATAGAAAATACAGGCAAACTGCATACAGACACCCAACATTCTCCCTGCTTCTGAGTTCTTTTGAACAATTTCTATCAAGTAATAAGGATTGTACAATATTTTCTATCATACAAATCAAACTAAATATATTAAGCAAGTTGTTACATGACTAATCCCAATGCATAAGTGCATATTTATTTTCATACAATTAACACCACCCTTCAAATACATTTTCTACTTAAACATTACAATGACATTCTGTCAGCAGACTTGTACACATTGTCTTCTTGTGTTCTGTAATTTCCAATTACTCCAGTTTAATTGCACAAAATGGTTGTTTAATTAATATAACTTTTTAATTATATTGAAGATTGTCACTGATTCAGTGCAATAAAACTGACCAAATTTTATTGCTGTTTAGTTGAGATGGTAATACTATTGGTGTAATGGCATTCATTCAATGGCCCCTAATGTTTGATTCACACTATTACCCTCGTCTCTTTGAAATTTAGTTCTTAAATTAATAATACATTTACATATTAATCGTGCACCAACATTTTCAAGGCTTCATTAGTTTGTTGTACTAATTTGACGTAAAGATGAGCACCAGTGACTGACTACACTGACATTTTTTTTTCATACACTGCAGGATTAAACAAGCGATAAACTCTCACAACACAAAGTCAAACCATACTCCTTGAGCCCCCTTCAATATGACAAAAACTGGAAAGAAAAATAAATGAAGAGACGGTGATGTGCTAAATGGGTTCAAATGTGTGTCGCAGTTAACCATTACAAGGTCACTGATACATTTAAATGCTCCAGAGGAGAGAGAAAGGATTGATTGAACAGATTCAACGTCCCGCTCTCCTCATTAGACTCATTTCTCAGCTGCCTGGGGTTAATTACCACACACACACCTCACGCTGTTGTTCCACTTACATCATAATTACTGTGGCGAAGATCGAGAACAATCTAAAGCTCATGATATGAGGCCTTCCACCACCAACCGACCACACATGCACACGCACGTACACATATATACATGAACACACACACACTCACATCACAACAGCATCCCCATCAATATTTTCTGCCTGAACCTCCCGGTATATTCCCAAATCCCCCTCCCTCCCCAGGAGCCAGCTGTTTTTGGGATTGATTTCATTTATTTAATGATGGCTGTGCTAATGACCCTTCGCACATGGCTGATGGTGTCACAGACACCACAACATCTCAGGAATGAGGATTGGATGGGGGCCTGGAGAGTGAGGGGCGGGTGATATTGAAGAGGGCAGGATGAAATAGGGGGAGCACAACAGAAGGATGAGGGAAGCTGTAGACACCATGTACGCAGGCGGTCTTTGTCTTTCTCAAACAAACAAGGACACTGGCTGTAGAATGGAAATTAATAACCACTCCATGGACTAATTTTTACACTGTGGCACAGATGAAAGAGACCTATCCACCTCTCATCAGAGACTGGTGGCTGGTTAGCATGACTGGATATTTGTTTTCTGAAGCGCTGGCGTGGCAGCTTTGGAGCAAGCCCTGGGTATACAAATGAAATGTTTTGCAATTACCATTGTCTTGGGGACAAAAAAGACAACTCATTTTTAAAAGGTGTCAGGGACAAATGAAAAAGTTTTTCAGGTTACCATCAAGCATCTAAAGAAAAGTGTACAGAAATGTGTACAAAGGTACAAAGCAGCTATTATAAGCCAGTTTTAAGGGTGATTATCTTGCTAAGAAGTTATTTTTCTAAAATAAATATAAATAAATAAATCGCACATTTGTTTTACTTACACTTTGTCAGATTTGAAACTAAGGTATTCAGTGATGAGAGTTTTATAAATCAAGAATATTGTTTATAGTAACCCCATGTAAGTGTTTTTATTGTTCTACAGTACTTGACATTACAGCCTCAGCGCTTTCCACAGGGCGACTTTGTGTCAAGCATTTTCATATTTACTATCACCAAAATGACATCCCCTAGAACAGATTTTCTTTTAATAAGGGACCATAATATTTTGCTTTATTTAATTTATGATTCAAATAAATGATAAGACCCACTACACTGAAATGTACTAACTGTGTATTCTAGTGAATATGGATGTCACACATACATGTATCATTTCACCAGCCAGTGAGAGCGCTCAACCAGTCGTTCTTGGACACATTGTTGAGGGACATGGAAAGCATTGCATCACTTTTGATGGATCTGTCAGACTATTTATCTGGGCCACACAGCAGTGTGAAGTATGAAGGGTCCATCACAGGCTCTTATGGGTTTTTATTATGCATTGTCAATCTGACTTTCATACTAATTCTAACCCAGGCTATAAACTGAGTGTTCACCACATCTCTTGCCCAGGTCCACACCCTTTCTCACGTTGTATCTTGTATAAGCTCGTACATTGTTAATCACACTGACTTTGAACCTGAGAACACCGCACACTTACTTGCAGCTGTTGTTGTGTTAATGTTTGCAACTTGAACACTTAGCACTTTGAGGTGTCTAAACCATTAGAGAAGTCTGCATCCAATACGAGTGCATCATATAATGATTTGAGGGCATTTTATGCAATGCAGATGAATAAATAAATGCAATAACAAAAGCTCTTGTTGTTCTGGGTAGTTAATGAGGAGAAGTGATTTGTCTTTTGTGACTACAGAAAAAAAGATGAAAGTAAAGTTTTTCATGTTATGCATCCATATGTGGAAATGTGGGTGTGTAACAACAAATATACTTTACACCAAAGTACAACCTGTAGTGTCTTTTTTAACAGTGTATAAGGGATCATGAATAACAGCACTGGGAAGAAAAAAATTCTCGAGAAACATTTATATCTTCACCTATCTTTTTAGACAATAACACTCATTTGATATTAGTTGATTTCTTGTTGTTGTTGTCTTATAATGGTTGTTGCAAGTGTGCACAGTTTTGCATGCTCAATAAAAAATCTGGCTCTGTGCAAAATATTGTGTCTTTGTCCTATTTTCTGTTCATTCATAACACAATATGCCAGAGTTGGGCAAATTGTGGTGTGCCTAATTTGGTGCACACAAATTATTGGCAACTGTCCTGAGAGCAGTGTATTAAAAGCCACACAAAACTGAACCAGGTCTATGTGAGTGCAAAAGTACATTCACATTCCTAACATCTGATGTACAGGTAACAGGGCATCTGTAGCTTGGTCATGTGTTACAACCACAGTTGTCAAGTCAAGTCAAGGGGTTTTCTTGTCATTTCAACCATATACACAGCACAGAGTGAAATGAGACAGTGTTTCACCAAGGACCATGGTGCTACATGAAACGTAAAACATAGTGCAGACAGGACTACATTAAAGTGTACACACATTACAACACAAAATACAAAAGGGCTACTGTACATAAAGTGCAGTACGTTCAGACAAGAGTTCAGACGATCTGACAAGAAACTACAGACAGAGTGTAACAAACTAGGACGTACAGACTAGTGTATGTGTATGTATGTATGTATGTATGTATGTCTGCACAGGTAGATATTACACAAAAACTGAGTGGAGAGGTGTTCTGGATCATCCGCAATGCTTCTTGTCTTGCACAGGCAGCGCGTGTTGTAGATGTCTATGACAGAAGGGAGAAAGACCAACTGTAGGGCCTTGCAGTCAGAGACGGTGCAATTGACGAACCACGCTGTGATGGCACTTCCTAAGATGCTTTCAATAGTCCCTCTGTAGAAAGTGGTCAGATTTGGGGTGGCAGGTGAGCTCTCTGCAGGAGGTAGAGATGCTGTTGAGCTTTCTTTGTGTCTGGTGCTCAGGGTTCATGTGATGCGGCTGTGATGTAGACACCCAGGAACTTGGAGCTTTGGACAATCTCCACACGGGAGATGTTGATGTTCAGCGGGGTGCGCACATGTTGAGCTCTTCTAAAGTCAACGATGACTTCTTTTGTTTAGTCCACATTGAGGGACAGGTTGTTTGTGGCACACCAGTCATTGAGTTGTTCCACCTCCTTTCTGTACAGGACCTTGTCCTTTCCACTGATCAAACCCACTACGGTTGTGCCATCAGCAAACTTGATGATGTTGTTTGAGCTGTACACTGCAGTACAGTCATGGGTTAGCTGAGTGAATGGTTGTGGTGATGGCACCATCAGTGGAGGGGTTGGGACGATACACAAATTGCAGTGGGTCCAGTGAGGCTGGCAACTGGGTTTGATGTGTTTCAAAAGCCGCCTATCGAAGCACTTCATTATGGTGGGTGTGAGTGTGACTGGATGGTAGTCGTTGAGACAGGGCACTGGAGTCTTTTTTGGCATGGGGATAATGGTGGTGGTTTTAAGACATGTAGGGATGACAGTGGTGTTCAGAAAGATGTTGAAGATATCCATGATATCCATCAGCCAGCTGGTCCGCACATTCTCTGAGCAACAGCCAGGTATGCTCTCTGGCCCAGCAGCTTTCTGTGGGTTGACTCTGAGCAGGGTTTTCCTCACATCATCTGTCGTCAGATGGAGCACCTGGTCGGTGGGGGGAGGGGTGTCTTTCCTGGCCACTGTGTCACTCAGTGTCTCAAATCGAGGGGTACAAAGATGCACAGCAGTAATAATAATAATGAAAGTATAACTATAATTATAATAGAAATATTACTACTACTAATAATTTATAATTATATAATAATATAATATAATTATATAATAAAAATACAATATTTTTAGTGGGCTACAAGCAGGACCACCGCAGAAGTAAGTAACATGCATTAATGGAACAAGATGTGTACAGATGGAGAGGGAGAGAAGAAGAGAAGAGCTCAGTCCAGCCCTATACTATACACTCTATCATAAAAGAACACCCTAATCCGACTCTTAAATGTGGATAGAGTCTGGAGCTATAGTTCCACAGGAGAGTAGTAGTCACCAAACACATCATAGAGGTTGTCAAACTATCATGCAGTCTGATCCTTATATTGGCTGATAAAGATTAGATAAGACAGTCGCCATATCACTAAGACAAATCATCTCTGATAGAAATACAGTTCCAGTTCTGGCCAATGCCTCTGGTACAACAAATACAAGTAATCATAGTTGTAGCAGCAGCAGAAGAAAAATGTATAGTTTTATATTGACATCTGCCCATTTTGACAGATCATTCAGACACATTTATCAACAAGAAAATACACATTCCAGTATGTACATATACCCCACAGCATCTTACAGCATAATATATTGACCCCATACTAATAGGAGATTTACAAAAATTAAAAACAAATAAGAAAATAAATAAATATAGTACACACAGCCTCAAAAGCATAAAATGAATGTGTGTGTTTGTGTGTAGTAGTACTGTGACATGGATTCATGGAGGGTGAACATATCAATGGTTTGGAGTTTCAATATGAACATTTCATGTTCCAGAAACATAAGCTGTCAGATATCTTGCACGTTACTATTTGTGTGAACTATTTATAAATATACATGTACACACCTATGACCTCTGTGCAGACTGGCAGGACCAGCTAAGCCTTAGCATCCTGCACAGAGGTCATACCATCCAGTCACACTCACACCCACCCTTGGCATCCTTAGCATCCTGCCAGACACTGCCAGACACTAAGGCCTGTCATAAAACAAGTGGAATACGCCATATATCAGATATGTGTCCCAGGTCTAGATCTGCTGGGGTGAGGCAGGGTGGTGAGCTGGAGAGGAGGCTGTCAGTCTAGTCAAAGGGGAGGACATCTTTGACCCCTTCCTTCCAGCCACACTATGAAGAGGTTGCCTAAATTCTCCTCTTTTCTATAACCACTACCTTTTATTTGTTAGAGTGAAGTTCAGCTCAAGCAGCATTTAGACCAAATTAAAGTATTTTTTTTTACATTTATGTAGATGACTCTAGCTGAACACCAACTACTTGTGTCACCACATTTGAAAAAGACCAGGATAACTGTGCAATGGACAACTGTGCAAGAAAATTCCTGAGGGCTTTCTGGTACAATAATTATCACCATGCAAACGCCAATGGGATTTATCGTTTGGGGGCTGATAAGACTCTCTTTGCTGTTGGAGTCTCAGTGGAAGGGTTATGACTACTCTCTGAAGAGCATCAGCATGAAGATCCATCTTGTGCAGTAGTTCTCCAGGACCAATGATTTCTTTCTCTTTCTGTCATTAAGCATGTCATCTCACAAAGGGCCTCATTTTCCTGAAACTGTGCACCAGCACAATCCACAGGTACCAGAACACTATATTGACTTAATTAACTAAAGTTATTAACAAGCTTAACTAGCTTTGTGACTGACTAGCCTGCAGCTTGCCTGGCACTGTTATCTCTAACAGTTACAACTTGGCTAAAAACTTGGATTAAAAAAGACAGCAAGAGCACTTACACTTCTTGTAAAAGCAAGGAAATGACCCCAGCTATGCGTGCATACTTGTGTGTGTGAAGGGGGGTTGCAACAGGTATAACAGTAGCTTTTATTATACTGCGCATAAAATGTCTGACTCATTTTAAATGGTTTTACTTACCTATACATGTCAAGTATAAAATCCAAACTATTTTATTTAATTTATTTTCTTACTTTTCCTCCAATGCAAAGTCAGTTGCACACAACATAAACACAGCTGTTGTAGGAGTTTTCCACTGTGTATAGAACATGTCAAGTGAAGCTCAGAGGTTATTTTCAATGTGCTGATGGTGGAGATGGTTTGATGTATCTTGTTTATATCACACATGCAATGAATTCAGCCAGATAAAATACTAAGGCCGAGAGCTCCGGATTTATTCTCACTCCCAAGTTCCGTAACATAGACTCTGTGCCCTCATGTGGAAACTACATCTAACAACCTTATACTAGAGTCACAGATACTATCACTGCACTAATGTCCCCACTACCTTTTTACAGATAATCCTGCAAGTAGCAGCCGCATAGCATGCAATCTTTAAACCATTTGCTTGTAGCTGTGGAGCTATAAGGCAATGTGCAACCAGCCATGCGTCAGACTGAACACTACAAATAATCATCCCACCACCACTGGCATGCACAAACACTTTACATAAGTGGCATTGGCTGCCAGTGGCGTATGGATAAAAATATTACACATGATATTTATTTACAGGGCTAGAACTAAGACCAGAATCTTGATTTGTACAGTAAATGGTGTGTTAGACATTTTAGAATAGACATTCACCATCAGCATTGAGCACTATGACCATTTCCATGAAAGCCACCTTTTAGATGATACATTAACATCAAGCACTAATTTGAGAGTCTGATTCATAGTATTTCTTCTCACCACCCAATGGTGCTCTTCTGGTCATTCCCAGCCATTCTAAAAACATTATTCAGGCATGTGCAAAGTACACATTATAGTTTTTGTACTTACAGACCAAATATGACTCATTAAAAGGGTGTTATTGGAAATAACACAATAATTGCAAGTTTACAAAGTGGCTAAACCATGGACAGACACATTGCAGACTGCATCCATCTTCATAGATTATTGCATTTCACATAAAAAACAGTGTCCAGTGAAAATGTAAGCAGCTGTCGGTGAAATTCCACCTCCACACAGCTTGACACTGTCCATCACAACTGGGGAATGCTGGACTAATGGGCAGAAAAAAACAAACCCTGTTTGTCTGTGTGGCGGATACACCGCTAGAAATATATTCAACAAACCGACTATGTTATGATTGGCCATGATCTTTTTGATGCTGATTGTCAGCGACTTGGTCATTTCAAAGTACTGTGACACTATACAGACAATGCAGCGATAATGTCAACAAATCAAAGACGTCAGTTTTGGTTGCAGAATTGACAGGAGGAATAATAAACTGCACTGCCACATACAAACAACACACACTCCAAAAAGGGAAAAAAATCATTGGCATTCATCAAATTCATAACAGGAAATGACAACGGAAAGTCTCATTGCATCATTTTGACAAAATAAAATACAACCCCTTTTGAATCCTGAGTAAATGTTCATACCCATACAAGTAAACAGGCATCAGGAAATACACAATACATTTTGAAATAATTTAAGACACATGGTGTCAAGCATCATGAACCCAGCACACAAAATTTCCATTTATTCAGTCAATATTTTGCCTGGTCATCATGTGTTTTGTTCAGATAACATTATAATGAAAACCTTTAAATTCGCCCCATACAATGAGATTTCAGGCTACCCTTTTAAATTTCAAGGATGACAGTTTCATTAAACAGTAATTTTTCTGTTAAGTACTTCTCTGAACCCTTCCACTTAAATTTGCTCTCAGAAAGGACCCTAATTGAAATGTCCCACTGCTATGACCTTGGAATGGTAATTTTATATTGAGAAATTTATCTCTGCCTGTGTCGTTAGTTTAAGTTGTGTCCTCTGGTAAAAAAATGCTGGGAGTCAAGCATGCATCAATTGCTGTCAGCCAAATGTGATCTCTACAAGGCGACACAAGAGCAATGTTAACTACATTATTAAATAGACTTAGAGACAATCCTCAGACATGAACAAAGACAATCCTTCGATATAATAGTCACTGAACAACAAATTTAATACAATTTTGTACATTTGTGTAACTTGGAGTTAGCAATTCAAACTTACGAGACCAAACTTACTATTTATGGATAATAATGTAACTTGTTTAGCTGAGGTCAACAGAAATTACAGTGTTTAAAGAGGTTGCTTTGTGTCCTTCTTTTTACCCAACATGGACAAAAAATATATATTAATTGTTTGCCATGCTAGCAGCATGACTCTAAGGATAATATGGGTCTATTATTTACATCTACATTTAGTCATTTGGCTGACGCTTTTATCGAAAGCGACTTACAAAAAAGGGAAACAATGAAGGTACAATGTGACATATTAGTGCCACAATAAGTACGGTGACAGTTGTAAAGGGGGGTAGATTTATCATTTCCAATTGTTGGTAGTGCTAGGAAAGGAGGTAGTCTCTGAAGAGCTGGGTTTTCAGGACTTTTTTGAAGGTAGAGAGGGGTGCCTCTGCTCTGGTAGGAACTGGTAGTGTGTTCCATCAATGCGGAACAACAGACAAGAAGAGTTTGGATTGCCCTGAGCCAGGCAACACTCACTGGAGGAATGCAACAGTCGGTGGTAACATATGCCTGTATATGGGCATAGGTGGGTCAAGTAGGTGGCCATATATTAGTCAGGTTGTTGATCTATTGGCTGGTGTTGGACTTTAGTCCACACTGAAATATTTTGCAGTTATTGGATGGATTAGCACCAAGATTTGTACATAGATTGTGGTCCCAAGATGATGCATCCTAAAAACTTTAATAATCCAATGATTTTTTTAATGTAGCACCATCATCATGGCATTATTTTTTAAATTTGTACAATACTATTTGTTTATAACCAAATACCTCACCATCCTCAGCTTTAGTTTGTGTTTAGTGCAAATTAGCAAGCATGCTAATTTACTAAACTAATATGCGTTAGCATTAGCTCAAAACATAGTGTTGCCTTAAAAAGCTGCTAGGATAGCTGTGTACTTACATACATCATATGTTGAAGAGGTATCATACTGTAGCAACATAAACAAACTGCAGTAATGATTGCCAGTGGGAATACCTTGTTTGATTAATAGTAAATAACCAGACAAAATTATTATTTCAGGACAAATATAGAAGTGCATCTAGTGCTAAAATAATTGATCAAACGGTGCATGAGTGTTTTATTTCTGCTCCAGATCAAAAAGCATACTAAAATACACATTGCAAACGATTGCGTCACTTTATTTATTGGTGAACACAATGGATGACCAACTCCACACAGAAGTCTTTCTTTCTTTGAAGAATAAAGTTCATCTTATTTCTAGCTTTCTAGGTTGCTAGAGATGAGATGTTACAGATTTTAAACATCAGGGAAATCAAAGGAAAGTTGTTTTTGTGAAGTGCTGAATGTCAGTGTGGTGAACGTCTTCTTTGTTGCTTACTGTCCATCTATACCTCAAGCTTAATTATCAACAATAACAGCATTGGTTTTTACCTGTTATTTACATGAAATAAATGTTTAAAAGTTTAAAGTCCAAAGTCCTTTAAATTGAAAATCAACATGTCAGCAGAACTATAGCAACATAACATCCATCCATTATCTGTACCACTTATCCTCATTACAGTCACGGTGGGGTTGGAGCCTATACCAGCTGACTTTGGGCGAAAGGCGGGGTATACCCTGGACAAGTCGCAAGCTTATCACAGGGCACATAGAGACAAACTACCATTCACACTCACGACTATGGACAATTCACCTATTAACTAAGAGTCACCAATTAACCTATTAAGTGCAGGCTCCACACAGAGCCCTGTAATTCCTACCTCTTCAAAGGATATCCCAAGCCTTTACCTAAGAGTGATCAGAACTACCAGCAAACTTTCTCTATATTGGATATATATTGACTTGAGTCGCATGCTGCTGAAGGCACTGCTCACTTCACAGGGCTTCCCACATTTACTCAGATGCACTGTGTTCAGACAATTCATTACTACTGTGCCTGTTTCCTGGAACTTGCCTCGACTCAAATTACAATGATACTGGATACAGCTCATATCAGTGCCTGAAGTTTCGGTCAAAGATTCAGGATAGTCAGTGCTCACCTACTGAGCTAATCTCTTGTCATCTATCATAAATTATCCATGATCATTCAGGATAAATGACAATGGATTTGATTGTAATTGGTCTATGGGCTACTAGACCAACCCACCATTGTGGCTTGTTTTTAGTGCACTGAAACCAATGTGTGTTAATTATGGTAGTTGTTGGCTAGGTAGACATTCCTTGTGCTAGCACATACAGACAACTATGAAGGCTGACTCATGCAACAAATGCACACAACACCATTTTAACTCACATTATGACTCAGTATGATGTCGACATAAGGGGATTTGTTTTTCCCATTTGAAGACAATTGTGCTGAACATGAGTCATAGACGTAAATCTACTTAACCCAAGCATACAGTGCAGGAAGATAGTGGTATTTTTAAACATTATAAGGCACAAAGTGGACAGAGATTGTCACAGTGGGTAGTTGCTAATGCCCAGAGTGCTACAGTCAATTAGATTTCCTGCTCTAAAACATCCACCACGCAGTTACACGCTTAAATGACAAGACACACAAAGCACAGTGACACAATACAAAAGGAGTCATAAATATTCCTCTTCAACATGCCTTATAAAGAGTGAAAATGACAGCATAAAAAAAAAAAAAATACTTCCCATTCCCATCCTGACCTGATATTTTATCTGATGCAACTCAATGTAAGTTTAACAAGGGAGGTGTCCCGTGAGCAACTTTTTTCCCAAACATGAAATCAAAATCAAATCCAAAAATATCATGTCAATATTGTAAATTTGTGAAGAAAGTTCTTTTTGGAAAAAGGGCTTGACACTATGCAACTGTTCATTTCCTCAGCTATTTCCATTGATTCTGTGCTGAGCTGCTTTCTCGAATGTGTATACTCAGATCATATTGGGAGAAATGATAAGTGTATTTTTTCTCCAGGTACTGACAAAGAGCCACACAGGTTAGGTAGTATGGGTCAGTATGGTGTCTTACAAGCAGTCACAAAAACAAGCCATTAAATCTTCCATGTCCAACCATGTCACCTAACATGTCCATTTCCTTTCCCTTCCCAATAGACAAAACCATCCACCATGTTATTATAATACATGCAATTATAATCCTGGGGCCTCATTACAGAACCTTCCTAAATTTGAAATCATATCTTATCTCAGTTTAAGAAGACATGTAGGATTTTGGCATGACAGAAACATATTTTCTGACTGCATGTAGGGAAAAATAAAATCTTATCTAGGGATAGGAACTTAGCTAGTAGAGAACCGTTGTACCTAAAGAATTTCTTATTTTTCCTATTTTTTTATTTTATTTTAAATATCATGAAATGGAAATTAGCATTGTGATTGCAATAATAAGAAACAATCCATTTTACTTCACATGCTTAACATAAAACATGTGTGTTCATACTTAAAGACAGATGTGAAATAATAGCTGCTGATTTCAGATTGCTAACTCAATTATTATAGCAAATTAAGCAGGCTCAGGAAGTCTTGTGTACATTCCACAGACAGGATGAGTACCGAAAGATAATTAATTTCATTTTTGCCATAATGTGCAACTGCACATAACTTTATATCTGTGGTAGTAGCAAAGTCAAGGTTGTGTCTTTAGAAACTAAGATTTCTTGCCACTGAATAATCGCACTTGTAGCCAAAGAAGTGTTTGCATGTACAGCACAGGCTGATCAGGAATTCACTTAACACACGTTTTGCAAAATCAGTCTTGAATGTTCTTCTTTTTTTTTCTTTTTTTGACCTTTCCCACTCCACCTTTTCACTTTTTTGGTCCTTGTTGATTATTGACTTTAATTGATTATTTCCAGCTTGACCTCTGACATTACATAGACAAATCCACTTAAAATTGTGGTGGAGGTGATGACCTGCCATCTCTGTGTACCCTACAGTATAGCTTATTGAAATTGGGACCATGTAACCCCCAATCAGATGGGCTATTCCAATACCAAGTAGGCCATGGCCAGCAGGTCAGTTTATCTTTTTTTTTTTTCCTTTTTTATCACTTTTTTTTTTATCACATTGCTGATGGTGGCCCCAGTAGGTGGGCAGGCCCATCTGCCATTTGCCAGAATTGCCAGATTGCCAGTCCAAATGTGGTCCAAGTTGCCAAGCATCCCAATATAAATTTTGGATAAAGAGGTTTAATGTGTATACAAAAGAGATCCTTGTAAATATTAAAAATCACTGGATAAATATTATTATTTACTGCTGGAAAGCATGTTTCTGTCTGTGATATTCAATGTTTTCACTCATCACTTGCACACAACCTTTTCTAAACTTGTCTTACCATTAGCTCTGTGCAATACTGTTTGTTAGTCTGTTTTTTTGCTACCTGCCTGTGTGCTCATCTCAAAATGGCATCACTGAAAAACCCCTCTGTTGATTCCAACTTTGAGGCTATACTTGATGTGCTGTGTGATATTTTTGTGACTCTGTGAGATGTTGTAAACATGACTGATTGCAAAAGGATAAATACAGCATCCAGGAAGAAGAAAGCTGTACTTGCTATTGTTGCTAAAAATTACATTACAAAGATGACTATAATTTCTACTGGATATATGGTTAACGTGCAATGAGGGTTTTTCAACCATCATCCCATTTTCCATCCAATGTAATTTCCTGAAGAAGAATTTTAATTATCATCAATACACAATCGTTCTGAGACAGGTGAGTAATATGAAAATTACAGATGTTCATAGGTGAGTACAAATCAACCAGCCATCTAAGTGTTGAATCACTGTAAAGGGAGAGGCAGAGATATTCATGATTTGGTAGCCTACTAATGCTCTGTAGCCCATTACTGTGGCACTAATGGGGTATTCTGAGAAGAGAAAAATGTCATAACGGTCTGTAATTTGTTTCATGTTTGTAGTAATGTAGCCATTTATGAGAGGAACATTATACAGAATGTGTTGAATATGAGGACATTGTAATTGCAGTGTAAGTGTGATTGTGTGTGTTCCTTTATGTAAGAGCTACGGTAAGCAAGGACAAAGTAAAGATATTTCACCTAATATGTGCTAAAAACTCTTGACAGTAGTTCTCAACTTTGGCCTTTAGCCATTTAGTCAGTTGGAGAATGTCCACATGGAAAGACGGATGTGGATATTAAAGAAAGGTGGGGAGGCTGCAAGCACGGTGCAAGGGTGTAGGAAGCATACAAAGAAGTGGTAGCATTTGCAACCCATAATGCAAGCCATGAAGTTTATTTAGATAGTACCCTTCAAATAAAGCGTCAAGCTGCTTTACATAAGACGAGAAAATGAATTATTGACATTTGAAATTACAGTGAAGAGGAAAATTGGAGAATGAAAGCAGAAAACAATTAGATTAAAGAAATATAGTAGTTGTCCTGACAGTAAAAAAGTAATTTTGAAAGCATTTCCATCATCATCATCATCAAGTTTTTTTAGAGTAGCGTAGTAGCTAGTACCTAGTTTGTTTGTTTTTTTCCTGCTGAGGACTGAGTACAGACCCTATGTTTTTTTTTTTTTTGTTAGTTCGCTTGGTTTGTTTTTGTTTAGTATATAGAATTAGGACTTTAGATACATTATATTGGTTTGCTTTAAACTTGAAGCAAAAACTCCTGAAAGAAATTCTCAATATTCCAAGGGTGATATTTCGGTCATTTTTGTCTTTCAATGTATCCCCTAGCTCAAAATGCAACAATATATTTTCGGACTGAAATATAATAGTAGAGTATACTGGCCCTGGTACTGTACAGCCACTAAAACATCCATCTAATTTTTATCAGAGAGAGGCTATCACAAGTGCAATTTAAATACTGGTGTACCACGATGTAGGAAGGACCAGTAATTGAATTAAATGTAATGTAATTTAATATTTTCAATATCACCATTGCTGGTACATTGTTCCTTAAGGCACTGTATTGGATAGTTATTTCCGTTATGTCATATGGCTTTACTTTCTTTAAATAAGGTATGCTGGTATAATTTCATTAGCATTTACAACTTTTAGTCTCCATCTTTTTTATTTTGTTAAGCTGTTTTACAGCTTGGCTATTTGTAAAACCTCTCAGAACAAATTGCTCTAAGTTCTTGTGACTGTATATGTATCTACGTTTCTGTCAAATTCTGTCGATTATGCATACCATCGTTCACTGTAAAACAATTGCTTAGACACAGCATGCAGTCCATTAACTTGCGGTAAGCTTCCCATTAAACTTGCATAATGGTGAGATGGGTAGCATGACAAGTAGCGTAATGTAATGGCTTCTCTTCACTGCCAAATATGGAATGACTTTGTGTCATACATCATTATAAAGGAAGAAAAGTCTGACTTTGAGGGAGGTAGACCACACATCTTCCAAAATCACCATGCATGAGTGAAACTAAGACACAGCCTAAACTGTAAAAGATCTAAAAGATGTTGCATGCATGCATAGTATATTATTCACTCAAACACTTAACCATTGTTTCATGCTAGAAGCAGGCACTTTATAGTATTCCCTTGAAGGAGGGAAAGAAAGATGGGGGAACAAAGGAGGACATTACTGCTTGAATTAAATTGGAAATAAATTTCACTTCCAGACATCCAGACATTTTGGGGATTCCCCTCTTAGGGTTTTAGTTCAGGGAAAAGGCAACGTCTAGAATGGATGGATGGATGAAAAATTGACAGATTCTTTTGCTGTTATGTTTGCTGTTAAATGTTACTCATTTAAAAGGGCTTGTACATATTGCAGAGTTTGTAGAAGAGGGCAGTGTGAGGGGAATATGTGTGCAGTCAGGCCTATTTACATAATTGGTATTAGTGGAAAAAAAAACCCACACACACATATACACAGGCTGACTCAATTGTGTTTGTCTAAAAGGAAGCGGATGATCTTTTTTTTGGGGGGGGGGGGGGTTTTTTGTTCTTTTCTTGCCCTATGTTTTGCTATTGAAATCAGTGTAGCTAAACCACAAGGGGAACACAGTTAAAACAGATTAATCTTCAACAATCTCCCCTTCTTATCACCAAGGTGAGCTTAAATCAACACTTGTGTGCACAGATAGTGATTTAAAGGGTCAACTGCATAGCAGCAACCTGCTGAAGGTCAGTTTTCTTGTTTAGAGTCTTTGCTTTGTGGTTTCTTTAGACAGCGGTCATCACGACACATTGTTTTCTCAAAGGCATCCATCAAAGCCATCTCCTTTGGCATTGATTACCTTGGCTCATTAAGAAGCCCTCTGAAGACCACCAACCTTCCTCTCACATCCCCACCGCCCTTACACACATCACCACAGCCACACATGCACAACATGTATGTAAAGTTACACAACAAAGGCTTCCCTGAATGAATATTAATGGATGGATGCATTATTTTTTTTCTGTAAGTCTAATTGTCTACCAGTCAATAAAATATCTTGTATCACCAGACAGAAAACCCTACCAAAATGTTTTAGATGTGCATAGGCCAATTCATTTAAAGGCATCAGTAAAGCTAATATATACATATCAGGAGTGGCTGCCCTGAGCTACATACAGATATACATACATAATGACATTATAATGTTTATTATCCACTGTGGTATACAGCAATGAATATGTGTAACATTGAATAGTGAATGTATAATCTCAGAAGGAACATCTTTGTATTATTTTGCACAATGATTTCTTTTCAAAAGCCTCTGTCAAGGCAAAATACATTGCAAGCGAGAGAACATGAACTCAGTGGATTTAGATGACTTTTTTTTTATTTATTTATTTTTTATCCAAGCTAGGACTTCTCTTAAATCAATAGTGCCAGTGATGCCTGATTGCATTCTGTAAGAAATGCAATTGAATGGTGACTTCAATACAACTCAAATCAATGCTATTTGTCGATCCAGGAAATTACTTGTGTCGTGAAACCTGAGACCGTAACAAGACAGGAATACCCTGCCAATGACATTTGTTTAAGAGGAAATTGTCTCCACTTTCAAGCTTTCTGACAGTTTGAGGGCTCAAGCTCACTTTTAAGATTGTATTCTGTAAGATCCAAGTGATATCCTGACTGTGAAGATTTAAACAAAGAAATTAAGACAACTTTTGTACACATTAAGACAGAAAAATGAAGACAAATTAGTTTGATGCACTTCAGCAGAGCCAGTATATTAAAGCCATATTGACTGTGACTCTGATGTGGTGACTTTGAGTAGGGAAGCATGGGTCATATTAGATTTTGGCACAGCCAGATTAGTATGACATAGCTCAAGGAGAAAGAAATGGGACTGGCGAAGATGAGCCAGAAAAGTAGGCTCAAATGGATCAGGTAGCTGGCAGAAAGACGCGTCACAGAACATTGTCAAGGGGCAGGTATTTTTAGGCCCGGCAGCCACAGTTCACTGGCACTTTTACAAGAAGGATTGTAGGGCGACTGCAAAAGAGGAAAGGGAAAGAGAAAGGAGGAGGCAAGAGAAAGAGAGAGAGAAAGACAGTGACAGGAGAGAGAGTCAGAGCAATATTTAATTGTCATTGAGGGAACCTTTGGTGTAAGATAACCAGTGGCAGAGACACGAGCACAGCATGAATCCCCTGGGGTCTTTACACACACTTCTTAATTTCGTGATGATGCTGGAACTCTTTTTGTTTGATAGTTTAAACTAAGCCCACATATTTCCCTTGGCCGGTGGTATCACTGCAGTGATTTGACTCTTACAGTGGGGATGCACCACAGAGATACTGTTTGATGTTAGAACAGATTAAAACATTTGCATCTCTAACTGAAGAATCATTTCACTGACTATTTCAGCCTGTGTAGGCCTGCCACACACTGTGACATCTGTCATTACCTCTTCAACTGACATATATACCTGCTTCAACAATAAATAAAACAGATTTAAGCTGTTAGTGTGTGTAGTCAGTTATATATAAAGGTACCATGACTCACTAACATTCACAAGAAGTACAATAATGTATACTGTACTGCATTACTGTAGTGTTGCTTATGCCACATATGTCTTATAACTAACATATTTATATGCTAGCTTCCAGTTGTGGAAGACGTGTTCAGATCCTTCAAGTAAAAGTACTAATACAACACTGTGAAAATACTCTACAAGTAAAATTCCTGTATATAGTATATAGTTCATTTAGTTTAAGTAGGAGCCTTCTCTAAACCCATAAAGGAAAAATGACCAATTGATGTATGGTTTTCATTGGACAACATTGGCTTTAATAACACAGAGGCATTTACCTTTATTTACCTGTTCTTAAATAATAAACACAGGAGAGAAAACATTAAGATCAGACATGAAAATAGATCAACAGAATTATTTTTCCCTGACTTGCCTTTCAGAGCTTCCATATTAAATTAGACATACATATAAGGCAGAAAAAGAAACTCAGCTACTTATCTCAAGGACAAAACTGACACTGAGAAGAAGTGGCGTAATTTATGAGATACCATGCCTGCCTTGAAATAAAACATACATTGGAGAGGGAGGCCAAGGTTTTGGTGCAAGGTGCAAGTAAAAAAGTAAAGAGAAATGAAAGGAGGAGACTTCTGGATCACACGTGGGCTAAAGAGCAAGACAACAAGTAAATCCTGATCAAACAACTATATGTCTGCGTGCGCGTGTGTGTGGCAATTAAATGTGGACTGATAGCAACTGAAAAACAGTATGTAAGCAACATTTTTTGGAAAATATTAGGAGGCAACAGAAAACTGAAAAAAAGGCATCCAGTAGATTAAAAACCAGTATTAAGGAATGGGTATCTTAAAGGGTCCTGTCAAAGAACAGCTGCCAAGATTGTGACACCAACTACAATCATGTCACACAGCCAGCTGTGATGTTTTAAAAGAGGGTGTTAGAGCTACTGTACATA
This sequence comes from Argyrosomus regius, assembly GCA_946959425.1. Classification (NCBI taxonomy): domain Eukaryota; kingdom Metazoa; phylum Chordata; class Actinopteri; family Sciaenidae; genus Argyrosomus; species Argyrosomus regius. Next base: position 23,815,246 of record OX336882.1, read on the forward strand.
TTAACAAAATAAGTTGTTAACCACCAAACCATCTGTTTTCTTTCTTTTGTTTTACACAAGGCAGATTGTCAAATCTTGTCTTCAGGTTCTGTCTAAACCTCAGCACACAGGTTATATATACATAAAAAGTCTACAATTTTATGATGAATAATTGCTCTGAAGACTAGACATTCCAATCTAAGCAATTATCATCTGTGCTGCTGGGTAAGCTTGACTGCACAGCAAATATAAAGCCTGGTCACTTATGTCAGCTAATTAGAAGCACTCAAGTAACTAGTCAGCCCAGGTCTCTCAGGTGTGTCATGACACAAGTATACGTTGAAGGTTTTTTCCAGTTTGCTAATTACTGCATGCCTCCTTCTCTCCTCATCCACTGTCCTAAAGCATGTAACCAGCCAATCAATTAAGGGCTTTGTTCACTGAGAATATTCCAGTCTGTAAAATGTGAAGGGCAGTGAGGCTAAAAAAAAATAAATAAATAAATAAATAACCAGCAGCAGAATGAACTGAAAACAAATCTACATTGTTGGTCCTTGTTGCATTCATTCTGACGTACAAAAGGTCATTTCTCATGCATGTTCCGCGGAACACTGAAGTGGTGTTTGTGGCCCTGCAGGATAAAAAAGAAAGAGAAAAACAGAAATAAAACAAAGAAAACTGTTTAAAAAATAACCAGAAAAAACTCTTTGGGGATAGATTTTTCCTGGTCTATCCAATCTCCGTTTTCATCTCGGCTCTTAAAATTTTGAACAAACCCTTGTCTTTGTAATCCATTATCAGTTTAATTTGATTAATCTTCACAGCTCTTTGCATCTAGTGGGAACATAAATATCAATCTGTTAAAAGGACTTGATTTTTTTCCTTTAGTTCAGGGGATATCTTCGATCTTGGGTATTATGAAAAAGGCCCATTTGTCACACATTGTTGCTATATTTATGTTATTAGATCTTACGTTTTCACATAAATAGATAGAGTGACATAAATATAGCATGGCCATTTGAATGAAAAATGTGATGGTGTATTTGCATGCACTCATGATCCATCTATTTCGAGAAACTAACCTTTGTCACAGCGTTGTCAGTCTTGATTGCCAGGGGCACAAAACACTGGGGGAAGCGTGGCAGCTCTGTCCCTCCTGAGGTTGACCGGTGACAAAAGTATGAATGCACACCAGGAGATATTACCAGCTTGGCAGTTCCTCGTTTCCATGGACAGTAATAGTGAGGGAGAAATCAATTTCTTCCACCTCTGCCATCCAAATGTGGCAGGAGCAGCTATGATAGTTTTAAGGAGGCAGCTGGCAAGCTGTGAGTTAGTGCTTCTGCTCATTAAATTGACCCTCATGCCATATTGAAGTCTCTAGAACAAACTGAGATTATGTGAGATAGGCTGATTATTCTCAACGTCCTTCTCAGCTTCCTCCACCTTCTGTCCATTATTATTTTCACTTGCACTACAAGTTAGCGGTTAGGTTTCAACAACCATCAACTCTCAACAACCATCAGCTTGACTGAAAATCTGTGCTTTTACAGTGTAAGGAGTTATTTCGAGTGAAGACTTTTCATTTTGTTCAACATTTTTCTGTAAACGATCTATACATTGTCACACCATTTGATACTTTTTCTACTATTTTCTGGCAATACACTATATTTGATATTGCACACAAATGAATTCTGTCTTTGCCTTATCCACTCATGTAATGTTGAATGAAACTAGTATTTTTAGGACTTACCCAGAGTGAGAAATACTCTTTGATATAATACTATTAGGAGGATAACTTTTTATTGGCCTATTGTCTTGTCATTTTTATTAGATTTTAATTCGGCAGCTTATTCTGTGGGTCGTATCCAAACACTTGGCTAGTTGGATATGTCTGTTACTGTCAGTAATGCATTAGTCAAATTTGCATATTGTTGCAGAATAATGATACACACAGATACAGTATTCTACTTGGGATATTTTAGAAGCACATAGGTGAAACATAAAGAAAACACTGTGCTTGGTGTCTAGTTTGTACCCTCAAACTGCAGACACTTGCACAGAAATTTTGACTGATGTCAGTGCCCAGAGCAGAGCAGATAAGTTAATTGTTTGATAGATCATTTATTTATCCCATGGGGGAAATTTGTTGGGGAACTCTTGGACATACGGCTGTCAGGTGGCCAGCAGTGTTGACAGATTCGACTGACAAAAAATAACTCAATCAGAGCCCAGAACCTGTCTAATTAAATAAAAAGTAGCCCAATTAAGACAGTTTTGATCCCAAGGGATGGATTTTATGAGATTAATGAAAATTGCTCGTACACTTCTTCTGTGGTTGTAGGCAATTTGAAATTGTGTCTGTCTTACTTTTTTTTCACAATCTGTCCATCTCCTGACATTCCTTAAATACTGTGGGAGTATTGTCTCGAGGTGAATTACAGTCATGATTCAAATGCGATCACCTCCATCTTTTGAGGATTCAAAAATAATGTGAGCAGAGTCCAATATGAGATGATGAAGTTGAGATTGAAACACCAAATTAACAAATAACCATACATCCTCCCTACCCTCCTTGGCATGGATTTTACAATCCTTTTGAAAACTTGGAGCCATTTGTTAAACCTCGGTTTACTTATGATTTAAAGTAAGTCTCCTCTTTTCAGTAAACAAATCCTGCTTCTTACTTTGTGCGGCAACTAAAAATGTCTAAGAAGTTCCCAGATTTCATCTTTAACTTAAAATATGCAAAAATCAGTTGAAAGGCATGGAAAACTGTGAGGATAGGCTTCAGTCTCTAGTGATATGCAATGCTTCATTCTCATTATGTATCTCAAACAATGCCCAAGGGCCTCATTTTGACCAATGTTGACGCAAACATGGCCACAAAACCCATTGTGCACACACACACACACACACACACACACACACACACACACACACACACACACACACACACACACACACCACACAGACACACACTCACACACAGTAAAAATGTTTTGCATCCATTCCTTGATGGTAATCTCACTAGAGGATTATATATTCTGAGAACAGTGATTCCCAGATGTCAAAGTCAGTGCTCATTTTCATGTTTCAGTGCAGTCTTGGGAACACATCCCAGTCATTAACATGCACTCTCTTACAATGCATTGTTTCCGCTCATTCTCTATTCCCCCACTTCCACAAGTTTTTCCTGCCTTCTCACTTCTCACATCCCATCTACCATCTTTCTGTCCTGTGGTAGGAACACAATACTGACATTTTCTTCCACATTTGTCTTGAAACCATGCTGGCATACAAAATTTTAACAAGGTTTGTTTGTTTTGTTACTTAACCATTTTAGGGCATACATACCTTATTGGAATTACAGGCACCTAACAACATTAAGCTATGTGTTTACCTAGGGATTTGTGTCAGATTGGTATTTATCTAAGCACACTCAGGCATGGACTAAACACACTCTGTCATAACATACCAGTAATAGGTTCTTTTCCAATATGGTTGAATGTGTTGAAATGTATTTTGACAGTCTACCTTTCTTTAGCCGACTTTTTAATACTTGATTAGCTAAAGTATTTACAAAATACTGTCAGTAGAGGTAACCAATGGTCTCTGCTCCAAAGAAGGAATTGTGTAGTTTAATATAGCAAAGCTACACTTGAATGTTCTCACTTCCTTTGACGCACGCACAAAAAAAACTCACTAATTTCATCCACAATTATCAGAAATCCACTCCCAGCTGTACCTCCGGAGTATATCTCCCTAATTAATGACTTAATTAAAAACACTTGTGGGATTATGAAAGGGGTCATATTTGTCCCTATTCAATCAAACACATTCTATTTGGGTGCCTCTGAGAGCACTTTAAGTGATATAGTGTAGGCACACATTTAGCCAGTAGAGCTTGATGTCATGTGTGTTTTTTATTTTTATTTTTTTGTCGTCACATCTGCTAGTTTTATTGTTTCTTTAAAGAACTAGTTCATAATATTTTGCAACTCATGGTATTAAGGAAATTGCTGTACGCATACATGTAGTATGTATATGCAGTATGGTGTGTGTGAATGAGTGTGTCAGAGGGCTTGCCACCGCATTTAAGGATGTGAGAATCACTGACAGTACTCAAAGTCAGATTAAGTGTCTTGATGCTGAAGAGAAGCCAAGATTGTTCTTGTCTCATGGGACAGCTGAAGGGAAAATAACTTTTATACATCTGAGGCAAGACAAGTCACTTTGTTTTTATCTGTTCAATGTCGTTGCTCCAGCTTCTCATTGGCTAATCAATGAAACCCAAGAGGGCTCATCAGGCACCAAGGAATGTCAGCCAAAAGCCTTTGATCCGCTGACCTTCATCCGCTGTGCTCCAGCAAAAATACCATAGAGAGTGATCCATGTTTGCATGCTTTTAATGGGCCTCGGAGGGCCTTGTTGACAGTCCTTTGGTTTCCAGAGGGTCAGTTCAGTAACTGTACAGCATAGCCTTGAAAACCTTTGGAAATGTGCCTCTGACATCTCCCCAAAGACTCATGCACCATCGTACACATGACAGTAAACTAAGAGGCTTATTAGTAATACATGATTAAGTGATTACTTGTTAATCAGTACAGTAAAATACTGATTATGCAGGAAATGGAGCATGGGTTAAATATGGAGACAGCTAACTCTAATTCCTTCAAGTGAGGCACCAAGCCGCTAAGACATTCCAGTAACCTTTGCAGGGAGACATAAAAAAAAAACACACACAACTGTTGTTTTTTTTTAAACGACTAGACGAAATTAAGAGATTAATCTCAACATGATGACGGCAAAACATGTTTGTTGACTACAGGCTCTGTGTGTCTGTTTATGTGTGTGTGTGTGTGTATGTGTTGGTCGGTGTGTGTGCTCAGATGTTGTAATGGCATTCTGGCTGGGACTGAGAAACTGATTCGGCTCTCTGAGGCAACCATTTATCTTAATCTGAGGTGACCTAAATCCTCGACATCTGCTGTACAGTCTTTCCTTTTAAAACAGAATTTCAGACTCCATCCTCCCATGTACCATCCTTCTCTTAACCATAATTGATGACTGTAACCTTTTAATGGTCCACCATATTCATTCACAGCAAAAGCACCCACAATGTTGTCCATGAACAAGCACAAAAAGTGGCATTGCCACTGCATGAAAAGGAAGAGAAGACAAGGAGACAAGGTTTATTCAAGCATGTTACAAAAGGGCAATCTATAATCAGAGTGCGAGTCTGACATCCTGACACCATAGGCAGAGCTGGTAGATAAATCAGAAAAATGAGGACAGTAGCCACATTTCATCCACTGATTTGTGAATTGTGAATATGCTGTCAGAGACAAAATGTTGCAAAAACAACATTAGAATAATTAAGTTCTGTCAATTAATCCTGACTGTCAATGGTTTTAATTTTAGAATACTGAAACAACTGTAGTTTTTTTGTTTGTTTGTTTTTCAAGTTGTCAAGTATCCCTAATAAATGTTGTATATTCAATAAAGATAAGAACTGTGACACATTGTTCTTAAATGCTTTGGTTATGATAAACGGAAATAAGAGAACAAAGCTGTGATGAGTTATAAGCAATAATTATTATCCATGCTAACCTATTTATATACATATTGTTAATTAACTACCAGTCTTCAGGATTGCAATGTTGAAGAGAGGATTAGAGCTTGGAAAATGCAATAAAACAGCAAATGAATAAATCAGTCATTTATTGAGGCTATGGGTTAGACAGTGCATAGGTTTCCAGCATGGCTTTTATTAAATACTATATTGATTCATATAGTTAATGAATTTTTCGTAGGGCATTCATCTGCTAATAATATCAAATCCTGTGTTCAATTCTATTTGAACAATTTCACAAAAAAGAAGAAGAAAAAAAAAAAGCCTGTCGGCTCAGTGATTGTACTAATGAATTGTAACTGAGAGCATTTGTATTTCTCTGCTGTAGTGTTTATCAATCATTAATACTGGAAAATGTGGTCAAAAATTATCTCAGGTGCACTGTGTTGGTTTGTTTCTTATCTGACTGTTTAAAACTAAACTATCTTTGTCAAACGGCTGATGTTTTAACCTTTGAGGGGATGAGTAAACCCCATGTGGCCCTGATATTCTATAATTTGTGCACACACCTTGAGTTGCTTCAGATGCCAGTTAGACATGAAGTACAATCTAGAAAGTCCATAATAGATACGTTTGTTATAAGTCTGAAGGCTTGTGAGATGCTAACACACTATGCAGTGGTTTAAAATACTCTAAGACAGGCTTCTTGGAAAGTTTAGAAAGCTATTACAGCAGTAGAAACACATCATTCATGTTCAAGTATTCTACCATGAATATGTGTCTGCATGTATTTGATTGGTCAAATGGGCATCTTGCCAGATGCACATTGCATTCCAGCAGAAGTTGAGCAAGGTTCAAATTTTTGGACCTGCGGTGCCTCGCTAGATTGGCCTTATTAAAATGTATGCTTGCTTTATGCCTGCGAAGTAGGTGGAATTATGTTAAATGGAGAACAATGAAGACAAGATAAGTAGATGTTTGAATGATTTTATCTTTTTCATTGATAAAAACTAGTGCTGTCAAAAATATCGCGTTATTAACGCGTTAACGCAAAACAATTTTAACGCCGTTAATTTTTTTATCGCGAGATTAACGCTCTTTGTGACCTAGTGAACTTTTAGTTTTTTCATAAGCTGTGGCCACTGCTAGTAACGTTAGAAAAACTACAGGATCCAGCTGTAAACCGGAAGCAAAACAATAAGCACGCCCCACGCTACCGTATTGTGTGGATGTCGAGCACGAGATGCTGAAATGGACGCTGCTAACAAAATTATGAATGGAAAAGTTCGTTAGATAAAACCAAAGTTATCTGTGTGTATTGTCGGTGTGAACTGAGTTATCATCGTAGCACATCCAGTCTGAAATAACACTTGATGGCCAAACACACCGGCAATTTAAATTCTCCGCCTCCTCCGCGTCATAACCAGGCGACAATGGATGGATTTATTTTGTATCACCCTGTTTTGAAGGTTGTTGAGGGGGCTGTTTTTGTGACTAGGTATTTATTTTTTTGTCATCTGTTTATTGATAGTGTTGCTTTGTTTGAGATTTTGCTTCAGACGTGAATGGCTGTAACACTACATGTTGTTGTTGTGGTTTGCAATAAAAAAAACATTTGCACAAAGCAAGCCTATCCACTTTTCCATGTTGATAAGAGTATTAAAATGATAATTCAAGGGACATTTAGAATAGATAAAAATGTGCGATTAATTTGCGATTAATCGCGAGTTAACTATGACATTCATGAGATTAATCGCGATTAAATATTTTAATCGATTGACAGCACTAATAAAAACACATGATACATTTGTGTTGCTATATTATTTAAATTTTTACTATTTATCATAATACCATTTCTCAAAAATTTCAAATGAAGACACTAGCAGAGCCGAAGTGAGAAGATCAGTTTTAAAACACTTTGCGATGGAGTTTATGTGTGTCTGACATGTGTTGTATAGTTGTATGCATCTTGAGTAGGCCTGCAACCATTGTCCCTATGAATGAGAAGTTCAGAAGCACTGTGAGCACGAGCAAGGCATAATTTGGATGGATACCCAGCGTGATTTCAGTACTGAAGCATGAACATGACGAAAAGGATGTTCAAACCTCAGACTGTCACATCACCAGCCAGACATGTCAGCAGAGCAGGCAGAAATTCTCTGTTTTAATCTGAGACAAATGAGTGGAAAGGTATGGGCAAAGAGGAAGAAAGAGCAGATAGAATTATGTTATAAGGGAGGGTGGGGGATAGAAAAGAGGGTAGAGAAAGGTATTCACATTTCAGTTTCAGCTCCAGTGAGGCTCAGGCAGGCTTGGCTGCAGCACAGATACTGTTATCACATTGTGTATGAAGAGTCCACAGCTGTGGGTGCCTGAGGAAACATGCAGCTACCTGGTTATGGAAGGAGAGGATAGGCCCAAAAGTGTCATGCATTTTCACCATGTAAAGAAGATAGCCATGCATAATTGTGATAGCATGCACAGATTTTTTTTTTTTTTTGTCCGATTACTAAAACTTGCATAAAAAAAAGTAAAAAGCGTGAAAGTCAAGACGTAGCATCCACCCCCTCAACTCCCACAGTGACCAGATGTTTTTTTTAGCATTTCATTCCTCATTTAATTTATATAAAACTCCATAATCACATTAAAAGTAATCCCACTCTGTTAGAATTAAAAGTGAAAAGATCATTGCACGTATCGATTTTCCCCTCTGCTTCAAGTTTTGTTTTTGCCTCTTCACTGCCAACAGAAGTAACAGTGTGCAGTAATGGAAAAAGTGATTATAGTCCCCATTAAACACAATAATTAGCTGCATGATAGTCAAATTAGAAAAACTCCAATGCATGTGCTGTTCAACATGATGGATTGCATTATTTAAGGCAGCAATATGTTTATGTATGCAAGCAGTTTTAATGAATGTTACAAATAATGAAAGGCCCTGCTGTAAGAACTGCAGAAGCTCCTCACTGTGACAAATATTTTGGTAACCTTAGATGTCATATCAGTAAATAATTATAAGATGAAAGTTTAAAAAATATATACTTCTGTTATATGTAGGCAGGCTTATATGACTGTGTAGACATACTCAACATGCATAAAAATATACAGTAGAAACAAGCTTTCAATTCACAGAAGTGAGATATGTCTTCTCACTAAAAGGGTTACTTGAGGAAGACATAAGTGCATTGTGGTTTGACATTGCATTCACTAAGAAAGACCATGCCAATAAGGATAAGATACCATTTAGAATAGTTTATGTATATTATGGAAGAAGGTGCACCAAGATGATAATGGATGAGGGCCAAGGGATTAATAGTGGGTGGATAAAGGGTAAGGGGTGAGGGCCCTGAAAGGGAGGAAGACTAAAGGATGAAGGAAGACATCATGGTTGTAGATGTCTGGATTGAGAAGTTTGGCGATTGACCAGTGTTGACTGGTGATTGAAAGATGGGAGGCAATCAGGAGGGAGTTGTGACTCTGAGTAGGGGGTCTTCTCTCTTTTGCTCGGGAATGATTAGAGCTTACGTTAGAGATTCAAATTGAGAGATGCACTTGGGCGTTTCTGATGTCATTCCCATCTTAAGGAGTGAATAAGCGAGCGTGATGAAGCTAGAAAGGATCAGGACGTCAAGCATAGGAAATGAAAGGCTATGAGATGCATGGTAAGCTTTGAAACAATTCAATCTGGTCAGTTATGATGAGAGTGTTCGGGTAATGATACTGTTGAGGATGGTGTCTTGTGAAGTATTGACCAAATATTCCAGCTGTAGAGTCAGTTGAAGATAGTGGCTGAAAACTGTGACACTGAAGTCAGAAGAGAAGAAGGAGAAGATGGATGACTGGATGGACGGAGAGTGCTTCGGATAAAGAGTTAAACATTTTCAGGCTACTCTTGCACCTGAGGTAATATGCACCCTTTCAGAGGACGCTGAAAAGATCCCGGTAGTCTTGAGACAACCAGACAGAAGAAGCAGGAAGAAACAGTGGGTTTTGTCTGAAGGCACCACCACTGATTGCTGTCGTGGGTGCAGTTTGTGAGGTTGTGATGACTAGTATTGAGGTTGGAGGTGCTGAGGTAGGCAAAGAAGATAGGATGGTATAAGAAAGCTAGAAGCAAGGGAAGAGAAAAAGGATACTGGGATGGAGGGATGCCTGTTCATCCGGCTTGTAGCCTGTCGGATATGGAAATAACACAAAAACCTGCTTAGCCCTCCATAACAATCAGTCTTCAGAACAGACAAGGCAAGCCTAGGTCAGTCAGACCACAGAGAGCGCCTGCAGAAGGCAATGTCAGAAACTGAAACCTTTGGCCTATGAATTTCTGTTCATAAATGGCACCCCACCTTTGTCAAAGAATTGAAGAAGATAATTACTCTTTTCAGCAAAGCAGTTAGATGTAGGGGAACAAGGCACTGGACAATGCACACGTGTTGTTGAATAAAATGTGGCTTGTACACTGAACTGGGCAATCCATAGAATGAGGGCAGAAACAATAGATAAACCTCAAAGTGGCAGCTGCTGTTAAGCCTAGAGAGAGAGCGCCCTTTTTCTGGGTTTTTTTAAATTTTTTTTATATAAACTCCCTGCTGAATAGATATATTGATTGAATCAAAATACCATACCAATATCCCTCCTTGTTTCTTGCCCCAGGTTTGAGTACGGTGTGAGCAATGAGCCTTTCTACGGTGAAGAATGCATGCACACAAAATTGCACACATGCATGCAAAGGCACTCGACAGTCAGCATGAGTTAGTCAATGTAATCAGTTACTTTGAGGTGCACATTACAGGATGTGGCCAAACATATATACATATGATGTTAATTTTCATTTTATAACAAAAACATATTAATTCTTTTTTTTTTTTTTTCAGGTAATTATACACTATGAAACTATGAAAACATACTTTCTATCATATATACGCATATATTGTGATGCATTTCTGCCATATTCTGCCAAAAGATCCCACACAATGGACCTTTAAACCAATTTGTTGGCTCATAGTGATAATATATTAGCCATGCCATATCAGCATCTTCTTATTGCTCATTATTACTCAAGCAATTATGCTTTTCATGGAGAGGTGGTAAGAGACAAGTATGGAGGCGAGAGAGGCAGCCATGCAGCTAGAGGAAGTGCTGGGGATGAAACTGAGAAGAATTTACTGAAATACACTTAATTAACACTTAATTGTCATGTAGGAGTGTTTGAACAACCCCAGTCGTGGGTTTGTTTTAAATACATACATTTAATATCCCTTTAACAGTATTGCTAAAATAGCCATTCCAGGCATATGTAATTATTTGTGAAAGAAATCCCTTTTTTATGAATTTGGACCCCTGCCTGAACTCTAACATCCTCTGTATGGCTCAGCTTCTTCTGCAATAATAGAATGTGAAAAATGTAAATGCAATGCGATGGATTTAAGCATCTCATCAACAATAGACCTGACAGCTGGACTTATTCTCTATTCATTCATTTTGAATGTTAGTAAATGCACTATATCAAACTTTTCTAGTTAGAACATACGTCCCTCTTTTGTTGTAATGTTTGTGGAACGTTTTCATTTGTAATTAATTGTCTTCACTTCAATGCATCTTGGGCCCAGCCTGGTTTTATTCATCATCCAAATGTACAAGGTCTTTTCTTCTTTGCATGTATCCTTTTTTTTGTTGTTGTTGTTTATTTGTTTTGTGGTACATGGTATTGTGGGAATGTTGGGTTCACAATATACTCAAAATTCAATCACTCTGCATACATAATATTTAAAACACAGCTGTTGTTCCACTAAACAGTAACAAAATAAAAAACAACAACAAAAAAACTATTTGCTCATAACTCTTATCCCAGATGGTACACACCTGTAGGGAAAATATGACCTGAGAACTAAATCACCAATAATCCACACTAATATGCATCTCTATCCCTGCATTAACTAAACCTAGGCTAAACCTAGACACACCTGGCCTGTAAATTTCAGATTTATATACTGTCTGTTGTAGGCTGTAAAGATAGCAGAGGAAAAGAAAGTACGACTACATTATAAAGGGCCATTACTAAGATGCTTATGAAGTGTCCGCCCACCATCTCTGAGCATTAAAAACCTATCAAAGAGCACCCACCTGCCACCAACAGCACATCTACTAGTCTTGAGTAACATCAACACAGCATCTTTTGGGTCCTGTTGTCCCTCAACTCCAGTGTAAGAAAATGCAAACCAGGACAAAACAGGACACTGCAAATTGTCAATTACACATCCATCATCCTCCATCCAAATCAAATCAAACTTCGAATACAATCAATTACAGATCTCGAGCACAGAAATGTGTTATTATAGGTGATTTCAGGAGAGACACAGTCACCAACAACAAAACTGCAAATTTACAACAAATTAGGATGGGCATGATCTCATGATGAGGAGGCTTTTTGATTCATATTGATATTTTATGAATAGATTCAGTCACCTCCTGATCTGTTAAAGCATCTGATTGGCCAATGTGACATCCCAGATGGCAAGATGAGGCCCAAGCCACCAACATATCTTCATTTAACACCTCTATACCCCTAAATAGAAGAAGAGACAAGAAGAGAAAAAGCAACATGGTATTTCTATAACCGAAGATGTAAATGAGCCAGACCCAATGGAGCGTGATCGCTCATGTTAGGGTATAACGGATTGTGTTATAAAGCTCTGTCAAGGAGAATTTTCTCATCTCCTTATCTTGACAATGAAAATGGTAAGTAAAATGTTATCATAACTGCGAGGATCGATAGCAAAAAGTCTAAAAAAAAAAAAAAAAAAAAGATTATGGTTTTAGTTTCTGAGTCATTGCTTTCACAAAGCTGGACGGGACTAAGTAAGTATTAAAAATAACTCAGTATATATTAGTAATTCTCCACACAAATGTGCAGCAATGTGATTATTGTTTTTCTCTTTGCCACCTGGATCAGCTGCACCTTATATTGGTTGTTGTTTACACAGAGTGGATGGCAGCCTTCAGCAAGGTTCACACATGCATGTAAGCATGGACATAAACATACATATGACAGAGGCTCAGCAAAACAATTAAACAAGTCTCTAGGCAGCAGATGGGCCTTTGTAAGACAGGTGTGACAAAGAGAGAATGAGATTAATTCTTATTAGATGGTTTCAAACTAAGCTCCCACTCAGCAGAAGCGGTACCAGACATTGAGAAAGCAAAAGCGCCACATAAAGTCTCTATTGAATTTTCTTCAAAAATCGAAATTACAGTTTTACTTCTATTTAAATAGCTGTTTACCTTTCCATTCTTTGTGCATTCTCAGTCAATAGAACACACCGATGCTCTCTGTATTATTATGGATCCAGTGCTTTTTACTGCCAATTGCATCAAAGCAAATTAAATCACAATCATATTTTTTCACCTTAGTCTCCAAGAAGGCCTTCTCTTCCAATAACCCATAAAAATGGATTTGTGTATTTCTATAATTGATTACTGCAGGTGTGCAGTCTACCTTCTGGCTGCTCTAACCCCCACACACACTAATAACCATACACATCAAACCAGAGAACATGTTTCTTACAATCCCTATTTAAGTCTCTCTTTTTTTGGCTCATTGTAAAAGCCCTAACTAAACCTCTGACACAGAAACCATTTCTTGGCATTGCTCCATAGTGACTCACTGGTTTACTTCCTCCCTATAAACCTCATCTTACATAAGTCAATGAACAACACATCAGTCCCACCCAACTTCAAAACTACACAGGCGGATTCACATTAACAATAAAAATGTATGTGTGTGCACAATCTTAGATACAATCATATGAGAGCTTAAAGGTTATAGTGGGGGTGGTTTAATTCAGTAGCAAATGGTTGCTCAGGAGAAACGCTTCTCTGTGTAAATAAAGGTTAATAAGGGAGGGCGTCTTCATAGATTGTTATGGAATGCAAGTAAATCCTCTTTGAGACCACGGCTTGTGGTTTTTACTCACTGCCAGGTTCACATTACAAATCAATATGTTTTGACACTCAAGTGAAGCAATATAAGATCTGCCTCCACGCATTACTGAAATCGTCATCCTTTAGCCAACCAGCCATTCTTAGTTATTAGTTTAAGATAAACTTAAGAATCGATAATGCCTTTCTGTGCATTCACATAAACATTGTTAAACATAAAAACAATCATGACTGATTTGTCTTTTTGTCATCTATCATATGCTCCAATATGCTCCATTTCCTACAGATACTGTATGTACAAAGAGTAGTGTAAATGCAATACTTCACCATAATCCATCAGCAGAGGTTTTGGTCTCTTTTACCTCCTTATGCTCTTCTCATGGGTAAATTTTTGCCACATTGATGTGATTGTGGATGTACATCATAAGTAATGTAACAAACTGTGTCATCAACAGTGCAGTCAGCTCTGCCACTTAAGAGGTGATAAATTATCACAGTCTAGACTCTGCTTGCTCGATCCAAGATAGTAAATGAATGTCTACTGACCTATTTTTAATTAGTAGATGAGACGGTGACATGCTCACCTCCAGGCCTTTTGCATTCATAAAAGATTATGAGTTAAATGAAATAAATAGAATATTACCAAGTCTGTTAACAGCTACAACCTGTTTGTTCACACCTTAGATCATTAACACTTTGCATGTGTTGTGTCCTTGAGGTTAATCTTGTTGAAATTTTCTGTGCAATTATCATTCTTTATTTTCTGGTATATGATTATGCTCAAAGACTACTAGGACCTCATTGGGGGAATATTTTCCCTTATAGAATATTATAGAAATACAGCAATTTATGATGGTTGCATAAAATGAACCATCAAAAGTATGTTCCAATATTTGTTTGTTTTGTTTATAGCCAATACTTTGCGACAGTGTTTGTTTTTTGTTTGTTTTTTTTTTGGGGGGGGGGGTTTACCACGAAAAAGTGTGTGCGTGTCATTTCAAAAGCCATTTCCTTTTCATCTGGGGTTAGAGCTTTCTTATTTTCCTCATTACTTCTCAAGGAAATGTGGGGGAAAATTTGCATACTGGCGAAATTGAAAACAACATCGAGGAACCAATATGCCAGCTCACTCAGAGAGAGGCTTTGATCGTTCTCTAAATGAGGGTGGGATTGTCAGGCCCTTCATTGTGAGTGATTGTGTTCTGAGCAAAAAGGTGTGATCTGCTTGTTGTTCCACTTTATAATGAAACCTAAACTGTCGCATTTAGCAGTATTCTTCTTTGTATTCCCCTTCAGCTACCTATCTGTATTTATCTTTCTCCATAGAGAGTATTGCGTCAGGTGTATTATTTGAGGCAAAGTAATGATGAATAGTTCACCTAAAATCTCCACTGAAGTAGCATTCAGTCAAATTGCATACTTCTAGCAGACGATCAGGCTAATTCAGTTGCAAACTTTGTTCCATATTTGAGTGTAGACTTGTTTCATGTTACACATACTTCAAGTTAGCATACAGTTCCATAGCACCCAACATCCACACTCACTAGTGACTGCTTACATAACACTTTACAGTTTGCTGAGGTTAAGTTGTCTTTAAAATAAAGTACAGAACAGTATGTAAATGTCCCATACATCATTCCAAACACTGGCCAGCTGGCCAGGTGAGTTAGGCCTACAAAAACATAAAATCTTGTAGACATGAGATCTTCTTCTGAATCACTTTAACAACAACTTCACCAAAGCATGTGTCTAAATTGGAATGCAATACGTCAACATGTGTTCTAACACTGGCTGTAAGCAGCTAATATTTTGTCTAGTGCTAAATGTGCTTGACATAAAATTCAGTAATGTCTGACTGAATTTTACAGCGACTAATAATTCTCGTTATCCTCATTCATACCTGTATACAACACTTTTGTATGTTATCTCAATCTTGCTGATCAAATGAAAAACAATAGAGTTGCCTTTAGGCTACTACTCTGCCCATAGTGTGTCAGTGTGATTCATTGCTCAGCGTTTGATTCAGTATGTGTCACACAGCCAAAACCTATGCTTATGTACCTCACCCACCTGCTGAAATAATACATTTATATTCACCATAATTAATTACATGTTCACTAATCTAGTTTATATAGATACACTGTACATCAAAAGAACGTGCAATTTTACTCTTGACACTATTTGACTATTCCTCAAACAGAGGCAGATATAAAATATCTGCTTCCTGAAATAATCATTTCTACATGCTCTGCTGCTCTACCTCCAGGAGATTGTATCTGACTGTTCTGTCTTCATCTGCCCTGCTGAACTAATTCTTGATGCTTTGGAAATAGAAAACCTAGGGCCCATTATAAACCCTACAGGGAGAACCAGCACTCTGACACCAACAATACATTCCAGAAAATGAAGTGTTGTGTTATGGGTTGATACATGACTAATTGTTGTGTCAGTTATGATAAAGAAATAAAGAAATGTATACAGAAATAAAAAAAGCATGTAGACAGTGTCCCTAGTTACATACATACAAATAAAATCAAAGAAACTTATATATATCACTAACAGCCTTTAAAACTAGTTTTATTGTTGCTTAAACTCCCTCTAATCTGACCCCAAATCATTTTGAAAAACGTTCCATGGGTACTTTTTGACCAAACTGCAGAGTTTTTTAAACCGAGCAATCACACATTTCTGTTCACTAACTTGGTGCCACAGTCTCTAAGCCAATCATGACTTTCGGTCATTAATAATAATATCAACATTTAAATTAATTCTAACACCCACAGTGACAGACTGAGTATTCCACTGACATTTTAAGCCATTGAAATAATTATTTTTATGCTGCCTTCAGGAGAAATAAAAATGTATTACCTGTAAAGTGCCTGTGTCAGTATTGCTACAATAACAGTGACACATGATCGCTGTCATTTTAGTGAGGAGGAACTATGGCTTGAGTGTGCTTTATATAGCTTTTGTTAGAGTCATAACTCAAGACATTTAAAAAATCTAACATTTTTCTTTCTTAACATTTTTTCTTCTATTCTGCTTTTGGTAAAAACCCACATGCTTGTCAGTTTAAATGTACCTCCGTGACAAAACTCCGTGAAAACATGTTGCACCCAGCAGGTATCAGTGCTAGTGCAAATTATTTACTCAAAGAGTAATGGTCAAGGATACAAGTTGTTTACTTAAAAACTATCCAGCGGCGGGATACAGCTCTCTGCTTCTAAAAATTAGATTTTCAAACTAATTGGCAAGAAAAGTATTCCAAATGTGTGATGTGGGTTTTAAAAAGCCTACATGTATAACAATAAGAAGAAGAAGAAGAAGAAGAAGAAGAAGAAGATATGTAAGAACATTGTAGTGAAACTGAAAAGACGAAGAATATACAATTGCTGCTCTGTGAGGGAACAATTTAGCTTCAGGTGAAAGTAATGCTGGCTGGACTAGAGTTTTTTTTTTTTTTCTCTCTTTAATACGGTTGGGTTTAGGCAAGTGCTTTGTCATGGTAAGAAAAGTATCATATTTTCCTCTCACATACACAAATAAAACCAAAGTCATTTATATACTATACAGAAACCACACACACATACAAGGGAAATGCTTTTACATACCCAACTGTAACACTCTCATATGCACAAGTGAAAAAGGATACACTCATATACACAACTGAAAACCCCTCATGAAAACTATCGTAGAGCTTTCACACATAGTAGAATGTACTTATATACTTATAGCTGAAACATTTCTGCTTAAATACACATACAGCATAAACAGTACAGTATGAAACCAAACTCATACTGTACTACTACTATTCCTACTATTCTGAAAACCTCATGCACACAAGTGAAATGTTTTTACATATGCTACTGAAAAGCTCTCATAAAAAGTAGTGGAACCTTTTACATCAACTACTAAAAACTGTTGTGCCAGACATCATCATGATAATATGGATGTCAGCAGGCGCAGAGCCAATGTCTCATTGCAGAGGAGTTAAGGACCAGTAGTAGTGGGCCCTTATATGGCCTGAAAGCTGCATGGAAATGTAAGACAGATCCATGGGGAAACTTAAAAAATACAGATTACAGTGAGGTGTGTTATTTTAGCACCATGGATTTAGTATCAAACAGTGACCTGCTGATATTTAACCCACCAGACCCCAGTAGAATTCTCAAATGTTACCACAGTTCACTGAGAACCCTCAGTCAAATGAGCAAAGTCAAGCAACAGAGCAATCAGAGTCAAACAACAAACAGCTCTATCTTAAAAACAGAAAAAAATTCAAACACATTTTCACTTTAACAAAGCACATTTTCCTCTTCAATTTAATGCCAAATATTTGTAGCTTTTGTGGCAACAGCTGAGTGAAAATCATGAAAAAATCGCACAAATACGTATGTAAAAGTCACTGCCACCCGGTCAGTCCTTCCTGCCGACTCTTTGGTGAACTGTCCCCCCTAAAAACAGTGTCCGTCTCCAGCAGTGAGAGCCACGTTGGTCCCGCTGTTTGCTTATGGATTATGTGATGCATGTGAACAAAACACTTGAACTAAACAACTCATTACACAATTGTACAGCTTCGATATGAATATAAACCCAATACAAAGCTCAGGACTTTATTTTCCATGTTGAAATATATATGTAGAGTGAAATATAGAATGGGTGCTCTGAGGTGCTATGGGATCTAGAGGGTTAACCAGCACAACTGTTTATAGGCTATTTCAGAACCATGGTCAGTGCCATGGATTTTACCAATAATTTCCTCAAGCTCATTTACCAAATACAGTAGTTACTGGACAGAGCTTCCAGATCTGAAAAGTGAAGTCAATGTGAAAATGTCTCAAACCTGCATTCTTTCTTTTTGCAAGCTTATGAGAAAATGATGGTGCTTCTCACTTGATATGTTACCTCAGTAAACGGTTTACTCATTAGTTTATGGTCTTAATCGCTAGTTTCAAGTCTTCTTCTATAGAGCATGACATTCATTTTGTAAATTATTTAGAGTTCATTTAGCACAACACACCAACACACTGCAAAACTCAAAAGTAAAAAAAGTAAGGCTTACTAAATAGCAGGGCAAGCAGCTAAGGACAGAAGTTAGTTCAACATTTACAACTACATCTACAACACAAGCAGCTACAAGCAATGCGTTTTTGAAAAGCCAACATATGACGAGCCTATCTGTTATCACAGATAATAAACTGTTCTATTCTAAACATGAACAACGTTTTCATCCAGCAGCAGTCAGTTTGGATCCAATCCAACAAAAATGGCAATGTCCAATATATAAAAAAAAATCCAACATCATTTCCACCACAAATGTATTCCACCATCATAGTCACTGCTTTCCTACACACTGTTCACAGCTACTACAGCTACTAAAATGTTTCATTTGCTTGGCTAGTAGTGGAGTTAGTAGATTTGCTAGTAATGGAGGGTTACGTTTTTGAGAGTTTGTGAGCTGATTCTGCTATCTGGACTTTTTTACAGTATTACTATAACGAAAAACAACAAGGGAAAAAGAATTACAGCAGACAGGCTGCGACCTTTTAAAACTCCCGGCAGCCAACTCATAGTCGTGGGGGCCCTATTAAGGGGATACTAAGGGGGTAGAATCAACGACAATTTTAACAGGCTACAGTGTGCTCCTGGTGCTGGCTGCTGCATGAAACAAGAATCTCTTGGCAGTGCTTAGGCCTTGTCTCTGCCCTGCAGACACAAAGCGTCTGATTTTACTTTTTGGCACATATTCTGAATTGTTTGGTTTAAAATAATTAAATAATTGTTTTTGTACATTTTTTTAAAAAAATAAATAAAAAAAAACAACAACATGACAAATGT
The DNA here is from genome assembly GCA_946959425.1 of Argyrosomus regius. Classification (NCBI taxonomy): domain Eukaryota; kingdom Metazoa; phylum Chordata; class Actinopteri; family Sciaenidae; genus Argyrosomus; species Argyrosomus regius. Next base: position 23,834,573 of record OX336882.1, read on the forward strand.
GTGAAACCTTTTGATAGAAATTCATTTAGCATTACTATGGGCCTTGTTTGCCCTTGTGTGCTCTTGTCACTAGCTTTAGTGATGATATGAAGCTGTCAGAATCAAAAGTAATTTCTCTTGCCCACCTTTTTTTGTAACACTGCAGCACATTGGGAAGTAAAATGTTTGAATGCCACCTGTTTTGGTCATTATATGAAGCACTACACAAACTAATTTAATTCAAAATATTAAACAAAACAACAAAAAATGCATGCAAGGCAGTTAGACAGATTGCGTTAAGGCAGGCAACTTTGTAACTGTTGACCATCCCGAGGGCTGTTGCACCCTCTGCTCCCCGCTCTCTCTGCTACAGGATGTCAGCAACCTGCTCGGATCAAATGTTTTTTTGCAACTTTCTGCATGAGCACAATGCCAGAATGAAATCCCCTGATGTGACGAACAAGTTGATACTCCATAGTTTTGAATACCCTAAGGCAATGCACCTTGTAAGTTACATATATGGTTTGCTCTTGGGAGACAGAATTAATTGCGCTGAGGCACTGTGCTTGCCTATATCTGTGTATGTACACTGAGAGCAATGTTAAAAAAGAGTCATATTTATGGCCAATAAAAGTGATTCTGATTCTGGTAAAACTAGTACTGAAATAATATCTGTAGCTACATTATTAGGGTTCCTATACAAACAAAGGGTTGGTAGGTGATTGTTTTTCAAGGCTGTGACAGCTTAAACACAGAGGTGCTTTCATAGATTTCTATTAAAATAGACAACTGTATTGAAAATGAAGTTACCAACAGATAGCATGGTAGGCTATTGCTGTATACAACCAGAGCAAGCAGCAAGTTCAGCGTGTTGTGGTTCATGTTTGTTTGAACTTGACACGATCTGTACTGGGAACTCCAGGAAACTCACCCTGCACATTGGTTGTGCAACCAGAACTGAATAAAACACACTTTAAAAATACTGTTGTTGCATTGAGTGTCTGCAAAATTCTGTCAAATGGAAGTACTTGACACTTGGTTTTGAGGATTAAACTCAAGTAATAACGCTGTATGTGTTTCTTCTTTTTTTCCTAGCTGTGACCAGCACAGGTGTAAATGTGTACTACAATAGACACACTCGTCCAACCCATCACCCCCACCCTATCCCTTTACATTATTCTGCTGTTTACAGATTTGGACTCAGGGGAGCAGACAGTTACTTTAGGTTTCATCACTTTTTATTCATAATTCATGGGTTTCACAGCGATGAAAATAACCACATCAGCATTCAAGCATTTTTCAGTGATTTCAAGTACGCAGACAAACATTACTTTGTGCTTTGTCAAGCATTTGGAGTTTTCAACAAAAACAGGATGGGAGATTCCAGCAAATGAATTGCTAAAGCTCTCACCAGCTCTTGCTCTCACATATTAGAACTGTAGGTCATTTGTCATTTAGGCACTGGAAACTTCTTTCCCCGTCACTGCTGTTCTCAGTCTTCTTTACTTGTTGTTGATCAATTCTTTCTCCTCGTTTCATTTGATTTTTTTTCATATTTACTAATTTCCTATTGTTTGTGTGTTTGCTTTGCATCTGATCATTTTTAACAATAACACATTGACGTGCTGTAGACTAAATGTTCTTTAGAAATGGGCTTCACAGGATAGAGAAGAACTGCTTAAAATACAGCACTGCAGGAAAACTACAAGCAGACGTACAGCAAAAACGACTACATATAAAATTCATGATGTATTCTTAAGTTGCTTTAGTTTAAAAATGGCCTGCTTTGCCTGTATACTCTTTTAATCTTGTAAGGAATGACTTTCTTTTCAAAGCAGTTAATTTGAAGTGCAAAACAAACTTTGAATAATGGATTACTGGTACTTTTTCCTTCTTAACCCGCATGGTGTAATAACCTGTCAAGATTTTCCCCAATTTATTTATTTACCCTCTTAGTGACATACTCTCTTGGAGCATTCCAGCATTTGTTTGGGTCTAAAAGCGAGTGCAAATAATCTCTCAGAAGAAAATTAAGCAGACAACAACCAGTGATGCTGCTTTGCCAGGGGCCAAGCATATGGGCATATTCTGGATCTGACTAATACTTGTATTGCATTGCTTAGACAGCTTCTTTCTTTGCTTATTCAGAGATATCAACACACAAAGGCTTTGAAATAGCTGTCTCTTACTAATCTCCTCTAGGTCAGTAACAGGCTATTATACTAACATGGTTTAAGTAAATAGCCTATATTCATCGGTGGTGGCAATATTTTTAATCTTTTAGCAATCATACTACAATTTAAAGAGTAGATGCACTCAGTGTGTGCTGCAAAAAAACAAGACAACATAGTGGAAGTAAGCTATACTGTTGTAGAGGAGTCATACGTGAGAGAATGTTTTTGTTTGGACTGAACCAATGCATTAATCAGTTATATATAGCAGGTCTTGCTTTACCATGTGAGGTCAGTACATAAATAATTAAATGAATTCAACCCTGTGTTTGATTGCTTGTTTGTTTATGCAGTAAAAATTCTTAGATGTGAATATTTTTTTCCTTGATTCATATGCTCAATATAGCATTTGTTAATATTAAGTGGACACTGCTGCTGACAAGTAACAATACTACTTGCATGAATGAAATCTGCTCAAGACATCCACACCCACACAAGTGTGTCCTTCAGCAAAACACCAAAAACCTACACACTCCCTTAAAAGGTTTTTCTTCAAATAAGTATAATCAGAATGTAAGTAAGTGAATGCTGGTAACATTGCCACAGTTCAGAATGACAAATGCATATTAGATTTTGGTAAACAAACATTGTATAATGAATTAATAATCAGTTCAGTAAAACATTTGAAATTCATTGGTTGCTCACCATTATCTTAGATGGATTAGTACATATATGTATATATTATTCTGACCCTTCCACATGCAATTTTTTTCCAAAGATCCGTTAAGCAGTGAATAATTAGTTAATCTCGCCAGCTCCTCTATGTAAATGTTTCACAAACTAATTAGTTGTTAGAATATATAAAAAACCTGTGACACTATAATTTTTGGCCATATTACTGTACATACTGTGTACTTACAAATAATTGAAGAGTTTTGTCCAATTAAAGAGCTGAAATATTTTAATTTTTAATTTTAAACCTGACAAGCAGATGGTGTTCACAGTAATATGCCTTCACACTTGTCATTGTGAAGATTTTGGTGAAGACAAAGCTCTCAATCTCACTAGTCAGTCTACTTCATGCGTTTATAACCCTCAGAGATCACGGCTACGACAGCTAAGATGAATTTTCTTCTTACAGTGTCTGAATGCACTCTGAGCATGAGGCTGGTCTGAGTATAGCTGAACCTACATGTGGAAAGGAATCAATTGAGGTGTTTAAGGCATTTGGTCAAGATGCTTTCTGGACACCTCCCTGTAGTAAGTATTCCAGGCACATCTAACTGGGATAGTTCAAGCAAATCCAGAACATGTTGGAGGATCCCACCTGACCGGGAAACACCTTGGGATCTGCCACAAGAAGCTGGAGGTTGTGGCCTCCTGCCACCAAGCCCCAGAGAAATGGCAAAAAAATGAGACAGAAAATGAGCATTTTGCCTTATGCCTGACAGCTGGTTCTTGGTTTTAGACAGAGAGTTTGCTCTTTCCTATACAGTTCACTGAATGTTCATTTTTCAGCCCCTAATCAGGAAACACCATTCATTAACAAATTAACAATTTTCAGAAAACGGTTGCTATGAAGACAAGAAACAAAAAAACAAAATCAGTTAGTCTACTGTTCACATTCTACAGTGCATGAACTGATACACTGATCTGAAGAGTAGACACGGCATAACACTAATAACTGTGAAACCTATCAATACTGTTCCCTAAAGCCAATAAACAACAGTCCATACAATATTTATTTATATGCACAATATGGCTGTAAAAGGCAAAGAATATGAACAGCTGCGTGCTACAAATAGGCAGAAAGCAATCCTATCTGTACTGTCTCTGCAAGGAACTGCTCCAGGGGCCTACTATGATATATTTTTCTAGTATTATGATGCAATAAGAGTGAGGTGCTTTCTCAGCAATTCCTATATGGTTTTCCTTCAGTATCCAGAATGTCCCTTTCTTTGATCTCTTTCCATGTGTTGCGTGTGAGCCGTTTGGACATCCACATCAGATACGTAGATAGTACACAAATAGTACACAGATAGTATACACAAATAGTTAACAGTGTGTTGTGATGTTTACTGTACTGTAGGCAGCAGTCTATCAGTAGGCATCATTAAAAAATGCTAATCCCCTCCCTGCATCATGATCTTAAGGTGACTACGTGATTAAAAATGATTATCTATGAAGCAGGAGTAGAGAGGAAACAATGAATGTGATATTCTGTGGTTAAGTGCTTATCAGCACTGTTGAGAGGCACCCAGTGCTGCTAAACACTGTAGAGAGTTTTAAAGCAGTTGATGAAATATGTTTGTACAATACTTGCATCTTTCCGTGCCTGTAAAATCTAATGTGTATGTCAAGCAAAAGATGCTAATCCGTAGTACAATATGTTTTTCAGGGATAAAACCACAGACGGTATAAATGACAAGGGAAGTAGTATCCGTGCTGTTATCTGTGATGGTTTCTGAAGAGCCGTTGTGAAGCCATCTTGGCAGACCTGCCTCTGCTGGCTATCAGCTAATTCAAAAATGGGCAGAGACGTAGAGCATGGGTGGAGCTCGGGTGGGCTTAATTAAGCCTGGGTGCTCAACCAAGTCATCCATGACAGCACTAACCTGTCAATCAAAGTGGCCATGCTCTTAATTATGCATAACTTTGAGCCTTAATATAATTTGATTGGGTGAGTTTATTTCTGCTGTGAACTTGGGCATTTTGGAAGATGATCGTTTTATAGCCAGGTTCAAGTGGCCATTTGAGGTACTGCAGTTTTTTTGCACTTTGCGTTGACTTTATTTCATAGCCATATAGGGTGATGCTTAGGTGTATAACACAATATCAGTAGCCAATACATCTGTACATATTTTCACATATTTATCTGAAAATAATCATTAAAAGGTGCTATACAAACTGAATGTGGTTCTTTGCTTTCCCCACAGACCCCACAAAGCCCCAGGAGGCTGAATTATGGAGATGAACAGGTAATAAATGATTAATTATCATGAATATGATGAATTAAAAAAGACAAAAAAAAAGAAAAAGAAAAACTAAAAACATTTATGAGTTAACATGCTTTGACAGCTGTCCTGAAAACCAATGTGTCCACTTCAATGAACACTTAATTGTCAGACTTTGTTCTAGGTTCTATTACTGGGTAGGTGGTCCTGTTATAATAATTAATGGAAGCAGGGTAAATTCAAGGTTATCCAATAAATACCTCTAAAGCAAAATACTCAAATCATAATTACTCTCATACAGTAATACCTGTACAGTAGCCAGAATGTAGAAAACAATTTTAGAGAGTTGATTTATCAGTGGGAACATTATTTGTTTATAGCACATCTGTGATTTAATTATTTGAAGCATTATGTCCCTTTTGTTTGCACTGTTAGGCACTGTTAGTGTATTGTTGCAAGGTTTTAGTCAATTTGGGCGCACTTGTCTAATCACTTGTTCCTTGCATTTGGATGAGGCTACTCAGTCGATAGGAACACTGCCCAGAAGTGTTGTTTTGTATTTGCCTTAGCTTTGCCAAGATTAGCTTGGCTGCAACTAAATTGTGAATAGTTCTGTGTGTGCTCCTACAATATAGGACAGTTCTTTCTTTTGTATTTTCAGAGATTCAACAAAATACAACAAAAGAAAAAATCAAGAGCAGAGTATATTTTTAACCACTAAGAAAAGCAGCAAATTTCCGTGTTTGCCTTTGACATTAAAATGTCAGAATAAATTTGTTTTGTACTGCAAATCAAAAAGCGTTTCACATTGTTAAAGTAAATTAATGTTTCTACAGTATTTCCAGGTGGACATTTTTTTCTGCATGAATTTACCCCACTGTCTTGTGGGGTAAAAACTTAAGGCTCTCTTGGCCAACCTCTGTGGACAATTGGTTGCCATTGGAGGGATGTCAGCTGATTAAGCTCACCTCGGCCTTTGGGCTACATACTGTAAACAGGCGTATGTGCTTCTTCCTGCTTCTCCATTCCAATGGCTGACATCCACCCTGCATAACTTTCTTTTGGCTTGCACCTTCAACACTTCCACAGCACATCAACCAGACATCCATTCATTGCTTCCATTGCAGATCTACACACCCCATTGTTCACTTGTAGTTAGCCTTAGTTTTAATACTCACTAAATTATAAAAATATTAAAATTAAAATTAACAGAAAGATACAAAACAAACAATTTAATTGAGAAAAACGATCGGTATCTTTAAAGTTTAAAGGCTAATACCGTGGAAGCCAAAACAAGGCAAGAAATAACAGGATATGCTGCAAGGCAAAAAAAAAAAAACACCCCAGGCCTTTTAAAACTAAATACATGTACAGCATCATTTATATGTATTACATTTTCTTCACATTTCAGGCACATTACACATTGAGATTTCAAATCTCACAAAAAAAGAAGATATTTCAGGACGGTTATGTAATTATAGTGTATAAGTATGTAATCATGTCGAGCGCCCAGAGACAGTATTATTAGAGTGTTTATTTCATATATTTCGCATTATTATTCATTGCTATGTGAGTTGAGTACAGACCCAATGCACAGAGTTCAATTAAGACAATAACTGTGGCATTATGGGTAAGACAACTAACATAGATGCAGAGGAAGGAAGGTCCCATCCAACCTTAATTATTTTTCTTAAAATTGATTTATATTGTGTATAATGTCCATTGGTGTGCTTTTACTTGGATAGTGGTATAAGTTTTTATTCATTTTGTTTGATTCCATCACTTTTCTGTTGGCTAATAGGTTTTAGCCTGCTTATCAATGGATACCTGCTTGAAAAATGTTAAAAAAGAGATTTATATTCTATACTTTTTATGTCTTTTATTTTCTTGTAGTTTTCATGTCGTATGATGATGGAAGACAGGGAAAATACATCTTCAAAGGACATTTATATGATGGTTGGCCATTATTTCATTAGACCAATTTAGCTACAGTGTCAGTAACCATCTTGAATTGTTTGTCCTTTCACTGTGTTCATATTCATATGACTCATGAGGCTTGTATGAGTCATTTCAAAATGTCATTCATAGAGCTCTTTTTATACACCAAAAGATTTAAAATTATGTGTCTTGTAAGTCCATGTGGGCTGGGCACAGTTTGGTGCATGACACTTGAAAAATAAATGACCTTACCATGCAATGCATTATTTTTAACACAGCAACCTGGAACACACAGTACAAGAAACTTGTTTTTCTGTTACAATGTGAATACAGCATAACAGCTAGAACATGCAGGAAAAATGTTAGTCATGAAAACATGCTGACATAAATGTCTTCATTCTGGTGTGGTGGCCATGCACAACTTTGGAGTATTTAATGTTTCTAACCGCTTCCCATCGGCTGTCAGTCTGAAAGGTAAGGACTCAATAAAGGTTGTGGGTAATAAAGTATTTCAAAAGGAACTTGAGAATAAAACTCAATTTCTTAACAACAGAGGCGATATCTGATTGACAAAATGGCTTCTATAAAAAGCTTTCCACTGTCAATACATGCACCTTAGGCTGTTGAAATGCTCTGCCTAATCATCAGATTCTCAAGGCTCAGCCCTGGTCTTTTCCACGCTGTGGAAAATTCCCTTGTTTCCTTGCATCGGTTCCTTCGGGTGATTTTATTTATTTCCAGAGTTTGCATGCCAGGTGTGCTAGAGAGTTTAAGTTGCCCATACAGTAGGTGTGACTGGGGCTTTCTGTATTCATCTGCACTGATGTGCAGTTCCCTGTGATAGACTGGAGATCTGGCATGGAGGTTTCCTGGCTGTTCAACCAATACCTCTTGTGAGTCCAACTAGGGAGACTGTTCTATGGACATAAAATAGTACTTACAGTGCTATGGAAATGGATGGATGTCATTGCCCATCATGGTTTTCTGTACTGACCCCACTTATTATTATAAACATGTTTATTATATTCTTTACTATTTTGACTTTTAGAAATGATGATTTGGAAACTGGAATAAATTAGGTTATGAGTGAAAGGGTAACATTTCAAAGATATTATTTGCTTTATAATTGAAAGGTATAGCTAATTTGAATCCTTACATCAGCTTATATATTTACTGTATGTGGTAATACTTAATAAAGTATGTCACATTGGCATCAAAGTGACTTTCAACAGGAGTCTGCATGGACCAAAGATGACAGTTGCTCAAACAGTAACTCAGGACATACATGTGCATAAAGTAAAAATAACTGTTTCTTATAACACATGATATGGATTGATAAAGTCTTTGGCACTTGGACTACAAGGAGATTCTTTCTTGATTGAGAAGCGTCGGCTCTGAGCAGCTGCAAGATAAATTCCCCCATGAAGTCCAGACACTGATGGTGATGGTGCATCAGCCACCACCACCACTACTGGACTCATGAGGCTGATGGTTGATGAAATGATAAGGCTGATGAATCTTTGATTCAGACAGGGTAGTGATGCGGTGCGGTGTGCTTCACAAGAGCATGCACGTACTGAAGGTAGAGAGAGAAAATCAGATTTAAAAAGACAACAGCAAGACTATAGGCTAAGAATGTAGGGGTGTCTCTGTGCTATTGGACAGATGTGACCAGCTGATGAGAACAGCTGATGCCACAGTTGAGAACCTCGGATAATGACAGCAAGGAACGTAAGGTGAGCATGTGGAGGTAACTGCAGGATGGAAAAAGAAAATACAAAAAAATATAATTAAATTGCAAAAATTTACCTACAGGCTTCCAGTATATGCAAAACAATATACATCCTGACTGAACTTTTTCCAGAGCTTAGTTGTAGAAAATAAACTTTTCTAATTGGCATGCCTCTATGTTCTCTCTCTTCTCCTCCGAGTCTTTTCAACCATATCAGTGAATAAGAGAGCTTTAACTTGTTCTGAGCCAATTAACCTGATTCACGGACAGGTGTGCCAACTGGCAATGTCAAGAGAAAACCAATCCCTCCCTGCATCCAGCTGGTGCTCAAAGCACATCCCCCCCATCCAAACGCATTGTGGCTTGTGAACTACTCCCTGGAGGATATTGCAATATGGTTTCCATCAACACACTGAAGTGCCCTTCAAGAAGGAACTGAACCCTAACTGCTCAAAGTGTGCTGGGCTGGTGATCCTGACCTTTGAAAGCATATGATGTATGTCTGGCTGCTGTTTGTGTTTGTTATCACAGTGGGATGAAGATATTGAATTCTTTATAATGTGATTTACAAATGTACTTTTGTTAATGTAGCTTACAGATGATAAAATATACTTTACATACTGCTCATCACACTGAACATGCTTCATTCATATGTAACAGAGGAAGTGCAAACACCTTTGAAAATACTGAATTATTCAGATGCCATGTGAGCTGAACAGCAATCACACGCATGAATGTCCCATAATGAGTTAACTCAATTGTGGTGTAAGAAAAATGTACTATTCACCATTTAACCCCCCATGAACACTGAACCTCTTATAAATTGTTTATGAATTGGTATAAAAGGAAATTCTTCGGCAGCATCAGCAAGACTGAATAGTGCTGCAAACCATGTGGCGTGACTTGTGTAGGTGTGTTCATTACATTGCATTACACATTATTTTTAATAATGTATGAGAGAGCATATACTCATTTAATGTTAGTTTGTATTATTTGCCTGTTAATCAAAACAATTCCTTGTAGGCATGCACACACACACACACACACACACACACAGTGTGCAGTAGTGTATAGTAGTACGAGGTAGATCAGATAATAGAAGACACAGCAGTTGTTGCATTTACGTAACTGAAGTAGATTCACATTTTATCCACTTTGAGATGCATATTTCAATGTACCGATCAGTTTCAATATCTGAATGACCAGCTTAAGTGAACTAATGCATCACGAGTGTGTTTGCACCTTTTAGGTGCTTGGGGATAAGGATAGAGTTCAGAAATATATGTTTTAACACCAAAATGGAGTGGTAGTGCACTGTATTGTTGAGAGTCACTCAACAAAATAGTTTATTTATACATTGATTTTCCTACTACAGTCATAGTAGGAAAATGACTGTGCAATTTTTTGTATGTGGATGTACACTGACAGGGCAGCGGGGTCGAGTTGTTGCTTGCTATCATTCTGCCAGGTGTATAAGCACACTGCACTGAATTTTATAGGTAGATAGGTCATAGGTGAATAGATAGGAAGATAGGTAATTCACAGCTCCAGCCTCACCCTTAACTTTGGTGTCACCGGTGGACTATGGGATACTAGTCAGTAACCAATGTCAGGTAAAAATGCAGCAAAAGTGCCCACTGTAAGGCGCCTCTATGGTAGATGATAAAGTACCCACAGTGACCCAGTGTGCAAGAAAAAAAGTCACTTCTATGGTGCATTTCCGGTGGAGAAAATGTGACAAAGTGCCCTCCAGGGTGCCCTTTTTATTTTTTCGCACCTGCCCCTCAAACAGCCTGAGTCTGCCACTGTGAAGTGTTATACATTCATGAAATGTATCCATTATCTATAAACGCGTATCCTTTGTAGGGCCGCGGGGGGCTGGAGCCGATCCCACTCGCTAGTTCATCACAGCCCTGACACATAGAGACAAACAACAATTCACGCTCACATTCACACCTACAGGCAATTTAGAGTCATCAATTAACCTATTAACCTGCATGTATTTGGACTGTGGGAAGAAGCTGGAGTACCTAGAGTGAACACGCAGACACAGGGAGAACATCCAAACTCCACACAGAAAGGTCCTAGCCCCAACCATGAACTCCCCAGCTAGGAAGGCTCCAGATGGGAGGGTGAATTTCAACTCAGTCCCTTCTTGCTGTGAAGATACAGTGCTAACCTAGCCACCACGTCCTGGTCCTCCCAGCCAAACCTATAATACCATGACATCAACTTAAAAATCGACTTCCTGTATCTTGCCCCCACCAGGGTGGTGAGAAACTTAGGGGTTATGATTAATGACCAACTAACCTTTTCCAATCATGTCGCCTCAGTTGCCCGGTCGTGCCGCTTTGCAAAAATCAGACCTTACTTAACTCAACATGCTACTCAACTCCTAACACAAGCTGTGGTCATCTCAAGATTACTGTAATGCCCTCCTGACGGGCTTCCCAGCCTGCACAGTGAAACCCCTTCAGATGACCCAGAACGCGGCGGCGCGCCTGGTCTACAACCCAAAAGGTCACAAGTCACCCCGCTGCTCATCGAGCTCCACTGGTTACCTGTCGCAGCCCACATTAAATTCAAATCGCTAATGCTCACCTACAAAGTTGTCTCCGGTACTGCACCTACCTACTTGAACGCCCTTGTACAGGCATATGTTACCTCACGACCGTTGCGCTCCCCCAATGAACGACACCTGGCTCTGCCACCCGTTCGTTCAAGGCAATCCAAACTCTTCTCGCTTGTTGTTCCCCATTGGTGGAACGCACTACCAGTTCCTACCAGAGCAGGGGTGTCCCTCTCTACCTTTAAAAAACTCCTGAAGACCCAGCTCTTCAGAGATTACCTTCTCTCCTAGCCCTACATGACAAATCTACTCCTTAAGAATTGTCACTAACACTTCTTATCGCACTATACCTTGATTGTTCCCTTTTCTGTAAGTCGCTTTGGATAAAAGCATCTGCTAAATGACTAAATGTAAATGTAATGTAAAACCACGTAATAATATGTATATGATGATGATATGAATATGTACGGTCAGCAGTGTAACAAGTGAACCGTTAGCTGAGACTTTTTTCGGTCAAGAATGAACTGTCAAGCTCAACCGCAAACTCAAAACGGATGAGTCCTTGAGGTGCTCAAAAGAATGGAAGGTTTGAGCATCTACATTTATCATATCATACATCATACATCAGCATGACAACTGAGTAGCCCTAACGTGTTGGTGAGTACAGTGTGATAAGGTCAAAAGCTCCAGAACAAGTATAAGAGCAGACCATGACAAAAGAATCTCAACAAGGTTCAATACTTTTATGAATACATTTATTTCACATGAGACCAAGTATAATATTTAAAAAGTGATATTATTAATAGCAATCCTCTCTTATCATGTCATTGGAAGTAAATGACAGCTTCAAATTATTTAACAGTGCCACTATAAAAGCTGCATGATCAAGGCTCTGAAGTCCAGATTGTTTTAAAACTGGACAAGGAGAAGACAGTTTCTAACTAAAAGAAAAATAAGGTCATTGCAATGACCCTCCGCCATCGCATCATTTTCTATAAAGCCTTGTTATGTGTGGCAATGTTATTGAGGTTAATGCCAATAAGAAGCAGGGGAATGCTTGCTTTGATGGATGAGGAGAACCGGCATTTAAACCTGAATGCTAAGACCGACAAGACAATCCTCTACTGAAAGAAGAGCATGCAATAACTCCAAATGGGATGCCTGAGAATTAATGTCTATGTTTCCTCACGATGTGTTATCTAGCTTGATGGTCAAGATAGTATATTTTGCACTTCCTCATCTGTCTTCTTTTTTTTGACTCTGCAGAGTAATCCATTTCCCTCAATTTCAGGTCTCGAGGCTTGCCACTGAGGTCCACGGGATCAATATTTGCCAAGTTTAAACCACAGGATTATCCGTCTGTCAGGGCTCACAACAGAAGCTCTCAACTGTGACATAAATCTTGGACTGTCCTCCACCATTTGAGAAGGTCACACCTCCAAACAGCCTTTGTTATATTGTACACCTAAAGGACGGATTAAGTAGTCGATAATGTCACTCCTACACATACACTGTACAATGCTATGCACGATAAACCTATTCTTAAATTGACCATATATGATTTAATCCCTCTGCCACATCGCTTTGTTTACTGTGCTGAGTTCTGCTTGATGAGTCACATGAACCAGTTTCCATTGTGGACTGGTTTAATACAGTCAGAGGATCCATTTTTTTTCCATCGCTTTAATGTCAGTTTGCATTAGACTACTTATTTTAAGTATAATGAGAAAATATGTGCATTTTCACCAATTAGCCCTAACATACCATGGTTTCACTATATGAATATGTGTTTTCAAATAATGTCAACAGTGAGAATTATGGCTCCATGTGACTACTATTATAAGACCTACACAAAAAAGTATTAAAAAGGGGTCTATAGAGAGACTTAAGAACACGACCAAAATATGAAATTAAAGGATAACGTTGATAATTTATGTTTTAGCTATTAACAAATCCCATGAAAAGACCAAAAACAACAATGCATTAGTCCAGCTCTCAGTACTCACCTACTTACCCCGCCTGTTTGTGGCTCTAAGCCTTAAGCCCTTTGGGTCCTGTTGAAGGTGTAAATCTTTTAAAAACATCCCACAAATACAGTAAATTCTTTCATTTTTAAGAAGAGGTTCAACAATTTCTCAACAGCTGGGCAGTGCATTTTTAGCAAACATTACCCAGTAAACATTGCATCTACTGCATGTATGTAATGTATGTGAGATATGTCTGGCTACATAGGCGGTACACGTGAATATGATCAACTAAGTATTGGAGTCTTGGAGAATACAAATAAAACAATACATAGGCTAATGCACTCATTAGTTTTTTTTTTTCTGTGGACTACTCATGGTGAGTTTAAACAAATCTGTTTACATTCCTTCTCTAATTCATTTACTCTTGTATGTGTCTGTTTGGTGAGATGTCAAATACACATAGAAACACCCTTTCATATAACTGTCTTTGACAACATTTTATCACAGCTTATCTAATTTGTCTAATTAAGACATGCTTGGTTAATTATTAATATTATGCAGATCAATTTGTTCTACATTAGTCACTATTAATGCAGTTGCTGTCAGTCCAACATGCATAGAACATGAATAATAGGCTATACACAAATAGATTTGTGAGCAGAATTACACAGAGGAATATCAGCAATATTTCTAAAATTAGGCCTATCGCACAGGGCAGTGTCCTTGCTCAGCAGCGAAGGTCACCTGTAAACTCAACATTAATCTCCCAAAGTGCAGTGATGGCTCCACTTTGCCCTTGGAGAGTAGCATGGCACATTTGGGTTCATTACTGTAAATCTTGGCCCTGTCTTGTGTGATGCATTGTTAACATTCATTGCTCGCTTTTTGTTGGTGTAATACAGAAATCTTAAGTAATTAAACAAACATGGCGCCTGTGAGTCTGTTACTCTGTCAGTTTGTGTGTCCGGTTATCATGCACTATTTCAGCTGGTAAAAAATCAGATTAAACCATGTAATTTACTTTATTTCCCATTTTTCATGTGACATTGACAAATTGATTCATTGTCAATAGATGTATTTGTGTTCTATCAATTGCTGCACTTCTGTCAAAATGTTCTAATGACAAATTGGTTGAGGATTTAACAGCCAATATTTTAGGACGTATAGTGGCACAGGATCAGCAAGGCACACCATTAATCAAACTTACTTGGGCCCCATCACTGCTGCATTAGAAGTGGTAGTAGCTGTATTTTTAAAGGAGAGGTTATCACTGATATCTCCTACTGTTATCATTGTTAAAAATGGAGGCGGGGCTGAGAGCATTCGATAGCCACAGGCTTTGACATGCTCAGGAGTCAAAGCTGCCCACCTGGGACATAGTGTTGTTGGTGTTGGTGAGAATCATAAGTCATATAAGAGTTTTCTATAGCGGCAAGGCCTAACAATGTGACAAATACAATGTGGCGTGGTTCTAAAGTTCTGCTAAAAAGCTTGTTAAAATGAAATATGAATAAAAAAAAAGAGAAAGATGAAAATAAATGTATGGAATACATTTTTGTACATTTGTCACAAGTAAAAATATGCACATACTGTAAATACCCCTTCAAAAAAAGAACATATTAAATATGCTTTCACATGTGAAATTTTGGATTTCACATATATAATGTCCAATTATGTCCAATATCCAATCCATGTTATTTAAAAGCAGAAGACAGTGAACAATTATTATTATATATTTTTTGTAGTTTATCTTTGATCCACCGTACTTACAGTTAGAGTTTGTTCCTGCCCAAACAGGAATAACCAATTCCCCTGTGGACTATAGTCTTCCACTGTTAGCTTGGGGAGGGATAAGACTGCAATGTGTCTCTTCCAATACATGCGGAGTCACCAGCTGCTTATTTGTGCCACTTATTTTTACCTGTCACAGAGCACCTTCACCAGGAGGTTGTAAGACACACAGAGGTTAACAAAGCACACAGTATGCTGTGGAAAATGGACAGCAGCAAACTATACACAGACCTCAACATGCTAAAACACTTATATGGATCCTTAAAACCTAATTTTGTAGGACACAGTGTTGAAACACTCGGTTTACTGTGCTACTCACGCACACTCAAAGGATGTCACTGACAAAGCTGATTGATAAACGACCGTTTTGTCAAACCACTGACTTCCTGTGCTGGATTTTAACTTAAATTGAATTTCAAGCTCCAATGAGATGTCAGTGTTAACACACTAGAAACCCTCTCAGGGAAAATGTTGCTGTCAATGCAGAAAGACATTTTGGCTTTTCCTCCTTCATTCTTTAGCCATTTCCCAAACATCCTCATTCATCATTCATTCAAATACACTTTGAAGGAAGGGACATTTCCCCCAACTGGTACATTCTGAAGTGAAAGTATTCAGCTTACAAAGAGATGCGCATTATGTTGTGTTTTTCAGTGGATTTCGGGTTTATGCGGGTAGATTGAATTGAAATTTGTCACACGTGGTATGTAATTATCAAGTGGCAACGTCCCTGGCTGTTAAAGTAAGCCAATGCGGCAATGCTGAAAACTGCAGTTAGTCGAATGGCCACTTAATGCTGGCTACAAAACAAAACAATCTCCATCAGCCCCTATATTAAAATGCTTCACAGCAGAATAAACAACCTGGTACAAAAAGTAGTTTCGGTTTTATATAGTGAATTCCGCTGGTCATGACAACTATACTGAGGCTAATTTTTATAGAACTCTGAACGCTTTGATTGACATGTGGGTGCCATCGCAGGTGGGGTATTTGTTCAACCAGGCCTCACCTCCAACCTCAACTCTCAAATCTTTGCCCATATTTAGATTTTCCATATTTAGTTAGCCATATTTAGGTGGCAGGACTGCCAAGATGCAGAGGCCAGACCCACCACAGTCTGTTTACAATGACCCTTCAGAATCCTATGGATGATGTGTTGTATACTGTCTATGGTAATTATATGTCATTTAATAGCTTCATGCATAACATTTGTTTTATATAATGGGCATGGCCACTTCAGGAGTAGTTGTAGATTATTCATGTGTCTTCATGTGCGTGTGTATCTAACACATAATATAGGATAAATTCTGACATCAATTTTCACCTCTGAACAAAATTACAAGTTCTGTTCAGTTCAGTGTTATTTAAATCAAAATATTTAATTCAGCAAGAAGATGGGGGATTAACATCCAGTCATGACAGTAAGCGCATCAAAGATTTTGCAGAGCATATCATTTTACAAGTTTACACTAAAGCCCCTTTGCCCCCCCATGACTATGCCCTCTCATAGGCTATGAATATTATTAATAAGTGTTATCAACATTGCACAGTCCAAACATATATACTAATTCCAGTGTCCAACTCTGCATAATCAAAAGTAAAGAGTCTTCTTTCTGATGCTGAGGCCATTTTCATTTTATTAATGTAGCTAAAATAGCTTCTCTACAATCCCAAAGAGCTAAAGTGGATGGGCAGTTTTAATGTTCTAAATGACTAACAAGAATTCTCATGGATGAGTGCAATTATTCTTAGAGGTTAATGTTAGACTCCTGAAAAGCTCCACAGTAATTGATAAATGGGTGTATAGCCCAGAGATGTATTCAGGGTTACTGGGCTGATATACGCCTGGAGCAGCTCTTACACTGAATTATTAAAGACTGTTCTTTCCCCATTTCTTTGGAGTGGTGGCTTAAAAAATTGAACATTAAAGTAACAAATATATATATATATATATATATATATATATATATATATATATATATATATATATATATATATATATATATATATATATATATATATAAAGCCCCTAAAACTTACACACTGGACCTTTAACAATGTTTATAAAAAAACATATTTTTAGTGGAAGAATGTATCATGTCTAACAAGAGAGGTCTGGGCTGGCTATTTGAAAGTATTCTTTTCAGTGTCAGATACAAGAAATGTTCTTTGTTGTTGTTATGCACACTGTTACCCAGTGGTGAAAAAACTGTAAACAAGGCTCTCAAAATATGATGGTTTCTCTGAACTTTTCAATACATGTCAAAAGGCCAGGATGCACTGCGTTGTTGCAGTTTTGAAAAGTAAAAAAGGGAAGCAACCTGACAATAATTTGAAAAAAAACCCCTGCAATCCATTTCTAAATAGCCGAAGAGAAATACTTCATTTTGAGTGTTTTTTTATATTTTATGTCTGACATTTGAGTCCTACAGGGAACTTTTGTTTCATGTCATCACCCCTTATTTGCTGTTAGCTCTCTACAGCTTTCTATCTAATAACGAAAAAAAAAAAAAAAATCCAAAAAATAATTGAAGATAGCAAATAATAGAAGGCAATGGCTATGAACTTTCATATTCTCAGTCCAGTAACCCTGAACACTTGGTGGCTGAGTGGGAGGAACGAAAAACTGACTACAACCACTTCATCAGAGTCAAAACTGCAGTTAGACTAATTGTCAATACTCCGCCTGGAGTGAAGAGCATCTGTAAGGCAAAACAGTACAGCCAAACCTTTCAGTTTAATCATTTTTTACTGTAATGCATACAGGGTCTGGAAATATGCCTCCCACCGTGAGTTTGACAACAACTCCTCCTGGCTTGTTACTCCCCCACCCACTCATGGCTTCTGTGCATTAGGAGCCTCAATACACACCGCCATTGATTGAAATAGAAGCATTGCATACTTAATTCAGTCTAGACAATCTCACTTTATGTAACTATATTGTTTGACTTGCTGTGGCAAAGTGCAACTGACTTTCGACAGTGTGGGTTGTGACAGCTCCTTGTACTGCTGTGCTGTTGTTGCAGGAGACTGGGTGGGTCGTCAGAGCAACCGCCTGCACCTGAGAGGTGGGAGCGGCCGAAGGCACAAAAGGATTGCTCTCCCATGCTGGGTAGCCTTGACCTTTCATCATGGCATCCACACACTCTTTGTTTGGTTCGGGTTTGCATTTCTTACAACATACATACTTATGTTCATCAATGCATGCCTCACACAACTAACTATAAATCTACGCCTTTACACTCCATCTTTTGTTGTTAATTTAATAAATAAATTTGGCATTGGCTTTTGTGTGCGTATGTCAGCTCCTTATGTTGTTACAAGCCTGAGCCAAGTTTATCATGTTCTTGAGGATTCTCATACAAACTCAAATGCACTGTGCTGAGAATTAGTTCAGTACTGCAGGAAAACATGCAAAGAACCTCACACAAAGGCCCCAGCAGGCTGGGTTAGGGTTAAAATCAAGACTTTCTTGAGGTGATATTGCTCACAATTGAGCCACTTGGTTGCCCATTAATTTATTACTACTGACTACAACAGAATTATAAACAAGGACGGATGGACACAATTTGCCACCTACAGCAGCAACTGACTGCAAGACTTGCCAGACAGCGTTGGCTAATTTGACATTAGAAATACTAGCTGCAGGCTAGACACAGCTGAAAATGTTTGTTAGCTGTTGACCTCAGACCAGGGTTGTGCCAGAGTGAATTGTTTTGGGTCAGACCAGGAAAAAATCCACACTCATGGAACACTCTAAAATAGAGGTTTACTATTGCTTCAGTCATCTGTTTGATATCAACTGCTACAGGTGGACAAAATAACTTCTGAGAACACAAATCAGAAATTCAGGTACTTTAAACTTTTCTCTGGTCTTTTAAGTAAGAAGAATTCCAACACATGAAATTAAGGAAGACGGACCGTATTGAGGGCAGAAGGAGGTGAGTCAGTCTACAACTCTGATATCAAACGAGTTTGGATGCTGTGTAAAACATAAATGAAAAGAATGGATTGATTTTCAAATTCTTTTTGACCTATATTTGACTCAACCGAATACAGTCCAAAGACAAAATATGTTCAAAGTGATAAACTTTTTTGTAAATATACAATAATTTGGGACAGGGGCAACAAAAGGGGCTTAAAAACACCTGTCTGAAACATTCTACAAGTAAACAGCTTAATTGTTAATTGGTAGTGTCATGATTAGATATGAAAGTGGCATCCTCGAAAGGCAGTCGAGTCAGTTCTTCACAAGCAAGGATGGGGCGAGATTCACCACTGTGTGAAAGACTGCATGAGTTTAACGTTGAAAAGTATGCTGTGTTCTGACAAGTCTACATTTTAGATTGTTTTTGGAAATTATGGACATCCTCTCCTTTGGGCTAAGTACATGTTTTATATAGCAATTTGTCTAGAAATGGGGTTGTACAACGTGAAAGATCCATTTAGACTTTTGGCAGCTGATGTAAGGATGCTTCTTATATTTTATATTTTTAAATTCATTATGAAAGGAGCCACTTCATTCTTTTCTGTTGGTGTGCAAATAGTAAATATTTCTCCAATATAATAAACTTAGAAAAGCATTGTTCATCAGATAGCAATTTATTTTCTAAGTATTTGAATACGGCTCATATTTCAAGCTTTGTTTCATTCAATTACTCTTGAGGAAATAACATTTCCTTCCTTACTTTTAATAAGATTTGAACAATGAGTGGTATCTCACACGATAACCAAAGTAAAAAATCTGTTGATATAGAGAAAAATGAAAAGTCAGAGCACCTATATTGCACCCCTGCCTCATTCTCACAACCTTCCTCCTGCCCTTCCCATACACCATTTTTATCTTAGTGTTTTAAACTTGTTATTCTGCCCTGTTATTCGTTAAAGAAATCTTAAGGGCACATCTCCATTCCATTAAACAGCAAAGTGCCGTATCTCACAAGCTCACACTGAGCTTATGGTCAGCTGCTGTCTATGTTTATGCTTTTCATCTGGGTCAGATTCAGAAAGCTTTCTACTAGTTTTTTTCCTTATACATCTATGTTTATATTTTCTTTATTCCACTTTTAGATTCAAATACTCACAGTATACCTGGGCAACTCTGAAGGCACATTAGTGTGAGCTGCACACCCTTTGAAATGATTCCTTTATACAGAATGAAATGCTGACAGCATTTTTGTTGTTTTTTTTTTAAGTGTGCTGAAATTTAACCTGGCATACCTATTCTATAGTGCAACCTGCCAGAAGTGGGCTTGAACTGAACACATCATACTGATTTCACCTCAGAGGTAAAATCAATCTGAAGAGCATCTAGAGTGTAGAATAGGAATGGTAGGGGGGTATTAGGGTAAGTGTCTCTCTTGGCCCTTGACATCTTTCTGTGATGATGACCCAGGCACACTGTGACCCTCCATCCATGCTGCTTCAAGAGAGGTCAAGATTTATGCCATGGCTATGAACTTGAGGTCATGCTATCTCGGTCCAGCAGCTGCCTTCTCTCTCTCTCTCTCTCTCTCTCTCTCTCTCTCTCTCTCTCTCTCTCTCTCTCTCTCTCTCTCTCTCTCTCTCTCTCTCTCTCTCTCTCTCTCTCTGCTCTAGCTTACCAAGTTTCAATTCTCAGGGGGGAACAAAAACGCATGGAAAAAAACAGTTGGTCCACAGAAAAATATGAGCTCAAACAGTAGTTGATACAAGTCTTAAATACAGCAATTACAGAGACAAAACTTGAAAGATTAACTATAAATCAGTTATATTTTAAGGGGTAATTCAACATTAACACATATTGTAGACCAGGCCATTGCTGCTGCACTGCTGTGTGTTGACCAATATGAGCTTTCTGTTTCGACTCATTGAAAGCAGTACACAGTTCACTGCTGTTTATTTATCAAATGAATTACCATTTTTAAAGTGTGTAGTGAACCAAAATTCAAGAAAAAAATGTATATTTTGTCATGGAACGTGCATTATTTTTACCTGCAGTGCTCTATATCAGGCATTGTTTGTTATCTCTGTGATGCAGTGAATATTAGTGGCGTTTCATATGTGATACTCAAAGGAGACATAACTTTTGAGTTGTTCAGTTTGGTGCTTTGACAAGTCAGGAAGTCAGTATGATGTTCTTTATACTCTCCGGAATAATTTAATTGGTAGCTACAGGGGGTTGATATAATAACTTCAATAACTGTAGATTATAATTTGTCCTGCACTAAAAATGTGAATTTCAGTCGAAGAGAGGTGTCGGTTTTATTCTATAGGATTGAACCAACACGCTGCATATATTCACACAGCCTAACCCTGTCATAAATACATAAAATAAGCAAATATCCTTTTTATGAACATATATTCTGAAATGTCCCTTTAGGCTTCCTGCCAGCGGGGGGAGTGGAGGCAGGCTCAGCACTTAATGAATATTCAGTGAGACATCTCAGGGTGTCAGCTCAGCAGGTGGGGAGAGGGCGACATGGTGTATGTAAACTGCTTTGCTGTAGAAGGAAGTCACAGATTTCAGTGAATGCAGTGTTTCTCTGTGGAAGTTACTTTGATGCAACTGATGTATCATTATACACAACATTACACATCACTACACACTGCAAGTCCATTGACTACGCACAAGTGGTCTTGATTATCTCGCATACATTTTAACCCAATTATTATGTTATTACAGAGGGATGTTGAGATAAACACTTTCTTTTATCACCGTCCAAATTATATGTTGCTCAAATTTCCTCTGTTACTTTAACTTTCTTCCACCCTTGCAGGATGCAACTGCATAAGAACACTGCCTCACTCATCCATTGTCTTTTGTTGTTTATTTCAGGAAGAACTGACACAAATACTAGAGATAACACAGCCAGAGTTGTTCATGCATGAGTTTTATTTGCCTGTAAGATTTGTGTAAGTTTAGCTTACTCTATAGGTTTGATCAATCAATACCGATGGTCTGTCCAATGGTCTGTCCTTTTGCTAAAATGAAAATGAATCTTAAAATTGTACAATTGTTTCACAACTTCCAATGTTTTTAGTGGTCGTATAGTTTTATATTTGTTTATGCTACATGTTTTTTTATAAGAAATGTCTAACCCTGCTGTCTATCATTAGTTTCAACTCCAAGCTTAGAGTTCATTTCAATCATAAAACAACAGAAGAGAACATTATGCAGTAACCGGGTATTCCAGGTCAGTTTTAATTACTTTCCAGTTACTCATCCAAATGGAGTGGCTGAATCAATTCTTATTGACTGGATGCACATATATTATCTCTATATATCCTTATTTATGTCAAATGTGGTAGATGCTTATAAAAACTGAGTGACAAGAAAACAGCTATATGATGCAGATAATCTTGTTGAATACAGCACCCTTGTGATTATTATACCTAATTTGTAATTATCTTCACTGGGTTCCATTACAGAGTTTGTAATTTGATGGGGTTTTTTTTGTATAATTGGCACTGACCAAAAAACTTCCAGGAGAATTTTATCACCTTTGTTATTACCGTAATAATGTACATTTTTTAACTTACCCTCCCTCTGTGTGAAGTTTACATGTTCTCCCCATGTCTGTGTGGGTTCTTTCCAGGTACTCCCAATTCCTCCCACAGTCCAAAGACATGCACTTAACTGGTTAATTGGTGTCTCTAAATTGCCCGTAGGGGTGAATGTGAGCGTGAATGGATGTTTGTCTCTGTGCCCTGTGATGAGCTGGCGGCTTGTCCAGCATGTGCCCTGCTTCTCGCCCAAAGTCAGCTGGAATAGGCTGCCCACCGTGACCCTGATGAGGATAAGCAGTTACAGATAATGGATGGATGGATTTACCCTTGTCATTAATTTAATGCAGTCACCTTTATACAAACAAATGCAGGTGCACTTTCACTGGATTTGCCCTGTCTTGCATCTGAGAAGACAAACTGCCCCTGTGTATTTTGGAATAGAATTAGGAGAGTGTGATCATTTATGTCTTGTTTAATATTTGAAAAACAAAGTCATCCATAAGTAAACCTCACATTGCATATTATGCTCATGTTCTCTAATTTGCACTGTTTGATCTGTTCTCAGTTTTTGGCTTAAAGCAGGGAGAACCAAGCAACCTAAGACTATTTCTTAACACAAGTCCTGATTTTACAAGGGTGATGCAAACCTTTGCACCCAAAACCTTTCCAATGTTTGTCTTGTATTGATTTGGCAGATGAGCCTGGCTGCCTTTATATCCTTGTAAGCTTCCAAATATTCATATTAAAGATTTTATAATGCTGAAAACCTTTTTTTTTTTTTTTTTTAACTATTTTCCATTGCATTATTTCCCAATACATTTGAAGCATTTGAACATTTCTCTTCTGGGTTAAATCAGCGTGCAAGAAATTAAGTATTTCTTTTCATCATCCCCACTGATTCATTGGTGTGTATCTATTAAAATACAAATACTATTATGAAATGTTGTACTTGCAGTGTCATAGTGCTGCTGGCTGCTGTTCTTAATGTGTTTACATAGTCTTTACAAACCCCTCCCTCTGGTTGATATTTCCCTCCATCCATACGGGACTTTATGTACATCAAATATTAATGCTGTACCAACAGAAAATGGCCGCTCCAAAAAAAGGATGACCTACTTCCCATATTTAGCCCCAAAGGAACTGTCTTTGGAAAAACATGAGAGAGGGATGTTTAGCCAACAGGGCTGCTCTTTTAAGCCTCAGCTGAACATGGTTCTTAATCGCATCCTGGTTCTGTCTCTACTTTTTCCTGTAACAGTCCACCCAGACAGTCATGAGACAGGATGTGTGATAGTTGAAGTTTTGTGTCACTACCAAATATCTATCATGTTTGTATTTGTATTAATCATACAATGATGGGTTGGGGTGAATATGACAAAATATAAAGAGATATCTTTAATAACTGATTGCTTACACACATTTTTGATCTGGGAAATCAATTCTCAGTCTCTTCCAAGTGTGAAATCAAAAACACTGGCTCTTGAGAAATAAAACACAGCCTGTCTTACACTCAACAGGGGTTTTTAGTCTAGATAAAAAAAAAAAAATTAAAAAAAATTAAATGACAGAAAAGCTGTTTTAATTTTAATGTTGCTGTTGGTGATGTCACATAAAGGACACAGTCAGGGAGGATTCCCTGACTGTGGCACAGCACACTACGCAGTATTATACTGATAAATTGGCAGACAATAAGCATTTGATGGGTGTCATATTTCATAAATAATTAAGGCACTGAAAACCGTATTCTAATCGTCAAGTATCTGAAACAAATAGAGGGAACACAGTTGCAAAACCAAACAAACAAAACACAACATGATAAAAAATGTTATAAATTTACAGCAGCTTGGAATCATACAAATGCCACTGAACAGCACGTCTGAAGTGTTGTGACGACTATCTACAAAGGTTATAGACTGTTTAATTATGTGTCAATGTATTCATTTCCATGTTGATAGACTCCACTGTATCGTTATGTAAACTGATTTTATGTGATGAATTTCAACAGTGAAAAACAGAAATATTTTAAATGGTATATATAACTCTGCAATGTTCTACAACTGAATACAAACATAGCACAATACGTAGCAGACTCAGAAGGATAACCAGTAGTTCTCTAAAAGAAACAAGTGAATCAATCATTCATACGTATTCTGCTGACCTGTCTGCAGTGGACATTTGGGGGAGTTTTTGAGTAGATGCCATATTGAACTACACTATTTAACCAGAACCCAAAGCTCAACCTTAGCGTCTCCAGTTCCCCACTTCTGCTCTTCCTCTATAAGCTGTCATGTGAACAAGGTTGAAATTCAAACTAAATTCCTGCAGGCTATGTTTCAGCTCTAAACTCCAGCCTGTGCTCTTGTACATTTGGGCACTTAGCACTTCCTTCCCTGAGGCAACATGGTCATCACTCCATTTGGAAAAGGACCACATCATCCACAAATCCTGTCCAAATTACATTTGTTTCTCCCAGATCTTTCTCTTTCACTGGCTGTCACAAATGCACTGTGTAAAAATGGTCTTTGTCACCTTTGGCTAACACTATTGTACTTGTGTTTTTTTTGTTTGATGACATGTTTGACATGAATACACTTGACCTGAAAACTCGGCTAACTCTTAATGAATCCTCTGGACAGCGATGTTATTTGATAATTTATTAACGCTCTCCCCCTGACATGCTTTACTGCTGTGGGATTGTAACTTTGACATTAATATGCAACAACTTGGTGGTAATGAAGCTCTGTTCCAAACCCCATTTGCTGTGGTACAGCTTCAGAATGGGTACAAGGTCTCATATGTTAGTGATCCCCATGTGAGAGAAGAAGCTCACATGCCGATTGAACACGCAAGTTCACACGTGTGAGCTGACACTCATAGGTGTGCACACGAATAAACAGAAGAAATAAACAAGACTTAATCACCATGCAGTTGTAAAAAACATGTGTTAGTGTGCTACACGTGATATAAAAAGAATTCATTTGTTTTGCCACTATCTTTTGTGCATATTCATCTTGAATCCTCATTCACTGATTGTCTTTGCTTATTCTCTTTCAGGGTCCCAGGGTCCTGCAGACTATCCAGCATTACTGGAATCAACAGTCATTCACATTCATACCTATGAGCAATTCTGAGTTTCCAGTCCCCCTGACTTGCATGTTTCTGGAATGTGGGAACAAAACAAACACCAGTAGAAAATGCAAACCACAGAAAGGCCAGGGCCAGGAATCAAATACATTTTTTTTCTTTTCTTTTTTCGGGGGAGCTGAGAGGCAACAGTGTGTACACTGAGCCACTGTGTTGTGCCACTGTGAGGAAATTCATTACTGATTTATGCCAACACATAGAAATTACACATGTAGAGCAGTCTAATAGTTAGATTTGGTGCTGAAGGTGAGGAGACCAATGAACAATTTCATTTGAAAAGCTAAAAAAAAAATAAAAAAAAATTGAATGACTACACCAAATGAAACCAATGATTTGATGTCAAATGGGGAAAAAGCTTGGTAAGGTGATTGATCACATGAAGAAATATGTTTCAACATACAGGATATTTATAATGTATGAATACATCTGTGCGTATGCACACGTGCATTCATGCATAACTCTAAATGAACACACTAATTCACTTCAGTGCGTATGTTCCTCACTGGAGGAAGGTGCTATGACTGCTGCCAAATTGAAAGGAAAGGCTGCTAGAGGGAAATATTAAGGCAACTGTGATGAATGAGCTGACTGCAGTTTACACCATGTAAACATGCACTGCCCACTTGCCATATCTCCAATCCATTAGCTATCATGCGACTCTGCGTTAACGCTGTTTGTTTGTTCTGTTCCCCTTCTCCCCCATTTTGTGCCCCTGCTGCCTGCAACCCTCCAAGAATCACTACCTTTTCCGTTTTCCAATTTCAGCCGCTTCCTCTGGAGCGAGGTTTGATGAATGTCGCTCACATTAGGGTGACCTCCGAGATAACCCCTCCTTTCTTTCCCAAGAAAATTCATCAGGCAGAGTCGGCCAGCCCCAGGGATGTGTGATTCAGCACTCAAGGTGAGTGTTTGTCACAGAGGCCTCAGATGGCCAGATATTGGTGAGGAGTGAGAAGGACAGGGACGTGCTGTTTTTGAGCTTACAGACTGAGCCAAGCCTTGTATATACGAATACATCAACATTAACGACTTTAAAAAACTCAGCTGCACTGAACAATATTTTATATTAACAATGGTAAAAAAAAAAAATAACAAGATGAAGTGTATCGCAACAAAGTGTGTCACAACAAACCAACTCAACTCCAAATCAATGATAGTGTTACTCTGTATATGTTGGCAATAGACAATAAATCGCTTTAGTTCATCAAGTGGCCAAAAAACAACAACAAACAGTTAGTGCAGGTTTGAAAGAGCCACACAACTAAATAAATGGTAAAATTTCAAATATTTATTTTTATCTTTAGAGTCTGTCAATTTTAGGCAAACAAGCAGCAATAATGTTGACATGCATGCTGGTGGATGGTGCCATATTTCTAACATTTATTAATCTTTGGGGGAATGCATGAAGCAGTTTGCAAGGGTGTAAGATGGTTTGACTGCATATATAGAATCTCTATTTTGCCCTTGACTGCTGCTAACACTATAGCTTTTGAATAATTATACTGTGTTAAGATTCTGTCCACACTTGATAATGGTTATATTGCATTAATTGTGAAAATATGTATATTGAGGAGTTATCTGTGTATCTGCTTAAACTGTACATGTTTATGTGTTTTGTACACAGGTCTCTCTTGAAAAAGAGATCACACTTTCTATGAGAATACCTTTTTAAATCAGGCAACAACCTCCATTGCTGTGAAGTGAAGCCAATGCAGAAGTACCAAAAACTGCAGTTCCTCAAATGGCCACTTGAGGCTGTCGACCCCCATACTAAAATGTCCAACTTCACAGCAGAAATAAACATGTTTACAGCATGGTACAACAAACTGTGTTTTTGTCTCTATAGTTAATATCCTCGTTCATGACAATTGTACTGAATTTTTATATAACTCACCTGTTCAAATTATATAAAGGCTTAAAGTTAATTAAGAGCATGGCCGCTTTGATTGGCAGGTAGGTGTTGTTACAGGTGGCCTGTTTGAGCACACAGGCTTTATTCAGCCTGCCTCAGATCCACCAAAAATCAACATCTTCAGAGCAGCATCTACAGCAGCTTTTAATAAACCTATGGGTGACATCACAGATACTGTATATGATTCAAATAAAGGATTAAAAAAAAAAAAAACTACTTTAATGTGTGTGTATGTGGGTAGGAGTGAGCAATGTTTTCAAGATACTTTAAGTTAGAACTCTTGTTTGTTGCCATCAGATGTTCAGAACCTCACATCCATAGCATCTACTTCTAGTCTGTAACATTACTCTGTTGGCAGATAAATAAATAAACAATCTGAACAAAGTGTGAAATACTGCTTTGAAACAGTAGAAATGCCAAAAACATGTAGTCACCAGAATTCAGGCCCTGCACAACACATAAGCCAGTGATTGGCATTTTTGACACATGACATGATGGATACATGTATTTATTGTTTTCTGCACATCTCAGATGTCTGTCTTCCTGTCTGCTTGCTCTGTAAACATGATTCATCAGACAAGAAATGGTGTCTATTAAACCCTTTAGACCTAGCCTCGAAAGCCATGTATAAGGGACATTCCACAGTTTTGTTTCCTGGATTTACATCCATCTGACAGCATGTAATGCTGTGGATCTAAGCACAATAAGATGTGAAATGTCAGTTATTTGTCACTGATATGATATAAAAAAAAAAAAATCTGCATTTGGTGCATAGCCCAGCATGGTTTCTGCTCCAGCCATAAAGAGTCCAAATAACTGCGACTTCACATCTCACCTCTACAAGAGGGAAACTTGGAGCAACAAAACTACAGGTGGGAGCAGTGACAGCACTAACACAGGCATTGGCCTGTGTGACACACCAGCAACAGGATCAGCAACCACCTCATCACCTTAGTGGGTCAATCCCTTTCAAAATCCACTGAATTCATTCTTGAACTCCGAGAGCAATCCAAGAACTCAATTGTGGTGCCGTTATGGTGAATCCAAAGCAAAGGGGTGTTAGATTTTCATTCATGATGTGTCAAGAATTTAATAGTTGTTATATCTGATAATTCATGTCTTATCCAGGGTCTAATATCCAAACAGAATTATTATTCTAAGCATGTGTTTAGCAAGCCATAGATCATGTGGAAACAGGGTGTTCATCGAAGAAAACAATATTAATGTCAAATCTTCTTTCCTCTGTCTGTTTAGGTTGGGTAATTTATTGTCCTCCACATTTCCATCCCATGGGCCCACGTCAGAGCCTTAGGCATCCTGTGTCTGATGGGGAAGTTGTGGGGAATGCAGCATGCCTTCACAGATTTGCATTTATTCTGGTTTGTATAGTGCTCTATACCAGTGAGACTGACGCAACTGAAGCAATCATTGTGAGGACACAGAGTGTGCACAACACTGGTGCTGATGTAGGGCCAGCTGTAGCTTTTGCATTGATGACCACAGTTATCATTCATGTTGCAATGAGAAAAAAATAAGTTTATGTTAAATACTTTTTTTACTATTAGCAACATACTGCAATATTGCTGTGTCCCCTGTTTTTGATGTGTATAATCCAAAAGACAGTAGAAGAAATGTTCTTAGTATACTAATCCACCATGTTTGTTACTGTGTCTGTTACATTAGGTATTAATTGAAGATTCATGACATTAACAGTATCATGCCAATAACTAGAGGGCAGTTGGCAATGTCCAAAAAGTCTTTATTGCATTGAATGGCTTTTTTTAATTGAATATTGAATATCTTCATTGGTTGGTGGCAAATGAATGTATCTGCTACTGTGCTGTGGGAGTGCATCCAGCCTATAGGACACAA
Organism: Argyrosomus regius; assembly: GCA_946959425.1. NCBI lineage: Eukaryota > Metazoa > Chordata > Actinopteri > Sciaenidae > Argyrosomus > Argyrosomus regius. The sequence continues at coordinate 23,864,090 of OX336882.1, forward strand.
CAAAATGCCGACTGTGATAGTCCAGCTGAAGCAGCATCTGTCGACTGAAATTATCCAGATGCAAGATAGTGTAATGTTGCAAAAGGCTTGTCTATTGCTGGGTTGGAATGGGAATAATGCGTGGGAGGTTCAAGGTTGTCTTTTATTCCTTCCAGAGGAGTAATTATGCAGTTACTGTATCCATTGTTTGAAGAGCTCATCTTCATATTATATTTTTTCAGACCCTTTCACATTTACACCTGCTGTTTGGAAGCAGATTTCATGCAAAAATCAACCCACGCTAATTGCGTGAACTGTAGTAAAATTTAACTGAATAGCTAATCAACCCCACGTCTGATTTCTCCACCAACCCTTTGTGCAGTTTTTCTTTGAATGCATGTATTAGACAGAGAGTGCACATCCTGATGGCGTTAGGTCCTTAGAAAGTGCTCTTTGCAGTGAATCACAAAGATGGTCCAAAATAAATAATACTTAAAGAAGACTAAGGAAATACAAGTTTGCTTCCTGAATGGATTTAACAATCAGAAGGTGGATTTATTAGTAATTTAGCTTTAGAAATCATGATAAAATCATATATCTGCCATTATAAAATACTGTGGTTGGTCTATTTGCTTTCACGTCAGAAATGAACTGCCATTCAGAGTCCACTTGAAGGGTTGTTTAAACAACACTAACATGGAAATCGCAACAGGGTGTATTTTAGCTGAACCAAACAGGTTAGATGTGAAACAGTCTGCAGTAATGCTAGTTGCTCTGTGAGGATGTACTAGGCACAGCAATGCTTTGAGCTAAATGGAAACATCAACATGCTCACAGTCTTAACGCTAGCTATCTGATGTCAAGGTCTAATGTTTACCATTTTCACTATCTTTATTTAGCATTAGCACTAAGCACTAATTAGCACTAAACACAATGTACCATTGAGGATGATGGAGATATCAATCATTTTGCATGTACTGTATTTGGTATTTGGTCATTGGGATTCATCCACTGGGCACCATGGATATATCAAATTACATGACAAACCATCTGATTTTGGATTTGTTAAAATAACTAGGTAGACTGTGCTGGGATGATTCTAAATATGTATTTCTTACATCTATTTATCTTCCATATAGGCAAGTGCATTAGATTGAGCACTATACAGCAATACAGTGCAACATTTTGACTCAAGCAAGTAGATTTTATCCAGAGGCCCATTTTATTAAAAAAAGATTAAGGTGAAATAAGTAACTGATGTTTTGTTAAGAAGACCCAATGTCAATACAAACTATGAATGTATGGTGGTATGAAATGAAGGGTGTCCTTAGGACATACATCATATGAACATCTTTCTCTCTCATCTGCTTCTCTACTCTGGAATATGTTGGTAATGCTAAAAAGTTTGAGAAATATATGAATTGAGATATTTACTGAACATCCTTTCATTCAATTTCAAGGCTAACATGAATACCTTGGAGCAAAACTGAACAGGATTACGTAAAAGTCATTACACTGCATTGAAGACTTCGCATTTTATGGCAGTCCGGTCTATTTTTACCACCATTTCATTACCCTAAAAAGTTTAAGCTCAGTTTTGTATTTGCCACAAGAAAAAGCATCTGTTGTTTGAATGCAACCTTAGTCATAGATTCACATTGTCAAATCCAAATAAAATGTCTCTCTTGCCCACACACACATGCACATACCGTATATGCACAGCTTGTTCTTGTGTGGATCACACAAGACTCACTCAAAAGGAACAGGCCACCTCACTGCACTCTCAGCTGCTCATATCTGGCCGCAGGTTGAGCTTTTCCCAAGTGTGTGGCCAATAGTTACAGCAAATCGTTTGTCCCTGCAGCTACTGAGTTGTTAAATATTTTTTTTATATGAATTTCTCAGCTGCCCACATTAGTAGATGATATTGCAGCAGACTCAAGTGTGAAGACACCCATGCAAATAAGAAATAGGGACAAAAATCTGTTCATCTAAGCTTCTCATTTTAATTCTAAATCAAAGATCATAGATTTTTTTCTGAGTTCTGTATTATAATAACATTCTATTTGGGACAGAGAAGTATGATATAACTTAAACCGTTAAGCTCTTAGGGGTTGTATTTTCATGTCTGGATGACTTCTAAACATAACTGACAGTTTGTTGAAGGCCACTGTCTGACCCTAGCATTCACAAATAAGGTTGAGAAAAGTGTGTGGGAGCATTTGTTTAAAAGTCAAGGTAACTGCAAACACTGTTACAGGCAGTATTCTGCGACAATATGGGCAAAAGAGGATTACATGTCTTCATGTTGAATCACAAAATAAGATTCCCACCTCTGACACAAATACGTGAAGAACATGTATGAATCCACAATGAAAGGCCCAATAATAGTATCAGTTTTCTTATGACTTCAAACTGCAGTATTTAATAGTAATGGTGTACTGTTTTATTTCTAGATATATAAACCTTCACTTCAGTCAAGATCTATCCTTAACCTATGAGCATTATACAACACAACTGACTTGAATTCTTTAAAAAATCAATCGCACTGTAGTTTAGTCTCTCAGACGTAATTTCTAACATTCATTTGCATTAACAGTAGCCCACGCCCTAAGAATGCCTCCAATGTCAGAGGTCTGTATTATGGTTTTATGGTTTACTACTGTTCTTCATAAAGCTGTATAAAAATAATCAATTTAAATGCATGAAGAATTGATTGCATTTATTTTATTATTTTCAGGCAAAACGCAGTAGTTACTAGTCCCCAAGGTAATGTAAAGGTTTGTGCTCTTATTCAATCTCCCACTCAAATTTTCACTTTGTGCCCCAAGAATGTTGTTTTCAAAGTGTTTACAATTATACAGATTTGATCCCGAGATGCAGGATCAAGTCAGCCACTGACGTACATGTGATGGTGTGTTTGGAATAAAAAGAAACTCACCCACTCACCATGAACAAGTAGACACTGGGTCAGTCCAATTGATCATAAAAATGAATAGCCCAAGAGGTGAAATGTCATGGAAATTTCATTATGGAAAAACTGCATGCTTTTTCACAATCAGGGCAATAGCATAAATATGATATAACTTGACTGAAATATCTGTATATGTGAAATGTGTAGCCTAATAGAAGGCTTGTGAAGTGCCTCAGTGTTTACATTTTATTTGCATGTGAGCTCAGTTTGTCTATGATGATAAAGGTTAAAAAAATATAGTTTGTATCTCTGAAGTTCAAGTCAAAATCTTGTTTCTCAACTCGGGCCTTGGCAGAGATGGAACCACTCTGCTCTGCATCATGGTATTCTTCACCTTGTCCTCGTTCATCATTTCCATATATCAGCCCAATTATTTTTGTGCCTGTTACAGGTGGAAAAAAATCAGGTATGAGACATTTGGAAAATCCAGAACATTGTTAAACATATGGAACCCTTCCTTGCCGATCTGTATTGTTAGTCAGCAGACTGCAGTTTATTAACTTATGCACAGAACACTCAATTACCTCTTTATTGCACAGTTAAAAGGCATATTTATAACATTCAACCACAAACATGCTCTGCTAGTTTAGTGAGCTTTGAAACTATAATAATTAACACCTTTTACTGGTGACTGGACTGTACTATCTTGTTGAAGAGATTCTTTATTAATCCCTCAACTGGGAAATTCTTTTTTTAACTTAATTTTACATGCATTTTGATACTACATTTCTATATTCTATGTACTACAGTATATTCACATGGACAATAATGGGCCTTCGTGTACGTTGTCATGGCAAATGGAAAATGAAAATGCATAGAGATGCTGCAACTCTCAACTGTTTTCTTTTTCACTTCCATGCACTGCTGGAGGTGTGGATGGAAAATTGCAGTAAGACTGTGCCAGTGTGTGTGGGTATACAGTGTCTTAATTTTAGCACTCTTTGTGTTTGTGTTACTTGTTAAAATATTTAAATGCCATGAAAAGAATATTACAAGAAAATGTTTGCAGTATGGTTAAATAATAATAATAATAATAAAAGTTCTACACAAACAGCTAAAATGTCATTTCCCCCAAATGTTATGAAACTAAAAAAAGCTACAGATTTATAATGAAAACTGAACAAAAAGCTTTCAACTCATCATAGTTTGCATACGTGTCTTATATAATTTGTTTATAACATGAGGAGCAGCAGAATTGACAAAACTTCCATGAAGTGATCTATAATATTTTGTCATGCTCTGCTTGGTCGATGCATTGAAGAGACTTGGCTAATAGAAGTAGCAGTAGTGATTATTCTAATTATAACAATGAGAGCAATAACAATTATTACAATTTAAATAGATAATAAAGATAAAATGGAAATAATTAGTATAATACTCATAACTGCGTAATAATAGCATGATAACGTTTCAATAAAAAGATAGAGCACCATTATAACACACATGTATCAAGCAAACAGTTTTTTGAAGACACGTTTGAAAGTTTACTCACATAAACCATCTTATAACTCCTCTTCAAATGTTGCTATCACACATTCTGGGATATTTGCTCTTACTTAATGTCTGTGCTCTTGCTTGCTCCCTGGATTATCTCATGTCAAGGGAGGTTTTAAAAAAAGTGTGTATCAATTTCACTAAGCTGGGGAAACAGTATTGTGTGCGCCTGACTTCCTGTCAGCAGTGTTTTTTGTCAGTGCAGTGCACTCAGGAAAAGCTTGTTTCGTGTGTCATTCACCTCAGCTGTGCCATGCCGTAGCCCGTTGGAAAATGTTACTGCTAACAACGTGGAGAAAAGTCTTGGCAGTATATACTGTAGGCATATACCTTAACATATACAGCATAATTGAGAAGTTTTGCTGATTAAAAAACAATGAAAAGAATACAGGAGGTAAGGTCGTTCATAATTCAACAATGAAAGATGCATAAACAGCTCTTCTACTATATCACTAATGAGGATATGTTGTATTTGTGCAGACAGAGGTGGTCTCCTCATTATCGCTTTTATTTCTAGCGGCAATAGCAAGTGCCGGAAAGAGATGTGTTTTAAACCACCAATTACAAAAACTGTTCAACAGTTTGTAATGCCAAACAGTATTGTGCTACCAAACTGCACACATACTGTATATGCACAGTAAATATCGTACAGTTATGATAAACACTGAAATATTCTAGTAATTTGATAATTGGACGTTTCAAATCTTTCATTCAAGCATTTACCTTAATATTTTCAAAAGGCATTTTGTTAACATGAACGTCAGGTTTAGTAGGGTCATCTCTGAGATTGTGAAGTGAAAAAAGATCAAGATTACTGGCCATGAAGAAGGTCTTCGACTCAAGAGACTTTTTCAGAGATTTCAGAGTGTGGACACTCCATTGATTGATATAAAAGCAACTTAAATGAACATCATACAGATGCTGGACTTGCTCTCAGTTACTTTGGCAGTGTCAACATTCAGGGTGTCAATGGTAAAATAAAAAATGTTGCTCGATAAGAAATCGGCCTATTCACAATGGCTGCTATAGATGTCTACAGATCAGTCGTAGGCAATTTAGGCAATTGTGAGATCACAGCCATTTCCAGACTCTAATATAGTACTGCATATTGGGAATGGACTGCATGATGCTTGATTGATGTTTGTGCCAAACAAACAGATCTTATGCATAAATACTAGCAAACAGGTTAAGCTAGCGAAAATTGTTGTGCTCACGTTTGTCTTTGTCTATGAGTAGCAAGGTTTGTGGGTGGGTGTTCACATGCAGAGAAGTCACGTTTTTCATCTCTCGATATTGCTACATACTAGTGTGAATACATACAGTATATTGTCTCCATCTGTGTATTGCTTCTGAAAAAGGGCTCATTAGGTCTCCATCTGGTGGATCCAGTAAATGCTACAACCCAAGCTGCTGCAAGGCCAATTGAGCAGTAAAATTATGGAGGCTTTTGGGGAATTCATTATCAACAGATTCTCTCAAAATCAGCCCCTCATCCTCATTTTGGTTTATTCAGTTGCCTTATTCTCATCATCCTTTTAAGGCATAATGCAAAAAGATACAGAATGCAAAATTGTGCATACAATGAAATCTCCAAAACACACCTTCAATGGGATGTCAGCTTGTTCTTGTGAAGAAAAATCCGTTATTATTCAGAACACTTTTTTTTCCTCGTATAGGACAGCAGGCAGTCCACTTATCTGCAGCAGTTTTAATTTACCCAGGGTGCTGTAAAGCAGAGAAGAAGACAGAAAAGACACAAGAGTCTCCCTCTCACAGGTAGCCACTACACTCTCATCTTAAGTTACATAGCCATCCACAGGATATAGTGAAGCTTTAAAATGGTACAGCTTTCAGTATTATACCATCATACAGTGCTTAAAATAAAACTGGTGATTCAAGATAGTGGAACATAAATACATCAGGGGGCATGGGGCATAGGCTGTGAATGAGCTGGGACATCCTGCACAATGATACACACAGTTTCTCATTACAGGGCTTTGGTAAAAGACCAGATGGGAGGGCCAAAGTGTAATCCATGGTTAATACTAAACAAAGGCAGGCTGTCTGGGGGACATTTTTGCAGCTGAGTGGAAGCTTTGATGCTAATGTAATGCTAATTTAAACAAGGCTTCATTACAGTATTATTAGTTAAATGTCCAGTGTGTAAGATTTAGGGGTCTTTATTTACAGAATATGAATTAAATGGAATATAATATATTTTCATTAGTGTGATCACCTGAAAATAAGAATGATCTTTTTCTTACCTTAAAATGAACCCTTTATATCTGCAGACAATGCAGGTCCTCCTGCACAGTGTCCACCATGTTGCATATTTCTGCAGTAACGCAGAATAGAAAACAACAACAAAAAAAAAACAAAACACTGGCTTCAGGTTGGGAGTTTGCTGTTTTCGTGTCTTTTATGGCCACTGTAGTTTTTTTCCTCATGCTTGGAAGGACAAGCGCCACTAAACCCACATTCAGACAGGACCAGGTGCTGCAGTGAAACGCCACAGGGTTGTGCAGCGCTGAAGTGGGTTGCTAGGGGTGTGTCAGTTTGTGTTGAAAGTAACCGCTGTAAAAACAATTAGGAAATAACCACTGATCAATCTGCTTTATCATGGCTGGTGCTCGCTCAGTCTCATTTGCTGTCTGTCTCTTTTTCTCTCTCCGTCTCAACCATCAGACACAAGCCAAAGGAAACTTCTTCATGTCTCTATTTTGCAGCATAAATTGTGAGCCAGACACAGATTTAGAAGCTGGGTTGATTAAATAAACAAAGCCAGAAGACAACAGGTAGAGTATCAGAGTTTAGTCCATTAATCCACCAGGAGATAGCCTGATAGGACTGTGGAGGGTTTGACCGATCCGAGCGTCTGATTGGCGGCCACAGTGTGATGTCGGGCTGCATTTTTCCAAAAGTTCGATCTGGCACAACTTCTCAATCGCAGGATGTTGCGTCTTCTGGCGGACACCCCTGTGGCACGGACCAGCGCAGCCAAAACGGACGACTCCTACTCAAATGAATAGAAAAACCTGTGTTTTTGCTGAGCACCAGATCTTTTCGAATGCGACCGAAATCCTCACACTGGATCTTAAAGTTTGGGAAATTAAACGCAAAGAGACACAAAAACTGTTAGGTTAGGTAAAGATAGGTAAGTAAATAAATAAATAAATAAATATAATGAATTGCATATCAAATACAAAATAGAAAATACTACAAAATGAGGATAGTCATTAATTGTCATTAAAAAAAAAAAAAAAAGGAAAACATGTCAACTGAATGTCACCATCCATTTTGTCTGGTTCCAAGTGGTGTTTACTGCAGGCTAAGCATGGTAGTCCAGATGTCCCTCTCCCCAACAACATCATCCAGCTGATCCATTCATTGGAAAGACTAAAATCAAGAGTCTGCTACAACTGTGACGTTACTGCACAAATCTGTTCACTTTATATTCTGTCTTCCCCTCACTCTTGAGTTCTTTTAGCTACTTGAGCTCCTCCACTTGAGGACTGACTTCCACCTCAGTAGAATGGCCATATTCCAAAAGCTTAACAAGTTTTCAGTTCCAGTCTAATATAGATTGGCACATGCTTGTCTAATAGGTGGTTCAATCCAGGTGTGCCCAGTTATGGTTACACATGTGGACAGACATCTCAAATGTATCTAGTGTTAGTAAGGGGAAAAAGATAGCTTTTAAATGGACCTTGTCAAATAGGATAGTGTCACATCCTGTTTCTGGGATTAATACCGCTGTGGACCACAGCATGAAACTCCACTGCCCTACCAAGTGACCTAAAAGAAACAGGTATTAGATCTTAGTATCCCATGATTTATGACGGCCACTGAGGTTTCTAAAGGCATTGAAGCTGACAGACTAACAGTGACTGCTGAGTGTATATAAAAATGTTGACTGCGAAAAGCACAAAGGAAATAACATACTTTATTTGAATTGTTGATACCTGTAGATTAGCATCATTTCGAAAGTTGGATTTTTGTCTTCACATTGTGAGGACTTAATTTCTCACAATATGAATCATACACATTGTACTGTCTCTTAGGGTAGATTGCTCCTTCTTATGTTTCTGTCTTAGTTGTATTTTGTGAAGAATAGCTCCTGCACAGCATGTTAGCACTCTAGACCTAGGGGGGACAAACATTATCTGCGGTACTAAACAGATGCTCAGAGGACATGGATTCTTAATTCACTCCCAGCTGTGTATCAGCAGAGCAGAGGAGCAAAACTGCTGGGATTTTTTTTTTAAAAAGTGAAAAATTGGCCCTAGGTATGGTAAATTAGTGATCAAAATAATTAGTCCATCCCCTTTGCAAGTCTCTTTGTATATTGCAGCCTACTGTGTGACAGGCAATAACAACAGTAGTGGGCTGTCTGAGAAACACAAATAAAAAAGGCCAGTCAAGTTGTTTTCAACTGAATGTCATATGACTGTGAGTATATTACTGAAGCATCTGAACCATGCTCAAAAGAAATACAAGTATTTTATATATAAATACATATTCAAAGCACATAATTTGGGCTTTGTTAAACCTGGTTTTGGGATCTTTATAACCCATTGACAGTATAAAGAATGGATGATGTATCTGTGATGTCACCCATAGGTTTTTGAAGAGCCATTTTAAAGCTAAGCGTGTCGTGGCTCTGGCCGCCGCCATGTTGGCAGTCCTGCCTATTCTGCCTCCCAGCTAAACTAAAAATGGGCAAAGGTGTGGATTATCGATAGACCTGAGATGGGCCGAATGATGCCTGCATGCACAAACAAGCCATCTTTAACGACACCCACCTGTCAATTAAAATGGCCACACTGTTAATTATACATAACTTTAAGCTTTAATATAATTCAAATAGGTGAGTTATATAGAAATTCAAATTCAGTGTAGGAAATTAGTTAGAGAGACTGAAACAGTTTTTTGTACCAGACTGTAAACATGTTTATTTCTGCTGTGAAATTAGACATTTTAATATGGAGGCTTATATAGATTGACTTGTTCTGTAGCCAGCCTCAAGTGGCCATTTGAGGAACTGCTGTTTTTGGCACTTTCACATAGGCTTTACTTTACAACCACGGAGGTCGCTGCTTGTTATAGCCCCACATGTTCCCCAATAGATTGTTTCATGACTTCTGCACCTTGAGAGGTAAAAAGCAGAGTTGATCAGTGCATTATGAAACACAAGCTTTGACCAGACACTTTATGTGACAGTATTGAGCTCACATAAGATGAACTGCATTCAACATTTCAATAAAAACTAACCAAAGGCTGATTTTGTATATGCCCACACTTTTTGTGACATGTGGCCTTCCAGTAAAAAATGTTAAATTTCTGACAGCACAAAAGCTGCAAGGCCTCATTTTCAGGTTCTATATTTATTTGTGCAGCTCACAGTTGAGAATTGAAGCCAGCCCTCAGACTGACTTTCTTTTTCAATCATCCCTTGGCTAGTGATGACTCTTGATCTCACTCATTACTTTATTACATAATTTGTCACATCTGCGTTGTTGTTCAGTCCATCAAAGGCACACATTGATTTAGCTCTTTTTGTACTAACCTTATGGGTTCAACTGATGCCTTTTAAACCTTCATTGCAATAATTAGAGTGAGAATGCTGGGCTTTGCATTTGTGGACAGTGTCTATTTTCTGGCTACTTTATTTTGATATCCAACTCTATGCACTTCATGCAAAAATGGCACACTGAAGACACCACTGACAAACATCTGCTAGAGTACTAAAGCCATAACAATACATGTATGGACACTATGTGTTGAACAAACTGTTTGTAATGTTGTTCTCTTGTTCTTCATTATACACATGGCCTTGCAAGGTTTCCTCCAGATAAACAAAAATGAAATTAAAACATGTTTTAAAATTCAAAACAGGTTTGAGCAAAGGCATGAATTCTTAAGTGGCTATTGCCCTTTGCAACATGTGAGACTGAAATAAACAAGTCATCAAAAGCCTGTAGATGGAAATAAGATTGTAAGCCCCTTACTGTGTTACTTGAGGGGGGTAAAACATCACTTGTTGAGCTTTTAAGAAATACTTTATTGCTGGTGAATGATTAATGGTGAAACCACAATGTCTTGAAAAAGATGCATGGAACCTTGCTACTATATGTTTACCTGCTGTTGGATTATTGCAAATCCCAGCATGGTTTTCCACTGCTTTTATCTTTGTGTGGGTGGTGGTGCATACTGAGAAGTTAATAGAGCCTTCTTATCCAGCCCCAGGAAATGCGTACCTTTTGATTGCCCTTCCAGTACTGTAGTGAAAGCATAAAACAGCTCGTTTAGAACAAAAATACAAAAAAAGAGAACTACTGCTTTTTATCATGTTGAGAGGAACTCTTTAGCACACTTTAAAGACAGGTGACCATGTTGATCCAAAGGATTTCAAGCTTAGAATGACCAATAACCCATCGTATTTAGGATGTTTAATGAAGCAAGCACACAATTAGAGACCCTATTAACAGTATGATCACTCATATAATGCTAGCATAATCTGTGTGAGTGCATAAATGAGGAAGGTTGAAGCTATGAACATATGATTTCTATGCATTGTTTCTTTGGAAACTCAACAGATTCAATCTTTCAAGTAACAATAAAGCTGTCCTTTTTAATGTGTGATTCTGTCTTTCACTGTCACAATGGCTATTAGTCTATTTTAGTTTAGTTAGTCTGTTGTTCTATTGAGTGTGCATGCTTCTGTAATGCGTAAGCAGAGCATTGTTATGTTGTCTTGTGCATCCTTGCTTCTTTCTTCTGCCATCTCCCATCTTCTTGTTTGTTTATTTTTAAAATATAGCATCAATTTTATAATGACCACTAATGCTTTTGGTGAATTACTTTAAAGTAGCATTCATGTGGCAGCATGATTAAATATGTTAATTTAGTAACATTAGGAAAATAAGGAGACAAAGATTTTCGTCTACTCAGAATCTACAGTAAAATTGTTGACTGGTCACAAATTCTCCCCATGATGGGCTTCTTGGCTGAATATCTGCCAATCTGTCACCATCGTCCTCCTCCTTCATGTCTCCCTTCTCTCACATGGGTGCCACTGCCTAGTCAGCAGTGATGCAGAGCATAGCCATCATAATGATGAGTGCAGAGCACTTTGATGGAAAGACGTGAAGGCCTTAACTGGACTTTCATGTCAGTGCCATCCTGCACTTTGATTTTATCCTTATTTGTCAGCATGCCCTTGAATCTAGTAAACAAGATTTTATTTTATTTTTTTTTTTTTTATTTACTTTTCTCTAATATCATTCCAATCTAATTCTGTATTTCTTGTTTTCAGTTCTCTTACAATTGTGATATTGAAATGTGTATAACTTCCATTTGCAACAGTGGTCTTGAATGTTAATTTGTTCCATTTATATTCTGAGAGCATATAAGACCCATAACTGCGGGCCTTGAAAGAAGTTTCAATTTGTGCTTAAGGGTTACATTTGCCCTGCTATGCAACCAGTGCTCATAGTGGAAAGATGGTGGAGTGATGGGCAGCCATACAGAGCCACCCTAGGAGCAGTTAGGGCTTCTGTAGTTAGGGGTTCAAGGATACCTAGGCAGTACTCAGGAGGTAAACTGGCAATTATCCAGCTACCAGTCCACGCTCTTGGTCTATGCTGGACTTGAACTGGCCAACCTCTGGTTCCCAAGCCAAATCCCTACAGACTGAGCTACTATTGCCCCTAGACTGAGCTACTGCCGCCCACAAGCTACTGCCACCCCTTACCAACAGCAAACAGCATCTAAATGTTCAAAAGAAAAGATTCAACAATGTCTGAAAGTTTGTCACTTCGTGACAATCATCTATTGTTTTTTTGGAAAGGCCATCATGTTTACTTTTGTTGTCTTGTGCACATGCAGAAAATTACAATACCATCAAATTAATGGACACATTCCTTTAAAGCAAAAGTTTTAAAATTACTGCAACTGTGCTGTAAAAATTAAGGGTAGAGGTTGTTGTGGTTGCTAGTTTAAGAGAAACACAGGCTGGTGGCTCTGTTCGGTAAAAATTCTAAAACAAAGTGGGGCAGACCCGACTGTGAGCTAAACTCAGCTATAGTTTGCAGCAGCTTACTTTATTGTCCATCAGCAGACTCTGTAAGTCACAGCGAGTTAAGGCAAAGCAGGCAGATGACATGAAAGCGAAAAACCAGAAAGCATTTTCTCCATTAAATATGATCTAATTTAGTTTCCCCAAAATAAGTGAAGTACTTGGTCGTGTGTGACTTAGTGCCATAAAGTATTACATTCTTACAAAGTTACATAGTGTGAGAAGAGGTGTACGGGGCACAGAGTAGGAATGACAGAGACCATTTACCTGATTACAAGTCAGTGTGGCATCAAAATGATTTAAAATCTGTTATTTTATGGTCGAAAAGTTACACAATGGTGCTTTAAAGCAATAGGCGGGTACCTGCATGAACACTTAAACAGGTTTTACTTGCTGTAATCATTCCATTCCTCCTTTTCATAAGAGAATCCATTCAAAAGAGATCAATTCAGAAATCAGTTTCATTGTAAGTGATGGGGGACAAAAACAAGTTTATCTAAAGATAATATGGAGCAGTCTGTATGTGACAAATCAAGCAGATATTTTCAGGAAAAACTCTCTTTGGCTATTGTCCCTCCACTGCTGCTCAGCCTGCGGAGCCCAAAGGGTGGAATTTGTACTAAAAAGGCTTCAACTTTGAAGATATCCACTTGATTTGTTTAACTGTGGAATGTATTTTTACACACATGATGGATCCCCCATAACTTTGAAATACAATAAAATTACATTAAGAATAGATCTCAGCCAGTGGCCAGTATGAACAGGATAAATGCTTACAGCAAGCAAATCCTGTTGCAAAGTTCATATAGGCACCTGAGACCTGAAATTATTATCACTTGTCTTTATCTCATCTGCACTTGTTTTCTTATACAGTTTTTCAGCTTTATTAGATGTTGACTCAACTCTTTGCTGGCCAGCTTGGCCTGTTTGAGTTCTGATGCAGTTTTACTCCTGGTTATGTCTGACCTAAGATGAAATATAGCTAGAGTATGGGGGTGGGTTCGGTTGACCCAAAGCATTTAAAGTAAAATAATCATGAACAACTTTTGTAATGTAGTTTTAAAGCTCCAATACCTGATTTGTGTACAGTTCTAGCATTATGTACAAACACAGGCTGTATTCAAATGCACACTGTGCACTTTAATAGCACTGTTCACCCATGCTGGATGTAAAATGATAAAAAATGACTCATGGAGAATATTTATTACATTTTGTTTTATTAGGCTTAGCAAAGTTCAATTAGGGGCAGTACTTTACATGTTTCTGCAACACACCTCATGGTTTTGTACTCCTGCTTTCCTCTCTCACTCTATCATTTTGAAATAAAACCTTTCCTGGTTTAATTGATCCAATCAATTACACTTCACTCGTCATATACCCACATGGGAGCCAATTGTGGCTTTAGAATTGTCAGGTTGTGTTTTCCAGTTTTCAATAATTTGTCATTCATACAACACTTTCACCTTATTAATCATTCTTACTGTGGTTGTTTTTCAGTTTTATGCATTAATGTCCCTTTAATTAAAAAGGTTCTACAGTATCTGAAAAGCCATTGCTTAACTTTGTTCTAGATGGTTGCATTTTTGATCCATTCAGTATTTAGACTATACACAAGAGGAGCAATTAGGTTGCATTTTACGATATCACTTTATGAAATAGAATGCAATGTCATCTTTTTTAAGAAACATCAAAATAAATGACTTTATTGATGGCACTTTCATTTGTACAAAATCAACAATGCTTTATATTCATGCACTTTTGCCTTCAGCTGTAACAGACTTTTTAAAAACATTACAAGAAAGGACTTGAACATTATGAGGAGGTCACTTTGAGGTAAGACTTGCAGGAGATAAAATGATTAAGTTTTTCCTTTTCACTGTAATCTAAAGTTGAAAGAGGTTCATGTGATCTACCTTGTGAATCTGCTCAGTCTTAATTCTCTTTAGGAAACTCCAGTTGACCCCTCTTTGACCTTTGGGTTTGCAATTATTTTTGTGCTCATACCCGCCATGCGCACACCTGGTAATGTACATGAGATGACCTTGGAACCTCAGGGAGAATGACTTTCAATATGGCTCCCTAATGATACTGCTCTCTGTATAACCATAAAATTGTAATCATCCTTAATGTATTCTTGAAGGGTAAATTATTTCATTGCTGATCATTTAAACAATATAATGAAGCAACTGTGTCCTTCCTGCGTCTAACTTTATGTCTGCATGCTTTTCCTGACCTGACATAATTTTCTTATATAGTGACTATTTTTCACTATTTAAATCAAAGTTACTTGGGGAAGCATTAAAGGGTTAGTTCAGTTTTTTTTTAAGTTTGAAGTTGTTTGAGGCGGTCAGCATGCCCCCAGTTTGGAGAAGCAGAGAGCAGAACCAGCACTAAAATTAAGCAATTGTATTACAGAGAACAGGAGTAATAACAAAGTGTGTTTTAGCCACCCAAAAGGGTTTGCATCAAAAAAAGTCAATGCCAGTTTAGGTGCGTATTTTATTTAAAGTATTTTCACTGATTTATCGTTCTGTGCTCTGTTCAAAGCCACCAGACTCCTTTGACAAAAACAATAATTTAACCTTGTGGAACACAGGAGTTGCTGGTCCACTGGTGCCATGATCAGTTTATTTGTGTTATTGAGTGACTTTGGTGTTTAAACACATTATTTTGGATCTGAACTAATATTAGTTGCCGTGGATCGAGGTGATGGTGAACCAGCAATTTTGGTGTGCTGCAAGGTAAAATTACTGTTTTTGTCAAAGGAGTTTGGTGGCTTTGGACAGAGCAATATAAAATGTGTTTCCCATCAGAAATACTGTTTGAGGGCAAGGTAAAGCAATGAAAATCTGTTTTGTTCCTTACAGCAGTGCTTTGCGTAGCTTCCATGCTGGCCCTTCCATCTGCTTCTCCAAACTGGGGGTGTGCAGACAGCCATCTACTGTAGGTAATACACTGACTATGAATACTTCATACAACCCCACTCCAAAAACCCAGAACTAAACCTTTAATATTTAAGCGCTTGTAGATTACAATCATAAGACAGAGACAGAAACAGCTCTAGTAGAGAACCACAAATTAGGGTCTTCCTTCGAATAAATGCTTCAGGATCAATATGTTCCATGTCCCTTTATAAATTGTGTTCACATTTTGCTACTCAAACTTGCACATCTCATCCTCAAGTTGACAGCAGCTAATCTCGAAGCTTTGTTTTTCAGAGTGATCCACTGCTTATTTGAGGCGAGTGTGTATTGAATCTATCAACCTTTAAAAGTTAACAAGTTGTCTGGGGAAATGCCATTTGTACCAGTTCAATAGGAAATGTCAGACTCTGATAAAATGGTGAAGCCTTATACGTACTTGAACATCTGCACAGAATTAAGAGTGAATTGGAAGACTTTGTGCCTTTGTGACAACATAGATATTTAGAACTGCTACGCCATGTCCGGTGAGCTTTCACAACAAAAATGAAGAAAAAAAAACAAAAAAAAAACATTTAATGTAGCTCTTAATATGTCATCCTAATGCTAATTTAAAGCTTTATTGTCCCTGACAAGTCTGATTGACTCTTTATTCCAAACATTCAGGACTGCTTTAAAGCTGCCTATAGTGATGCTACCATTGCTAATGAGAAAGACATTTTTGTGAATGTAGTATTTTCTTTCTGGTTGGTCTTGTCATTCAATGGTTCAATGCCACAGATCCCATTTGTCATCTGTAGGCGAAGTGAGCAGCAAAATACAGCTTTCTTGTGAACAACACATACAAGAGCGCACAAACATAAGCAAGTCAAGTCTTTTTGAAAGAAATCTTGGCCGGGATTGTTCAGTATGAAAGAACAGCGTACACAAACAGTGCCATGGTGTATTGCTCCTAAATTGGAAAATGTGTTTTTACCAGATATCCTTTGCAGTTATGGACAGTACATACCGTCGCAGTCTGTTCTACACATCATAGATAATTATATGCATGTGTAAATTCAATTGAGTTCACTTGCAGTTTGAGACATTATACATTTTAGCATCCTTCGATGTGCATATTGGTAAAGCGTTAAGAGCAGCAGTGTACCCAATGTCAACTGAGTTGTTCTGAAATATCGCATGAGGTGTGACAGAGGTGTAACGAGGCTCTGATGTTCAGTTTGTTTTTCTCCATATGTGTATCAACTGAGACATGATGCTCAAAATAGATGTTCTTCATCAGGTGGTTTACTTGTGAATGCTTTATACAGTATAATATTTATTTACAATAAAATATATAATACTTGTTTCAGGCACTATTAGAACATTATTATGATTATGAACACCTGTTACAAGTAGTAGTACAAGCCAATAGTCTGTAGTAAATGACATGAATTTCAATGACAGAACTCAGTGACTTAAGGGAGTTACAATGGGCCCCAGTGCAGTTATTCATTATTATGATGGGCCCAAGATACTGTAGATGCATTTTCTTGTCACATAATCGGCTAGAGACTTGCCATTAGATAACATCAACATATATTATTATCGGCGATCATAACTGCGTATCTGTATATGTCACAAATACCTAAGAAAATATGAAATTGTTAATTTAACTGAATGTATTTTTTACAGTTTACCTGTATTTTTAATAGTTTACGTAGAATGAGCATATAATTTTGCTATAGAGTGATACTGATTATGACATGACAGAGATATATTTGGCTTTTCAAGGGCACGTACAGCAAATGACACCAGGTGGGAATCTGAATCACTCACTAGGGCCTGCACTGTCATAATTTACACCCCCAACAGAACTGCATTAAAGTATGCATTTACTGCTGTGTGACATTTGTACGCCCATTGTATTGTGACTCGTGTGGCTGCATGCATGTACAAATACATATTTGTACAGTATATTAGTTGTTGACAATTTATATACATTTTTCCATACAGAAAAAGATGCATCTCCATGTTTCATCCCTAGAGTAAAAAAATAAATACATAAAAAGCTATTGGGAATTTGCTTACAGACTTTCACTTGCAAACACACACAAACAGACACTGAGATACCAACTTTCCTTCTATTTTCTTTCCTTACAATCCTCCTCTTCTCTATTGACCTTGATCCATTGACTCTGCAGGTCACCTAGCCCACAGGTCACCATGACAGAATCCCAGATGAGCAGATTTGTTACCATTCTGTGGTCGGATCACTGTTGTCCAAAGGGATCTGGTTGGGAAGTTGATATGCAACTGGGAGTATTCAGGATCTCTGGCTCCATGCCATGTCCCTGAGTTTCCTTTTGTCTTCACACACATAAGACTTTTGTTTTCATCTCTTCACTAACAAAGTTACCATCAAAGACATATACTGTATGTCATTCACTTCACTGTGTGCAGTATATGAAAAAGTAAATAAAAACAACATTTAACACTAAAACTCATTTTTTTTCTCTCCACAATAGAATCCTCTTAATGGAAACCCACAAAATTTATTAGCAAAATTTCAGTTCTTTTTAAAGCTGCTATTCAACATTACAGATAAGAGAGTCACAACTTTAGAGAATATATGAAAACTGAAAATTTTTAATATGATTTATAAAGGCGAAATCCTTTAGCCTATAATACATCCATAAACCAAAAATGACTAACACAAATGAAGAATGTCAGTCTCTATCCTCTGCAGGAGAGACATGTTCATTTACATAAGTTCATAAGAGGCTTAGTTTGTGGGCTCTGAAAACTTTATTCAGTACATTAATTATGTCCCTGTTGTTCACTTTTCAATGAGATATGCCTATCTTGATCACTCAGCTAAAGTTGTGTCATAGTTTTTTTAACGGCAGCTTCATGATAATTTATTCTGTAGGGTAAATATATTTTAATCTATGACAAACAGCTAATCTAATTCACGGTTGGTGCGCCATCTGCCTCTGACATCTGATATCTGCCTCTGACAGTCGGTCGCAAAAACTAAAAGATTTTACTCTGCACGTGTCACTGCGAGACACAGCTTTAAAAATATTATAAGCTTCATTGGCATTTAGCTCAGATATGGCAGCATTGTATTGCCAAACCTGAGATTTTTTGTTCTCATGCCAATTAGTCAGTTAAGCATTGCAATTTTTCCATGCACACAAGCGGGCCTGTTTCTTAAAACAGTGCCAAATTGGTGCCTGTCTCAAAACAAAGTAGTGTATGGTAGGTCAAACAGTAATTTGGAGCAGATAATTTCATATTTAGAATCATGTCAAGTTGGCCTGTTGTTTTCGGCGCTGCTGTAAAACCTACAATATCTCCTGCATAAAGGAATGGCTGCTCTATTCAGTCTCATTAATCACTCACAGCTTAACTTAATTGTGTAACCGTATTTGGTCACTGAGATGAATGTTTAAATGACAATTTTCTTGTCTTTTTAATTTTTTATGAGAGCATTATATCTCGTGTTTAACTGCAAAGTACCATTTGATTGAATTTATCATAAAGAACTATATTTGAATCAGAGGAAGACAGCGCCGCCTTGGAAAATAAATTATCCTTAATTGACGAATTACATTGCCTCAATTAGTCTGCTCCCAAATTTGTCTTTATAATGTGTAGCTTTCTACATATAAATGTTCTTGCCCCTGCTATTTTCAGCCCTATTTCAGCTCCTTCTCGGAATATGAACATTTTAATATTCATGTGTTAATAGGAGGCATTACAACTCAAATGAATCATCACAGGTCAAAATCAGTCAGATCAAAGAAGATCAGACACTGCGCTGTCAAAGAACTTAAGTCTGAGTGCTTTGCATTTCCCAGATCCATTTATTTACCAAGATATTATTCCCCATCGACATTTTTCTATCTTTTGTGCTATAATTCAATATAAAATGCATATTATGGATGTGATGTGTCTAAATTATTTGTTATTAGACATTTGACATGAAAACAACATTAGATGCTGGTCTTTGAGGCCAGCAAATGGTGGTCTATGTGGAAAATATGCTAGTCAATAAAAATTATTTGGCTTTACTCATTTCCTTAATGCTTTTATTGGGCATCGTCAAAACATTTAGGCATTCCAGAAATCTACTTTGAATATGACATGACCTTACCACCTAGTAACCACTATCCACTTGTGGAGAACAAACCAACGATCTTCCTTATTCTGCATCATGTGTGAGTCAGCTTCATAAGTTATACCAGATGACTAACATGGAAAATAAATCAATAAACAGTACCATGTCTGTTTAATTTAACTGTACGTCCTCAGTGAGAGATTTGTGTCTCACTTAACATATACAATATACACTTGAGTGCCCACAGGAGGAGTTATAGTTGAGGACAAACGCATTATTAATCTATTTACAACAACATTATATCATGTTGTAAACCATTTTATTTGGCTGTACCTAATTGCAAAACTGTTGAATTAGATCTTCTTCAATTATCTCTACTTCTTCTCATGCCTGACATTCATGTAAAATATTGAACTTTTTTTTTACAATCTTTAAATATTACTATAGTTATGTAAAGGGTAATGTGAGTACATGCATAGTGTTGGCAGTCAGGCCATTTAAATAGAAATACTTTATTATTTTATTCCAATTCCATTTTGTCACTTAATGTAACATTATTTTGAAAGCTGATTGATAACGGATAACAACTTTTTGTCATACGAATAAAAAATTGACACATGGCTGAATTTTTGCAGTGACAAATGTGAGCGTGCGTGTATGAATATCACAAATGATAAGAGCACTTGTTCTTATTCAGACTTTACTTTTGCACTATGTTACAGATTTCTACCTGATTCCTACAAGAGAAGCAATAGGTTGTTAAAAATCATAGGTCCTATGTCTGTAATGTCAACTCTTTCTGAAGAGACTGTGCTTGGAGCCTTCTATTCACTGTCATCTTGTTAGTTGTTCGAGCTAGAAAATACTCCAGACCTTCAAAAAATTCGCCCACTCTACTGAGTTGACTGATTCTGAAGATGGAAATGGAATGTAACGAGTTGACAATTTGGTCTGATATTGGGCAAAGAAAAGACAAATCTTGGGTAACATGGTGGAGCCTGTATAATGCTGGAGAGAGGTGAGCAAAGCAGCGACCACCACTGCTGCTAAAGCCTGAGAGAGCTGTCAATCATGGCCAACAACCCCCAAACATACCCTTTTCTAAGCCATAATATCCCCTTATGGAATGGTCATTTTCAAAATTAAGACTTTCTTTGAAAAAAAAAAAAAAAATTATATCCATATCTCCATATAGTCTTTTCCAGACATCTCATACCTTAAGGTTTAAATTGTTTGAATCTGCCTGACATATCACTTTTCATCAAGTTTTAGTCATTAAATGTACTGTGACAGAAAGCATGTCCCTGCAGACTGAATCATGAACACCAATCCTATGCAAAACAATACAAACTTTAAACTATCATACGTATAATAATTTTGCAGACTGTATCAGAGGGATGTCATTTAAGTCAATGGTAAGTTTTGTTTGTGGTAAATTTAATGATGTATGGTGACAGATTTGATTTCTTTACTTTATTTCTGTTTCTGTTCCTGTTCTTTTGCAACTTTGCTTCAGAAAAGTGACATATCTAGGGACTTTTTACAGCAGGTAACTGCAATTGTCCTGATCTGGCAGCAATATTCCAGCTCACACAACAGCTGCTCATTATGCAAGTGAGAAATCCAGGTACAGTGTGTCTAAAACGTTTCAGTTCTAACCACTTCCTGCTTCATGAAATATAATTTGAACTGAGGTCATATATCTTTTTGAGCGAGTTACCTTTGTTCCCTGAAGTTTCAACAGTTTTGAGTGATGTTTCTTTCTTATTTTCTCTTTTTATAATACATTAGATGTTGTGCAAATAGTGTCTTTAACTACATTTAGAGGTTACAACATTTACTGGTATAAATATATATCCTTTGAAGTTCATGTCATCCTCCAGTATGTGTTAATTGCTAATCACCATCTTCCGCAGAGGCATCATCCACAGTGTACAAGAAAATGATGTGTAAACACACAGCAAATTGGGAGGATTCATATAAGAGGAGACATAAAAAGCCTTCCTATTAGCTCCTTCTTTAGGTTTTGTTTTTAATCTGATGGTTGTGAAATATAATTATCAATGATTTGATATTATCTCTTGTGGATCATATGGACTGTAATCCAAGGTTAATCACCTTTAGCACCTGTAGGACCTCATCAGTACTAATTAAGGAGATGTTTACCCTTGACAATATCATTGTTAATACTATGGTGATGAAAAGGAAATATCAATATGCAATTTGCAACACAGTGTAGGTCTTTACTGTGTTATCAACACACAAGCTGCAAGAAGTGTATCGCCCCTCTGAACTTATCCTATTCTTATTATACTATTAACTGTAGTAGTGAAAGTTTCCATTGCATAAGAACATTACGGGATGACATATAATTGTTCCAGGTGTTCATCAAGCCCTCAGGTGTTGCCAGGTAAACAGAGGCATTGTGGAAAACTTTTGACTGCAAAACAAAATTAATGTTTTTATATATATTTTTTTTGTTTTCTGACCATAGTATAAACAGGATAATATTCTTGATGGTGTCCATTATCAGGAATTAATTTCTGATTATACACACCACAACAGGTATTGTCATTAAACATGTTTTAAAGAGGTACAGCCCTTATGCTTATTCACTCACTTTGCCATGAGTTAGATAAGATCACTATCTGATTCCTGTGTGCTAAGGTATACTGTATTGAGCTAGAGCCAGATGATTATTAGCTTAGCGTATAGCAGGGGGAAACAATTAGTGTGGCTCTCTCCAAAATTCAAAACTCTGTCCAACACCCAATTCAATAGATACAACACCAAGACCAATTTCAGTATTCAATTGGATGCTGGACCATATGGCAAGGTTCGACTGCCAGAGCAGGACAGATAACTAATGAGACCAACTCAGTGAGTTTGATAACATATTGAAATTATTGCAAGTGCAGTACAACCTGTCACCTCTAACTTAGTTATTGTACACTTACACCCACAACAAAAATCAAACAAACATCAAAACATCAAAAGAGAATGGGCCCAATTTACTGAAAATAAGAAAAACAAAATGTACCCAGGAGATTTTAATGGCTCTATGGTGTCAACCAACACCATTAAATTGTGAGAGTCTAGTATTGAAATCTGTAATTTATTTTGCCATGCGTAATATGCAGAGGAATCAGTGAGGTAAAAGCATTTCAAACTTTCTTCTTAAACCTGAGTTGTGTATCCTGGTACGATGGCACATCCATCTTAGAACTGTATTCAATCATACAGAAGATAAAACTCTTTTGGAAAACATTAATTGTATCTTCCATGTGCAGATAATCTGTTTTGCATATATGGCTAATCACATCTTGCAGGAAATGCAGCAATGACACATGTAACACCTGTTTGTTGTGAGGTTAGCTTAAAAATTTCTCTTTTAGAAAAAGTCTAGTAAGTAAATCTGACTGTTTTTTTAACAAAACATAGTTCATTTGATGTTTTTTTATTTTTTCTATTTTGACAATATCCTTCTGAAGGAAGGCATCCACCCATCCTGGCTTGGAGGATGGGTGGATGCCCTCTTGTCTCATCACACTGTACCTACACGGAGGCGGACCTTACTCTCCCGCTTGTTAGTATAACCAACATCTAACTAATTACTTTCAGACACTTCAGAGTAAACTTCTTTTTCACTCATATAAATAGGCACCATCAGTATACCTTTATGTCAATCATCATGTCTAGTTCTTTATAATCAACATGTTGTTTTTTGTTTTTGTTGTTTCTTCCATAAATAAAAGTAGCCTGATGTAAAAACAAGGAGTTTATTTCTCAGTGAGCAGTAGCTAGGTGCAGTCATTTCATGGTACCTTCATGGTTGCTTGGCAACCTCACATCAATGACAAGACTCCAGGCTCTAACTCTAGGCAAGAAGGCAAATAAGAATATTTCTTTATTCAGAAAGGACACTAAATTTATAAATCTATGCTACTTGTTAAAAAGTTAATAAGTACATTTCTAGCACTGCCCTTTACACAAATACCACGTAGCTTTCACTCGGGTCAGCAGTTATGTAGGCCAGTTTAAGTCACAGATTGCAGCATTGCTCTGCACACCTTGATGAATGCCATATGTTGAGCCCAGTTATACTAACAAATCACTGTTCTCGGTACTGCAAAGTGGGAGAATTTTCTGTTTAGCTAGAGTGGGGTCCTTTTTTCTCATCTCTCACAGTAAAGCAACGTTCCCCAGAAACAAAAATGAAGGGACTGAGAGAACATCCACTAAATATTTGTCTGAAAGTCAAGACATATTTGGCTATGTGATGTTAAAAAATGAATGAACATGAAATTAATTCATCAAAGAAACAGTAATGGCAGGGCAGAGCATGTTATAAATACTGCACAAAGGATTATTGTTTTGATATTCTGTAAAAAGACTGCTTGATACAATATGCACCTGCCCAGTGCATACACATGCAGAATGAATATGAGCCCGTTTCTTTGTTCCTCTACCAATTAAAACACTTTTATATGAAAGTAAATGAGCAATTTTGTTCTGCATGATTCTGCAGGTTCAGTGTGAATTGTGAATATCCATCAAGGTCTAACATTCTTTATGGTCACAATACATCCAAATGAGATATGTCATCATAGCATGTTGAAATAATGTGTATAATGGTAATGTGTATAATGGTACTGAACTACTAGGCAATTTGTAGGGCCATACTATGCATCTCATTTTCTGTATCTGTGTAAATGTAAGACACAGATCAACCCAGTTAACCTCAAAACTCACATTTTACAGTGACTCTTCCATTCTTTGACAAGCTATTGTTGGTATATCACAGAGTGTGGTGATGAAGTTTATTTTCCCTTTGAATGGGTATTCTTCTGTCCTTAGCTGCTTGTTCTAATTAAATGTGCACATATCTTGAAAAAGACAATAATAACCAAGAAGGTTTTGACTTGATTGCACATTTTTTATCACAATTGCACAATTAAGGTTTTAACATTTAGAATATAACTGATGGAGCTTTTGTGTCCATGTTGAATTGTCAGATGTACTGTATTTTTTCCACAATAGAAATATCAAGACTGAAGCTACTTTGTTGACAGCTGTTATACACTATTCATAAATTCTCATAATACACTATTCATAAAACTCACATGCATGCAAGGTCAAATTACAATCGTCTTCCAACTAAAAAGCTACGGTTTGTTGAATGGTTTAAAGTCATGCACGGGATAAAGGTAATTCAGTGGGCAGAGAGAGCAGCAGAAAATGTGCGCAATGGTCTATTTTGTTATATTTGTAGTCAGTTTAAACAAATTCCTGAATTGAAATGCCCCTACAACTTTAACTCTAACTTTACAACAGGAACCCGGCCATTCTGAAGTGGAATAGATGTCTTCATGTCTAACGGATATGTGTTGATTGTCATGAAGGAGTTACAGGGTAATACCAAGCCAAGGTAAAAATCATGTCTCTCCAACTTATGACCATTAGGTTACAGTGATATCTCTTGACTGTTTGAACTGTATTACTTTCTAAGTGGTACATCACGGAGGTGTCAGGGTACATTTTTTGTTACCTCAACTGAATATTCACAGGATCCTCTCTGTGAAACTTACCACCTGCCCCTGGCTGATGAAACATCTTTCAAAGTTACTGAAGGTTGTATTTTTTAGATTCTCCATCCAAATGCGCCAAAATACACATTGAGAAAAGCATCCTCATAGAAAAAGATTAGACAATTCACTGTACATTGTGTAGGCAATTAAATTATTTCAAGCTTTGCATAGGCTATTAATATTATGTTGACAGTAAATGAATGCTTTTGCATTGTGGAAACATGTTAGTAGTTGTTTATCAAGGGAACACTCTCATATCAACAAACCCTCTCTGGGATCTTGACCCCAAGGGTAGGAAAGCTTGAGCTAGGGGTTTAGAGGAAAAATAAGATGGTGTAGCAGATTTTTTAAAGGCAAACTAAGCACTTCTCGTAGATATGAGTGCACACTGTGTCCCCTGAATGTGAAAGAGAGAGCAGTGCAGCCGAGATACGAAGATGGTACAACTGCCCACAGCAAGTAGCTGCATCAACTCTCCCTTCAAAACTTGAAAGGCCTGCTGGTCCTCTCTCATGTCTCCTGTCATCACTGTAGTCCACACTGGCAGGGGGTCCCCACTACATCCATGTCATTAGCTCAGCCCTCAGCACGAGGCTTTTTTACTCTTTACTCTCATCTTCCCTTTCTTTCTGACCAGAAGTACTTAGAAAGAGAGTGGACGGGGGCTGAATGAGAGTGACTACTACCATATCATTTTATTATTTTGGTTCAACATTGAAAAGTCATGAATGTTGTCAA
The DNA here is from genome assembly GCA_946959425.1 of Argyrosomus regius. NCBI lineage: Eukaryota > Metazoa > Chordata > Actinopteri > Sciaenidae > Argyrosomus > Argyrosomus regius. The sequence goes on from OX336882.1 coordinate 23,889,966, forward strand.
AGCTGTTAGACTACAAGGGGTCTTTAATTGAAAGAAATAATAACTTTCATTGTTCAATCAGTGAGCTTAATTGAAAATGTTAATTTTCACCCATATTCTCAGTTGTAGACGACATTGTCATTTGTAATTTTCTTCCTTACAACAGAAGAAGCTGATGGCATAGTCATTAAACGCAATATCCAACGTGCAGTGTTGCTTTACTGGTTTCATTCCTTATTTTTGGAATCTTTTGCTCAACTTTTAAAAAATACATTTAAAATATCAGTTAACTTGGTGATTCAGTGAAAACTTTATTGTGAAGTCTAGCTTTCAATATTATTCCGTAATTTGATTTTAACACTGATGGCAAAAACACACTAAAAAAATACGTGGTAAAACCTTTATTATTGACAACTTTTCATCAGAGGTGGCAATCTTGTATAAAAAACACTTAAAAGTGAAAGTTGAAGTTTTGATTTAATTTCTTTACTCTTGTAATAGTGAAAACATAAACGCATTTTAAAAGGAATAATTTTTAAAGGAAGTGAAATAAGATTAAATGAAGCTTTTAAAGTGCTCTAAGGAGGAAAATGAGATAAGCTTTACATTGTTCTACATGTTATTTCAGGTTGCAGGTGCACAATGAGAAAAAACTGGATTTCCCAAGCTCAGTCAACAGCCGGCACCTGCAACATAATCCAATCAGTTGAGCGTGACAGACTGATGATAATTCATTACAGTGAACACTGTTTGTTTGATTGTGCTCAAATAACACGTACAGTAACATCATGTGACCAAGCTGCTCACACATACAACAAAACAATATGTATGGAAATAAAAACAAACATGATGCTCAGTGGGAATGGTAACTTATCTCAATCGAGTTTCAAACATCTGGGAGTTGACTTTCATTGTGCACTGAATTGAAACAAGTGGCTACCTAAAGTCATTAAACTTACAAACAAACTGCACGATTTACAAGTTGGTCAGCGATAATGTAAACTACTCACCTTTAGTATGGTCCAAGAAGATGCAAAGTGTATATATATTTTTTTATTTCTGAACTGTTGTACAAGGTTTTATTGGTATTAGCTATTATTGGTAACAGATTAGAGAGTATGCAAAGCAGCCTGATTTTGCAGGGAAATTAAGCCAATACTTTTTTACTTCAGCATTAATCACTTATTTCTAAATGGATTTTTGGCTTTTTTATATAAAGAGTTACAATTGATGAAAATGATTTCCGAACATTAATGACCTATACTAAAATTACACTTTTAATTAACCTCAAAATAGAGTGCACTCAACATTCAGCATGAGTCTAATGACTAAAATCTTTAACCAGCTCAGCTTAATTGGACATTGTAGCAGGAAGTGACAGGAGATAAAATTTGATTTAAAAAACTTTGGTTGAGCTGGATGTCAACAAAAATGTCATACAAATCAGCCAAGACCAGCTTTAGAGCTCAGCACTTTGCATTTGAGGTTGCTGTATCACAATAATACCATGTTCTGAATCATTAACCCACTGACGTCATTGCTAGAGAATATCCAAAATGTCACTGATTTTAGAATCGGAGTAAATAGCTGTAATGGGGGCAAACATTTTGACATTTCCTTATGTCAATTTTCTAGTTTCGCAATCACAGTCCCCTTTGAGAAAACTGATGTAAGCATTCTAATGTCATTTTTCAGATCTCAAAACTGACTTCTTTTTACTTCTGTCAATGCTTTTACAACACAATCATGGGAGAAAGTCAAAAAGGTAAGAACAGTTATATAATCTGGCACTGCACAAGGATTTGTTTCAGTTGACTGAGAAAAAGACTTGCTTTTCCTTCTTTCAACATTAGCATAATCTCCTGAGATCCATCTGACCCACTGCAGTGCCCTCTCATCTATAGAACAGTTGTGAGAAATGACTGTATGCTTTGATGGTTCAGATTATTGAGCATGTCAATTGGTTTTTTTTCTTGCTCTAATGTATGGTAGATGGTGCTTAAAATAAATTTGTTTAAAACCTGACTATAATGGAGACATTCACACCAAGCCAACTTATCTACCCTACAATTCCCCTCTCTCATTCTCTGAGATTATGAAACAAAAAATGTCCAAATTTTGATAATATTTGACCTCATTTACATATGGTGTACCTTGATACTAGACACAGTCTGTCTTCCCAGCATTTAAATTTCTTAAGTGTACTGGGTGGCACCAGACCTCGGCAAGCTGCTTTGTCTTTCCCACCATATGGCATCTTGACAGTGTTTTCCTCACTAATTAGTCTTTAACACATATGCCAAGTCCAAATGACTGTAATGTCAGAGCTGCACTGAGGATCCTTGTTGCATCAGAAATGAGTTGTCATATATTAATAAAGGAAAACATTCAGCTTTAGTTGCAGGTAGTGCACAAATATTGACTAATTTTAATTTACATTTGAATCCTTATACTACAGGCAGTAACTCTAATTGAATCCCAGGAATCAGTGAAAGCTGTTTGTGATGGATATAAGCCAGCACTTTCAAAGACCCGTGCTGCAAGTGCCAAAGATCCTTTAAGAAAGATGGTCTCCTTTTGGCAGACTATAGCCTCTCTGCAGAAATTCACAGCACATATTTGTGTTAAAAGGACATTCTGTAGTAAAATATGTACAATGTTCAATGCACATAAAGCAAAACAATTATTAAATAAAATATATTGTTACTGATTTGAAAACCCTGGAGCAGCTGGGCTCAGAAGGTAGAGTGGGCCTTCTTATTTCCAGGGTGGGTGGTTTGATCCACGGCTCCTCCTGTCCACATGTCGAAATGTCCTTATAAGTAAGACAATGAATCCCTGTTGCTTTCATTGGCCAGGCCAGCACCTTGCAGGGCAGCATGTGTTTGAATAGGTGAATTTTCAAAGCGCTTTATCTACTTTAATAAAAAAGTGTAGTCCATCATGATGCTTAAAGTTTGATTGGATTTATGCACTAAACTACTACGATTTTTGCCACGTTTCAGAGAAACCACCATTGACTGCTGGTAGGAAGTGGAATACATTATTATGTATTTATTTGGCCCATTCATTAACCCAATCTTTTCACCTACCAGATTTTGTGGCATTAATGATATGAAAGATTGAGTGGCCCCTTTAGTCCAGTAAAGGGCAGGCTTTTGCTGTATATATTATTGTAATTAATGTATTCTTACATACATTAGTCCTATACATAAGCATCAGAATCTAAACCTCATATAGTTATTGATAATGTAAAGTAAAAATCTTCGTACAAAGCAATATTGCTTTAATGATCACAGCTGTGAATACATACTATATTTGTGTGATGCAATCTTCAAACTGCAGGTGAACTGCTCTCTTGGATTTTTCACGTCCTCTCCACGTACTTTCTTTCAGGAAGTATCCACAGGAATAGGTATGCAATAGACAGACACACTTACATGGGCAGACTTTAGAGGTGAAAAAAATATGATTGGTGTCTATCACTGAACAGGGTGCTAATGAGAGTTAAAAGCGCGAGAACTTACAGACAGATTCATCTTTTTCCTCACAAGAACAAAACATTCTTAGATTGCTTCTCATTTTGACTCTTATTTTATCTGCACCACATTGTGCAGCTTTGTCTTATTGTTCTCCGTGTTGCACTTTCCAGTGCTTGAATATTGTCTGAGCACTCACATTCTCAGCAACAAATTGCTGAAATGGAGATCTCCTTCCTGTCAAAAGCAGTTTTTTTACACCAAATCCTTTAGAATAAAATTAACATAATGGTCATGTTAGGGAAGAGCAGAAGCTCACCAGACTCATGTCACACTCACAAGATATCCGGTGTTAACTGACTGGTTGTTAAGGGTGTCTGTAGATTTCTCAGCCTGAGATAAGTGGAGAGAAGTTGCATGCTGACTGACCTGGATAAGCTTTCAATACAGATATCTCACCTCTTGACACTCATACATTCGAGAGAGTAACTAACTGTTAACCCAAAGCCCCAAATATCATACTGAATGCAAGCTTGTCATTTTGGTTTTTAAACCATCTGTTATGCTAACAAATGAGTAATTGGGGTACTGCCAGCCTTGTCAGATATACTCAAGAGGTTTATCTAAAGCAATGAAAATAAATTTATTAAAATGGAGCTCATGAAAAATAATCAATATATTTAAAAAGTATTTACTGTAGCTAAAAAAGGTTATTTTTTCACGAGAACAGACACATGATTCCCTGGACGTTTGTTATGTCCCAGTCTAGGGGTGCCTATGGCATAACGAGAATAGGCCCCATCTTCCCCAAGTCCCAAGTAGCCACGTACAGCGATTTGGTTTTGAAGGTAAAGCAAATGATTTATTTACAACACTCGCAAAGAACGTATAAATATAACTAAGGTAGTAGGCTTCAGGGTGGACCAAGGCCAAAATAACAAACAAAACGATCCTGTCTGGGAAATAAGATACTAACCTAAGAAAACCAATGACAATAGACAAGAGAAAATAAGATCAACAAAACTGGCAGTCCATTCTTACTATTCAAAAGAAACTATCTACAAGCTCAAACAAAGGTTTTGCAAAAGCGAAGTGTGGCCAGTTGGGAGAGGAGGAGGATGAGGAAATGCTGGTTGCCCACCCGACGGCCGCCATTTTGGCTCCTTATATATCCATTCTTAGCTGCGTCCAATCACGGGCTAGGGCCTGGAATCATTCCACCAATTATCTCCCGGGGATGGCAAATTCCTATTTACATATTAAATTAACAAGATAAACACAGGGCACACACGCAAACACACAGCAGACTACAAAAATATGACCACAGTCATAACAACGTTACTCCTAAACCCCATCGCACACGTCACTGGCACGTTGCGTACGCGCCGCGGTTTTGGTCCGTCCTGCACGCGACTTCAAACCCCACCGGGAGCGTTTCAGAAGCGGAGCGTTTAGCCCGCCAGACTTTGTTTACTTGCTCAGATTTGGCCATTTTCCCGGTGTATGTTCCTCTACATATGCTTCTACATGTGTAAATATGATACGTAGTTAATTAGTTTCACTTTTGTCTGTTTTTACGACCGGCAGTTTGCACGGGGTATTTTATTTTGAAAATCCACCGGATTCTCTATGCTTTTTCTGTGTCTGGCTTCCGAGCTGGTCTGTGTAAACTGACGTGGGTTGCTCGCGTCAAGTGTCAAAAATAGAACAGACGCGTATTTCACGCGGAGCCGCTTCTGAAACGGACAACGGCGGAGCCGGTGGGGTTGGGCGCCGAGGACGTGCCTGGTGGGGTTTGATACATTGACTAGAATGGCCGCGTATTACTCGCGCTGACGCGACGCACACACAACGCACCCGGTGGGGTTTGGGCGTTAAGCTTTAATACATGGAAATCTCGCCAGAGTGCAGTGCTACGATCAAAACTGTCAGTTGGAAAAAGAATTATCAGATCTTAACCAGACCTTCAAGCCTCGAACACAGTGGTCACATCTCTGTCACGCTGTGGCTACAATGCTGTTTTGGTCCGTTCTCCACGTGGCTTGTTTGGGGTTACAGACATTGACGAGTATGATTGTGATCAGCTTCAGTACCAGCGGCACACTTGGAATGCGCCACATCAGTGCCTGGCTGAATTACACATTACAGTCAATTCTTTCTGTACTATGGGTACTTTGTTTGTGCACAGATAATGTACTGTAACAATGTAAAACATGAACTAGATTGTTTCATAAAGAAATATATGAAGTACTTAAATTCTAAATGGTACCATTTGAAAAGTTATGTGTCTTAAAGGAATCTATGGAAGTGTCTGTGTTTATGTGTATGTGCATGCTAGTTTTAGAGACAAAAATAGTGTGGACTTCTTTTTAAATATCATTTGGCTCTATTATTCCATCCTAGTCTTTGCAAAACCTAACCTGTTAAGTGATAACGCACAGATAACACACATTTAATGCATGTGGTTACTAATATAACATTCAATGACTGTGATTAGATTTACAGTTATAATATGTTTCAAGTTAATGAGTGTCTTAAGGCAGGTTGATAATTTGAATCCTGTGCTATTTCAAGATTCAGTCATTTATTTCCATATCAACCACAGATGATTGGAGTTTCAGTGTGCTCAACATCAACCAAGCACATCGTATATGACATAGAAAAGCACACTACCAATATGATAAATACAATAGTGCAATGGCTCATGCCCTTAAAGTGACAAGTTAAGCATGTGCTTTGTTTATATGACCAGTCAAGCGTTTATAGTGCAGATTACTTCAGGATAAGTGCTGTTGTGATAGCGAGATGTTCAAGGCTAGAGAGAAAAATGAATAGAGGTGTGAGGGATCCGTTAAAATTTCAAACCTTTCTGCTGAATGTGGATGTGGTATAGTTCAGAAATGGAGGGGAGTACACAGCCAATTATTTTTGAAGCTGTGCGACTCTGTCCATCAGTTCTTTCTCATGGGCTGCAGAATTGCCATACCATACACCGGTTATTGAGGAGGTGAGTTTACTTTCTATCACCGCTCTGTAGAATTTTTACCTGTTATTCACTCCCTTCATTTTTTTAGACTTTATTTCTTGACTCATGACCAAGTCACTTTACAGTATGTGTCAGCTAGTTTTCTTTTGGTTTGTTTTGAAAGCTTGGACTAGAAATGTGCAAGCATATATTTACAGTATGAGAAAAAAACAAAACAAAGTTTTATCAGTCTCTTTCAATTTACCCATCCAACACCATTGTCCAGGGTTTTGGGTCTCTCTTTTAGGAAATCACAATCTTTTTTTTTTTTTTTATTACCCACATACACTAAGATCTTCTCACCTGCAACTCCCCAGCATGTCAAATGTTTTAAATGCAGGTGATATAATATTACATTTCAAAAATCCATCTTAGCTGAGCAGCTGAGGTCATTATTGCTGGTGATGGAGAAGCGTTTTTGCTCAGTGAAAAAATAATGCTGATTATGATGCGCATTTATGGTGTATAAATATTTGACGGAAAGGTTATGATTTATTTGAGAGTAGCCTCGAGAAAAAAAACAAAAAAAAACAGATTTGTTAAATGATTTGGCCTGTGCCGGGTTGATGTTGCCTTCCAGAATGAACTTAAACTTCATTAGTGTTCGCCACTGAGTAGATCAATTAAAAAAAGGCACATTGTTTACATATGTATTTGGTTACTAAATGAATCTTTGTTTCTGATTATTTCATCTGTGGTACTTTGCAATTTGCCTGGATATCAGGTAGCTGTGAGTAAAATGCAAAAGCAAAGGAGAAACCTGCATTAATCAATGCTGCTAATATAGACCTTTTCAAGAATGTAAAACAAGTGCCTGCTTCTTTTGTCTGAGGCTATCGCGTGTTTTTTGTCAAGTCCCCTCTCAACATATCATATTAATCTGCTGGTGGTTTTATTCCATTTCTCCCAACTTCCTCTGTTATTATTCTGAATATTTCATTATTGTATTACATACTATTCCCTTATTCCCGTTATCATGTTGGTGCATTTTCCCTCTTGGCCAATCAGGGTGTGACAATGCCCTTTTATTTGGCCTTAAGAGACATGAAGAATGGCACCCCCAAGGTCATTCTGATCCTTCCTCGGCTGCAGAACTGACTTTACCAGCTATTGCCAGCCAGCAACTCTGGTCTTTGGCCCCCTTTGAGACTTCTTTGAACTCCCTTTGTCCTGCATCTACTTTTTACTATAGAAGAGTAATTTATCCATTATTGAAAAGGCATTTGTTCATTATTGAAGAAGCATTTGTTTATTATTGAGGAGACATTTTATTATAACTGAAGAGGGATTTTTCTTTATTATTAACAAGGCATTTTTTATTTTATTGTGAAGGCACTCGTGAGATCTGTTGTCCAAGTAAATATTTTTCTAGGGAACTGGTTCTCAGGCTTCTCCCTGATTAATTGAAATCTGTAGAATTGTTAATGCCACAATATTATGGATCCCAATGGTGAAATCCCTAAATACCTTTTTGCATAATGCATTGAGAAACATTGTTCTTAAACTGGTGTACTATTTGCCCACACATTTTTACAGTGGTGAACCTCACCCCATCTTTATGTTGTAGTCAACTGAATATAGGTCAAAGGATTTGCAACCCTTGCGTTCTGTATTTACATTTTAGAGTGTAACATTTTTTTTTATTTTTTGGAATCATGAGGCAGATTCTAATTCATCTGCCTCAACTGGAAAGCACTTCAGCTTAACTCCTGTTCTTTTCTTTTTTGGTACTATATAAATAAACAGACTTGACTTTGTGTTTGGCCACTATCACCCAGAACAATTGAACCAATAGACCACCCAGCTGATGGTTTTTGACCATAACACACAAAGACAGTAATGCCTGGAGGGAACCTTAAGAAGAAAGGGTTAGTCGGAGTCGGAAGAAAGAACATAGAAGCAGCACATCCATGTCTGCCATCATTTCACCTTTGCACATGCCTGATCTATAACAACACTCGTGGTTCCCAGACTGTACTGTGCAGTAATCAAAATCTCACTTTGAAGACAGGCAGGTGAAAGAGTTAGAAAGTGTGAGACAGACATGACAGTCATACAAAAAAGACAGAGACACTGAAAGGAGGAAATAGTTCATTGACCACACAACTGAAGTGAAAAGACAACTTTATGTTCATGAAAGGTCCACTAAGTGAATCTTTAAAAAAAAAAAAAAGAAAGAAAACAGACAGCTAAGTGACTTTTATTTTGAGGGGTGCCAGACATGTTGTAACCACAAATGCTCAGTCGTCTCTACACTTTGAGTCAATTTAAACAGACTTGTATGAAGCACAAAATATTTTTGGGGAAAAAAAAAGGTTATTATTATTATTAGAGGTTTCTAATGCATAAAAGACAGATATTGTGTTGCTTCAACATATTCAGTTGCATGTTGGAGCTATTTTCTCGCTAGCCATGTTTCCTGTCTGAATCTCCACTGTGAAATTATCCAATAAAATGCAGAGAAGAAAATATAGAAATGATGCAGGTTGAGTTTACAAATATAATTTATTAGTAAACAGGTATCTTAAGTTTTAAAATGCTCTTACAAAATCATATCTCATGCACTGTTAGTGACAGCATCAAAACATGATGTCAGAAACAGTTTTCAATCCATAGGTCACCATGTTCATGAAAACAAAAGTGACAGTGTTTCAACAAAGGCCACAATACTTGCACATATGGATGAGGCCTTACATACACTTGAGTGTAACCTTTAGGATATGGCCATACTGAATCTGTAATTTGTCCCCTAACACTTCTGGCAAGGTTGCATCCATGTGGTCAGGTGTGCAGGGGCTTGACCGGTCGATGTTGAGCTTCCTTGCACACTAAGGAGTCTGGCACTCAGGTCAGTGGTAATGGCCACAGCCAGATGGTACCTATCCACTGGGGACGAAGGACACAGACATGCTGGTCACAGTTTAACTTTGGAGGTTGCATATTCTAGCATTATTTAATGCTTGATTACATGCATCATTTATCACAATTATGTCTTGATAAAAGTTTGATGCAAAACACAGCAGAGGCATGCTGAATATTCAAACTTTGCCCTCTCCTGTCTAATCAACCCCAAAGAGAGGAGCGAGGGAGTGGAAAGAGACAGACAGAGAGAGTTTAACAGCAGTGAATAACACTTTGATAAAATAATATTTTGTTTTTCAAAGCAGAGCAAGATTAAGTACACACTGAAAATAAAACAAGTCATAGGGTTAAGAGAACAAAGATTTAAAGATGACTATCTCGACAAACCTCAGTGGTGATGCATCTCCTACAAATAGATTATTATTGTTTATTTTTTTTTAGGCAATGGCATATTGCTCCGCTGCTGATGCAGGACTAGATTGTGACCCAAACAGTATTATACTGAATATGATTGTAGCTCAAACAGTAAGAAAATTGCCTTCCCTCATGCAACATGAGTATGTTTCTGCTAATTTCAGGTTTGAGTTTACAGTGAAATGTATCTGGGAGGAGTGTTTTTTATTATTATTATTATTATTATTTTATTTGTGTGACCTTGTCTCCACTTGAACAGTTTTGACAGAGTGACAGGAGACAGAAGGAGGAGATGACATGTGACAAAGGTCTCGAGTTGCACTCAAACAGGAAACGTTTGGATTTTAATCATATGCATCTGATGTAGTTGGTTCACCAGGAATCCCAGGGATGGATTTCAGACTGACAGCGAATTAAAGATCTTGACACGAAAGTGACAACTTAGGAGAAGTAATACATAAAAGGGTGACACTAAGGGTTAGGTTTACTAAGCCTTCTGCGCCTGAGTTATTTATCAAACAGACACACCAGCCTGGGAGATCACTTTGCCCGTCCTGTGTAGTGCACTGTGTATGATCAGTGAAGTGCTCTTCATTTTTATGTTTCTTGTTAGAGTAGGTGCAAAATATCACTATTCAATTAAAAGCTGGTTGAAAGCTCCTGAAGAGAAAGCATCTGAATTCTAGACAAGTCTCCAGCAGACAAAGGGTGTGCACAATACTAAATGTGTCCTAGGGAGCCTCAGTGATTTACTTCAAAACAAATACGGCTTCTAATGAAGAAAGAGGGTGATGTAGCCAAAAACTAAATGGACAAAATATCTGACCATTTAAAACGTCAAACAAAGAAGGGACATTTATTGAACTGCTAATGCACCATGCTGATTGCATTCTTCTGCCAAAATATGTCCACCTGTGCATTAGGCTGGTTATTATCTTGGGTTTTTAGTCAGCTGTATTAATGCCAACTATGTTCTCTGCTATGAGCATCCACTAGATTGGTCGCTCTCCCATCGGCTACTGTCTGACGGTGATTTAGCCTCTGGGGGCAGCATCCAATGTTTTGGGCCTTCTGGTGTAGCCGGCAGATATCTGGATAACGAATATCCAAGGGCAAAGATTTCTTTTTCCTCTCATTGTTTACAGTGTGATTAGCTTCAGACGGGAGGATGGCGATCTTTGTCTGACAACAGATCTGCATATGAATGCAGATCACTTTTTAAAAAGGCTAGATCATCAACAGATGATCGATGATGAGTTCTGTCTCTTTTGATCTCCACATGCACACTTTACCTGAATTCAACCAAAATCTGCTCACACGTGATTGGTTAATGCTACTCAGATTACAAATGAAAACTAGAATGCTTTCAATCTCCAAATCTTGTCTACAAAGATTCTTCATTCATTTGTTTACATATGTGACATCTCCGGGACTTCATATTAAAACATGACCATGCCACTTCATTTTTAGCAGGAATGTGTTTTAATACTAAATCTATTAAAAATGTCTGTTCCTATTCCACTTGTCATAGTTGGATTTGCATTGTCCCTCCAGACTGTTTGCTGTGTGCTGCTAACTCATTTATCAGTAACTCAATTCCTGAGCTTGTTTGTGGCTCTGAGTTGCAAAAATTATGGCACTGAAATGCAATTTTGGAGCTCTTTGCAATGTGTGATCAGTTAAATTAGCTGAGCAATAACCTAGGATGTTAATTTGTATGTCGACTCAGAGTCAAGGTGCATGAAACATGCAGTGCAAGCTGTACAGCACCTTCTAATGTACTCTAAGATAAATATGGCCATGAGTTTCTGAGAACGATGCTTACTAGACTGTGACCTTCCACCTATTTGTACTAAACTGAGAACAAAAGGTACACGAAAATAATGACAACATACTTTAAATACCTGGAAACTAAACACTCTGCTCTTTGCATCTCTTTTATTATATATTTCCAGATATAAGATAATAAACCCAGAGGATGTCAGACTGTAAGAATACCAGAGTCGGCTTTGCAAGCACCAGGGGCCTGACGTGTTTGAGGATGCATCCACATTTCTGATTGGATTATGTAAAATAAAAATTGAATTCTAAATCCATTTGACTGAGACTCTGTGTAGGCTGTCCAGGGACGGAGACATCATTATGAATATTAATTGTTAATAATTATCCTTCTCCTCAGGGTAACTCGTATTTCAGGACAGTGGAAGTTGATTTAGAGAGAAAAAAGCGAACAATGGAGCCGGCGAGGGAAGAAGTACATCGGTTTCTTTACTGACACTGGCACATTTACTTTAACTTGACATGAAAACTCTCTGTTGTATACATTGCTTGGTGACTTGAAGCATTAACATGAAATCCAGATTAGCGTCAGACCATCTGCTTTTGAATATTTGCATGAACTTAGAGGATTTCACTTAATACCAACACTGTAAAGAGAAGTGTCACATATTTTTCTAAACGTTTTGTAAGCACAGCTGTCTATAATGAAGCTCTGAGAACACTTACTAACACTTACTTTAATACCTATTTATATCATTCATTTCAGTTTCTACAAGGTTGATGATTGAGTCAACCTTTGCCACTTTGCAACTATTGTCTAAATGTGTGTGTGTTGCTATTCAGACTGAAAAAATGTCCTATTATATACAGTAAGCTTTAAATTTGTGTGTTCAATAATACAAAAACATAAATTCTGAGAAAAAAGTCAATCTGTAGACAGAACATAAAAAACTAAATGTCTGTAAATTGCTTAACTCTGCCCTAAAAGTGTCAAAATGTTAAAATCACACACAGATTATCTTAGTTCATCCTAGTTTTATTTTCCATTTAGCACGGAAACTGAAAGATATGGCAAGGAATAATAATCTTATTATTAATAAAATGACTGATGAGATTTAGAAATTATGCCAAGTTTAAGTAGAAAATGAAACAAAACAAAATCTACCACGATAGCTGTAACTGTATTCTCGATAACTCAGAATGGTTTGGGTTTGGTTCACTTTTGAATTTCCATGCAATCATTTTCAAGAAAGAGTCACAATGTTGCAATAGTGAGGAAACTTGAACAATCAACCTCATTTCCTGTCGACCATCACTGTAAAAGTTTCAATAATGTCAAGCAGAGTCTAACGAGACTCGTCTGCTATGAGTCAAATGATCTCACTTGACTGTTTCCAGGAAATTGTTTCCTGCATTGTCTTCAATCACCAGAGTGCAGAGCAGATGAACATTATTGAGGAATGGACTGACAGGCATTTATCTGCTCTGAATAGCAGCTCTCTGGGATCTCGCTGTGGACTACAAAACACACTTAAAGTCAATCTATACACCACTCCAGCCTTATTGGTCAAGGTTTCTGCAAAAATATTAAGCACTTTTTTCCCCCCTTTTTATCATTATTATGTCTTTTCTGCATTGATGTTCATGCATTTTTGGTGCCCTTCATGCAGAACATTGCTGGTAAGACAGTTAAGGATTATTCTGTCACATTAAAACAGATTTCCCCCTGTTCCATTAAAGAGCTTGACTTAAAGAAAAAGGCCACCTTTTAGTACAGAAATATAAAATCTTAAACTATACTAAATTAATGTTTAAGAAGTTACCCTGTGTCCCTGCGTTTCACATCGGCGCAAAGAAGACTGATTCTTATTACCAGCTTGATCATGCTTTCTACTGAATACACTTTTTTGTGTATCTATATATGGATAGGCAACCAGATAACATGCCAACTAATATGAGATTTACTAAAGTATCAAAAAGGAGAAAAAAAATCCTTATTGAAGATGGAATAAGACTAATTTCCCCAAACAATTTTATCCATGGTTTTGCTGCAACATATTTCTAGATATTGCTTCTGCTCACTTTACAGTAGGCAGATGTGCATAATGGTTTGATTTTTTCTATCTCAAACTCAAACACTAAAGTAATCAAAGGTGAAGTAAAAAGCTGACCTTGCAAGTTTTTTTTTTTCCCTCATATTTTGCATAAACTGATCATGTCACTTGATTCACTGTGCACGTAAATGGAAATTGTGTGGTCCAGCTCAGTGAAAGAGTGCTAAAGCCTATAGAGCCTGTTAAAGGTCAAAGCAAAATGCTACTACCGTTTGACTAATCAATATTCAACACATAATCAGTCACTCATAAATATATGTGATAACATAACGCTGAAAAGCAAGCAGACCCATGAATAAACAAATATGCAATGTTCTAAATTAAGGAGAGAAACTTATCAAATGAGGCAAAAAAGAAAAAAAAAAAGAAAAAAAGAGAAGGTGTCGATTGATAGCTTTATTACAGATTAAAAATGAATGGAGGATGGTTAAGGCCACAAAAAGAACACACCTAGAGCATATCCACCTTGGAGAGAATTTATTATCTTGTAAAAGTGCATTTTAACCTTTAGCAGGGTTAATTATTCATTCAAAAGAAATGCTATTACACATTGTCAAGTCAGCCAGGAAAAGCCACCTACATAATGTGAATGCCCTTTGCTTGCCTTATATGTTTCCAAACACCAAAACTGCTAAGTGTATTAACTATAGAACAGGCTGGCCGTCATGGTGTGTGGACCAGGCAGAGGTCAGTCAGCCCAGTGGGTATTGTACACTGCACCGTCATCCACAGTACAGTTTGTAATGAAAAAAACCTGCAGATACTGTAATGCAGAAATGCATGCAAGATACTGATTCCTTTATTCAGGTAGCTTTCTAAATCGTCTTCCATAGGTACTCTCAAACCACACTTTGAAAGGGGGCGGGGGCTGTTCAGTTGTTTGCAGTCTGCAACTTCACTGGACCTTCACAGCATAAAATGTTGTATCAAAATCATGGTGGCAGGAGATCAGAAAAGTATGAGGACTTGATTTTTTCACCACATTAAACTGTATGTGTTTACCAGTTTACATCTGTACTTTACACTCATTAGCTTTCAGTATTTCATTTTGTGTCAGTAGTTGTGAAAAATAACCAGATTATGATTCAGGAAAAACAGGTTGTGCATTCAAAATTTAAAAATATTTTGCAAGAAACACATGAACAACCAAGAACAGCAGATTTTAACAAACAAGTAAAGGCAGAAAATCCTCAGTGTGCACACGGAGTAGTCCAAGTGTGAATTGGAACACCTCAAACATGCACATCTACATAAGACCTGTCTGAAATGGCCCACTAGTCATTTCACAATATTCCACACTGCCTCTTGACAACCCTTTTTCAACGCCTTCCAGGGACTCCCTCCAGTGCCAAGAGATCTCAGTCACCACCACGGGGGACGGGATGCTTTCCCCAATGGCAAATTATTAGACCACAACCTTCATCATGGTGTGTAAAGTGGCTGAATGGAGGGGAAGTGGCTATTTCTGATCAAAGAGGATCTGACTGAGACTGAGAACTCCCAGTGCTCCCTTGTCTCAGCCCTTTATTTTCCTCCCTGAGTAATTTGTTTGTTTTTCTTTGTGTATTTTTCAAAACTGTGATTAATCCAGAGTGGCATGAAAGCCCAAGCTTAAGTATATGAATTATTTATATTATTATCAATTTACTAATTTCATGATATCTTGAGCCTGTATTTCAGAAAACATGGAGTGTAAATTTGGTTCTGCCTCCCAAAAGGTTTACTAAACAGAAAGATGAGCCTGCAGCAAGTTATAGGTGAGGACAAATTGAGGTTTAAGTGCTGCATTCATTTAGAGAACTGTCCCCAGATATCAAGAGTTGAAAAAACAAGTTCATCCCAAAAGTATTTAATTTGATCAAAGCACACTCTCATCTAGAAACTGTGGAAAGTGCAACCACAATTAAAATAAAGCTGCATCATTGATGCTCTGAATATGTCATGTACTTAATTGGTTTTCTTTCTTTGCCGCACACAAGAAAATAATGTGGAAGAGCACTAACGGTAAAAAAAAACTCTTTGCTACCAGTGTGTCGTGCCATCAAATAACATTTCCAAGTCAGAGTTTCATCAACTTACACAAAGAGGTTTTTATTTCATTCTCTGAATCTATGTCAAATGAGTGGGGCACACAAAAAAAAAAAGAAACAAAGGACCTTGAGAGAATTATAGACTAAAATAATTAGAACATGTTATCATTTGGAGGATCTTCCACCACCCATGCATCTCACCTCCACAGTGCCTCAGTTCTGACCTTGAACTAAAATTGTCTTTATAAGATAAACTTCCCCAGAAATTAGAGTTTTGAATCAATACATTTAAACTTCTAACCTCTTTACGTAATTATCCCTTTTTGCTGAGTTCTTTCTGTGTCTACTCAAGCTGTGTATATAGGCTGTATGTATTGTATAGGTGTATGTATGTGTGTGCTTGCTGTTTCTCAATAGTTTTCTTAAATGTTGTTGAATTATTATTATTGACTTTGTCATTGCATTAATGAGCATAAGTGTTTTACGGGTGGCCTTCCCAAACTATTAAAATATACAAATTAACTAGAATGAAATTATACAACAGCTTCAAACACTCATCTTATTTTATGTTCTTTGCAGCATTTCTTCCGTCTTGAAGAGAGGCTACTCAGACATATTAGAACACAATTCTTACACATGACACAAACAACGTTGACCTAGCCTGCATGTTGAAATCCTTTTTTAAATTGCATGACATGCATTTTTTATTTTTTTTTACAATTTATTTTATGTCTAAACGGATGGGTGAAACATTGACCAGTAGTGATTAAAAACATCACATAGTAATTACTCCTTTATCATCATGAACAACTGAAGAGTAAGATATACATATTTCACATCTCAAAACATGTAGCTGTGACACAACAAGCTGCTTCTCTGTGGTGACATTACTTGTTACTATGATCCATAACTAAGTTTATATGCCGATGACACCCAGCTCTATATTTTCATTAAATGTATCACCCCCACCAGTCACTGTAGTCTGATCAACTGCCTCTTTGAACTTTTTGACTTTAGTGTTCTTAAAATGAACTGTGACATCTGATATTTGTGACTCTGACAATATCTCCCATTCCTCACCTCTGACAGCTCATGTGTGCTACTCTACATGTCTATAACCTTTTGAATAATTTAATCAAACCTTCCCATCTGAGCATGTCCTCCATATAGTCCCTTTGCTCACACCCACCCACAACTGGGAATATGCCATTTTCATCCATTTCATGTATTTCTTTGTGGCTTCTTGTGGTTGATTTTCTTTCTCCATTACTTTCACTGTTTCAATGATTTTACTATTTGTCTGCCACTGCCTCTCCAATTCTGATATAAATTGGGTTTTACAGTACATTCTTTATGATTTCAATGAATATAAAATACTTACTTTTCTTGGATCCTCATTACTTCAATTTTCCAAAAAGCTCTAACACTTTAAATTGATGAAAGCTTCTTATTGTAAACACTACATAAAAAAAAAAAAAAGAACTCACTACTTAAATCTTGAGATGCACTTAACAAACCCTGGTCCTTATAAAGGAAACATAGTTGAAACTATTAAACATGTGCAAAAAAGCAAACTTCAGTCACTCAAGTGTAGACAAGGATGGTATTTACACAAAAATAGGTCCATAGAATAGAGATAAATATGCAATAAAAAAGCTAAATGAAGATGTACATTTAGCTTTTTTTACGGACGTAATTTCTGAATGATACTCATTATCTTCCAACTGTATTCCTAATTACCCAATTAGAGGTAGTTCCAGGTACTTATTTAATTTGAAGACCTATCATAGTTGAAACCGGTCATTTATTAATTGTCGCAAAAGCCGTTGAACAAAAGTGGACATACACCTGCTCCTCTTCGAGTGACTGCCTAAAGGTTGCACATCTTTGAAAAATTAATATGATGTTTGCAATGTCAAAACCTTCTCTGTTGTCAAGAGCAGACCCTGTTTAACTCATCATGTCACTGATATGTCGCAAACTTAACATTGTCTCAGAAATGCATGCAAAAACTAGGATCTGACAGGGGATTATCCTTGGGTAGTGAGGCTAATAGAAATGTCTGAACCCACTACTCATTAACATTCTCAGGAGTAGTGTAAACAGCAACTAACTTAAATGGGATTTTAAAATGATAATTGCAAGGATCTATCTACTGTAGCAATGAACTGATGTGTTGCTTGATGTTTTACCAGTGTAAATAGTGCCCAAGGCGAGACAGTTTGCACATTTTTCATCAATACTTGTGGTAGATGGATATAAAAGGGCTGATTTTAATTATTTCATTTTCTATGCCTCAAGTAGTCACTCGATAGTATAATAAATCAATAGCATTTCCATGAATACTAATTGTGGTTGCAGGGATAGTTGGTGTAGCCGATAGGTGGGAATTTGATCAGGTTTGAAAAACCAGCCAGCCGAGGCCTCTGCTTCTTCTGCCATGCCCCACAGAGGCTGACTACCTCTTTGAAGTTGAGGTGAAAAATCAATTGAACACGTCTGGGAATAAATGAACTTGTTTGGAGCTTAATTTCTAACGGCTGAAGGCTTTCTACCTAGTTATTTATGAGAACAGGTGGGCCATTCTCTTTCCTCCTTTTTAAGGATATGTATTTCATATGCTGGGCATTGGATGAATCCCTTGGCCTCTCTATAATCATGAAATCTTCACATAAAAAAGAACATGAGTGTGTTTGCCTTTTTCTTCAGGCCAGATTTTCTACACTTAAGAAATAAGAAATCAAACTCTAAAATTCAGATATCATTCAAAGGTGTTTTTAGGTGATTAGAGATTTCACCAGACCTAATTGACATCCTAACTTGATATTGGATGCTCAGGTTGTATACTACTACATTTTGATCACTCCAGGTGTTCGTCATTATATTGCTGCTATGTGTTATGCAATATACAATAACAGGTAGTGATTTTGATTAATTTGTGTTTAAATATATCATCTTTGTCAGTTGTGGGCCACATTGTACCAATTTTTAATAACCAACATACAACAACAACTAACAACATAGTATTAATTTAAAGATATAATAATGAATCAAGTGACCTTACACTGTAATGTTTACATTACTCATTTGTATTACCAGATACATATCACCTTGTTTACCACTGCACTTATTAGTGCCTTTTCAGATTTCTTTAACGTGTCAAGAAACTACTTATTAGACCATAATTACTTCCATGCTTCTAGACTTCCTTCTGTACCATTAGACCACTGACACTCTTGTTACACAACCTCAAAAGAGTTGATAATGGACTACTGTTCTTTGCCCAGAAAAAGGCAAATGAAACAGCAGCTGAAGAAAAGGGAAATAAAAAAAGTAACTTGATTAGGAGAAAAAGGAATCAGTAAGACGGAAGAAAGTCTAAGCTCTTTAACTGGTGCTCCTTTGCATATAAATGAGAGATTAGGCAAAAACTATATCTTACTGCCTGTTAGAATACATATGCCTAATTACAATATATTCATAAAGTGAGAGTGTAATTTCCACAAAGGAGATTACAAACGAAGCACAAGGTCAGGAAAAGCCCTTTCTGTTCTCCGCATACCATTAGGATGACGATGCTGATGCTGCACAGAAAAGAACTCGTGCTCATTGGTTCTCCTCAGAGATTATATTTTTTCAGGCTAAGTATAAAGACAGGATAAAAGGAAGAGAAGTATATATTAATGAGTTATACCTCAATAATGTTAATGAAAACATGGAAAGAAGAGACACAGCTTGCTTGAACAGCAACTGATAATTAACCTTGATTTGTCTGATCTCAAAATTTAGGACACTTAACTGTTATGGTATAACTTTGACAATCCCAGTTTTTCAAAGAAGGAATTATCTAACTTTTCCACCATTAAAAAAAGCACATTTAAAATCATATTAATGCTACTTTGACGTGTAATCAGTTGAATGGTATGTCATTCCCACTCATTTGCGCTCATTTCTCTGTGAATTCTAGAGTTTCCTGATTGACAGTATGCTCTGGACTATAGCTGCTCTTACAGTTGTTAGCCAGGCTTCCTGGATTGTGAGCTCAGAGCACCGGAAGTGTGATAGTGTTTGAACCACAGGCATTTTGGACCATCGGGAAGAGGAGGTTTTCAGGCCCAGGGCAGGGTGGAAATGAAGACAGGGATTGACGCTGGAAGGAGCACCAAAATCAGTGCTGGATGAGCAGGCAATGTAACTAGGTTCAGCAGAGGCACAGCATGTTAGAGGCAACGTGATCAATGAGGAGAAACGAAGAAGCTAAAAGAGGGGCTAAGTGAGAGACCGCCGGACAAGAGCAAATCTTAGACTGGATTTTGGTTGTTGCGAGAGCTTTGTGAAATAAAAGGCTGAGAGACAGCTGTTGAGCTGGGCTTCTTACTGTTGGAGTATTAAGCAATATTAGTTGACTGCTATGTGTTGGTGTTGTTGCACCTGCTTGATGTTTGTCTGTTTACAAAGTTCATCAGAAACATAATCAGAACAAATATACGCAAAGAGCTGTCCATATTTGTGGCGGTATTGTACTCTGATCCTAGGGGCACTGAATCGCAAAAAAAAGCAACTACATGATGTTGCTTTAAGACTTAACTATAATTTTCAAAAGTAAAAGAATATCCAACCTCTGCTCATTTAAATGTATTATTCTTGCAGTATTCTACATAAAAAAAAACAGCCTCTCAAATTAAATTTCCTTTGGGGACTAAGGAAAAATGAAGGCAAGGGCTGCAGATGTTTAGATAACGTATCTGGTGCACAAATTCTTACATGGATGATCAAGTGCATGTTCCACTTTCCTGTTTGTGTGTGTATGAAAGGCTTAAGATTTACACTCTAAAGCAGTGGCCTGAAAGCGTGGGTTGGGACCCACCAATGAGTTTTGGGAGACTTTCAACGGGTCCCTAAATGGTCACTAATAAAATCAATGTCAACTGCAGACCATCACTCAATAAAATAGTTTCCCTGCAATCCCCCCTGTTGCCCTTAAATTCATGGGTTGTTTGTAAAGGAAGATTCCTCATAATTCTCCAAACTCTATATTCTACACTAAAATAAATTTGCGCTGTCAAAACATCTGAGAAAGTTGCTTCAATGCTGCACCACAGTATTCATAAAATTTTAAAGCATAAATTTATAGAAAAATGCGTGAGGAGCCTTGTACAGATGGTAAATTTATATTAGCACTCCTACAATATATGTGTTATTCATCATTATTTTAACCTTGGGTCACAAGAGTAGAGCATTAATAAAGAAATGCACCACACAGTCGTGCTGTTCAGAGACGAGTCAAGAGCTCGATGTGCATAGTCAGTGAGACCTAATTTCTCTTCCCATCTGCTTTTCATTGAAGTTGGTCGTATTTTTACAGGCCATGGTCAAATATCCAATAGTGAAGAATACATACATATTACTCCACTAGAAGTAAAGCCACTGGAGTTGAAAATATTTGAGTAATAATTATTCTTCTCAAAAACTAGTATTAGTTACTTTTTAACTGTTGGTGTTAATGCATTATCAATAGGAGGCAGTTGAAAGGGGAGAGCCATGTAGAAAACCTCAACGAAACAACTTTCTGTGATAGATAATAAAGGTATGAATGGATCAAACTAAGATCAAGCATGAATTTTGTCTGTTAATAGCATACTAAAAAGTGAACATGGGTGAATTTCTATTATTATTATGTATTGACAGCCAGGCCAGGGCAGGCTTAATCTGTCTCCTCCTGTCCTTTAAAATTATTCCCAACTCCTGCACTGTTCTGGTCAGTGTGGTAACCTGTGGTCTCGTTTGCTGCAGCATTTTTTGTTCATGGTTTTCATTGGCCCACAAAACAGTCTGTCTTGCCAGCCTTGCTCATGGCACATGCACAAAATAGAACAGACATCAAAACTAGATCGCAAGCCAGTCGTGGAGCGCCTCGCCACAGCAGGCTCTGTCTGAACAGCCTGATTGGGGGCACCGAACGAAAGCGGCTAGATGACAGGTTTGTGTGTCGCAACTGAAAAGAAAGTTATTGTATTGAATGTATAGCAGCTAATACTTTTAGTGCTCATTTTTCTGAGAAAAATTAGACTATAATTTCTAATACTGGGTTAAACAGTATGGGAAAATTCTCTCTTCCTAGATTATAGATTATAAAACTCACCCTAATTAAACAGTAGCGGAAAAATCTATCTAAGTATGTATCCTAATCCGTACGTATTATTTCTTATTCACCTCTATGTTGCTGTAGTATCTGAAAAGTAAGAAATGAGTTTGTTTACCAATTTGCATTTTTACTTGGTGCTTCCTTGTTTGTTTGCTTGTTTGTCATCACAGGTTTTGAACATTATTAACATTTAGACAAGAAATGCTGATCTTGGTGGGACAACTGTAGGATAAATTCAAAAACAGGAAACAAGAGCAAACATAGGGCACACTCCCTGTAACGGAGTGTGAACTGGTAGCTGGATAGGTGCCAGTTCACCTCCTGGGCATTTCCGAGGTGACCTTGAGCAAGGCACTGGACCCTTAACTGCTTAGACAGCCTATATTGCAGCCCCGCTCTGACATCGCTCCAATTATGCATGTCGTCCTGTGTGAGTGCAAGTGTGTATTTTTGTGTATATGATTACTAGAGTGTAGATGTATTTTTTATTAATTATTGTTAAATTAAAAATAAGTGGGATATGTAAAGTACAAGTTCAAATTTGCAAAGAAAAGGACAGCAGTAACTGAGATAAACTCCACTGAGTGAAGAAACTGAGTTACATTTCCTTTTCATTGGTTCTATTTTAGAATGGCAAAGTGACATGAATCAATACTTTCTAAAAATCACATTACATTCCTGTCATCTGAAAAGGAAAACACGTTTGCTCATTAATTTAGCCTGTTGAGACATTAATGTATAATTTCCTTACCATGCCCTTGAGTTGCAATTAGTACTATAATAGCACTCAGTAAAATGTATAGTATAACAGAAATTGCAAAATAAACTATATAGCAAGACTAGATTTGTATCTAACTCATACATGCACACTCACATAAAGCACTTTGACAATAAATGAACATTTTTATAATAATCAATCCCATGATTCAGTGCTTTGGCTTCCGCATGTATTGCATCTTAATTTATCAATCTACTCCAATCTACTCAGTGACATTTGACTGAGGTAGTTACTGAAAATTCCTTGTCCAATTATTAACATGTGAACGGCTAAAAGCTCTTATTCCTGGTAATGCTCAACCGCAGCCTTTTTATTTGAATTTTAATGGAAATCGCTTATCTCAGTCCCGTCTTTCAGGTGTTCAAAAGACCTTACGTTAAGTAAAATAATCCCCAAAGCCAGCACAATTACAGCTAATTCCATTTTAATTCAGTCAAAAGGTGACGTGACGGAGCATTTCAAATGTTAGTAGATGGTTAAAATTGAAATTTTGGTTTCAATTATGGAGACTGAGTCTGGAGGGGAAATCTTGATTAAACCTCTACAGCTCATAAAGGACGACCTGTATACCAACAGAGACTCTCCAATTTAGTAGTACTCTTCTTTTCAACTCTCTTTCAACTACATGTAGGTCACTCTCTATATGTATATAAACATTATAAAAGTACTATTGCTATCATTTCAAGTTTAACAACAATTCATTTTAGTTACGCAGCCTGTCTTCAGATCACAAACAGTAGATGCAAAATCATGCCACCTGTATTCATGTATTACATTTCATGTAAACAAATGTTTACTTGTATCACTGATCTCTCTGCTAACTCATAGTTAATTCACTTTTATAGCTATGATTACATTACATCACATGCCAAATTTAAATGGTTAAAATTACTGTGGCTAAGACAGTTCAATACACTGTTACTTGAGAAATGGAAATAAGAAAATGAAGCAAAAATGTAAACTGGTTTAAAGCTAAGAATCCTAAAATCAAATAAATAGCACCATCATTGTTACAAAGAAATAGATATGTGCATAACAATAGAAAGCACACTTGTTTTTATTATAAACATTTATAGTGCCATTAAAGTAAAGAGCAATGGAGAAAATTATTTACAGGTGTCCATCATCCAGTTTAACTGCAGTACATCACAGAGACAGACTCAATTGAACAAAATGAATGGATAAATAGAAGAACATAACATCCCCTTTTCACATCTGTATTCTTGTAGCAAAGAATCTTGAATAAAACTTACAGTAGAAGCTTTAAGTGCACAGTCTTGCACCACAATTCAAAAATTGCACTGTACTCACTCATCATTATTGTTGTTATACAGCAGCTCCAACAATTTATCATCCAACAAATTATGTTGTTTAATTAACACTATAAAATGTTGATTGATGAAAATGAATCACAGAAATATTGGATCCATGTAGTGAAAAAAAAGGAAATTATTTAATGTTAGTAATATATGAATATATGTCCAACAATGCCCAAAACGTTGTTATTGTCTAAGTCTATTTTTTAGCATTTAAAGACCCTTAATGTTCAAACTTTCACGTACAGTGTAAAGAATTATACTGTAATGTTAATTAGTAATTAAAACACCCACACAGGGCCTTATGTTTTCCAATACTTATTCCCTTAGCTCAACAACCAGACTTTTGAATTACAATTTTAATGTTTCATTTCAGTGGGAAAGTTGCCTTTTTTTGAATGCAGTCTACTGCTAACAACCCAAATAAAATGATTAATTCTATACTGTGAGATTTTAAAGAACTCCAAAAACAAAAAAGGTCGTCATGAAAAGAACTTATCCTTTTCAATTTAGAATTGTGGTACTGAAATAGTTATATCTATTTTTAGGTTTGTTTGAGTAAGATGACACTGATCAAACAAACAGACAGCAGAAACACATTGTTCTTCTGTAGTACTGAGAGTATAGGGTCTCAGTCATTACAAGATACCACTGAGAAGGCAATAACAGGCGAGAAACAAACTGGTCTACTGCCTCTCCCAACACACTGTATTTAAAGACAGCTGGTGTTGACAAGAATCCTTTTGAGATTGCCTTGGTGGACAGGTATGAGTCGGCTGTGTCGGTGCCTGGGTTTCTCCTTTCCTGTGTACAGATTTACTACAGACTACAGAGGTTAATCAACAATCCCTCTTTGCTCTCTCTCTTTCATCTGAGCTCTGTGTTCAGAGCTCAGGCCTCATCTGGAGGGAATATTGGCAGAGTGTTTGTTCCTTGATTGGCTTTGGGGGAGTGATCCATACAGATGTGTCTGTTGTGCCCATGTGGATCAGATTTCTGGAAGAGCCAAGACAGACTGAAGCCATCAGATCTTTCTCTAAATGGCCTTTGGGTTCAGGGAATGACTTCCAAAAAGTGAAATGGTCATTGATCCTCACCAAGGCATTAACTCTTGATGAAACAGCCCAGGCTTTCTATCAGTGGTTTCATGAACTGTCCAGTTTTAATATTTTTCTTTCTCCATGTAGCAAAGGCAGTAGTAATCTTAACAGCAATTGCTGCTAGAAAGGACAGGAATAAATCACAGAGTTATAAACTGCTGTCCAAATAAATAAATGTATTATTTTGCATTTGAACATTACATAAAAATGCACAGTGATATCACGTTCTCTCAAAAAATGTTTGAGAAGTGTTTATGATTCAAATGTTCTGATGATCCTTATGTAAGAGCGGTATATGCAGTACCAGACACTCAGAATTGCCACCTCCAGTTGGCTGACAGCCGGATATATCCATTCATTCCAATCAGATAAGCAAGAGCCTGTCATGGACCTGTCATGGACCAGCCGTATTTCTAGGCGGCTGCATCTGTAAGCAGTAAAGAGCAACTTTCTAGCCATAACAGTGTACCATGTACCAGTTTAGTAGTAATAAAAAAAAAAAAAAAACATGACCAGGAATGAAAAATAGTAAAATAACAGCACAAAAATATCAGAAAAAGAAATATCTATATAAGGTTCTACAGATCAAGGTTTTTCTGAAATTCACAGAGAGTGATATTGAACTGAAAGCTCAGTTACCCTTTAATCTCAGTGTGATTCGCATAATGACTAAAATAATTTTCGGTGTTTGTGACCCAAGTTCCTAATACTATTTAATGGACACAATGTTTCAGAAATATAGGATAACCAGGTTCATGACCGAAGCAATGTGTATCCTATTTAAATAACTTCAAAGGAGATGAATGATTTCACTGGTAGTCAGTGTAAAGGCCAATGACACAGTGGTAGAAGATACATTTGATGTTTAAAGATGAGTAGCAGTTTGGATTAAATGGAAATAAGCCATAGAGACTTGAAGCATTGCAGTAACTTGACAAAATGACAACGCTTCATTTTGGCAAAGCTTCTCGATCGAAAGAAAAAATAGTAATTAACTGATGCCAAATCCTTACCATCCATGAGTAAATTAACAGCCTGATCACTCATTTTTGAACAAATCAATTATATGTTAGGGTACAGGTGGTCTGATGTTGAGATTAAAGTAATAAATAATAAATTGTAAACAACAATTAATAAAATCAGCTGCCCCACCAGGGTTTTGGGAGTCTTGGATCTCGAGCTAGCACATGGTTGTGGAGCAGCATGGTACTAAAGGACAACACTGGACAAGTCTGTCAGTCAGTTAAAAAGTATTTGCACAAAGGTTGGTAAAAAGACCAGGTTCAGTAGTTAAAATAAGTTTAAAAACAAGAGAACTCATTTAAAAAGAGAAGCTAAAATAATTAATAAATTATAAGTCCACTAACACAAGGATATATCAAAAGTCCAGAAAGCAGACAGTCTCTAAAAGTTAAAGAAAACAGGCAGGGGGATATTTAAATATCCAACACAGCACGTCTCTTGTGTTCACCTGGCTGGGTTTGCTACCACCGGCCCTCTGGATCTCTCACTCTGTCTGTCTGCCGGCTTTCTTCAGTACCGGCACGCTTCCCCACATCCTTCACCACATCCCCAACCACGTCTGGCAGGAGTTGGCGCTGGAAACTGTCTCTCAAATTCAGTAAATCTGATTATTATAGTGCAAGACCCACTGGCAGAGGGAGAAACAACTAAAACACATGCCAAACAAAGAACAAACAGAACATTTGTGGAAAGATAATACTACACATCTGTCTACAATTACTGAAGCATGTAAATACAACACAAATCATAGCTTAAACTATGACAAGCGCTAAACATGCAAATAGGCATCAAATATCCAGCACATGCCATGTGATATGTATGTGTAAGAGGCCAAACTTAATGAAACCTTTCACCACACAGAAAGAGAAGAGACAAAAGTAGTTAGTAATTAATTGGAGACAACGCATTATGTAAGAGTACTTAAAATATTTGACACAATTTTAAAGTCACCAATTAAACTATTGTGCATGTGTATGGAGTAAGATAGCTTCCAAAAAGATGTGTCCATGATTCTAACCATTTGTATTCGTAATGATAAACATTTGTATGTAAATAAAAAAGTTGTACACAAAATTCTGCTGTCATACACATGACTGTGAGAAATTGTTCGGGTTAGGATTGTTTTTATGTGAGTATGAATCTAAAAGCTGTGAGTGCAAAGTCTTGTGAATACAACTCTAATTTCTACGACTACGAAGTCTTCACTGTGAACACGAATTCAAGTTTGTGGGTACGAGTCGAAAAAGCGTTGAAATGACGTCACATAGGTCACAGACAGGTCACAGGGGAAAGTAATCGAACCCTGAATGATGCGCCGAAGCCGAGGATGGCTGACAACAGCGCACCCATGGACACCGCCGGTATCTCAGGGGAAGCATCATCACAGTTAAAGTCAATAACACATCCAACATTTATTCATTTTTATTTAGTTATTTATTTCATGAAATTGTACTGTTTTAAATAATATACAGTTTATGGACGTAAAGACATACTGCTTTAGCTTACGACGTGCCGGTGATGCTCAGTTAGTGCTTGCATTAGCTACATTAGAAGTTGGCTTAAGTTAGCTAATTAGCACTGATGAAAACAAAAACAAAACTAATTTGAGATATGTTGACCAAAATACGTTTAACGATTTATAAATTGTGTCAATTGGCGTATAAATCTGTCCATTGCATAAGTCCGGTTTCAATTCCTCTTTGCTGACTCTGTTCTCGGTCACGTGCAGTTGTTTACAACGAAGCATAAACATTACCACGTGTTTATTTGTGTAGTTTTATCTGTCATAAACAAGAGATTACGCGTTACGGTGCGCGTTTGTGTCGCGGTGCTGCAGAGACGAGAGCTGGGACACCGGGTCTGAGGCTCCATTCTCCACGTAATTAGTCGTTTATTTAACCAGCACTATTACTCTGAAGCGGTTTAATCAAGGTAAAAAAAAATGAACCGTGAGGAAAATATCCTGCATAGTTCCTCTGTTCCTCTTTGATCAGAGCGGCGTCCCCAGCAGCGGTCTAATAAACAGAAATAACAGACCAACATTGATAACACTCAATAAAGCCCTATAAGAGTTATTATTTGCCTGCAGTCATTTGCTTGAGATCAGGCGCACAAGTGTGGTTTGCATGGGTCCAGACTGTAGTAATAATAATAATTAATAATATAATAATTGATATTTGTTGTATTAACTTGCATGCTAATGATTGGCATATATATTATTTTGCTAAAAATACAAAATTATTTTGAATGTCTGTCCAGCCTATGTGGAATTGATAGAGTACTGTATGTTGGTAAATGACTATGTTAACAGTGGCATTTAATGCATCAAACTTGTTGTTTACAGGGACCAGTAGCTCGGTTATTGGAACGTCTGAAATCAAGGATTACAGATGTGTTGAATCAACCACACTTGAATTTGGACTATTTATAACACATTGTAAATCAAGAAGCATTCATTGTGACGGCTGCCTCCAGTATATTTAAAACAGTACAATTTCATGAAATAAATAACTAAATAAAAATGAATAAATGTTGGATGTGTTATTGACTTTAACTGTGATGATGCTTCCCCTGAGATACTGGCGGTGTCCATGGGTGCGCTGTTGTCAGCCATCCTCGGCTTCGGCGCATCATTCGGGGTTCGATTACTTTCCCCTGTGACCTGCCTGTGACCTATGTGACGTCATTTCAACGCTTTTTCGACTCGTACCCACAAACTTGAATTCGTGTTCACAGTGAAGACTTCGTAGTTGTAGAAATTAGAGTTGTAGTCACAAGACTTTGCACTCACAGCTTTTAGATTCATACTCACATAAAAACAATCCTAACCCGAACAATTTCTCACACTCATGTGTATGACAGCAGAATTTTGTGTACAACTTTTTTATTTACATACAAATTTTTATCATTACGAATACGAATGGTTAGAATCATGGACACATCTTTTTGGAAGCTATCTTACTCCATACATGTGGAAATATATAAATATTAATATAATAGGAACCTTATAGGTATAGGGAGAACATGCAACCATACTAACCACTGAGCCACCTGGCTGCCCTTCTATATGAGAGACAGAGAGATATGCTGAGTTTAAGCCCAGTCTTCTTATCTCTCTGCAGAGCAAGGCAGGTTGAGACAGTGTTGTTGTAGAGAGTTAGTTTAGCAGGAGAAGAGTTTTATAAATGTTTTAGTGATAATTTATATATTAGTCATTATAACAATTTATCTACCAGGTTATTAAAGTGCACTTTTTGACTCAAAAATCTAGAGACTGTGACCCACGAGGAGAACGACAGCAGTGATAGTCCAAATGCCAAAGATATATACTTACAGTAAGTTCAAGTGACAAAGCCATCGAGCAGCCCTAGGAGTTATGTCTATCAGGAGCAAAGGAGGAGGCAGTGTGATGCAGTCCAAAGACAAAGATGTTCTGGGAAGTAGGATGTAGCTTAACAAAACTTGACTCTGGCAATGTTCTGCTGTTTGAAAAGGAAAAGGTTATGTTAGTTTCTTGTTTGGTTTTGTTTCGTAACCTTGACCCCAATTGTACATAAGGAGGTATTTGCCAACCCGCCTGCTCTTGAGCAGTTCTCCAGAGCCCACCTGGCTGTCTTTGACGGAAACTACCTGTTCTCATCAAAAAATTACGAGTACTGTTATTGTTAATGCTGGCATCAATAATGTTTCAACTAGAACTAGGAACTGAGTTAGTGAAGGAACAATTCAACTCAGTGTTAAGCATCAGTCAAATGCAATGTTGTTTTCTCTGATCCCATACCATTTGCCAACACAGCTGCCTGTATTCTCTGTACAATTGGCAGTATAAATGGCAAATGGCAAAAAAAAAAATATTTGTATTTTTTGTGCTTAAACTGAGACTTGTTTATACCCATAAATGTGTCCTCCCAGTTTTTAACTATTCTCACCAGCCTAGGCTTTGGGTCATTGAGGAGGACCGGCTGAGATTCACAGGGATAACTTTAAATGTTCTCAGTACTTTTCTGGGGACTCTTACACATTTGTATAATTTAACATTATCCCTAATAATTTGTGTTTTAATCTTCAGACCCACAAAATCTAACTTTGGTTTGGAAAAAGCTTTTTCCTCACTTTAATGTCTTATTTTCAGGTTATTTTAAGATACATGTATGGTTTCCGTCTGGTTCCGGTTTTAATGTGTTTTTTTATTGACACAAAACACTTTTAACTTACTAGTTAGTTGAGGGTCCCAGCCCCTTCAAGGGACACACCTTGGACCTCTTTTTTTATTCTTAACATTGTTGATCTCTGAGAGGCTAGCTCATGTACTTCAGCATTGCTAAATAACCAACTAAGTTAAAGTTGGGTTAGAATTAGGGGTGATAATTTTCTTAATCCTAATATCTTTAATAAATTCAACCATTTACACAACAGCACCAAAATTAAAGTAACATTGGTCCATCTGACCTCTGGTATTCACCAAGGCTCCATCCTTGGCCCGCTGTTATTCTGTATATACATGCTGCCACTGGGACATATTATATTTATCCAGTGCTATTGTTATGCAGATAACACAAATTCATGTTGCATGAAAAAAGCAGTGAAGTAGAAGGCAATTTTCTGTGATTATCTTGTCTGTCAGAAATCTACAGCTAGATGAATACAAATGTGAAATCATTTGTTTGGGTCCTCCAAAGCCTATCCCAATTTTACAAAAACATCTCAACTCCCCGTTAACAAATGTCAAACCGGCATCCAAACCTAGATGTGCTATTTGACAGTGACCTTTAATTTGAAAAAAAAAGTTACAAAAGTTGTTCTATCATATTTTCATCAACTGAAAGGCATCTCAAAAATCTGTTCTTTTCTTTCTCGACCTGATCTTGTGAAGGTCGTACATGTTTTTATATAATCTTGGTTAGATTATTGTATTTCACTGTGTTCAGGGTTTAAAACTTAAACACTCTTTCAGCACTCACACTTTCAGCTACAAATGCTTCTCAGCAGTTTTAGCCTCTCTTCACTGATTACCAGTAGGCTTTAGAGTTGATTTAAGATTTTACTGGTTATGTGTCAAGGCACTTAGCTTAGCGTTTTAGCTTCTGATTATATTTCTGAATTGCTGATTCTCTATCAAAATCAGTGACATCTTTTAAATCACTTTTCAAATGTTTTCTTTTTAGAAAGAAAAAAAAGAAGCTTTTATTAATGCTATCAAAAAGTGTCATATCTGACATATTACAGCATGTCTCAACAACTATTGGATGGATTGTCATTTGGTACAGCCATTTATTTGAACTTTGCTTTTCATCAAGCATCATCACCAGGTCAGAATTTTAGTATTTCTATTCCAAATATAAGCAATACACCAGATTTGCATTACCATAATGATATTACCATTTGCTCAAAGCACCACTTTGTAAGTACAGCCTCACAGAGCCTCGAGCATGGCTGTAGACTCTTTTTTCTTGTTTACATTATTTCCTGACATAAACAGCAGCTTGTGATGCCTTTTCTTCCAAAGCCCTCAGTATTCACTCAACTGTTTTGACCTACAGTATTTCACAGTGACCTCAGGGAATGTAATAACTCAAATGATTCAGATTTGTGGTATAAGGTCAAAGTAAGAAGAGCTGGCCAAGGTACAATTTCTCTTGACAGACTCTTAATCTGTCATAGTTATTGCTGTGGGTATTGTATGACAGTTCATGTTCTCTCATCATCTTCTCCTCTGACCTTCATGTTTCATTTGATCAGCCTCCTCTTCCTCAGTGTGCATAATATTAATATATTGTTCTGCTGTTTATTTAAAAGCGACCATTAAGTTCAGAGTTTGGGATGAAGATGCATATGCCTTCATCTTTGACAGTGTCTGGGAGATTTGCTTTGTGTGCACTCAAACATCTCTAAAGGTTGTGCTGTCAGCTCTGTACAAGACATTACTGCAACTCTCATTTTCCATTTTTCAACTGATTTCCATGGTACTGCACATTCATATGGCGTTAAAGGCCAGAACAAACCATTACTGTTTTTTTGTTTGTTTTTTGTTTTTTTCTGATTTTGTGAGACATCTGGAAATTCTACTTTATCCAGAATAGGATATGATGTAGTAATTTCAGAACCATCATACATGCATGTGCTCTCATTTTTTCTATTTTACAGAATAAGAATGTTTTTTTTGTGGTCAAAATTTGATAACATGCATTAAAGTCTGTAGATATCTGCAACACCACAATCTTTTTTCGAGCTATGACTTTTTATTTCCACAAGGTTAGATGTGGGATGCACTTTTGTAAAATGAATTTCAAGACAGTGGTGTACAGAGTTGTAAAATACAACTAAAATGAGAGTATTATGAAACTTGAAAAAGTAACTTAGATAATTTCAAAATCCTTTGAATTTCTGTGCCTAACTTAGCCACATTTGTCTCATCGTATAAGAAGAGTGCAGACATCTGAGTCAAGGGGAGACCTATCTGGTCAAGGGAGACAGCTTGGGTTACATAGCTTTAGGCTGCACAACTCTTACCTTCTTTTGACTGCAATCTACAGAGAAACTTTGTCTTTTTAAAACTCCACTGTAGCTGGTTTTAGATCTTGGTGGCCCCACAGAGCTCCAGCTTCCAGCGAGCCAAACAGGAATCCCTTCTAACTGAAGATATTAGGCTCCTAAGGGCACAGGGTCTGTTAGTCTGGTAGAGATCCAGACTGAAATCTTCAACATTCATCAGATGAAATGAAACTAACTGAAGTCTTGGAGCAGACTAACATTAATTAGTGTTCTTATTATTTTTAAATATGGTCTTCACAATATGTAGATGGTGCTGTTTCAGTCTTCTGTATCTTTGTGGAGAGTTGTCTCTTCTTCTGTCTGAAGTGCATGCCTTCTGTGTGACTGATTCCCCGCTGAACATTCACTCTGTTCCACTTTGTGCACGGAGGCTTCCCTGAGAAAAATATTCTCAAAGCCATATAAAAAGGAAATGCGATTGGGAACCTTTTTTTCTTGGTTGTGGCGTGACACTAATTTACTTCCCCTCACACTTCCAAGGCAATTAGCTTTGAAGCTTCTCAGAAACTATTCTTGCCCAAGTCGATAGCTAGCATGGCAAATAAGAATTTAAGCAGGTCCATTGGGCGACAGCTGATAAATATATCAAATGAGGTTACAGTGAGAAAGAGAAACCTAAAAGAATAAAGAAAATATAATTACTTCACCAGTTATGCGGGGTGCCTGGCCCTTCATTACTGGCCAGTGGCAGCATGCAAATTCAATGCTGATTGCCTGTGAGTTGATGAGCTCAACACTGCAGTGTTATCCAAACATCTTTGGAAAAGTGATGTTGGCCAATGAAACCATGTGATGATTCCTAATTTATCATTATGACTGACACCCTGGGAAGTACATTGCATTTCTATTAGTGCCAGTGGGACTTGCCTGACAATACCAGACATTTTGGGTACCAGGATAGATGATGAAATAAAGACCCAGAATACTTATTTTCTCAATCAGCTTCTTACTGTAAGTAATAGGATGGAACATTAACACACTTCTGACTATGTTGGAGAAGATTTTTTTTTTTTTCAATTATTATTATTAATTTCTGAGGTCTTATTTTGGAGAAGTGAAGTTGATAGATGGGTTGTTTGGTAACTCTATGGGGGTTCATAAAAAAGAGGTTTGTATGTTAATAAATAATAACTAAAGAGTTTTTTTTTTTAATTTTTAATTTTTTTTTTTATTAACTTTAAATATTGCTGAGCTGTATCCAAAATCAAACCTTATTTAGTATTGTGTCCTATATTTACTGTCCGCCATTGTGAGTGTGACATTTATCTGGTATGCAGTGCCCTCAAAAGCTTCCACAATGGAATGAAAATAGTCACGTCCATGGGGTGTACACTGCTTTCTGCAAACAATCACACAATGCAATCCATCACATTTTATAGATGTAAAAATGATTAGTAGTAAATAAGTAAATGATGGAGTGATTTTGGACACAGTTAGGGGCTTTAACGAAGAGAAAGCTGGTGTAACCTTCCTAAGTGAAGCTCTTGCAGCCTCCTCTCAGTTAGCATGCATGCTGTGCCTCCATCAGATATCCTAATCTAAACTGTCTTCTCAACCAGTTTAGAGGAACAGCAGCTGCTCACCGTCGAGGCCCAGATCCCTGACCTCTTCACCTTCTTGAAATCTTATTATTTCAGCATCTAGCCCAACCCCAAGACCATATAATGAGTTCTGAAAGAAAACTTTCCAGCACATAGAAAGCTTTGTTTGAAATTTCTGAATTCTGAATGCCATTGTAAATTAGTACAATTTCTGAAAAAGGTCATTCTTGGACATTGAATGGTGAATGGGAATAACTTATATAGGATGCTTTAACAGATAAAAGAACAGAGTACAATAAACTAGTCCTCATTTTCAAAGTAAATAAATGCTGGGTTCATGTGAGTGTGGGTTTAATTCAATGATTATCACATAATGGGAAATATCTGTCTGTCCTTCAAGAAAAAGAGAGCTTCAAAACTAAGGAGACGCTCAATTGTACTTCATGAATGTACTCTGCTCTGGAAATGTTTTAAAAAGATTTTGTACCAGGTTATTTAGGAAAAGTTCATGTGAGTAACATCTACAAAAAACAGACACATAACTCCTAGTGACCATCTTGTACACAAATTAAGCATACACATAATTAAAACATTTATTGCAGTAGCTGTATACCTGTAGAGTAGTAACAAGGATTAACTGTTTCAGTATCTGTGATGTCAAACACCCTCACAACTGACAAACATACTGCGATAAGCAAATCACTCCATCCCACTTAACTTCTTTATATTGTGACATAAATATGAAAGTGCTTTACAAACTGAATGTCTCTTTAATGCACAAATCAACTCTATTCCAACAAAATAAAATGACACAAAAATGTTCATTTGTAAAAGCTATATCTTTTTAGCATGCTATTCCATTGTGTAATTTGCCTTCCATGCTGTGGAATAAAACAAATCTTTTCAGACAGTGGAATGACATATGATCTTTCAGGGTTGACCCATTATCTGGCACATGCCTTTGTGTTTTACTTCAGTACCAACGATTTTGATTTTGTACTTTTAATATCTGTGACTATGTCTTTAAATTTGGCAAACATTCAATACATAAGGCATTTGATTATCAGACAGGATGCTCTCTGTAGCCAACATGTTCTAGTCATTTAAATAAGCATAATTCAGTGTTTGAGGAAACATCATGAAGGCACAGTGATTAAAGTGTTATCTTAACCTGTGTTTTCTTACGTATGGAAAATCATAGTGTGTGTGGAAATAATATATATATATATATCATATGTCAATAAATTGCAGGTACTACTGAGGGATTGCACTCAGTTAAATCACAATTTGAATAAAATCTATACAATAATAAGATCAACGTTAGATAAAACATTTAGCCATTTACAAATATATTGCTATTTAATTGTACTCAACACTTTCAAAATCAGTTTATAGAGGAGCGCTTTCAGAGCTTTTCATTTTTATAATGCACATATTGAGCACTGACATCCTTCATACAAAATGTTTTCTTTTTTAAAAAAAGGTTTAGCCTGTGGTTTTTGCAGTACTTGAAGAAAATTATTATGAAATATGGGCAACACTGAGTATATTACGGGATGGAATTTGTTTCAAAATCAACGATAGGGTTTTTTAAATAATTAAATGTTTTCTTGTTGTACATTATGCCACATTAAAGATCTTTGTCCATTTAAAATCCCAAATCCTGATGACAAGCCATTATGATGACAACAGCCAAAAACTGTCCTATTCACTGTGGTTATTACGGGTACATGATAGTGGTTAATAAGTCTTATTTACAAACACACAGACAATGACAGAATAAACAAGTGTCCACTAACAGTGTTATTAGATCAACACTTTCTGAAATGTAATTCCATTTTCTTTGATTGTGTCGATTAATATAGTCCTGAACAACTCAATAACAACCACACCACAAATATTTGTATATACTGGTCAGCCATGGTAGTTTTTTTTTTTTTTTTTTTCTTGGAATTTGTTTTCATTTTCTCCGTTTTACTCATGTCCTTCCTCCAGTTGTCACACATGAAGTGGACAGGAAATGTTATGTTGAAGAAATCCATGGAGGTTCATAAAAAAAAAAAAAAAGAGGTTTCCTCTAGAGTGATAGTAAAGTTGAACTGTAGAGAACACAGCATGAGCACTATAGTTTTGTGGCCTACATAGTACATGTGGCTATCACACTGCAGAAGCATCAACTTAAGTGGGAAGAGATGAAACAAGAAAGAAAACAATAAAGGAGAGGAGTGCAGATGAGATGCTTCGTCTGGTTACTGTGTCCAGATGTAAGGACGTCTCACAGCAAAGAAGCAAAGTCCGTCTTATAGCTGCTGGTCCTTTGGGCTGTCTGGGCAGGAGGCTGGCTGGCAGGACTTCAGACTCACCAGTGGAATATCAGCCATGCCACTGCTGGTGAAGTGTCCCTCTCCGCTCCCAAACTGCTTCCTGTCACCAAAATGCTCTGACCGCCCACTATCATTTTTCCAGGTTCTGGTTAGAGTATGTCCATTGAGAAGTTTGTCCTTGGGACCCCACTCCCTCTGAGACCCAAAACTAGACACGGGTGATTTTGGCTGCTGGTATGTTCCCAACGTTGGAGGCATCCAGCAGTTGTCTGAATGTCCCAGGACTAGGCATTCCTGTGTGCACATCTCTGTTGCTTCCACTAGGCCACGGGGTCCCAGGGGGCCATCTAAACAAAACAAAAAACGAACATGAAAAATATATTGAGATCATCAATAATAACTGCATCATTACCTATTTGTTGAATCTTATACATGATTACATAGAATAGGTAAACACTGATGTTGTCCTCATGTATTTATAGGAAAATGTGCAATGAATTTAACACTGAGTTTTAGAAAATATATCTCAGATCTACTCAGGTACACTATGATATTTCTTGGTAGACTGAGTTATCCCTGAGTTCTGAATAAAAAAGAATAAAAAACAAATGCAATGAAAACTTTTACAATGACACAGTGAAATCTGGTCACTGCAGATACAGTGTGAATGACTTATGAGGCATCTGCCAACATATTATTTTCCCCATATCTAAAATAACTGTGTCTCCTAAAAAATTCTGTTTACGTTATATACTAAACACAGTATTTTGAACAGTAGAATATAATTTATTTCTGATCTTCCAATACAGCCAAACTATTATTGATGTTGTGGTTTGAAACTCACAGCACATAAATTAAGGTCCAGAAAAGATTATGATCTCAAAACATTCACTGCTGACTTGAAGCACAAGACAGGACATGTCTACTTTGTTTACTACCTTGAGGTGCTCCTGCTCATTAATGCAAATACCCAATCAGCCAATAATGTGGCAGCAACTCGATGCATAATGCGGTCACGGTGAGGAGGTTCAGTTCAGGACAAACATTGTGACTTTAACGTAGAATGATTGTTTGTGCCAGACAGAATGATTTGAGTATCTTAGAAACTGCTGATCCCCTGGGATTTTCATGCAGAACACTCTCTAGAGTTCGCAGAAAAGGGAGTGAAGAAAAAGAAAAAAAACATCCAGTGAGCTGTGGTTTTGTGTGTGAAAACACCTTGTTAATGAGAGAGGTCAGAGGCGAATGGCCAGACTGGTTTAAGCTGACAGGAAAGCAATAGTAACTCAAATAGCCATGCATTACAACAGTGATATGTAGAGGAGCATCTCTGTGCACACAACACATCAAACCATGAAGTAGATGTGCTACAACAGAGGAAGACCACACCAGGTTTCATCAGGAAACTGAGTCTACAGTTGCCACAGGCTCACCAAACTGGACAGTCGACAATTTGAAACACATCACTGGTCTGACGAATCCCTACTTCTGCTGCCACATGCAGATGGTAGGGTCAGAAATTGGTGTGAACAACGATCCATCGTACTTTGTGTAATTGGAACAGGCCGCTAGTGGTGTTATAGTGTAGGGGATATTTTCTGAGCACACATTAGGCGTCCACATACCAATTGAACATTGTTTAAATGCCACAGCCCACCTGGCTGTACTTATCACGTGGATCCCTTTATGGCCACACGCTATTATGTTCAAATGGCTAGTCCCAGCAGGATGACAGGCCATGTCACAGAGCGCACGTCTTCTCAAGTTGGTTCCACCAACATGACAATGTGTTCAGTGAACACCAATGGCTTCCACAGTCATCATATCTCAATCTATTAGAGCACCTTTGGGATGTGGTGTAATGAGAGATTTGCCACATGAATGTCAACATGGAGCAGAATCTCAAAGGAATGTTTCCAGCACCTTTTTGAATCCATACTACAAAGAAATACGGATGTTCTGGAGGTAAAGGGGGGTCCTGTTAATATGTTATTGATGCCTAAATGCAACCATATCTGGTGATCTCTGGTGTCAAAGTTACATTCAATATTCTCCCTGATAATCCCTCTCAACTCAACTTTATTCATGTGGCATATTTCATATAAACATGCAGCTCAAAGTGATTCACACATCTCTGTGACTTTTCTTTGGTCTAAAAATATGACACGTAATTGAACAGTGTAATTGGCTTTACCAATAAACATAATTAAAGCAGCAATTATGTTTAACAAATTAGTAATATTGCAGTTATTGTTAAAATGAAAGTACTCCCAGTCAGTTCAAAATGGAACAATACACTGTTGTCTCTAGATTTGACAGCTTTGCAAACCTCTTAAGCATCTTTAAGGTCCAGTGTGTGTGATTTAGAGGCATGTAGCAGTGAGGATGCAGATTGCAACCAGCCCTCCTCTTCCAAGCATGTAGAGCTATTGCAGAAACATGGTGGACTCACTGGCTCTGTGGATATAAAGCGCTTGCTCTATGGTAACTAAATCCGTTTTCTAATGAAAACATAATTATGAATATTTATAAATGTATGCAACATTTATTGGACCTTTTAATTTCAATAAAGAGCAAACCAAAAATATATGAGCTGGCATCAGCTGGTTTGCTGTGCTCACTGAGGCTCTGAGGTGCAGGTCATGTGAGTTGATGAGAGACCTGGATTCAGTGGAACCAACCAGCAGTCTGAAAAATGAATGAGCTGTGTTTTCGAGTGCTGGAGGCATGAGGGGGTTATGGATCTCAAGGAGGATGAAAGGATGAATGAGTTCTCTTTGAGAACTGTCGTTTCAGTCCATAGAGAAAAATACAGTGTCTACATAATACACTGTAAACAGACTACAGACACTACAGAAATACTACAATAATAAGAGATGGCATTGGAGTACTTAGGCTACCCAACAAGTTAACTTTATGATTTTGACCAACCTAATATCACTTGGGAAGCTGTTCCAGAGTACGGAGACCGCATTAGCGCAGGCTCACTATTTCTTTTCAGTAGAAATGATTCCACAGTGGAAATTATCCTGAACCCCTTCCCCAAAACCAAGAAAGAAAACAAAATGTTCAAGGTCAATTTGCATCACAACAAATCATCAATGGGACTTTCCTCAGTAACTCACTGCTATCATCTGCCTAGTCCTCTGAACATGCATCACCATTCAGGCATAAAAAAAAAAAAAAAGAAAATCAAACAAGTCAGTGTTTCAGGTGATATTTGTTTAAATCTAATTTGATAGAAAAACATGCATTATGCATGAAATATAAGACAGTTCTGCTATTTGAAGATCTTTCTCCTTTGAGTTGTTATTTTTCCCTTTAAAAAAAAAAAAAAAGGCAACCGATCTGTCTGTGTTTGTATATCAAGCTTCAAAGAGTAATGAATTCATCTGTTTTTGTCCTAAAACATAAAATGATAACTATTTGTCCTAATTTGTCCCTCTGCTTCACAAAAAGCTAATTGGCTGGTGGGTGGTTCTGTAATATTTCAAAGGGACTCCTGCCTGGACCTGTTTTTCTTCTTGTTAATTTAAACTTATTTAGACTTGAGAGTAGTTTTGTTAAGACTCATTACAGGAGCAGAAAGTTCTGGGACCATCTTATGTTTATATTGAGTTTTTGTGTTAAACTTAATACCATAGGTTAGTTGAGAATGACAAAATAATGAAATTAACCAAAAATGTTTTTTTTTTCATATTTTTCAGTCTGAATCAAAAGACTTACTGTGATGTGAAAGACTTGTAGTGATGATCTCACTAAGAATGCATAACAACCTTTGAAGCTTACAACTGCAAAAGCTGTTGGTTTTGTTTTGCTTTCATAGTTGACTCTCAAAAGTTCACCATTGGTTAATACAAATCTGATACTCATCTGAACACCATGTTTTGTAACTATGCAATGACTGATTTAAATGACTGAATTGTGGTTAAATTTGGAAAACACTGGCACTGTCAATCTGACAAACCCAACAAACAGTCAACTACATTTATAGCATGTCTACGACCATAATGAATGTGCCGTTTTATGACCAACATAACAAGAATATATCACTTAAAGTATTTAAAAATCAAAACGTAATGCTAGCTTTAATGGCAATCCATGACACTATTTGATTAGTTTACCTTGTAAATTGATTTGTTAAGTATTAGGCTGGCATTTTTCTAGATTTTTCTTATTGCAATATAAACTGGCCTCAAAAGTCTTAATAGTGTTGAATCAACAAAGATGATATTAATTGCAATGCTGCTGCTTTGGCTGGCATTAAATTGTACAATTGCTTCTTTAATTGTGGCCACCCATTCTGTATAAAATATGCGGGTCAGTGCAAAGTCCAATTCCATTAGCAGTTCATATTTATTAGAGGTTTTGTGAATAACTAAATACATTTAGTTTTTTTTTTTTTCTTAGGGTCAATAATTCCATCATTGGAAAGCTTATCTTTGAATTAGCAAAAATAAAAATGTTTTCTTTCCTTTCTCTTTCTGTGCTTCCTCATGGTGAAAAAGAAGACAAAAAAATAGTATTTTACCCATTGGTTCATTTGCTGTTTTTATGACAGGGTCTTGTGGGTCATTCATGTGTAAGATAATATGAAGTGATGTAATTCTAGTTTAATAAGAACATTAATTCATATTCCTCTAAGCCCTGCTGCCTAATGCCACTGGGTTCTAGCTTTGAAAGCACAGTCTGATATATGATGTGAAGAAAGCTGGGGCCCGAGTGGAGATAGTCAGTCACTCTTCCGCATGAATGTGGAGTCCATCACAATAACAGGCACCCATAATTGGCATGTGAGGAGTCTAACCAAGACACACATTATCATAGTTGCATGAAGAACCACAGAGAGCAATAATACATGGTACTCGGGAGACAGCGAGATGAATTCCTCAAATGAGATTGTAGACGAGTGAGTAGACATCTGGGGAGCTGTTAAGGAAGAGAGATGGAGGAAAGGGAAATGACTGCACACATGTACATGGTGTGCAGTGTTGAGCAGAAGAGCTATTTACAGACCTGCCAATTATATGACTTTTCGCTTTTTTTTTTTTGTCTTTTTGTTAGGTAAATGATTATAATGAAGATCATAATGGTGAAACCATGGATGCCATTTCTTCCAACTTTTTAATCAAGGGGTGCTTGAAGAAATCACTTTAATGAAGCAAAGAAAACCTTGAGTCATCTATTAATCACAGTATACTGTAAATGTATGTGGTATTGGCAGTTTGTGTATTGATTACAGCAGAATTAAGTGATTGTAATGTCTGTCTTTCATTTTTTTGTAACAAAAGCAAAGCCAGTCATTAATCAAGGGCACTTTGTGCCTTGCTATTCCCTTGGTGTAATAAACATGACCATTTGCATGTAGATTGGTACAATCAGTGGCCCAAGTGGGCAGCAGAGGATAATTTGAATCAGCCATTTTCTCTTCTAATCTGTGCATGCCTGCTGTTTGAGACAATGCAGAGACAAAGCCTGATTGAAAGACCACTTCAGGTATGAAGCTGATAGGTTTAAAAAAAAAAAATCATATACAGCAGCATTATGTATATAATGACATCAGTGATGGTGATACTTGTACCTCAGGGGGTACTTCTGCATTTATATAATCAAAAATATAAATCCTCATATTTATGTTGAAGACGAAAAGAAACGGCCAAATATTACATTACAACCCGGTGTGACATTGATATTTGGTATATATTAAGTGTCACGATAACCAATAAACTACTAGCTACAGTGGGCCGACTATCCAAGAAATGCTGCAAACCTTAGTCAGCCTTTTTGCCACCCTTAGAGATAGTAGCATAAATGTAAACTTGACCAAACCTACAACATATTACTTCTGCCTCAATCTCTCTTTACTGGCTCCCTACTGATGCATATGTAAGTAGAGTCCGACACTTAACAGTGTGCAGGAATATGTTGGTCCATTTAATTGAAAGGACACTGTAAGAGGTAGAACCAATTCCCATCAGCTCTCCTCCCTCTGGAACAGACTTTGTGACATTGTAAAAGAATGAGTCGAGATTCAGTAACCGTTTATTAAGCAGAATCTGTAAACTATCTAAACTTCCACCTTATTAGCCATGGTCCTCTCTTTGTTTACTTTTTTGCAATTTGTCATTGACTTAATTCTCTTGTGGCCTGACCCACTATTGTCCAGTGTTTTCATATCTATGTAATCAATACGCACATACACACACAGAGCAATCCTTATTTTCATCTTTTTGCCCTTGCACAGCTCGTGATAATCTTGTCTGTTAATAGAGCTCTGTGATTTAATCTGACTCAAATTGACA
This sequence comes from Argyrosomus regius, assembly GCA_946959425.1. Taxonomy (NCBI): domain Eukaryota; kingdom Metazoa; phylum Chordata; class Actinopteri; family Sciaenidae; genus Argyrosomus; species Argyrosomus regius. Next base: position 23,932,729 of record OX336882.1, read on the forward strand.
GAAATTGACCATCAAGCCTTATTAGCAGCTAGCTTCTTGTGATTATCTTGTGCCCAAGAATAAGCTTGTTTGCCTCATTACATTCTAACTTCCCACTCTGTAATCAGAGTGACATCTCATGTCATGTATCACCATTATAAATAGGCTGGTGATTGAGCATATTGTCAGTGACAGTGAATTCCGTACTTTGATTATACACTGTATTCATACACAGTAACATAGCTGTACATGCAAATAGTGTAATCAGGAATCTGTCACTGCTGAAAACCGTGTGACTTGGAAAAGCCCAGAAGGTGTCAAGTGACATCCTGCTACTCCTGCTGAAACCTTGAGGAGCTGTGGACAGATGATAAGCACCGGCACACCATGACACTACAACTGTAGATAAGAAGCCGCTGGGTATGCACTCGATTGTACTGCTGCTCGACAAACAAACTCGTAAATCTGAAATAGATCCTGTCTGACCCAGTGAAATATAGAATTTGAACTCTTTCTTGATTTTTTGCCTTTGTTTGTGTATGTCCCTTTAAAGACAATATTTTAAGTCAAATACACCTGAATTTGAGCCAAGTCAGTAGCTCTATTGTCTTCTACTATTTTTGGTCTGTGATTATTCATATTAGCATAATGAATAATTATAATAATGATAGATGGTTAGACAGAGAGAGAAAAATAGAGAGATAGCTAGAGAGATAGAGAGGGTGGCATGCTAAAGCAGTCTCTGATAAACCAATGCACTTTTTTTTGCAGTTGTATGCAAATCGATGCAAACACAATATTTATGGAATACTGATCCTGAATAAGCTATTTCCCCCTATTCAAACTGCTATTATATGTCCAGTTTTGTATATGAATCTGTCAGTACTGATGGGAGAAAAAAAAGAAAATCATTAATGCTAAAATAAAAAAAAAAATCTTTTTTATTTAAATTATTTCCTTTCGGGTGAAGGTGAGACACAGAACCCTATTTGTATTGATGTCTGCTGTCAAAGAATCGACATACGTCAGTTTGGGGACATCAGCATGCATATTCAGCTCATTTTGGAAAGTCACAGCTTTTCTACATAATGTAGATAAAGCAGTATGTAACATCATGTTCCCTTCATTCACACGAAATGGCTTCCACATCGGTTATTGCTACTTTGTCTGTGCATTTCTCGTTGCTCATGGTTACTACGCTCAAGATTTCAAGTTTCTCCTTGCAAACACACACACGAGCACACACACACACACACACAAGCAAATAGCCGGTGGCTGATGTTTGGTGCAGCACCCCTGAGTGCTTTAAATAACATTGAGGCACAGGTGTTGAGGAATGCAAGGGATCCAGAACTGTGTCAGATGGTGCTGACTTTTGCTTACAGCACTGTGCGGATGTTGCAGATGTCCACAAAGACAGATAACTTAAAGACAAAGAAACCATTAGATTGCAGCTGATACGGAGTCATTAGGATGTGCTGGGGGCCGGTCTGTTTAATTCCGCAGAAGCTGGTGAATAAATGTAAGCCATGAGCAATAGCTGCTTAACGATGGACACTTTGACCAAACCACATCCACATGTCTCTCTTTCAGTCCTCCTACTCAGCATCAACAGATCACAGAGGTTATAGAGGAGGAGAGAATCATCATCATTTTTGTCCAGAGGTTGTTTACAACTATAAGGGAGTATTCTTGTTTTAGTCTGCCGGCTATTACTAATGAGATAACGTTTGGCTAATTAATTGGATGCACACTATCAGTGCTGATGTGCCAGTCCCACACCAACAACCTACAGCCTTCAGAATGTCAAGGGGGAACCGGTGGAGAGGGAGTGCAAGTGATTGAGTGTGGGGGATTTAGTGTCCATAGGGTTTGTTTATTTATCCATGCTGTTAAGCATGCCCAGATGTTGTTATTTGGGGATAAATGAGGCTTTGTTTTGGTCCAGCATGCACGCTCAAAGTGCCATACCGTGGTCTCCAGCTGCCGTTCAAAAACCCATAAGATGTGTCTGGCAGAAAAAATCTCTCTGCTTTAAATCTGCTGTAGGTTTTCTCTATGAACCCTTCATCCTCAACTACAAAACATACTGTACATACCAATCCATCACTGCATACAGCACGACATATAATGGCATACAGAATTATAAACATAGCCTGTATTCATAAAGATCTGCCTCAAACCAAGCTATACCTTGGGGGAATGTATGAGTGGTGGTTGGTGTCCAACAAGGCATAGAATTACAGCTCCATACAGCTTTGCAGCAAATTTGAAAACAGGTCCTGTGATCTACAGTAAAGGCTATCTGTGGTTGGATAGATATGATTGTGAACAGAGCAGAACAGAGCAACATGCTGGATGCATCCTCGAGAGAATACTAGTCTGGCTGATGGATCCTTTCTAGTGCTTCCTTTGAGGCCAGGCAGCAGCTTCTCACGAGAGCAGATGAAGGGCAGGAGGGAGTCAAAATAGAAAAAGAGCTTGAGAATGGAAGTGAAGGGTGGTCAGAGAGACAGAACAGAGGAACGAAGAAGATGGAAGAGAAGAAAAAGTGAAGGTGAGGAACAGTGACAAAAATGAAACACATAGCCTGTCAAAAAAATGACCGTCATTTACATAATTTCCATGATCAATGAAAAATATTATTGGCTTAGACCTCGCTCAAAACTATTCTCAGATCAATTTGTAATTCAAATATTCAACCCTAGGAACTCTCTATTGGTCCCACACATTTTTCCTGTTAAAAAGTACTTTTTACAGCAAGGTATGTGAGAAATTAAATGTGTTACTGATTTGTGTGTGTGTGTGACTCTTAGTGGAAATTAAGTTCTAGTGTGAAGCTTTTCCTACAAATCACTTGATTTTTTTTTTATAAAATGTGTAATTGCACATACCACAAACTGTACATGTACTGGACATCTATATGCTGTATTCATCTACTGAAGGTTCCTTCAGTAGAAAAAGCTCAGAACAAACCAAACACAACTCTACATTAGAGTATTTCAGGTTTTTCTGCTGTTTTGCAGCCACCATAATTCTTCCTTCACGCTTGGAACATCAGTCAAGGCGGTTGCAATCACCAACTATGCCCCTGGATACCACTAAATCCTACACAATGGTCATTTAAAGGTTCGATTTAGGTCTTCCTCACCATGTGTTTTATATTGAGTCAAGTTTATTTCTCTAATATTTGCTCTGCACTAATTGATTGCAGGATTGGCATCATGATTTGAGAAGCATTATGAAGTGGTTATTGTACAGTAGCAATGTGTGTGGCTAAGACAGTTTACAGCATTTTCAAAGACTTTTGATAAAAAAAAAACATTTCAAATCAGTTTGGTCTATAGTATTCACATGAGACACAATTCATACTTCTGATATTCTAATTCACCTCTAATACAGTCTTGAGTCTAATTTAGAGATTTGAATTTGTAGCCATTATGTCACAGTAAGGTTTGTTACACAGGAACATTTGGGAATTTGTCATTGGAAACGTCATTAGAAAAGAGCAGGCACTTTCAAAGAAATACCTGGTAGGTGATTGGATGAACCATCTGTCTATCACAGGCAAGATTGCATCAATCAGATCAACACACAATATAATGACAAACTCTTCACTCAAGACCAAAAGCATTTTTTTCCATCAAGAAAGACTTCATTCTTTGCTATTTCTTTTCATGGAGGAAATACTCTCCAGCTCTGATAAATCTGATGCTAGAAGCATGTACACTACCCTTTTTCTCACTGTTGTTTTCGAGGAAACAGTCAATTCTTACAAAAAATAAAATAAATAAATTTGTCACACACACTTAGTGTTAAACCACGCCTGTAGCTCATGTTGTAGCTGCCAGTAGTTCCTTATTGGAAGCTGATTGGTCTGAACAACTGTGGTTCGGACACAAGTGTATAGCTTGAAGTCTGTCAAGATTGATTCTTGTGTGATCCCTTGATCTCTCAAGTCCACTTCCTGCCTGTAAAGTTAACAGTATGGACCCATTCTGATGTGTATTTATTTTTTTCTTTTAAAGTGAGGAACAGCTATAAAAACCCAAGTGATCCAAAACATGTTTCCACTGCTTTCTCTTCTTTTAGCCTCCAGTGCTTTCTTCACTCAAAACTCTGCAGCACCACTCTAGGGTTTAACTTCACAACCACTATAAGTGGAATATTCTATCAAAGTTGTGGAATTTGAGTAAAATATATTAAAAATTAAACAGTTTTAGGAGTCAATGTATCTTTTCTAACCTTATTTAAAAGATAATGTGATGTTTCCTCTGTATGGGCTGATTATTCATTCATAGTTTGTTGCTATTGTAATGTCAGTGACAACAAGGCTATATTCTCAAGAGCATTGTGTGTTTCACACTCTACATGTTAGATTGTATACTTCTAGTTTCAGTAAATATGCTAGTAAATATAGTCCGAATCATATACTCTGTGTTCTCCAGTGCATTAAATCATACAGTCTCTCATGCTTTGGGAATAAGTTTAGGGTCGTCCTGAATCAGGTATAGTGGACAGGCCACAGAGTCAGAGTGTCAGGCATGCTGCAGAGTGATAGCACAGGGCTGCTCCAAAAGAGTATGACCTTCCCTGCCCATCTTCTACTGTACACTACAAATTTCATTTGCAGTTCTGGGTCATGCCACCTCCAAAAGTTCTTAGGTGACTCTCCCTTTTAGACTGCAGCAGTGAAGAGGAGTGGAGGAGACTGGTGGAGAGTTTTATCAATTGGTGCAGAATCATCAGCTTAATGGCTAGAAAATAAAACAGACCGTAATTTGAGAGGTACCCTTTACACTTTTTGGCTACAATCCAGATCAAAGTCTTTTACTGTGATGTTGCATTTTTGGCCAGATGGAATCAACATTTATTTTTTGTGATATTTTCTTTTTCTACCTGACACATCTGCATGGTACACATTTTATAGACCTAAATTAAAAATGTGAGAGCTGACAACTATGAATTTCCAAATATACCCTCCATAATCGCTTTTCTTTGATGGTCTCCAAAAGTTGAAAAGGAATTGGACAGACTCCCACAATGACGAATGCCTAAGTTGTTGACCAACAGCAGCATTTCAGAAGTGTTTTGCACCTTACAAAGTTTGCTGAAATGGATTGCTGAAGCTCGCTGACATATCACAGCCACTCAAAATGCTGTGCATTAAGAAATGGCCAAGTGTTTTAATTGAGTTCAATGGGGAGCTTTTTGACAGCTGGGGTGCCTGGAGCAAACAAACAAAGGGCCAAAAATGGCTTGGGATTTACTTAGCCCACAACAATCCATCAAGAATGTTTGGATAAACCCCAATCCTGGGTATCAGCTATTGACATACTTGTGATGATGCATATGCATATGCACAGGAATGGTGCAAAGAAGGGCAGATCAGACTGTTCTCATGGAGCTTTGGACGAGTGCATGCAGCAAACTACATTTTCTATCAATTTTGCTTAGAATAGGACAATGCTCATTGTGGTGCAGACAGTAAGTTGATTAATACACTGGTAAAAAAACAAACAAACAAACAAAAAAACTGCTTTCTGGCTTGGAGGCACCAGCAAAAGAGATGATAAGGACTAAACTTAACTCCACTGTAGAAAACACCTTCCAACCCCTCTATGGTGAGATAAAACTCCAGTACAGAACATCTTCACTCTTTGCCTCAGTATCCAAACATGTGCCTACAGCTATTAGACTGAACAATGCTTTGGGACCAAGCAACTCAAATCCATGCCAACTTGGAGGGAAGTGAGGCAGGGTGTCTGTACTGCAGTGCAGAAACTTAACAAACCACCATGGACTGCTCACTACATTTGTATGCACAGGAATCCAAAACATATTAACTTTTTGCTGTAATGTTTTCTTCGAGACATCTTTCTGCACATTCATGCAGAATCTCTGCATAAGTCAGTATATATTGTAATTTCAGTGTACATACGTGTGTTACTTTGCTCACATTTGGATAATACTTTTGTGAAAATAATATACATGCATACTGCTGTTCTTCTATATACTGTAAATGTCATGAAGCATTAGCAAAGACGGCAGCTGGGCATACAAATAATCAAGGTCTGTACATTTGATATTGTTTACATGGAGGTTTCATAACTTTTTTTTAAAAAAATACAAACTTCTATATTTTCGCAAACATTTGAAAGGTTTTGACAGCACTGTCATCTCTTATACAAGTAACACATTTGACATTCAGACCTTCAGTTTGATTGTTATGTGTACTGCCATCCCCACGTAATCAACATTCATCCATCTATCCATCCGCCCATTGCTACTGTCTACTCATTTAACCATCCATAGCTGACACAAATGAGTCACTCCATAACTATGACTATAAAAGTCATATAATAGCTAAAGTGTAGGAAAGATAAGTGCAGTTTGTATGTTCACTGTGCACTGGAGAGTTAAGGAAGGCAGATACCAGATTCTGTTCGAGGATTGCAGCTATCTCTGTAACTATGCTGTCATTTTCAAACCGGCAGAGAGCCTATTGCTATTATTATATGCTTCATATTGAGATAAGCATCTTCTTATCTCCCTGCAACTCTGATTCCTTGAACTGGATCAATGGCACAGTCAAGTGATACAATGTCAAAACAATGTCAAAGATGTAATAGTCAATCAATGAGTAAAATAGATATAGTTGCAGCAAACATATAGATATTTTATTTCTGTTTGTCATTTGTCTTTTATGTGTCTGCATGGCAAAATAAAGATGGCAACGCAGATTTTCAAAAGACATTTTAAATTGCTGTTTTACACAGCTCAGTGCAAGTGCTCAGTCCCCATGACAACAATAGCCATGTGAAAATGATTTCTTCTCCCTCTCTAATCTTCCACTGCATTAGACTCAGCCACTGACCTTGTAATCTAATTTCTGTTCGAAGTCAGTGAGTATGCCTGCTCATCTCAACAGTGGATCGAATACATTTCTGGTCAAAGACCCTTAGTAGCACTGATGATAACAATGAGACAGATATCTTAGTAGCACTGATGATAACAATGAGACAGATATGTGATAACTGATTCAGTTTTTACACTTGCCCATTATTTATAGTTCTGTTTATAATAAGAATGACTATACTGTATATATAATAATGTATGTCGATTGCTCACACCCCATCGGACAAATGGAAAGTTTCATTTGGAGCTGGGTTTAATTCATGCTGTTGGTATCATGAATATATATATATATATATATATGCCAAATTTCATGTTAAGGCTTGACTATGGCAAGCTAAGGTGGAAAAAAAAAAAATAAATAACTAGACTACGCGCACACACATGCATACAGATGACAGTCACTATGTTGACATTTAAGAGATGAGGAATAGCTTTCAAATTCAGTACAAGATTATAATCTTTTAATCATTTTGAGCTAGCTGTGGCTGTGATGGTGGAAATAATTTTATAGATACAGATAGTGATAATGTTGACCTCATAAGACAGTAACACTGCACCATGACCACAATTCACTTGACCATATAAGACACCAGGAAATCCAACCATCTAAATGAGAGAAAATAATGACTGCAAGAATCATGTTCACTCAGTGGTTCGGTCCAATTGCTTCTCGGTGGGCCATATTACACTGTCTCTTTTATTATTACAGTGTCTTCATGTTTTTATTTGTGATGAGGTTCTTTGCGGTATGCAGTGCATATTGATTTTAATCTAGAAGGAATGACAAGATAGGAAATTGTCGCTGGTGCTTTCCTATCAAAATGTATTGATGATAAGACATATATTACTTTTCATTACTGATGTGAAAAAGAATGATCTCAGTGTCAGAAACTGAAAGAAACAATAACATTCATGAGTGTAACATATGAGTTTAATATATGCTTAACTTCACAACAGACCTAACAGACATGGACAGCTGGCGACAAAGTACTAATTCATAATAACTGATATTTAGAATTGTATATTTTGAAACTATATTTTGGTTAGTTGATTTTTATAGTAATTGACTGTTAGAGTCAGGTTTCTTAGATGCATTGTAAACTGATACTGAAATAACTTAAATGTTTGATTAACATACATACATATTTGCTCAATATATTGTTTTATAATGTCAATATTAGATGCAGAGTATTCTGTGTCTTTTGCCTCAAGTGATGGTGTAATGAAATTGTATGCCTCCTCTTAATTTAGCATGGAGATGAAATTACTAGGTTAAAGCCATGCGGTTGTCTGACATTATTTAATACCCTTGTTGGATGTAACACAGATATGGTAAAATTGATGTACTTCATTTTTGTGTTAGGCTGATGAGCATGCTGTGTTCACTTTGCCATCATTTCTCTTGATATGTTCTTCTGCATTAGCAAAGTACATTTAGGGTAAATGTGATGCCAAATTGAAATGTTAATATGTCAGGCAAAATGTTACTATTGAACGTTTTGGGTTTTTTTTTTTGCAAAATCTTTATATTATTCCTAAATGATCTGTCCAACAGTTATGGTCTAGGCATCTAGAATCTCTGATGTCAATAAAAGACTTCATATGCCTATCCGCCTACACAACATTCACAGCTTTACTTTGCCCTGTGCCACATGATTACACTGCTTCCCTTATTGGCACTAAATATTGCCAGTAAAAATGACTAAATTACTCTTGCAAATTAGTTTCATATGAAAATAATTTGTAGCAGATGGGGTTGACCATTGTGGTGAACCACAAGGCATATTATAGATTATGGATTATTTTTATTAATCTACTACTCACAGATTTGGTACCACAATAATGCTAATGCCCTCTTGCTATAAATACATGGAAGTAATGCATCATGAAGAAGAACTTGAAAATCTTAGATAAGATATTATATCAGATAAGCCTCTTTCATATAATCAATTATGAAAATTGGCTTTATTGCAATTAAAACAGGCTATATTTTAATGGGCATCTGCCTTTTCATTCTATTACTTCCAAACAATTAATCAGAAAATAATAATTTCCTCCAATAAAAGTTGTCACTGTCATTACAAGGATGTAATTAGAAGCTTTATGCTAAAATAAATAAACAAATAAAAAGCACCTTTATGACTTTTAGATGATTCAATTATTTTGGAGATTACTTAAATTAGGTTTTAAATGACGTTGCCCTGTTTGTACTACACGCCCTTCTGTGGAGTCACTCAACACAGCACAACAAACACTCATGGGCTTACTCACTTTTGCACCTGCTAAACCTGCTTAAATAAGACAAAAAGAAAAAATTCTCAAAGCACCAACAGGGGGTGAAATGCATCCCTAACTGTCATGGCAAGCAAATAGTGTCTCTGTGCTCTGGTGCTATTTACACTTATTTAAATGAGGTAATATGCATACATTTGGCGCTATTAGCCACATGCAATTAGAGTGAAAATTATCGGGTCTTCAGAGAGTTGGTGGTAACTGAAGAGCATTTATAAGGGGTGTCACACCCAGACTTTCCAGTGATCATGGCAGCAGTGATTGTAGCCAGGCGAAACAATGGCATATCAAAGTACATCACAGGCACAAACAATACCTGATATTCACCAGGAGGGAATAAAACTGTAAAACAACATAAAACCTACTGCTGTGAGAAATCGAGACAACGGTTACGCACTGTAACAGTCCAGCGTAGAGCATAGAGTAGGAGAGAAAACAGCTCTCCATGCGCCCGGAGGCATGAACAAGAGCGCAAAGTTAAAGCACCTCAAATTACAATCAGTCTGACAAAACAATCAGTACAGAATGAGTCATAGAAAATCGAGAGACATCTGCAGAGTTCTGTATTATATAGCTAGTTATTGCTATAATTATAATTATCAGATTGTATTATAATATTAGAATAAATCCTCTCTTAAATCAAACATTTTTAAGATTTGAGTGTAAATTATTGCTTCTGCGACTGCATTTATTTAAAAAATTTGGCTCAAATGTTACTTAAACATGTTATGTAATACTTCAGTATTACTTAAAAACAAATATTAATGGGACCACTACACAAAATTACAGATGAGCATTTAACAAACTGAAAACAAGAAGGAAATTGAACTCAGCAGCAAAACTTTATGGGTGTGTTAGCGCAGTTATCCTTAGCACAACATCTTTTGTGAATCGGACCTTGAGGCGGGGCAGATAGCTGTCGCAATTCATGGTGCTATTAGCGGCCGCAATCTATTCTTTGAGAACTCGCCCCTCAGAGTGTAGAGTCTGAATGAGCATCAAGGACGGGTAAATGGCCTGTAGCAGAAAAGCAACAACAGTGTAACAGTTATGGTGGTAGATATTCATAAAATTATTTGGAGTACTTTCCAGGCATGTGCTCTTGCAGTAAAGCCCACACACGCAGTCATAAGCATAATGCATTAAGATAGAGAGAAAGGGGATAGCAACAGCAAAACAGCAGAATAGTAAAAGGTTAATAGAAAAAGAGAGAAAAGGAGTGGGAAAACTGAGAGACAGATAGTTCTACAGTGAAGTAGTGACGGGGAGACATGTAATTCTCTGTGTTGATCATTACCTGGAGCCTGAAGGAATTTGATAATAAAACAGAACCTTGTTAATCCCCCGAGAGCTCTGTAATTGCAATGTTGGGGTACATCTCCTCTCTGTTAATAATTGTATTTTCAGAGCATGCTCTGCCTACATGTACATTTATTCATAATTACCTGAGGGGAAGGATAGTACCGTACTGTCTATTAAAAGTCCACTGAATTAAATGGATATAAAGTATGCTTGAAAAATTAAGGCCAGTAATGTATTGATTTGTTACAAAAATGTAGCTTGTTAAACACTTTTTTTTTTTTTTTTTGTCTGTCTGTGGTTCAAGTTCATCGATATGATGCATGGGTTATACATGCAATACATATTTCATACTGATTTACATGGACTGGAAGCTACTTGCACGTGCAGTGTCATCAACAGTTTACCGTGACTTTTGTTTTGTGTATCTGACAGCTACACAGTAAGCTGGTAGCACAGCTTCATTGTGTCATGTAGTTCACAACCATGTCTCCCCGTTAAAAAAAACAAATGTGTCAAAATTTACAAGTTGTTCAGGCATTAAATTGGCAGTGATGGAAAAAGTTAGCACCTCCTCTTCAACACTGAGAACCGTCTGCCTCGGCTGCAGTGGTGTTAAGGTGTTAGGAGAAAATGTCAATTATATATGCAAGGTTACTGGATCACATAAATTGATGAGAAAATAGTGTACTCAGTATAGTACAGCATATTTATGGTTGTTCAACACATGTTCTCTATGTGATACCCTATTGGTGCCACTTCCAATCCATATATTGCCTTAAAGTTTAAAAATCCTGAGCCCAAATGTGTCATTCACACAGAGCACAGATGTGGGGAAATGCTAAATCTTGACTGATATGATTGATATATATTTAATGAAGGAAATCAGTGAGTGATAATGTCGTTTACAGATTAATCACATCACTGAAAAACGTGTCAGTCATACTGTCTATGTTCAGTGAATGTGTTTGCCTTGAAAAAAAAAAGACAAAGCAAGAACATAAAGGGAATAAAAACCTGATAACGATAACATGAAATATGAGTGATAGCCATATGCATAAATCTGCTTTGTGAGATGGTGGGTGCACTTGGAGGAAGTGGAGGTCAGGGCCTGGCAGAGACCCCTGTTGGGTGCAGGTGGCGAATAACTTCTGTCAGCCAAGTAATTAAGTGTCCATCACATCCTTGCAGGAGGGCTGTGCAACCCAGAAGCCTCTTCCAATCTCCATCTGTGAGAAGGACTGGAGCTACAATATGGCCCTACATATGATCAGTACATTTATACTAACACATAACAAAATCTGTTGGTAAAATGTATCACATCAAAATAATATATATCTGCTTGAGAACTTGCTTACAGTACAGCTGTAAAATAAATTATAAAGATATATGCTTTCACTGCCTTTACTGTATGTTACATGTTTCAGCATTCAGTTTTTGTCACCAAAAAGGGAATAAATGCAGGAGGAGGGGAAGAAACGTAGGAATAATGAACAAAAATAAATAAATAAATCAAAGACAATCAGGTTTGGCAAACAGCAGTCTAATTTGTCTTTAGCTGTAGCTTCTGCAATTCCTAGATTTCCAGCTGTAATTAGCTACTAATTATACAGTAGTGAAAAACAGTATTCACTGGTGCTTGTGCTTGATCAATGTCAAAACAACAGTGTTTTCTTGTTTATTCTATAGCCTAAAACCCTGTCTGCTTTTTTTAATAGATATAGACAACCTTGCCTGGTGGCAATTCTGTCTGCCAGAGGGCACGATATTTCCCTGGAAAATAAAGGTTAGATTTACCAGACACATATATATAGACCAAATCTCACTTTTTCTCCTAATGTTTGCATGGATGTTAACGTTAATGTGAGCTCCCCCCTCCACCTCAATGCCAACCCCAGCTGTAGTTATTTGTTTGTGCGAAGCAATTATGTTGCTCAAACTATGTCATACTATACAATGCATATCATTACTATGGCTTTTGCCCATTCCTAAATTCAATATAATATTGTGACAACTCCACTTTGCCTCTTCAGTGAACATGCTGCTTTCTTCTCTTTTATTTCTAAAGTGGAGTTGATCATTTCTTCAGGGAGCTAGGCTCTGAGGAAAACTGAAAGCGATCTGGTCTTTGCGACAACAACACCAACAATAATACCGCTTGCTTGATCACTTGTGGGAAAAGTTGAAAATTTGTTTCTTTCCAGTTCCAGTTTAACTTTGAAAAGACTGTCTAAAATCTTCTAAAAGATACATTTTATAGATGAGGAACCTTTACATCTGCTCAGGTTTTAGCCTATAAATGAAAACTATCACATTGTTAAGGTTAAAACAAGTGGCAACCTCTGTGGTTGTGAAGCGAAGCTTATGCGAAACTGCAGTTCTTCAAACTGCCACCTGAGGCGATTTTTAGATTAGCCGGGAGGCGGGAGAAGCAGGGCTGCCAAGATGGCGACAGAGCCACCACTTTCTGAGGTTCATAACAACTCTTCAGAAACCTATGGGTGACATCAGGTATACAACGTCCATTCATTCTACTGCAATTGGGCTAAAATGTTTGAAAATGGGACTCATGGACTTATGGACTGATATGTTTGCACTAATTACATATAACAATAACAATAACTAAAAAGAACGTCTCATTTTTGGTTTTGTCTCAAAACATGTCAGTATATTATTAGTGCTGTCAAAAATATTGCGTTAGAGAGAGATTAACGCTCTTTGTGACCTAGTGAACTTGTAGTTTTTTCATAAGCTGTGGCCACTGCTAGTAACGTTAGAAAAACTACAGGATCCAGCTGTAAACCGGAAGCAAAACAATAAGCGCGCCCCACGCTACCGTATTGTGTGGATGTCGAGTACGAGATGCTGAAATGGACGCTGCTAACAAAATTATGAATGGAAAAGTTCGTTAGATAAAAGTTATCTGTGTGTATTGTCGGTGTGAACTGAGTTATCATCGTAGCACATCCAGTCTGAAATACGACTTGATGGCCAAACACACCGGCAATTCAAATTCTCCGCCTCCTCCGCGCCATAACCAGGTGACAATGGATGGATTTATTTTGTATCACCCTGTTTTGAAGGTTGTTGAGGGGGCTGTTTTTGTGACTAGGTATTTATTTTTTTGTCATCTGTTTATTGATAGTGTTGCTTTGTTTGAGATTTTGCTTCAGACGTGAATGGCTGTAACACTACATGTTGTTGTTGTGGTTTGCAATAAAAAAACATTTGCACAAAGCAAGCCTATCCACTTTTCCATGTTGATAAGAGTATTAAAATGATAATTCAAGGGACATTTAGAATAGATAAAAATGTGCGATTAATTTGCGATTAATCGCGAGTTAACTATGACATTCATGAGATTAATCGCGATTAAATATTTTAATCGATTGACAGCACTATATATTATATGTAAGCGCAGTGTCATGAAGTTACTTAAGCTTAAATTGAAACTGTAAATAAGGAAACAAAAGAGCAGCTATAATTTGTAAGCAGCTAGAGGTAGTGGGGGATGGTCTATATGAGTTTTAGCAATAGCATGAATAACCTTCACATTTTCATCTTTTTGAAAAGAGGACTGAAGCAAAAGCAATGATTAAAAGTGATAATCATAAACATGGCTTTAATTGATATGGTTTCTGACCTTTGATGGAGTTCCTGAAGGCAAAATGTCAAAAAGGAAAAGAAAAACATATCATTATGTGATAGGCTGATTAGGCTGTAGCCTGAAGTAGGATGTGAGGCTTGAACCTCATGATTGCTTTGTAACAGGCGAAACAGTGACAAACACATGTGACATCCAGCTGCAATGTAGTACAACATTTTTTTTGACTGGATAGGCGTTGATATGTGTGGTTACTCAGTCTTAATGTCGGAACATGTGTGAAACTAATTTGTTGTTTTTGAAGATGGCAGCAATTAATCTCTCAAATGACCTGGCTAGATTAAATGAGAAGAAAGAGAGGATGCTGGGAAAATAAATGCCAGCATTAGGGAAGAAATTACGAGATGACCTTACTGAACAATGATTTATGGATTCCCTAGTCAAGCAATTACAGCAGGTGATACCTTTGAAATTTCAAACCATGGAAATTAAATTTGCTCCTTTGCAAACTGTGCACTTGTCAAGGACATTTAAACTGTTACCTACATTGGGAGGCTCCTCTGCAGTCATCCCTCTTCCCTGGGCAAATCACTCAGCTTTCAGAGTGATAGAGCATATATGGGGATGGACAAAATAATGAAAACATCTAACAATACATGAATATCAAATACCGAGAAGGCAGGAAAGCTCAAGGACGTAGATTTTGGAGGTGTTGGGAAAGTCCTGTTGGTGTTAGTGTTTAATACACCAACTGTCAATACATTATCTGGAGAAATTACAATGATTTTCCTTCAGCAAGTACGTCAGCATAAGCAAACTGGAAGTACTTTTTTCTCATAATCACCAAAAGAACAAAGAAATAGATATGGTGGGTTGCAGCCGCTACTTGGATACAATAAAACCATCTGGATGAATTAAAAAATAAGAAAAAATCATCAGAACTCCCACTTGTCACGTCTTGTTTTTTAATTTCTCAACCAAGTTTCACAGTTCTTAGATTAAGTTATGCATCTTTGTGTGTTAAACTTCAGCCAATGATAATTCTGTCACGAATACCATCAGCTGGCGTAATGTAATTTTGCAATTTTTATTGCTCTGACGTTAAACTGTGCTAAAATACAGTGTTTTTTCAGTACCTATTTGTCACATTACACCATAATATGACCTTATAGTTGGTGTACATGCTTTGAAAATGTCAAACTGTAAGCCTTATTATAATTTCTGTCATGTCTGTTCAGGCATTTGTACAATAACAGTAGAATTTATTGTGCTTTCAGTTCAGTTTCACTTGTTTTAGTAAAGAAGATCACAACAACCTTGGTATTTTGAATCACATTTGGAAGAAACAAATCAATCCAACTAATCTCAAGGATTATGTCTCCTCATTGGCTCTGTGAGGGAGTGATGATAAGAGAATATTTTTATTATGCTGCCTTGTGTTAATGCTTAGCACCATGGTGCTCATAAATCCTTACATCTGTGCCTACCATCGTGACTCTCCCACTCATGGTGTAATGACTCTTGGCATGCAACTTCAGAATAAGGAACATGAGGATGAAAGCCACGTTGCACTAACCCACTCAGGTGCATTTGGAGTACATGTCTACACCCATCCATATGTCAGCGAAACATGAAAGTACAAGGCAGATGAGCATGGGCTTTCATTAGTTATAAAATCCTAATATTGAGTTGAAAGGGGTTAAAATAATCACATTTTAAGCATCAGCATTTTAGGCCCTGCTGAATATTTCACCTACAGGTACTTCAGTATGTTTAAGATTTCAACGTTTTTTTTGTCTGTAGATGTTTAACAGATGATCTA
This sequence comes from Argyrosomus regius, assembly GCA_946959425.1. NCBI lineage: Eukaryota > Metazoa > Chordata > Actinopteri > Sciaenidae > Argyrosomus > Argyrosomus regius. The sequence continues at coordinate 23,948,643 of OX336882.1, forward strand.
CAGAGTGTATGTAACAATTCATGAACATACCCTAACCAAGCTCTTGAAATGTTAATAATACTCTATAAACTATCTGTAAGCACATATCTGATTAATGTGTTAACACATTTTTTTTACTTTTTTTGTCTTTCTTCTTCCCATGACCCTGGTAAGGATAAGCAATTATGGAGGATGGATGGATGGATGGATGGATGTTTTTCTTCTTCATTATACTGATATACATTTTTAAAGGTGTTTTTTTTCTTTACCTATTACTATCCATTCGCTGAATGAAGCATACAGTACACTACACTTTAATGCATGAAGTGTAAGTTAACTAGGCTAATTTTCTGACTACGGTTTCCTACTTCACAAAACGTAAATTTAATATAAAGCAGTTATCATAAAGGCAGCTGTTTAGCACAAGTTTAGCACCATCAGGTGGGTAATTATAACGTGTGTGTGTGTGTAAATGTGCTACTGTATAAAAATATATTTCTCACCCTGTAGGGTAACTTCTCTAACATTTAATGGTTGATTATACTATATGGTTTTGACAAGAGGCTTTTACGCTGGTCTTAGCTTTTGTGTTACTATTGACATTTTTGCCTTTACACAATATAAATTCACATAGGGTGCCTATTTTATAATTTTACATTGAAATCACCAGTCAATGGAAAACTGACTGGATGCAGGCAGATGTTGCAATCTAAGCAGTATTCCAGAGTAGACATTCCTAATTGTCTAAAAAGAAGTTGGCATTATTTGATTTTCCTGTATTTTAATGCTATGCAATACTATATATATGCAATACTAATATTTCTCAGACACAAAATGCTAGCTTGTAAATTTGGTTGCATATTTGCATTGGATGCATAATGTTTTGTTTTTTGTTTTTTTTTAACCAGTATTGGTTAAAACAGCATTTGCTCGTATACTAGATACAGGTAACATCACATGGTGCCAGGATTAAATCTCACAGGTCATAAAACTTGGAGGGACTGAAAAACAAAATCGGTAATAGATTGTTTGGGGTAGGGTTGAAATATTACAGTATTTCATATTTTCATACTTTGGACAATTCCTTACATTCAGTTTCTCTGTTTTTCTTAGTAATCTCTTTTTGATTAAGAGGAAAACAGATTGTTTAAAGTTTACCCTATACAACCTTACAAAAAATATGTATGTTGGCAACATTGTTGTTTTGGCAAAGTAAATGACAACAAGAAAGGCTTCAACAATTGAAGTAGTGAGGAATAGCTAGTAAATTGTAAATGGCACTCTGTCAGAACCCATTCCTACCACAGTCCTTTCAGTCATTGAACATTTGATGAGTAGCTTTGTCTGTTCCCTTCTCAATGTCAAAAAATCAGCAGGCACTCTGACTCTCTGATGGGGTCAAAGACCTCTGCCGCTGTGAGAGGGTGACCATGTTGAGTCGAGGACACGCTCTGTCATCACACGTAGACATACAGACACATATTTCCTCAGACACGAGTGAAACAGTATGGGGGAGTGACTAGCGCATTAGAAAATGAAATAAATGAAATGTGCACAGCATAGTTATTTAGCTAGCAGCCAGACATGTGACGTCATTGCCGTGCACGTCTGCAGTTGTTATTTTTATCTTACATTTGATATAATCTATATTCACTGACAAAGGAGTGGATATGAAAGGAAAGACATGTATGGGGCATGAGCAGAAATGGTGCCAGCGGCCTCATCATTTCATTTCCTTTAGCCCATCTATAAATGGCATGCATTTTAATCCTTTTAATTATGGATCCTTGCTACAATTACCTCAAATTAAATTACTTTGCAAACCTCAGAAGGATACATAGCTAACTGAGAAAAAGATCATTCTGCCAGGGATTTAACCTCAGTTTCTCTGTGACACATTGAGCTATCACCCCCACCTCCTAAATCCAACTCCATATGGAACTGAAATATTGAGAATGCCTAAAAGCCCATACTGTACCCATTCTAGAACCCAATCAGTCCCCAAAACTCCTCCAAATCCCCTCTTTCCCAGCCCTACTCTATTCATGGGGCTACAGAGATTACAGAGAAGAACCCTGCCTGGCAGGCATGCCACACTTAAATAATCTCTGGGTGAAATCCCAGTGTTAATGTGGGGTTTCTGGATCATGGCACTCTAGTGTGTTGCGGCGCTCTGTGGCACTCTGGTCGCAGATGACGGCCATGCACCAGGAGGCAGGGGATGTACAGAGAGAGGGGTAGAAGATTAGGATGAAAGGAAAGAGTGGAAGAAGAGTGATGAGAAGAGGGTGAGGGAAATGGAGAATAGGAGGAGAGCGGAGAAAGTGAATATAACAATGTGGCATGCAGCAATGGAACCTATGAAAAGAAGAAGCAGGGGAGACATGGCGGAAATGGAGAGGATGAGAGAGATACCACTGTGGGGGCGAGATAGTCCCCTGAGTGGGCCACAAGAAGCTTGCCAAGGTCTAAATGACATTACTCTGCATGTTATATACTTCATGGCCTTGGGTGGGTGTCCCTTGTGCCAAGAGATGCATAAAATCCTGACTGCTATTCTTACCCTTCACTACAGCTGACCCATAAACACACTCATCTCACACTTGAAGCGTGGCATCAAACCAAGTATGCTCAACACGGAAAATGAATTAATTACTTGATGTTTCAATTGCAGCGCAATAATTGCTTTAGTCCACAGGATAACCAAGAAAGTGAGAAGATAACATATGCCAGTGAAGACGACAGCATAATTACAGGATTAGTGTAGGTCTTAAAGACTTCATCTTTCACAGATACACATGGACGCAGAGGGGGAGAGAGAGACAAAAAGACACCGATGAGAGAGAAGAAGAGTCTTTTTGAAGGAAGAAGACGCTCGCCTTCTTGAACAACAGCTCACTGGTAAATGATTGTAGGTGTAGGAGTGCTCTTTTTGCATGCATGCATGCAAAATAGCAGTGCATGGTCATGAATCCTACACATTAATGTAATAATCAAAGGAGTAACTCGAATGCCCTTAAGCTCTACACTCTGCCTCCACCACACACTCTCCATTGTTGGCAGTAACCTTGTCATTACTTCATCACGTGGCCTTGATTCTTCACTCTTCTGCCTCTCTAGTGGAATAAACTTCCCACTCAACTCAGTCAGGACAGAGTTACTCATCAAAAGCAAGAACTTGTCTGTTCAAAAGATACTTTGAACAGACAAGACCCCCTCCCCCCCCTAAATGACACAAGACTGAATGATATCCTCCTCCTCAACCTGCCTACAGGTGCTCTCCAAACCTGAAAGCAAAAAGCAAAAAGCTCTCTGTAACACATATGCTTTGTAGTGGCACATTAAGATTTCTATGACAGGGTATTAAGGCATTGACCTCTGCATTGCTTGATGGTATATTTTAAAAAATATATCCTTGTCCTTTGCCAAAGGATAATGTGGTAATGTATTAATTCCATCTTAAATGTGTGTTTAACTATTGTGGATGATGGGTCAAAGGTAAAACAGTTTGAGTCAGGATAAAAAGTGACACAGGCAGAATGTCCTGACCAGCTGAAAGCAGGAGTAATTAAGAGTAAATGCTTTAACATGAGGTTGTGTCGAGGCCTTTGACACTTCTAATTGCATTTCTTTAAAGACTTGACCTCTCTGTCCCAGGAAAATTCATTAGAATATCCAACAATGAATGTCAAGAGTTAGTAAAGAACACAAGGTTTTGTGTGTTTTCAAGAGGTGGAGGGGCTGGCGTGGACTGTTTGGTGTGTGTGTGTGTGTGTGTGTGTGTGTGTGTGTAGAGGCATTGGGGTGAGGGGAACAATCTGTACCAGTTAATTAGCACACACAAGGGGGCATCAAGAGAGCCCCGTCTAAATCCTCCCCTTCATCTCATGCCACCACAACAAGGCCTGCTAGATTAACCTGAGCGTATCATCATTTCAGGCAACGGGGCCGTCAATACACAAACAGTGGAGGACAGATTCGATTGAAGCAGGAGAATACACATTAAATGCAGGATTATTAGCCTTAGGGAAGCTTGATATCTTATATTGCCGTAATTCTAGACATTAAGAGATATACTAAACATGACATAGACTTGACACGCACCACGGGTTCCCGGAGACAAAAGCACAGAGCTTTGTTGCCTCAGTGAATACAGATATATTTTTTAATAATGTATTCGACTGAGGAAAATATAAAAAAAATATATCAAACTCTTAAATTCAGTGAAGAAAATGTTAAGTAGGATTAAGAACTGTCATCAGATCAAGCCTATCTTGTGTCTTTGTAGATCATGTGAGAGGGTCTTAAAGAAAAGAGCACAACATCACAATTTCTGAATTGCCGCAGATTCATTTCACCAATTATTTTTCTATTTTTTTCTTGAGGGTATCATAACCTTGAAAGGTCTCAGTGACTTATGGACTTACAAAAGGTCTTCTGCTTTACAGTTTTTACCTAGCTGCATTATTTCAAATAACTAATTTACTAATTACAGTATTACTATTATTTTCTCTCCTTTCAATCTTTCAAGTCAACCACAGCCTTTTTCTCACATTGTTTAAAGATCTCTGGCGATGTAAAGAAATACACAGGATATAAGATGTATGCATGAGCTGAATTCACTGCTCTCCCGCCCTTCATCTTTTTCTTTAAGCGTCTTACTGTTCTTCATACACTGTAAAGGGCTATGCATCCAAAACACTGCTGCCATTTCAGCCCTTTAACTCAGCTCCAAGACATTGGACACGGTTTGTTGCCACCGTGCAATAACCTCCTTTCATATTTCAACTGCTTTTTCAATTTCAAAATCATACCAGTGTTGTGGAACAATCAATTTTTATTTTTTATTTTTTAAACGGTGTCCTTTCTGAATGAGGTTACTTAAATATTCAGGGTTAAAGCAGAGAGAGTGATTTGGCACAAAAAGTGAAGACGTTTCATAGCTTATTCTTAACTTAACTGTTCTCCCATTAAAAGTTACTCAAGACAAGACTTAACAAGGTAATACGAATAAGTTGTTGATGACGATGAGTTAGCAGACTGAATAACCAAAAGTGATAAGTGCTCAACTCAGTGCAGCATAATGTAACTCATATTTTCAATGAAGTATATTTTCTGAAATCTATTGTTCATATATCACACAGAGCCTACTGTCTTTGGCTGTTGTTTAACTTTTTAAGAAAAATCTCATTGGAGCCCATGTCCAAACTATTACATATATTTAATTGACTTCTCCATAATTTTGTCAGCATGACAACTTATCTTAGTGTGATAATTATCATACATTCCAATTAAAATAGGCCATTTTACCATATTAGCTCTGGGGGAGAAACGGTATTATAGCTGTTTGCTCTAACACTGCACTAAAATGCAGCAGGAGCAGGCAACTTCTTGTTTCAGGCAATAGAGCCTTTGAAGTGCTATGGTGGAACATTTCTAAACCACTTTTGCATTCTCTTACGACGACGTTCAGGTTTCCTTGCAATATTTTTTGCATTATCTCCCAATAAATTTAGTTTTACCTCACAATATTTTTTGCATTACCCCTGATCCATAAGAATTAATGTTAATGTGTTGGTCCAGACCATGTTATAATTCACAGGCAGTTTATCGAAACACTCTACAGATACCACAGAAAGGAGAGATGATGTGACACATTACATTATGCATTTATTGCTCATTACTCCTTTCAAAAGGCAGAGCTCTGACAGTTCACAGCCACTGGCTGTGAGCACAGCTGCTGCACGGCTTGGCTGTGGATATGGTTATTGCTCGGACTACGATGAATTTCTGGTTGAAGCTGCTATGGATATGGCTACGGTAGCTGTAGTGTGACAAGTCTTAACTGCTCCTGTTAACAATAAGAAAGCATTGTTATGCCGCATGGGATTTGAACCTGTGGTGCTTCTATCAGACATGACAGATGTGTTACAAATACACCAGGTACACAGTAATACAGTAGTTTCAATACAGCACAACCATATCAGTTCACCACATACACAGCACCTGAATGTAATGAGTGTTACACCTATTAAACCAATGTGTCATAGCCAGACTCATGACAACCAAAGCACAGCTATGGCTACAGCCACAATCCTCCAGACAGCAACAGTCAAAGCTATAATCACAGCCACAGCCTCGACAATAGTCGGTGAGACAGCTAGGCTAATTAGCTCCTCTAGTTATCAATCTAGCTGCAATGATATAGACTTGAGCCAGAGCCATCCACAGCTGAAGGTGTGCCCACACACACTGTGGTCACGACCACCACAGCTTTTTCTTTAGCTTTTGGGCTGAACCTGAATGAAATAGCACTTCTTAGGTCAGTTAATTTATGTCCCTAATGCTCCAACCTGGAGGTAATGACAGCTTGAAATTTGTCATAGATCATACAGTATATGTATGATCAAAAGTCACTTCCTTTTATGATATTTCTAGCCTTCCTCTCTACCTCCTCTGCTCTAAAAGTACTAAAAGCATACATCATGCTGGGAAACGATTCCACTTTTTTCAATAAAAGATAAAGACCATCTTATTACCTTCCCATTAAGAACATAACATTTTGTTAAATGGACTCCTATTTAAAATACTCCTTCGAGCTCTGAGCCAGATTCAATGAATCTCAGCTGCACTTTAATCAACTCTGGCTCTGCTGTTTCCACATAGCCTTTTCATGATTAAGAAGAATAAAAATTCATAGTATTTGATTATTCTGAGTCCTAATTCAAAGGAGAGCAAAAGTCCCCAAAGGGTAATCTTACATATATCTACATCCACAGTATGAAATATCAATATAATTTCCATTCTAGGCCAAGTGGAAGTGACACAGGTATCAGATTTAAAATAGCTCTGTCTTTTCTCTCTCTCTTTCTCATGCACACACACACACACACACACACACACACACACACACACACATTTAACCAGGATGCAGAGAACCAATTGCAAGCATCAAGTAACACAGCACACCAAGTGATGTGGAAAGAATTCACTGCACGTCTACACATAGGGTGTGTGTGTATGTGTGAGGGTGGGGGGGCTTTGAAGACCGTGAATAATTTACAAGCCGATGTAATATGCTGCATCAATTTAACACCATCTAGCCCCCATTTGTGTAAACTAATAAACCGATTTGTGAACTTTTTATATTCAAAACAAAAACACAAATTCCTCATGTACACAATGTGACTGGGGCCAAATTGTGGAAGTGGAAACATTGACACTAGAGGTTATTTGGACCTAAGTGTCTACTACACATAGCACATCAGCCCTGATCATGAAGACTGTGAATAACAGAGCTTTTGGCAGAAAAGGTTATGAACGTTGAAGACGCTGTGCAAATGGCAAAAGTGCTACAGTGCAAACAGCTGCATCAGCTGTTCTCTCCCAGACAGCTCTTGTACCCAAGGGAAAGGTCACAGCGGCCCATTTTTAAGGGCCTCAGCTTCAAGTGAGTCATATCAGGGTCCATCATCACTGATCATGTGACACCCCAGGCAGTAACTGGCAGTTGTCAACATTAGTGAGTCGCTGTCATTTACTCTGTCAATTTCAAGCCTGTCCTATCTCTGTCCTCTTAGCCCAGATCAACAAAATGTCTTTATGTGATAGCTGGCGCTCTAATGCTCAAACGACTTCAATTAGAACACTGTGATCTCAGCACAGTAAAAAGCGCAGTCAAATTAATGAATTAAAGATGATAAAGAATGAATCAGAAGTGCTAATTCAGTGGATTGCTACCTTAAAATCTACTCATATAATTCATAGCCTCACTCTTCAACTGATTTGCAGATAAAATGTGAGGATGACTTCTTTTTTGTTCCAATCATTCAGCAATATGCTCAACTTTTCTTTTTTTTTTTTTTTATGGAATGAAATTTGTCATAAAAAAATAGTTTTACGATGCAATATGTTATCTGCTTTGCACCATGCTGTATTACTTCTTCCACTTTATAGTTTCTGTTGCTGTTTTTAATATGTGGTAATCTTAAGCAAACATCTGCTACATTTACGCACCACAAGTTGGGATGCTATCCAAGGCACATATGGCCCCCCTGATAGGGTAGGTTTACTCTTTGTCTCTTCTGTAAACCCATCTGCTTCTGTTGTTGTTACATCATGTCTTTCTGTACACTTAGACTTCATTTCCTCTCCGAGCAGCCATTTTGTTAGAGCAAAGATTGAGCATAATAAAGACAGGAATGTATTAGCAAGTATGGTTAAGGCACAAGTAGGGCAAATAGCTGGACTGTTACACTGAAATTCACAAGATACTGAGGCATTCATTACAGGCAGCTCTTACGTGGTTGGATTAATATTCAATATAAGTGATGCAGCTGAGAAGACAATGCTGTGTAAACAATGTATTATTCATTTTATGGAAAAAAAACACATACACTGCACCGCCTAAAAAGGACAAGATGGAACATTAATAGCTCTGTACATTTGAATGTTTTTTTAAAAAAGAATACTTTACTGTGCTTGTTGTATCTGAGGTCAACATTTACTAGATCAACAACAGATTTGTACACAGAGATGTGCTTTAACAATAACACTCTTAACTACTTTTTTATGCCAAATTGATAAGCTATTTTTGAGTCCAAACGTGACCCACGTCTTGTTTAGCATGCATTACGCACATCATCCACTGTAGCGAAATATGGCAGGCATCAAACAAGAGAGATCTTGTGCTTCCTTTCATTATATGATATTTGCATACTGCGTGACAGTACATTACTTCCAAATTAGTTTCAAAATTAAAATATGCAAATGAGTTACCACATCATATCTGACGCCATCACAACTGGCAATGGTCATTAGTGCTTCAGAGTCTTTGTGGCTTCTGTGATGTGTTCTGCTTTCATAGTATTGCCTATTTTAGCGAACATGTTTCTAATGCACATCTGACTCTTACTTTCAATTATTAGATCATATCATAGCATTTTATATGCAGTTTATATTTATTTTATTTATGAATGAGAACTTATTGTATGACTGATCGTATAACTGTCTTTTAACAAATGTAACAAGTTAGGACAATGCTTTAATTCACAGAAAACCTTGTAAAATATAAAATATGATGTTTATTTTGTTGCCATAGATTCCTCTTTATATTGAGAATCTACCAATATTTATCTCCATTTCTCTTTTTCTGTATAATACAGTTTAAAATACACACTAAGCCTTCATCAGGTTCAGCTCAGGTTCGGAACAGCTGATTAACTAATGATTTAAAATAACACCCTGCATTATGGCTTTTTATATAATATTTTATTTAGTATCCGATTCTGCATATTGTATAAAAGAGAGTAAGAGAACTGTATCAGTGTGGATCTGCTGTGGCAAGATTTAGACAGCCTTTCTTCACCAACAGCATGAACAAAAAAACAAAAGTTCATAGTTCAGAAATTGTCAACCAACAGCAGCACTTTAAAGGCATGAAAAAGAGGCAAGTGAACCATTTTTGTTCTTCTCTTGCATCGCTCACAGACATATCATTAACTGAAACTGCTGGATGCTGTGAGCCCTGCAGTTCACTGGCTCTCAAAGCTGTGCATTAGGAGATGCTCCAGTGTTTTAACTGAGCTCAATCGAAGGGTTTTCACAGCTGCAGGACCCCAGAGCAAATAAACAAAGGATTGGAGATGGATCACGATTTTTATAACCAATGCAATCCATGAAAACAAAATAATAAAATACCAAATATCAATTGGAAGTCTATGTTTCTATCCAATTTGCTTTTGCATCTGTGGTTGACACCTACATTTGTCTGCAGTGAATGACTAAGCACAGTGTGAAAAAAAACAGAATGAAAACAAAATATGTACCAGTTGTATCATCTCCAAATCTCTGTATAACAGACAGAGCTCATGAATTGCTTCAACTCATTCCCATTTATTACTGCTTGCTCTACTGGATCTGCATCTCTTACCTGTGTGTTATTTGGGTTTGTGTGTGTTTAACATAGCTATGTAGATTTGTTTCTCCATTCACATGCAGCTTTTTCAAACTGGGAGGGGAGGTAGGCTGCGTCTGAAACTTCATCTTCTTCTGTGCCATATCAGTTCTATTCTGTGTAAATTCTGCCAATATTTGAGAACGCTAACCACAGTTACTTTTAATTAAATTAGAGAAATTGGACTACCATTACAGAGCTGAGTTTGTTGCCAAGCTAGCTTAACAACCCAACTGCAGTCCATGTTTTCTTGGCTGGTCTGGTTGTTATGGAAACACAATAGTGCAACAAGTGCTCAGCATGGGACCTCCTTCAACACTGTTGGAAAATCATTCCAGGTGACTACCTCATGAAGGTGATTAAGAGAAAGGAAGGTAGAATCTGAAATCTGAACACATTTGTCTTGTTTACTCTGTTATTTACCAAATAATTCCATCTTCTTTATTTAATAGTTTTAATGTCTTCAGTGTTAATCCACAATATAAAGAACAGTAAATAAAGACAAACCACTGAGAAGGTGTGCGCAAACTTTTGACTGGTACTATTAATGTGAATCAATATTGTGTAGCCTATGTTTATCCATCCATCCATTATCTGCAACAGCTTATCCTCATCAGGGTCACATGGGGCTGGAGCCTATGCTAGCTAACTGGGCGCGAGGCGGGGTGCACCCTGGACAAGTCGCCAGTTTATTGCAGGGCACATAGAGACAAACAACCATTTATGCTCACATATACACCTACGGACAATTTGGAGTCACCAATTAACCTAAGTGCATGTCTTGTTACAGGTGTGAGGTGACAGTGCCAACCACTGCACCACCGTGCCGCCCAAGCCTATGTTTAATTTTATTTATTTATATGACACTATCAATATTCTAATGCCATGTTGCTATTCATAGTCATGGTTATTCGGTTTTGTGATTTATGCTTTGTCTATGATATTTATGATATTTAGTATTAATATATTTTAGGTTTTAATGATATATTCATGTTGTCACTGTAACTATTGTCACAAGGAAGTAAAAAAAATAAAATAAAAGCTTTCGCCAACAGATGAAGAGGGGCAGGCAGATACACACACACACACACACACACACACACACACACACACACACACACGCACCCACGCACACACACCCAACTGATGTTGTTTGTATCTATATTACTAGAGGGAGTGAGAGAGACAGTTCAAAACTGTACACCTTAGACCAGGCATGGGCAATCTGTTCCACAAAGGGCCGGTGTGGCTGCAGGTTTTTGTTCAAACCAACCAAGAGCACACAGTTTGACCAATCAGCTCTCTGAAGACTGAGATCAGTTGATTAAATGAGTCAAGTCTGGTGTGCTGCTGCTTGGTTGGAAAAGAAACCTGCAGCCACACCGGCCCTTTGTGGAACAGATTGCCCATGCCTGCCGTAGACCCTCCTACCTCTTTATTACAACACCGGTTCTATCTACACACTTCAACTGACAATGTTAAAACAGGACAGATGATAGATGAGATCCTTTTTAGTCCCCGTGTTTGGTTAAGGCCACACAATAATACAGCCTGCATGCTGTTTTGATTGCTGTGCAGCTCATTAACAGTACCACTAGAATTCAGCCTTTATTAAAAATGGCAGATTTAGACACCCTTGTAAATGCATTTTGCAGAGTGACGATGACAATAATGACCAGGTTGACCTTGATGTCCTGCGCTTGCTCTCTGTGTTTTCCCCAAGTGCTCACATTCTAAATTCACATTTTCAATTTTGCTATTAATATTTCATTTTCAAAGTTGTGTTGCATTAATTGTTTTTATAATGGGCACACTGTGAAGCCCTCTGAGCCCAGCATGTTTGCCTAGCCCTCAGCTGTGATTAAGGACTATCCAAATAAACCCTTTACTTTGTATGGGCGTGTGGGTGTATGCCAGTGAGTGAGTGACATGGGAAGTTGTTCGGAGTAAACACTGAACACTTGGCTGCTGTTTAGTGGCTTTACTTTTGTATACTCTCTCTGCAGCTTGCATTTGCTTTATTTGGGCACCATTAGTTTTAGAAGTAAGATTTTCACCAGAAGTGAGCCTTTAGTTTGCTTTACTTCATCTGAAAACCTGTGTTGTTGTTGTACCATGTTTTTCTGATGTCTAATTAAGGTCATATCTATATAATATCAAATCTATTGAGATGTCAGTCTGAAGACAGTGTTCTCTCCAGAGCCTCTCTTGCGGGAGCCTGGAGGATCGAGAGTTGGGTAGTCAGAAAATATTTTTTGCTACACTACTAAAGGTGTGATGAAACTGAAATTCACTTTCCATCCATTTCAGTGAGGAATTTCTGTATTTGCCTCCTGGGCACATATTGATCGAAATCCTATTCGATTTGATTGACCTTTGACCTGCAAAATCTCCAATGTCCAGCTAATTTAAGAGAGGTATAGGATTGACTCTTGCCAGGACAATTTTGATTACACCATTAACCCAGTTGCAGTCAACCTGGGCTTCTTCCTGTCTACCTTGACTTCCAGTGTTTATTTGGTTTGGTTACATAAGGTTTATTTTCCTGCACCATACATGATTCCCAAAGCACCTTATCCAACTCAGTCATGCATAACTGAGATCATGCTGTTGCATGGAGTCATCCATGTCTTTGCTTTGTTTGTGTTTTCTTATGTGCATTCTTGCTTTTTTATCGTTCCTTGAGTTAGACCGTCACCATCTGCGGTTTTTGATCTTGATTCTGTGCCCAAAGCCCAAAACTGCTGCCATAGGTCAAGCTTGGGCATAATGTGCCTTTTTAAAATGTATACAGTACAGACCAAAAGTTTGGACACACTTTCCCATTCTCTTAAATGAGAAAGTGTGTCCAAACTTTTGGTCTGTACTGTATATTTCGGGGAGGCTCAGTTGGTAGAGCAGCCGCCCCATGTGCGACGGCTCAGTCCTTGCTGCAGAAGCCCAGGGTTCGAATCTGACCTGTGGCTCTTTCCCATATGTCATTCCCTATCTCTCTCTCCCCACATTCCTGTCACTCTTCAGCTGTCTCTATCAGAAATAAAGCTTGAAAAGGCCAAAAAATAATCTTTAAAATGTATATATTTCATATCCATTCATACATTTTCTGTAACTGCTTATCCTCATCAGGGTCCTATAGGGCTGGAGCCTATCCCAGATACACCCTGGTAAATATATATTTAATATTTTATTCATAATAAATGGGTTGTTGCCATCAACCCATTAACTATTGAAAATGTCGAGATCCACTGTCTCACACACTGTAAGCTGTTAGTAAAGTGCACATCACAGAAATGTGTTGAAATGAAAAGATGGCAGATGTAAAAAAGAACTCGGAAACAGGGGAATAAACTTTGTTCAGGAAAAAGTTAATAAAACTTTGGAAGTAAGGGACATTTTAGACTTGGTTGTCAGCAGAGTCAACATGTGCCTGGGTTTCTTTAAATGTCGCAAGTGTGAGTAGTTGCTCAAGTATGATGGCAGAGTTAAAAAAAAAACAACTAAAACCTAACTAACTAACTAACTAACTAACTAAAAAAAAAAAAACATGGAATTTGTGAGTGGTTGAGTGGCGAGGGATTTTGGACCAATGGTGATCATGTCCGATTGATCACAATTTAGCTTAAGGAAGTTGGCTTGCATCCATAATTTAATTTCAGTGAGGCAGTAATCAGGGTTGAATCAGTTGCATTGCTGATGGATTAAGAGGAGAAATGGATGTTACCAAAAAATGCCTAAATGTTTTTTAATATAATATTCATGTCTAACTGCAGTATTTTTGTAAATAATAACATGACTTTCAAATTTTGTAAAGTGCATACCCCAAAGTCCAACTTTGCATTAACGTATTTACTTGCATCAGATCATTTCCTCAACCTATCCAAGTAGATTTGTTACCATGAAATAAAGGTCACTTTTATACAAGCATATGTAAATGCATATGTAAATGCATTAAATGACAAAATGGTGATAAGCTCTGAGGTAATGAGAAGGATTGCATATCACCTGCACACAAAGTTGGATTTTGGCATATGCCAACATATGCAGCGCATGTAATTTGAAATCATAAAGCTGTGTTATTTGTATGCAGATTAAAGTGACCAGCTTGAAATAATACATAATGCAGTAATTTTATATATTAAATCATATTCAGAGAAGAAAATTAGATTTGTAAATACATTTGCGGCATCATTTCAAGGTGATTTTTCAGTATGGCTTGAGGTGACTCACAATATCTAAGGTGTCATCTCTACTCATAGTAAAACACAGCTGCATACGATATGGCAATTAATATAATGCACTGGGTCACGCCCTTAACTGGAGCAGTATAACCTCTGTATGATTCTCTTCTGGCACAGATTGGCTGGTAGCTAATACAGTATGTGCTTCAGCACATGCCAGATACATCTGATACGCTGTATTGTTGATAGTGATTTGCAGCTGTCTGTGATGTGTTTAATACATAAATTTACACATTTGGATATTGTAGGTTCTATGGAATAAATACATTTTAATGGCGATTTCTTTAAATCATACTTCACCCAGGGTAAGTCTATAGTAATCTGACATCTCAAGCAGGAAATGGGAATTTTTACGATAGGTGTGAAGGATGATTTTCTTAGGCAGAATTGTTTCCCATCAGTTGTGTACATTTCAATATCTGTCATATCTTTTCTATTTCTATCACACTTCCTTTTCTTTTTTACTTTTTAATCACATATTGAAAAAAAAAAAAGAAAAGAAAAAAAATCATAATACATAATATAATATAATAGGATGCACTTGAAACGTGCCTTTACAGGAAATGATGAGTGAAGTATTTTAGTTTTAGTCATAAAGCCATTTTTTAATAAATCTATGACTGTGACTTTTTCACAGCAGGTTAGTTATATGCTTAAAATATTTTCTCTCCTTAGCATGTACAACTTTGCTGTTTATTCACTTGAGAGAAACCTGAAGCCCCCTCATTCGTGAAACCATGAAATTTGCATCTAATCACTTTGAGCTTTGTGTCAGAGTGAGAACAAACACAGTGTAAACAAATATCATTATGCAGCTGAGCAAACATTCAATGCAGCCACCATTGTGATTTCAAGTCAGGCTTCATGCCTGCTCGATGTTATCCCCTTACTGTTACTTTCCCTGACATACTTCGATTTTGAAAATCCATACAAATAAGTGCAAACAAAGAAAAACGTACAGCAAAAAGATCTGACATCCAGCTCACATTACACTACAAAAAAAGAAGAAGAAGAAAAAAAAAATACACATACACAGCTAAAAATGTAGCTATAGAGGAATATATTTCTGGGTGATTCAGCAGTACATTTGAGCGTGAGGACTCTGCAACATACCAACCAGCAACACTTTTTTGGATTTGTTCTCTCCCTCCCTCCCTGCAGGTTAACTGTCCCCAGACAATGAGCTTCAGCTATGCTTCAGGGTCTACAGAGTAGGGACACCAGACAGACAGAGAGACAGGCCTTGTATTCAGGCAGAGCCGATAGGCCTGGCAAGTGTGTCCTGTTTGGCATTTAAAACACCTCCGCTCACTCCAATGTCGTGGGAGAAGTGACGGACCTGACAGGCTCAGTCTCTTGGGAGCCACTGGGCCTCTTTCCAATCTCCCTGGGTCAGTGCGGGGGTGAGACGCCAGCGAGGAGCTCCTGGCTAGAAACACTAATTATCATGGCTGCCTTGCATTTAGTAGTACTGTGTTCAGCTAGGTAGCGTGCACCTCCTGGTCACGCTGTCAGATACCTCACAGGACTGACTCTAATTGTGGAGATTGTAAAGCTATGGGTGTTTAGGTTCAGGCTGCCAAAGGCAACTCTCTGCATCACTGACTTATGTAAATAAATGTGTAAACAAACAAGTGTTTAATGCTCCTCCCCCAGTTCAATGCTGTTGTTGATATTGTTTGTACCAGTTGTCATTAATGGTCCTCTTTTTAATTTGTGTGGAATTTTTTTGATTGGTGAATCAGGGAGCGGTCGTGTCATAGATCACGCACACACTAACAGAGCATTGCAGCACTCTCACTTACACACACAGTAATGCCTCTGCCCAAACTCATGATAATTTAATAAATGCCTGAAGGCAGAGTTTGAGGCAGTGGACAAATATAAATATTAATTAACACACAAGGGACCTAAGTAATGTGTGGAAACTTCTCTGCCTATTGGCTCCTGCCATATTAAAGGAAACTCTGGTCAGATTTTTAATGTGGTTTAGAATATGCATTAGAACTTCAAACATTAACTTCTAAAGTTAACATCTTCTCACTGATATTGAGGGTTTTAGTTGGAAATTAATGGAACTTGCTCCGAGTGCACCAAACTAAAAATTTTATGATATGTATTGATGAAAGCAATACGTTTGCTGACATTCCACATACAATACCAGTCAGTGGAAACTTTATAAAACAGTACTTAAGTCTCAAATCTCTAATTAAAGCATCTGATTAATGCAGATACTCTGAGAGCATCAATTAAAATCTTAAGAACATTATGTTAACTGATCACCACATCTTTTCACGGCCACAGAATATACGGTTCTTCTTACTAAATACTCTCAGTGTTGGGATTCTGAGCATCAATAATGTGCCTGTGTGACAGGTTTGAGGACCCTGGAGCTCTGCACTCCCACACTGTCTGATTTCATAGTAAAACTGAAGGAGTGGGCAGTGTTTGACAGGTAGTGGTGAAAGAGGTGGGCTGAGGCTTGACATTGCCCATTTCCCTCTACCTCAACAGCAGCCTATACTAGCCAACTAAACAACTGTCACTACCTCGGTGTTATTGCTTACAAAGGTGTCAGAGTTAGTATTAATACTGCAGTATGTCATATTAAATTTAGTCGAATCTGTAAATATTGTAACACAGGAATTTAGTGATGTGTAGATCAAGACAGGAAACACAAACCAGGATATTGTGAGATTTTCAAAAACTAAATGGACACACTCTAGTTGATTTAACACAGTAATTATTAAATTGAAAGAGACTTTAAACCTAAACTCTTGCAGTCTCGAAACTGTTCCTGATATATACACATGTCCTTGTGTTGCATGTCATGGGCCATCCACAGACCATGCCCCCTCAAATATATTATATTTTGATATGTATTTTATTGCTGTTTTTGTGTTGTTTTGCTACTGTTTGTGCCCTTTTTGCTAATGATGCCATGAAGGGAAAGTATTCTCATTGGTCTGGTGTTTGACCTACAACGTACTAGTTTGATTTGTTGTCATAAGGTCAAGACAAGCATGTACAGTAGTTGGTTCAGATAGCGTTTGAGAGGGAACCTGGAAATGCATAACTGAGTTGAGGGACGCAATTCTTAGAAGGTTCAGCATCAACACTCGCCACTTTATTACGCCCCCCCCCCCCGTTTAACCGATGAGATTTCCGCTGATGCCGACTCTGCTGCCCAACTTAACTACTTAAGGGGATCAGGTTTGGATCCTATATTACAACACGATGTAGTGTTGTCAGTGGATACACTAAGATGTTACATTACAGGAATTTCTCCAGTGGTTGAGCCAGCACTGAACAGGTGTACCAGCCTACATGTTCAGCTTAGCTCTTCCACGTGAGAATTAGAAAGTCAGATACACACAAGAAGCTCTCTGATCTCTGGTAAGGAGAGGGCTGAAGAGCCAGGTAGAGGGAAGACAGATGGGTATGAGTTTTTCTGCCAGCTGTCTATACTGACTTGCTCTGTTGCTCACACTTGCTCACACATTGGCAGAGAGGGAGAAGAAGTTTCATGTTTTTTAAGGAATGTCTCATACAATAAAAGTTATGGCTACAGGTTGGCACAGAGCAATCGCAGTATAAATCGTCTGGTCAGCACCTCAACCCGTACAATCCACTGTGTAGTAGTGACTGAATTATGGGTCTATGATTACAAATTGTTTTCATCGTAGTCACAATATTATGGAGGGGGATAAATTTTAGGGAGAAAAGGCCACATTGTATCAGCAAATCTCAAGTTGTTGAGAGTAAAGGACAAAAAACTAAGGAAATAGTGGCCAGATCCGCTCCCCCATCCCCCACATCCTGGACCTGAAAACCTCCTCTTGCCAGTGGTCCAAAAGGCATGTCCCCGGGTGTGCTAAAAAACTGAACTAATGTTGGCTAACAGCAGCTGTAGTTTGCAGCAGTTCACTTTACTCTCCGTCGGGAAACAATATATCTCAGAGAGTTGATTCAAAGCAGTCGGAGGACCTCGGAGGGAAGCCCAGAAGACATTTTCTCTATAAAAAGTGTGTTAGTATCATACCTGAAGCACAAAGTTGGAAAGTGCAAGAACAGGTGTATATAGTATATATTTATTTATAGTTATATATACATAATATAACAACAGTTTAACACTGTAAAGTATATACGGTTCATTACCGAGTTTTTCATTTCATTATGGTAGCCATGGTGACTACAAAATTAAAAATTTACTTCAGTCAGCTAAAAACACAAAAACTATTCCAAAACCAAATTGTACTTTACATTTTCCTTTGAATATTGTACCACTGTACTAAACCCAATCGTACTGAATGCATAAATAATGTTTACTGTACACTGTACATATTTTTACATTAAAAACAAATCCAAAACTTGTATAAGCACTGTTTTATTCCAAGTGAAATACTGAGTTTTTTAAAGTAAAAAGTTTGAGTTCAGCCCCCCTAAGGTTTGCCCTCTGTAAATCGCAGTGTAACTCTATTAAACACTTTATCTGGGTAATACTGTCTACCATGCAAAATTGCAGCTTGTAATAGGGGATAGATTAAATGGAATCACTCTCACCTAGTGGCAAATTCCACACCAGTAAGCAACAAATGGCTTGCCAAGCTCTCAGTGACATTTCTAGGGATTAGCTCATGATGTCGGGGTTGAGGCAGGACCCAGTGGGAGGGACAGTAGCTGAGCATCATAACACCCTCCACCCCTCCCAGACACACAGACATGCACACACACACACACACACACACACAACACAGTCCTACATTCTTACATTATCTCCAGTGGACTGTCACACTAAGTGTTGACTTGTTTTTGGTCATTTACAAAAAGCAAAAAAAATATATATATATATATATATATATATATAATTATTTTTTCTCATTTTATTTATATATGTTTTATTCATCTATGTATTTATATAGATAACCACATACTACTTGCTTCACACTAAGAAAAATAAATAGATTAGAGATCTCAGACATGAAATAAATAATCTAATATACAGGAATTTTAAGGCCTTTGTGGTAGGAGAGCAAACTCTTGCCACTTGCATACACATGTCTATTGCACAGTGAGAACCTGGTATGTAGTCAGCTTGGCTGTAAAGCTGCTGCCAGATGTACAGATGTAGATGTCAAAACCTCCTTTTTCAGATGAGCATGGAACCTAAAATTAGTGTGAGAGGTTGTCTATATGCTGACTTATTTTTAGTCAGTATCTCATTGTCTTGTATCTGAGTATGCATGCGTGTGTGCTTGCATATGACCTGCTTCTTCTTTCTTTTTTTCTGTTGTTGCTCTTTCCTTTCATAAGGGAATTAAATGCAGATATGACTTTGCATTTGTTTGTTTTACCTTCTATTTTCATTTCTTCCTCCTTCAGACGAGATCGGACTTGCACTTGAATCGAATCTAACTCTACCTCTCATCATCTTTCTGAATTTGATATCTTGCCTCAAGATCAGCAGTGCGAAGTGAGAGAGGAAGAAAAATGAAAGTTAGGATACAGCACAAAATCCAGCTTAGAAGAAAAAAAAAAAAGCCAATAGCTGCTGATGGAGACGTGGTCTGAGGGATGACACATGGAGAGCACTGAGAGGTTATATGAAGCAGAGAGGCGGGGACGTGAGTGAGAAAGCGTGGAGAGAGGTGGCAGGAGAATATGAAAGGAAAGGAAAGATGTGTGGACGTAAGAGATAGGGGGTATGTTACAGCTCATCTACAGAATGCTTGGAGCTTGTGGACTGCAAATTCCTTTTTCTACATCTCTAATGTGTAAGAGTTTCACTTATATGTCTCTGTCTATAACTTAACGTTGTCATAATTTGATCTATGACAAGCTTTGATAGATCTATGATCTATGAAAACCTTGATCCTTACAGATATGTAGCTTTTTAACATTTATAAGAGCTCTCATTTTCTTTCATTCAAGTTTAACCCCTGTGCTTATTTGCATTACATTTGCATTTTTTGCAATCATCCAAGTGTAATGCATCTGAAGTGTTATATAAACATCTAAAGAGCTACTTAAAAGTGTGATTTGTTTTACAGTCTCATGAAATGAAAAATGCATATTTTGGTGCAGTGATGACAGTCACACTCATCACAGAAGCTGCCTTTGACCTCACTGGATTTCAAAGCTATATTCACCACAGGATTTGCCTTTAGTGTAGGTAAAGATAATGAATCCTCTACAGGCCATGATACTGTATACTGGATTTGTCAGAGCTTCTCTCATGCCACTAACAACCACCATCAAATTGTCAGCCCCTGGTAAAACTCCGTCCTTCTATTTTCACTGTGCGACTGTCCTAGCAGGGAATCTATGAATGTTTGCCGCATTTTCTCCTCTCTAACTTGCTTTATTTTGTCTATGACCTTTTCCCTTCTATTGCTTTCAGGATCAGTATGCATTCTACGCTCGGAGTGATTACTTCTCACCCTGTCAGCTCACCTTGACTTCACCTGTCATCCCTCCATCTATTTTCAATGTGATATTTTCTTTCTCACCTCTTATTAGTTGTGCCCATCTGAAGTCTCTGTTGAGTACCCGTATTTCTGTCTCCCTCTCTGTCACATGCAAGCACACATACACACACTATGAAGGACCACATGTCCTCATTATTACTTTAAAGTTATCATCCTCAGGATTATGGAAGCAGAATTTATTTTAATACTATACATGGTCTGCATTTGTGTTTTCTCCTATAACCATTCAATGTGCCCATAGTAGTTTTTAGTGGTTTTAGTAGTTGTGGAGTACGTTATTCCTGTGCTGATTTCAGCCTACCAGCCTAAGAGATTCACAAGAAAAGAATGCATTCATGCAATGTAGTGCAATCCTATTTTATTGACTCACTGTAAACTGTCTTCACATTAGGTCAGAGTGATATTAAGATACTGCTAACACAAACAGAATATTTCCCACCATCCCACTTCACATTCAAAGCACCTAACTGGCGAAAGATGGGGTTGCTTTTATTGTGAAGCAGCCACAGGAAACCCAGTGTATGTGTCACTGTAATGAGTTATCAGCAATGCTTACAAAGCAAGATCATTTTTCACCAGTTGCTCCTCTGCTGTATGTCTGACAAAGTAGCTGCTAACGGAGTGTTTGCTGTAGTATTTATAGTAATGTGTGCTGGTATCACAGTAACCATGGGTGCCACCAAATCAACTAGAACAGAATTCTTAAAGATTACATCTTTAGGATGCATGTGGAAATAAAATCAAAGTAAATGGTAACAATGAAAACTGGCATACAAGCATCCCAATATCCTTAACCTGGTGCAATGCAATAGAGCTAATGAAGTATTTTGTGTTGTTTGTCTTTGATAAAAGTAATTTCATTACTGTAGCACACCAATTATTCTGTTGTTTCAAAACAAACAAAAAAAATGTTAAGGCAGCATCATCCACTGGATGTTGTGCATGATTGGTGAAGCCCCTGTCAGCCTGTCACTAACAAATATGTCACCTTTGTTGACCCTTAATTGTTGATCCCCCCGCAGCTATTCAGTGTCATTTTGAATACTTGAATACAGCAGTGAGATGCATCATTCCACCAAGCTGTGTCAAAATCAGATCAACAGTCCCTGAGATACTATGAGCGTGAGATGGATGAGCTATAATTTTGTGACTCTTGTTTTTTTTTTTTTTTGTTGTAAGTCTTTAGGTAAGGAGAAAAGAGTGTATTTGTTGAATTTTAATATATGTCACTTGTTTTTAGTTTCTCGAGCGTGTGTAGAGTAACCTATTTATGTGTTTATTATAAGAAATATCTTTCTTAAACCACTAAGGAACACTTTATATGAAGTACCATGTGGACCATTTAAAGAGTTTCATATAAAACTTGATGTATCACAGAGGAATTAGCCAGAATAGGCCAATCCATGAATATTATTCTTTTGTCTACATCTTGGCAATGAAACCTCTAATTAATTCACATTAACACTCTGTAGTCTCATGTTCAATCAGGAAGCACAAATATTTATTTATTTAACTGAGACCTTTCAAACATCTGCTGGAGTTCTCAGTGTCACACTCTGAGTTCTAAATTGGTAAATTTCTGCAATTAACCAGGAGGCATCAGCTTGGTTCCTGGTGGGTTTTTTTGCACGAGCTAAACACCATATGCTTCACTCAGAAATTCACTGTACACACACACACTCACACGAACACCATCTCCCCTCTCACTCATGCACACACGGCATTAAGATTCCATCCCATTCTGAGACGATGTCTGAAAGGATTCATCACGGTGACAGCACCACTTCAACACATTTTTCAGTTTGTCAGAAGTCTCTTTCTTAGTGCTTGTTCCTCTCCTCTCCTTGGTTTCCTCTGGTGTATTGCTCTGAGTCCTGCTCAAAGCACACAGCAGGGGATTAGTCCCTATCACAGCACTCACTACCCCCAGATCAGTTCACCAGGGTTAAGGTGTAGCTTTCTCTGAAGATACCGTTTTTCTTTGTGCGAACTCTCACGGTGACATGTTAAAGGAGCCCAGTCAGAGTGGAACTTTAATGCTATGATAACCCATTTAAGTTCCTGTCTCAGTATAAATACTCCCTCTCTTCGGCATCTTTGTCTCTCTCTTTTTCTGTCTCTTTGAGTGTCAGGCCCTGCAGGTTTGTATTACTGCTTGACACTGAAATGGAGAATGACAATATTTGTCTTTTGCCAAAACACTCTAGGAGATGGAGTATTAAAACTAATAGTACACAGTAATAAGAGGGGCAAATGAGAACAAATTAGAAACATTTTGTGAAATATGCTTATGTGCTTTCTTTCTGAGTGGAAGAAATAAAGTAAATTTACTGACACATCTTTCTAATCAACAAATTGTATCTTGTTTGTTTAATATGTGCTCCAGCAGGACTGTAAAACAATATAATCTTAGCGGGACCGATATGTGTTGTATGTTGTATTTCATCTTTTTTTTTTCCCCTCTTACTCCTTCTCAACACAATTATACTACTACATTTACGCATAAAACTCAAATGATCTTTTCCATGTCTGAATCTGTGCCCAGATACATTTTGTTCATTTGAGCAAATGACAAAATGAGCTGAAAGAGTCCACATGGATATATGTTTGCAGGATAGAACTTTTTCTAATTTCTCAGCAATTTCTGGTTATTCTGTGCTGAGAACGGAGGTTTGGCAAGATTTTTTTTTCTTTCACTCCTACAAAATTGAAAAATAAATCACAGATGTTCCAGCCTTCCTCTTGCTAGATTATTATCATAGCCATCAGTAACAATGTCTCTTGTTAAAAAATTTGTCTTGCCCATCCTGCTGAGAAATAGATTTTCCTTTAGGCAGTGCACACTAAAAGAGGATAAATGGTATGGATTATGTGCTTGTTTGTCTGTCAATTGATGCTGTTTCCAATGAAGACAGATAATGCCAAATGCTGGACACTAGATGTTGGTACAAATATCTGATGCTATGATGGTACGTGGTTTAATACATTTTCTTGTATTAATGCAAATAACACTCTTTAATCTAAAACTAAACACTTAATCAATTTTCCCTGTATAAAGGGAATATATTCAGAACATAATTTTATAAAGGTTGTAACATTTTCAGGCCTATTAGTTTCCATTGTTGTGCTGTAACCCAGCACAAATGAGTCTTTAATATGTTTTATTGGGTCCATATGTTAAAAGAAAAAAACGTACCCTTTTTCTTGTACTGTAGATAAATATTCTATACATACAACAAATGTATCTCTGTGTTCAGTGGACACACAGGAAATGATAAAATACCAATTTATGTTCTCAGTGTAAGACAACAGTTTCTTCTTAAAATGTAGTATTTCTCTCAAAACCATCATCAAAAGATTTGCAAGATTTTCATCATACACTGACTTTTGTAACTCACTGTGTGCGTGTATTATTAATCATAAATCATGAAAACTAAACTTATTGTAATCTATATTTATGACAGGAACTAAGACAAGTTACCAAATTGCCACAAATTAATCATTTCACCGAGTTCCAGAGTTATTTATGAAGCTTTGAACCTTTGATTAATAAAGAAATTAGGGGTAATCAAGGTTTCTTCGTGACACATTCTTATTTTCTATTATCGCTTTTAACACAGCTCTCTACAACAGTATCACAGCAAATCATGTCATGTTCTCTAACTAATTTCACACTTCTTCTTAATTTGGAATTTCATCAAGCGTTCAAACTATTCATATGGTAGTGAGAACCATTTTTACCCACAAATGTGAAAACATGATATATAATTGTATGACAGAGCTTCAGTCCTTCAGGTACAGATACAGAAGCTATCTCCATTTTGGTATAAATAAATATATAGGCAATATACTGTACAAGAAGTGAAATGAATGATTCAGGGTAAAAAAGGAAACGTAAAAGCTGCAATTGCTCAAATGAATGCTGACGTGCCCTTTACAGATCTGCTTTTAAGGGACTTTACCAGAAAAAGCTCAACACTGGGTAAAAAAGCCATGATATACTCGACAGGACAGAGATTTTTTTTTTTTTCTTCAGCATTCTGTGTTCATATTAAGTTCATAATTACAACTATAACACAACTGATGGTGTTTTACTACTACTATTATTTTACTACTGTATGTGATTTTGTTTTTATACAGGTTAAGAGAACTTTAAGCTCAGAATCGTTTCCACTGTTGTGAGTGGTCCTATTTTTTGCTACGGTATATTATTTTTTAATGTCAGTCTGTGATAGCATGGCAACCCGCCTCTTGCCCAATGCATGCTGAGATAACGAGCCCCCCATGATCCTTAATAGGAATGAGCAGGTTTAGAAAGTGGATACATTCTCTCCTTCACCAACAATTACCTACTCCCCAGCCCTTAATATACTGCAGTAGTATAGTAGTTACTTTTGGTTAAAAATGGAAAAAGTCAAAGCACTCCTGTTTCATGCTTCTTGTCAGTGTTGACTTTTTCAATATTTATATCCATTAAGTCCACTATCTTTTCCTGGTCTTGACCAAGTGCTTCGACTTGCCTAAAAATAACTATAACAACATTAATAATGCAAATATTGTTAGAAAAACAAAATGCGCTTATGAATGTTGCTCTTTAGATAATTACTGTATGGCAATTATTCTTTGTATCCTTCTTATGCAAAAACAATCTGCACATTTGACATGGACTTATTTGACTCGTGACTTGGTCTCACAAAAATTACTCTTTAATTCCTAAAGGAAATCCCATAGCAGAAAGTGGGTAAGATGTGATTAGAAATTTCCGTAATTAGCTACTTAACCTATAGGACAAATACTTCATTCCCAAAAGTGTAATCCAACAGTCCTCAGATTTTTCTCCTCCCTATTGTGACTAATCATCAGCATAGAAGATGCTCTTCATCAGCCCACCCGTCTGCTCATCTTGGCTGTTGGCACCGACTGCCATGATAATGACTGAGGCTACTCTGAGACGATGTTTACTAGCTGACAGCAGCACCCTGCTCTCTCTGTATGCTCCAGCAAGCATTTCCATTTAGCTCACTTCTGAAGCTCCTGCCTAATTTCTCTTTGGAGACAGAAATCCTTTAAACCCCATTCTATCCTGGGGCAACATATTTACTGAGGGCTGGCTTTCCAATACCTGAGAGAGATTAACACTGCTCCCTGATTTATGAATCCATGCCACCCACCCACAGGCTTGGTCAGGGGCCCTAGCTACTCTACCCTGCTACTTCCTCTTCACACAATGGGATTTAGGTATCAGAAAGAAACACACAAACACACACTTCCTTACATACAGCAGAACTGGGTTTTAAGGGGAGTTTATACTGCGAATATGCATAGATCATCCCTCCAAATTTCTCTTAAGAAAAGCGAACACAGAATTGGCAAGAGTAAAACTACTCTCTCGCACTACTGTGTGCAAGTGGAAATAACTCAAAACTAAACTTTATGATAGAGTATATCTCCTGGACAGAATCAAACTTGACAATGTACGTTTTAAGAAACTCCAT
This sequence comes from Argyrosomus regius, assembly GCA_946959425.1. Taxonomy (NCBI): domain Eukaryota; kingdom Metazoa; phylum Chordata; class Actinopteri; family Sciaenidae; genus Argyrosomus; species Argyrosomus regius. Next base: position 23,974,798 of record OX336882.1, read on the forward strand.
GTTGATTTATCACTTTGATATACAGTTAAAGGATATGCAAACAGGTACTCTAGGTCTGTCACTGCAGCATGGAGATATAGTCAAAAGATCTGTGACATCCATCTACTGTTTTGGCATCCCACCATCTCACTGGCATCACTGGCTGTCTGTGACTGTGGTGGTCGGATGGCTGCCAGACTGAGTGACAGCCTGGTATTTGTTTATCCTGAATAGTCAATTGCTGGGCATCTGTACTACAGAAACAACAAAGCTGCTGGCACAGAGTTCAGTGTTTCAGTGGATGTGTCTGCTACTCTTATTCAATTGACAGAATGCTTTTAAATTGTCCTAATTTCGGCTATAAAGGATTCATAAAAGGCATCATGTCATGTATTTCTTTGGATAAATATGCAACAGTAAAATCAGACAGTTATAGTGCTGGCAGTATCTTTGCAACATGTGTTTTACGGTTGCAATGAAAACACATGCATGGTAGCTTAAGGACATTTAAAGGTGTGTCTGTTTGGAGGGTCTTAGCAGCAGCACAACCTGGCACTGTACTGAACAAATAGTGCAGATGTTTGTCTGGATCATACATTTTTGTATTGTGTTACTTTTTTCATTATTTTATGATTAATGTGCAATAAACGTCTTCTGTTAATGAGACTGCTATTGTCTTACAGTAGCCTATTATGTTCTCTGGACAGCTACATAAATAGAAGTACATGTGAAATGTACATGCTTAATTAACTACCCGCCCCCTAATTAGTTGCAAGACAATGACAGGTTTGGCTGTTTTTTGTTGTTGTTGTTTTTTTTGTTGTTTTCTTACATTCCTCTCATATCATATGCTGTTAGTGTACTTGAGCAAGATATGGCTTCACTGAGTTTGACATATCTGGAGTGTTTGCATGTTAGTTTGCAGTTATTGCTGATTACAGAGTGTTACATACATTTAGTGTAGGCTATGCATTAGCCATGAGCGACTGGTGGGCTAGTCTTGCTCACATGCCTTTTGTTTTCCCTTGTCTCTTTATATTATTTATAAGTGGATAAGCATTTTAACTAGTCCTTGTTTGCTATAGGTGTCAAGAATTCTACTCTCTGCACAAGGATCCCATCATGACCACGACAGAGTACTGCAACAGGCCCTTGGCTGTGGCACTAATGTGCTCTCTTTTACCCTGTGCAGACTGCTTCTAGACAACCAAAGTCAAAAGTGTCCTATGTCACTGTCTACATTCCAGACAATGGTTATATACTGCATGGAAGTTTGTAATTAAATCAAAGTTTGAGTAACTGTGCCAAGATCAACAGTACACAACTTACATATATATAATCCAAGCCCTCTCACCACCCTGTGCTGTCTTCTTTGTGGCATAGTGGTCATACCTCCAACCATTTTCAATTTCCCCTTATTATTTTCCAGTGTTTGAATATTTGTCTAACTGCTGTGTAACTGTATATAGCTGGAACATACCGAGTAGACCAATAGACAGAGAGAGGTAGTTTGAAAAGTTTCTATGAGCTTTTGGATAGCTTGTTTTCCAACCATGTAAGTTTGTTACCATTGGAGTCTACCTTTTACACCTACAGGGGGATGATTTGATACTAAAAAAAAATAAATAAATATTATCACTTTAAAGTTGCCTAGTGGTGTTTTCTTGTAAACACAGAAAAGTTATGTTTACATTCTGTGTTACTCACCAAAACAACATAGTAACAATAACAAAGTTTTTTTTTTTTTTTTTCATGGAAAGTTCTCAGTGAAATAGTGTGACAAAATTGACAAGAAATTGAATTGCATCACCGGCATATGTGAAATTGTGCATATACGTTCTTGTGCATATGTATGAGATAAACAAAGATAGAAAAACAGGTCCATAGCACTGCTATTAGTCAAAAACTCCACACAGAACTTTTAAGTAAAGAATATGCAAAAATTGTCCACCATAAATAATAGAATTAGGCTAAGTTGGGTAAACACAGTTCAGTCATAACAACAAGTTCCTGTGCTCAGTCCTAAAAGACATGAAGGACAAGGTCATGTTGCCTGCAGTGTGAACATAACACAAGATATAATAATACATGTGCATTTGGAGAATACAGAAACTGCAAGACTACTACACAACACACAAATAATAATCAAACTATAACCTACAACATAACTTAAAATAAAACAAAACAAAAAAGAACTTCATCTTCCCATTGCTTTCAAGGGCACTTTGTGTTTTGTGTTTTCCATTTGCTTGATGGAAACTGACATAAATCTGATGAAGTCAGATTTGTCAGGCCTGTTAGGACAACAGGAAAACACTGCTCTCCTGCTGCCCTTTCATTCATTGGAGAGCTCTCAATGAATGAATTGAAAACAACATAAAACATATATGTGGTAGTGCAGAGGTACAGCCAAACATTGTTAGCCCATTCATTCTTTAGATTGATACCCAGTCTGCAATGGTATGTTTTGCCTCCAGTAATCAATCCTGCTGTAAGTGCTACAATAGCTCTCAAGGTAGTTGCCTTACCCTGCCCATTCATGGTTTCTGTACATTACCAACCTACTTCCCCACTGTCATGAATGCAATGGGAGCTTTGCAACTTTCTTTATCTATTTTGGTAAAGCTAGAAAATCATGTCAGGTTGTGTACATCTGCTATAACCTGTTCAGTGACAACTTGACTCAGTGTAGTGGTGCAAATGAATACTTAAGTATCAGTAAAACTGGGCTGATCAATGCTTGTCTTGTCACAGTCTGAAGAAAACTACTCCGAACATAAATTTTCTACGCTGAATGCTGGAACTGCAAAGTGAAGGTGTATAGTGTACATTAAGTTGGAAAGTAAATCAGTTCCTATTTTGTTTCGCACAGTAATCCAGCATTTCCCATGACAACAAGCTTGGTGGCACAAAGGTAAAATGCAGTGAAGAAGCTGCCAATCTTCTCTGCCATGGAGACACAATTGGGACGCTTGGGAAACATAGCACCAGAAATTTGGCAATTACAATTACAAAAACATGGCACTGTGACCATTTTGCTTGCCTGCAGCATATTTTCACAATATTGTGATGAAATTAATAGCCAACATGCTGATAAAATATGGAGAAAACATTATGAAAGCATTATATCACCAAGTCCTAATGGCTACACGTGTTGGTGATTAGCACTAGTGTGCTATTTCATAGTATTTCCACATTTAGTAAAATATACTTTGGCCGATTAAGAGTACCTGGCAGAGTTGGGACTTAAAAAGATGCTTTGATGTTTCAGACAAAGCAATGCAGAATGCAAGAAGCAGGATACCTCAACAAGGGAGTTATCCATCATCCCCTGTCCATCAATGATTAATGGCTAAAGTGGTTCCATTTTCATGGTAGAGAACATAACAATCTTGCATTTGAGCATTTTGTCCCTCTCCACCAAGCCCCCCTTAACAGCTACCCTCTCCAGTTACATTGAGCTATTTCAACAAGCACCTTGTCCACTCACTGCTTCTCCCCATGTGCTTCCTCCTCTGTTCCTGTCAGTTGGGTGTCTTCCTATGCATAAATAGTGCAACCAACCATTTTGGTGAACCATGTTCCTGTTAACATCACTCATCTTCAAACAGTTCCACACATACAACTAGTGCTTGAATACTTGCCCCAAACCCCGCAACAGGGATAAGGATGTAAACCCCCAAGATGAAACATGAAATTGCAAGAAAATAATCATTCAAACATTTGAAAAACTGACCAGTGCTGTTGTTTTATTTCTGGAAAGGATAGTCCTTCTGACATGCCAAGATGATGAATAATGTACCGAGAAAGCAAGAGAGCGCTACATACTGAAAGATGAAGAAAGGTACATTTAAATTGCCAGCTCATGGAATAAATGCAGAAAGACACAAGCAGTTTTTACTAGGCATCTGTATCTTTTTTTCTTTTTTTATCATGGAAAACAAAGCAGGTGATAATGTACTAAAAATTCTTCTTTACACACGTGCGACTACGTACATATATATCCTAAGCAATTACAACAGTGGCACATGGCAAAGATGCTAGATGTTGTTATAAAACATAGATAATAAACAAATATAACAATGGCAATTTCCCTCTTGTATGTCTAATCAAAGTGAGGTGTAGAGGTGCAGTGTGCTGACTCACCTCTGGTTCACCTTAAATGTGATTTAATTATGAATGAGTAGGAGGATTATTGGCCCCAGTAGATAAAACACCTACTGTAGTATTAAGTAATCCCCAGCATAGTAGCATATACAATAATTGCTGACAATGGTTTCTCAGCTTCCTACAGTTTATTATGTAAGGCCTTTAATATTCTTCAGTATGTGTTTTTAAGGCAATATGAATATGATGGTTAATCATGCCACTGCACTAGACTTAGCAGATATATGATGGTAGATGACCAAATTATGCTGCTTTGTACTTTTATTTGACACTCTTTTCACATAATTTGAAACTTTTTTTAGTTTAATGAGGAGTGATAGTGGTAATTTGCCTACAATAATCAGCAGACATAAACATTTTCTTAGCTAAACATACAAGGCTTCATTACTAGTTTAAAAGTCTTCTTACATACTTGCTTGGTTGGGTAATTGTAGAGCTAAAATGTTTATTTAACATTTTCCGAAAAGCCTTGTAACATTTAATTTGACAATCCTCTGCAATGGCAAAGAAAAAAAGTCGATTCCTGCACACACTTATCTTCTCCGCATTGATTTATTAAAAGGTCGTTGTTTTAGTCACAGGGACCTTTCTCAAGACACGTCAAACATAAAGTGACACAGTGCTTAAGTGCAGCCACATAATTACATCACAGTTGTGATGGAGGTGTGTGCATGATCAAATACATCAGCTCGTTTACATAAGAGTCCCAAGCTGTCAAATCATACAATACACCTAATATGTACAGCCCTGGTCTTCACTGAAATGCAACATATTTGCCTGATCAGATCTGGCTTGACTTTTGTAAGAAGTGATGTTTCCTAAAGTTAATAAAGTGCAAACAAAATGTATTTCTCTGTCATGAATTGAAAAGGTAACTCATTTAAAAGTGGACTGGCTAACGTGAATAAACCATGTGAAGGACAGTTGTCTTATAATATGCTTTGTAAATTCTCGTGTGGATGAATATGATACTAACATTCACTACGAATGCAAAAATTGTTGATACTTGAATATGTGATGTGCTGCTGTGGCAGTGAATCTCTAGTGCTTTTGAAAAGTGCTTTATTTTGTATAAATGGATTCGATTACTTCAACAGTTACATGACAAAAAGGTTTCACTTGACTCAGCAGATTTTGGGCAAGCTATTTTTGCGTTAGGACATGTACCTTTGGCATGTTTCTATAATTCACTCTTTCTCCTGGTCTATACTTAGTCTCTTTTCAAACATCATTTAAAATGAAAAAAGTAATTTCCCCTGTCTTGCATGTCTTGTGGGGTCCATTAAAGTCCTATTTAAGTTACTATTCTCAGCTCAGTCCCAGTGACTACGGCAATCTAATTGCCTGTTTATGACATTACATGTTGAAAATTTGGGATTATTTATTTGGATACATATCAATTCTTTTTATAGAAACACATGCTATAGAATAAAACAGTTCAGACCAGCTTCAGGACAACCAGCAGTCAGGGTACTGGTACCAACTTTAATTAAACTTATTTTTCCACTTCCATCCTCTTCTCTTTTCCCACTTGCTCAAACACCAGTATTGCGATTACAGCCACACACAATGCAATATGTTATTTAGCTTTATTGCTTGTTTATCCCTGTTTCTTCTTCTTCTTTTATATCACTTTGTCTTTTCATATAATTGTCAAAACAATATAAATCCAGCCATTCCCTTGTTAAAATCATTTTGGATAGCTTAAAAACTTTTCTAAAAAGACAGTTCTCCTCCCCTTAATTTATATCATCAATAATGACCTATTACCTATTTAATTATAGTACACTGGTCTAACGTTCAATGTCGGCAAGATAAGATTCACAGACAAAGTGATTAATATTGAAAAGCAGGGGATGAATAAACAAACATCTTGGTTATTCACCAAAGGACTCAAATCAATTGAAGTTATAAGAACTCCAAGGTTCAAAGGCAACTTCATAACTAATACAAATAATACAATTTTCATATTTTCAAATTCAGTATCGAGAACCTGAGTCTATATGTTGCAATGAAAATAATGACCTTTTTTTTTCTTAGGAAGGAAAGTATATCAACAATAAAACTGTCTTTCATCTATAAATAAAACGCTTTGGAAGAAGGATGTGAAAATGGTCAAATTCATTAAATAGTTTTTAAAATCATTCTGCGGAAAGCAAACAATCAGACAAACAAACAGACTGCAATCTTGGCAAAATACCCAGCACCTGATGGCTTTGGGTTTATCACTTAAGATTTGACTCACTTGGAGATGTAAAAATACTTCCAAACAACCACATTATACTGTACTAACCTTTGCGAGGCAGCAGGACTCATGAGATCACTAAATCACAAGAGAATCCATCTTGCCAGGCCTCAAGCTACGCTATTGGGTCCTGGTAATGGTCCAATCAGCATCCTATGAGGAACAAACTGGCAGCTAGGTGTGTGTGTGGCAACATGAGAAGTGACTGTTTGCTTGAAAATGACAATGGTGACTCCTAAAGAGGTTAGCATAGATGCTGTTAGTATCAGTTACCTCAAAACTGGAGAATATGTCTTCAGCGAAGAAGAGCAAAGAACAACACTCAAGGCTTTTCTCGATGGGGTTTCCTTTTCGTTTCCTTTGGTAAGAGTTTGACTATGTGTGTTGAACTGATGTTCAAGTCAGCCTGTGATAGACGGTGATAGACAGATGAGTCATCCAATAACCTGCCAAGTGCCTGCCCTTTTCTTGTTGTCTAATTGCCACCATATAATGACCTCATGACTTAATTTGTTAACTCTCCTCACTGTCTCCTGGGCCAATTCGAAAATGACTTTAAGATTATGTTGTTGTTTATAGATTATACTTCTGTTTGATCTGACCTGTGTAACTCGTAGGTGATCCGACACGGGGCTCTTGATTCTCTTATAGTCATAGATTTGAAGCTTAGACAGGAATATATATCTGTTCCTGACACTCCAACGACTCTCACAGTCTATTTCTATTTGCCTTTGACTTTCCTTGTCAGTGTGTGTGTGTGTGTGTATTTGTGTATGCGTGATTGTGCAAGTAATCTTTTTGTCTCTCTGCTCTGTGTTTCTTGTCTGCAATGTTTTTAAATCATTCATATAGCACTTTGGCCAATAATGGTTGTTTTAAATGTTTTATAAATAAACATGACTTCCCTATCTCACCCCACTCTCCTCTTTGTTTATTCTGGGCACTCTCCTGTCATGTATTATTTCAGCTTCTTTGTAGTCTGGGGACATTCATGCACAACGAATCTGACAGACCTCAACAGCCCAGTAATCAATTGCAATTTGTTTTTCAAAAATCTAACTGATTGACAGAATTATGTTTCATCCCAAATATGCATTCAATTGGTGAATATGTGACTTGGTTGTTTATTTGTTTCATTATGACTTCTATCTGTCGAGAATGACTTCACTCTGTAATTGCAGTGGGACAAGCAGCGGTCCTATAAGATATTAAGCATGTGACTATTACTTTCCTCCTTACCATTTATTTGATTTAGATTTTAATGGTGTGACCAAATAAAGATGGAAGCTCCAATTTCAAGTCAATATTTTGTGTATGCACTCAGTGAGGCACAAGGTAAAGTTAGAGAAAACTATGATAAAGCATAAACATTAGAGATGCTCCTGGGCTCTGTTACCTAAAAGCACCTTAAGGCGTAAACCTATCTTGTAAATCTCTGTGCATTTTCCGGGTTTTTTTTTGTTTTTTTTTACTGACTCACAGAAAGCATCTTAGGATCAACAACTGCAATGCAACATCTTTTGTTTTAAGTCTTTGGGCTCCATTGTTATGTATGGTACGCAGCGTTGCACAAGAAAACTAGAATGTTCTTGAAGGTATTTCCACAACTGTGCTCCACAACTCTTGGTGACTTCATACTAGCTCTGAAAACCAAGAACATTTACAGTATTGCCATATACTTTAGGTCTTTTCTTTACACTGGTGACTCTCTTTGGTCTTGTAGTACAATCATTCATTATATCTATTGGGAGCTACTAATGAAGTGTGCAATGTCTTTCTTTCTTCTACTTTACATAGTGTTTGATGCAGCACCAACTTTTTGGATCAGCAAGATATTTTGCTTGCCATCACGGAGACAGCAATTGATGACTTCATCAATTGATGACCGCAAGCTACTGGATTTTGGAACATTCATCTACTGTATATCTATTGTTTGTGCTCCTTTGAATTGGGATTGGATGATTTCCACCTATACTTCCATTATTATTTTAATCCCATCCATCCATTTCTTTGTCATTTCTATCTGCTTATCTTTTTATTTCAATTTACTGTATTGATGTTGTCTGGTTAATTTTCCCATTGACAGAAAATGTCAAGTCATCTAGACATCCAAGTCTTATATGCTGATTTGATTTGAAATGGCTTCACCAGGTTTGCCGGGCTGGAGGCTGTCACCGCTGGCTTTAAATCAGTCAGCTCTTTCATGATGTACTCGTGCTGATGATTACAAGTGCATTAAATGCATCTACCGTGCCATTTGTTTCGTTTATGCTTCGTATTTGATGTATTTTTAATATCTGACATGGTTTATGCAGAATTTAATACAGCAACATATTTTAAATCAATTCGTCCTCCTTTTCAGCACCATGAACAGTGAACATTAAGAACCTCTTAACAGCCCTGTACATGCACTCGCTTGTAAGAGCTGTTTGGGGAATTGTGTGTAAAAATTTAAGAGCTTTTGTAAAAATGGTCTTAGAAAACACTCTTAACCTTTAAAATCAATCACTGCTGGGAAACAGGTCCCTCTATGGTCTTTCACTTCCCTGAAACCACAGTTGCTCACATACTTCTCACACGTTTTACTAAGTTTCTTACTCTCCTCACAAAAAAATACCATGATGATGTCTGTAACTGTTGTGTCCCTCATTACCATCCATCTGTTATTGTTATTTTCTTCACTCTCATGTTTAACTTGACTTTTTTGTTTTTGTTTTGTTTACAAACTTCATTGTTTTCATTGGGGTAAAGCTTTAGGGATATCTTGAAGTCACACAAAAAATGAAACATTGTTTTATGCTCTACTTCATCAAAAAAAAAAATAAATAAAAAATACTGTTAGACTTCAGACTTTCACAACTCCCACACTGTGTATGTTTCCTTAGTTCAGATGAAAGCCACAACCTACGCATAAGTCTAACCACTTTCCTGTATTACATAAAGGATAATTACAGTAGTAAGTTCACTTTTATTTTTATTTTTTTCTTTCTTTTTTTTTTTTATTTTTAAAGGGCTAAGGACCAAGATCCAGCAATTAATTTGGTCAGTTTTACTCTGATCACTTTATCAGTTTAGATACGAATTGCCATGTATTTGACTCAATGTGACTTGTGTACACGATGTTAATGTTAATATGGTCTTCATTTATCATCACGTCTTTTACCTCACCATCAACACACTTCTGTTTTGTTTAAACAGCAAAAACTACTTATTATTTAGCTAACTATTTATTATGGATTAGAATATTCCTGTTTAGATGTCTCTAAATGTCAACTGTGTGTCATAACATAAACATCAATTGCCTTATCATCAGGAGGATTACATACTGCTCACTCTCATCTGAAGGCGACTTTAATCTGTCTGCTGAATCCCACTGCTGCTCGCAACTAAGAAAATAACCCTTGAACTAAATATTTATTTTTCAATATCCTGCATAAAAATGAGGGCAGAAGATGGTGTTCTGAAAAGTCTTAAACTGGCAGAAGAAATAGTAATAGATATCATTGTAAAAACCTTGAACAAAGCACTAAGACCATCTACTTGTCTACAATGTTGCACTAAACAATGTTGTTTTTAATAGTGTTAGAAGATAATTTACACCTCAGCTTAGAACATAATAGTGTCAAATATCTTCCAGGTACTGGTTGTCTTGAAAGATACACTTAGTAGTAAAAGTGTGTGAAAAGAGTGTCTGACAGAGATGTGCTCAAAATGTGAGACCACTTTTTCTCTGTATACTATACACATAGGCTTATCTTTTTATGCAAACATATTTGCATTTTTAAAAAGTCAGAGAAACCATTCAGAACATGTGTGCATCTCACATTATATTAACATCTTATGTAAGTAAAATCTGTTTACTTTTCTTCTTACATACAACATTAATGCATGCCTGCACTGATTCTACAAGTAGCATACTATACATGGGGTATATCTAAATTTACTGCAATAAATTAAAGCCTTTTAATACTCTAATCTGTCATTTGTAGTAACCCATACATTTGGTCATGCATTTTATTACACATCACATTTGCTGCATAATTCCTTTCTGACATGTGTATCTCATTTGCATACGTCAGTTTAACATATTGAATAAATGTCTGACATGCCATGAAATACAGTGTGCATATCAACAGCGCTGGCCAATAATTGAGGTTTGCTGTGTAATTACGGCTTTTATATATTGTTTTTTGTTGGCTTTAATCGCACGTCTGTACACTTTTGAAATTGCAAGAAAATGATAAACTCTGTGTCTCCTGAAATTCATGTTCATGCACAATTCATTTATGTAGCTACATTGAATTAGCACTCGTATAAGATAATCCAACTCACACTGGACAGTCAAAAAAAAAAAAAAAAGACAAGGAAATCGACTCAGGAGAAAATGTCTTTTTTATCACATGCATTCTTCGTCCGTGTCAATACGTGGTGCTTACATTACCTACAATACAACTTGACTGACAGCTTAGGCAGGTATTCAGGTGTGGATAAGATCAGAAAGAAAGGTTTTAGAGCGTTTAAACCATATTTGCCTTTAGGCAACCATAGGTGTGCTATGCTAGTAGCAGCTAATGTAGCCTCGAGCTGTTAGCCTCAGACGGAGATGAGGAGCACACTACAGAGGTCTGGTTAGCTGACTCCACGCCCGCAGATTATTTTTAAAAGGTCGCTGTTGACTCATAAGCATAAAATAAATCTCTGTCTCTAGAGTCAAAAACACATGCTTTGTAATTAAAACAACAAATCCTATGTCTTTTCACTGTAGTATAAGGATGTTCCACTACTTCCTGCCTTAGAAAAAAAAAAAGCAATCCAGGCAACATGTTTAACATCAGCTATTCTTACACATGGCAGTTATAAATGCTTGTAGACAGAGGTGGGATAAAGACGCAGGCATATGAGACAGTTCACACATTTCTTCCCATGCTCCCCATGAACCAATTTAAGATGGATTTTCCCTTGCAACAACGCTAGCCAGCTAGTTACAACTGCACGTGGCTGAGTCAGGTGCAGCTCTATTCATTTGTGAGGACAGTGAGTCAGTAGGCCTGCACGTTACTCACTGACTACATCTGCCAACTGTGAGTGCATCTGCTAAGTTAGAGTGTATGAAATCAGACGTGCACACAGTTTACTCACAGCACTTGTATTTATGTGATGCTGGCTGCTCCACCCTCAGCAGGCAAGCTGGCATCGACCTTGGGGCGATGCGCTTGATCTTCGCGCACGCCTCACCTCTTAATGATAAAATGAGAAAACTGGGTCGGAGATGTACATTCCCACCAGAAATAGTGGGAAGTTAACATCTTCAGCTGAGCACCAAGACTTCCAACTGGGAAATCATCTCTAAATAAATCAAATGAGTTTCACAAATAGGTGAGGAGCCTATGGGAGGCCCAGGTTTGCTCCTGGGAGGAATGAACAAGTCTGGATGATTAACTGAGAAATGAATGACCTGCTCGTGTATCCACTAGAAACCTACTTGAGCAATCAAATGACTCTAAATTAAATGATATTTGGCATGTTGAGGTCTTTACAGACACTGATGTTGTTTTCTATAACTACCGTAACTATTTATTGTTTCTGTTCAAGGACTTAAAGTCATTCCCCGAAGAAAAATCTGAAACATTGTCTTCATTTTCTTTAACCTGCGAGCACGTTTAGATTTCACTGTCTTCTATACAATGAACAGAAAATTAAAAGAGCCATATTGTATTTGAAAGGAAAGATGCGATTACACACAATGTCGCACTAAATTGGTTCAATTTGAACACTTTGCAGCTGTTTATAAGTGTCTACCCTGGTGTTTTGTCATACACGCAAAGGGAAGAAGAAGAGACACAGAGACAGAAATCCAAAGAAGCCAACCATGCATACAAATTAAAAAGAAATGGTAATATGCCATGAGACATTTTACAACTCACCAGAGTTGGGATCGGAGTTGCCATCAGCTTCAGTCCTCTTATCTGGGGAGGCCTGCTCGTAGAAGTCATCCTGCGCCTGCACCAGAGGGAGAGGTTGTGTGAGGAGGGAGCCACTGCCTACAGGCTCGTGGTCCCCCAGACCGCTGTCACTGCAGCTCTCCTGGGAGCCATCCGGCAGGTGAAACGTGACGCGCCGCTGCGACTAGAACCAAGAGCACAAAACAGAGCCTCTGATGTTAGTGCTCTGCTCTGCCTGCTCATTTTTTTTTTTTTAATCCTATTCACAATATTATTTTGACACTGAGCTAAGCAAGCTCGTGGCTTGCTGTCTGACACACTTGAGTACTGATCAGTACTGCAGTGTGAAATGAGCAGCCTTAAGAGTTTGTCTGAACAATGTAAAAATAATTAGGCAAAGTACGGAAGGCACTGATGAATAGAAGGGATCATTTCCAGTTTCAGAAGACAGAATAATTGGAGAATAGCAGGACTATTTTGACTTGGGCCCAGTTATTGATGGGAAGGGGAGTAACAAGTGGTAAATACAGTCACGTTTCACTGCACAATGACAACCAATCACATCATGCAAATTAAACATCATGCACTGTAACAAAATATCAGCAAGGTGAAAAGTGCAGAATTTGTGGGCTTTACATAAATACATAGTGTAATTAATGTCAGGCATAATTAATGAAGACCATGAAATTTTTAGATGTTGGTGGCAGTATATAATCCTGTTCATCAGGACTGCTACAGTGATGTTTACAGCCAGAATGTTTAGTTTGTGTTGTCAGTTTGTTTTAGTGTTGGCAAAGTCAAAGTGGCGTGCACGTTTAACAGAAGTCGCCCCCAGGGTGTCCTTCTTCCCACTCTCACCGAGGAGAGGAATTTCTTCAGCCACAAGTGTTCCTGGGACATATCTTATAGCCCTTCTGTTGGAGAACATACACATGAACACACCCAAACACACACACACACACACACACACACACACACACACACACAGCATCCTTAAAGCCATCCTGATTGAATTTCCAATTGTTAATTCCAAGTGTCTTTTCCCCTTGCTCTAATGACATTTTCCTCAGGCTTTTTCATAAGTCCAGACACAAGCCTCCAGCTAACCTTTCGTGAGCACAGAGAGGTCCCTGCCACATCCTTGGTGATGACAGACAGAGACGGGTTTTACAGTAATTATTGGCAAAAGCAAAGGTCACCCAATCTGCAGTCTAATGCAAATGACCTCATTATATATTTTAGAACTGCTCCAAACGCATGCAACATTCAATTAACCAAAAAGAGGGAATAAAGAAAGGGAAAAAATGGGGTGGTGAGGGAGGTGGGGATGAGGGATTTGAAGGCAGACCTAGGAGACTGTGGGAAAAACAAAAAGCTGGCTTCAGATTTAGATGCATGGTGTTTAATTTTCATGAGGGCTAGAAGATAGATAGATAGATAGATAGATAGATAGATAGATAGATAGATAGATAGATAGATAGATAGATAGATAGATAGATAGATAGATAGACAGACAGACAGACAGACAGACAGACAGACAGAGATGGGATATACATATATATATATATATATATATATATATATAGAGAGAGAGAGAGAGAGAGAGAGAGAGAGAGAGAGAGTTCTTAATCGTCTGTAAAAGCTACAAAACTTGTCAGCTATAACAACCTCGGAGGAAGATGTCAATCCTCACATGCCCAGGAGTGTTGCAATGACACTCATAATGCTCGGCTGACAAAATGAAAATGAATTGATGACAAATGACAAGAAAGAATTTTGAAATTCATGGCTGACAGCTACGCTACGTGTGAAAATGTGAAAAGTGTTGTATTGGCTTCATTTCTGAAAACTTAAGGTGGATTTAATTGTGCATACTTAGCTTTTTGGTCCAGAAATGTTTAAACTTTTTAAATGTTTAAAACTTTCCTTTTATAGACCGCATGACGGGAAAGAGACCATATCTGTGACATTTCTGGTGGATTATCAGAAATAAAACCATCTAAAATCCAGTATATATTGTGAGAAATCCAAATATGGATTTGAACAATGCTTCACGCTTGCAGTCTCCAAGACAACTAAAAGTGCAGAATCAAGTACAATTAAATGTAAAGGTCTTGTAAAACAGTAGGAATTTGGATAAATGTCACCGTTAGTAATTATAAAGAGGCAAATGATCAGATGTGGCATTTCAAATGAAGATGACATAACGAGGGGAAAAATGTCCCCTCCAAAGAGACTCCCACCTCTGTTTGTCTGTGTGACAGCTAAAGTTGACAGATTAGGCAATGCAGTATCAGTTTCACAGAAGGTGAGGGATGCCATGTGTGTACAGTTTAACAACATTTCGGAGAGAAAATGAGCTTGGTGAAGCAGAAGGGTGAGGCAAGATTTGACATGTTTGGTGTATCTGCGCTTAATTAACAGTGGCTTCATACAGTATGTTTTTCTTCTTGCTGATGCCAAAGAAGTTGGCCTAAGGCAAGGTAGCCATCTATTTGTTGGCTGCCCTGAAAGTGTCAAGCTGGCAATACTGATACTGGCAGCTTTTCGACAACCTTCTTCCAGAGTTAAACTGTATATCTTACAACAAAGTCAATGAAAGTAGTACTCAAAGTGTATATGTTGTATTATTTTGAAGCTTATAGGATTTGGACCAGCAGTGGGAGTGGGGGTTTTTTTTCCGAAAAGGATTACACGCACGTCAGTATAACATTAATTCATGAGAATACTCTGATTAATATATGGAGTGAATGAATACTAAAGGACATTCAGGTCCAATGACAGGGGGAAAATGAGTAGGATGATGGTTTTAGTGTCTGGACTGGTGGGACTTGAAATCTAAACGTGAAAATGAAATCTTGCTCGTCACCCCTAAAAGATTTTATTTTGGATTCTGTTTGGTCAAAGTAGTTTAATGTAAGAATACTTTGTATGCATACAAGCCAAAATTATGAAAAGATTCAGACATCTCTGATAAATATTTCACTATAACCTGGATTGTTCTAAGCAAAATCATTCATAATTCATCGTTTATAATTCCACCATGAGCTGTAAATAAAAAGGTCCGCTTTTAAATTACATGCAGTGTCTACATCGGTGTGTGTTCTGTGGGTTGTCTGTGGGTGTTGCCTGTTTGAGTTCGTGCATGTGTTTATTTGTGGGTTTAAGCATGTTTGAAGATATTTGTATTTCTCTGTTGCTGACAGTCACTTGTGGTAACATTAGCATAAGACCGGCTTAAACTATCCCTGCTGCCAGTTTACAAGATATTATGGCTTATCTCGCCTGCTAACCCTTATTATCCGCTTGTTTTTATAATTTGCCTGACCAAACACACTCACTTTAACAAACACAAAGAAAATAGCAGCACTTTGCTGCTGGAGGTTTAAATTCCAGCATGCCTGCATATTACCAAGAATAGTGTTTTGCCCTTGGGTCTTCATAGAAAGGACATAACATTAAGCAAACTGAGAATAAAATCTGACAGGAGAGACTAAATGCCAACTATTTCAAGCAACATTGAAACTAACTTGCACACAAATGGAAAGTGTGAAAGTGGAGGGCTCTGGCTTCCAACAGATAAACCCAGCTCAATGTCTTCCCCCAAGTTCAAATGGGCAAACTGTGTGTAAGTATGGGTAATAAAATCATTATTATCACTATAGGTTGTCGGAAAAGTGGATAATAAAATTAATTCAACTTGCATTATTTCTAATGCTATAGAGTTTGCCTTTTAATTATGAACTTCTAGCAAATAACTGAATCAAACTAAGATTGACTCATCACTTAAAGGAGCAGTGTGTAGGATTTAGTGGCACGTAGCAGTGAAGATGCAGATTGCAACCAAATGAATACTTTTCCACACCTCACCCTCTCTTTCCATGTATGTGCATGTAAGAAAAACTCACATTAAAAGCAAAAGGCCATATCTAGATCAGTGTTTGGTTCGTCTGTTCTAGGCTACTATAGAAAAATGGTGGTTCAACATGGCGGACTCCATGGAAGAGGACCCGGTCCAGGTGTAGATATAAAGGGCTCATTTCAAGACAACAAAAACACAACAATTCAATGAACAATGTTCAGGTGGTTATACACTAATGGAAACATACTTATGATATTATATTTAACTTCTGCCAATAAATACTCCACATTACACACTGGACCTTTAACCAGATGGTAAAAGTAGCAGATAGCTAAAGCAGTTGGTCTCTGACAAAGTCATACTGGAGTGTCTGTTACCATGATATGATTAAATATTTTGTGTTTCAGCACTGCACTGTGCTACTGTAGCACTTCATGCAACACCTCTGTTGAAAATCACAATCAGCGCGTGAAATAAAGAATCACCGCACAGTAAAGACTCAATCCCATAGAACACACAACTGATACAACTTTGATTTTATGTGACAGAAAACAAATAGGGATATGGCTTAGGACTCGGAGCATGAGCTTTCCCTCTCTCTGCTTCCCTGTCTTTCTCCTCCTGTGACCATATGGAGCACAGTGTGCAAGTCAAAAACAACTTCTGTGTTGTATTGTGTTCCAAATGAACACAATACAACACTACATTTCTATCAGGCAGACGTTTAATGAGAAGAAGCACACACTGAGTGGAAGTGCATGTGCACACACACACACACACACACACACACACACAAAATAATGCAACCTCCTCACCCCCACAAATAATCTTATCTAACAGCAGTCTGACACCTGCGGTGAGAGAACACTTCCCACGAGTCCGTTCTCACAATCAGACCACTGAGGGAGATCAGTCAAGCAGGAAAACAAAACTCACAAAAAGATCTCTTTCTCCTCCTCTCCCTGCCCTGCTCTCCCACTCTCTCCTCTTCCCTGAGAGACCAAAGGTGCTGTGCCATCTACTGGCCACCTTGGAAAATACATTTTTCTTTATCAATAAAAGGCCACAAACGTGATTGTCTGTTTTTGTTCCACTGGTCATGTTGATTGATTTTCTTTCTCTCTCTGTCTGTCTCACAGCTTTGCGCTGCTATGACTGTACTTCAACACCTTCTGGAACAAAAAAAATGACAAAGCCGAGTCTTATTTGATGCTATTAACCTTTAAATAAAATAATAAATGTCCTTTTTTGAAAAAAAAGAAATGTTTTTTTTGAGAAGGTACATTTCAGTGTCATACTCTATTCCCCACAGTTTTCAGCCACAATCCTGACACGCTGTAACGTTCCATAAAACATCAAATCAAGTGAAACATTAGCAGATGATAGACATTGCTTCCTGTCAACATAACATTTGGATTTCCTTTGGGATCATCCATAAGTTGCATTACAATCTCAGTCAGGCAGGGCTCAATTTTGATGACATAAACACAACTAAAAAAACAAGCTTTTCAAACAGCTTAAAAAAGATGAAAGATGTTGAGATAAAAAGAGTTCCCAAACTTGTTTCTCTAAGCAACACTCAAATGAAAAGTGACAAATAAATCACAATCTCCCCCGTCTTTGATTCTGACTCTAATATTGACGTAGTCTGCTCCCACTGCCTCTCCAGAGTCTAAGTCTGCCGCCTTCTGCTTTTCATCATTAAATCATAGGCAGGCAGTTCTGAGAAACATCTGCATTCTGCCACATCCGCAATGAAGCCCGATCAGTCACTCCCTCGCTCTTTGGTTCACCACAAACACACACACACACAAAGACAAACACAAAGATACATAAATCTAAGTCACATCTGACCCATTTCCCAAATTGCAAGCTTGGAAAAGTGGACATGTATTGTGTGTGTGTGTGTGTGTGTGTGTGTGTGTGTGTTGTGTCTAACAGTAGCGTGCTTTGTGTTAGTCATTTACAGAACATTTGCTTAGCATGTGATTATCAGCACAGTCCATCATTTTGACTCTTTCTGGGCTAAATGATCTTCTGCAGATTTATGGATGCAGTATACGGCATGCATGTTTATTTATTTCTCCTTCAACCATTTATTGTCTAACACACATAGGAGATATTTTGAGGCATTTCTCTCATTAAAAAACAGAAATTCATGTCACACAGTATGTCTGTCACCAGACTCACACTCTTACCTGTCATCTTTCACTGAAGACAGGGGGTGACAGATGCTGTGACAAGATCCCCCTTGCTGATGCCCTCAAAGTCCAATTTGTTTTCTTTTCATATGTCTACACCTCCCTAATTAACTCCATTTCATCCCACTTCCATACATTAACATGTGCACCCCTTCCTGCTGTGTTCTGCTTATTATTTGTGTTTTAACCTAATTTGTGATAGTCACGCTAGAGACGTCACGTTAAAATAACAGATTGTGTGAAACAACACAGTATCACACTGAAATAAAATGTATATTATTTAATCTGCAGCAAAAGATGGTATAAACACAACACTAACATATTATATTCCTACAAAAGTGATATTGATAGCAGACACAAGCGCAATCTCCACTCCCCTTTTAGCTCTGTTTTGGTCTCCACCACAGAAAAACCTGTCTTTTTAGCCTTTAAATGCTCCACTAGGTCCACCAACTATTTGCAAATTTGTCTGCAATTTGGTGTTGGACAGGGAGTATACAGTGGGTTTATGAGAAGTTTTTTTTTTTTTTTACAGAAAACATATGCCTACAGCAGCTTAGCGAGAGGGGAGACTGAACCAAAGCAGTATAGTTGTGGCCAGCAAAACCAAAATGTTGTTGTCTTAACAGTGAAGAATACACAGGACAGTCAACAACAGCATCCAACATGCAAACCTTGTGAATAAATGGTTTCCTTTAGCAGCTGCTGAAAAAATACCAGCTATTCATAGTATCACAAATTGATACAAAATATTGCATACTAGACACAAGGTTGTTGAAATCCATTAGAAATGTTAAGAGTGCATGTAGTAGGCAAGTGCAAAAAATACAGTCTGTACTTTATAGGGTACAAAGCTTGAGAAACCTTCTAGGGTTATCTTCATCGACCTCAGAATAGCTTTCTAAGTATCTGAACTTAGGCTTAAACTGCAGCTAAGGGGCGGTGGTGTTGCTGGTTGAGCTAAACAAGTCTGACACCACAGGCTGCCTACAGCTGGGAACATGAAATGAATACATTGCCTAAGCATGCCTGTCTAATCTTTATATACAGTAGTTACAGCTCGCCTACAGATGGGCAAATCTTCAAGGTTCCTATGGCTGGTGTCCTCCACGTTAGTGGCCAACATACAGTATATGGTTTTATATTTTAGGTTATAGTCTAATAAAATGGGGCCAAAAATCCCGAAACTAAACAGAATTTACCTGAACAAACTTCTTCAGAGGGATGAAATTTCATTTATAATTGATGTCATCTAACACCACCTGGGGCTACATCTGGACATCTTCGGCTCACACTCATTCGTTTTTTTTCCTCTCCACCCTGCAGTGACCTCTTTCCTTTTCTGGTGGATTTCACCACCCTTTCCTTCTGCATCTCCCTCGCTCTCTTCATCCTCACTTTAGTGTGCTCTTAAATAACCTGACTTGGCTGAGTGAGAACTGTGAGACAGGAGTAGTTCAACCAGCTTCCCTCTGTGCCTTAAGCAGAGCTGAAGAAACCTGCGCAACTGCCACAGAGCATTAGCTACAAAGTTAACCACTACTGACTCACTCATCGGTTCTACCCTCCGCCGACATCCACAGCCATAAAATGAGAGACACAGCAATTCTTCTCTATGTGTGTCTCCTGCATCAGGATGAAGGATTTGACACTCAGAGACAGTTAACTACAGAGCAGAGCAGGCTAGGCCCTGAGCACTGAATGGGGAAGCTTGATGTGTTTATGAGTTACAGTGCATGTGATCTTCGTGCAGCTGAAGATAGTGTACACTGAAGTCACTGTTCTGTGGCACTATACAGGGTGTTAGCTTTTATTTACACACTACTAATGCTTCCAAGGCATACCTCTGCGTCACTGCACTAATAAAACGAATTAGAAATATTAAAAGCTAATCACAATAAATAAAATACATTCATATTGCATTAAGAGCTACACATTTATTTGTGCTCATGCAAAACCAAAGCATAATCTCAGTGTGCTCGGCGATTCATAATAACCTACAACCCTATTAGCTGTCATGAAATCCTATTTGTGATTCCATTACACCAAACAGGTACAGAAGCGCACATTTGTTTAGTTGGATCTCTGTTTATCCTGTGGAAATAATGGCTATTTACACAGCCATGATTATCCAGCTTTGAGAGATCAAATGTAAATCGATGCAGCAGGGAGGTCTGGTTGACTTTGGCAACTGGTGATCTAAATTTCTTGATTTTTTTATGGCATTCTCTCAAAAATAAAAAGGATTGTGAGATTGTTTTTTTTTTGTTTGCTTCCAGAACAGCAAACAAAAAGATCTACAAGATTTTATTTTCCTTTGTTTGTTTCTGTATAGCTTCTTAATGATAGCAGCTGAAGGACAGCTCAGTATATTATAACCTTTGTATGAATTCCATTCATCATGTCCTGTCAACAGGGTAGTTATGGGTAATTTGCCGTTATGGCTGTTGTTTAGTGCTCACTTGCTTTCAAAATTGTGGACTTTGTTGGCAAGAACAGTGAACTGAAAAAGTAACTTAAATTTCTTATATTATAATATTATACTAATTATGTCTGTATTGTCTGTCTATGTACAGAAGACATAATGTGAGTGGGGGACAGCTCTTCCAAAAATGAACTCGCTTTGCTGTAAACATTTTCTTATACATTTTCTATATCACCGCACTTTCCATTCTGTGTGTTTAGTCTTGTGAATAATATATTGGATCTTATTTATTTGGACGCTGAATGGAAACATGCTATTATGAGGGTGTTAATCTAATAAATTTAGGTTGGAAATTTGCAACTAATCTACAAGTTAACCTCAAAAGCTTTTGCAATCTCTCATATTTAAAAAAAAAAAAAAAACGGAATCCAACTGACTGGAAAATTAGTGAAGTGCTACAAAGTGCTAAAACCTAATGACATGGACAACAACTAATTACTCTAATGCTGCAGCCTAAAGATAATCTGCATGCATAGTAGCTGCTGTTTAAAGACAATGAAACAATAAAAGGCAATTTTGGAACCAGCATTTTTACGTTAGGGACAGAAATAAATTCAAAAGCCTTTGTTAAACCGGTAAAATGTAGGTCTATGAAACAAATCAAGAAACAACAAGAATCAAATTGTCATTTAAGTGGTAAAAGGAGAAGGACAAGTAATCTCTATTTATGTTGAATCACTTGACAAGACAACTTGTAACCACTCCCAAAAGCAGCAGATGTTTATGCCACTTGATAATGGAAAGAAAGTGATAAGGCCAAGTGATGCTTGATGCTGAAGCACCATGGCAAGGTGTTGACAGTGCCATCAAATATCACTATCGACACCCTGCACTTACAGTATGTGCCAGCCGTCATGGTGTCACATGGGCATTTACACCAGACATACTTTGCACTGCCTCACATGTGCAAAATGTTGCTCATGACCTGAACTTGCTGTATGGCGAGGAATTAATCATTCTAGTCAATATTCGCAACATATATCTGTGTAGGTACATATTTAAGGCAAACCCCGACTACATGCATTCAAATGATGTAGTGTGAGTACAGGCATTGATGGTAAATGTTTTCGATGTAGTAATAAATAGGTACAAAAACTTAAAATCATAATATATTAAATCTGAATTTTATTGCAAACATATCACTGTTGTTGGCATTATTTATCAGTGAGTTAAAATTTGAATTACCTGTAGATATCACACTAGATATATCTGACAAGTTGCTAACAACATCTATGTTGTATGCATGTGAAGTGTGTTATTTTTTAGCAAGTATACTGGAAAAACTGCATCTCGAATTTCTTGAGTACACCCTGAATGTTACAATGACAACCTGCAATAATGTGGTAAATTGGGAGGATACTCAGTCTGTACGCAGTTAAAAGGAGGAATAATTGGTTGCTGGTGGAGGCTGACAGAAGGTAAAGAAACTAACCTCAGTCAAATAGTGCGCAGTTATCTGCTCAGCCTGCAAAATACCATGTATGTGCATCACCATGGATCCTGCGGGTTAAGCAGATACTGGATGACTGTGGTTTGTCTTATCTCTGGCTCACACAGAGTTCACACAGTTTCAACATAGTTGAAACTAACTGCTGAACAAAGGACAAAAGATCAACTCATGCAAAAGTGGGAAAGTGAGCTAAAAAGTATGGTGTCATGTGATATTTTTGTAGAATCTAAACAAGACTTTAAACTGGAGTAGTTTTTTAAGTATTCTACAGCAACATGCACTTATTACGAAAGACTGAAAAAGGCACGAAAAAATAATTGTATTATTGTGCACTCAGAAGATATCAATCAGGATATATCAATCACCACAACAGGTGTTGGGATATTCAATTTAAGATTAGCATTTTTGATTTTGTAAACTCTTCACATATACTACAATGTGTGCATATTTATTTTCCAGCACTTAATGCATATATGGCATCAGTCCTTAGCCAATACGGTATGGCACATAACCATTTTTTACTAATACATGAATCATTGTGGACAACCAAAGCCGCTTCATACTAATCCTGTGTATCACATCAACTTGGATTTGTAAAACATCAGGTATACAATCCTGCTGTTTTGCCATTTCACCCATCAGGAAATTAGAAACTAACTTTTTTTCCATGAGGACAGTCACAGTGAGGGAAATACAATTAAGCTCAAGCCTTAATAATTAATTTTATGGTCAATGATCTTACCAACAATTATTTCTGATGCAACTAATCATCTGGAAAATAAGAATCACCCAGACCTTTTTCCATTTGTTTTGTTGCCAAGCAGCCAGCAATTTCCCTCCAATAGTTTCTTGTGAAAGCAAGGCGCCAGCATAATGCATAGTGGATAGTGTGTCGCAGTGCATAATTTGTTTTTGTTTGTATGTGATCGCCTGCCCGTTTGCATTTTGGGAGACTGTGACAGAAAAGGAACATTTCTCTCTCTCTGTTTTTGTTTTCTTCACTGATGGAAAACCATTCAGCTAAAATGTATACCAAAGCAACATTATATGTTCATGTACAGTAGAAGAGGGCCAATTTTCAAGCACTGTTGAATTTCTAGAGATGATGTCTTTCATTTTTACCTTTATTGTGAACATGCAGCAGGATGGAAACTTGATTTGCACACGATCAATGGAGGAAGAGAAAAAAAAAAACATGACAGACAAAGAGATTAAAAGAAATGAATATTAATGGATCAAAAACCCTTTTTCGACTATGTGGGAGTCTGCAGATCTGGATGGCTCTCATCATGATCTTTTGTTAGACCTTTCTTTAGGTTTAAAACATGAAATAAATACCTTAACTAATGAAAACCAACATGATACAACATACATGAAGATAATTAAAGTGGTTTCTCTACAACTGCTTTGTAAATGGTGCAGAAATAACTTCAATTTAAAGACAGGTATGGCTGTTCTGAGGTTGTGTCATGAAGAATTTAATGAAAGCATCCATTTCTAACAATTTATTTGAGAGCATGACAAAATTAAAATATTAAGTATAAAAGCAAGAAAAGAAATACATTTCATTACATTTACATTTTATTCACCTCCTTACATTCTTTAATAAATCACCACCATTTTGGCTTTGCATTGGCTGATGCATCACATTAAAGACTTGATAAGTTGGCATTACTTTGGGTACAGCTTTGACTTTTTACAGTTAGACTGTTTTCATTTCAGAAAAATGTCTGCTTTCCTTCGATCTGACCTCTCTAGTTAACATAGCAATAAATAAATAAATAATCAGAAACATGAACAAAACAACAAATGACTGCAAATATTCACTCCATGATACCAGTGTGTCTCTGACCTGTTTTAGTATGTATTTGAAAACAGTGACAGAAACAACAGTGACATGCTGATGTGAAGATTTCCTCTTTTTGCTTTTGTACAACACGTTTGAAATAATATGATGTGCACAATCCAAACAGTATCCCACTAGGTAGGATAAATGCAGTAGTAGGAGGAAATAGGCAGCACTCATGGACAGTGTAGTGTAGTGTTGTCATTTATCCCATGGATGTGTAAAAACATTGAATATCCAAGTATGGTGGCTCATACATGGCAACAAACACTGCTGCCTAGCATTAAAGTTGAGAGAGTCTATTATCCACTGTGATCATAATTCAAACACATTAGTGTCACATGAGTATCACCAGACCCACACTTCCAACTTTTGTTACTATGCTATAAAATTTCTGAACACACACATGGGCTGTTCCTGGGAAACTGGCTTATCCGTGTCCAAATCAGAAACAAAGCAAGCTAAGGTAAGCTAGTATAGCAGTGCTTCACTAGTTTTCTCACTTTTCCATGTAATCCAAGGTCAGATGAGACCAGAGGTTGCAGTTACTGCTTACATAACCGTGTCCAAAACTCCAAACAGAGGTAGATCCTTGCCAGTCACCTGAACCATTAAGCATGACTCCTCTCATTGAACAGCAACTGGAAGAACAATGTTGAAAATAGCAAAACAACTAAAATGACACTCATATTTTCCTTAAATGTTGACAACCTATTTTCTACAAATGTCTGTGGGTGCTCCATTTCTACAGCGATGTCAAACCAAGAGGCTTTGGTTCAATCATTAAATTGTGATTTTGCTTCCTGGTTTGACAGTTGGCTTCATAATACAACATTTTCCATGCTGGTAGGTTCTTCTCTGAACAATTGTAAGATCTCCTGTAGAGAACCACTGTCTCTATTGTCAGTTCAGCTGAAGCCTCCCCACCATTTCTGACCAAGCTGCACAGGAGGGTCCCCTTAAATAATGTACAGTGGGAGCAATGTTGACTTCTTGTTATGTTCCAGTAAAATATGGACAACTCTTAACACTTTAAAAGAACACTGCCCTCAACACTGGTGTTACCCAGTATCAGTCAGGACTGTGTGAAATGGATAAAACATGCACTGCATCCTAACTATCAGCATCCCTTCTTTTCCTCTGCGCACGTCTTTTGTGACCTGCTCAGCCACAGCTTTTGTAGTCTAAGTACAACAGCCTGAGGCAAGATGCCCTGATTTCCCTCAGCGGGAGAAAGGCTTGCCTGTGACGGTCATGCCTTTTATACCAGTGGTCAGGTTATGCAGGTAGATTGATGGTGCTCAACTACTGATCTTCTCTAGCAACCATCCTGGTTGACATACCAATCTCTACAACCCTTCTGAGTTTTGAATTATCTTCAGTTAAAATCCCCTTTTAATAAAAAAAATTCACTAAGCAACCTGAAATGTTCTTCAGCACAAGCAGAAGCGTGTTTCCATTTAACTCGTTGGGTGACACAAGCCAGCAGAGACAAGCAGGCAATTGCAGTAATACACAGTGTCAGTGAAGTTTTGTAAATGAGGATGACAGATCATCTGTGTGCAGCCTTGCTCCATCTCTGTAGCCTTCGGCTCAACAGCAGACAGGCCACTGGGCCGTTTTTTGCCCAGTGGTCAAGATGTCAGCTGAACAGGCCTAGATTGGTTGTCTGTGTCACTGAAAAGTTATACATTACATATAATAAGTAAAGAATTCAATACATGTCAAAAAACTTCCCATTAACAAGAGAATAAAAAGGAATACTGTTTTGACATCTGCCCATAAACTATATTGCATATACTGTACTATATTGTGTAAACATTTCATCAAAATGTTTTGCAGTTTCTAAACATGTAGACCCATTTTAATAGAATTCATTATTATTTCTGGGAAGACTTTCAAGCTTCTTAATCATAACTAATTATAGTGATGCATGCCAGTCTACAGTATTATTTAATAATAATATTTCATATCATGCTTTGTTCAGATTGTCTTGGCATTGTCTTCTCAGTTTGGACAGAATTGAATAAAACTGAGCATGCTCATATTCTGAACACTCAGTGCTGCTAAATGACCCATTGCTCGACAAGGTACGGCTAAATGTAGAATTCTTAATTTAATACTCTGGGAACTGTAAAATAAATGTATTTTAGAGGAATTCAAACAATCTAGAAGCTGAATAGCACAACAAACTGCATTTCCATTTGAGAGTGTCACGTAGGCATACTGTATAGACCCTGTGTTGTGCAAAGTGAAAATAACAGTGCAAACTGGTATTGTATCCAAACTATGGAGCTTCCCGGGGCCAAAATCTTAAAATAGCATGGTTTTCCCCCCATTGTAACTGAAATAGCTGACTGGGTCAATTTTTATATCACAATTTTGGAAGGTGTAATGGAACTCTGCGCAGGAATAATAGCACATCTAAGGAAAGGCAGCTCCCAGCACTTATCCCATAGTTAAAATCAGAAATCAGATTGCTAGCATGGCAAGAAAAAAACAGCGTAGTCTGACAGCTTGAACAGATCTCAAATATTCATACATTTAACTGTATCACAAAGTACAAGAACCCATTTAAACCCTGTCACTTAATGCGAAGAAATCCCACAATCAGAGAAAGTCAGATGCAGCTTTCCTGGTTAAGGCTGCAGGCTTGTGTCACACACACCCATAATATGAAGGTGTCATTCCTTCTCAGTAATATTTTCAGTTTGGCACAAAAATGTGCTTTCCAATTCATGGATATACACTCAAAATAATGTTTGCTGTTGAAGAATATCCTGGAGCAATAACTTATTACACATCTAGTAATAAAATCCCTCGAGAGAGAAAAACAAGGATGTCTGAGAGTTACATAAGCTGTAACACAAGCTCAGCTGTTTTTGTAAAGATGGGTACCTCCATTCCCTATCCATATAAAAGAAAGCTAAATGGCACAGACTGAGAACAACTGGTATATAAGTGTTTGTAAATTTGCATGTGCTCACTTGGGACCCTCTTACAACCTGCCAAATAATATTCCAACTGGGACACAGCACTGCCGTCACATAAAAAAACGATGTATATTGGTTTTTCCTCTCACCATCCCTTGTTACCAATTTATGACAGAACAGCAAGGGGAGAAAGACAATATTGGTGTGAGGAAAATGGGGATGACAGACAGGACCAGGAGAGAAAAAAAAACGTAGGATTAAAGTCACAATATTAGTTTAAAGAGACAGCTGCAATATTCAAACAATCATTCACAAGAGCCGACTCCAATGGCTCACTGGCAGCGTGTAAACAAACTTAATGTCTACAGCCTGTATCACCATGAATCTCATAACCCGTCTTGGCCCTGAAGCCTTTTCCCAGCCTCCCCCACAAGTCCAGTGGCTTATCACATAAACGATTATTGACTGCTTTGCAAGCCATCAATACCATCAGTGCAGTTTTACATATGGTAAGCCAAGCAACTTCATCATAGTAAGCCAGTAGAGGCAGGAAGCTGAGAGGCTATAAAGATACACCAGATTCTACAATGAGAATAAAATGGTCCGCAGCGGCATTTTCTGCAGAACTGTGGAGGGCTACTCTGGATTGTAAATGTTCATTTATTTGACTGAGAATGTTCTGTGGAAAGGATATACATGTAACTCATCATGGATTCCTGGATGTGTCTGTTAAGACACTGAAGGTAAAATAATTCCAGTATTAACAGTGAATTTCTACAAAACAAAAGCTCATGTAACGTGGCTGTGTGATGGTGCAATGTATTGGTATATAAAATGGTGCCTCAGGTCTTGCAGCTGAGCCAAAACAACTTAATGGATTAATTGGGAACCAACAGAGATAATTAGGCCTTTGGGGTTGTATGATTCCACCCCTCGTCGACTGTTGCCTCAGAACTGTGATGTAGTGCGTTCCTGCTGTGTAATCGAGATAATTAGCAAGAATGTTGTGTCACTGTCCAAAGATTAGCAAAAGGGAAAGGCCAAACAAGGCTCATTAAAATGTGGTTCCAACCGAGAGAGACTTGATAGGATCCACTGTCAGAGATTGTGTCTTGTTTTAGTTTACCTTATTTGTGTCCTTTGAGAAGTGAGGAACACAAAGATGAAAGATTATACTTTTTTCATCTCATGACAAGCATTGTTCTCTTCAATCATACCACGAACAGAAACCATGGATGGAGAAATTGTTCCGGCCTTTAACTTGGCAGCCATTAACCGGTGTCCACACACACTGAAGGGCAACAATTTCTTTAGCTCATATGAGAACGATGCACACTACTGTCATATATTTGTTTCCCCTGAGGAGAAATTACTATGGATAGCTAGCTGTTAGCTGAGACTAACTGAGCCAGGGCTTCAGTTGTTTACTGTGCTCCTATTATTGGATGCCAAGGTGTCCTTCTGTGAGGCTGACAGGCACTGAGTAGTAGGCCAAATTGATTGGTCTGCTCTTGCCCACCAAAAGGACCTGAACTCAATTTGCTTGTGATGGCTTCAATTTCCTGGCTGGACAAAATCCCCCCACTCCTCTCTCCCTTGCTCTCCCTTTCTCTCTCTTAGCATCCCTTCCTCGCTCAAGAGCTGTCATTTAATTTCATTACTCAACAGGGGAGGTTCATGCCCTGTCACATTTGTCTGTCTTTCGTCCCTCGCCCTCTTCATGTGAATCTTACCAAGAGCTACAGCAAGGAAGGGCTTGTTTTTAAGACACTGTTTGTTTCAGATCATATAGCATCATTTGCAGTGTTTTCCTGGCAACATTCAAACCAAAGCATGGTAAGCAAAAGTTTCTTTGAAAGACAGTTGGTAGTTTGATCTTCATCCGCCCTCTAGATGAAAGATGCAAATGGGTACATTTTTAAGATAAGCTATATCTTTTAGGGTGTCCAAAGATGAAAGCAAAGACCACACAAACGTACTGCCTGCCTTCATTTGTGCGTGGTGTGTAAAATAGAATATAACTGGGAGACAGATATGTTTCAGATGTTTCAGGTTTTGTCATCTCCGTGTCATTACTCTTGCCAGTATTCAGCTGGTTATTCAAGAGAAGGTCATCAAAGGTTGGACTAATTTAGGGATGGCTTTACAAAGCTTATTTTCTTCCACAGCAGTTCTCAGGAGCAAAGACCCAATTTGCTTTTTGCCACCATACTGTAGCAACATCTTGTAAACTAATTTCAGATGCACATAATGCCCGGTAAACACGGTCAACGGCTGATTAGAAAGAAAACAGGATCTAATGCTGCAGTCAAGCATATAGGTCTTTGAAGTGATTACCTTACATGTTTTGGCCTTGCTTTTGTTGCTTTAAGATAAACATGTGGAGCCACTCAGCATATGCCAGCTTATGTCAAGATGAAAGATTTTACAAGCCATTATCAGAAACCAGCAGATTGTACTGCGGGTATTAGCTGGCCTCAGAAATGTGCTACAACTGCAAAGATCTTGCTCTGATTTCAGACACTGTGGATAGGGGGTCAGCCTCTCAGCACTTTTAGATGATATAGATGACAGGCAGGAGATTAACACTGGCAAAATGTGAGGTCCTCAAGATAGCTAATCACATACCATACAATATAACAAGACAATATCCTAAAATGTTGCCTTGCTTTAGTAATTCACACTAATCTCCACTTCCTCTCAACCTTTAATAAAAGCGATTTAAAATCCTTTTAATCATAAAATCACACATAAACACAGAGCATACATCAGGAGTCAAAAAAGCTAAGAGGAACATGCAACATCCTCCTACCCCAGCCTCTATCATTTTCTATGCTTTTACTCCTCTTTGTCTCAGAGGATATGCTCTCTTCTGGGTGTATTTACCAGCGGTCTTACAAGCTTTTACCTCCAGGAAACAAGCAGCTGATCTGGCTCATATTTTACAATGATTCATCTCGCTCAGCATCAACCACGAGGCATAAATGCGATACAACCAAATTAAGGCCGCTCAGCCAGACAAACAAGCTGGGGAATTTTAAACCTATGCCATTTTTTCATTTAGCTTTGAGAGCCACTGCAATTTATTGCTATATTAAGACTGATTTCTTAAAGCTGTTTTTCATGTTGTAGCTGTTGTTTCCCTACCCTCAGCACAGTAAAAAACAGTTTTACTGAACATAAATACGTTGACTGCACACAGTCAACATTGTTTTCCAGTACAGCAGTAAATTCTCTAGAGTCAGTGGCAGTAGCTCTTGTGGTTTTGCACAATTAAACCAAGATTAAATTAAAATAACTAAGAAAATGTCTTAAGTACTTAAGAACCAAAACGACCAAAACATCAACATTTATCACCATATAGGAACAACAATGACTGCTCCTTATATTGAACTTTTATTCATAAGCAGCCCGACATCCTTTGAGCTGTTTGATCAGGTTAAGCAAAGATGACTCCTGTAGAGAGTGTGTTTAGTCTGCACAGACTTGCTATGCCCTGCCATCGCTGGAGGTGTCTGTTCTGGCTCTTTTCAAGCGAATCAAAAAGCCCCAGAGGGACAAAGCCAGAATCTTATCCATTGTGTAAGGGGAACAAGGGAGAAAGCACCAAGAGCAATGAACGGGGAGAGCAAGCTGGACACTGACGGGTCTACTTACGCAGCTCCAGGGAAATTACACAGATACATACTAAGAAATTGCACCGAAATATAGAAGATTCTTCTGTTCATTGCTTCTCCATATCCATCTGTTCCACATGGTGAAATTATAATTTCCATTATCTTATTGATCCCATCACCAGCTAGAGAAGAAGACACTGCAGGATTTTTTTTTTCTTTTTTTTTTTTTCTATGAGTCTGAGATTATGTAGGGGATAAGGGGGATTTCCCTGCTCACTAATAATGCTTCATCATTATGTTTTTATGAAACAATTCATTTAATCCAGATATTAAAGTCTCTAATTGTGTGTAGTGGAAGGCAAACTGTAGTTAAATGTACTTTACTTATAATAGCCAGAACAAATGACAGCCTATGTATAGCATCCTGACTAATGTGTTTATCACATCAATATAATAACAAGAAAAAAAACAGTGTAATGACTTTATATTGCTCTCATTATGTTCTATTTTTTTAATCAAAGTGATTATAGAGAGGAAAGATGCTATGAAGCTATTCTCCGTAAAAAAATGTCTCATCCATACAGCAGTAATAAAGGCATAATACATAATAAAACCTGGTTTGGTAATTTATCTATTAAGGTATGCAGTTGTGTAGGTTTCAATGGATATGTTCTGTAGCACTGAATATGTCAAAAAACAAATTTCAGAAAGTTTTCAGACATATCATCAGCATACATTCACAAATGTGTATGTGAAGAATGTGTCAACACAGTGTGTATCTTGAACACATTAAAAAACAACCTACAGTATGGTGTCCATATTACGATTGTTTGTTTGTGTGTTTATGGTAAACATATCGTAAAAGCATCATGAGAGAGAGAGAGAGAGAGAGAGAGAGAGAGAGAGTCATCAAGGTTGCCAGCTGACTAGTTTAGTTTCTGAATGTGCAAGAATTAATCTTTCATCAAAAAAATAAAAAAATAAAATAAAAATGTCATATCGGATACAAAGCTTTGATTTTAGCACAATACGTATTCTAAAAGACACTCTGGAAACCAGATACTTTGGTAGAAGTTATTGTAAGAAAAGAAGCAACAAAGAGAGAAATCCTTGTTCAGATGAATTCAGATGACTTTCTCCAGAGACAGAACAGCATAGTGTGAAACTCTGTCTCTCTCTAGCACCGAGCCAGTTTCCTGCTCCTGTCTCTATTTGAAGGGTAGTGATGTGTATAATACTTCTCACCCTGGCAGGTTCAGTGCTAGATAGAAACGATTGAGGTAAAGGAAAAGGAAAACTGCATGGTAACAGAAGGGAGCTAGTTCACTTCAGAAAGATGGTCTGACCTTGAGAAATAATGGGCAAAAAGGTTCAGTATGTGCAGGTCAGAGAGAGAAAGAGGCCTATCTGTCTGTCTGTCTATCTGTCTGTCTGTCTGTCTGTCTATCTTTCTATCTACCTACCCACCTACCTATACAGTATATACATATATATGCTGTGTATTGATTTTCTACTGTTGTGATGCAGCCAGTCAAATTGCGTTCTAAAACAAGATAGATTGTAGTGTGCACACAGCTGCGCCGAGCAGATAAATCAATTAAAGTGACCTGATCTGACAAGTAGCCCCATCCTCAGACAGGCTTAATATAAGAACACACACATCCATGAGATTCATGCCTATCTCTGTGTCACTGTGCCCTTTGCCTTCAGAAACTCTGATTACACGACAAATTGACAATGGTTCAAGAGGATAAGTCTATCTTTAAATTTCACTTGGGCAAATAGGTAAATGAATGAATCATAATGTATGTCTGTAGGATGCTAGGCTGTGATCATTGTAGGTTGTTAAAAGGTTACACTTCATTTGAAAAGACATATTGCCATAAGTTGGGTCCTCAGTGATATGAGTACGAGGAGAAAACAGACAGTACAGACAGTGTAATCTCCAGGTTACCAACTTTAACAGCTAATCTTCCTGTTTACATTCTGGTTTGACAATTGCAAAATGTCAGAGACATTCAGAACAATGAAAGCCCACTTCCTCAATAATATGATCACTAACAAAGAGCCAATCCATATGGAACAATGGTCTCCATGGACTACTTTTGTGTTTGTGTGGAAAAAAGATGCCAGCATTTTGAAAACAATGAGTGTTGTAGATGCACAATGCGGTATCACTTCTACAATGCTTACGTACGGGTGTCATTTTTCTTTACCACTGTTGTTTGTATTTCACTCTGTACAAAGTGTACAGGCTGGGTAAGTGGGTACAGTACACGTGCTATATAACACAAAGGTATAAATGTTCTAATGTGCTTCTAATGCTTCATGCAGAGGCAATGACTCACAAGACAATTTAGATATTAAAACCAACAATCAAAAGATTCAAGATTGACCTCCAACCAAATCTTTTCTGGAGCTGAGGACAAAGTCATTCCTTTGCAGTCTAGAGGACAGCTCAGAGGATTTTTATCCTTCACTCATCAGTGGCTTTCATCTTAAGGGTCACTTTCCAAGTATCAATCATCTCGGTGCTCCAGCCTCCAAAATGTCCTGCTAATCATAAGATCTAGTGCAAACACATCAAAGAGATTTTTAGAAAAGCTGTCTTCAAGGCATAGCTGTTTCAAACTGTATTACCACTGACGATACAAATGGATTTACATTGCACCTTAACATGACAAGAGCAGACTGAACACTTATCCAAGGTGATCACAATCTGAGGCAAAATTGATTTGGCTAATTAATGCACATCCAGAGAGGTCTAAATCTTTAATCATCTCAAGTGTACGCTCCCTTTCATCAAACCACAGAGGGAGTAAAATAGTGAGGCTCCTAAAATGCTATTTGTCTCAAGTACATCAAAAAATATTTAATTTTTAATCATTTGTCTTGGGAAATAATGTTGTACTTAATTCAAATGGTACAGCTGTGAACAGTGATCGCTCAAACATTAGTTCCAAGGGCTCCGCTTCTGCACTCGATATCCAATGCTATAATCACTTAGAGAATTAAGCAAACAAAGACTTTTTTTTTTTCAAGGAGAGAAAAGGAAACAGGAAAAAAGGGGAAAGACTAACAGAGACAGAAGGAGGAAGAGCGTGGTGACATGGAAAGGAAAAAGAAGCACTCGCACATGTGCTTCAACAGTATGAACCTACACAGGTAAGACCTAAAATCCTTTGTATTCCAAGGCGTTGAGTGCTCGGATATCATGATAACCCTTCACTGCAGCTGTCAGCTTGCAGTTCAGCATGCAGAGAGAGAGAGAGAGAACACACTCACTCTATCAGTCTATCAATATCTCCATGTCTCTCTGTCTCCCTCTATTCAGTGCAGTTTGAATCTGCTTCATTGGCATGACAGACACTGTATACTGCCAAGGAGCATACGAAGCATCAAGACAAATGATGGAACAAGACATTCATAAATGATGGATACTAAATAAATAATTAAAATCTAGTCTGTCAATATCAATAACAGCTGGATGTTATGTACTGTTTATATATATAAATCAATTTAATACATTCAGTATCAGTCAGTGTGTAACAACACGGTACAGTATGAGGTATGGGGAGGCACTACTTTTCTTTTACTCTTAACATTTTCTCCTGGGACAAACTTTGCAGAAAACAGAACAGAACACTCAGTAACACATGAAGCTTTAGTAACACTTTGCCTGGTCACTTAGTCAACTGGTGAAATGTTGGGTTATTAACCATAATGTCCTTAAAAGTACACACCTCTCACACATGTTTCGCAAGGTAGCAAGAAGAAGGGGCAGCATTTATTTCTAGGGCAGGAATTTCCTTCTGTGCCATCACCTTGCGATGGCAAGTTCATCTCTCTTTGTCCCTTCGCTCTCAGTCCGTCTCCCTTACTCACAGACTCAACAAGCCATGTGGCCTTTTTAGAACAAATTAGCATCCTTGTTAGTAGTGTTTGATGTGGACTTGGAGAAGTGAGAGGGACAGAATGTTTACAAAGGCCAGGCTCCAACTGGACTGGCATATGTTAAAGGTGCTGAAGGTGCTGCACTCATAATTGTTGTTTCCTTTGCATTGAAACTCTAAAAATACCCCATAGAGTCACACTATCAACCCTATCTACTATCACAATGTGAAAAGGGTCGCGTGTAATGATGAACCTACAGAGTAGCACCTTCTGCTACTGAGTCTGTGGTTTTCCTCAGCTTTAGAGTTTGAGCTCATTGTTAAGCTGTCAGTTCCACAACTTCACGGTTTTGGCTCATCCTCACTTCTCTCACAGAGTTGTTTTCTGGCAACAGCAGGCAGCCATTTACAGTGAGAAAGCCTTAAAAATCCATTGTATACTATCACCACCAAACGGCAGACACCAACTAGCTGGTGAGAACCTAGCAGCAAAAGCCAGATATTGCCCGTTGGTAGAGACCAAAAAGGAGTAACTTTTGGACTTACATTCACAAGGTGAGAAAACACACTCCAAGTGATTAGTAATCTTCCTAAAAACTAAACTTCTGACAAGTTCACCATATCAGCTTGAATGGTGCTGATATATCAGTGTAGAGTTCACAACTTGGCCAAAAACATCTGTTTTCGCAGTTTTAAATACCGGGTTATGGTTACTAAAACTCTGTGGTTTGTGTTAAATATTGAATAAGTCAACACATTCGGTCTCATGCTACAAATGTATCTGATGATGCATAATCTAGCCTATACTTACTGTAGACTGTATACAGTGTTCATCACTTTAAGGAAGCACGGCAGCTACATAATCCTGATCTGAAGTGTCTGAGTAATAACTGCTTTTGTTTCATGGTATCCATTCTGCTGTAACTGGTTTAAATTAAAATCATATCGACAATCCTCAATAATAAAACTGCCATTATAGAAATATCCATTAAAATCCTGGCGATTCTTGGTATTCTTTAGAAGTAGAGAAATAAAATGAGCTTTGATGTTTATCTACAGGAGATTCCTCTCATCCCATAATTCGGTTTTTAGGTGTTACATTTATTGTGAAAATATACCAGCTCGCTTAGTTTCCTGCTCTCGTGTTTTCTTTTGCTCTTTGATCAACAACCAAACTCTCAATATCAGCAGAGAATAAATGTCATTTTCCCATTAGGAAATTCATAAACTCCTTTTACTACATCAGAACTGAATAAAAATGGAAAAACATAACATGCATTTGCATTATGTTGACTTATATTGGCTTCCTCAGTTAAAAAAAACCAAAAAAACAGTATATACACGCTATGCATTCTTTCGCACATGAGTAAATAACCTATCCCTCCTCAAAACTATCAAAGCAATTTTACACGATTTATTTGAACACACTTGTCACCTCTCGCAATGAGTGGCACAACAAAAACATTTCCATTCATCTCTGAGAAGTATGATAGGGTAAATGGTCTCAATGACACTCAGGCACTGGGCATTTAGCTGCTGTTAACCCCGGCTACATCTCTTGAGGTTTCGTCCCCCCTCTCTCTCTTTCAACAGCGATGAAACATTGGTTTCAGGTCATGTTACTGACTTTGCTCTGACCTCCCAAGGTATCCACCAACCTTTAGGGCTATCTATCTCTGTGTTTGTGTCTCCATCTTCATCTGTCTGTCTCTCTATCTGTCTCTTTTCTTGCCTTCTTTCTCTCTGTCCATACACACACAACCACACACAAACTCCCAAGCACTTACCCTCATGATCCGGTAATGCGAGTCTAGCACTTGTACTCCAATTATTCTCCTGTACTTGTTCTTGAAAGGGTTCTTGCCTCTCTCTTAGCTAAAGAATGTCATGCCCCCTGTGATTTCTGCTGGACTCCAGTGTTCATCTCTTCAAATGTATCCATTTTCAAATGCACATTTCAATGCTATTTGACCTGAAATTGATTAATCACAAATAGTTTGGGAAAGGATAGATGCTCCAGTCTAAATGAGCGAGTCCTGAACAGTTATAAAGTCACTACTAAACATTTGTCCATTAGAGAGCCAGCTAGCACTGGATTCAGTGTCTTTCCTCCACGAGGTCTCAAATATTGATGTAATTTATGAAATAAAGCAAGAATGAAAGAAGAATATGTGTTCTATAAATAAGTGAAGCTGAGAGTTTTGATGTTTGTAAGGCACAGACTGTCAGCCATCATCCATACTGCTTATGCCCTGCTCTTACACACACACACGCACACACACACACACACACACACACACACCCACACACCTAAACACAGTCCTGTTTCACAGACCTAGTTCTCTGTCAGCAGTGCTAGTGGTCAGCCTCCACTTGATCTTACTGTAGCTTTCCCAGGAGGAATGACATTTTTATGCCATCTATAATAAGCAGATTTTCTCTGACCTAAAATAGAGTTAATCCTCGTATGAGGTCACAGATGAGCATATATTCATAAGACTATAGTCTCTCTGTTTCTTTAATGTCAGAGTGAATAACAAATAGTTTGTGTTGATGTTAGCAGCATTAGCACTGCAATTCTTTTGTTATGTAACTCCTTTTAGAAAGCTTGCAGAAAAGTGCCACGTTCTGATATCATGAATAAACTAAAGCTTTCAGCTGCGAACATTAGGCTGCCGGGGAAACTGAGAGCATCGGTACTAAGTTACAGCAGTGTAGAGATATCTGCGCAGAGATAATCTGCCCCATCTCGCTTGAACATTTGAGAAATAATCTCCATCTTTCACGGTACAGTGTCATCAACAGCTTAAAACCAGTAGCATAATGGTGGAGACAGGCAGTGCCATCAAGGCACAGTATAAGCTCTCAGGGCCGGCAGCATTAATGGCATCTCTACAGTCACAGGGTGACCATATGCTTGTACATTTGGTCAACATGCACACACACACACACACCCACATTGCACGCGCAACTGTTAACAGCCAAATGACACAAGGTTCAGCTCCAATGTGTCTCCTCTCCGTCTGTTGGTCAGTACAGATACATTCCTAACATAATCCATGGAACCAAATAGACGGGCTGCAACTTGAAATATTATAGGCAAAATTCAGCATGTTATTAACACACATGGTTTTATTTTTTCTATAGATTTTTTGCTCTGTATTTTAAAGCTACCCAACCTTATGTCCGCTTTATATAGCATAGTGCTGCAACAAGTCCAGAAATGCAGCAGTTCAATACTCTGCTGTATGTTGTGCAGTTCCTCCTCTTACTGTCTCTCCTCATCTCTCTGCCTGTCTGTCTCTTTCTTTCTCCTGTGCCCTCTGAAAAGCAGTGGTCAGCATTAGTGGGCTGACCTCCATTGTTCTGTAGAAGCAAGAAGATCCAGAGGATGTAAAAAGGAAATCTGTCCGGATATGACAGAGATGTGGGCTTTTCACTGGTCACTTAAGCTAAAGAATAATCTCATTACTCAGTGGAGACATCATACTGTACCACTAGAAAGCATGGAATGGCAGAGATAGTCACTCAGCTGATATTCAAAAAGCCACTTTCTCTTTCTGCTGTAGAACATCTGCCAGCGATGACTGATAAGATTTCCCAATTTGCTCGACTGACAGACGAGGAAAATTAAATATCCGGTTGACTCAGTACGTTTCTTTCTTCTTCGTGACACTAGATGAAAAGGTCATATACTCTTAAGTTTTAACTTAGTCAACCAACTCATATATGCAATGCATTTAGATTAAGTTTTAAAAAAAACTTATATGCATACTGGCCGTCTAGAACCTCTGAAAAGGTTTAATCACTGGTGCAGCTGTGAGATAGAAAGCTATGTGTTGAAGACTGGGACTGGATGTACTCTGACACCTGACTGGTGTGAATTACACCTGTAACAGTGATGTTTGCGTTCATGCTAATTAAAGTTGTTTGGATTCACGTTTGAGGAGTAGGTAGGTAAGCGAAGAACACACAGAGAAAAGGTTAGTCAGGGAGACAGACAGACAGAATGATCAGAATTGAACACATGGCTTAATTTCCATGCCTTTTTTTATTCCCCAAGGGGGTCACCACACTACAGCAAACTCCAAACCCCATTTCCTCAGAGACTCCCGCTCGGCTTTTAAAGACACACCACAGATACATCCTATCTGCTTGCGAGCACCACAAGGGGGAAACATTGTCCATCAACTACGCTCTATAGAAGCATTTCTATTCTCCTTCTCTTTTTTTCCGTGTAATTTGTGTGATTGTATGTTTGTCTTTTGCCCGACTCCATCCCCGTCTCTCTCTGTCTCAGTAACATAATCAATATGTTCCATCCCTGTCAATCTAAAACTTAAAACTCACTTACATCAAAGCCCCGCATCCATCATACATCTCAAGGTCACAGATGGACCGAGGATGAAGGGCCGAGATAAATGTGCACGATGGTTTTCCTGTAAGTGTGTGTGCCCGGAGAGAGAGAGAGAGAGAGAGAGAGAGAGAGAGAGAGAGAGAGAGAGAGAGAGAGAGAGAGAGACATGAAGAAACTGAAGATTGAATGTGTGAGTGTGTGTCTGTGTGTTAGAGAGGGAGACACAGAAACAGCGACAAAGACAAAGGCAGAGACAGTAGTGGGGGGCGACTAATGGAGGAGTAGCACAGAGCTCAGCACCACCCTAAGAGCCTCTGTAAGCCAGACTGAGCCGTGGTCTGAAATTAGCTGATTTTTCACTGTGAGCACTGCACATTATCTGGGTGGGGAATGGGGAGAGGAGTACAGCGGAGGAGCACGGAGAGAGGAGGTGGGGGTCGGCGTTTAACTTAACAAGATTAATATGTTTGCCTCATCTCTCTGGGTTTTATTTCCTTCTCCTTGCAGGGCCCTTGTCAAATCTCTTTGGACAGGCTCTCACACATGACGCTGGAAGGAGACCTGAAGGACACTCTACAGAGTGTCAAGAAAAAGGAAGAGGCTCCATTTTGCGACTTTGTGATTAACATGGGTGTAAATGTATGTCAAAGCATAACGGAACTTCTCTCTGGTTGATTTCCGTTGACTTTTCTGCACTTGTCACTTGGCTTAGGAACCGCAATTTCTGAAACATCAATTAACCTTTCATGTGAAACAGACATATACTGCGCATTTTGAAATATTAGTTAGACACCACTGGTGTGTTTGTGTAGCTGCATGTTTGTGTGTGTGTGTGTGTGTGTCTATGGGGCACCCGCACAGATGTTTGGTGGTTAGCCAGATTAGTGAGCAATAATGAAATCAAATCTCAAGCCCAAAAGAAAAATGAAACATGTGCATTTAGACCATATATCCATAATGATTATGTTGAGAATAACCGTGTATGCAGAGTATTTCTCTGAGGAGATTAAAGAATAGGTATGATGAGATTAAGGAAAGGGATGAAGCGATTAAGACTGACTACTTTAAAGTGATTATGAAAGGCTTAGAAGGGTAGGTCGCATACAGCATATTAGAGAGACACAGAGAAAGGCAGGACACAGAGCAATCTGGAGTTTTTGATCCATGGAAACAACAAAGAAGAGCTAGCTGTGCTTGTTATAGTCTTATGTCAATAGCATTTTCAACAGTGTTGCTTGATATTACTGGTGAGAAAGGAAGAAGAGAAGAGGGAAAACACAAAGAATAAAAACAAGGCGTGTGCACTCCCACATGACCTAGGAGAAACAATGACAATCAAATGGCCTGCAGCAGACTTCCCCTCCCTCTCTCTCCCTCACTGTCTCTCCCTCTCTCGTTCTCTCTCTCCTTTTCTGTGTACTTTGATGTACAAAATAGCCCCAATCCATAAACAGCACCATTACTTTCACTGCCTACCTACAGTGCTCTCTCTCTCTTTCTTCTCTTTCTTTTCCCATCACCCTTTCCTCTCTGACACACACACACACACTTTCCATCCTAAGCTACTTTCAAGGTATATTTTGCCAGAGGGCTTCTCTTTTTTTTTTTTTTCGTGGTCATGGTTAATATGGATGGGAGAAGAAAATTGTGAGTCGTCCGTAGCGCCGATGCACGCAATCAGATACTACAGGTTGAAAAATTACGTATGACTGACAGTGACATATAGCAATTTTTCACACCACCTCCATCGTATCAGCGTACCTCTCTTTATTGTTCTATCATTCTGTCAAACCTTTCACACCTCAGTAGAAAGCAGAAAAGATATGAAATTCTGACCAAGCTGAAATGGCCGAGCAATGTCCGTTAGTATATGAAATTGGTTAACCATAGGGACAATGTTCAGGTTTTACCATATTCTGTTATTTTGTATCCTTTTCCCGGTCGCTGTGCTCCAATAACAGACGGGTACTTGACCTTTGCAAATGCAACAGCTAAGGATGACCCATGTTTACTTTCAGTACAAGAGCGCAATATAGTGTGACATTGTTATAGCGCAAGCAAAAGTTCCCATAAGGAGTTCAAGATGGACTGAGGGCATGCAAAGCATCTGATTTCAATGTGATTTTCCCAGAGCTTCCTACAGTCAACATTGGTTTCCTAAGTATTAGACCATAGTGTATTCTGTTAACACTAAACATAATGAATGACAATATAATGAATATGTATTCATAGTTTATAATGTACTTATCTTGATTCTAACTGTCTGACTGATCAGAAAACACTCATTGTTTGACTTTTAGAAGACTTGCTGATGAAGAACAAGGTTCCCCAAATAACAGTGATGTTTCTACACAATGAATCAGGACAAAAACTGGCTTTTAGTAGCCTTATTTCTCATATCAATGGATTTATGTTTAAGAAGAGACGAAGAAAGCAACAGCATTTTAAAATGTAGGAACATTTCACATCACCAATAGTAGAAAAGCATGGTACACATCCACTACACCTCCAAAAAGACAAAATATTAAATTTTGAGAATCAAAAACAAGCACAGAAAAATGTACTTTTCTGCTACAAGATTGTCTCCAAACAAAGTAAGACATCCTACATCTGCTCTTAAGACTCTATCCTATGTAATAAGCAAACAAAATACAGACAGAATGCTGAATAAAGTCCTATCAAGAAGTGTACAAACATCACAATGAAAAAGTCCACAGTTTGTGGCTACGCTTGAGTCAAGAAATGCTTTTCAGATGTCTCAAATGTGTTTGCTTGTATCACTTTTCTAGGAAGAATCTTCCCTGGCAACCAGCTATTTTTCTCACAGTGCACAAAGGGGCATCAGACAGCAAATTCAGGTCAGGCAGTCAGGAAGGTAGGCAGCCATCTGACATTTCATTAGTGGCGATTGTCAGTGAATAGAGCTTTTGTGTTGAGAGACGTGTATGGGAAATCTGTGTTATATCTGGTGGTAACTGTTAGTGAAGATCACTGTGTATAACTGTAGCTGAAGATTCTGAGCAGACATGTATTTACTATCCTGTGTTCTTGAAAGGGGTTAGTGGATTTAAAATTATACTAGCCAATCCAGTGTCATTTAGATGACAACGTGCCCTTTTGTCCCCATCCCCCTATGTACTGTCAGCCATCCTTTGTGTCATGCATACTGAACGCATACAGCTTTTGTCCTGAACACTAACCACGACAACATGCTGACAAGTAAAATGTTCAATGCTTTTCTTGCGCTGAAGGCAACAGCAAAAGACAGGAAGGACATCTAAAATCTGGAAGAAGGAATGACGGCGAGCAGATTTAATAAAATACTCATGACAGCTACAAACAAAATTACAAGAAACCTTCTACAGAATATGCAATAAAATGAAGCAAAACTCCTTCCTGAGCTGACTAAACCTGTTGCATACAGCATCAGGCAAACAAAACTCTACATCCAAATATATACAGAAACACTTCAGCACCAAACACAGCTTGAAAAATCCTACTATTCGTACTTAGGCGTCGTGGTGATTGTCACTGGCCTGTAACAGAACAACATGAGTCACCTGCAGGTTTCATTTAGCTGAATGGCCTTCATGTCACATATCTAAGGACATTGGTGCTGGCTTGGCAAAATGATATGGATGAGTAATGGGATGCCGCCCACATCCGGACACTCTGGGAAGGTGAGGGGCTGCTGCCAAGCCCCAGTCCCTGTTGACCTCTCCTTCCTGTGCACTCAGCAAATTTGTCGATGACACCCCATGGGCCACTCTCCACCAGCAGTGACATATGTCAGCCATTTTTGTTCTTTTGTAATTCTGTTACGTGACCGCATGCGACTAGAATGCAAGAAATAGCCACCTGGAATTTGTATGGGAAAATAACATCTTCAACATTTTCTTGCCATTCAATTACACTGATGAATTGGTGAGCAAACAAAAAAAAACAAGCATGTCACCTCACAGTGCCCACATGCCAACTTGTGTTCCTTTCCTTTTTTTCTCTCTTTTTTTTTCTCTTTTGATGAGCAGACTTTGGATCTCACCCTGGGGCAGACAGACACAAAAAGGCCCCCCTAGCACACTGCTGATTCAAGGTTTTAGCTGAGCAAATCTTAGGCAGCGAGCTGAGAGCAAAGAGCTGGCCATTTTGCAGTTTGCTCTCATCTGCCAATTTCTTCCTGGGGCTTTCAGAGTCAATCAAAGAGCTACCAGAATGCTCACACCAGTCTTTTAATTATTCATGGTAATTCTATGCCACTACACACTCTCTCTGCAGCCCCTGTCGCCTCCCCCAAGCGAGGTGTGCTCTGATGTGTTTATGTGTACTGAATATATAAAGAAAAAATCCTCCATCCATTACAAAACAGACTCTCTGCTCTGCCCTGTGCTACGCTAGCAGCTTTTTCAGGGTCGTCTGGCTTCCACTTCTGTGGGAAGC
This sequence comes from Argyrosomus regius, assembly GCA_946959425.1. Classification (NCBI taxonomy): domain Eukaryota; kingdom Metazoa; phylum Chordata; class Actinopteri; family Sciaenidae; genus Argyrosomus; species Argyrosomus regius. The sequence goes on from OX336882.1 coordinate 24,018,212, forward strand.
TGAGCTTATAAATGTTTGGTCCCATGAAACCCAATTTTTTTGCCCTTTTAATCTTTTCACTGGACATGTTGCACACTTGCATCCAGCTTTTCCAGGCTTTGTAACATTAATTATTTTTCAAATATCTACCATTCTATTATGATCTCAGACATCTTTTAGGGCAAGTAGTTTGATCTCTTGATAAAAATTCATGTTTACTGTGCCCATTCAAACAGCTCCAATTCCTACTAACAGTCTCTTACACCAGGCTGGCTGGAAGGCCAACTATCTGCCGCGGGATTGGAATGTTTTTGATAAGCGCTAGCCTTGGTGAAAATGCATTAATTTCCTTCTGTGAGCTAATTAGCTAGACGAGAGGGCAACTCTGCCATTCTTAGCTGTCCATCAACCTGCCAACAAACACTGACATCACAAGGTAGATGTCAAGTTCAGCCTTTTGTGTCTGAGACAAGCCTATTACCAGGAAGTGTGAGCAGGAGGTTTTAAACGGGTAAAAGGCAGCAGCTTGATGTTATCAAAATCTCTTTGTGGAAATCGACTAAATTACAATCAGTTTTCACTCAAACTTCCATAACAGCGTAACGCATAAGCTAATACCTACAAAAGAGAAAAAGAAAAACGTAGAACATTTGTACATTAGACAAGGAAAATGAGATGCTGACTGCAAGATGGTGCAGCTTGAGTATGCGGTACAGTATATGCTCTTGATGTCCCTTCACAACATTCAATTCAGGAGTCTCAAAGAAGGTGCTGCTGCTGTTTGAGCCTTTGAGGGAAAGGTGATCTCTCCAGTGCAGAGAAGCTGTTATATTTTGCTGGTTGGCGGTTGGAGAAAAATGGCACACCTCCTCTCTCCGACATGTCTTCACAAGCCTTGTCAAAGATGAAAAAAAGAAAAGTGGGGAAATGTTTCATGTCTCCTGTCTTTTCCTGCCAAAAGCAAAAAAGGAGGGCAAAAGAAAGCTGGGATAGATACAGTGACATACCAAGGGAGGATGTGGCAGGGATGAAAGCATGTCATTTTGTAAGGAATGATCATGAAACTGCCCCCCCCTTCTTTTTTCTTTCACCCCCCCTTTTTTTGAAACAGACTTTGTCAGAATTTGAAGGATATATTGTTTCTGTTTTGCCCTACCACTCAAAGCAGTAACAGGACTTTGAAATGGGGTGTTTACAAGCCAGTCAAATGTGTCCTTTTGATATAAGTGACACGAAAGTGAAGAACAAGACCGAAAGGTCTGCAATCAGCTCTGACTGACTGACTGAACAGGAATCGCTAATTGATCCTTTCAGAAGTTCAGATCACTCATCTCGATGAATCTGCAACAGCCAGCTGCTATATATTGATGTATCAATGTGTTTATTTATCTGAACAAGATCTGCTGTAAGCATATTTTGTGTATATTTTAGGCTTTAAAATGGCAGAGCTGTTGTTATGTCATGTTTAGAGATTTGTGGGACACTAACAGATGACAGAATGTAGATCTATTCTCTGAAGAGGACATTTACCAAAACAGCTCTCATTTACTGCAGTACCCTCATGGCAACAGATGCTCTTTTAAACTCGTCATCTGCAATGGTGCACATGTGAGCAGTTTGTACTTCTTTGTTTTGGCCTCATCTCTCTGTAATAATTCCATGTTCTAATGCATCTATTTTTGCCACCACAAACACAAAATACTCGAATAATGCTACTCCAACTGGTAAATCAAGAAAAAGGTTTCACAGCAAAACTATATTTACAATTGATAGGCCATTCTTTCCAGGTAGACATCAATTGTTGACAAGGTATTATTCTTCATTTCTAGAACTGAGAGTTATTTTCTATGGATGACAAATGTTTCAGTGGGTCTCTATAGCATTTCTGAGTAGAATAATGCATGTAGAATGAAAGCCCAACTTCGAAAAACATTGTAACAATCACATTAAATACCAGATGTAATTACTAAAAGTAATATAATGAGTTGGTGCATTCATAAATTAATAAATACAGCCTATTGCTTTGCACTTAAATGAAGCAGTATAACATTTTACTGGAGTACAATTTTAATAGAATAAACCAAACAGTACAATGTTTACATTATTTGGTAAAACGCAGATAAGGGAATGAGGATAAAGGAAATAATATTCCTAATAAGCTTTATCTGTTATATAAAGACATGGATGCTTGTTTGTAAACATCCCATTTACTAAGTAATCGTGGTCAGCCTGCAGGGAAGGAATTCCAATTTCAAGTCCTCTAAATAATGGCGGAAGACACACTTGGCCTCTAGCATAATGTTTATCACTGGCAACATCAAGAGACCAGGATCCCATAATACCACTCTGCATTCACAGCATGTTTCCTCCATCCCCACTGCGGTGGTGATAAATGGCTAACACTGGAGCAGCGCTCACCTCTGAGAACCCTGGCCTTACCCTTGTGAGTGTCCTGTAAAGCATTCTGTCTGATTATAAACAGCAGTGCTGGTTCACAATGGTGCCACAAAACATGCAACAGATGAGGAGATCATGATTTTTACACAACTATACACTGTGTCAAATGATTTTACTCATTTATTACTATAAACACGACTGATATGGCGGTGTTAAAACATAAATTTTACGTGGAGATTATATCCTTTGTGTGTGTGTGTGTGTGTGTGTGTGTGTGTGTGTGTGTGTGTGTGTGTGTGTGTGTAGAGGAGGAAGTTCAGGGTGGGGTTTTACTGGACTGGCTTCCAGGAAGCAGATGGGAAGAAAGCCATGAGGAGAGCTGGTGAGGAATGTGGGAAGATGGTGGGCATGACCACAGCTTAGTGGGTGAGTGTGCAGGAGGAGATCAGTGATGCATAACACAACATAGAAGCATGTAGCTGCATCTTATAGACTAACTGGGCAGCCAAGACCATCGCTCGTACACTTCTTCCATTTCAAGTCTCTCCTTCCTGTCCTTTCTCTGTCCCTCTAAGACTTTTTGTCTTTGCTCTTTACTCTCTGACTACTGAATCCTGATTAACAACCAAAAAGACATGAAATGTTGCTGCTCTTCCTAAAATATGCCCTAAACTAATCACAACGGTCATGCATACATGCTGTATTAACTTTCAAATGCTTTCACATGGGGCATGATACTGAAAAATGGTTCGACTGAAGTGCCAGTTCCGAAAATGCTCAATTTGTCTTGCATTTAGTGAGAGCCGTGTAGGCGGAGTAGAGAATAAACACTGAGAAGCATCAAGTAATCCCTGAATGGATATTTTATATTGAAAATAACAACAAAGTGTTGGGGGTCATACTGAGCCTTCAGAGGATAACAACAGAGAGAGCACAGGCAGCAAGGGAAATAAAGTGAATTCTGTGATGTCTGTAGGATCCCTGATTTCCGCTGCTCAGTGAAAAAAAAAAAAAAAATACCACTGGGCTGCCAAGTATTGGCTTCAAAATCTTGACTCACTGTGATGTAGCTGTCATCCTTTCAAAGGAAGTGGATAGCAAGGGGGAATGGGTGCATGTACCATGTCTTTCACTAGGCTTTTCTGAAGTCCAAAGGAAGATGCAGGACTTCTATTTCAATCTGCATGGAAAGAATGCTGAGCGTGGTATTAATTCAATATGTCACTCCTGAGGCTTTTCTTCTTGGTAGTTGGACTGAATGTGATGGCAGATATTCAGGTGTAGATAGCACATTTAAAGGAAACAAAAAAAAATCTCCCATCATCTAAAAGATTGTGGCAACAAGATATTGAAACATTGATTTAGCAGTTGGTGTCACGGCGGTCACACAGGCCAAAACAAATTTGATTTTGTTGCTGTCGGCCTGTTTGATTGCCTTGAACCTAGACCACGATCTTGATTGAAATGAGCCATGTAAGTTTGATTAAAGGTCAATATAATGTGCTGTGGTCAAGGTCAGAGGTGCATGCTCTTTTCAATTGCATCCTTATGCCGAAGCAAATCCCTGTCCAGCACTGTCCAGTGGTGTGATCAGAATGAATAGTGTTACACGTGGATGGAGATATGGAACAATTTCTTGCATGTGTTATTTGAAACCGACTTGTTGGGTTTATTCCTGCACACACTCCTTTTATACCTTGAGGTTAGGTTGAGTAGGGCAATATTGTTTCTGCAGTTTTAACCAAACCTCTCTTCAGATATTTTCTGCTCCTTGTAGATGCACCCATCATTGTCAAAGAGTCTTCAAGAATCCAGAACGAGCAGCAATTGCACCGTCACTAACTGAACCGTGTGCTGACAACCTGTCCGCCTGAAAGGCTTTTTATTGCCACAGTTTGCCTCGGGGCAGAACATCACCCATATTCAGCACTCTCTGCACAAACTGAGGGTAGGGTACTTCCAGGCCTCAAGACTGCTACATTATCTATTTAGCATTGAAAACACACATCATGGAGAAAAGACACTACAAAGAAGTACAATACTTCCCAAAGCTCCTGTCATTCCACTGTGACTGTCTGTGTTGCGCATCCGTGTGCCTTTGGCAGATAAATCACAGTGCTGCGCTCTGAAATGCTTTTATTTCCGTTTGTGAGTAAGTACAGAAATTGACCTAGAGAGCTTTTAGTTTTTTACTTTCTGCTTTATAAAATCAGATATTATTTTGCTGTAGTTTTTTTTTTTTTTTTTTTTTTTTGTTAATTGTCAGGTTCTGCTTAGTTCTGCTCATCTTTCTTATTCACTAACTGGGGAGTCTCCTTGTGGAACATATTGTTGTAAACTCCTGCAAATTAAAGAACTCCTTGGAGTATATGTTTTTAATTTCCTATTATTAATCTCAGTAAATTAGAAAATAGAGCAATGAACCATTTTAATGGCTCTGAATCCAGGTTTTCTTTGTGTCTGACACGATTGGAGCCATAGCCCACTTCACATCATTTACAGAGACTCAGAGGGTTTAACACTCATGAAGACATACTGTTACCCACTGACAATGTTTTAATATCTTAAGCTTTTGATTGTTACATTGTCACATTAAAGATTTATTCATATTCTACATTTGTTTTTCTAATTTTACTTCAGCAAAGAATGATTTTTTTTCCTCTCTTTTTCTGCCTCAGCAAACAAAAACATTGTCATATAGACTGTAGATGCATATTTGTACTGATTTTCCTATTTGCACATTATGAAGACCAAATAAGAAAGCTAGGTTCACACTATTGGACATCTTAAACTGCAGGGATGTCTCCCTCTTTAAAAGGCTTAGCAATGTGATTTACACAAGCAAAATAGAGAAAGAAAATGATCGAATTCACTGCATTCCTTTGTCTTCTTCTCCTCCATTTCCCACACTAATGTGAGTCTCGGGTGTGAAATGCAATAACAAAGTTTGAACCCAGACACCATAAAAGGTACACCAGAAGGTTGTGTAGAAGCCATTACAATTGAATGTACTTCTTTTAATACACATAAAGCCTTCTCATATTTAATATACTTACAGGGCCAACCTGAAAACTTGATTTGTGAAAATCAATAGGATGTTTTTAAATGTACTATGTGATCTCCTACACGCACACACACATACCTTTCCACTTTCCCTTGTTATCGTTGTCTGTCTTTCCAAGCCAATATACTGTCTCTGCAGTCTCTATCTATAGATCAGAAGTAGTGATCTCCTCCATATGACTTGAAGCCTTTGAACTGTTCTCCATACAACTAAATTTTTCACTCCTTCCTTTTCTCAAGTCCTTGGTTATTTATTTCTTTATTTCTACGGCACTGAGCAGGATTAGTCAGAAGCGGCAGTCGCACTATCAGCCCAAGATGTGCTCTTCCATCCTGCTGCTTTGCTCTGATAAAGGAACTGCTCGACAAGTGACTCGGGTGCACAGAGAGCCTTGTAGAAAACAACATTTCTCTCACTGAAGCACAGTCCTGCATGTCAATGACTGCCAATGGGCAAAGGGAGAATCTCACTCACGGTACATGCAACATTCTACCTGGCAAAGCTTACATAAAGACAGAAAAACTTGCATAAACTTTGACACAGGAGCAGGATGCAAGGTGTGCTTTTCACAAACTGATAGGTCCACAGTTGTCAGTTCCTTGCATTGGGTTAAAGAAAAGTTGCTTGCATTGCTGCATCTACCCATCCATGTATTCTGGCTTCACAATGTAATTGTTTGGTTATCAAACACTTGGATTGTGTGACGCAATACTCCATAATATTTCCATGTTCACTTTTTGCCCTTCTTTGACTTCTACAACCAGCTCCCATCTACTTCAGTTATTCTGGAGAAGGCTGACATGGAGCTTTGCTAGCTTTATCGCTCTGTGTTACAGTATGTGACCATACAAACACCAGCGTTTCGACTGACTGAATACAAGGTGACAGAGCAGACTGCTGACCTGAATTTGGCTCCTGATGAATACGTATTGTGATGTAGAAAAAATAAATCCACTTCTTGCACAAGTTTATTCCATGTCTATATCAATCAACTTGCATTAAATGCAGTTTGCCATTCTGCTCCTCTGAATAGACATTTGTCTTCTTTCCGGCCATCCGTCATGTTTGTGACAGCAGTATGAAAATGAACCACTACCGGACTGGAGAGGACACAGACAAGTTTAAACTGTAATGTCTTTAGACTACTATAGTAACATTTAAAAGATCATCTTCTGTCAATACTAAGACATTGATTAAATCATCCGTTTATGACCTGCCACTTAAGTTAAATCATTGTTAACCAGTCCTTACGTTAAGTTTAAACATTTGATCGGACTGATACAATTATTTAACGCCAAACCAGTCACTACTCCACCATCAGACTCCACATCATGTACTCAGCAGATCTTTACATGAGCATGCGAAGAAGCTTGGCCAAATGGTGCAGAAATAATATCTGTAAAGTACTTCTACTTTTACTCCTCCCTTTACTGTTTTGCTGCATCTAATTTCAGTCCAGCCATTGGCTACACAGTCCTGGGCCTCAGGAGTAGTGTGAAATACAAATGATTCAAAATTATCCTGACCTCCCACAACTTCTCGAGGGGTGGCAGCACCAACGTACAAGATCACCAAAAAACTGATGCATGCATCTTTTACAGAAAATGGGTAAAGGATGAGTCACAGTATGTTAGATTATACACACTTTGCCTTCCTCGTACTTTTCCTTCCACGGGCCTTTTGCTCTGTGCCCATTTAAATCTGCTCAAGATGCAGCGAGAAACCACCTCCCCTACTCTTCTTCCCCCCGCTCCCTCTCTTTTCTCTGTCTCTTTCTCCGTTTCTCTCAAACTGCTTAACTCCAAAAAGTGGTAGCAATGCAAAAATGCATCCGCATACTGTATAAGTGCACAAAAGACTCACCGGGCCCGGAAAGACACAAAGCCGCACAGACAAGACGAGTACGCACATGAGCACGTATGCACAGCCATATAAATAGTTATAAAGCGCACAGACTTGTGATGACATTGTATGAACCTACCTGAGTTAATACCTACATTTACGCATATACATTAATTGTTATGCTAACTTTATCCAAAACATAATTCTAGTCATAACCATAAACCATACCAACTTAACCCAAACAGTTATTTCTTGGGATCAACTATTCACCTACTCACAAATTGATGAACACCAAAAAAACTTCTTAATTACTTTGTTTCAAACTAATACCAAACGAACATTAGATAATTAAACCACATAGTGAAAAAAAACACTTCATGTTATCAGCACATTAAACAGCTTTGAGGTTTTATTTGATCATCAGAACTAAAAATACTACAAGTTGCCCACACACAACGTCATATTTTTCAGCTGAATAAAAGCTTTTAAAGAACTGTCAACATTTCAAACGAGGCCTGGATGTATCTCCTAGTCACTGCCCTAAAATGTCACATGCTGTACGTCTGAGGTGAATCATTTTTAAATAATGAAAAAAGGAAAAAGGGGAAGAGATGTCCGACTGAGAGGATTCAAAACTAAACATGTGAAATGAGGGAAATATGGAATGACACAGGGTTGGTAAACAGTCCATCTGTGTTTTCCCTAAGGACGCCTGCCATACTTTGAAATGCACTTAAAGAGGAAGTAAGGCAATTCACTATCAATCTAAGAGCATTCTAATGGTTTTGCAGCTTGGGCTTTTTTGTCTGGAAAAAAAAAAGATAAGAGGGTGGCTATATAAAGTTGAAAATGACAAAAGAACTAATGGATTATTGATATATTCAGAAATACTATGATGACATATTTTTTCATAGAAAGCACAAAGGTGACGGGAAGGCAATGATATAACTCATACAGAGGTGAACTATCTCCGTTATGCTATTTTATCAGTGTATTTTGTTACTATATAAAATGATATACTGAAACTAAGACAAAAAATATCCAAAGGATGAAATGTTTCTTCAAAACATCTTAAATTATATGTCATAATCCACATGCATTCATCATTTGACATTTCAATGTGGACTAAACTGTGATTTCATAGTAATCATAGACAATTACCTGGTTGGAATCATCAGATTTGATTTGACATTAGTGTGTAAACAAGCCAAATCTCTCCATGTCTCTCTCTCTTTAGTTCTGTTTCCATCCACATTGATTAACATGCTGTTGGACATTTTCAGATGCTAATTTTGTCTCAGTACTGTAGCCAGAATTTTGTATTTGGAAGGCCTCGTGAAATTTAAGGGTGGACTATTAGGCCATAGGCCAATATTAAACATGCGATTAATATTTTAGCAGAAGAGTTGTATGTTAATATTCATGAAGTAGGCTACATACAGACCTAAGATAATCAAACATGACAAGGCTCATCCATTTTAGTTAATGTGATATACTTATAAAAATATCAACAGCTTCTGTCATACATAGTTAGACTGTACACCGAGGAATTCAGTCTGATGCTAGGGTCTACTGGATAGTAGTAGAGCTAAAGGAGGTAAAATAAATAAATAAATAATACAACATAATTCAATCTTTAAAACATACATTTTTAAAAACAAATGGCTGCCGTATTTAGTGTCTTTAGAGCAAACCTAAAACAGCAAGTATTTAACTATTCACAAATTCAAACTACAGCAAATTATATGAAAATAGCCGTATCACCAACAACCATAGGACTGCCTGGATAGAACAAAAGAGAGTAAATAATGTTTTAGTTGCTGCGAGGGGATGCTGTGCAGAGTGGATATTGCAGCAAGAACATTATACAGATATGTTCAGCACTAACGTTTTGTAACAATCCAGGAATGTTAATGCTCCACCTTTTTCATTATTTACATTTCCTCCAAAATGTGTTTGCTATAGCACATTAGTAATATATAAACAAAAGCTCCCAGAGACATGGTTTGAAGTTAGCTGTCACTGTCACTGTTGTACCACACTGGTACAACTGGACAAACTCAATTAATAGTTTGAACCATATTTATTAAGATGGATAAAAACAACATTTGAACTAAACATTAATGACAATTTAGGTCACTTTTTAGTATCATTTTAGGTTTTACCGAGATCTGTAGTTACAAATTGTCTGCATCTGTGACACTGAACAAACAGCGAGTGGGTGTTATTGTGCAAATACTACACAAATGTCTTCATAGATTTTTGTTTTTCCTTCTGAATCTTCTGATTTAAACGATTAATAGGCATTAATTTTCTCTGGACATAAACTTATTTTTGTCCAACACAGAAAGTCGTAATAAGATGACATAATCTTATGTGAATTATGTGACAAAAAGAAAAATCTAACTTGATACACACAAAAAAAGATATAGCGCCAAAACCAACAATGTCCTGCTGTGAGAGAACATTTTGCTGAAGTGTGTCACATGCCAAACTATGAGAGTGATTTTGATGCAGTAGGTTTTCATCTCATCAGATTCATTTATTGCATCAATATAATGGAAAATGTTTCAACACTTGATCTACAACAATGCGCCTGTATGTGACAAGGAATCAGCAGTGGGGGGTATATCAGAGAAGGAACCAATCATTACTTATCGAGAGACACTTAAAGTAATTAATGACTTGTGCAAACTGTTGCAAGTGGAAAACATTAATGAATAATTTTCGATACATAATCAAGTAATTAGGAAATGAACTCAAGAGTAAATCCAGGAACCACGATAATGAATACTGGTGATTATCAATTTGAAGCCATCTCCTTTATGCCCCAAGGGACCTGTGCTAGTTTTAGAGGGAGAGAAAGGGGGAGGAAGGATTTCTGTTCCGACACCATGATAATGTGCCAGTGCCAGTCAAAGATCCAGAGTGACACACAGCTGTGGAGAGACTGAATTTCTTCTATATTCCATCTTACTGTCTGAAGCACTGTCATGTCTGCTCCAGTTCAGTCCATTATTTCAAGTGGAATCATCTTTATGTCTATTAATCTGTAGCCTTGTATGCCAGGCTTTCTCCACTTCTAATGACAAACATGTTGAAAACTGTGCTAATTATTTATACCGGGTCCTCATTCTGTCAGTGATTCAAGGATAGTTTCAAGTGTCTCATGAAGATGTCTGATTTTTATGACATGCCAGGAATGGGTTGAGCCATGCCTGCCTAAACCACCAATTTATTTCCCTGAATAGCCTCTTTTCTGGTGTGTTAGTCACTTAATAGATCCTTTCTGACTTCAAAAGCAGTCTGTATCGTGATTGCATTTGTGACTTTTTTTAACTTTAAATAGGTGCCATAATTCATATGACTCCTTCATCTTCAATGAGATATAGCCTGGTCTCGAAACTCAAACAAAAGGCTAATTCAGATATTTTATAAATGGGTTAGTTTGGATCCAAATTGAGGCATTAAAAACACCAATTACACAACGACACTATGACACAAACAAACTAATCAAATGAGGAGGCAAAAGACCAGCAACTCCCATGTTCTGCAAGGTAAAATGGAGTCAATATAATGGCTTGGTTTCTTTCAAAAATGACCTTTGTCTTTAAAAAAAAGTCTATTTCTGTAGAGATCATTTCCATAATGTTGTTAGAAACCTATAGTAACAATCTGAGCCTGCCAGTGGCCAAATAAAGCACCTTTATAGACATACTTTTTGCCCCCAAGGATTACGTTTTACAGCTGCTGGCTGAGGTGATCTACTGGACCAATTCCATAACTTTATGTACGTATTAGTCATTTATACCCATAAATATGTGAAAAAAAAGCCCAGGTTTAAAAATACTAGAATGTGTTCTAAGATTTGGAGAGTCCCTTCTTTTCTTTTCTTTCTTTTCTATCAGGATAGTCAGAGGAAAAGGGACAAATGGGTTCCAAAGCGTGTCGCAGAGAAGTGGTCTGTATGTGTAGTTCCCTCAAGATGGAGCAGATGTAAATCTTATCTACATCAGTATATTAATTAAGAATCTGATCTCATGATAATTCATGGAGTTCCCTTTGAAAATGTGAACTACCTGGTTTTCTGATGGCATGCACAAATTTATGAGCAAGGAAGTGCATTCGCCTGCCGGTGCCCTTGACCAAGGTATTAGCTTAGAGCTGGAGTCCCCGGGCGCTGCACGGTGGCTGCCCACTGCCCGTCATACTTTGGATGGGCAAATGCAGAGAATGAGTGTGTATGTGACAATAAACTTGATTTAATTAGATCTGAGATGCACTTCTGCAATCTTTAGCTTTTTGAATTAATTCAAACAGGGTAGTTTCAATAACCAATCATGATTTACTTACACTTTATTGATTTTTGCTTCAAACTGGTCATTAAAATGGTGCACATTATATCCCATTATGTCAACAATACTACTGATAAGTGAACTATTACACTACGAAATTATGTCTGTCCACTATGTTCATATGGATGTGCTTTATGTGTGCTTAGGTACAACTGTCAATCAATATCAAATAGAAGGCCGTAAAAAGGTTTTATTTTTACATCTGGTATTCACACAATGTCTAAGTACTTATTTATATATTTTTTTAACTAATCATCCAATCACAACTCAGAAAACACTCATATGACTTGCTTCAGAAATGCACATATGGGTCATTTAAAAATGCAATAATAAATGACCTATTTTGCTGCTTAGGTATGAGGACTTGTTGGATAAACAGGACCTTAAGGCAAAATCATTATTTATGGTGGCTGCAGCTATTACCAGAGGATCATAGGGGGTAGAATAAAAAATAGGCACAGCTAGTTTTTGCCTCAAGAGGGTCATAATTTAGTAGATTGTGTAAACATAAACTCCCCCCACTAAAAGTTGTTTCCTTAACCTTAAAACATTAAATCAGCCAACTTATGTCAAGTTGGCTTATTTGAGTTTTAGTTCTAGGAAGAACAATAAACCCACACTCAAGATAGCATGGCCACAGATTGACCATACTCATCAAAGCACTTCTAGTATGCTGCTCAAAGCCCTCATCTGAAACCCACAAGAAAGGAAGTCATCTATCAGTGATTCCAACAATGAGCTGAGCAAGACTGGCCACTGTGAGATGTATTACAGAGCCTATTCTGCTCTGAGACTGACATACAGTAAGTGAGTAATTATTGCTCCTGTTGGTCTTTGTCATATTGTTACTCTGGCCTACTAGCACCTTTGAGTAAATGGTGGACAGAAAACAGAGACAGTTACAGTGTTAACATGCTCCTCTTGTACACACTCTGGCCTTTGGTCAGGGAATAAGGACTGGACAAGGAGACACAATTATATGTCTTTTGCTCTGTGTCTGCTACATCAAATAAAATGACAACAAAAAAAAAAGAAGATTCAACTAAAGACGTTGCATAAATTCCACATCTATGTGATTGAAGTATATTTTTAGTGTATAACCCGCTATTGCTTTTTTTTTTTTTTTTTTTCTGCTCTCCCCACTCAAGATTATCGTCACAAATCAAAATTATTTCTGTCTATAATCATTGAGCTGACCTCAGAGTGATTGAACTTGTTTATAAATTGATGACCATAATGATGTTTGTGCCATGGTATGTCCAGCCGTATATATTCCAGAATCAATGCCTTCATTTGGTTGTTTTTGTTTTCCTCTGTTTTACATCTCTATGGATTTTCTATTTAATTTGGGTCAGCATTGTGAAGGAAGACAGGGTATTGATTTCTGTCTAAGGGGGCTTACGGGAACCAGGATAAGCTTGTCTTCTTGAGGCTTCACAGCAGGTTGTGACAACACACAGAATATACCCTTAAATCTCAGTGCAAATCTGCTGCCAAACATGGCTAACCTCAAAATCACCTGATGCCTCCCACCATAGCTCAGGTGGGCAGTCACGTACGCATCTCTCTCCCCTACAGTGGAAAGCAATGGAAAATATCTCATTGTTAAGCAAAAGTATGATATTCAGGTCTGACTGAGCATGGAAGCCGTAGGAGGATCTTGTCTAACGCTGGGGTGCAGCATCCTAGACACACACAGGTCAGGTTGGTGACAAGCTGAAGTTGTTTGTTGTTTCAAAAGTGGTGATAATTGTCCACTGACGCACATCGCGAAAATGGCCTCTGTGGTCAACCTAGCTCTTCAATCCCTAACTCAGGAATACATATTCACTTAAGCGAGAGAAGAACAAGTGGGACAGAACACAAGTGGAAGCCAAATGTATGAGAAAGCCGAGAACTTGAGCATATTATGCAAAGCAGCTAAACTTTTTAACAAGAGCTTCGAGTGGAGATGCAAAATAGTGTTGTAGTAGGCCACGATCAGGGGCATGTGAACCTCAGCTAGTTGTCTGAAAACAGCCATAAAATCTACACTGCTGACTATTTTGATCATTGCAGCGTTATCGTTGCTCATGATTAATTGTAATTCAAACAATTAACTGGAGCTGTTATCCAAATAGGACTCGTTTGCCCATTATGTTATGAGGTAAGTGCAGATGATACTGATAATAAAATGTAATATATAATATTACAATGTCGATTTAGTGTCATCCAAATTCATGAGATTGAAATGACAACTGCATTTTAATATCTAGATGCACATCTATTTATTCGGCGGGGTGATATAATGATGCACTCAGTGTTGCACAGTGGCATAGAATGGCTGTGTGTGAATGCACTGTGTGTGTGTATGGGCTATATGTATTTATGTATATGTGTGCATGTATGTGAATGTACTTCATGCACATGTAGTCAGCAGTATGCAACTTGTTCTTCATATCTCCTTGTTTGTGTTTGTTTTCTCTCTCTTTTCTTTTTTTAGTTGTAGTTTTCGCTAAAATGATTATCACAAACTCGTTATTAAACGTAAGCAGCTAAGCTCGAATGAATGAAGATGGCTTTGGAAAAATAAAATATAAAATGGACTAAAATATATGGCAGTGTTAAGTGTTAACTAACAGAGCAAAAGCAAACAGCAAATACCAGAAGTATATTTTATGATATTCTTGCTTGAATGATTGGGTCAACTATCCCTGAAAGGATTGAACAGGGCAAGAGTTTATGAAAGAAAGACAGTCAGGGCAGGAGGTCACTTGGACGGTTGAAGGGAGGATGAAATGAAAGCAAATTGTGAACCAAGCTGGAACGCAGAGCCTTGCTGTCTAATCCGGGCGCTGTGCAGAAACAACAGGAAATACTGTGACAATCTCTTGGAGAACAGCAGCGTGTTTCATTTTTTTTAGATGCTATAACTGACCAAGGGATGATTGAAATTGGGCATTGCCTGGGCGATCCTGATTCCATTTCCATTGATGAAACCACTGCCTTCCAAACACACGCGCACAAACACCCACACATTACATGCATACAAAAAAGATCCACAGGGATAATAGAAAAGACAGACCTTGTAACGAAATAATACCTTTTAGGGTCTCTGTTTTCCCGTTTCTTCGTCCATTTCTGACTCACAGTCACCATCCCTATACATCACTGTGTGGCTACAAGCTAACATAATAGCTGTATTATTTATTTCAGCATAATCAATAAACCATGACATCCTCTGTAGACATATTTTTCTCCAGGAAGAGTGACTGTCAGGATTTATTTTTCTGAAGATATTGTGAAGCAAATGCCCCTCAGTCCAGTGATAAACACTACTGACACATCACTCTGATCTAAAATGATTTCTTTGTGAGCATTACAAGAATTACAGCCCAGAATCAAGCCAACCCATGCTACCTTTGCCAGTAAAAGGGCAATGAGTGTCACTCTGGCTGTTTTTGTCCCAGTATTTCACTTTGGTGACATCCTTTATCTAAGGTTTCTCCCTCAACTAACAACATGCCCCTTTCATTTGTCATTTTCTGTCTCATATTCCACTTTATTTGAAGAGTAACTGACTACACGTAGCAAAAAATAATCTTCATAACCCTCGAGGTGTCGCTGTCAGCCACTTTATCATGCTCTAAGACTGATATCATGGGACATGTCCAGTGACATGTGCCATTAATTTTTTTTAAGCAAGGTCAAACTCTGTCTCTGTTGTTTGCACGTGTCCTGTATTAGCAACAGCTTTGATACAAATGGCACCATTTTATGGGCCAGCTGTGCAAGAGCAGTTGTTTTTTGAAACTGAGTCTGTGTTGTTTTCTCTTCTGTGCCCCAATCACCTTTTGCAATCATTTATCATACAGTTGTTTTTAACTTCTTGCCCTCTGTTGTTTTTATATATTGCTCTCTGTTTGTGTCTCTTACCCAACACTTTGTGCTATTGATCCATACTGTGGCACCCCTCTCTTCGTGTCAGCACCGAACACGGGATCATCAGCCTCTCGGGTTTCTCTCTTGTGTTTACAAACACACCTCAGCTGCTATTGGACACAGACACACACATGCACATTGTGCACACGTGCCCACATGAACACGCGTACAAATGCCTTGCTTCGTCCCACAAGGGATTTAACTTTTATTGGCTTCTTTGCTTTTTCTACTCTGGGGAACAAGGTCAAGCCTCATCAAATTCAACCTCAACACCGGCCTCAGATTAAAGGTCATGACTTCATCCTTCACATCTTTCTTGACCTCTGATATGACCGTGTCATCATACATAAGGATTAATGCTTTATCTTACCTCTGGACCTTCTTATCTTCTACCACACTGGCCCTATTTCATTTATAGGATCCCCATTCCCTCTTCTGCTCTTTACTGTGTGTGTGGAGTGTCCTGTATTCCTCGAATCACCTTGCACTTGGCGGGCAGCTCAATCTCAATATCATGTTATCGGACTCAGGGGCCAAGGATATAAATACCACGCACCATAACTCTCTCCTGTTCAATAACCATTATATGCTCTACTTTATACATTAGAAGCACCTGATGGGGCAGTAAATTCACAGCTGCAGTTCGACCATCTCGGAGTGCATCCAGAGGAAAAATGGATGCTGAAGCCAAGGAAAGAGTAAAATGGAAAGTGGAAATTGGAAAAAAAAAAAGAGTCAAATGGAAAAAAAACACACACACACACACACACACAATGTAAAAGAATAAAGCATTACAGAGAAAAATATGAGAAGCAGAAGGTGCGCTAGTGATCAGCATACGGGAAATTGAGGAAAACAGAGCTGAGGATAAAAATGAAGGAAAACAGCTACAATGAACAATTTTTTATTGGCTTGGCTTTCTCACTGTTACAATTATCTATTGTATTTCTGTAATAAGCTTTGTACATCCAATGAATCACGCATTCCATTTCCTAAAGCCATTCTTAGTCCTTCCTAGCCCTGCAGTATGAGATCTATCTGCTCACACAAAAGGTTCATGTTCCTAATGCTGAGACTATTTCAACACCACCGCCAGCATCTGTTCACTTTCAGAGGACAGCAATCAATAGAAACGTATTTTCATCCAAGTCTACAGATAAAGTACAGCCCACACTGAGCAGACTATGGAAATGGCAATAAATGTCCATCCTCAGAACTCAAAACACACTGCATACAAGTACACACACATAAACACACACGCCATTGTTTACTACATAAGCATGACTGGATGCAGCATAGAGTTTACGCTTCAATGCACTTTTTCATTTGGAAAGCTAGGGTGGTTACCCACAGAGAGGGAGCTGATTAAGAAAACAGTCCTATTTAATTCCTTTCTTCTCAACGGCCAGCAAGAGAAATGTAATTAAAGCCACTAAATCTCCCATGGGCCTTGCTACCTGCTACATGACCAACATGACACGTTGTGTAATTCGCCCGACCTACAAAGGCGACGGCAGTTATTTGCCATGGTTGCAGGGTGAGTGCAGGCCTTTCAATGAGACAGGCGGAAAAAGAGAGAAAGAGAGAGAGAGAGAGAGAAGGTGAGGCAGGGAAAAGAGGAAGAGGGAGAGACCTGTGATTGCTGACCTCTGTTTGAGGTCCAAGGACACTGGACAGCCTTCACATGAATGAAGGCGTTAGTGCAGCCACAAACACTCTCTCACATATGATACATTGCACAGCCAAGCTTGCTGGCTTCATAGCTAAGTGACCACTCAAAATCATGTGTAGGCCAACACCATTTCCGTTTCTAAGGGAAACAAAGACAATCAAACAGTAACACAACTCGGGCTGTCTATTTCTTTTAATATCATTTAATACCATTTAATCACCGGTGTCATTGAAACAATGACATCTGTAGAGCAGATGGCAACTTGATACTCATTTCACACCACTTTTTATTATAGTAAACAACAGACAAAGTTTTACAATATACACAATGACTTCTTACATTATAATTAGATTGGAGAGCACTGCATAGGACATTGTGTGTCAGCATTTTCTCGCCCTACCCATTTGTGCATCTCAAAAGGCATATTAATTGTCTTATTGGCTTTGTGTAGACTATGGGAGTGTATGTGCATGCACATACATATGTGAGGCTTCATGTCTGGCGTTCTTACCAATTACATTCATGCAGCTATTTCTGGACAAGCAATTACGACGAGAAGAAATGTAATGCAGGTCAGGCATTTTTTTATACAGTATATAAAGCAAATATTCAAACAGGGAAAACTATAACTGGGAACTTTAAGTGCCAATGCAGCAAGTAGTTTCATTTTCATATAATTCTGCCGAAAATCTGGAGGTCATGGTGGTGTGTTAGGATAGTGAATAGGCATAGAGCGGTATTTGCCTCCAACACTGGAGTGCTGGTTTCATGACCCATCTCATTAAGGCAGTGAGAACTGAAATATCTATTTTTTAACCAGCCCCACAATCTTTCCCAACTGTAGCCAAGAGGAATCAGCAGATTTACCATAACCAAACTTTTGTTACAATACAGGTTATGGTTGGAAAATTCACACATTTTCCAGCAGCATAATGTTTCTCCCAAAACAGAATTGCTAATGTTAAATACATGCCTGATTTGAACCTAATTCACTGGAAATAGTCATTTAACTTATAACCAACAGACAATGAAGCACAATGCTACTCTGCTGGAGATACTGCATTTGCCAAATTACCCGATATCTTCCGATTAAAAAGCATTCAAAAATATTAATTGCTTACCTATACGCAGCAACTGTACTGTTTAGTACGTCATTTGTTTCCTTTTTTTAAATTCTTAATGAATCATGTGAGGATTTTAATAATTAATCTCCATGAGGCATATAAACACACGAATGCTTTTAATGGTGATGTTGTTTTTACTGAGACGAACAACAGGAGGCATCATGTAATATGCAAAAACAAAAAAAGAAGCAAATGCAATGCAGAATAAAACCTCATATAATGCCATAAGGATGTCAACTGACAACAGAAGATACTTTCTGGCAGCTGGTAACACAAACACTTGCCCAAAACCCAATTTCGTCTCCAAAGTTTTGTCACAGTGTGTCTTAGAGGTAGCTGCTGTGCTCCATGGGAGACTATATTCTCGGAAAACAAGAAAACCGACATACTCACTACCAAGGCAAAGAAGTCATGCTTTATTTCTTTAAAGAACGCGCTATGTTTTCTTTATAAATATAAAATGAACAAGACCTCACTGAACTCTCATGCAGCTTAAATCTATGGTGCATTTCTGAGAGGTACCAGACAAATTTTGTCGAGCCAAGGCCGCTCACAATGTGAAACGCAGAAAATAAAAGGCTGATAGGGACTTCTATGCATTGAGTTCCAAGATTTCACAAAAGTAAGAAAACAGCAAGCACTTTCTGTCTAGACCTCTTGCTTGAGTGGGTAGAAAAAGTATTTTGGCTGTTTTGAAAGAGAGTGTTGTGATTTGCTGACTTTTGCTTCTACAAATCTCAGCTGTGGCGATGCAAACCATGACCTTTGCCCTCTAACTCATAATTATCTTGTTTGTTGATGACACATGGTGCAGTATGGGGTAATTTACGTGGCACTATCACATAACAAAACAGTTACAAAGACAATGTATTTGTGCTCCATCAGCCATTTAGAAAAAAACAGCAGCATGCGGGCCTGCTATGTGACAATCTCTTGCTGCACAGTGGCAAATTTGTGAAGGCAGCATGAAATATCTGTGGCAAGCGCTGCTTTGTTTGCTAGTTTCATTAATTCTTCAGGAGGGTATATCTCAAAAGTGCCAACAAATACAGTGGAGAAACATGTGCTCTGGCACCAATCCACGCTTCTAATTGGGAACCTTGGGCTTCAGGAGTGCAGGATGCACCTTCGCTCTGAAAGTCTCCTCCATTATTCATAGAAATGTAAGAATTATAGAACAAGAACTAGCAGCCCTTCTGTCTAAGCTGGTAGAAAAGTATGAGGGCTGCACACAGATAAAATGCTTAATAATCTATTTAACTTCAATAGAATAAACTCAAAATGTGAATAACTCTACCTGCATACTAAACAATCAACATACTTTAGAACAATGCTATAAAAGCCACTAACATGTCGCCTTTCTCAGATTTTCAATAGGTAATTAAAAGCTGTGGGAAGGAAAAGAAACTGAGATGAGACCCAGTGACTAATGGACCTCACTTTTACTTAGAGTGACTCAAACTGGATATGCTAGGGAGTTAATATATGAGACATAGCATGTGGTCTGAATTGAACTGTATAGTCATCAACAATCGTGACGCCTATGGGGCAGGAGAAAGTGATATTAGAGTAGTTGGACATGTTGGACAGGGATTTCTTTAGCACAATGTGCCAACTTATTTTTTAAATTAAAACCTCTCACTGCCAGTAACCTAACCCTTTAAAATGTGAAACAAACCTGACATACCTGGTTTTGTTATTTGACATCATGGGGTGACACACGCCCCTCTATAAGAAGCATTTTTGTTTCTTTTATTTCAGACTACAAAGAGCAGCTCTCTCACCTGCATAGACCTCCGACATTTACCTAAGAAATGATATAAATGGATCTTCAACACCGTTAACATCTTATTGTGATCGGGTTGAAACATTATGTGTGCCATATGTTTGGATTCTCCCACTCACAGCTATTTTGATGGTTGACCTAAAGACTTCTAGACACAGATTTCTATAAATGTTACAGGAAAGCTCACAAGCCGATTGATGCCAAGCTTGAATAGCCACAAGCAGTGTTGCCCCTGTTGATACTGTTAAACAAAAAAAAAACTGAGACCCTTTTTTCATGACTGAACAACACACAGACTTGCAAGTGATCACTTGAAACCACACATGAGTAAGGAAGGGATTCTACAGTATATATTCTCAAGTGCCCAGTGTTCAAACAAAAACACACTGTATCAATGCCTCTCAACTAACTGTTACCTCGTCTTCATTCAAATGCTTCTTTTGAATCCATGCACACAGCTGTTTGATGGCAAAATACAGAAATACAAACTAGGAAATCCTTAAAGTCTCCCGACATCCTCAAGAAATATGAGGGCAATTCGAAGTGACTTTTTTTCCGTACATACCTGCTCCTCTCCTGTGAGAATGTTGGAAAAATACAAAATCTGAGATTACTTCATTGCATTTGATCCTCCATTCATCTCTCATGTGGTGGGCCTAACCAGCTCCCAGAGGTAAGGAGAAAAGAGAAAACTGTGACCATCCTTCAATAGTTATTAGAGATGCAGCCGTTAGTGTGAAAGAGGTAAGTAGACAGCACAAGGCAGAGAGAATAAGGGAGAGGAACAAAGGAAATGGAAGTTGGGGAGTAGAAAGGGAACATAAGAGAGATGAAGATAAACAGAGTAAAAGAGGGCTAGAATATGAGTGTGAAACAGAGAGAAAGAAGGATTCAGAATGAGACAAAGACAGAGTAAGGGCCGAAGTTTGGTTTGTGATGTTCAGGTGTGTCTGTGCCAACAAACTAATCATGAGAGTCACATGAAATGATGCAAAAAAAGGTATTCTATACAACATAAAACTACAAACAACTGCAATTAAGTATGTAGGCTGTATTATGTTCTTGTAATGCTGGATACTAATAACAGTTGCCATATGTGCTTTTTGTTTGCTGTTTTTTTTAATTTTGAGTATGAAGAGGAAACATATTGGACATTGTTTGCTTAGCTAAAGCACAACTCAATTTATAGCATAGTTACTGCACAGTTTTCAGTGATCAAGCTCATTAAGAGCTAAAACACACACACACACACACACACACACACACACACACACTCCACAGAGAGTGGAAACAGCTGTGATAGAACATCACATCACAGACAGTAGAGGAAAAAATACCTTGTAAAGTAACAATACATAATCATCAGGACAACATGGTAAATAAATAAATATATTCAAATCTTTTGTCAGCGACATGATTATCAAATTGGTGATTATCATGGAAATCTTTCATGACATTATGAACATGACCATAACAATACACTGATGCATTCAGACAACAGTGTCTAAGAAAACACAGCTTTAAAAACTTTTTTTTTTTCAAGTCATGAATGAATCCCTGCGATTCAAAAGACATCTTACACCACAATTAATCATGTATAATTAATTAATGACTCGATCCTTGAGAATGTGAGTGTCGGATTGATAAACTGTTTCATAACTTAATCAGGGGTGTTTTGTTATCTGTATTTATGGAGTAATGCTATCAATAAGTTGTTCTTTCCTTTTCAATGAAAAAAAAAGATGTAATTCAAGATAAGTAAAATATTATATAATAGATATGAAAAGAAGGGCTTTAGATACGATCACAGACGAAGATATGAACATAAACACCCATCATTTACTATCATTAGTGAGACCAAGAGCATATCTCTTATGTTATGCAATGTGGGAATGTAGAGAGAAGGCCACATTTAGAGAATGCTTTTCGGCCAAAATGCCACAACACTGTATAATTAATTGCTTCTTCTCTGATGCAAATCTTTTTGCATCAACCCATAATAATTACCTTTCTACCCTTGTCTAGTCATTGGCTACAGTTCACTTACTCTAATCATGGAGATTTGTTGGAGTTGGTTAGCATTGTTCCCATATACTGCCATCTTTTCCTTAGACAACATTAACAATGGCTTTCAGTGTCCCAGTAAGCCATGTCAGTGAGTTAACATGCGAAAATACCAGAGTGGAACTGGCTCACCTAAATGTTTGCAGACATCATTAATGTTATGAATTCCACCTGCAAAGCATCCATGATCCCTGCATTTAGTTTTTAGGCCAGATTGCTATAGTACAATAAACCTATTTCTTACTGTATAAGTGGGAAGCTAAAAGACATAGTATTAAATGGATTCTAAAGACAACACAGTTAAAACTACGTAATAGTGAGAAAATGTATGAAAGGGGGTAAAAAAGGTATTATTGTTATTCAGTAATCACTGAAGACAAACAATAACAGATTGATTTACTGTTCACATGACACATAGAGTGATTTAGATTATTTCTGTTTCTATTTTTTTATTTAATTGTGAATGCCAAAAAACTGCATTCGTGTTTAAGCTTCACAAATTGATTTCTCACCCCCTGGGTGGTATATAATGAGAGTTACTAGGCATGAAAGAAAAGCAATCTTTCAGCACTTAAAAAAGTTACATGAGGTAAGTACTCTAATTTGATTTTCTTTTTAACTTTTTTGCCCGATACCGAAATCCATTTTCCTCAAGGTTCAAAAGATGAGCAAGTCGATGTGAGTTGGGACGGTTTCGATTTCAGCATTCCACAGATATCAAGGTCTCACTGACAGAGTGCTTGGCAACCCATGACCTATGTAATAAAAACACTATTTTCTAGATTTTCATTAAGTCTGTTCTTATCATGAGAATCATGTATAAAACTTTGAATAAAAACAGGATGAATATGGCACTCATGTCATAATGACCCCTTTTCAGTTGGCGTACAATGGACTGGAAGCAAAGTTTTGTCAAATAGTACAACTGCTTTTCTGTGCAAATTCTCCTCTTCCATCCCTTTTTATTTCACACTTATCAAGTCTGCGATGACTATATGTAACTTTGTCATTTCAACAGACTATTCTATCTTTCCTTAAAAAAAAAAATTGGTAGCTTGCAGCCATAAGTACTATGAACTTCAAGCCTCTAATGATTTGAGAAGCTGCCAAGAGTTGGCAAATTGCACTAAATGCTTATTAGATGTGGCCAGAGCTGGTAGATTTAATATTATCATCAAAACAATCCTGTTTGTAGTAGAAGAATACAGTGTTAAAAATATGTAATGATCCAAATTTAACAGACACGGCAAACAAATTCAAAAGGTGCAAAAAACACCAAAAACACATCAGAAAACTGGGAGACCCAAAAGAAGACGATCTGAACACTAAACCACCATGCCATCATTAAACACATTAAACACCACACTGGGATGTCTATGAGGCAAGAGTGAATACTTGACTGTATTTCGTTCTGTTTTTTGGGTTGTTTTTTTTTCATTATTATTATCTCACGCTAGCAACTGCTTTCTTTCCACCGTTAACATAAACTCTTCAAATGATGTGACTACTCGACTTTTTGTTCTTTTTTGATGGTTAGAGCATCTAATAGTGGTTTCAAACAAGCTCTGCTGTAGCTCTGTTGCAGCCATTTTACACCAACAACAACTTCTGCTATTTGTAGTTATTTAACAGCTGGAGATGAATGTGAGCAGCAAAGAAAATCCATTCGGTCACCATAATGGGAAGTGAGATGACTATGGCTATTGTAATGAACATTCTGATTCTGACTGCATACAACATGATGTGTTATTATTGCTAATGGTAGAAGAAGGAGTAGCCTAGGGGCTCATCAGTGTGAAAAAAAAAAAAAAAAACTATTGCCTTTAGGTCTCCAGCTTCATCTTTGGAGTAGCAAGGACCCTGCCTGAGGGTCCGTACCAATGCTCTGGGTCACAAGGGGATACAAAGTCTGTGAAATGTTGCAGCTCGAGGTCACAACCAACCATGTTTCAAAAGGGATCAATATATTCTTTCATAAGTCAACCACGTGTCCAGAACAGAGGTGATCTGATGCATGACGAGTTGTAGCACTCTCTCAAAGCACTCTTTACCAACCAGGAGACTTAAAGGTCCAGTGTGTAAGATTTAGGGGGCAGGAATGGTATGTAATATACATAATGATGCTTTCATTAGTGTATTATCATAAAATAAGAATCATATGTTTTTGTTACCTTAGAATGAGCATGACAGACACAATAGAACAACATGTATGGTATAGTAGCCTCCAAACTAAAACATGGCTCTAGATGGGGCTTTTTATATTTTGTGCACATTTCATGGCCACTGTAGTTTTTCTTTTATACTAGGAGGTTTGCAATCACTAACTACACCACTAGATATCATTAAATCATACACAGTGGATCTTTAAGATAAATAATTATTAAGATTTAATTTTAAATAACAGAAAGTCCAATATTGGCCTGAGGTCTTTACTCAAGCAGTTTTCTTTTTAAACACCGTTAGCCACCAAACTATCGTCAAATAGAATTGTGTATCAGCACTGTGGCTTGGATGTGTATCTTTCTGCCTGTACTGGTAAAACATGCCACATAAAATGGGGACCTGCTCATCAAAACTCAGCCCTGAAGTGTTTGAATTATTCTATATTTTAATGTTAACAATAGATTAAATTACTATCTGTAATCTGAAAGAGGTTGCTTGTAGTGACAAACCCACAGAGAAATGTCACCAAACTCTGAAGTTCCCTTAAGGTCTATGCTCTCCGAGCAGCAATCAAAGCTCCCTCTATATTCACTCTACTCTGTTATTTCAAATACTTTTTGAATCATTTTATGGACAATATTTAGTTCAATGCTAAGATCATTTGATTTACAAGCTTTGAGGGCAAGGTGTGTATCTGTGAAGGTAGATATGAAGCACGAAGTTCTACTCTACCTCCTATGTCTTATTTGTTGTCTGTGTTGGACAATGACAAGCTGTCAGATTAACTTATTGACACTGAATGGGAGAGAGTCCATTATGTATTGTTAAAACAGAATGCCTTTTTGTGTCTGGCTTCTGTGTTTAATTCAAACTGTTGCCCTATTTAACTGAAATAAGTGAAACACTAATAATTATTAATGCCTGCAGTCCCACAGAAAGACAGATACAATCAAATGTATCTCTTAACTACACATATCCAACTAACAATATGCCTGAATGAATGAAATATAGCTCAAGTGCTCCTTAAATGAGACAAATATTGGAATCTCACTGCTGTAGCTAGTGAGACATTAAAAGTTGCAGCCAGGGTTGTCATTAGTCTGAGATGAATGAGTGTTATATGATTGTTTAAACATCTAATTAATGAAAAGTGTGGTTAATGATAAGCATGTCCGGCGAATCCTCTACAACTCAAAATATCACTGAGATTAAGGTGACATTTTCACTTTCATGAAAAATGCTATGGTGCTAAATTGGCATCTGACGTTATTTATTACATTTCAAATTGATCGTGGTTGTGCTCAGACATTTATTACGAAAAGTAGGCAATTAATTAATTCCGAGAACCAATTATGAAAAAAAACAATCCACATCAGTTGTCCCACAAAACAAACAACTTCAAAACCTCTCTGCTCCCACTCAATCTGCATCTTTGAGTCTGAGCCAACCGGAACCAACAACTCCACAACTCATGGACAAGGGCGGTGGATATGACAGAGTCCTTGGAAGAGGACACGGTATCTGTAGATACAAAATGATTATTTTAAGGTAACAATACATGTAAATGAAAAGGGTTATACACCAATGAAAATAGCTATAAATATTATATTCTATTTCTACTGTTTTCTGTAAATGCAATGAGAGAAAGATTCCCTCCCTGTGTGGAAAGGCATATCACTGAATAAAAGATTTACACCATGCATAACATTATTTTATGTCATACAATATCAGCATCATACCATGCAATCATACGCGTCAGTGTTGGCAGATGGTGGGTGCCAGAGCCATACTAATGACTGATTCATTGTACTAACATCAGTTTTTTTGTTTGATTTTTTTTTTTTTGTTAGAATAAATCTTCCTAACCCAAGGGATGAAGCTGTCACAAAAAAATTGATGATTGATTGTTGAAAAACACCTCCATGGAGTTCCTCAAACTTTTCAGTGACCAGCTGTTGTCTTTGTTATTTACTATAAATAGTCAAAACACTGTTTATTAAAGCTAAAATAAATATCTGGGGGGATTTTTCTATCACACCTTTAACTCATCATCACTCGCTTTTCTTTGCCTACCATTTTAACTGCACTACCTCAGTTTAGCTGTCGCTCAGATAGATATGCTGATGAGACATGATTGGGTAGTATAGCAACAGACTCACTGTACTTCAGCCTGCTGCTGAGAGCTCAGTCTCTGTCAGATGAAATAGCTCTAGACTCTATTCTGGACCTAAGCTTTGGAGAGAAAAAAGGAAATAAGTAGAAAGACTCTGTGGAACCTAACTGACTGGTGTGTCATGAACAGAATCAGTACATCCATAATCCTTACATCCTTCATTGTGCACAAAGGAATGCTTTTGACTGTATGGAAAGGGGAGAATAAAGATGTGTGCTTTTGGAAGCGCCCATGGTGCACCCGGGTAAACTGAACAAGGTGCAGTTCATCTAGTTCATCATATTCAGCAAATAACTTTGCCCCCCATTCCCTCCTACCATAAAATATGACATCATGTAGTATATAAAGGTAGCCGCCATCCAGAAGCAAGCAGACTATTTAGCCAGCCGCCTCCACTTCCACCCTCTGCACCTCTCACTGTAGGTTACATTAAAAAGCATTAAGCTCTTTATGCCACAAGCCAAATATGTATTGATTACTTTTTCTATTCAGTCTTCACTTCCTTTACAAATGTGAAACATCGTAAAACACAGGTCAAACCATGGTGCACAGAAGAAATTGTGTGTTCTGCCACAGCATGTCAGAGGAAGTTCACCTCAATACAACATTATGCCATATGTACTGATGTAACTGACTGAATACATTCCAGCTATTTCTTGTAATTATTTTTCCGTAGCTAGTGGGCTTGAGAATCTCATTCAGTTCTGTTTATAGCTACATTGTTTAATTTGCATAGAAGTAAGCGCACTCTTTGATTAAAATAAGCTACACAGTACTATGCCACAACTCTCCAGTCAGGTGTTTCTAGTTTGATCAGCTTTTTCACCATACTGTAAATGTTTTTGTCTTTAAATATACTTCTCATCTTGTGTAGGTATTAACCCAAAACAACTCAATATTATGTTTTAATACAGATTTTTTTTGGTTTGGTTTAAGATGAGATTCAACATCAAGGACTTAAGTTTACATTGATTGCATTAAAAGTGATATTATAGCTATAATTTAAAAATCCGAAAACATTTACCTTATCACCGAAAGGTTTGCATCAACCTGTTTTTGTTTAGTATGCATTCATTTTTGTATTTGGTTGCCCAACCACAGGTCATTGGTAAATCCTTTATTCTTCTATTATACAGGATAGCATGAAAAAACAATATAATACAGCTCAACACATTCTGCAGATCTTGTTCTCGAACCAGTGTTCTGCACACAAAGCTAAATGCTAATTAGTCAGTAATAAATAGCTATCAAATATCTATTAAATCAGGCCTGGCTTTTCTTTTGACATTTTCTTGTTTTTAACCAGGATGGTCTCTTTAGCCTTTCAGAATTTTTTTCATGGATCTCTCTATGCCCGATAATAATGATGGAAAATTTGTGAGATATATGAACAGCTATATAAGAGTTACATAGTTTCATGCAAATGGTTATGTAAACTGAGCAACATTCAAAAATAGAGTAGAAGAGTGACTTGGGATGACTCTTCACAGGGTAAGAGATACTACATGAGCTGTCAAATGGCTTGCTTACCTTGAGATAAGAAGTATTATGAGCACAAGAGTGTTTTGTGTTTGACTTCAGTTAGACAAACAGCTTGGAACAAAGTCATCAGAACTGGCATCTTGGGAATGCATTTTGTCGCAAACTGCGCTCAACACAAAAGCACTCATCTAATCAATAGAGGAAAATCTCAGTGAAGTCGTACCTTTCCTTGGATAAAAGATTGAGCAAGCTACAGTTGGACACTTTACAACATGCAGAAGCCCTGGGAAAACTGTATCCCAATATTTGTCCCTATATACTGTATGTTGTTCATGGACTTTGTTCAAACAATGAAAACAAAACCTTTAAAATGACTCACACAATCCTTAGATGTTCTACCAAGTTAGCAGGGACAACAAAACTATTTGGACTCAGTTATTCTCTTTTGGTGATTCCAACAGTGCAATGAAACATAGTGTTTGCTCTGTTTTTGTTCTTCCTCTCTGTTTGGCATGAGTGGATGATAAGATGAAATGGCATTGTAATTGCATTTCAGTGTTTTGAACAACATTGACTGGACAAACTTTACAAGATTCTGAAGTCACACTGGTCTTACAAATCCACTCAAACCAGATTATAGTTGTATCACTTTAATTTAGATCTAACCCTTGCCCATCAATTAATCAAGCACATGTATCAGACCCATCCAATTTTCTTGCATTACTACATTGTTTCTACCTCCAAAATATGTTTGTTTTCAACAACTGGTAATTGGCACTAAAGTAATGGGGAAGAACCATTGGATTTATTCGGTTGCATTCAAAAAGACAAAATAGATGTATCTAAATATAACAAATCAGACCTTTTTCATTATACATCTTTTCAAATCCATCAAAAGCAAAGCTATGAATTACTGCCAGAGACAACGATTTCAAGCCATAATAGCTGCCAGATCTGGGATCAAAACACTTATTTTAGTGAACTTTTCAGAGTTGAGTGGTGCAGAACAGCGGCAGGTGTCAAAATTATACTGCAGAGAACCTTAATCAAAGGTAGAAAGCAAGGATTGTCTGCTGGAGCTTGAAAAACGGTAACAGAATCACATCTATCACTCAGCAAAGACACACACCTGCACACACACACAAACAGTATGCTCATATTCAAACTCACCCAAATGGTAATTTATGAATAAAAGTTCCTGAGTACCTAAAACGGTTCTTGAGTTCCTGGAAAGGTTGTTTCTGTGAAAAGGGTTATTAGGGAACTCATGCGGGGAAGTCAGGTTTTTGTGTAATAAATTGGGTTATTGTTAGCTGTTGGATCAGTGCTCCATTAATACTGTTTGCCCCTGGTATCATCACTATGTGCCAGCAAGTATTAGCATCCAGCTATTATTGCATTTACTCTGCCTTGCAAGTGGCATTCCTACTGCTTGCAGTTCCATGCATGTGCTGCAGATTAAGCAGATAATCTAATCAGAATACAATCTGCAAGGATTTATCTGTTTTGACGGCTCAAGGTTAGAACTGCCATAGTAAGACTATTCAAGGGTGGTAAGAGGAAAATTACATTTTAGAAGTTCAACCCCCCCTCCCCTGAGAATGGTACTTGAACCAAACACACTCAAAGAGATTACTTCAAAGACAGTATTCCTGCAGGAAAAAACAGCATTACCATATTGGAAACAATAACCCCTCTACTATTTGAGTAAACCAAAACAATGTGCATACAAAGACCCCATTGTCATGGAAATTATTCAAGGAAATTAACGTGTTGCTGTTATACCATGCTAGTATGAGAAAGTCGATCTCCCCTCAAAGCATGGCGGGCTACTGTTTACACAGTCTGTCAATAAATTTATCCAGTATACATTTAGCAGTTTTGATATTTGGAGGTTATCAAATTTCTATTTGATAATTAAATTTAAAATTTAAGCAGTGGATTTTGCAGTGAATTCTCTTTATTTCTAGTCCTGGTGGCATGGCTTGAAGGACTGTTTCAAAACAAACATTTTTTTTTTCTTGAAATAGGCCATTGAAGCTACAAGACCTACATTATATTCAAGGATTACCAAGTAAAGGGTTTTCACTAAATTTCAATAGTAAACTAGGTCATGACAACATATAGGATTAGGAAAATCCATATGAAATACACATGAGTATGATATGAGATTTTCATCTGTATTGAAATAATCATCTTCATTGTTAGGTATTTATACTTCCAGTCTACTGAACAAAAAAACAACGGAAATAAAAGACAATTGGTTTGGTTTACAGGCTTTGGAGACCATAATATAACATTTCTCAGCGCTTCAGGCATCCTTATTATCTTGTGACCTGAAATCTTTGGTGTATTCATGTAAAAAATTGTCAGTATTATGAACATGAGTCCTTCACATACACAGTAGTTACATGGAAATGTCTTTCTCCCCCAGAAACAATCGAGAAACCAATACAACCACCAGATGTTTCAATCGTTAACTAAATATCATTGTTTTAGTTAAAGGAGAAATAAATACATTAATAATTTTGTGAACGATAACTCTTTCCACCCACACAAGCGCATCGCCTTGGGGACAAAAATGGGCATGAATCAAAATCCCTGATGTATAATCCTTCAAATAGAAAATCCACTTCAAAGTCTTATTTCATCCATCCAAGACTCATATGCTCATGCCTGCTCCACTACAGTCAGGCCCCTCAGGTACTAGTTTTAGGGTCAATGTGCTGATAAAACCAGCTAATGATGCCTTCAAAGACCACTAGGTCTATGGAGGCTGACCACAGGAGATTCAACTTTTTATTTCTATATTTATAAATATATATGAGTCCATTTATTTATTAATTTAACCCTCCGCACCTTAGCTTAATTCTTTACTCTTTTCATTTAATATTCATCACTGAGCTCTGTTCAAATTGTGAGCTGATTTTGTTTGGCAGGTCTCAGAAGTCTCTGATCGGCCAAGGGTTACTGACGGTTGTGAGCTTGTCTGTGTATGTCGATGCATGTATTAATGTGAATGCGTATATGAGAAGGGAGTTCTGAATAAATAGATGTGATTAGGTGTTGACATGGCATTCTGCACCAAAAACACAAGCTTAATCAAATCCCTTTTGTTATATTCCTGTGCTCACAGGTAAACCACTGATAAAAATCGCTGCTCCTCTGTCTCTATTTGTTAAGAACTGCTTATGTTAGTACTTTCTGAGCTATAACCTACCAATAACTCAAGCCATGTCCAGGAAATTTATGACAGTTTCCATAAGTGCGTACCATAATCTCAGTTATGTATGGACATATAATCAAATCCTTCCTAAGATGTTGTTTAGGGGCATATTTGAGAATTTAAATTAACTGCTTTTACAAACTCTTTTACAAAAGTATGACTTGAAACCAATAACGTTTCCTTAATGGAAAAGAAGTCTAACCCTGCAATGCATACACGATTGATTCGTCAGAAGTCATCATCATCCACTCAATTGCACAGATACTGTGAAACCCTACTCAATCAAATCAACTCATTAATTTTTAGTATACTTTGAAGCAGCATATTCAAAGATACAAGATTCAAAAGAACTACACTGTGACTGTATAATACCGTTGCTCATCTTATGTTTATCATTAGACCCAGTGACTGCTTGACTGCATTTCTACAAAATGTGTTTCAGGTTGCAGTACGGCTGATGTTGGCTCCAAAGATGTATTTAGCAAAGAGTTACTGTAACTACACCAGGGGCCTAATGTCAACTCAATGCTGTATAGGCTCATAATACCCAAAGCTTCTTCCTTTATTATAAAAGACAACAAGAGAAGAGTGCAGTTCTGTGGTTAACTAATAATGAACCATCATTTCTGTAGCCCACTATTCAAACGAATAAAATATGTACTCAGCAAATTGGAGCATACGTGTGGTCAAGAACAAGTCTCATATTCCAGCCAGATTGTTCTGCCTAATAGCTGATAGCTACATCACAAGCGTAAATTCTATTACCAATTATTTTACTCATTTGGTGCTTTTCATTGCCTATAATGTTTTATCTCAAGCAGAGCAAAGCACGAGAATAACAGGGCTTCAGAATAACTTGCACCACTCTTGCAGATAGGACTTTATAACTCACAGCTTTACAGATGTGTTTACTGTAAAGTGCTGTACTAAGCTAATGTGGTGGCATGCAATAATTTGTCAACACTATCCGCACTACATATTATCTAAACCATTTAAACAACTCTTTTATACATGATATACACAGCTCTTCCGTATGGGTTATACTGACATGTAAGGTGTGGGGCCTTACCCACAGCTATCCACTTAATATTTGTTTGCCTACATGAGAGTCAACTCTATTTTTGCCGATTGCGTCTGACAGCTTTTAATTGTTTTGCAAGTCATCAACACTGAAAAAGTAGTAAATAGTAGTAAAATCTATGAAGATGAGTATTAAAGTAACCTATATGTGCCACTAAAGTTGTGAAATAGTGAAATAGCCGCTTCAGTTCCACCCTCAGCAGTATCATATGTTTTTTTTCGATTGATTTTTTTGAAAGCACAACAATTCATGTTCCAGTGTCAGATAAAGGTTTTGATATCTCACAAACGGTCCTGTTTCAGTTTTACAGGTCAAACATCTGAAAATCCTCCAACGCACTCTGGACAACTTCCAACATGTCGACTGCCCTGCTGGCTTCATGTGGGTATGTTATACATATCAAGACATTTTGTTAGTATCCAGACTTGAACTGCATGGGTTCTCAGTACTGGGCAACACATCAAAAGCTGCCGCAGCATCTGCTGCCTATGAGGCTGAATTTTGTCACTGGAAACTTTTTCATGATGACACTTGGTCACATGACCTCATTAATAAAGATAAGATGACTTGGCAATGGCAGAAAATGGCCTACAAGATAGAGTTCACAAAAAGAAAAAAGCTGGACTACAACCATGGTGTATAGTTAAATTCATTATGGTCTTTTAATAAATGATGAAGTGTCTTTAAAACAGCTGAATGGTTATATGTTTAGAAAAATCGCCAAACTCTTAGACTCATGAACCCCAAAATCACTTGGAATATCTCAAAAATATAATGTGACCATGATTTACCGAGTTCCTGAAAAGTTGACAGCTTGGAGAGACAGTGATATGTGCGAGGTGTGTCTCTCAGAACCAATTCACATCACAAAATAAATATATAAATAAATTAAGATGTTGTTTGGTTGTCAGTGTCACAACATATTGGGTTAGACTGAGCAACTCAAACACCCAACAAATAACAAAATGTGCTGCAGCAGTGAGAAGGGGATATTCCTCCAATTCTGATATTTCACAGTTGATGTTTTTTTTATGCCTACTCTGTTTGTTTTTGATGATGATTTCCCATGATAAATTGTGCGTACTGTATTTCCCTAGGTGCACAGCATGTGGGTGTTGCAGAGTGACAGGGAGTTTAAAGCTGCTAATGTGGCTGACAATGGAAAATCATTTGAGCATTTGAGGGGATGACTGTTTGGCCCCTGAGAAGAAGTAACGTAGCTGGAAGACATTAACTGATCACAGTTGGAGGAAAAATTCACTACAAGAGATTCTGTTTTCTGTTTTATAAGCATTATATCTCTGTGTTTATTGGTGTCTGTGTCCCTGTCTGTCTGTCTGTCTGTCTAAACACTAGCACATAAACCAACAGAAAACCTCATCAACAAACCAACTGGACTAATTGAACTTTTGGTCTCCTAAACTAGCCTTATTAAGCGGCACGGATCTGTATTAAAACTTTTCTCTGTTATACTTTCCAGTTGAAATTCATGTGCATTCACTGCTGATACTTGCGTGTGCTTCACAACAACTCGCCTACATTTTAATAGTGGTAGGCATTCACTGCTCAAAACTCAAAATTACCTAAGCTAAACTCTGTAAAGCTTGTTAAGGTAGATAAAGACAGTTTCGGCCTTTATCAGGAGGTCATTCTAAAATTTTGCATGGATTAAATACATTTTAAAATTGAAGCCTCACAACTGATTATAGAAATCTTAATCACTTCAACACTGAGGTTAATGGATTTTACATTTTAGGAAGAAAATCAGGTATCAGAATGGTACTCAGTACTGGCCATAAGTCAGGGTCGGTACTGCCGGAGAAGTGCAATCTGTCTGAACAACACTCCACTGTGCACTTTCATGGTAATGCTTGTATCATAATTATGAGAATGTGACAGCAAGGCCTTATCTTACTGCAAATATATACAGTGATGTATGCAATATGTTGTTTTTTCATGTTGTATTTCTCTGCTGGGCATTTTGTTGTGACAACAAGCGGATGTCCTCTCTGCAGTTAGATAGTTAAAAAAAAAAAAAAAAAAAGAAAAACAATGAGTAAAGGTGGAAAATGAGGTTGAACACACATATTTCCCAAGAGATTACCCTCCAATTCTCCATGTCTTGTTTCCACAGCTCCAATTAACAGCTTTGGTACCAATTAGTAAAATCAAGCCTTCCCTGACAGAAAACCCATGGGGTTATATGTGTCAAGAACCAATGCTTGAGCTGGAAAAAAGTTAGCAAAATAAATGTGGATCTCAGTTGGGAATAATTGGGGCAATAAGGTTAAATGCCTTTGTTCTATGTGTTTTTATTCCCTTTTGGCCATTACTTTACACATCCAATTCTGTATACCTACTGGCAAAATTGAAAGATACAACACAAATACATTTCAGTCAATGTTTTCCTGACATTTTGACACCAGATTGCCTATAAGCACATGATTTGAAATGCATTCCTGACTCTCCCTATAAAAGAAAAAAAAAACACTAATATGTTTCCTTCTCCTGTGCCTTGTCTTCCATACTCTCTCCCCGATTCATCTCCTCTTAAGCATCCTCTTAGGATAATGAGGTGCATAGCTCTAGATATGGCAGGAGTATCAATCTGAACTACACAGACAACCTACAGGCCTTGCCCAAAGCCAACATGTTTATTAGAATGCCAGGGATAACAAATGACTTAACATGCTTCCCTCTTTAATAACCCTGTACACCTACAAGATAACAATAACAGAGATGCCACACTGAGTGCTCCTTAATTCAATTAAAAAAGCATGGACGATGAGCATGCTGTGTAGAAAGAAGTCCTTGAGGCAGTGATAAACTTCATAGCTGAACATTTCTGTGAGAGATGTCAGATGGACATTTTCTGTGAATCTTGTGCTTAAAGGCGAGGCAGATTCACAAACACTTGTATCAGTATAGCCTTATATCAGTATTTTTTTTTTCCCCACTGGACTATTGTAAATAATGCATTAGTGGACATTCTGCACTCGTCCCTAAGTGTTCAGGTACAAAATGTGTAACAGAAGTGTAGCTAAGAGCAGTGGTGTAGTGGTGCCTGGAGATGTAGGTATACTCTTAATTTATGCCTAAAATCTTGTTAAAGCAGTCCATCCAGCAAATTACAAACACCCTGTATTATAAACAGTAACATGTAAGACTACCACCACCACCACCACTGCATATTTAGCTCATCCAAAAATGGACCAGTAGTATTTCACTTAACTTCTGCTGTTTGACCTCAGCTTGTAAGGATCATTGTGAAACTAACATTAGCCACATAAGAGGTGCAGATTGTGCAATAAATACTGACCCACATATGGGTGAGACAACTACATAATTCTGCATTTTGAGTTATATATTCCTGATGCCTTACTTCATCCACTCATGGAAATCACTATGTCATGTCTTTATCATTCTAGTCTTTATCCGTCTGCAGAACTCTACTGAGCGATGCGGATCAGAGAGGATTTAGAAGTGAGTATACCTAATGCAGAGTGTACAGAGGTATACACCCTGCACTAGATCTCTGGCCAAGAGTCAAGTGGCTTGGCCCATGCTCTCTACCTACATAGTTGAATCCTTTTTATTTACACCGTGTTGAACAGTAAGATATTACTCGTAACAATACAACTTTCACCAGTGACTAATAGTGTCATTAATTATAATATATATAATAATATTTCTGTAATATTACCACAACCCCCCAAAAAATAACTTGTTACAACCTTACTTTTGTTGTCAGATAGATAGAAGTCCCCCAATCCAACAATCCAATCCCATAAGATCCATTTTCGTAAACGCTTACATCCAGTGTCTGGCAATATCCCTGTGACTTTGATTTTTGTCGGGAAGAAAGATGATAGAACACTATTTGCAGAATATTACTAAATAATGTGCATCATAGGGGATTTAGAATTGGGTATATGCAATGGAGACTGAAATTACTTATATTCCATATGCCTGCATACCCTGAACAGCACGACAACATACAGTAAAGTTCATGGAAATAGACTCCAGCAAAGATGAACCGTCTATGGCTTGAGCCCAACATTGTAGAAACATATAATCACTCTTTTGTTTTGGTTTGACATGTTTCTTCACTGTGGATGGATAATGTACTTGAATGTATCTGAGAGCTGTATTATATTTCTATGTGTTATATTTCTATAAATGGTTCATTCTTAAAATAATTATTTAAGCATACTGCCATCTGTCAATGATAACAACTCATGCTGTACATCCTTGCTGATTATTTGGAGTGTCCTTGGTACATCAAACATATTTAAGACTGTGTAAGTTATCACGTTCTGGCATAGTTTCTCTTCATAAATGGACTATGTGATGTGAACAATCAGACAACAAATTAATTCGATCCCCTGGATTTATTAGTAGTAGTAAAAACCAGCATTCCAAAAACACCTCATATTAATGTTGATATGTTTTATTTAAATTAATATACGATTATGGAGTTTTCAAATAAAAACAGCGCCTGTTGGTAGGAAAAAGACTACAAACTCTTGCGTCACAGTCAGATGCTTTGTTTGCCCGTCCATCCACCGTGACCTACTCGCAGCCTCTTTAGAATAACAGCCAACAAAGATAGATTTGGAGATACTGACCCCAAACATTACATGAAACGTTTTTTGTTTTTTTTTGCCTTTTAGAAATCACTTGATTTCCAAACAAACTCCATTCTCCATTTGTTGTCTGCACTGAAGCGGGAGTGCACACTGCAAAGCAAATGAGGAGAGCCTTCTGGCAAAGAGCTGTGGTGGAGAGCGGGTGACAAGGAGCATGACTTCCCATTTTCAACAATAATAAAGAGCTGGTGATGTAAATACAGGAAATAATGGATTAAATATAGTAAAAATATAAATATATAATTTAGCATTCAGTAGAATTGTCAGCTATAAGGCATATAACTTAAGCTGCACAAGCTGTTTAGTAAAATGTAATGGTTTGCTTGCTGCATCTGCATCTTCTTTGTTCATTTGTCCACTGGGTTTACTGCTACATTGGCTGGATTTTAACTAAACCAGAAGAAAAAAAAACAAGCATCTCACCACTGCGTTTTTTTTTTTAGCACTTCACTAACTGACCCAAAGGGAGAGCTCGAGCTAAAAGGCAAACAAGGTAGCAATTTTTTTTATCTGCCCTGCTGCCAAAGCATTAACACTGATATACTAAACTGCTATTTCTCACAGCTTATTTTAAGATGCATGAACTACTGACACTTGCCAGTTGCAAATAGGCTACATGTTCCTAAATGAATTGGCAGAGACACAGAGGGTAAAACAAGTCTGGAACTGTTGTGAGGTAAAGGTCACTGATAATTAGGACGCTAATTAATATGTGACCCTGCTGTCTGGCTGGCCGGCTGTCTACCTGCACTTGTTAATCATTTTAATGTATACAAAGTATTCTCTATCCCTCTCTCTCTCTATCCTTCCCCTTGTTATACACATGCACACACCCATACGGGGAGAATAAGAAGGACAGGGAGAGTTAAACAGCACACTAGCTACTCACAGCAATGGGTGTTTTTAAACACATTTCCCTATATATAGAGCAAAAAAAAAAAACATTATGCATATGCACTGGATTCCTTTCCACACATACACACTTCTGTTTCTGACTTACTTTCTCCATGTTGTATTCAGAGAAGCATATCCCTATCCAAGAACCTGGCCCTCTCACTAATGTCCCTCCTTGTCAGAGACAAAGGGGTTTTAAGACTGGAGGATTTGGCAGGCTCTACCACTTGCAGGCAATATTTCAACCCATCCATCTAGCTAGGATAATAGAGTGTCCTTGCCTTTCAACGCCTGGAGGAGTGACCAGTTATCACAAGCCACCAGCTCTGTTGTTAATAAAACAGGGGATGGGAGGATCGAGGTGAGGAGGATGATAAAAGAGAAAGAAGGATGGAGAGAAGGGTAGAGGAGAAATGGGTGCATGTTATTTTGACAGACGCCTCCCAAAAGGTGAAGTTGATCACGGTCAGCAGTCAGTTACTATGCTGGCAGGAGTTCTCTTTTAACATCTTAGCTTGGGTTTCTGTGAAGATAAATTTAGCCCCATCACATCTCTCTTCAGACCATGGAGAGTCGGGGTGTGGGGTGGCGTGGGTGGGGGTGGGATGAGAAGAATTGGAGTGGAGAGGTGGGGCACGCAGTGTTAGGCTGATCTAGCTAATGGCCAAACTGACCTTCAGAGAAAGTCGAACAGTAAGAAGAGTAAGTAGTGTGTCATACAAAGCCACTGCAGCTTAATCCAGGTCGTTGCCATTACTCCTGATTCCACTACTGCATTATGATTTTGGGCAGGTCGTTAGGTTTCCACTTTGTATAGAAAAATATAAAGTATAAATACCTTTAATAGTAAAGTTGTCTAAGTACCATCAATTTAAAACATACCACTTAAATCTTATAGTAATGCTTAGACTAGTTGGCTTTCATTTCTTCTCATTACTGTCTTAGTGGGCCCTGGTGAAACATTATTTATACACAAAGAGTCCAAACACAATGAAATTCAAGCCAAGACTTAGCAGTTAAAGCAGTGAGTATATGTCTAACTTGTCACATGTTTTTTTCATCTTTTGCAGAGGATGACACAAGCATTCATGGATCAAACACTGACTCTGTCTCCTGTAACCACCACAATACATAAATCTGTCACAAGCAAGCGTGTTTATGAATCCGCCCTCATGGGTTTCATTGATTCCTCAGTGTGTGTTGGAATCATCGTCTGGAGTCATCCATGTAATATAAGAAGCAACGCTGATGATGAGGGTGTAGGATAAGATTATTAGAGGCAGTGAAAAGGAAAGTGTGTGTGGTTTCTGTGTGTGAATTGCTTGAAAAAGGGAAAAACTAAAAATACTACAAATACCTATACAGCTTGTATTATTTAGTAACTGCTGAATGTAAACAGAGTATGCTTTCCCAAGGCAAAACTTCTGGCATAATTTCAATTATTTTTAGCTAGCTGCCTTACCATAACATGAAATTATTACTCTAGTGTTTGCCATCATGAATAGAGAATCACTGCTGAAGAAGCAGAAAGGCTGACTAAAGCATAGTAATGTATAGAGGCAATATTATTTGGAATTTTAGAATAGAGCAGAACTGGTTTCATATAAAGTAATATCACCCCGGGCCTTTCCCTTTCTCTCTGGTTTTATCACATTTTTCCACTCTGCAGTCCATGGAGCATTTCTCTGCTGTACCTGATTGAGACATTCTCAGTCTAAGGCAAACACTCACAATGACAACTGCACCTCTCTTAGGATCACAGTTGAATCTCACCTTAAAGTTTCCCTGTCAACAGACTCTGTAAAACATGCAGCACTTTTCCAATCCAAAAAAAAAAAAAAAAAGCTTTGTTGCAAAAAAATAACATCTCTGTACATAGGCTACTGCCATCTAGACAGGCGAATTATTTTATTTGATTCACATAAGGCTATTCAAAATGTTAACAGAGGCTTGTTGCATACTGTGCAAGGAAAGGGCTCAGTTATTGTATTTGTAAAAAGAAAAATCTAAAAAAACTAGTTTCTGAAAGGATCTGCAGTTCAAAACTAGTAGAAATAACAGGCGATAAACTATTTTCTTTCTTTTATTTATTTATTTGAGACATTTTATTTTCGAGAAATGATTTTGATTAGTTCATTATTTTTCTAAATAGCAGCAGTTACTTTGAGAGATCAAAAATGTGACCCCTGAAAAGAAGGTCTAACAAAAAAAACTATTCTGTTTAGCAAAAGATTCATATCCAAAGCCCAGCAGACAATCTAATATTTTACAAAGCAGGAAACCAAACTATGACTAATACAGGCAACCCATGGGCTAATCAGTAGCAAGATGCATCATACAAGTACATTTGGTGCCAAAGTAAAATGAGTGATCTTGCAAATTAGATTTTACCTTTAATGATAAGTTTTTAAAGACTGGAACATTATTGGTTAAGTGCTTTATCTTGCACATAATGTTTTGTCAGAAATAGAACAGCAGTGAAAAAGTCATTACCTTTCAAAATCTGAAACTTGACCTTCCAAAAAAAAATCCAAAGAGTTGCAGCTCATTCACTGCTTGTATCTTAGGGAGCCTACTGTGGTATTACTGTAGTACTACATGCTATTATATTTCCAAACCCCATAAATATGATTTAGCACTCCATCACAGTCTCTTTCAAAAGTCTAAATACTGCCAACATTAATAGCTGCAAGAGTCTGTAGCATTTTGCTAATGTGATTTTCCAGCTTGGTCAATAAGTACATTTTAGAAAGTAATGCATTTAGGCTATGTGTGAACGACATAAATGTATTCGTCACTGGCTCATCTTCAGCTTACACACTGACACCTACGAGGATTGTTTTTGACACCATGACTAATGTCACCTTAGTACGGTAGAAGCTGACAAAATTGCACTGTTACTATAGGAATCATGTCACCGTTTTACAAGACCAAAAGGTTAAACTACATACATACAGACTTTCTCTTTCTTTATACCAACCAGATTTTTCAGTGAAAAAATAATATAACATTCAAGTTGTTCTACCTTCTCTTTGCTGTTACCTCAGTTGGTACTCGCTAATCTTAACTTAGTTCAAATGTTTCCTTCAAACTCAAACACCTGCTTTGCAGTCCTGAAATTGCAGCACCTCAATAATGATTATTATTCAATGTCCAGCACAACACAATGTTTATTAAACAGCAACTTGTCACAAACAAGAATGCACAGACTAAATTGCCTTACAGGGTGCTATAAAGCTACAAGAATAGACCTGTGCCGCGTGAAAAGCAAAGGGTAAACATCAGTCACTTGTTATTCTTAACACCTGTCTGACTTTTTAAGACGGCGGAAAAGAATGGGCCTAAGTTCATTTAATAATATGAATAAAATAAGGAGGGTTATGTATCACAGTTCATTTTACAGAAAATCCTTGTGGACATACAGCTTTGATTGTTTTGGTTTCCCCCCACGTCAATATTTTAATACATTTGGAAACTCCAGTGTTCCAGACACTGGTAATAGATATACATAGTAGGATATATATTGATCCTTATGAGTCTGGGGACCACAGAGTGAAAAGCTCCCAATAAATCAATGGGACATATGCAGTCTACAAGGTGACTTTTCTAGTTTCTTAATGTATTTATCCTACCGCAAAACAACTACTCTGGAAGATACGATTTGTTTTGTGCTGTGACTAGTTTACACAAATTAACTCAAGGCTCCATTCCTATCCATATTATTTGTGCATAAGATTAAACGATTAATTCAGGGAAGGTGCCTGTGCAAGCTCAAAGTTTCACCAACCACGGGAGGGAATAATTTCATCCAGCTGTGCCTTTTCACGTTAGTTCTTGCCACTATCACAACCCCGCCCTCACCATAGAACAACTCCCTGATGCACACCGAATGACAGAGGAAAGGAAATTATCGAACACCAATACAATAAAGCTGTCTGGTAACTTAATAGGACTGCTGAGTAGGGGTACTGTGGCCATCTTGCTTTGAGGCGATAATGAGAGTCATCATTCCCTCTTGGGCTGGTAGAGAGGGGCCTCCGCGGTGATGGTGGGTGAGCGTGTATGGGGTTTATGTGTCTATATACGTGTGTGCACATGTGTGTTTGTCTTTGAGCTCCTTGAGTCCGGTGAGGCCCAATAAGCAAACAGTACAGTGCTTTAACAAAGCCAGAGAGATCTCCCATTGAAGCTTGGGAGAGATCTCTGAGA
This sequence comes from Argyrosomus regius, assembly GCA_946959425.1. NCBI lineage: Eukaryota > Metazoa > Chordata > Actinopteri > Sciaenidae > Argyrosomus > Argyrosomus regius. Next base: position 24,060,293 of record OX336882.1, read on the forward strand.
AATTTTTGGTCATTAAATCAGGCTAAAGTCCAAATATTGACTTAGTGAGCTTTAGGGAGACGCAAAACATAGACTATCCCATATATCATATTAGAGGTCCCTCAACCATTTATATGTTTGGGGAATAAGTCTCGAGTTGATAAAAAAAACAATGTCTAACAGCCAAGATAAAAGCAACATTTGGTAATGGAACTCAACATGAAGTCTGCAAGAGACATTTTAAAGAAAAGGCTGTTTTCCTGTTTATTTAAATCACCTCTGAGGTTTCCATTTGATAAAATCGCACAAATTCAGGAACAATGTCTACATTCAGCTTTGTGGACATTAAAGGAGATCCTAAGGGATACCATCTGAGATATTTACATTTATGCTACTGCAACTGTTGTTTTTTTAATAAGCATTCTGATGTAAGATAGGGGAGGGAAATAAAGAGAGAGAAAAGATGAAAAAGAAAGAGTCTAAGGACACTCTAGTGTGGATCAGGCTGGCAGCAGAACATTGATTGATTATGCTGTGCTTGCTTTCACTCTGTGCCCAGTATACTGTAAGTTGTAGGCTTAACATAGTTAAACAGGGCCTGAGGAGAGTATGTATGATTGCGTGGAGGGGCAGGAGAATATGGTAGGCACAGGTCAAAAGGCATCCTGTGCTCGCAGGCATGGATGTATTAAAGAAGGGATGAAGTATTCAAACATGGCGGCCCGTTTATATCAAAAAGAGCTGCTCACCCAGGGCGTTTACAGAAAGAAGTTTCTAACAGCTTTCTACTCCTATAATTCATGCACACTGGAGTCTTTCTTTCCCTCTACATCAACTGTCCACACAGAAAATAACTTGATACAGCTCCTGATGACTTTTACAATGATCTAAATGTTCAAGTGTGATGTTAAGGACACAGTCATTTCTCCTGTTACCCTGACTGTAGCTCCACACAGCACAGTACCTGAGGATTTGAGCCCAGCCCAAGGGAGTTTGGGTAGGTGGGACATGTCTATACCTCTGTCTTGTTATCCTTCCCCATTTGCTGGTGGTGGACCCACGGGTGCACAACAGGTGATAAATGTTTAATGTAGGGAAAACTGAGTGTACCACTAATGAGAATATAACTAGGCTACAAGATAATGATGTGTAAAAAGTCTGTGTCTTATATGAAGTCTGCAAATCCCTCACGAAATATAAGAGACAATGTCAATATCCACCGATCAGTACTTGCGACTTGCATATGCAAGGATTTGCATTTTAAACTGGAATTAACAGTGTTTCTATTGGTGGCTATATTAATAGTATATATTTTTGAACTTACCACTCAGCTATAGTTCACAGAACAACAACATGAGAGCATCAGCAATCTAGAATCTGCTTGAGGGAGCACACACACGGCTGACATATATTCTCCTTGGTTTCACTAATAGCTAAGCAAAGACATTCTTCTGTTTTTAAGTGGAATATTTCATGCACACAGTGACTAGATTACTAAGAATCCATCCATTCATCCATTATCTATAATCGCTTATCCTCATCAGGGTCATGGTGGGCCTGGACTTTGGGCGAGAGGCGGGATACACCCTGGACAAGTATTGCAAAGTATAGGTATAGATATAAGGACAGACAGGCACATAAGAAAAAGATACACTACTATAGATAAAGCAGCTCCAACAGATTCTGCATCCACCACTAAATGTAAGACACAATGATGAGTAGGGAATTTTAGAGACAGCAAATTATCCCTGTATCATGAAAGGGCAAAAATAAACAAACTTGCCATTGTGGTTTAAAATGAAGGCAGAATATGGTGAGACTCCTAGTTTACAAGAAACCCTCCCCATGTTGACATACTTTAGTTGATAACAGAGAGTAAGAAAAACTGACATCATTAAGATTCACCAGTGTGCAAGCACAGCAACAGAAGCAAACCTCCTCCAACCCCCAGATGACTATCAAGCACTGTGTTTTCTAAGCATGGAGGTAATGAGACAAATACTTATTACTCAAGTAAAAATGGCATGGATATTAGCATCGCATTAGGCCCTGAATTTAATGATGTTGTAAGTACAATATGTCACAGTAACTAAGAGGCAAAATATACTTAAACATTGCGTAGGGAAGAAGGAGTAAATATGAAGAAAGCAGAGTGTGGTTCAGCGCAGTGTCCCAAATAGAAGAATGCCTACAAGCATGGATGGAGTCATGAATGAGAAAATGATACTGGATCTAACAGATCATAACCGAGATTAACATGCCATTGCGTGGGATGCTGAAATAAAACTGCTGTAGAGCATAATTAGAGGTTATTGAAAGTAATGTCTTGTGTTAAATGAATCTATGGTGATCATTTAGTGAGAAATGGGACCATCGGTACTCACTAAAGGGGTGCAAGGGGTCCAATATTCAGGGTTCAGCTCGGCTCGTGGACGGAGGTCCAGATATTCAGGGTTCAGTTCAGTTCGGGCACGAGTTAATGTTCCCTTCATGGAAGATTGAAAAAAAAAAGTCTGTTAGAATTGTTTGTTTGGCTTCAATTTGTTGGTCATTTGTACAAGTAGTTATATACAATAACAACGTAAAATACTTTTGAATAATCTAAGTCATCATTTTTATCACAGCTGCCCCTTACTGCCCTCAAATGAGCTTGACTTTGTACTGTCTTTACTGAGTAAAGATCTACCATTAGCAAAAAATCATAAACTATAATGAATATTCACAGTAGAGCAATTAAAAAAATGCCAATTCAACATTCCACAATGACTTTTGAACAAGAATCCCTGTAAAATGAAGAGCAAATTATATTCCAAATGAGGTTAGCATCTAGTTTTCCATTCCTGAGGCCCTATTGCCTAAATGACAGGCCGGTGGAATAGACTGAATCTGCTGGGCCCCATGAGGTCTATGATGTATACTGTAATTATCTGCTGATTCTCAAAATGGCTGTGTGTAATGAGGCTATGCTGCATGAAGCCCCAGGCATAAATCACTGTCTTTAACTGACTTCCAGATGACCAACAACAACACAGAGCAGAAGCAGAGAGAAAGGAGGGAATGGGTTATCTGGGCAGCAGCGCTATATAGCATCCAACTTGTGCTTCTTATCAGCACAGGCCATATTGTTCACCAAACTTGCTTACTTAAGACAGTTTTGTGCCTCCTAAAAATAGTCAACTCACTTGCACTTATTCCCAGTTATTTATCTGTTTACAGCTCGGCTACCAATGTATTAACTGCTTGCAGCTTTATTTAGCTATGCAACACAGGTGGAGACTTTTTTATTGATGCCGTGTTAGGCTTAACTATGTTGAATGGCAATGTGCCAGTCAGTCTGTCAGACTGGCTGCTGTCATTGGCATGAAATTGTTTCCACACAAACATAAACAAATAAAAAGCTACCACCCCCACCGGAGCACAAATACACACTTTGAATATGAGTGAATATTTTTTTTTATACAGACCCAGTTACAGTTAACAGACATATATAGAGAATACAATGGGCCATATACAGAACTGAGTGAATGGTAACATAGAACACAGCCAGATACAGTATAATCTGAGACAGAAAATTCATAGAATAAAAAATTTTTCCATCCTTGGCAGAAACATTGTCGTTAGCGAACATCACAGAGTAAATAATAAAACAATAAAACATGTTAAACTGTTAAACTGTTAAAAATGTATGTATTATTTATTAACTGTACAGTTCTAACAGGAAAACCCAAACAATAAACTACATTTACTAGTTACATACATACATAAAATCATAAAATCAGCTTGAAAATTAATCACAGAAACAATAAAAAGGTCCCCAGTCCTAAGTTTCAGACATACACAAACAGTACCTCAGAAACTGAATAAAATGTATGCTTGTCAGCGATCATTATTACCAATATCCCCTTTCTGTCTTAAGTCCACAATCTTCTCAGTAGCCTGTAAAAAGAACAAATGAAAGATTTTAATTAGCAATATAGTTATTTTTGTTAGTTAATATTAACAAGATTGACAGGATATACCAAACAACCACGACTGCAATATGGTGACTGGCTGTCGTTTAAAACTAAGATGAGAAGAATTGCTTTACTGCAGTCCTTCCTTTGAAACTACAGTAAAAATGGCAGAGAATTTCATATGCTCTTTGTGAGGTTGTTAACCTCATACAGTGAAAATATCATTGATCAACCATGTGACATCAAAGTGAGCGTATGAGAAATCGACTGTATTCGTATTTCAATATCATCACAGGCTCAAAATTTACTGTTGAAGTTAATTAACACCACTGTAATACAGTCCAAACAATATATATTATTTAAATTCACAAACATTGGATTTGTTGCAGAGATGTTTTGCATTAGATATGTGTTTCTTTTTCCTAGTTATTCAGTGTAAATGTATGGTTCTTGTGTGCCCAACATTATCATCCCTAAAATGTTACTGAAATAGAAAATTAAACTTTGAAAACAAACTCTAGAGACATTTTCTACATATAATTTATCTCCAAAATATTAGCAGGGTAGGTCCCAAACAGACATTAGCCGCATTCTTACTTCATTTGTGTTTCATCACCAATGGGATCACTGGATAAAGCTAAAGTTAAACTAATGTTTTTCAGCTAATGCTAGCTTTACTACCATTACCTAAAATTTACTTTGGTTCTCCATATTGTATGCAGTTATTGTTATTTACAAGTTAGTTACAGTTAACTTCTGAATCTAACATGAATATAAAAACATAATTAGGTAGTTAAATAAGATTTTGCTTACCAAGCTTGATGAGCGCAGGGAGTCAGTTTGCGCTGCTGGCTCTGCCATGGAGTGACATCCGTTAAATGCAGAGGGGTCTGGCTGCAGACCTCCTCTATGGAGTCGCTTCCGATGAAGGCTCCACTATTTTTACGGATCACAGCACCCTTGATCTTAGACCATAGGTTGATTAGAGTAGCGTAGTTCCCTTGGGGAATACGGCAAGAGTTTAAGGAGATTTTATTTTGGATTTTTTGCTCATTACTGTGACTTTTATTTTGTATTTGTTCCATGCATATCTTGTCCTGACACTGGAGCAGGCCTGAGAGTGAAGCCTCCACCAGAAGCGACACCACAGAGGAGGTCTGCAGCCAGACCCTCTTGGTTAAATGAATGGTTCCATAGGTGGGATGTTGCCAAACCAGCAACCATGGGCACACAAAGCAACTGAAGGGGAATGTTTGAGCAGTCGTTCTACATAACCTCATACCATTTCCTCCCTGTTATATATGCATAGTGGTTATTTTTACCATATGGTAAAACTACTAATGCCAAATTGTTGAGGAAGATAGAGTAGTCAGTTTTTAAGATTCTTTAATGAAGTTGGGAACCCAAATACCATCAACACCATAACAAAAGTTGTGAATGAAGCCTCATTAAAATTGCCATTGGTATTACCTGTAAGTGGCAGCATAAACATTCTAGTCCCAGAAAGGTTCTAACTATTTGAACAAGAAACTTCTTCCGCAACCTTAACTCACACATTTTTCCAATTATTGGAGAAGGATGAGGGAAATAGGTGAAAGAAGTCTAGAGCAATATTCAGAACCTTTATCTCATTATGCATCTTCTTAATATATTCCACTTGTCTGTCATTCTAATTAATGGCAGTCCTTTTCCATAAACCACCCAGAATGTGAGATTATTTATTAGTACCTAGCCATTTATCAGCAGTGTGATAAGTGACAGAGAGAGGGGAAGTGAGAGTTGGCAACATTATAATTGATCGTTTTTCATGGCAAAATGTCACAGTGGTCGTGGTAAATCCTTGCAGTGTGATACTGTCAACGCTGACAAAAAAAATAAGGTGCATAAATAAAATAGGTTATTGAGATTGATTGAGTGCTGGCAGTGACATGAGGTATCAATAAACTCTCCATTATCTGAATGACAGAAGTAGAACATTTTATACCGAAATGCTGTGGCAAACGATAAACAGATGATTAAAGTTATGGAAGCACAACAAATTTGCAGAGAAACTACCTTTACATCGACATTTTTTCATTTATTAACATCAAAATTGATATTTAGACTTCCTCATTTGTACTGTCAGGCAATAAAATTTAAATAAGTTCTGGGTTTGGTTTCCATTTAATTGAACCAGTAGAGGGGTTAAACAGACTTCTTGATGGAGAATTCTACATTGAAACTTCTAAATTTACAGTGCTGTTGAGGGGACAGTTGCTCTACAAATTGAGACAGAAATGAAACAATCAATGCATCATAATGTAGTCTCAACAGCCTGGGGAAAGTGACTTTTCGTAAATTTCTGGCAAGAAGCATGTTGCACAAATATATGCTATAGTGGTATAAGGTTTGAGGAATACATTTTCAGTAGGTGTGGGTGGGACTGGCATCCGTCAAGTGCAGTTACAGCCCAACAGTGTGGACAAAAATGACCCTCCCATAAAGAAACTGTCCTCCTTGTGTGGGAGATACAGAATTATGACAAGTAAATACATGGCACCCTATATTCCCGTGGGAGGATATACAGTAACACATTTGCAGTGTTGTTCATGCCTCAGAGAAAGCATTGCTCAATTCAAGAAAAGGTTAAATGATTAGAAAAAGAGCCAGTCAAGACTTGCGGTGGACAGCAGGGGTAGTTTGACAACAAGAACGTGCATCCACCAGCTATTTTCTGACATCTTCAGAGGGTGCTGAAACTTAAGCTACAATTTCACACATTCTGTTGCAAAATATTTGGATCACAATCATTCTCACCACAAACATATTTATACATACAATACATGCAAACAAGAAACTGCGACAGTAGGCGTGATTAGCTAAGCAATACAAGCTTTAATCCACCAGATAACCTTCACACCTACATTTGTATACCTGCTTAACCTGTGCAGGGTTAGTGGGGGTTTGGGGGCTATTCCAGCAGGCACTGGGCAAGAGACAAGATACACTGGGAATGTTGCCATTCTGTTACAGAGCTAGCGCACATGATCAGACAATGCTATTCATGTCTATGGGCAATTTAGAGTTTGTAGTTTACCTAAACGGCAAGTTGTGGTAGAGAAGTGGAGCATGAAATGCGCATGGATTCACACCGAGAACCCCTTCCAACAGTTCTACGACTGAGCCACCATCCTACGTACGACGCCTACCTTTGAAATTTAACGCTGTGAAGTTCATAGTGAGTCACCAAGATGCCAAATGGGCACAAGCAGGAAAACGCTCAACAGCCACGTAGCTTTGTCAGCACAAAGCTCAGCCATGTGCAATCATGACATTAGAGCCCTGGGTGTTTTTTTTGCCAAATAACGTGTGTCCAAAATGTGTTTTCCACAGATGAGTGCTTCTAAGAACTCTAAGCATTTGTATTGTGGCAGTGGACACGTTAGCTGTTAGTTTGGGAGGGATGCACTCACAATTTTGATGCAATCTATCTCTTTTTTACTATTAATGTTAATTCCAGTTACAGTCTTTCTGTATTACAATAGCTCCTTAGTTAAAAAAGTTTAACATTATCACAAACAATTAGTGTTACTCTCTTTGGGAACCTTAAAAAACTGAACTTCTATGACCGACATGAAAAGGTAAGAATAACAACATACTGCTGGAAGTCTCTGCGGACCTGTAAAGCTACTGTGTTGAACTTGTCTGTATGCTGTGGGCTGAGAAGATGAGTTTCATTAGCGGGATGAAACACACTTTAATCAGCTTTCCCATTAGTCTAGCCCTGCCAAGCCTTCCCAGTCACAGCAGACCTTTAGTTCTGTTTAATTACCTTAGAGATACCACTGTATGCACTCTTCCTTGACATCACAAGACAACATTCGTTTCCCAACAAGTGTGTGTGCGTACTGCTAAGAAAAGAACATGATGTTTATCTTGTGACTAGTGGTGAGACTCAAGAGGGAAAAACAATACTTTGCATGTAATGTGGATGACTCACTCAGGCAGCTCTCGATCATTATTTATTTACTTAGCCATTCATTTATTTATTTATTAACTAACTACATCAATATATAAACACACGCTTTTAATTACAAAAAACATTTTTTCATGAAATTAACGTGAGGTAGACAATTACAAACCTGGCAAACGTAGTACAGTCATTTGATCCAGTTGATAAACTGTATGACAATGACCATATTCCACTTATAGTAGTGTTAATAGTTAACACTTAAAGCATAGTAAAATCAATCAGAGCATCATCTGACTTGCCTCTGGAAATTGCCCAGTATGGGTTAATATATTATGGCCATAATCGCCCTGTGCTGGCACGGCTTTCTCCTTCTTAGCAGCCTGCTGACTTACAGTCTGAGCTGTAGTAATGCAAATGAGCCCATAAAGTGGTCCTGTGTGGGGGGAATCTCCCTCTGGACATCAGACAGAGATCAGATGAGCAGCGCTGTCTCTTATTCCACAATCTTGTCCCTACTTCATACCACATAATTAGATTTTGCTGTTTTGTTTTGTTTACATTTTGGTCTGCTTTATTTTTGCATGGGCTCCATCAACGAACAATACATTATTTTTTTTTAAATGAAAGGAATGTAACAACAGGGGGTGGGGGTGGGGGGGGTGGAAGAATTGTGCAGTTTGGATCCAAGGAAAGAAAAAAATAAGTGTGCAATGCAAAGGGAAAAGGAATGGGGAGAAGGAAAGTGGTGATGATTAAAAAACGAGAGCGCACAAGAGGGTGCTACTAACTTATTTATATTAAGCTGTTGAGATGGCTGGGCGAGAAAATCTGTGATTATTATTCTTTGATTTGCAAAGCTGTGCTGTGATTGGCCCTTCCTTTGGTGGCGGCATTAAACTTTATGTTTATAGGTCCCAGTGTTAAGCCCATTTCCACGCTCCCTATTCCACACACTAAGTATTGACATTCCATTTAAGTTGACGACAGTGAAGGGGGTATTTTATGACAGAAATGTAATGGAAATGCATGCAGTGGGTATTGCAGTAAAAAATATCACCCAATTACAAGGACATCTCTGCATAGTTGCAAAGCAAAGAGGATATGCATGATGCACCTCAGCTTTGTTCAGAAAGAACAAAGGGAGAGGAGTTCATTGCAGTCCTCCGCCCCTCCACTCTCTCTGCTGTATTAAAACACATACAAAAAGAATACTCTCTAATGAAAAGCCTACTTAATATAAAGATTATGTTTGATATGATAATGAATTACACAGGTTTAAAACTGTCCCTGCTACATGTAAATTAACGCAAACACAATCTCTAGAGTGTGTTCAGAGAGAGGGAAAAAGATAAATGTAATACAGTGGATTGTTAACATGGGTATTCAATAAAGGTGCTTTGTGAGTGAATGGAAAACAAATTAGGTTAAAGTCTTGTGACAAGATAAATAAAACCATGATCAATTAAGTGGTTGAAAAAAAAAAAAAGACAGCGGTCCAGCACTCAATGGGGGTAGTCTCGCTGTTACGGTTTCATTCTTGAGCCACAGAAAATCATTGATTCTCCCTGGCACCCTGTCTTTGTCATTACAGTCGATGCTGAGGCCAGCCCAAACCATTCCGAACAACCGCTAATGACTTCAAGGAATTCAGCCGGACTTGTGGCAGAAGTGTAATAAGCAAATTTTATGAATTTTGGAGTGCAGCGACAAGAAGGCAGAATGCTGCAGGTCATCCAGAGAACACAATGAATATATTAACTAAACAATTCTCTGACATTACTGCATAGTTAAAATTACTTGAGACCGAGGTGATAGAGATGTCAGCTTTTCTGATGAAACAGGTTGCAACACCAAACAAACATTTCATCTGTTTTAAGAGCTATTTCCTACCTATTAACTATCGGAACTGAATATATATAACTTTTCTTTCTTATGTTTCTCCTTTACCATTCATCTATTCTATAAGTGCACCTTTCATCTCTCATGCTCACTGGGGGTCTGTGTGTGTTTCTGGCCTCAGCATACTGTTACCCAGGGAGTTCTCCCAAAGGGCCCGTGTACTGAAGGAGAAGAAAGTTGTTGCAGGAGTGCAGCACTTTTCTGAGATCAGATGGATTTCTACTGGTCACTCTGTTGTACACTTTTCTGACCTCCAATTTCTTTGCAGACAGTATTTTCTGCTCATTCCTCTTGACAGAACAGTAACTGTTTGGATAGATAAACTCTCTAGGTATCTAAACTTTTCTATGGCCTTCTAAAAAGACAAATGGTGTTTGTATTTTTTATGTTTTTTATCTCTCTTTAAGCTTTAACTTAGTGTTTTATACCACATGTTAAGATGTAACTTTGGAGTCCAAGATTTGACAGTTGAATCCACCATGTCTTCATGAACTGGGTCTCTTAAGTAACCAGATTTATACCATGGAACCTATTTACATCTCATTGACTAAATAAACTGTTGAATAGCATCTTCTCTTTGCATTCTGTGGCAATAACATCGTCATCATCATCATCATCATCATCATCATCATCATATGAGGTTAATGTCAAACCTCAAAAAGGCCCTCAAAATTAAAATTCTGTTTAATGTAAACGTGGAAAGAAGACAGATTTTACTGAATCCACTGAGAGAGGGATCAATAGAAACATAACCTTCTGTTTCATTGTCAGTGTAGCGAGTGACAGCTTTTTTATACAACTCCACAACCATCCTTACACAACACAGACATTTTCTGTCCGCCTGTACTGTATGTCTCTATCTATCTGCTACTGTCTTTGTTTCTCCATCGAGTCAAAAGTTCTTTGTTCATTCTGGAACTGCCGCTCTGCTTCAAAAGAGCCCAGTGAATTGATGAAGCTGTTGCAGTAAAAGTGCTGCGTTTAAGTCAACTGAGCATTCCCCCTTGAGGCCGAGAAATGCTTTCACTTGAATAAGTCCAATTTACAAGGCATATGCCCACCTTCAGACCCACTCTACCCCACCCTATTAAATCTAACACTGGACAATGAAGGGTAGAATAGCTGTAAGAATCTAAAGTAGCCTAAATCCATGCTTTCCAATTTGTGAATATGGGTTACAAAGCTGCCATGCAGTATGTGCTACATAGAATGATAGACATTATTCTCTAACCTCCTGCACTGAGTGCATTACATTACTTCCTTCCTGATGAGGACTCTTATGTTCTTGAAAAAATACTGACTCACAATATTGAATTCTGTACAGCCTTCAGGTAGGACACAGTGTACATGTAAACTGAACGGCAACTTCTCTTTTTCCTTGCCAACTTTAGACATTTTTAGCAACAGTAGCAAGATTGCAGGGCTCCAAGGATGGCATGGTTGGTTCAAACCACTTTAATCCAGTTGGAAGAAAAGAGTAGTACAGCCTTTGTGTACAGGTAAAGTGTTTTTTAACATTTTCTTTTGAATAAAAGTCTCAAGTGTTTCTCTCATCTTTGAAAGGTGTTTATGCAATATTGCCTGTACTACATCCCCATTACTCATTTTATAGGTACATACAGTTCATGGAACAAACCACATTGTTCGTCTGATTGTTCTGTCAAGGTTAGAGATGAAGCTATTGTACTTATCAGTGACCAGCTGTGTCTGTGACTGTACTTGAGAGATAATTGAATGTGTCTATAAAATGTTCCTTACGTGTCCTTTAAAGCCTTCTAGCCTTAACAAACAAAAGTCATTACTGCCGTCCCTTAACACTACTGAATGCTCACTTATTGCGTTGCATTTCTTTTATTTATTTACATAATGGCAAGTCCTTTGACTCCCACCTTGTCACTCCTGTTAGTGTTCTTCTTTGTCTCCATCTCAAAAATAACTGTGTCAAATCATGAAATGGTAATAATCACTGTGAAATTGCGACTGGAAGCAGTTGTTTTGTTCTGCGGTCTTTCTTATCAGACACTAGTAGTCACAGTTGGGTGCCAAATGTAAGGCGGGTACCCAACAGGGCTCAGACAAAAGCCTTACCATAAGACACTGATAGTCAATTAAAATTTCATCAATTGGTTGAAAAGATTCATAGATGAGTGTCTGTCAGCATGTTGAATGCTGTTTGAGAATGTTTATGTTCAGAGTGTGTTACAGCTGACGGAGTGAGAAAATAACCAGATTTGTTTGCACTTTTTAAGAATTGTGGGACTTGTATGATGATGATGATAGCAGATGTCTGCTTTCCTTTCTTTATGGTTGCAGACAGTTTTTCAGTGGATTTAACAAAATAATGATGGTCACATATGAGAATGTTTCTTGGCTCAAATCCATCTCTATAGTAGTAATATAAACATTTAACATTTCAGTGTTGTCAAGAGTTGTCTACAGTTGCTAATGGCCCCAGCCAGCTAACAGTTATAATGTAGGTCTAGAAGTACTTTACCTATATATATATATATCACCTATATATGATATCTTTCAGACATATTTTATGCTGCGAAGCTGTCAAAACCCTTTTAAACCAGTGCAACGATAATGTGAATCTCATCAATGCATTTCTTTTCTTACCTAGGGTCATGTAAAATAATGTTCATCTGTGCTGAGAAGTATTTATTCTTTTTTAATATCTTGAAATGAAAAAAAAGCTCCAACTTCCCACTCCAAAAAAAACAAACAAACAAAAAAGACCCCAAAAAAAACGATCAGTCCCTAAGTTTTCCTCACCTGGCTCCTCTTTCAAATGAAAACTTAATGTGCGTTCAGGTAAATTTCTCACCCTGCTCTGCCCCACTTTGGTGAAATGAATAGCTTTATTTGTATGGTTGTTGGTCTTCATAAAACATGTAGTATGTATTTTTCTGATTAATCTACCAGCAAGCCGACTGTCTGATTACTTTCCATGTTTACCAGGAAGAAGCAAAATAGGATGCCTTAGGAAAGTTTAGCAAAAGTAAAGTAATCTATATTGGAAACATTGCTGTCATTTGGGGTTCGTATATGCAATATGTTTTCTGTGTTGACATCAAGAGGAAGATGGGGATGATGTATCATTTTTCCAAGCTGCAATTTTGAATTGCAGACTGAACTGATTTATGTTGCTCTCTGTGGTCTTCCCAAGCTGTTTTGAACACAGTAAATTTTTAAACAAAATCAACACAAATCAACAAAACTATTCTTACAGTTTGAGATGCACTGTGTGCTTGTGGTTGTGCATTCAGATGAGACACTCAGAGGTTCATTATCTATGCTGATGTAACTGTCTCTCTAAAGACTGCATCTGCATCTGAACATAAGGTATTATGGTTACAGTAAATTATTTGAGAAGAAAAGCCTCTCGTTTGTTGTTGTTTTTCTGTGTCAACATCTACCGCAAGTTGGTCTGTGCACTTCTCTGAACTTTTTGGTGCACCTTTTATTCTGTATACACGCATTTTAAAGCTGTTTTGTGCGCAGACACACATCATGGTGTAATGAACAGAATATGAAGTCTCCGAATGCAAACACAAGGTTATGCTTTGACTTTTTAAAAAACACAATCGATTTTCTATCTCTGTAGCTGAATTAGACCTCACATTTGATCTGTGTTGTGTGTGTATGCATTACCTTCTACACGCTGTTTATACAGCGTGAATATTATGTAAGTCAAATAAAAAACAGTGAGTGAGAGGATGCTTGCACAGGAAACAGCCACATAGAAAGTGGACACATTTGCATGCAAACAGTGCTTACTGGTCACACCGAAGTGATGTTATTTACCCCAGTGTGTATGCATTATTTGATAGCCATGTTCCTTTATTTAGTTGCTTGAGATTCAGTTCCATGTTGGGAGCATTCTGTGTTAGGAAATGTTGTCTGCATTGTTCCATTAGTAGTATATTAGAGCACAGTGACGTATAACAATTATTGTTACTGTGTGAGGTGGATGAGGTGGATAAATATGTAGGTGCAAGTTTGACAAACAGATATTCATGTTGCACATTAATTGTTAATGTAAACTTAATTGTTATATTTTATCTACCTCAATGATATTATTGCAAATAGCAGCCCTATGTATATGCACTTAATTCTGACTCCACTATTTCTGATGCAGAATGGAAAAATTGTCATCACAACAGAAATGCTTTGGCAGAAATGAAACAATGACAAAGCAGAAGATGATATATGGTGAAACTAATACATAATGCAGAGTCATTTTCTATCCACTGAAGCTTCTTTAAGACACTGAAGGTTAAAATTAAAAGCTTGTTATTTTTATATATCCCAGATAAGTATCTTGTTAACCATCCTCCACACCTAATTTACTGTAATTAAAACACTTTCTTGTATCAAAGGAGCATCTGCCAACTTCGTCTGTGGGTTGCAGTGAACCTTCTCCTCATGAATATGTAAATCATCAGTGAACCTGGTAGAATCAACCTTGGGCCAGAACCAGCCAATGATAAATCACGCAGTGATAAGAAATAATATTTTTGGAGATCCAAATGAATTAACAGCTGGGCCACATAAGGTAATCCAAAATGAATAACACAAAGGCATCGGATGTTATCTGCTCTGGTCAATCTCTAATATCAGAGAATTACATGATATCAAGTGTGACAGCAAAGCTAATGGTCCAGATTATCTCCAAGCTGAAGTAGCTCGCAGACAAGCTAAAGTTAACTCAATGGTTCCTGCCAGTGTGAAGAAAGGTTTATAGCTAGTGTAAACCTGCAGGATTTTGAGGAACAAGGGTTACAAATAGTGAGAAAAAAGATGACAGAAAGAAATAAGTAGGTGAGCCGTGCTGTAGATGACTGCAGGGGCACAGTATTATCACTGGTAAAAGGTTTGATTCATCATGCAAACAACAAAATGGCTACATCAATGCAATATTTGGATGAAAAATGGTAATATGGTGACATTAATGGGGTAATAATTGGACAAAATGTGTTAATATAGGTTGATGTTTTTACAGTATACTGTAACAAAACAACATAATACCAAGTTGGTAATTACCAAATTCGGAACTACTGAAATCCACCTTCTTTTATGTTTAGAAACATTCCCATAACATTTTGTTTTTGTAATACTGTACAAATTATGTTTACTGCTGTGACTTCTTACCTGGAAACACTTGTTGATGTGACAGTTCCTGTGTAATAATATGATGTCATAGCTAAACTGCCTGTTTCTGTTATTATTATAACTATTACCATAATATTACTTAACTATTACATTTATTTCAGTCTTATATCAACCAAATATACACATTGTCAGTACCAGGTTATTAAATACTATTACTTCGGTAAATGCATCATATTAAATAGGTATTACCTTTTTTTTTTTTCAAACTATTACACCACTATACCATGTTATTACCAGGCTTTGATGTAAAGTGCAACCAAATATGTTTTGGGTTAAGTTGGAACTGCAGAGGCTATTAGATATTTCTGGAGTGTATGTTTTGGGAGGTATATCTTTATTTATGTAGTAATCATTCTGGACTGCAGTTCAAATTTAAATGGGGTCCACAACATCCTTTAAAAGCTTGAGTTCCTTTCAGCTTCACACAGCAAACACCCAGAACTGCTGGTCAGGGAAAATATAGTTGGATGTTTAACAGAGGTTCACTTGATATTGCAGTATTGATTCTGCTTCACACTTTAGACAAATTTCTTATGCCCTAAAGGTAACAAGAGAAAATAAAAGTGAAAGAAATCACAGATCCAAGTCTTCGGGGCCTTTGGGAAGAAATTAAGTTCGGTTGGACTTTAAGGGGGCTGTTAGATGGAATGTTGGATGTGATTTTGCCATCAACCTTTCACTTGTTCCAACATCTGCTATTACAATAAATTTTAAAAAGCTGCAGGTCCCTGGCTCTCCTTCTGTTATGTGCCATAAAGCAGTTTTCTTTGTGTGATCTGACATATTATGCATGAAATCCAGCCCTGGAGCATAGGGATGTGAAATACAGCGCAGAAATCTGTAGAGGCTGCCAATTGTTCTACTATCTCATAATTTTTTGTAACAAGTCAGTAATGTAAAATGGAGCATGTAAAACCTTTGAAAAATCAAATGTGATTTTGATATTTTGAAATCCTTTTACATGAAGGTGGGGAGGAAAAGAATGCATACAATCCAGATTTAGTACATTTTTTTTAAGACTCAAGGTCTTAAAAAATATACCTAAATATGTCTTCCTGAACGTAACCTGTGATTTAACTGCTCATGAAAAAAAAAAAGACTTTAAACTTAAAAGGACCCAAGTCTGAAGGGCCCTAAAGGAAATGGATGAATGCATACAAGTTTAGAAAAGTGGTTTACACTCCCTTTTTGCTAAAGCACTCCCTTCAATTTGCTTTATGAATTGACTATTAAGTGGTTCACTTTGTGACTTTCACTCCAGGAGAGAATAAAGTTTGTCAGTTGTGCATGGCAGCCATGTACACAAAGAGAGTACAAAGATTCATAAAAGAGCCTATATTAGGGCATGTCTGCCTCGTGGCGACAATAAAATTCTATAAAAAGTAATCTCTAAAATACTGAAGCCACCCTCCAATCCAACAATAAAGCATTGCACCTTCATTAAAGGCTCCCTTTGGAGTTTTGGACCACCTATAGTGGTGGATGATCCACGTTTTGGCTGTGCACAGTTCTACGAATGGTGTCACATTATTCCACTGATCTAGAGGTGGGGGTAATGCCAAGATATGCTGCAATGCACCAACAAAGACAGGGAAGAAGAAGACTGCAAGCTAATAAACACTGATGTAAACAATGCTGGATTCAAAATACTGTAAGAAAAAAAACAGCTTTGTTTCATGTGGAACAAAATACACTTTTAAAGTCTTTTTGTGAGTAACACTGAATCTAAACATGACTTTTGTTGGTTTACAAGAAAACATTTGAAGACAATGGTCATCAATATGCACGAGACATATGCTGACTTTTGGTCCCTGCTGTGAGTCAAGTTTCAAAAACACTGGATACATGGATTTCCCATTATGCAACTAGATAGCATCTTTAATTAGACCCTCCCTGCCTGGTGAACACGCACCTTCTCAAAACTAAGTTCTCTAACAAAGGCTTTCTGTGTACATGTCTCAACCCCAATCAGAGGTAACCCCCAGATGACATCACTCTGACATCATCAGGTGTATTTTCTCCAGTAGTAGTACTACTACTCACGATTACTGACAAGTGAACTGATGTGTCTGTTGTGTTACCAGGCCTCCTTAAGACCAAAAACCTCCATCAATTTCAGTTGGACCCAACCTGAAAACTCAGACCTAGATAGAAGTTGTGATTGTTATTGCTCCTGGTTTCTCCAGGGGGTTGGTTCTGCCCACAGGCCTCTAATTTAGTCCTTTGCCTGTCTTATCATATTGGAGAATCAAACACAGCAAATAGAAAGCATTTTCCACGGGGATAGACTTTAGCACCAACACAATCAGAAACCACTCGCAGCCTCAAACTACATTTAAAATTTTAAGATAACTTGTCAGGTGTGATTACAGTTTGTATCACAACTCTATCCTTTCAGAGTTACTATTTAAAAACATCTCACCCAATGTATTAACTCTCTGTGAACTTTGTGTTCCCATTTACTTGAGCAGGGAGTCTTTTGTGCAGCTGAAAATTTGATTTGTTACTTAGCCTACTTTGTATTTATTTATTTATTTATTTAGTCTGGCAAGCATTCCCGTTCATTCTCTAGCACTTTTTGTTTTCAGGTTTCATCACTCTGCCCGAGTGTGAGCAAGCCTCCGAGAGCCGACCTTTGTCATACTCTGCATATTGCTTGTACTTACATGCGGTAGACACACAGACACACATATTTCCAAACCCTGTAATAATGTGCAGATCTGCTGTAGAGATCACTGTCTCCCTCCTCAGAGATACTTAATGCTTAAATCTCTTTCTAACTGGCAGGGAATCACATAATTGGCTGTGGTCCATTTGCTCACCCGCGTGTGTGTCCTCTCACTAACAGCAGATTTTAATGAATCGGTTTTACAGTGATTAGAGCTCTTGGCTATAGGGAGGTCAGAGAGGGAGTGAGCGACTCTGACCACGGAGAGATGGCCAAGCATGGTGTCTGTATTCTGCGTGGTCTGAGCACAGCGAGATGGGCTTAATCAAAACGCTGCAGTTTTCTCTCTCCCTGGATAAATCTTTGTCTGCTGTGTCACTGCACCTTGCTATCTCTTTCTAAGAATGCGCGTTACTATCTTCCCCCCCCGTCTGCACACACACACACACACACACACACTCATACACACACCCTACAGTATATCTCTATTTCCGCCTCGCTATAATGCTATTAGTCTCCACACACAGTATCCATGGTACCCAAAATGCATCTCGGGGGGGACTGAACTACAGGTGACTGAAGAAATTTGAAGTTACACTCACTCACCTTCTTTCAGATGATCAGGTGCAACAGTTGATGCACATGTCAAAAAAAAAAGAGGCCCAAATATCTTCTAATTCAACCACATGTGTTACTGTAACTGTTATTTTCCGAATTTTGCAATAAAAAGGGATTTTGCCAATTCAATACCTCCAGCAAATTTTAATGAGATGGAATTTGACCAATTTCCTTTAATCTTTTTCATGATGTACATATAATGTGGTCTATGTCAGTCGTTCCCCTGGGGGAAACAGATCAACAGCAGCTAATGTGACCTCAATTTTCATTGTAATTGTAGCCAGAAAACATCCTTTCACAGCCAAAGGTGGAACATAACTAAGTGCATTTACTCAATTTATTTTACAGCTGTAGTTGCTAGTTACTTTGTATATTAAGGAAGGGGTAAAAGAATATGTCTTCCAACGCTGCACAAAGCAGCAATGAATATGCTTGACAATTTGTGTTGTTAATGTGTCAAGATATAAAATTCTGTGAAATGGAAAATCTGACAAAATGACAAAATAAAACGACAAAACTTGTAATTAAGTTAGTAAGAGGTGAAACAACCAAAGGTAACCCTAGGGGGGAAAGGAGTGACGGCAATTGGATCTGGCTTTTTTTGGCTGTTTGCCCATTAGTTGTGTTTGATCTTTGGGAACCCTAAACAGGAGGCTCTTAAAAAACACAAATATGCACATGAACAAATACCTTCACTGGCATCTGCTGGTTGATAAGCATGACTCATAGCCTGAAACCCTGCCTCTGTGGTGATACAAAGCATGGCTTACAGCAGTGCACTACACAGCCAACTCTACTGATTTACCATGTCAACTTCTCTAATTCACCATGTTCTCCATGTTGGCCAGACAATCCATGTAGACAGCTTCAAACCAACCACGCTGACAGGAAAGGCAGCGGCAGTTGGGGGTCTGCCCAGTGCGTCTCTGGCTATGACACACCTGTCAATCAAATGGAAATACCACAATATGCAAGCCAGAGAGCTGTTGTGCTGGTGATCCTGCCAACAGGAGCCATGGGTGTAATTTCTTTTGTCAGTGTTGTAACTTAAATCCCACATTAATGATCCTACAAGTTTCTACTTTCTACTATTGTGGAATATTTCATTATTACTGTGTTTTAGACAGGTCAACTATTACATTTTTCAGGTTATCATATTTTCTATGTACTATAGATACGCACAGATCATTGTCACATATGAAAAATACATTCTAGTTGCAATTATTTAAATGATCATGTATTATTTAATTCATACTTTATGATAGTTTCTGTGAAAATCACTCGCATGTGCATAAAAAAAGGTAGGTAAGGTAAGGTGAAAATTATGGATAAGACATTAATGATTTATGTTTTTGAACAAACATGGCTGAGAATAATTTTGTGTAAAGTGTAATATCAGTGAGTTTTTTTTTGTTGTGTGTGTGTGTCATATTTACGGTACTAAAATACACTGTGTCTATGTGTCTGTGAAAATTGGCTCTCATGCATGCTCACTCATGCACAACATTGTTTCCGCTTGCTTAATCTGATTTTTTTTTTTTCCATCTTTATTTGTTTTTGACACTATTATAATGCCTTTATGCTCCGCCCTTAAGAAATTCAGTTCAGTGGAAGCCCAAATGTGTCATAAGGAGGATTTGAAACAGTCTCACCTTTTTCTTAGAAATATATTGTTTTCTGATTTGAAAACTTATTACCATTACAGTTCTGTCCGGCCATGCTCATTCTATTCTATATATGTTATACCTGCTAGCATGTAGATGAAATATGTAAATAGTAAAAGGACTGGAATTACCAGAAACAAAGGACTGACGCTGACTTGGATATAAACGATGAAGGACTGAAGTCTCTCTAAAAGATGATTTACATTGCCTGGGTCATTATTTTTTTATATGCTCCCATGTAAAAGCACAAAATGCCTTGAGGTAAATATCTTCAAAGGCATTCGATGGCACAAATAATGTAGTACTCCATGTACTCAATAGGAGATGGCAATAGAGGGGAGCACACTTAGTCCAGAAGTATGATTTCTGGGTAAAGACAAAGTCAGCCTTATCAGTTATGATCAACACCTCACATTTATAGTACCGAATAATTCATTTTCTTTTATATGTCAAGCTATCAAAGATTTTTCTCGTCTCACAGCTGCACTAAAAGATGCTGAAGTTGATGGAAACCACCTCATGTTCTAAAATTAGATCAGTAGTTGT
This sequence comes from Argyrosomus regius, assembly GCA_946959425.1. Taxonomy (NCBI): domain Eukaryota; kingdom Metazoa; phylum Chordata; class Actinopteri; family Sciaenidae; genus Argyrosomus; species Argyrosomus regius. The sequence goes on from OX336882.1 coordinate 24,080,747, forward strand.
CTTCATTCTATAGTCAACTTTTTTTTTTTTTAGACCTGTCACATGCAAATGATGCAGAAGACAAAAAGACAAGACAGACAGACAAGTAGCTTACTTGTAAAACGGTGTTTTTAGACTCAGTGAAGCAAGAATGATATGCTGTATTATACTGGGTCCATTTATGCATGCATTCCTATCATTCTTAGTTTGAATGTAATACTAAGGACATCTCCAATCAGTCAAATTCCCCCAAATGTGACATTCACACACAACGTTTGATATCTAACTACATTTGTCCTGTAATTACCATAATTGTTATGTGTTGTATGTTGTCAGGGATGGTAGGGAAAGATAATAGAGGACATGGTTACATGAATATGGTAAGTTGAATGAAAGCAAACTCAATTATTGCTATTATTATTATTTATTATGCACTACACCCACCCACCCACACACACATGCCTCAAAGGAAAGAAACCGGTCACTATGTTTTTTTTTTTGGTGAGCCTTGCCAGGCATGGATAAAAGGCTTTGCCTAATGGACTACAGCGAGTTTTGGGGAGATTAGTTTGTTGGTAAACCTACCGTTACATGATGACAAAACAAAATTTACCCATGTGTCCCTGGCTTTGTTCACTCCAGTGCTGATGCTTACACTCAGCATGGACTAGCGTTGTGTACCTGACTGAGGGGCTGAACGGACTATGACTTTATTTACACCTACTATAAAAGTGTAATGTGCATCTGGATATGCTATACGGACAATGAACAATCTGATCATGCCCTTGCATTTACACATAGTACTTGATGTCTGCATCTGTCGGCTTGGTAATTGGATCTTGTTTTTTTTTATGAGCGCTTTGCAAAATAAGGGCAGTGCAGGAGAGGTGAAGAGGTGCCAAGTCTGTGTATTGTTGCATACACGGGCAGGTGTAGAGTCACAAGGGCTGTTGTTACCACAGAGACAAGACTTATTGCAGCAGGAGTTGTCCTCTGATAATGTGAGCCAAACCGGGGTCATTCTTCTCTCTAAGTGCCTAAGCCATTACGTCACACTGTCATGTGGAAGTTTGCTTATTAATATGCATGGTTTGTTTACTTTATTGCTTAGTGACATGAGGCATAATCAAAGGATATTAAGCACAAAGTCTGATGCCACAAACGATTATCTATCTGCAAAACTCAAACATTAAACTATGATTGTGCCAGAACTATGACTATTTTTAAATGGCTTGGGACAGCTGGTCAGCATCCATCATCCACAAAGCAGCGCTGATTCCAAGAAGACTTCTGTGCTTTCTACTCCTTCATGTTCTTCTACCACAACGCACTGTAAGTGGAGATAGCGAGTGGCTCATATTGATCTTTAAGGTTGACAGTTTACCGAAATAAAAGCTGCTTAAGTCAGAGGGATGGCCAGTTTCCCAGTGCACTACATTTTCAAGACCGTTCTCTGAGTGAGACCACATTAACTGTAAAAATCTGTTTTAGAACAGGCGTAAATATACTTGCGTAACATGTGTCTGTGACACACGTTCCACAGTGCTCTTTCAGAATGAGGGTTTGACATTAAATCAAATGACATTAAAGATAATGCATGAACGTTAGTCTGGCAATGTGCAAGAAAATAACCACTATGACAGTTGAGCAGGAAAAGGTCAGAACAGAAATGACTGTTCGCTCATTATGGAGCTCCAGAGGCAACTTTTTACTGTCACTTCTTAATAAGTGTCAAGGCAGTTACTGCCAGTGGCTGTTACTTTTGACTAGTAGCGGTATTCTCTCAACTACTTCTATCCAAAGTGGGAAGTAATAAATTACAGTTACTCTAATTAAGTTCGTTTTTATGTTCTTAAATGTGTTTTAGAAGTACACCGTTTGGTGGTCAGCACGGTGGTGCAGTGGTGCCCCACAGCAAGAAGGTCCCTGGTTCGCACCCCTCAGACTCCACACAGAAAGGCCTTAGCTGACTATGTGGCTATGCGGGTACTCCAGCTTCGAAAAACATGCAGGTTTATAGGTTAACTGGTGAATCTAAATTTCCCGTAGGTGTGTGTGTGTGTGTCAATGGTTGTTTGTCCCTATGTGTCAGCCTTGTACTGATGAACTGGCGTACCCCGCCTCTCGCCCAACGTCAGCTGTGATCCTCTGCAGCCCTCCACAACCCTGATAAGGACAAGCGGTTATGGGAAGTGGATGGATGAACGCCATTTTGGTTTTAATGACATTAATGGCAGAGTATAAAAAATATCCAATGCTCTCTATTAAGCACATCAATGGAAACTAACTTTCGCCTGATCATCCAACCATGGACACATTTGTGGATACCACAGAGCAGTGGTAAGGATCGAGGCTGTTTTTCCAGACAGGACTGTGAAACTACACTTTGATTGTAATTAACATTTGCATTCTGTTGTCATTAGCCAATTAATTTAATGAATCTGACCCAGATAATGTTAGACACGCTAACATTCCCATAGGGTTTATTATAGGTAATGACAAAATGTTTCTACTGGCAAAAAACAATCTACACAGCTTATTGATTTGTTTTGACTTACCAGGTTATTGTGTGAAGGTCTTTTCTCTTTCCTCTTGGCTGTGTTGAACAAACGTCTGATTGTAGGTTTATGTGAATTACTGTTTTTTTTATATATATATAAAGGGGCTTCATGTACATGTATCACTTAAGTCATAAAACACTAAACCAGCAGTGTGCAAAATGAGAGCTTACTAATGGTGCAGCGAGAGAGCGTATGACACATATAGCTGTCTCTGAAACACACCTGGTTAACATGTTTGGTTATTCAACTCAGACTCACGCACTCTAATTGCTTTAGTTATGACAAACAGTCTGACACCAAAGGCAACACTATTAGATCTAATTCATATAAAGTTTTACTATTCAGAACATGGGGGTGAGCCAAAAAATATTATGGTTCTCAAGCCCCCGAGAAGCCACAGCTGATGTCTGTGCCCCGGTGCAAATTAATGCATAGGAAAGTCCCACATGTGCAGGGGGGCCCAGATTGCCAAGATTTTTCAAAAAAATATTCAAATTTAGCCAATGGATTTGTGCAAATTGAAGTGTGGGAAATGCCCCCAGTCAGTAATGTTATGCAAATCCATTTTAAATTTAATTTATCCAAAAATTTGCGGCCAAGAAATAATGCGTCTGCCCTATGAAGCACCTCCTCCATCAACAGCAGCACTCACAGGGGGCCCACTGGACTATATCTTTTATAGTTCATGAAATGAACCTATTGACCTTGTTATCATTCAGACCTGCGCACAGCACATAAAACTATTTCACCTTTTTAAACGCACAATGAAATTTAACTGTAGAAATCAAAAAAAGAGGTGAAGATTTTCAAGGATGACGCAGGCTGACCTATCTGTAACGTGTCTTTCTACCCTGATGGCTTCTGGATCATGAAGATACAGTGAACTGAAAACTACACTAATGTCTAATAATGTCTCTAACATGATTATTACACATTAATACTGCCCAACATGTCTGAGTCAGGCTTTAAGACATTCATATGTCTGATCTCATACAGGCTAAAACATAATCTGATGTATAGTTTAGCACTTTGAATCCAGAGTAGGGCAACAAAAACTGTCTATTTCAGTCATTCATCTACAGCGCTGATATATAACTGCATGCTCTTTAGAACAGCTGTCTGAAAGAGACATCTTCAACACGCCACATGACTTGACATCATGTTATTACTTTGATTATGACGAACAGTCAGGCATCTGATCTCATAGACATCAGGCTACAGCATCATATGATCTAACTCATGTTTATTTTTAGACTATTTGTTGTAATCAGGGATGGGGTGGAAATATAGCCGTGCTCAAGCCCTTCAGCAGCCACAGAGCTCGAGCCTGTCTGTTTAGACTGTTTTTTCAAAAAATAAAAAAAAAGGCTGTAAAATAAAACAAATAAACAAATGTATGTTTGATTCAAGATCTTAGTTGAGAGGACTGCCAAACAAGGGAGTTGCTGGGAGAATTTCGCTTTTTCTATGAAATGAAATATGAGATTCAGCCCCCCTCCCCATTCCAATAATTTTAATATTGAAACTAAGGTATTTTTCCAACCTGGACAATATTTCCCTGTGTTTTTGTGTCTAAGTGACTAATGGGGACAACAATTTTTGAAAGTGGTCCAGTATTGAGCGAGAGCACTGCAGCCAGCAGCCGGAAATTGGCTGCAATGTCTAATCCTTTGGGGAAATTGCGCAATGTTAATGTACGTCTACTAAAAGTGGTTGTTTTGTCACTGACAGGCACAGATTGTTGTTCCAAATGTGTTTTTTTGAGAACTTTATTGTACCCAGGAGTACTTTTAAGATGATAAATTAGCATCTTAATGAGGAGAAAAAGTTAATATAAGAAACATCAAGATCCATATTCATTGGCGCGGAATGACAAACTGCGTGACAAACATATGTTATCATCTTACACTTGATCCAAATACGAATGCTGACAAATTTAAAGCATTTAAAGATTTTGCCTCTCTCTCTCTCTTTCTCGCTTTCTCAACTTAAACTTTAATGTCTAGAGAAACCAAGACAAAAGCTTGAAGCTCTGCTACAAATCTGTAGCATCTGTTGTATCACAAGCCAGATAACTGATATTTTTTTTTTTTTTTTTTGTCACCCCTCCCTCTCCCCAACTCTGTTTTTCCCCTGTGCACACACTCAATCCTGAGTGTTGACTGGCCAAGATAAGACATCAGCTGCGAGTCATCAGGCACAAAAAGGCCCCGCGGCACGCAGCTTTGCCTCGTCTTGACTCGCATCACGGCGAGGGACACATCGCTGTGTCCCTGTTGCAATCGATGACACCCTGGTCACCTCTTGTCCCAGCTCCCCCTTCCTCTCGCTGATCTCTTCCGCTATACGTGTGTTCCCTTTTTGCATGTGCGTTCCAACTCGTGACTCACTCGTGTCTGTACTTGGCAGCACCAAGATGAATTAACAAAAGAGCAAACATAGAGTCACAAAGACACACACTCACACACACACACACACACACCAAAAAAGTCAATTAAATGTTTGTTTGGGAATTTAATAAGAGATAAAGCCTCCTGGGCTTTCATGTTTACATTCGTGCTTATGATGTTACCATATCGACTGAAATCACACAGGACACATTTGAATGTTTATAGAGCGCTGGCATTAGTGTGGATATTTAATTCTGTTATTCTCATAAGGTCTGCGCCAACATTTCCACAGAGATCCTTTGGCAAAACTCTTGTGTTGCTGAGAAATACAGTGAGAATCTTATAGTAATATATAATAACTTGAAGTGAAAATTATATATTGAGTTTCTTCAAAGCGCTAATGATAAAAATACTTCTTCTAAATGGTATAGAGGATCAATTCATTCACTAAAAAAGACAGAAATGGCGAATAAATGACTTGTTACCATTCTGCCTTGGATAATTAAGCCATAATTAATCAATAAATTAAAACAAAATGTAATAAGAAAATGTGACATGGACATCATTAAATAGCAATACGCATGGACAGAGAAATTTAGAATACTGAAATAGAAAATGCAACTGCCCCAATGATAAACATTTAAAAGAAAAAAAGGGGAAATACGTAATCGCTTCCTCGCTTAGAGTTACATGAGAAGATCGATACCAGTCTCGCGGGCTTATGTGGCAGACTGTTTCTAGGTTGTTGGCAAGAAGTTTTATATTTACAGTACAGGCATGACAGTAGTATCGATCCTCTTATCTTACACAAAAAAGCGTATTTTCTCAAAACTGTTCCTTTAATGAAAACTGTAATGAGAAAGAAAAACAGAACATTGGAAGCTTGAAATGAAAAGAAAAAAAGTTATTTTTCATTTTCATTTTCACTTTTTAAAATTTCTTTTGATAACTCTGCAGTTGAAATGTCACATTTTCTTTCTTAATTTGTTTTTTTGTTGTTGTTTTTTTTTTTTAACTATGGTCCAATCTACTAGTAGCTAATACAGTATTTTTCTTTTAATTAAACACCCCCTTTTTTTCATTTTCTTTTGGGTGAGATCATCCTCCATTAAATCCCAGCAGACAGACTCCCTTGTAAAATCCCAACAACTAGTTATGTTCATAGACAGCTAATAAAATGTGTGTGACGAGCAGCAAGAAAGGTTGCTTTGAAAAGTACAAGCTCAAGAAGATGGGCGGCTGTGTGAATAATAGGACTTGTCAAACTCTTACAATGGGCGAGAAGAATCACAAGCACTCTGAGCTAAAAATAACCGACACAGTGGTAATGAAATTAAAACGATTCTGCCTCTACCCTCTGATTAGAACCAAACAGACTGTTACCAATAGTAATTTAAAACTTGCCACATGAGAAACCATTTTAGTCCAAGAAGTCTGTGGGGTAGGTTTGGGTATGTGTGCGCGTGTGTTTGTGTACGCCTTTGTACAACCAATGCAGATGCGTAGAATTGCCGGCTGGTGCATGACAGGTCCATGAGAGGCCTTTTCTTATCGGATTCGAATGAATGAACATATCTGGCTAGCAGCCGGCTGGGAGCAGCAATTCTGACTGTCTGGGACTGTAGAATTGTTTTGTCAATTACATTTTGATGGAAAACATGCAGGACTTTGACACAAGAGGTCGGAGTTCTTGACAGCGATTTAGGCAACAAAAGCACTTGGTCTAAGGATAAGGAAAGATCGAGGTTTGTTTAAAGAGTAAGTTCTTACTATCATTTGAGTCAAGTCACTGTTGACCTTTTTCAGCATTTAACCATGACCAAAATCTTTCCTCAACAGTAACTAAGAGCTGATTCCCTGCTGTATTTCTTATAAATGTGTCTATTGTGGCTCTGCGGTCGTGTTCGCTTTGCATTCATCACCTCTGTTACAGAGATTTGGAGAAGCGAGGACAAAATATATTGTAGCTATATCTGACTGAAAGAACACACAGAAAGAAGCCACAAAAAACAGCCTTCATAGCTAATTATATTCACTTTTGGTTTATGTGCTTTTGCAAAGCTTAGTCGCACTTGTAATTGCTAGCTCCAGTCTGCCATATGGTAAACACTACACACATGAATTGACTTAGGCATAACATAGGAGGTAGATGGAAGCAGAGTGGGTCAGAACTTTGTTTGGAGAAATGAATAACTAAAACTTAAAAGAAAATGTCTTTATGAAACCCTTTTTTTTTTCTTACAACTTCGGTTCCAATTCAAACCCAGTTTTTGCCTCCTACCCAACTCTAATTGCGCCAGAGTTTTGGAGCAAACACGCTGTACATAACAGTCATTGTGTGCAAGCCTGTGACAGGGTGCACGCAGATCAGTCTAATCCAACAGAGGTGCTCCATGGACAGGATATGAGTGAATGTTCAAGCTTGAATAAAGGAGAATAACAAATTCAGAATGTCAGCCTGACTGCCAGCGCTGTGATTGGACTAATACTCTGTGGTTTTTCCAACGCAGCCTCTGTCTGTGCACATCGGCTGCAGCACGTCAAACCCTATCAGAAATACCAATCTATACGGCACAGCTGCGCAATACAGCACCACAGCACAAACAACAAGATCAAGAGCCGCACTATCTCAGTATGACACTCCTAAAGACTGTCGAAGACGCTCATTTTCTCTCTCTCAAGCACACGCACAAAGTCAGATCCAACTCATGCATGAACAGACACTCAAACACCCACTCGCATACATGTTTTTGCATGTATGGGTGTAATCAAAGTTCTGTGGATCTGACTAGCAGATAAACAAAGTCTTTGTTTACTTCACCATAAACTCAAAGTGAAGGTATCGGTCATATTTCCGAGGGTGTTCAACAATAAACAACCTACAACGCAATCAGAGGATACTCCCTGTTGTTAACACAACTGTGTATACCTGCTCTTGTTTTGAGCTACTGGGTAGTCGGATCAGTTCTTTTGTTTTTATCATCTAATGGCACAATTGTGTACCACAGTGCACAGCTCCCCAGAGCCTACGGTAGGTAATGGTGAGGAGATGCCACCCTCTTCCCAAAGCAAGCCATGTTTACTCTTATGCAGAATGACAAGCACAAGCAGGGAAACTGACAATGTGCAAGTGTAAATTAGGTCCCCAGTCTGCTCTGCATTAATTATGAATTAAGTATAATTGCGGTGGGATTTTCTGAAGTCAATTCATTTGGACTGACTGTAATATGAATATATTCCTAACCTAACAAACAAGCTGTAAGTTTTAAATGGCTTCCAAAGAAGCGCTCAGACAGAGCAGTGTCTCTGTCGCACACAGTCAAAAACAAAAACAAGGGGCGGTGTTTAGCTCAGTTGGTAGAGCAGCCGCCCCATGTGCGAAGGCTCAGTCCTTGCTGCGGAAGCCCAGGGTTCAAATCCGACCTGTGGCTCTTACCCGCATGTCATTCCCCGTCTCTCTCTCTCCCCACATTCCTGTCACTCTTCAGCTGTCTCTATCAGAAATAAAGCTTGAAAAGGCCAAAAAAAAAAAAACAAGGTGAGCAACAATTTAAAGAAAAGTCTTCAAAGTGTTTTGTGATTTGCTGCAATTTAGACAGTAGAATGGAGATTGATAGAAATTATGCACTGTTTCTTGAGAAGACTCCTTGATCGTTGGATTTCTATTTCATGCTCTATTTATCTACTTGTTTATTACAATAACAAAGCCAAATATCAAATATAAACTGTATGCACAGGGACCGCAGAGAAGTGGCATATACCCGACTGTGTACAGCAGCAAACAAGTAACCCAAAAAGATTCACCTGATTCTACACATCAGCTGCTGCAAAACAACAGACAACAGACACCCCTTAATTCCCTCTGTCTCAGCTGTTGTCTTGACCATGCCCCTGGCCAAACCAATGGAGATTCTCTGGCTTTGTGTAACAAGGAAAGAAGAATCCTAATTGCAGCTATATGTCAACAACTGTCTAATAAGCACACTTTGGCCTGCACTCACATGGCTGCAACAAAAGGTGCATTGCAAAACCAATTACTGTATAACTGCACGTTATTTACAGATGAAGAAATGGCACAAACACAAACACAAGCTGTGTTTTGGTTGAGTTGGTGAGGTCTGTGGTGTATGTATTTCTTTGACAGTGCAAAGACAAGGGCAAGCTGCACCAAGTTGGTAAAGATTGGTGTCTTCCTGACCCTTGAAATGCGCAATATCTGACTATTTGATATTTTGGTGCAGGGTGCCGATGTTGGTATTTTGGCTCTTTGGCGCAGCACTAAAAGTAATGCACTTAGTTGCACGCTCCCACCTCTATAAATATAACAACACCACTGCCAGTCATGTACATGGGTGAGGACACAGTGATTAATCACCACACCCCTCCAATTTACACTCCACAACCCCACCATGTTGTGCTCTCTGCTTATTTGAGCAAAAATAGGCGGCCTCATTGACCTTGCACATATGACCTAACACTTTGCACTTTGTGACTGCACAATTAAAATAGAAGCCTACATCTGTGAAGACATACACACTGTATTGGACTCATTGAGATGCAAGATAGTATTGAGATTGGAGGCACAAGTACGCATATATACCATAAAGAAAGCAAACAATCCCTACGTTTTTGTTCTTCTCTCCAAATAGCAGTTTAAGTTGAATGAAATTAGATTTTTCTATGGTTGTTTTTAATGCTCAAACATCCCAGAGCAATATTGTAATTCATTAATGAAATTCCAAATTGAAGATTGTTTATATAATCTGTGAAGGTTCTCAGCCATCCAGGTCACCCTTCAGGAAGAAGGGTTAAATCTGGGGGCAATTGGACTTGGTGTAGATCCGTGAAGACTTGAAGAGGGTTCTTCAGTTCTGACATCTCTCCTCGAAGAAAAACAATGTTTGTATTGGTTTGTGGTGTTCTAAAGAGTGGAGTCTGTAGTGCCTGTGCCTGTGCCAGTGGTTTTAAACATCTATTTCTTAAAATCAATGGTGTGAATTTGATGCACTCAGGACATTTGGACATGCTAGGTCAGCCTATCTTATCATTTGAGTGACCAGCACTGGTCAAATTCTATGAAAAGGTACAATTCACACTTAAAAATGGAATCAGATTTCACAATGCACTGCTATGTGAGCAAAAGATTTACTACGGTTGTCGGAAGCAGTTTTGAAGCATATGATACCGATGCTGCTGTGGGTTACAGTTCATTGCAGATGTTTGACTGGAAAAAAGTATATATATAAAGTATATGTCAAGAGGAGACAGAATAAAAGAATGGTGTAACTTTTGTATAAGGATAGCAAGAAACAAGCAGTGAGCAGTTCAGTGATGGATGTTTTTTGCGGTAACTAAAATTTGATGTTTGACTTTTAATGCTGAATTCACTAGGAGATAAAAATCAAGAATGCACTGTGGACAGTACAGTACAAAGTATACAATGTTTGCCCTTAGCAAGACAAAACTTAACTACAGTCAGAAAAAGAACATATCTTGCCTCCAGTCAATCTGAAAAAACTCCTGCATTCGAGGCCATGGCCAATGAATAACTTTCGGTCATGAGTTAGGCCTGAATGTGGCAAAACATTTATATTTGGAAAAAAAAAAAATCATTTTATTTCAACATTAAACATTTTAAATTATTAGTTTGAGGTATTATTTTGCAGGGGCTTATTTTGTCGGATTTGCAAAGCTTTATTTTACAGGATTCGAGCATTCTGACAGTGAAAATAATTAAACGCTCAGTACCGAGCTATAGTCTGTTCTTAAGTCGGATTTTTTTGGACAGAACATTATTCAGTGTCCACACAATAATTAGTCACAGTAATGAGAGTGATTTAGAGTGAGCGTGACTGAGTGGCTATTGAACATTGTGAGTATATGTATGCCCCTGTCCATAAAAACACATCATTATATGATGAAGATGGATGTACCAACCCTAACTCAGATGGAAAGACACGAGATTGTGAAGCTGATTCTGACACATGTTTGTGCGTGACACATAATGTACTCTATAGACGAACACATTATAGCCTGGACCTACACAGCAAAAACATCACTAGAAGGCCATGAAGGTCACGATGCATACAGCAACCACCTGATGTTTAGCATACCAACAACAGGGGATGATTTGCTAGTCATAGCACATACAATTTTGCAAAGAAGTAGTTACATATACATACAAATGCATTAAAAATGAAGTAGACAAACATGTACTCACATACACACACTTAAACACTAAATATCCTCAGCCTGAAAAAATCTATAGAGCTGAAAATGACCTCCCCACTCACAGAGAAGAGGTCTATTATCATGACAACAGATATGTACCACTGTCCAGTGAAGAAGAGGCTAGTGCACTATTGAGATAGAGGGGCTAATTTTCACTCAGTGGAGTTGTAATGAGCCTTTCATCCTCTTATCCCACCCAGTTACCATTGGAAACCATACAAGCTCTGACATGAGCATCAAAGCGCAGCAGAACTACTGCAGCATTTATAAAAAGCCAGAGTAAATAAGTATACTTCTATGATCTGAATATATGCTTACCAGAAGGGTGATAATGTGTTTCAGCTTCAGATCAGCATAACAAATCACTTCTGGACCTTTAAATCTTTTTTTCACTTTATGAAAAAAGCAAAATAATATCTACCAATTAGTCATCTTGCACCCAAACTGTGTTATAAATATGAAAAATATGTTTCCCTGTATGATAGAACTTCATGCTGTGCAGCATGTTTTTCAAGTGTACCAGGCAGCTTCCAAGAAATACATTAAGAATATCAGTAACTGTATGCAAAACAATTTGTTCTTTGTTATATGCTGTAGAGTAGCTTGAAATTTACTATATAGTTTAATTTTAAGGTGTATTGCACTGGAGTTTTAGAACACTGAAAAATGTAAAGGTTTACATATATTACTTTAAAATACCGATACTGATGTATAAGCACGGAAATAGTGCAGTAAGCTACTAGTAAGATAATTTCTCATCCAGATGCTAATTAGAAATACTAAGACATTGATAAGACCAGACCCTATTACAGCTCTGTGTGCCGGGTGTACAATAAAGAGGTTTCCTGCTGGGTCGTATGCAATTGAAATAGCAGATATAAATCATTTCTTTAATCAGTGCAAAGGTATGAGTGAGGGTCACCTCACTAAATCTTTCCATGAAGCAGGAGTACAGGTTATCTGTGTCGAATTAAACACTTATAAAGGCATCCTCCTACTCCAGCAAAGCAAAGAAAGCAATTTTACAACTGGAAGACCACTTGGAAGGTTGCATTGTTCCAGTCTTAATTGTTTGCACAGTCTTACACCTCAAGGCACTGTGAAAGCCTTGAGCTTGTAAAGGTGTCCTGCTGCATTTCTGCAGGACTTCTTTACAAGCTGAGGGGAGTGAATCACCAAGGTGATGCAGATAATACAAAAGATTGCACAAAATACGTTCACTGACACACGGACATGAAGTAGCTCAGCTGAGATGGTCTGAATACAAGGAGGTTAGCCAAACAAACAGATTGCACATGAATGTCAATGAGGCAGAAAATTGTTGAGCGCAGCAACAGACAACAGCAGAAGACTGAGACGCAATATTGCATGAGGGCTTTAAAATATGCAGGTAGGTTGCGAAGTGGGTTCTGAACGCTTTGCTGCTTCCACCCTGCAAACACGCCTACATATACAACATACCATATTCTCTCTCTTCCGTTCTATTTGCCTCTCGTACTCATTCACTCATAAAGCCACAGAAAGGAAAAGAGAGGATGGACAGAATGGCAGTGTGGGCAATAGAGGTTAAAGGATGAATTTCCCAGCATCTTTTGCCTCAGCCTCTGACCATCTGCCTCTCTGGCAATAGCCCCCCTCTCCTGAGGTTAAACTCTAAATTGGCAGTCGCTAAGCAGCCACTTAGAGAGGAAGGTTCAGGTGGGAAAATCAAATAGTTATATACTGTGTTATACACTTTGGGTAAGTGCATATTGAAAACAAGAGGAGAAGAAAATGTTGAATAATGCGAAACTGGAACGCTGAATCGTTGCCTGCAACAAACAGGGATGGAGAGATGGGTGAGGTGAAAGCAAATTGACAGGCAGATGGTGAATGATGAAAATTGAGAAATAAATTAGAGAGCAAAATGAGAAATACATAGGAAGGAATGAGATGCAGGCATAAAAGACAGGAGATTGAGGAAGGAGAATGGAGTGAGTGGAGCAGCAGGGAAGAAATGGAGAAGAAAATACAGGCATGGAAATTAGAAATCAAGAAAGCGAAAGTCGGAGAGAGGGACAGGATACAAGGGTAAGGAGAAAAACATTGATGATAAAATAATGGCAAAAAGCCTTATTTTGTGTCATGGGATGGTAAAAAAATACATATGTAAAGAGCCTGTGGTCTCATCCATGCACTCAAGCTGAGGCAGAAAATGAATACAGACAGAGAGAAGAAGAAGGAAGGAAGAGGCAAGAAAACAAAAACAAATGTCAGGCTAGTATTAAGTCAGAATCTTAAGCCAACCCTCTCATCTCACACCACACAGACAGGCTCTCTCCAGAAAACCTAATAACTAGGATAGGCGGTCCACAATAGCCCATTTTAATTAGGTTTCTCAGTGCTGATTCTTTCTTATGCTAAAAAGCAAGGTAATGCTAAGACGTGGTGACATTTCTAGGATTGTGTTTAGTTTCATTAGCAATGTGTGGCAACAACAGGCAGATTTTACAACTGGACCACCACCCAGGGTTTGGGCAATGGTCCCACATTCTCATGGTTACCCCACATTCAGCCTGGCATCCCAAAATGCCACCCTCTCATTTTTTCTCTCTGGCTTGCACAAACGAATGCAACCTCACACACACACACATACACACACACACTAATGATGAGCATTAGGGACAATCTTGTATCTTACACAGAAGCCTATCATTAATACTGGAACACAAAAGATGTCAATAGCGTTTTCAATAGTCAAAAATATCTTGTTGAAATGTATGCTATTCACTGAAAATTGATTGATTTAATGAAGAATGAAACATGTTTAGTCTTTCTGTGTCTATGCGGGAGCACATATTTGTATGTGTGTGTGTGTGTGTGTGTGTGTGTGTGTGTGTGTGTGTGTGCTCGTTGGCCCGGCAGCAGCTCCTCAGAAAGTAGGACTGAGAGCCTGTTACAGCAGTCCCAGTGTGTGGCCTCCCTTGGCACACAAACACAAATTAGCTGAGGGACGACTGCTGTGGCAGAAAGCTTCTCTGCAGACAAAACCTCTTAATATTCTTTCCAAGTCCATTAAGGCCTCAAGAGATTGGCCGGGATTGATTGTTTGTGCTTGATATTACCAGGGCCTTCAAGGCCAGATCCTCGTTGAAAATTAGAGATGGCATTTGGTAAAGCCCGAGGATTTGAAAACTTAAATACAAACCTGTGCATCGTTATCATCTGCACAATGAGGAATGATGGAGGAAGCCTTCATCTAATTAGCAAATACTTGTTGCCATTTCTTTTTAGCTTTAGGGTTCATTGATAATTTGACTAGTTTTCCAAGTCGGTGACTACCGATTCTTTTTTATATGTCACTATGTTTTCTGCCGACAGTTTTTTCCAGTCAGTTATTCAATTAAGGCAATGACCTCTCCACAGCCCCTCCACACACACACATCACACACGTGCACACACAAGAAGAAGAAAGGATTCCTTCTTGTGAAGCTCCGACGCCGGCTTGCAGGTGCAGAATAGAAAGCTCTGATATCAAATGAAGTCTAAAGGACTCAAATATCAATTATTGAGAAAAGAAATCAATTGTTCAAGACTAAAAGGACATTTTGGCAGTTTTAGAATTATATTCTGTTGTGACCGTTTTATCTAACAAGTCAAATTGAAATATTGTGAGGATTCTAAACATAAAATTGGAAGTCCTTTGTGACTTTCAGTAACAAATTGGTAATTCAGGCTCACATTCATTTAGACGATAGCTGGGTGATGATTGAAATCTTCAATCTTCAAAGTTTTCAGGATACAACTTCTTTAACAAACAAGATGAGGGGTCTACAGCAATGCTAGCAGCTTTGTGAGGTTGTGTGTGTGTACTTAGGCAGAGGGGTGCTTTGAGCTAAAGGCTAACATCAGTATGCTAACTTACAATGACAATGCTAACATGCTAATGTTTAGAAGGTATAACGCTTACGGTGTTAACCATCTTAGTTTGGCATGCCAAAGCATACCAAATCTTATTTGGTATTTAGCACTAAATTTATAGCTGATGATGGCAGTTTTGCAAGTATTTGGTCATAAACCAATTTTGACCTGATAATGGCACGAGATAGAAACATCAGGGGATCACCAATATGACTACAATTCATCATCCAAGGGTACATAAATGTCTGAACTTTTGAACTACAAATGTCAACCTCATGATGGCACTAGTGGAAAAATCAGAGGCACGATGACGTCTATTGAATCCTATTCCAATCCATGCAATAGATGTTGAGATATTTCACTTGATAATTTCAAACTTTGGAGCTGGCACTAGAGGAAACATTCAGGATCACCAAAGTAAGTATACAACCTCTGGGCACTTTTGTTACAAATGTCATGGTGATCCATAAAATACTTGATGTATGCTAAAAGCCAAAACTGTCAATCTGCCTATAGTGCTCAGGAAAAATCCTCCAACTTTGGAATCACCAAAGTTGGAGGATTCATCCTCTGAACCTGAATGTCTTTTCACATGTCATAGCAAACCATCTATTAGTCTGGACACCATCACCATCTCTATAGCACATGTGAATTGTTAACGAGCCCAAATCATAATTTTACACATTAACTTTTTACACGTCCATGTTCCTACACTATGTGATTTGATCATATGTCACGTGTGCTATATTGGAAACACTGGTATATAATGACCATAATGTGTTAGGTCATACTGAGGTTTAGACACAATAGTAATGTTGGCAGCCAATAGATATTCACTGCCTGGGTTAGCTTCAACTATTAGAAATCAGGTCAGTTTAGGGTCATGAGGGCTTTAGAAATACAGCTAATAAGCAGCTGACACACATAGAATAGGTTAACCAGAGTACAAGAGCTTTGATAATAGGATGTGACCAGGTTAGGACTGCAGAAAAGACACATTAATAATAGAACGTGTGTGGGTGGGTGTATGTACGTGTGTGTGAGTGTGCTCATGCAAAAAAAATGATAAGTGACAAACTGACCCTCGCTTGCATTGCGTTTGTCCTCACGCTGAGCCTTCAACACACTATACTCGACATACTCATGATATTTCATAAAACAAGAAAACTGTAATTTGGCCAATTTGTTCAGTTCATTTCCATTTTTTTAATGAAAGATATTTGTGTTTCTATCAAGGAACAAAACACAGAAAGTCAGATCAGTACAATGAATTAACACATTGAACGGAATTAATTTTAATTCTAGAAAAGTAAAATTGAATTGTATATATATGGAAAAACTCTTGATACGTGCTTTGGTTTACTTATCATACTTGTCATACTGGATATAATCTTTGCAGTGTATACATCACAAGGGCACAGTACCAATAAAATATAGCTAGTATGGCTAGCTAGTCCAGAATAATGGGTGCTTTTCAAACCACGAGATCATCACTAATCAATAATGTCCTTTCTTGTCCAGAGGATGGACGTGGCTCCAAACTGTGTTTTTAATCACAAAGTAAACACAAGATCAAAGAACATGCTCCTCTAAGATATTAATCAGTCCAATCTGCCCAGTGTGTTGCTTTAAATCCCCTCTGTCCTGCTCTGGTTATGAATATTATCCCAGAGGCTGGGCTATTAATAAGTGGACACACACACACACACACACTTCCTACTGTGAAGATATGGACCAGAACAAGGCAGCCACTGATCCCTGTGGGTGAACAGCTTACAGCAGTGTTGAATAAGTGTTGAGGGAATAAAGTCCCATCATCACCACATCAACACACACACACACACACACACTGAAGACACACATATGTGTGCACCATTCATGGGGGATTCCATGTCATGTATGGCCTGGGGCAACCACAGTCCGGAGTCTGTGGTGGTGAAGGAACCTCATTGTTCCACGGACAGAGGCTGGGCTGATTTCTGGGACAGAAGCATGTAACGGGGGGGTCACATGTCACATGACAGACAGAGCCACAGCTTTTTTAAAGATTAGACAGGAAGGGTAAAAAGGGGGCAAATCAGGGGTGGTGCTCATGTCTATAAGTCACTCACTGTACTGACTCACATATTTCAACTTTACTTAGTTAGTATGTATAAAGGGCCTCCACAACAACCTTAACAAATCACAGTTTACCCATCAACAGAGACATTCTTCTATATAAGTTTTCTGCAGTGATGCTAAGTGGGATAAAAACACTGTGGGCAGACAAGTGAGGCAGCGAAGTCAACAGAGTAGATAAAGTTTCCCTTCTGTCGTATCTGAATCTTCTTGTATACAGTAAAAAGTTGCACCCCTTAAAAGAACATCCTCTATTTTTTGCATGGCAAATGTTCCCTTCCTTGCTCTGGTACTGGAGCTCTGCCTTCTGAATGTCGCAACTGAAAGCAGCCATAAAGCTCATACATTAAAAAAAAAAAGTTTCCTGGAAAAGCAGTTGTGGCAGGAAATAGAAAATAAATCTGGGTGCATATATCCATTATCAGGGCACGTTATCGTCAGAGAGGAGACTGTGGAGAGAGAGGAAACCAGGCTGGGTCTCTATGTGTGCTGGAAGATAGGGGAAACCAATTTTCATCCCCAACACACTACTTGATTCAGCCATCGCTAACTCTGCACAAGCAGGACTAAATCATTTCATCGAAATAAGCAAGCCAAATGTTTTACACCTCTGCATATTACTGAGCGGCGATAAGGTGCTGGTTCACCATTCCGCACAGAGCATCTCTTCTTTCCTTTTTTGTCCACTCCATCATGGTCCTGACAAAGATGAGCAGGACTGTGAGCTTATGTGCATGCAAGGGCTGCAGAGATAGAAAAGTGCAAAAATAAGGGCCGAGAGTATTTTAAAACCATGCCATTTCTTATACCCTTGACGATAAAACAACAGACAAGCCATATTTTATGTTTGCGTTAAATATTCCCATGTGCAGCACCTCTATGACAGCTTATTCTCGGGCAGATTTATCACAACCCTTATCTGCTCAACTCACCAGTCAAAGGCAAGGCACACAGCTTACACTGTAGAGTGCTGATGCCTTAGGCACAAGACAAAGCATACAATCAATACAAATCTGCAGTCCATACATTGAACAGGAGTGCGTTGACACACATCCTTCCAGCAGCCATACATCACAACTTCTCATCTAATTAGCTCCCTGAAGAGCATTATACGTCTTCTAATTCACTCATATCTCTCATTGTACTCTCCACCAGAGAAAATCATATGACATCCAACACTGTGTTGTCGCTCTTTGTTGCTGTGATGAAGGGAATCTATTAATGATGTAGCACAGATTTAAGGAAATATATAATTAGTCTTAGCACAAATTAATCAATGCTCTTCACTCAGTTCACCATGGGAAATAATTTATACTTTATTCTATGATCTGCCATAGTTGAAGTTGAAGGATCAAACCTCTCCTGATATTGAGACTAAACCTCTCATCTGGAACAAGAGATACCCGCTGGAGTTACTTAATTAACATGAAATGTTTGACCAACAGTTTCTGTGCAGAATTTGGATTCATTTTGAAGTTAAAGGGCACACCGCCAGTTTGATTGCCAGTGTAGCAAATCTCTCACATCAGGTCACAAACTTAAGATTATATTTTTGGAAACAAGCTGTATGTGCCTGTAAAGGCAAAATTAATGTTATATGTTGAAATGTCCCTTTTATTTCATGTTGTTCATTACTATGCACTTAAATGTAAATCCTTTAAAATCCCCATAAAATCATATTTATGCTTTTATTCTTAGTCTAATGTGCTTCCTGTAAGAACCCATGTGGAACCAACTTACAAGTCTACCGAAAGGCTGTTGCTAAATATCATATTTATCTGCTGAAGAGACTCAAAAGTAGCAGTTAAATTTCCATTTGCTGTCAAAACATCCGGCAGAAAAAAAGATCAATGTATGTCTCTTTTTCTTGGAGCTTTTTTCTTTAAAAATCCATCCAGGGTAGATCCACGGAGTCCAGATGCTGGAAATTCCTGGAATCTCCTGCCCCACACCAACACAGGTCCACACATCTACACCTGGAAGCTGCACAGTACAACAACAGTCTTATCCACAGAGTGACCCCACTGGAGCAAGCAGGGGTTAAGTGCCTTGCTTAAGGGCACCTCAATGGTGGTTTCTCCTCCCCAGTCTAATTTATCCTGCCTGTCCAAAGATAAACCCAGTAACCTCTCGGTTCAAAAAGGTCCAAAAGTTCACTTCTGTAACCTTCAGGCCACTTTTTCTTTCTTTTTGTGGTATGCATATGTCAGTCTGGCTTTGGAAACAAAAGGGAAAAGGAAAAATAACTTTTTTTTTCAGCCTCCCAGTGGTATGACCACTGCACCTCCCTTCAATAAAGATCTTATACATATATTACATTGAACTGGCTTCTCTGCAACATCACTGCATAACTCACTACTGTCCTGAAGGATTCTGTGCTGTTAAGGGTGAAAATGAAAATAGTTTCTTTCTTTGTCTAGTCAAATACATTTGGGGATTCAATCTGAGAAACGCAGTCACCTCTCTTCATTTTTCTCCCCAAAAGGGAAAATATGAGTGACTAGATAATGGTTAAGGAAAGATTACACTAGAGGAAAATGTCACTGGAACTAGACCACACTGTCACTGGAGGGAAATATGACAGCATGTGCATCAGCAGCAGAAATGAAGAAAAAAATACAAGGCTCAAACTCTTGGGCCCTCTTCAAGTGTCTGACTGATCCTGATTTTAATTCAGTGCAATGGCGTCAGGCAGATGACTAATTTAGTGAGTCTCCCAGCCAACGCTGGGATGTTCAAAAAGCATCTGTCAATTCGAGGAGAGATGTGAGAATGTAGCATACGTAAGCACATTCAGTGAAGTCAATATTTTGCTAAGAACTAAAGTCAGCTATTCAGCCTACTTTATCGGAAATATCACATTAGAGACTCCTGTTATAATCTGGTTATCCCTGCCTTTATCTCACCTGACCTCAAAGTTATCAAAACACTAACCATCGCTCTATTTTCATATTCTTGATGTGTGCTTTATCATGATTCTTTCTTATTTACTTTGTTCCCCCTATCCCCCTTTCCTGTCTCTTACAGCATAGCAATAGTTGTCTTCTTCTTTCAGCTGTTTCCCATATGGGGGCCACCAGAGCAGATCATCTGCTCGCTGGCAAACTGACCCAGACTAACCTGTTATGGAGATCCACATATCTGATTTGGCATCGGCTATTTACAACTCTTTATGCCTCTCCTGGCACAATCCTCTCCATTTATCCAGGTGGCTGGGGACTAACGGCACCTTGACATGTGGAGAGGAGGAGGTGGGGATCAAACCACCAACCCTGTGATCAGTAGATGATCAGCTCTGGCTCCTGAGCAAGGACGAATTCCAAATTTGTCAAAAGATGTTAAACACATATTTATAGCACAGTACCTGCTTCTATCATATAATTTATTGCTTTTAACAAAAGGGCATTATCATCACAATAACAATGTCTGAAAATCACAAAGGATCATTATAATGCTGCTGCCAATTTCACTTTTAAACTCTCGACTTCAGTCCTTGAGCACAGAAAAGTTTCATACACCACTTCATAAACACTTAGTCATATTTATAAAAAAAATGCTATCCCCGCTGTATATACACATACTTTTATGACTGCAAAGGGTTGCAATGCTACAATGTGGAAAAGAAAAGGCAAACCTCTCAGAGAGACTTTTTCATTCGGTGCCTTAATCTTTTCAGCACATTAGAGGTCTCTATGGTGTCTCAGCAGAGTTCAATAATTTTTATAAATATGTGCAGTTACAGATTTTTATTCCAGTGCAAATAAATAGTGGTAGACTTGGTGTCCCCTAAATTGTACAGTAAAATGGGTAGACTCCCAAGTAAACAGAAGTGCAATGTAACTAAAGTACATATACTCAACTACTGTACTTGAATACAATTGTTTTATGCTATTTTATACAAAGAAAATATGTTTTCTATTTATCTTACTAATAGTTACATCTACACATTAAGATCTATTTAATATTTTGTCTATAACCGTATATAAAAAAATTCAGATTTGCTTCATCCCCACCACCTACAACAGTTAAATGGTACTTATAGCAAAGTATCTGTAATAATGATAATAATAATAATAATAACAATCTCAGGGGTCTTTTTCTGCATTAATACTACTTTGGATAGTAAAACCTTGATGATAACATGTAATTGATATAATGCTGGACGTGATGGAGTATTTATACCAGTTGTATTTCTACTTTGACTAGAGTTAAGGATCTGAATACTTCAATGCAAGTGGATCATGTTTGTCCACCTATGCGTCATCAATCAGTCACTTTTATTGGCCTAATGTCCATACCAATGCTCATATGCCAAATGAAACAATGGCTGCTTTGAGGACATGTCTGGTGGAAGGACAGATTTAGTCTGGTTTCTGTCCAAACACGGTTATAAAGGCATGTGACATCATCCCTGTGTGGATAATTGTTGGAGTGGAGGTTATGCTCTGTCATGTGCACTCAATTTCATGATGAAAAAGTTGTAACAGAACAATGTGAACACAGAGGTTTATAAATCTACTGAAAAGCCTGTGTATGCACAGGCGTCGTGTGTAGCATCTATACAGAGTTTAATGCATCTGGTCGCTGGGGTGGTTTAGTTTAAATCTTTTGTGTTTGTCTTGTGTGCTATCTGCTAATTGCTTCCTCATCGGCAAAACTTACATGTTGCATTTTACCACTGGCGTGTTAATTGAAGAAAAATGCTTTGCACAGAAAAAAGGGCTGACTATTCATATTCTTTCACTAACGATATGCACACAGAGGTCACATCTGAGACCAACTCTAACATTGCCTGCCTGCAAATATAGTCCGTGCAGAAAAAAAAAAAAAAAAAGTAAACCTGCCACAGTAAATTCACAAAATTCAAAGATAGCGTAGCATTTTATCTACAGTTTTCCCATCCCGCATGGATTCCACACAATTTGAAAATCTGGCCACAAGAGATTGGGAGACACAGTCAACATATTCTGATGAAATGCTCAGAGATGCAACGCTAGCATTGACTTCTTTTCCCATTTCTTTTTTTTTTTTGGAAAGGACAGGCGATGTGATTATACTTTAGGTCAGAAGTCAGGTTTCAAATTCCAGTCAGTAAGTGCACACAGCTTTCTGAAAGTGACCATTGCGACGAGGTCAAACTTTAAAGCCTATATTTATTTATCCTCTTTTTTTCCCCCTCCTCAGTCAAATCAAGACTAAGCTCTGCTTCTGGCTTTCAAACAGAGTGGACAGCTTAAGCTGAGTTAGGCCTACTTTCCATAGATGTGTTGGCGTGGCACTCTGAAATCCACACCCCCCACTGCCTCCCTCTCTCTCTCTCTCTCTCTCTCTCTCTCTCTCTCTGCAAAGAGCAGTCAGGAGGTGACACATCTATATTGTACTTCTTAAAACTGGAAGGTAGCTGGAGATTAACAAATGGAAGTGTCACTATAAAAAGTCAAAGTCAAGAAAAAAAAAAGATCAGTGTTTCTTTCCCTCCACAGTATACAATACATTTTGAGTGTTTGTTATGATGGTGGTGGTGGTGGTGATGATGATGGAGATGATGATGTGTGGGTTAGGAAATTCTTGATATTACTGTTGACAACAAGATTGGCATTCAAATGTCATGGTACAGATTTTCTTTTTGCTGTTAATTTGATGTTCAAGCTTGACGTGTATTCACACCTGATGTAATTAAGTGCTGTTCTGTTACACCTGCTTCCACTGCTCCACCAATCAGAATTAAATCTTAATTGGATCAAGTGTGCATGAGTGATTCTCGCTGTATATTTTAGAAGTAGACCTAAACTAATTCAGAAGAGATTTGGTGAGTACTTGTGAAAACACTTGTTAACAAAATCTAAATTCTCCCTTTTTTTCCCCTGAAATAATCAGATGCTCGTGTGTTGTAATGATGCCTCCTGTCCATAGTCCACATTTCAGCTGTGTGTCTCGTTTCAAATATTCAGTCAAACCGGAAACTCTGTTTGCTTCTTAAAATACACATTACAATCAGCTGGAGCACTTGTTTTCATGAACAACTGCTGATTAGAACTGGTTCACACATTGTAGCTTGTCTGAAACACATCCCGGTTCACACATCATCACAGAAGGAGAACAAACAGACGAATTAAAAACAGGAAAAAAATTATCTCTTTGAAACATTTATTATGAAATTATAAAGGTAGAATAGCACTGTTCAAATAAAGCTTTTAAAAACAGAATAGGAGTTGCAGTGTGCTGAATAACTGGCAGAGTTTATTTCAGATGTAATTACCCAGCAATGAAAAAAAAAAGGAAAAGGAGAAAGCAGGGCAAATAAATAAAACAAAAAAAATAAATAAAACAAGTCCATTATTGTTTACCACAGCACATTAGGCAAGATTACCAGGAGTTCAATTTACATGAAACATCTCATATATACAAGGAAGATTTACATTGATGAGGGTTACAGAGTCTTTATGAGCTATGGGCCCCAGTGGCAAAGCAGTCAATGGCAGTCACATTTCAAGTCAAGTGTGGCTCTTTGCTTGAGGGTTTTTTTTTTTTTTTTTTTTTGTTTTTTTTGGCTGGCAATGCCATTATCACAACTATTAGTCTAGACACTGGCACACGCTACTGACAGAGCAGCGGACTGTGTGTCACTTGACACAACAACCCAATGACAAGGATGCATCTCCCTCTGGGTTTGTCATGTCAGGACATACAGCACCACTTTGCCCATCTTTTACCCCCCGTCCCCCCCCTTCCCCTCTCCTCATCTCATGATGATCAAAGGGAGAAAGGATGGTAACAAGACCAAAGTGGGGCTACGTGCTAAACGCAAAGCACCCTCATCTGTCACAAATGATCAGAACACAAAGGTGAACACACCCTTGGTGATTTAACATTGCATGTAACGGCATTGACCCCAATAAAACATGGGTGAAAGGTGTGGGCTGGAGACAGGGAAGATAAGGAGTGGGTGGAGGGGCCAAGTGAGGAGTGGAAAGGAGAGATGGGTTGTTGGGTGGGGGGGGCATTCAAACAATGAAGTAGCATCATAACTTCATCTTTGTATATCATTTTTTTCTCTTTTTTGTAGACAAGCAAGTAGTCAAGAAACATTTTCTTCCACCCTCTACTCTTATATTTAAGGTAAATTTGAGAGAATTCAGTTGAGGTGTTGATGTCGTAAGTGTTTTTAAGCTGCAGTTTGTCTTTTTCTCATCATGCAGTGTCAGAAAAAATATGAAGCTAGTATGTCAACTTGATTGATTGCCTTAGAAAGATGGGAAATGTGTTTAGTGGATTAGTGAAAACATGGAGATGGATTAAGTAATGACAGTCCCACAAAAGCCACAATGAGTTTGGGTTTTTGTGCATGCAAAACATTAAACTTCACAAAGCAAACCCCCTGAAGATTGTTCATCAATCAATTTGCTTTGAGAAAATTGAAGAAATGGATGATGAATTCGAGATGAATGGGTTGCCAGCCAAAAGTGATGGACAAAGAAAAAAATCACATATGCACGCACGCACACACACACACACACGTAAGACCTTTTGATATATGACAGTGTTTGTCATTATCAAAACTGTGTTGTATATGTTTCACAGAATAGAATAAAACAGTGTAATGATGAGGAAAAGCTAGCTCAACATATGTATGAAAATGATTAAAACAGAAATGAAAATTAACAAAATGTTCAAAACTAAATGTAATTCCTGGTAATTTGCCATCACCTGTGTTTTGGCAATCCTGTCCCTGGCAGTTATAGACAGCAAAGGAAAAAAAAGAGGCTATAAATAAATAAATATATAAATATATTAAAAATCAGTAGCACTTCATTTTTCTCAACAGCGGAAAATAAAAACATATAAATGAACTCCACAGTTCAGCCAGTGTACCAACAGGGAGCTTTGATTTATTTTGTTGTTTTGTGCAGACAAAACCGGATCCCCCTTGGGGCAATAATCTACTCTGGTAGTACTCACACCCACTACCTTAGTATAGCCCACAATCCATTTCATTTCCTTTTACCCACCTAGACATAGAGGACATGACAAGTTTTTTAAAGCAAGACAAAGTTCACCGGCGTAAAGAGCCTTGCAAATCCTCCGCTGATGATTTAAAGCTTTGATAGAAACTTCACTCACAGACTTATTGGCTTACGATCTCCCGATAGCTACATGTGTTTTGAGGATCTGCTACATTTTACTCAATAAGAGAATGCAGAAAAAGGTTATTCTTCTTGCATCTACCGGCAGTTTGCTTCTGCTTTGCAGTTGGCAACAGACCCAAATGTAGATAACAGAGAATTTGCTAACAAGATTTGAGTAATTAATGTCTTTGTAGTTATGTATCCAGTTTAAGCATTTACTCATATGCATGGAAACAAGGAGATTTTACAAGTCTTTGTCCTTATTTTCAAGAGTTTTTTTTTTTTTAAAGCCACTGGAACATCTTGTGTCAAAAGTATCATGGACATGTACAGTATAAGAGATCACAAACGCAGTATCCCGAGGAAGTGACAGGATAGCTGAGGAGAAGGATGTATGATCACAGTCGGCAACAATCACTGGCCTCTCTCCATCTTCCTCTTTCATACCGCCAAACTCTGTGTCAGCACAACCCAGAAGATATTGCAACAGACTTTTCCCCTCAGGTGCAACATTGTCATAGTTCATTAATCTTCTCAAACTTCTCCTGCTGCCATCAGCCCCCGTACGTACTACTAATCCCCTTATTAATGTGGCAAATGAACCTGCACAAGAAGGACGACTCCCCCAAGGCTCCATAATTACAATAGTCTGTACAAACTCCTGTTTGCATAGGATGTCCATTCATTAAATGTACTGACAACACCAGGAAGACTGTGAAAGATTCCCTGTTCTTCCTCACCGACCTTTCTCGCGTTGTGCACTTTAAACAGAATACTACGTCTGCTGTAACATTTAATGGACTGCTCGTGTCTGCTGACTGATACTGTAATACAAGCCTGTTTTTATTGTGGCGGTCACAACAAGAAGGAAAAATGATAAGTGAGTCGGATGCGGGGAGTAGAATTCTCCAAAATTATTATGATTAAGCCAGCCTTTTATGCATAGGTTGTCAGCTATTCTATATGTGCTGTAGCTATAGTGAAGGTGCATAAAAGGGAGCTGTTAGACAGTTTCCCTAGAGCTAGGGCATGATATGAGCTGCAGAAAAAAAAAAACACATCAGAGCAGTGTGGGATAACTGAACTATAGGTACTCACTTCCTTTCAGCATCTTTTCTGCCACACAAGAAAAACTCTAATAACCCATAGCAATTAAGCCTTTTTGCACGAGGTGTTCAGGTCACATGGCTGCACAACTGAGAGCCCTATATGAGGCTCATAATTGTGCATCCTAACGTATATTATCATAACAAAGCAAAGGGAAAGAGGACACATCTTGTGTATCTGCAAGAACGTACACATGAATCTACATACGCTTGCTAACTCAACGGACAATAAACAGCCTTATTTTCACATTCACCACAGGATTTATTTAGGGTTAATGGTGAAGAGTGAGAACTTAAAATGCGTGTTGTAATTGGCTAATCGTGAGGTTTTAATGCATCATCGTGGTGACTACTTTCAAACCCTGCACCCTCAGTAAAACCATGTTGATGCGTCCATAACATGAGCCATGGGATCTGATGTGCAGCGCATGGTTAACACGTAGCCGCTGGGCTCATGTTATGTTACTGAACCACATCTACTGTGTGTCTCCCCGTAAGACTACTAAAAGAAAGAAAGTAAGACTGATAGTGAAGCGGCTATGATTATACTTGATTTCTTAGATGCTTGTG
The DNA here is from genome assembly GCA_946959425.1 of Argyrosomus regius. Classification (NCBI taxonomy): domain Eukaryota; kingdom Metazoa; phylum Chordata; class Actinopteri; family Sciaenidae; genus Argyrosomus; species Argyrosomus regius. The sequence goes on from OX336882.1 coordinate 24,107,728, forward strand.
TTGCCTTGTGAAACTAGGGCAGTGTTTTCATGCTTTTTTCCTCAGTGTTGTTTACACTAATGTAGGTCCCTGGAGGGTAAATAATAAGTGGGGGGGTGGGGGGGAAGAAAGGAAAGGATTGCTCCGTTTGCTATTAGCAAGGTTTGGGGTCTCTATAAAGCCGATTCCACTAGGCATTTGTCTGCAATGGCACTGTTGTAGATGTCTGCTATTTCCATTCTCCATGTTCTAAAGAGGAAACACACTGAAACCTTCATGCTCTGCTCTTTCTCTCTTCCTACTTACTTATCAATTTCCTTTCAGATTCCGTATTTATTGATTCGTGCTGATGTTGCACAGAAGTGACTCTTGAGAACTGGAACAAAATGGCTTTTCAATTCTTTGAGAGAAGGTCAATTTTAAAAGCTGTTCCCATCAGCTTTACACATTTCTTTCCGTTGAATGTCTTCTCTCACTTAATTGCTTATTTCGTGACAACTTCAGGCAACAATGGGTGATTGATGATGGTTTGTGACTCAAAAACGTCAATATAAATGCTAAACTTGATCATTTTATCGTGTACCTTTGTGATGCATGGTAACAATTCAGCACCTTAGTGAATTTATTTTCCATGCAGTGCGTCAAACCCCAACTGCAAAAATAACTGGTAATAACTTTAAATGACATTGACTTATTTCTATTATCTATGTATGTATAAGAAATCTTTTAATAATTCAGTTCTTATCTTTTCCAAAGCGGTCCTACTCTGCAGGAAATATGATATGATAATCCAGTGATATTACCTTTTGGTTATACTGTCTGTTTAAAGATTCACTCAAAGGTAATTGGTATTTTTTGGCTTTTACTTTTTTTTTTATATAGCTCACAGCTAATCTCCTCTGTTTTTATTCAATACTCAGGCAGAATTCACAAAGGAATGGACCATACTGGACGAGCGTCTACTTATCAATGCTCATGAAATGGAGATGACATTCACATGTCAATACAAATGGTTGCATTGCAGCAAAACAATCAAAATATGGATGTAATTGATAATATTCTCTGCTTTGTCAAGCAAGCACAGTCTAATCGTTTTAACCACAATCAATAACTGCCATTTAACCTCAAATCTGAAGTGGGATCTTTATCAGTGAGATGTTTTGGAATAATTACAACTGAGAACCGACCAGATACGCCTTAAGAGCCTTCATTATGAATCTCCAAAGATAGATATTAGCTAATAGCGGAAAGGTAGAAAATTACTTTTTCTTCTAATATTAAAGAAAGTGAGATAAGAAAGTGTACCCTTGTGAGCAGTCAAATATATCTGTGCACATTTATTTGAGTAAGTCATATTGCTAAAGATAGATATTCCACTTCCCCTGGACTTTTGTCAGGATCTAAATAATATTTCATATTTTAAATCAAGGAATAAATAAACACAGATTTAATGATGCATTTGTGACTTCTATGACATGATTATAGGATGCAATGCTTATGTTTCATATTCCACGCAACAGTTTAAATGAAGATTGGCAAGACTCAACTCATCTGCTTTGTGTCATTAATAGAGCCCAACCAATATTAACGGTCAATATTGGCCCATCACAGACATAGCAGTATTGATATCTGATATGCGCCAATAGGAAAACAGTTTATTTTTTATTTTTTCACTAATAATGCAGAAAAAAAGTGGGGGGAAAAATGCAATTTACAATAAGAAGCAGCACAGAGAAGGAAAGAGGAGCAGCAATATCAACTAGAATTGGTTGACAATGTATATGTTAAATTCATTAACATATTAAGAAATATTTAACCAAAATATTTTTTAATAAAGTTGAAATTTGGTTCAGAAAGCAAAAACCTTCTGAGTACCTTTGCATAGCCATATCGGTGCAAAATCGGTGCACAATCCACATAGAAAAAGTCTATTTTGATTTCATGTCGGTTGCCATATTGATAATCATCAAATCTTTCCCTCTAAAATCAATATTAGTCTCAAAACTCCCCTATCAGTTGGGCTCTAGTCCCTAGGGAGTGAAAAGAAAGCAGAATTAGACTGAGGCACAACTTGAGGTCAGTTTCAGCCCTCAGCTTATATACGAATTACATTACGCTATACACAAGTACATAGAAAAATATTGATCCGATTGTACAGAACATTTCAGAGGAACACGTGTGAGCAAAAGTGTCTGCAACAGTACATTATTTATATTATCGATGGCACTATATAGAACACACTGGCTCTGTTTGAGTGCGTCTTTGAATCATTTGTCAGAATTATTGATTCCAATAAATCTTGTATGGAATTGTGGGATGACTGAGCGAATCAATGGAGTTGTGCTTACAGTATAGTGTTATATCTCATGTGCCCTCCCCTAGCGTTGAGTTCCTCCTCGCCGACACCATCACCCATTTCATCGCCTTGTCTCTTCTCTCTCTCACACACATCACCAACCACAGACATGCACACACACACACACACACACACACACACACACACACACACACACACCAACAGCGCCTGGCAAATGACGCCAAGCTGAATGCCTCTTTTGACTGCTACCTCTCACACAGAAACACATTAAATGCAACCCCAGATGCAGTGACCCGGAGGTATGCATCGATAGGAGTCACACAGTGTCACCCCTGTAATTCCACTCTCTCTTCCGGACAGATCTTATCACTCACATCTCTAACTGCCATTATCAATCTTCCCCGTGCAGCCTCTACATCATTAGGCAAGAGTATTTCGCTAAGAACACCAACACAGGTTTCACTCCTTTCTTCTCCTCCCTTGCATTTATAAGTCCACTGCAGGTTGGCGTAGTGCCAGGCTGTGCCATGCAGCGCAACACTGCCACCTAAAGGTTCAGTACCACCACCCGTCAAGCCTGACCCACTGACAACACTCTCACTTTGCCTTCCTTTCTGCCTCTGCACTCTCTTCCCTCCTCTGTGCTGCTCCCTGTATTTGTCCACGTGTGTTCCATTAGATTAGAACTGTGTGTTGTGTAGTGCTGCTTTATTAGCAAAAAAATTAATAAGGCTTTGATAAAAAGCAGCAAGGATTACGTTTAAATTTGAGGCTCATTATTGGCTAATCCTTTTTGAATTGGATGTGTATCAAGTTCCAGACAAGCTTCACTCAGTTCGCTAGTGTGCTTTGAGAGGAGGCATTTAATTCAAGCTTAGATGATGTGGCAAAGCCTACAGTGACATTCACAATACCAATGCAGCAGACTAATTATTGACTGTTGTTATTGCTGCAGGTGTTGAAAAGGTCTTTTTGTGATATCACAATACACACCAAAAAACAAAGAAACAAACAAAAAAAAAACATGAATACACTCAAAGTTTTATGAGGAGAGAGGTGAAAAGTCAGCTACGTTTTTTTTTGTTGTTGTTGTCGTTGTTCTTTTTGGTTTTGTTTTGTTTTTTGGAGAATGTGTGCAGCATTTATCTAGGATGAAAACGAAGTAATCTGAGTAGATAGGCAAGAAAAAAATGTTTCTTTCACAAAGAACATTGAGTCACAATTAATGTTATGTTGGTACATTTTACCAGTGATCTAACCTGGGTGCTGAATAGACAAAATAAGGCAAGGCAATCACTCACCCACTTGCATTTTTGTTAAATATGAATTAAATAGATATTAATGACAAAACATCAGTCTATAATTATTCCCCCAAAAGTATGCATGTGATTGCTGAGTCCATAGTCAACTTAGCAGTTGTTCAAGTTACTTTTTCTCTTTTTTTTTCTTTTTTAAGTTTGAGAAACAGTGAACTTGCTGAAGCAGTATGTCTCCTGTACTCTTTTCTGTTGCTTCACAGTAACTTACAGTGAGTCTCTAATCTAGACTGGCACTTTAACACTGTGGAACAGGGCAGTTATAGGCAGTACTTATAGACCAGTAAAAGTGCTCTTTTACCTGCTGTCTGGTGTGCATGGGCCCCTTCGTCTTGAACCCTCCTTGGGAACTGCACTCTGAGGCACTGAAGTGGTCGGAGCTCGTGGAGGACCTCTTGGAAAGGGTGTCACAGCCCCCGACAAATGTGTTATCCAATGGGAGCTCCTGAATCACGTGATGCTTCTTCACTGAGACCGGCGTGTCGGCCTTGAGATGAAAGGCCGATTGCGGCGAGGCAGACTTGTAGTGCCGGGCCAGGTCTGGGCTGCTAGGCTTGAAGGTTGTGGTAGGTGTTGCATTCCAATCAAAGCGTCCAATCCCTTGCTCCTCGAGCTCGGTGGGCAGGCTGATGGTTCCGTTGATTGGCTCGTGCGCAGGATCGTCAGGTTTGTTCCCCTCGATGGTGACAAAGTTGAGCAAGGAGCTTTTGGGGGATTTCCTTTTCTTGCGCTTTTTCTTCTTGTTCTGCTTGTTCTCTGTGTTGGGTGACATCCACTCAGCCCCCTGTTTTTTCCTCTGCGCAGCCTTGAACCTTGAAGCGTGGCGGCAACGCAGCAGCACAGTGACAAAGATGACAATAATCACCACTAAGGCGCCCGTCACAAATGCTATCATTATGGTTAAATAGTCGCCACTTTGATAGGTTTCACTGCTTTCACCAATGTTGCGGTCAATCGGGGTCTCCATAGTGCGTCGGATGAGATCATAGATGAGTGTTGAGTTACCCACAGTGTCATTGACATACAGAAATACCAGCACCAGAGTATGGAGAGATTTGGGATATCCCAGGTCACTGATATTGACCACTAATCTATGTAACCCTATGTCAGTCACTGCTGGTTTTTCTTCCAGAGTAATATTCCCTGTGACGGGGTCAATTCTGAACAGACCTTTGTTGTTCCCACTCACAATGGTGTACTTTAGTTCTGCATTCATCCCTGTATCACCATCTACTGCAAACACTTCTGCCACCACAGATCCTGGGATAGAGGAGAGAGGGACAAGCTTGAAAGATGTGTTGGAGGGGGGGTAGATGACGATTGGGGTGTTGTCGTTCACGTCAATGACATTGATGGTCACCTTGGCAGCTGAGGAGCAAGGAGGCCTGCCACTGTCCACAGCCCTGACATCAAAAGTGTAGGAGCTCTGTTGCTCCCGATCAAATGACACATTAGATTTTATCACCCCAGAGTAAGGATCCAGTATAAAGTTCTCATTGTCGTTCAGTATAGAAAGAGAAACAGCAGCATTTTCTCCAGCATCTGAATCTGTCACAGTTATCACCCCCACGGTGCTGTATTTAGGAAGATTCTCAGACACAAAGAACTGAAAGTGGTTATGTGTGAACTTAGGATTGTTATCATTTTCATCCAGCACAGTTACAATAACAGCTGCCTGCGTTTGCAGAGGGGGTGTCCCGTTATCTCTTGCCGTTACAGTGAAGAGAAACCTATCCTGATCCTCTCGGTCAAAAACCCTGGACGCCGTCAGGACCCCCGTTTTGCGGTCGAGATCAAAGAATGATGCATTTGGTCCCAGCTGATAAACAATCTCTGCGTTTTTCCCACTGTCCTCATCGGTGGCGCTGAGAGTAGTGAGGAACAGGTCGCGTTTGTTGTTTTCCATAACAGCCAGCTCAATAACTGGCTGAGTGAAAATAGGTGGGTTGTCATTCTCATCTTCCAGCCTCACTCTTACCAAGGCAGTCTGATTCAAGCTTGGCTTTCCAGAGTCAGAAGCTACAATTTTAAAGTTGTATTCCTTGGTCCCTTCATAGTCGAGCAGTGCAGATGTCTCTAACAGATACTGGTTGTCGTACACGGCTTTGAGATGGAAGGGCACATCCTTTTCTATGAAACAAATGACCTTGCCGTTAATGTCAGTGTCTTTGTCTGACACGGTGATGAGAGCTATCTTGGTATTGATGGGATCCTTCTCCGAGAGGAAAACAGTGCCATTTATGGGACTGATTATGTATCTCAGGTCTATATTAGGTGGATTGTCATTAACATCAGTCACATTTATGGTAACAGTAGCTCTGGCAGGACTAGAGCTGCCATCGCTCGCTAAAACAGAGAGCTTATGAATAGCAGTCTCCTCTCTATCCAGGGGCCTTTGCACTGTAATTAGGCCAGATGTTGTATTTAATGCAAAGAGTCTTTTTGTAGCAGGAGACACCTGAGTCCCAAATACATAACGTATCTCTGCATTTGCCCCTATGTCTGCATCTGTGGCCTGAAGCTGCACAACAGAAGTGCCAATAGGGGAGTTCTCTGGTATATGCACTTCTATCTGCCCCTCTTTAAACACCGGCCTGTTATCATTGACATCTGTTACTGTAACTTGGAGAATAGCAGTGCTGGATTTCTGTGGACTGCCACCGTCCTCCACTTTAATCTTCATCACATATGTATCCTTCTGCTCTCTGTCCAGATTCTGCTGCACAATAAGCTGGGGCCACTTCTCCCCCTCAGGCGTTTCTACGATGTCTAAGCCGAAGGCACTCTGCCCGTTGATCAGCTCGTATTTGTGGACACTGTTGGGGCCAGTGTCTGGGTCAGTGGCAGAAGGAATAGCGAAGCGGCTGTTAATGAGCGTGTTCTCGGGGATGGAGATGTTGATCACAGGGGACGGGAACATGGGGGCATTATCATTTGTGTCTTTGACAATTATTTTGATCTTAATCAGCCTGAAATAATCATTAGGCAGAATGACCACTTCAATTTCAAAGGAGCACTCGCTGTCCTCAAACGAGGGACCGGGGCACAACTTCTCCCTGTCGATTCGGTTTGATGTTGTGAATATCTCGCCAGTGCTGCTCAGAACGCGGACCAGTGGGTTATCTCCTGCTTTGGAGACAAGTCGGTACACCAGATTAGCACTCGCTCCAGTGGCAGCATTTGTATGGGAAATATTTAGGTCCTTTGGTATGTTTCCAATGAGGACATTTTCTTGCAGCTCCTCTCTGATGGGGTAGATTAGTTCTTGGGCTATTGAAGGATCTAGCCAGATGCAGGCAAGTAGGGCGCCCAACAGGTAATAGTCTTTTAGATCCATGATAGTGTGAATGTGTTTCCAACCTTTACAACTCAAAGGTTTTTTTCTATGCAATGTTGGAACAGGCAGTGACTCCCTTGCATGTGGTGGCAGGAATCTTCCACGGACAAACCTATGAATACACGACAGAGTTTCTCTTCAGTGAAATAACTTTGCCATGCACAGGAATTAAATATATTTCACAAACAAGCCCCCCCTCCCATCTCACAGTCATCAACTTTCATTTTGTTTTATGTTCAAATGCCTTAATCTACAATTCATAGAAGATGAAAAAAAAAAAATCAACTAAAAAAAAAAAAAAAAAACACTGCAGCAACCATTTAAGCAGCCTTCATGTCTGTTGCTCCCTTTTCTAAAATCCTCCACATTTTATGGTCACTAAGAATTTTCAGCGTCTAAAAAAACCCCCCATGGTCACAAAACTTCACAACACATTACACAGTCTGATTAATGTTACACTTAAATTGGCAAAATTAAACGAGCTGTGTGTGGGCTCCTAAATGAATACGCATGAATGAAGCCTACAAAATGAGCTCAGACAGATTTTGAATTCTTAGTGGGCAACTGAGACCTATATTCTTATCGTACATACCCAAATCCGTTACAGCGCAGGAGAAAAAAACTGGAGTGTGTCAGCTCATAGTCTTCTCATCCAGTGTGCCTGCGAGCTTATTCGGGTAAAGATATCCTTCTCAGCCAGATCTAGCTTTTGGGTCCAGGAAAGAGAGAGAGAGAGAGAGAGAGAGAGAGAGAGAATATATATATATATATATAATCGCCCCGCAGGAGTAATCAGACTCTAGAACAGGTTTTTGGATAAAAGCAGCTGGTCGCACAAACTGGGGTAAATTAGAGGCTGCATATGTCGCAGTTCCGTTTCCCCCATTTAACTTCAGGAATGGACAGGATCTAATTGTGCGACCTGCGGTGATTGCGGTGATCAGCGTCGCTCTCCAGCAGACACAGCCAGGTGGTCAGTGGTTTGTGGTGTCTTCCATTTAAAACGGGTCCCAAAATCAAATCTCATCTTCCGTACACGTCCCGAGAAAACCGGCGTTTGAGGTCTTTTTCTTTTTTCTTTCTTTCTTTCTTTCTTGCTTGCTTGCTTTCTTTCTCCCCCGGCTACCTGTTAAGGTGAAGGCGCCGACGAGGTGAACGCAAGAGGAGACGCTTATGTCCTGTCATGTTTCAAGTTCACGGAGCACCATCAATAATCAGCCGGCGTAGACACAAGGTTAAAAAGAAAAGATAATGAAGGCATCTATGCAAAAAAAAAGGGGAAAAAAAGAAAAATCTCAGAGTCGATCCCACTTAGAAATGCCAACCTCAATATAAAAGCTGTTCAGTGTGACACCGATGCGCAGCGTGTATGTGCCGTTTATCCTTGCACTCTCACTCCCAGAGCAGAATATCTTGCACTAACTCTGTGTAAACCCATAGGAGGGGTGGTGAAGTACACCACACCGACGCTCCCCACATACCACCCCCCTTTCCTCCTCCTCCACCCCCTACCCCGCCGACCCTCGTCATTGGACACCGCCCCTCTCTTTCAGTGGCGTCGACACACCGAGCAGCAACAGGATTGGCCCGAAGTCACGTCACTTAAACGCAGACCGGAGGGGTTGTCCGCGCCGCGGTGAGATGCTCCGTGAAGATGCTGCAGGCTGCAGAGACGCTTTAACCAAAAAAAAAAAAAAAAAAAAAAAACCCCGAGGCTGGAGGGGGGATGATGATGACGACGACGATGATGATGATGAAGCTGCTTGTGCTGCTGATGATGATAATGTTAAAAAAAAGAAGTGTCTGTCCTTTAGCTTTCAGACTGTGGATGATTATATAAATGCAGATAGCAGTCATTGGCTCTTAAGGGACGCAACAAACGCATGAGCCAACCTGTTAGGTTGTTGTCAGGTAGGGTACACTAATTGGGATGGACGTAAAAAGCCAAAAAAGACTGAAGCAAAGTAAAAAAAAAAATGTACTGCAACGGTTTCCGATAGATATTACTTGCCAAGAATAAACACAGGCATGTACAATACAAGCCTTGTGTGAGAGTCACCAATAATTGCACTCTAGACAGAGAAGCCGTTGTCTAAGCATGTTTGCACGGGGTGCGTATTCACGCTCCGTGCGCCACACTTGGCACCCTGCGGCCACTCATGAGCATTTGTCCGTAAGAAATAACCTTGACAGTTATCCCTCTCATCAAAGCTATACAGCAGCATGTGGTGCGAGCTCTTTGCGTAATAGATGAGCTGCGTTTCTTTCTTTCTTTAATTTTTTTTTTAAGTTTACTGCCTCGTGCTAGAGCTGTGATGATCTGAGGGGGCTGTGATGTGACTTTGGAATTGCCCATAACCGCAGATGATCTTACTTGACAAGTTTTAAAGCAACAAGAGGAGGCTGAACTGTGCAGCCTCCTAAATGAAGTCGAGTAGAAGCCCCCCTGCAAAAAATTGACACATGGTAACTAGAAAACAGCCGATTTAATCAGATAGAAATCAGACTCAGCCATACAGATTCAGCCATCATTTAATATCAACTGCCATCCAATCATTACTTAATTTCAATGCAGTAGATAACCCTCAATTTCATCCACGGATCTCTCTCTCTCTCTCACTGCCTGTGCCGTTGCTGAGAAAGGCAAGCTGTTGAGCTCAAAGGCTGTCACGGTGAACACTGCCATCTTGAGGTGCTCTTACACAAATGCCTGAATTGTGCTCTGAGCTGTATAGCATCAGAAAAAATATAATTTCTCAACAAAGCCTTCAGTTCATTCACGCTTTTTAACATGTGACCGCAGAATATATTAGTGAATTAGTAAGAAGCTACGTGTGAATGAAGATACAGTAAATGTGAGAATAGGCCCTGGTGTTGGCAACTGGTGATGGGAGTGATGCAAAGGACATGGGACCCACACTGTTAAGGTGAGAACTAGGCTGCAAATGTCTCCTGAGAGGCTGGCTTATTGCCTGGTCAGCAGTCCATTAGCGCAACCAACCTGGTGGCTTGACCTTTCTGCCGCTGGATCCAGCCGTCAATGTCCTTTGCTGGGGAGAGAGCAGCTGAAAGAGTGATCTGTCACTTCAGTTTAAAGTCTGACACCCCGACGTGGAGAAAAAAGTGACAACATAACTGTCTACAGTGGTGAAACACTTTCTTGCTCTGCTGGCCAGCTGGAGTCATTAGAAACTCATCACTTGCTTTACTTGCTCGCAGGGACTGTGTGTGTTTGTGTTGGGTTTTTCTGTTAAAACAAGAATTATGTTTGGATTTAATAGAATTTTCGCCTAGTCTCTGAGGTGTTTGTGTGCGTTAATACGGGGCTGATTGCACAGTGATTGGGAGCATTGAACAGAAAGTACTCTTTGAAAGCTAGAAATCCCCACATCTCGTGAAGTAATTGTTAAGACCCAGGTATTGATCACCAACTCTATCAAACCTCAGCAGATGAATTATGGTCATGGGTCAGTAAAATCTTTTATTTATGTCACCATAAAGATAAGCTGAACTTTACAAACAAGAGTTTTTGTTATTATTGCTGTTTCTTTTGTGATTATGTCACATGACCTTGACTCAGACACCAGAAGGGGCGAAAATCAGCAAATGGTGCAACGGCACAACTCGTAATTCCAAATGTATCCTGTCTTTCAAGTTTGTTATCTCCTTATTTAGTCTGTTTTGAACTGGCTGCAGCTAATGTTTCTGCCAGTCAAGTTACTGACAAGTGATGAATAATGTAGCATGCTAATATATGCTCTAGGTCTTGTGGTGCACCTCCTACAGTCTTACATCGAAGAGAGAGCCTAAGGGAAGGGTCCAAACCTAAGGCCTTATGATTCCCCGTATACCAGGCGCAGTCAATCACACCATTCACCTTGGTTTGATTCTCACACTGACTTATTGACTTGTTCATGCTGTTGAATTGGCTTCATGAATAATACAAGGAACAAATATGTTTATCTTTCGTGTCCATTAAAGTACAAGGTCAAACAGGTAATTTATGTATTTTTTAACTTAAACAAGGTCTACGGAGCCGGTGTTGGAAAATTTAAACAGTTGGTGTCACAACTTTAGCATTGATACTCAGCCAAGAGGCTGCAAACATGGCTGAAAGCTGAAGCCAGTGTGGAGGAGCCTGAAGATGCAGTTTGTCTGAGTGTTATTATTATCAACACCAAACATTTTAATTTGAAATTTACTTCCATATTTGCTTAGATTTGGGGTAATTTTATGTAAAAAGAACATCACACAGAGAATATTGTTTTCACAAGAACATGATGTTTCAATAACAACATTACCAGTGAGAAAATCATTCTCACTGTGAATATTGTTGTAATAGAGCTCTTTAAAATGGAAAATTTTGGTCTGGATAGGTTCAAGAAATTCATTTTTGAAGAGTTTGTGTCTTACGATGCACTAGTTACGTGTTACCATAATTGCAATTATTCTCTGTCATGGCCTCCACTAGTACAAGTGAGAAAAAGCTCTTTCCTGTGAGAAACATTAATTTTAGCATGTGAGAGCTGTTTAAATATCAGTGCTGTATTTTTCCACTGTGTATGAATGTTCAAAAAGTAATTCAGCCAGAAGAACTCCAATTATCCAAATCTCTTGTAATATCATAAAAAAAATATTGAATAACATGCAGTGCATCGTCTTAAAAGAAATGATAAACGTAATGAATGCTTATTTTTACCCTTTACTTCCCACCTCAGTTTCTGCAATCATCTCACCAGGGGTGCAGAACTTAGATGCGGAGCTGCATATACATATCATGTGAGGAAGGTGCACCGAGATACTAGAAAGAATAGTTGTGGATCACTCACAGTATAAAGAATGGACGTCGTATTCATGATGTCACCCATATGTTTCTGAAGAGCCGTTTTGAAGCTCAGAGTGTGATCACTTTGGCTGCTGTCATGTTGGCAGTCCTGCCTCTTCCACCTCCTGGCTAATCTAAAAATGGGCACAGACATGGATCATTGGTGAACCTGAGGTGGGCTGAATGAAGCCTGGTTACTCAAACAAGCCATCTGTAACGACCTCACCTGTCAATCAAAGCGGCCACGCTGTTAATTATGCATAACTCTAAGCTTTAATATAGTTTGAACGGGTGAGTTATATATAAATTCAGACTCAGTACAGTTGTCATGATCAGGGAAATTAGCTATAGAGACCGAAACTGTTTTTTGTACCAGGCTGTAAACATGTTTATTTCTGCTGTGAAGCTGGACATTTTAACATAGGGGCTTATGGAGACTCATTCTGCAGCCAGCCTCAAGTGGCCATTCAAGGAACTGCAGTTTTTGGCACTTCCACATAGGCTTCACTTCACAGCCAGAGGTTGCCGCTTGTTGTGGATACAGGGAAGGGCCCCAAGAGAGTGCCTGTGTATAGGGTCCAGAATTTTCTGCTCCGCCCCTGCAGCTGACTCACACAGAAAAAACATCAGTGGGGTTGTTATCACATGAGCTGAATCCTGCTGCTTGTGATACTGTACCACCTGCCAGCTAAGCAAGTGTTAGAATTTAAACTCAGACTTGTGCAATAATAAAATATTTTCAGTTGTTTTACTTATGTCCAAAACTCTCTTACATAAACTGTTTACTTTTGCTATATTTTGAGTTGGATGCTAACAGAGACTCCCTTCCTTTCATCACCTACTTATGTTTTGGCAATGTATAAATAGAAAGTAACCATTTTCTATTTCTATGGCTGAGCTCACTCTCTTTTTTTTTTTAACTAGCTGAGTGCACTGGTTTCATTTGTTCCTTGTCAGTATCACAAAAGAGCCACTGCAACCGCTGATGAAAATTTAGGCCTTTTTCCTTAAAACCCTTTTGCCAGTGCGACTTCTCTCAAGAGTGGTAATGACCCAGTGGATAATTGGCATCGCACATGCTGTGGACCCTGAATACTAATCAGTGCTTCTAATCAGGCATCTCCAACTTAAAAGTTTAGATACATGGGAGTGAAATCTGGACAGGAAATGTTTTTCATTTTCTTTGAAAGGGATTTCGGTGATCAAAACTTTGAAATCCCTTCAGATATCACTTAAAAAGGTAGTAACAAGGCACTTTGATAAGTTCAGGGGCTTATGAGTTAAAATGCAAATGCTTACTGAAGGTAATTTTTCTGATTCGCCATATAGCAACTGCATGGACAACCCATGGTTGCTGCTGAACTTTCCTAATTATTGCAGAACCATTTTAAAGACATTTTTCATACACCCAGCGAATCCTTTATTGCCTGACAGCTGGCATTTGGGATGTATAATGCCATTCATAATAATCCTTTGAACATTGATTGACACGTTGTTTGACCAAAGAAGATATCCTGGGTGGATTAACGTTTCAAGGTGCCAAAAGTGCAAGATATCCCTTATATGAAATGCTTCTTCTGTCTTCATACCTTCTTCCCTTTGACTCTAATTTGCTCTCTCCCTTTGCATTTCTTCTCTCCTCATTTTTTTTTCCGTCTCCCTGACACGTTCGAATCACATATCACTCTCCAGACTGTGCACCGAAAAAGGTCAAACATTCCCTCCCATTCTCCTTTCTTACTGATGTGAAAGCCAGCAGCCTGCCTGTAGTGGCTGAAATGGATCTTGGTCAAAGACTGCTGTGAAACAGGGAAAGAAAGTTGAGCAAGATCCTTTTTCCGCTCCGTGCACAGGCTGATTTGACCTTGTGCAAGCGATAGCAAGTTACGAGATACTTGACATGCACTCCAACACCAGTACTTTTTCAAATCCTGTCAAACTGAGTTGTATATTTTTGACAGGGAATTAAAGTTCAGCTCAACAGAATCTTTAAAGTGCATGTATGTCTCAGGTGCTGATTGGTTTAATCACTATCCTTTAACAGTAACTCTCCCGTTTCTGCCTTCTCTCTTTGTTGGGAATTTGTGCACAGTACAGTAACTGGCTGACATACAGCACGACTCCATAGGTCATAGCTTTGATGAGCTTGTTTACTGCCTATAGGATTACTATTTTTAAAAACTGACAGGTAATTACCTCAGAAGTGTGTCACATATCTTTTATCAGCCTGTAGAATTTCTAAAGAGGCTGCAGTCAAGTGTGAGATGTGTAATGATTCCATATGCTGTTCTTGTAATGACCATATCTTGTTTTTTAAAAAAAGATATCAACCAGTACCAGTGAATGTAGTGCACATTTAACTCATTTATTTCTACTAGTAATTATGACTCTAGCAGTGAAGACAGCTCATGACAAGAAGGACGATGGCAAGAAAATGCCTATACCAAGACTCTAATGCGTCATCCTAAAGGTCAAACTTCTACATGGCAGTTTCTGTCATGCATTAGGCAAGCAGCTTCGCATTTATTAAGAGGATGTTGCTAATAAGTCATTTTCACAAGTTACAACACCGCTTTACTGATTCTCTGCTGCATAAATATGTAACAAAGATAAAAGGCAGCTAAGCCTACCAGTCTCCTGCAGAACATTTGTTCAAATCCTACTACATATTATTCACATAGTCAGGTTTCCAGTCTGAGATCTTCGTGCAATGCTAAAACCACATGCTGAGCCACCAAATCCAAATTAGAAAATGCATATTTCAGTGTTTTAGTCTTGGTTTTCCATTTATAAGCAGTGCATATGAAGTCTTCCTTAAAGCATTTACATACAGTCAGAGCCTTAGTAGCGAGGGAAATATTGTACTTGTACCACATTTAATAAAGCCATTCTTGAATTTTACACTTAATTGAGAATGCGGATGCGCAGAATAATTTATGTCTTTGTTATCTGTCACTCTTAATATTATTATATTTGGCTATAATATGTTAAAGCATGTATTCAGGTGAAATGTACATAACATGTAAAATTCTGTATTTGTCTACTGGATACATGAATATCAATAAAATAAATATCTTTGTGTTATTAAATATGAAAAAAAAATACTCCTCTACCAAATGTATTTAATCAAACAAAGGTACAGACAGAAAGAAACAAAGATCTCTCAGCTGAATTACAGTGATTTACGCTGTCAAAATACTAAGATCACTCCGTAGGTGTGCAGTCATTGTTGCGGCTACACTTTTATGGAAAATACACCCACTTATCAGTTTTAATTACTGGTCTTCAACAAAGAGTGAGTCATTCCCTCAGAATGAGGTGCCACAGATATGTCCTGTAATTACAAAAAATAATTCTGACGTTGGGTATAGTTGCTGGTAGGAAAACAGAGAAAAAAACAAAAATGGGAAAGGTCTTTTAAACTTGAGTGAATGAAGCTCCTAAAAAATGTTCCTGAACCGCGTAATACTGCATTCACATCACGTGGTCGCTATTTACCAGTTTCTAACCTGTAAATACTCTTCAAGTGGTAATTACAGCAGGGTATTTTATGAAAGCGCAGAGTTGGAGCTCAATAACATGTGTGGCAATTCTACCTTAATTTAATGCTAATTTGGATGCACACTTTTCTATGCCTATATGATGCACTCCTCTTATCATACAATCATAGCTCAACAGTATACGTGTATGTATAGGGTAACCACACAAGTTAAAACTTTTTAAACTTATGTACAACAACCACTGAGGTAGATGAGATCAGTGATGATATTATATATGACAAACAGTTTTTAAAAAACCACATGAGGACAAATGAATTCACCTTGTTGGATCATTCAGTTTAAGTTGCAGGAAATTGTTGTTTTTTTGTGTGTTTTGCTGTATGCTAACTCTAACCAGCAATTTACTTTTTTCTTTTTTTTTTTTCTTTTCGAGGAAATGCCAGGGTGACTCCAAACATCATTTTACAGGAAACGCAAGCTTTTAGCATTCAAATCACTGCCCAGAGTGATAAGGTATTATCAGATGACAACATACAATTTGTGTTTAGCAAATGAGACGCAGAATGGAAAATGTCACTCTCCACGGTGGCTACATTTCCAAAAGCACAGATTCAGCTGAGAAAATAGTGTCATGTGTTGTTGTCATTCATTTTGTATGGTGTGATGTCTGATGCAGGGACTGCCAATAATCATGCTGAATACAGCAAACAATGTCACGTGACCACTTGAAGGGCACTTAGAGTCTACTTCATAGTCTTTTCACACTGTATGTACACTTGGTTCTTTGCCCTGAGAGTTGTTGAAATAGGAATGTTTGTCATCTCTAAACTCTCATTCAGCCATAAATAGCAGTCAATTGTAATGACCCTCATAGACACATTTCCAAGAAAACTTCAATTATGTTGTGTGATATACATTGACAGTTAAGTGCTGCCTTTGTATAAAGTTTGTGAGGACTATCTATATGTCCATTTTATCTCATATGTTACCTCTTTAATGTACTTTTCATTTTCGTTGTGTATACATCTGCAGCTGAGATAAAAAACCACATGTTTGGAGGTGAGGAGCAACATGGACTCCATTTTCAATTCTAGTGACCCCATTAGGTCTGAACATGGCTCTTCTCTGTTTCCAGAAAAGAGCACCAAATCTCCCCATCAATCCATCCATTTTCTGCCTCTCATCCATGTCCAGGTCACGATGGCAACAGGCTAAACAAGATACCTTTCACAGAAAACCATTTGCTATTTTATCCATAATAGATACTTAAATTTAACTATTACCTCCGGCCTTCAAGGGGCTGCAGCTGGTTGAGACGTCTGGAAGAGGAATCACAGGTGCTTTCTTCTATTTCAGATTTTTTTTTTTTTATTCCGTAACCCAGGACAGCCTGCGAGACTGCTCTGTAGGGATTTACAGAAATGTGTGAATATAATTGTTTTCTAATGAGTTTCCTCTCCCCACTAATTGAGGATCACATTGTCTATTACGATCTATGGGTTACACATACCAACATCAGCAAAATGCAGCCACAACTGTCTACTAATGAATTGTATTCCTCCCATAAAACATCCATAATAAACTCATAAGCAGTGCATTACATGACCTATGCCATCAGTTGGACGTCAGTCCGCTGGTTTTCTGCCAGTCTACATCAGTGTTTCCCCCGGCCTGCATTTCTTTATGAGGTATGTCTATTTCTAGACATGCAAGTGTAAACAACAACGATAAAAATAAAATAGCTCAGTCAATTCAAGCAACAACAAAAAAAACAGAGGATTGTCTGGCTGTCCAACATTTCCTTCAGTTTCATAGTTAACACTTTTATAGCTCCATAGAACAAGAAAAATATGATTGATTAGTTTTCTTCTGGCTGTTTTCTCATTGAGGTTCTCAAAGACAAGAAGAAAAGACAAGTGCCTGAACTTGAAGAGCATCTTAAAATATTAAATCATCTCACAGCATCTTCTATGTACTGTTTCCACCAGGAAGCAGGTATTGTATTATTAAGTTTCTTGTCCTGTCAGAGTGATGTGTAGGTTCTCCAGTATGTTTCTTGCTCAGTTTTGTCATGGAATGATTTCCATTTCCTGTAAAGTATAACACTTTGTTTATGTTTTGCATACACCCAACTTGCAACATGTTTATATTGCTTGTATTCCTTTTGACAAACATATCATTGACTTTCTGTTTTGAGGCACATATCATACATGTATGTACATATTTAGACATGCCATACATGATTTATTCTGCGTTCTTTCGTATCAACTGCATTAAAACTTGTTGCTCATCCAGATTAAAAACACAACAGCATGAAAGAATTGCTTCTATTAATATTCTTTTACTACTTTGAAATGAGGATAAACTGATGTACGCCATTCACTGAATGAATGTTCCTGAATGAAAAATAAAAATATATTGAGCATTTGAAGCAAGAAAAATGTAGCATATCATGTTGACAGAGAGGATTCAGCTCATAATTAAAATTCATAGCACCTCCATTGCTTTTAGTGCATAATGACATGCTTTTATAGTTATAGTAAAGAACCGTGTGTTGGCAAACCCATCAGATAACTTTAGAAAGCTGTATCCTGTTGTGTCATCATCAACAACACAGCTATACAATTTTCAAGGCCAGTAAAGATGTACAGTATGTCTGATATACAGGCATACTGCCACTTTGTGGCAGAGGGAATCAATATGTTCCCATTTCAGTCGGCTCAAAGAGATAAAGGGAAGTATTTCTTGCTAAGTACAAATGGGTGTTGCACTCGATGTAATAATGCTATAATAGTAACTCTGTAATGAAATCTCATACCAGAAAAATATACACTGTCAATTAAAAGTGATGAAGCCAAGCAGAGATGGAGGCAAGAGTTGGTGTGTGTGCACTTTTTTCTTTCCCCGCTGTAGTGTGTAGCTCTCAGTGTGAATAAATGCGTCTCAGAGGGTGTTTGTTTCCATCCCACTCCTTTAAAGATGCTTTACACAATTGTATTGGTAATTACTGTGTTCTGTAGGTTTAATCAGGAGCAATCCCAGTTTGCTCAGATTTCTACAGAGTTTAGAGACTTAACCACACTAAGTTAGGACATGTGGTTCATTCTGCCAAGCTGCGCACTAACCAACATGTGTCCCTAATAATAAATAATACCATTACATTTGTTGAAGACTCATTTCTAACTGGTCCGGAACACATTTCACAGCTTCAAAAACAACTGTAATATTATAGCTTGGAGAAACACTTGACTTTGTTCACTTTATTTTGAGGAGTAGCCTACTAACATTAAATCTACTGAAGTGCACAAAAATGGCTGGGGAACCTAAAAAAAGAAAACAAACTGTTCTTTTAGCCTAGGCATATTTGGACAGTGGATTTGACATTATGGCTCTGGATAAAAACCTGTTTACCCTTGTTTTCTAGTAGCAACCCCAGCCAAATGTCAAAGCTGTAGCCAGATACATGAGTTTAAAGTTTGCTTCAGGAGTTTAAAGTCTGCTTCAATTGACCTGCATATCCAGAGTCTGTTAGACACATTAAACAGGAGATATTGATGCAAGCAGCAATTGCAGGGGCCTGGCAGAAGCCCATCAAACAGAGTGTACTGCAAACAGGTACAATGAGGAGCTGTCTACTTGTCTACTGAGCAATTCTGATCATGATTGGAGCCTCGCAGCATTGATATGGCTCACTTCCTGTTTGTGTCTTTGCTGCCAACTTTGTCACAGCCAAATGATCCGCAATAAATGACACAAGTGTTCCTGACAGAACTGTTAAAACTATTCACTCACCTAAATAAGGAACTGATTACTGTGATCTCTCTGGCTGTCTTGCATTGTGACTCGTCACATTGTCAATTATTGTAAATAATGCATGCATCCATATTTCAGAATAGCTCTGGGTAGGTAGGTAGGTAGGTAGGTAGGTATGTTTGTTTTCTTTTTCTTGAAGTTCCTGATCATCTACTGTATGACATTGTGATAGTAAGCCTTAAACCCTGTGCTCTACATATCACATCTCAAGCTGGAGTATATGCGGACTACAAGTGCTGCAATGTGCTTGATAAAAATAGTGGATAATTGGTGGATATAATTTACATTTTTTTGTCAGTCCCATTTAACCTAGTATATTCAGCCATATCTTATTCGAGATCAGAAGGCGGATATGACAGCCAAAGATATTCTCACGGAGCAGCTCATGAAATATGTTGTTCCAGAGACACTTTATTTTCAGGGCAGGACTTTTAAAACCGATATCACAGTGTGACAGTGTAAAGAGAGTACAGGGCATCCTCCTCTGGAAAAAGCAAAAGTTCAGTGGAGCACTTTAATTGTGCTGAAATGTTGGTGCTCAGCTAGAGGTAGGGACTACATCACTTGACACATGACACAAATTCAGTGTATTCTCCTCATAGTTGTAGTTTACTAAAGTTCATCCCACGTATGCCTATACACATGGAACAGAAGCAACATCTGGAGAATATGAAGTGCATTTGGTGGCTAGAAGATGCCAGTTTCGTTGGGCTGCCTGTAACGATTATTTTTTTCTTGTCTCTGTCTCAGAAAGATGACTTTTTTTATTTAAAGACCACTACTATGGGTATATCACTGAATTTCCTAATTTATTTATTAACATCATCACTGTAATTGGAGTCAAAACGTCCAATAACTTGACTAATTCTTATTGTGAATGATGGCTGACGTGGAGTAGATGTTGACAAATCTTCTCTAATAATCCTAAACCACAAAGAGTTCATCTGCAGAACAGCCTCCAAAAGAAAACACAGCAGTCTGTAAATACTGCACATAAAAACATTAGCTACATATTGCCAACCTTAGGCTATATACTCTCTGGTCTTGGTCTTGACTCGGTCTCACCCTGCCTTGGTCTTTGTCTTGACTTGGTCTCAACCCCACAAAGTCTTGGTCATGGCTTCGTCTCGGTTTAGGTGGTCTTGACAACAACACTGGTACTACTTTCTGTTTGTTGCCCTGATCAAAGACCATTACAAAAGTCTCTCTTGACAAATACTAACATTGTGAAGCTGGCATTGTTCATTTGTGTGTACACGTGTCAAGTGTTGATTCAACTCTATGGTAATTTTTTAGGTTGTTTCCCGCATTGGATTGTATCATAATGAACTTCCAAAAGGTTGCTTAGGTAATCAAGTCTTTAATGCCTCCTGCAAGCATTTCCTTCTGGATTTTTATGTGTTTTTGCACTATCCAATCACAATGTAATCACCAAGGACATTTTAATGACAGTTGCTATACGGCATAAAGAGGTCAGAGAGATAACCCTAATTGCAGACAATAATAGGGAGCTAAACATCCCCCTGATTCCCCCTCTCATCTCCCTACACAACAGGTTTGAGCCTGCAGAGATACACGGTATATCAACTGTGTTAGACTTGGGTTTATTTGTGATGGTCAGATGAAGCAGAAAGAAATTTTAGCTGTAATTGTAAGAATAATTTTTGTACACTCTGTTGGTTTATTTTGTTTTATTGCACACTGTGTGGGTTTTAACAATATACGGAAAATGCAGGGACCCCCCACTCTAACTCAGCATGATGGATCATACCACTGAGTCCTGGTATTATCAGAAGTACAGTGAGTAGCCCAAGGGTCACTGCATTATTTGTTGGTTCATGGTCCATATACGGGTTTTATATCTCGGACATCATTCATCCCATTTATGAAACTTTAGGGAAAACATTGGTCAGTGCTGGCTGTTTGTTAGTATTGTAACCTTAAGCTAGTGTTAATGCCTAAATCTGGAACATGCAAGCGTGGAAAATGGGGTGATCAAATACAAAACATGTTCTACTGTTGAAAAGCCAAGTTGTTCTTATGAATTCCCATTAAATAGTGTATACAACTGGGGACGAAATACTGTAATTAAAAACATATTATTGTACTAAGGTTTGTGATAGGATAATAGCCTCTCCATTATTTGTGTTTATGTGGAGATCAGCACAAATCCCCTTATAAATAAACTGCCTTTCCAACAAATCACACCCCTGTGCCCCTGCAGTGATTTTCCATGTATGGAAGGCTTAACTCTGTGACTCTGTGTCCATGGTGTTTTGGATCTTTCTGCCACAAATTAAATTTGAATGCTTCCATAAGGGGTCAAACGGCTTGTGAGAATAAACACGACACACCATGAAATTAGACTGTAGTTGAAAAAGGCGGAGGTATACTTGGATACAAATTTCTTATTACAGAAGTGTTTGCACACAGATCTGTGTTGTGGCTGACTGGTCTGCTGCAATATTGAGCAGACAAACATCCCCCCCCTCTCATCTCCCTGGTACACAACAGGTTTAGGACTGCAGTGATATCAAGCCTCGCGGTGCTAGATTTGGGTTTATTTGTCGTGATCAGATGACAACAGGAAATGTGGTTTTAAGAATATTTTCTTACACCGTGTTGGATTAAATTATCATTATAACGATTGATGGCCTGGATATATGACTAAGATGATCTTTCTGTAACCCTAAAGGATCAATGTGTAGGATTTAGTGGCATCTAGAGATGTAGCTGCCTTACCCTCTCCTTCCTAATGTAAAAGGAGAAACTATGGTGGACCCTATAAAGCCAGTGTTTAGTTTGTCTGTTCTGGAAAACTGTAGAATAAACTGTAGATATAAAAGACTCATTCTAAGGCAAAAAAACACAATGATTCTTATTTTCAGGTGATAATACATCAATGAAAACATAGGTCTGCATATTATATTGCATTTCTGCCATATTCTGTCAATCTCATTCACTGGATCTTTAACCAAATGGTTTGAGCGACTAAAAATAATCCTATAGTCATGGGCAATTTTTGTGGAATGACCATGTTCCACACGACCAGTATCACTGCCCCAACACTCTCTTGTTGTGTTTGGAGAACACTTTGGATGTGGCTTCCACGGCTGCAGAGGGAAAGCGTGAAGAGCGAGTGTGCGAGGTTCCTTGGAAACTGCCCAAACTGCTTGTGTATGCCAGATCAGTGTTTCCAATACATAGACCTTACCTGGGCAACCTGCCCAGGCAAACTTGTTCCCACCCAGGAAGATTCTTTTTAACTCATACTCAAATTCACATCACATAATACAAGTGGTGGAAAATAACTATGTGCATTTACTCAATTACTGTACTTAAGTACAGTTTTGAGGTACTTGTGTTTTTACGTGAGTATTTTCTGCTAGTTTATACTTCACTCCACTAAAATTCAAAGAGAAATATTATATTTTTAACTTTTGTTACTACTTTCCAAATTAAGATTAATGCTACAAAATATAAACAACAAATACATTGTGATATGAACATGTCAATGAGACTTAATGATTCCCAGAGGGAAATTTTCACCCTAACCAGCAAACTTTTATATTAATTAATAATAAAAATACTAGCTCCTTACATTGATGTACACATTATTTCATAAATTATCACAATCCATTAATATAATATTCATTCAGAATTATAAAATATACATCCATTCCATTCATTTTCCGTAACCGCTTATCCTTATCAGGATCACGAGGGGGCTGGAGCCGATCCCAGCTGGCACTGAGCGAGAAGCGGGGTACATCCTGGACAAGTCGCCAGTTCATTATAGGGCTGACACATGAAGACAAACAACCATTCATGCTCACATTCACACCTATGGGCAATTTAGTCACAAATTGACATTGGCATGTCATTGGACTGTGGGAGTACCCAGAGAGAACCTACTGTACACAGGGAGAGCGTGCAAACTGTACACAGAAGGAACCAGGAACCTTAATGCTGTGAAGTGACACTGCTAACCACTGCACCACCAGCCACCCTCAAATTCTCAAATGGGCTACAAAACCAGTACTTTCACTTTGAGTACTAAAAGTAGATTTTGATGTTCATACTTTTGCTTCAGTAAAATTTTAAATGCATGACTTTTACTTGTAACGTCATATTTCCACACTGTGGTATTGCTGCTTTTACGTAAGTAAAAGATCTAAGTACTTCTTCCAGCACTGTAAACTTCCTGTGCAACATGAGAATAATGCAAAGAGTGCACATTGTCCCAGTTCACCACTCGAGTCCAATCACTTAGCTGAGGGCAAGTAATTACTTCATAATTCATGAGAGGCCATGATATATTAAGGGTCCATCTATTAAATCATTGCTACATGTTTGTTGACTACATCTACACATCATTTAATTCTGAGCTCCTTTCATGTCATGACTGGGAAACATGCCATCATTACCTAAAAACTGTATGTAATAGCATGTCAGCCAAAATTATTTATGTAAACAGCCATCATTCCACATGCAGACAACCTCTTCTGAAGCAATAATCAATGAGCTTTGTTAAACATTAGAATTTAAAATAAATTTCTAATAAAAGGTGCATCACATGTTCTGTAAAATGTGCTTCATTGGGGGCTTAATAACAAATATTTTTGTCAGCTGACTGATGTCAAGACGTCTGTGGATTGTATTGTAACCTGTAACCCTGCACTGTGTGCATTAAATAAGTAGAGAACCCAAACAAAATAATTTGGTTGTTCTATCACAATTCAAAGATAAATTAGCCCATGTACTGTATTACCCACAGCCCAGAATGACTGGGCAGCCGTGCAATACATTGTGGCAATACAAGCTTGCTGTTTTGATTTCAATTTTGTCATTTTGTTTGGTAATGCTAAGCTGTACAATCCCCCGTGATTGTTTCCACAGATTTCTGTTCTCTCAGTCGTAAATGCGTTCACTCTAAATCATGAGGGAAAGGCTTGGTGTCGTACACATAGTGATTATTGGACGGAACAACTGATAAACTCACCCTTATAAACCTCTAATGTGCAGCTCATGCAGTGGTTGACCATCATCTCCGTGTCCGCTTTCATTGTCTGCAGTCAGTCATGCCTGCACAGTCGGAGTAAAGACAATTAACATTCTGTTTGTTGGATCACTGCGTTGGCCATGAAAAAAAAAGTCAGTAACTATAAAAGTAGGTATATTGAAGCACGATTATTGGCTGCGGGAAATAAGCAAAAGAACATCACTTGTGCTTGGCTACGAGAAGAGTGGGCAGGCCCAGTTTTGGCGGCCCTCCAGTCGTCACTCAGACAACAAAAGCCCCTTGTACTTAAAACACACACATTAGAATTTCCAACGTTATTCTGTGGGAGGATGCTGCCAAAATGACAGCAAGCTTTTTCAATAATTTACCAAGAGAATTAACAACAATTCCTCCTTCCTTTATATGCATTTGTTCACAAAGATTTTCACAAGTTTTCAAGATGGCTTTCACACATTTGGGGGAAAAAAATACTCCTTTTCAACAGCAGAACACAACTCAAAGTTTGCAGCACATGATGTATACACTCTGAACATTGCTGTGACAACTTCTGTCTCTTTGTTCTCCATTTCTATGTCTTTGTCTCCGGCTCAGTTCATGATTTATGAGCTGTTAACAAGCCCCTCCTCTCCAGCTGCAGCACCTCCCACGTCTGATGATCACTCATCCTCAACATGGGAGCAGGTGTATGACACATGTGTCGCAGCACTGAACCAGAAAAAGTAAATATAATATGGTCTCAGTCTTAATATTTGACTATCCTTATAAGACGGTACTGCTACCCCCATATGAAATGATAAATGATATAAATCTATATAAAGGGGGTGATCAGCAGCATGTCTGCAATATCATGCATCATATATACTATTCTTTTTCACTCACTCACACACAAAAAAAGAAACACAGATTCATTCATCTTCAATAAAACTAATAACTGTCTTAGCTGTAAGCTTTAATAAAGGGACTTTGCTACTTAATTGTCACTGCCAGTAATAGAAAATCCATTAAAAGAAACAACTTCAGTGTTCACAGGAAAACAAGGTGAGAGTTGCTTGTGATGAAGCATCGCCTGTTCCCATGGAATTAATAATAACTCTCATTGTGAGGTTATTTCTGTCAGTTTCTTTTTTATTATTGCTTTATTTGAAATGGTAGATGAACAGTCCGTATTTATATTGTCATTTTCTGCTAAACCTCCTACATAGTGACCGGAAATGTTGTTTGTAAGTACCAATATTACTGTATTACTTGGATTATTAAGACTTTTACAACCTTCCTTCCTGGGGTGATAATAGCTCAGTCCAATGAGACCTGGTTTGGGAATCGGAGGGTGGCCAGTTCAAGTCCAGCTCGGTCTTCGAGCTTGGACTGGTAGCTGGAGCGGTGCCAGGTGCCCTCGATCAAGGTACAGAACCTCTAACTGCCCCACCATCTCTCCACATCTGCATGTCTACAAGCTGTTTGTGTGGTTGTATTTTGGGCCTATATATGTAAAACTTGAAGTGATTAGTTCATCTTTTTCTTATGTCATTTGAGTATAAACTTGCAAAAGGTGACTCAAAATTCTTTGATCCAACCAGTCACAAAATGTTTGGATGAGCACAGGTAAGGCTCATTTTCTAAGGTGACCACAAACATGAGTGAAGAGTTGTGAAAATGAAAAGTAGATTCAGTACATTAATTCAAAAAGCAGACATTTTGACTTGTCATAGCTGTAAAATCACAGGCGTTACTAATAACATTAATGCTGGCTCCGTTCTATTCAAGTTTCCCAGTAGCAGTGTGACAGCATGCACAATAGCAGGAGCTAAATGGAATTCAGCCCCCGTCATCCATTTTAATATTCACACCCTTGCTTTTCAACCGAGACTATGGCAGAAATCTTCTGTTAATCTACAACTTAAAGATGAATTTCATGAACAAAGTATTTTTCCATGTTACAAGTCCATTCTCAAATATTTACTTCTTCTTGTGTTTTCTATGTTCTTTTTCCTCACTTTGAAGTGGATTCATATCTGTACTACACAGACATTTGTTTTGACGTCACACGCGATGAGCTCCTCTTTTTATGATTCTCTAGCTCTCAAAAGCAAAGACATAATCGCCGTGTCTTCAATGTAATTTAAATGTTTATAAAATAATACGATGACAATGATAGCCATATGATAAAAGACAGCTGTGATCTATTTATGGCACCATACCCATAATGGTCTTACATATTGGAATAAACATGTTTCCTTTGTTCTTACTCATTATTAGAATATTGTCGGATAAGAGTGTTCACTACAAATAAATTAATTTACATCTCTTTAAAAAAGATTTCCAGGGACATCATTTGCATGTGTTCCTTTCTTGTTTTTTATCATAGCATTTTGTAATTTAATTAAGCCTCTGCTGGCTTCATGATTTTTTTTTTTTTTAATTTTATAAGAGGTGCTCTTAAAATGTTTGTTAAAGACCTGAGCAGATTTCAAACAGGTTGTGGTGGCAATACAGCTCTACAAACCTTCGATTGATGTTAATGTTATTGTGAATCTAGCGGGAGGCTGCCTGAGTAAATTTTGTAATAATGGCATGGGGATGGAAATGGGAATCGTGGCTTTCTTATAGCCCAAGTGTGTTTGTGAAACCAAGACATGACCTCTACATCTGTAGGCCTGTTAAGCTCTTAGAGCTGATATCACCTGTCGCTCTGTTGTTTGCCTAAGCGCTGTGTACATAAACACACCTGGCTCAAGATCCCACTGAATTCTGATTATAGCCCTCTATTATTTCTCTAAGACGTATTTACCGCATCTCCTGACATTGTATTAACAGGCTGCCGAGAAGTAAAGGAGAAGTAAAACCTTCTTCCTCCTTGTACATTTTAATAGCCCGCAATCTCCTCCGTCTCCCCGTTGTTGTCACTTTTGTGTTGACCAATTTAGATAGGCTTCTTTTCTTTTTTATTTCTTGCACTCATTCTCTTTTGTCTCTCTCAAAGCTGGCAGAAGGATGCCATCGATCTTCATGAGGTTTTGATACACATCGTTTCACCTCCTGCAGTACCTGCTTTATCAGGAGATTGGAGGAGGACGGATGACTGATCAGACTGATATAGCTTCTCTCGCATTTCAGTGACAACCCCCCCCTTCCTTCTCTTTTCTCATTCCGCTTCATTCTTCTTTCCTCTCCTCCTTTTACCTCATGTGGGGTAATTGAAATTTGAACAGCTTTAGCCCTGTGTTTGACTCATTTTTGAGATGATCGTACCTTCATTTCTACTTAGCTTGGTAAAACCACTCGCAGCACACAATTGGAAATATATGTATTTCATAAACTTGTGGAATTACTTTTCTGAGGTTTATATCCTCTCATTTTAATGCATGTTTAAGCTTTTCACAAGATCCAACATCTCCGGTCAAATTAAATTCTGCACATTGCGTGAATGCTGGAAAAAACTAACCAACCAAATAAGCAAATTTGTTCAACCTTCAAAAAGGGAAACAGCTAAGCCCTTGAGCAGGGAATCAAAAGTCCCATCACTTCCCTATAATATTTCATCTGGAAACAGGTCAACTTGATAAAGGAATTTATATGAGGATGATTGATTTCCTGAAATGACTAATTTCCTTTGTGCAGCTGGTATCAGTGAGTTGATATTGTACTGGAGAAAATTGGGTACTTGAGAAGAATAAGATGCAGGGAAAGGTCACATGGCAGGTTAACTTGTCAGGGATCCCGAGCAGGAGGTGACCTTGACTGAATGATCATAGGAAATATGGATATACTGTATGTTGACAAACTGGCAGTATCTGATGCAAAGGCCTGTCTGATGAGGAAAAAAAATATACAGTGCCATACATGTGACTGATCTGGCTGAATAGCCGTGCATAACCGCTGATGGCACGGAGATGAAATGATGAATTTTTATGACTGATACACCTTCACCAAGGCCAGACAATAAGAGCTTAAATCACTACAGGACAAGTGTATCTGTCTCTTCTCTCCAGAGAAAAAGGAGTTTATCTATCTCTGCACAATATCTGCATCAACGCAAATTGCTCCTGCATTTCATGATAAAGAGCTGTAATAGGTTTTCAGGTAATTTTAGAACATCGTGGCAACAGTGAGACCATAATGAAGGCGACATACAGACACCATATTCTGAAATATTTAGCCGGGCAGAAGATGTAATTTGTCCTACTGAGCTGAAAGTGGGAAACAGTTAACCTGGCTCTGCCCAAAGGTAAGAAACCTGCGGAAAAAAATAATAATTTGACGATGCGATGAGCGCTCAGACTGTGCGCTCTTTAGGAGTCCATCAGTAAAATGAGTGTTCAAACTGTGTAGATAGCAAACTATTTAAAATATTTTAGTATGTTTATAATGAAAGCTAAATGTTGATACCAGCTTGATTCCTTTAGATGAGTTAAGTTTCAACTGGCACATGTAAGTTTGGCTTGAAAGTAGCTTCTTGTTTTGTGGCCTTCACTTACATTCACTTAAAATAATAAGAAAACAGTAAACATAACAGTTTACTGCCAGCAGCCCTGTTAGACTAGCTTAGCATAAAGCAAACAGCTAGCCTGGTTGTGTCCAAAGGTAACAAAATCGGCCTAGCAGCGTCTCTAAAGCTCACTAATTAACATTTTATATCTTGTTTGCATAATCCTTACAAAAACAAAAGTGTAAAAAAAAAAGTTTCCCGCAGAGGTTATGTTGCTATCTCTTGGTCTGAAGCAGTTGCCAGGCAACCAGTGACTACTCCAGGAAGTTTTAGTTGTGATTATAACAATTCAGTGTTTGTAAACAAACATGATTAAATGTGTTAATTAACATGTGAGCTTTAGAGGTGCTCGTAAACAGATTTGTTACCTGCGGACAGAACCAAGCTACCTGTCTACCTTCCTGTCTCCAAGCTAGCTGGCAGTTATTAGTTTCATATTCAGCGTTCAGATGTGTGAGTAGTATCCATCTTCTCAGCTAATTCTCAGCAACAAGTGTACATTTCCAAAACTATTCCTTCAGTAAATGTTTTTATACGCTTATGTCCAAGCATTTATGCGAATTTTTTAAAGCATATTTTCCAATGAAAGGAGACTTCAAATCTGCTTTGTCTGCAGATCTATCAATGAGGTCTTACTGCCTCTACAATTACATTCAAAAAGCCACTCTGAACTACCCGAGACAACTTCATAAAAGCCTTTAAAACCTTTAGTGAATTGGCCATTGAATCTTGTATGGGTATTGCAACATGGTGTTAAAACATGGCTGTCTTCTTATCAGGATGTACTTCATCAGGCACTTTTAAACCTAGAGCATGTGATGTATGTCAAAGGCATTCTTTGTTATATTTGTTGAAAGTTTCTTACATCCCCTCCTCAAAAAAATCAGATACACTACAAATAAAAAAAATCCGGCATCTCTGGCTGTCGCAGGCCTTTAATGAGAAGACATTGACAAGATTTCTCACTTTCTTAAAGCCTGTTCATTTTTCTCATTTCTTGAATTCTTAACAAGTGTAATTATCTTGCTGTCTGAATCTTCTCAAATTAAGTATTTATTTATTATATTTCTTATATAAAGTCTAACTGTCTCTCACTAGTTTCTCCAGTGGCAAAGCTGAAGTTTTTTCGCACGCAATACCACATTTGGCAGCACGGTGGCTCAGTATTTTCCACCTCCAGCTCACAGCACAGGTTTAAATTTCAGCCCTTGTTCTTACTGTGTGGCATTTGCATCTTCTCCGCATGTTTGTTTGGGGTTCCTCCAAGTCCTCTGGTTTTCACACTGCACAAACCTGCTGCTCCAGTTAAGTGAAGAATAACCTCACAGGTGTGCCTAAACTAATTGTGTTGACTAAATGAACATTTTTTTGGGGGGGGTGATAAGCATTCAGAGAATTAGATAATAAAATTAGCTTTCTCATAAATCAAAAGAACTACCATTTTTTGACACTCGCTTCAAACGTAGAGCTCCAAACTCATCCAGTCTCACCCCTGATAGGAAATGAAAATATCACCTTATCTTAGAATTAGAACTCCCCCATCACCACCACCATCATCCTCCTCCTACCCCACAACTGTGGAGTGCCTGAAGATGTTTTAATATTACATGCCATCCTTTTGGTTTTAATAATTAAAGACAGATCCATTGAGGTTGATCAGAAGCTTTCAGTTGGCTTATAAGTGAAAACAGCTGCATATAAAAAGCAACACTTTTTCATTACTTTAAATGTGATTTCACTGAAGAAACATTCTTGCACTTTAGCACTGTGCTGAAGTAAGCTATTCACATGCACTTCCAAAGAGGTGGAAATAACTTGTTTCTGTCTTCGGGCTGCAGACTAACAGCTCAAAACATTGTGCCTTACAATAATGCTCCTTGTGGTAGCCATGGTAGCTCTGCAAAGGTGGTAGCTTTTCTGTCCAATCAGACCATAAATTACAGCTTCTCTATTATACAAATGTCCAGGGCTGAAATTACCGTTAATAGTAATGTAGTCATCTGCGGTTTCCTGCTGATGCAAAGTGCAGCTGATATATAGGATATAAAGCATATAGCAAATATAAAGGAGATGCATGTTTTGTACTTCAGCGTTGAACTGTGGGATATAGATTGTCTTGATCAGGAACAGTGCCAAACCCAGATGGGCTGCACATTAACAACAACATGAACATTTATCCCAGCTTGAAGCTTAAAGGGTGTGGAAAGGTGACAATAATTGCCAACAAAAATATTAGGGGAAAAGGGGATTTTCTCTGGTTAAATTACCTGACATTAATTTTAGGCAGTTAGAGCAGCAGGGTTTAGTAAATCTGTGTGCGCACAACGGGAAGAGAGACTGTGTTAAATTAGGAGGATGCTAAATGAAGGATAAGGTCAGAAATGGGAAACTAAAGTGTTGGGAACAGATAAAGGGCTTGGGGAGGAAAGAGAGCAAGGAGGGGTGGGGAAGGCGAGCCTTTGCAGGTGGCCCCATCACCACCCAAACGTGCTGGTAATAGCTGCCATTCATTATCGAATGTGCGACTGCCTGGTGCAGGACCAAGTACCCCATCCATCCCTGTCAGCTAGTGGCATGTCAATGACAAAACCTTAATTACACCATTAATTAATAGAACGATTTTTTCCAGCATGCACTCTGTGCCTGATGTTCGTTAAGCCTCCTCGTGAGCGATTGCTCATGCCACAATACCATTTAGCTGACAGAAGTACACAGAGAAAAAACAAGTCAATGAAATGGCATCCTGAGGAAAGAACACCCTGAAAAGCACCACAGAGTTCTATTGATTGACAAGATAAGGAGAGAAAGTGGTTGATCTTGTTATATACATCATCAATTGAAGTAATTCACGTCCTTTCAAAATCCCCCCACTGTTTATTTGACATGCAACGAGAATGTCAAACGGTGCTGGAGGACAACGTGTTTTCGGAAGAAGGAAAAGTGGTCAGAGCAGGATGAACAACATAATAGACATCACCAAAGGTTGAGATATAAAAACTAATGTGAAACCAATAAGGTGAGGATGAACACCAGGCAAAAAGACAATAAAAGGTGATATGTGGAGGAGAAAATCAAGGGCCACTACAGCAACCCTTCAGGCTCTTTACCAGGTCCTGACCAGGAACTAACCAGGTTCAAAATAATTTCTTATAAGAGCTGCAAAGTGTTGGGCCTCTGCTTTCATCTACACTAGAGAGTCCTATTACAACTGTGTCCATCTACAGTATCTATTCACGTCCACTGATGGCTGTTCGAGTACCCGCAGTTGAACAAGAAGTGGATATTTTGGAGGAATAAAATAATACATCTGTAACTTTAGCCGTTTTTTTCGCTGTAAGAATAGAACATATTAAATTATCAAGAACGAGTCACATTTCAACCGCTATCTCAACAAATCTTTTCATCGCTGTGTCGAAAACGGACTGAACAGATAATCGCATACTATTAATCACTGCACACACACCCCATCGACGAGATATTATTAAGGTCACAAAAACAATGATGATAAATGTGAGGCAACCCAGTGTGACTGCACGGCACTTAGTCTGTCTCACACTATCACTGCAAAAACAATGAAAAACATTGTTAATGGTTAATCTCTTTAAAATGTTTGTGAAGACATCTCGCCATTAGTAAAAATTAAACAGAAAGAAAAGGGAGCAGCATCAAATTAGCTCAGTGACAGAAGGCAAACAAAAAAATGAAATGATGAAAAGGTCGACATGGTCTAAATTGACAGTGGAGTGCACGGAGGTTGGTTACAGACTGTGACCGATGTCAAGGCCTCATCAGCCGCAAAAGGAATGGCAGCCCAAAACGTTGAATAAAGCATCAAACCACCTGACTGTAGCAGACAGGGACAGAAAATGGCTGTGGAGGAAGCTGAGTTGGGATGAGTACAGTGAAATACTCAAAAAATGGGCTGGGTTAAGAGGCAAATGATGACGGTATTATACGATGACCTAAAAGGGGGCAATTTTTAATACAAAAACTTCTATTTATTTCAGGCCAGAACACTCCCCAGCTATTGTTTTTGTTTATACATCACACCAGCATCCAATACTCATTATTACACTTTCACACACAAGCTGTGTAGTATAGTATATTATGCAACTAACTAAAACAACTCCATTATGAGTAGGGAAAGATGATGGTTTGGGTTAACAAAAAGCTACTTGGTTAATGTTAGAGAGAGTTTGTGGTCAACCTTAAAAGAAAGCACCACTGAGAGGTTTTGAATCTTCAAAAGTCACTTAGTACGCCCACATTCCATCCGCCGCTGTGCAGAACTACAAATGATTGCTTGTAGGAAAAATGTAAGCACATGTTGTCTTAAACATTTCAGCAATTTACTGCCTGTCATTTTTTAAAATGAGGACAGCATTCAACAAATATAAGATTAACATTTAAACGTTTCAAAATGACTGCTGGATTTGGGTAAATACTGGTATTTCATTTTTCACAGAAGAACACAAAGGTAGATTCATCAGTGCTTAATGTAACAACTTAATGCAATTTTCTACAATCATGCTCGAGATTCTGTCTTTGTGGTAAATGTCATCTGCAATCTGTAACTAAGGCTTGTAATCATTAGTGTAAAGTTACTTTTTATTCATTTGTATTATCAGTTATTCTTCAGATTAAATGTTACATTTAAAAAATAAGATCCATCCATTTTCCATAACCGCTTACTCTTATCACAATCAGGGGCGCTGGACAAACAGCCATTCATACCTTCAGGCAATTTAGAGTCACCAGTTAACTATAAATCTGCATGTCTTTGGACTGTGGGAGGAAGTTGGAGTACCCGGAAAGAACCCACACAGAACATGCAAATGCCACAAGGAAAGGCCCCGGCCGGGGTTCAAACCAGAAACCTCCTTGCTGTGAGGTGCTAACATCAGTGCTAACCACTGCAACAACCATATATATAATATATGTTTAAAAAATATAATACATTTTAGATGTTTTCAAACCTTGTTGGCTGGTCACTTATTAAAATAATGTGTGTAGTAGTCAGATTCAGATGTCTGTGAGGTGTTAGCAGTTCCACCAAAGAGAGACTTCCTCTCTAAACTTCTTAGATGATTTAAGTTATAATTTGAGGTACAAAATAGCCAAATAATTTAGTATTTTGCCCCCAAAAGCAAACATTAGAGAAAAAGTACAGTAATTCATACAAGTCTGTCTGTGAGAAGTTGCTCTATTTCCAACCCTTTTTATCATCTATATACCGTCTAACCATCTCCACCCCAACCAGCTAGAACTGAAAAATACTACTTACACATTGTTGCATCAGTAACAATGTAATGTCATGCATATAATATTTCAGTCGCAGGAGCATACTGCATTTTGCTGACAATAGTTCTGTACTTTTGTTATAGTATAGGACTTATAATCGTGTAATACATATATATTGGTACAATTACTTCGGTAAAAGACCTCAGTGCTTTTTCCACCTGTGCAGTGATTCTACAGCAGCCCTATAGTAATCCTATGATTATTATAGTTGTTTACTGCGTTACACCAGCCGAGCAGAATCAGACCCATGTTAAAACAAGAGCAGGTGGCAAAGCCAGGGTTAGAGAACACATGATGACTCCTTCTTACTAAATGTGGATCCTGAGATCCATGATCTGAAGAAAGGAGTATTGATCTAGCTGCAAATATATGGCAGCACAGGAAGAGATAGAGACAGAAAGAAAAAAAAACAAAAACATGTGGGTATGTGTGTTATGTGCTTGCATGTGAAGAGGTGCCAACTAAATGATCAGACATTAATTACACTCACATGCAGGCATTTGTACTGCGTGACCCTTATGGCTGATAATGGAGTATTGTGCCATGTTTATGTTAGGTGGATAGATAAGTCTCATTATTATCATAAAGCACTCCAAAGTCTGTGTTGGGTTTGGTCCAGTGGGAGCTATTTTGTGGTTAGATTTTCATCTGTGCTCCAGTTGATTTAGTGCTTCATGGAAGTAACAAATGCTCACAGGTATTGAAATAGATTCAAGCTGGGGATGTCACTATATCTGAAGAGCAAGCCCCTCTCTCTGAGAGCTGGCTCTTCATTATTGTGTGATTCGCATCGTTATTACAATAAGCACACAGGATAATCACACCTCATTAGTTATGTTTGATATTAATGGGTGCAATATAAATACATTCCCCCTGTGTTTCAAATGGCTAAGCAAGAAAACACATCGCCCCTTATCTCGCTCCTAATGCAGTCTGGGTAAATGATGGGGCTTTGTGCTGCTGGAGCCTTAGAGAGTGAATATGCAAACATTCCTTATTGATCCTCTGAGTGGTTCTGAGTCGAGTGTCTGCGTACATGACCGTGAAAGACCTGATGTGTGTTAAAGCCTTCTCAGCAGCTGTTTCTCAAATACTACAGAAATGTTCTGTTGATAAAAACAAGTTTTGATGTGTGTGTTTGTGCACATATGTGAGCGTTTTGAAATGTGGGTAAGGAGAACAGGAGAGCACAGCTGTGGAAAATAAGGTCATGGTATTACATATCCACATTCAGTAATAGAATATGGCAGACTGTGTGTGATGCTGAAATCTGTCAGATCTCCCTGCCCGGTCTCACTCTCTGTGTGTCCTGCTTGAAATTTCTGTTTGATTCTTCGCTGGGGAGAAGAGGCAATCATTAATACACTGCAATATCTTCCATGTCCTTTGGTGCTGAGGGAATCCTTTACCGCATCCCTCCTCCGAAGTTATGTAAATCAAAATGTGCATCAAAAGCCATTTGCCACATTAAGCACAGCCTGCAAATATATGTGTACATGCAAGCAACCTTGACAAGCCTAAGACTCCCTGTTGTATTTCAAATTCCCTCACCTCATTTAAAAATCAACCATGCTTAAAAAATGAAGACATAATCAAGCAGCTTGCTTTGAAAATCAATGGATTCGACTTGTTTACTTATGAATAAGAGAAATGTGCTATTTGCGTCCATCAGAATTTCTCTGTTTGATTATTTCCATCCGAGATATACAGGAGAAAAGAATCATACATTATTCAAAGTACAGCGCTTTAAACCATGTTGCTATACTGTATTCTCAAAAGTCTGATTGTGTCAAACACATACTAATACACCACAGTGCTTTTTCATTCCATCATCTCCAAGTGAGTATCTGTGTGTAAATCTGTCCCATGACATTGACCTAATGTAAAGTCATATGCTTACTTGTGCGTCAGAGTGTTGCTGAGGCTCCAGCTGACGTACACCTCTTCAAAAATGTAAGTACACATGAGGGACGATGGAATACTGAGAGAGAGAGACACCCTAATAACTGCCCGGTCAACTTGGTCTACTTCACGGAAAGATCATAGTTTGGGTTCAAATAAGTAATCTTTAAGGTAAGAAAAACAACACTGACTATCAGATGGAAACAGGAGACAAACAGTAGTCTTACAATTTGCTGTTCTATTGACCCATCGATCCACCCCATAGCTGCATTTTTATCAAATGTAAAGCTCTCCTGATAATCTTAACCAAACAATTGTAAGTGTCTACTGTTAAGCTAACCCTAGCCCAGGTTGTTTTTTCTGAAACCAACATGTCCAGTGGAATCTAGGAATATAATGTTCATACACACAACTGATCAGCCCGTAATAACAACATCTTAATGCTTTATACACAGTTACAAAATGTAGCAAATAATCTATGGGATCCTGTGTCGGTGACAATGTGACGTAACGACGAATCAACAAAGCATGTGACCATTAGCTAGCATTCTGTTTCCAGTTAACCCTGAAACGCTTTCTTTGTCCTGGGGGATAAAGTCAATTTACAGCCTGTCTGGGGAGGGGCATTATGTGGATACACTTTATATCATGACAAACCCTGAAGAAGGGGCTGGGTGGGTCAAGTAGTGAGGTTATGTGAGTTCAGGCCAACATTCAAAAAATACTTTGTATCAAAAATTCAAAATGGTAGCATAGATGGACAAAGACACTGGCTATGATGTTATTTGTTCACGTTTTGTGTTTTGGCATTTAGTTTGGAGTATATTTTGGGAAATCTATGTTTCTTCTTGATCCTGCAGAGTATTCAGTGATGACGACCTGTCCATCTGTCCTACGTAAAGTTAAGTTATGAACAGAGGGTATTCAAAAGGCATTTCAGTGAAGGATATCTGCCAGAAGCCATTTTAATGCTTAAATGGATTCCTGTGGTGGAGCAGATTGAAGTGGAGGTGGTTTGACCGCAAGAATTAATATATACAAAAGGGGGCTAAACGGGAGAATAGATTGCTGTCACAGTTGGTAATTTCATGGCTTGATTGATTGCTGGCATATTGTATTGCTCATACTGAGGTGATTAATCTGTCTTTGCATAGTTCAAAACCTCCCTGGCTCTGACTTGTTTGCCTTGCCAGCAACGCCGTCGAACGCAATTGTATGTCACTTTCCCTTTCATTCCATTATTCTTTTCTTAATTCCTCTCTAAATATCCTCGTCTTCACCGATATGTGTGAATGTGTGCCCACACATCTGTGAGCGAGCGTGCACGCGCGCGTGAGAGATTCACTCTGAGTGAGTGTTATTAACCTTGCATTGTTTACTCAGCCTTACATATATGCATGAGTTGGCAGTCCTTAATTCCACACTGATAAAAACCATTTAAAATTTCAGACAGAAAATGAAACCTGTCAAAAATGTACACAATTGAAATTTGTTAAATTAATGAGATGAAAAGAATATGAAAGGGCGGCAGCAGGTAGACCAGATGACGGGGTCAATGGGAGACACTATAAAGCTGATTATGATTGATGATGACAGATTGGAACATTTGTGCATGCAGAGGACAATTAATTGGAAAATTAGTAACCACGGTTAAATAATTTGTAGTCAACAAACAATGTGCATATATCTATTTTATGAGAATTCTGATATTCTGGGTGGAAAATACCATACCTCTCATACACGGACCTCTTGTTTGAATATTTAATGTTATTTTTTCTCCCCCATTTTTCTATAAAAATGATAATAGTATCATATAAATGGAAAAGCAGTCCGGTGAAGCTGGAAAGCATGCACTGTACACTCTGTAATTACATACACTCACATCCTGGGAGGCATGTTTAAAGATGCAGATTGAGTGTTCAACAGATGACTTCCATGGCTGTCGATTTTATTTTCTCATAGGATGCCATGCAATAATCTACAGGTCAGAGCACATTTTCATAAATAACTCAGTTCAAGATATTGTAACAGCTAGGCATGATATTGCAAATTCCTCCCTAAGATTGCGGAGTTCAAAAAATAATTGGACATCCAGGCAGTCATTTAGCTTAATCGGTTTCCCGTGAAAATTCTTGCACGCTGCATGTAGCTGCTGCTCTATACTGCTGGCTCTTCCCGGGAAGAGGAGAGACAGAGAAATGATTTTTTCAACCTCTGAATAACACGAAGATTAAGAGGGGTAATTCAGACATAAACATCTCAAATATAAGAGAACTGTACACTAAACTGCTGGATATATATTTTTTCAATGAACACAAAAAAAGACTTTCTTTCTTGAAATTCAGGGATAAAACTCTGATCATTTCAACTTATTATAAAAAGGCCTCATGGACAAAGGACCTGAAGACAGAAGTCTAAAAATAGAATCAAGTGAATTAATTTCTCTCTTCAGCCATGCAGCCATAGGGTCATTAACATAGACATGGCTTAAATTCTAGATAATTTGTTATTCCCAAATTGCAACACATGGTTAAGTGTCTTGGTGGGACTTTGATGCCCAGAGCATGTCCTCCCCGTGTCTGGCAGAATGTCAGGATCAGAGTCATGGACAGCAACAGGAGGCAGTATGCAAATATGAATTCAAATGGGCTTTAAAACCCCCCAAAAAGAAGAACAGATCAGCTTTTCCTCATATCCATCACACAGGTGAGCATACATAAAAACTACATACACACAGGTACAAAAGCAACGGATCAAACTGTTTATTTGAAGCCAGAAACACTTTATAGAAGATTTTTCCAATATGTAATTGTGTGAGACCTCACTTTTTAGGTGGTTGAAGCCAGCATGTAACATGTTTTGACAAAGGATTGGCACCATACACTATGCTATAATTAAAGTCTGAACTCCGAGAGAGAGTTTTTTGTTCAACCTTGAATTACCCTACAAGAATACTGACCTGCCACTCATTGTGTGTGCAGTTTTACTGAAGAAAAAAAAGGCAAAAAAATATTTGGATGTGTACCTGCAGCCATGATTGTAAAAGGAGCTGCATGTGGTTTGCACATTTAACAGAACCAGCCTGAAAGGTTGTGCGACATAAAAAAAAGAAAAACCTTATATTGAATGGTGTAATCAGCAGCCACCATTTGTCAAACTACATTCTTAAGTAAATCATTGAGTAACTCAGAGTGAATTGAGTGAACATAGCAGTTCTGATACAGTCTATAGTTTGTTGGTTTCAGCTCTCATTGCTCTATGCAGGGTGTTTGTTAGTTTCGGTATGTGACTTCCACACACTACAGGACTGTAGACGGAATGACAAGCAGTTGGCTTTTTATTAGAGTCTTAGCTGTGGTCAATTTGAGTGTGCATGCCACAGAAAACAGTGATAACTACTGTAAAAAATAATCAAAATAGAAAGCTTGATAGCAGTGAAAAGAAAGAACGTGACAACAAGAACGCAAACAGGTTATATCAAACATGTATGACACATACTACACATACTTGTCTGACAGGTCCCAGGTGGCTCAGGCATGTCAAGATTGAATTATTACAAACCTTGTAATTCAATAAAACTCAGGAAAGTGCATCTGGGAAAGCCCTTCTGAATGTCCACAGAGGCCAAATCAGCCACAGATTTTCTCCTAATGAGTGGTCAGCTTAAGCAACTGGAGCCATAGCTGGAATTAAATGGAATTTACTGTGACGTTAATCATCTCTGTTCCAACCAATACTTTAAATAGTTTGAAACAAATGTGCAAGGGCATACCCTCACGAGCCATGTAGAACCATGTTTCCAATGAATTACAATCATTTACAACTAATTGGAAAAAGCTATTTCAGAAGAAACACTGTATAGTTTGGATATATATATATATATTTTTTTTTAATGGCAGTCACATACATTCTACACCTGGCAACTGGTTTAAGACATACAGTATACAGTATGTTTAGGCAACTCATGTTTACCTAACATTCAGTTCATTAGTCAAGTAAAGCATTTGGTTAAAGGAATAGTTAGCACAGGGGGGAAACAGCTAGCCCAGCAGCCCAGGTAACAAAATCCGCCCAGAGCTTCCAATGTGGTGAACACCTTACGAACTCATAGGCCAAAGGTGGTTGGTTCTGCCTTGCTTTTTCTTGGCGGAGAATTAAATAAGTTCTCATGGCTTAAATGATTATAAATGCTGGGTTTTCTTTACCTTTCAGTCAGGCTAACAGTCTTTATGCTAAGGCTGTTGGGTCACATAATGATAGTGCTATCAAGCTACTGATCTAATGCTCTGCAGGAAAGCAAATATGTATATTTCCCAAAATGTTGAACTTATATTTTAAAGTAAATTGTGGAAGAGATGACAACGAGATAAGACATGCACGGATGACTTTTTGCCACACAACAATTTAAAAGATGCATTCAATTGCCATATTTTACATTGGAACAATATGGGTCTCTTCCACCTCTGGGCCTCTAGACAGGTAAGTATGCCTTTCATAACATTAGTAACGGCACCGCTGTCTGCATTTGGAAATGAACTAATTGAGGCTAAAGACAAGTAGTGACCCTTGTGTACAGCTAGCCAATCAAGCAGTGGCTCATGCTGTTTTTCTAATTAGCCTCCCACTACATACACTGAATTTCTAAGTGATGGCCAATGCACTGTAACTTAACCACTTGCCATTATTATTACAACCGGTGTACTGCAGTTCTGCATGTGGTTTGTCCAATTGGTGCTGACGTACTCCAGCAGAAGCTGTAACCCAACTAGTGTAAGTAGTGTCATGCCCCAGTCTAGGGGTGCCTAGGGCATGGCATGAACAGGCCCCATCCTCCCCAAGTCCCAAGTACCACAAACTAAGAGTTTGTTCAGATATGTCGATAATTATTTATTCACAAGGACATATCAAAGAACCAATAGATATAGACAAAGTATACAAACTGAGGAATGCTTCAGGGAGGACCCAGGCCAAAACAACAAACATAATACTCCTGACTTAGAAAGAAACAAAACTACCCTATGAAAACAAATGACAACAGACTTACCTCCCTATCTTAAGTAAACATGAGAAAAACATAATCAACAAAAATGGCAGTCCACCCTTACTACTCAGAATAACGAGTTTTCAAACAATGAGGCAAAGTAGGAAGTGTGGCCGTTGGGAGAGGAGGAGGATGAGGGAATGCCGGCTGCCTGTCGCCATCTTGGCTCCTTATATACTCCGGTATATCTCGGCCTCCGCCAACCACGAGCCAGGTCCTGAGGTCTCTCCACCAATCACTGCTCTGCAATGGCACAGTCCTATTTGCATATGCAATTAACAACATAGAAAACACAAGGCACACACACACACACACACACACACACACACACAGCAGACTGAAAATTATGACCGCAGTCGTAACAGTAGGTTTTCTCTCTGTTTCATTACTTTCAAATATAGAAAAGATTGTTTAACTTTTCTAACATAACATTGATAAATTAATACATTGATGTGTAATCAGAGGGCGGCACGGTAGTGCAGTGGTTAGCACTGTCACTTTGCAGCAAGAAGGTTCCTGGTTGTCTATATGTGCCCTGCGATGAACTGGCGACTTATCCAGGGTACACCCCGCCTCTCGCCCAATGTCAGCTGGGATAGGCTCCAGCCCCCCGCGACCCTAGTGAGGATAAGCAGTTACAGATAATGTATGTATGTGTAATCAGATGAATGTCATTCCCACTGCGCCCCAGCACCATTCACCTACGAGATGGACATAAGTGACACTTTATGGCACTAAGTCACAGACCACCAAGTATTTCACTGCACTTAGATGAAACTAAGTTTCATCTAAGGTTTTCCCTTGGTGTCCTCTAGCTGCTCTGCATCAGCTCTCTGTGATTTACAGTTCCTAATGGACAGTAAAATAAACAGTAAACTGCTGAAAATTATAGCTGCTGTTGTGTAATGTTAGCTCAGTTTATTAGCTGGGCTGCTCAACTGTGAGCTCAAAGCACCAGGGGAGTGTTAGCTTTTGCATCGCAGGCGTTTTGGACCACCAGGAAGAGGAGGTTTTCAGGCCTGAGATGCGAAGGAATGCTGATGGGGAGCAGACCCAGTGTGGTGCCAGAACCAGAGCTGGGCAAGCAGACAATGTCATCAGTGCAACAGCCTCTATGGACATAATGACAGAGAAATATAATGAAATAAAAAGCTGGAATACAGACACCGAGCTGGGCTTCTTGCTCTTGGACTAGTGTTACGTCCCTGTCCAGGGTGTGGGGGAAGTAACATAAGGAGTTGACCAACACCTGTAAATAATCACAAACCAGTATTTTATTGCCACTTTGAAATACAATAACACAACTACTAACACAAACTACAAATGGCACTTCTCTTCAGAGTGAACTTTGGCAGTTCACTCCTACTGCATCTGTTCAAAACAAGGTATATTCATACGTGAGGCACAAGTACAAAGTGACAATAACCACGGGTAACAAAGGGAAAACAAACGAGCAAAATCTCAATCTCCAGCTAAACCAATCACAAGGAGAAAATCTTTCCAAGAGCAAATGGGGAGAGCGCTGCATTCCCAGCCAGGTTCCTGCAGTCTCTGGCACAAGCAGGATCTTATACAGGGCTCACAATCAGCTAGATTGATAGCAGCTTGGGTTGGTCAGCCCCAAAGATCCTCAGACAAAACAGGAAATCACTCTGAGTCAAAAAGAAGAACAGACATGTTAAGCAGAAAATGAGCAGAAAAACTAGTAAGTAATATTAGCTGGCTATGTGTTGTGTTGTGGCACTTGCTTGATGTTTGGCTGTTAGCAAAGTTGTGTCCATATTTATAACAGCGGTATCACACTCTGAAATACCTTTTCTTTGTAATGTTGCTTTAAAAAGTGGAAAGCAAGATTGTTTCTGCGAGGTGTTGAAATAGATGATATAACTATAATAAATCATGTTTTTCTACATAAGTGTCAGTAATTGCATGTAGCGGCAACAACAACAACAACAATCAATGTTTCTGGGTCAAATCAGGCTGATTACGAGCACTAATCAATCCACCATCATAGCCACAAATTCACTCAGTGACCAACAACGGTAGTCACAGGTGTATTCAACGAATGTTAATGTATTTATAACATTATATTTGTCGGCAAGCCCACATTAAGTCTGAGTAAAATGTCTATGGTACAGTATATTGTATAGCTGTACTTGCTTATGATGAATAGCATTATATTGTGTTTATTTGATGAGAGTGGAAGCAGTTTTATTACAGTCAGTATTAATTCACAGTGGGTGTCATTGTTAACAAGAGGAAGGGTGGCAGTGACATCCATCAGTTTTTTTTGGGCAGCCTCAGAAAAGAAGAAAAGTAAATTGAGAGCAGTGAGAAATGAGTACCAGACAGATGATACAAGTATACAGTAGTACAAGAGATTAGTCAATGTTTCTTGATATAATAAATGTCTATCTATTGATGAATAAATAATACAGCGGTTCTTAAGGATCCTTAATGTTTAACAGTGGATAATATCTATGTTACTTTGATGTTTTTGAAAACATTCTCGAAAGCTTCTCTCCGCTGAAGGGGTGATACTGCTTTGAAGGCATTTTTTTTTTTTTTTTTTTTCTGTAAAAATGCAGCAGTGTCAAAGTGGGCATGATGTGATGCTGCAAGACTTGACCACACGCGTAGGAAGAAATCTGCCACTCTTGCACTTTTCTCCTTGTTACTTACCCCTGACCTGCTCTTAAAAAAAATATAGTCAGCAGCATTGCATCGCCTCTAATGATGTGTAATCACAGTGGTTTCCTGCATAATGCCTTCAATGTTCGGAGAGACCATCAAGCACCACCGATATCCAGGGACATTTTAGGCAGATGGTGATACTCTACTTCACTTAACAGAGAAAGCAAGATAAGACATATTTTCACGCCTCAATAAATAGACCATTGAATACATTCATATCATGAATTTGCCTAATTTCTTGATGATTTTATCCTACACTCTTGTGAATGGCATTGATTGATGTTTCTCCTTATGTGCTGTATGTATTCCATCATTTCGTTGAGAGCAGGGAGAGAAAAACATCAAAGTTATTCATGTCAATCTTCAAGCTATTTAGAAAAAGTAATGGTGAGCAAGGCTGTTTGAAAACTCATCCATGTTTGCTGATGCTGATTTCATTCTGCCTTGCACCACATTCCATTTCAAAGCAACTGAAAGCAAAGTAGAGCCACGGTTGAATTCAAATGGAGATGCAATTAAATGCAAAAAGACTGAAAATTTGACTACGGGGATGTTTATGTATTACAGTGTGAGTGTCAAGACTTTTGACTACACTCTACAAGTGAA
The DNA here is from genome assembly GCA_946959425.1 of Argyrosomus regius. Taxonomy (NCBI): domain Eukaryota; kingdom Metazoa; phylum Chordata; class Actinopteri; family Sciaenidae; genus Argyrosomus; species Argyrosomus regius. The sequence continues at coordinate 24,151,868 of OX336882.1, forward strand.
CTTGCTCAATGAATGGGACCATCCTGAAACAGGGTAAAATGGCCAATTAAAAAGTTATATAACTTCTGTGAGCACCACACATAACACGAACATGATTTTTATTATTAGGCACACTGACTTTCTGGAGGGCAAAGTCTGTCTTTTACCACTTTAGTCTAGACCTAACTAGCTCAGCAACTATTGAGTGGAAGTGGTACATATATTCACGGCCCTCACTAGATGATTCCTAATTATGTTGATGATCTAACTTTCCATCTAAAGGCACCAACAGGCCAAAGTTTTCACTTATCCAGTAAAAATCTGAACATCTACAAAATAAATTGACACAAAATTCTGTACAGACTGTCATTGTTCCCAGACAATCCTCATGACTTTAGTGATTGGAATTTTCCTCTCTCACCATGATGTTGACATTTGGGGTGTTTTCTAAAATGTCTCAACAATGTTATCATTGTCAGCAAATTTCAACATTTTATTTGTCCAGTACTTCAGTTTTTGGCTGAGAAACTAATGGCAACCTCAGGTTTAAGAGGGGGAACATGTTATACCTGCTAGCATTGTCATTATGAGCATATTAGCATGCTAATGTTAGTGAGCTGAGAGTATGTCTGTGGATTCTTAGCTTTCTTAAAATAATAAATATAAAAGCTTTGGCCTACAAATTGACTATTATGTGACAATTTAATGAGAGCAAAACAAGATATTGAAATGAAATTTCAATGAAACTATAATGGATGTTATTCAAAACAGTCCTCAATGCACCTGTTTGTTCACCGTGTCTACAAACTAAATACAATTATGTGGTTGGTTGCAGGTATGAGCGGTGTAAAATCAGGTTGCTGTTTCAGGTTAGCAGTGCATTAATATGAATCAAGCAGGCAATGTGTGCTTGCTAGCAGCTGTTTGGGGCCCCAAGTGCAATCCCAAGCAGCACCCCAGTCTCCAACAAGTGCTAGCTGCAATGAGGTGCATCATAGTGACTTTTAATTTCCCTCTTCACCACATCATATTTGCAGTAGGCCAGGGAGGGGAAGAGAGGAAATAGATCCCCCGATTATTTCCATCTATAATTTCTTATCTGGTGGTGTGCCTTCCTTCTGCCTTTCCTCTCTTCACTCCCACTCCCTCATCCCCACCCCCCCGCAGGCCCTGCCTTTTACTCCCTGGGTGTGCCACCAATCTAGAAATTGAATTTGAGGGGAGGAAATTAGAAAGGAGGGCATTTTCATTTCAATTTATCTTTCCAATGAGACAATTTTGATGTTAGGCCTTACAATATGAAACTCCCACATGCTTGATACCCTTCACCTTGCGACCTTGTCACCTACACGCCACTGCCACCCTTTAAACCCCTACCAGCCTCTCACTGTCTACTCTCCCACCCCTTTAAAGAGCTCTACATCTTAAAAACAGTCAATTTCCAAGCCAAAGTGTGCCACCTGCTTTTGGCAGCTGGAAGCCCTGGCAAATGTAGATAAATGAACAGAGCCACCTGAGGGATTTTATGAATCTGCTGCTGCTTGGCAGATTTATTTGCTCCCCGCCACAGAGAGCTGCACTGGTAAGCACAGATTACGGTCTACAGCACAACTGCCCCTGCCCATTCTCCTGTCCTACCCTCCGTGTGTCCACCCATAGAAGCACTGAGAGGTTGTTGACCCATAATTCATCAGTATTTTAAATTGTAAACTGCAGCCTTGTGTTTTTCTGTCTTCCTCCACCTCATCATTACAGCTCTGGAACAGATTGTGTGGTGCCCTTGGGAAGCTGTGAATATGTTTGCTTAGTGCCTGATCTAATCTTACATGATTATGCAGAAGGATATTTGAGTAAATCTTATAGAACTGTAATTAGATTTTTATCAAATGTACTGCTGTCCTGTACTATACAGTATATCTATATAGTATCCTGCCTCACTCAAATTAATTTTCCTCCATTCTGTATTTGATTTGCTTTCACTTTAATATTAAGTTAATTTGAATCTGGAATAAAAATCTAATTGCAGATTCTTTTTTTTTTTTATCTCTTTTTTTTCTGTTTTTCTGTAATTAATAAATATTCCAAACATCAACATGATCTTTTTCAGCTTCCTTTGTTGCATTTAAAAGAAACTGAAAGCCAAAACAAATGGGGATTGTTGTAGGTTATTAAATAAGAATAAAACAAGAACATCATTTGAGAAAGCAGGGAATGAAGATCTACATTCTACTTTGGAAGACGTTGCAAATTACTTATTATACTACTAATAGAATAGAATAGAATTCTATTCTATTCTATTAGTAGTATAGGAAGCAGGATTGATCGACTGCATCCTCTGGTCACACCTGCTTTACAGGGGCCCAACATGTTATAATATGAGGGACAGCTATTACAAAGACTGTGAACGTTGAAGACCTGAAAACAACAAATAGCCTTATGTCATCACTGTAAGGTCTGTGTACTGTTTTTCTTAGCCAACATTACCAACCAAGTTAGCATTATCTGTAACATTCCTCCAAAAGGTATTCTGCACTGGAAATATCCACTGAAAAAGACATACAATGTCCTGAGAGCTGTGTCCATGTCTGTTAATTACAAATGCATGGCCTTGTTTACAGTTTCACACACATACATGCACACGCACACACACACATCTTGATGTATTATCTCATGGCTGTAAATTGAACACACTGTAAATTACATTACAAATTCATTTAGACTGTAAAAAAAGACAAGCATCAGCCAATAATAATTTACTGGTCATGTTATTATGTGTAAAACTCTCATTGACTGTCATTTATTTTGCACCTGAATGCACTTCAAGTGCCCTCTCCTGGCAAATTTGAGCTGAGCCTTTTTCCCCTTTTGTAAACCCTTTTTGAAATTAGGTCAAATTTCAGACACAATACGCAGCAGTCAGTCAACTGTCTGGCTTTAAAGGGAGTTCAATCACTGGCGGAAACCTGATGGCTCCAATATCTGTGGGCAGTTAGTCACCTCTATGGCTTTCCTGATGAAAATTATTAAGCCCAACTTGGAGAAGAGGCTGAAAATATACAAAAATACAAATATTATGTCAATGTCATATCATTATGTCTCTCGCTTTGCTGTGTGCATTGAATAAATTAATCCGGTCATTTGAGGCTTCGTTGCTGATGTCAGACATATTTCAATGTCATCACATTCATATTTCATATTTGCCCGTCTAATAGTGATGCCAATTTTTTCAAGTTCCAAGTTTTCGTCTAATTTTCTACATCACATGATTCGTAGTCATCAGGTCAAATTTCAAATTTATTTATAGAGTTTTTGACAAACAGGCTCTGAATTGTTTAAGAGACCAAAAATCTAAAGTATGAACACGGAAGTCACTCATTTAAAATTGCGTGTTTGTGTGCAATTGCAGCTGTAAACACAGATGTGTATGAGTGAGAGTGTGACAACACCAGGGGAGTATACAGGCAAAACAATTAAATGATGGGACAGCTGGGAATGACAAAAAAGGAAATTTAAGAGAAAACAATGGACTGAAGATATTTTTCTATTAACATATGTAGTATTGTCAAAACTCAAAGGTATAACGTTTTGCTCTTACAGCATAGAAAATCATGTATGGATAAAAAGAACAAATAACAATAAAACACTAAAATAGATAAAATCATTTACAATAAAGCTGTATGCACACACAAAGCACTCTCTGCTGTTTTTATTTAACATGAAACAAGATTAGATTATTTTAAAATATATAGATTAAATGTTCTTGTATCTTCTTCTTTTACACTGTGTAGACTAATTACTTTTCTGTGACCTTCTGTACAAGCTGTAAATTGCTTTCAAATAAAGTTTAGAACAATTGTTATGGCATACTGAATAGATACCAGTTACTAGGTACCATTCGCACAAAGCCAAAAATAGACTACAAGCTGCACACAAGAATAATATAAAGATTATTTTTCTAACCAGGATTATGTGACAACTGTTCCACCTGAATAGATGAGCTAACAAAGCTAAATGTTAAGTTTAGGCATCTTGATTAAAAATCCTGATTACAGCGTGGGTTATGTTTTGACAATCAAAACTTTTGTTGAAGCTAGGTTTAGTTTATGAGACGTCATTGCATGCCTGGCTTATTTTTTTTAAAATTAGTAACCCAGTAAAAAACCCAGCTCTCCAGAGATGGATGTTTTTTTGTTTTTTTTTCCCCATTGTATGCATTGTCAAAAAGTTTGACATTTGTACAAATGTGTGCTTTATGTAATTTAAAAGTAGCCTATGTATACTGTTGTCCATTTTATCTCCAGTTGGTTTGATAAAAGCACAATAACTGTAGCATAGTGTCAGTGTCACAGCACAACTTCATACTGATGCAAATGCATCAGTGCTCCAGTTATACCAATATACAGTAGACCACTGACCACTGTCCTTAATCAAATTTAACTAAAGTACGTGTTTGTAAATGTTTAAGAATGCTACATCCTTTCTCCTCTTATCATGAACCGTCATGGAAGAAAAGCAAGTTGAATACGTTGCCACATTGGCTGAGCACACCCATGGGTGCACTTAATACTCTAATTAATTAATTGTACAGGGGGAGCAGTTAAACTAATATTGAATCAGACACTGGCTGAAGGCATGGCAGACACGGTGTGCAGTAAACTTCCCATTATACATTTACACACCACTACTGTTCATACAGAGAAAGCATCATGCTTGTGTACCTTGAGACTGTCATAACATCTTACTGGGGATTCACTTTTCATATTCCATTTTGCAAAAGAGCAAAACTGAAAGCCACCTTAATCTATGCAACTAAATGATGGTAATTATGGTCTCCCATCTTAGATCTTAGTCATTAATAATGCATGTCTACGTGTATTCTTTATCATAATCGCTTGAGAGATACAACACTTTTTGCTGTGAAAACATCTCATGTACGTTTATTGAGAATATTTGGAGATCTGTCCAGTGCATACTGCTTTGTTTTTGTTACAGCAAAGCAATAACAATAAAATTAATGTAGCTTCATTTCTCATCAGTTTCAATAAAACTGTAAATATGGTGTTGTACGCAAGGGGTGTTTATTAAGTTTAGCTGAACTAGGGGCATCTATGTGTAATATCAAAAAACAAAGATAAATCGAGTGCTTTTGCAAAATCAGACACAGCTCATGGAGCAATTCTCACATAAATAAAAGAACACATTAGCTCTGTCTGAAAAGGTAATAAATAGCATATGGTATTTCCTGAAGTAAGAGTCCAGCTGGTACTGGAACACCACAATCTTCATTGGAGCTATTAACTCTGTGGCAGACAGGGAGGTGCAAAGATCCTTGGGACTACGGCTGAAATTTAGCAGTTATGCTAAGTCCGGCGCATTTACACTGATGCTTAAGGCATCAATGTTGATGAATGTGCATTGTCCCAACTCAATAAATAAATAAATGAAATGAAATGAAGATGGTGCACCAGAATCCAGCCCAAGTCTGGCAATGGATGTTTGCTTCCTGCTCTCTGCTAGCTATTATTTTTGCTACTTTTTCCTACTTGTCTCAATTTACAACACATTTAAGGAGGTTTCCTGTAACAGCTAAATCATTGGGAGGATAATATATAAAAACTCTTGGTTGCGATTATCTACTATAAACCGCCTTCTGCTACCCACAACATTAACAGACCCAAACTACTGACAGAATTGTGCCCTGGACTACCCTATACTATGCCTCGCTGCTCATCAGAATTGATGAAGTGCACAGACTGTCATAAATTGTTACAGAAGATTGGATATTCACACCCAGGAAGTCTTCTGAACTTGACGACAGTCTGACAGTGTCTTCTGCCTGCGAGTTAGTTCATCAGAATTCAACTCGACAAGATTTAAATGGACGGCTATCTCTAAATGACACCATAACTTTCCCAAGACTCACTGGGAAAAAAAAAGTGAAGTCATCCGCTATGAATGTGATTTCTACCTTCTGGGATAATCTGGGTACTAAACCTAAAGAAGTGCAGGAAAGCAAAATCTATGGATTCGGCTTAGCCAACTTCAACCTTGGACATGTGGCAGACCAAAGTCAACCCCAACATTACAACTGGAAAACATGTTTAAAGCATTAATAAATCTTGTTGGACAGAAGACTATTGATGATATTATACATAGAGTATTATGAAAAGTGCCAGCCGACAGAGAAAAGACAAAAAAAAGTTTCATGTGGAGAAATGAGGAGAAACAAAGATACCATTCAGCATGTAATTTGTGATGCCCCTACTGACACACACAGCGGTGAGACAACTTCACGTTGTTCTACATGTGGAGGCCAATGATGCATGCAGAGAGAAATCAGAAGTGCTAAAGCAGGATTTCACTGAACTGTTTAATTGTCGAGACAAACAAGAAGCTGAGTTTTTTTTATTTATTTATGGGCCACTGGCATCACTCAAACAGAGGGATCAACAGGTTTGGCAAACTCTTGGGACTCGACAGAAGGCTCGGCAAAACCTGCGATATGAAAGGGATCAGTTACATTGATAACTTCAATCTGTTCTGGGGACGTAGGCATCTTCTTATGGCAGATGGCCTCCACCTACAGCAGATTTGGAGTTGCAGCACTGATGGACCATTTTTGGTTCAGTCTGCGACACCCATCAGCGAGGCCTGAGATGATTCAGCCTGACACTTAGCAGCCTCGATGTCAGTGTTGACAACCAGTGCATGGATCAGTCTCCTAATTGCTCCTCCCGTCCCTGCCTCACCCCGTTTGGGATTCACTGACAAAGTGGAAGCGCTGGTTAGTGCTGGCATTAAATTCACCTCCAAGTCACAGCCACGTCATCTGCCTCCACCCCAACCAAGCACATCCTGTAACACCAACCTTAGTTACTAACAAACCGAGATGACAAAAAGAGTCTCTCCTGCCTGAGGGGAAGAGACTGATTAAGACCAGCAAGGTCATCAAAAGCTTGTTTCAGCAGTCTCCCTCGGCCTCCCATTTTAATATTTCTAACAAACTAAGATCAGAAATTAAGGAATGGTGTTCATGGATGTCACTAAGCTGCACTGCCACATCTCGATTTGCACAACAACAAGCAAATCTGTCTGGCATGGGCACTTACAGAAGCGAGGATCCTAGGTAAGCCTAGGACACATTAGGTCCTTGCTCCACCCCAATATGCGTCTTTTTTCCCTCCCATTGGTCATGGACCTACTCTTCTACAGCGGAGCTCACCAAGGCCCAGAAGCAGGCTCTTCTACTTCATGTTGGTAGCAGAAGAGGCAAGATGCATTCAACTATTTATTTTGAACAGACAGTAGTTCAAGTGTCAAGTAAAGAATAATGTACAGCGAGCTGGTTATTGTTATGACACAAACTCTGACAGCATGATGCAGGACTTAAGTCTTATTTCAAAGCTGACTTTGGACATTCAGCATCTCCGTCTGAATGACGGTCTAACTCTTCAACTGATGGTTCACAAAAGTTTTATTGCCTGTAAAAAGGTACTGTAGCTCCAAAACATGCTGTCAACTCACTGTAAGAGCTAAGACCAAAAACAAAAACAAAATATTTAAAGGCTCAGTGTCGAGGACTTAGTGCCAGCAGTGTAGCTGCTGATTGTAACCCCATCAACCCCATCAACTCTCTCTTTCCTAGCATGAAGGAGCCAGCATTTAGTTTGCCTGTTCTGGGCTACTGTGAAAACATGGAGGTTCAACATGGCAGACTCAGTGGAAGAGGATCCACAGCATCTGTAGCTATAAAAGGTGCATTTTTTTGATGATACACTAATGAAAAGGTAGTTATGCATATTGAATTACAAATATATATTGCAAATCACATATGAAATGCAGCTTCTGTTAACTGCATTCAAGCTTATTTCACCATATATACAGAAGTCACTGCAAAACACACTTTAATAATGCTTAATTTATTCAAAGTACTTAAATTTAATCAGGGAATGCTTACTGCTTGTTAAGTATGACATAATTGTGGTGTCTGGCAGTTCTGCTGGCTTACACTGACTATTAGACACAATATAAAACAAGATACTGATAAGCCTGATGCCCTTATCGACCAGGTACTAAACATCCAAAAAGCTTGGAAAATTATGGAATGTATGGAAGACAGACCTTGACTGTGCTGACTGTCCTGTTATTCCTTTAAAATGTATGTATGCGGCGCAATTCAACATATAACATATATACATTACTTCTATTACATTACTACTACTGCTTCATGAACCTGTGGTCCATCCTGTGGGTTAGGCTACAATGCTTGTTACTGCAGGCTAATGATGCTCGCTTTTGACTTGTCAACGAAACGTGAAGCGCCTGAGTGTCAACACCTAGCCTAAGTCCCGCCCCGCCCTACTTCTGATTGGTTAGTAGGCCTAAAATGAAAGCTGCGCTTCTATTGAATTCAGAGAAATGTCTAGATAAATCTGGCCGAACCGAAGGGCGCGCACTCTTTCCTTTTTTTTCCGCAGTCAACGGCGGCACGCCGGAGATCCGGCACGCAGTCATGCCGATACGCCGGAGATCCGGCACGGCGCCGGAATGCTATCAGCCATGTGGCACACATTATGGGGCTAGTGGGCACAATGTTGAATTGTTAGTTACAGTTAGAATGATGAATAATTAACCAACATCTTTTTTTTTTTTTTTCATTTTTATTCTTTTAAAGTAATATTTAATCTCTTAAACCTCATAATATACATTAACAGTTATATGTTCATCAACAAGAAAACTATCGTTAAAATGTGTCAACCAACTCCACTGACATTTGACCCAACTTTGTGATGACATTATGTCAACCACTGTCACATGAATCATCACAGACTTTCAAATAAATGCAGCTGATTTCAATATCTATTACCTAGAGGTACCACATTCTCAATATCTCCAGCTAATAAAGTTTTATAAAACATTTAGTCCACAGACCACTTTTTTACTTTTTGTACTTTTTGAACTACTGAACTGTTTCCCTCGCCAAAAAAGTTAGTGACTTTGAGATGTTTTAACATAGTAGATGAGTACAGGTCAAGAAAGCAAACTTTTGATGTTACATTTTTGTTTTTGTTACTGTCAAAGGACCTGGAAATAGCTTTGTGCCAACTAACTCTGGTCAAAACGTACACTCCACAGGCCAAAGACTAGCACTATCACAGTGTTAACTAATTCTTACAATTTTAGCTCCACTACTTCAGTAAACACATGTTGTTTGTGACACAGAAAAAAAATGCAAATTGGAAATACATTTCAAAGGTATAATGCGTGTTCCCTTTAACATTTGTCTCTTTTGGTGGACTAAACAGACAGTCTAGTGTTGCGTCATTTTCAGACATTTGGCTTCTATTCAGCTGGAAAACATGACCATGAGTAACACGGAAAAGCGGCAATAACAACAGTAGATATTGCTGTTCTTGATCTAGCTATAGTTAGCAATATACACTGCTGCCTCAGGCTATGTCCACACCAGGCCATAGCTACTGCTTTTCAAAAAAAATGCTCCCCAGAGTGGATAAAATGCTGGTATTGTCAGTCTTAGATACCTCCACTTCTCCAAATATCCAGTACAACACTGCCACCCACACTCACATTTCCCTGGCACTCTTCATCTATTCACTCTCTCCAGACCAATCGACTGTAGGTGTAATTAAGGTAATTGTGAAGTAACTATGGTGCTAGCAATCTTAAAACCCACATAAAATATAAGCCTGTTCGGCTCGGGCTGTATAGTCATATGGCCATAATTAAAAAAAAGAAAGCACTGCTGTAAATTTCAATTCCGAGATGACACAATTATGTGATGAGCAGAACATAATGGTCCATAGCAAACTATAGTGAGAAATTAAAGTCACCTTATGGTAGAAAGAGATACTTTGATGGACTAAGAGGCAGTGTTCTCAGGTCCATACAAACGTGACAGACATTACATTACAGATTTATACATTATGCATTAACCAAATCTTATATTTTGACAATGAATCTGACTTTTAAATTTTCTTGTACTGACCCACTTTAGACAATTTTGCACCACATCACAAGTTACAGAACTAAGCATCAGATTTTCTGAGTGATTCACATGACCGCGACTACATATGTATATGCATTTACATCTATGTAGTCACAAATAAGTGCTTACATATGCATAAATCATGTCTCCTTCCCTCAGTCTTCTATGTAATATTTCCCCCCCCTTATGATCACTTGATGAATTTGTTTCATAACTCTTTGCTCTCGGGTGCTGCTGTGAAGAGAAGTCATTTTATATATTGACCAAATGTGTAAGAGCGGCAACACCTGAAACTCTAAGGGAGAGACAGAATATAAATATAAATTTGATGTTGGGTCATAACTGATCAAAGTGCGTGCTCATATTATATTATTGTTATATATTTATAGGGTTATGGGGGTATGTTAGAGAGTTCATTCCACACAGTTCCCAACCAAATTACAGTACGTGCAGATGCTGTAATTAAAAGTTTGACTAAAGACATAACTCCGAACTACCAAATCGTATTACTTAACAAGTTTGGTCAAGGATTGCCCTTAATATATCTTCAATGCATGTTTTTATTTATTCATTTTCATCTTCTTTATTGACTGATTTATTGATTTATACTCTAATTAAGTGCCCCAAAATCCTTTATATCCTATATATTCTAAGGTCAGGAACAAATTACTATGTGAAAGTATCCAAAAATTGGTTATAATCTGAGAAAGTCAATATAACTTTAGAGGAATGTGCATGTTTACAGACAAAGGGTCACAACTAATGTAAACAAAATACTGTATATAGTACAGTGTTTCCCCTATATTCATTCAGTAGTGGCGCGATAGATTACGAGCACCGCTGCTGAAATTTCACAAGATCATTAATATCAATGCGCCACTAATGATTTTTACTCGCACTGTGTGAGCGCAACAACACACAACGTTATTTTGGACTTGTTTTGAGTCATTAACTAGCGCAGCCAATCATGTCGGACCCTCTTCTCATTCTTCAAAGGACATCTACGTAAGTTAACGTTCAAGTTTATACACGTTAGAGTAGTGAGTAGCGTAGGTAGAGTAACGTTAGCGTAACGTAGAGTAGCGTAGCTCCTTATGGCAGTGTCCAACAAGTGAGCGAGCAGAGAAAGTGACGGTGAAGTGGTAAAAGTGAACAGAGCAGCAACAGCAGAGAGAGAGATTATCAGAAAATGTAGTTTGTCAGTTAATAAATGCTACAGCCTCTCAAGCTAACGTTATCAGTACATTTTTTAGCTGCTAAGTAGCGCTAGCTACATTAATTAGCTGCTTGTCATTACTACCTGTGTGAGTCCAGAGGAGTGAAGAGAGCAGCGAGGAGAGATGCAAAGAGAGGAGCAGGACCTAGAGAGCTTTCCACACTGAATATAGTTAATCTTAAAATTCATTATTAATTGATTTCTGGCCTCACCCTCATGATTTGTATTTGTTGTATTTCTATGAGACTAACCTGAGAACAGACTACAGGGAGAGCATCTGGCCACTTGCATACCTGTGAGCATCAATGGCTGCCCCACTACAGAAGAGCTACAATAAAATACTACAGAAGAATTAAAAAAAAAATATATATATATATATATATATATATATATATATATATTTTTTTTTTTTTTTTTTTTTTTTTAATTGAAACTATTCTTACTGCATGAATACGGGTCGACGTCGTATTCTCATGGACATAGCAGCACCGCTGCTGAAAAAAATTCTAGGGAAAACACTGTAGTACGTATGATAAAGGAAGAAATCTGAACAGTTGTAGTGAAGACCTGAAAATACAGCCGTTACAGTTTAAAAATATATTAATACTAATAATAATGTATGATCAGAATGCTGGTATTAGTATGAGATTTTGTGTGATGTTTCTTTTCTATGTAAAATAGTTTTTGTCACATACATTATCACAGCAGTTCAGCACAGGCCTGTTCTTTCATTAAAACATAGCATTACTTCCATGGCATGATTTTTTATTTTTTTTAATTAAATTTTGATGTCAACATGAATTAATCTGTACTGTAACATTGCTTTAGTATATTATCTGACCATACAGTTACTACGTCAGCTATAAAACTATCCAGGCTCTGAGCCACGTATGCTTGAGCCACGTGGACATTGACGTGTTGCTAATGCAACCACAACTCACTGACCATCAGTCACTTTTGACATGCTCACATGTTTATAGATTTTTAATTTTTTTTAATGTCCTACTTCTTCCGTAACCCCCATGTTGCTACTTGTGGGTGTATTTAGGTCCTGCTTTCAAGTCATGGCCATTAAAGCATTTAACTTTTACTTGTACCTCTTACAATAGACAATTATTCATATGGTTCATCGAAAATGTGAGCAACTATATACAGTAGCCTTGAGATGGTGGAAAGTTATCTAAAGGCAAAACACGACCCTGAAAATTCAGAAGCATGAAAACTAGCTTCGTAATTAGATGCTAAATTAGTCCATGTGGACCAATTAGGCAAGACAAGACATTGGGGGCTCTGTAATGCTTTGTCAACAGAAATGAAACCAGTACAAGGAGACAGACGGGTTGAGGAGGAACAAGTCTGAATGAGAGACAGAAAAGGGAGGGGGGCATGAGAGCATGTACCCTGATTAAAGGGAGTAGAGGATCAAAGAGATTTTTTTTGGCATGTGTGTGAAGATTAAACAAACCTTTAGAAGAAAAAAGGGTCCCATCATTTCCTGTATTAAGTTTGAATTAAATTTTAATGCGAAAACATTGCTTGATCTCTTTTACAAATGATGATGCTTTGATTTGGATGCTTAAAATGTAAGTGGAGTCCCTTAGCCCAGTGCTGCGCTAGAAGTTCTTTACATTTCTTTTAACTCTCTTCTCAAAATTTGCTGTTTTCCTTCTTACTTTTGAAAATTAGACTGATATTTGGAAATATTACAAATTACAAAAATGGTGGCATCTAACCATGCAGACAGTTTTGGTTCTGTTTTCCCAGGTATTTAGACATTCAGCTCTGAAACAGAGCCTGAAAACTGCATTTGAAAGAATTGTCTCTACAGAAACAATGTTTTTATAGTGACTCCTTTGTTCCGAAGAGTTCTTGTGAAAACTGTCCACAGTGAGGTCTGTGGATTAGCCAGAGTCACAGAGGTGCCAATTTTGGGAAGAGATATCTTTATCCACCATTTTAGTCCAGACTGAAATATCTTTGCAACTACTGGATGGATTGCCATGAAATTTGTATTTTGCAGACAATGTATCTTAGTTACTTTGGTGATCCCCTGACATCTTATTTTCTGGCAACTCAAGGTTGTAGATCTGAGTGAAATGTCCAGAGAACTATTGAATGAACTGCCATAACATTCAGGTTCAGACAGAAGCCCCCCTCAGAATAAACTGTAATCATGTTGGAGATGTCTTAACATTTAATCTAGCACATCATGATACCATCTTTTTTTGTCCCAGACTCAACCTAAGCTCTCTTTATGGCTATTTTTTCAAATCTAGTATGCTCAGGTAGATCCAAAACAATTAAAAATGCTACGTGCTCCAGCAAGATGGTAAAAAAAAGAACATATTTACAATAACTGCACACAATCTCAGCTTGCTATACCATTTGACCAATTTTATACAATTTCCCTGTCCTTCTTTCTGAAAAACAAAGCAAACACTGGTTTCATTATCTGTAATTTAGCTTAGAATATGCTAAACGTTGCTCTTTTATGTGTCTTAAGTTGATCACCTGATAGAGTTAGCTGGCTGCTGCGGTAGGCCATAAAAACCTTGACTGGCGGGATGTGCAGACTGTTTTTGTTGTGCTGGTGCACCTGCAAGGGGAAGATAAGGGCACTGATGATAACAACCTGTCGGCATTCTGACATTTCTCTGGACACTCAGCAATGAGCTGTTGGTCACAGCCCTGTGGAAAGAAAGGAGAACCGTAATTTGTAGAGGGGAAAAAGGGCTTTCTCACCAATGACTTTACCAAAGGGAAAGCAAATCATTATAAATTTGAACGCCTATTTTCCATTAATAGGCACATTGTTGATTTCCTCAACAAGATAATAATGCACAGCAAGCAAATTATACTGTTTAATCATCAAGAGTCAAAATGAAAAACACTGCTCTACATACTATGTTTGCACAATACACAACAACTCAGAACAGTTGAATAATTGGGTCTATTGCAATGCAATGCACTTACCTCATTTAAATTTGCATGTTAAACAAGATTCATAATGAATTAAATTGCTCAATCAAATGTGAATGTCAGCTTAAAAGATATTGCTATCACATTCTAATCAATAACAAAAAAAATAAAAATCACACCTAATTAGCCACTTGGGATGCATGATGAAATTCTGCAAAGCCTGTTTTCGCTGGAAATGAAAAAAATCTGAAGTCAATATCCGTCGAGTGACAAATGATGAAGTACTGCGCGACAGGTGTCATGACGGATGTCCTGAATTTCTCGACAATTTTTCATGATCATTTAGTCAAGATGACAAGGCCAAGCCATATTTATACTGTAAGACAGATTCAGGTCATTTGTCTACATACTGTAACATTGATCCAACAATCCCTAAACTATGCTGAATGAGGCCTTCTGGGGGAATTAGAAGCTAGTACCTTGTTGGGGCTTTAGTGTGGAAAAATGAACGCACAGACTGTTGTTTTAGTGTTAGAATGAAATATACAGTGTTAGTGACTGTAAACCTGTAGCTGATCACCGTCTCAAAGGCGCAGCACTGCAGCACAAACTCCACAAGATAAATACAGTTGCATTTCATTGAGTCGATCTTGTGATACAGTTTTGTAACATTAATCCACGCCTGTGACAGCAGCCTGCACTGTGCCAGCCATGTTGAATTATGTGAGCTGGAGGTGTTTACATTAATTTAGGGTTTATGGGTCTTGACATTTACACGGTGAGAATTGCCAGAAGTATTTTGCTGGCATTGTGCAGTATTTGAGATGCTTTATGAGCTCAAGTTTTTCTTTCCAAATACAGATTTATTGTCCCCTCTTTCAAATGCCACCTTAGATTACTGAGAAAGAAATGTATTCATGTGTAGAGCATCATACCAATGTTCTATTGCAACAAAAAACATGATTGAATGTATAAATGTAGAAGAAGAAAGACAGAAACAAACACAGCAGATGCCATGAAACATTTTGTTTTAAGTTATGTACTACTTTGTCCCGTGATGCTCAGTGTTTTTAAGACATTAAGACTTTTTTAAATACACTTTGTCTATTTGAGTCTGTTGATTTCACCAAAAAATAGCTTAACCCTCATGCGTCAGTTTAATTTACTACCCTCTTAAGTCAATAAGGACAAAAATGTCCAAAATATGCAAATATATTAAATATCTTAACCCTCATGCATCACTATGGACATTTTTGTCCATTTGGGCAAATTCTTTCCTCTTTATCTGGCCATTATTGTGGCACAATTTTTTGTAACAAAGTTTCTCTCTTGACAAATTTTGGAATTCAAATTTGTATTTTTTCTTTTTTTGTTACATAAATCAATAGAACACAGTGAGAAAAATGACTACCCTCTTAAGATATTAAGGACAAAAATGTCCACTTCCAAAAAAAAATAAAAAATCTATAAAAACTTTACAAATTTATTGTTTGTTCTGCTTTTCTCTGCATAAATCTTTTAAACAACTTCAGCCCTGCTCAAAACTACCAAACATTCAATCATTTTGTAGCTAGTTAAGAGAGCAACAGGTAACAGGTAGATCTGAATGAAAATACAGCACATAGTAGGTGATGAGATGAATATACTGTGACACAGGAAACACCTAAAAACACTGCACATTTTTATGAGTTGTCCTAAAACGTGCACGTTAGTCTGCAGACCACAACAAAGAGTCAAAATATATCAGCAACAGATCAAATGTGCCAGAGGGTGAAAGAGAGGGTGAAATACTTACTTTCAGCACAGTTTCCAAATTAACACGATTATTGAAACTGTATTCAAACTCACCATTTGACGTTTTTCAAAGGTTGTTGTTGAAAAGTTGTTATCCAACACGGGGCACCTCTTCAAAACAAATCCATTTTTTCCAAACTTACTTGGCTAACTTGGCTAAAAATAACGGCAATAAACAACTAGCTGGCTGGCTGCTAGCATCCTCCAAGGTGTGCTTACGTGATGACGTGACGAGTAAACGTCCACGCTGATCTCCGGTCAGTAACAGCCGTTAAACACCAATAGGGATAATAAATAGTGGCTTTGCCACTGACCTCAGATCATCCTTACGTTACACTGCGTCACGCTGTTGGGCTGTAAGAGGCGCTGCTGGACTGGACCAACGTTCAATAACCGTAATACCTAGTGTAGACGTTACCGCTTTATTACCATAACACATGAAAGCGAGGGGGACAAAAAGTGTTGTTATTCAGGCAGGCGCCACCGCTGACCTGAAATTGAACTTCCCGAATGAGGGTGACAAGTTAAACCAATGGACACGTACGGAAGAAGTGACATAGTCTGAGTTAAAATATAATTTAACATATTTTGACAGGACTTCACCACTCTGTGGACTGCGCGCAAAAAAAAAAAAATGCTAATGAGATTAGCTACTTTGCTAATCTCGTTGGCCGAAAATAAAGCTCAACGTTACACAAGCTGGACCTACAAAGAAGAAAGTTAGCTGAACTATCATCGGAGTCCTCTATGGTGGAAGACCTCAAGTCTCAATGGGGGAGATTATGTATCGTGGTTGTTGAACACTTTGCCACCACGACGTCTTCAAACACCGGTAGGTAGGTAAAGCAAACACACACACACCTGTCCTCTCGGTCTGTGGCTTTCCTGACGGTTAAATGACCAGCTGTGGCTGTGGTCTGGTTGCACCTGTACCGGAGTTGATGTGGTTATTTTGTTTTTATGTGGTGAAGTAACTTATCCTGTTTGTGTAATTGATACTCGTGTTTGTTACTGTCAGCACCATGGACAGGGTGACATGCATTGAAAACAATGAAATTCCCCAGTTCCACTTATTCATGTAGAGCCCTGTGAGAGCCTGGTAGTTTATTTTTTATTTTTTATTTTTTTTAATATTGCAGGTATTTAAAATTTGTATTTATACATTTTTTCATGGCAAAATAAAATGAACTAGAACAAGAAAGTAATTATTTTAAATAGGTAACATGATAGACAATACAATATATCCAATAGAGGAGTGTGTAAGTCATGTATTGTGAACTTAAACCTTAAAGTGTCAGTCAGTTAGTGTTCAATATGATCTGTACATCAACTGTATTCTGATAGGTTAGAAGCTCAAACATATCAATGAGTGTGGACAAAACATAAGAAACACCTGTCACTATGTGATGGTAAAGTTGAATTAACACCGCTCTATTACAGTTTTATACAAAACCTGAACATTGTAACCTGCATGCAGGTCGGGTTTAGCTTATTTCATGGCTGTTGTATTAAACTGCATCAGTATTAGCTAGATGTATCCCAGAAACTGGCAACTGACTGTACAAATTGGACACAACTAGGGCCGACAATGATGTTGCAACAATGACGTAGAATAACACGTTTCAGAGACAATTATATTTAAGAGCCAGAGGACAATACTGTTGATGATCTAAGTCGCGAATATTCCACTGAGAAGCCCTCAACAATGGCGTTTCACAGCCTCCTCCACATCTGATAGAAATTGAAAGCAGCAGCCATTCACAAGAGACAAGGGGCCATCTAACAATGTAATGGTTACCATTAGCTGTCATCCTCCAGTGTGTGTAGTCAGGATAGATCATGTGAAGCATAACAGCAGTAGTTCTTTGACATGAAATCAGCACCTGACCTCTGCATACAGCTGCACATTAATGTACTTGTCAAATTTAACAAGGGTGGAGGGCACGATCAAACATGAGCAACCTGTAACAATGAGTTAGGACCTCATCAAAGCATCGTCGCAGTATCCTCAGTGTCTGTATCAGGTAGTACCATGCAGAAAGTTTTAATTTATAAGACTGATTTGATTTTAACTGCACTGGTGGAAGTGTTTACATTACAATCCACAGTTAGTCACCATCATCACTAAAGCAAGATAAAACATTTAAATCCCCGGCTGCTTTAATTTAAGCAGGTATGGCTCCATTCCACTGTGTAGAAGGAATATCCTGACAAAGTATTTTTGGCTCTGATCATGATCCAAGTCCTTTAACACTGGGTATCTGCCGATACTGAGTCTAAGTACTTAAATATTGATTAAATATGTGTCAGACACATTGAAATAAAGCTGTAGCGTACTAAACCTCACAAAATGTATTTGTCAGGAGCATGTTGATGCCAAATGCTGGAGGTGCTGTTTTAAAAATAGAAATTTTATCAGCTTAAATTAAACTTATGAAATGACTAAAAACAGCATCTGCTGCCTGAATGTTTGCTAATGGTAATTGGACAAAAAACAGTAGAGTACACTAAAGAAAGGATTGGATTTTGATTGTCAATACAAACCCATTTAAAAATGCCCAGATTGGTCTCCTAATACTGATCCTCGGGATCAGCATCTCTGCTATTTAGTCTCAGGTCTAGCTGTTTAATAATTCATTTTTGAATATTGGAAGAGTTTCCAGACTCTGTCTGTGCCCTGTTTGCACTGGCTGGCATTTTGCATTGTAAGAGGGACTGTTGCAATACTTCATTATGATTGATCAACACATAGAGTGAGCAGCTGTCCTTTTGTGTTTCTGCAACTACCATGGGGGCTGTAGGCATGTGTAAGAAATAAAAGACATTTATTGCATCATCTTAAAGCACCATTTCACAGGGGCATACCTAGTCAAACTGCCAAGCCATATAATTGCTATGGTTCTGTGGAGCGTTTTTTTTTTTTTTTTAACTTTGTCGGCGTTGTGAGAGATGTGCACTTTATTCTTCACGTTTCAAGGCACCAAATCTCTGGGACAGTGTTTCATTACTGTTGGCAAGCAATTAAATGTGCATATGAATTACTTTTCTTTCCAAACATCTGATCTGTCCGATCCATTCAAGGACATAAGGACGTCTAAATTATCTATCTATCTATCTATCTATCTATCTATCTATCTATCTATCTATCTATCTATCTATCTATCTGGTATGACATCCAGCCCTCTGTCTCCTGTGTAGTTACCTAAAGGCATGGAGAAATCTGCATGCCACATGTTCATGTACCATGATTTCAAACTAAATGTCTCAATAGAGTAGCATGCTGTTCCATAGCGCTGGATTTCTAAGGATGAAATTAGCCCAGTAGCAGTCCATTATCTTACGCAGCATGGAGTACTCATTTTTATTTATTTATTATTTCGTTCAAACATCAGTCAAGGTGACCTTCCTGTTTCACTGGTGTGGCCCCCAGCCTACATAATATCAGTGGAGTAATCTAACAGACGTTGGGTGTCAGGAGCAGAAATGAGCATTGGGGATAATAACCAGGTGTTTTATCCCATGTAGTGTGACATGATGAAAGATGATATAGAGTGTCTGGGCCACCTCACAGTCAGTGTGACAGCGGTGGTTTTACTGCACCCACATAGGCATCAGTGATACTGACCAAACAGAGTGTGCTCACAGAAAGTCTGCTTTACAAACCAGAATATTTGGAGTGTGTTATGCTTTCATTTTTGTTATTAAGATTACGTCTAGTTCAGGGTAGAGAGTCACAAACTGAACAATGAAACCAAAAAAAGCAAAAAGGTGCTTTCGAGTTTAGGAAGGCTTACCTGCATGTAGGACTACCAAATGAGGAGAATGCTCACCAAATTATTATGGAATGGAAAAGAAAGAGACTGAGTGTGATACCAAAAAGTGTGGGCAATGACTGCTATGTTTTAGGTTAAGCAGCTATATACCACCGTGAATGAAGTTCTTCTGCAGGCATGGTGCTGGGGCAGGACAACTTCTGTTCATCGAAACAGCCCAGAGGTTTTCAAAAGATGTGCCTCCAGTCTGTCTCTGATGCGCATGAACCACTGACCGTATGGAGTGCAGAGAAAAACCAACAGTAACATAAGTGGAAACAGTCTATTAAGAGGCTGTAACAGAATGTCTTGACCCTTATTGTAACCGAATAAAGATGTTTTGTTCAATCTGCTATTTTCTGACTTTGAAATGGTCTTATTTCAAGACTAAAATGATCTGATGTGATACAGTTTGCTTTATTTTTTTTTTTCCAAATGGATTGACACACAGTTTTATGTTGACACTCTTGAGACACCCAGAAGACAAGGCCACATGTGCTGTAGTTCGGACACTGTAATAAACGAGAAGAGACTGACTTAACAAGACAGCTTAAAAATGGTCACGCATCAAAGGAGCAGAGGTGTAAAAAAAAAAAAACAGCTAATTTATCTATTTATATAAAAGTTTGTCGTTTATTAATCACAGTAAAGATAGTCATACTGTTAAAGCTTTTTCACAACCCCATTAAAAAAAAAGTAGACACGCTGTGTAAATTGTAATTAGAAACAAAATGTGATGATGTGCAGAACATTGAAACCCCATATATCACTGGCACAAAGACAACTTACTAAAAGAACTGAAACAGAGAAATTATGTTGTTTTTGTTTTTGTTTTTTTGGAAAATTATATGCCCATTTTGAATTTGATGCCAGCAACACGTTTCAAAAAAAGTTGGGACAGTGCCAACAAAAGAGTTGTGAAATGCTAAAAGAACACCTGGTGGAACATCTCACAATTAATTAGGTTAACTGGCAAGAGGTTATCAAAATGATTGAGAGCATCCCAGAGAGGCTGAGTCTTTCTAAAGTAAAGATGGGGAGCAGTTCACCACTCTGTGAAAGACAGCTCTGTCAAATAGTTTAACAATTTAAGAATAATGTTTCTCGATGTAAAAGTGCAAAGAATCTGGGGATTCCTACAGTACACTAACTATCAATACTCAGAAGAAATCTTTGTATGCAAGGGACAAGGCTAAAAAACATATTGGATGGCTGTGATCTTCAGGCCCACAGACGGCACTGCATCGTAAATAGAGATGATTCTGTAGCGGATATCACTGGATGGGTTGAGGAACACTTCCAAAAACCATTGTCTGTGAACACAGTTCATCACTGCATCCAAAAATGCAGGTTGAAACTGTACCATGCGAAGAGGAAACCGTATATGAACCAGATCCAGAAACGCTGTCGCCTTCTGTAGACCTGAGCTCATTTAAAATGGACTGAGGCGAAGTGGAAAACTGTCCTTTGGTCTGACGAGTCAAAATTTGAGATTCTGTTTGGAAATCTTGGACGCCCCGTCCTCCGGGCTAAAGAGGAGAGGAACCATCCGGCTTGTTATCAGCACAAAGTTCAAAAGCCAGCATCCATGATGTTATGGGGATGTGTTCGTGCACATGGCATGATGGGTAAGGCACCATTAATGCTTAACAGGTTTTGAAGCAACACGTGTTGCAAGCTAGATATGTTTTTCAGGGACAGCTTGCTTATTTAACTATTTGTTTTTCACAATAGATAAGTTTTCTTGGTGATATTTTTAATTAAATATAGAGTTTTCATGTTTTGCACATCACAGTTAGTGTTGGTTTACATTTGGAAACAGGTTTGTAAAATTCATATGAAGGAAGTCATTTTACAATGTGCAAATACAGTTAAAAGACCTTTGTGAAAGGTTATATTTCATTATGTGTGTCATTTTTATAATAATATAATATAATAATGTCAGAGAAAGAAAGAAGAAGAAGAAGAAGAAGAAGGACACTTTACAGAGTAGTACAAAAACTGGCTGCTAAAGAACAAGCTGCTCTTTGTGAAACACTTGAAACAGTTGCAGCTAGATCACAGCGAAACCTTGTCCAGTAGATATTCAGGTCAATGTGAGCAATAGCTGTCAGCATTTTTATGTCATGTTGCTGCTTATTTAATTCATTTTTCAGAACTCCAAGCAAACCACCCAAACTGTCTTTCTTTCTTCAACAGGACTAGTTGGCTTATAATTAAGTATTGCATATAATATGGTATCCGAAGCAGAAGAGTGCACTGTTAGCAAGCTTTTAGAACATCTCAGTGAACCAAATAAAACCATATTTATTATTGTTGCAGAATTGGCATTGGTGAATGACTGTTCTCTAAATGGAAAAGAAAGTTTAGCTCTGGCCAAAGGGTGCACTTACTCTGCAAGTTGTACTTCACTCTGAGTGCATCCCCTACTGTGTACACTATATTTCATTAAGAGATAGAAATCCATGCAGGTCAGGGGTTCTATTAATGCCTCCACTTCCCTGAAGACTAACAACCACATATGGCTTACTTGGAAAATGCAGTTCAGTTCCCACCCACACTGAAAGACAGAGAAATTAGGGACCTATTGCTGCAATTCACAATAGTGCAGCATGCAACAACTTTGCTTCCCTTCTTCCTCTACTTCCATGTAAAGCACATTACATGTTCATATGTGCTCATTACCATCACAGAAGTGTAAAGGCTCCAACAAAGAAATTCAACAGATTTTAATGTGCAGTAGGCTATTTTATGTGCCCTCTCCATGGCAACGATCTCACCACTTGTAAGATCTGTTAAGTGTGGAATGCAGTGCCGGCACAAGACGTAAGCAACGAGTGGTTGATTAGCCACTACCAACTTCCCAAATTAACTGAAAATGTGAACACTCTTTGGCTTCCTTTGTTCTTTTTTAATCCTAAAGCTGACAACCAGGCGCTAAGAGGACATTTTGGCATTTTTTTTTTAGAGCTATAACAAAGTTTCAGGGTGCTGGTAATTTTGACACTTCTTTGGAAACCCAGATTCAACACCACTATCCCAAATAATTTAGCAAGCCATCATTTTTATTCTAAGTTGTAAAATATTTAATCAGTTTTCAATTGTTAAAAATAAACATTTCTAAAATACATTAACATACTGGTACAAATTAGCTAACTAATGACTCCATGCAGCAGTAAATGGTGATTGCACATTTATTATTTTCTCTGAGCTCCGGTGCAGCCCGTTAAGTTTCCTTGAGTGTGCAGGTAACTGATCATCTGTCCCAGCAACTACAGAACAAAAAAACAGCAATGACATCATACGCGCCAAGAAGAAATGCTAAAAATACCTAAATTAGTTTTCACCATGATGCAAATGACACCTGAAGTGCCTATAATCATTATTTTTCATTAATAATGGGTCATGCAAGGGGTCTGTCTGTAAGTAATAGTTCCCTAAACCTCTCCAGTATAAACAGAAAGGTTAATTCAGTTGTTGCATGCCATTTTTTTGATGTAGAATTCTATCTGAAATGGGCGCTTCCTACTCCCATCTGACCTGGAGTAATTGTTCATGTGCTAATATCCTCCAGACCTGACTATTGCATCTCATTACATTTTGGAATTTGCAAGACAGATAATTTTCTATCTGCAGTTTTTGCTGCTGGTAGATTATTGCCCAGTCATAAAAAACAGAACATAATACTCCAATCCTTGCCTCCTTGCCCTGGTTCCCCTTTAGGTATTGAATTAAATTCAAAGTTTTATTACTTATTTGCAAAGCTCTTGCACGTATTTACAATACAGATCTACTTGCACCCTATAGTACCATTATGCCTCTTCCATCCTCCCGGCAAGATCTGTTAACTATCCCACAGTCGCATCTAAAAAAGGGCCTATAACCGAGCGAAAACCTCAGATTGTCTTAGAGTTGTCTTAAAACACATTTTTATGTTTTTGCATACAGTTCAAAGTTTTTACTGTAAGTTTGCACTCTCCATAACAATGACGCTATAGGAAACAAGGGGAGAGAAAGAGGTGGAGAAGGACATGCAGCAAGGGTCCCTGACTTGAACTCATGACTTTGAGTGTCAGCAACATAAACCATTAGGCCAGAGGGGTGCTTGTTGTTTAGTTTTTAGCAGGTTCTTTGAGTGATTTGTCATGAAATGTAGCTGCTGTGCTCATTTTCTCATTAAGGCTGCTGAAAAGTCCAGTGCCAAAACAGTTCAGGGGGGTTTAGTGCCTTCTACCCAATGCATTCTGGGACAGGCAGCAAACCTGCAAAAATGAACTGAGGGTTAGTAAAGATATATAAAAACAGCAATGAATGAATGTAGAGCATATTATTACTCTAGTAGCAGAAAGAACTCATGATAAGATCAAACATATTTATTTAATTTATCAATTTAATCAATACTCATTATTACAACATATTTTACCTGATTACCCACTTATACAGTTTACAAGTCTTTGTTAAAACTTTGTTATAAAACTAATGGTTGTTACCCTCTCAGTTACTGTCTTTACTACAAAAAAGAAAGATCATCCAGTACAATTTGAAAAAAACCAATGGCGTGTACCTGTTTGCTGTTGACACAAGAATTAAATAGGGGGGAAAAAAACATTTACTTTTGGAAACAAGCTGTCAAGCAGCACAAGATTTCTCTCTTCAAAGCATTACAGGAGGTTTCATGACACGGAGAGGACTAATTGCATAAATTGTGCAATTCAGAGTAACATTTGTCCCTTATTGCCACATATTTTGCTATTCAAACAAGAACAAATAAACAAGAAATTATAATATTTATGTCTCTGATCCAGGCAGTTCACAGTTTTGACACATTTTCTTACCTGTCTGAACATCCGAGGTGTTTCACTTTATGTCTCCTTATAAATTTTAGGTTGTTATTACTGAGTTGTTTTAGATTTGGATTATTTGCTCTTTTTCTGTGTGTGTGTGTGTGTGTGTGAGATAAAGTGTTTTGCTGTGCAAAGTATTCATCTTTCCATTTAAATCCTGATTTTATATCTGCAGTGTTTGAGGTATTTACTGTATTGATGTGGGCTGATTCACGCTTTCCATTATTGTTGTGGACTACAGAGAGTTCTTCTAGTGGGTCTATATCAAGGTTCATGGCACTACTTAATAGAGCTTTGCGTTTAATAGACTCCTGGTCTGCTTGGTTGAGATGTTGCCAGTGCTTTATAGATTTTATTTTTTTCTGTACACTAGGGAGAACAGTCACAATCAGTTTGTTGGAAGTATTTTAATGTACACCCAATGAAGATTTACAGTAGAGAATGCTCAATGAAAGATTTCTTTTGTTTGTTTAGTTTAGTTTAGTTTAAAAATACCTTACCCTCTGAATCACAGCTAGTAAGACAACCAAGAATGAATGTAATAAAATGACAGATCACACCTCATTTGAGTACTTCCATATGACATATGCATTATCATATCGTGTTCCTCTTGCAAACATAAGTGCTTAGGTCTAAGCAGGATGACCACAAGCGGCCTTACAGATATGGATTAGGTCACATTTTCATTAGCACTGATTTAAATATGGTCTGACATCATGGAAATGGATGTGTTGTTGAAAATGGAGTTATTTTAGAAACACGGACACAATAACACTATTTCAGCCTCTCAATTATGTCTCATGTAGCTCCGGACTTCATCACTAGGACCTAAAATGCTGCCCCTAATGTATCTCTAAAACAATTACAGTGTGTTTCAGGGCCTAATGAAAATAGCTAGCTTTTTGGTTCTAGGTTTTTTTTCTTTTTTATTAGATCAAACCAGCTATTATTTATAATGCATCAGAATTTGATAAGACTAATCTTGCACCGTGACATGCACAAGAATATTATAGATTTTTTTTTTTCAAAGGATGAAAACAGTAACAAGCACCCAAGGTCGTAGCGATTTGTAAATGTGGTACAAGCAGAATTTAAATGAGAGAATTTGAGTTTTTGGTACAGTGATTATTACATTAGACAGATTCATGAGAAAAGGGCTGACACTGATAGTTGACAGTCACACGTCTGTGCCAACAGAATCCAAAATAAAAGGCAGATAAATACACACAGATTGTGTGAATTTACAAGTTAGTTTGATGTAATTCACTGCAGCTGTAAACATACAAAGATTCCTTTTTTTTCTCACAGGGATAAAGAAAATGGAATTTGGTTATCAGTAGTCACACTTCGTGCCAGAATACACTCAAACGTGCCATGTAAACCTGCCATGTAAATTTGCACTTAAGCATACCACAATGCATGATATGTGCTCCATTTGATGACTTGATATTTTTTATTTTCAGTGCGTGGAAGGGATTTATTATATCTCCCACCACGGGAGTTAACAACAGAGCTGACTCTTCAACTGTTTGAAACTTACATAAATTGTCCTCTCTGTTTAAAGCTCCTGCAGCCTCAGCTACTGATGTGTGAATGTAGGGCTTCTACTCCTCATGAGCGTTTCTTCTGGGATATCTCTGCTCCAAAATCAATCATTTTTTTCCCTACATTAGATACACCATTACTTGATTCGAAAACTTGATTCAGCTGCATTTCAACTAGTCCGGTAACGAGGAAGCAGACTCTCAGTAGTGTGGCCAGGTTTTTTGAGTGCACTGATTTTTTTTTTTTTTTAATTATACAGTGACTTGATTGAATAATCACTCTAGACGATTTTCAGAGTAAACAAATGGGTTTATGGCTGAATTTACACAGTCCAGCTTGGCATGTTTGAGCACTCAGAGTGCCAGATTATGAACACGCCCTGAGTCGCAAATGATAATTACAAACTATGAATTCTCTGCTGTATCAGTAATCTGTTGTGTGTTCTGCTCATCTCTGATTGACGACTGTATTTGAACACGTCTCCTCTTTAAACATTCACTCAGGGAAACGTGAAACAGATCAATGACAATGACTGTGATCTCCAGGTATTTAGATCATGTTTTTGTCTGATGGCTAATGCATTCTGTTCATGCAAATGCAATCTGGCACCCTTTGTTAATGGCCAAAAGATTTTATTTTCTCAGTTGTTGTTTAATGAAACAGATGTATCAAGACTGCAGTTCTATGGTCACGTTCTGGTGTGGGGGAAAGAGACGGCAAAAGAGAAACTTTAGAGGCAGAGAGCGAGACACAGTCAGAGACTGATGGAAGACAGGGGAATTTACGATAAGTGCCTCTCTGAACTGAGGATGTAAATTGTGATTTGCAATGATACAGGGTCAAACAAGCAAAGTCAAAAGAATGAATATCACTGAGAGGCAGATGAGGCCAGTTTTGTTTCAATAACACATAAATCTGGAAAATGGGACTTGCAAATACCTGCCATGTCTTATAAACAAGCAGTGGAACATGTAAAATTCCCTCAGGTGCAAACAAATACCTCTCAACTCGTGTTACGTCAAGCGTCATCCGAATAATGGTTGAGCAATTTGTATTTTAAAAAAGAGTATG
Organism: Argyrosomus regius; assembly: GCA_946959425.1. Lineage (NCBI taxonomy): Eukaryota > Metazoa > Chordata > Actinopteri > Sciaenidae > Argyrosomus > Argyrosomus regius. The sequence goes on from OX336882.1 coordinate 24,179,054, forward strand.
TAACTATGACTGCTCTAACGCCATTTCATGAAACCAATTTGTGATAGTTGTTTTCACTCTCCAGTTTGTTTATTTGTTGTTGTTGTTGTTGTTGTTGTTGTTGTTTTACGTACACGCTCTTCTATTTGTGAATAATTTGCTGTTCCTTTATAAAAACATTTTGACATCCTCACAATTCAAACAAACGATGACGTTGTTTCTTTTCTACAGAGTTCATACATTTGCTGCTAAGCAACGCCGCATTAATCAAAAATAATTACTTTATCTCTCTAGACAGGGTTGCTCTCTCGCAGAGATGCTTGACCTTCATATGGAACAGTATATGATACGGTATACATATTGCTTGACTCTCATTAATTTGCTTGTTTCTTACGTGTTTGCTTGCTTCTAAGGCTGTGACTTTTTTATTCAAAATTTAAACATTTGTTCAAATGTGGTTAATATTAGAACAGTGATGACCTGTTTATATTCAAACTTTACAGTCTATAAGCACAACAGCCAATTAAAGTAGTTTTCCTTGGGATCCATCAGATGGCACTCCACTATCAGCTTGACCTATTGCATGTCCTCTTGATCTATCGGTAAACTTAACTAAGTTAGTAATGTTTTGTTTGTTATAAACATGGAGAGCAGCACGCAAAGGCGTCGTGAGTTTATAACCACAACACCAAGAAGCAGTGTGTGGAAGTATTTTGGGCTCTACGCCCAAGATGGACACGGTTGTTTCTCAACTTTGTACAAAGCGGCTGTCTTACTCTACAACCATGCAGACTAACCTGCTAACTTGTCACCCATGGGAGGTAACAGAGGCAACCTCATCTTATTGCCTACTATTTGGCATGCTTAACTTCAGCAGGCCCCTTGACAGAAGCTTGTAAAATGCCATGACCGATAAGATAGAAACATTTATATGCAAGGATATGTGGATATGCAAATGAATTTCAAGTCATTTGAAGTTCATTCAGACTTGTTTTTTGGGAAAAGTGACAGCCCTATTTGCTTCTAACCCTCTAAACTTTTACTTAGTTATAAGTCTGTTATTTATTTTCAGGACTATGAATGTGCAGATTTAAAGTTCCCATGAAACAGAAAGCAGAGTGCTCTTCCACATATTTACTCATGTTACATATTACGTATGACTTGTCGCAGATATTGATTGCCGTCGCAGTCATGAATAGCACTGAGTATGCGCTACAACCCCACCACCATGCACTGCAGGTAATGTTTTGATCTACCTACGTCTACCGTGCAGTGAACATGGTCTGACCCAGGACCAAACACAACCTCCAAGACCTGCGGTGGTCAGTTTGGCAGGGAATACAGTAGCCTACCAAGTAGATTTTCTTGCAGGATTCGGCTCCTGGTATTCCAGAACCGAGTCAGTTTGGTTAGCTGCATGGCTGACCGAGCTAACGGCAGTCAGCGGTTTGATACTTAACAATCTTTCCATCAGGAAATTCAGTTAATCATCTTGGTAATGTAACGTTATTACTCGTTGGTCTCAGGGGCTTTGCTTGAACACGATCCGGTCCGGCTGCTGAGCCGGGTTCTGTTGCAAGCCAGCGGCAGATACAGTCAGCAGCAGTCAAGTAGTGGTTAGCAACTTTAGCAAGTCGCTAAAACTATCTGTCCATCAGGAAACTCTGTAAATTATATAGAGTTAAGGATTAGCAGAGCGAAAACCAGGAAGTATATTCTGTATAAAATATGCTCCACATTCACCAGAATCATTCAATAATGTTATAAAGTTGTGCTTTACCTAAAAAAAAAAAAAAAAAAAAACTTTTTGTCATTGTTGGGCCAGATAGTGGTGTATAGGTGACATATAGCTCCAGATGTTAAACATCAGTTTAGACTTAATGACAATTCATTGAAAAATGTCGCTGCATAGTTACAGGTTTCAACAAAAGAAATAAGCAGGGAGTCTGAAATAATTTCCTTCCATATATTATACAATCCCTCCGGACTGAATAATGGATTAACAGCATGAAGCGGGCACACCATTTATACCTGTCCATCAACTGAAATGTTAATATTAAACTTTTTGCTTCTAAAGCAACTTACTTATGGTAGACCATCAAACTAATAGAAATTGAGCCTCTTTGGTAAATGATGTTAATGAAATAGTTAAACACTTATTATTATGAAATATTCTTATCGGATTTCTCTCCAAGTACTCTATTAGACGAGAAGATGAATACTAATATCGTGTCTGTATAGTTAATATGATGCTACATTCAGGAGCCAGTTTAACTTAGCATAAACTTGGGGAACATGATGCATCTGTTTGTTTAATGTACAAACTGACGTCTAAAAATGACATTCTTCTAAGAATTAAACAGATTGCCTTAGCTGTAAATACACAAATCCATCCACAGCCCCCTTACTCTCCTAATCCCTTTGTGGAGGGAAAAATGTATTCCTCTCACTCAGTCTTTGCATAACAGTTAAATATTTTTGTATGGTATGACACTGCAAATTTCACAGAATTTCAGGAGATTAGTTTCTTCCATGTCCACTGTATCCAACAGTTACTGGTTTAGTGGAGGTAAACCTCTATGTCTTCAAGCTAAATGAGGGTGAAAGATGGAGTAACTGGCTTCGCTGTCACGGGGTCCATCGTTTAAAACTGGAACAAGTACATCTGTAACCGGTCTAAATTCATATCTTATCTTAAACTTTTTGCCATGGCACCGTGCCATTACACAGCAGCCTGTGGCTACTAACCTTCCTCAAAATCTGATATGGACCCCAGCACACTAAATCGTCTTAACTGTTGCAAAAGGGAGAAATTCAACAAATGCTCTATTCTAGAGTAGATCACTGGTGTTTTTGTTTTTGTGTTTTTTTTCCTGTGTAAAAAAAATAATGGATTAAAAGATTCAGGTTAATCAATTTGGCTTGCTGACAAAACCCAGTTATTCAGGATAGCTAAGTTCAAAGTGTGTGCACTGCATTGCAACTACAGTATATGGGGAATGGACAGTTATCAGGCCTGACACCAGAGTGAAGTGGGAGGAACATGGTCAGGTACTTGCTGCACTCTTAAGTGGATGGATTGGTATTAGTCAGTTACTAGCTTCGTAAAAAAGAACTACATTTATTGAGGGGGATACTTGAGGCAGAAAAGGTTAGTTCTACCAAGTAAAGCTAATATGAAGCATGTGCACTGTACTGTATTTATCTAGAGATTAGTTTTTCAATGAATCATTCAGTCCATAAAATGTCAAAACATTCTCTAAAAATGACAAACAAAAATCTAACGGCACAAGATGAGAAGAAAGTGGTTGTTAGGCTGAGTTTTTGGTTGCAAAAACTGAAAATTAGGTTGCCATTTTTAGTCACCTTATAATTTTAGTAATTATACGATGCAGTTATACGTCAGCTTAATAATGAAAATGTGATATAAAAATAATTTTCAAAAAAAATCTTTATCACAGTAACCGGACAAAATCCTTTGTAGTTTGTGATGTTGATGGATTAAACTTTTCGCCCTTCGTCAAACAACTTCATCTCTAAAAGAGCTGTGCGTGCGCGAGTAAATGCACCAATGCAGGTGCAGCATTGTGTGGTTCACCTTCACACATATCAGTAATCCAACAAACATTAAAAGTGGATTTATTTCAGGCTCCTTGTTTTGCTGTTTGTCATCCTTATTTTCTTTATGTTGAAAGTGTTTGCTGCTACCAAAGGCCAAGAATTGGATTCCAATTTCTCTAAATTGTTGCCAATGGCAACATGGCATAAGTTACTGTTGATCCCTGTATAAGTACTACCAGCAAAACCTAAATCAATCAAATCTCTGATATATTTCAAATCTTTCATTCAGGCAGAGTATCACCTGAAAGTTGCCATGACTGCAAGGTATCTAGACTCTAATTTTAAACTATACACTCTGGAAAGAGGACACAAATCTGAAATAAAACTGTTCCCTTTGGCTATGTTGCCATCATGTTATTCAGTGCATGACAGGGTATCTACTACACTCCCTGAGCCATAACATTATATGACAGAATACATTTAAAACTAAAGCTAAAGAAACACAGGAAAATGAAATTTACTGGTTTATGTTTACTGAGGGACTCATTCAAGTGCTCCTGTAGGTAATATCTTGGCTCAATGGGTACTATGGCTGTATAAGTAAGCCTTATTTTTGACAACATGAGAATGTTTATTTTATGTGTACCATTATGGTATATGTTTGCTATGTTTATTTATACGTCATATTATTGTGTCTACGCACCAAGCTCTAAGGTCCTTGGCCCTGCTGTGGCTTTCCAAATGATGAAACCTCGGCTTCTTTCCTGCTTTGTGAGCAGAGGCAGTGCAGACTTTACCTTTCAACGCGGCTGCATCTGTGACACTGTGAGAAAATCACATTTCCCCCGTTTCTGCTTCACATGTAATTTATTAGATAGGTTTTTAATGTTAGCTGGAATTACTCGGTGAAAATGAATTCACATGTGTGCTGTCATCTGTTCCTCATATGTCACGTTAGGCTCATCTTCCTCAGAGAGTTGTCGCAATAGTTGTAAATCTCTCATAAAGCAACTGCAACAACTGTTGTGTTGATGAGAATCTGCAGTAGCCCCTTATTTGTTTAGTATAAAATTACCAAAGTGATTGTTTACCATCTGCACATTAACTGTGATGAAAACATGGGATATCTTCAATCTGATGTGCAGCTATAAAGCATTACTTTGAGGACTGTTTTATAGTCCTCACAGCGAAGAGAAAAACTAAAATGTATCAGATTTATACTCAGTATGAAGTAGATTGACATATTTTTGGCACCTGCATATGTTCAATGTCTTGTACATTTTAAATTAAAATTGTAATAATCAAAGAAGACAGAGAATTTCCACAAACATTGAAGGGATCTGTTAATCAGTCTATCAACAAGCCTCTGGTCTAAAGAGCACAAAAGCTTTTAACCTTGCAGAAATGGTAATATAAGATGTAAGCTGTGGATAGCAGAGCAACCGGGCTGGCAGATTCTAAACTTAGGGCCAACATTCTTGTCCCCTGAGTTGAAAGTAAACTGCCTAAAATCCTTTTCAGTACCCTTCCCAGTGATGTGCTGACTTTGAGCATGAAAAAGTGATTTCTAAACAGAAAAACATCTCAGATTCAAAGGGTAGAACTATCTAGGAAGTGTAGGAAGAACATCTGCTTTGACCTTGTGTGGCATCAAAAAGCCCATAAATATTAAAAAAGTCTGTGTCGGATCCTTTGCCCTCAACAGTGCTTGGAAAGGTCACAGCCCAATCGAGTCTAAATCTGTTTTCTAACACCAAAAATGACACCTTGTGTATGGTGTGTAAGGTCTCTGCTTGAGCAATGTTATCGTCGTCATTCTGTGCAAAATAACTCTGTATCCCAGCAAACCATGCCTTCCATCCACATTATAAAATGAGCAAAAGTATTATTTGTAAAATGATAAAATATTGAGTAATATTTATTTAAAACTTTCTCTACAAAATTCTATTCATATCCTGCATAATGTATTATTATGTTTACTGGGAAGGTGGAAGGAAAGAAAGAGGGGACTCCCTTGCAGAGCATCAACTCCATAGCTATAGAAATATGTATTGCAAGGATGGCTCATAAATCACAAAGGTATGTCATTCGTTGTCATGACACGTATACATAAATCCTCCTCTTTTATATTGCATTAAAGTGTATTTTTCTGTCAAGACATTTGTGTATTCTAATCTAACGCTAGTGTGAGACACTCTTGCACATGCAGGGAGAGAGAAGAGAGGAAACAAATATTACAAAATGCAGAAGCGTCTTAGTGCATTGTCAAAACCAGTAAGAGTTAATCGGAATTGATCCTCATGTAGCAGCAACACTCAGGAAATCCATCCATTGATAAACACTTTCTTGAGAAAGTCACGCTGTGGCTCCAGCAGTGGTGTTTCGTTTCCATTTGTGAAAATAAGCCAGCAATTTATTTCTAATCCAGAAATGGTAGCAATGGGCTAAACACAATAGTGTCTGCACTCCTCTCTCACTATGATTTATGAGACAGAATCTCAGTATATTTCTTTGGCGATAATAAGAAAATACAGCAATAAATCTGGAAATGTCAGGCAATTTTGTTATCACCTTGTTGGAATATCTGAATATATTATCGGAGGAGGATAGAAGAGGAGAGGAGAGGGGAAACATGTTAGACATAGGATTGTTGGTGTTCAGTGAGTGTTTGCGCAATTGTTTGTGCCACTACTGCTGTACTGTAAAGACAGTAGAGCCTTTGATGATACACATTTGCTAATTCCAGCCTCTCAGATGCTTTTTTTATGTCTTACATTGCTGTATATTGACAGTATTTGGGATTTTGGACTGTTGAATGGGCAGAACAAGCTGTTTGAAGGCATTACCTAGAGCTATAAGAAATTGTGATAGGCATTTAACGACTAAGCAACAAATAAAAAATAATCTAGTAATGAAAATAAAGTTGCAGTCCTATTAGAGAAATACCTTTGTTGCTGATTTGTCAGATTTCAGACCGCAGAGGCACAAGGCGTGTGTCACAGTAACAGAATCTTTCCTATTGTGTCGTATACATCATATAATTATGTATAATCACTGTGTAATGACATAATTACACTGCTGTAACACGGGATAGCTGCTGAACTACACTATTTATGTGCTCGCCTTCCTATAGCGGTGACCAGTAATCACTTGGGATAAATAAAGCCCACATGCACAGTCTTGTTCATGGACATGCTTGTCATCATTGCAAAGGTCATTGAAGCCCCCACCCTGCCATCCCCGCACCGCCCCGCTGTCACTCCCTCACACGCACACACATGCACACATGAGGAGAACAGAGCACACAAGGAAAAGAGGCTGGTATGGAGATCACTAGCTCATTTGTCTCTTTATCAGACTGTGTCTCCCTCTCTCCAGAGGAGGTGTCTGTTTGAAGAATGTGCCACGGTTGGGAGGATGAATTTGCATGATGAACTTGGAATTTATTTATTTATTTTCCATCAGGCAGCACCCCACCATCTTCCCCATTCCTAAAAACTGATTTCCATTATACGCTGGGCAGCTACAGATTCTTTGTCAGTTAAAGGCAATGTCTTAGATAATGATTGTGCCCCTTAAGCTGTCACACATGGAAAAGCACAGATTTGTTACACTTCTGCAGAAACACTCAAACATAAATTCTCAGCGTAGCATTGTAAAGTATCATAGCTTTAAAGGCAGCGCGCATTAGGTTGGCCATCCGCTGGCAATATCAATAAAATGCACAAGAACATCTGAAGAATATGTTACGATGTAGGTGCGCTAAGTGAGTGAGATACAGTCTGATTACAGGGATCACACTTTGTTTCACTTTGTCTTATGATAAATGTCAAACATTGACTTCTCAGCTAAGCATCTCTTGTGTCATTGGAAATGGATACTGTAGATGGAGAAGCACTTCTCACAGAGAATTCATTTTCACAGATGTTGCAGCGTTTCAACAATACTAAAGCCTCCTCTTCGAACCTAGGATGATAGCTTTAGAGCTATAAGATCATCTTAAGACAAGGAATTACTTTGTCATCACAACTATAAATTCAGTAACTACAGCTGCATCTGGAGGCATTTTCAGACTGATCTTTCCAACAGTAAATATTACAACCACTCAAATTGTGTTTAGTTGACAGCGTATCCATGTGTGTGACCTATAGAGGGATGGAAGAGGGAGAAGCTGTAAGACTTTTATAAGATTGTGGCAGCCATTTGATGAGAACATTGATCTGTACCTCGTTACACAGACATGTTGAGGAAGTGACAACCGCCTGCCTCTTTTTACTGCTGTCACTTTATGGCAGTAGTAGAAGTGAAAGGTGAAATTCTTTTTTTTTCTAGTTTCTGTAATACCTTGTAAATTACTACCAATTCCCACTTGTCAGAGATGAATACATGTGATAAATCAGGCGGCATGCTGCTAAAGAGTGACATGGTTTGAACCACCGGGGCACATACAGTAGCTTCAGGATTATAAGCTAAAGTCATTTGGTTTCCTTGACAACAATGTGGAAGTTTAGCAAATGTGTTGACAGTGCTGAAACCAGAATTTCTGCTCCTTCTGCTGGAACTAGTCAGATTTATTTAAATTTTTTTTTGCTTTTGTTTTGCTTTTGTTTAAAGTATACGAAATTTGATGCTGTGTTCCAGAGCACCGACTAATTCAGCTCATTGACTTGTTTACTTCTGCAAACTTTTAATCCTCAAACTGAGGGTGCAGTTGCATTTGCAGCGTACGAGAAAACGTGACAGACACACCGGAGCAGAAAGCGTCGACATTAACTTTCATCTATTCATCAGAGCAATGTTTGTTTTACTGTAAGCTGCAATAAGCAATTACATATTGATTCACAAAGGCTATGAGTTTGTCCAAACACGCATCCAGAAAAACGTGAAGGAAAATACATACTCCAATTGGATCATTATTTATTAATCATCATACATGTGCAACCCATCAGCATATTTGCATGTGCATGTATGTCTTTTACCATCCAAGCAACGTTGGTGTCTCACGAGACCTCATTTATAAAGCTTGTGTTTATAAAATAAAAATCCAGATGGCTATTCCCATGCATATGTAAGGATATGTAAAATTAACTTGACATTGTAATGTACCTATACAGGCAAGTGAACGTGAGAACATTTCATATGTAGTGTGAGTGCATGCACGTGTATCAAGTCAGTGTTATTGTAGGTTTGTGGTATGGTAAGAAAAGGATAACATAAAGAGGAAGGACAGTGCTCAAACCCATTAGCAAGTGCAATAAACTTAATTGAACATGAAATTAATTGAGTCCATCTCTCTTGCCTTAATCGCAGGATAGTCACATGCATTTTTTATGGGATATGATCTACAGCATCTATATATAATATTTCTAGTCATTTGCAGTTCAAGAAGTGGAGATTGTTGTTCATTTTCATAGTTTTAATCTCCATTGACACCAAAGTCATATAGGTGATTTTGAAAACTACAGTTTCTTACATCATGGGTTTCATTTTAGTTTCTCAGTTATGATGGCACTTGCTGATTCCCTTTATGTATTTATTTAAAATCTTCCTTCGAACATTTTTAAAACTCATATTAGCCTATTCCATTTCATGCCAGAAATACTATATATTTTCTTAGTGATGTGCTAAAAAGAGAAAAGGTAAAATCGGTCCTATTAGTAAGCCAGTAGACCCTCAAATGAGTGGACCAGCCAAGTGGCCACTGTTAAAACAGTGCACTGAAGAGGAAGAAACATGAACCGAAAACAACAGTTTTGTTTATTTTTATAATTTTTTTTATACTTTGCCTGCTTTGTATGTAATTCTCATTTTATGAGTATGATGTATCTCTAAAGTGGCCCCACTGCTGAGAGTCTTATACCACCCAATTAGAGTTTGTGTAATGGCGCTGGTGTATTATGTTGTCATAGCCTTTCTAATGTGCCTGCAATTTAGAATAAACAAAACACACCAAACTTGTGGGTATTTGAACAAAAGTAGGTTAGAGTTAGATTGCACAGCGTGTGACTTCAAGTAAATAGCTAGTACAATGGCTTATGTAAATTATGTATTTTATGCAAATGTCCCTTATTGCCGTTCATGTTCGCAGCTGTGTTTTTAATGACGTATAGTGTTCTGTGTGCTACTATCTACAGTAGACCAGAGTAAATGTCAATCTTAGTGTTTGCATTCTGTACAGTTTTGCAGGTAATCAGATGATACATTTGATATATTATATTAAAAACATGTACTAAAAAATTAATCTCTATGCCTTATTGTGTTTGTACCCCTGTTGACAATTGAATTTACTGTACAAAGTCTAATAAATGCCCATTCATAGAAATCTATGATTTTATTGATTGTTCAGTTCCTTGGCCATACACTGAAGTAGATCTATACATAACTATTGCCTATTGTTACTGTGACTGCCTCCCTCTGTGCGACGCAGCTGTCCTTTTTTCAGTCGAACACCTTGTTATCTTGATTGTGTGAACCTGCCCCTAGCTGAAGTCAGCTAAAACATTAATTGGACACAGAGAAAAGTTCACATTCCTTCCAGCCATTCGTTGCGCAACCTTCCATTATTTATGTTCCCTGATGTGAGAATTCCCTTTGATAGAACCAATCAATGATCACTTTGAACACAGTCTACCCAAGGAAAGATGGCACAGGAGGCTATTGAAAGAACAAGAGAATAGGCAGTCCTAAAATTCAATTTGGGTGATGGTACCTGTCCAGGCAAATGGAGAAAAAAAAATTATACGCGTTGACTTTGATCCCTGCTGAGGCACCTGCACCCCGGACTTTCTCAATGTGAGGTAACTTTACAGGGTTTCCGTTACAGAGGCCTATACTGCAGTATTTCTCCCAGTAATGTGCAACTCCATAAATAAATCTCAACATTGAGAGCTAATGTGATGTTTTTTTTTTATACTGTATGTGTTGTATATGGCCTGAAATCCGCCCTGACCTCAAGAAATACAGTATGAATCTCACAGCGGGATGTTTCCTCACCAAAACAATGCAGTGTGTACCACATAACCACAACATCCTGGTTTGAAATCTAGCCACGGTGAAAAAGGCGTTTTCCTTCTCTGTCCCGTCTCTCTCCTCGATGTTGCATCTAATGAAGGCAAAATGCAGCAAAAATAATCAAAAGAATAAAAACAAGACAATTCCCAATCCACAGTCAGCATCATTATTCAGAAATATTTCTCTGTTTTGATGAAATCTCGGGCCTGAAAAGCTTTATTTATTTGAAAGCAGTTCTTAGCCCTCGATACTCTGTTATGTGGACTGTGGTAACTGAGGATCCAGAATCTCAGTAGCCTGTTGTGTGAGAGCCGCCATCAAAAATTCTCTTTTAATATCCTTTGCAAATAAAACATTGTTTTCTGTTAGTTTTTGAAGATCTCCAAGTCTCTGTCTCTCTCTTTCTAGTGCTCTCCAACTGATGCAGCCTACACTTATTGATCATCTCACTAAAGCATTCCCTCTTGAAGCACAGCAAGGACAAGAGCTCATGATTTAAGAATAAGAACTCATTTTTCGTTCCAACACGTGTTTCTTTTCACTGCGTTTTATTCTCCCGGGGTTCAGCAAAATACTGTCAATGACAGATTCGCTGAGATTTTTGGGTGATGGGTGTCCATGAACACATACTAAACAGATAAGAGATTTGTATAATACCTTCTAACTAAACTAAATCATGAAAAGAAGACTGAGAGCAAGTAAGAAAGCCACTGTGAATGTAGAGTACTTTGATTCACAGTGCAGAAGTATTTTATTTCTGTAAAAGATCATTCTTATTTATTACAAGTTAACACATCAGTTTTTACTAGAATGATTGTTGAGATCTGTTAAAATGGTGACTTCACTACAACAAGTTTGACGGGACCAGAAATGAGCAGTGAGACAATCAGGCAGGTTGCAAATAAGCCAACAGTTATTTTGAAGACAGACCGATTGTCTAAACTACTTTATTTTGAACTGAAAGCGAGCGTACCCAAAATGTCAGTAAAAATCCCTCATTGCACAGGAACAGCATGTGTGTGTGTGCACAACTATAGTAAGTACAGTAGGTCAAAGTTGAACCAGGAACTCTGTAAATTGTGTTAGATATTTACAGCTGGCAGCTGACGGGGTCATACTTTCTTACTGTGTGCCTTAGTTTTCGCTTCCAAATATGTTAACCTAGAGGCTTGTTCAAATCTTCTTATGATTCTGATCTCTGTTTGTATTTTTTGCCCTCTCTGTCTTCTTTTCAGAGGTACAGAGGAGTACAATGTTATTACTACCAATGTGAATAAAACAAGAAAGAGAGAACCAAAGTTGTAATACACTGTAATTATCCTTTAATGATAACATCCAGCATGTTGTAGGTACATAATTGGAGAAATGTATCATGTAATACAACAAAGATCTGAATAAATCAGTGGAGCCTCTGGTTTTCCAGCTAACCTTATTGGCAGTGTTCACTTGTGGGAAGGCTGTGGGGGATGATGTACAATTTGTACTCTTGTCTGGGTTTAAACCAAAAACTTTTTTCTGTGAAAATACGAATGGACCCAGGTTAAAGTCCTGGCACTCCAGCTGCATACAGTCTCCATTGCAAAAAAACAGGAAACTATCCCTCACTGGCTTCCCACAAGTGAACACTGATGTGACACACTAATGGATGTACAAACCTCCATTTCACGTGAACAGATGAAATGCTTAGCAATAAATTATCTCTGAAATACTAAAGCAGGAGATTTAATTTGTTGCTAAAAATGTCAAGTTGCCAAAATCGTGATTAAATTCATGAGCAAATTGTAATAACCTGTTCAAATAGATGCAGAAAGTTATTGCGTTATATAGTTAGCATTTTTATTGCATCATAGAAAGGTTATTGCTTTAAGGGGGTTGTTAGATTTTGATTTCATTGTATGACTTTTTGGCATTAGGTGCAGTTATTACAGTAGAGGAACATAGAGGAACTAATAGGAAGCAAATGTTATCTCCGTGATATATAAAAGTGTTGTAAACGTTTTCCACACGTCTCTCACCACCACATTCTCTGTCTCATGTTTAGAAGCAGATCCGGAAGGACTTCAGGTGGCTTTGCTGTTGTAATCCTCATATTAGTGACACTTCATTGGAGCCCCTCTCACTAATCTCAGGTAGCGGTTACACTTAATGATTCTCCGGTGCCCTCATTCTGCTTAAGTAAATGGGAAAAGGGGAATGAGACAGACAAAGAGTCAGAGCCACGGAGGAGGAAAAAAAAAAGAAGCAAGAGTGAGAGAGAGAGAGAGAGAGAGGGTGGTGTTTCACTTAGCAGTGAAACAGTGCCATCTGTTGATACCGGTGAGGGAAGATACAATGCAGCAAAGACACAAATTTAAAGACAGCTTTTATCCATGTGTATACCTGAAACACACTCATCATTGTTTTTTTGTTTTTTTTAATACAAAATCACAACTGAAGCTCATTTATTCTCATGCCTCTTTTCTGGAAACAGGTTTGAGAGAAATACATAGAAATCACATTCGTCAGCTATAATGGAGCAAAGAAAAAGAGCTGCATATGGCAGAATGGAAATGAGTCACCAGTGAATCTTTTTTAATTGATCAGTCTCTTAGCAAAGCAAAGGCAGAGGGGGAAGGAAAACAAACACTCCAGAAATGTTGATTTGGAACAGACACTTCAGAGAACAGATTAGACTATCTAATTATCATCTTTGCCTTCGGATGACGCCTTTGATGTGAATGTGACTGCAGAGTCTTTCCCTTTACTCTGTAAATAATGAGAATTCTAATTAAGGGATGGAATAATCGCGGGGCTCATGGCCTTGGTTTGCTTGTTATTAGGGGCGCTTAAATCCTGGGGGATGGACGGCGGGCATTTAGAAGGGCAATGTGGAGGGATGTTTGTTGTGTTTTTTTTTCAAGGAATTAGGAGTGTTGGCCGATTTACTGGCAGGCTGGCTTTTATGTTGTCAGTAGCTATGGAACGGGATGTCAATCATCTTAGTGATTGAATAAAAAGGATGTTGCTGTAGATTTTCAACAAGTAGATTACAGCTGTATATGAGCTATGTTTGCTCTGTGACTGGGTTTTAAATGAGGGTGATTGGACTTTAGCCGACTTTAGCATTCTCTCTATCCTCACCTCTATTCCACATGATTAGTATGTCTCATTAAGATGTGCTTAAGGATTATAAATGTAGAGGAATGCAAAGACCGAAATGGCGTAGTTAAAAAAGTACTTTTATGGGTAAAAAAATTAATTTGTCGTACATTTAGCAGAAGATGAATCTTTATTTCATCCAAAAACTTTAAAGGAATTGTTAGTATTCTTCCAAACAAGCAATTTTATGACAATGGATTGGAATACTGTCAAGTTAAAAAATAAAATATCCAGTGATCTATTGTAAAATTAAAGATATTACACTACTTATCCAAGATGCTTCATTAGAGACTTGCATTGCCTGTTGGGGAGTCTCGGGTATTGAAACCTTTGTGGGTCATGTACAACATAGTGTCATGCAATGGCGATGCAATGGTGGAACGTAACTAATTACATTTACTTAATTACAATCTTGAGGTTCTTGTACTTTAATCCATTCCCATTTAATGTTACTTATACTACTACTCATACTACATTTACGTTACTGTAGTTTTTATAGTATATAAAGTAGTTACAATTAGCTCCCTTGACGAGCAACAATACATATTTATGCATCAGTAGGGAGGTGTAATATGGAATAAATATGTTCTTGCTATAATTTAAAATCATGGTATTGATTGATTCTGTACATCATCATGCTGTAAATCTTCAAACTGAGCTGAAAAAAACATATATTCATGAAAACAGAGTCTCAGTTTTAGCTGCCAATGCAGTGAATTAAATAAGTGATCAACTATTGCCATGAAGCAGTCCTACACTTTCTGGTCTCTTCATTAGGTACACCTGTACAATCTAATGTGATACAACAGCTCTGCCATGTCGATACAAAGATTACAGTTTCTCAGTTTTTGTTGACACTGTCAGAGAGGTACTAACTAAAGGGTCATTATTGAGGTCATAGTGGGTGGTGGGTGATGTTGTACTGGAGTGCATTATATTGAAAGGGGTTTCTAATGTTATAATCCTTACATGTAGGGGAATTTGGTGGCCAAAATATTAGAAAAACACCTCTCAATGTAATGCAGTCCAGTTCAACACCACTGCCAACTACAACCTCAATAATACCAATGTAGTGAAAGTAATACCTCTCTGACAGTGTCAAGCAAAACTGAGCATTGTTGTCATTGTAAAGGCAGAATTAATAGCAGAGTTAGCTGTTGGATTGGATCACATTAGATTGTACAAGTGTACCCAATGTAAACAGTACAGAAAAGTCGCTGACTCTCAAGTAAAGGACCTAAATACTTCTTCCACCGCTGCATGGTGGTGGTTGTTAAAGTCACATGGAAGTCAAGTGAGAGCTATTGGAGTCACAGGAATAAGTTAATGGATTAATGACCTAAACTAAATGAATTAGCCTAAAATCAATTACCCTCATGAACTCATCGACCCCTCATGTGACATGGTGTGTACGACCAGTTAATGATAAAGCATCAAGCAGCAAGCAATGGAGAAAACAACATTCCAGTAGATATTTCATTTCAACTTCACAGTGTCGTAGTGACACTGATCTTAACCTAAACTGTAGATTAGATACTAAAGTGTAGATTAGAGGAGTTAACTTGAATCAGCAAACTAATAGACAAGAACAAAATGTTTGCACTCTAAATGAGCCAGTAGAGAAATCATTGGTTTTCATCCCCCTGTGTCTGTTATAGTCAATTCTTTTCTGTTAGTCCAGTTGTTTCCGCAATCCAGAAACCAGAGATCTGAGGCTCAAACCTGCGATGCCATCAGCATTTAAAATCCTCAAGCTGCTAATTTGCATAGAAGGAAGGAGCCAATGATATATATATTTTTTTATTCTGTTGTTCTACAGCAATGATATGATATGCTTTGCTATTTTTAAAATCACACTTCTATGACTTGGTGATCATGATTAGAAACATAGATGACCCAAATAACAGAAAATAAAATTCATCTTTTTCTGGTAACTGCCATATAACGTTGCATCCAGCTTTGAAATCCATAGGGCTGTGCTATACTATGCACAGATATGGATTAATGAGTATTTGTGTCATAACATTTTCATTCAAAACAAAGCTGCTGTTGCAGTTGCCCTGTTATTTTGTTCTCTGTATGTACAATTATTTATTCTGCTACAAGATGTAGTTCTATGAACACAGATAATTAATGGACCAGCCAACATTCATGTCAGCTCTGCAATAAGGAAACATAATCAGTATGTGTGTCGTAGCATACGCAGTGTGCTGTACTGTGTGATATTTTGTTATAACAAACACCACTCTGTTTTATTCATAAACTCTTGTTGGTCATCGCTCATTACACAAGTGATCAACACACTCTCTGTTGTTCCTTTACTTCTGTACTTACCACGTAGCTTTTTATGTTACTCCGTAGATAACCACAATGCCTGTTGTTTCAAGATGCTCTGGATTCAATGCAGAGGGACTCCACTCTCATGCAAGTAATGTACAGCATTGTACATATTTAATAACATATGGTATTGAAATCAGTCCCGCCACCTTCAAACAGGTGAAGGAATCAATGTAAACTATGGAAGCAGATACTGATTCTGCTACTACAATTAATAATAATGTATGCAATATGTACATCACACATAGTAACAGTTAGTTTTATATTATTTATATCTCTAAAAATATTTCATATACTTTCTTGATGATAATGGAATGGAATTAGCTAAACATATTTTTACAATTTACAATGTACCATCGAAAAACTCCCAATTAAAATAATCTAAAATCAACAAATATACAATCAGTGTACAAAAAGTGTTTTTTGTTAACTAGCAGCATGGTAAATGTGATCGCAGTGCCTACAAATTAAAGCTGCTCTAATCAATACCCAGCTCTAACGAGCTTTATCTTTTAACTTGTTGTTTTGCTTTAATGACCTGCAACTGTTTTGGTTCACTCTCACTACTCTCGCCAGCATCATTTTCAGCTGCAGCAGGCAGCTGTTTTCTGTGAAAAATCTCTGATGAACATAGTACACTACCTGCTCGGCACCAAATGGCAGACAGAGAAAGTTGGCGACAAGCTGGTGAACAAAGTGAAGCATTTAGCAGCTGAAGAGTCGGATATTTCCCACAGGAGTTCACGGAGACCAAAACGTAGCTAAAAGGAGAGTGAATATTAGATTTAGACTCGGCCGCCTGAAGCACGTCTCCACATGAATGCTTGTTCTGACTCTGCTGGATGTATAAATAGGCAACGGTGTGCTAAAATGTTCGCCAAATCAACTCTATACGGTGTTAATATGTCAGTGTTGTGTTTACAGCTGGTGGCCATTGCCCTCACGTTGCCAAAAAAATCAATTATTGCAGGTTTAGGTTGGAAAGCAAGGAGGGGGCTGCCTTACAATTCAGCTGACTGTTGAATCATGTTAAATCCTAAACAGAATCCTAATCAATGTAGGATTCACACTGCCTTAACTGTACCCCGAGAGTTAATCTGGCAGCTCTTTGCTGTTATAACAAACCCCACAATTGCACCACAGTTTGTTTCATTTAATCCAAGGAATGGATGGATGATCACAAGTGCGAACACACTCTGAAGTCTTTGGCGACTGCTTTTACCAACTGCACCAAACTGGTTAAGGCTAAACTGACAGATCGCAGTACCCTCACACCCCCTCACTTGTTGGCTAAAGCTTTATTCCTAAAAAGAAAAAGCTTTAGTTTAAAGGTTTAATTTAGTTTCATCTTATTTTGTGCTTGGTGCTGCGGGTGCCAAATATATATCTATATAAAAAAAGAACAATTTCAAGTGTATATTTTATGAGATCAAATATGGAAGGAATATAAATATTAGAAATAACATTACCAATTCAGCCAAGCTTTTACCAACCATCAGAGCAGTTTTAATGCAGCTCGCTCGGAATTCTACAAATGTCTGGAGCTCTGCCTGGAAGATGTTATACTCATGTTCCACAAGCTATTATTATATTTGGTGTTTTGCTATGTGGCAGTGGAAAACAATTTAGAAATCCACAGTCAAGTGTGTGCTGCAAGTGTTCATTTGGGCTGAGATGGCAACTGAAACAGCCGCCACATATGGGCTGTCACTCTTGCGTTCCTCAAACAATCCAGTGACAACTCAGTCTCTAGGGCAGTTGTCACCTTTGAAGTGGCTCCTCATCAAGAGAGAATTTGTCCTCATGGAATGAAGGTTGTCACTTACAATGGCTTTACTGCTTATTACTGAGCAGGAAGTCAGTGACACCTGTCAAAATACAGGATGAGGAGGTGGACATGGTGCCATTCTACAAGTACCTGGGGGTGCATATCAACAACAGGCTGGACAGGACTAATAAAATATATTGTACAATAGGTGGCAGGATACTGTTCTTTAAAACTATCACTTCTATCGGTGGTGGCCAGGACACTGTTCATTGCTGTTATGGGCATGGGAGGAAACAGCACAGGGAAGGATGCAGGCAGAATCTTTCAAAGTTCAGGGGAGAAAAGGAAAGTTTGTAATGTCTGCACCTGGATGACCCTGAGGCAGCACTAGAGTCGGAAACAAACATTAAACCAAATTCCATCCTCAATAACATTTCTTCCACCCTCTCTATGGTGATATTCTGCATCTGCTTCAACACCCTAAGGTGCAGCTCGATGGTCTCTTGGTGCTCATTGGTTCCACCCACTAACTGACTCCTTCATTTCTAAATGGCCCTTTAGTCTCTGCAAACTGGGAAGATGTTGAAGCACGCCGTCTGCACTGACCTGAGATTACCAAATAAAATCGTTTACTGGAGCATTTATTCCTCTGGACATATTTCTGCAAGAGACATATGTTATATTATTATTCATGCTATGATAATAATTTCACTATGAACTGTTTACAATGCAGATTTTGCATAATGTTAGCTTTTATAAAGAGTTTTTGTGAAGGCGACAGGTGGCAATACTCAATACCAAACAGCCCAACCAGTAGAATATATTCTATTAACGTGTTGAAGTGAATGAGGATCCAGGCTTTAAAGTGGCTGCAAGAGTTTCATCAAGTTTCGTTTTTGTTGAGTAAAGTTTCACTATTTTCTGACATTTTATGAATCAAACAACTAATTGATTAATTCAGGAAATAATCGAGAAAATTATGTCCAACATCACGGCAAAATTAAGCATGTTTGAATCCATGCCTGATATGTTATGATCCACTAACTTTAGCCACATTAGAGATATCAACATCTGCTAGTAAACAAATACAATGTGTGTCATTTATCTGCTTTCATGATTGGTGATTCAAAGGCATTAATCCCAATCCCTCAAACGCATATTTTTACTGAATATCAGCTGATTGATCCTGCCATCTCTAGACTTTAAAATCATATTTCCTTTTATTACTGATGACTAAGGAATTTGTGGAGATTTGGGTACAAATTAAATGTGTCTGTCTCAATTAAAACTCTTCTAATCAGCACTGCATGCCCGAAAGGTGACATATTAAGTATTTCAACAGCAATTAAATATTGCCACATTCATTTTAAAACAGTAGTGGTTTTGAAACACCATTATGGAGACGAGTGGCAGCCTCTACCAGCCACTAACGCTGCATTTTACATCGTTGCCCCCAGGTCAGATCTTTGTTTCTTGGAATGGCAGATTGGGAAATGAACTAAATAGCAGTTGAGAGATTTCTTTAAACGCATATCATTCATCTGAGAACCAACAACTGTGCTGCTCCCATGAGGAGCCTCAAGCATACAAGTCCTGTTAGTCAACACTGTTATTAGTTGAAATTGAAAAGCTGTTCAGTGTCTTTAAATCCATGCTACTAAATCTTAAGATGGAATCCAGACCTGAGTCAGGAGTGACATGTGTCTTTTAATTTATGTTTCTCTTGGCTCTAAAGTGTAATTAATGTCTTCTATTAGTGAAGTTTATACTATAAATAATAAAAATAGAAACACTAAAGTCTGGCAGTTTCAGGTGAGCTGAATATAGCCTGAATCCCACATGGCCTACCAGGCACACAACTCTAAATGTGGCTCAGCACCGTGAACTAAGGTTCATAGCAAATCCATTAATTTTACAGGAGAGTGATTTTAGATAGAGAAATGTTTCTCAGTATTTAAACTAAGAAGTAAATACACGAGCTGACACAAATCATTATATAAAGTGATTTTCAGATATTTCTCTCCTGGGATGAGAGCGCCATGGTTCAATACATCCCATCTTGTTCAATCTGTGAGACTGAGAGCAGCCTCGCATACTGTACATTTTGGGAATCTAAGTATCGAAATGTTGGTATGTAATGGCACACACATTTTCATGCCTCAGTCATAACACATAATTTAATGGTGATGCCACAAAGTTGCTTGACTAGGAGTCCACCAGGTTGACTGACCCCCTTGAAGATGAAAATGGATTTGACAATGCTGTCTGATGTCAGGGGAGCTACAACATACAGAACCTAAAACTGGAGTAAATTTCCAAAGCAAAAGTTTAAAAGTCTAAATGAGCAAGTTGGGTCTGAAATTACTGAAATGGTGCTGCAGACTGGTATGAGATCACTGAGGGGCCAGAACATTTTTAAAGACACACTAAGTAATTTTAGCTGGAATTTGTAATTGCATTTTGAAGACAGTGACTACATCCTTGATAGAATTAGCCATCAAACCCTCAAAAGATTCATCCATCTTTCTGTCAGCCATCCTCTAGGACATCAGACCATGATTGGATAAAGGGAAAAAAAATGTTACCCGCCCTGTTGTCATTACCAATCCAACGCTGGCAGATCTATTTTTACTTCAAGTAATGAGGAAGGAAGTTGGTTAATTCTGCCTTGATCCTTCTTGAAAGCCTAGTGGGGGTTTCAGCCTGTGTAAAGAGGAAGAGGGACGTCTAATGGTTTCTTTAATGCGTAGTTTAAATATATCTTTTTCAGTGAGACCTTTAAGAAAGAAATGTACAGATGAACAAGTGTGAACATCATACTGTCATTCTTGTCAAAGCCTCAACTCTTATTTTTATGTACTTAAGAGTGTTTGTGTGTGCTTGCTTAGATGATATTTTCTGAACTGTGTCTGTATGTGTGTTATATCATGTAGTACAGTTTCTGTAAAATACAATTCAAGAGCTGCTGATGGATAAAATAACCAGTAATGTCAACAAAGGTTGTTTTTGGTTAGACCCGACAAATGAAGATATAGATATATAAGATATAACACAGCTCTACTGATTAGTTTGCAAAAGTATCCACAACGGCCTAAAACACACAGGAATAGTTGCCATGATGGAAAAGGTTTAGCAAAATCTCTGATGGTTGACAGATTTATATCATCTCACAGTACAAATTGTCATATTGTACAAAACTATACCCCATCTATCGTGTTTTGTTTTCCATTATTAGTTGTGTGTGTACTTTGTGTGGATGTTATGTCCTCAAGTTCAGCTAACTGCTAGTAGATGTAGTCAAGAGTAGCAGTACTCTAGTCTACTATAAGAGTCTACTGCTGTGCTCACAAAGACGATGCTGATGTTTAGAGAGTAATGTTCACCATGTTCATCATCTTAGCTTCGCATATGAGCCTGATAACAAATTAGCACTCAACACAAAGTACATCTGAGGCTGATGGGAGTGTTATTAGGTTTTTATTTACTTAGCCATAAACCAAAGTATTGGAGAGATTAACATTTTGACCTGACAACAGATTCACCAATGATATTACAATTAGCCCTTTGTCATTGCAATTAATGTGATAGTTGGTGAGACATCTGTCTCTGAAGCAGACATGTTAACTTCATGGTGGCGCTAAAGCTAAAGTCAGGGCATCACCTAAATCATTAAGATTCATCCTCTGGAGTCTGCACAAAATTTAATAGATAGATTTATTAGAAATTGATCCAACTATTGCCAAAAGATTTCAGTCTACACCAAATTAGTGGGCTGACATTGCCGTACCTAGAGCCATACCATTGGCATGGCTTAAAATAACGTGTGCATACATTTCCCCCATGGTGAATATTCACTTTGCCCTCCACACACTCCTAATTACAAACCTGGGTTTTTATGTTCTTTCATGATCTGTGAAAAAGGAAGAGAAAACCCTACAGAGAGAGAGACAAACAGAGTGAGACAGAGATTATGCATGGTGTCTCCACCCTGCAGGGTAGTAAAGCGTATCGAAGGTTGGCTTAGACTGCACTGGGCAGCTGCTGTGGCGTAAAGATGTGCCACCCTGCCAGACACACAGATGTAGAGTAATGAGTCATTGTGTACTGGAATTTTGTCAAAAGCCTGCATCTCTGTTTTGCTCCCTTGTTCTCTGTCTGCCTCTCTCAACTTATCGTCTGTCTGTATCTCTCTCTTACTCTTTCTGTTTGTACTGTGTCTCCCTCTGTGTTTATTTTTTAACTAGACTTGAATTTCACTTTAATGAGTGTCGCCCATGTCTGTGCTTGTTTCCATCTGAAGAATGGCACTGACATAGTGTTCAAATGAGGACTTTGACTCTCACTTGTGAACACATGGTTTGAAATAAAGTTTAATAAGGTCAGATTACTCAAAGCAGAAGCAAAGGGCAAAATTTGTAAAGGTCACAGGCAGGGGTAGAAAGGTCTCAGCATGCGTCTCAGTAGGGAGAAAATGCAGAACAATATGACAGTGGGTGACAATGAAAGACAAGAAAACAGTAATTGAAAATGCTGCATTCATTTTAGATTATTTACTTCCTTTGTGCAACAGGGGTACAAGTGTAAACAGACATCACCCAAAGGTTTATGGTCAACCATTTTAAGGCATTATGAACACCGGAAATAACCATATTTGGATGAGAGCGTGGAGATGGTGGGTGAAGTTCTGCGATTTGGTTTTGACTCTGTTATCAAGCAGGGAACAAACTCACACACTTTCTCTTTTTACAACTAAACAGTACACTAAAGCAGGGGTCTTCAACCGGGGATCCACGACCCTTAGGGGGCCCGCAGACGTACTGCAAGGGGTCCGCCTATTTTTGTCATAATAACTGACAATTTTCACCAAAATACTGGTGAATGTGAGGGTGCAGATAATTGAGAAACTACAAACAGCGGAGGCATTTGCACTCCAAGTCCAAAGTCCAAAGTCCATAGACGCAAGCTCTTGGCATTTAATAACCAATAATAATTATGCATGAATTTTTATCAATCATAAACACATATAGGCTAATAAAATGTGACACATTTGAAAATATTAATTACATAATTAATGGGGGTATCTGTTTGTCCTTGGGCTGAAAAAGGTTGAAGACCCCTGCACTGAAGCATGTTTCTGAAAACATTTTAGGCAAATAGACAGAATGTTGATTCATATTTTTACTCTAAATGGGAGCATAACTTACAAAATGAGCATCATCCTGTACGGACGATGACTCGAAACTAGCGATTGAGACCATAAAACTATAAACTCAAGAGGAAACTGTTTACTGAGGTTCTAAATCAAGTAAGAAGTAGAGTAATGTCCCATTAGACTCAATACATCCATCCATTATCTGTAACCGCTTATCCTGATCAGGGTCACGGTGGGGCTGGAGCCTATCCCAGCTGATTTAGGACGAGACCCTGGACAAGTCGCCAGTTCATCACAGGGCACATAGAGACAAACAACCATTCACACTCACATTCACAACTACGGGAAATTTAGAGTCACCAATTAACCTGTTAAGTGCATATCTAAAGGAATGCAGGCATAAAAAGCTCCTTGTTGGCTTCACCTCACAGACCCGATGGTCCACTGATTATACTGTCAGTGGTCAGAGACCAAAGTCTGCCTTTTGCTAATATATTCACTTTATTCATGCACCTTTATTTCTTATATGATAACCATGTTAACAAAAGATTAGATTTCAGTTCAGCACACAAAAAGTCTTTGTAATGTATGAACACTATCATTCCTTTCACACAGGTGGAAGGCCAGTCCTTCACTTCTTTGTCAGTCACCATCCGCAATCAGCCAAACTCTAAAACATTTATAAAGCATTGTGACGACCCTCTGCACCCTGTCTGCTTATTTTGTTTGTGTGACTGCTTTTTGTGCAGCTGCCCGTGGTGGGTGTAGTAGAGCGTCAAACATTCACTTGTTCCAGCTTCTCCAATGTACAATGATTGGTTTATCATTAGGTTTGGGACAAACTACAAAATAACAAATGTGTTTTTTAGCTCTGCAGTTGTCCCTTTTCCCATAAACTCTGCCCACCTCTCCCCACCCAACAGCAGCTTTAGTAGCACAAGACTTTAGCTAAACATGTTCCAGACTCAGAGACAATACTGTGTGTTATCACCAGCTACAGTGCCATCCGCTGTCTGGCTGGGCTGATGTGTGGACCTAGCGTGGCTGGATGTGGAGGAGAGATAGGGTGTTCTGATAGAGCCCAGGACTAAAGAAGAGCATTGTGTGTTGCTAAACCACAGACCCGCAGTGTTGTCTTAGTTATGCATCAGAGAACTGGATGCGTTTTCTTCAATCGCCCAATTTCAGCTCCCCAATTCCCTCACGGTCTCTCACATACTGCCAGTTCCCTTATTTAGTAAAATGTGCAAAGCTATGTGTACAGGCTTAAATAGTGGAGCCTGATGGTTGCTGCCCTCATTCTAATTACAGCTCCTGCTTTCTTTCAGGTGTCCAGGTGTCCGTGAAAAGGTGGAGATCTAATGGACTGGCAGCTGGAGGAAAGTGGAAAATTGTTGTCGGTAAGGTCCACGAGGGGAAAAAAAAGTTTGAAACTGAGTGACACAAAAGATTTTTAAGGCTTGCAATAAGTCAGGGATGAAATGGGGAAAGACGAAGAGGGTTGCATTGATTGGATTACTCAGCAAACCATAGAAAGACAGACTGAGAGAGGAAATGGCTCGGAGATCTTAGTTTAATAGTATTCTTTCAGACAGGCACGGGCTAATCATCAGAGAGTGTGACCGACTTTGAGTTATCACCCCTTTTATTGTATCAAAATTGATCACATTATCTCCCATCCGTCTCCGTACATTCATCTCTGGTGAAAGTGGTTGTCCAAAGCGCATAATGGACAGATTAGAAGAAAACCTCTGTTCTGGCAACACTCAATATTTCCCCATTAGTGCGGTGGCCTCTGGGATTAGACCTTTGCCACACATTAAAGATGTCAATACTGCTAATATTGTTTTTGGAGGTCCTCCACCTTCTTGGAGCTACAGCTTGTGTAACCAGATCTGTTTGATAAGATCTATTGAACAGCTCTGAGACTGGCAGTGGGAGACCTATGGGTCTTACCTTCTTTTTGAGAATGGAAGACTGTGGGATTAAATGACCCGAGAGTATTTTTCCCTTAAAGAAGCTCCACACAGACCACAGAGTATTGAGTCACAGAGCATATCAGCATCTGATTCAGTACACCAAAGAATTAATCTCAGACACACTGAAATGAGACGGTGAATTCCACCTCTGTGACACAATAATTCATTGGATTATTTCTATGAAATGATCTA
The DNA here is from genome assembly GCA_946959425.1 of Argyrosomus regius. NCBI lineage: Eukaryota > Metazoa > Chordata > Actinopteri > Sciaenidae > Argyrosomus > Argyrosomus regius. The sequence goes on from OX336882.1 coordinate 24,204,171, forward strand.
TCCTGTTATTAATTTTAAATGCACACTGCAACTCTGGAAAAAAAAAAGAATTTTGAGTGTGCTGTTAATGGAAACTAATTTCCTCCCACAATGCATTGCACAAAGGAAATGAAGAAGCTGCAAAAAAGTTTAAACAAATTGAGGGCGGTGGTAAAATTGCTTTGTCAACACCCCTATTACAGTACTGGAAGACCATTGTGTTGTCAGTTAATGAAGTTTAATTGACTGTTAACATAAAACATTTAAAGGTGTGGTCAGTCGGAAGTGGAGAATGATAGCTGAGTGTTTGTATCTCATTTCCAGGTCATCAAATACTGATTATGGTCATGGTAAATGGGGAAACAAAGTGGCTTGGAGTGAGCCACACAACACAACAGGTGACATTTGTGCAGGGAACTAGACTCAACAATCTTTCTCCAGTGTGACTAACCCCACCTTTTTATATGGTACCTACAAAAACTGTACACATAAACACGTAAACATAAATATAAATAGTATATTGTGCACACTGTATACAGAAAGGATGTCTTCACACTAGTGGTAAAGAAAAGGATACTCAGATTGATTGCAATCAATTTTTTTGAGGTGCTGTTGATCAACTTTATGATGTAATGCACAAAGAAAATGGAGGAACTGCTTACAGCTGGACACAAATAAAACTGTTTCTGGGTGGTGGTGCAACGGCACTAAAAAACTATTACAATTGACTGAAATTACAAAAACAGCAATGATGCCTTTTCACCACAAGAGAGCACTATTGCACTTCCTCAGAACACAAGGGCATAAATCCAGCATGCATTGCACTTGTATTGACAATATGACATAATACAACCTAACATACATAACATAGAATACATGACATAGAATGGATTTAGCATATTGTGAGTAGGAGACATTTCAGACATGTTTTTATAACTTTTAGAACCAACCATATTTTTTTTTTAAAATGGTCTTGATGGCCAGATTTAATATTTTTTAGTCGTGATTATCAGTGCAAATTGCAAGCAGTGTATGTTTACGTCATGGATTCCCAACATTATGGCGCACTTTAAGTCCGTTTCCTGGCTCGTGAGAGACAGAAGCACAGCCCTCAGCGCCGTCCTGTATATAATTTCAGCGGTAAATGAAAACATATACTCCTGCGTGTGTGTGAACGTCCTCTCAGTGCGGCAGTGCTGAGGTCATATCCATTGGGATGTCCTGGCGGTGTGTGGACAGGATGAGGAATAGAGCCCTACTTTCTGAGTTAGATAAATACCTCCATCCGCCTTACTAGAGCATTCACCGGGGACAACACAAAGACCAAAATCAGCAATACATAAGCATCAATAATTAAGCAGCCACACACAGAGTGAGAGGGTGAAGGGAGGGTGGGGTCCTGGACAGTGCACAAGGTTGGCTCTAAAGTGATCCTAAATGCTGCTAATGCCTCTAAAGCTTGTCACAGAGGACAAAATGGAGCGGGATGCTTTTTTTTTTTCACTAAATGACACAGCTGTAATGCACTGTAGAGTCATTTTCCTTTTCCCTGGTCTTAGTTTTAATTTGTGTCCTCCATCCCCCCCCCAATCGTGCTCATTCTCTCGCTTGTTCCCTTGTTTCTGTTTGCTGTGAGTTTTCATAGATTTCTCTCAGACGACTAGACATATTGGGTCAAACCTGTCCTATGAACAAGAACACCCTATGACCCAACCTGGCTCAGCCTGTGCCTTATCATTTATTTATGAGAGCCACTATCAGTGCGCTGCTGAACAAAACAACAGTGATGTCATTGCTTTCATTTCTCTTGGTGCGTTCTCTGAATGATACAATCCCCTTTGGCCACCACCAACAGTAGCTTGGAAACTAAAAATATTCTCAGATAGTCTCAGGAATACAATCACAAAAAGATTTTAGCTCTCTACACACAATCATCAGAACCTAGTTAAGAAAGGTTGAAAAGTTTATTAGTTTAGTCTTTCTTTTAAACACACACACACACACATGTGGTGTTATTGTGGCCAGTCCTCTAAGAGGATTCAGTCTGCAGGCAGTTTTATTTTGGAAGGAAAAGGGGCTTTGGTGTTATGTTCCTGTAGGGGCTCTGGGACAAGTGGAGGTCTAGGATTTCTTCCAGTGTCACTTTGTCCTTGTGGAGTTTCTATCCCTAGCTCGTTCTTTTTCCCCCCCCTCCCCTATCTTTTGTACGTCTCAGTCGCCACACCAACAGGAATGGCATTTACATCTGTGGGCTGCATGGAAGATGAGTTTGTGCTGTCTTGGTGTCCCTGAGTTTCCATCGTGTAATTTATGAATAGGCCACTAGGGGGAGAGATAGCGCTGACACAGGAAATATGAAACAAAAGCGGAGGGTGAAAAAGGGAAATATGAGCAATGTGAAGAATGGGAGCACCTGAAAGAGAGAGAGAGAGGGAGAGAGAGAGAGAGAGAGAGAGAGAGAGGAGGAGGGGAGACAGCTTAACTGAGACTGAGACCATGTCTGAGACAGAGAGGCAGACCTGATATAGCAGATAAGGAGAGAAGAAGAGTAATGTGAGAATGTAGACAGACAAAAACAGCAGCAGCAAAAGAGACGGAGTAAGAAAAATTGTTTGTCTGTAGTTTTTGTGCATGCGGCTGTGAGTGAGTAACCTGTGTTCCCTCCCAGTCATCTTTGGCATCTCGCTCAGCAGTGTATTTCCATTCGCGGGGCATGGAGAGAGCAGTGACCTAAGGGAGACCCTGTAATTATCCTCTGTGTCTGTGACAGGCCTGGATAATCAGTCTCACTGGGAATACTGGCAGAGATCTGTGGACGAGTGATTCTGAAAGACCTAATCCTCAATGAAGCACACTCATAGCTCTCACACTGGTAACTGGAGTGCTCTTTACAAGATGCCTTTTTTTTTTTTTTGACACACTCACAGGTCACACTGTGTGTAATCCCTCGCTTATTCTTTTTCTGTCTCTGTTCATATTGTATTTCCTAGTCTTAATTTCTCCGCAGCAGATGTTTAAATAAATTGTATTTTTGTGCTTTCTTCAGCACAGGTTATAGGTTATTTTGGCCATATAAATGTTGCTGGTCAGCAAGTAAAAGTTAAAGTTAAAATTCTCATTTTTAGTGTCAGAATTCCCCAGAATTAAAATATATATACAAGTATGTTAAATAAATTTAAAATTCCTGTCATGTTAAACAGTGATAGAAGTTTTAAACTGATCGTATCAAAACTTTCCCAAGCTTCTCTTTCCAGCTGTGGCTTGCAGCTGTGTTTAAGACAGCCTCAACATGCTGTCATCCAAGTCAGTTAGCTTTCAGGCTTATGGAGAACAAAAGTTTACCGATATAGACATGTAGAACTTGTTTTAGATAACCCAAATTATTGGTCATGATATTTCACACACACACACACGTCTATTTTGCTCACTTCATAGGGGAATATTTGATGTTTTAGGCCAACAAAATAGGCAGTTTGATAGCAGATATCACGAGCAAATAATACGCTACTAAGTCACATTACAGTGAGTGTTGGGGCGTCAGGTAGAAAGTTAAAAAAAAAAGGAAAGGTTAACATGCACACTTATGCTTTGAAGTACGCAAACACACACACACACACATCAGGATGTGCTCACACAAACAATGGTTCAACATCTCATAAATTTTAAAAGAGGCTTCAGAAAGAAGTCAGTGATTTGGCACAAGCCACAAATGCACACAAACAGACAGAAAACACACACACACATAACACATGAAAACACTTTTCACTATCAATTAATGTGCTAAAAAGTATGCGCGCACACATTTATGTTGACGTTTATATATGCTTCTTCCATATCAGTGTGCAACAGGAGATAAAATCATTCCATCTCATGCTCCAAAGTGCTGTGGGTCAAAGTTTGCAGGGAAATAACAATGTGGATGTATACCATTGTGGAAATTTTTCATGTCGGGAGAGTTCGTGCAACTGTGCCACGTAAGATGAGGGGAGCAGCATTCCCACAGGGGGGGCCTGGGAATCAATTACCACTCTCCCGAGGCAGTGGATTGGCTACCAGGGAATGACAACATGCCAGACAGCCGCACGGTCAGGCTGTCATCGTTTGATTTACACATAATCAACTCCTAATTGTATCACATTGGGCTGCAGGTACATGTAATTTAGAATAGAGTGTGAATTCACAGGGGTTTTGGCAGGCAGAGCCACTGTGTCTCTCTGGTAATGAAGGAGAAGGGAGTGCTTTAATGTGCTTGGCCCCTGGTAGTCCTCTGCTGCTAACCGTGCACAGTCATGGAGGCTTTGGAACCAGACATTTGTGCTTTGACAGTTTGATCGACAGCTGACATGAGTGGCTCTGGAGTTGCCAGTCAATCCACAGCTGAAAGTAGCCCCAATGCAGGTGTCTTCCGATCAAGAGAAACTTGAAAGGAATCTTTTTTTTTCTCACCTGTATATTTTGTTGTCTTCTCTCTCTCAGAGTGATCAGCTCCATGTTGCAACAGTATCCTCTGGACACTGTGAAGTCTGCAATGTGGAACTATTCTTTGCAAAGTTTACAATAAGAGAAATGGCGCCCAGGTTTCTGCTTCACTACAATGCTGCAAGGATACAGGGCAAGTTAACTTATTAATTTAATTATGTGACACTCAGAGTGCTCTTACATCAAGTGAGATGCAATAAATCATTTCAGCCTTATGAGGTAACAGATGGTATAATACGGCCTCTTTCTTTACCATTGTCTAAACTTACTGCTGTACTGCATCCATGACATCAGAGAGAAGGCAGCAGACTCCCTTGAGCATTAACATGCAGACGGACTGAAAAAATAATCACATGACTGCTCTATTAATCTACTGTCTTATGGGCCTTGATCAATATATATTTTGCTCTTGTTCAACAAAAACCATTTATCAAGTCAACCTCGCTCTGCAAAGGATAACCTTTTAAGACGTCAAGAGGAAAAAGGGAATTCTGTTTAATATGCGGCTTTAAAACATTTATATCAGTAAAACACACTTTAAGGCATTACTTATAGAGTAACTCTAAATGACAGTTCAGCCTGTTAAGTGTTAGATGTTAGAAGTTTTGTTAGAAGTTGGATGCAATGTTCACTTTTAACTGAAATTTAGCAGGGGGGGAAAAAAAGATCCCAAAATGATTTATGCTGTGACAAACATGTCAGGAGCAAACACCTGCCCGGACCCATCCTTGACTTTTGACAAAGCCTGTTTAAATTCACAAAGAGTGTGTCCATTAACCCGGATAATCTGTTCACCTGTCAGGTACAAGTTGCAATGCCATTAGACAAGGACAAAGACAAAATAAAACCCTGAGGCTTGTCTGTTGAGAGTGAAAAGTACCCCAGTTTTTTCTACATTTTGTGTTTCAATCCTATTGCAGATATCTAAAGACTAATCAGTAACGTTTTGTCGACACATGAAATAGAGGTATGTTGAGAAGCTTGAAGGTAGCGGGGGACTGCATTTTGTTCATGTACTGAGGCTGTAATATGTGTGTGCTTTGTGTAAAACTTTCCCCTCCTTCTATCTGCCATTATACATTTGATTTAGCTTTTATTCACCTTTTATTCACTACATGGGTTAGAACTTTTTTTTCTCACGTCTGGAAATGTGAAAGTGGCTCAATCTCACACTCATATCTTTGTCCTAAAATATTACCAGTAGAGCTGTGGGTAATTCACAGGGCTCTAAATTGCCAATCATTTCATAGGAAAATAAAAGCCATACAGGAAGTCTCAGATTCTAACAGCATTTAGACTATAGCTTACAGTATATAAATTCAATACTTTTTTTTCAGGCTTTTACAGCACCCTGTAGGTATTCTCGCAAAGTCCTTTTCTCACAAATGTGGCAGTATTTCACACAGCAGACTTTAATAGAAATTTTGTTGGAAATGGTATACAATAATTATAAAGCTACAGCGTATGCAACGCTTTGACAATTCAATCATTTCTTTTTTTTGTCATAAAAGCTTAGTACTTCTTTTACAAAGAGGAGTTTAAGTTTTGTTGATGGTTTCTACAAAAACTAAACTTAATTTACTTTCATTTTGAATGATGGTAATTTAGTATAAATACACCTGGGCATTTTCAAACATGTAACTGAACGTAAAGCTCAGTGCTCAAGGTTTCAACATTTCTTGTGTGGCCTGCAGTCTTCAGAAGCACCTTGTACTTTATAACTCACAACGGAGCCACAAGACATGAGCAGGCACCTTGGCTAAAAGGATTTATGACGGTAAATGAATGACTGAATAAATAAATAAATGTTTTTTTTAAAGTATCACATTCGACATACTGACACAAATTTAAGCCCCGAGCAATCAGCTGCACAAGTTAATTGAAATAAAGACACATATTAAAACAAGAACCAAATGATAATGTAATAATAAGGATGTGTCGAGCCATAAATACTGTGTGAAAAATAGTAATCAATTATAATCAATATCAATAAGGTGTGTGTGGCCTTCAATTAAAAGAAATTAAACAATTAAGCAATGCATGTATTTGTATTTTTCTTAACTTGTTAAGTAACGCAGGAACATGATTTAATACCTCAAAACCAATTATTTTAATCCTGATGAGGCTAACCGGCAATAACAGACACACGAGCACAAACGCACACATACAAAACAGGAAGTCATGGCAGCCAATGGCAGCTGTGAAGCCAAAGGCCACGACAGCTACAGGTGCACCTCATTCTTTACTGCCTGACTGAGATGGATCTCAGCAATTTCTGGTGCTAGCGTTGCACTAAGTTGAATCTAAATAATTCAAGAGCTGGAACGATTTTCAAATTGCTTTTATTTTGAACAGAATACAAAACAGACAATGAAGAAAAAAAAATCTTTTTTTTTTTTCTGCGAGTGCAGAAAGATGTCCTTGTCAGAGAAAAGCATGGGAAAACATTGTGTGGTAAATGATTTTATACATCCCTTCTCATTTCTGTAATATACTACACACTCTACATTCAGACTTTCACAGAATGCAGTGCCATTTTTTTTTTTTTTAACTGCGCCTTTATTGCAGCTGTTGTATTTTTTTTTTTTTTCCTTCTGTTTCAAAGAACGGCGCAGCAGCTTCGACATTAGTCAGCATTTGTACAGTCCATAGCTGCAGCTTCTGAGGAACAAATTTACAAAGCAAGCTGTTCCTCACATGCACAACTCTTCCACTTAACAACTCTCCCCCTCTCTGCTTTCTTTCTCCTGTGCTTTTGCAAAGTAAACAAACATCATTTCGAGTGATTCCTCACAATCCATCCCCTCTGCCTCTGTAGTGTGCTTGAGCCTGCCTCGCTGTGCTTGTCAGAGGAGCTCCTTTAATCGCTCAGTGCCGGCATGTGATGTTCAAGGCCCGCTCCTCCTCCCAGCCATCTCCACTCTTTATCTGTCAATCATGCGAGCTTGAAAAAATAAAGCCCCGATGCCTTTATTTCAAGAGGTGCCTGATCAATATCATCAATCCATCCACCTCCCCTGCTCGCACTCCCCACATGTTCTTTCTCTTCATCTCAACCCCTCGTTCTCTTTCTTTACTTCTCTCTCTCTCTCTCTCTCTCTCTCTCTCTCCCCTCTCTCTCCCTCACTCCCTCTCCCTCTCTCTCTCTCTCTCTCTCTCTCTCTCTCAGTTGCTGCAGCTGTATCCATTTCCTCCTGGCAAAAAGGGACTTTATGAATAAATGATACTGAATTGCTGAAGGTTCAGATACTAAATAATGAATTTCACCACCAAAAACACAACAACTTCTCCAATCATAAAATAGCTCTCCCCTTCCATATTGATTGTGCTTGTGCAACCAGATGCAGAGAGCACAGTCTGCATCCGTGCAAGGTAGAAGACCATACAAGGGAAAATGTATAAAATGATAGGGAGCCACCTGCTTTTTTAGATATAGATATCTGATAAGAGAGGCTAACGGCTTAGTGCCTATGGCGGGTACGTCTTTTCTCTGACATCCTCTCTCCTCTTTGCCGAAGCACTGAGAGCGGAGTAGGTCTGAGGGAGGCGGAGGAGAGAAGAAAAAAATCTGAAAACTTTCCTTCACGGGACATTTAAAGTAAGTGCGGTCATCTATTCTGTGCTACGGCAACGGGCGATGGTGTGTGTTGCTGTGTTTGTGTGTGTGTGTGTGTGTGTGTGTGAGAAAGAGAGTCAGTGCACTATGTGTGTGTGGTTGTGTGTGTGTGTGTGTGTGTGTGTGTCTGTGTTGGAGCTGGCTTGAAGGAGAAAGAGTATTGGCTGGTGAGGCCATGATTTTTTTTTTTTTTTTTTTTTTTTTTTTTTTCCTCAGGTCATAGTTGGTTGAGGTGCAGCTGTAGTAGTGAGAGTTGCTCCGCTCTACCGAAATTATATTTTGATTAGTCATCTCATTGTTTCCTTACAATAATAATAATACGACGAGAAAACAGCTCACAGGGGCAACAGCATGTAAATGGGAATGTGTCTCGGGGGGGTAATGGGGTTATTGTATGGGAGGTTTTCAAATATTGTGTCCTATTCTTACCTTTGCACGCGCTCTAATGCCTCCTGATATAAACATACATATATTACATGCTAGGGCAGAGCAATCTAGTTGTAAAGACGTGTGTGTGTGTGTGCGTGTGTGTGTCTGTGTGTGTGTGTGCGTGCTTGTGCGTGCACAGATGAGCAAACACATGAAATCTGCAGTCTGGTGAAAATGATGGAAAAAGATAATCTGTGAAATTTATTGTAAAACTTAATATTTCCTACCATTCTTCATCTCTGTAACACTTATTGAAAACGAATTTATTTAATGTAGGCAAGTACTTCCTTTCAATGATGATCAATTTCATTTCATTTAATATATAAGTATATAATTTTGGTTTGATCGCGGTCATGTAAAACAAATTAAACGTGAATTCTTTTGTGGTCACCATAAATATCAAGTGAATTACAGCATACACAAAGAACAAAGGCCAAAGAATAAATGCAAATCAAAGCATCTTTATTACTTTTATTCTTTCTATATTTGTTATATTTATTTATATGTCTGTATTTTTTATTTTTTTACAATATCCTGGTGTTGTCATTTGGTATTATTACATATTGATTTATTCCACTTATTCTATGTATTATTCAGTAAAATGCATATACTGGTATGTTATACTGTATGGGGGCACATAGTAATGCAGGAAGTCATTGTGGTGAGGAATAAATAATTGATATCTCAATGAATATGCAAATGAGAAAGAGAGAGCGAGTCAGGGAGGAAGGAGCGTGGCGTGTTGCTGGGGCACGGAGCTAAACAAAAGGCCTGTGTGATTTCCATCATCCAATTAAGAAATATTACAGCCACCATGTTGGGACTGCAACCGTTTAGAGTTGTTTGGGGTCCTGCATTCGTGTAGCTTTGTGTCGTGCTTTTGGGGAAGCCTTTGAAGTAATTGTGCTCTATATTTCCCCAGAGTTTTTATTTTTACATGGTGAGATAGAGTTTAACTTGATAGACAATAAATCTGGGAAGGATGGGAATTTATTTTAATGAAGTTGGGTCTATTAGTATGTAACAGATGGATATTGTATTCACAAATGCGCAATTCATTTAAATAGCACGTGTAGTCATCAAGAATATATAAGTATAGTGTAAAGTTTGAATGGAGAAAAAGAATTGAGATTTTCTTTTTTTTCTGCATCCTGTCTGTCGCTGTTTTTCACAAGCAAACACACACACACACACACACACACACACACACACACACGTCATATCGTATTGCTTTCCCTGGTTTGCATTAGCCTTATAACCTACAAACTAAGGGAGGCAAGAGCTTATGCAGCAGGAGCATAACAACCTTTCAGAGCACAACTCTCTGAGAGAAAAATTAAAATTTGATGTTAATCAAGCAGCCTGAGAGCTGGAGATGACAGGTGCTTTCTACTCTACTTACCCCAGTCTCTTTCTATTTGGCATCACCGCTGAGCTTCAACTCAAAGTTGCCCTTTTTAGCCCCCCCATCAAATGGAACTTGCCAATCAGTCGTTTCATGTTTTAGCAGCATTTATGGTTTTTGACCAAAGTGCACGACTGTGACTGATTCTGGTCCCGTGAATAATTCAACTGATTAATGAGCAAAAAGCTGCGAGGAGAAAATGCAAGCTGTGGATTTTTTGTGAGCTACTGACATGAAACATGTTAAATTTGTTGCAGTCGGTACTACATAGTGTATAGATACTCTCGACTGTGTGTGGCCACATGTTTCTTCTTCATTATTTTTGAAGATATGACAGTGATATACATAAATATTAATGCTTCCATATGAGAGCCGTGTGAAAGATATGTCAAACCTATAAATCTATCTTTTCTAACTCTGTTCCTCTTATCCACTGGACCTTTTACCTTATCTTCAGATTATGGGGTCAACACCCCCCCTTGTTCGCCCACACACACACACACACACACTCATATCGCCCCCAGGGACCTGGCTCTCAGACAGGAGTCACAAGGTTGAGTTGGTCATTATGGAGGTCCTTGACTAAGGCTCAACACAAACTTATGATCCATAACATTGGCCTCCTACATTCCCCAGTGAATGATACGTGGAAACAAAACAAGTGTGTGTGTGCGTGTGTGTGTGTGTGTGTGTGTGTGTGTGTGTGTGTGTGTGTGTGTGTGTGTGTGTGTGTGTGTGTACCTGCCCTGTCAAATCAAATATGACCAGCATGTTGTTCTTATAGCTAATTACAATACAATATAACCTCAATAAAACGAGAAGCAATTTCCTACAAGCTCCATCACGCTGTAATCTATACTGTCTGAAGTTCCTTGTACGTTTGTCAGTGATTCATAATGACTGAATACTAGACCAGAAAAAGCTTTAAAAGATGGAGCTCCACTGCATTTTAGGGCCATTTTAAATCTTATTTCCCTGCTTCCTGGGCAAGATCTGAAAGAGAAAAAAAAAAAAAGAGATTTCTCCTCCACTCTGTCGAGCCCCTGAATTATTAGGGGCATCAATATCTTTAGCATATTGCCAAGGGCTTCCAGACAGTATCTGCTTTCATTATTAGTGTCAGCTCAATTATAGCTCACACCCAACTGTTTCTCAACATCTAATAGCATCAATCGACAAGGATGGTTGACGAGCCAGCACTCGCGCACACACACACACACACACACGTTCACACGCACAATCCCAATACTTTAACCCGCGTGCGCATGTGCATTCACACCTCCCGTCCATCCGTGCGTTCTGTTGCGTTCTGTCATCTTGCTAATGTACACGGCTGAGAGGAAGCACAGGGCTCATAATGGAGGCCATGTTCTTAGTGGCAATGAGCAGCTGATGCAGCCTGGCCCATTTTCATCAAATATTAATGGCATGGAAAAATACACCCGGACTGAGGCCTCGTCCACAGCCAAACTGGAGGAGGCTGGGGGAAAGAGCAATGGGGAGAAAGTGCAGTGAGTGTGTTTAGAAGTACTGTCTGATGGCCATAATTAGGGCCGCTCCAATTAAAAATTCAAAAGCCCCAGTTTATTTGAGCGCATGAATCTTCCACTCACTGCAGCATTTATTTCCCTTTTACAAAGTATTTTATTTTGCAACGTCAATTGAACTGGGCTGTTCTCCCTCTGCATTTCTCTCTCTGTCTCATGCTTTCGATTTCTCGCTCAGTGCCTCTCAAGTCAGAGAGCCATAAAAAAAAAGAAGAAGAAACACTAAAAAGAAAGAAAAAAAAAGCAGCATTTTAAATATGCGCAGCTCATTTTTCAGGAAACTCTTGTTAGGTTATGCAAAAGGACTGGAAGCCATTAAAAGGAAATGAGAGAAAATATCGCAAGACACAAACAATGAACTGGTGAAAATGTCTGTTGTACTCAGAGGAGGGGTGCACTTGATTTCCCTCAAACATAAAAAAAAATAAATGTTCAAAATGAATTAATGTAGTGACTTTTTAATACAGCTTAATGTTTGATTCGCTCAAACCCAGATTATCCATCACACCAGCCATTTTCTTTTCTTTCTTCTCGTCATTGCTGCTCTGTGTAAGCGTTAAAACCATCACTGACAGCACTCAGAACAACCTTTGGCGCAGAACAAAGCAGATAAAATGTGAGATTTCTGGCCCGTGCTTTGTTTGATTATACAAACAATCGCTTCACCTTTTGTGTCAGCATCACAAGGAGAAATGAGCGATGAAGAGCTCTGTGAAACGAGCTAGGCTTTGGGGAAACATTGACTTCCTTCCTTTTTTCTGCTTCGCTCCTCTATTTGCTCCCTGTGCCCTCTTTTTGTCTTTCTATCACCCCCTCTCTCACTATCTTTCTCTATTATCTTTCCGTCTTCTTCATCCATTTTCCTCTCTTTCCTCCTTATATTTCTTCCTCCTCTCTCTGAATCTCAGACACGCGCACCCGCTCAAACATAACACACATTTGAGCAGTCTATTCCTCTTTTGAATAACACCTCTTTTATTAGTTCGGGTCTTTTCTCTCTTGCCCGCTTTAAACAGAGAGGGGAGATGGGATTCTAAAGAGCTGCCAGGGGCTCAGTTTGCACAGTGCTTTGATGTCATTGAGATGCTGTGAGAGCAAACACACACACACACACACACACACACACATACTCACTAGACAACTCTACATAACCAGACAGCATGCACCCCCGCTCTCATACACACACATACAAACATGCATACAGTGGAGATGCGCTTGTGGCTGCAGCACCACACATGCATGTTCATTTTTCTTTCCTTTTTTCCCCTCTGTCTCACTTCTTTCTGACCCATGACAACAAGCTTCCTTTACCTGTGCTTTTCCATAAAGATGGTGTAGTATTTGTAGTGAGCTGTGGTTTGAAAAAAGCTTCTGATATCTGATAATGTGATTAAAAAAAACACCTCATCACAATTTTGGATTGTAAATTGGCATACACACTTGATTCTCATCTATTATCCCGGTAGGTTAAGGAGATTCTATTTATCTTTTCACCGAGAGGTCAAGAGTCCTGGGAAATGGAGGGATTAATCACAAGTAGAGCCATGTCTTCATTATGTCCAAATGAGGTTGGAAGAGATTGGATAAATACGACACGTGTGCATTCAGCACTTCATATTCATGACCCTATTAACGTGGTCTGGAGTCATTTTCAGAGCAAATTTGATCAGGTCTACCCAAGGCATTGACGCTGATAAGTGTTATTTGATTCTCAAACAAAATGGAAGAGATTGTGGAAATTAACACGTATGGTGTTAGTGTGCAAAGTGACAGACGCACAGTGCTTTTCATGGAAAATCTAGCCTCCATGGCTGTGCTTTTGCTTAGTGTTATATAACTCAGGATGTCTGCCTCGTTCCTCTCTAAGTACCAGTGTAAGAAGCAGATCTTCGTTTTCTGAGTGTGTGTGTATGGGTCGCAGAGCCTCCAACCAACCTTGACTAACAAGCATATGTTAATTATGGAGGAGATCACAGGCAGGTCATCCAGCACTTTGCCGCTAAAAAAAGGAGTAAGATGCATTACTGGAGGGCATATCTGGGGCTGGGGATGGGTATAACACCATCACACACCGCCAACTCTTCTTAGCCTCCTCTTTTACTTAACACCCCTCCCTCATCATCCTTCTTTTCATTTGTTGTTCCCTTAAAAACTTGTTCTTTTAAAAACATCTTCCCCTGCTTCAAAGTTTTTATTTCATTAATGATGTCCACTGTCCCCCTTCTAAAGCAGCACAGGAAATATTTTCATATTATAACCCTCAGATTTATATCCTCTATGTTAGGAAACCTACTACTACTATTTAGTATTAAAGCAGAAGTTTCATTTCCATAGTTTTAGCCATTTTTTCTATGAGTTAGTGTAGAGATGAACTGACTAAAGTAATTGCTGACATTTTAAAACACCGCAACATTGCCACAATAAAGTCATGTGAGGTAAAAGCCTGTCAGATAAACAAACCAGGTAGACAGTTTAGTCTTAGATTTAGATTTGAACGGTGCAAAAAATGTTAAAATTTCCAAAATATGACCTTTTATCCATAAAAACATCCATATTCTAACTATGTTAAGGATAAATATTAATTAATTTCTGATGTTTTATCATACAACATCATCTAACAAACATTTGTGTGGTCTACTAAATGAGCTTGCACAGATAATAGCGTTCAAACGCGCTTGCAGATTAGCTTAGCAATAACGCCAGGTGGGCTACCCCTGTTCTTCTTTACTGTTTACCTTCTTACACTACAAGTAGACAAGCTAGCAAGGCTAACAAGCACCTTTGGCTTTCTCTTTAAGCCAGGTGACCTTTGCTGTGCATGTTGTTGAGAGACTCCCATGGATGTTACGAGTTTGGGTAACAATTTTAGCATTCGCCTTAGTTTTGTGTTTCGAATAAGTTTGACTAACCTTAGGCTTTGTTTGTTTGTTTGTTTGTAACCTGTGCGATCATGTGTGGGCTTAGGTCGGCTTAGCTTTTCCGCCAAGATCTCCACACGGCCAAAATGTTATAAACCAGAATTATCTTTTAACAAGCCTCCAGCAAGTAGTAAACCTTAGTCACGCCATGATTCTCGACTTTGGTTCGTAACGCCCCCCCCCCCCCATGGCTTCTTCCTGACTCCCCTGCTGCTCCTTCCCCTCTCCCTCTCTTCCTCTTTCCCTCTCCATCACACACACACACACCCCTCTACCCCCTACCTCGAACCCCACCCCCAGGCCTTGCCCCAGAGCACATTGATTCTGCTGTATACCTAATTACTGCTCATAATCTATTCATTTCACCGCCGCCAAAGAGGGCAGCAGCTGTCACACAACACACCACCAGGGGACTGGAGGAGGGATACTGGGGCAGGAAACCGTGATGAGGGTGAGGATTAAAACTTGAAGGAAAGACTGACGGCTTGATGGCAGCAGTGATAACAATCACTCCTCAGAGGGCTTCGTGCTGAACATGTTTTGCTGAAATCCTAAAAAAAAAAAATATATAGAAGTTTTGATGTGCGATGGAGATGGGTGGGGGGGCTTTTTTGCAACTCTGGGTTGCACTTCAAGTTGTCACTGCTCTCAGGCTGCCACTGAGCAGAATTATCCTGGTGGAAGTAAAGTGTGTTGTTTTGGCAGTTAGAGGCAAAAGGGCAAACACACTCTGAGTGTTCCCTTGCTGAATGTGTTTATCACAGTGAGACTGCTGAGAATTAATCGGAGTGAGACCCTGCGATGTGCTCTCGCTGCAATTTAACCTTCGAGTTTCAGAGCATGTGCTTCAATCATATGTGCACTTTTTGATCCATCATTGTATTAGTGATTCATATTTACTTCTCCAGTGGTTAATGACTCACGCAATGCGTTAATCTTAATTTGAATTAATTTAATTTAGGATCTTAAAGCTGGATAGCGAACAGTTAACAGTTACAGACATTCTGTATGAATCTAACAATTCAAATTATGTCAACATCATAGAAAGAAGTGATGTGAAAGCACCTCAGAAATGATGAAATGAAATGCTTCTACCATTGTTCCTTGTTTCTGTATGTGTTACAATGAATAAAAGTTATACTGATTGCTACAGAAAGTCCTAAAACATTCAGGAACATTCTGTATTATTTTCCTGTGAATAATTAATTCTTTTTTTTTTATTACATTTTATTTATACAGTGCCAAATCATAACAGCAGTTATCTAATGACACTTTAAATATAGAGCAGCAGCAGCAGCAGTAATATTCACAGACCCAACAATTCCCACCATGAGCAAGCACTTGGTGTCTCAGACAAGGAAAACTTCCTTTAAGAGTCAGAAAGCTCGAGCAGAATCTGGCGTGATCCAGTTGAATAACAGACTATGCAAATGTGAGGAGAGAGTTTGGAAGCAAAAGCTGTTCAAGTCTGTACTATCATTGGTAGACATCATACAGGTAGTCAGGAAGTCCTGTATGACGGACCAACTTCATGTTCATATAACACTGGATGCAACAGCAAGTTCACACGGTTCATCTGGAGGGTGGCATCCTGAGAAATCATGAATAGTGAAATCTAGAAAAAATAAAAAAATTCATTTAAACATTTTTCATCACAGAAAAATGCATTAAAACTCATAGTTATAAGTCGTATCAGAAGATAAAAATTGATGAAGTTTCAAAAAGAACAGAGACCTGTCGGAGTTTTTCATTTCTCGCTGCCTTTATCGGCTCAGCGATTTAGTTTGCAGTCCAATAATACTCAGTTGAAAAGAGAGCAGAGATGACTGCACCACTATTGCATTCAAAATTCCTCCCGGTTGCTTTCTCTCTCCACCAAGCACTTTTGCTTTTCATATCAAATATTTATATGTAAAATAATCTCCCCACAGGAGGAATCTTAGCAGATTCGGTTATTTTGTACACATTTTAGCTGCTTGCCACTGTGAACATAAGTCCCTATGACTGCGAGTCAGGCGGTTTCGACAGGTGCGCAGTACCTGACAGTTCACACAAAGTGTTCGGTCTGAACCGAAAAAAGTGCTGCTGTATCATACATGTCACGGTGTAAGACCTGTAAAACTGAGCGTGTCACGAGGCATCGTGGCGATCATACCCAGAAAAATGCACCTCTCAGCCCGCCCAGGGGTAATCAGCATCTGTTTGTTTAATCTGCTTAATCTGCTGGTGAGCTCCACTGGGCGTGCCTAATTAGCAAAATTAATTTGTTAAGACATTAGCGCTGTTAGAGATGGCCAAATGAAGCTGCACTGTTTTATGCAAATGGAGCTGTGGATTTGGCTGGCTGTGTTACCTCAATTAGACCCTTCTTTGATATCTGCCTCTTTTTCTCTCATTCTGTGTCCCTTCTCTTTCCTCCCCTTTCATCTTTTCTTTCTCCTCATTACTACTGTCAGATTTCGCTAATCATGAAATACTGCTATTGTATGACAGCAAAGATGGGGCACGGGAGGGGGAGGAGGGAACAAGGCTCTGAAACTGCTAATCATAACACACACACACACACACACACACACACACACACACAAAAAAAAAAAAAAAGAGGATCTGCGTTTTCAATTAAGGCGTACACTGTGGAGCTTCCACCACCACTATCACTGTTATCATCACCGCTAACCGGCACTGTGTGCGGTGTGTGTTTGTGTTTGTGTGTCTGAGCAGGAGCATTTCTTCCAGTGTGTTGGCGGAGTAATTAGTCTCCTGTACGTCGTGCCCCTCGCAAGCCTGTTTAAGGGTTAATGAGGCCCCAGCAGCTTCTCAGCATGGGTTTGGGGGGGGGTTATGTATGTGGGTTGGGGTTGGTACAGACCTAGCTTCAATAAGAAACCACCCATAGGACTTCCCTTTGAAGTGTCAGAGGGTCCCCCCTTGTTCCGGGTGGCTCCGGTTTCATTTGTCTGAGTGGCAGCATAAAATATAGATGAGCTGCCAGACGACACAATCTATGCACCCCTCCACAAAAAAAAAACCCTCCCTCACACATTACTCCACCCTCACCCCTGACATTATTCACAGATTAACCAACGCCTCCCTGTCACCCGATAATGACCTCCCTTTCTCCTCCTAATGTAGCTTTAGAGGGTGGCGGTAAAATTAGACACACTAAGCTTTATTTCTGATTTCTGTAGCCCCACAGTAACAATAAATGAACCTATTATCACCAGAGGACAAGTAAATTCAAGATATTATATAAGATAATGTAGCCACAGACAAAGTTTACAGTGTTTATGTGCTGGTTTTTGCCCTGAGGTGGGATTTTGTAATGAGTGGTAATGCAGTAGAGATGCGAGTGATACTGCAGCCTTGGGGATTTGTAGTTGTAGACTCTATTGTGGCCCCACTGTATTTCATCTTTCCTGATCCCAGTGGGATGTCCAGTGGTCCATTTGAACACCATCTCTAGTGGAGAGAGAGTCTCCGTCAGCTGCGCCCACAGGAGATAAGTGCCATATTGCTCTGTGGTAAATTATAACTGTGACAACTGGCAAAAGAAATGTTGACTTTACAAGCTGTCCGTCGTTAATATTGTCTGAATTCGAGACATAATCAACATTATTTTTGTACTGAATAGGAGAACTTACCCCAGAAGCTCAAAGCTAAAAGCCAAAAGTATACCCACAGTTTGGTGCAAGTTCATTGTTTATTTGGATCCCCATTAGTTACGGGGCAATTACATTACAGTTGAAGATACAGTATGATTAACAAATGTACAATTCAGACTATAGAACAGCCACAATATCATGATTATTAACATTATATTAAAAAATTGACAGTAAAACATGTAAATGATAATAAATCTAAATTTATTTGCACATGGATGTTGATTTTTCTAATTTATCCTATAGGCCTGTCGTCAAATAACATCTCTCTCATGATATGCTTTTTAAAACTTTTGATTCTTGAAGTATGATGTACGGCAGACTATTCCTATTATGTATTTATAAAGGGAATTCATTCATTCAAGTCTTTTTTTTTCTAACTCAATTGAACAATGTTAAAAAAAGGTTGAACTTCTGAATATCTCACTTCCTGATGACAAGTGAAAATCATGAATCCTCCAGTTATTGCCATCAAAGTGTAGTCAACAAGTTGACTATAAAGTTCAAAATAGTGTGATCCAATATGTAATATTGAATTGAAAGTCCATTTCAGCTGTACACTCTATTCAATAAGAAAACATCAAATTTCTATATGAACCTAACAAATTTCATTTTAGTTGTTCACGTCATATTTCATGTCTTAAACTGAATTGTACAGCAGAAGTCCCTCGATGTTAATGTTTTTGCTTGTCTTTATTTTCCGAAGCCTGCATCAATCAAGAGAAAGTTAGAGACGAGCATTAATATGTCCTCATGATGACAAAATGCATTAGAGTCGGGAGGCACCACATTTCATTACAGACTACAGGGACCTCTAATTTCATTCCAGTCCACTTTGTGGAAACGACAAAATGTTATTACGTTCAGCGGGTGTATCCAACATTACATAGCCACTATTTATTTTCACTTTATTTGCTTAAGTAACACAGGGACATCTGCAGGTAATTGGTTTAAGCTTGAGAGAGTCTCTCTACATGAAAAATCATCTTTTTTTTCCCTCTGATCTCCCGGGAACCTTGACACTGGCCAACTTTAAATGGTTTCCTTGGAACAACTCCACTTTTCTCCAGTCACTTTGTAAAAACTTTCTCATCCCAATTATTTTTTTTTTGTTGGAGCAGGCTATTAGAGAAGCGGGAAGATTGCTTTGACCTCTGTCTTACTTCACATGTTTGCTTCAAAAGTGGAAATAGATAACTGAGTGGCCTGCCTGTCGACAAGGTCTGTTCTAATTACTGGATGCATTCTTCATGCGAAACGGGAAAATGGTACTATACAAGATTAAAGACAGCGTATAGATATTAGAAATTTAAATAGTCATCCTCGAGAAACAGTGTTTGCTTTGTTCTATATCATGTTTGACAGCTTTTTAAAGGCATCAGGTAAATCTTATGCAGCCCGGGTCCAATATGATATAATTAGAAGGCTGAAATTAAATAAGAATAATTGAAAAAAGTCTTTTGAGTTGCGTCCTTTCGGCGAAATGAAGAATAGAAATGAGTCTTGATAAGGTTGGGTTATCTCTCTTTGACAAATGCTCGGGAAATAGAGATAGACTGTGGCTGTGCAGAAGCCAATTGAGCAGCAATTACAAACAAGATAACAATTTTGCTTCCGTGCTTGAACTTTGAGGAGGGTATAAGAGCTGACATGAGGGCTGAGGATGAGAATGATAAGGAGGCGGAGGAGGGGAGGCGGCATTTTTAATCTGAAAATTATTATATCTGGACTAGTGACTCTTCAAGCTTTATCAGATTGCTTTTTCCTAATCATTGCACCTCGAGTATGTTTGATCTCCATGATGAACAGATGATTAGTTTTTCATGAAACCGTTCAAGCAAAACGCTCCAACATGAGCTGTGGCGAGACGCTGTTGATTTAGCTGTTTGAGAGGCAGCAGGCCCCCTCCGTCTACCACACGCTAGCCCGAGCAGGAGCCCACATGGGAGTAGGGAGGGGTCAGCCAGGGTCAAGTCTATGGGTAATGATATATCACCTGCCATATATTTAAGGTTTTGCTAATTCTCCTCTCAATTATGACCATTCCTTTGACCTGTTGGCCTTAGAAGCAATGAAGCGACACAATCAATTTGAACAGGGGTATACATTTTTGGCAGGGAAATGACACCGTCCGGATGCTGCAAATCACAGGCAGGCAGCCCAGATGATCCCCCCAGTGTTGACTTGCATGCATGATAATGTCCTTGTCTGACAGGGGATGAGCATAATATGAAAACTCAAGTTGACATAGATATATAGGAAAATATATACAATATTAAAATTAAACATTTGGCTATAAATAACGTCTTTCTTGAAATGTTCAGTGAGACAACTGCTTTATTTGTTTGTTTGTTGACTCGAAATGAAAAGTCTGTTTATTTATTTAATTATTAGTTTGTATAAGAATGGACATATAGCATAAACCAATGCCACATACTGTACCAGATTAGTCTTTTAAATACTCAGCAATAACATACATATAGAGCAACACAACAAGTAATTAGTGAATGAATCACTTAGTTGATGAACAGAAAATGAATCAGCAACTTTCCAACCAAACACTCCTGACTTCTCAGTTGCTCGCATTTGCTTCTTCTCTGTGTTATATGCTTGTAAAATTAATAATTTGGAGGTTCTGGACTGTTGATTGGACAAAGCAAGGTATCTGAAGACATCAGCTCGGCATTTAGGAGACGGTAGCAACATTTATTTTAACTATTTGCTAACATTTTAAAGACCAAATGATTAACAAAGAAAATAATCACCAGATTGATTGCTAATAAAGCCCTATAATGTTGACTCAATACTATAATAATGGCAAAATTCTACATTTTAAAGGCTGCAATCTGTTATAATACAGTCCAAAACAACAGCACTACAAACTACAACTTCAAAAGATGTTGACTCTGCGTAAAAGTTCAGATGAATTATACATTTTTATTATGAGATTTTTCATTAGATTGCATTAAAATGTATTTTTCTGGTCACTCAGTGTCTAACTTGGGGAGTAAGGCCCAGTTGAAAACTCTTTTGAAATCAGCACTGAATTTGAAACGACAGTGACACAGTGTCATGACAGTGAAATAGCACCAAAGATGTCCTCAAGCACACAAAGTTTCCATCAGACAGTTGAGAACAAGCTCAGTGGGTTTTTTTTTTTTTTTAATCTGTTGTGCAATACTTTAACGACACAAAGCACAAGATATCAGATAAACCCCTGTAACCTCTGTACGCAAAACTGCAGCACTCAGCACCTCAGCATAATAGGATGACAGCTTGTGTGAGCGGAGCGAGGGGGATGAAAAGAAGGTGAAATGGATTATTTAACCGGCAGAGAGCAAGGAACTGCAGGGGGGTTCAGTTCTCCATCAGTAACTTTGTTCTGCTTGGATAAAGTAGAGAGGAGACAGGAAGTCATGTGTGCTCACCTCCTTTGCTCCAAACAGAGCCGTGTGGTACAGGCCACACAGCAGGCAGGCCACAGATGAAGGCTACGTCCCCTTTAGTTTTTACACTGATTAAGTTCTTAGACGCACAAACTGCAGGTGCAGCATATCATTTAGTCCTGGACCAAATCATGCTTGGTGGCACCCTGATTAAGTTAATATAAGTTAATTTCACACATTATAAATACATCACTACATTATTTACTGGACATTAACTAATCACGCGTTAATCTTTAACTGAAATTTCACAGAAAGAGGATTGTTTAATGACTGTGATAGTTAACTTAGTACTAGCTTAGTAAAGCTTAGTAAAGCTCTCAAAATGATTCAGCAATACCATGAGCTTTGTTTTTATTGCAGCCAACTGGCATGAGAGACTTCAGAAAAGCTTTAGGGACTGTGTCAAAATGATTGTGTGGGGAGAGGGGGTCAGTAAAGGGGGAGGATTGTATATTTTTTTCTCTTTGCTGAAGTGAGGCTAGTTTTTTTTAGATTTATCTCACCATTTATATTCTGTTTCAGCTGCACAGATCTCAGCTCAGATAGTAACTCTTGGTTCAAAAATAAAGTGGCCAGAATGTGCTATGGTTAGGTGGTGGTATGGTTAAACACTGTTCAATTATTTTTGCAAGACTTGGAGTTTTTTTCTAAGCCATGAGGAGTGTCCATTGAAGTTTTGGTAGGTAGGACCTTGTTTTTTTTAAAAAAAGGGAACCACAATTCACCCTCCACAGACAATAATTTTACTACAGCCCCTCGTTTCAATATCTGTTTGACAAACCTCCCATGTCTGTTGACAGTTACTTGTAGAGTGTCTTGTTAAATTATAGAAAAGGCTTCTCGGTTCTTCATAGACAAAAAATTGAATTTGAATTTGCAGTTTGTTCTCTGCGTGAACGAAGTGGTGTAGTTCATGTGGTCAATACGATTTTAATCATGTAGCCACAATAATAAAAGATGGTTTTTGATGCTTTTATTACTTTTCTTGTGGACAGTCGTATGCCTATCCGTGTGGTCAGTTTCAAGTAGTGTTTCCTCCTTTGCTCTTTTTATTGCTGTGAATTTATATTTGATCCATAGTAGGTCATGTTTATTATTTATCTGAGAACGTGGAAACAACGTGTTTTCTTTAGGTGCCCATTTCACATCTGTTGTACTTTCTTGCTCTGTTGTTTCTTAACATGTTTTGTTTGTAAAACTTGGCACAAGTCTGGCATTATTTGTTGTGTAGCTCAATCTGTCTCAGCTTTCGATTGAGAATCGTGTGTGAGTGAATTTTAACAACAAAGCGGCTTTGAAACTGTTTCAGTAGAGATGTTCTGAAGGATTTATTTTTTTTTTTCCCAATAAGTAAGATATAGAGTGTATTTCTCCACAGGTGAACACCTGTGGAATTGCAATTGATTGCATCATTGCAAAAACTCTTAAGAAATACACAGTTTCTGTCAGTATCCAAAAAGCAAATACAGAAGAAGCAGCTTGAAATACACATAATTCATTGTGCCTCCAGTTCTCTAACAGGTTATTTTATTTTAATTAGTTTATTTGCTGCCCTTTATCTGTATAGTGCTGCCATAATGGCTACAAAAATGAAACCGCTGAGATAAAGACGTGTTTCCCTGTCTTTAATTTGCTGCCATACATTGTCTGTAAATCTCATGTTCGTGTTTTCAAGCAGCACTTACAGTTCACATAAAATCTATACAGGATTGTTTTTTGTTGTTTTGTGTGTGATGGCCTGATATCCACCTGTTTTTTCAATGTATATAGTTTTTACTTGTGAGACTCCATCTTTCTGTGAGTCTAGAGGCTCTCCAGCTCATTGTTTTCATAGGAACTCTACCAGGATGAGAAAAAAACTAACAAGCACTTGTCAGTTCTCAGCCATCACTCTCCTGACAAGCCACTCTTGTGGACTTCTCCTCTTATCTTCCCTCTCTCTCACCTTGCAGTCATCTGAGAGAGCACATTTCATTGCATTTGTATGTGTGTACAAGTGTGTATGTGCACGTGCATGTGTGCGCCACTGAGTGTGTGTGTGTGAGTGTGAGTGTGTGTACATGCTTGCCTGCATGCATGTGCCTGTGTGTATACGCGTGTGCTTACATGTGTCAGAAACTCGACATGATCTTGTCTCCGGTGAAGGCCTTGGATCACCCGGCCCTGCTCACTCCAGACCTGACAGTGCAGCTGAACTAATCAATATCTCTCTGCAGTCAAAGGTGGGTTCTGCCATGAGGCCGCGGGGGTGCACTAATTGATGGAAACTCACCGCCGGCTAGCTCCATGCCCTGCGGCGCTGGAAGACCGAAAGCTAGGGCCTTCCACTGGAATAGAAGGGGAAATAGAGGACAGAAAAGGCCGAGATCATAATCAGGAGGAAGGAAACTGTTTAGTTTTTGTCACTTGTGTCTGTTTACATGTGTGGCACAGTGTGATTTTTACATACCTGGGACATGCTGCTTGTTGGGAGACGTATTTTGCACTTTGGCAGTTTCTTGCCTCACTCTCTTGTCTTATTCTGAAGGGCAATAATGTTCAACAGAACAATGGTCTTTTGTTACACAGGTAAAAAACCTGTGGTGGAATTTTTTTCCCCATATTATTTTCAGTGAATCAATTCGGTAGGTCACCTTGCCTTAAAGAACTGCTATAGAGTCATGAAATATGAACCAGTATAAAAGAATTACATTAATCTGGTTTTAAATATTTAGTTTTAGTGTCAGATGACCTAAATTCAGTCTCACAACCATAAATTCTCTTTCAGGGGATTTAAATTCTGGAGTAAAAGATGAAAAATATGTAACACAAATATGCATTTTATTTCATTACAGACTTACTAATGAGGATATCATATAATATTTGACAGAAAACATGCAAATAAGCTTAAATAAATGGACAATAGCGGTTACTTTGAGTGTATTTCTTGCTATACTTTGAGAATGAAAACTTGGTTGTTTACATCCATAACCGCAACCGGTTACTAAGCATAGTCCTCTGTATGCACCCTGATAAATACCACCTGAACAATGTGCCACACAGCTGGTATGAACCTTGTGTTCTGCTGTTAGAAATGTGTTAACAGCCAGTCCTTCCTTTCTCAGTTGTTCAAGTGACTTTGTAGCCACATAAATTCTCGCGTGCAGAAGAATCACCACAATCCGAGTTTTTAGTCAAGAGGGGAAAAAAACAACAAAAAAAAAACAAGAGCGTCCCATTAGAAATAAAAGATAATTTGAGAGAATGCCCACTGACTTGCTTCTTGTTAAGAATATATTGTTATGGTGCAGACTAAGCACGCCATGATAATTACCATCAATAATTGAGTGAGGGGAAATGGTAGAAAGAGCTGCATTCAATGCTTGCTAAATGTGCCTGAGAGATGCTGAGATGGACAGTCTGGCTAGCTAGCTAATTTGGCTCCTTTTTATGTGGCACTGAAGATTATCTTTATGTTTCCACCCGCTTAGCTTTGGCTCTTATGAAACCTGGGAAGAGAACACGTAGTGTTTCCTGTCATTGCCATTAATCAATTGTTTGGTGGTACATATCGATCCCAAAGAGCATCAAAACAACATAAAGTGAAATGCAGGTCTCATCCTGTAGGCCAGACTAAACTCAAGCATGAATAAGAGTCTTTGACTTTATTATAAAAAGGATGCTAATGCAAAGTATGAACTAATTGATATAATATCACAGATTTGTGACTGAAAGTTGTCTTGTGCTATGCCGTAAACATTGAAAATATAAATTAAACTCTTATAACAATCATTAGATTAAAATATACTGTATTTATTTCTTTGTTCTGAATTTAAAAAGCACATTTACACGTGCATATAAGATCCAAATTGCTTGTTTATTCGTACTGTGTTGTGCTATGTGTATTATGCTGACGTTTACCTTTCTGGAAATCTCGAGACTGACATAACCTTAATGCAGAGCTAGCTGGAGGGCAGTTGTTGGCAAGAGCTGTTGCTCGTCTCTTTGGAGGAAGGAGCTTGTCTCTGAAATAGGCCAGAGATCTGTTGCAGTCCAATCATGCCCATGAATAATGTGATCAGCAGAAAAATTGGAGTGAGACTACTGAGGGAAAACTAACCTTGAAACTTACTGCGTTATCGAACCGCACAATATGCAGAAACCTTTGTAACAATCTGTGTATTATGATTAGATTGGAAGATTCTACCCTATACATTTCGATTTTTATATCATTCAGTCTATGTATTTGTATTTATGGAGCTGGACATGGGTTTCCAACAACACACAAGCTGTAAAAAAAAAATGTGCTATAATTCAGCCTGTGTGTAAAGGACTGGAGAGTCTTCTACAACAAAGAAAGTTCAGAGTCAGTATTGACTGAAAACGATAGGCAAACCCCCCAGGAGTAAGGTGCACTTTCCAAAATGTAAATCAGGCCTTCCCTGAGACACACAGGCCTCTCCCTCCCCTGCTGCTCAGAAAGCTTTGCCATTCACCTTTAAACAGCAGAACAATAATCAATGGAGCATTATTAATGCTGAAATCATTCATGTGCACTCCTGTGTTACCCTGCTGAGTGTAAAGCCACTGAAGTCATGTAGCCCATATACTGGATTGCATTATATGCATTACACAGTAGAAAAGTACACCTGAGATCTATATTTATCCAAAATTCATGACAGGAGCTGTGTTACTAAAATCTGGATTTTTGTTTTTAATCACCCAGAGACCTTATTGTTGGCACTGATCATGAACTATTAACATAGAACAGATCCTCCTGAGGCCTTTGATACCCTCGATTCCCCTTCAGTATCTTCTTCCTCTACATTTCTCTTAGTCCCTAAGGTTTTTGGGCACCGGTATCAAGAATTTCAGTCTTGAGACAGAAAAGAATAACGCATGTATGCTTCAATCTTTAATAAGCCGTGTTTCCTCACCGTGTTACACATGAGCCCTTACTCCATCCCTCAAAGACAGTGGTGTGAATTTTTCACAAACCATGTCTCTGTTTCTTGTTCGTGAGCTGTCTCAATACACAGAGGCCTATTCCTTTCATGGAGTACAGCCCTGCGTATTTATCGGACATTAGAAGAGTGAAAGAGGAGCAGCGGCGCTCGGCAAAGCGAGGAGGAAATGAATGAGCGCTCTCCTTCATTACAGGAGCCAGATATAAATCAAACTAATTATGGAGCCACTACAGTATCGAACCCACGGAGAGGAAATGAAATGATCAGAGGCAGGTCGCAGCTCAACACAGAGCGAGTTAATGAAAATATTAATTACCTGATGATATACTGGGAATCGGGAGTCCTCCCCACCCCCCACACATCTCTCTTCCTCTCATACCCCCCTACCACAGAGAGCATTTGTTTTAATTGAGTAATAATAAGACTGTTACATTTGGCTGAGTCACTAGATTTGAATGGGTAATTGACCAATAAAGGCCCGTGATAGCCAATTATAAAATCCAATGTAGCGCTAATTAGTTAGCAACTCTTAAGTGTCCTGACTAACACTGAGATTACACACACATCACACTTCAGTGCAGCTGGTTATTGTAAAAGTCATAAAATAAAAGCCAAGTGAGTTCCCCGAGTGACGGATACTAAATTAGTTGCCTCAGTAACTTTCAGTCACACACACTCACACACACACACACACACACACACACACACACACACCACCTCCCACCTAACATTATGGTGTAATTTGCTGTTAATATCAGATTTTGGCCTCATGATCGATTTCCTCTGTGTTTTCGTTCTGAATTATTCAGTGGTACACTTTATCTCCTCACCTTCTCCTCTCCCCAGACTGCCGCCCCCACCTCCACTTACACCCACCCAGCCTCTCCCCCGCCACTGCCATACCATTTGTCACATTGGTCAATAAGTGGGTGAAATTTGGATCCTGACTGTGGGACAGGGTGACTTGTAGGGTGTAGATGTGAGGGCGGGGGGACCCAGACAGATAATATTGCACAACAGTCAATCACAGTAATTAGAGGAGGTATCAACAGTAGTCTGGTCCACTGAGGTTTGAGGTAAAGGATGTGCTGAAGTTCATGCTATTCTTAGGATCTCTTGATTGAATGATTGACCTCTTCTTTAGACGCGGACTGAGGATTTTCATTCATTTACGTCCAATTAAAATGGCAAGAACAAATCTTTGAAAAAAGTGTATTTGTAACGAATGGCATTTTATTAATGTTCAGTCTGTTTCTAATGCAGTGGTTCCCATTGTTTGTTGGTTTGTGACCCCTCTCACACAAAGCTGTGTACTTGTGACCAGTTCAACCATTGTCTCAGATTGTTTTATTTAGATTATAAAAGTTTGAAAAATTATACAGGAGATTTTGTTTGAGATTTTATTTTGTTTCCGTTTAAATTTATCTCACATCCACAGGTTGGAAGCTGCTGGTTTAATGTACAAATAGACCACGTTAGGGCTTGCATGAATCTCCCTATTATGTTCTCAATTGATCAATTAGTTGTTTGGTCTGTGAAAAAGTCACAGTTTCCCAGAGCCCAAAGCCCAAAGCAACAACTTCCAATGTCTTGTTTTGTCTGATCAACAGTCTAAAGTCCAAAAATATTTAGTTTGTAAAGACATAAAATGGAGAAAATCCTCACATTGGAAGGGTCTGAACAAGCAAATTTTGCATTTTCTCTTGAAAAATGACAAATGATTAATCGCTTATTGAAATATTTTTAGATACATTACCTATTTGAAGCTAATTACAACATTGGTTGGTTAATTTATTTGTTTTATTAGCTTATTTTTCTTGGACAATGATCATTGATCAACATAAAATAAATGACATGCATACATAGATGTGGGTAAATGAGTGGACAACTTGAAGAACAAGAAGTGAACAAAAAACTATATTAACTTCAGTGTACAAGTGAGTTTGTACCACTTTCCTGGATGGAGGAGAAACTGATAACTCACATTGTTCATTTTTCTAGATAATTACAACCTTTTAATTAATAAACTGGCAAGCAATTACCAAAATGACACCAAAACCATGCACTTGCAGAGATGCATCAATGTGAGCGGTGCTTATAACTCAAGCATAATTACCCATCTCAATTTATCCAGCTCGACGAGGTGACGCATTCTGTCCACTACCTATCTGGCTCACAGGGAGTCAATGAATTAATTTTACATAGTTCGTGGCGTTCTCGCATTCAGAGTGACAGGCTAATCAGTACATTGTCAAAGTCGACTCCAGCTCCACCTGTCAAAGCTAACAGTCTTCTGCGGAGCCGATGAAGTCCCCCGAGTAATAAAACGGAGAGCTGATTTCACACCGCGTGACCTGCGAATTGCGAAGTCAGGACGCTGAGGACACAACAATCAATGTCAGAACATGTGGTATTGATGAAAGGTGTCAGAAATGGCTGGAACTTACATGAAGTCCTGCAGGCACTCGGCAGGCGTCTCTTGGGCGTGATCATGATTAATACAGATTGTTTTTTGAGCGGTATAACAGTGATGTAAGGCAGCAGCAGCTGCTGCTGCAGCGAGGGTCTATTGGCTGTAGTAGACACTGTCCTGGTAACTGAGAAGTCTCAGGATCTTGGTGAGGTGCCCTTGAGGAAAAACATCAAACTTTTACCTGCTCGCTTTTATTCTGTTAAACTCTGCTAAAGAAGATCTCACTTTATGCTTCGCGGCGGCTTTAGAAGAGGACCGGAGGCTTTTTGCAGAGACATGAACACCACCCAATGGTGCAGCACTTGTCATCTTTACTGTGTGTTGGCTGGTTGATTGGTGACTCTCAAGTTGAGGTGCTGATCTAACAACTGTGTCAACTGAGTCGGATATTCCAGTAAGAGGATCTAGAGGATGATATTCCAGTCTGAGTAACAAGAGGCTAATAAGATCACAGAGAGACGATCAATGGCCAGTAAGCTGAGCTCTCTTTTTGTCTCCCTCTCAGACACTTGTTTCCTCTTGCTGTTGAATGCTGTCTGATTTTGCACAGGTCTCATAAACATCATCCACAACTCCCTGAATTTGCCGTAGATGCTTCAGTTTTGTTTTTACGCTGATAGAAATGCTTACAATAGAATTGGTGTTAAGATGTGGGACATCTTTGTGAGGACCAGCTGCTTTACAAATATTAGTGAGCTGAGAACGCCTCCAACATGAGGACATTTTATTTGAGTTATTTTGGGATGATGTATCAGGTCTAAGGCTCTGGTCACATGGGTGTAAATTTAGTAGGCCTTGAAATAAACTCAGAGGGCCAAAGTGAGGTTCTAGGATTTAGAGTCGACCGACAGAGAATTTATCTGCAACTATTTTGATAATTGATTAATCGTTTGAGTGAAATTGAAAAATATTTTCTTGTTTCCACTCCTTTAATTTGTGTATTTTCTCTTTTATCTGTTTTATAACATCGCAAACCGAATATCTCTGATGTTTGATCAGATCATCATGTTGGGTTATAGAGCTTGTGTCATCTGCAACTTGCCACTTTCTGACACTTTATAAATCAAACAACTAATCGATTAATCAAGAAAACCATTCACTGATTAATTGATCATGAAAATAATAGCTAGTTACAGCCTTCATTAATAGATTTTTTAGGGCCTCAAGTTCATGGTCATTGTTAGAGTTTGGGTTTACATTCAGCAAAGGTTGAAGGTTAGGGTTTATATTTGATTAGGGAAATATGAACATAATTTGCACATTAAGATGTGATGCAAAGTTTATGTACATCTGTGTTTGTGTTTAAAAGCAGGAGGGAGTAAGAAATTTTTTTCTTTACCCTGTCATGGGAGCAAAAAAAAAAAAATCAAATTGTCATCAATCATCCAATTAGACTTGTGTTGTCTTGCTAAATGAGCCATGGGACTTTGAAGTTTCACACCTCAGTGGAGTTTGCATGTTTAAAGAGAGCGTGAACGGGGAAGACAAGAGACATACGCTACTAGTACTACTGCTATTGGACTATTATCTGAATTGTCACTGACATTCAAGGGGATAACTATTCAGCCAATAAGGTGTGTGTGTGTGTGTGTGTGTGTGTGTGTGTGTGTGTGTGTGTGTGTGTGTGTGTGTGTGTGTGTGTGTGTGTGTGTGTGTGTAGGACTGCATCAACATTTGTTCCCCTGCATGCTTCTCAGCCCGAGTTCAGCAAATGAGTTGAACCAACCTTCCTGGGCACTCTTTCCTCTCTACTCCAACAACTCATGAAATATTTAACGTGCCTCACAGTAACCTCTCTCTCTCTCTCTCTCTCTCTCTCTCTCTCTCTCTCTCTCTCTCTCTCTCTCTCTCTCTTTCACAGTTTTCTTTCTGCCATTCTGGCTGATGGTCACAGGATAAAAACGTTAATGTCCACTTAAGCCCTGCTAGATTTTTACTGTGCAAGTGATATCCCACATCCCCCCGCATATACACACACACACACACACACACACATATACGTACACAATTGGTGAACTTTCGCTCCACGGCGCTATATTATTTCGTGGATGATTTCAGTCCCATTTCATTGTATTCAGGCTGGGTGTGTACAGAGGTAGCTGGATACAAATTTGACACCAGGCCGATCGGCAGCTGCCGGCTGTTTAATCAACAGTGATGAATATTTGATGGCGTGGCGGCGGGCAAACGGTGGCCGACACTCTCCTCATTATCGAAGTCCATGTGTACAGAGGAAGATATTCAATATCTACCGATGGGGGACTGGCCTCTCTCAGCCACATGAAATGCCCCCACAGCTCCTGAACGGAAAAACTAGATGTTATATATGTGGTGCTAGAAAATGTTTCATTTAGAGAGAAGCGGCAGAAGGAAAAAATCATTTACCTCAGGAAAATAAGCAATAGGAGAGATTATAGACCTGCTGACATGTATAAACATTCAGATTTTAAATTAAAGGTGTAATAATTTCTTCTAAAGCGTGCACTGGAGATTTGAAAAAGATTAGTTAACCCAAAAGGTAGGGACATCTTTTAAGAACGGCGTCATCTGTGTCATCAAAGTCTACTGAGAAGGAAGACTGTCATGTTTGCACCAGGAAGACCATACAGTGAAGTATGATGTTCAGCGGGCAAAGAGCAGCACTGAAGCCTAAAGGGTTTCCTGTGCAGAATCTGTCCGTATACGCAGGATTTCATCAGCACCACGCGTTTCTTCTCAGTGGTTTCACAAAACTAAATATTCCAGCACAGTGGGACATGAGCTGAACCACCTGTGCTTCATGTAAAAAGAGGCTGTCATCTACAAAAGTGTGAGGCTCATTGAAGTTGCAAACCATTTATAAACGCTGTTATAAATCTGTAGTATCAAAAGCATGTAATGACAGCTCGGAAGCCAACATCAGTTGTTCTGATTCTGATTCATAAAGGAAACAGCTGTGGGAAGAGGCAGCTAATATACACTCATTTTTCCAACTTTGGTTCTCTTGTTTGCGTTCGTAGCTTAAGACAGTGGAGCTTGATTGTCTAGCACTTGTTTTATAGAAGCAACTAATAATGCAAGTGATGATAATAATAATAATGATGGCAAAAGATTAGATTATCTAGATCGCAGCTATACTTGATGAACCACAGAAAGGTTTGACCCATGACTTGAATTGTAGTTGCTTGAATTTACACTGAAGTTTATGTGGAATATCCTTTTATAATGTTGCCTTGCCTCTTGTTTCCGGTCGCGTGCCCCATCCTTACCACACGCCTCCTGTCTGCAGCATGTGCGGGTAATGATGGCAGGAAAATGGGTTCAATACAAGGGTTCAAAGAGCACTCTGCCTCGGGCCATGACGGCTCTTAAGAGGCAGGACTTGGGAAATAAATGACATTTAGGTAGTAAGGCAGATTTAGCATAAAGTGACATTTAGGTGGCAATACGTAGCCTTTTTTTTTTTTTTTTTTTTTTTGAATGAGGTAAAACATCCCATGACAAACCAGCGCAGACATTGACGAGTGTTTTGATGTTTTAATGCTGCACTTCATCAGTATGGATGTCAAACGTTTGGGCTAACGCAAGGGTTCAAACATTGCTTTGTTTTGAGGATGTCACACCGGGACAGATTAAAGTTAAATTAAGTAGCCTACTCCTTCAGATTATTTGATGTGAAACTGTTAAATGTAGCAGCTGTACACCTCTTGTAGAGACTCTTTCATTTTTGTGTACTGCAAAGTGGACAAATGCAAATAACCTACACTTAAAAGGTTTGGGCATATCAAACATCTGCCAGCGTCAACATCAGCAAACATCACAGACATCTTCTGGGTGATTACAGCGCTCTGCAGTCATATTAAGAGTCATGTATTTTGCTGCAGTCAAACTCAACAGCAGGTCATTTCACTCGTTAGATCTTCTCACTGGTTGAAGCTGCGCTTAATCGGTTAAATCAACCATTGCCGTTAAAACGGCTTGCTTGTAGCTCTTGTTTGGCACACGGATGGTGACTGATGACTGATATAAAGATCAGCTAGAGTGAGAAGAAGAGAAGAAAGTCTTGCATGGTGATCAAAATAAAGCTGCAGGGTGGCAGCGCGATGGCTTTCAGGCTGTTTGATAGCCTCAGATGTGTTTCAGTGTAATTTAGAATGGACTCTGGGAAACATGGAACAGTTAAAAAAAAACACACCACACTCTGGACTGCATACAAAAGAAGTTAAAGAGAAATTTGAAAACTCCAACAGATGGTGAACTTGGACTGAAGTGGAGTAGATGAACGGCTTTATGGAGGGTTTTGATTTTCCATCTTTAAGTGGCACACTGCAGTTACTGGACTATTTTAATGAAATTCTATAAAGTACCAAAAAATGTCAATTTGGCGTTCGTCAGAGTTCAGCTGTTCAAGTAATTTGGATGATATTGTACTCTAGATTTGGAAACAAATAAAATGAGATGGCAGCTTTAATTAGAGTATGTGGCACTGTCCAAGCTGCTGGATTTCAACTTCCTCCATTGTGTGTGTGTGTGTGTGTGTGTGTGTGTTGTTACCTAGTTAAAGGACAGCACACCTGGCCACATTATTCTGTTTTAATTGTCTCGTGGTTCAAGTGAAATAATACCTCCACAGAATAATGTTTTAAAAAATCCAAAGGAAATATTTGAATCATCACGTTTCAGTCCTTTCATCCTCCATTTCTCCTCTAGACTGCACAAACTTTTTAGAGCTTCCAGCTCTATTTTTTTTTTTTTTTTAACAAAAGCTGCAATAAGAAGATTTGTGCTGGCAGACTTTGATCTGTTTGTTATGTGTGTGTGTGCTCCATACAAATAGAAATCTAAATTGTCCTTTTTGGTATGCAGGCTACCTGCATATCTTCAAGCATACATACCCATTTTTTATCTGTCAGTAGCTACATGACAAGAGGTCAGCCCCTCAAGATCAAATATTTTTCTTACTAAATGACGGATTTATTAGACAAATAAGTTGTTCGTCTGACTCTGAACCCTCTGTGATTGAAATATACCCCTGTGTCAACAGCATCGCCTCTCAAACCGGGTCCCGGGCGATGGAGGGCTGCCACAGCGGATTACTGAGCAAATATAAGTGGGAAATGAGTGCAGATCTGGGGGATCTACCCATCCACATCCCCGGTTTGACATTTCCGTCCAAAGGCCAACCTTCCTACGCATTGTTAGATCAACGGAGCCCTCGATGGGAGCTTTTATTATTTCATTTTTTTGTTTTAAGATACTGAAGAAGTAGAACAATGTCAAAAACAAGGACAAGACTTTACGCAAATCCAATCCAAAAAAGCGCAGTATGTGCGCTCTCCGTTTCTTTTCTCTTTTTTTTTTTTTACTTTATCTTGTAGTGTTGTAATGATAATGATCTAATCCATCTTAACCTGGGCGCCTAACAGCTGCGATTAGGGAAGGCCCACTCCCTTCCGCTCAGAGCTATAGTAAAAAGTCGTGCGCTCGTAAATCTAAGCGCCCTGCGTTACCATAACGCGCGGTGAAATCATTATTTGGCGACGTGGTGTCAGAGACACTCTCATCTCGTCTGTCAGGAATCCAATTTCCTTTTATTTACATCCACGGTATAGATTAATTACTCCCCCGACTAGTAGCCTGAAGGAATTAAGTTATGAGATCCTTTTTGGTAGGCTCCGTGATTAATCCATCGCGGCCTATGCAAAGAGGAGAGGAGGGTGGTTAATGCTGTCGAGATAGCATCGTTACATAATAATAATAATAATAATAATAGTATTAATAATAATAATAATAATAATTTGTTGTGATTTGTACAATCCAAACAATACAAATTTGTATTATTTGAAGTCAGTTTGGAGTTTAAAGGTGATTTCATTGCTATAAGGCTCAGGCAGGACACCCAAAGCATCATGGGATGGGACAAGAGGAAGTTGGAGAGGGTGTGAGGCTAAATTATCTGGACGTGAATATAAGGGGGAAGGCCCTTTTCAGGCCGACACCTATACGATCAGGCGACTCTACGGCCCCACTATTGATAGAGCTTTAAGGGTTATGATATCGGTGAAGTTACTGATGAAATATCCCCCCCTGATTAATAGAGGACTCTGTCGTAACGGGCTGACATATGGTAGGCGAGGCAGCTGGGGACGGTACCTCAGGCATCCCCTGCAGCCATTAACATATTAGAGGCTATTGTGCAGGCAGACAGTCCGACTTCATCCAGAGCCCTTGTGCAGAGAGACAGCACCCCTGAGCTGTTTGATATAGGCTTTCAATAATGCATTACTCTTCAATCCGCCAGCGGAGCTGTTCGTGGTGCTGAAATTATTGCCATGTGGCGCGTGTGGTGCCGCGCGTGGAGTGTGTTCAGTGCCAGCGGTGTTGTGTTTCTCTCAGTAGGTTGTGTTAGATGGAGAAACTTTGAACTCACAAGATAAAAAATGATAGATAGATAGATAGATAGATAGATAGATAGATAGATAGATAGATAGATAGATAGATAGATAGATAGATAGATAGATATCAAAGCATGCACATGCATAAATACATGTACACATGCATGCTATATTAATAAGGAATAAACACTCGCTATCTTGGACAGATGTTGCCTGATCTAAACACGCTGAAAACTGCGAATTAATTTATGATGTTAATAAACTAAATCAAGAAAGCTGCATTTAAACATAAAAGTATTACTGATTAAGACATTTTTTTTCCCCAGATCAGAAATATCTGTTTTTTTACACTTTCCTTCTAATAATCTTAACATTACATTCATAAACGTTTGACATTATAAACTTGTATTAATAAAACAGTTCAGGTTGGATAACAACTTACCATTAAATTACAAAAGAGCTGATTTGTGCTAAATGTAGCACGTGTATAAGACAGATAGGTTGCTGACGATAAATAAATATAAAAACTAAAAAAAAAAATATTTTACTCACGTTGTAAAGAATCGCTCCCTCTTCTGTCCATGTAGCCAAAAGCTAAAGAAAAAAGCAATAAGGAGCAGCTTTCTCTGCCGTTTAACAGCGGCTTTTCCTCCATCCGCCTGCCTCCTTCCTCCCTCAAACACCCGATAGCTGTCTGAAAATATTGCATTTTATATCAGCAAATGGCGATTAATATTGCATTACCTGCATTTAAAAATTCGTTTTTTTTTTTTTTTAAATATAATCGGAGCTCACCAAAAAAAAAAAAAAAAAAAAGTAGAGAGTGAATTAGAAGTATTTGGAGGAGAGGTCACACTGTGGTCATTTAAAATAAATACATTTCTTTTTCTTTTCTATAATTCCCCCTCTTCTCTGTCTTTCATGTTGCTGCTGAGTTATTCTGACTGGGCTGTGAAACTTCATTAAATGTTGATTGTTAGCTCTGATTCAACACAGCAGCAAAAGGCGGTAACTTTATCTTCGTGACGATTTCCAGACATGCAAATCAACGTTTCATGTAACAGCGTGCACCCTTGCATTTAAGCCCCATTATATGTGCAAATACACGGGCATTAAAAGCACAACTTACCAATTATGTATTTTAATTAACTCGATTCTGATTATAGTTATTAGATCAATTAACTTGTTCTGTTATACCTTGTTTAAAAAGTACTTATTTAAATTTGAGTGAAGCTATTCTTCTATAATAAATATTATTACATCCTGCATGTTTCTTTAAATTTTCACACACATATTTATTATATTTAAATTGGCACAAAAATGTATTTAAAGGTTTAGAAGGCCTGCAGTATTTCCATCTGACAGTCCTTGACTCTGATATGATTTGCATCAAAGCTTCATGCTCCCAAAACATGAAAAAATAAATAAATTGGATAAACTTTGAAGACATCCAAACATTATTTCGTTTGATTAACATTTTATCTCGATGATAAAAATGCAAGAGAAAACGGAAAAATAGAAAAAAAAAGAAAGAAAGAAATTTAAATCATATCAAAAGTGACATCTTAAAATTAAATAATAAGGAGTTGTGGCCACAATAACACGTTAAAGCATGACATCAATGTTGTTGTTGTTGTTGTTTTTTACATTCAAATCTTAATAATTCTGCTCAGTGCAGGCCCAATCACAACCAGAAAAAAACATAGTTTTCTTTCTTCAATTTATTAGAAGATTGCTGGAACACACCTCCCTGTTGAATTTGGCTTACAGGATGAATAGTACCAATGAAAGTAAGTAAGAGGACAACAGAGGAGAGTGGAGGAAGTTGTGAAAGAGAGGAGGAGGAAGAGGAGGAGGAGGAGGAGGAGGAGGAGGGAAGGAGGAGACAGTGGGACATTTTTCCATGAATGCACATGTCGCCGCAGTTTTGTAAACATACTTGTGCACAAAGTAAAATATTACTTACACAACGTTTTTTTTTTCTCCCGTAACAATTAACACGACAAACAACGTGGTGATCTTAATGTGAAAACAGGCATTTAACAGTGACTTACACCATCCACAAAAGAAGGTCTATCAGTAGACAGCTCTACTGTATACGCAGTGATTTTCTTTTTCCAATGCATAGAGTGTTTGCACTGCAAACTGAAACACATGAAAAGAAAAAAAAAACAACTTTTATTTTTCTCCTTGATGAAGCAGACAAGGCTCTTCGTGCTCTCTTGGATGTGTTTGAAACTTCTTTGTGATGCCAAATGGTGTCCATACACCCCCCCCCCCCCCCTATAATTTATATCCAAAAAACAAACAAACACAGGAGCTCACCTCTGGTAAGTGACAAAGTGATGTCTGTATATACAAAACCATTTCGACATAACCGACCTAGAAACCTAAAGGGTCTTTTTGTGCAAATTCAAAATAAATATATCTCTAGATGTGACAGCCTATAGAGGCTAAATTACCGCCCGTGAATCAGGATTTCATGCAGGCCTACAGTATTATTTTTTTTTAGCCATAAAAGTTTGCAACTAAATTTGACTTTATAGCAGCCTCCAAAATAAAAAAACGGATGAATAAATGAACAGATTCATGAATTATTCTATACCAACGACAACGACAAAAAATCAAACCAAAAACACAGTTCAACAATCAATGAGGTAATTCGTAAATGGCTATACTTCAAATAATAGGCCTATTCGGAGAAAATAACTCGCTATAGTATCAAGCAAATTACCTCTTCACATGTTTTTAAAAGGCAATGTCGA
This sequence comes from Argyrosomus regius, assembly GCA_946959425.1. Lineage (NCBI taxonomy): Eukaryota > Metazoa > Chordata > Actinopteri > Sciaenidae > Argyrosomus > Argyrosomus regius. The sequence continues at coordinate 24,242,207 of OX336882.1, forward strand.
CGTTCGCTAAACTTTTTCCCTCGAAACAACTGAGCGAAATTTGTGTAATCTGTTATTTGCATACTTCACATTCACCGATAACGTGAAAATAAACAAGATATAGTATGAAGCCTCATAAAATGGGTATCTAACGCCCATTGTGCACCAACGTGTAAAATCGCTGGAGACAAAAGACTGAAAATGGTGTCTTTATAAGTGTCCCTTGGTCCCCAAATTCAGTCACACAACTTTTTTTTTTTCTTTTCTTTTTTTCCCACCACCACCACCACCTCGCCCATCAGTGAGTGGCGGAAAATTTCAACCTCTTCTGCTTTTGTCTTTGGTTACAAAACCACACTCGCACCACATTTTTTTTCAAGTCCAACTTTTCAGCTATAGCTGCTATTTTCTCGGACGACGGTCGAGGCTGTACGGCGAAGTAAGCCTCCAAAGACCTCTTTTCTGGGGCCGCTATCGAGGTCCTCTTGCGTTTCTTCTCCCCTCCGTTGAAAATGTCAGGTTTGCTCATTTTCTCCCTCTGGGCCCCCTCGGCCTCCTCCAGCCAGGCCTGGAGGATAGGTTTGAGCGCAATCATGTTGTTGTGGGACAGAGTTAACGACTCGAATCGACAAATTGTACTTTGGCTCAGTGATCCCACGCCGGGGATTTTGAGATTAGCCAGAGCGCCGCCCACGTCCGCCTGGGTCACCCCCAGCTTGATTCTCCGCTGCTTGAAGCGCTCCGCGAAAGCCTCCAGCTCCCTTGGGTCTGTGTCCGAGTCATTGATGGAGGGGAGTCCGGTGTTAGTGAGCCCTGGGCAGCCTTGACTCCCCCCGTGATGGCCCGGTAAGAGCCCGTGATGGGTGAGAGGCGAGTTCATACTCATAGCCTGGTGGGAGAGGTGACCCAAGCCGTGCATGTGAGAGTGCGGATGGGAGGAGGTGGAAATGAGCCCTCCGCCGCCACCTCCGCCGCCCCCGCCACCTCCTCCGCCGGTCCCGTCGTGCGCACTGGACATCAGGGCGAGGGACGGCGAGCTGATGTGGTCCATAATGTCCGGGGGCTCCAGGTTCTGGTGATGGTGGTGGTGATGGTGATGATGGTGGTGGGCCAGTGGAACCGTGGACGTCGACGAGCATGGCACGGTGCTCATCGTGTGGTAGGTGGCGTCGGGCTTGAACGGGTGCGTCTTGCCCTGGGACACGGCGATGTCCACGGCCGCTAAAGCTTCAGCCCGGGCCAGCAGGGTCTCATCCAGACTGGCAAATATGTTATTCTGCAGCTGCAAGGGCGGAAATTAAACAGGAGAGGAGGGGAGAATGAATGGGTGCGAAGTGGAGAATAAAAGGGAGAAGAAAGAGAAAAGGCGTCAGAAAAAAGAAGAAAAAAACATAAATAAATGTATCTGTCAGTCGGGACTTTTGGGCGACACATAACACAGCCGGAGTATTCCTTCAGAAGCAGCAAGTCATAAAAATTAATACAAAAACATTAAAGCCAGGCTTTGCGTGAGCATGCTTTCAGAAAAAGAAGAAGACTCTTCGAGTGATTGCTGTGGAATATGAAAAAAACATTAAGTGCGCGTCTTGGCTGAATGTGCCTTGGAGCACCCCGTGTTATTACGCACAGACAGCGTTCAGCGCGACATGCAGCCTAGGCACGAAAAAAAGAGACAAAGTCGAAGTTTTTTGGGGGGAATAATTTACCTGTGGAGTTTGTAGACAGGCTCTCCTTATAGCTTCCGAGCTGGAATGCAGGGTGGTGTACTTGTGCTCGGGTAAGGAGGGATGCATGGCGAAGTGCGGCTGTTTGCTGTTCATGGACATCATCTTGGCGAGCTTCTCCAATTAAAGTGCACGGGAAAAAAAGGGGGGGAAACGGCTACAAGAGCTGGAAAATAGTCATAGATACACAGTGATCCTTTGCCTATCCAGTAATGATGCGGTGTAGTTCGCTGTGTAGTGCGCCGAGTGCAGCCTTGAGCCCGGAGATCACAGAGATGCCTGCAGTCTCTCAGACGCACTTATCTGTCTACTGTTTCCCACTGCTGGGGATGAGAGAGGCTCTTACACCTGAGCGCCTCAGATCTCGTCAAGCCCGTGCTCGGCTGCTCTCGCGAGACATAAACTGCCAGAACAGTGAACAGGCTGACAGATAAAAACTGCTCACAGGGCAGGCAGTAACATCTGGAGACTAGACGCTTGCGTTTTTAAGGGCTCACTCCATCCAGCCACGGATCTGCGCCCGGTCCCAGTGCCTTTAGGCCTTATTCTTTACTTAGAGGCCGTAAACCACTGACTTAACGCTGTTTATTTTAGCAGCCATACACTTTGAACTGATCATTATACACCTGATTACAGAAAGTTGCTTTAAAGGACAATTAGACAGTGGAAAACATGAGCAAGCACTCAATATTACAAACTATTTAATGCCAAAATTATCAATCTATTATTATCAACATGTTTAAAGGAGACACTGATATATTTATTTTATTGACTTTACTTCTTGTTTACACCGGTGCCACATATTTATGCAGGTTACACGGTCTGTCCCGTCTCTCTCATCTTAACCCTTAGAAATAATGAGACCGCCGCCTTATCATTAAAGCCCATCATCGCCAGATGAGCACTAAACAAATTGATTTAATACACCAGCGTAACCTTGTACACAGTCTTTACCTAAATTAATTAATCCCAATGAATTAACACTTCATTTATTCAAACCACAACGGTTACCCAATTAAAATTTCATGCAGCGATTAGAGGTATGTGAAATATACATGATATCGTTAAATTTGCATAATAAATAAGGCGCTTTGTGCTACAACGGAATTACTGCACGTGTGAGGTCTCTAATGTGTGTCGTTACAGGCTACAGCATGATTTGAAATCTGCGTGGATAGGCCATGCCATTTTGCGACCTTTTAATGGCAGCTAATTAATATTTGTTACTGTTTAATCATGTAATGGAAGAGTAGCACAAAAAGAGGAATATCATCATGTAAAAAAACGTAAATAAATCTAGTAATCAGTGTAGAAAATTCACAAAATATGAGCCTGTGGTGGTCAATGTAAATCCTCAAGACTTACCTGAGTCATGTGATCAAAAGAAGACGCAAAAACACACAAAAAAACAAAATTGCACACATTGTTTCTCATTGCATTACTATTTTATTTCCTAACACACTCTTACATTGCAAATATTTAATTCAAAATATCGCTTTTCATAGTCATAGTGATGTTAGATAGTCATGTTCATCTTCAGCCCTGCGTTGTAATCATAAAAAGATTACCATGAGGACTTTACCGAAATGACAAACACATACAAGTATGTCTCAGCACAAGAGTTGATGCACCACAGTACCACAAAAAAACAGCATAGAAGTGTTTGTCCACACACAACACGGACAGACTGTAAAGACTCGCCTCAAAAGCATTTAACTGCCACAGAGAGATCTACAAGTAGACTACACAACAACTGACAAACCTGTCGTATTTTGTCTTCATTTACAATATCAGTAACAGACAGTAAGTTACACCTGAGCATAACTTCCATGTGTGGCCGTGAAGCCTGACCAAAACACACTACAGGTCAATGACCACAGGTTCAGTTTTTAAAACTTTCACATGAGCTTTGAAAGTTTTGTGGGACTGCTTGTGTTAAAGGGGCTGTGAGACTTTCTCTTTGTTGGCTGGCTGATGTTCAGTGTTCTTGTTGTGTTCACAGGTTTACCGATGCAGCTGGAGAAGGAGGACGAACTGTTTACATGATCGTGGTCTTGGCTTGCTGGACTGAGAGAGCCAGAGGGACCGGCCTTATTCTCTTCTAGTGAATCAAACAGCAAATCAAAAGACAGTTCGTCAGTCTGAGAGGATCCTCCATGCGCTGCACAGTCAGGGACATGGGCACCGCTCTCCATGCTTGACCCCAGTGCAGCAAAACTTTCCTCTGCAGAGCCTTTTGGAGCCTCTTTGTCATCCATGTTGTCACATGGCGGGTGGTTCTTCTCGTCACTCTGTAACACGGGTTTTCCGACGTGGCTTGATGAGACGTCGGGGCAGGTTTGTGGTTCTGGGACGAGAGTGCTGTCCAAGTCTGTGAGAGGGAGGGAAGCCAGAGAGAGCTGTGATCCCCGGCTACTGGAACTCTCACCATCCAGCATCATGGAGTCCAACTCTGTGATTTTGTCCAGATAAGCTGCATCCATGGAGGCCTCGCTGGACATCTGGAAACTATCAGCATTATCACCTGCATGTTTAGTGGATGTGGCTCCTTCGACTGAGCTTTCGGTGCTTGGACCTGGACACGACTGCTCATCAGATTCAGATCTCTGCCAACCACCCCAGAAGACAGACTTTGAGGGCTCCATGTTGGTTTTTGGAGGCAGGTCTTTAGGGAATGTGTCAAGGCTGTTGAATTGGTTCTCCGCTGTGCTGGTACTCTTGCTAGGACTAGGAAATTCTTCAAAATCAAGCCTCCTGAGATAAGACGCAGGTTTAAATGCAACTTTCTTCTCCCGGATGCCCGGGCTTCTCAGAGTCAGGGACCGAAAGGCAGAGGATGGAGTGGTGGGCAAAAAGTCAGAGGAGGTGCTTTCCAAGTCCACGTTTTTCTGGTCTTCAGCCAGATTCTTTTGAAACGGTTTGTGATCTGCCGATGGCATGAACATCAAGCTGTGATTTCTAGAAAATGTCCGACATTCTGCCTCTGGATTGCTGCAGATCGAGCCCCTCTCGTTGTCACTCAAGCTTCTCATCATCATGTTGATTTTCTGTTGCTGTGTGAAAGCTTCTGAACCGGCCTTGCTGCTCTCACACACCTCCTGCACATCGAGACGTTTCTTCTCAGACTTTCCGACGCGGGACTCTAGGTCTTCAATGTACTGGTCACTGCGCTCCAGAGCCCTCTTCAAGTGGTCCACGTCACGCTCGTATTGCTGGATTTTAGCTTCCAGTGCTGCCACTGTGTAACGACCAAACCTGGGGACAGATTACTTTATGTCTTTAAATTGCTCATGTATGATCGTGACAGAAGAGCCATTATTTGTCATGTGTCATTTTATTTTATGTAAAGTAGCTCATTTGATAAGAAAGTAAAATATAAGAGATAAAAAATGGTCTTAATTTTGTCTTTTGGAATATCAATTTATTCATGAATTACTAATCTGCCTCAAACTTCATTGAAAAAACACTGAACTGAATTACCTCATTGCTCCCAATGCCAAAAATGTGCAAGTACAACTATATCATAAACAGTTCATTTTGTCTGTAGTTACCCATGACAGTGACGTAAAAGCATGTATAAATACATATAAATACTTTTGTGTTCCTTTCTAATTAAATGCAAGTTAAATAAAGAATCTAAAGTTCTAAAATCTAAATTAATATAGCCAGTATGTAACTTCATGCCTTCGTGCTTCCGGGCCTGTGAAGTGAAGCCAACACAAAGTGTCTTAAACCTGTATTCTTTCTAATGAGCAGCAGGGGCATCACACTTGGCTGCACAAAAGAATCTGATTGTATTGAGCTTTATGGAAAAATTACTGTATTTCTCACTTAATTTATAACCTCAGCAAACAGTTTCCTCTTGATTTTATGGTCTCGGTCACTAGTTTCAAGTCTTCTTCCACAGAGCAAAACATTCAGTTTGTAAATTTTGGTTCTATTTAGAGGAAAATAGACGATAAAGCCTAGACAAGGCTACCTTGTCATTGACAAGTCACCAAGCTCATGAAACTCAGCTCAAACTGTCAAACTAGGCCGTGCTGATCAAATGTATCAAGATTTTGTTCCAGTATTGCATATTTTTCAGAGATATATTTTAGAATATTGTTACGTCACTCAATGGGGTAATTTCTGACTCTAAAAAACAAGATGGCGACAGCCATAATGCCAAATACAAGGCTTGTCTACCAACCAGTGGGTGACGTCACGGTGGGTTTACACTTGGTCATTAACGCAAGATAGACACTTACTTCTGAGGTGATCTGCTCACCACTTCTGCTTTCAATCTCATATTCTCTTGGACGAGGTCGACGTTTTGAGATCGTAGTGCCTTATTCGCCTGAGGATACACATTTGTAGTTCACATTATTCCACAGAGGTAGTGAATTAACATTGTATTTATGCTGGACAGAAGCATCAATGAGCTTATCTTTGATCAGTGGTTCTATTGAAAGACAGTATATAAACAACACTGTCATAATGATCACATGAATCACATTTGTTCTTCTTTTCGGGGGATTCAGTATGTTATAGATAACTGATAACTAAATATGAATGTAATGCAATTATTTAACCTGAATACAATTACATGAAACATTATGAATATCAACATGGAAAGTATCATTTTTACCCTGTACTCTGTCTGACTTCGCTAAAGTCACTTTTCTCTTTTGACTATTAATATACTATAGTATTAAAATCATTCAATTTCTTAAGTATTATAAGTTCTATACCTCTTTAAGCTTGTCCATGTCCTGCTTTACTTTATCGCAAACATCTGTGGCAGCTCGCAGCTTGTTTGTCCATTCCTCCAGGAGATAGGGATCAACTTTCTGGTCATCTGTTTGCACTGTATTAATGCTGCAGGGATTCAAAGCGGTCTTCAGTTGTGACTCCAGACTTTGATTTTTTGTTTTCAGCTCTTCATTATCCCTGATGAGCCCTTCGATTTCCTCCTGTTGGAGAGAAACAGTGTGAAACAGAACCACCATTGAAAAGTTAGCATACTTACTATCAAAACATTTTTCCCCCTTTTGGTAATGTGAAAGCTGGACACTGTGTTGTAATCTTAAATAATAATTAATTGCTCTCAGAATCTGACAGATTAACCATTTATACTTCAGCTCCAATGCAAATAATCCAAAGAGTAACAATAAAATGCTCTTACAGATATTGTGTGTGCAACAATCAAGAAAATCTGCATCAGTGGTTACTGTACGTCTTTTTAGTGATAAGTCAGTACAAGAGCATCAACCTGCTGTGACCGTGCTATTGCTGCGAAACTATGAAACATGAAAATACATGGCGTACCTCATACTCCCTTAAAAGCAGTTCGCCTCTTGTTTTTCTGAGACATTTCCTCATGGAAGGGCGGTCACTGTGATCACTCTCATTTGTGCCTCCTGTAAATACATGAATACAGTAACAGATAAACAGATTTGACAAAATCCCATCTGCAGAGTCCTGTCCTTGTAACCTTCGCTTAAGTAAATCACATTATTTCACATTTTGGGGAAAAATGCTTGCTGGCTGTCTAACCCCCTCGAGTTAGATGACAGGATTAATATCAGCTGTATCTCCATTCAACACTGAAATTGGTCCAGGACATTTTTACCCTACCTAAGCACAAAAACTAGAAGCACATACAAAAAAGTCTAGCCTCTGTCCAAAGTTAAAAATGTGCCTTCTAACAGCTCTAAACGGGTCTCATATTCATGCCGATATCAGGGAGTAAAAAGTTCCAATAGATATACGGCCAATATTCTTTATATTTATAATAAAATACGTTTTTTGCTATGGTCCCTCAAACATGGTTGTCAAACACTTGTGACAAAGATGACAAAAAATGACATTAGTGCACTGAAACCATAAACTTCACTGATAATTTAATAATGATAAATAACCAGACATTACTATTCATGTCCTATAAAAAGAAAGTTTTCATATAGTCACATATTGGACAGGACAAACAAACAAAATCAGCCTAATGACACATCGGTCAGGCTCTGGTGCTGTGTGCAGTCATCGGGTCGGGCTGATTAAAATTCAAGTTGCATTCACAAACTGGGATCAGAAGATAATACTAGCTTTTACTACGCTAATAAAAGCTCGGCTACCTCTCAACTTTTTGCATGAAATATTCTAGTGGATGACTCAGAGTATCTGGATCCATGTCTGAGCTATATGTTTGCATAATCAGTATCAGACTGTCTTTTATCATTAATATCCAGGAAAAAAGGAAGAAAGGAAACCATGAACACTAAATGGAAGAACAAAAACTTAAAGTATGTAAGCAAACATGCAGAAATACACTGTTGCCCATAAAGTCTTATGAAATGATTGTGACAATGACTTCCAAACATATCACAGTGAAAATTAAACTACAATTAACCTGGTGTGTATAAATAGGAATAAAAAGATGAATGCGTCTGAAAACAAAATTATTCCGACTTTATGGTCAACAGTGTATCTTGTGAACCTCCTCCTGTCTCTGCCATTTTGAATGACATTATTCACTCGTGTACCTACAGAAAAGCTGATTCAACAACAAACTATTTGCAGAAAGTCTTCTCTCTTTTATAAAAAGCATTTCAAAACAACTATATAGCAAAAGAGACGTGAGTTGAACCTGTCTGTCACTCCTCACCATCACTGTTTACAGGCTTTAGATTGCTTGGTTCACTGACCTGAGATAGTTCATGCAAAGTTCATCATGCAACACTGCAATGACACAGTGCATGACGTAAACAAATAATGTCACTCATAAGTCATAAACTGAATCTAAGTATTGATAACAAACATTTACAGCTGCTTGCACTATTTAACATGTCATGAGGGCTCAACTGTGCCATGCTGCAGGCAGATGAAGCCCCTCATTACCTCTCCTCTCTTTCTTAGTGTCTGTTTTCCCCCTCGTTTTTTTTTTTGTATGGAGCTACTCACCGATGATTTCTCTGCAGGGGCTCTCTGCTGTGATGGGGACTCTGCAGGTAGGACACTGGCTAGCTTTCTTTAACCACATTTCCATGCAGGACGAGCAGAACACGTGGTGGTTGGCACAAATGACCGGCTGTCTGACCTGCAACGGAGATAAAACACGGGCAGGTTATGTTGGAAATACGGCACGTTAACGCCGGGAAACACTTCATAATAATAATAATAATAATAATAGGAGCTAACATCAACTTCTTGTTGGCGTAGCAACGTTAACGTTACTAGGCAGCAGTTTAATCGCGTGCAAATACGTCATCTTTGTTGACGGACGTTAAACGGTTTTTTTTTTTAAAAAAACGGGTCGGCGGTTACCTTTCCGAGACATATCTGACACGAAATCGGTAAAGTCAGAGAAAGAGTGGATGACTGAAAGTTAAGAGCCATGCTTTGAAGCAATACACACACACACACACACAGAGAGAGAAAACACACACACTTCCTCCTCGCGAGATACAAATTTCCCACCCGGACTCCGCGCGCCCAGTCTGAGAACTACGGGGAGTCCAAACGGCCAAAAAGGCTCGACATTCGCAAACGTTTAAACAATAGATAACCGCGTTAGCTTTCACCCATAACAAATGGCTGTGGTGAGTACACATACTCAAGTACTGTACTTACTACTACAATTTTGAAGTTTAATTTGCTCAGTTAGCTCTATTGTATGATATCTACTCCATTATATTAAATTAAGAAGATAAGAATTGATACTTTTTATTAATCCCTTGAGGGGAAATTCTTTTTTCACTATTTACATGTATTTTAACCCTGAAATACAACCACACACATACAAAGGGACATGCAAATGTGGAGAGAGATGGTGGAGTGATGGGCAGCCACCTTCCATACTTCCATACCCTCCAGTTCCCAAGCCAAGTCCCTACAATCATTCTAGCTTTGAGTCTCAACCATAACAAATGGCTGTGGCGAGTACACATATTCAAGTACTGTACGTACTACTACAACTTTGAGGTTTAATTTGAGTAGTATCATGCCAAATTCAATTAGCTCCATTGTATGATATTTACTCCACTATAATGGGGGTTAAATTACTCAGTTACTTTTCCTGAGGCAGTTATATAAGTTTAGCTTAGATTTGTTTCTATATATTTCTTATTTATGAGTATTTTCTCATACACCTTGTATATACGAGCTGCTGTTACAAATTCATTTCCCAGATGTGGGATTATTATAGTCTTATCTTAGTTACTTACTTTTGGCACTAAGTATTTGTTGGTGATATATTTACACATGTTTACTCAATTAAAAACTAGTAATAAGTAAAATATTTGAACACTCCTTCCACAACTGATTGATTTATTAATTGATTTAAATAATGTTATTGTGTTTGCCAGTTCAGATTGAGAAATCTGTAGCTAACCATTCTAACTTTGAGTCTCAACCATATCAAATGGCTGTGGTAAGTACACATTTTCAAGTACCGTACCTACTACTACAATTTTGAGCTTTAATTTACTTAATTAGCCCTATTGTATGCTACTTTATACTCCACTTCAATGGGAGGCAAATATTGTATTAAGCTACTGAACCATACTGGATATTTTTTGTCACTTTACTCTGCAAAATGCAATCAACCGCTGTGCAGTATCCCTGTGTACACATGTCACTCTATCAATATTTTAAATAGTGTAATATATCCTATTTATGTAGTATACAGAAATACTTCTCAATACGCATATACAATAACACATATTTTTCATTTTCTATTTTAGCATATCCTATATGTTGTATTTTATATTATTCCTTTTTTACCTAACATTTTTATAGTATTGTATTTTACTTCTTTAGTTTATTTCTATTCTTTATATGTAATGCTGTTACACAATTATTTAACCTGCATATGACAAATAAAACTGAAACTTGAAACTTGTAGTCCACAACATTTAGCGTTAGCTGACGGCTAATCTTTAACACCAGCATGACTAAATGTAGCACTGTTAATATGGGGGTTTGACATGGTGGGATCCATGGCAGAGGACCTGTGGCGTCTGTAGATATAAAAGGCTCATTCTAAAGTAACGATTCTTATTTTTAGGTTTTTATGATGATTGACGATTCAATTTCTGCCGTATTCTGTAAATGGAGCCCTCTAAATCTTACACACTGGACCTTTAAAGGTCTGAACTTTACACTGAATTTACATCATATTATATCCTTTTTCCAACACAGGCAGCCATGTGGAGGAGGAAAAGTAAACTCATGGGGGAATACAGCTGTATTTTCTATAAAAACCTATAAAGAAATCAGTCATTCAGAGAGATGCTCAAAATGGGGTGTGATTTGCATGTCACAACATATACTAAAAATGTTAAAAATGAAACTAGAAAAAAAACGAGGTTATACGGCATGCTTTCTATTTGGGTTAAAATTACCTTGTAAACAAATATAGCTGTTCTTCGAGTGAACTCCCTCATATTATTTACACAGGGAAGTTCAGGCTAAACTTAGAGATAGGGACTTACTAACTTGCTATCGGTCAATGTTTCTACCAATAACAATGTAATGTCTTCACATATTTAGCTTTGGTTTCAAAAAATGTATTGTTTTTGTTGTTTTCTTAAAATGATAAAACACAACAAAACAGAGCAAAGGACCATGTTTTTATATTGCAAACAGAAATTCCTCACTTAGATGACACCAGCACATCCAGTCTACCCATAATGACTATTGCAATGTAATATTTTGCAAGCCTTCATCTCAGGTAAACGATCTAATTTATAACTACGCCGAGTGATCTAATATTAGCATAATTTCCACCACAAATATTTCAAATGACATCCACCACAGTTTAGCCCAACAGAGCCATTACTCATATCTAAACCAACATGTCCTGTGCTTCATTGTATCTCAAACCAGGACATCTTCTCAGGATCTAATGTGATTACAATTGATTGAGTGTAAAAAAAAAAAAAAAAGCTTGTACACTGATCCTACTTTAAAAACATCACCAGTATTTGTGTAGCTGTTTTCAACAGAATATTAAATGGATCACCGGCCAGCACTTGTTCTCACTCATTTTTCTAAGCACAGCTGGTTTTGTGAAAACCTTTGGAGTAAATGTATTCAAATCATATATCAAATATTATTTGATGTTACTTTTTATTATCACCGTACAATGAGAATTTACTTAAATGTATACAGACCAAGAGCAGGTTGTATACAAACACGGAAATACTCAAATATTTTTAGTAACCGTTTCCGATTGAACTAAAAAAACTGTGAGGATGTGTTTGCAGTACGAGCTTTCATTCAAGCCCATATTCGTCTCAGTATCACAAATGACTTCAAAGAGCGCCTGACATACGAGATGCCGTCAGAGAGACTTTCTAGTGTGCCATAGTAAACCTGCAAAAATGTAACTGAAGTGGTTCATGTGTTTCTTACTGGGAAACTCACTCTAGAATAACCAATAACGGACTGAAATGAAAAGAAATACCCGTTTTCCGACAAGTCCCATTGTCCCTCTAAGATTGCATTGCTTTGCAACAGGCCAGTCATTAATTGATGACAGTCAATTAATCACAGCTGGTACAGACGGCTGCATCTATTGATCTTGTTCGAGCACTTATTTTTCATCCCTAAATGACACCGATTGCCAGATTTGACCAGCATGTGTAATGGACAGTGAAGAACCAATGACCCGAGTGTCACTCTTACCACTGGTCAGGATCGGGATCCCCCTCCCCCACCTCTGGGCAAATAGCATCTTTACCATTTAGCTTGGAAAGGTTTAGACTGCCCTAAGAGCACAGCAGCGAAACAGTGCGCTCTGGTGCTCAGATGACCTTTTCTGTTTAAGGCTTAATCTCTGACAAATGCTTGCTTTAATTAGCCTGATACCCCCTGCCTGGACTGCCACCCCACCCAGCTCCCCTCGCTTTCTCTCTCTCTCTCTCTCTCTCTCTCTCTCTCTCTCTCTCCATCTCTCTATCTCTACTTTTCTCTATCTTCCTCAGTTTGCTTTTTGGAAATCTGCACCCATCAATGATAGGTAGCCAGAAGTGGGACAAAATCTGTCCTCTAAGACAAATATGGTGTTCAGGACATACAGTAAATATATATATCAGTTAGTATCATGCCAAACAAGTTCCTATATTACTAGAATGACAGTATATTACTCATAAAGGCAACAGTGGTGAAGTTTAGAGAAGGTGATGTTTGAAACGCACAGTTTAAAATATTTAGACACAATCACCTGTTTTCTTTGATAATGTATAAATAATGAATATCCAATAGTGTATTTGAAATGAGACAATCGAGAGCAAAATGCAGAGAAAGAGGTAATGTTGGGGAGGAAGTATAAGGCTAAAAAGATTAGCTAGTGCACATTAGGGGGTTTAAGATAACATGCAATGGCAACCTGCAGGTCTCATCTATTGATTAGCCACTATCAGAGGCAGTAGAGTGTGTGTGTTTCAAGAGAATGGCAGAATGTATATGCTTCAAACGAGTGCACGAACTGGAGCCTCAGTAATTCAACAGCTTTCAGGGTGAGGTAATGTAGTGTTCAAAAAATAATAATTAAATATAGAAAATGTAAATTCCATAAGATGCTGATGAGAAAATCTTTCTTTAAGTTTGGGCAAAATGTTACTGATCACTTTCCAACACTGCTGAAATTAAGCCCTCTCAAAGCCTGAGCTTCACCCAGAGACTGCAGCAGATCATGCATTCCTCCCACTGCAGTAGCAAACACAAGTAAAATAGATGCATGGCTACAAATCCTTGTTTTATTGGAAAGGGGCCTAATTATTAGGATGTAAGTCAGGCTGTGACTGGAGGGCCGTCTCCTTGATGCGGGCCTGGTTTATATTTATCCCCTCCTCTGCAGCTACAGCAGCAGTGCCACCATCACTACCAGCAGTGTGTGGCGCTTTTATTACATCGCCCACAGGCAGGTTCAGCCCTGTCACAGTCACACACACACACACACGCGCACACACATACACACACACACAGCCTGCAGGACCGGCAGCCAGTTGAGTCCCCTCCACAGCAGAGTTACCCCACATCCCCATGCAGCCCCACATGGGCCCTTGGGACAGTGGAGGGAGGGAGCGGGTATTATGGTAATACTATAGCCTGCTGCTCCCTTCCCCTCTCCTGCAGCACAGCTGGGAAGGACCATCATTACAAGTATTGTAGCAATCTGTTTAAGAGGGACACATTGGAGAGGTTGGGTGACAGAGAGAGGATGAGTGCTGCATACATAGATCACATAAAATATGATTAAAATGTGTGTGAGGGGACCAGGAATAAAATGCAAAACTTGTTATGAACACCTTATATCAAGTCCACTGTCAAAATGGCCAGCTGTAAATCTCTATTTTCCCCTCTTTACTTTTTTATTTTATTAAAGGTTTCTTGTGTTGAGCTGGTCATATCTCAAGACAGGGGGCCTGTGGCACATAAGGAATAAATAGGACATAAAGTACTTGAATCTCTAATGCCTCATATAGCTTTACCAATCCATATTGTAGTGTGTCATGAGCTGGAAATCTATTACAAAGTGACCAAAATCAAATAGCCTCCCAATCGTGCTGCTGCGCTGCTCTTTCATGCAAAAATTCTCCAACCAATTATTTTTAAACGCACATGAAATCCAGGAGATATATCTATCAGGTCTTTATGGTAATTGATAAAAAAGCTGCACACATATTCTGTGAGAAACTCCCACAACACATGTCTCAATGCTGCTTTAAATACCCGTTTTGCAGTAGATTAATGATTATATATCAAGAACGTCTGATCAGAATAAACAGCCTACTCCACTATTCTGGTAGAAGATTAGAGCTTTGACAGGACGGTCAATCACTCACTGTCGGATTTGGCCGCCCGAAGCCATTCATCTGCTTGTCTTGTTTTGGAGCAAAAAAGAGCAGGCAGTGATTCAGAGCCTTCCTCAGACTCCATCATCCTCAAAGTATTTTTAGGAAACAGAGATATCCATTACATCCCTTTCCCCACCACTGTTGCCCTCCTTCTAGTTCTATTTTCAGCTCAGTTTTGAACAGAAAGTTCGATTGATAAAGCGCAGAATCTATAACAGCATGCACAGACGTGAAGGGTTATTGAATATTCTGAAGATGAACTATTAAAAATGCATATTATCTCATTATTCCTGCTGCCAAATAGCTGGAAACTATATATGCCACGAGATAGAAAGAATGGTTCTTGTCTTTTTCTTTTCTTGACCTGACAGAGGGCACGTGAGGAGGAGAGAGAGGCGAGGGAGGAGAGTGGTCTTTTAAAAATGGCTTCAGTGCACTAATGCCCCTGAAACCTGAACCCTTATTGGATCTGAAGGGCATTATAAAACAGGCATCCTGTACACCCTCTGTTTAAAGGTGGGGATTAAAGGTGAGTGTCTCAGTAACTATCTAACAGTGTGTATAACATCATGTTGGTGAAAACACAATGATGTTTAATAGTTGAATCGTTTGTCTTTTTTTTTGTAAAAACAACTACTAAAAGAGGGCTGGAGAAATAATGTTCAACAATGACATTTGTCACCCCCCTCTCCCCAACCCCTCACCCTTACCACATACACACACACACACACCAGGAGGCCTTATTAATTATTTGTAGCCACTTGACTTCATATTGTGCTGCCAGTGGCTTGGTCAAAGATTATAATTACCACTTCCCTGTTTGTATCATTTTCCATCTCCTGTGCTTTTAGTGCAGTATTACTTCTCTTGTCCCTCTCTCTCCCTCTCTTCCTCCCTCTCTCCCGTATACACAAGACCAAAAGTGCAGGCACATCATTTATTGATAAGACAAAAAGAATGTAATGAAATTATCAATGTTCTTGAATTAATTATGAACATGATTAAGAAAGCTAAAATCTCAGGAGCCGGTCTCTCATTACCCATTCACTCTTAGGGATTGCTTTCATTCAGGGAAGGAGAGGCGAAAAAGCCTTCCAGCAGAGCCCACTCCGGCTCAGCCCTTCTCCCTGTGTGCCTGTCCCCTTGTCTCTGCTGCCGGGGCTGATTGACCAACCCCTCCGACAGACTTGCTGCCAGGTCGCCCGGACGGCTCTCTTGCACCCATGCTTGTTAACTGTGATGCAGGCGAGGCGCAGTTAGCTGCCTCGTGGCCTCTGACGTTTGCGTGGAAAAGAGAGAGGACGTGCTCAACCTTCCTGTTCTACACCAGCGTTCAAGCTCTGGGGTCTTGACCCTCCTAAAAAAAAACAAAAAAAAAAACACTTGAGGTAAGTGAAACTTCTCAGACTTCTAATTAGGCTTAAACTGCTTGTCTGTTGTGAATAATTTGTCAGTCTTTGGAAATGTTTTTGCCTCTTTTATCTGCAAGAAAAAAATCTTTTCCACTTTTAATTCACTGCATAAAAATATTATTTTTACTCACAGGCAACTCTTTTTTTAATCTAAAATTACTGCTGGTCTCTTTAGGTTGTAGCCACCAGTGTGACATAAATCGCATGTCATTGCTTGATGAGAAAAAGTCAAATTACTGTCAAACTACTCCATATTGCAATATTATAGTTAGAATAAAAGGGAGCATTCTTTTTCTGATATAATCCATTTCTTTGATTATATTTAATTTGTTTTTCCCACTGGTGATGTTCAATTTATTCTCTAGTTAAATCATTTATGACTATTTCTGCTGTGGAATTCATGTAGATATTAAGTGTATTCATCCCACCTGAGTCAAGCAAGCTTGAGTCTCTTCTTCTTTCTGATCTGTCTGTATAATTTCTGAGTCATGACACTTAAAATTATAATTTGGCATTTAGATGTAATTCATGTCTTTAAATAATTTTTTTTTTTTTTTAAATAACATACATCTTCAGTGATCCATATTCATATCTTAAAACGTCTGCGCTTTTGTTTGATGAATCTCCGCTGAACGCGTCACCTCTCAACACTATGTATAACGCCCATTTTGTAGCACGTAACGTCATTTATATATGAGAGCAGCAGTGCACGTTAAACTAATTTCAGTGACTATTTATCCATTTATATTCAGTGAGAGAGTGAGAGAACTGTTCTGCAAGAGCTACATATCTGTGGTTCAGTCAGTCTTTCTTCTGCTCAGTCACATGGGACAATATATGGGGCAATACTCCCCAAAGTATTGGGGAGTTTCAAACAAAGTCTCGAACCCACTGTCTCTTTCCTTGTCACACCATCTCTCTTTATAACTGTCTTTCTAGCTTTCTCTACACGCGCACACACTCAGACACATGCCTGTGTGCACACACACATACATGCTCAATCAAAATATAGACACAGAAATACATACCTATGCATTGTTTCACCTCCCAGTACAAACAAAATGTACACACACCTGCACATGGACATGCTGTGGTATATTCACAGAGTAATATATATATATATATATATATATTTTTTTTTTTTTTTTTCCTCGTCAAGTTTCATGTTATTTTTAGGAATGTTTACATGATTGTGATTATGCCGTATGGTGAGATACAAAACAAGTCAAACTCTATTATTATTACCTTTACTGAAAAATGGCTTTTGGCAGGTTTGTGTTAAATTTAAAGCCATCCTGCTACAGAGTAATATATAGAGCACGTTTTCCCTCTTGAAAATTAATTCATCGTTTCTGGTGCAGTATCAAAAGAAGGAAAGATTCACTAGAAGACAGAGAAAACAAGAAGGAAAGAGATAGAGAGAGAAAGAGAGGGAGAGAGAGGGAGAGATCTCAGGGGTTAATGGCAATCCTCCTGTCCTAGGGATTGATCCAAGTATTGGATCGCACATAAAGCTGCAGTTACTGGATATTACCCTGCCGCTATCGGCCTGCAGTGATGGCCTGGATAAGAAGTGCTTACCAAAGAGGATGCTCCTCCAGGGCAGATACGGTTTCCCAGCCCTCTGGGAACAACAACCACATGCCTGCTGCTTGCTCAGGAACTTTCTACCTCATCGAGTAAATCCAGGGGCCTTATCAAGTTACTGGCCTACTGAACTGCTCAAAAAAATGTTTAGACCTCTTCGGATTTTGAGCTGCGCAGGGCCAAGGCAGTCATTAAATGGCACCTGCTTTTCATAGATAAGAGTGTTGATTATTTGTTTTGTTTAGCTTGTGTTTTATGTCGGATGGAGTGGGGTTATCGCGGATTCAGTTCTGAGCACAACGCAGTTTCATAGATTTTCTTTTCTGCTGGGTTGGATTGTAAAGTTCCTGAGTTATTCTTAACAGGATCGTAAAGTTGACTTTTTGCCTCATCCAGACTTCACTGTACTTGTCTTAACTAATTATTGAAATTGCTTAAAACACTTTCAATGGGCACGCTTCAAGAAACTGTCCTCAAACCAGTCCTGTCTGCAATTCCTCCTGTGGTTTTACATCAGATTTGTATAGAGGTTAGCTGATTCCAGATCTGTGCCAAAGCGGCCAGCTCTACCCATGAGCATCTGCTGTATGCCTCTCTGTGGTATTACCCATGAAGCACCTGGCTAATGCCACACGCCAGCAACCAGAGCCCAGATGGCAGCTAAACAGGCTAATTATTTCAACACAAAACTCTGATGTCCCACACCAGCACTGTGGGGCCACTCTGGCATGCTGCATGCCTCTCTCTAGCTCTGCTGAAGAGGATGTCTGCCATGGCGCTATAAAGATGTCAAGTGGGTAATCATGGTCATAGACAGGTCCCGGTACAGTGCTTGGCGTCCAGATGTAAAGATGGTCATATGTGGTGTCCTTTGGAGGAACAAAGGCATTTGGCAGAGTAGGATGCTGCATTGTTTTTGCCCTTGGTGCTCATTGATGCAGATGCCTGGTCTTTATATTCCAGAGTTGACAATAACACAAGTTTTTGAGAGCATTTTTTTTTATCTTCTCACAGATATAACCACTAGAAAAATGCTGATTCAGAGTGTAGATTTTTTTTTTTTCCTTCAATATATGAACAAAATATCAGAAACCGGCACTCACAAGTAGGATTTTGATGAACAGGCAGATGTTGCTCCTCATGTGTGTTTTTAGACACCAACTGACCGACAGAAACTCAATTCATTCATTCATTCATTCATTCATTCATTCATTCATTCATTCATTCATTCATGGTTAGCCTGTCTGTCCCCTGGTGGCCATACAGCAGTATTATGATCTCTCCAGATGACACACCAAACCAGGATCAATCTCTAACTGTAACTCTCTATAACACTGCATCTAGAACAGTGTGTCCTTGTTTGAATTACAGCAGCTCTCTTAGCTCATACAGTAAATCATGTGTGTGTAAGTCAGACAGACTCAGCATAGTTGAATCAGACTCTAAGACATGTCAGTCGGCAGTTGCAAGCTCTTAACTACTCCAGCAACGGTGCGCTGCAGGCTTTAACCAAATTATCCCTGGTGGTCCAGTAACCGAACAGTATCAGCATCTTTATCTGACATCAGAGGCTGCAGTTTTTTTCTGTACATCTTCTCTGCGGTTGATGAAGTGTTGCCATTAGGGCCCGTCTCCTGCATCCTGAGGAAGAATTGGTTGCGCTTGATAGAGCTTGGCACTTAGAACAAGGTGCAGGCCCCACAGCGATAACCTACTGACTCCAGAGTTAAAGACTCCACCAATGGGAGGAGGGCCTACATCTTGATCTACTGCTTCTTGTCAGAGAAGAGTATTGCTGGCTGGAGCCTGCATATTTTGTGTTTTAGGAGAAACATTCTGGCTTCCAAATGGTCATAAGTGATTTCATTCTTGGGTATTTACCAGTGACAGTATAAAGAATGGACAGAGCCTGAGTGACGTCACCCGTAGGTTTCCGAAGCGCTGTTTTGCCCATGTTTGCTGTCCTTCTTCTTCCGCCTCCCGGCTAATCTAAATATCGGCAAAGATGTGGCTCATTGGCGGACCTGAGGTGGGCCAAATGACGCCTGGGTGCTCGAATAAGCCATCTGTAACGACATGTACCTGTCAATCAAGCGGTCACGCTGTGAATTATGCGCAACTTTAAGCCTTAATATCATCTGAACGGGTGAGTTAAAAAAAAAAGTTCACCCCCCTCACAGTTGTCATGGACGGGGAATTTAGCTATAGAGACCAAAACATGTTTATTTCTGCTGTGAAGTTGGACATTTTAACATGGGGGCTTATGGAGATTGACTAACTTCTGCAGCCTGTCTCAAGCGGCCACTCGAGGTATTATAGTTTTTAGCACTTTCGGCTTCATTTCCCAGCACCGGAGGTTGCCGCTTGGTATTTACACACACAACTTGTGACATTAGGAGGATATATTAGAGGATATTTCCCTGTAAAACCACTCAATATTGTTCAGTGAAACGTAAGACCATCAAAGAGGTTTACTCACTGAACTAATGTAGACATGAATACAGTTGTTTAAACGTAGACTAAACTGAGACCTATTGTTGTCTGTTTGTAGACTCAAACTCAGAGACAAATTAGCTTAAATAAAGCAATAAAGACTCTAATTTGTCCCAGTACAGTTCTACCTCACCCTCCTCCTCCTTCTGTTCCCCTCTCCCTAAAGTGTGTCCCATCTGCTTTGGGGACCTCTCCCCAGCATGCAGGAGTAGGATAAGCACACCATTTCCCTGTCAATACTTTGCTATTAGCCTCTGCAGATCCATATATCACTGAGCTGTAGGCTATGAGCTGGTGCGGGGTGTCCCTCTTATCTGAATGGTCGAGGTTGAGGTTCTCCTCTCTGCCCTGCACTTTGATTTATTCAACCAGTAGGTTAATGAGAGATGGAGCCTGCCCCTTTACTTTTACCCTGAGGGGGTAAAAACGTGTGCATGTGAATGGGGTGGAGTAGAGTGAGGAGGAGGCTACAGGATTTTTTTTCCAAAATGCCACTCCGGTTTTCTCAAGTGTTATGAACAGTAAATGTTTATAACTAGATCTATGTGGAACTATAAAATAGTGATATTGCGCCACATGCATAAGGCCTTTATTATTTAAATGAATAGAAAAATGCAAGTATACCAGTGTTTGACAAGAAGATCCCATATTTTTCATACTAATTTGAAGCTTAAGCCAGGAGATGGTTAGTTCCCTGGCTGAAGACTCTAAACAGTGGGAAATCGCTAGCCTGGCTCTGTCCAAGACTAACAAAATCAGCCTCCCAGCAGCTCTAAAGCTCATTAATTAACATGTAACATGGTTTGTTTAATACATAATATGTAAAAATGTTTTATGGGTGGGTATATGCTGGGCTATTGTGCCCTCCTCTCCTGGCCGTAGCTTCATATCTAAATGACGACCACTGCAATGCAAGAAAGCAAGTTTATTTTCCAAAATGCCAAAATATTCCTTTAAAACATTGCAGCGTTACAAAAATAACATCGTGTATAAATGTGTATTTTTGCGCTTTAGCAGCCTCCAGCGACTCAACAGGCGAACAACAAGCAAGTGCAACAACATAAGACATAGCAGCCAGCTAATTACTTACTAGTCCAACAGCAAGAAGCCCAACTCGTGTCTGTCTTTCAGCCTTTCATTTCACAAAGCTCTTGCCAACAACTCAAAGTCAGTCCCAGATTTACTTTTCTTGTCCTGCGGCTTCTTGCTCGGTCACTCCTATTTTCTTTTTCTTTCATCATCTTTTTCATTCTCTTCACCTCTGCCATTATGTCCATAGAGGCTGCTAAGCCTGGTTACATTGCCCACTTGCCCAGCTCCAGTTCTGGCACGATACCAGCTCCACTCCCCGTCTGCATTTGCTTGTGCCCTGGGCCTAAAAACCTCCTCTTCCTGGTGGTCGAAAACACCTATGGTACAAACACTAACACTCCCCCGGTGCTCACAGTCCCGCAGCCCTGCTAACAGACTGAGCTAACATTAGCTAATAGCAGCAGCTGTCAGGAAACTTTGTAAATCACAAGAGTTGAGTCGGAGTAGTCGGAGGACATTAGGGGGAAAGCAAAAAAACAATTTCTTCATAATTAATGACTGAATTTAACCAAATTTAATGACATAGTTGGTGGCGTGTGACTTAGTGTTGTAAAGCGTTACGTACTTCCAGCAGGTTTAAATACGTAATGTATAAAATGAGGGCATATATAAAGCTTTAAGCCGCATTCAGACAGGATCCGGCGCTGCAGCGAAAAACACAGGTTTTTCTATTCATTTTAGTGGGAGGTCGTCTGTTTTGGTGTGGACCAGCGCAGGGGTGTCCCTGGTGGCGGAGAAGTTGAGCCAGATCCAACTTTTGGAAAAACGCAACCCGACGTCACGCCGCAGCTGCCAATCATATCCTTGGACGGTCAGCCTAAACTGTCTCTGAAACTAAGACCATCCAGGACTAAACTCTATGTCAAGAGACATAGACAGTGAATGAGAGTGAGGGAGCACTGGCCTCGATAAGGCCGGTTAATCAGAGAGATAAAAAGTTATTTCCTGATTGTTTCACAGTGGTTATGTTCAGCACATGTAGACACACCCCCAGCAACCCACCTCAGCCCCTCTCATCCCCCACCACCTTACAACCCTGCAGCATTTCACCACAGCACCTGATCCCGTCTGAATGCACGCTTAAACTGTTTCGCGTTATCTCGCGTCAACTAACACAATTTGTAGTTTTTACCACTGGGAAGCCAGTCAGGGACCATGTCCTTGTATCTGCATTAACGGCTCCAACTGGTTTGGTTGGAGCAACCTGCATGCAGGGGATGCGTATCGGAGGAGCACATATTTGTTTACACCCTCCAGCTGTAACAAGGATCCCAGTACAAGGGAGTTGGACATTTCAAATTAAAGAAAGAAGGAGGGAACCCAAACTATTAAAGCTAGTTTTAACAGCAGTTATTGAGACTGGCAGGACTATAATATGCAGTGTAATGGCAGGCTTACTGTGGTGAGATAAAGGATGACCCCTTCATCGTAGCAGTTTACAGCAGCTTTCCTTGATGTTGTGTTTCTTTATATTCCCGGAACAAATGCAACATGATATAGTAAATGATGATAAAAGGCAGTCTTAAAAAGAGACATGTAGCTTCTCAACACTTCCCTAGATCACTGAGTTACATTGCCTGTTACATCAGTGAGTTTATGACCTACAGAAATCTGGCCTCAATCCAAGAAGAAACTGTCTAATGAGCAAGCTGTGTCAGTGTCTCTAGCAGCTCCCTCTCAGCAGTCTGCCTGTACAGTTTGCAGTGTGTGTGTGTGTGTGTGCGTGTGTGTGTATGTGTGTGTGTGTTTGAAAGCAACAGAAAATCTCTATGTTGAAGGCATTTAGCTGTGGGATACAGGGGGAACTCAGGAACTCACGCACAAGCACAACAGGGGAAGACAAACCACTGCCAGATAAATGTCCTACTTAGCTATTACACTGTACTACAGTACATTTCAACAAGAAGTCAGACCCCTCCCCCTGCTTTCTTTTTACACACACACACACACCTTCCATGAAAAATATCTAGCATATGGTTGTATGCTTCTAGCTTGTATCCCAAGGCCAGTTTCCCAGCTGGTTCCCTGTGAGAACAGCAAGAAACAGAGGAGCAGATACAAGGGATAGAAGAGCAGATACAGGGGATAGCAAAAAGAAAAGGAGATGCATAGAGAGAGAGAGAGAGAGAGAGAGAGAGAGACAAGGAGAGGGGGGGAAGAAGAAGAGATAGACATCAAGGCAAAAAGAGAAAGAGAAGAAGAAATGAAGGAGGTGCTCATGTGCCTCACATCCCTCCTAGCAGACGCATTGTAGGTCCGGACTGTTAAGTACCTGATAATTAGTTTGCCTGTGAGGCATCAGTCATTATGGTTCTGTAGCGACTAACAAGGCTCTACTGGGGACGACAGGTTTTCTCTGTGATTTACACAGGCTCTTACAATGATGTTGCACCAACCCCCTGTTTTGTTTTTTTTTTCTTCTTTTTTTTTGAAGGCAACAGAACATACTGCAGAATTATCGCTTAACGTGAACCACATAGCAGGAATAGCAGTTTAACCCCAAAAAATGTGGCTGAAAGCACAGGAAATCTTCTAACAAGTGGACCTTGGGATAAGATTTTTTTTTTCCACCATATAGATTTTGGAGACCTGAATATACTGCATGATTTCCATTCAATAACTGGTATTGTTCTTGTCTCAACAGGTCATATAAATATATTCTCTCCGTCTTTGTATTGATCAGTCCAGGTACTCACAAGGATATCTCAGTCACAGTTTGTACAGACATTGTTAAGTACTGACCTTGAGTCTGTCGATTGAGTGACATACAGGAGACTACAAGAGAGATTGTATTAAAAAGCATGCCCAATAACGATCACCATATACATATTAGAAAAGTATAATCAGAAATGTATAACAGCAGTACAGGGGAATCATTTTATATCCAGCAGAATTGTTATCTTCAGTCTGCAATCTGTTTAATTTATGAACCGGTTCAACATCAAAAGATGAGAGACAATTGAAGGGGAGAATTCCATTATAACAAGAGAAAATATTGGTCTTTAGATCCAGTAAACATAATTACAAACCCTCATCTCACCGCTGACACTGTCTGTTATAATTATGACCTGTTTTTTTGTAGTTTGATTGCATATTTTTTAGGAACTTTGGTGCAATAGAACAATCCAGACGGATGTAAATCAGAAGTTTTTGTTTGTTTGTTTTGTTCCAAACCAATGTGCATTTTGTGATAACTGTTTCAGATGAGATTTACGTAATTTACAACATAATATTTAAAAGGCTCAAAGCGAGTGACAATAGAAAAGATGTTTTTCTGATGAAACTAGATCTTCTATTGATCTGCCTCTGCAAAGAACAACATGTTCTATAAAGGTGCCTATTGAACACCAGAGTGGGACAAACAGCACGCACAAAATACTCAAGAGAAGCGTAATTCTTTTCTTACAACCTCTGAGAATTAATTCTGATTGTAATTTGACACAGCTGGGAGCTGAAAGAAGCCATTTTGCATACTGCTGCTAATAATCCAACAGCCCTGCAGACATCTCCATTATTGTGATTGCTGCTCTGCATTGTCTTTTAACAGTCAATAACTCGCAAAGCAACCTTGTATTCTGTCTTGAAAGGGTTAACATGACTCTCATGTGCCACTGCCTCAGCATCCATCATGTTTCTCTGTAACCAGATCATAGCTTCAATCACAGAGAAGATTAGATAGTAGTCTATTAATCTCCCATATTAAGCAGATCCATTTGTGAAAGCAAACGGCCCAGAGAGGCCATCCTTTCACTTGTTGTCTCTAAATCTGATTAGCAAGCATAACGACATGTTGCTGAGGGTCACAGGAGATATAGATTGGTCCTGCCTACATCTCCGCTCTCCATGGCTGGGGTGTTGCAAGAATTAACAATTTTATGTTCAAGGACTCAAGGGAATTTCTGTTGTAGTCACCTAGTTTATTGAGTGGGCAAAATAATGGAAAGGTGGGTTCATTTGGAGTGTTTTCTTTTGTGCAGTGTATTTTTGTCAAACTTTAGCAGAGTCTCTTCACTCTCAACATTTTACATACCCTGCAATATTAGGGGGGAAAAAAAGCACAATGCATTTCATAATTCAAAGTATTCAAGTGCAAATATAGTCGGCATCTGTTCAGGTCTCAACTAATTCTAACAGCAGAGTGAGGACATGTTTCATTAATATATGAACAGGACACAGTTGCAGCATTGTCTGAGCAACCTGTCTGGGCAGACTGACTGTCCAGATGGAGGTCTAAATAAAAGAGTAGAAGTTCAGTTAGTTAATCTGCACTGCGATGATGAATACGTCTGTCCTTTCATAAAAAGCTGATGCAGTGTGAGTTGAGGAGTAGTCAGATCCTTTATGTAAGGATATGTATTGCCATTGCCAATAAAAGTCCTGCATTTAAAATTTTTTACTTAAAACTACAGAAGAATTATCAACAAAATTAAAATTACTGTATTGCTGAACAAGTATGGAGACAATTTAAACTACTTTACATTCCATTGAGATTTACCATTAATGTTTAATCTATGACACGGCCTTGTATTTTCTATTTTAATCACATTTTGTTTAAAGTAACTACAACCGATAAGTGTAGCGAAGTACAGAGTAGAATGAGATTGAAATACTTCTGCCACTGATGTGACGTTATCAATGTTGTATCAAGTGTGGCGTATGAGTGAAAGTCAAAGCTTCTGTAGTACAACCCTGCATCTTTATTGTGTAGTATGATGAACAAAATATGAACAGAAACATCTACTCATTTAAAAAAAGGTCAGCGAACAAACAATGTGGCTTTAGATTAACACTTTGTGACTACCGTTTTGGGGATTTTCATGCGTACCTTAAGATGATTCGGATAAATATGAATCTGTGTGTCAAGAGCATTTGTGAAAACATTTCAAAATCCAGTGAATGTGCCAAAAAAATCACGTCAAACAGACTTTTTCATTTAGAAAAGTTGACTAATTAGAGATATTGATTTCACTGCTGGTGTAATTTAAGTGTTTTTATGAGGAGACAGCAGGGTCATTTTTACACAGACTGCTGGATGTTTGATCCGTGACCCATTCAGAGGTCATGATGTCAGTGATGAGGATGAAGATGATGTCATTGGTCTTTATTTAGCCATCTTACCTCAACACACACTGGAAGAGAGCTAACAGTAACGTCCAGCCAGGTATCTGGTTTCTCTCTCTGACTTGGCTGGGACAAGGAGGAGAAGCAGGAGGAGGAGGAGGAGGAGGAGGAGCAGGAGGAGGAGGAATATCTGGTTACAGCAGGGAGCAGCGAGCGTGGGGACGGATCTGTTTACTTGGGGAAGTTAATTGATTGGGAGGAAAGGTGGTGAGGGGAGAAAGGAAGAAAAAGCGGTGGAAGGGGCAAAGAGAGGAGGGTCTGGAGGGTATTGATCATGTGACTGCTCCTGCCATAACCTCCAATATGCTTCTGTGCTTTTATTGCACCGTAATGCCAAATAAGATTGTTTCTTGTAAAAACAGCAGAGAAAAACAGGATGTGCTCAATGAGAGGGCAAGAGCATGCGATGAATCGTTGAGATTTGGTTCACTCATTAGGATCAATTTGTACCTTTTTCATTAACACTTTGGCCTCGATAAAGGTTATGTCACAGATTATATTCTTCTGTACTAACCGGGCCTGTCAATAATATGAACATTTAAATGCATCAATACTTTTGAGCCAAAAAAATGTGTATTTATCCGAAACAAATATTCGGTGCAGTACCTTGAGATTTTCACAAATGAGCAGATTATTGTTACAGTCGTCTCTTATTTATTGTTTTAATTCTGCCTTCTTGGACAGATATTTTAATCTCAGCATGACTTTTATCTTTTATTAAATAAAGTTTTAAAAAATAATAATTTTACATTGTCCTTAAACTAGTCCTGCTAAATTAATTTGCAAAAAAGAAACATGATAGTCTGAGTGGGTGTGAGCATTGTAGTTATATTGGTGTTATTAGTTATTAGCTCAAAACAGTGCCTGTTTTTTAATTTAATTCGAAATGTTTTTTTATTATTACATTATTATAAATAACAGTCAGACAAACAAACAGAAATAAGCACAGTCATGCGCATTGTGTCTAGCAGGCGAGATAGAGCGTGTGATGGAGAGCAGTGGAGTGCAGTCTGCATGCCGTCCACTTTGTATTGGATAGACCACATTAATTATTTAACGGCAGGGCTGCTAGCTATTATTACAGAAAAACAGTGGACTGCATCTGGACGCTTTCCTCATGTTTGTATGTCAATACACACCTTGCCCTCGTGGGCTCAACCTGACCACTGTGGAGCTCACATCTTAAGACAAGGGCACGCTGTATAGGTCATATTCACAAGGCATGGTGCAAAACTAGTTCTCCGCGTCGAAACGTCCAGTTTAACGGGTTAATCAGATGAGATACAGGAAGTCTGAATACGAGAAAAAGAAAAAAGGCACTTGATGGTCTGTCTGCACGGTTAGTCCCACCGTTGTAGGCACATATATGCTCTGTACATGTGTGTAAGGGAGTAATATTGATAGGCAGGTATAGAACAAGAGCGAATGCCTACTAGAAAGAACAGGGAGGGCTGGAGGTGAGAGTGAAATGGTTGCTCAGATTTGTTCGCCGTGTCATTTTTAGTTCTCCTCTCCTCAGTGTCGGGCCCTCCCTGCCTAGATGGACATTTCTCTGTTATTCACTCTGAGGTTATGGTTTTAGATTGAGGGCAAAGCCCGGAGCCTGCTGTTTGTTTTGAAGGAATCCATTGTCAATACAGACGCAGAAGGGCTAGGATTGTTTGCAGAGTTAATAGTAGTTTGATGATGTCATTCTCAGTGACCTGAAGAGGAATTGACCCCTGTTGTGTGAGTATTTCTAAAATGCCACCTGCACAATTATGGTTGGAGTGTCCCTGGGCTGTTGTATGTAGGGTTTGTTTTATCTGAGACAGTCGCAGTCACACACATCACACTCATGTGAACACACACACACACAGAACGTATACTGCTACAGTTTAATTTGCTGACCCATACCTCCACATCATCTGAAAACATGTTCGTTGAATGTCAGTAGAAATCAAGTTCCCCACAGTGACGATGAAATAATTTATTCATCACGAGTGACTTTTCCTGCATGAACCTTTCATATGTATTGGTAGTGACGCTCTAAAATAAGAACATTTTCAACAGTAGAGTTCTTTAGATGGGTTCATTTTTTTTTTTTTATCTGAACAACAGAAAAAAATAGGATTTGCTTACATTTACACATGCAGACACAGAAAAAAAGATACTGTAGATAGAGGTATCCATGACAGGCTAAAATTGCATTCATCCAGCATTCAATGTTACTCCTGCTCATATGTCTTTGATGCAAATCATTTAAAACCATTTCTGCTGACTGATCAAGTGTTTTGATGGTAAAAACGCTGCTTTTCTTGTATTAGTTTGATCCTCATATTGTTGTTGATTTTCACAAAGAGGGGGGGAAAAAAAGAGGAAAGCAAAAGGAGCTAACCCTCTAGAGAGATGTATAATTCATGCTCACGACATACCAGGTATTCTGTGTGTGTGTCTGTCTGTGTGTGTGTGTGTAGGTCTTCCTGAATAGTGTTTTATGCTGTAGGGTGATCACTGTGTATTTGCTGAATCCCTGTCTCTGTGTCTTTAGGCTTCAGCTAGCCAACAGACTGGATTTAGCCCGGGCCAAGACCTGCAGTCAGTCATGGTGGGATTCTCGCTTTCTTCACTTGAGGTGTGACATTATTTATTTCACAGGTGAGCTGTGACTGTGACTGTGTGGATATCGTGTTCATTCAGACAGTCACTATCAGCACCGAATCTCAGAATCCACATAAGTTCCTCTTCAGTGTGTGTTTGAGAACATGAATAATACAGAAACAACAGACGTGAAACTGTGCTGTCATCAAAAGAGGCTGCCAGATTCACAGAACAAGATTTACCATTTTTATTAGATTTTTCTGGAGAGACTAGAGACTATTAAAACTAAATGTCTTTCCCAAAGAAATTTATTTATTTATTTATTTATTTATTTTACTGAACTCTTATTTAAATACAGTTATGTGGTTGCCTGATGAAGGTGTAATGTTGAATTTGTACTTAAAAATATATAAAAAAAAAAAATTATACAGTGAGTCATTAGTAATTAAAAGAGACATTTTATTATAGACATGTACACTTTAACTATTATTATGTATATAACACCATATTATAAAACCATAATACAAATGATTTAATGCTATTGTTATATATCATATTATTATACAGAGTACTATATATTAATATCACTATACATGTTACCTCCACCTGCTGTATAATATATAATATCAATATTGTTTTTTATTTATGAATATGTTTCTTGTATAGCCAGACCAATACTGGAGTTTTCAGCATCGGTCATTCTATACCAATACTAATATCAATACAAATACATAAACACCAACATAAACAAGAGACTTTGATCAAGATATGTACTGAGCAAGACATTCCCAGCAGAAAGAAATCATTGTTTTCCACATCTTGACGTTTATCATTAGTCATGTTCGTCGTTTCTGTATTGCAGTGTTCTATTTCCATATCAACCTGACGTATACACCAACACTAATATCTGCAAAAAGCTAATTGCAATCCAATATCTGCTCAGCGGATTTATCGGTCTAGTTCTTGTTAACATTTAAGATCACTCTTACTGTTTTATTTTGCTGTTTCATGAAAAGAAGTTAGCAAACTAACTCACTCGTCCTTTAGCCTCAAGGTTCATCGCTTTTCTTCTATAGTCAGGTCCATGTTGAAGTCATCATAAATAAAACCACCCTAAATAATTGTTTTAAACGGTGCTGTTTTCTAGACAGAGCTTCAGTGTTTTGCAGCAGAGGAAAGGGAGTGTTGTAACAGAGTAGACTGATGTCAGCAAACAGATAATTGCACTTTGGAGCTTCTGTAACAACTTTTTAAAACCTCTTCCTCTTTTTCTCCGATAACCTTTCAGGATTTTTCTTTAAACTACTTTGTGGGACTGGTGCCTGGTCCAATGAGAACTGCAGACTGACCTATATGCTCAAAAAACATCTGTACTTGCATCTAACTGCGTTTCAAATTACCACAGTGCTGTCCCTTTTTCAGCAAGAAAATGTGCCACTGTTGGGGAAAAAGTTATAATGGGCTTTAAAGTCACCTTTTTCCAACTTTTCCAGTTCATTTCCTTTATTTACGCATATGATGTTACAGAGAAGCAGACAGGACAACAAACTCTTCTTTCACCTGTCTGACTGAAGGAGACAAACAACCTAATCTGTTCTGTTTGTTCCTGAAAACGCAGTTTGAAATCATTATAATTGACAAAAACATTCATGTTTATACTGTTACATCTTTACTGAGCTAAATCTATTTTTAAAATACAGTATGTATGTACCAGCTTTATTATGTTGAGAGCAAACTGTGTGGCATGGCTGCCGTCGTCACTCGATCATGAATTATACAAAGAGAGGATTCCTGTGTGTGTGAAATGGCATTGTTCACAGTTTGTGTCACATCAGTGCATGTTTAACTAGGCAAAACAAAAGCTTTTCAATATTTTAGTGCGGAGGGACTGACAGAGTGAGGAGACATGGCTGTTGTACTGCTGTTCTGCCTCCTCCTGTCTCGTCCTCTCCTATCTGGTGTCCTGTCCTCTCCCCTCCCCGTCCTCTGAAGTGCTCTCCTCCCCTCTTAGATTACACAACTCTGAAAAACACTGCATCAAAAACCCATCTCCAACTCAGCATCACCATGTCAGAACAGTTTTGACACAATGAAGACAACATGAATTGACTCACAACCATCCGTCTTCTCCATTTATCACTTCTCCATCTGTCCTGTAACACAGGCTACATTAGCCTCGGCTCGCAACCCCTTTAAGCTCCCTCCACTGGGTTTGAATAGTGTGTGCTAAAATGCAGTGTTAATCAAACTCCAAACAGGTACACCAGGGTTTGGGTCTCAAAGGTCTAGTAAAAAGGCAACACTCCAGAAATGATTAACAGGGGGGCTATTGAACAGATGTGGAAACAGAGACACAAGAGGAACACAGACATTTACAGAGAGGAGACTGTTTGAAGAATAGGATGAAGTTTGGTCCTTCGTATGTATTTACATTTAAGTCTTATTTGTAGTTATATGAGCTCAGATGCCGTCAGACCATCAGATATTTTTCATATCACTCAGGGTTTCACCAGCACAGATGGGATCCACATCTGCTCGTAAGTATTTGTGTTCCTCTTGCTGAGTCAACCACAGAGAAGGTCTTTACTGCTCCCTACAATCCACTTTGTGCCCTTGTTCAGGGACTTTGTCTGATTAGGCATCGGCTAATTGGGTCTGACTCGCCAGGCTTTTAAGTCACACGCCATCATGCATGAAACCTGGTTTAAAGTTGATGGATGGATGAGACATTAACTATCATGAAAGGAGGAACACTACTGGTGGCACTTCCTGCTACGAGTGGACACCGTCTCTCCCAATCTGTGGGTCAGGACCCTCCAGAAGGGTCGCAAAACAAATCTGAGGGGTCCCGAGATGAGCACAGAATTAAAAACACATTCTGCTATGTTTATTTTTCAGACGTTTCTGAGATGATGTTTCTTCTGAATTGCTATATAGCTTTATCACTTTGTTAAAAAAATATTTTATACATAAAAATATTAAATCAAACAAAGATACTCTTATGTACTATCACATAATCTGAGTGACAAGTAGATATTGCTTTGTTTTAAGGGGAAACAAGTCATCTTATCAATGGGAATCACTGGTCTAAGGCGTTTGGAAACAAAATTCATGTTTAGGCGATGATTGCTGCCATTTGTCAGTTGGTGGTCACATATTGTAATGGCAAAATATTTAGCATCTATTGTGTTTAATATTATTCTCTCATATTATAATATTCAGATATCTTTTTGACAGGCACGAATGCCTTTTGAATCTGGACAGAAAACAGTGATCAAAGCATCGTCAAGTGCAAAACACACTCATCAAACAACCAAAGAGGGATTCTTCAGTTCTTCTGAATAAAATCTTGGTTGAAACATTTTCCTGCTCATACAGTCACGCTATAGTACGGTGGATGAATGGAGCAGAAATTACAAGATGGATAAGCAGCAAGAGCAGAGACGTGGATAAGTGACAAAAAAAAAAAAAAAAAAAAAAAGAAGCAGAGTAGTCGGATATTAATCGAGACATTTTAACTTTGTCATGAGAACATTTGCCAGCTGAAAGGCGCTCTGCTGATGTTTAGCCTGAGGGTGTGACAGACAGGAAGGGATGTTATGCTATCACAGCGTTTGATCACCGGCATCACTGGAACACAGGTATCAGAGAGAGACTCGTATCTCTCACAGCTGTTCAGGCTCTGTCGTGAGGCTTGTTTAGACGTTGGTGTAAATGGGATAAGGAATATTTAACTCAGAAGATGTAAGCCAAGCTTCCTTTTTTTTCTTTCAATCCCTTTCAAAAGTCATGTGACGTACAGTCAGAGCAGTTCTTTGAAACTAAACAGGTGGTCCAGGCAAATAAACACGTGAGTCAACTAGCAGAAATTTATACTCAGGGCTGTGTAATTGTGTTAATTGTGTGTTAATAGGCATGAGTACAATTACTTGGCCTACATATAATGGAAGTCTCATCAATGTATGGATCCTGCCCCCTACTGTCAATGATGAAAATGACATCAATAATCAATTAGTGGGTGTTCAGTGTTGAGGGGCTGCAGGCTGACAACAATCAACAATCATTTGGGTCCTTTTTGGGGGGAAATTTTGCTGCCCAGGCACCAAAAAATCAGAAATTATAGTACAGATATTATATATGTATGACACATTTTGGTTTGGAATTTGATCATATTTATGTTTTATTTTGACAATTAAATGTATAAATGTGTGTAAACTGCTCATACTGTTTAAGGAGCACAGTGAGGAGAGAAGCTTCTCTCAGTGGGTCTTCAGTCTTCAGTGATTTTACAAGACAGTGTTTTTTCTTGTCATTCCCTCTCTGTCTCATAGAAAGAAGTGTTTGGGATCTGTCATGACCATCCACCTCCTGTTGTATGCAGGGAACACAGCAACCTCTTCTGGACAAAAGTGAAAGCAGCAGATGGTGTAATGAAGCCAGCATAACAGACGTGAGTAACGCCTATTGTTATTATTATCACTATGAGTCTGATAAAACTAGATTTACAGAAATTATGACAACGCTTCAGGACGTTAAATAGGATTATACTGTCATGACTGTATTGCCGCTTAACAGCTATAGAGTTTGAAATCGAGCCATTGACTCTCACTGACATCTCATAGGAAATGTTAAAATCCCAAATGTCTGGCATCACATCTCAACAGATAACTAACTAGTAATTTGACTTGAGAAAAATCGTATTATTGCCTGGGGAAGCGTTAAAAAGTATTCAGTGATCAATGTATCTGATTAGTTTGCTTTGACGGTACAATGGTGAGCTAATCAGGCCAAAAGGATCAATGGAGCGGTTGTCACGCTGTCTTGCGTTTCTTCTATCTGCGGATAACTACAATGTAAATGACTGGGTACTAAAGGAAACCCTACTGGGACGCATACTAAACTCTGCCTGTGCTGCATTGTGCACATGGGAATCTCTACAGACACTTAGCCAGTTCTTAATCAGTAGTGTGCGAAAAATAGGTCCCTATTACACAGCCCTCTCTGAGTCTCTTATCATCATATTTGTCAGAGCTGCTTTATTCATTTCCAGATCAGTTTCCTCAGACTGTAAACTTTACAGCCCTTGTAGCAAATCCTTGTGGTACAATCCTTATTGTTGCTGATAGGCTCTGAACCTCTTTCTTCCTTCTTCTCTGCCCCTCTTTTCCTCTTCCTCTTAGTCTCTCTCTCAGGCAGTAAGAGCTACAAGGCCACCAGATGCTCTCCCAGCCTATTTGTCTTGTCCCCTTCACAGACAAACTAATTGCTAAACAAAAGGTGCTGGCGTGTCCTGTCGAGTACCCTTGTAAATGCTTTACAGCCACAGTTCCATTCTGCCGGATAGTTAAGTGGCTAATTATAAAAGGACCCACAAAAGAGTCTGATTAGGGATGAAGGGGAGGAGGAGGAGAAGGATGTTGTCCTATAGCCTTCTATTCAGGGCAGCTGACACAGTTAGCTCAACATAAATTCAGTCCTGCTGATGAAACTGTCCAAAGCCACGTAAAGAAGGGACCAACTCTTTGTTGTTGTTAAAATAGACTATAGAGACTGTAGAGGTATTGCAGAGGATGTTAAGTGCTTGCATGAATTGTGTTGACATGAGTGGATAAAGCGAGTGTGGTCAGACCTCACTGTGATGCTTTTCTACGTCAGTACTGTAGACCAGGGCTGCAACTAATGATTATTTGTATTGATAAATCTGCTGATAATTTTCTTGATTAGTTGATTAATCGTTTGATCTGTAAAATGTGAAAAAATAATGAAAAATGTCCATCACAGTTTCCCAGAGCGAAAAGAGACATCCTCAAATGTCTTGGTTTGTCCAGTCAGCAGTTCAAAACTCAAAGATATTCAATTTATTATTATAGAAGCCCTCCTTTACTGAATACTGAAATATTAAAAATCTCCATAGAAGTACTCATAATACAGAAAAATGGCCCCTGTGAATGTGATATACTATTAATGTATCTATGACAGTATATTACTGAATTATTATTAATAATGGAGTAAGGTAAAAAGTAGCTTCTCAGATTGAGCAAATTTTAACAAACTTTTTACAATGTTTTGTAGTTTAATCTGTAAAAATGCTAATCTGAAATGTAATCGGCAACTACAGCTGTCAAATAAATATTGTGGAGTACAAAGTACAATATTAAATCTGAATTGTAGTAAAGTAGAAAGTACTCGTGTACCATACATACATATGTAGGTACTGTATGTTCCACCCACTGACAGTATAAAGAATGGACACGTATGCATGACGTCACCCGTAGCTTTCCAGAGAGTCGTTTCGAAGCTCAAGATCTGTGGCACTGGCCGACACCATGTTGGCAGTCCAGCTTCTTCCGTCTCCCAGCTGATCTAAAAATCGGCAAAGACGTGGATCATCAGCAGACCTAAGGCGGGCCAAATGACACCTGGATGCTCAAAGAAGCCACCTGTAACGGCAACCACCTGTCAATCAAAGCGGCCACGCTGTTAATTATACATAACTTTAAGCCTTAATATAATTCAAAAAATTCACCCTCAGTACAGTTGTCATGAACAAGGAAATTAGCTTTAGAGACTAGGCTGTAAACATGTTTATTTCTGCTGTGAAGTTGGACATTTTAATATGGGGGCTTATGGAGATTGACATGTTCTGTAGCCAGCCTCAAGTGGACGTTGAAGGAACTGCAGTTTTTGCACTTTCACGTTGGCTTGACTTCACAGACACAGAAGGTTGCTGCTTGGTTCCACCACCATAGAAGACTAAGAAAACCTACTTACTCATATTTGTTAAACCAGTGCATAAAAAACAATGAATCGATTAGCAAAATTGTTGTGATTTAAATTCCTGTCCATAAAATAATCGATTAATTGTAAAACACTGTAAATATATATATATGTGGATGGTTTGGAATCCAATACATCTCTGAGTTGTACCTCTCTGACAGTCTTTGCAAGGACTGAACATGATAAGCTTCACAAAGGTAATATTTCTTGCAGAGCTGTTGTAATGGATTGGTTTATATTGTACAGTTGTTGTTGTTGTTGTTGTTGTTGCTGCATATAAAACCTTTACTTTTTGGAGAGAGAAAGAGAAAAGTAGAAAACACTTCTTCTGATGTGTGTGTGAATGCCTTCTCCTTACTTCTGCATCTGTGAGAATGTGTCCCATCACCTGATGATGTGTTCGTGTGCACATGCATGTGTGTGTGTGTGTGTGTGTGTGTGTGTGTGTGAGCCTGTCTGTGTACGGGCTGAGAAAACAGAGAGCCCTGACTCCTTATCTTGACAAAGTTGGGTAATTAACGACAGAGCCTATTAAAGGGAGAATATTCAGCCAGTGATGAATGGCTTTAATAACAGGGCCGTGTTCTCTCTAACAGAGACAGATCCTCCCGCCACCATCTCCCTGCCCACCAGATAAAACTACCCAGACTCCCATCTCACCACCCTCTTCATCTTTCCCTTTTCCCATCGGCAGTCTCATTCCTTCTCCATTTCTTGTCTTTGTGTTTTCTTTTTCACTCACTTTAAACATTTTTTTTTTTTGCTTTTCTCTCAAAGATTTCATGTTTTCTTTTCCACAAGTTTCAGACTGACTTGACTTTTACTTGCGTACACAAAAGCATACTGCGTACTGTCCACAAAAACACAAACATGTATAACATTTGTATAGTAAGTAAGCGCCATCTTATCATCTACCTGCATGAATGTTTTTGTGGACGTGTTCCTGCATGTTTGTCTTGTAAAACATCGTTAGCCTCTTTGTGTAGGGGCCATGCAAATTGGACAGTTAAGAAGCGCCAGGACCGATTTATGTTCCTGTGCAGCCCTTTAACAGGGGCTGTGCTACTGCTTTATGTGTCCTGGTGGGGTTGGGGGCAAGGGCTTACCACAGGGGTCACATTTATCACAGCCCCATATTGTGAGATTGGTCCAGATGTCTGTCCTCATTATAAGAGACCACATCTTAAAGTGAAAACATTCAAATGGGTGAGAGTTAAGCAGCCACTCGCCCATGTGCATCAAAACTGTGTTTCTGTACGAGGTACGTGGAAAATTTATGAGCAGATTTATCTGTGCGTTTCATTTAAAGGGCCAGTTCAGCCATATTACTAAACACATTTTTTTTTTTGCCTCTCCGACCAGAAACTAGTAAAATAAAAAAGATTTTTCCACAGATTTAAGTGTGTAGATGCTTTTCTTAATTGAGTTTGATCATCTATTGCTCCAGCACCTCAGTTAAATCTGATACTGGATGAGCTGTGTTTTTCTAAAAGATTATATCAAAGAGGTGTCCTGGTGGCCGAGTGTTTAAGACACATATAACTGCAACATTCCCAGTTGAATTCTAGCCAGGGACATTTGTTGCATTTCTCCCTCGGTTTTGAATATTAAATAGTAACCTCCAGTTGTCCTGATGATTCATAGACCTCACTGTGAGACTGGACTATCACAATATCAGATTGTCATGACACGATTACCGTGGCCGAAAGAATACAGAATTCTATCAGTCAAATTTATGTTTAACATTTTTTTTGTGTTTTCTCTCTTTTTTGTAGCTGTCGCACTGTAAACCATCATTAATGTGGATTACTGCCACCTATTATAAAGTATGCAGTATAAACAACAAAATGGGAATGGAAAGAAAGGGAAATGATTTAAGAGATACACAGTATTATCATGTGTTTATTAATAACACAATATCAGTATTTCCCAAATATTTGTAATCACAATTTGAGTGAACTGACCCTTTATTCCCAGGCCCTCTTTTAAAAGCTTTCCTTTTTTCTTCTTCTTCTTTTTTTTTTTTTTGAGAGTTACTTAAAAACACAATTTTAAACTGATAACTGATATGTGTCAGAAGTCTAATTTGTTCATGCATAGAAACATTTTTTAAAAAAATATGTTTTGGGGTTATAACAATGCTTTTTGTTGCGTTGTGAAAGCCCAGTTTGTGGTAAAGGAATGATTACCACTTGAGTTCTTTCCTACATGTTGTGTTTTCATGAGGTCAGAAGAAAGAAAAATATTTGAGGTAAAAAAAAATATTGATTTTGGATCTTTTATACATACTGAATGAGGAAGTAAAGCAAATGCCAACAAAATAAAAGTATTTGCCCACATAAAGGAAAATGTGTAAAAGATGACAATAAAATGTATGTTTTTGTTTGTTTGTGTGTATTTACAGACACAAAAAAAGACCTGGACCCCCCCCAAAAAAAGGACAAAGCCAGAAAAATGACACAAAACATTGGACAGCTGCAGTTTGGCTTCAGGTTTGGGGCCTTGTCAAGCACACACACTTGATACACACTGAGCTCCTCTCCAAAGTGACTCCCATGTGTGCAAAAACCTTCATACAGAGGTTGTAGCATCCTGTGCTCCCTCACAGGACCAAAGGCAGCGAGTCCATTAAATACACATGAGAGTCTAATTAGGGCCCCCCTCGTGTAGCGGGCTTGGGGGTAGGAGTCATTGGGGAACGACACTGCCAAGACCCTGACACTCAGAGAACACACTCTGCAAATTAATAGAGAATGACCAAGAAGTACCTCTGTGACAGACTGGGACCTCTGCTTCCTTGGAGGCAAAAATGTTCAGTGCTGATTGCTCTCATTAAATTTGTTATAGTGATATAATTATGAAAATATGTCTGGAAAATGGGATGACTCTTGGTGTGTGGTTAGTTTGCATACTATGGTAAATTTGATATGAATGTTTAATATTTATATGGTTCATGTGACCTTTAAATGAGACCAGGGAGAAGAAATTGTTGAGTATGTGTTCAAGTTTGTGGCCTCATTTTACCCAATTTCTCTTGTAATTCAAACCCATTATACATCTCTGTTGTGGTCTTTAAATGAGTGATAGTCAACCATTCTGAACAAGATTAACATAACTGATCATTTTGCTAATTTGTTCTGAATTCAAGCAGGAAAGGGGACTCGACTATATTTCCCATTATAATTAGGTTGATAATAACGTTGGGTGAATTATTGCATTTTTGTTATTCAGGAGGAAAGTCTTTCCTCTGCTGCGTGTCAGATGAGATATTAGTGCGGACATAATTCTTATTCTGGCAGCAGCACGGTGACTGATATTATTTAAATTACACCTCCTTGGGCAAAGTATTCGGAAATACTTTGCAGATGGGAATTCATCACAAAATGGTGTTGAGAAAATGAGGGACATCAGGGTTTGATTACGCTGACAAAAATGTCTTTTTTTTGCAGAGCGAAATGACTAATGTTGGTAACAACAGACGGAGGTGTGCAGGCATACAGACAGGCAGGCAGACAGACAGGCAGGCATGTAGGTAGGTAGGTAGGTAGGTAGGCAGGTAGGTAGGTAGGTAGGTAGGTAGGTAGGTAAGTAGGTAAGTAGGTAGGTAGGGTCACTGTCACATCTCCCAGTGTGGCCATATCAGCCACAGTAGGCAAATGTTTTCAGTGCTTTAAAAACCCATTGTCCACTACCTGCTCAGCACCAAGAAGGCAAACAACGTTAGCAGCTAGCTGGTAGAGTTAATGCATCATTTAGTATCTAAAGAGCCGGATGTTTTCTTCGGGCATTGGGTAAAGAACTGAAAAGGAGCTAAAAGACAGTCAATATGACACATTTTTAAGGTGAAACACCATGATGGTGTTTAGTCTGATGACCAAAATGTCTCCCTTGTGCCTCCTGGTCTTTTCC
The DNA here is from genome assembly GCA_946959425.1 of Argyrosomus regius. Classification (NCBI taxonomy): domain Eukaryota; kingdom Metazoa; phylum Chordata; class Actinopteri; family Sciaenidae; genus Argyrosomus; species Argyrosomus regius. The sequence goes on from OX336882.1 coordinate 24,281,723, forward strand.
ACTCCCCTCCTTAAGCTGCAACTGGTGAAGTGCCTGGGCCAATATCTCCAACCTCAACCTCTGAAGCTTCTAACTCCTTCAGAGTTCTTGTAGGTCTGTTGTTGACCCTCATTAGTCTCTTTTACAGCTTTGGCACACTGTTTCTATTTCTTTATCTTTGATTTAAGGGATTCAATTTCAAGGGATGTTCGGTAACGTAAAGTGTTCCTTTGTCTTCATGTAGATGTAGATTTTGTCCAGGTACTGACTCACCAAAAATTGGACCTTCTGCGTAGTAAAATCAATTCATTGAGTAATCTCCACTTAACTAATGATGTGACTTCTTAAACTAAAGGAAGTAAATACTTATACAAACATTAATTTTATGAATAATAACTAATTTAGGTCCTTTTTATAGAGAACAACATTTGTGTTGTTCAGTGCCAAAAAAGCCACATAAAATTGATTTTGATAACAATAAAGGTTTTCAGGAGGGTTTTTAAAGACAGATTGATGGATACAACATGGCTCACCTGTACAGTTGGTGTGGTGTTCTGTATCTACGAGCTTCAGCAGCCTCCCTCCTCTCCTCTCCTCTCCTCTCCTCTCCACCACACTGCTCCGCTCTACTCCCAGTTCTCCTCCGCTCTGACAGCTTTGGCCTTTAAGCTCGGCACTGTTATCACTCGGGCTTCTCATTTTAACAAGAGCGTCATTAACGTCATCTTGCTGAGCGTTCTGTCGCGATGACTGACAGCTGTTTTGACACTCTTCTACCTCGTCGACTGCACACACACACACACACACACACACACACATATGCAGTTGGAGGGCTGACTTACAATAACCCAATACTAAAAATGTCAGCGGCTCCATTTAACTTTATTGGTTTTAAAGCCAGTGGCTAAGGGATTTTTTTTATGGCCCACTTTCTTAAATATCTTACGGTGAGATAGTGCTGTCTAAATTGTATTATACATTATAAACTTCTGCAAGTATATGGCAGCAGCTACACAGGAAACGTGAAGCACACTCTTTATGGCACACAATTCAATGTAAATTCATGTGTAGATAATATACTTAACCTCATTTGTGGACCACTGTATGCTCAAACAGATGGACAACGACCATGTTGGCCGAATGGCCCTCTGTCTCGAATATAACAGACCTTTTCTGTTTACCTTTAACATGCCAATATATCTGACACATGCCTCTTCTGAGCGTAGATGTGTACTGCCCATTAACTGAACTTTAACCCTACATTTCTGGCCAGCGGACCATAATCCAATGCCATCCCACACCTTCTGGTTTCTATTACTTTATATTATTATCCCATATCTGAAATTACAATGTAATGGGGTGCGGTTTAACATAAACCTGCCATTCTCAGAAGATTACAGCCACTTATGAGGGAAGTTTATGTGTCTAGGTAGTTCTGCACATTTTGTAATAACCGTTTTCAGTCTGTATGATTGACCGCCAGCGTATCAGCCGTCTACAGCACCACATTAGTCCTGACTTTTTGAATGACCCTGAAGATACCCTTGTGAAAAATAATGGTAAAACAAGATTGTCATACATAATCCCCGAAAAACAATCCCAAATATCCACAAAGCAGGCTTAATCCCATTTCACCAACATATTTAACATTTTTCTGTGATGAGAACTTCAATTCCCAGAGTACCCAAAATGAATTGCATTGTGGATTATCATGTAATTATGGATCTTTCCAAAGTCTGATAGAGCAGGAAAATTGAGTTCTGAATATTTCATAATGCATAGCACCATCTTTGTTGAGGAAATTATTTAGGGATAGCATGCTCATTTGCAGAATGGATAAAGGTTCATTGCGAGGCACCAGAGTGCAGTAATTGGAAATCTCCAGTGATTCAAAGGAGTCATTCAAAGATGAGCATTTCTACTCGACTCAACTGGGTTCAGTACACCATTAATCCTCCGTCAGACACCAGAAAACTATCAACCGCCACCCAAACCTATCAAGCTGTTGCCATATAGGTTATTTGTTCCACAGATACATCATGCTTGTTTGACAAATGTGACTTTGTGTCTTTTTCTGCAGATGAGCCATACCCTGTCCCAGCCTCAGCCACCGCCAACAAAGCGAAGGAATGGTAACTCGTGCGCAGACTTACCTGTGATTCGATCGCAAAATTGAAGCATTTATTAAAACAAGCATGCGTTCTTAAGGCAGTGATGGTAAAGATGATGTTCAGACAGGTACAACTGTCAGACACTGATATCAGTATCAGACAATGATAACAGTTTCACTGCATCATGAAATAATATCAACATTACCAAGGAAAACAAAACAACCAAACAACTTAAGGTTGGATAAATTACACACTTATATGAACACTCTGACTGGGATGTAAAAGAATAATTTTGTCGCCTCTAGAAAACATATGAAGAAATGCCAGTTTTGAAAAATGTCATCTTTAAAAGGCAAATCTAAATGTCAGAGAGACAGATACTTTACACATAGAGAGTGCTGCCTTCTGGGCGTAACACAGAAAGGCGTGAGAATAATATTTTTTCCCAGTTGAAATGAACTGCAATTACCCGGCATCAAGCATACAAAGCAGTAAACTCACATTCACACTCACATCGCCTGGAGAGGAGCGTGGTCACTGTTTGCAACATTACTCAGGAAATCAGAGAAAGAAAGCACAACAAAGGCAAAAAAAATGTGTTTTTTAATGTCACAGGGAAAAATAGAGACTTTACTATATTACAATCTGCAATATGCTACTGGCATGTAATGAATTTAGTGTCAGAATATAACGACTAGGCGATTAATCGTGTTAATCAAAGGAAAAGTAATTTTCATAATTGATAAATCAAGTCATTTTCCAGGCTGAAATGCCAAACATTTGATGGTTCACGCTTTTAAATGTAAGGATTTGTTGCTTTTTTTGATACATTGTAGTAAACATCTTTACTTGTTGGTCAAAGAAATGATGCAGTTTGAAGACGTCACGTTGCATGAATGGGCATTTTTCTAAAATTTCAGTCACAGCCCGAATCAGAAATTATGACAGTCAAAAGTTTAAAAATTCATAGGAGTCAACTCATGGCAATGATCTTGATGGAACTGTAGTCATTCCTTTGCATTTGTGGAAAGAAATGGTAATAGGTGAAGTTATTGTACAGCTAAAGATGTTTCTCGACATAACATTTGGAGATTTCTCAATTTAACATGTGCATTAAAACTAATGCATGTCAGCGTTTTCAGGCACATGTGTGCACACTTTTCTATTTGTGTGTTGATAAGAGATTGTTTTAGCCATTGGCGTGAGGTCACAACTGTCTCCCACAAAGAGCAGAGATAAAGCAAGTGGAGCAGTGAGTCCTGTTTAGGTCTAAATTTTGCATGCTGGTGAATGTCAGTCTCATGAATAAGCAAAGCAGGTATAAAGCCTTCCCTGGTCCTCAGTTTGTTTCGAAGTTTGGATGGAAAACGTCTGCACTTCTCAGTGGGGAATATGAGGCCTGAGTGGGTGATTCAACCCCATTTCGATCATCGGTGTGGCTTCTGCAGGTGAGTAGGTGAATAAAAAGCAAAAGAAAGAAGAGGAGGAAGGACAAAAGTGAAGTGCGATGGGCAGAGATGAAGACAGAGGAGGAGAAGAGGTGACGCCGGAGACAGCAGAGATGGGATCAGGGAAAGCGGGGTGAAAGAGACAAAGACTCGCCTGTCTGCTCTCTGTTCCTTCTGTCCCAGGTCATGTGTTTTTATATTAATGGTTTGAGGTCATGTGTCAGGTCAGGGAGAGCTAATCTTAACTCCGTGGCTGGAGGGCACCTTCAACCCACAGGGCATTTAGGTATCTCTTCAACCCAACAGAGAACCACCGGGCTCTTCTTTTAGCATGCAAATGAGACAGGAACAAATGTCCCATCACTTCTGGGGCTCCATGTCCCAAAGTGCTTAACACTCTTCCTGTCAACCCCCCCACTCCAGCTGCTTCAAAAACCTCCCTCACTCTTTTTTTCCTTCCTCTTATGTTCTTTAAATGAGCTTCCCAACTCCACTTCTTTCTCGCAATTCAATTTTACAAGGCCATTATCCCGGGTGTAATGTGGAGGTTAAATATATCGGGGCAGACGTTATGTGAAAATAATTAGTGCTAATGAATAATGCACTCATTCAGCTGATGAAGGATGGTTGGCAGGGTAATGGAGTGCAAGGGAGGGGCCCCTCTGACAAATGAAATTAAAATATTTAAACACTGTTTTACGATATTACCGGGCGGGCCCTCACACTCTTTCTCTGTTACCTGCTCGCTACATGGAGCAGGCCGGCCTCCATGTGACATGATAGTTGTGTCATTACTCATGCACAACATCTGTCTCACCAAAGACAAGAGTCCAGATACAAGGAGGAAATGTCCCCACACCCCACTTTTACAGCACCTTACACCACAGCTAATCATCCCTGCCCCGATAATCACTTTGAGGACATCAGAGACGCCAATCCAATCGACAGCCCCTGTCTGTCTGCCACATTATATTTCGTTCCTTTTATTTATTGCCACTACACTCATTCGGCCTCTTACGATCTCATTCTGCACCCATCATGTGACAATGAAGGATGTAGGTTTTAAATCGCCCAGTTTACAGCACCCTCCCAGCCAATTGGCCTTCTCGAATCAATAATGGTGGACCAAGCACTCTGTGACTGATAAATGGTAAAGCACCAACACCATTTCATTAGACATGATAGTTAGAGGAGGGTAGAGGAAAGTGCCTTTGGCAGGGGACGCTAATAATACATATTGCTCAGCACTTCATTCGCCAAACTCTCCATAAGGTTCGATCGATTTCACCCAATTTAGAGCATCCACTTTGACTGACTTTAGCCGTTTTCTTGATTTTGTTTGCTCAGGTTTTGAGATTTCTGCAACTGGTCGAATACAGTGGAAGTGACGAGAAGTCATAGTGACAATGCTATCATGCTGATGCTAAACAGATGTAACATTTACCATGATTACCATTTTAATTTAGCACGTTAGCATGTGCTAGTACACAAAGTAAATCTGAGGCTGATGGGAATGTCATTAGTTTTGCAGGAATTTACTCAGTAAATAACAGTGAAGAGCAAATGATAAACTGTACAATAACCCAAATAATAACTGCAGGAAGTTTGTGTAAAATTAGCAATTTGAATTTCCTGTAAATATTACATCAGAGATGAGGTTTCCTTAGGGTCAAGTTTTCTCATACCTCTTCGAATCAAGAACCCTCCCATAAAGCTTTGGTGACCTTTAATGGGGGTCGGGACCCCTAGGTTGGGAACCTTTGTTTTAGCCCAATTAAGTTATTAGTTTTAAGAGGACTTAATGTGTGTGCCAAATTTCATGGCAAGAGAGACATTTTAGTCAAAATGACAAATGTCAGCCTCATGGTGGCACAAGATGAAAAGTCAGAACATCACCAAAAGTCAGTTAAGTAAGGGTTCATCCTCTGGGCACCATGAATGTCTGAGCAAAATATCCATACAGTTGAGATATTTCAGACCGGAACAATGTGGTGGACCAACCGACAGGCCAACATTGCACACCATAAAGCCATGCAGGTAGCACAGATAAAAACTGCAAGGTCTGTGGAGTATCCAAAGTATCTGGGACATTTCTTTTTATGTAATGTTTTAATTCTGTGTGCACCCCAAATGTAATTTCACTGATGTTGTAGTGGAAGCAGAAATCTATATATATCAAAACCTGCTCAAATAAAACCAAAACTATTGGCATGGGTAGGTAGATGTAATGTCAGGTTACAATGGGTTGTTGTTGTTTTGTTTTGACCCTTAAGAAAAGGCACGAGGAAGGGCACAGCATGTCCTGGTCAAGCCAAATGACAAAGAGAAGATGTAGATATTAACAATTCTGAGCAAAAAATATCAAATTATATCTCAGATTGTTACAAATCATTCAGATCTTTAAATCAGGGTTGTGTTCAGTTTTCACAGGACAATGGGTAGCTGTGATTAAAAAAAAACTAAGCACTGAAGTGTGCTGCTCTTTCCTTGGGGCTTAGCAGAAACATCCAGCACACCATACCCAGCCACATCTGACAACTTTCTTTTATTAATCTCATATTTTGCAGATTGGTGCCATATACATTTGACTTGTAAAACAGACCTAATTACAGGGCCTGTAGTATGCAAGCCACACATCAAACAGTAAGTTACAGTAAAAGCCTATGATCTCAGTCGCCTTTTTTTCTTCCCTCCCTTGCCTCCGCACACCAGAAACACTGATTATAACAGGGACATTAAAAGGGAATTACAGCGAAACAATTTACACTTAATGTAGCAGTCATATGAACAGGGAAGAAGGATGGACAAAGATATAGCAGTATTAATAATACATGCTTTAATTAAGCAGCTGGGAATGCACAGAGCAGGATCAAGGCACAGGGAACAACGAGGGAAAGAAGAGTGGTGGAGAAAGGGAAAGCAGTGAGAGAAAGACAGCTGAAGGAAAAAGAAGTGAGAATAAAAGACCGGATGACAGAGAAAGTGTAAAACCTAGAGGAGGCTAAAAAGTGGAGTAGGGAGGAGGATCTGAATATGTTGCTGTGGGTTTTCTGCACACTGTGATTCATGGGCAGTAAATATGCAAAGCCTGATGGCCATAAGGCAATCAGAGGAGCGCCACTCATCTACATGTTGCACAGTGGGCTATAATCCATCTGAGGGGCAACGAATAATGATACCAGGAAGCAGAAATAAGAGCAGGGTCTGTTTATTACCTCAGACAGATCCATAATGCATACAGATGTGAGGGAGGCACGCAGCAGCCTCTGGCCAGAGAACTCCACTGAAAAGTGGAGATAGTAATATTGTTTTTAGTGTAATGAAAGACAATCTGATTTAAGCACCTATTAAGGCATATAAGTCTGCTGTCATAAAGTTTTAAAACAAGTGCTCGAGCTATAATGATCATTGACAGAGTGGAGAAAAGCTGAGACGGAGAGTAAGAAGAGTTAATCTGACGCCTCAAATGCAGCAGTAAGGTCACCTAAATGATATGGATATTGCAGTATGGATGTACACTCATGTATAGTAAAATGTAACGTCCAAATATGCGCGTATAAGACCTTGGCCATCATTAAGACTACATCTGTACAGATAAAACCAATAAAATTATAATTTCACTTCTTGGTGTCATTGTGTTTACTTTTCTTTATTTGCAAAGAGACACACATAAACACACACACACACACACACACACACTCCGACACAAAGGCCTTGCTTTCCTGTCTCCTCACAGAGGACATTAACACCAGGATCCTACTGGTGCTGGAGTATGTAATAAATTGTGGTGAACATTGATAAACTAATGCAATTACCTGCAGGGCAAGCAAGTCAGCTAATTTAAAGATACCAGGTTTGTTCATGTGGTGGGAGGCCCTGAATAGGCCCCGTGGGTGAAAGATGGCACCTTTATTACATCTGAGAGGTCAGCTTGGTAGCACTGTATTAGGATTGATCTTTTGATCCCTGCCTGGAACCCCCCCACCCTCCCCTATACTGTACCAACCCCATCTGGCTGAGAGAAAAAACGCTTATCTGGCGTAAAGGGTTAACACTACTAGCCAGGCAGCCTAATTGAGCACCACACATCTCAACTACACAGCAGAAACAGGAACCTAGAGGGTCGTAACAAGCCAGGCGTGACTTATTCACATAATAAACCGAGCAGATATCTAAATGAGCCATTGAGCTAGCCAGAGGGAGGGAGGCCATTAGGGCGCACGGACCATGGGTACATATTTGTATATCTACAATTGCCCTATCATTTGCATATGTGGCTGGCTATAGAAATGTTAGTTGGTGCTTGTACCCAGGGGCCTAATGACACAACAGAACAACTCTGTACTCATTCACAGTATCATAAACAAGTCAGAGACACATTCCTTTATCCAAAAAACAAAAAGCGATATATGTTGTGTTATACTGGAAACAAAGCGACTGGAGGTCTGCAGTGTTCAAAACAACCCTTGAGACATTATGAATGTACGTTCTCTTGGTGAAGGCACGGTTCATTCAAGAGTCATTTTTTTATTATCTACTGATCAAATATGATCACCCGACTGGCCTCTAGTGTGGTATATCCTTACTCTACCCCTACTCGACTAAACCAGCCACTCTCTCAGCAAGTCAACCAATCGTCAAACAGCCATTTTTTGGTAAGTTGTAAGAAGTTGTGACATATTAGAGTATGAGCTCCACTGTAGATCATTTATCCACTGAAAACATCTGACATATGAACAGTAAATGTAAGCTTAAAGGAATACGCTACAGCCAGCAGTCGGTTAGCTTAGCATAAAGACTAGAAGTGAAGAAACAACTCAGCTTGGCTCGGTATCAAAAAAAACAACTATGAGCACCTTTATAGCTCACTGATTAACACATTATATCTTGTTTGTTTAATCCATACAAAAACTGAAGTGTAAAAACAACAACTGACTGTTTTCCTTGGGGTTATGTGCCTCACTATTTATTGCCCCCAGAGAGAGAATATAATTATTTACCAAAATTTTTAACTATTCCTTTGCTGCTACACAAGCTTGCTTCTTCTAAGCTATATACATTCCAATGACTCAGTGATGATGTCAAAGTACAATATGACTTTAGCATAATTCAGTTTGTAGATTCCATATTAATTAGTAACACAGACACAATACAGACACACTAATATACTTTATATCTGCAATGTTAGCCTGTAGACACTGTAGCCTACTGGTTCTCAAACTATATTATGTGTACCACTGGTGGTACTAACCTCCCTGCAGTTTTTCAAAAAATACATTTATTTTGGTTCAGTGAGTAGGATTTAGTTGCATCTAGTGTTGTAATCGCTGCATTGCAATCTCCTCACATCACCCTCGCCTACCTAGTGTAAAGAAGAAACAACACTTGGAAGGCCCTGTGTAAAGTCAGTATGTAGTTTGTCTGTTCTGGGCTACTGTAGAAACAATGAGTTTCAACATGGTGGTCTCCATGGAAGCGGACCCGCCCCGACTGGAGATATAAAAGGTAACGAAAACAAGAAGATTCTTATTTTCAGGTGACTATACATACATGAAAACATAGTTATAAATATTATATTCCTTGGCTCCCTTATTCTAATAATAGAGGCCTCCAATCTTACACACTGCACCTTTAAAACATAATATACTATCTATCTGAGATACTACAACATTTGGAATAAAAATTATGTTGCTAGAATGTAATTTAAAATAAGATATTTTGTTTCAATATCATCCTACATAGTCATGTTCATGCACATTCGTGTAGTGATTCGTGTGCATAGATCCACGATTAGTTAAGAGCTAAAATGTGATGGCAAGATAGTAACAGGAGGTAAAATGAATGGTTCAAAAAGGAAATATTAGCAAGAAAAATGTGGATCAGGAGTACTACTTTTCCACTTATTTCAGCTCTGGCTCTGTTCAGGATTAAGAGTCTGTCATGATGGTGATACTTTGAGAGACTAATATTTCCTGAGGTTGTACATGGTGTAAAAAGTCTGAGAAACACTGCTGTAGCCTCATCAGCCTCGTGGCCATGACAGGATTTGTCAATCTAGGCATATTTAATTAAAACTGTAAGTTTCATTAAAATATCGCATGGGTTATTTTCATTTCAAATATGTATTTTCCAAACCAGCACCACCTGCACAGTACTATTAATCAGAAATCAACCAGCAAACACCCCAGAAAACTCAATTACCTGTTAATTCTGCACTCGTATTCGTCTGTTATGCTGTTCACTTCAAAGAATAACACAAGGTTGTTACTAATCAGCAGTCTTGTGGTCGTGGGTCAAGGGTCAGCCTTTAATGTGACCTCTGACACATAATTAAATTGCCATCTTTAACCTCAGTTACAACCTGTCACAGTGCATTGGATTACATGCTGCAAATCACTCCACCAATCAATGACAGGAGAGGGCGAGGGGCGGGGCCTGCCGTGTCCATCCACATCTGCACAGAGATTATCTTTAATGAAGTTGAACTGTGCTGTGATCATGTTAGTGTACAGTCTAATTAGATTGTGAATGACTGCAATAACACACACTCATCTTAACAGGGAGAAGGAGACTGCAGATAAGGTATCAGAGAGCCACTCACAGTGTCCAGTCATGACTTGTTTCCACTTTAGCTATTAGTCAAAATAGCCAGCTATTATAGCAAATGTATATGTAAAAGAAGATCCTCCAAACTTATATCAAATTAAAGCAGGTTTGGCTTCCCAACTTGTACTTTAAACAACAAACATGAGTATGAGTGCAGTTCTTGAGATTGATAAAACCTCTTCAGTCAAGTAAATGCTTCAGTTTTAGGGTCCTGGTATTGTGTATGATGGCATGCTGTCACTCTGTCATGGCTTACTGTGAGACTCAGAACAGAGCCATTGTTAATGTAACACCCGTCAGTGGTGAAAAGTAACTACGCACTTTTAATCAAGTATTATTCTTAAATCAGCAATAATAATTATTTTTGGTCATTTGGGTCATTTTTGCGTGCACCTGATGAATCAAAGTCTAATATTCACTGTGTTTTAGCTCTGTTTTTGGTCTCTACCAACTCCTGAGGGAAATATCTGGCCTTTAACTGCTAAACGCTCCACTATGTTCCCCAGCTAGACGCCAACTTTGTTTTCCTGCCGTTTAATGCTGAGCAGGTAGTAGTACACTCAGTAGTGCGTGTTTTTTTTTTTTGTTGTTGTTGCTGAAAATGGCTGCTTGCTGTGCACGAAAAAAAACAACAACAACACTATGACAGCGATGAGAGTGAACCAAAAACCTGGAAAGTTAAGAAATGAGCTGAAAACTCAAGTGGAGCTACAGATTCAGGTGATAATTTACATTACCACACTGTTTGCACATTGCAATCTGATATATTGATATTATAAAAATAATGTTTAGTCAGTTGACAGCTGTATTTAATTTACAGGTTAAATTTTTAAAACAAAACATATGTTGTATTGCTACAGATTAAACTTCTGAAAAGTAAATTGTTAAAATGATCTCCACTTCAAACACAACACAATATATATATATATATATATATATATATAAACTATATATATAAATAAATATATATAAATATATATATATATATAAATATATATATATATATATATATATATTTGTAACAACAAATAGAATTATTGAGAGATGCAGTGACTACAGAGGCCTATGTGGGCAATTACCACAAGAAACAAAATGAATGAAAATGTAAACCAGCACATCAGCAACAACAAAAAGTCCCAGACACAATCCCAATAATAGAGAATATACAATAATAATACAAATACAGTAATGAGCAGCATATAATATCACTACCAGAGGGGCCATGACTACAAGAGTACAAGAGTAAGGATAAAATCTTAATATTATATGATAATATATAATAATAAACATTCTGAAAAGGGCCCAATATGCATAACGAGTACTTCTACTTTTGATACTGATAATAATAACTAACTTATTAACATACTAATATGCTAACCTAAATGCTACTTCCGTCCCTGGAGTTACACTGCTGAACTGCTGACGCACATCTTGTGAGATGAATGTTATAAAAATTAAACACATGAGTGGAATTGTCATTATTATTTTTCTTTTTTTTATCATAAACTGAGATCGAAATTGGTGAATTCTAGTGAAATTTAACTATTTCTCAATTTCTTTGTGGCCTGTCTGGACTCCTAATATATACTGAGAAGCACTGTAAAAAAAACAAAAAAACAACCAACATACACACAGTACCCTACATATTACACATCAAGAAGGGGAATATCCCCCAAAAAAGAAAAAAAGAAAAAAAGAAAGAAAAGGAAGAAAAGAATAAAGTAGAAGCTGAAAAGAAAAAGTACAAATTCAGGAGAAATTGGCTCCGAGCATTGCCATGTTTTCACTTGTAAAGCTGAAGCTCTCAGGCTGCAGCATCATGACTGAAGTAGATTTATTGTGATCTGCAGGTTCAGGGCAGACATGTCTTGATTTATTGATGGCATTGAGGGTTACCTGGGATCTGTGGTCAGTAGACGAGGTTAAAGGGCTTTGATTGTGTCTAGCACAGCAGTATTTTCCAACAAACTGAGGATGATGGAGATGGTTTTTTAGAAGAAACAAGACTTTGTGTTTTTGGTCTTGCAGCTGAGTAATAAAGATTTTTTTTTATGTAACATTACATTTTACTGGTGAAGCTTTACAGCTGAAGTTGCCGTTCTCACACAGGCACTGATTCCACACCAAAACTACAGCTGGTGTTACAGAAAAAAAATGTGTCCCCAAACTCAAATGATCCTGAATGACTATGCTGATTATGATTTAGAGGCTGCTAGTTTTGTTTCAAACTGTGCCTTGCTTTGTGGCCGGGGGCCCTGTGTTGTTTAAAGGGTTGTCGGGGTATAAATACTAAATTAATCATGCTTTGGCTCAACTTGCTAGGGACTGAAATTTGCTTATGGAGGCCTATGATCACATAAAATATTAATGGCTTTACAGAGAACTGGCATTGTAGCGATGGGGGCAAGGCGTGTGAAAGCATGGAGCAGTGTGTGTTGGGAGGGGTCACTGTTGATTTGAGATCAGAAACACCTTCCTTATATCTCCACCTTAAATAGAAAACATGGCATATAGCAAGTGACCAAAACATTGTGTCATTGCACATTATCCATCCATTAGGATGAATTTTGTACTTATTATTCTACAAAATTGGTTAAGTGGTAATTGGTAATTAATTGGCATGCAGCAATGTTTTTGTGTTGTGAAAATGGGGGGGTAATATTCAAATGAATCTGAATAAATACATTAGAAGTGTGTAATGTTATGCATGTTCCCAGTTGTTGCATATCCATATGACCGACTTCTTGAGCCCCCGAGGGCTTCTAGAAGAAACTACAATCATTTTTGTTGACAGACAGCAAATCTCGATGCAAACAAAAGTGAGACTTTGAACACGCATATCTTTTTTTTTTTTCTACTTTCAATTTCATCTGCACAAAAGAGAGAGAGAGAGAAAAAAAAAACATTACAGCTCATTCCAAAATTTCATGCCATTTGTCTCTTTGACACAAATCAGAAAGTTAAGATTTATATAATGGATGACATGGATGCCGTAAACTTGTTAGCCCATATTTTCGGAGCTCACACAGAGCATATAAACATCTTCTGCCCACTGAGACACAAAGGGAGGCAGGGAGAGTATGTCAGACATTCCTGCACGCTGGTCACATCACCACTGAAGACAACGTGGGGCACAGCCTTAAATTTTCTGTCACACAATTATTTGTGCAGACGTTCCACAAAGTGCTTAAGCGCTTAAGTAATGTTGGGAAATGTCGGCATTTGTGCCAATCAAACCACCACTACAAATAAAACTTATAGGTTCGTGACACAACTACACAACTGTGCAGGTACAACTGTTACAGCTTGTTTGATCACATATAATGCTGGTGTGAGTTGTGTGATTTTGGTGGCGCCACAGTAGGTAAATGAGACGGCAGGAGGGGGCATTTAACACTCCCATACTGAGACGGAGGGATGAGGGAGGGTATTTTTGGTTGTGGCGCGGGGGGAAAGTGCTTAAATGATAAACAGCAAATATTCTACGAGAGCAAATCTGATTTCTCACAATTATCTCTGCAAGCCTGACAGGCACCAGGGGTGGGCCAGGAACACTGAACTGGTGGACACTGATTGGGTTATTTGTCCTCTCTTATTCCAGGCTGAGGGATTGTGGGAGCTGTACTGAGGAGAGCCTCTCTGCAGGTGTATACCAACCCCTTACAGAAAGCAAAATCCCATTTACCTAAACACCACGACTCATATTCACTTGTGGTTTGAAGAAAGCAAAGGGTGACCAGTTGTAAAGTACTTATTAACCCATGTTAGGTGGGCAGGCAGTTCAAAATTAAGAGATAGCCCGTTCACAATGGAGACATTACAATGATTCACTTCATCAAGATGGTTGTATGATTACAGAGCTAACTATGTGACGACTTGAACAGTCTGTATTGTCAATATAACATATTCCCATTAAATATGGGTTTAATAAACTGAACGACAGTCTTTGGGTAATGTGAGCTGACCGTATTTATTTTGATTTTAGGAGTTTCAGGAAGTGTCAAATGAGATAAATCAGAGCTTTCAGAAAACTTATTGTTGTAGTTTGGATGTTGTATAATACATAAGTGCTATTTACAACTCAGAAACCGATAATTCCAGGATGACATGAAAGCAGCATATGAGTTGACAATGCTATTTTCTCAATCAGCTTCCTACTTTAAGCAATGATATCCTGCATGAACACCACACTTTGGATGCCTTTGCTTATTTTATGCCTCTATATATATTAATATTGTCTGTCACTGGTTTGAAGTGGGCAGATCTCAGATAGAGTGATGTCAAGTGTGTATATTGGCCAGTGTTGGGGTTGCTTGCTGATGCTGCCAGGCCACTGTGATTCAAATCTGATCGAAACACATCTATACAGTCCTGATGAAGCAGAGTATCTCAGTTTTTTTTAACTGACAACTACACTCCTACTTTGATTTGTGCTGACTTAATCACCAGTACAAGTATGTTAGAGAGAAATATTTTATATTTCAAACAAAGTTTTCATTTGTTTTAATACATCAAATTACCCAAATTTTCCACAGGGATCCATATGGATCCATTTTATCCTGTGTGGCAAAGTATACCAAGACAGAAAATGTTCAACTTTGTCTAAATGTAGAAAATAATGTTCAGTAACTTACGTAACAAGTCATTGCTGCATTTCATTAACTCACTGGTGGCTCAAGAGGCAGGCAATTATCACACACAAGTAAAATTATGATTAAAAATTGTGTATTTTAATACAGAAACACTGTCATGGCATCTAATAAAGACGGTTACAGTAAATACAAGATTATTTTCAAGTGTTGAAGCTTCTCGGAGGAAAATGGTGATGTGGGACTCTGCGGACAGACGGCTCCTGCAACAAACAAAACACAAACCGTCTTAGTTATTGTGTTACTATTTAGATCAAATATATTTTAAAGGCATTAACTTATTTTAACACTTATACAGATTATGTCATGGTCTTACCTCGGCATGGGAATCAGTCTTATACGTTACCTTGCGGATACAAAATAATAAAAGTGTTAGAGGTAGGAACTTTGTAGGAACTTTGTAGGAACTTTGCTCTTTAGGGGAAGAGGAAGTTTTTTTTGTTTTTTTGAAATGGTCTTTTTTCAGCTCTTTTAAGCGAGTTTTTTTCACTGCCACAACATTTCCTTTTTTCTCTTATTTTTCTTTTTGTTGTCTTTTTTTGTTTTTGGCAGGATGTTTTCAGACCATTTCAATTCTTTATTTTTTGTACAATCCAAAGTAAAGCCAAGAACTGAGAAGCCAAGCGTTCATACAAATCATTTAAACCCAGACATAAAATATTTACACAAGCATTTAAACCAGTCAACCTAATACTATTCTGCAAAAAGCTACAGTCTATCATTCAGTTAAATTACAACACAGGTTTTGTTTTCTTAAACTGACAGTTCAACAAAAGTGATCAGCTGTCAAATGTCCAGACAAACTATTATTTGTGTTTTGTGAACCAAAACAACAACAACAAAAAAACCAAAAAAAAAAAAAAAAAAAAACTATTTCTACATTTAAGAGCATTAAAAAAATTCAACACTTTTAAATTTTTAAAATGAATCAAACTCACATATGGTTCTTACACAGGGAAAAAAAGTCAAAGTGAAATGTGCCTTGTTGATTTACAAACAAAGGCATTGAAATCTTATAAAGCTGCTGGATTGTTGCTCGAAGAGCGTGTGACTGAGTTTCATCTGCGCCAGGAGCGCGGCTCGTTGTCATCTTCCTCTTCGTCATCATCCTGCAGCAATGCATCGTCACTCAGCGACTCTTCCGGGTACTGACGGGAGAAAAACAAACATGGAGATTACTGGCTCGCTACAGATGATTAAAAAGTGAACCAAAGTGGAAAGACTTTTTATTCTGAGCATTATCAACACTCAAATTGAACTATGTTTTAAATATTGAGAGTATCACCCTGCAGACAGACCCACTGCTTAATGAAAGTGGCAACACAAAAGATACATAAAGACAATCCTTGCTATAATATGTAATGGCTCCCTCTGGTGCTCTGTAAATGTAACGACTGTAAATTTAATAAGCTTTTCTGATATGAAACATTCAAATATCTCCATTTATGTATATATTTCCCTGTGGAGTTTTGTTCTAGGATCAAATGTATGCAAAGTGAGAAATGTCCACAAACCTCATCGTCTTCTGGTTCTGCCTCATCAGCATCCGCAGTATTAAGAATCATGACAGCCTTATGCCAGGCCAATCGTAAAGTCTGGTTGTTGAACCTCACTCCATGAAGGGCCGCCTAAAAGGTCAACCAAACAAACACATGAGCTTAAAAACAGCCAGGAATTATGAAAATCAGAAACACATTTCACTGTTCACCGTAGGAAGCTTCAGTGTGCGTGGCTGGCGGTTGACTCACCTGTTCTGCCTCTGCTCTCGACTTGTAAGTGATGACTGCAGACAGGTTGTTTTCGTCAATCTGGCAATCTTCAATCTCTCCAAATTGCTTCAAAATTGTGAACAGACAACATTTTGGTCACTTCACAAGTCATTGCTGTGCAATTATTGAAAATTGATCCGTCAATGCAATTACATCATTCTTATTGTAAAATATATTTTGAGCATCACCAGCTGTTAAACTCAGCTGTATTGACAGTGTTTATACTCAGACATATTCAAAATAATGTAGAGGCTGACATCCTGTAGGTAGACGTTTGTTTTTTACTCTTGCTAGTTATAGTATTTTTTAATGGCAGAGGAGTGAATAACTTTACCTTAGAGTGAAAGTGTCAAGTCTCACTACAGTCACTGTGTGCTACTAAAACTCTAGCAAGACAACTTAATAGATGTGCCGATTTAATTCCATTTCAAGGCAGACTGGACTGTATCTGTGTGTTGTTGCACCATTGGTGGTCAGTTGCACTGTGCAGATAAAGCCACCAGAGGACACCGTTGATTCTTTTTGCTACACTGAACAATAGTAATTATTCAATGCGCATGGTACTACTGTATATAACACATAAATAATGTTTGAGGAGTTAAATTACAGCCTAAGAGGGATTATTTCTTTATTGTTTGTACTGAAATCTGAAATGTTTGTGTACTTAATAAGATAAAATAAGTTAATAATCCAATTATAATATGTAGTAAAAAAAAAAAAGTCTTGTATCGTTTTTAGGTTATGTTTAGACTTGAGTTCTAGTTTGCGTTATATTCTTTTGTTTCTGTATTATGAAACCACAAACGGCCTTCATCTAACCAGGATGTGTGAACAGCTGAAAGTTTTTTTTATCATGTCCTGACTGACCGGTGAGCAATGAGAATTTCCACCCCCTCAGCGGTTAAGCTAGCAGTGCCCTTTAACACAGAGTCCTCTGATCTCCCACCTACAGCTTCTATCAAAAGGTCATATTAGTTCAATTGCGGGTATCAAATCTCCTTTTTCTCTTGTCTTTGAGTATAAGAGGCTGACTTACAGCAAAGTGTGGCAACAAGTCTACGCGGTCTGTCTCGCCGAAACCAGATATCTCCAGCGCTCGTGGTCGATGATCCACGACTGCATGCAGTGGCACACCTCTTCCCCGCCCTCTGGAGCCCCTTCCACGGGCTCTGAGTGCACCGCGGCCCCGTGTGTGGACCCCCCGGCCTCGTCCTGGGGACAGGAGTCCCCTTTTAGCTGCCTGGGTAACAGCAAAAACATAGATGGAAAGAAGTCAATCAGAGTACAAATATTTGGCAAGCCGAGGAGATAAAACACAAACAAAACATTTCAAATAACAAGAGCACAAGTGCCCTCAAGTGGCAGCTGTGTAAGTAGCATTTTAGCACTTGATTTAAAGTTTGCGGGGCAATTTTCACTTTCAAAGATCAAGTCATTACCTCAATTTGAAGCTGGGTGTACTTGATCTTCAACATAGCAGTGTCCTCGCCAGCCTGAGTCTTCTTGTACAGGTCCAGCTCTGCATCCAGTAGTTCCTTCTGTGCCTGAACATATTATTAACTCACATCAGTACAGAGGACACTGCAGGTTTCAAGATGAAACAAATAAACCAAATGCAAGTGTATGCTGTGTGTAACTGCTTGTCTGTGTGTTGCATGGGCGGCACTACCTCTGCCTTGCTCTTGGCCGTGCGTAATGGGTTGCTGCTGCTGGAAATTCCCTTTATCTCCTCTTGCAGTTTGGTGATGCTCTTGGTTAGCATGCCCAGAGTTTCCATGATCTTGGCTTTATCTTCTGCCTTCATTGCTTTGTTCTTCTCTAGTTTGGATATCAGGAGCTGCAGAGGACAGGAGCAAGAGAGAAAAACAAGTTGAACTACTGTTTGTGCCACTTCCAACAGAATACTTCAATAACTACACAACAACACAGAAATAATATAGCATGTTCATGCATGATCTACAATCACACACAAAGCTTTCGAACACTGTTGGTAAATCAAAACAAAGTATACCGACTGGCTTGGGGACTCGGCATATTGCTTATGTGGTGAGTCAGACCTTGGTTGGTTTCTGGTTTTGCCGGTCCGGTCCAGTCTACAAGCTCAAACAGGCCCTGTCCCTGATAACCGTCATATCTCATGCTTAACACATCTGTTTGCTATGTTAGTTACAGTTAGTAACGTAGAAGTACAAAGCCGTGTTTTGAACTGCTCCAAATTTGCCCTATCAAAGTTATTGCGTTATGTTGTTATTACAAACTTAATACTTCCTGTGTATGTTTCAAATTAAAAGCCCTCTAGTGTTACAGAAACCTGTCATTTCTTAATAAGGCTTTTATTGTGAATGTGTTGTGAAAAACTCCACTCACAGTCACAGCTCTTATTATGTTACACTTCATATCATGTGCGACACCTGGTGGTGAAGTCTGGTATCATCTGTCCAGTCTTATATTGAACCAGTTTGAAAATGTTTTACCTTCTGTGTCTCAATGTGCTTCTCCAGTATTTCCTGCTTCTTCTTCCTCACATCCTGCTGTAGCCTTAGAGCCTCCTGTGGAAGGAATTGTGGGAATTGATTAGCTACTGCCTTCTGTTCCGAGTACGAGAATCTGAGTTGTTTGCTTTCCCATTTCTCCACTCACCTGCTTCTTCTTCAGGGCTTCCTCTGAGGTCTTCTGGGCTGCCTTCAGGGCAGCAGGGTTGTATACAGTCTTTGTGAGGCCCATGGATGTCGAAAACACCTGAAAAAGGAGAGATGATAACACAAAATGTTTACACAATTTAAAAGGAGAGAAATCACAAAAAGAAACTCAGTAATCAAACGGTGAACGTACACTCACCTTTTCAACAGGAGCTGCTGGTTTGGCAGAGAAACCTAAACGGTCCTTCACTGACACTTTGGAAGGATTCTGCAATAAAGCAGAAAAAAAATAAATGATGTTTATACACACCTCTGGCAGATTTGGACAAGTATACGTGAAAAAGCACACCATCCCACACACATACCTGAGAGGCTACGCTGGAATCTTGCGAGGGCTCGGAGTTTGCAGTGAGCATGGGTCCCAGGCGATCTTTGACGGACTGCTTCAGAGACGTGGCTGAGGGCTGCTGAACGATAAAGAAGACGTTGATTACATTATGTATGGATTAATGCATTAGTGCATTTTAACATAGCCACTGTCAGAGAATTAATCTGATGCTTAATCTTCCAGTTATCATCCTGAACTTTTATTTCTATCATCGAGTTCTCATCGACTTCCTACACCTACTAGAATGACTCACAACAACACTTAAAGACTTTACTGTAAGTTTGCTGTGGATGCACTGAATTATGCTCTTTTAAAGCCGATGATGGCAGAGGACTTTGTATCTCTACCTCTTTACCTATAAAAAGTTTATAGGTCCCTATGTTACTGCATCTGAGAATGGACGTCTTAGTACTATGTCTGTTTCTGGCACAGCGTCACTGCGCTGTCAGTCTGGTGTAATAAGCAGTTTAAATTGTCACTCACTATCCAATAGACATGTTTAGATATGCACACGAAACAACGTTTAATGTGGTTAAAGCAGGAATGTCTGATCGTGCAAGAACATGCATGCATGATGTTATTCATGTTTGGCCAGTTACGCACTAGCATACAAATACAATACAAGAGCAAACTACAAAATGTTGCTAGAAATGCAAGACTCTCTGCAAAAACTCTTTGCTTAAAGAAGTCATTTACTGTCACCCTGGCCAATGCTGGCAATGTTTTTTTTTGTTTTTTTACAAGAACCACGTGCTATGAATGACAGTTGTACATTTTTTTTTTACCATGGCCGGCTGTGTCTGAGGCTGCTGCTGTGAGTGAGCCTGACTCTGGCCCTGTCCATCACTCCCATCATCACGAAACCAGTGCACCCTGATGAAGCGGTTGTTGAGAACAGCCTCTGTGCTTTGCATAGCCCGCTTGGCCTCGTCTGGAGAAGCAAACTGGATCAGTGCACCTTCTGGGTCATTCTGGTAGGCCACCTGTAGGAAGAAAAAAAAAAAAAAAATGGTACAGTGAAACTGTTATATTAAATCCTGCAGGTAACACTGGAGAGAAACTGTGAGAGAAAAGTGATTTCCACCTTTTCAATCCGAACTGTGAAGTAACTCACTGCACTATCTTTTAAAAACCAGTGCATGAGAGCATTTGGAAGAGGGTATGTAGTTTATTTTAAGACTCTTTCAGGCACCTCAGATTCTGGACATTCCTCAACTTCATTGACTTTTAATTACTGGCTCATCAGATGGCAACCATACAAGCCAAGTTTTAAAAGCCAAATAAATAAATCAAAACTTCACTCATTAACACCCCCTTATGTGTCAAACATCAATACTGAGGTCGTTTTAAAACTCTTTCACCTTCTGATACAGATTCAGACATACATATTGTTCACATATTAACTACATTACTAATTTCACTTCACAGTAACAACACATTTTATTGACTATTAACCAGTCAAAGCTGTGTCTGTCACATCTACAGCGCCACATAGGGACTGACCTGTAGGTTGACGATGGTGCCAAACTTGCTGAAATGTTCGTTGAGTTTGCTGATGTTGTTGAGCTCGGGGGGAATTTGCCGAACCAGCAGCTTGGTGTTAGGAGAGAATGGGGGTCTTTTGTGGTAGCCCTGGTGGTTGGGTTTGTTAAAGTTGGGTCTGAGCAGAGAAAAGAAATGAAACAATTCAATGAGGATGGCATTAAACAGACCAATGTCAAATGTGCATACAGCATGACTTGTATTTTTTATGACAGGAAAAGGGCATCTTACTTGTCAAACCAAGGTTTCTTGGAGGGGAGGCCTCCATCGTGGGAGATAGGTGGTCTCTTCCTTGAATCCGACTCCATAACGATCCTCATACTGTTGTTTGGAATCTTGTCTGGTGAAGAACAAACACTGATGTCAGTTCTGAGAGTACAGCACACAGCTCACAAAGACATCACAACTCTACAGTCATAACACAAATACAGTAGCACGTACTGAATTCTGGTATTCTCCCATCACATTGTCCAAAGTACTAACAATGTGTTCAGTTGATATGAACAATACCTCTTGGCGGCTGATCCTCCCCCATTGTGAGGCCAATCAGGTTGGGTCTCTGGGCGTTGACCCGGTGGCGATAGATCGGCCTGGAGGTACTGGTGATGCTGGGAGCTTCGGGATTGTACACGTCTGTCTCATAGTTGTCTGGTCAGGAGAGAGAAGATGCTCATCAAACACCACAACAAGGCAAACGAGGAAACAGTGATACAAAATTAAGCCTGTAACTTCAAAAACACGCACAGCAATTACCGGAGGTGAAGAGTGGCACTGACGCCTGGGGAATCGAGGAGCGCATCCCCGAGGTGACAATGGTGGGAACTGAGCTGGTGATGGAATTGGGAGGAGCATCCATGCCTGACGGTTGCAACGGAGGAAGTGGAGGAGGCGGACCTGCGTCAGACAAGGTAAAACAAAATACTACATTTTAGAACTCCAATTTAATTGACAAGATTGTCTCAAGATTCACTTACATTCTTACACCCCTCACTCTTCTTCATTGATTCATTGCTTTTATTTCTGTTTTGCAAATTTCTATTTTCTTCTTCACATATATGTCACTGCTCTGCCTGTTTGATATTTTGTGTTAAATACTTTCACTGTAAATCACTTTGTTTTGAAAACTGCATATACTTCATTCAAGTTTTCTTCTGAACTAAACAAACATCTGAATTCCTACCTGCAACAGGCGGAAGGCTGGGTGGGAGGGTGCCTGGTGGAGGCACAGGGGGCCTTAGGTTCACAGGTGGAGGGTTCATGAGAGGTGGTGGTGGTGGGAGGCCTGGGGGAGGCGGTGGGTCCACACCTGGCATTGGTGGAGGTTGGAAGGGCAGCATATTGGGCAAATTGACATCTTCCACTACAACTGGGTCACTTCCATGGTCAAAAGGACACATGTCACCTCTCATGCAGAAGCCCTTTTCTGGAAAAGACAGAAGACACGCGTAGAACATGAAACAAAGTACCACAACAAAAGAAAATTACCAACCTACACATAATAAAAGTTTAAACAGCATTTCTTACCATCATAGTCCCTGCATCGCTTCCTCTGTTGAGGGGGTGGTCCTCTGATAAAAGGGCCACGATCCACAGGGTGTTCAGGGCGGAAGTCTGACCAACTCTCAGTGGTGTTGTTACTATGATGATGTGTGGGGGCAATGACTGTAATGGTGCTGCTCAGTGTTGGCACAGGGAAGTGTGACGTGGTTGCAGTGGAGACGAGGGCTGCTGGCGTGTAGCCATCGGCACTCTCTGACCTGTGATCATGATCATACTTCAACTTTCCAGAATCTCGCTCTGTGAACAGATAAGGGCCACATCAATATGTCATCATCATGAATATATAAAGTAACTAATGCATAAAGTAATATATAATTCATTACTGTTACATTAATGGTGAACAAATACCCACACACACACCTAAACAGACAAATACATGAGGTAATCTTTGTGATTAAGAAGCTTTTGGTCAGCTTTAATCTGTCTGGACACACAAAGGTCAGCAAGAAGAGTGAACTTTGAGCAGACTGCAGTAAAAGTAGTGTTTCAAAACTCAGGTTTTGGTGTCACTGCTCTCTCCAAAGAACAAACAGTGGTTTCGATCCATCAATGAGGTTCTTACCTCTGCTCCTGCTTCTAGACCGAGTTCTGCTGTGTGACCGGCTCCTGCTCCGATCTCTGTCCCTATCTCTGTCCCTGTCTCTGTCTCTATCCCTCTCTCTGTCGCGGTCTCGGACGCGATCCTTGCTCCAGCTCCGGCTGCGGCTTCGACTGTAACTGCGACTGCGGCCTCTCCTACGATTGTAGCGATCGCGGTACGAGTCCCTCCTTGGTGGGTTGCGGTCATACTCCCTCTTTCTGGGTCGGTCGTCTCGCTTACGATCTTCTCCTCTCCTTGAAATGAAAGAGGTGATAATTAGTGAAACGGGAACACAAACCGAAACAGAAAGCAGAAACAGGAAGCTGCACACACCTGCCATCTCTGCTGTAGCGAGAGCTTGATTGCGGAGGGCTGTGATTCACTCGCCGAGAAAACTTCTTCTCCCGCTCTTCCTCCCGATTTGTCTGAACAAAAAAAATAATAAAAGCAACGTCAAACAAATATTGTTTATCTAAGATGGCCACTGACATGACAGGTCTGACTCCTGATGATATAAGAGGGTTACCTCCTCTTTTTTCTGCTCATCTTTCTCAATTTTGACCAGAGAGGATGGCTGCTCTGGCTGCGGGAGGTAGCTTTTGTTGTTAATGGCTTCGAACAGCCTATCCACAAACGGCTGGGTCTCTGAGGGGGAGGCAATCGTGCAAATTTAAGATTAAATGTTAACACACATATAAACAATAACACACACTGGATCACATGGTACATGAAACGAGGCTTGCAAAGTATAGCTTTTTCTGAAACAATAGGGGTTAATTGAGGTTGCCGTCCATCAGGACCAAAACCTCTGACACTGACTCTCTCCCTCCACCCACCCACCCACCCACCCACCCAGACCTACACGTCACATTACTGTAGGATCTACTGACTCTCTTACGTTGCATTAGCAGACACTCTTTACCTTTGATTTAACATCCTCTGGACTACTTAATATCTTGCATATTGTGAACTCATGCAGTGTGGCAAAACTTGCAAATTCCTGCACAAACTGTACAGCCATTTTCATCCTAAAAACATATCATACATATATTTATATTGTTTATCTTTAGTGCTTCCTTACATTTGTTTTACTTAATGTTAAGGTTTTTTTAACTTAACGTTAAGGTTTTGGCACCCCCCCAGCTACCACCTTCCATACTTTGGTCCACACTGGACTTGAACCTGATTTCTGCTCACCTTTCTGAAGAAATACATCCAACTGGTCTATACACAGGGCTTTGAGTTCCTTCTCACTTTTGTCTTTCTTCACCAGAGCAACAACATACTTGGCAAGGGCAGAAGGGTCTGCATCACAGCTGGAAAAAATATACATAAAATGTACAAACATTGAAATAAAAATAAAAAAAACATTGGTTGCACTTTGGTTGACTGTTTAGACTTGAGTGAGCAGTTGTGTAGCTAACAGCTAACGTTACTCACATAGGCTCGAGGGTATCAGACAGCCATGTTTTCAAGGCATCGAGGTTTTCAATGATCATCTTAGACCCGGCCCAACTTTCCCCCCAGCACGGCCAGAGTTAACGGTAGCTGGAGGAACGCTGATTATCCGTTAAAAGGGGTTAGCCGAGACGGACTTGTGGTCCTTTGGTTAGCCCGCGGTGCTAAAACCGACGTTACCGCGTTAACGTTGGTCAGGTTAGCCACGTTAGCTGACGTCTTTCCAGGCCCCTAAACGTGCTGCACGAGTCCTCCACTCTCGTGATGTATTTATGGTGCAATCACAAACAGAGCGACTCTGTTATTTTTTCAGCGTTTAACCAGCTAACTCTCGAGGTTTTTAAATGTTTTGGGGGTTTTTTATCCGTTAAACTTGGGGAGCATCCACGATTCACTTCACTACTTTATCCCCTCTCACGAGCTAACCATGCCATGGCGACTATTTACTTCCGTTTGTGTTCGCGTTGGCGAAATATCGCGAGAGGAAGAGAGGGAGACACATTCTAACGCTAACGCGCGCGCGCACACACACACACACTCAGCCCAAGGCCAGGTTGTACTATTATATTACTTGACAGGTAATTATATATTAAATTATGTATACTTTGATTAGAGAGCATGGGTCACATGAAAACTGAAAAATATATAGGCACCAATAAGACGAAAAGTCATATACACTTTATTTTTTTTATTTTTTCTACCTCTTCTATTGTATTCAAATATACCAGACTGCTATGACGACCCAATTTCCCTACTTTATCTATTAATAAAGTAATCTATCTATCTATCTATCTATCTATCTATCTATCTATCTATCTATCTATCTATCTATCTATCTATCTATCTATCTATCTATCTATCTATCTATCTATCCCAAAAGCAATCATTAACTCCAACCCTTATAAGGGTCACAGTGGGCTGGAGTCAATTTAAAGATATTAGTCCCATTGTATATCTGGGACTATCAGACTGCAGCATAGAAAAAACAGCTTCTAAAACAGCACATAAACCAAAAATACTGAAAACATTTTTGGGAGAAAATAGGTATAGATTTCATTACTTACTTAAAAATATTCTACATTTTGATTAATTCAGTTTATAGTGGACAGAATATTGTTCATTAGTTCTAACTCACATGATGATAAATTACTTTAATTTAAAAATATATAAAAGCACTTTTTTTTAAGAATGACATGTTTTAAATTGAAAGTTGTTTTTTAACTAATGTTTCATGGATACACAGTACATACAGTAGATTAAAATCATGTAAATGTTCTTCCCCAGTCTGTATAAAAACATTGTGGTTTGCGACAACACCTTCAAATAAAGCTTGTTATATGCAAACCAGACTGCTTAAAAAACCAGCTCATTTTCAGTACATTCATGGTTGCCCTTTAACATTCTCAGTGGATTACTTTCCCAAACTTAGGAAGGAAACTGTGATATGTATTAATGTTCTTTTTTATTACTTTCCAGGCTAAGATAAGGCTCAGACTCCTTTGTCAGGATGACAGAAAGACTTTAGTTGAACTCATAATGAAGTAGGAGGCTCCCTGGTCACGCCAAGTTCAGGACGGGAACTATATGTTACTTTGTTTCACTCTTTGTCAGACTCTGAACCACTTTGTGTGTGTGAGAATCTCTTTTTTATCTGATATACTCAACCTCATTTTCAACAACAAAGACAATATTTGAATAACTTTGTTTATCTCTCACTGGAATTTCCACCTCTCTAATTTCCATCTTTCTCTTTCTCTTTTTAAGTTTGTTGCCTCTAATATTTAAAGTGAACAAGTGGCTTTTGTTTCTTCAACTTTGTTTATTTCAGGTTTGTGACAATGATATAATAGGATCCATACAGTATCTACAGTATTTCTTTATTATGTAAAGTTTGAAATGCAGTGACAGTGTATTCCTGAATACATTAGATAAGATATAATACAGATCGTCAGTCATTCTTCACTTCATTTGATAGCACAGCATGTACTAACTTATGCAGACAAAGCAAACAGAAATATATATATGAAAGGCAAAAGTGGACCATCATTCATCTGTAATAATGTGTGATGGTATCAACATTTCAAAAGCTAAGTCAGCGTTATTTATATAGCATAAAATTACATGAAAATACATTTTGTTTACAGTCTATATTATATAAGGCAACACGAATTGAATAAGGAAAAACACTTTTATGGAAAGTGAGTAGACTTAGAGCTGTCAGTTGACCAGCTGCTTATTGTCATCAAAGAGATTAGATTAGGCTATTGTTTCTAATGTAATTCCTGTTTATTTAATGTATTAAAAATTATATCTGTAAAGTTGCTGTAGATTACAGGGTTGAATCAGTAATTAATCAGCACTTTAAATATATACAGTACAGTAGACCCAATGGAGAGGAGTCTGCATCTAGTTTTCCCTGTCAGTGAACTGCAGGTGGATGGGGGCAGCAGGGCAGAGCAGGCCGTGGGTTTTGGCTTCGACATCAGCAGTGACAGAAGACATGCCAATGTGGAACTTTTGAATGAGCTGCACAAGGAGCAAAAACAGAAAAGTTAATCAGCTTGTATAAAACGTTCTGGTATTGATGCATGAGTACATTGTTGCCAAGATCTTGAGTAACACAGCTGGGAACTTGTATGTCTCCTCTGGCGCTGGCAGATTAAAATATATTCAAGAACTGTGCGAGCTCTGTGCTTGTTGCAAATTGTTGCAAATGTCAAAACTTGGAATGACGCGTTTAGTTTAGGCTTACTAACTTTATCTTAAATGCCTGGAAAAGAAGGCACAGTGGATGAAAATATATAAGCAGCATTCTGAATCTGGCTTAAATGAGTTTATGGTGTCTTTGGCATAGTTGACACAACAATAAAAACTTTGTTCATTCATTCAGTAAATATAGTTTTATAAATATGTTTCAGTGCAACTTTTTAATGTGCAAGTAGCTGAGAGTGGATTAATCCCTATCCTTACCCTTATGAGAGCTAGATGCATCTCCAACTCTGCAATTCTCCTGCCGATGCAGCTCCTGATGCCATAACCAAAGGGAATCGAACCAAAGTTGTCAACACGATCTGTGGAATCTTTCCGTATCCAGCGATCCGGTCGGAAGTCTAAAGCTTCAGGGAAGTTCTCTTCATCCAAAGATGTGGAGTAGTGACACAGGGCCAGCTGAGTCTAACAATGTGAGAAAACAGAAAAAAATGTCAATTGTGTAGTGAAAACAGCTGGGCTATTGTACATGCATTTGTACAAGAGAGATGAGTAATGCAAGGTCATATTACATCTGGTTCCACTGTAATGTTTTTGGCTGCCTCTTACATTTTTTCTCTTCACTCGCATCTCTTATATCCACATAAGTCTTACCCCTTTGGGAATGAAGTATCCGCCCACCACCAAGTCATCCTGGGTAATCCGTCCATTGCCTGGAAGAACTGGAAAAAGCCTGTTTCCAGGGAGGGGCATACAAAGACTGTTATTCAACGGCAATATGCATAAATCTTCTTACAAAGTTTAATTCTCAGATAACTGGATGAGTGAAAGACACAAACAGAGAGATAATGAACAAATTAAACATTCCTGAACTTATTGAACAAAGGTGGCCTCTAATTTTAAAAGTCTAGAGAAGAAAAAGCTGGGAGAGTATAAAAGTACATGCAGTGTGCACCTGAGAGTCTCTTTGACCAGTCCTCTGATGAGAGGCAAGCGAGGGACATCGTCAGCTGTGGCGACTGTTCCAGGTCCCAGAGTACTCATCACCTCTGTATAGATTTGCTGCTGTATGTGAGGGTGCCGTGCCAACAGGTAGCTGGCCCATGAAAGGGTGAAGGATGTCTAGGAGGATAGAAAAGGGTATTTTTGTAAATTCAGTTGTGCCACACACTCATAGGATTACACCATTCAGGTTACGTCAAAGGTATACACATAATCAAAATGAATCCTAATTAATTAGCAAATCACAGAAATCACAGGATTTTAAGCCAGTTCTCCCTCCCTCTTTTAAAAACCTCAGATGAACTGTTACTTCATATCTTCTTCCTTAATGGGGCCTCTGTGCCAGCACTTGTTGTGACACATATCATTTTCATTTCCTCTTTCCTTTATTGCCACCACCCTACATGTTCATTTCAGTCATCTCATTGTTTGACTGACTCACATGTCACTGATCTTTCAATTTCACGAACATGGAAATGATATGAAAATAGGTGTCATCCTTCCCGAATCTATCTTTTCAACCAGCCTACTCACTGTGATACCCATAAATGTCATGAACACTGACCTCCGCTGATCCAAGAGGTCAATCCAAGGTCAGTATTGCTCATTGGACAAACTAATGAGCAAAAGAGTCCTTGTGCAAGCATGTTTTTTACTGTCCCGTCTCCCACCTCCCTCTCAGATGCTCCCTCCTACTCTGTCATCACGCTCATCCCATCTAACCAACTTGTGCCTAATCAACCCCAGCTGCGACAGATGGTAGCAACAGACAAAGCCAGAGAGAAATCATATGACAAAAGCACATCCATACAGTTCTGAAATGATCTGTCCTCTCCCCTCTATCCCCCACATTTACTCTTCTTTGTCTAACATGTAACATGACGCCAGTTTCCAGATCTTTGCTGTTTCCTCACACTTCCCCAGACCCACCCCGCTATTCACCCCCCTCGTCTCACGTTTGCCCAGTCTGTGCCATAACTCTGGCTGTGGCTCACGTGTCTTGACACGAGTAAAAGCAAATGTACCGCAGGGTCAGGTAATGGCTCGGTTAAGTTCACCCCCTACCAGGATGTGACCGTTGCAACAAGTTCAACAAAAACACACACACCCTTTTATCCCGTGGCCCCCCCAGGCTCAGAACAAAACACTCTAAACCCATAATTCTTATTAATCTGACAGTACCCCAAACAAATTAGGCTGTAACTGTGACATGTGTGTGCACACACATGCAAATGCACACACACATGTACGAGACAAGTGTAAAAAATCTTTCCTATTGGGTATTGTACATTATCGAGCAATTTAACATTACAGTCTTAACAGTCTGAATTATTTGTGTGTGTGCGAGTGCTATCTGAATAAACTCTAATCTGGAAACACATGAACACACAACACAGAGGTCTTGCAGAGCAAAAAGGGACAAAAGCCCCCCTGTGTAGAGCAGACAGAGGCAAATGACAAGAAACAAAACCTGAGCGAGAACAAGTTTGTCAGTGGGACACTGTGTAACCCCTTCGATTCACTGCTCTGACCTGACGCTGGCACAGCTACACAGGCAAAAATATGGCGCCAGAAATCCTACCCTCGAAACTCAACACTGACTCAAACACACAGACACACATGCATCTTCCAACCCCTCCGGCTAAAGCCACCCTCATTGCACGTCCACAATTCTAACTCTGCACATGTTCTTTAACACTCCTGCACACACACACACACACACCGTGTCAACCCCAGCCAGCAGCATCTCCGTCATGTTGGCGTAGATCTCCTCCGTGCTCATTTTCTTGCTAATGAGCAAGTGTGTAAGCAGTCCCCCCTTCACTTCCTCTCCTCGTTCCAGTTGGGACTTGATCTCAGTGAGCCTCTTATCAATGTGAATACGGCCTGGGATGAGACAAAGAACAAAACATTCCTTTCTATAAATGCCAGTTTCCAGGGTATTTATCCATCGGCAGACCTAAGCTTTACTTTGTTGGATTTTAAAAAGCACCACCGAGAAAGACTTATCTAACATGTTTACAACTGGAAAACTACGTATAATGATCTTTTTTTTTAAAAGATTTGGACTGAAGAAAGCGATGTTGGAAAACATTACGTAACACGGATCTTTACTTTTTGGGATAAAGAAAAAAAGACAAAACAAACCTAAAAGAAATCGTATGTGCATTTTATGTGCCACATCTGACTCCTACTTGTTCCACAACTTTTAAATACTGTAGGCAGACAATTAACTGTAGCATACAAATATACTAAAAGACAACAGTATATAAAGTATATATATGTATACTAAAAAGCAGCTTTAAACCACTTACTGAAATTGAAGAGGCCATCCCAAGAGAGACAGAACTCCTCCCATGGTTTGGGAATTATGGGTCGGAGCCACTTGGGGATCGCCCCAGCATACATGGTTGTCTTGAAGGAGCTGAACATGAGGTGAAGTGCATTGATGTAGTCTTGAGTTTCCTGGGGAATCTTGTTTTCCAAACAGCCTAGACGGCACTCGTATAAAATGGCGGCCACACCTGTAAAAACAAAGAAAGAAGGAGTGAGGCAGAGTATCATAAATCTCTTCTGTACAGTTGGTAAAAGCTTTTTTCTTGATTTACAGTATGTCACACTGGTAACATGTATCCATAAATGGGTTGTACATTAAAGCAGTTGTTGATGGATTGTTAGGACGTGACGAGCATCATGTGGTAGATTTAAGGGGTGAGGATTGCATAACATAGTTTGCATACTTTTTTTCCCCTGTCTCTCTGCTGTTAACTCTTCCTGTCTACCTTTTGTCCTCTCTGGCAGCCTCACTGGTCTCCTTTCTCCCCTCCATCTATACTACGCTATCCTTTTCAAACCCATCCTTTGTAGGATCTTCACCAACCTTCCATGGCGTATTTGAAGAAGAGGTCATTCACATTGCTGACAGTTGCTCTATCAGACTCCTGGGTGCGCAGAATACGAACTCTCTTTATCAGGTCATCGACCACGTTGTTCACATCATCGGAAAACTCTGCTACGTCACTGGGACGCATGATGAGCTGTCTGAGCACACTCCGCATCTTCAGCCATTTGTCTCCCTCACTGGGAAACAGGACACAAGTTGAGTTTTTAGCATTCCCATGTTTAGAGGAAAAACATTGCATTTATAAAGGATGGCAGCAGTGGAAAAACAGTAAGTTCAGAGTTTACAGATGCAAAAGCATTGAGAATTAATGAGCGTGCACACTAGAAGGGAGCTTACAGACTTAAAAGGGTTAAAAGTTGAAGCAGACTCACGCTGAGATGAGGCCAGTGGAACGGCCTCTCATGTCCCTGTACTCCTGCCACGACTCCATGTTGGCTCTCTGTGGGGCCACACCTTCGGCCCTCAGCACCTCGGCCACTAGATCACGGTCCGCCACTGAGACCACCAGCTGGGGTCCAAAACGGGATTTGAAAATTTTGCCGTACAGCTGCCTGTGCTCCATCTATAAAGCAGTAGTTACAACAATAAATTAGCAGTTCAAGGACTAATTACATGTTATCCATCCATCCATAAATTGGCTACCTTTATTTGCCTGAAAATTGCATCAGTAAGTTGATATCTGCATGAATGCCCATGGAAAATAGCAGTGTTCACACAGCTGCTCTTGTTGTTTATCAAATAAACCACTGTTTAAGAAGACTGATGATGTGGCATGATCCGATTTAATCCTGATTACTTTTAAAATCTTGATGTAAGAGAAATTTCTTTAGACTTTTTTCTTAAGAAACAATCCAGTTTTACTTGGACTGGATTTCCAGATCAAATGAATTAATCTCTAGTGTAAGTGTACAAATATATAACATATAATAAATAACTATGCATGTTTAACGTTTACATAACAATGCAATTGAAAAACTAGGGGTAACGAAGAGCATTGATTAGACTGAAAAACTTTAAAAAATGAAAATGTTGGCATCTATTAAAAAAAATTCCAACATTGCATGTTTAAAGTGTGTGTGCCATGATATGATGTGAGTCATTATTAGGTGTGTCAGCACAAATCACCAGCGATTACTTTTAATCTGTACAGAACACATCACAGGGTAGGTAACAAACCTGGCACTTATCTTATCTTGTCATGTTGATTGACACATAATTTGCTCATGTTCTCCTCGTTAGCTTTAACAATGGAGACCAAAGCGTTTTGTAACAAGATAATCTGCTGCATCTATCAAGGTATTACTCAACTCACGTGAGGACTGTTGCAAACGACATATCCAAACTTTTGGTGCGTTTTAACTCAACTCATGTGCAGTTTTATGCATCTAGGTAGCACATGCATGGACTCTTTGCTATTGGTTGGAAAAACAAAGAAATTATTTCATTTGTCTTAAAAAAAAAAAAGTGAGAGAGAGAGAGAGAATTACCTGGATTTTATGAATTCTGCTGAACCCGTCTCTCCAGAAAAACTCGATCAAGTTGGATAAAGTGCTGGGTCCAGGCATCTCCTCCAGAGTCTTGATTGTGGCTTTCTTGTCTAAATTTACCGGTGTGATCAATCTTTCGGGCATGGCTTCTTCTCTAGCCGCGGAGATCCCATAGGTCTCGCTGGATGAAGACTTGTGTAAGGAGCGTAAAATGAAGGACAGCTGCTTATTCAGCCG
Organism: Argyrosomus regius; assembly: GCA_946959425.1. NCBI lineage: Eukaryota > Metazoa > Chordata > Actinopteri > Sciaenidae > Argyrosomus > Argyrosomus regius. Next base: position 24,314,792 of record OX336882.1, read on the forward strand.
GTCGCCTTGAAAATTCTTCCAACACACCGTCGTAAACTGATTCAGGATTGCCATTACTTGGATATTTTTCGATGTTTCCGTGAGCAAAGAAAAAAAAAAGTACTTATAATTGAATTTTCTGCAAAGTCTAGAAGCGCAGTTCACATCTGCATGTTCCCAAGACGTCCTCTCTGTGCAGCAATTGGAGTGTGCTGAATAAGTCCCTTTGGACAAAGGCTGTCAGCTGAGTGACTGAATGCTGATGTTGTGTATGTAACGCTTTTATATAGTGTTTGGTAAAACCACACAAGTGGAACATGATTGGATGCTTGCTTCAAAAGATGGGAGGGAAAACTATGTGGGAAGACACTCCCCTCAGGAGGCTGAGATCCATCAGGACCAAAACCTCATTGTACAAAAACACACGTTTGCCTCTGTCTGCCAATGGTCTTATCATGAAGGTGGGGGCCTCCCTCTGATACTCACTCTCACCCTCCACCCCAGTCTCTACACGTTACATTAACAAACAACTTTAATGCATACTGTGAACTATTGCACATTACATAATTGTTCATTCCTGCACAAACTGCACAGCTCTTTTCATTTTAAAAACATATTGTACATACATTTATATACTTTTCAATACTTGATTTTTTTTTATTCTTGCACAAATTGTACAGCTCTTTTCATTTAAAAAAAACATATTACACATATATGTCTATATTTTTCAATACTTGATTATTCAAGTTGTTTTTTTTTTACCTTCTGTATGGTTTTTACTTAATTATACTAAGAAATTAAGACAATTAAAAAACACTAAGACAGTTCCTTGAAAGCCTAAATGGATTTGCCTTCATGAGTTGTAAAGGAGATTAGCACGTGTGGTACGAAGGTGTTTTACCCAGGTTGGCCTGGCTGTGCAGTGTTGAGTATAAAGTCCACACACTGTTCTTGGAATACAGTAATAATCCTTTATTTTTTTTTTATCCATGCTTCACTGATAGAATTTTCTGAATTGCTTGTCATTCAATTTTCATTCAGTCAACATTTGGAACTTGTGAATGCATTGGAAAAACAACAGTAAAGTTAAAATCTTTTTACTGAGGCACAAGCTGCAGGCAGTTGAAACAGACAGTAAATAGGAAGACAACACACATTTACTTAAACAGAATTTAGTGTTCAGTCAACCACAATTATTAATAATGATAACTGTTAATATTACAGAAAAAAAAACATTATAAATTCACTTTAAATTTCATAGAAATGAACATGTGTGAGTGTGGAGGGTGGCAGGGCAGAGGTTTTCCCACACATGCCACATAATCAGCTTGCACAAAGCACATGGCGCTGGATGTTTCTCATTTGAATATCTTCAGTAAACAACGAGCAGAGGAAGTAGATCCCAAATCCCTTATTTCAGTCTTATTATTTATTTGGCAATACTTTACAATACAATATTACAATACAATTACAATAAAACTGTGTACTGGGAAAGAAATTGTGATGTGTAGCCACTAGTGAGTATCATTTGCTGCGAGGAACAACAGTTACTTATGTTTGATATGATTGCCTAGTCACAGGTGTTAATGCAAAGGATGAAGCGTTTTCCCCAAAATGCTTTGTAATGTCTCGCCAGACTCTGATTGTGTTGTAAATAATAAGGTTACATTCGCTGAATCAGAAGTACAGGTCATCTCAGCCATCATTATCGTCATCAGCGACCAGGAGGAAGCACTGTACAGTACATTATTAGCTTCAGGTTTCAGGTTGTCTCGTCACTGCTCTGTTCCTCAGAACAGCTGGACCTGCTGCTGGTAGCCTCATCCTTATTAAATGTTATTGTGCACCAACTTCATCATGTTGCTCTGCAGCAACTGAGTTCAGGGTTTGAGTCAATGCATCTACTTTCTGAAGCGCTTGAACAGTGGATGAATGCCTTTGTTTGCTGCAGAGGCTTTGCTGCCTCTACTCTGATATTCCATGTAGACGGTGTCATCTGCACCGGACGTGGAGCTCATGGTTCCTGTTCGCCTTGAGAACTAATGAGGCGAGAGAAAAATGTGAGAATATTGTAATATACAAAGTACAACTGTAAGAATGCAAAGTTAATTCTATTTATGTGCTTCCTGAGTTCAAGTTTAGCAAAGGTCCTCACCTGTGGTCCGTGAAGATTCTCGGTCATCCAGGTCATCTTTCTTCAAGAAGGGTCAGAGTCGTTAAAGGTGAAGGTGAGGTCAGGTGTGAACGATGAGTCGCTCAGGTTGACTGAGTGGACGATGGTCGTTGGAGTCACATTTAAGGCCAAGTGTGAATTTCTGTTCAGTCTACTAGGAAGGGATGAAAGGACAGCATGGTAGGTGGGTGATAAGTGGTGTCTGAGTGTGTCTTGAGTGTCTTTTGGTTTCACCAAAGCAGCCACTCAACAAGCGCATGGTTCAACACAGGAGGGCCAATTCATCAGGACTAGACTCTGCAGTTTTCTTACAGCTTATGGACAAAGGACACTCTTTCAGTGACACTGACGTTCACATTTTGGACAGGAAGACAGGTAGTTTGAAAGAGGAGTGAAGGAGGCTATCATGTAAAAGTAGAGAAACCATTCCTCAACAGACGAGGAGGCCTCAGGCACCACTAATCCCCCACATACAATACTGTCTTTTTGTTTACTCATAAACATTTCCCAAATTGTTCTGAAGGATTTGTCACAAATACATTGAAGAAAAAGTATCAACAACAGAACAGATGCCGTTTTCTTGGGATACACTAACTCTGCGTGTGGGAAAATCTTTTTCTGCCATTCTACCATTTTTGTCCAGTTCATTCTTTGTTTTGTTCCCCTAGTAACAGGAACTGTTGCCAGAAAGACTCGGATTTCAGTGTTGGTGCATCTTGAAGTTCAGCCAGGCTGGATTGAAAGAAACCAAACACTTCTGAATACGTAAAATCAGACTCTAAACAATCTGGGGGAGTTTGTATAGATAACAGAAACTGCAAATAGAATCCCTTAAATCTTACACACTGGACCTTGTAAGTATAGTATCAATTTTGAAATGCTTTTAATTTTTTAAATCAGTAAATCATTTTTTTTTTCAAAGTATGGTAGAATATATAGAATATAATATGGATGACTGTGTTTTCATTAGTAAATAACCACCTTAAAATAAGATTTGTAATGTTTTTGTTACCTTAGAATGAACTTTTTATATCCAAAAGCGAGTTATCCACCATGCTGGATCGCCATGTTTATACAGTAGTCCAGAATGGACAAACTAAACACTGGCTCAAGATAGGGCCTTTTCTGTTTTTTGTGACCACCATAGCTTCTCCATCATGTTAGGAAGGAGAGGGGGCAGTGAGGGGTTGCAATCAGCAACTACACCGCTAAATGTCACTAAATCCTATATGCACTGGTCTTTTATATCAAGTTGTCCAATACTAAGTGAAATATACATGAAGCACCTCTTCAGATTCTGGGTCTACTGACCACAAGGGGGCGCATGGTGGCTGAATGAGTGCAGTTCATATAAAAAACACAAAATCCTTTTAGATATAGATTGATTGGTATACCTTGGAGATGAAAATGGTGTTGATCTTGGGGTTGTGTTTGAAGTTCTGTAAAATCTGCATACGTTCCCCCTGAGAGGTTGGACCATAGATGTAAGGCCTTCACAGGAAAGTGAGAGAGCAACGTTACAAAATGTAAAGAAATCTGAATCTGAATATGCAACTGAAACATTCAAAGTACTGCTGTCTTTATAAATAATTTACTTGTTGAGGCAAGACAATAATCTTGTCAGTGTGTCGCTCGTGGAAGCAAATGAGAAACTGCAAGACACCTGAAGATAGCTTTGTCAATGTGGAATCACTTGGTGTGCAACATGTCACTGAGTAATGGCAAAACATACTTTAGTTCAAGTAGTTTTAATGTATCTCATAGACTTTTTATTTTGATTAATTGTTTATTTATAGGAGAATGCATATCAATCAACACTGACATTTAACAGCATGAACGTAAATGTGCTGTTGAGTTAGCTCAACACTAATTTGCACTTGTAGTCCTGACACAACTAAAAACAAATGATATAAAGCAAAATGCACTTCTTCTAATGGCCACATAACTTTCTGCAAAAGTCTGGAGACAGCAAACAGCTTTATGCATGTGGAATATGCTCACTTGGTAATGCAGCAATGTTAAAGTTAAAATGAAAATAAGATTTAAGAGGGAAAAAAAGGAATGTTGTCGAAACTACACAAACAACAGTTGAATTATTGTAAACAAGTTAAGTTCATCTATAAAATTAAAAAATAGATATCTGAGTAGATTTCAACAATATATTATGTTTTTACTCATTAAGACTCAGTGCAATATTTGCATGTATATAGTATATAGTTCCTTACTTCCGTTGGTAAAGTATTTCAGAGTGTTGCTTTAAATTACAAAAAAACTTTTAAAAATTATATATGATCTAGTATATGTAATCTAAGACTGTGAGAGCAAGCTCATTAATCCATAAAATTGACCTTTGACAAGCAAAGATAAACTTTTAGATCTCTGGCATCAGGTCAATAGATGATGAGATAGCTTTCTTTCTTCACAAAGGAATTGCTTGTATATTGTGTTGTGGCGACAGCTGCGAGTCCAACTAGTGAATGTGAGACACCATCCCACAATTAATCCACGCTCCAAACGACTTTATAAGCCGTTGGATGACATAAGACAGCTCAACATCGATTAAGTGACAAAGTCTACACAATAACACACAATCAAAGTTGTCTGATTCATGAAAAATGATTTGAAATAAAGTCACAAAACATAAACTATGGCAGTCAAATACTAGAAATGAAATATACTGTTTGAGTTGAGTTAATCAATTACTCATACTTGTATTAATGGTAACCATTTTACAAACCATACCATACTTTTTTAGATCAATTTCCCACGTTTCAGGCAGCAAAGTTACTATCAGGGGTAATCCCTCCTATAGTGATCATCGGTCTTCCTGTGGCTATACAATTGTTAGTCAAGAGCCAGATATCAAAGCTTATTTGAACTCCACAAAGTCCCTTCTCATGACTGCATTAGCACCCGACAATGATGGAACTAATTAATGATTAATCACTTAATTGATTAGTCAATCAATAGCAAATGAATTGTCTACCATCTGATGACCCTTTAAGTAATTTATTAAGCAAAAAAAATCTCCTGTCCCAGGTCTCTTAAATGCTGCTTTTCTCTGTTTTATATCCTTGTAAACTAAATATCTTTCATGTTTTGGTCTTTTGGTCAGATAAAAAAAAAAATCAACCTGAAGACATCACCATGACTCTAGGGAGTTAAAATAGCCATTATTTAAGTGATCAACTGTAAAAATAAGAAACAGATAAATCAATAATCACAACATAAGTGCAGCACCAGACAATAACATCCAAAAAAAAAAAGATTTATGGATACTGCTACAAAAATTTCAAGAAGACAGAATCACATCAGGGAAGACACTCAAAAAAAATACCTGAAGGTCGATTGTGGGGTAAACTAGCATGGTTGAAAAAGGATTGGAGGGATGAATAATGATGCAAAGACTGAAGGAATGGTTGTTGAAATGACTTTACCTATTATGCCTGAGCACCAGCTTGACTTTGCCATAGCTCACTGTGCAGAGCTGGAAAAAAAGAAGAGATTAAACAACTGAATTTTGCACAAAAACATATTGAAGATTTTCAAATAACCTTCCCTCCTCTTCTCTCAAACCTCCAGATACTCTCTCATTCAGACTATTTCATCAGGTACAGATGTCTTGCTGAGTTTCTGCAGGTGCATACAGGGAATAGGCCGTTAGCTTGTACTCATGGATGTGATGAGAAAAGACACACAAAGAGGCATCCGTTGCAGGGTTGGAACATGATTGGATGTTCGCTTCAAAAGATGGGAGGGATAACTAATCCGGGTGTGGGAGAGACACTCCCCTCAGGAGGCTGAGATCCATCAGGGCCAAAATCTCACAGCACAGAAACATTTTTTCCCCTGACACTGGCCCTAACTACAAGGCCCAGGGCCCCATTCTGACACTGACTCTCACCCTCCACCTCAGTCCCTACATCCAGGTAGGATCTACTGACTTTATGCATTACAATTAATGCACACCTTTTATTTTATTACATTTAAAATATTCTGCATACTGTAAAATACTTGTTTATTCCTGCACAAACTGTACAGCTCTTTTTATTTGCATTTTAAAACATATTGTAAATATATGTGTTTTAATACTTGATTTTTTTTAAATCTTCCTTATATTTTTTTAACTTAAGGTTTATTATGCACCAAAAACACTAATACAATTCGTCGAAAGCTTACATGGATTTGCCTTTGTGAGTGTTAAAGGAGATTAGCCTAATGTGAGAAGTTTATCACAGGTTGATCTGGCATTGAGTACGATGCCCACACACTGTTCTTGGAATACAACAATAATCCTTTCCTTTTTATCTGTGTGGCATTGATACAATTTCCTGAATGAGTTCAGGTTAACATTAGGGATTTGTGAACGCTTTGGAAAAACTACAGTAAAGTTAATGTAACTTGTGTATTGTAATCATTTATATACAGTATGTTTAAAATCTGTAGATTAAGGCACATGCTGCAGGCAGACAACACACATTTACTCAAACAGAATTAGTGTTAAGTCGACCACCATTAGTAATAATATTAAAGAAAAACACAAATATCTTCAAGTCAACAACAAGATGAGGAAGTAGATCAAAAGTGGATCTACCTCACAACACAGAAACTGTTTTTTCTCATCTGATACTCACTCTCACCCTCCACCCCAGTCCCTACATGTTACATCAACACAGGATCTACTGACTCTATGCATTACATTAATGCACACCTTTAATATCTTTTAGGACGACCTCATTTTGATAAATATCTTGCACATTTAAAATATTCTGCATACTGTAAATCCTTCCTCATATTTTTTTACTTAAGGTTTGTCGTGCACTAAAACACTAAGACAATTCCACCAAAGCCTACATGGATATGCCTTTATGAGTTATAAAGGAGATTAGCCTGTCACGTGAGGTACTAGGTACTGAGGTGTTTTACCTTGGTTGACCTGTTTATGTTCTGTGTTGAGTATGTATCTTAGAATATAGCAATAATCCTTGAGTTTTTATCCGTGCTACACTGACAGTAAATAGGAAGACAACATACATTTACTCACACAGAATTTAGTGTTAAGTCAATCAACAATTATATATTATATATATTATATTATATATATATATTCACATTGGATTTTATAGAAATTAACATTTGTGAGTGTGGAGGGTGTCTGGGCAGAGGTGGGTATCTTCCCACACATGTCATATTATCAGCTTGCACAAAGCTCTTTTAGATATTATCAAGTCAACAACAAGATGAGGAAGTAGATCAAAAGTGGATCTACCTCACAGCACAGAAACAGTTTTTCCCCGTCTGACACTGACTCTCACCCTCCACCCCAGTCCCTACACGTCACATCAACATAGGATCTACTGACTCTATGCGTTACATTGATGCACACCTTTTATTTAACATCTTTTGGACTACCTCATTTTGATAAATATCTTTGCACATTTGAAATATTCTGCATACTGTAAACCTTTGCACATTACCTGGCCAATAATTGTTTATTCCTGCACAAACCGTATAGCTCTTTTAGTTTTAAAACATATTGTACATATATTTATAGTTTTCAATACTTGATTTTTTATCTTCCATATTTTTTTTGCCAAGACTATTCCATGAAAGCTTACATGGATTTGCCTTTGTGAGTGTTAAAAGAGATTAGCCTATTATGAGAAACACTGAGGTATTTAACACAGGTTGACCTGGCTGCATTGTGACTGACGTCCACACACTGTTCTTGGAATACAGTAATAATTCTTTCTTTTTTATCGAATGAATTCAGGAAATTTCATTTTCATATTATTTCATATTGTACATATATTTATAATTTTTTTAAATACTTGATTTTAATACTTTTTATCTTCCTCATATTTTTTTTACTTAAGGTTTGTCATGCACTAAAACACTAAGACAATTCTACGAACGCTTACATGGATATGCCTTTATGAGTTATACAGGAGGATTAGCCTGTCACGTGAGGTACTAGGTACTGAGGTGTTTTACCTTGGTTGACCTGTTTATGTTCTGTGTTGAGTATGAAGTCCACACACTGTTCTTGGAATATAGCAATAATCCTATTCTTTTTTGGCTACACTGACAGTAAATTGGAAGACAACACATATTTTACACAAACTGAATTTAGTGTTAAGTTGACCACCATTATTAATAATGATCATTGTTAATATTAAAGAAATATTATTATAAATTCACTTTTATAGAAATGAACATGTGTGAGTGTGCAAGGTAGCTGGGCAGAGGTGCTTATTTTCCCACACGTGTACAAAGCACAAGACTCTACATGTTTCTCTTTTTCAATTCAATTCAATTCAATTTTATTTATATAGCGCCATATCATAACAAAAGTTATCTCATGACACTTTTTTATACAGAGCAGGTCTAGACCGTACTCTTTATAATATTATTTACAGAGACCCAACAATTCCACCATGAGCAAGCACTTGGCAACGGTGGCGAGGAAAAACTTCCTTTTAACAGGCAGAATCCTCGGGCAGACCCAAGCTCATTGGTGGACGGTCATCCACCGCGACCGGTTGAGTTAAATTTGAATATCTTCAGTCAACAACAAGATGAGGAAGTAGATCCCAAATCTACTATTTCAGTCTTGAAGGGAAAAAACATACACTTTTTTGAGGGGGGGCAAATTACAATAAATCGGTGTACTCTGAAAGAAACTGTGATGCGTAGCCAGTAGTGATGATTATTTTCTGCCAGGAACAACAGTTTTTATGTTTTTTCTATATTTTTACTGTAGAAAACGTGTTTTGAAAGCTTTCAAGAGTTCAAGTTGTGGAATTTAGCTTGAATTTCATTAACAATGCCTAATTGGCTATGATTGCCTAGCCAGAGTTGGCATTTCATCTGCAGATGTCATGTGTGTCTAGCTTCAAGTCAACAACAAAAAGAGGAAGTAGATCCCAAGTGGATCTACCTCACAGCACAGAAACAGTTTGTCCCCGTCTGACACTGACTTTCACCCTCCACCCCAGTCCCTACACGTTACATTAACATAGGATCTACTGACTTTATGCGTACAGCTCTTTTCATTTGCATTTTAAAACATATCGTACATATATCTATATTTTTTATTCTTGATTGTTTATCTTACTTAACATTTTTTACTTAAGGTTTATTATGCACCGAAAACATGAAGGCAATTCCACAAAAGCCTGCATGGATTTGCCTTTATGAGTGTTAAAGGTGATTAGCCTGTCACGTGAGGTACTAGGTACTGAAGTGTTTTACCTAGGATGACCTGGCAGTGTGCTGCATTGATTATAAAGTGTGCAAACACTATTCTTAATACAGCAATAATCTTTTCTGTTGAACCAGACAATAAGTAGGAAAACAACACACATTTACTCACACTGAATTTAGTGTTAAGTTGTTCAACATTATTGATAATAATTACTGGTAATCCATAATAAGTAAAATTCATTATAAATTTACATTGGATTTTATAGAAATAAACATTTGTGAGTGTGGAGGGTGGCACGGCAGAGGTGGTTATTTTCCCACACATGCCACATCAGCTTGCACAAAGCACATGGCTCTACATGTTTCTGTTTTGAATATCTTCAGTCAACAACAAGCAGAGGAAGTACATCCCAAGACAATTCCTTGGACGCCTTTATGAGGTAAAAAGGAGATTAGCATTACACGTGAAATACTAGTTACTGAGGTGTTTTACCCAGGTTGACCTGGGTGGGTGCTGCATTGAGTATGAAGTCCACACACTGTTCTTGAAATACAGCACCCACCCCTCCATCCATCATCTGTAACTGCTTATCTTTATCAGGGTCACGGTGGGGCTGGAGCCTATCCCAGCTGACTTTCGGGCGAGAGGCAGGTCGCCAGCTCATCACAGCTGGCACATGGAGACAAACAAACAATCCACACTCACATTCACACTAACGGGACACCAGACCAATGCCACCAATCTCCCCAGCTGAGATTCAAACCAGGAACCTTCTTGCTATGAGGCAACAGTGCACAAAGTACAAGGCTCTAGATCAGCGTTTCCCAATCCTGGTCCTCAGGGACCACTGCCCTGCATGTTTTAGAGGTTTCCTCCTCCACCACACCTGATTCAAATGAGTGGCTCGTTAACAGGCCACTGCAGAGCTTGATGACGAGCTGATCATTTGAATCAGGTGTTGGGAAACACTGCTCTAGATGTTTCTTTTTTGGATATCATCAAGTCAACAACAAGATGAGGCTTCAAGGGGAGAAAGTCTTGTAGTTACACTTTCTTTACTTGGACAAATCACAATAAATTGGTGTACTGGGAAAGAAATGATGTATAGCTAGTGGTGACTATATATATTTGCAGCCAGGAACAACAGTCATTTGTGTTTTTCTATAGTTTTAATGTAGAAAACATGTTTCGAATTATCAATTTTTCCATTCGTTTGTGCATTTTATTTACCACTCTACATTACAAACATATCTTAATCATTATTTATTGTAATGTCTAAAAATAAGATTCATTTCTGCCTCCAGTAGTTACTGATGTAAAGCAATTTTCCCTCATTGCTGGCAAAAACAAAAATATCAAAACAAAAATAAAACAAACGACTTTCTTTTAGAAAACATATTAACCTTTTAAAGAAGGAAATTCCAGAACAAAAAATATCAGTGAAAAGTACTGTCAATGTGGCCATCAGGAACAGATAAATGTCCACTCATTATGTGGGTTTAATCTGTGATGTCTTAAATGTAGTCACATGTACAAATATGAATACACATTCTTGTTTTTTCCCCCTCAGTTGTCAGTGAAGGAACCACCAACAGTACATAAGACACATTTTTCCCCACTAACTGCTAAATGCCTGAGTGCTGACCTTTGGCTAACATCACCTAACCATCAGACTCCAGTACCCATCCTCTTTCATCCTACATGCAGACATTTGTGGCTTTAGCTTGAATTTCATTAACTATGCCTAATGATTGGCTATGATTGCCTAGCCAGAGTTGGCTTTTCATCTGCAAATGTCATGTGTGTAGGTTATTGAGGAAGCTGGAGTTGAAACATCCAAATTTATGACACAGAGCAGTCGGTGTCATTCGCTGTATTCTTAATCAGAAGTGCAGGTCATCTCAGCCATCATTATCGTCATCAGCGACCAGGAGGAAGCACTGTACAGTACATCATCATTAGCTTCAGATAATGTTCAGTTTCTCTCCAGTCACTGCTCTGTTCCTCAGAACAGCTGGACCTGCTGCTGGTAGCCTCATCCTTGTTAAATGTTATTGTGCACCAACACCATCGTATTGCTCTGCAGCAGCTGAGTAAGAGTTCAGGGTTTGAGTCAGTGCATCTACTTTCTGAAGCGCTTGAACAGTGGATGAACACCTTTGTTTGCTGCGGAGGCTTTGCTGCCTCTACTCTGATATTCCATGTAGACGGTGTCATCTGCACCGGACATGGAGCTCATGGTTCCTGTTCGCCTTGAGAACTAATGAGGAGAGAGAAAAAATGTGAGAATATTGTAATATACAAAGTACAACTGTAAGAATGCAAAAATATATATATGTCTACAGCATCCCGAGTCCAAGTTTAACAAACTTCCTCACCTGTGGTCGTCCACCCAACTCCCCTGCTACCACTTCCTCCTCAGCATCCAAGTCTGAAGCAGCTAGGACCTTCTGAAGCAGCTGCTGCTGATCATCTCTGGAAGAGAACATCAAGTCCTCTTCCTCCATACCTGCCAACTTTGTGATCACCTATGAAGGAAGAAGAACAACTTGTTGTGTGAATGGAACATGAATGTACCTTTGGTGTGATTGTATTGATAGGTATGGGTCATAGGTTTAATGAAAGAAATGTACAATCTGGTGAAATTAGTGGTGCAATTCTGTGAGGAGACACAAATAATGTAAAATGTGTGGAGATGCGAAGATGCCACAGGAGAGAACACACCTTAAAGCTGTATCCCTGGTCTACCAGGAACCTCTGCCTCTTGGTGGAGTAAGCCATCTCCTGGGTGTCCTGGGATACCAGTGAATAGAAGTATGCATTGTACTCCTCTGCTACCATTCCTAAAAAAAGCAGACAGGTAGCATCAGAATAACAGATAGATGTAGGCAAGAAGGGTATGTCAGCATGTGTCACACATTAGCAAACGTTCTTTGTTCGCAGACCTTTCTTGGCTCGTAAGACTCTGCCAAGCCTCTGGGCCTCCTGTCTGCGGGATCCACCATGGGAGGAGATCTGGATCAGAACATTGGCTTCTGGCAAGTCAAATGAGGTGTCTCCAACCTGTTTAGCACAAAGGATGTAGTTCAAGTTACCAGACATGAAATATTATCACTGTATCAGTGTGTCAGTAATAAAAGGCAAACATGTTTCTATTCTATTTCTTTTTTTCAATAAAGATCTGAATCCCTGACAAAGTGCACACTCAATAAAGTCTTTAATTATACTTTTATCAAGCAATAAAATGTCAATTAAAGCATAAACATACTGTGCATTTGCACTATGAGCAGCAGAGATTACAGTAAATAACTTGACTCAGATAGCTTTGCTTTTATCATGTTTGTTTAGTTGTCCAGAAACACTGGTGAGCCCGCCCCACTGGCCACAAGTGGGCACATGGTGGCGGAATTAGTGCAGCTCATATTAAAAACACAAAATCCTTTTAGATATAGATTGATTGGTTTACCTTGGAGATGAAAATGGTGTTGATCTTGGGGTTGTGTTTGAAGTTCTGTAAAATCTGCATACGTTCCCCCTGAGAGGTTGGACCATAGATGTAAGGCCTTCAGAGGAAAGTGAGATAAGTGTTACAAACGCTTACCTGAACACGCAACTTACCGAAACATTCAAAGTACTGCTGTCTTTAAAAAGAAATCAAAAGAATTTACTTGTTGAGGCGAATGGCGTATTCCTTCAAGGCAAACACGTTATCAGCAAAGACAATGATCTTGTCATTGCGTCGCTCATGGAAGCGAATGAGAAACTGGCAAGCGCGGAACTTGTTGGGGTTCATCGTGTAAAGCAGGATGCGCTTCTTTGTCTTGATGGCCACGTACTCTCTGTAAAACTCAGGAGACATTGGGCACCACACCTGAAGCACAGACACAGGTACATTGTTCAGATAATGAGAACATACTTTAGTTCAAGGCTTTGCATAGTAGTTTTAGTTTAACAATTTAATAAGACAAATACAAAACAGTACAACAAGTTCATCTATATAATTCAAGAGTACACATCTGAGTTAATTTAAAAAGGAATCGCTTGTTTATTGTGTTGTGGCGACAGCTACGGGTCCAACTAGTGAATGTGAGAGCCCACGATTAATCCACATGGCTCCAAACAACTTTGTAAGCCGTCTGACTTAAATGACATAAGACAGTTCAACATCTATTAAGTGACACAATAGCACACACCTCTGCACACTGGACTTTTGCAATGTAGCCATTGTTCTGTAATTCCATCCAGTTGGCCTCAAACAGCTTTGGTCCAATTAGGAAGTTGAGATCCACGATTTTGTCATCTTCTCTGACCAGCGTGGCAGTGAGGCCCAGTTTACAGTGTGCCTGTACAATGGTCAGAACACGACGAAACATCTTGGCTGCAGAGAAAAGACAAAATTATTATGTAACCATGTAGATTAACTTCTCCAAAATATATGTCTACATCCCATTTTAATGCTAAAGCACTACTGCAAAATATTCTTAGCATAACACAGTTACATCTGGAAAATGGCTCACCTGGAATAGTGTGCACCTCATCCAGGATAATGAGTCCCCACTCCTGACTCCGCATCCACTCCATGACCCTCTCGGCCTCCCAGGAGCGCTTTGTGGTGTGACCCAGCATAGAGTAGGTGCTGATGGCCACCGAGCAGCCAATGGGCTTGTCCTTGGCGTCGGAGGTGAAGCGGCAGATCTGAGAGTCGTCGATAGTGGACCACATCTTGAACTGAGCCTTCCATTGCTCCACTGACACTGAGGAGTTACCCAGGATCAGGCAGCGTTTACGCACCGTGCACGCTGCTGTCACGCCCACCAGAGATTTACCCGCTCCTGGAAAGCAAAGGGGGAGATAAACTGCTTCAAAAAGATTGTGGGTTGAGGGCATGCTGTAACATTAAGATAAAAGAAAAATGTACTAAATAGGTATATAAGTATATATCCCTTGTGTCATGTGGGCTACGCAAATGTTCAAACATAATTCATACTTTACATGTAAGTTGTACCATTTTGCCATTTCAAGATTCTGTTTTCACTCTGTACTTTCTGTTTGGTCACTCAATGTTTCAAACCAGCTGTCTCACCGCAGGGCAGCACGATGACCCCAGAACGAGCACGTCCATTCCCAAACATCTTGCGCAAGCTTTTTTCCTGGTATGGCCGCAACACAGCTGTGGGCTTCAGGTCTATGTTGATGTCTGGGTTGACTGTATCATTGCGAAAGTCGTACTCTGCCAGCAGGGGGTACTCCAGCTGAATACAGCGCTTCTGCAGCTCTTCAATCATCTCCTACACAATGGACATTCATGGACAAAAGCAGTTGATTTGAACAATTATTCATACGCATATTACTGGTAAATCAATTCAGCATGAAGAGCATTGATGTTTGCTTGAAATGGGTAGTCCCTCCTAGTGATCATCACACTCACAGTATCATCTCGTGGTAATACAATTGTGAGTTAAGTGCCAGAATCAAAGCTTATTTGTCCTTTCCCACAACTGCATTAGCACTCAACACGAATGGTGCTGAAACGATTAGTCAATGGATTAATTAGTCAATCGACGGCTAATTAATTGTCTACCATTTTGATCACAATCATTTAAGTCATTTATCAGGCAAAAAAATCTCTGGTTACAAGTTATTAATTGTGGCGAATTACCTGGCGAATCTCAAAGGACACAGTCTGAGTCTCTTCCTCCTCCTCTTCTTCTTTATCCATCTGCTCATAATAGCTGAAGATGTCTTCAGGGACCGGCTGGGTTGACGTTTGACCATCGCTGGGCTGCTGTGAGGTGGAAGTACCCCCCTTTTCCTGAACAGACTTGGAGATCTGTCAGGAGACACAAAGAGACATTTGTTAGTGTATGAACAGTTACAATCCTGTTGGGACTCTTCAGGGTAATTTCCAAAATTTGACTTCTGTGATTGCTTTTCAGTTGGCTGGCAGCATAATTGACTTATGGATCTGATATGACTGCTCAGTCCCTGCGTCACAAGACATTCTTCCTCATGTCATCAATATTAAATCATTAAAATATGCGCATCATCCCATTTTTATATAGGATTACACTGTGCTGCCATCTAGCTGTAGTTGTGTGATTAGTCCCTAACCTGTGCCTGTACAGCAGCAACAACAACCTGTGCCACTAGTGCAAAGCTACATCACACCTGGGTGTGACTAGTGTAATATTGGGTATTGCCTGAAGAGTAATAGTGTAAGTGTAATATTTCTTAATGTTATACGGCAAGTCTCTTTACCCCAACATGGATAATTAACACAAACTTCTAAATCTAAGTTATTTATTAATTATTAAAATTCAAACAATAGAATGATTTTATATGTTTGTGTGTGAGTAACATACCGCTGACTTGCTGTGGATGACTTCAGTAATAAGCTCAGTGTCTGCTCCGTCTGCAGTACGGAGTCGACATTCGCGGATCACGTTGTCCTGCAGAAGGCGCTGAATCACATCAGGGAAGGCACTCTCAACAAAATACCTATAATAACAAAATAGCAGTGTGAGAATAAAATGAGGTTAAAAAGATAATAGGAGCATGATATTGTAATATATAAAAACATTATTACAAAGGATACCACTGAGAGAAAACAAAGTTACAAAGCATTTTAGCTGAAAAGTCAGAGGTAATGTGGTTCAGAGTCTGACAACGAGTGAAAGAAATGTAACAGACAGTATGTTTATGCAGATCCTGTCCTGCACCTGGCATGACCAGGGAGAAGTTATCTCTCAGTCAATTATGAGGAATCTGACGCTTATCTTAGCCACGGAAGTTACCCACAAAAACTCCTCAGAAGTTTCTCATTATAAAGAAAGGGAAACCTTTTAATAGGACAAGCTATAAACTGTGGTCACTTTTCTGAAAGGAAAAGTACACAGAGTAAATAAAAATACAATATAGTTAAAAGTTTAACAGTGCAATGGATACTTTTTGTCACCACACAGATAAGTAACATGGTTTAAGAAGATAGTTGGAGAGATGATTAATGACGCAAAGACAGACTGACTTTACCTATTGTGCTTCAGGACCAGCTTGACTTTGCCGTAGCTCACTGTGCAGAGCTGGAAAAAAGAAGAGAGATTAAACGCAGTGATTAAAACACTGAATTTTTTCAAATATCCTTCCCTCCTCTTCTCTCAAACCTCCATATACTCTCTCATTCAGACCTTAATGAACTGCACGATTCCATCAGGTACAGATGTCTTGCTGAGTTTCTGCAGGTACTCCACAATATCAGAAGTCTGCAGCCCCACGCTGACAGCAGCATACAGGGAATAGGCCGTCAGCTTGTACTCATGGATATGATTAGGCCTGCACACCGGCTCTGCAATGGCCACCAAGAAATCCTGG
Organism: Argyrosomus regius; assembly: GCA_946959425.1. NCBI lineage: Eukaryota > Metazoa > Chordata > Actinopteri > Sciaenidae > Argyrosomus > Argyrosomus regius. The sequence goes on from OX336882.1 coordinate 24,331,519, forward strand.
GCGTACTTATACACAGGTGAGAAGGCTTCCAGAAAGATGTGTCCATCTGGGGCCTGGAGGGGAGGATCAAAAGTTGAGAAAGACATACAAAGAGATATCTGTCCGTCTCAAGTGAGGAAATCAACAATCCACACACGTCTTACCACCCAGAGGGGGCGTGAAGAGTGATCATTCTTCAGTAACATCTGGGCACGGTAGTCTTTGGCGCCATACTCATCCAGCTTTGTACTGGACTCATCCACTTGTTTCCCTGCGGCAGCAGGTATGGCCTCCTGAGACTCGCTGCCCCCTGCTTCTTCTTCATCATCTTCATCCTCGTAAGAACGCTTTTTTGGCCTCTTGTCTGTAGACGGACAGTACGAGTTAGAAAACACTCTCAGTAATGGGTAAGAAAGATATCAGTAATTCCTTTACTTTAGGACTTTACCACATTTCTGGCAATGATATATACAGCAATGATTGTTTTTAAAACCAACAGACTGCATGTTGTTGTTTGTGTTTCAATAAGTCACACAGTTTATGACCAATTACTTCATTTTGAAATGTAATTTGTGCCTCTCAAATATTATCTCTTCATTTCAAGAGGCACAATGTATGGATACAGAAATATGTTATGTATTTTATTAAGAGGAAACAACCCAAACCTGGCAGCCCCCTTTAACTATCCCTCTTATTGTGTCTCAGTTAAGCATTCCTCCTTTCAACAGAGTTAGCTAATAGCTAGCTGGGTTAAACCGTAACATTAGTAACTCACCCCGGTCTCCTCTGTCCTTTTTACCCATTTTATAAAGTCTTTTCCAGGTTATATCTTTCAAAACGTGTTGGATAGTTCTTCATAATCTGCCTGACGTCCTCATAAAATCCCCTCTGTGTGGACTAACTGTGTGGTGTGAGGGAGAGACAGCACCGGCGTCAACATCAAACTAACGTAAATTAGAAACAACTTCCGGCTTTAGCCTTCAAAATAAAAGCCGGCTTGAGGAAACGTATATATATTAAAAAAAAAACGACCGTTGAAAAACTGTACTTCTATTATTTGTTGGTTTTTTTTAGTATTTTATGAATGTACACCAGAAACATATAAATGGCTTCATGTCTAAAAGTAGCTAACAGCGGTCTTAGGATAATATGTAATATATTTAAAAAATTAAAAAAAACGTATCTTGCGCTTTTATTCTGGCAGTACGGTAGCGTAGCACGATGCGGCTATCTTTAGTTAGCTTGACACAAGCCTCACTGTTTACTTCCGGATGAAGGGTCAAACTCGTTCTTCGAGGTTACTCTAGTTTGGGTTTTCTTATTTTAATAGAAACTGCTGAAACTACGTGACTAAGTTATTCATGTCAAACATGTCGTCTGATAGACTAATCGGACCTTCCTTACCGCCGATGTTTAGACAGGAGAAGAGCGATGAAGACTCTGATGATGAAAAAGGGTGTAAGTATAAGACAACATATCTTTTACTAGAGACTGTCAGCCACCTGTACTATCGATTTAATCAGTAATATTCGTGTCAGGTTGCTTTCTAATGGTAGTTAATGTTGTTTCTTCTCTCAACCTGTTAGTCTCTGGCCCCGCTTTGCCTCCCGGTTATAAACGGGGAGAACCGTCGAGCTCTTCGGATGAGAGTGAACCGGAGGTGTCGGTGAAAAGAGCAAAAACAAGGCACACACCTGCAGACAGATCTGCGGAAAAGTAGGTTCATTAATGGACTAAAGGTTACAGAAACATACGTCTGAACACAGAGAGCAGTAACAAGTGTCTTCTGAACAGAGTGGAGAGGACAAAGGAAGAACAAAAAGATGATGATGATGATGATGATGATGATGATGATGATGGTTTCTTCGGACCAGCCCTGCCACCAGGATTTATGAAACAACAGAGTTCACCAGAAAGGTGAGCTTGCAATTCTTCTGTGTATCCCAGTGAATCATGAGAAGTCTAGACAGGTGAAGTTACGAAAGCTGTAACTTCATAGTGTTCTCCTCCAGGCCACCTGTGCTGGGACCAGCTTTGCCTCCTGGGTTTCGCAGAGCAGCATACGAAAACGATGACGATAACGATGGTGAAGATGGAGAGGATTTCCCAGGGCCTGCGCTTCCTCCAGGATACAGGGCTGAACCCTCCAGCAGCGAGGATGAGGATGTGATCGGACCCATGCCGTCCAAAGGGCCCATTCAAGACTCTGTGGCTCTGGACTTTGAGCGCCGGGCAAAAAGGATGAAAGAGAAGCTGACAGGAGACGTGAGTCCTCATCCCCCTTCCCCACCTAGTTTTATCTGCATATGCTACACTGTACAATCTCTTCAGTTAAATGTACCTTCTTTGTGCCGTCTAAAGTTTTGTTTTGTTCTTGTGTGTATTTCTGTGTAAACAGGACACTCCCGAGGTGGTGACCAGAGAAACATGGATGACAGAGCTCCCACCAGAACTGCAGCACATTGGCTTGGGGGCTCGAACTTTCAAGAAGAAGTCAGGCCCAGAGAACAAGGATCGCTCCATTTGGACAGATACACCAGCAGACAGGGAACGCAAGGCCAGGGTAATTAATCAACAATTTGTATCTTTATATTGATTTTTGTTAATCTTTCTTATCAAGCATGGTGTGTATATTACTTTCATGTATTTCATTGGTCTATATTTGTCCGATAGGAACGCCTTGAGGGAAAGAAGAAGGGTGAAAAAGAGAAAGATGATGTCCCACAACTCTCCTGGAAGGACATGGAAATGGCAGAGAAAGTGTCTAAATACAATGTATGTGGTGTTACCTCATGATTCTTTTCCCCTAAATGTACCTGTATATGATTAACAAAACAAGTCTTCACTTTAAACTCAGGACTAAAATTTCTCTATCCACTCCCTGCTATCAGGAGTCTAAACGTGCCGAGTCTCTGATGAGTTTGCACACAAAGACGATGAAGGAAAAAGCGAAGGAGAAGGAAGACAAACCAGTGGAGAGGAGGCCATTCGATCGGGATGCAGATCTGCAGGTGAATCGCTTTGATGACGCGCAGAAGGAGCGGCTGCTGAAGAAATCTCAGGAACTGAACACACGGTTCTCCCACAGCAAGGAAAAAATGTTCTTGTAATAAATTGTGAAAATGTGTTAGAACGTGCAGACGTGTAGAGTCTGGCTGGTGACATTTTCCTACGGGGTTTGTACAATGTGGACTGTGTTTCTATGGATACTTATGTGTTACAGAAATGTGAGAATTTAATTTGATGTTGGTTTATGAGGTAAACTAAGTTGGACTAAACAGACTATAAAGACATGGCAGACATGTCCATTCATGGGAGTTAGGAGTCAGTGACTGGGCGCAATGCTACAGCAAATGTTTCAAAGAAAGTCAGTGGAGCTTGTATTTTTCCAGGAAACACGATTAGGATTGATGACACAGAGCAAAATATTCAAATAAATCAAATATTTTTATTACATTGATTTACAGTTAATCATACTATTTTTTGAGATTTATAAAATCGCCTGTTAAATGTAGTTAAGTTGATTTTCATTCTGTTGGACTGACATCACACTGGAAGTCATTTTGATCTGGTATGTTGACATTCAGGAAAACGCAGACTTAATTTAGAATCCTGATTCATAACATAAAATGTTGCATGATATCATCATATTTAACATTTTGATATTTTTTTTAACACCTCTTAGGGTTCAAATTGTTATTCATTAAGCCACAACATTGTCTGATGTTTGTATATTTGATATATATGAGTGAAAACTGTTTTTTTTACCTAATTGTCCATCCAGATCAAGAAAAGCTTTGTCCTTCAGTGCTCAGCCCAGCTAGTAACCCTTTGTAAAAGTGTGATTGGTTTATTTGACTTTAGGTAAAAACCTTTTGTACAGATTGCTCTAAAATGCATTGTTATGTTGCATTTCCATTTAGCTTTGCAGTTTTCATGTGTCTAATAATGCAATTGTATTTTTTTAGTTAATTAAACTTTGTTTGTTTTTTTAAACCTGCATGTGTTATTTTCTTATCTGTGCATTCTTATCTGGTCTTATATTAGTCGAAAGTAAAAAAGTATCATAGATATGTATTTCACTGTATTTCTTAAGGAGGCTGAGGAAATTTGGCATGTCAACCAAAATCCTCAGCAACTACTACAGATGTACAGTGGAGAGCGGCAGCAGCAGCTCAGTTACAGTGTGGCATGGCAGCTGCACTGCTCAGGACAGGAAGGCTCTCCAGCGTGTGATAGAAACTGCACAATTCATCTCTGGAGCAGCCTTCCCGTCACTGCAGGACATCTACACCACCAGGATCATCAGGAGGGCCCATAACATCATAAAGGACAATACACACCTACAACACAGTCTGTTCATACTTCTGCCACCAGGGAGGCGCTACAAGAGTCTAAAGTCCAGGACAAAAAGACTTTCGAACACCTTTTACCCGCAGGCCATCAGACTCTTGAACAGTACAACTCTCACCAGACTCATTCACTCACACTCTAATGTAATGTCATTTTAACTGTTACTGAGCACCTTTTTTCCAGCCTTTAACTCAGGTGTTCACTTTTAACTGCTCTGCACTTTAAACTATATTTAATATATATTTTACTCTTTTTTTCTATTATTGTCTTGTGTATTTTGTTTTCTTGTTGTTGTTGTGGCAAAATAAGAATTTCATTGCCGTATAAGTGTATGTGTTTTTACTTGCAAATGACAATACATCTCTTGAATCTTGAATCTGGACCTCCAGGGCCGCCATACTGTCATTCATATTCCTTGTACGCATGCGTAAGGCGGTTGCACTGAGTGATAAACTAGCAGAAGCTAAATTTTAAAACATGTCAGAGAAAGGAGAAGTGGATTTAACTGGTGCCAAGCAAAACACGGGCGTGTGGCTTGTAAAGGTGCGTGTGTGTCCTTTTTTTTAATAACAGTTCTTTATTCGATATAAGATAGTTATTAATTTAAACACAGCTGAGGCTAACGGTCATGTAGCTTAGCATCAACCGCTACAATGAAAGAACCCGTGCGTTACAGCTAACGTTGGTTCACTAACCGTCATCTAGCTGAGTTAAACTGGTCACAACTACTCATTAAACGTCTGTTGTTGATGAACAACAGGCCGTATCCTGTTGGGTTTAACTAGAGACTGTCGTTTGGAAATAAACAAACTGTGGTCAGAGTAGTAGCATGGAAGCGATAGCTTGGTAGCTGCTGGGGAAAGATGTTTGTCAACTGATAATAGTTAGCCAGTAGCCAAAGTAACATTTTACCTAAAGATGGGAGGCATATAGTTAAATCCGTCGTGTTTTAATGTCAACATTTGCCGTAATGTGAATGAATGAGGCTCCAAATATTTCATCTCTACAGCACGTTGACATTCCCATTGTTTCTATAGAGCTTTAGACAGTGGGGTTATAAATTATGGTATATAACATGTACAGCTTCTACATTTATATCAATGTTTTCTTCATTCAGGTGCCCAAATACCTCTCCCAGCAATGGGCAAAAGCCACTGGCAGAGGGGAGGTCGGAAAACTCCGAATATGCAAGTATGTGAAACGTGTGATCAAGTTATTTATGTGTGTATCTATGTTTAAACCAAGTTGTGAGGTCAGTGCACACAAAGCGTGTGACTGTACATTTGCAAGGGGAAGAGAGAAAAATATAGATTTAGTGTGTGCCGATGATGATGGTCACATTTATTGTGGTGAAGTAGGTAGTTCTAAGATAAGATAGACTTTAATGATACCACACTGGGGAAATGTATGAAATGTATAGAAAAAATCAAGCTGAAGAAACTTTATTAGTCGTGCTGGTGTTTAAGATGTTTAATCTGGTGTTTCTTATACAAGACATGTTTTATTGTTCTACTATTACTGATGTATTTCATACCTTGTCATTCTTCAATCAATTAATTCTAATTTTGCTCATTTTTATCTCCAAGGAAAGGAAACCAAGGAAAAGCAGAGGTAAGAGATACAATGTGTCTTGGTGATCAACATCTGCATGTTCATATGCAGATTTTGGGGTTGAAGTTGTTCTCACTTTGTTAGGATGCCATGACTTCTCTCTCCTTTTGCTCATCACTCTCCACTTTCAGTCAAGCTCATGGGTGGACAGCTTTAGTGAGAATTGCAACATGATCTGATCATTATGGGTTTGGTAAAAGATGCTTTGCCATTATATGTAAGAGACACATAATTTATGATGGACACCGTTATGATGTAGCACACATGTGATACACTGTAATCGGAGTTGGGGAAACTCTGAATTGTGCATGCTCAGATCAATAATATTATGTTCAGAACTGTGGTACAACAAATGATTGTATGTGTGCATGTCCTGTTATATTGCTGTACTAAACACAGGATAATGTTAGTAAGCTCAAAAATCAGGAAACAGGGTGTAAAGATTAAATGTGTGCTGCTCTTTAAAGGTGTCTTTCACTTTGAACGAAGAGCTGACTGTGATTGAGGGTATGGAAAATAAGACGGTGTCTGCGCCTCGCGACCACCCGTTCACCATGCAGTCAGTTGGAGGTCAGACGTTGGCGGTCTTCACCGAGACCTCATCAGGTGAGTTTCTGTTTTCATCAGCCAAGTTTTCCGCTTTGAACGCCTCTGCAGCAAGATGAGGCGCTCATAACAATCTACGACGTTGTGTTATAAGCTTTCTGTGATGTGAAATATCTGTTTGTGCTAAAGCCCAGAGGTAAGTTCTGTGTGATCAGGTGGTGGAGGCGCCCACCTCGCTGCTCTTCGTACAGCTTGCTGTCTTCATGCACAGTGTTTCTATTGCCTGCCCTGCTTGTCTCTGTGTGCTGTGAACTCTCAGAGTGTGAGGCTGTCCACAGTCCTAACAGAGTACGTACAAGAAATGTACTGTGGATACACAGTGGATAAGTAGCACTCAATGGAAAACAGAAGACAGCTGGTCTGTGGGACAGTCTGACCTGTGTTTCTGTCTCTATGGGAATTTGAGTTTCAGTGTGTGATCTTCCTCTGTCAGTCATTTGTTTTGTGGTTTGATCTTTTCAGTCAATCACCTCAGCAGATTGGGTATCTGATCAGGCACAATGGCCCCATTTGGAAATAATTTAACATAGAGTAGATCAACATCAACACAAATCATTGCTGAATTTGGAGTTAATTTGTGCATGTGTTTCTTTGGTTTGGTTTTGTTTTCACAGCCTTGTCTGCCCTCTGAATGTAATGTGGGTGTTTTGTTGCTATGGGTGCTGGTGAGCTTGTGCTAATGTGCTTACTTTGGGACGCGTGTGCCCTTGTGTGTGTATATGTGTGTGTGTGTGTGTGTTTTAGGGCTGCACAGTTAAAATGGTGTATAAATATGTGTATATATGTATTTTTACCATAGGTACTCAAGTATGACATGGTATGAAACTTAATTTTTCAATGGAGACCTGGCCAAGAAGGCAGCTGCTAAGGTTGGACACATTAGGGCATCACAAAATTGAGTAAATAGAAGAGAGAGAGAGGTTCAACGTTAACTTTAAATGTGTTCAGTATCAAATAATTCCAGTATTTGTGCAGCCTGGGTGTGTATTTGTGTTGGGGCAGGGTATCTGTGCTAAGGGCATGCTTGCTTTGCTCACACACGGTCGTGTTCGTCACGATTACGCCGAGAAGCTTTTTTTTCGTGTGCGACTAAACCCTGGGTGTGGTTCTTATTGTTCGATGCCCTCCTCCCTCCGTCTTCCATCCCCTGTATTTTCATGTTTACCATCCCTCCCTCCCTTCCTGTAGGCCAGTCAGAAGAGAGATCTGATGGCAGCAGCTCAGGTTCGGGGGCGGGGGCAGGTCCAGGTGAGTCTTTCGTTTCACAGCGAGTGACAAAGTTGCACCACTAAGAATCGGACACACTTAAGTGTCTGCTATTTTTGTCAATAAATGCTGTTCGTAGTATCACAATACTACCCCAAATACATGCTTTGGAAGATGCATGTATTGGTATCAAAACTTTAGACACATTGTCCTCATGTAGCGCACAGTAGTGCTGCACATGAGTGTCTTTTTTTTTGTTTTGTTTGTTTTTAGTTTTTAAGCACAATTCATGGAGCTTCTGCACTCAGTTTGCACCGTCTTGGCTCGAGGATGGAAATGAGTCTGTGGTTGAGAGGAGAATGCGACCTGCTTGCGTTGATGGTTGTGACATTGTGTTGGCAAAGATAATCTGACTTTCATAAATGTTAGTTTAGATCTATTCTATGAGAGCAAGCTTCATTCATATCTACATGTTAATAAGAGATCAAGTGGCACTTTCAATGATGTGTTGTTAATAAATTGGGGATTTGATTTATTGACTGCTGATTGATACCTGCTTGATGTATTTAAACACAATCGCTCATTCATTCACACATTATCTTTTGGACTGGTGAAATTAATAAAGCTATATATGCACGATAGCTTCACATGGTGCATATGAAGTAGTATTAAAGGTACTACAGAAATTAATTTTGAAACATTGTACATTTAATAAGCGAGCCATGGTGAGCACGACCTATGTAAGATAGCTTTGAAGGTACAGTGTGGCCTTCATTCTAAAGCCTGTAACCAGCCAGTGTGGCTGGTTTGGAAGTAGCCCTGGAAAAAGTGGTTGTATGATTTTTGAGAGTTTATAGAAAAAACTGACTGACTGACTTTGATTGCTCTAAAATGTTTCCTTCAACTTTAGGAGAGAGCCCGGTCTCAACAAGAGTTATGTGACTAGCAAAAAAAATACTTTGAGTGTAATTTTATTTTTTCTCTTCACACATCACCCAGTCATTCACACTCCATGTCTTGTTTCATCCCATCTCTTTTACACACACACGTGATCGGTCACCCGTCCTTCCTTATGAAGTAAACGTGCTAAAAATGCTTTTTTTTTTTTTTTTTTAATCAACCCTCCTCTTTTTCAGATAAAATTGCCTTGGAGGGAGTGGTAGTGCAGAGAGCAGAGTGCAGACCTGCTGTTAGTGAAAGCTATATGAAGCTGAAGAGGTGAGTATTTTCAAAATGATGCACATACTTTAGTTAAGATTTTAAGAAATTTGAATAATTTGAGATTCACAGTTTGAAGTTGAAGTTTAAAGATGCTATAATCACAAAACTACGTAATATTAGTTGCTATGCTAAGTTGTTTCTCTTTCAGGTCAGTACACAGTATATGTCATGTCTTGCACTTGGCAAATAATATAATTCTTGTCATCTAACAGGTTACAAATCGAAGAGTCCTCCAAGCCAGTCAGGCTGTCACAACAGTTGCAAAGCCCTGTCACCAACAACTACAAACCTGTGGCCAACCATTCTTACAATGTAAGAAACAAATCCTAGACCAGAAGTGTAAAAGCTCGTGGAGATATTGTTGCACATTTTTAACCAGTTACTACAAATTGTGTGTGCTCACTGCTAAACATATTGTTTGTTGGTTACGTGTAGGCCCATGTGTGATACCTGAACTCTGTCTGTTCACTTTTTGCTGCAGCTTGAGTACGAGAGGAAAAAGAAGGAGGAGGGCAAGAGAGCAAGAGCGGACAAACAGCAAGTGTTGGACATGTTGTTCTCTGCCTTTGAGAAACACCAGTACTACAACATCAAAGACCTGGTGGATATCACCAAACAGCCTGTGGTAAGACTAGAGGGCAACATGAGGGCTTTGGTTTTAACACTCTGACTTCAAACAATACCATTGCCCCTATTTGCTGCAGCTTATTATTCTCAGTACATGCAGCTTTCTCAGATTTGATGTTTTTCTTCTCCCCAGACTTACTTGAAGGAAATCTTGCGCGATATCGGCATCTACAACGTGAAGGGAACACACAAGAACACATGGGAGCTCAAACCAGAATACCGACATTACCAAGGCGAGGAAAAGACTGACGAATAGTTTCTGACCCCCCCCCTCAAGGCCGATATACCACCTTTTCATTTGATGAGGTGATCCCTCCCAGACCAGGCCTTGGTTAGACCTCGTAGCTCTCTCCTGATTTCCTTCTATCAGGTCAGAAAACAAACTGGATCATGAGGTCAAGCAAGGGTTGAGTTTTACAGGGAGAGGTTGAATCTTCTTGTTATTTTGTAGGAGACAAGAAGAAGCGGCATTAGGAAACAAATTGAGGTTTTTACGCTCAAGTGTGCACCGTCTCTTCCTGACAGCTCCAGCACACGTTTCTGAGGAAAAACCTGCCTGTATTTGAATTATTTGTTCTATCCATCAGAGGCACAGAACATTAACACTCTGCTGCTTAGAATTGAAATATATTTTAATGTTTTGACAAGTATATCCAGAGGCAAGGGCCTTGATAGGATAAACCTAAAGGAGAGGAAGCATGTGACAAATGGCGCTCACCACTAAAATCAACATGTGCTGGCTGAGCTTTCTTTTTCTAGATATTTTATAATCAGACTTTTTGTGGAGCTTTTATAAAAACAGGTTTCAGCACTATGACTTTCAGCCTCGACTTGTGTTGACAAAATTCTCAAAAGACCAGCATTATGGCTGTAATCATTTCTAAATTTGTGCTTCAGGTGTCTTTGTATTTGCCCATCTTCACTGTAATTTTAATTGTCTTTACACAATAAATGTTTGATTAAAAAATGTAATCCTATTTTGTACTAGAACAGTATCACCTCTACAGCAGTTTAAGTCAGAAAACAAAGCATGTGTTTGGGTCAAATCCTTCAGAATCTGAGCGCATACTATTGATGTAATTTCCTCAATTGCACCGTTTAAATGGCTCAGCCATTGTACCACTGCTGTGTAGTACATCAGCTTATTTAAAAGACTTTATTGATCCTACAACGGGGAAATTCACTTTACAGCAGCTCACAATCTACAAGGTGAATAAGAAATGCTCAAAAAGAGCACCCTGGTGGCTCAAGTGGTAGGATGGGCTCCCCATGAACGAAAGGCTGAGTCCTTTCCTGCAACAACCCGGTAATGACTCCATTATGCAACATGTTCAAGCTTCAAATTCTTCAGGAGTAAAAGTTTATTAATTTAATGACAAAACTGCATCAATTTGACGCATAGCATGTACAGCATACAACTTCATAATACCAAGACAAATGCTGCTGGCTGATGCAAAACTGACAGTGATCAGATGTAACAAACTAAAAACATTTAAAAGCAAGTATGTATGTTTGGCATCAGGGCAGAAGAGAAATGTTCCACTGGTCTCCATCAGGTGTTTGCAGTGTCTTGTTTATTACCTGCAAGAAAATGAAAAACCATCAACAAAAGATGCAATACAACACATTGTCACAAAAATAGTCCTGCAATGAGTGGTTGTGCCTCCAGATCAGAACAAGGCAAAATGCTTCTATAAGCTGCTTGCTAAATATTAAAACAGATGACATTTCCAGGCTGGAATGTTAGTTTGGTCTGGTATGCAACAGTAGTGTACAGGAAACTTTGAAATTTAGTTGGTGAAGCGAAAACAGCCATAGTCAAACTAAAAATCTGACTTTTGAACTCATGTAAATCTAATGTATTCCTCAATTCAATCTGTCTTGCTATAGAATTTAGCAGTCAGAAAGCGCGAGGAAAACTTAGTTTAGCATCTCTATGCAAACCCAGAAGCCAAAGATGCATGCTTCAGGTCTATCAGTGGATGCAAATTCAAGTCAACCCTAATTAAAATACTACAAGTGCTCACCAGCAAAGTTTTAACTCTGACAAAGGCTGCTCAACGGTGTCGTTACAGCCGCTGCGGTCGCTTCTCTCCAGGTTCATCTCCAAGCTTAAACCTTTAGATTGGAAAAGGGAGAAAACCCATTTAAATTCAGGCTTTGAAATGTGCACAGATAAGTGATACAATATGCAGTTAAGATGATACATGGGAGCTATAGCAAATATCATTTTTGATTTATCCTCCCCGATTCAATCTGAGCCACCATGGAAAATAGGCGGGCAGAAAGCGCGGGGACATTTAATATTGCATCTGAATTAGTAAAACCCAGGATATCCCACAGCAGAGAGCCCAGGCTGTCAAAGATGCAGCTTGTGACCAGGCTAAAAAGGCTTCATCAGTAAAACAGACTTCAGCATATGTCTCCACAAAGTAAACATATTATACATACGTTTTCACACGACTTGATGCAGATGGTATCTGTCCTCTCGTCGGAGCTCGTTGCTCAGACCCATTTTCTCGAGTAATTATACCTCTGTGGCAGACTGCTGTGGTGTTTCAGCAGCAGCACCATTATCACTGGGACTTTCTGCAGAAGCTCAAACACAGCCATCATCCTCCATCTGGCTCATGCAGGCCGCCACATGGCATATGATCCGCTAGGGAAGAAGTGCAGGAGAAGGAGGGTTATTTGCCAATATTGTGTGTATATCTATCTATCTATCTATCTATCTATCTATCTATCTATCTATCTATCTATCTATCTATCTATCTATCTATCTATCTATCTATCTCAGAGATTTTATAGCACTGAATTTAAAGTTAGGTTTCTTGCGCTGTATCTGCATTTCTAACATTACAGCATATAAACCAACCCATTAAAAGTACAGAGCTGGTGAATAAGTTGTTTAATTCATTAACACAACACAGTAGTTAGTAACGTTGTAGAGTATATGAACGTTCAGGTTGGACTTCAGCTTATTTATGCAGACTTAATGTAAAATAGCTGTTGTATCTCGGATTTACAAGGCCAAATTAACGTTACTACAGGACAACCAAGTGTGCAAGTGAACATAATACACTGTCCACCAATAGAAATAAGCGTAACCATTTAAAATAGTGTGTTATCTTTCCGTCTTTTGTGTGATTAACACGTTTAAAGTCGGTGCCAACTACAACATTTAAGTTACCATTGACGTTAGCCAGCTACATGAGTGTATGGTAGCACTTAAGCATTTCCGGTGCTCTGCTAAATTTTGTATCCCTGTTAGTGTGTCCCCCTTTCCCGAAAACTAAGCGGTACTGGACATTATTTTGGCTTTATGTATATGTATATATAAATATATCTATTTCGGTAACTTAACTGTTACACAGGGAAAGTTAGGCGGCTATATGAAACTGATCCATACGTTGACACAAAATGGCAGCAGGTAATTTAACGTTACACGTGTTCACAGATTGAGATTCAACAGTAAAGCTCTAAACGCACCGCTAACGGTTACTTTGTTACAGTGGCGTGACGTGGCGTGATATACTTACAACAGAGCATGGCGGTAAAGATGACTGAACCGCTCGGGTTGTTTTGCATCTTATATCGGAGACGTCTTTCCACTCACGGCACTTCTTGGGGAGAGCACAGTCGGTGAAAAGGACCGAGAAGACGCTGGCTTCCAGATTAAATACGTTACCGGCTGTGACTCGTTCCCGCCCCCTTGAGGACAAAGAGGGAACTTTCATTGTCGCCCTCTGGTGGTCACAGCCGGAATTGTTTACCGTAATTTTTAAAGTGCGCTGGACTAATGTTCACTCCGATTACTTCCCTCATAGCCCATTCTCCATGTAAACCAATATTAATGTCTTGGATTCAACTTATTTTTGATAAGGCTTCGTTTCAAATAGTGTGTAGTTTATTTGGTCTAACATTGTAAATCTAAGAAATCAGAATCAGCTTTTAATCCAGTTTAAATTGGCCAAGTATGTGTACACATACAAGGAATTTGACTCCAGATCCACAATTCCGACAATACTACATATTATTATGTAATTATTATAGATACCTATATAAATATATATTAAAAACGTAGAAATACAGTGTCTATATACAAATCAAGTGGTCTCTATAAATTGTGAAGACAAAAACGTACACGCCAAAGAATGCTAAAATAAATACTGAGTGATTAATGTAACATTATATACATGAAGTTGGTGTATATGTACAGTAGATGCATGGATGTCTATATACAGCATGCTTAGATTTGTATTTGATAATTATGATCATGTATATGTTATTAGGATATCGTACAACTATTTTTATTATTATTATTATTATTATTATTATTGTTATTATTATTAGCAGTGGTGGTGCTGATGTTATTATAGCAGTAGCAGAGTGATATAAATAAGACTAAGAAGGTTAAAGGAACAAAACGTGTCAAACATTAAATCATTAAGGGCTCATCAAATGTGGAACATAAGGCAAACACGCATGTGCACGACGCGCGCGCCTGACTCTTCTTCCAGCACTGTGTGAGTTGACTGAGGAGGTGCAGCACTCCTTAATTGGACTCCACCAGTTTAAATGGTCTTTCAATAGCTTCCTGTGGATTTATGTGAAGACATGCCGGCATCAAAGAAGACTTAAGGACGGGTAACTTGAAGCTTCATTTATGTGTTTATATGTGTTTTTACCTTTATGTGCTTAATAGTTATAGTAAAACAGTTAAATTAATAGTTATCACTGTCTGAAAAACCACCAATTAATTCTGGTTCTCCAGCAGTTGAACTGAGAATAAACAGTGGGGGTAATGGTGCCTGAAATAATGTGTTCCTAATTCAAATTAACCTTTTGCTTATAGTCTTCCACAGGCGGTAGATAGTTAAGCAACAGCCCAGCTATGTTCAGAGCAGTGTTTGGAAACAAGAGAGAGGGAGGAGGCAAAAGAGGAGACAAAAACAGCCAGAGGCATCCAGGTAAGAAGAAAATTACTGAAACTGTACCTGTGTAACAAAACTGTGGCATGTCAGCTCAGTAATAAGCCAGTATTGCACCTCACTGTCCTGTCTAAATGACATTTTGTCAAAGTTTTTATCATATGGAATATTCTTTTTTTAGGTCCCTGATCACAAATATGTATATCTTACGTAATATGTTATAGAAACTAGCTCTTGCATTATTTGATGGCAATATTCAGGTTCTCTTCTCTTGGGTGATTTAAGTAGATCCATTTCAATTAGCCTAATTCATCAGTGTGTGTGCTGTCCTTCACACAATGTCCCGCTGCTTGTATTTAAAGTGTGTCAGGAAGAAGTTAGAGTGGGTTAGGAAAACATCCTGACCTACTAAAAACATACTGAAATTCACAAGAATTTCTGAGTAGGCTACAACTGAATGAGAGGAATCTGCGCACTTATTATGAATGTGTTTATGCAGTATTGCCAGTGAAATGTGAATCGAAAGGTTTGCTGAGCAACTGGAACATTTTTCTGTTGAAAACAAGCAAAGAACTTGTATTTTTCACAGGCTGAACTTGCCACCTTGCTGCAGTACAGAGGAGATTACAGACTGCGCAGTGGAGATACGATGAACATAAGTAGAGCTCAGTATTAGACCAACCATGTTGCCCATTAATATTTAATAATTTGCTGCTCTGGGTAGCAGGAACAGAGAGGAAGATAGAGAACTGTGTCAGTCTCATTAAAGTGATATAGTATGTTTACAGTACATCGGGGTGGCTCTGATCATTTGCAGAGAGAGATATCACTTCTTGTGAAGAGCTTATCATGAAAGGTTTCAAAGCAATGACGTTTTTTGTTTTTTGAAATTATTCAACGGCATATCATGTGAATTTGTAATGTTAACTGAAAGGAGCTCTGAGTCCTTGTTTTGCTCATGGCGATAACAGCAAAAACAGACTAATTTAAGGTCGGTGGAAGTCAATGACTGAATTATACCACGGGGAAAAATCCTGCAATCTGGTGTAACCAGTTTAAGTGGCAATAAGGTCTCTGTAATCACCTGGCTTTGTGAGATCTCATTTATAATGTTTGTTTGAAGACACAAGATGAGGCTTAATGGCTGCATTACGAGTGGACATGAAAATTATTCAGATATTAAATCGAAATATAATATAAGTCTAGCCTCTTTATTGAGTGTGATCCCATTCCTTTAAATAGATGTTCTGGCATTGCCAACTTTCCATTACCTCATTCAGCAATATGCCTCCAAGACAAGATATGTTCGCTCTGTCGCAGCCTTATGTGAGACATATTTTATACAGCTCCCAGTTCAATCTGCTGTACAGCCACAGTTTTGTTGCATCAACTCTGCCTTTTTATCTCTGCAGAAGCCTTCATTGCTCCTTTAACCTCAACACCTGCCCTTCTCTCTCTTTTCTCCACACACTCCCATCTTTTCCACGCAGGCGGTGAGGTGTACACTCACAGCACCTTGCAGAGGCGTAGCGGTGGGCGTGCCGCACACTTCCAGGATCATGACAGCGGCTACACTGAAAGCCCAGTAAAACTGAAGAGACTGACCAAGGGTGTGTCCATTTCTTTGCCGTCCTCCCCTCTCCTTCCACGCCAGGCCAACATAGTTCCCTCCCAGTCATGCATCACAGGTGGGTTAAATTGAAAAAGTAATGAAAACAAAGCATGGTCTCATTATGAGCAGCTGAGAATGACGTGAAGTTGTGCATCAGGGAATAGCTGCAAAAATAGCAGAATGCTTTCATGGGTTTGCCTTGATTAGCAGAGAGCTTCTGTGCGTTCAGCTGTTCCATACATGTGACAGAAAATACAAAAGCATACAGACTGTGCCCCCAGGGCCCAAAACCATGTGACAGATTGTCAGAGTAAATGATTGAACAAGATAACTTAAGGCAAGGAAGCCCAATTAGGTGGGTCCATTTTGAATCCATAAAGTCATGATCAAAGACGACTGATAGTACGATAAAAATATAAAATAATAAGAATCTCAACTCAATGTCCACTTACTAGTTTTTACACCATCTCTGTAAATTCAATGCTGAAATTGTAGTGGCAGGTTTCTCAAAACATGTTGTTGCATCCATCACATGTACTGTAGGTGGTAGATGTAGCCGTGCAACTGTGCCATGACGCCTGTACCGTGCCCATGTTTCATCTCGTGCTCTTCAGTCAACTGTTAAATAAACTCAGAATGCCAAAAAAAAAAAAAAATTAATTACCTAGTTTAAAATTCCATCTCATCCTTCCCCCTCATTAGATACATCTATGAATATGCAAATATTGTTCATTCAAAGTTCCAGTGTGTAAGATTTATGGGGCTCTATTACAGTATGTACTTACAGTATATGGAAAAAAAATATATAATATGTGTAACTATATTTTCATTAGTTTACAATCACCTAAAAAAAAGAATGTTTTTGTCACTAGTCCTCTCCCACCAGATTTCTATAGTAGCCTAGAGTGGACAAACTAAACACTGGCTCTAGTTACAGCTTTGTGTGTGTGTGTGTTTTTTTTTTGTTGCATATTTCGCAGTCACCGTAGTTTTTCCTTCACGCTAGGAAGGAGGGCGTTAGGCTACAGGGTCAGCAACTACCTCACTAGATGACACTAAATCCTACCCACTGATCCTTTAAAAAGTGTAACTGCTGGACACAAGATGTCCTCTACTTCATTAAAAAATTCATTCTCAGTGTATCTGCACTAGAGGTTTCCAATTTCTGCATCCCACTTGTGTAAGTTGCATAGTGGACCATGATATGTCTCCAAACTAGTTGTGATGTTTGTTAACGCGTTAAAGTCAGATTTAAGGCGCGCACAAAGAAACGTTCTTCTTTAGCAGACACATGAAAAAAAAAAAACAGCCTTCTAGGGTCAAACTCTGGACATACATCATTCTGCACAGTGAATGTTAAATATAATATAAATAACTCGATTTTGAGTGGAGGGGGCCTTTAATAATATCTATTTTCTAGCTTCATTTTATAGCTTCATCTACATCTACATGTTCTCTAGCACTGCTTCTTGAATATTGCATTATTTCATCAAACTAACTCATTTATGTCATTTACATGCACATTACACGTTAAAATGGGAACACAGTGCAATAAAAATACAGTATGTGCAAACTGAAGGAAATATTAGTGATTTTAAAATGTAATTAAAACAATACTACTCAACGTTCTGTGACAGTTTTAATCATGTGAACTCTCATAATTGTTGAATGAAAAGAAAACAAACTCCATTTTTAACTGTGGGAGGCCTCGCTTTAAAAGAACACAAGGTGGCAGTGTCTTGCAGCAAGTACAGTCATTCAGAAAAAGGCGCATTTCATTGCATGCAGCACTTCTTTTTCCCCCAGTACACAGAACGAACATGACAAGGAAAAATTACAGCAAGTAAAAAATATATGGTGTCATGGTTCATATCTTTAGTGGTCATGCAAAATCAAACATCAAGCTGTATGCACAGTGTGTTTCTGAGTCTGTTC
Source organism: Argyrosomus regius (assembly GCA_946959425.1). NCBI lineage: Eukaryota > Metazoa > Chordata > Actinopteri > Sciaenidae > Argyrosomus > Argyrosomus regius. The sequence continues at coordinate 24,349,600 of OX336882.1, forward strand.
ACGTGCATGATTCACACGAACGAATAACCTTGAGTATAATAACTCAGTACATTTCAGTGTTCGCAAACATCTTGTGAATGATCTCCAGTCCTAAAGAATCTTCGCTTCCAAGAACCTTCAGATGTTGTTGCATAAATTGAGACACACCCACACACACACTCAATATGAGTGCACCGCTGTCCCTGCCATCTCTCTCTCTCACACACACACACACATTAGTAATGTTAATGTATTATAGATAAACACCCACGGTACAGTGAATATTATACTGTTTGCATGCATGGCTCGCACTCTGTACATACTGCTTTATACTCCTGGGACACAATTCAAATTCTGCACCACAGATCTCATCTGGAGGCTTAATCTCTCTCTCTCTCTCTCTCTCTCTCTCTCTCTCTCACTTTCTTTCATATCCCTCCTTATCTCCACCCTCAATCCCTCCCACCCTGCCTGCTCTCCCTCCCTCTCCCTTCTCCCTCTTTGCTGTGGCCAAAGGACGGGTAAGGAAGCTGGAGTATGTGGATGGCTCCTCCAGTGCAAGAGAACCTCCTGTCTTTGCCTCGTGCCGTGGCAAGGCAGACCACAGAGGTGAGAACGGGAGTGTGTGGGCGTGTGTTTAGCATCATGTCTGTTTTTCCAGGTATTGATCAGGGAAGCTGGATGAGAATGAATGGAGTGGAGGTGAGGGGAGAATGAATGATGAGACACAAGGGAAAGTGAGTGTGGGCTTGTGTTTTAATTACATCTAAAAGGTTTTGCATGAAGCCTTTCCTTTTAGATGTATGTAGATATAGTGGTGTCTGTAATCCTCAGTGTATTATTGAGAGTGGTTTTGTTTTATCACAGTTCCTCCAAGTCTTTTCCCCGACTTATCTGCATGCTGTTTGCACAGTTAAGGTTAGATTAAAGCATTAATGGTGTAAATATCCACATCTCAGCCAGCTTTCTTTGTGTTTTTGACCACAGGGCTAGCCTTAGGCTACACAGATTTTATGAGGCATCTTCTATCCCGGTTGCCAGGCACCTCTCAGCTTCCCGTTTCCAATGGCAACTGCTAGGTGGTTTGATGAATAGTACTGGACATTCAGTGTGTCCTCATGTTACTCCAGATTGGATCTCAGTGCTCTGCTGACTAAATGCAAAGTTTTCTCTCCTCCCCCTCTCTCAAATACACATCCACCCCTCCTACCCAAAGTCTTTAGCAGCTTTTCAAGCTGTGAAGTGAAAAGAATAGTGACAAAGGCTATCACTGTGGCACTTTCTGGAACAAAAGTTAATAGGAATGGCTCTCAAAATTGACCTTGGTCTTCTCAAGGCTCGGCTTGTGTTTGAACACAATTGAATGTAAGAGCAATGTGATGCAGTACCTTTAGAAGGAGAGCAGAATGAGAAAGAAGCAGTGGAGGGAGTGCGAAAACGAATGTGATGTCTAAACGCAAAGATGTTTGTGAGGAGGTGTGAGCTGTAATCCGTGATGTCCTGTCATCGTGTTAATATGCCTACTCAATATGCATGTTACTCAGCTGATAACAGTACATAGGTGAGGCGTGAGAACAGAGGCATGCATTGCTCAGCTGGTTAAAGCTGCTAAAGTCTTACTCTGCAGAGGTGAGTGTGGATCTTGGAGGAGCCGGGGTTGGAGGTCAAAGCATCAGGGAGCCTTAAACAGTGATAAATGAATGCAGCACATGGCCTGTGTCAGCCAATCCCTCCAGGAGCAACAACGAAGGCATAGCCAAGGCACTCCTTCTTTCTGCTCTAGAGTCGACACCGAGCTCATTGAAATTCACAACCCGTCTCTTAACCGAGAGCACCTGGCAGGCGTGTGCACAGGCAAACTCACAACCTCACACAACCTCTTGCTGCTGCCTCAACCAGGGACTGGAAAGCCACTGTCTGTGCATTCATAATCAGGGCAGCTGGGGTTGTGCTGACCTGTGGATGCCTACGTATCTCTCAGTCCACCAGTGATGCTGCTGGGTGGGAGCCTTACGAGCGAGCTGAGCTGAAATGAGAGCGTCGGTTAGATGATCATCTGGCCTGCCCGGTTTCTATTTGCTTTTTAATCAGAGTGTCCTCCTGAATGTGTGTGTCTTCCAGATTTCCACGTGGAGCCCCAGCTGGGCTCCTCCCTTTCTACCCAGGAACTGATGACCAGGCTATGCTTCTTATTGGGAGAAGTAACGCCCGGCACTGCTAGCTCTCCTATGGAGGACAGGAGGGAAAAGAAGGTAGGGCAGCATATTGATTTAGTGGCCCTTTACTGTCATGTCATATAAAAACGACAATGGATGGTTTATGAAACGACCTTCTGTTTATAGCCCTTACATTGCCATCTGGATCTTTCTTCTTTAAACATTTAAATATTACATACAAAATATTAGTTGGTTGTGTTCTTAAAATTAAGTTGTGTGCAAGGGTACACTGTTAAATACTGTGTCTGTGTGTGTAAACATCCAAATTCACCTTGAAGAAATGGATCAATACATATTTTGAAAGATTATTAATTGGGTTGCCTATCGTCCGCAGGGATCCATTTCAATACTCAGTGTCCTATTAGTTTAACCCCTCTGTATAAGAGTTATTGTAAGTGCTTATGTCCCTCCATCTCTATGCCTTTGTGTTGCTCAGCCTTGGCCCATTTTCTCAGCCTCATTCCACCACCTGAGCTCCAGATTCAGTCAGTTTCACAGAGATAGCGAGGCTCATATGAGGAATGTGGGTTGTCCTGGCTAAGATAGATGAGGCTCTGGTATAAAGGGAATAACAGTGAGCTGTTTCAACTCTGCTGCCTTGTCTCCCTACAGTCTCTGCGTTGCAGAAATGTTGCATCAGTAATGAGGAGACCTGAAATGTATGTGATCAAACGACGTGGATAAGGAATATGAAAACCATCTGCTTTCTTCTTTATTAGGAAATAAATAAATATAAATGTCTACAGTGATTTAAAATATTTTGAAAGACCAGTGAAAGAAATACATAAATACATAATGCAACATAAATGTGAAAAAGACTCCTCTAAGAACAATATAAACTACAACAAACTCTTCATAAAATACCAGAGTTAAACCAAGACCTCTCTCACAGTCCAAACAAAAAATATTATAAAAAGCTTCATAAAAATATGATTTATCGCAGTGCTAGTACAGTAGGTTGTGTAGTGGACCCAGAAGCCTCTTCATTAACAGATGTGATATTGCTGAGATGGAGCTGTTTGAAAACTCATCTCAGCTTTTTTCAACCTGACTCTTATTTTTGTTTTTTTGTATTTTGTTTTTTATGATTTATTGTGTTCACAGTCATTTTATATTTTGCTTTGCTTTGTAGAGTTTGCAGTCCATGTTGCAATCCTAAACACACTCTAAAAATCACCTGAAGCACATCTTTTTTTCTCTGAAACCTTTCGGTATTAGACGTGCGATTTGAACTAGTGCCCTCGTTCAGGCAGTTTGATGCTGTGTCATTCATTGTATTTGCCATACTTAAAACACATCCTGGAACCTGTGAAAAAAAAAATGTTCACATTTCATTTCATCTTTGTGAAATCAGCTCTGTGTGTACAGTGACTTTTGCAGTAAATGTCTATAGCGAGCGGTTTGGTTTTCACAGCCAGCTGTCAGTATGAAAAGCAGGGAAAATGACAGCCAGGATGAAAATAACTGGCATTATCATTTTATTTCCCATCTGTGTGCACACAAGCATACTCTATCAGAAACATACAAAGCAGTGTGCATGAAGGCAAACACTGTCACACAGTGTGGAGTACTGTTAAAAAGGGTGGCAAATGACACTGTTAATTTACTACACTTTTGAAATAGAAGACTATCTCTCAGGTGTGTTTCTTCTTCATCTGGTTGAGTCCATCTATACATCTTAATTTCATGCATCACCATCATCCCACTCTCCCTTTTTTTGCAGTGTGATACCTCTGCCCAGGGGGGGAGTCCCAGCTCCACTCTCACCTGCAGCACTGCCTCCCCCTGTTCAGAGAGCCCCTCTTCCACCTTGAGCACCAGTGCTGGAGGCCAGCCTTTGCCCCAGCCTTTACCTTTACCTTCACCGCACTGCAGCTCCAGCACCAGCCCCAGTGGAACCCTCTCCAGCCCAGCACCTTGTCCAGCTCCTGGACCCATCACTGGAAGCAGCCCTGGGGCTCCTTCTCAAAGCCCGACCTCCACCCTGGAGAGCAAGGATAGTGGGATCATAGGTGAGAGTTGCTGTTGTGTATTCTGGCAAGGTTAGAATTAAAAAACAAAAAAAAAACAGCGGCCTATTTAATTCAATGTGCAACCAAATTCCAAATCTGACTGGCGTCACTAAAACGTCACACCTTTCTTAGTGGTGATTGGAAGCTAGATGCAACATCACTTGGTGATAAGTCAAATGTATACCCCTACCCCAAAGCTAGTTTCTCTACGTGGCCTGTGCCACTTCAGCCTCAAGGCTTCGGCTCCCTCCTGTCAAAACTGGGACACTGCTGTCTTTGTTGCTTATGGGTCTAATTCTCCTAAAATAGGACACTTTTTTCTCCCTAAATAGAGTTTGTATTTATAGTTAAATACAAAAGTGCAAAGGGCGCATCCAGTACAGTACAACTCGTTGATTGAGGAGTTTAGAATGTACGGCTGATGAAACAGTTAGGTGTATTGCTGATTTAGTTACTGTGATTTGATGAGGCGATGCTTAGTTTTGGTTCTTTAGTCAGTTTGAACTGATATGAAAAATGTAAGTAAGCCTGTTCTGTTCTTGGCTACCTCACTTAAACCATATTTTTCTTTGTGTGGCTCAGCAACCATCACTAGCTCCTCTGAGAATGAGGAACGCAGCGCCTCCAGTGAGGTTCTGACTAAGGATGAAGGCCTGGGAGGTGGTGCTGTTGCAATGGGCCACGCAAGCGAGGACCGCCATCCCGGGCCAACCAAGGACAATCTGACCGCCCAACCAGATGAGGCCTTACCTAAGACTGACATCATGGAGCCCAGGACTCCACCAGCACCGAAAAGACCCCTCCCACAGCACCACATACACAGCACCTCCTCCCTTGTGATGCCCCGTCCAAATTCTGTGGCAGGTACGTTTACCTTTTCTTATGCGTTTTTCTGTGATTAGCAACCACCTATAAAACTACACTGTGTTGTTTGTAGACTTCCGTTTTTGTACGGATTAAACAAACGAGATGTGATGTGTTAATTAGTGAGCTAGAGAGTTGCTAAAGCTTCCATTAATTTGTAGATGAAGTAGGTTAATGAGAGTATGAATGTGACAGCTGTGACCCGGGCGATAATTTAACGGACTGATAAATATTGATTGAATGAAAAACTGATTGCATTGATTGTTGACTTGCCATTTTCCAACTATTCATCCGATACAGAGTAGAGCGTAATTTCCCAGATCTCTGCGATGCAGAACTAAACCTCATTGCACCATGTGTTGGTGCTCTACTTTACCACTGAGGCTGGATACACATAGTGAGCAGTACCAGTTAAATGTCCTGGGAGGACTCCAGTTGTCATAAAAATACCCCCTCCCTCTCCAGTCACGATCTTTGCTAGGGCACTACGCTCTTTTTCTTCCCTTAGATGTCGGTTCATTTGTGGTGGGAGCGAAAGAAGAGATTCCCTAAGGAGTGGATTCACAGTACTGCCTGCCAGTTTCTTCTGTCAGCTGGTGCTTTCATTTAGGCACTCGTGATGAAATTCAGAATAAAGATGAAGCGAGCCACATAGTACTGTAGCCACTAGAATTTTATTCCACATTCATGAAAGATTAGACCACAGACTATGGGCGTACATGATATACATTAGGAGACAAGAGATAAAATTCAACTTTAATTATTCCCAGATGGAAAATAGTGTTGTTATAGCAGCAATATTGTCAGGCTACAACAAAGAAAAACATACTGCAGTTAAGTATAAAATGAATGACGGATTTATAAACATATGTTCCAGTACTTTCAATTTTAACACGGACTCTATCTCAGAAAATGTATGATGCATTATGTATAATGAAAATGTAGCCCGTACAATACATCGTGTATGCAAAACAGCATCATTAACAGCAGCAGCAGAGCCTCAACGGATAACAAATGAACACAGAATATGTTGATTACACGCTGAGCATATTCCATATATATTAATATATATATATATATAGAATTGCAGATGTTCAGGTTTAATATTGCAATTAGTTAATGCATAATTTAAAGTCTAGAATAGATGGAGGCCCCATCACCTCATGTGACCATGTGCGCTCTGCGTGTTCCTGACTGTCTGTTCTCATTAACGTCCTCATAATCAGAATTTATGGAATGGATGGAAGTAGATCGTGTTTCTCCGAAACCTTCCTGAGATAAATGCTGATTGTCGCAAGCACAGGAATACAAAAGGTAGTTCAAGACAGTTTGAAGAGGCAGTTTGAAGTTACCTGCTTCATCACCCCCCCAGTGGGCTGTGACTGGGGCCATCTTGGCAGGAAGCGTTGCGCAATATGATGGCTGTCAGCAGAAAGAGTGCCTTTTTTTCTTTGTGAACTAGTGAGAGGCAGAAGATACGCAGTGGCCCCGTCAGATACAAATGTTTAGTGTTGTTCATGCTTTCAGTATGTTTTCCTGGTGTTTAAATTAGCAAGAGTCCTAGAAGTTTTTCACTATGGGTTTAAGATGACTCAGTAGCAGCCTGTTAAAGTCTTAAGTCTAAAGTATTATGTGAGATGTAATGCCACTTGCCTATAAGGACACTGGAGCACAATTTCACTAATGAGACAATGCAAGAGATTTTCCACAGTGGAAGGACCATATTCAAATTCAAGTTAAAGGAATAGTTTTGGGAAATATACTATAGAAAGTTTAGAATTAGATTAGAGCACTCATACAACTCTTATTTGTGTATTAAATGTGACACTACAGCCAGTAGGCGGTTAGCTTAGCTTAGCTTAGCTTGTCTTAGCTTAGCAGAAAGACTGAAAACAAGCCTGGCTCTGTCCAAGGGTGACAGAAACTGCCTACAAGCACTTAAACAATCTGTACAAAAACACAAATGTAAAAACTACCATTACTCTTGTATGGTAGATTACATTGCCGGTCCCAGCCAAGCAATAGTTCTTCACAGTAGCCCTACATAGAGTTGGTGCCAAGCGGCAACCTCCGGTGCTGGGAAATGAAACCCGTAATTCCTCGACCATCTTGAGACAGGCCAAAGCAAAAATAAACATGTTTACAGCCTGGTTCAAGGCAACGGTTTTGGCCTCTATATCTAACTTCCCCGTCCATGACAACTGTGAGGGGGGTGAATTTTTTTTTCAACTCACCAGTTCAGATGATATTAAGGCTTGAAGTTGCGCATAATTAACAGCGTGACCGCTTGATTGACACGTAGGTGCCCTTATAGATGGCTTATTAGAGCACCCAGGCGTCATTTGGCCTGCCTCAGGTATTATATTTAGATTAGCTGGAAGGTGGAAGAAGCAGTACATCATAGTCTGGTGGCGCATATTTTCAGCTTCAAAACAGTGCTTCGGAAACCTATGGGTGACGTCACTCAGGCTCTGTCCATTCTTTATACTGTTATTGGTTGGCAGGTTGTACAGATTAAACAAGATATAACCTATATCTCATAATATATGACAGTATATGACAATTTTTTCCTTTGGACAGAACCGGGCTAGCTTTTTCCCCTGTGTCCAATCTTTGTGCTAAGCTATGCTAACTGGGTGCTATGTGTAGTCTTATATTCAATCAGATATAAGAGCATTATCAATGAACTCTCCCTCATAAAGGAAAGAAGGGCATTTTCTGAAATGTTAAGCTATTCTTTTAAGGTTGAATAGGCTCTGTAGAATTGGTGCTTGGTGGGTTGCTCATGACTGAAGTGTTCTGTGGATGCTATCAGGGATGCTGGGGGCTCAGGTCAGTGCAGCAGAATTGACCTTTAAAGTGGTGAAGGATCAACAGGCGCTGTAGGATAATCAACCACACTATCCTCAGCAGGGAGCAGAAAGGTAGGCAGAGCGTTTGGGCTAGGTGGAGGTGAACAGAGGCTCACTGGGCTGGACTGTCAGGGGTGGAGGGATGAGCTGTCCAAGAGTCTCTGGTGTCAACGCCCAGGAGGAAAACACGTTTTAACTCTTTCACTGTATCCTTGGTACACTCAGCCATTTGGCCTGGCTGTCTTTAGTCAGCAGTCTTTTTCATCCCACTCCCACACCTCCTTCACACTGTTCTGCTGCAGACTGTTCTTCTGTTCATCTTCTCACTGTGGATGTTCCTTCAATCCTCGGTTCCTCACTTCAGCTCTTGCTCGACGATTATGGTGATTTCCTCCGTGTCCCCCATCCTAAAACAAACAAAAAAAAACCTCTTCTACCTGTTGAAAGGGATTTCATGATCTCAGTGTTCCAGGGTTTATTATTTGCTCCCCGGATCTATTTTCTTTTATCATAATTGCGATGTTCACACCATGATTGATTTGTTTTGCATCAGGGAGTCCTTCATTGTCCACTGGGTACTTAACAGAGCAGGTTCCATGGGCTCTTAACAGCCCTGTAAGCTATAATATGGCCTCAGTAGCTTTTTCACCCACACTCTCACTCTGATACTGCAGGATGATGGGCACATGCAGGGAAATATCTGAATATGAAATGATCTGGTAAAGTGTTGAAAGGGTGGTGGATGTTCAGTGTGTCCTTCTACAGTACCTGCTCTCAATAAAGAGGAGGGAGTGCTGGGTAAATGTTAAGAGAGCCCAAGACACCTTTCATGTTGTGTGGCTCATGTCTGGGTGTAGACCAATTTGGTGATTTGTCACGACAAAGGATGCTTAAGGACCCTGCTGGCCACCATCTTCAGGCTGTGACCGTAAATGCTGCTTTAAAGCCTTAAAGCCCATAACAACTCAGAGATGTAGTGCCGCTCCCACAGATGCTCTGAGATTACTAGTGACTGCATTTAACATGTATAGTACACGATTACTTATGTGAGCTCATCATCTGTCCAGGGACTGCACTTTCCTGTCAACTGCCTGTTTAGCTGATCTGTCTACCGTATTTTATAGATGAATGCAACGTGACGCAGGCCTTTTTTTTTTTATCCCACTCTGAAGGGATTAGAGGCAGCAGTAATGCCAGATTTTCAGATTTTACAGAGGATTTTTTTTTAATATTATAGCAATGAATGAATGAGATGGACCAGTCTGTGACTTATCATGAAAAACAAATTCTTATAACAAAAATAGTTTTTCCATCAGACCCAATTTTAGTTTTGTTTTTTTTTGGCAGCACTACTAAATATATATTACTAATGCTATTCACTCCAAAGTAGATGTATCCTTCCCTATACACAACCTAATCATATAACTAAAAACAAACCACTATCATCACAATCAAAGAGCTTCCAATAAGCATAGACATTTCCGGTGGCAGTGACTGTAATCTAGTTAGCTGGTTGTCTGCCATGCCAGGATTCATAAACCATTTGGATTAGATTAACAGACAGAAAGTGAACTAGGAATGGCCGAAGACTAGAACAGAGGTCCTTACCAGCCGCAGCACAAAAGATGAGCAAGAATGATATTTTAGTCTAGGAGCCTCAATCTGAGGAGGTATGCTACTAAAACAAGATACATTTAGTACTGAAAACTTTCCAGGATATTCTGACTTTGAGTTTGTTTCTGGGGTTTGAATTATACCCATTTTTGTTAGATTTTATATCCGTCTTTGTTTTTGATCTCCCAAGTAAATCCTGGCAACAATTTAATAAAGGCAAAACGACAACAACAAATAAGTAAATAAATAAATTAAAATGTAAGATGTAATGCAATTCAATTGCCCTCAATAGCCCCGAAACAAATTGAGCATTACAAACTTACTACTTATTTTGTTATATGTTATATGTTAATAGTAGTCTAATACTGAAATGCAATTTATAGAAATATGTTTAGTTTGTTCAAAAGATTAAAAAATATTTTGTCCAGTAAACATGAGAAGCACTATAATACAGTGCAATCAAATACGAAACCACCGGAAAATACAAGCTCAAAAATGACTACAGAGTAGACACTTGTAATGTTTTATCAAATCGTATTTATTACAGACATGTGGACTGTTGTATTGGATTTTATTTCAGTGTGCATCTCTGTGTCACTCTGTGTTTTGCTGCATAATGATAACAGCAGATCGTTCATTTTTTAGACTAAATTTAAGAACCGGCTGATTACACAAAGCCTATTTCTTCATTTTCTTCACAATAGCCTTCACTAAAGTCTCTGATAAATGTCTTAAAAACTGCAGAAAGTAAGCCTGGCTGACCTGTAAACTCTGCAGTCTGAGTGGGTGGATGGATAGGCGAATGTGGGAGTAAACAACCAACTCTTTTTTTTTTTGTTCTGGCCCTTCTGTATGATTCTATTCTTGATTTTATTTTGTCACGTTGGCTTTTGTGCAGCTTCTTTAGTCATTCGAAGAATGTGTCTAATCCTGTTATTGACAGCTGATACATCTTTGCATTACAGCCGGCGATGACTTTCCAGTGATTGTCACCAATCTGGTCTCCTGATGTGTGAGACAGTATGAAACATTTGATCGTTTCAGGCTCGTGTTATGTGAGATACGTGAGATGAGTTGTTTTCTTATCTTTTCCTCCCTTTTCTCTCCTCAAGGGCATCGAGCATTCATCATTGAGAGCAACAACTGTTTATGTCTCACGTCTCCATGGATACAATAATTGACTCGAGCAGTGAATTTGACACTTGTGTGGTATGCATGTGTATCTTTGCACATTTTGTACATCTCTCTCACACCCTCAATCCATTTCCCACTCGCTCTCTCTTTACAGCAACCAGCTCTACTCGCCTGGAGGATTTGAGTTATCTGGACAACCAAAGGGCTGCTGGACACAGGAGCTCCGTCCGTAAACACAACACAGCTGGACGCACAAATGATGACTCCAAAGGTATTTTGTGGCTTAACCTCGGGGTGAAACCAGTGTGCAAATATAACTTGGCGCAGAAACATCTGCAGACCTGTGTGGAACATGTACGCACTTCCCCAATGTCACTGCTTCCCATATAGCGTGACCTCTTTTCCTCTCACTCTGTCTAGGGAGATTGGTGCCATTCAAACAAGCTGACATCATGCTAAAACCGCTGCTGTTTGAAGTCCCCGGCATCACCGCAGAAACACCCTTTGTTGGCCGCGATTGGCTCTTCACACGTCTGGAGGAGGTCCTGAGAAAAACAAGCAGCTGTGAAGGACGCGGTGCTGTCATTGTGGGTAATGCAGGATCCGGGAAGACAGCTATCATCTGGCGGTTGGTGACGCTCAGCTGTCATGGCATGCGCACACCACAGGGAGGTCCCACCATCCCTCATAGCCCCAGCTCCTCCCCTAAATGTAAGACTCCTATCTTTACTCACAGGAGTGTAATTTGTTTTTGTGTGCATCTCAAAGCATTAGTGTAAGAACACAGCTACAAAGCTAGAAGTTGAACTCATACATTCTCCAGTGTGCTCCACTAAAGTCAGATTCTTGTAAGATACTGGAAGAAATATCACTTTTTGGGAAGGAGTTAGTATCTGGGTCACGCACTCTTCTTTCAAGTTCTCCCCTGGGGTATCGCTGCTGATTGCAGTTGTGTAAGGGGACTGAGATTGTTGTGTTTTTACTCATCATGAGTGGCACTGAAACGGTTCTTTTGTCTGGAAAAAAGAAAAGAAAATAACGTCTCATACAACCAGATTTTGCACATTACGTTCTAAGTGCGCATTTCACGCTGTGACATGTACTGGTGGCTTTTTTTAATTAAACATGACACACCTGGAGTTATAACACAGCCTGTAATACATCATAATACAGCCACAAATACAGATTTTTATTACATAACTGCCTTTCAGCCTTTTCTTGTAGTGCAGTAAGAAGTATTGTTAAGATTACAGGCTGCGGGCAAAGCTGCACAGAAAAAGAAAAACTGAAATAGTGTTCAAAAAGAATACAGTGCCATTCATTTTTCAGCACCGATGCATTATTCATTGATATCTGCACTGTATGTTGTCATTTTGATTTAAATTTAACAGAGGGTATAGCATGAGGTGTGCAGGAATCCAGAGAAACAAACACTCACGCCCCCATCTAAAGTGTTTTTTTTTTTTTTTTTGCATAGTCTTGCTTACAGATGCACTAATTAATCGCAGCAGTTTAATTGTGTTTCTTCGTAGACTTCACTCCTGACATTCCCGTGCTTACACCAGAGACTTCATCTAACGAGTGTAAATGGCAGCTTTGTGTTTCTTGTTGTTGCTTTGTGTTGTGTTCAGGTGGGGATAGGCAGGGAAAAGCAGCCTCCAAACAGCCAGCTGATTCCCAGCACAACCAGAGTGCTGTTGCAGGAACAAGCGATAGTACAGCACAGAGGAAGGAGGCTGTCAGATGCCTCGCTGCCAAGGTACCTCAAAACACCCATGCACACACACACACGTCTGTATTTCTATACTTGTGAGGAGCCTCGATTATAAAAATGCAAACGTTCGACATTTTGGGGAAAGCTGTTATTTGCTCTCTTGCAGAGAGTTACATGAGAAGAAATTTTTTTTTTTTTTTTTTAAAAATAAAAAGAAGAGAGAAAAAATATATTTTAGTAAAAAGTGGGGAAACAGGGCGAAACACCCAACCCGGCTCTTTCAAACTTTGCCTACCAGCAGCTCTACAGCTCATTAATTATTATGTTTTATCTTGTATCTTTAATCCGTGTAAAAACGACAATTCTTTTAGTTGTCATGCAGCCACAAGCAGTTGCCAGGCAGACACTCAAGTTTACTTGTTTGTTGCTGCTAACAGGAGTAGCTTTGGCGCACAACAAAAACTGTTATTTTCACCCAAATGAGATATAACACGTTAGTGAACTTTAGAGGTGCTAGTTAGCCTTGGAGAGAGCCATCCTAGCTTTATCTTTAACAAACAGATATGAGAGTGGTGTCAATCTTCTCGTCTGACTCGCCACAAGATTGTGAAGAAGCAAAATGTTGACCTGTTCCTTTAACCATGAAAACATGGTTAATGGAACAAGTCAACTCTTAACTTAATGAAAGATGAGATTTCTTTTTTTCATAACTGTTGGACATTTCATCTGAAGAGAGGTAAGAATGTAAGATGAGATTTATTTTTGTGAAGATTTATTTTATTTTTGAGAGAATTGGTATAATTGAATTAATCATAAGTATCTGTATTCCTTAATTCAGAACAGGAACTATATTTTATGGTATACCTTGCCAGTAATATAAGTGAGTGTCATATTGGCGGAGTGATATGAAGTGAAACCTTGACGTTATGTATCATTTGCTGGTCGGTATTGAGTTGTCCTACTGTTGAGACGGACATTAAAGTATTCACATTACACAGAAGAAGCTGTCCCCGTGCGTTTTCTTGACCCCCGTAACTAATTTAAATTAGTAAAAGTCAGGTTATCATTACATTACATTGACCTGAAAACTAACTTAATGTTAAGCCCCAAACAAAAATCAATTTTTTTGACGAAGTAAGTTCTGACCACAATGTTCCCCTTTCAAGGACTAAAATAAAAAAAAAGAAAAGAAAAGAAACATGGTTTGGTCCTCACAAAGATATGACAGTACACACATAACCACACCATGCACAACAGACCGCTGACTCACCTGCAGTTATAACAGACAAAAGGAAGAAATTATGTTGACATTATAGAAATGTCTCCAAATTTTGCTTCTTGTTACGTCTCTTTTGAGATCCCTGGATTTGTTTCCTGCACTCCTTTCACCAGCTTTGTGAAATGAATAGGGTAATATAATATAGCATCATAAACAGTCCTGTAGGGAGCTATGACTGTTACAAGCCTTCACAAAAGACTGAAGAGGGATCAATTCAAAGCGATAAACACAAATCAGAATTGTTCTCCCTTTTTTAGCTGCTACCAGCAGCTCTATAGCTCGCTCTGCCGGGTTGGTCAGTCCACAAAAAATATCCCTCACCCTTTGGCAGCCACAGTTTTCACCCTACGAGGCTGAAATTTGCCATGGAAGTCAAGCGTTTGTGAGGTTGTGTGTGTGTGAATGCATGAACGTGAGGATGCATGTGGTTAGGTAAGAGTGGTATGTGGTAAGAGTTGTACGACTGCACGTTTGTGACACAAGATTTATAATGTCAGAGTGTTCTCTCTCTCTCTCTCTCTCTCTCTTTTTGGGCACATGTAGAACATGCTGCTGATTGCATCACATAGATGACATGGAAGCTTCTAAATTTACTAACTTGGCCTCAATAAGAGTTTCCATGGGAACTAGTCAGACTACTTGTGATGGTGAGGATGTTCATTCAAAAGTAAAGTCACTGATAACGTTATACTGTATGCGTGGACCTCTCATGGTCTATGGTGAGACCCGTCTGAGCTCTATGAAGAGTGGGTGAATACTACTGAAGATGTTGAACTACTAATCTTCCAGTAAGATTCATCTGTTATATGTTTTTTGTTCAGTTTGCAAGTTTGGTGATGATTGCAAATAATGATGTTTCATTCTCAGACTCTTGTTTACCATTCAGCCTTCTGCCTGAATAAACCAATTTGTATTTGCTGAATATATTTTAGAGAAACTGTTAAATAAAGCTTTTGAGTTTCAGGAGTGGAAAATATGTTATGACTCAGCTATGATTTCTTCAAATCTCTTTGTTTATATCTTGGTGTTATTTTATTGTAAGCGTTATTGTTTTTATATACTGTGACATATTGTTTTTCTTTTCTTTTTCTTCTGAGGATATGATAATGCACCCTGAACAGATATCGTACAAACAACATCTGAATTTGTGTAGTAATATTTGTTCCCCCCCTCCCTCCTACTGACAGGTCAGCCAACAGACACGATTCATCAAACACCACACCACCTCTTCTCAGAGTCATGACTCAGTTAAATACAAACACAAACATACACACAACTGCTGTAATCAGCTGACCTCGCTCTTAACAGCGTTGGCAAGATATCCATCAAGGATAAATGTCCATATGGTCTTCATGACTTGCTTTTATTTGACAAGCATACATTTGTGGTGTGCTAGAGTGTGTAGCTTTGTATTTCACCTTGTATGTCACCTTCGTCTGTTATTGTGCTGTTTCTTTGCGTTGACCTGCCAATGTCAAGCTATAATCTGGTACAGTGCCTTAGGTTTTAAACTATACATGTTCCCTTTTAAATAGAAATACATCATGTTTTGAAATCATAGAAAAAGAGCACTCCTTATAGCTTCAGATTTTGGCTCATAGCTGTTCAAATTCAGACTTTTTCTTCAGTATCGCAGTAATCAAGGCACTTGTAGTCTGTACAGTGTGGACAGGAACTGCTGTAACCAAAGCAACATGACTTCCTGATTCAGAGTGGTCAAAATGAAAATGTCAAAACAAATATGCCGAACACATAGATGTAGTTTTATTCAGATATCCTGCAAGGTTTATCTATTCACCAGTTTTCTCTAGATTAGTTGTATTTTTATCTCATGATATGATATTAAGGCTGCATGGCACTGTTTGTGACTTGACAGTAGGTGAAAAACAACAAACTGAAGTCTCAAAAGTGTATGTAAAATCCCCAGGAGTTCTTTTCAGGTTTTTCTCAATAGCTTTCTCTTTTTTTTTCACAGACATTTCAGACCAACTTTACATTCATGCAATGTTCCTCCGATTAGATACACCACCTCCAGTTTTTCAAGAAAAACTTTGTATTATGGCTCAAATGCAATTCCGACTTTTCCTACTGTTAAATTTTCCTGTTTTATTTCCACCTGCACAGATTTTATTTGGCGCTGAATAAAGATATTTCTGTGTGTTTTCAGTGTTTCACCTGCTTCTTCTCTCCTGTCAGGTGGTGGCCTACCATTTCTGTCAGGCCGACAACACCTACACCTGCCTGGTGCCTGAGTTCGTACACAGTGTCGCCGCCCTGTTGGCCAGAGCGCCGCAGCTCGCGCCGTACAGGGAGCTGCTGGTGCAAGAGCCTCACCTACAAAATACACTCAGCCTGCGATCCTGCGTTCAAGACCCCATCGCTGCCTTCCGAAAGGGCGTCATCGAGCCCATAGCCAGCCTGCGCAAGGGTAATGAAATCTGCACCCACACACACTTTAAGACAAATGTGATATTCATCTTTAAAGACCCTTTTAAATTTTAAAATAGTATCAGTTTTAAGGTGGAAAACTGTCTGCTTCCCTCGCCCTGCAATTAGGAAGCCTGCTACTATCTCCTGTGTGAAATAGCCCATTAATGAATCCATGATGGGCCCATAGATTATTTTCCCTAGTTAAGGTCAATGATTTGAAAAAAACGGTAGAGTGGGAAGCAGATGTTAGGTCATTTACATAGGTAAATGATGAGTGTTATTTTTGCCCCGATGAATCATCAGCATCCTGCAGGATTTCAAGGTCACGAAATACTCTGGAGAGGCTGTGAATGTTACGGACATATTAGCCAGCTCAGTTTCTCATGATACAGTCAGTCAGCTAGATTGATGTGTTATTATGGCCTGGCCCTCCACACTCTGAGCAGAGGAGTGTTTTGTCTACTCCATCACTATTAAGCAGGTTAGAAAAAAATGGAGAGCCCTTGTGCTTGAGTGTATGAGTCCTCACAGGCTTGCAGGGATCCATTGACAGCTTAGATGATGTGAAACATGATGGATATGTCCTGTTTCGAGCTAATAAACTAGAATGGCCTCAAGCCCCTTTCAGCAGAATATAATCAATATCAACAGTTGGTGCTTTTCTCAACATATCCTGTGCTGAAAAACAAACATGTATCCATTTTTAGCCATGAAAGGCTTTGGATAAAATCGTCATTCCATGTTTCTTTGTTTTCTTGTTATGTGCTTATGTAAAATATCAGGCCTGTCTAATGTGTGTCAACCTCTTTGTCTCTCTGTGTTTTGCTTTATGTGTATTCAGAGCGCAGACTACCTGAAGAAGACTACATCATCCTGGTTGACAGTCTTAATGAGGCGGAGTTCCATAAACCAGACTACGGGGACACCATTGCCACTTTTATTACCAAAATAATCTCCAAATTTCCATCCTGGCTTAAATTGGTGGTCACAGTCAGGACAGGCCTTGTGGTGAGTGAAATTATTAACATTTCAGCTTTGCAGTGATCTTTAAACCCCAACACATCTGTCTCAAAGGGTTGGTTCATCCAAATTATAATCAACATTTCTCACTTATCTCCAGTAATATCTAGCCTCCACCTCGAAACGTTGGAAGTGGCTGAAACTGTGTTTGTATAAATACATAAAAACATGCAGGTTAGGTTAATTGCTATTCTGGTTTGCCTATCTGTATACAGATCTATCTATGATGCAATCATGGATGTATTATAAGAACCTAATACTGAACTCCAAGATCATGCACATAAAAATAGCTTTTTTAGGTTCTCAGAAGTTTTTTTTCATGCAATACCTTCGTGTTTTAAAAATGAATAATGACTCTTTCCAGGCAGCTCTGTTAAGATGCATTTTTTGTTGCAGTAACGCGGTTGGCCACTGGGGCAGGAAGGCTGACTGGTGGCAGCATATCCATTTCTTTTTTTTTTATTCTAACAATGGGTGCACCCCACCACTCACCCAATGTTCGCTGGTACAGGCTCCAACCTCCCCTGCAACCCTGCAAAGAATAAATGGGTAGTAGATAATAGATGGATGGACGACGAGATGTCCATGTTCCTTTCTGTAATCCACAGATCTCACTGTGGACAATTTTCATTGGAACTGCTTTCTACCCAAAACATGTCTGTGATAGCTGTTACAAATAAGAAAGATGCAAAAAAAAAGGATGTTACTTTTTAATTATTTAACATATTGAATGTGATTTTTAAGTATCACAAATGAAATTCCATTTATCTCTGTTGTATCAGGGTAAATCTTCTTGTAGTTCTTCTTTTTTGCACTTATTATTGCTGTTCAAGCACCTAGCAGAGTCTTTTTACCAGGTGAGCACTGGGCATTTTATGGGATCTAGGTAGAAATCTCAAAACCTGAGCAAATCAAACTATCTAGATGGCTGGCCACCACCAGAGGTAAGAGAAGTGGTATAGGCACACAGAGGTATAGGCACACACAGTGTAGTTCAATGCTTTCACTGTCATGGTATAGACAGTGTGGCTTTTGGCAGCGTTACTCTCTCTAGTCTGATGTATTTTCTCAATCCGGTTGGTAATCCTACCAAACAGCGGACACATCTGTCCAATGCCAAAGCCAAGCCTCCAAATGCTGCAAGGATTACGCCTTGAATGGATGGTAATACTACTGGGAGTCTGCTGGGAGTCTGGAGCCTGACAGCCAGCCAGCTGGTTACATAATTTGATTAGTGTTTGGGAATACACAAAACACATTTTGGGTCATTTGCTTCATGATTCATTTGAAGTCAGCA
Organism: Argyrosomus regius; assembly: GCA_946959425.1. NCBI lineage: Eukaryota > Metazoa > Chordata > Actinopteri > Sciaenidae > Argyrosomus > Argyrosomus regius. The sequence goes on from OX336882.1 coordinate 24,368,011, forward strand.
AGCATTAAATACTGAAATTTAAATATGAAGAGTACAGTTATTATACCACCCTCCCAGTAACCCAACTTCCTGATTGGATCATCATTCACACTTTCCCTTTTTCTACCAGCCATCTCACAGGAAGAGCTTACTCTTGTATAACAACCTGAATATTTCACAAGGTGCTGAGAAAGGGTTAAGTGGAGCGCAGTCCACCACCACAAGTCAATTACTTGTAGTTGAACTAAAATGTCAGTTTTGTTAATGAGGAACTGAGCTGCAATAACATGGATTTTCATTATCAGTCATAGCTGGTTCTGGTCGGTGTTGAGGAGCAGTTGAGGATGGCAAGAGAGGAGATGAAATATAACTCTGAGAGATGCCTGTGAGCAATGTTGGAGCTTGAGTCACTGTCACACTATTTACTGTACTGTATCCCATGGCTCTGCGTGAGTCAGAGGCAACATCTGAGGAATGGGTCCTGATTTCGGTGCTTTTAATTTGTCCTTAGCTAATGCACCAAATACATGCTGCCTACTATTCTGCTTTCCTCTCTGAGGTGTTTGTGCCCCTGTGTAGTATCTGTTCATCAAGTACCCTTAATTTGTCTGTTTTCTTCCACTGCAGGAAATCACTACCCTTCTCCCCTTCTCTGGCATCTCTCTGGACATTCTGCCAGACAGCAGTGATCTGGGAGCTGACCTGAGTGACTACATCCATCACCGGGTCAGCAGCAGCACCCAGGTCGCAGCTAATGTCACCACGCCAACAGGCTCGGCCCCAGATCAGCTGCTCCTCAGTAAATTTAGCAGCCACCTCTCAACACGGAGCCACGGCTCCATCCTCTACCTTCAGCTGACCCTGGATCTGTTCCACAAGGGCCACCTGGCTCTAAAAGGGGGAAACTACCTGGTGGTGCCTGTTTCCCTGTCAGAGGTGAGATATGTACAGCTTTGATTAACAATAAGCAAGGATGTATTTGTAACCCAGGGGTACTTGTGCAGTTACCAGCTGATTTGATTAAAAATGTATAAAGTATAAAGTATTGAGCTGTAACACCTGAGCACATGTTGTAAATGAGCGTACAGAAAACTAGGTAGCAAGCAAGCAGAGGAGTTTAAACAGTAATGGACAAATGGTTGTAATATTTTGCTAAAACAAAGTGATCATTGGAATAGCGTACTAAAAATAATGTATAAACAGTTGATAATATAGAATAATAATATATAATAGTTTGCCAAAACAAAGTGATGGCTAAATTATTGAAATAGTTGACTAAAAGTAATGTGTACACCTTTAGATATTTTTGAAATAATTACATTAGATATAATGTTAGCAAAAGTAATGGATATACAGTATATTTGAAAAAGTTTTAAAACGTAATTAATTAATGGTTTAAATAGTTAGCAAGAGAAAGTTATGGATAAGCAGTTAAAATAATCAGCTAAATTAATGTATAAATGGTTAAAATGGTTAGCATTAGCATACAAAAATAAAGAAATTATTTAAATGAATCAAATGAAATTAGCTAAATTTAGCTAAAATGATGCTTAACTGGGTGAAATACATAAAAAAAAACGTTGAAGCGTGTAACGGATAAATGTTACTACCACTTCAAGTTGTGGTGCGTTTGGTTCGGTTCGGTTCTGAAAAACAAAGGTTGCAAAACACAGATGTGGAGTAATGTGTGTTTCATTAAGTTATCAGTTCATGTACCATGTAAACTACAGCGATTAAAACTCTAGAAGTGAATAAACACATATTACATCGAGTGTATTCTTGGATCTGCCCTCTGTCCTCCTCATCTGGTCAAATTCACAGTCTAACACTTAACACTTGTCAGTCATCCTGGTGGGATGTCTACCGTGAAATGGCATCTCGCCTGTGGCTGAAGCAATCAATGTCCATAAAATCCCCACACAAGGTACCCTGGCAACAACCATTGTTGAGGCATGTTTTCACAAAAAAAGAAGAGAGAAAACATGTACTCGCATGCTATTCAGATCAATAAAAGAAAAAGAAAAATGACAGGATCAAAGACTTCATAGAAAGTGCCAAAAATAGTCCAGAGTGACTAAAGTAAATGACAGATGCATTTTAATGTTACATAATCATCAGTGTAAAATAGGACAACAGATGAGCAAGTGTTATACACACAAAAGCCTAGAAATCTGATGATTTAATGATTGGATAATGGATGTGGAAAAGCATGCGTAAAGGTGTGCTAAAGATGTGTAGGCCCAGTTAGTGGACAGTAACAGTTGAATATAGTTTGTGTAGAAGTACAGTAAGGATCTTATAGCAGAATTAACTATTTAAACTAATTAATTAACTCCATATTAGTCCCATTTACCATAATATGCCAGATGTCTGGAATGCTTGCACCACTTATTTTGCATATTTTTATACCACACATTTAAATTTTCTTTCTTTGTTATTATTGATGTACTATATACCTTCAGGATTTTGCACATAATACTTTAAAAATCCAAGTCCAATGATACCTGAGTCTACAAGATGTGACATATAAACTACTACAATTATAATTTAATATGTTGACAACCTAATAAAGCACCCCCTGCACTTGATTGGCACAATCCAGCTGGATGCTGGCTACATACCATTGACAGTATATAATTAGCTACATAAACAGAAACGGTGTCCACCCCAAACCACACACTGACATGCCAACAGACAAGCAATCAAAAATGTGACTAATTAGATCACTGCGAGCAGTTATATTCTTCTTTATCTAAGTCGTAATCAGTTGCAGTCTAACAACAACATGTACTAACTTGTGAATATCTGTTAGGTGTACCTGCTGATGTGTCGTGTGAGCTTTCCGGATAAAGAGGTCTTTGAACGGATACTTCCGGTGCTAAATGTGGCACTGGCGTCTCTGCACCCACTGACTGATGAACAAATGTTCAGGGCACTGAATGCAGGCAGTGTGAGGGGGGAGCTGGAGTGGAAGGACTTCCAGCAGAGATTAGACAGCCTGGCTGGATTCATGGTAAGAATCTTGATATGACAGCATGGTAGGGTACATAATAATTCAAGCTTTTGTTTCAAAGGTTTGAATGCTGTGTTTGTTTTGCCATGACATACATCATTTTCCCTTACACCTCGTGATTTTAAAGGTTGTCTTTATCTGAAGGACTTCAGTGGATGGGGAAGGGGTGATCAAGTCAGTGAATTGTGCCTTCATGTTTAAGTAATTTTCTGTATGTGTTTGTAGGTGAGACGCAGGGACGGCACACGGATGCTGTGTCATCCCTCCTTCAGAGAGTGGCTGGTTTGGAGAGCAGATGGAGAGAGCTCAGACTTTCTCTGTGACCCTAGGTGAGAGATGCATGGACGACAAGTCAAGGCAGCAGTTAACCGGTTTCACTGCAGTTTAAAATGTTTTCTAACTGTAAAAGCTCGACTACACCACTTAAAATCAACAAAGTAGAGGTGAGTTAAGTGTCGGGCTTCCTAGGCTTTTCCCTAGTTGTGAGTACACCAAGAAAAAAGGGTGTAAAGTCTTGGCAAAAATACATTTTTATTGTCAGAGTAGAACGCATGCTATGCTACATGCTCTGATATCTAAGCACTATGTCTACAGGAGTGGCCACGCTCTCCTGGCCTTCATGTTCTCCAGACAGGAGGGCAAGCTGAACCGGCAGCAGACTATGGAACTGGGACACCACATCCTCAAAGCTCACATATTCAAGGTAACAGGGGCTATGTATATAACTTGTTATCTAGGTTTACGACTGGAACTGACTGTACTTAAACTCATCTCCTCAATTCCCAAAGTAAACAAGATGCACTGTGCTGTATATTTTACTGCAAGGAACACACAAATAAGCATGAACTCCTGTCCCTACCACTACCCACACGCATTAGCACTACTCATATCGTTAAATGGTGAATATTGTCGTACTGTTTGCATGCACGGCTCGCACTCGTACATACTGCTCTACAACTGGGACGCAATTCAAATTCTGCACCACGGATCTCATCTGAGCAAGCTTGATCTCTCTCTTTCGCTGTCTCTCACTCGTACTCGCAGGGTCTGAGTAAGAAGACAGGTGTGTCCTCCAGCGTTCTTCAGGCCATGTGGGTGAACTGCAGCACAGATAGTCTGTCTGCTGCACTGGCCTCCCTGAGGAACCTATATACGCCTAACATCAAGGTGACATACACACACACACACACGCTCTAGCTCTAAAAACCTACACCCAAATATATAATCTTATAGACAGAGATGTATTATTCATCTTTTTCATCCTGCAGGTGAGTCGTCTGTTGATGCTAGGTGGCGCTAGTGTGACCTGGTGTACAGAGGTGGTAGGACATGCCCCCATTCTGGCCGTCCATGCCCACCTGGGGCATGTGGAGATGGTTGCTCTGCTGCTAGAAATGGGCGCACCTGTAGAAATGACCACCGACAGCGGCATGACGCCCCTCTGTTTGGCCGCCGCCGCAGGACACACCGACATCGTCAGCCTGCTCTGCAAGAAAGGGGCCAAGGTCAGTGTCATTGCTCTGCATAGCAGAAGAGAGGTAAATTTGAGTTGTGGAGGGCGTGACCGGGATAATTGCCATGGATGAATCAGATTTAAATCTGTGACAGCACACTCTTGTCTCTCAGTACCTTTACACCAGTGATATCCTGAACAGCCCTGGTTTTACATTCACCACAGTTTCAGGATCTATTCTTGGAGACGGATGACATAAACAGGCCTGATCTAGGCCAGCGTATTACAGGCGCCAGCAAGGACCAGTGTTGTAAGTCCTTCTGTGTACCCCTCTGTGCCAGGTGGGACATGCTGATAAGAATGGCCAGTGTGCACTGGTCCATGCCGGACTGAAGGGCCATGCGGAAATCATCAACATATTGCTGGGCCAGGATTGGGGAGCAGAGATCCCCACTGACCCACAGCAGCATCACAGCAATGAGAGTGTGACTGGGAAAATACAGGCGGCACAGCAGGCGCTTACAGCTGCAGCTAGCGTGGGACACATACAGGTACTATATATCGGCTCAAGGTCCTAACAGCACAAAAATTTGGGCTGTAACTTTTTATGTAGAGCATGGCGACTCTCCTTGCTCGATGTAGAGAATTTATTAAACACAGTTTGTTGTTTGCTGTGGTCAAGGTCTGTGGGCGCTTTGGTTTTCTTTCCGCACAGAAGACAGGACTGTAAAATTGTGTTTTCCTGCAGGTGGTGAAGAGCTTGCTGGACTTGAAAGATGAACAGCTGGCAGTACAGATGGACGCTCACGACTCTCTCTGGGGAGAAACGGGTACATTTCTGCAATCATTCAGATAAATTTAGCTCTCTCACCTCTCTCTGTCCATCAGTGTGGTTCTGGAGCCATGCTCAATGGCTTTAGGGTTGCATTTAGGCACATCTATCTATGTAGTGCAATGAATACATATTAAACAGCTAACCTACCTTTGAATGGAGCTGCAAGAGCTCAGCAGTACTAGATGCCCACTTACTGGTTTCAGTGTTGTGATTTTAGGATGCTCTGGTTGAAATCAAATAGTTGATTCAATTGTAAATATTTGTTTTGTTTTTGGCAGAAATAAAGCATCACATTTATCACACGGAATATCTTGTCCAGACACATTTGTAGCATCCAAAAAGCAGCTTTTATTCAATTGTAATACTTTTACCTCTATCAGAGATGCGATAGTGCAGAATTCTGTTAGGTCCATTTCCTGAAAGCATGTCGGATGAAGCCTGCATCTCTGCCTACAGCACCATTAGAGTATAATTCTATTACACAGTCCCCTCTAGTGCTGAGATAGAAAAAGTGAGAGCATGGAAATACCCTCTGAAACATTCACCTTTGCATGTACACTACAAGGGCTTTGCTTCGTGTTTATGTTTAATGTTAGAATGATTGGATTACAGTCCATTTGCACAGATAAAATGATCAGCCGAGGATACATGTTGAAGTCTGGCTACTTAACCAGGCACGTGTACTTGTACAATTACCCAAAACAGTAGCGCATACAGTGTATCACAGCTTTTGAACATTCTCCTTCGTAAGAATTTCACTAGTTGCAGCTCCACTAAGCCCGTTGCTACATTGTGCAGCTGCACAAAGTCACCTTAAACGAAAGGCCACTCGACAGATTCTCTTGTTCTTTCTTTGTCTCATATGTGACGATAACTTCTCCTTAAATGCAATATTACACAATCGATTTGTTCACTGAAGCACGCGGTCACATGAAACATGATGTCATTAATCAAGAGTATTAAGAGGAGGTTAGAGAATAACATCAATACCTCGCCCCTATCCCCAGCTGCTCAATTAACCGAAGGACTCACAAAAAAAGGAGCAATGCCCATTGTTTGTCAAAGTAACAGTGGCCGGTTCAGGAGGGTTGAAATTTATCTAATGTGTAGATTGTTTCCTTTTGTTGTTGTAGAGGGAAAGATTGCCTTTGATCATTTTTGATCTCTAGCACAAAACAGAAATTAACTAACTAAAGATATAATATGAAGAGCAGTGTTAGAATCAAGCAGATTATGGAAATAACCAGCCTTGTTTTTCTCTCTGTTTCTCACTCCTGCTCCTACTTCTCTCCTAAATGTGTCAATTACATATTCTTCTCCGCCTCGTCGCCTCATCTTTATGCCGACCCTCTGTCAGTGCTGAGCGCAGCATCAGGGAGAGGGAGGATGGAGATGTGTGCGTTCCTTCTGGAGCGGGGACCAAGCCTGGAGATACCCAACCGCAGGGGGATGGTCCCGCTGCTTAGTGCCACCAAACATGGACACACACAGGTGAGGAGTCTGGTCACAGGCATAAGATTTTGCTTCATTTAACAATTTTTTTTTTGTATTTTTTAAAAATATTTTTCTCTTTCCCAGGTTGCAGAGTTGCTGCTGAAGCAAGGTGCAGATATCAATGTCAACGACAAGCTGGGTCGCTCTGCACTGATGCTGGCTGCCTCTGAGGGCCACATGAGCACTGCAGAGCTCCTGCTGTCAAAGGGTCAGAGTCCCCACATTACCAACACATATCTTAACATGTTTAATGAGTGTATTTGAATTGCAGAACATTATGTGTATGTTTTTTTTTTTGGTCCCAGGTGCCTCTCTGTCCACTACTGACCAGGAGGGGCTGACTGCACTTAGCTGGGCCTGTCTGAAGGGCCAGAAATGTGTCGTGCAGCTCCTGGTGGAGGCGGGTGCAGACACGAACCAACCAGACAGACAGGGACGGACTCCTCTTGACCTAGCTGCTCTTAACGGGGATGCAGATACAGTGGGTTTCGTGCTGTTGTTGTGTTGACATCAGGGTGATAACGGAAAACAATTATAGCCTCTTAAATATTTATTATAGTATAGTATAGTATATTTCTTACCATGGTACAGTTAAGATGCAGTTTAGAGACCTGGGTGGAGAAGTGTGTACTTGACATTAAGCTGCTGTTAAACTGTGATTAGCAAAGTACAAATTATAATTATATCACACTCACAACCATCAGTTTAAGCTGTAATAGACAAATGAAATAAATCATAATTACTTAAATAATTAGAATAATCATTTGCAACTGCAACACAGGATATCCATTTGCAATCACACTTCATGTGGAGTCAAAGAAAAACCTTCAATCAGAGCATTTTACCTCTCATTCATGTAATCTAATCATCAGCAGGACAGTAATCAAACTTTTCAAAAACCTCAGGATACAAAGCTGTGTTGTTTATGTCTGATAATATAATGAAGCATACAGTGTGTAATCAACCAAATGATTGAAATATATAACGGCTATTTATATTTCAATATAAATAGAGTATGTTATTGTTATTCTATGCCTGGCCAGGTGCATTGTCTGGTGGAACATGGAGCGGTGCTGGAGAGAGCCGACAACAACAGAGGTTCAGACCGGACGACCGGCTGCCAGAATCCGGCCCTGGTGGCCTCGCTGCTTAAGAAAGGATCCAAGATGGGTATAAACACTGCTTACCATAACAGCCATGCAATAAATCGCACCTCTAGGAATTTTATACTCAACACACAGGGTGTGCCAAAAGCCATTTAATATTATATGCCACAGTAAAACAGCTCCACAGCCTCTAAAATGAGCATAAAGTTGAATCAACACCTCTCTGGCTAAACTCGCTACTGTATTCAAATTTGTAACTGACTTCAACCAATCAATGAAGACTCAGCTCACTTGGATTGATTTGTGTTATGTACTATACTTTTGCATCTGCACACTCAGCATTTATTACTTTATAACTGCCAATTTTACTTCTGTACAGTATATTGTTACTCTATTCTGCAGCACCTGCAGTTTTACATCCACTACTCTAACTCCCTCTTCACCTCTCTCTCTCTCTCTCTCTCCCATCAACTGAAAGGCTACAGGACGGCTCCACACGATCGATCAGGTACATGATTTATGTAAGACACGAGGTGAAACAGACAAGGCAAGACAGATAATAGAAAGATAAATATTTGTACCCCTCCATCAGGTCATGCTACGTGGGCTATGGCTTCCTCCAAACCAGACATTCTTCTCATCCTGCTGCAGAAGTTGATGGAGGAAGGGAACATACTTTACAAGGTTTGTTATAGTGAATGTTAGAGAGAGTGTTGCGAGGGTGTGGCAAATCTTGCAGTTTTTTTATCTCGATACTCCAAACCAGGTGGGTTTTTTTTGTCTTCCTCTCTCCTTATTATTATTATTATTTTTTTTTTTCCCCCCTCTTCTTGTGTGTTTTTCAGAAGGGACGTATGAAGGAGGCCGGTCAGCGTTACCAATACGCCCTAAGAAAGCTTCCCCGTGAGGGGCAAGGAGAGGAGCTGAAAGGGCTCAAAGACTTGCGGGTCTCCCTCTATCTAAACCTTTCCCGCTGCCGCAGGAAAACCAATGTAAGACTCACAGCTGTATCAAACTGCTCATGCACTATTTAACATCGGCAGGTTTATTAGACGCTGAGGGGAGGGCTGGCATGGCATGGCAAGGCAAGGCAAGGTAGATGGCTTCTTAAGATATATAATTTACTCTATTGACATAAAAAGATAATGTCAGCAGCAGTGTAGCTTACTATAAAAATATCTCTGCTTTTCAGATCTAATTTCATGTCTCCCCGGTAAACAGAATGTACGTGTAAGACCTGGAAGCAGGTGGTGACATAATGAATAAGTGTGTGCTGTTAGTGCAGAGATAGATGTGTGTGGCCTGCAGCCAGGTTTGGAACCCACCCTGGTGATGACAGACGTCCTAACAGACTGTGTAAAAATGCCATCCTTAGGGTCACTGTGGCTGATGAATAATGGAGCAGATAATGTGATGTGATAAGGTCACTCTCTCTGGCAGAGCGCACTCTCTTTCTCTGTGTCTCAACAGGGGGTTATTTACAGTGGACGTGCGAGTGGGTTGGCTAAATCCACATATTATATCAGAATGCAGGCAGTAAGGGCCAGCAGAGAGACTACATGATACCATCATTAAACATTCAACAGCAATGTTCACAATCTCACATTCAAGGCTGCCATTTTGACCTCAGTCTCAAGGACAGAATCACAATGTGTTCGCGTCATTAAATATTCACCTGAGAGTGATGATGAGAGCAGTAAAAAAGAAGAAAAACAAGCTGCTCTCTGTCCGTTTCTCTCCCTCTGTTTCTCTTTGTCAATAAAAATGATTGCAGCACGAGCCCTGTTTCATTAAACAGGCTTCGATCTTCAGATCCATATAATGAAGATGCGAACACAAACACTATTTTTATTGGAACTGGCACGGATTAATTCTGCAAAACAAACATTTTCCAGTCTAGTCACTTAAACACGCAGCTGATCATACGGTGGGTCGATTACTGTGCTTTGTCTAATATATTTTTTTTGCACTTTCCTTTGTGAAAACACAGGATTTTGGCATAGCTGAGGAGTTTGCTACTAAAGCCCTGGAGCTCAAACCCAGGTCTTATGAAGCGTATTATGCCAGAGCACGAGCCAAGAGGAGTAGCAGGTAAAGCAAAGCAGAATGCTCAATTGAAAGTTATTTTTGTAAGAATCAGCAATTCACTTGGATGCTACATCTCTGTTTTTTTGTAAATTAAGTATTTTTAAAGTTCCTTTGTTCATTTTTTTCTGTCCTCTCCAGGCAGTTTGCTGCAGCGCTGGCAGATCTCCACGAAGCAGCACGACTCTCCCCATCCAACCGGGAGATTCGTCGCCTGCTGGTACGGGTAGAAGAAGAATGCAAACATCATCAGAAGACATCCGCCAACAACATGACACAAGGTTACAATAGGGACTCTCACACCCACCACCATCAAGCCACAGAGGAGGAGGCAGACGTCTATTCACAGGGAAGTCTAGAGAGGCAAGTCCCTTCAGAGCAGACTGATGCAGAGAAGGAGGAAGAGAAGGAGGAAGGTGAGGAGGTGAGCCTGCCATGTGGGAAAAGTCCAGAATTTTGGCCTCTCAATCCGTACGCTCCGAACAGGACTCTCCCTGGAGGTGTACCCTTTGGTTTAGCAGATCAGTCGCCATGTTTCCCTCAAGAGGAATATGTGCAGAACCAACTGTTTGTGGACCTTCCTGAGCCTGTTCCTGCTATCAACAGGCAGAGCCAGAACCAGAGCAGCAGGACTCATCACCACTGCCACTCCCTCCAGTCAGGGAGCAGAGTTGGGGGCAGGCCTCTCTCTCTTTGTGGGCCTTCCAGTCCTCTTCCAGGCAGACACATCTCCACCTCCCTGAGGCCTGCACCGGTGCTGGGCATTGACATCGGCCCTGGATCATCCAATGAACACTCTGGGCACAGCCCCACTGAGCACTATCATCCCATGTCTCCCAACAGCTCCTCTCCACCTGGGCCTCTCCAGATGTACCAGCCCCGCTCCTCCAGTTTCTCCAGGGGCTCCGATAGACTCTCCACCCACTCTGTTGCACTGGATGGCCTGGCTCTCGCTCTGGGGTCTGGTATGGAAGTTAGGAGGGAGGGTGGTGGTGGTGGAGGAACAGCAGGCTCAAGGGGCTCCAGCTCCAGTCAGGCCTCCAGTGGGAACCTATCAGACGGCGGCAGGCAGCAGGTGCCGGACGCCCCGTGCCCCATCAAGAGCAGTGGTAGCTTCAAGACAAAACCTGAGCTAAAGCCTCGGCCCTTCATGGGGGTAATGGACAAATCAGTGCGAGTACAGGGCCAGCAGACTGGCCTGAGCAGACAGGGGCAGGGAGGAGGAGGAGGAGGAGGAGGTGGAGGGGTTGAGAGTTTCAGCATGTCAGTAATGGAGTTTCAAGGATTCAACAATGAGTTCAAACGCGCTTCATTCCAGGAGCAGCTCTCTGGAAGTCAGGCCAACAGCCAGCAGCAGGGCCGGGACTTTGGAGAACGGCTCCACCAGCGAGAGGCCAGAGGCACCACGTCCTCCCAGCTACGCTTTCCTGATGGGAGGCACAGACAAGCGAGCCTAACGAGAGACAACCCGGCTCTGCACATGGCTCCCATCAAACCCAAACGCTCATTTATAGAGTCCAACGTCTGAATATAGTTTATCAAAGCACAGATACAGGCTGTTATCAACAAACTATGTCCCACATAAGGTAGCAAGGGAGACTGGTTTGAGAACAGCTCCCTTCCCTGGGCCTGTTTTGTAGAGTTATGCTGCTGCACTGCATTTACAATCTAGAACCAGTGTTCAACTCAGGCTACAACGCTTTTGCCTACATGTCTACAGCTACACTAGTGTATTCAAGAAAACCAGACATACCTTAAGTAGGGATTAAAAAAATAAGTAGTATATTGTCTAAACATTTAATTTATTATATCAAATATAGAAGTCAGAGAAAGCTTTGTGCACGAATATAAAAACCTCATGCTGTTAGTTGCAGGATATGACCATTTCTATCGTCAAGTGTCTTTTAAAAAACATTTATATTTGTACGGTGTACACTATATTTGCAGATTATATATTTCCCTGTAAGTGGTTATCTGTCAGCATTACAGGCTTCAAAAGAAAATTACTTTGTGTACTTGAGATTCTTTTTCTTGGTACATTTGATAAAAAAAAGGCACTGTACATGACATTGTTGGAAACTTATTGTCATAATCTAATAATGAATTGACTGCTTCAATATTCACAGTATATGTTATTTATTTTTGCATAGAAGAGAGCATATTCGTATGGAGTGTTTATTGGTTTATTTGGACAGAGAGAGAGAGAGAGAGAGAGAGAGAGAGAGAGAGAGAGAGAGAGACATTTACATGAGCAGCAGTCGAGGATAACAAATCTTAAGAGACTTCTTACATTGCTGTATGTCCATAGTTGTCATATACCCCTTTTCAGAGTCATACTATGGATTACAGAATGTTACCACATTATCATTGTGGTATAATAAAATATTAATGGAGGACGACATTTCTATATCTACTTCTTTTTCACAGTGTAATCCATAAACTGTCGGCTGAGTGTGTATGAATGGGATAAATGGTTATCTTATCTAAAGTGACATTTAATCAGGCCATCAAAAATAAACTACATGTAGAAAAATGTGGACGTTGCAATTTCTGAATATGAAAAATGTCTTTGTTGATGTCATTGATATAACTAAAAGCTGGATGTTAGCTTATAAAGGGAAGTAAACCCTGAACTACTTTGGCCGAGCAGTATTCCCATGGGCTTTGTAAGAAAGGTTGTGAAATGTTCAGACAATCTTAGAAACAACAAATATAAAATACATGTGTATTATATGTAATGCTAAGCAGCAGAGAGTACAAATAATGTTTGTAGTTACAATACAGCTCTTCAATTAAAGCTCCATTAATCTCTATTTCTAGGGGTTACACCCCAGTCTGTATGTAGCTCCATGCAGCTTTCAGACACTTGACAGCTCGTTGTTGTTTTTTATATAATAAAAATGCACAAAACACTAAAGCTCCCACTTTGCTTTGATCACAAGGGACTTTATGGATATATTATAAAATGATATTATAGATTATATTTGATTTTCTTTAATGGTTTTCACAAAACATGTGCAAGGTGATGGTAGCTAGATCACTAGAAATGGTAAACCTGATGAAGATTAAGTCATCAAAATATTATACATGTGCACCTTATAGATTTATTTTATTGGGAGGCTACAGTGTTGTGGACATTTTTTTTCAGTACAGCAGTTCTTTATAAAGAATTCCCCTTCTTCTATTCAGATTAACAAACCTGAAAACTGGCCATTATCAGCTGAAAGAACACAAGCCACTACCTGCTTTGTGCACAATGACCTCAAGCCAAAGTAAATGGGTCTAACATTGAGCAAGGCAAAGAGAGCAGGGTATGTTTCTGAGGAGACCAAGCCTCAGGTGAAAGGCAAGTGAATATTAAATCTGCGTGAGCTGATTTTTTTGGCCACCTGGAGGGCAAAGGAAACAGGCTATGAAGACAGTATTGACATATCAGCACATTTTAAGTCGATGGGCCGAACTTGTTAGCAAACAGCTGCCTATTTACACATCCAGCGACATCCAGCAGCTGCTTATTTGCACATCCAGCAGATATGAAGCAACACTACCATTCATTTGTAGTCGTGTTTGTTGCCACCTGATGAATCCAAGTAAAATATTCACTCTGTTTTCCGTTTCTACCAGTTCCTGAGAAAAACATCTGGCTCTTCAGTTGATAAATCCACTATGTTTCCCAGCTAGTTACTAATATTTTAAATATTTCCCAAGTGATTAAAGTTGCGGGCTGGACAAATCCAAAGACCTGAAATGACCTCGCTATGAAGTTTTGTTATTAGAAAAATATTGAGTATTTTACTTTAAACTTTCATTCTTCAGGTGGCCAAAAGGAGCGCCCCCATGGGTTGGCCATATTGCTCTGCGTCTACTTGATGTGTCAACAGGCAACTTCAAAAGCTTAAAGTACATTTAGACCTGTTGCTACAATTTTGCCTTTGTGCTCCCCAGCGGTCAAAAAATGTCAGCTTCACAAATGACACCTCCCACAGTGCGATGTTTCAAATGGAAGAAAACCAGACAGGCCTGTAGCTGACATGCTGTGGTATCCCTGTGTGCACTGTACTTTACTTCAGGGAAAATATTTGGGGCCACTGTGGTCTTTCGGATGCTAGTGGCTGGTCTTCCAGCGTCCAATAGCCATCTTCAGGGTGTGGTTAGGGGTGAGCAGTGTGGTCAGCAAGGGGAGGTTGGTCATGGGGCTGGAGCGGTTCTTGGTGTTGATCCAGCTCTCGATTGCCTCTCTTTCGTATGAGTATCCATCTGTCGGGAAATGGCCCCAGCATACTTACTTAATATACTTAATTACACAAACAAATACAAGCAAAGTCATTAAGATTGAAGAGAAGAGAACAACTTGGCTTCCTCCCACAGTCCAAAGACATGCACACTGGTGACTCTAAATTGCCCGTAGGTGTGAATGTGAGTGTGAATGGTTGTTTGTGACAGCCCTGTGATGAACTGTCGACCTGTCCAGGGTGTACCCTGCCTCTCACCCAATGTCAGCTGGGGTCAGCTCCCTGATGAAAGTGTTTAAGGGAAAGTGGATGGAGGTATTTTTGCTTACCAGCGGCAATGACCGGTTCCCTCATCAGCTCTCTGGTGATTGGACAAAGGAACTCATCAGGAATGCCTGAACACACTGAATCACTCTTCAGCTCCTCCACCTTCCTCACGATTTTATTGCGCAGGCCAACTGACTCTACACACATCCACACACACACATACACACACACGCATACACAAGAAAGAGAATAAGCAGACTGTGTGATCTCATTAAAAACAGAAAACAACTGGAGCATTCGTCGGAACAAGCTGAACTGGCGTGAACGCTAACGTATACAACGTATCAATATCGAGGTTTCTGAACGTTTGTTATTCAGTGTTTAACACTTTTCACTCTTGGATGGCAAATGTGAGCGTGGGTGAGAGTGAACATGGTGGGAGCAGATCATGTCTGCTGACTGACTGTCCAATTCAAAGTTAAATACAAAGCAGGCGCTGCAGGGCATTTTAATTTGAACACTGTTGTTTTAATAACATTGTTCAGTAGAAGACCGCCTGAGAAATTAGACGCATTAAAGTTTTATAATGAATGATCTCATAAAATTAAGAGCCAACTACAAGCTGAACACAAGCACATTTTGTAGAGACTCCCTGATCATCTTACTGGTACACTAGGCTTCATATTGTTATGCTGCCTCTTTGGAAGGAAAGCACACTTTATTGATTTCACTCCCACCTTTGAAAAATATGCCTGTTTCTCCATCTCTCAATGCAGCAGATAAAACATGTTGCTACACAGTTGCTGTTCTCTAAGTAAGTTCTGCAAAAAAAAAAAAAAAAAAAAAGGTGGGATTTTATGCTACGTTACCAAAAACAGAACAATGTGAACACGAGCTGTCACGGCGCTGAAGCTGTGTAAACTGAGGAGTGATTGACAGAGACTGTGGGATGGAAATGACGGCATGGCAATACAACAAACATGCTGACAACTACATGACGAATACTGGACTAGCTGGTAGACTGACATCAACAGCACAACACTCCTGCTTTAGTGGTTGCAAATCATGCAGAAAAAAAAGCATAAATGCAAAGCCCAAAAATGAAAAAATATTTCAGCTATACTCGAAAATAAACGAGAAGAACTAATGATATTAGGAGTAAATCCACTTTATACCTTATGAGAAATGCTGTTTTAGGGATTGGGTTGTGTAACTGATGAAGTGCTCCAGATTAAAGTCAGAACTGCTGAAGCTCCGAAGCTGAGTACTTTTCCAGTGCAGCCTAATATTATGTAATCTTGCTGAGTAAAACCCCCCATCAACATTCATTCATTCCTTCACCCTTACTTTAATTTAATGTGTCGCCTTTCATCCATGTAAATAGGTAATCCACACACGTCCATGTTCATTCTCGCAAGAGGTCAAGCATGTAATACTCCTAAGACTGGGTTTATATTATATTTCGGACAACTATTAGGATGAGAAAACGAGGGACTGAAGAAGAAGAAGAAGTGACATTGCACCCGCTGAGCATTGTGTGTGTCTTCCTCACCTATGTGCAGCTCTGACGCCAGTGTTTCCTTGGTGAGACTGAGCAGCTCTGTCCCGTCTATGTTGTTGCCTGCGAATTTCTCCACCAATCCCTCGAGGCCTTCCTCCACCAGCCACACTGACACATCCTCTTCCGACCAATCGCTGACCAGCAGCTTCGATCGGCCCGCTGAGGTTCTCCCTGAGAGGGTGAATCAAAGCGAGACGGTCAGACCCTGACAGCTGCGGCACCTTTTGAAAAATGGCCAAATATTCTCAGCGCAACTATCCTGGAATCCTGCAGACTGATTATTGATTAGGGGGCTGCGGCTACAAGGCTTGTAAATTAATAAAAATAAATGTCTGGAGGTTCCATCTGCATTTTCATTGACACTAGATGAAACTAAAAGGTGAAAAGGAGCTTGTACATCGACAGAAACGCTAAACCAAACCTGGAATTAGCATTACTAGTTATATAAATTAAATTGTGCACATATTAGATGAGGACTGGTGCGTGTCACATACTCTACCGTAAGGTATATTTTCTTCCTTCCTACCATCACTTGCTGTCAGAGCAGACTTCTCTGAAACACAAAAGAAGGAATAAGTCACTGTAAACATGAGCAATGCAATGCAATCTGTGAGCAAACGTGCGACACTTGAGACTGAAGGGTAATTAAGGAAAAGAGAGCACTCTTGTACACAACACTTGTGTCCTTCACCACAAGAATGAAACTAGTTTAACACATGGCATCTCAACACACAGATGAAATAACAAAAAATAGCTATATTTAGCAGGAAAATGTATGCAGCGTCTTGAAGTTTGTCTTCAGTGACTGCTGTTATTTAGTGTGCGTTCGTAAAAGCAACTCTCTCTAACTTTCAAGTGTTATATAATAAGAAAAAGAAAACTAACCAGGCAACGACTTCCCGCCTTACGATTGGACACAAGGTGAAATAAAGGAGACAAACACAAAAAGATATTACAAGACAAATCAAACGTAATTAATCTTAAAAATATAGAGCTTCCTTTATTGGAGAGAAGAGTGTGCATGTGTTTTTTTCCCCCACCACAGCTGCTGCATCCATCCTCCAGCCTCCAGATGTTTACAGTCTTATCCATAGATCCTGTAGCGATCAGCGGTGAAGTCGGAGAGAAGGAACATGCCGTCACATACCTGCAGCAGAGGACAGTAATCACCTGGAGGTTGGGTCTGTTAACAATGAGTTGTACCTTTCTCTGTGTAATCACAGAAAGCTTAGTCCTAATGTAGCAAAGGTAAAACAGGACTGAGGCAAAGTAAAACTTGGAGAATAATGTTTTTTTTAATTAAGTTTAAAGATAATTGTGACTCTGTGAGCAAGCACGTCCATCCAAACTTCACAAACTCAAGCCAAACCCCTCAAATCATAGTCCTGAGTTTCACAGCTACAGTTCAGCTCTTACAGGGTTAAAAGGTGGGGACTACGGCTCAATACCAGACCTAAATATGTAGCAGTAATGAAAGTGTTCTCCATCGGAGGGCGAATTCAGTGACAGCTTAACACGTCAAAGGCTGCACTAAGATCTAAATAAGGATTGAAATCACATTTTTCAGTAGATTCGAGAAAGTCAAGGCAACGTTAATGAGGACAATCTCTCAGCTGGATTGTTCATACATGTTGATCCACAAAAGCTAGCTGGATTCAAACAAAGTCTCTCAAAACCTCCAAAAGGAATTCAGTGAAAGGCATGCGCAAGCCGAGCCTCGAGATACACTGTTATCAGTTTGTCTAAAGTCAAATGAGTTTCCTGGAGGTTTTTTGTCAAGTGTTGTGATTCACTTTTTTTTGCCATTTATCCACTTTTATCTCAACTTGCCGCATCTACTTCCACTTGACTTAGTGATTTTCCAAAACGACTTTCATTTGCCCGACTGAAAGGAAGTGAGCTTTCTGCCTTTCAATCACAGGTGGCTTGATGGACTTAAATAGCTTGTAAGTGTGATCATTCAGCTGTGGCTTATATGTGCGTGTATGTGTAGGGGGGGGAGAGACGCAGTGATAGCAGACCTTTTTCTAAAAATATTAAAAGACATGTTTTATGACCACACTGGGTCATAGTCTTTTAAAAAGATACTGTCTGTTGAGGCTCTGCCTTCCTTACAAGTGATATCTTGTTGTAAAAAACATCTAGTGCTCATGTTTTCTATGAATGACAAATGTGGCATCTCATCATATTTGTCCAGTTATCTCTGAATAATACTGAACAAAATAGGTAAAGAAATGCAAAATACACCATGTTTTTTTAGCATTGCAAAGCATCCTGCAGTGGGTTTTATCCCAACAATATATGTTATTAAAGGCAGAGTGAATTTGTGTGTTTGCAAACAAAAGAGTTTCAGCAGAAAGACCCTTTTTATGAATTCTGCAAGAAGCATCGCCCAGTATGTAAGTGATGGAGTATAAACTGAGCTAGGCAATATGGACAACATTAATATTCCCTGAATTATCACAGATTCTCAGTTTCAATATGTTATTATTTTTCTATTTATTTCTATTCTAACTTAAACCGTTGTTCACCTATTGATTTCAACATTTTTTATGTCTTTCACCAGAAAAACATATTTAGAAATTTGATATGTCAACATACAAATATGTGGAAAAACTACATTATATAAAATATTCAATAAGAAAATCCAGTAGAAAGTGTTTACCTCTCGTGTTGGTTCAGTGTGTAAAGCAAAACTGCATTTTTCTGCAAACAGACAAAGTGTAGATGAACCAAAACATGAACATTACCTTATGAATGGAGCAGTATGTAACTTGACTCTATAATAAAACCTTTTGCTGCTACGTAAATCGATACAAACACGAGGTACTTACAGCATCATACACTGTAACAGTTTTGTCCACAGAGCTGAAGAGGAATAAAAAGATAAAACTATGTCAGCAATAACAGATCTATTGGTACAGTATGTTCAGATTCAGTCACTCAGTGAGGAATAAAGCAATCCATGTCTCCCTCCAGTGGTTCCACTTGAGTACTTCACTCTTATATAGTATCAGCGGTGGCCTACTTAGAGTACGTCCAGGCAAATAATCTATATTTTACATCAATCTCTTGATCCTAAATAGATCAAGACATGGATAGTGATCTATTTAAGATCAAGAGATTGATGTAAAATATAGATTTAGCACATGGCTTCCAACTGGGAATGTTCTTGCAGGAATCAGCATGTTTAGAAATATTTTAAATATGCACATAAAAGGTGGTTTTGCACGTTTTATCCCATCAAATACAATTTGTCTGTAATTTACAGGACTGCTAACAGTTTCTCAAAGTGTGCCAAAAAGATTTTTAATATTTTAAGCAGTCATTAGTTAAAAACTGAATTAAACTTGCTTGAAATGTAAATTAAAACGATCACAGTGAACATTTTGAATGTTTTTGTTAGAGGTGTGTTATCACTGGACTTTTATTGACCAGTGCTGACCAGGGAGTGGATCATTTGTACGTATGTAACAGTCACATACGTACATCTGTGTAAATTAAAGAATAAATATGTGTTCTGAGTTTGTCAGACCAAAGAAGAAAGTCTTATTCACCACCCAGCCAAATTTGAATGATTAAAAATATCGACAAGTTTATGAAATTCGGTGTCAAAATCGGGTAAAAATGAGCAGTATTCTCAGCTCCAGGACTGTGGGGGCGTGTCCCTTAATGTGCTGAAGCCACGCCCACTCGTGTGGGCAATCAAGCAGCAATTTTGAAGTGACTGAAACGTGTCAGATGAGTTCAGAAAATGACATGACTGACTTTTAAACACTGAGCCAGATTAATTAATCTCTATTTCTCTGCTAGGGGTGCAGGGGTATGCTCAGGGTGGCCTCAGTGTGTCATCGTGCCACCCTTTAGGACCGCCCACAAAATACTGGACTGAAAACTGGCTGATTTTCATACTGCACTGGTACAGACAGAAAATACTGGCTCAACATATATATGTATACAATGTGTATTAAGAGGCTAAAACATTCAAAATCACCAATACATTCCCTTAACCTTACCCAGACACAAGCAGCTGTCCATCTGAGGAGTAAGCACAGGAGAGCACCGGAGCCGACTGGCCAGTTAATGTGTGCAGGAGCTGCATCTTATAGGCTGAAAAAGAGAAAAACAAATGTAGTTTTATACACAGAAATGAGTACTATACTCCCTCTGACTGATGTCAAACTGACCAGTAAGGCAAAATGCAGGAGTGAGTGATGAATGTATCCTTCATAAAAATCCACATAAAACATTGAGCTAGACAAAAAGACAGAAAGGAAAAATAAGAGGCCAGCACAACAGCATGAAAGGCACAGACAAAAGGCTTTCACTGACAGCTTGTTTAAAATAAAATGTGCTTTCATTTGGCAGCCTCAGCGCTGATGTATTACAAACCAGTTAGACAAATGAAAGGTTGTGCCTCTGAGGGCTGTAATCAGACTGAAGTTAGGTGATAGAGAAACTGCACACGCCGATATTCAGCCTCAGACTTGTTTCTAGACAATGACACATTATGTACAACAACATAACCGCCTGATTCTGCAGCATGGCGGTAATCTAACAGTTGTTAACTGAAACACAGGAAACAGCGTACATGCATGATCCAGGTTTACAGTTTTAGCTGATATGAGGCTGTAATAAAAAGATATGTCACTCTACCTCTAGAGCTGAACTTGTTAATGGCCCAGATCTTCAGTTGGCTGTCTTGCCCGCAGGACGCCAGACGAAACTGCACAACTTGACCACCTAAAAGTCAGAAACAAAGGAAGGAAATATATTGCACGATACCCAACATCAATCTTTTGCCAAAAACAACTATTCTTGACGTGGTGATATCAGTATATATTTATCTATATATGACAGATATGCAAAAGCAGACATGTTTTATGACTTTTATTATATGTTTATGTACAAAAAGGGTATTGATCAATATATAATTCAGATAATCTACTTATGATTTCTTAAAACTCCTCACTAAGCCGTGTGTTACAGAGTAGTAATGATAAATACACAACAATGATACTCACCACTGAGGATGTTGGGAGCGAAGGTGCAGCAGGTGACCCCCAGGTCGTGGGCATTTTTCTCTGCGTGGAGCTGGTTCATGTCCAGGTCCCACAGACGCAGGTCTCCATAGGTGGAGCCGGTCATGAATACCTGACTGCAGGGGCTGAAGGAGCAGGCTACCATTGTTGTGTCATTCACTGCTCCGGTCCTTCACAAACACAATCAACAGCAGCTGCATCAACAGGCACTTCTTTCCAGTTTAATTTAACGTTATCGTAAAACAACACATGGAGCTATCAGCTTTACCTGCGCAGCTGTTTGGAGGGGAAATCCCACAGTGCCAAAGTGCCATCAGATCCACCAGAAACCAGGTGCACAGAGTCAGGAGAGAGCGCGCAGATCCTCACAGGACTGCGGCCAGGATGCTCCAGGACGGCCTCGATCTCACCCGTTTCCATGGACCAGACCAACGTGGTTGCGTCAGTCGAACATGAGGCGAGGAACTGTCCGCAGGTGCTGAAGCAGCAGCAGTGGACGCTGTAGCCATGTCCCGACAGCGGTGAGAAAGGCAACTCAGAGAAATCACGGGTGTTGTACACCCTGAGGGTTTTGTCCCCGGAACATGTGGCTAAGAGTTTGCCAGAGAAGGCACACCAGTTGACATCGTCTCGATGGTCTTGTAAGGTACAAATCAGAGACATCATTTGGACAGCCGGTCCTGAAGTCCACATGGAAGGAATGAGGGGAAAAAAACAAAATCTGGAGTCATCTATCTATCCCTGCCTTCAGCCATGGTCTTGTGCATTTTTTAGGAACTTTCTGGACTTGCCATTCCCCGTCCATCCACCAGATGCCCTCAGATTTTCCCACCTGCCTCCTACATCACCCTTCACAGTATTTATACCAGCCCAACTCCGCCTGCTCATGGACAGGTCGTTAATGTTGCCTGATGCCTTTGTTTTCCAGCCACATGAACCTCAGCCCTATTTACCAATGAATCAATACTTAGTGTCAACCTACTGTCAACTTAAGCATCATCGATCAAATCACTATTGTCTGCATTTTCCTCGCTGCCTCATACACACCCGCTTCACAGGTTTTGGACTATTGATCTTACAAAACATCATTTTCAACATCTAACATTGTCCTTGCTTGAAGGTGTGCTAATAATGTTTTACATAGCTGGTCTAATAACTGAACATGTAATTTACAGGCTTAAAATTGAAGTCACTTCTTCAGGAAGTCAAATCTAAAGTCAGTCCAGTCTCCCTCTTCTTCTCAGGTCTGCAGCTCTGCCTTCAACATTAGTGACCGTGGGTTAAAGTATAATATCACGGCAGTAATTCATGGTTTATGTCAGGACAGTCTGTTTGTGCAGCATGACAAAGTTTACAAATGGATCATTAAAGTTAAAAGCAGGTCAGGAAACATGAAGAATATTTTAGTTCTCCCTTTTTTTTTAACTCTGGGAATGGAAACATTAGTTTGTAACATCACACCCGCAACAAGCAGCAGACATGTGAAGCTGCACGGAAACTGTTGCTAAGGCTGAAGCTAACGGTGCAGCAACTTTTCTACCTTCCTCACGTTAAAACGTAAAAAATAAAGTTCACCACAAACGCGACACACGGACACAGAGCAGCACAGACAAACAAACTAACAAACCCAGAGGGTAAATCAAGTTAAATCTCACTGTAATGTGACTAAAGCAGTACCTTTCGCCGTCGTGTTGTCGGTCACTCCGCTCCACTTCAACGTTGTTTACTTCCTTATTGAACAGCTGACCGTGACGTAAAGCGGGTTACGTCATCCTGTGTAGATTAAACTGTCATGTGTCATATTTTGTGGTTTATTAAAATTCATGTTTATATTTTATTTTGTGCATGTTTGTTTTTTTTTCTTGACTCACTGAATGAGATTTTCAGATTATTAACCTTACACAGCATTAAAGCTGAAACTATGACTCAGCTAAACACCCTGGATAATAAATAAATGGTTTGAGCCAATGTTTCTCAAACTATGGCACGAGACCCACTGGTGGTACGTGACCTCCCTGTACTGGAGGAATCTCTGAAATATTTTTAAAAAATCAAATAACTTAGTTTCTAATGAAAAAATAAACTATTGGATCGCTGTAATGTAATTTAAAATAAGTTTTGCATTTCCTGAAATGTTTGGTTTCAATATCCTGCTTACCTAGTCACATTCTTGCCCATTGCACACATACATGAGCTCAGATGTGACAAAAAGATAGCAAGGTGGTGGTGGAGGTGAAATAAGGGGTTCAAAAACTCTGCAATCGTGGCTCCAAATGGGAAAAATCAGGAATAAAAGTGTGGCTCAGGATTACCGCTTTGCAACAAATTAGCTCTGGTTCTAGAACCAGTTTCATTAAGGATTCAACAGTCAATAAATAATGTTCCTATTAGTTATAATCCTGCCTCCTGTGTAAACTGTCTGCAGATGAAAAGGGTCAGCATACACTGCTGTATTTTCATGTCATAATGGTGATACTTTGAAAGCCTAATGTTTCCATAGGGTGTAAAAAGCTTGAGAAACACTGGTTTAAGCCATTATAATTTATTCTGTGCATGTAATTTTCCTGACTCACCGATTGAACCTGTTAGACCTCCAGGTGAACCCACAGATGCAGATTTGATGCCTGATATGGAGTACGTCATTTCAACATGGCGTACTCCATATCAGGCACTGCAGATGTGTCTATTATGTATGAATGTATTTTGATCTAGTAACTGTGTGATAGTCTACCTGTGAATGCGGCATGTAACCAATACACACGATGGAAAGTACCTTTACTTTCACTTTTTTATGTCACAATTTTGAGGTAAACCTCAGGGGGGAAATTTTGCACTCCACTACATTTACAGTATTTTGCAGCTTTAGTTACAGGTTATTTTTCAGGTTAAGACCAGCATAGACCGTTACAGAAAAACATCAGATCAGTTTATAATATATGATGCATTGTCATACATTTAACTACCCAGAACTATATAAAGTTGTTAACATTAGCTCCATCTCGACCAGCTACAATATTAAAAAATTAAATGTAAATTTTCTTTACAATACTTTTCTACTAAGTAAATGTACACATGCAGGACTTCTTGTCCGTTCTTGTAATGGGGATTTTTCCAGTGTGGTATACTTTTACGTACTAGATGGTCTAAATCTTCCACAGCTGACTTCATGCATTTTTAGCTGATATGATTTGTGTTCTTTGCATCCATTATATACTACAACGTGGAAAATAGGCACTTTTTATGGCACTTTTTATTTCTGACCTATATTTGTCAGACTGATGGAGCACATTGCCTTTTTCCTTTTATTTATTTATTTATTTTTTGAGAAAGTCTTTTTCACATTTTTGTGAGCTGCCACTGCTTCCAAAATGACATAATCTACTACGATACTGAAAACATACCCTATACCTTGAAACTGAACTCAGAATCCAGCTGTGGCCATAAATGCATACATGATTTCTAATTTGACTAGATATCTTATCAATGTTTTTTTTTTTCTATTTTTTTTTTCTATGAGTATTTATTTTATCTACCTCATGTATTGCAAGCTGCTGTAACAAATAAATTTCCCTGGTGAGGGATTAATAAAGTCTAGCTTATCATATTTTATCATATCTTTAAAAAAATAGATAGATAGATAGATAGATAGATAGATAGATAGATAGATAGATAGATAGATAGATAGATAGATAGATAGATAGATAGATGTCTACCACAACACAGTTTATAAAAAGCACTCTTGTGGGATGGATTTCAAATAAAACAAGTTAGATTCATTTACGTTGAAAAACATCCTTTTAATAGGTCCGTGCCACACACTAGTGAAAAATAAAGCTCCTACAAAAGAATGATACTTTTATTCCACAATATCTTAAATAAAGTAACTTCAAGTACTCTTGACTTGGGTACAAAAAAATCTAGCTGCCTCCATCAGGCCACAACACACAGCAAGGTTCAACACAGTGGTTACAAATGGCCTTAGGTCCTCTGTATTGTGGCAGATTACGAGGAAATGCATCATGGAAGCATAACTGAATGCTTGTTGTTCCTTTTTTTTTTCTTTTCTTCTCTCTTTTATGGTGAGGAATGATTTCTGTGTCACTGTCCAACTTTGGAGGCCTTGTTGGATTGAAATCATATAAAAAAATAATGTTGTCATAAGAATGAAAACTAAAAACAATAACATCCCCTACATGCCCCTGTTGGAAGGGTAGGCACTACCAAGATTAAGGATACCACAGTGTTTGCAGAGGATATGTATATACTGTACAAACAATATTTATGATAATGTTTTCATCACGTTCACTAAAATAGAATGCTACAATCATTCTAAGGCATAAACAATATCTTAATATTCTTAAACAATTTTTACACATCGTTCCAAACAAGACATAATATTGACATTAATAAACAGTATATACACATGAATCACCATTGTCTAACTGTTCCTCTGCTGTTCCTGTAAATAAATGCAGTTTTACAGTTTGAACAAATGAATACAGTCCTCTGATGCCCCAAAGCACTGAACAGTGTAAACAGTTTTTTTTTCTTGGCTTTGTTTGATATTTGGGAGAAAAATTATAACACAAAGACACATTCCTTTTTTTTTTAATTCAAAGCAGTTCAGCTGATTCTTCCTTTTCATAGAAAATGAAGTGGACCTTGATTCATAAATAATTATTACAAAATTAAATACATTCACTATAATACGATTAAATAACAAAAGACTATTTACAAGTAGTGGAAAGTATTCTAGCGCAGACACATCAGTGACAGTTGAGGATTAATTCAGTGCAGTGTTCTGAGACAGGGAATGGTATTGCACTACGATACCCCATTTCTCTGGGACTCTTTGGGGCTTTTATCCCTGTTGTAATAAAATCCAGCGCACCTCATGTAACGACTTTTTTTTTTTTTTTTTTTTTTTTTTCAAGGTGACATCTCTCTTAAGTACACCATTGGGTTCCTTATTAAGAATTTGACTTCTTCTTCCGTTATGCAAAGCCACATTCTCCATCAGAAAATAAAGATTAAAAGTAAAACCTGGTGCTCCGATATGAAAAGTTGAATGGGTTTATGGAGAGAATCTGAACAGACAGTTTTAGTTTGTTTGTTTCAGAAGCTCCGTCCAGCGCTTCTCAAAGAACTTCCTCATGTTATGACCAGCTCGACCAATGTCTGAATTGTCTTCATTGAATTTTTCACAGTTATCAAAGACCAAGTTGACATCAATGATGAAAGTCTCCAGGTTTTGATACCTGAAATAAAAAAAAAAAACATCTTACGGTGAGAAACATACATAAAGGCTGATATATATGTATATATATATATATATATATATATATATATATATATATATATATACACTGTGGTGTAACTAAAACTTATTTTCTGAAAAACACTACCCTGACTTTAAATTCTTTACAAAGGCCCTGAAGGCTTTCAGTAGAAAAAGAACAAACAGGAGTGATGGGAACTTACTGGCTGCTCACAAGCTTCTCACGTATGGTGGAGAAGTCCATCGGTTTCTTGATGACCTTCCTGTAGCCAGGGACTGATTTCAGGTTGACAGGTGTGAGAAAAGGCCATGCATCCTGATGCCGTTCCAACTCAGCAAGGAGTACCCTGTTGAACGCACAAATACACAGACACAGTGTTAGGCGCAGACCGAGAATTTCATTTGTTAGGGTGAAAGCAAAAAGTCTTTCACTAGGATTTATTGTTTCTTTAAAGCAGCTATAATCAATATTTTTATATTAACAATGGATCAAATACATGTTGCAACAGAGAAATATAAATCAGCTGTGCAGTTTCCCTCAGCTCTACCGAGATTAGTCGTTTCTCTCAGCTCATTGTTTTGGTTTTACAGCCCACAACTTTACTGTTTTGGTTCACATTTTTGTGCTGCAACAGGCAACAAAAAAAAAACCTCTAAAAGCCCTCTGTACACTACCTGCTCAGCACCAAACAACAAAATGACAAAAACTGGCAACCAGCTGGTGAACATAGTGGAGCGTTTAGGAGCTAAAGAGACAGATACTCAGGAGTAGGCAGAGACCAAAAACGGAGCAAAAAGAGTGTGAATTTTTGCTTTATATTCATCAGGTGGACACAAACACATGTCCACAGAATGATAATGTTGCTTCATGTCTACTCGAGGTGTAAATAGACCTGCTAACAAGTCGCCATATCAAGTAATGTCAGTTAAACTTGTTAAGCTTGTTTCTGCTGACCCAAAGTCTAGATATGATATATGGTCTGATGTCCAACACCAACCAACACTAGCCAAAAATAAACTAGACTTATAGCTGAATAAATACCACTCATAAGAGATAAATGACTTTTAGTGTTGGTAGAAAAGGTCAATTTGATTTGTTAAAAATTGCAAGAAGATTTTCAGGGTTCAACGACAAATAAATCTTGTTGTACACATCAGCTTCTTGCAACTAGTTGTAGAGTAGATGGCAGCTACTGTATGACTATTTAAAAGAAGGTGATAAATAAATGACGAATTCAACAGAGGGACAAGTATGAGCAAGCCAGAGGCACATACCTGCATAATCCCAGGTCCCTGTTGTTGTCTCTAGCCGTCTTGGCTCGCTTCACACACACAGGGCTCTCCTGATTGGCTGCTGGCAGAGCAGGTGAGCTCTCCTCTGTTTTTCTCTTCCTGCTGGTGTCTTTTGCTCCTTTCTTGGGTGTGCTGCTGGCGCTGGCTGGGTCGTCCTCCGACACTTCTCCGTTACCTGCTTGCTTCCCGTTCTTCTTCGCCTCTCCACCTTTCTTACTGCCTCCTCCGCTAGATGCTACTTGTTTGGTTGGAGGTTTTTTGCTTTTGGGAGATGGACCACTTGCCTGCACAGAGTAAACAATGCATTATCTGAGGTTTGGTGAAATTAAAACTAATAGCACGGTGTCCACTTGCACTGATTTATCATACTAATATTGGCCTTTTCCAAACTATTGGTTCAGTTTATCACCGATATTATTTAGTTTCTTCCATGACCGCATCTACATAAAAATGAATATGAATGGAGAGTTTTATTGACACTTAATGGGATAAAGAACAAGACCAGGCTGGAGGCAATAAAAGTTGAGAGGAAACGTAATAAAAAATGTATAATCCTTGCAGTTGGACTTTTGTTGTACGTCGTGTTTTCATCTCTCCTGCTGTCCACTTTTAAATAAAGGTAAAAAAAAACCCAAAGTAAAGAAAAATCAAATAATAATTGAGCATGCGAATGGTTGGATTTTAAGTACCGGTGCAGATACACCAGTACAGAAATTACATACATAAAATATCTGTTTTGGCTGTCTTGAATATTTTCCTAAACTTCAATATTACATTGGAATACATGCTCAAAAGTAGGCTTCTTTAGGATCAACTCTGGAGAGATGACCATGCATTACAAAAGGCTCTGTTACCTTGGATATGCAGGCTGGGCAGTACCAGTCTCCCTCAGGGATACTGGTGATTTTGGGTTTGTGACAGTAAGTGTGGCAGCCTTTGTCACAGCCATCACACAGCAGGAGGAGGTCCTCGTTATCCCCCTTCCTGCATATCTGACAGTACTAAAAAAAAAAAACAAGTACATCCATTAGAATCAATCATACATTTCTTGAATAGAATTTGTTTTTAATTAGTGGAGTGGAAATCTATTTTATCGCCCACTCACCACTTTCATGATGGACCTCTCCCAGGCGATGGACTTCTGCAGTTGCTGGATACACATGGCCAACTGGGCAGCACTTCGCACTTCAGTCAGGGCCTTCCTCCACACCTTCATACCATGGGCCACCTCCTCCTCACCACTGGAAGAGGATAGAGAGGAACGATGAGAAACAGAAATGCACGCGTATACGTGAATATGTGGGCGTATTTGCAAACACGCAAAAGCAGTAAACTGTATCAGTTGTAACCAGCCGCCAACAAGACAGCAGACCATAAAGAGCTCCAGCTGTGCAGAGACAGGCATGAGGATTTCAGGGGGTGTAGGGCACCAAGGAGAAGTACACACCGATTTAGTTATGTTTAGGGGACGTTCATGCAGAAAGAGTGAAGGAGTAAAACCTGCGTAAGTGTATGCTGTGTATAGTATGCCCATAACCAAGGTTACTGATGCACAACACCATGCAGATGACTGCAGAAAAGAAACAAACCAGTCAACCAGTAAAAAATGCCTATACAGGAAATGAAGCTGAGTGGAGTCCCCACCCCACCCAAAAAACTGCACAAGACCAAAGAAACAAATAAAAATGCAACAAGCCACCACAAAAATCTGCTGTGAAAGCAGCAAAGACCCTCACTGTTTGAGTAATATGGGAAACATAAAACACACACAGAGAGAGGAAAGGGTCTTAGTGGGAGAGTGGGGAGCTTTGGTTGGAGAAATGACCTACCCTTCCCTGTCAGCACTAGTGGATGGGGCGGGGGCAGGGACAGTGACCGTACCCACATTATCCAGCCTGATCTGAATGGTGGTACCTAAGGGGCTCCTCAGGTACCTTCTCTCGATGTTGCGCTCCAGATCAGCCAGACGTGTCACTGCTATGTCCAACGGGTTGTCCGGGTGACGCATCACCCCGCCCTTCTCCCCCCTCTCCTCTGGATGCTCCTTGGACTCCTTGTCTCCCGCTTTTTCCGACGCTGGCGTTGGTTTGGTTGGGGGCTTGTGCTCGTAATACACCAGGTCCTCTCGCTCAGACTGTGGGTCCGGAAATGTCCAGCCCTGGGAGAGGAAATCAGCTGTTCAGTATTTTGGCCTTTTACACTACTAACAAAATGTCTAGGGAGGTATTTGTGCTGCTGTGTTAGTATTTTACCTTGACCTGCAGACTGGCTGCTGTAACCTTCCTCTCCAGTTCTTCTACCTGCTGTAGCACCGCAATGTCCATCTCCATCGCCTGCTCCTCAACACACCAGCCCCGTACTGACTCCACGCTGACCTGGCTCTCCTCCAGCTCATGCAGCTCGATCATGGCCACTGGATTGACATCATAACAAATCAGTCAGCCACAAATATGTACACAAAAACCCTCACTAATGTGGCAAGACATGCACAGATATTAAGTATTCAATGACCATCGAGGACATACTTTTAAGTTTGAGGAGAGCACACCAAATCGTCTTTCTACATGCTCTCAATTTTGTTCATGAATCCAAGCTACATACAGTGATTTAGTGCTCAGTACAAGTGTTGAGACACTTACCATCTCTGTGTTTTGTGCAGACCTGGGGGATGATCTCCATGTATTTCTGCATCTGCCTCTGGAGGCCCTTCTCTCTGATGCCTCGGCTATGTAGAGCGTTGACTAAAGCCCTCAGCTCCTCGATGTCAGACACCCGCCACCACCCTGTCAGCATCTCTGAGACAACGAGCACAAACAGGCATGTAAGCTAGAAGACACTGAACATACATCACTGTAAAAAAGGTGCTTCATTCAGCTATGTTATACCCAAATGAAATTGCGTACAGCAGAGCAGAACGTTCCCTAATCCAATTATATTGGATTATTCAAGCAAGCAAAATCTTTTCAGGCAGGTGAATTCTTTTCAATTAAAAAATGAGGGTTGATTACAGCCTCTACTTTAATTTTTCGCAATGTTTTTTGGTCACTCACCCTCTGGAATAGGACGAGGTAAGGTATGGTCCAGGGATTTGGGCATCTCCAGGGCAGGAGAGGGCATGGATGAGGTTTTTTCAATACGAGGTAAAGGTGATTCACTCTTACTGGAGACACTTGCTGCTGTGTTGCCCTCCAGAGAGTGACCCGGCATGGGGCTGGGGCTGCTGCACAGAGGCAGGCTGGGACTCATCATGCCACTGGGCCAGCTTCCGAAAGAAACCCCTAGCAATGAACCACCTGACTTCACCTGGGGAGAAAAGAGGAAAAACAAAAGGGTGAGGGAGGTGGAGGCAGAGGTGAGCAAAATGGAGGGCTGACTGTTGAGGTGACCGGATGCCTGGCAAAAATAATTGCAAAAAATATATCTCAAATTTGTGCCTGACCAGCAGCCTCACCTGCAGGGCTGATAGTGGGTAGTTGAGGAGGCCAGCTGGGTGGTGCGGACTAGCAGAGGCTGAGGCAGCAGAAGGGGTTAAAGGCAGGGCAGGGGACGGAGGTGGGGATTTGGGCCTGGCTGGGGTGGAGGACGCCTGCGGAGACATACGAGGTGCTCCTGGAGGAGTTGTGGTGATTGAAGCGAGGTCACAGGGATTGCGAGGGAGCAGACTGAACCAGTGTCCGCTCCTCTCAGTCAGGACTCTGAGCAGCTGGTCGTTGGCTTGGAATGCGAGGTGTGGAGATGGAGCAGGGGATGAGGTTGGAGGAGTGTTCCCTGGGCTTTCGCGTGGGGCTGGCAGGCACGGGACAGATAAAGAAGTTGAGGTTGGGGGGGTGACATTTGTAGTGTCATTAGTGGTCACCATGGAGGGGGTTGTTGCTACTGCCGGCTCAGAGGTATTGTGACTGGGGGAGGATGATGTTACTGTGGTTGTGGCAACAGGAGTGCCCACGGGGCTGCCGTTTTGTCTCACATGGGGACTCTCCTTGCCCTCTGCATTCACAGTTTCTTTGCCAACGTCCTTGTTGACGTCCCGGAATGTGCACAGTTTAGTTACACAGCCTGGCTGCTGGTAGAAGAGGTTCGGGGAGTTTTTCTTCACCTCATGCTCTTTTTCGTCCTCTTTCTGTTGCTCCAAGTCTTGTGTTTGAGGGCTCTGTGCATCAAGGTTGGTGAGTTTCTCCTTCTGCACCTCGACCTCCTGAGGTTCCTCTTTGACCTTGACCTCCTCTGCTGCTCTCCTCCTCCTCTGTCGCTCCTCCTCCAGTTCCTCTGGAGCTGCAGGGAAACGAGAGAGCGTACAGTTAATGTACATGAAAACTCAAACTGCTGTGGTTGATTACTCTGTAACACTATTATAATCTTGCTTTTAGAAAATAAGTAGAGTTGTGTTATATTATTAAAATTTACAGATGCAACCTGAAATTAGTCTTAGAGGATTAAGATAAAGTAAAACATCATCAGCATATCTCGCACTTCCAAAAACAGCTGATGATGCAGCTAAACAAATGCAAAGACATCATTTCCTCCTTCCTATTTCTGCAACATCAAATCTGTTAGAATGGTTTGTAATTTCCAGATATTTATTATTATTTGAGTGTGCATTAAATATTCTGTGCAATCAAAAGAGCAAACTGAAGCATCCTAATACAAAAAAAAGCATCAACTACCTTCTCCACTCTCCATGGCTTCAATGAAGACACCTCCACAGTGGGGAAGTACCCAGTACCGGCGCCGGTAACGGTCCTGGCCATACATCATGGAGCGCAGAGAATGGGATATTTCAAACAGCTTTCTTCTGGTCTGATGATGTTGCTGCAATGATACAAAAAACATACTCTGTGATTTCTATACATTATTTTGATCTATAGACCTTCAGCTGAAACAAGACACATATGCTACCTAATGTCTTTCTGTAATCATTATGATATATTACAAGCTATGTTAATGAGATAATTTATTCAGCTAATTATCACCTTCATTAGCAATTAGCCTTATGTTCATAAAATGTGCACAACATGATTGTTTTTTATACATGCTGTATATTTAAGTATTTAGAGGTTGTAGCTATTCTATGGTAGGAGGTGTTTATGTTTATGTTTTGAATTAAATTGTATTTTATTCTTCATCTTCATGACAACATACAGTAAAGACAACAATAATAAGCCACGTTTATGTGATCTTCAGTTGTTCCCCAAGAGACTTTTTTATCTCACTGTGTCCTGTTTTTTAATCAAACATTATCAGTGTCAACCAACCATGCATTCATTTTCTGATGCCTTATAAAGTTATGTTAATGGGTATTAACTTTGTCAAAGCACTTGTACATTTTAAAGAAGAACATACCTTGGCTAATTTCTCGATCTGCTTCTCCAGCTCCTCGATGCTGGTGGCTTGATCAACTTCATCCTGACAGGACAAAACAAAAAAATGTTTGTGAGCAACTTTTCAAAGTCAGTTTTCATAATAGATCTACAGATGGATCTATCTTGTTTTGTTTTTTTTATACCTCATCATATGTCTCCACTTTTTTAACCTTCTTCATTTCTTCCTCCTCCTCCTCCTCATCGTCCTCTGCCTGGTCGTCACTGTCGTCATCGTCGTCGTCATCATCGTCGCTGTCTCCACCCAGCTTCCTCTTACGTTTGGTGGCAGAGGATGGAGTGCAAACAGACTGGTTCTCTTCCACGCCCATACTGGCCTCCCTCCGCCCAGTACGTTTGGCAAAAATAGTCCTCAATCTGCGTAAACACACACACAGCGTTCAGCGTGATAGTGTACCGAGAATTAAAGCACTACTTTTTGGGTTTAAAGAGAAACTTACTTCTTCAGTTTTCCCTCCATAATTATCTTGTCCTTCCTCATGTTTGCCATCTGATCCAGGCTCTTGTCAATCTCACTGCGAGAGGAAATGCATTCCCATCAGTGTTTCTGACGTACTCAGAAAGTAATGACAAATATATTGAGTAAAAGACAGATTAGGGAGGCTGGCAACGATCTACAGCCAAAGTGGAAAGTTTAATGAGCTGGTATCCCGAAGCAAATATTAATATTTGCATAATTTGCTTACAATCAAACAGACTCTACTGCAAATTACTGCTCCCTCCTGTAGCTTTATTAAACATTTTCCACTGCATCAATAAAACATAACATTATTGGCTAATGAAGAACTTGACTGTTGAGCAATATAAAAGCACAGCACACAATAGATGAATATGTTTTTGCTTTTTGTTTTGTGTTTTGTCTTTTTAATTATGTAACTCAAGATGCAGAGGAAGTACAGACCACTTTATAACCATCCAACAATATGTTCATGAATATATTAAGAATCCACACTGCTCAGTTGGACAGTTTCAGATGCTTCTCATACCTGATAACAGATTTGCTGCAGGCCAGCTCGTTAGCCAGGAAGCCCAGGATTGAGGCCTTCTGGGCAGGTGTGTGGGCCTGGAAAGCCTTGGTCTTCAGACTGAGGGCCAGAGGGGCCAGGTCTGTATTGGTGCAATGGGCTCCCATGTACATCTGTAGCACCTCAGACACATTATCCCTGTTGATGCCAACGTTGGTCAGGTGGTCCCCGAGCATGGTTTTTGTCTGATAGAGAAGGAGAGGATGAAAAGAAGTTAAGAAGTTAAGCATGTTATTTGTCATAGCATTATTAGCTACGCAATATACATGTGCACTTATTAATAATAGAGGAAAATGTACTTAAACCTTAAATCTAATCAAAAACTAAATGAATAACTGGTGTGAGATATTTTAGGAATGCATGGTCTAAATACTACATATCCTGATTGGTATATGAATCTAAGTAATGCAACATATTTTTAGTTTATGACATGTAAAACTATATAATACTAATAAACTTTATCTATTGTAATACTGTAAAGTCACACCTAACTAAAACTACCAGACTGAGCAATTAAGTTTCAGGTGTAATTCTCAAGCTGGTTCCACTGGTTCAGAGTTAAACACAAGTACAATGCACGATTAATAAACTTTGAATTCACTCACCTTTTGTCCAGGTGGCAAACCGGGATCACAGACTGCCAGAGACAGCAGTTTGACCAGAAGGTCTTGGACGTGACCCATGCTGTCCCCCACATTGAGCAAGCCCTCCTGTAGCATGCCAAGGGTGGGTACATCTGCATTCAAATCAAGCCCCAAAACCTTCCCGAAGCCTCGCAGGAACTGCATCAGCATCAGGCAGTCGGACACGGCACGTCCTGGTAGGATGAGTCCAGGAATCCGGGAGAAATCAGGGAGAGGCTGGACAAAGGAAAGTGGGTAAAATTAGGATTGTTCGCTGTTTTTTGTTATTGTATGTGTTACTGTGAGGGAATTAGATTAAATCCACTTTGAACTACAGACAGTTGTAAGTTTATTGACTATGGCAAATGGAAGAAAAGCTGTCATTATATCTCACATCTGCTGACTGTCTGACTGTCTCATTTAAATTAAGATTATTTTCTACATTATGCAGTAATCTCATTTAACCACTGGGGGGCACACCACTCCAAGTAAAAATGCCCACCACTATGAGGTCTTATGGTATTACAAACCCTCAAGTACTGTATATGCTCAGCTTAATACTTAATAATAATAATAATAATGATAATAATAATAATAATTTTAACAATAATAATGATAATAATAACAATAAGCTGACAAGAATGTCACCCTGCTGCCCTTAATCCTCGTATTTAGCAGCACTCAAATGAAAAAACTGACTCTACTGATTACAGTGTGTATGGACTAAAACTTGCATTTACTTTTTTCTTTGGTGATCAACTTTACATTCACAGCACTGACCGGATGAGCTACTATCTCAACTACCTTATGATCAGACAGACACATGTCTTCATTTGGCTTCTTCAGCTCCCTCGCTATCTCCAGCTCCAGCCTCCGTTGCTCCAGTTTACGCTCTTTGTTCAGGCGCTTCTCATCCCTTTTCTCCTGCCTCAAGCGCTCACGCTCCTGGAGAGTCCAAAATTCAAGGGAGCATTAGGGAAGCAAAGTGTGTGTGTGTGTGTGTGTGTGTGTGTGTTTGTGTGTGTGTGTGTGTGTAAAAACAGACAAGAAGGTTTACTTGACTTTGCTGAGCAGTATTAGAATTCAGCCTAATGCTGCTGTGCATTCAAAGGAAAAGTGCTTGAGGGCCAGAATCTTTTGACTTGGTAAGTGTGTAGAAAAAAAAATGAAAGGAAGGAGAGAACGCACAAAAAGGAGAGAAAGCGGGAATCCATCCAGGGAATAATGACTTAGGCTCTTTTTATGGAGTGGACTGTGTGTGTATTTCTGCATTTATTCGTGTGTGCACATGGGCTACCTCTGCTTTCTTGCGAGCCTCGACAGCCTTCATCAGCATTACATGTTGCCTCCTCCTCTCCCTCTCCTAGAGTGGCAAAAAACACAGGCACATTAACAGGCACACATTGTGCATACAGCACTCAAGGTCAACTAAATTTAGTATATATATGTATATATATATATTAATGTAAAATTTGTGATGTACTAAATTCAATAGAGGCACCATACTGGAACAAACACAAAACGATGCTTCACATGTATACACTTTCACATGTATGGTGGAAGCATAAGTGAAGAGTACAGTAGTACGATGACAACCAAAAAGCAACACATAGATGCGATACAAAGTAGATGTGATGACAGGCTCAAAAAAGAGAAGCAGCTGGAATCGGTGACGGCGCCTCTAAACTAAAGCTGACACAACAAAAGCAACAAAATGCTGGTTGCCAGAAGTCTTCTGATATGCCACATTGGCGTTACAATCAGAATAATAAATTCTATTACATGAGTCAATGCTAATGTTTATTTGACACATCAGTCTCATAATATTTGGTGAGGGGACGACAAATACGAATGGATGGTAAAGGATAGCCTCAAACAGAGCAGTTCCACTTCAGTGGTTTTGGCAGCTTAAGTATTAGCACAGTATGTGACTGCTGACTGAGGATGAGACATCTATGTTGTTCTTTGGTGCATGATACACAGTCTACTGCAAAAGGGCACAGGAATCACCGGTGACTGACTATCATTTCATTTGATCTCTTTAGGTTTCCCGCTCCACCCGTATCAGGCTGTCATTCCCTCTGTGATCCACCAGACAAAACACAATTGC
This sequence comes from Argyrosomus regius, assembly GCA_946959425.1. NCBI lineage: Eukaryota > Metazoa > Chordata > Actinopteri > Sciaenidae > Argyrosomus > Argyrosomus regius. The sequence continues at coordinate 24,404,785 of OX336882.1, forward strand.
CACTATTAGAGTTTGCCAAGGACATTTCCAGCACATAGTGACTAAAATGTGCTGTTTGTGAGGATTGTTTTGTCAGGCTAGATGCCAAGAACTCTGCTACAATATTTCTATGTCCTTCTTGGTTTGATTTATCTACAAATGGAAAACTTCAAAAAGGACAACTTCAAAAAGAACATAAAGCCTGTGGCATTCGTCTTTTTCGAGCTTTCCAATTCATCAAAAACATTGAATATGTTGAGGGATACTATGATAACAAACTGCAATAAATCAAAAGCAATACAATTGCATATGACAACCGTAAATACCAGGATTATTTCATTTATCTCAATTTGCCCCCCCTTCATTGTGCTCCGAGTGAAGATACAAGGGAGTTGGTGCAACGTTCGGCTCAGAGTCCACTGTGAAACAGATAGGCAGACCTGTGGATTCAGCTGCGACTGTGTATGAGTGAGAAGGGCTACAAGCAAGACAGCCAGGCCAAAATAAAATGCTACACAGAACCATATTTGTCCCCATGGTGGAATTGATTACATTGTTGTTCTACAGTGTATCGGGTCTGTTTTCAAGCGACGGTTGTGTTACATCGTCACCGCACTGTTAGGGGGGGGGAATCAGCTTTGAAGTATCTCCACCATAAAGACAAAATGATTCTCGGTAGCTGTTTTCATTCTTTGTGCAGAGTACAGGAACAGTGAATGACAGAGAGGCTGGGATGGGGCAGGTTAAAGTCCAGCACTCTGTGGACTGCAGAACAGATGCACGGACGAACAGACACAAGCTCAATGTCTGGGCCGAAATCGTCAAGCACTCATGGGTAACACAGGCTATTCCAATACAACAGTTAGACAATGTATGTGATGGATGGAAACTCCTCGAGTGCACTTTCAGACAGTGAGTGTGGATTGGCTAGCAGTCTTTGCAATGCATTCTGAGTAGAAGGGGGGAGGATGGGGGAGGGGGACAGAAGCTGCCTGGCCACCGTGACAGGGTCAGTTGTCCCTCAGGACGAGCAGATGGAGGCAGCATACTGACTCTTTTTCTCTTTTGTTGGTTTTGCTGGAAAGCCATGCAGAAGAATGTAGTATGACAGCAGCCAGTGCTACACTTAATGCATTGCTATGACAACCATAACACAACCAGTTACACGATGCAGGTGTTAGATGTACAAAAATAAACATACCCATACCATATCTAGTCTATGCCTCTCCAACTCCTGGCAGAGAGAGTTGGCAAAATATTATGGAACAGAAGTAATATCCAATACCAATAAGCATGGGGTTTAATAAAGAGAAACACTGAAGACTTTAATTAAATAGTTAAATGCACATACGTGTAGCTCCACAAATCCACTCACACTCACACGCATACATACAAATACACACACACACACCCGCACATTCCTATTCAAGTGAAGTTTGAGGTAAACGGTTGTATTCAGCAGTAACTATTATGTTCAAGAGGCTGAGCAAGTTGTGGGTGAATGCCTACCTGGTGTTTGAGAATCTCCGCCTGCTGTCTCCTCAACTCTTTCTCCTTGAAGGCAAGAAAGAGAAGATGAGGGAAAAATCAATATGCTTCCATTGTGCCAATATCACAAAAATCACTACAGACTGATGGAATTTCAGCCCATTTCAAAGGGCCACTTTAATTTTATTGCCAGCCACTTCTTAAGTGGAACAAGCCCCACATCATGGCATATATGAAATCTAATCCATGTATTAATATTTATAGTAGCTGTAATTTTACATCTGTTTCAAGGCCTTTATTGAAAACATACCTTTATGCGCTTTTCAGCCTCCAATATTTTGGCATTGGCGGCTTCTTGCTTCTTTTTCCGTTTGGCCTATGCATAAAGATTAAGGTCAAGAATCACAGAGACAGACATATATCAATCAGTCTTGGGTGACGGCTTCGCTGCACTTTAACTGATTGTTTGCAGTTTTCTGGTTTGAGCAAAGATTTTATGCTTCTGAATGCCAGTGAAATTTGTAAAACACAGCGAATGAATAATGTATCTCTTTAACACCTAATTGTGAATATGTTGAAGCCTCCCGTTAAGAGTGGCTTGTCAACCGTGTCAACTCAAAATTGATTTAGTCCTGCTAAAACACTTTGAAGCTCCTGCAGTATAATTGTGTGCGCCTGCATATATGTGTGTGTGTGTGTGTGTGTGTGTGTGTGTGTGTGTGGATGTTCATGCATCTTTGTATGTGTGTTTGTGTGTGTGTGTGTGTGTGTGTGTGGGGGAAAACAGCACCTTCTTTTTTTTTTTTTTTTTTTTGCTCGACCCACTTATGCTAAACTGTTACTGTTGTCTGATGAAAAAAAGACTTTTCTGTCCAATTTAAATAAGGTCTGAAGAGGCAGCAACAGCAATTTTAATATTCAACAGCCGTCAACCAAGACCAATTTAGCATTAGTTCCATGTGGAATTATGCCTAAGAAGACGCAACTCCCTCCAATGCATGCTGCTGTTCAGTAATGAGCTTTAGGAAGATTAAAACACTATAGACTGAGGGGCTGTAGCTATCCAGGAATGTTCTGCTTAATCAGAGGTAATGTTGGATCAGATTCTGTACCTCCAAAATTTGCTGCGCCCTGAGTTCCTTCTCCATCCGAATCTGCTGAATACGCTTGATCTTTTCCTGTAGAAAAAAAAAAATAGACTCTTAATATTTTAGACATCGGAAAACATCTTGAGATAAAATCACTTTCCAACCACTCTATTCCAGTTAGAGTGTGCAAAAAGACACAACAGTAGTTTTTTAGCACAAGATGTAATGATGGTAATTGAAAAGCAAGCTTTAAAGCGTCACAAAATAACCACTCAGCATTTCCTGCAGTGAACACAGGGACTATGTGAGTCAGGACACTTTTAGATGAGGAAAACAGAGAGGTAAAAAGATTTGCCAGCACACATGTAAAAAACAGACCCACCTGCTGCTTGAGAATCTTGATCTGCTCTTTCTGCTTCCTTCTCTCCTCCGCTGCCATGATAGCTACAAGAGTCAAGTCAGTGTTACATTAGTGTCTATAAAAATGACCTACAAAGCTACGTATTAATATCAGAGAGAATTGCAGTTGTTATGCTTTACTTATTCAGGAGGTCTCACTGAGATCAAGATTTATTTTACACGGGAGGGCAAGAAATTCTGAGAACTAAGATCACAACTGAGATGAGTCAGTCACACAAAATACAAAACGCACAGACACAGTCATCAAATCGATGATAAACGTTACTAAAAATTGCCTTAGAGGTACGAGTGACTAACTCCAAGTAGCAAGGTTCACAGAAACCAACACACGGAAAGCAACTTGACTAAAAAATGTTGTGATGATCAATATCAAAAGCTCTAGAGTGCAGTTAGCACACTATCACACTATGATCAGGTCTAAACCTGATGGTTAACTTTCATGGAGGCATTAAATTGTGAGTTGACCAGTGATTGTAGGATTTTTGTAAAGACAGGAGACCCCAGATATAGACAGATTCTTCCCATAAGTTGAATTAAAAATGTGTAAAAGTGATAATACAGTAGGCAATAATAGGAGCACATATCAAAATACAATATATTAGTCTGGTTGTAGTTCTGAGTTTAAGTGAGCACAAGCACAAAGAGGCTTGATTTGATTGTTTAGCTTTGATGTTGTGTATAGGAATAAAGACATATATAAGCATAATGTTTGAGACCAGCAGTATGGCAGCAATGAAGAGCAGAAAGAAGATTAAAGGTTGTGCTTTGAAGTGATGAAAATAAATGTGTATATACATCCAAACAAAGGCTATAAGAAGCATCAGTGTCCCTCATTTGGATCAAAGGGGTTTAAAGTGACCGACTGACCATCCTTAAAGCCCTGTGCTCTTGTTAACAACGCACACACACAAACACAGAAGGTTTCTTTCCTTGAGCTTACCTTGCTGTTTCCGGGCTTCTTTGGCTGCACGCGCCAGTGCCTGTTTTTCCAGTTTTCTCATCAGTTTCATCTGGGCAGCCTGTCGGGCTATTTCTGCATAGAGGCAATTGTCAGTGAGAAATTTCAGGAGAATACCTAAATGCTGCTGTATCCTGACTTAGCACATTTGACTGAGATAATTCTTTGGGTTTGTAAAATTTCAACACAAAATTCAGGACAGCTCATCAAAACTATTTTCTCCCGTAAAGACCAACATATAATATGCCATTTGTGCATTAACATTTCAAAATACTGAGATATACATGATTTAAACCTTTCTAAAGGGTCTGACTGATTATTATAACTGGCTCTGATCAAAGCCATCAGAAAAGACACAATAACAATGCTGATTCATCCTGAAAAGTATTTATGTTTTGACATATTAAGTAGGTGGATTTAACAAACAAGCATGGCGTGGAAAAAAACGGACTTCTCCATATACTAAAAAAATATTTAAAACTGTAACTCCTCCCTTGGCCTCCGCTACCTGAATGATTAATGGCATATACACTAATGACAAACATATTTCAGGGCTCATTTCCTCTTCTAACCTTGAGCCTCTAGTTTGCGCAGAAGTTTGACCTCACTGGGACTGGGACCCTCAGGTACCAGTGGATCGCCCACATTTGGGGGCCGTCCCTTCCTCCGTCGGTTACCTTTGGCACCTTCGCCGGCTAGCTGACGTTCGGAATTAGGGGGACGACCCCTACGACCTTCCATCGCCAAAATATGAGGAATGACCTCCTCTTCCTTCAACAGGCTCCACTGTAAACCCTAGAGAGAGAAAAAAATTAAAGATGGAGAGATTGGGAGGGGTGGGGAGAGATGAAACAGTGAACAACGTGTTGATGCACATAGTTTCATATGACAAAGGAACATTTAATTATTCTAATCTGAGTGTATTCAACAGGGTTTAAAGTAAGATGTTCTGCATTTTTTATGATATATCATTGCTTTTTCTATAATACAGTAAAAACTGGCTAAACAATGCATGAAATAGGATTTACTGAACTATCATTTATTATTTAGTTTTTCTCTGGCCCCTCAGCACCAAGAGTCTTCTCTATTCTGCTTCCAATAAGACACACATCTATTTTGTAATTTATCTCTGTGTATCACAGACACATAACATGACATGTATCACTGGTCACCTGTGGAAGTAATGTCAGCTGATTATTGCATTTATCCATGCACAGTGAGAGGTCTATGAACTAGAACTAGTGAGGGTTTTGGTTGATTCCTATCCATGCCCTGACAGTGACTGCTGCATAAAGCTTTGCCTGCCGCTAGATGAAAAGATGAACAGGGATCAGGGAGAGAGAGAGAGAGAGAGAGATGAAAGGCAGTCACCTGGGGTCCTTCTCTGGCTTCATAGAAGTCACCAACCCTTATCTTTGCACTGAAGCTAAAATTATCACGCGTGATGCCACTTATTCCATTTCTGGATAGATACTACAGAAGAGAAAATAATAATGGCGTTGGTTTAGGCAGAAAAAAAATTGCGAAATTAGCGACATTGAAAAGCAACTGGGAGGGACTAGATTGGAGGGAGTTAGGTTACAGTGAGCATCTGTGCAGTGCTACTAATCATTATAAAAGCCAGGGGACAAAAAAAAAAGAGCAAAAGCTCTCAAGGGAGAAAAACGGTTCTGACCTTGGGGTGCACAATTCAGGCCCTTTCTTATTTATCTGTGGCCATGCTCGGCTTTTTACTGCCTTCTGACTGACTAGCAGTGAGTGAATGAGTACACATTTTTCTCTTTTCAGCACTACACTCAAAGGCAGTTCTGACGATTACCGCCGTTGAGCTTTTCATGAAGCAAACAAAGAAAATTACAGACTATAATATACTGTACAAATAGGGGCCAAAGCTGTGCATCCCAACACTAACCATTAATCACTTATTTGGGGAAGGAGAGGTGAAAAACGTGACATGAAGAATATCATCTCTCACCATTAGGGTCACAGAAAGCAGGGTGGGGGTAGGGGGGTGGATTGCAGCTGGAGCAACAGCATCGATAATACACAACAAATCCTGATACACAAGCATTTGTTTGAGCAACGTGGGTGAGCAGTGTTGCAATTATTAGCAAAAATATCCTTCTATATAAATCATAAACCATGCCGCCCACAATGATTCTCACTGTAATCTTTGTTAACTCAACTGCTCATCTGTATGCTTCAAAACATTTGCTTCTGTATCATGGATGTAAGTAAACAGCAGCGCTCTGAGGCCGCGGTACCTTCATCACATCTGGATACTGCCTTAGTTTCTTGCCACATGGGGCGTAGTAGGCCACCTCGCCCTGCGACCGTCCCGCTACTGATTTGAGTCTTGTTTCTCTCCGCCACCTGGGTTTTTAAGAATGGGGAAAAAACATGGCACAGCTGTTCAGAAAAACTGTGTGTATCGTACATTTTTTTTCTGACCATCAATTCCCAACCGTTTCATAAGAGTTTTCTTTCGCTCAGCCTCTCGTACATACCCCAACTCCAGAGGTATCATCAACTCCTTCTCATCCATCACCCTCTTCCTCTTCCCTAAGCCTGTGAAGAGACAGAGTTCAACCATCAATTTGACAGCACAACTTATGACTGGAAAACCACACACATACAGGAGCAGCAGTCAAAGCCCCTGGACTCACCTGTAATCATACCTGGCAGATAACCAAGAACATACTCTGTATGTGCACTGGCATTTCAAAACTCCATTTACCAGCATGACATGACTGCAAATGTTAAGTATATACACAATTCTCTGGCCTGCCCTATTGAAATCATATGACTAAAAGTCAAGCCTGATACATTTGGACACAGAAGTGAATTTACAGCACATACTATTGCCTGATGAACAGTCTCTATTTAAAAAAAAACAAAGCATATGAAAGAAGAAAATTACTTACAATAGAGGAAAGACTGGAATGTCTGCTTCCTCCAATTTTCTTGGATCTGAGTAATCTCTTTGCATTGAATAAGGGCGGAAATGAACTAGTTGCTGAGTCAAAGAAACTGTGAGGGCTCTTAGACATGTACTTACAGGACCTAAGAGCTCCGGTTAGGTCATGACAACCAACTGACTTCTTTCTGCCTCCCTAAAAGTTAACAATCCCTCTTTACTGTCATCAGAGGATGATGGGTTGTTCTTGCTTTGGTAAACAAAACATGACCTCTGCTAGTGTTTTTTTTTTTTTTTGGTGGTGGTGTTGTATATGTCTGTGTGGTGTAATTAAGCTGTTCACAGTATGACAGTAAAAAGTACAGGGGTAGAGTTAAAACCTGTTTGCAACTGTTTAAATCTGAAATACTATTCTCTACTGCTGCACACTGCAGAACTTCCTCTAATATGACATCCTATTAAAACCATCCTTTGCCCCTCATTTTCACACTTTCTGCATACAGATTTTCAAACGCATTACCTAATGGAGAGGCGAGGCTGTAAGAGGAAGAGCCTGGAGAGCTGTGATAGGCCAAGGCACTGGAGCTGGTGACAATGGTGGGACTCTTGATGACCTGTAGGTTGAGAGGGGAGCAGCTGGTGGCGGTGTGATTGGTTGAGGTGTTCAGTAGTTCTGGGCCTTTGGTTAGCCTGCGGGGAGTCATCCCCTTCTTAGATGATCCAGACGGCAGCAGCTTTGACTCCTTCACTTTCTTCCCAGAGATGTCGCTGTCTGAGTTGCTGTCAGACTCTGAAATAGGAGTCCAGGACACAAAGTGGGTAAGGAGTTAATAGTTTAAAATTAATGAGGTATCACTTCACCAAAACAAATGGCTATTCAGTTAATGATTTGTATGGCTGTATTTCTAGGATTTCAAATGGACTTCTTAAATGACTCAGCTGATTGAACCTTATGTTATTTGAGTTGTAACAAGTGGTTAATTAATTGATTAGTCCATCTACAGATAGCCTTCAACTAGTTTAAGTTATTTTCCAGGCAAAAATACAAAACATATTGTAGTTTGAGCCTCTCAGTTGTGAGGATTTTTAAAATACTTTTAGGTTTTGGACTGTTGTCAATATACAGTAATTCAATTTGATGGACATTTTTTACAATTCTGACATTTTATAGAGTGAGTAATTAATAAACGAATCCAAAAAGTAATCCGTAATTAAAATAATTAATGTTGCAGGTGTGATTATAATTTTTTATGGTGATCTCATGATTAAATTGTGAAAGTTACTTTCACCTAGAGGGTTACAAACCTGAGAGACTATCATCTGAGTCTTCTTCATCCTCCTCCTCCTCCTCCTCCAGGTCGTCATCCTCATCATCATCATCATCTCCCGAGTCGTCGGACTCCTTGTTAGCCGGGAGACCAGCTGTGGGGTTACATGTCCCAGGGATCCCCACTCCAGGAATTCCAACTCCAGGGATACTAACTCCAGGAATCCCAATCCCGGACTCTCCTCCACGAAACAAATCTACTAGAGACTGTACCAGGTGGTTCTGAGAGAAGCCCTTCCAGGCAGCTAAAGGGTCTGCTTGTCCTTGTCCCTGTCCCTGCCCCTGTCCCTGTCCCTGCCCTGTTGTCTGTCCCTTACCCTTTGGGCTCTTGTTCTTTCTGGATCCATGGCCTGTGGCATGGGGTGAGGTAGTGGGGGGCTGTGACGGAGCCCCAGCCTGGGCGGCTGCTTGGGTCCTGCTCGCCCCTGTGCTCAGATTGACAGGCATCGACCCAGCATCAGAGTCGCACTGAGGGGACTTGCCTTGAGAGGCAGAGTCTTTGCGAGGTTTGGTGATGAGGGCCAAAGGTGCGTCCTGAGTGGTGCTTTGGATGACTCCATTGGGGTGATGGGGTTCAGGGAGCCCCAGCAGGGCACTCGAGAGGAAGAGGTTGGAGTGATTGTTCTGGGGTGGAGGAGGCGGAGCGGGTGGCAATGGCGATGAAGACAGAGACCTCCTCTTGGGAGACTTGTTTGGCCCCTGCTGCTGCTTCTTTAGCTCAGCTGGGAACGTCTGCCCTTGGGACATGAGAGTCTGGAGGTAAAGGAGGAGGAGAGAGGGGAGAGAACAAGGAGAGGCAAGGGATTCAGGGGGAGGGAGGGAGAGGTAACGGCAGAATGGGAGGAACAAAGAAAGGTTTGGAAAAAAATTAGAAAAGAAATGGGACAAAGTAGAGTTGCTCTAGCTGTCAGTTCGCATCACTGTTGATTGTTTGAGCAGGTGACAAAACTACAATGCTGAACACTGGTACAGTTAACTGTGTCTAAGCCCCTTTCTGGGAAACAAAAAGAACATAAATGCAATAACCAAAGGCATTGTACTCGGCCAAGTTCACAAAAAGAAACACTGAGTATCTCTCTAAAAATTGTAATTACTTGTCTGCACATTTGAAAAGCTCCATCATCATTATCATCATGCAGCTGAGCGTGTTTGCCTTTTTTTTTTTTTTACACTGATGACAAGTTTGGTTCAGTCTATGTTTAAGTAAAGGCAGGTTAGACTTTAAGGTTGCACTTTCAACTGGATGTGATATGAAGTGAAACAAATCAATTTCACAGACCATGAAATACAGTAACAGTGCTGAAACCACAGGGGGAATTTAGCTTGTTCTAAACTTCTCTATACTGGTAAAACAGGAAAGGGGAAATGATTTTCATAGAATAAGCTGATCTCAAAAGGTTTAGCGTATTGATTATTGTGCTATCATTCATATTTCATCTGAGGAAAAGGGATTTGTGTCGTAAAAGCAAAGAAAAATGTCAATTTTTACACCATTTCATCTGAACCGATTGCAAAGCATAAATAATACATGAGCATGTGTGCAGACACAGGCTAGTGTGCTTCAGAATGGTAATGAAAGTGAAACCGTTAACCATGTAACCAACAGACTAATACTTAAAACACCATGACAACACATAGATCATAGAACTTAATGAGCTTTTTATGAAAGGAAGCTTGAACTTGTTAGAACATATTCGGCCTGTAGCAGCTTTAAGGTTAAACCACCAGCTGTAACAGTGTGATGGACACTTATATCCACAACAGTATGATGAAGGAAGTGCTAATTTGAGCAAAATAAAAATAAAACTGTTTAATAACAAGCACTAATAATCAAATAAGCCAGTACAATACACAAATGGGAAAACAGAATTAAATCGAGAAGATACTACACCGCCTTGTGCGAGGGACTGGTTGCAGTGCATGTTTTAAACATCCCCGGTGTTCATTACACATCACTAATTACCTATGTGTAAAAGTATAGTAATTAACTACAGTACAAAATGACAAAACAATCACTTATTCTAAACTCTTTTCTGTCCCAAGGATAGCTCAGAAACTCTCACACCGAACGTATAAATAGAGTCGCCTTGGTAATAACTATTAACATTAAATGTCTCCGATGTCTAATTGTTTTTCTGTGTCCAATCCCAGCACCCTCAAACAAGCGCTGCCTCTTAAATCAGCTACACAAAACAAACATTCTCTCAGATGTCCAACTACACTTGTATGAGTTTGCTTGAGGCTAAGTTATCTTTTTTAAAGAGGCCCTTTGGAACACGTTCCTCTCTGATACAAAATCCCAGCCTCTTGTGAATGAGAAAAACCACAACAGCAAATCAGCAAAATGATTGAGTGTGTGTGTGTGCAGCTTCGCCAGTAACAGTTCTGTAGCTGTTAACAAGCTACTTGGAGCTTGTCTTGAATAAATGTGGTAAATGACCACTAGTTTAAACGAGGTGCTGGTTATGATGTGGTAATGATGGGGGGAAGAAAAAGAGAGAAAATGCAAATCTAACCACTCACTCAGATCCAGTGGATAAATTCACTCCTGTCAATTTGTTTGGAATAACTTCACTAATCTGACTGCGCACTTATATTTATCATGTCTACCTCTCACAGCATACTGTTCATATGCAAAGTACTGTGTGTCATTTGTGTGGACATGGTAAAAAGTGACATTCTTAACTGCTGTTATCAGGTTGGCTTACCTGTTTGAGCCTGAACTCAGTGATCTGTGCCAGTGAAGCTTCCAGCTGTTTCCTTTTGTTAGATTTGGCAGAGCCAGGAACAGCATGCCGAGGTGGCTTTAGCGAGGACTTCTGGGAGCTTGTTACAGATGAGGTCAAACCAAAAGGTTTTGGGGAGGTAGACGGTGGGAGAGTCGAACGAGGCGGAGAGGGGACAGAGAGAGGCTTTGGGGAGGAGCAGAGGGAGAGGGGCAGGTGCTGGGGAGAGGAGGAGGGCAGTAGTTTTGGAGGTTTGGGAGACGCAGTGTTGGAGAGTGCCTTTGGAGATGTGGTGAGGGCTATGGGGGAGGAAGACGGTGAAGACTCCCTACGGGATTGAGTGAGGAGTGCCAGGGGCTTTGAATTGGCAGCCAGGCCAGTGGACTGGATCACACTGAAGTGTTGCTGTGGCCCCTCTGTCCGGGACCTGGAGCTGTGCAGGGGCAGTGGTGAGGTATGGGTCAAGGCAGGAGGGGAGACAGAGCATGGTAAGGGCACAAGGGTAGGGGGGTTGGAGGGGACCTTTTTGTCTTGGGGCTCCCCAGAGAGTGGTCTGTCAGTCTTTGTGGTTCCAGTGCTGGGTATCAAAACCTGGGGAGGAAACAAAATAAAGAACTGTCAGGACAAAGAGACACCAAGTGACTTCCTGCTGTGCCTTTGCATTCACTCTCGATTATCCACTATTCTTCTTTACCTTTGTTTTCTTCTTTGTCCGCTTCTCAGAGTCTGATAATTCACTCTGTTTGTCCTCTTCCTCATCATCCTCATCGTCATCATCATCGTCTTCATCATCCTCTGCTAGGTCTTCCAGATCACTGCTGAGGGACCCGTCACTTGAGCTGTCTGAGGATGTGCCTGATTCGCTGTTGCTCGCCACACAAGCGTCTGCTGGCTTCTTTCGTGGCTTCTGAGTTGAGGGGAGAAAAAAAACGGCAAGAATCAGTTTCACTGTATAATGCATAACTTGTGTATTTCACATGTCACTTCTTTTCAAACTGAGGCAAAAACTGACAGGACTGACCTTCTCTTTAGTTTTCTGGATTGCCTTTTCCACCGACTCTGCTGGATTGTTCGGAGGGCTGCTACGGTGACTGTTAGAGGGGTCTGCATTTTTGGTTGGCTTGGTCGATGCCTGAACAGGAGCCGGACTTGCAGAAAAGCTCCCTGATTGTGTGGTGGGAGGACAGACCCCGCTGCCATTCACTGCCCCATTCACCCCTAGAAACACAAAACAGATCCACTGTCACTAATCAGCTCCATCTTTTCTGAGAACTTTGCTATGCAGGATAATGAAATATCTGGAACGAACTGCAGAATGAAATAAGGCTAATAAAAATATTGATTTATACATGTATCTCATCAAACATGCAGGCAGCGCGAGGCACAAGCCCAACATGAGTGGTTTACATAATAAAAGATAAATTAAAAGATACTGTGAAATTAAAAGAGTGCAAGAAACAGAGATTACGAGAAGGAACACGAGGGAAAGAGGGGGAGAGAGGGGTTGACAGAATCACTAAGTGAGGACTGAAAGTCATTAAATCTGTCTTGAAAAGGAGAAATCTCATCATAGGACAAAGTGGATTTGGGTTGTGGAAGAAGAAGACGATAGAAATAGTGCGAGAGGAGAGATAAAGGTTAGGTTATTTCTTTGCAGTGCAAAGTGCTTTGTGGAAAAGCAACTACTAAATACACATACTTGCACCTGCATAACACATGATAGGGCAACGTTGAGTATTATATGGATATGATTAAGTTTCATTTAGAACAAATTAAAATGCTCCTTAATCACCCGCTATAATTCTATTATAATGTGTTGTTCTGGATGCGTGCTGTACCTTTAGGGGGGGCATGGCTATTCTTGCCGGGCATTCTGATCTGAACAGGACTGGCGCTGTGGTTAGGCTGAATGTGAGGGGTGAAGAATGGAGGAAAGCCGATAAAAGAGGGGAGAAAGGCAGCAGCTCCCCGTCCATGGGCTTCAGCAGCTCGCCACCACTCTGTTGGAGAGGAGACGAGAGAAGGGGATTAAAGATGCTTTCCCATTTAGTCAACTGCTGCCTAAAACTCAAAAGTCCCTGTCTTACCAGAGAGGGCTCCTAGCTGGGGGTGGGCAGCCAAAGCAGCTGACATGCCCAGGGAACCCAGACCTCCAAATTCAGGCCTGCCTGCTCCGGCAGTGTAGATGGCTCCGAAGGCTGGGTGGTTGACCAGAGGGAAGGCACTTGACAATGTGGAGCCAATGAAGGGCTGCTCTCCTGCTGCTCCAAACAGACGGCCTGAGAAAGATCCAAACCAAGGAGGACGTGTTCAAATGTTTTCAAATGCAATCCAAAACAAATAGCTGTTGTAACAAGACACTGTCCAATAATACACCGGCAACAAGTGGAGATATGTATTCAACTTTTGAGTGATTCAGTTTTAATAAGCACCCAGTCTCTTCTCTTCCAAGTCCAATAAAAGGAGAATTTTTGACATTTCAACCATTCCACAAAATCTTCAAACACGAAACATAAACCTGCTTCTTTGACAGTAAACAGGATGCAGTGATAACTGTTAAAATCACACGTCGCATTTTGTTGTTTCAAGTTTCAGTTTCACATACTGATTGATCAGTCTTATATCACAGGACTAAGAGACGATTTTCATACAGGGGGTGAATTTTGCTCTGAACTCCAGTGTCTAAAAATAATTCTAACTTGATTTTATTGCTTGTACATGTTTATCAAATTTCTTCCATAACATTGACATTTAGTGTACAGCTGGTATGACAGTTGTTTATTGCACCTTTAGCACAACACATTGCCTAACTGTTAGATTAATGTATGTCTATTTGTGAAGACCGAGAACATGTTCTCAAATTACCTCACTGAGCTCTTTTCAAGTTAGGACTGAAACTAGACTAAGAATGAGTCGCTGACTGTAAAAGAAACAAAATGACCGACTTCTATTTGTGCAAGAATTAACTTCAGATTTACCTTTCACTGAGAGCACACTGCACCTAATTTTAAAAGGCAGCCGTACTGATTCTGAACCTGGCAGACTAACTATTGCTTCAGCAAGAGTCTTACGTCTGTACAGTTAAACATTCACATGTAAATTACAGAACATTTTGTCATTATTTTATTGATTTTAATGATAGTTCTTCAGCTTGTCAGAATATGCTGTGCCCTGACAAAGACTGCGTACTATGAGAAAAAGAAGTGTGTGTATAAGGTGTAAAAAGGCTAACCTCCTTCTATCCTTTTGGCATTCAATTTCAGCACAGAAGAATACTTCATCAACATCATCATCGTCTAGCGTTTTCCTGAGTACAATCATTTCTGGCAGGGGCGACTGCTACGTATTACCTCCTCCCAGAGTCAGATGCAATTTGGTATGAGCATATTTCATGCAAATTCAATTTCTATTCCAGAAAAGGAGAGCAAGCCTGCTTGATGCCTCCGCATAAGCCAGGTAATACACATGCAAAAAAGTGATGACTGAAGAAAAGGAAAGTGTTGTACATAGTGCAGATGAAAATGTCAAACGACTATACACTTGCACACACCACAGAAATGTAAAACAGAGTGACACTGTAGCGCAGTGTTTTTTGAACTAATGCAGTCTGGGATCTAATTATCCAGAGGGAGACACAGCAGGGCCAGTTATGTTTGCTCTATACCAAAACACTGAGAACGATTGTAAATGAACATGATTCTACAGATGCATCTCAGAGACTATTTTTAAGCGAGAATCAAACTGTGGCTAGAAGCCACATAACCGGAACTGCCAGCAGTGTGAGAGTATATAGCCCTTTGTGTTGGCTTCAAGGCCCCTCTCTACCACAAGACAGCAAAATCTGCCTTTTGAATGTCATTAGAATATGCTGAATATGTAGAGCCCGCCTTGCCAGCGTCAGCTAGTGGATACGAAGATAAACGACTGCATTGCAACCCCCAGAAAGGCCAGCCACAGCATTCACTTATGCCTGGGGTGCCCACCTCTCCCCCACACACCCTTTTTTTTTCCCTTTCTAGGCATCTGCAAATGCCTTTTCAATATTAATGCAGGCTTCCAGAAGGCGAATAATTAAATCTAAAAATTTGAAGCGAGACAGAAGCACGGGAAAGACATACCTAGGATTACCTACTCTCTCTTCCTCACTCTGTATCTCTGTGTGTGTGTGTCTCTCTCTTTCCCTCTCACTCCCCTCGTCCTCTTTCTCATTCTGTTTCAATCCTTCCTCCACTCTGACAAACTGCACCGCCTGCTTTTTTCATGTTTGGATGCTGCCGAAGGGGGATTAATTTGTTGTTTGTTGCAGTCAATCAAATTTCCACAGACAGATTTAAGTTAATTGCATCCGTGAGTTGATCCCCGAAGAAGAGAGTGCTACAAGCGCCCATCAGCTTTTATTCTCCAAGTGATATCCTCATCAATGACACGTGCGCACACACATACAGACACACACATATAAACAGAGTCTGTGCTCATTTTTATGTTCTTTTTTTCTTAAGTGTTATTGGCACATTGGCAAAGGACCTTGAATCAATGCCTGCACCGACTAGTGATGACACTATATCTCTGCAATACGTAATTACTCGTGTTACCTGCTTACACAATACACTTGACATATTCTTGTTGTTCTGGTTGAGTATGTTTTTTTTTTTGCTTTTAATTATGATACTCGTGGGAAAGCGACAGAGATGAATCTTTTGACTAATTTGTATATGTATACATATGTTTGACTTACAGACCACAAAATGAACGAGACATCTTATGAAATGAAAAAAAAAAAAGAAGAATTATGTTGCTTGATTCCTACAACGCGCAGCAGAAGTTCAGAGTTAACAGCCTGCCTCTCAGCATTTCATTTGACGCTCAGTCCAAAATCGCTTATCTTGAAAATCTGAGCACACGTAATGGCACAGAGGGATAAGAGAGATGTATAATGCATAAGGAGAAGATGCTCCTAATGGCTTCTTCTTTGGGGCAACACTGAGGAGATGGAGGACAAAACAAGGGGCTTTATTTTGCTCTCTTCCCTGTTCTCGTAACAGCGAGAAAAGACAACAATCATGGAGAAAGCTGGATATTCTATTCCCTGCTCTGTGCAATCTTGGTTTATGTGTGGTGAGTGTGTGTGTGTGTGTGTGTGTGTGTGTGTGTGTGTGTACTGTAGGCCTATGAAAAAACAGCAAGACATTAAGAAATGAGGAGAAAGAGAGTATGAGCAAATGATTCACTCGCTCTCACAAGGGATATTTGAGAAACATAGAGATACAAACACATACACACTCATGCTCACACCAAATACACACACTCCTCTTTGCCTAATGGCTTTGACCAATACATAGAAAGGAGGCTGGATGCCGGACAGGGCTGACTAGACACTGAGTGGCTGACAAATGTTAAATCATGCAGGCAGAGGCTCACTCTCTCTCTCTCTCTCTCTCTCCCTCTCTCTCTCTCTCTCTCTCTCTCTCTCTCTCTCTCTCTCTCCACACACACACACACACACACACACACACACACACACACATGCATGCACAGTGTCGTGCTGAGCTTGACTCTGAGGCAGCTGGAGCCAGAGAGCTGAAGGTTGTCAGGAGACATGGCGAAGCATGTGTGTGTTTCTCACACAAAAGAGCCCCCTAATTGTTTGGGATTCATTAATGCAGCAGCTTTTCAATTGCAACCCAAGCTGTCAGGAAAAAAAAAAAAAATCTTTGTAGCTAGGAGAGAGGTGTATTCACACAGGCTGCAAAATAACTGTATAATTAATACTGGAGGAAACTCATTTTTCATGGTAAAGAAATGAGAGGGATTCTGAATGCTATCGAGACATGAAGGTGACCATATTTGACATGTTTTTTTTATGGTTACATGGAAACTGTTTGCAGCGTGTGCTGGTATTTTTTCTTCTGTCTTTGAGAGACAGAAGATCGACAGAGGGAGAAAAAGTGTTTCTTACCAGAGGTGCTGAGGGTGGATCCCAGTGCTGAGGGGCTCGGGGCCAGGCTGCTCTTAGAGAGGGGAGCAGGGGATGATGAAGAGGAAGAAGAGGAGGAGGAGGAGGAAGAGGCCGCAGGGGAGGAGGTGCGAGCAGCAGACAGGGTGGGCGCAGGGGAGGCCAGCCGCTCTCCAGACTCCATATCTGTCAAACACAATCCAATCAGCAGGGTTACAATAGCAAAGCACACCCACCCGTACCCTCACAAACACACGCACTTAAACACATACACACGAATGCATACTGTCACACCTACACAGCATGTTCTAGCGCACGCACGCACACACACACATCTCCTGACACTTTTCCTTTCACATCTCACTTCCCCTGAACAATATTTCTATTTAGCCATGCTCACTGGCTCCCAGCCTCTATTGATTCTATATAGGGTAGGAAGGGAGGATGGCATCTTTAAGGACTCTGATACCGGACAACAAAGCAAGTTTTACATTCTAATGCAGAAGTGGAAAAAAAACAAAAACACAGTGCTGAGGATGTGTTCTGCAACAGTCAGCTGAAGCTGAAGTGGTATTGTTTGGAGGTTAACAGGGGAAAAAACCCTCAAAAACAAAATGGACAAGTGATACTTTTTCACTTTTCTGTCACTCACTCTCCTTCAGACACATGCATGTTCAATCACACACACATGCACACCTGTGTTTGACAACTAGGATCCTTTTACACCCCCTTGATAAAAAAACAACAACTGTCATTTGAATTTAAGAGCTCTTTGAGGCCTTTAAAGACAACATTGCACCCTGAGTCCTTTGAGTTGGAACTAGAACTAAATGGAGAGGCTTTTAGACGATGGATGCATTAACCAACACAGTAGCTTTTCCATTATCAGTCTCACAGAGTCATCACGCCAGCCATTATCAACCAACCAACAACATAAACCTTTACAAGAAACATTTGGTCATTCTGCAGCCAAATATTTTACTCACATTATTCAACCTTAATCTCCTTTTGCTTACAACTGAGAAAACAGTGTTGTTGTGCCCACACAACTTGTGCAGCTAGATAAATACAAAACACAATTTGTACACACGTACGTGAACGCACACTTCACACAATTCAACCCCCACTGCAGACACACACGCACGCACACAAAATCACCTCCCCTGTCTATCACATCAACCTGACTCTTTTTCTCTCTTCTCCTTTTCCATATCCCTCTGCCTGACACTAATCCAGGACTGAAAATCCCCTTCAAAAGCACAGTTTGCAGATTGTGTTTTACAGGCAGGCTTTGTTATTGTGTCATTACACATAAACAGTCTCTGCCTCCATCTCTCTTTCCTTCCCTCTCTCCTGCCACCCCTCTCCGCCACCCTCCCTCCCTCCCTCCCTCCTCTGCAGTGGGAGCAGAGCCACTGATTAAATCTCTGAGACAAAAGCTGCTATCCTCTGAATATCAAGTATCAGCCTTTCGCCAGGAGCAACACTGACAAGAGAGAGGGAGAGAGGGAGAGTGGGAGAGGGAGAGCGAGAGGCGAGGATGACAAGAAAACCTGCTGCAGTCCACGGGGAGGAGGCTGGTGTGCCATCGGACTTGGGCAGCCATGACTGCCATTGCTGCAGTGAAAAGATGGTGGTTGTGTAATTATGAGCAAGGTCAAAGGTCCTTTGGGCGGCCTCTCATGCACTGTGACAGGATGCGGGTTAAAGAGCCAAATTATCAACTCAAACGGCAAATAAGTGAACGTTATATATCAGTTACAAGAATACATTTCTGGCTGAGTGAAGATGACGAGTTTTATTGTAATCATAACTAAAAACTGTTACCTCTCTGCCTCATTTTGTTGCATGAATGGCTGTCACACTCTGTGCTCCTTCACTTCGGCTGTCACCCTTTAAATGTCAGGTTAGGGTGAAAAAAAAAGCATGAAAAAATAAAAGGATTCTTTCGCAAGATAAAAAAAGAGTGATTTTTTTTGTGTGGTTGCTCCTGACAAAAAATATAAGTATCATTAGAAGTGTGATGAAAATGGAGAGGAGCTGTGGCCCTTCATAATTATCATAATGCACATGAAAACAAAAGGCTCATGTCTCAGAGGACGAGCAAGCTTATGTGGTGTCAGCTGGTAAGTGAAGCGCATCATTCTCTACCTTTTCAGAGGGAAGGAAAAAACAGAGAAAGAGGAAGAGAAACAGAGATAGAAAGATTGAGGGGGGGGGAGATAAGCAAGACAATGCACTCTGATTTTGTTGTGGAAAAAGAGACAGAAGAAAGGGAAAAAGTGGAGAAGATGAAGGACAGGCTGTAAACCATTCCTGTCGTTTCTCAATATCTGCACTTAATGTCTCGCCTTGTCAAAACGTGATGATGTGAACAGAATTGATTCCCCTCTAACAAACAACAAAAAAGCAATCCCTCCTTTGCAGAGGTGTAAAGCAGAGCTACCCTCCCCCTCATCTCCTCTCATCTCTCACAATCTCTCAAAGGGCCTCTTTCTGGGATGAGAGATGGAGAGAGAAAGGACAGCGGGGGAAAAAATGACTGCGAGGCAAGTCCATCTTCCTCCGACAACTACAAACTGATCACTTAGTGCAATTAAATCTAATAACAATAATAAGATTGAGCTCAGCAATGTACCACCAAATGCACAGCCACAACAATGATTGCAACAATAATGGAGCGCCAAGGTATTTAAGGATCCAATCCTGACTTAATTATGAGAAATTAAAATGGATTTAGCATCAGAATTAGCTTGATTTTATAGGTAATTAACGGCACACCACAGTGGCGGTATAAGGCAAGCGTTATAATCTCCGTGAACGGCTAAATCAATTTGACTTGAACAACACCAACCAATCAACACGGAGCGGTGCAACCAGAAACAGCAGGTCTCGCAGATGCAAGGAGAGGGAGAATTTATGCTAATGGATGAACTATGATTTATAATATGTGTTCCAGCGCCGGATTCAGAGTCACGTCCACAAATACACCACAGCAACCAGCTGTCAACGCATGCAGCTAATAGTGGCTGGATGCAACAGCCCTTCAGGAGATAGTGTAGCTATAAACAGCTCTGCGGTTTTATGATTGCATGTGGCCTTCATATAGGAGCCTTCACATGTCAGTATCATCTAAAAGGAGGGCAGAATTGTACAAAGGAGAGATGGAGTGCGTGCATTTGGGGGTAGTGTAATGGCCTGTGCTGCTTCGTATGTGGCCTTACATCATGCGTTTGTTTTGTGGTGTTGTATGTCTGTGTGTGTGCATGTGATGGTGCTTGGTTACGCGTGCAGTGGTTTTACAAAAGACGACCAATATACGTGGCTATAGAAGTGTGTGTGTGTTTGTGTCACAGCCTCAAACTATTCAACCCCCTGTGTGTCTCACTCCTGCCCCTTTCCTCCTCGCCTCTTCAACACACACACACACACACACAGACACACAAAACACACACACATACACACAGTAACAGATGGCTGATACTAACTGAGATAATCCGCCAACAGAGTCATCAGCATGGATCAGTGGTAATCAGAGTGTGGACACAATGTCTCTTCTCCAGCCGTAATGGAAGGAGCGCCTGGCGCAAGAGAAGGGAAATGCATTATTCCCCATGATGCCCTGACCCCATTCAAAGACACACAGTGGCTCCCAGCTCTCTTTTCTTTTTTCTTCTTACCGCAGCCGACAAAGACTGTATCATCGCTGCTTCCGCAACGTGCACTCTCTCCTCTGGATCTCTTGCTCCCCGCCTTTTATTGTGATATGCAACTGTGTCAAACGCAGACCTCTATTTAGCTGTGTCCTGCTCCGAGCAGCTAACAAGAGAAATGTCAACATAGCAAGTGTGTCATAATGAAGGTTGCTGATGAAGAAAAGGACTGCACCGAGGAATCCACCACTAGCACTCCTTGTTTAATCAGCATGTCTTTTTTTTTTTTTTTACACTAAACATACAGACTGTTTTTATATTGCCAGTAAATAAAGAAGTTCTTTCTGAGATCTGATAATAGTTGTCTTGTTTCCACAAGCTTCTCTGGTGGTTAGCAGGTGACAAACTGACAGTCAGTTCTCATGAATCACTCATTACTAAAAGGCACCTCACACACACACACACACACACACACACACACACACACACACACACACACACACACACACACACAAAGGTACTTTCTGTTGCAGTTGTGTGTGTGAAAAATGAGATCATTGACTCTGAATGAGTAAGAACGTCTTTTATTTCCTGACCTTGTATTACTCAGGCCTGCTGTTTGAACTTCCCATCTCTTTTTTGTGTTTGTATGTTCGTGTGAGTATAGCACGACATGTGCCTATGGATGTGGATGTTTGTACTTTGCATGCTTGTTGGCAATGAACACTAACCATGTAAGATCATCTTGCTTATAGCAGAGCGCACGCACAAGCTCGCTTGACCCCTTTTCTCCTCCCTTCATCCCTCCCCTCCCTGCACGCACACCGTCAGCCAGGAAATGACATAACCAGGCGTCTTGGCAAAAATTAAGTGACAACCTTTGTCCAGAGTCAAACATCAACTCAGAGAACATTTAAAGAGACAGCGTGTACTGTGTGATATCACTCTACACCACTGACTGCAGAATCTGAAAGGTCATCACAGAAATAGTGTGTATTAAATATATTTATTTTAGGGCTGCTGATCGATCATTTGGTCTATAAATAAATTAGTCGAAAATGTCCATCTGAATTTATTAAAGCCCAAAGTGAGGTCATTGCTTCTTTTGTCCATGACCCAAAGATATTCAGTTTGTTATCCAACTAAGAAAAAGAGCAAATCATCACAACTGAGAAGCGGGAATGAAGAAATGTTTGCTGTTTTTAATTGAAAATGACTTTATTAATCGGCTAATCTTTTTCTATTTTGATGGTGGTTTAATGATCTGTGCTGCTTATATTATATCAGTATAGCACTTCAGGACCTTAATGAAGTAAATTCCATACTTAATCTACAACTGAATCACTGAATCAAGATATTAAATAGGATATTTGCAGAACTGCATAAGTGCTTTGAAAACTGACAATGGATTGAGCCAAGGCCCAAAAGGAGTACAAAGAGACAGCATGCCCCAGTGTGGCCTGTCTAGGTGACAACAACTAGAGTGACTCAGACCCCTCCCTCGGCTCCGCTCCTGCCCAGTGACAGATGGCAGAGCAGGGCATGTAGGGGATGGGCACCATCTCTCACCCCGCCTCAGCTAGCCTTGGCAGTGGTGCTGCCTACAGGTCTTATTACAGCCACACCACTGCCTGCCTGCCTGCCTCCATGTAACACTGGAGCTTACCACGCTAGAGATGTTTACTGCCTGCCAGGGCAAAAAGGTAATGATATGGTCCTGTGTGTCACAAATGGTAGAGCATGGAGTTAGCATTGAAACATTTCCAGCTTCGGTATTCACTGGTCCCTGTCGTAAAGAAAAAAACACGCGTATCCATGTCGCTGTAAGAGGCTTTAGAGAAAATATAAAACCAAATGGCATGCCACACGCATTCTGTCTATTTTTGAAATGACAAGAAATCAGCTCTGGCCAAATGGCTTTATTTGCCTTTTTAAGCATACTGTAGATGCCAAAGGCTGGAATCAACACCCCTACTCACCATCCGTCTCTGCTGGGTTCCCAGTGACAATAATGTGATTTTGGGACATGGTGATGACTCGGTGGAGAGGAATAGGATAGGCTTGTCACTTGTGTTTGATGTCAAACCTATGTGTGACAGAATAGTGTTACTCAGCTCAACCAGACATAGCACTACTCCCATTTCCTGGCCATAAATAGAAGAGAATGAGCCGGTACTGAGTGTGTGTCTGTGTTTGAGAAAGAGTATCTGTGTGTATGTGTTTCCGTGTGCACACAAGCACACCCATATGCACCATTCTCGTATCATAAAGTAAGCTCGATAAGAAAATTCCCATCTCTTATGCTCATTCGCATCTGCATCCAGCCAAAGCTAATTATTCTCCCCATGGTAACCTAGCAGGGTCTTCACATCAAAAAACCAGAAGTGTGCATCAGGCAATCATCCCTGATGAATCTGCCCTTCTCCCTCTGGTAGCCACTCACACTCATCTGCCAGTCTCACTGCTCATTACGGTTTTTCTGCAGACTGAACCAGATCCGCTCGCCACTGGCTTCATGTGTCTACAAGAGTCCATAATGACTGTGGAGCAGTTTGGAAGCACAGAATAACACAGTCTTGATGCTTCAGAGAACATATACATACATTCATGTACACAAGCACACACACACACACACACACACACTCTCACCACATCCAATGGGGCCATCCAAGTGCGTGGTAAACCAAAGCCTGTTGGTGTTATTTACCATTTAGATTACAGACTGTAGTATTTTACATTTGATATTCACAACAAAAGCATCATTGTATGTAACTCAATGCAAAGATCAAAACTAATGATTTGCAAAACAAATGTGTCCTGAGGCCTTAAACACAGAACCTAGATGCACACTTCACAGAATACATTTGCAGGTATTTGCAAAATTCTGTAGTACTAAACCAACTGAACGTGAATTTTTATAACGTCTCATTATCTTTGTCTCCAATTAGTAGCACTACAATAGTGTAATTGCTGTAATACTAACTGTAATAACTAGTATTGGCCTAGCGATGTGAGCCGAGAGAAAAATACAGCAACAGCAAGATTGATGCAGAACAGGCGAGCCACAGCAAACTGATGCTTTCAAGGAAACAATCACTTCACATGTTTCAGCTGTAAACATCTTGTTTTGGGTGTCTTCTTTCTTACACCTCAACAGACACCTACCTGTATGTCAGTTTTGTTCTGTGAACTCTCTCTCGAATTAAGCTACTGTAACCAGAAATCCTAAATAACCAAAGTTATTAAAGTGAAATGTTCATGTAATCTAATCTAATGTAATCTAATCTTGCTTAGTGCTATTCATATGATTAAAATCTTGATCACTGCATGCTCCGGTGCTTTTTTCGAATGGCTGCATGACTTGGTAACAATTTATTGTAAAATTCCTGAAATTGCTACAATTGAACATTAATAAATCAGAATAACTGTTTTAAATGATGTATGTCTTATTTATAGTGCGTGATTTTGAGCTCATATCAGCTTTCAATGTCATAAAAAATTTCACAAAATTTCTGCTGTAAACCAAGGATTATCACTGCTGAGTGTGATTTCCTGTTTAGCCGTGAATGAGATATCTCTTATTCTGTGAACTGCACATATTTAAATAAATGCAGGAAATACAAAAATACATAAAACTGAATAACAGGAAATAGCATCAGTTATCAGGGAATATCAAGGAAAGGAGGGAGAGAGAGAGGGAGAGCAAGGATAGGGGGGGTGGAGAATGAGCGCAGTACTCCAGATATGCATAATGCAAATGACATGCATGTCAAATGGCAAAACAAACTGACAGTGACAGAACAATGGAATAGCCAGAGAGCGGCAAGCCTTGCTTAAGCAATTGTTGGAGCGCCTTCTGTCCATTTCCATGGGAAGAAACCATTTAGAGTCCGTTCTGTTCAACTGAAACTTTTTTTCTTGCAGGAGATAACTGGTATCACTGTGCAAATGTGACAGAATTCAGATAAGTGGTGTGATGGCAGAAATAGCTTATTCATGACTACCAGTGACAAGAGCCTTGACTGATACCGTCCCCGGTGCACGTGTTGTCCTACAGAATAGGTTGTACATGTACGGTCACAGATCCTAATTTTCACTGCTCCCCTCATACACACAGCTTCGGTAGCCATATTCCTCCCTCAGTGGCCAAACTGTCCAGAACAAATGTATCTGTGACATCTTTATAGATTTAGCCTCTGCAATGTGACATAGTTTGTAATAACTCAATTTAATTCACCATTACGGTCACCTCACATAAGACAGTAAAACTAAAAACCCTCTCTGGTTTGTTTACATACATATATGACAAACAACAGCTTCTCATATTACAAGAGACGATTAGCCGATCAAAAGGAAATTAATCAGCATCTATTTTGATAATTAATTCATCTTTAAAGTCGGCTTTCAAGTAAAAAAAAAAAAAAAAAAGCCAAACGTGACCTTGTACCAGCTTTTCTTTGAGGTCGGATAAAACAAGTGATTTGAAGATGTCACCTTGTTGACATTTTCTGACATCTTATAGACCGAGTGATTAATCGATTAATCAGGAATGTAATTTTCAGCTTGTTAGCTGCAGCTAACATTTCAAAAGTCCTTGAATAATTACCAGTAAGTCGTTGTAAAACAGCTCCCTAACACATGATCTTGCTATTCTTTCTTGCATTACCTGAGGTCACAGCAAAGCCTGAAA
This sequence comes from Argyrosomus regius, assembly GCA_946959425.1. Taxonomy (NCBI): domain Eukaryota; kingdom Metazoa; phylum Chordata; class Actinopteri; family Sciaenidae; genus Argyrosomus; species Argyrosomus regius. The sequence goes on from OX336882.1 coordinate 24,429,984, forward strand.
TATAATATTGTACTTAGTTTAGGTGAAGTCATATTTGTTCTTTCTGGTAGTACTAAGTGCATACAAAAAGCAGAATTATGAGTATTATTAGTATTGCTGGGTCCCTGCAACTTGCTATACAGTTGTTTGTTGCTAAATGAAAAGGGTGCTCACATCTCTGGCTTGATGCTGTGTTTATTATCTTTTCTGCGACCCCCCACTCCCCACCTTAACACCTTCCTCTCGCACAGCCTCTCTTCTCTCACTCTGCTTTTTACCCTTCCTAATCTTTTGTTGAAATCAACATTAACACTTGCACCTTAATGACTTCATTATTGGACACCGGCTTTCTGTTCAGCACAAAGAGACAAATCCTAAATGGGAAATGAAGGCAAACATGTGCTCAACAAACAGAAAACATATTAGGTGTTTACAGTGGCACACAAACCACAGTGTTATACGCGTGTTCCAATACTGAAATCAAATGAAGCTCTTAAAAGCCATTGAGCAGTTTCAGATCAACGATCTGGCAACATAAGCTCTGATGAGAGAAAAATCCACCAGCATTAAATTCAATATGTCAATCACTTGTATTCCTCTGTTCAAACGGATGCTTTACTTAATGTTAAACATGTGAAAATGACTGGCTGGAAGAGAATAGTGTTGTATTGACAGAGAGAGAGGCAAAGCAGCGGGCAGTCAGCCACTCTGTTCTGCTTCACTGCAACATGGGAGGGAGGCCAGCGTGGACACACACACACACACACACACACACACACACACACACACACACACACACACACACACAGATGTAAAAACACACATGCCGGCATGTACACACGGGCAAGCACACACTTGCACAAATGCACACACACTGATACTCTCGCGCTCTCAGTGTGTGTGTGTGTGTGTGTGTCTCTCTCTCTCCCTCTCTCTCCCTCTCATACACACATACGCACACACAAACACACACACACAGTGCAGCAGGTGAGGTGCCAGCACATCACAGCGCTGCCATTTTTCAGTGTCTTGCTCAGGGAGAAGCGCTCTGACATTTTATGAAGCACTCTGCAGAAATCAGCAGCTTGTAATGGCGGCTGGACTGTCACTCCTTTCCACTCTTCACACTCCCTCTATCTCCCTTCCTCACGCTGCTTTTAAGATATAATCTCCCTTGATTAGCATAATCTAATCAATTTTAAGAAAATTGGCTTTTAATTACAAAGGACAATCTCTTCCTCTTAGTCTCTGTTTAAGCATTAAATGTCTTTAGTATTTGAGAAAAAAAAATAGGCAAACTGAGGCAAGAAGTAAAACACTAGTGAAAGGTTAGAAAATGCTCCACATCACACTCGAGTGTGAGAAATTACTAAAATTGATGGCTAAAGGGTATAAATGGCAGAAAAAACTGTAGAAAAGCATTGGGGTTCATCTTTAAATTGCAGGTTTTTATGTTCTTTCTGTTTTGACATTATGAATCAGCAATCTAGTAAATGTCCCTACACTTTTATTTGAGATGGTTAAACAATGCATTTAGATGTGTAAAATTGAAATCTGTTATTTCCTCACGTCTTTATTTGACCCTTTCTAATATTACTGTACGTGCTTACTGGAAAGGCCTTGTGATTAGTAACCCAGCTGTTAAATATGTCCTCAGCATTAAAAAAAACAGAGATCTGGAACCATGATTAACTCTCTGGCATGTTGTTGTGCCTGACAAGCTCTCTGTTGAGCAATGATTAACAGCTAGTGACTCTGCAAACCGCTGCTAGCACATTAACACAATGTTTAGATTAGCCAGCCCCTCACTGAAGCCATTACTGCTGTAGCTAAGCTAACAGACATCTTCGGAAGCTGGGCAGCCGACAGCCTGCAGCTCGACAATTTACAACGATGACAAAGCTTGGCAACCGTGCTCTAAACTTTTCCCCCAAAGTTTCACTCAGGGCTAGTACATTTTAGAGTAACTCAGAATAGTATGCCCACAGGAAAAAAAATGTGATTCAACTTGAAATATGTGGGAAGTGTTGAGGCCAAATCTCTCTCAGTGTAGGCTACGCTATAAACCTTAAACTAAGCCGATTTTATTAATGTGACATTAGCATTTGTAATGAGAAAAGGGGGGAAAAAACCCTTGGGACATTTTTGTACTGCTGCAAAAACCACACATACACATGCATGTGCAGGCCCACGCACACACACTCAGAAAGGTTCACACATAACGCGCGCAAACATAAACACATAAGCCGCAGTGTCAGGCACTAATTTACATCCATATTACACAAGAATGACAAAATCCAGTCAAAGCACAGAGGGGAGAAAATAGTAGTATTTGCGTAGGTTTTATAATGAAATATATTAGCTTAGCCTCTGTAAATTATCTGTGACAGTTAGTAAATCTGTTCAACCTTTACTGATGAACTGAGCAGATATTTCTAGACAAATAAAGCCTGGCATTCACTCCCACTCTACCGTTCCAGACAGAAACTAGGGGAGGAAGACAGCGTCAAGAGCAAATCTTCACTTTTTTTTTTTTTTAAAAAACTTGCCAATACATGTCTGCGGTACTCCCTGACTCGGCGCTCATGCGATGTGTGACGACACTCCTTGTTTTTTCTTCAACAAAACAATTGTATATATTAAGCCGACTTGTCCTTTTTTCAGACTACACAGCATTCTGGCAAGCACCTACATGTTGATTTGTTGGGTAAGTGACTGTAAGGTTTTCATTAAGTCTATATTGAGCTGCACATTTCCAAATGGACCGAAGTAGCTTTAGGGCCTGACCAATAGCCCCGTGTGATTAGTTTAACTCTTGTTTGTGTAAGTCAGTGGAGTTAGGACCTGAAGATAACACTCAAAGCTTGGATTTTAACTAACAGTAAGATAACACCTAATAAAGGTATTTATGGAAGAATGAAATACTTTTATATATAGGAAATATATACACCTATATAGGTAACTTTCATCATGTTTCAAGATGACACATCCACAATAAAAGCATATTTTCTGTCCTCCAGTATCATTATATGCGTGATTTCATCAATGTTATTGATGTTCCCAAAGATCAAAAGTATTGCAAGCCTTTAAATAAATGTGGTGAGACAGTACAGGAATGCTTTAGGGTTGTGCATAGCTTAACAACCAGTTGTCACGAGAGGTGCGATTGGGTGAGGCTCATGATGATAACATAAACAGTGATCTATTCATATGTCCCAATACCATACAACAAGAGGCAACTAGTAGCTTATGTGCCTTTGGTTTTGGTTTGTATCCAAAAGATTTCTTAAGTAGACTCATAATTTTCTGAGCTGAGCACGAAACCTTGTAATGATGTTTGCTGCCCCAAATAATGACGGTGATCTATAATCACAGCGTAAAAGCTGCTTTATCTGGATTTATAAGACTACAAAACTAACAACACTGAATGTTTTTGGAGAGGGTAATATGTAACAAAGCTCCCCGTCAGAATTAAACCAGAGACACTGTGGATACTTGCTATGTATCTTGGTCCACAAGGGCATCAGGACACCCCAAATGAAACATATTTTTTCCTCATAATCCTGTAATTGCGTTATTAAAATCTCTTGCTGAAAGATTAGTGTTTTCTGTTTTTTTTATGACAGCGGAAGAAATGACTGTTATGACTTGCCAAAATACTCACAGCTGGCAAGCATGTAACTAGAGCAAAGCCACTTTCACTTGTTGTTTCCAAATGTTTAGGTAATAAATTAAAGGAAAATTCCAATTCAGTGTGCATCAGGAATGACGCATGAAACAGACCGCTATTAATCAGTTTAACTTTGAGCTCTGAAAAAGCAGGTATGGACTTGTGTTGAATTGTGCCATACATACAAAACACACCAACAAGCAGGCAAGGATGAAATATTTCAAGTGAACCAAACTAAACTACTTTTTTATAGTCAGATATCTTTGACAACTAACTGCAAAATTTAAAGGTTTAATAAATTTTACAAAAATAGGGAGAAATTGAACACAAATACAGGATCACAATGTGAGAGAGAAAGCATCTCTTCCTAGACTTAAAATGTAACCAAAACCAGGAAACCCACAATTCAGTGAGCTGAGATTAAGACCAGAACTGTACAACATGGTGGTCACCACAGTGTGCCTCAAGGTATGTATAATGTTACTTTCACACGGTTTGTTCTTTCTTTTCTTTCTTCCTGCTCTGTTATTGTGACATCTGATTCAAAGCAAGTCTGGAAAAAAAACAAAAAAAACTGGTCCCAATAGATTCAGTGAATGATGTTCGCAAAGTGAAAATGTCACTGTCCAATCTTTGTGTTCTTGTTTCTCCGCTCCTGTCTACCTTTCCGTCATTGTAAAATGACAAAATCAGGGCAAGATATATCCAGCGGCACATACAGAATATTACATCAGCCTGGATTTCTTTTTTTCTCAGTCAAGAGAAAATTTGAACGAAATGTTTTACACGGAAGAGAAACTGTTTTTATTCTCCGTAGCTCAATATGTGATAAAATATGATACTTTTGCCCTTACATACAGACTAAAAAAGACAATAAATGAGTGTCATAATGGGAAACAGCTTCACTCTACCATTTTGCCAGTATCACCTTTCTGCTGCACTATCCAGGACACTTTTTCTCCCCCCTGGGGGCAAATGTAGAAGACCCTTTTAAAAGTCCAACTGTGCCTTTAAAAGAGTTTGTCACACCAGCGATGGGGTGCTTTGAAATGCTGTGCAGAATATCCACAAAATAGAGCTCCCTTTTTTCCCAGTGACATGGCCCTATTTCCTGTGTCACCATACTTCCCCTGCGTGATTTCATATAAAAAGTCAAAATATTTGAGCCTCCATTGTTGACTGTGTCAAACCCGGCCTTGACATTACTGCACTGCAATCACACTCCCACAGGTGGATACACACACACACACACACACACACACAAAACCAGACACACACACACACAGTTACCTGTGTTAGACTGAGCGTCACCGTTGTGTCATACTATCTTTTCATGTGAAACTATATCCACTGGCCCATCCTCTGGATCCTAACACTTCCTTATAGGTGAACCAATCACAAAGCTTGCCACCAGTCCCCTTTTGTTACCTGATATTATTTAAGGAGGAGCCAAGCAGGGAAAAGAATAATACCTTTGGCTCTGTGTGAGTGTATGCTTGTGTTTGGTGTGTGTATCTGTGCATATGTCACGACGAGTGGATTCCTCGTGTGGTGAAGCTGAAACCGAAGCTGCCTGGGCCTGTTGTTGATAGCTGTGTCTCACCCACTCACTGCCCCAGAGGGAGTCAGGACCAAGACCACTGCTCAGGGTCTGTCTGTTCACACACATGAAACACAGGCTTGGATTACACAGGGCTTGAATATGACTCATCCCAAGGAGAGGGGGAGGAGGAAGGCCCTCTCTGTTGTTTTGCACAAATGCGCACACACACGCACTCACACACACACACTGCCCGCAATGATAGCTACATCACAGGCTCAGAGAGAGGACCTTGTGGTTCCACACACCTGCCAAAGACAGATGTTAAGAATAAATCAGAGAGAACCTCAGACTGAAGAGAAACTCCACACTGCCGTAACTCCACTAACTCACTACACAGCACACTAACTGGAGAGCAAACAGCTGCACATGACAACACACACCAGTGATGAAAGAAACAATAGCATGCATGCACCTGACATGCATACAGAGAGAGGCTACATCTTGGTGGGAGAGCGAGTATTTTCCAGTTTCCGTCTCACAGGCTCCACTCTTATTTTTGTGTGCTTAGCTCTGTTCTGTTGCTGTGTAACCAACTCCTCTGGAGCTGAGGGTTTTTAAGTGCAACTGTTCTGGAAGAAGCCGAAATCCTCCAACGACAGACAAACAAGTCACAACAAGGCTGAAAGCAGTGTGGGCGGTTTGGAGAGGAAGCTCTTTTTTCCGCTGCTGACTAGGTGAATTTCATGATTTCTTCATTTAAATATAGCCACACAGGGTTATGGAGGATCAACGCGCTCACAAAGCCTGCCCTTTAAGTAAATGTGTTGCACAATAATATACTTAAAAAGCTATTTTGGGGTACAGTGACCTCTGAAAGCACAATTCAAACACCAACACAACATCATCCTACATCCTGTCAGTCAATGTGGCACACTTCCTGGTTCCACAAACCATGTGTCATAAAAAAGAAAACTCAGATGTATGCACACAAGAGCGTAGCTTTGGTCTATGCTGGCAGCCATGTCTATGGACATCTTTTGTCACTCGTGTTTTTTTTTAGCCTTTGTCGTCTAACAGGCTGCGAGAGCAGGCAGAGTGGTCTGTGTTTGTGTGTATGCAACGTATGCGTGTGGTGTGTGTGTGTGTGTGTGTCATAAACAGACACCCTTCACGCTTTGTGGCCTAGAAACAGGATAAAACAGTGAGTTAACCACGACTGCACTGACATTATCTCTTCTTTGCCGTCCTGGAATGCCAGCCTGCTGTGAAACTCCGAATATGTGACGTCCTGTCACACCACATAATCTGTCTGTATGTGTGTGTGCGTGTGCCAACTCAGGAAAGGAGTGAGTGTGGGTGTTTTGCTTTGTCTTCCTGCATTAAAGGCACAAGGCCAAATGTCTAGGTCTTACTACTTGGTAAATCTTCAAATACTAGGGGCCATCAGGCTCATAGGAGCTATGAAATTATGTTGGTAAAGAAAAATAATCCAAAAAAACGACAAAACAAATAACTGAAGTTAAAATCTACAACAGAAATATGACAAACGTGTTGACAAAGTCTCAGTTTTTTAAATCTTTGATCCAAGAAAGTTTGCCACCGTCTCTGCTTACAATCACTGGGCAAAATAAAGCCCAACTCTGGCCCTTGTGATGCCGATGAGTGTAACATCCATGACTCAAGAGGTCAGGCAGCCCATCCAGCCTGAGCATTAGGGGTTAAGGGGATGAAACCAAGTGTGAAATGTGAGAAGACAGGCCAACATGGTTTCTCAGGCGACAAATAGAAAGGCGACAAACATATCTCTGTGACTGTGAGGAACGTGAGGTATGTTAGGAAGAAAGAGCATCACGTCATCCATGATTCATACAAGAGGCAAGATGGAAAAGGAATTAGAGTGGCTTTTTGAACTGGCTGAGTTTAGACATGTTAATCAGTAATAGCCTGTTGTACTTCAGACAGGAGGAGTGTGAGCACATTAGTGTGTGTGTGTGTGTGTGTGTGTGTGTGTGTGTGTGTGTGTCTGGCAAGTCCAACGCCACTTGGATTTGAGCTGGTTCAGGCAAGAGAAAGCTCCAGACCAAGAGATAATCCATCTGGACTGTTTCCTTACAAAACATATGGAAAAATGCAGAAGCCTTTTTTCCTTTTCCGCCCACAATAGCTATTAATATCTCACACAGAACATTTGCTCATGTCCCACTAAGGACTGGAATTCCTGCTGAAACACAGTCATCTTGGAGGATTAGAAAGAGGCGGTCAGGCGTTTTCACGCACTCACCATATGTATTCTCCGCGTGCAAGAATGAGCATATAGTCGCATAAACACATATAGTCCCTAATGGCTATGCACTCAGCGTATTCCTCTGTCCTCCCTCTCCCTCTCTCTCACACAAACACACACATTTTTAGGTAAATTGAAGTGATGTAATCTGAACTCTCACGACACGACATGACTTATTCTGCTCAAGTCATTTAAACAAAGATAGCCTTTCTTTTGCCGCTTTGGAAATAATTTACTCTAATATCAACAAGGACCCCTAAATAATCACACCAACTACCTGACAGGAATTGTTCACAGCACCGCCAAAAACCTGTGTTAAAATGACAGCGCTGTAAATTGTTTTAATTATAGCCGACACAGATAACAGCCTGTGGAAACATCAACCTTTTCTTCAAGCCCTTCTGCAAGATCCAAACATACAGTATTCCCTGGAAAATGCAGTTTGTTGTATGTGTGTAAGAGGGAGAGTGTGTGTGAGTGTGTGTGTGTGCATGCGTGTGAATACAATATTCATTTTGCTGCAGGAGGACAATCTATGCATAACAATGAGAGGCGCTAATGAAATCAGCCATCAACCTGCGATACATACATATTAAAGCAGGACCTCAGAGTGTCATTCGCTTAGTGCATCATTTGTTCCCACTCGTTTTTTTCTCTCTGCCACCTGACCTTTAGAGTATGTAACCCCCCCCCACCTCCCCAGTTCTCCACGCTAAAAATAGGAAGTGTACCTGCAGTACTGTGGCATTATGCATACATGCGTGTGTGTTTGTGTGCAGCATTGCTCGGACATGACAATATATTTCAGACAATCCTACGTGATTGATTTATGCCCTAAGAGGAAGAGGAGAAATATGATCTTTTGGGATGCAAATTAGACGACTAATGTTTGATTGTCCGAAGTTTCGGGATCTTCGGACAGCCACCTCTTAACAGAGACAAAGACATACAGCATCAGAAATGGTAACCACTGTCAAAGCTATATACCTTCAGTATAATGTCATATCATCCCAGCTGCCAGGGAACAACGCTCCTCCCTTCCCTCTAAGCATGCTTCACAGCTCTGGTCTCTTTTTCTCTCCCTCTATCTCCCTAACCCCCACCCCCTTGCTGGCAGGGAAATGGATCCCTCCACCTGACAGTGGCCATTTTGAGCCTTCTCTCTCTTCTCCTCTCTACTCCTGCTTCCTGGTAAACAATGGGAGAGGGATAATTGATCAAACAGCCAGGGAACCCTCCAAGCAGGGGAAGGTCACCGCCCGCCAGCCCAGCTCACTAAGGAGGGGAGGAGCAGAAGGGTTGGAGGGGGGTGGGGGGTGGCGGTGGGGGGGGGGGGGGGGGATATGTGTGTCAATATGTGCATGTGCATTTGTCTTTGTGTGTACATGTATTGCATGTATGCATGTGTGTGTGTGTGTGTGTGTGTGTGTAGTGAGTGTGTGACCAATTGTGTTAAAAAAAATTAAAAAAAGGACACTGGTAAAGACAGACAGAAAGTCGTATGTGTGTGTGTCTAAGTGTGTGAGGGGGTTGTGTGTGTGTGTGTGTGTGTGTCGGGGGGGTGATGGTGGTGGTGGTGGGGAGGGGGTTCTCTGACGCTCTTGAGCTGCCATTTTTCTTTCCTGACAAAGACTCCATCTGCCACAGAGCCATTTGCTGCCTCCCGAGTCGGCAGAGCATTCCGCACGCCGTGTTCACCTTGATGTCACCTCTACACGGCTCACGCCTTGCTGACGCTGTTCACGCACACACACACAGACACACACGCACACACACACACATAACAACACAAAAACACAATTCTTTTCCTCTCATATATACACAGACGTATGTGCTCATTGTCTCCTACTCTCAAACAAACACATACTTTCAGTTACCGTCATACTATCTTTGCACTCACTTTCCTCTCTCACACACTCACTCACACACAGACACACATTAAGTGTGTATGTGTCTAGGCAGCTGCCCTCCCTCTCCACTGCATGGCTGATATCACTGTGCAACCATCAGCGCTGTGCATTGTGGGAGTGTCTGTTGGGGCAGAGAGACGCGACAGGGGCTGAGGGATTCACACGCCTCTGAAAGACAGCCAGAGGGGGAGAGAGACACAGAGAGGGAGAGAGAGAGAGAGAGAGAGGCAGGAGGGGAGGGCAGCAGAGAAAGAGAGAGAGAGAGATACGGAGGGGGCCGGTAACTGGAAATGAGAGATGGCATTTTAAAGAGGAAGCTGAATTTCACCTGCAATTACCGTAGCTCCGGGGCACATGGCTCGGTTAAGAGACATTTCATTCCAAAGCCACCGCGTATAGCTGCCGCACTGAGCCCTGAGAGGCGCATAAAGAAGGAGGGAGAGAGAAAATAGAGCGGTGGAAAACTCTCCTCTGCCCAAGATGGCCCTCAGCAGATGCAGTGATGAAAGAGAGGAGGCAGCCAGGGATGTTACTGGTAAATGAAACCCAGCAAAAAAAAAAAAAAAAAAGCTGGAGAGGTGAGGAAAGGAGATGAGAGGAAAGAAAAGGAAACAAGGACAGATAAAGAGACAGAGGAAAGAAAAGGGGTATCTCATTCAGTAGGCCCCAACTCGGCCATCTGCACACCAGACCAGACAGCTGAACTGGGCCTCAGAGAGCACACAAACACATGAACACATACACACACTGCACAAAGAGCAAATAAAATCCAATAAACACAGACACTCACACTCTCACAGTTAAGTACAGGGAAAGCTGAATGTGTTTAATGATTAATATAATTCTTAGTATTCATTCTCTTTCGATGAAACCTTGCTCTCTCTCTCTCTCTCCCTCCCTTGTCTCTTCCTCTCACTCTCACAGAACTCCAAATGGAGCTGTAATGGTTTCCCCGAGGCTCAATGTCCTGGCTAGTTTCACCAGGCACACTGCTGTGTTTCATAAGAGAAGTGTGACTGCACAAATACAGTAATGAGCCCTCACTGGGAGCTGGGGGCCTCCTGGCACTGCTAATGGCTCCTCTGGACTGCAGCTGTATCCAGGTTACAACCTGGCCTGGCCCTGAGATGCACAGGCCCAGTAGGGACAAACTATTCCCAGCCACAGGCGCACATTGTAGTTAGAAAACCAGGTCTATAGTGGGCTATGTGTTTGGTGTGTGGGTGTTTGAAGCAGGGGAGGTGGAAAGAAGATCTGGGGAAGGGGGTTAGGGGACAGGAAGCTGTGCAGGATGTCAAGAGACAAGAGGCCATGCTTAGAGACAGAGACCAAGAAATAAAGACAGTTGAAGAGATGTGGTTTGGCCATAAACCCAGCAGATAGACCCAATAAACCTGGAGGCTCTCATTGGGCAACAGCTGGCGTCGGGTGAGAGTGGTTTGTGTGTGTGTGTGCGTATGTGTGTCAAAGAGGAGCGAGATAGAGAGAGTGTGTGGTCTATTTAATTATCTCCATAAAAGAGCAGCCCTGCAACGCTTGCATGTATGTACAAACCAAGAACAGAACCAAGTACAGAAAGTAATAGCTGTTCTACTAATGATAACAACTAATTAATGGTCATTTTAACAAATTTAGAAACATTAAACCAAGATCTATATATTCAGGAAACAAAACAGTAAAATCAGCAAGGAACAAGCGACTGACTGTCAACTAAAATGTAAAATGTCATTGCGTACAAGCAGCTTTTAACCTTTAAACCCAATAAACATGTGACATTGAGTCATTATTACAAACTTATGTTGGGTGGCCAACCACCATCAACATCACAGAACTTTGTTTTAAATAAAATCATATGTTTCAAGTCAGCATGGCATCAAGACATCGACAATTTTGTATCTGATGAATGATGAAAATGATATATTTTAATTTTACTCAGATTGAACATGATGTTTGTAGGTAAGTGCAAGTGATGGCAAAGCATTGGTCATCTCTTGTGAAACAGGCATTAGGGCTGAGTCCACAGAGCTCAAATTGCATTCCTGTTTGTGTGGGGGCTAAAAGGTTTGTGATGTATGGGGTTTAAAGGTCCACTCCTAATGTTTCATAAATTACTGGCATGCAATTATGTTACATTATGACACCTAAAACTCAGCATTGTGTGTCCAACATCTCCCCTCTACTACGCACAACAAACACATTAACACACACTCATACACACACACACACACATACACAGGCCGCTCCCATTGTTGCCCTCTCTGGGAAAGCTCACAGCTTGGCTTCTTTAGCTCCTGTTTTGTCTGGCCCTCCATTCAAAATGGCCCCCTCATGACCACGCACATTATCGTCCGGGCAGGCAGCCCCCGAGTGGACTGAGGCTCCCTGGGTGCGAGCAGTGATTCATGGCACAAGGGTCTGTAAAAGAGCAGCCTCGCCCCACGCTGAAGCCCTTCATAGGGACAAGGAGAGCAGAGGCTTGTTTGGTAATGGGGGTGAATCAAAAGTCTGGCTAGAGGACTGAACCCTGTTGAGACCGTGCGGGCCAAGGGAGGCAGAAGGGGAACGGTCAGCATTTTCTGTGTGTGTGTGTGTGTGTGTGTGGAGAAAGAGCGGGAGTGAGAATGAAAAAGACAGCGAGACATGGATGGGTAAGCCCAAACTAATGCTGGAGTGTGTCTGTTGAATCTACACTGCTCCCTATCCCGAGGACAATCTCTCTGGCAGCAGCTTTTTAACAATCTTAGCTCCGAGGCAAGTACAAAGTACTAAATGTTTAGCCGTTATCTCTAACACTTCCCCAATCTAACAGAGCACCAGTTTAAAGGGCACTGGGAAAAAGACACTGCGAGAAACAAAGAGGGCTCATGAATAAGAGCTGAAAAATGATAGTAGTTGCTAGGATTGATGAAACCCTATTCAGGTTTTGTGACAGGCAGCGAGACACACAAATTCTTTCCCCTCAGGCTAGAAGGTGTAATTTCCCCTTCCACTGTCACAAGAGCCATGTAAAAAATTATCTGTAGCTCAGTGACTGACTGCTTCGAAGTCATTTGTAATGTACAACATGTATGCACAAATCTATCTACCTATCTATCTATCTATCTATCTATCTATCTATCTATCTATCTATCTATCTATCTATCTATCTATCTATCTAGTCTTGCAGATCGGGACGCTCAGAATAGAAACACTGGCATGCTTCTCCGTTGTAACACACGGTGGGATGCGGATGAAAATGCTGGCCCCACAGGACACACACGTACACACACACATACACACATACACACACAGAGACGCACATAAAGAGCGGACTGCTGTGGGGCTGACGCAAGACTATCTCTGTCTCACGTGTCTCTCCCCTACGGCCGCCCGCTGCTCCTGACCTTCGAGATGTTTTTCTCTCTCCTTCTCCCTCTCCCTTTATTCCTCTCTATTTCACACTCATACAACACACACACACACACACACACACCCTCACTCACTCACTCACTCTCTCTCTAACACACACACACACATTTTCTGCACACCTCCTAGCCACTCAGTACTTTGTCATTAAAAGGCATTGCATTTCAAGCTCGGATCAAGCAGATGGGGCTGCGTAAGCATTGCTGCTCCTTCACGCAGCACCTTGGCTTAAGTACAGATAGTCCACATGCATTATAGCACTCTCCCATAACTGCGTGCATGGAAACACGCATGTGAACGCACCCATGCACACGCACAACCTTCCTGGAACCAGAGAATCAGCCCGGTTGTGGATGGCTGCTTCATGTGGGTACTGTGTAGCTCACTTGTGTAATGCTGATCTGATGTGGTTGAATACCTTAAGACAGGCTCTACAAAACAAGAACACTATATCAGCAGACAAAGGTATCATCTCTTAACAGAGAAAGCGTCATTCTTATCTTAATATATTTATTTGTCCTTTCGGGACACCAATGGTTTGTGCTCTAGTGGCAAACACTGGTAGAAATGCTCACATAAAGTTCAACGGGTTCATCACAGACACAATTACACACACACACACACACGTACGTGAGTGTAATATAATTATATCTACGTGCCATTAGACACATTTCTCTGTCTTTCTTTCATTTTTTCTCAACATTTGCATATTCCTTTGGGTGTTTGAGTTGAGCAGCTCTTTCCTTTTTCCTTCTCTTGTCTTCCAAGCAACAAATGTCAGCTAATTACACCATAGCTGTTTGGATGAGCTCCATATTTCCCTGTGCTCTGCTGTGCTTGCTCTCTATGGGGCTGCAGGAAGAGTCAGACAGCCAAGACACCAGTTAGAAACAACCAGCGGTGGGGGCTGAGCTGCTACAAGGCTACACCCCCAGTAGAAATTGATTCCCCGAGAGAGGACTCATCAATACTTATCATAAATGATACAACCAGCTTGCACCAACCTGCGGGGGGATATAATGTATCATTCACAGCCAGAGATGAAGCAGTAACAGTTAGACCTGATAGAATCAAGTCTGGTAACACACAAGGCTAAAAAGCCAGTCACAGGCGAAACAGGTATTTTCCTGAGCTCTGCATTCAGTAAAAAAATATAAAAGATCCCATTTCATCTAGTGACACACATGCAGGCACAAGGCTATCAAGTCAGGCAGGAGAGAAAAGTGCAAGTCATTGTCTGTGTGTGGAACAACAAACTGCCACCTTGGTGTGTGTGAAGTGAAGCCTTGAGGACGCAGCCGCGCCCCTGAGTACAGCTAGCTCTCACACCGAGACAGAGTGATAAAACAGAGAAAATGAGGGAAAGAAAAGAAAGGAACGGACAGAGAGAGAGAGGCAAAGATTAAAGCTGCAGAGAGCAATACACATAAACAAGTAAACCCAATCCATGAGCCTAACCTAGAAGTACTGTAGGGCACAGTTAACAACCATTTACATTCAGCGTTGGCTCTGAACAGATAGCAAACTCAAAGGATGTTTATTAGGCGCGTACGTTTCAGACAAATATTCTGATTAGAATGGGAGAAATCTAATTAATTGCTTGATTCACTGAATGAACCCCGAATTTGTAATGTAATCATAACAACTGCTTTTCAAGGGGCTCTTGTTAAATTTAATTGGGGGAGAAAAAAAACATCCTCTTTCACTGAATGAATGAAAATCAAATTAGGCCTGAAACTGGAGGAGTCTGCAAGTTTGTTCTGGCGTGCCATAAAAAAAAATTAAATAAAAAAAGCAACTGTAAAAGCAGAAGTGGGTGACAATATATTTGAGAATGTCACGCATCAACTATTTGGTAACACGCAAACATATACCAGGGGCACAGAGCGAAAAAGAGGAGACACGAATGCTCTTTGGTTTACTGTGTACTACTCACTGTTAGAGATGTCTTCAGCTCTTTGACATAACTGCTGTAACACCTGGAGAAAAAGCAGAAACAAAAGATCACTGTGGTTCAGGTTAAAAATACAATCTTAGTCATAGGAATAAAATGTTTTCCCAGCATACTTTGATTTATATGATAATAAAATGGTTAGATTAATTCAGGAAGTTTTCCTTTTGAGAGCCTGAAGGGGATTGGAGCCCCTAAAACTACCTGGATATCAAAGTTACAGTAACACGGCTTAGTATTTGGGGTGTTTTAGAAACATCAAATAGAAAATACAGTGACGTCTGAAACACAGCTGTGGCTCCACACACACATGCACACACTCACACACACAGGAAGATATTCACACACACAAAAAGTCTCTTTCTCCCCGAGCCCTTTCTTGCAAAACCTGTTTGTTAGAAATGGATCTAGACACTAGAGCTTTGAGTGTGAGGATATTTTCCCCAAACACAAGACAGTTCTTGCAGAGAACCAAGCCTTACCAGCGTTCTCACGCCCATCTCTCATGCATTGTCTCTAAGGCCCTCCTGTGCTCTTACAGCCTGTGCCTAATCTACCGAGCTCACCAAAACAGACGCCACCCTGCTACATACAACATATCACACTACAGCAAGCAAACACACAGATTTAACCACTTTTATTTATGTCGGAGACTTTTTAGTTGATATCCAGGTATCCAATAACACTTCACACAAACTTTGAGCTTCCTCATACACATGCACGCAGACAGAAGGAAGCAGGCTCTTATAGACATTTCCAGACACACCAACACACCAAACACTGTTATAGCGTGTGTGGGTAGCTATCTAACAAGGTTTTGTTGACAGTAAACACATCCATCTGGTCAACAGCAACAGAGTCTGGTGGACGCTTCATCAGCACGTGATGTGATCAACTATTAAAATTTTTAGTGACCATGTGTTGCACACAGTTAAAGAGAGAAATCATTTGTACTGTTGTTCTTAAGTCATCCCTGTGAATGTCACTTGTTGGAATGATTGCCGTGGTAAAATCAGAAAATGGTTATATTGCAGTTCATGAGCCTAAGTGATTTTGTCTCTTTGTCTCCAGATGCCCTCCAGTCATGTCAAAGTCTGTGGCACATAATGCAACGTACTTCTGTCATTACAGCTCAATCTATCACTGAACAGAAATCACCTAGACTGGTGGTTTTGATAATAACCGCACTCATCGAACTGAAATGGTTCCCTTCATTATCTACAGTCTTACACAGACAGACCTACAAACACACACACACATACACATACAGACACGCACAAATACTTTGATAACTCATCGCAGTGATAATGATAACAGAGAGCCAGGTAGGCTGAATTCATCTTCAGCTTTTTCATAAAGGCCTATTAGTGGATGATTAAAGGATCTCTGCTCATAGGGCTTCAGCACAGAAAATGATTTGCCAGCCACGAGGCAGGTGAATTACACTGGATAAGAAAGCCAGTGCTGTCTGCCATCATTTGCCTGACTGAGAATCAGGCTGTTAGTCTATTAACCTCCTTTTACCGTAAGATCTTCCTCGCTTTACATCAATGGCAGATGAACAAAATATTACAAAAAATGTCACTTTTTTTTCCTAAGGTGCCATCTCCAGCTGCAATGTCCTTATAAATTATGTCATTATATTATATCACAGCTGCAACTAACAATTATTTTCATTGTAAGTTAATTTGCAGATTAATCAATTATTCATTTGGTGTATAAAATGTAGTAGTGTAGTTAAAAATGCCCATTAAAATCTTTCAAAAGCCTCAGATGATATCAGGAGATTGCTCCTTTTTTCCAACCAACAATCCAAAACCTTACTTATAATATATTATATTTCGTTACTTTATATTTAATATCATATAAGACAAAAAAATCCTCACAACTGAAACGCTGAAACAAGGGGATGTTTTTGCTGAAACAATGAATTCATTATTACAATAGGTGCAGATTATTTGATCCATTTTTTAAAAATGTACTACTAGTACTAGGTTTTTACTATTTTACTATTACTATAAGATTTACGTAAGCATAACTTTAGTAAGAGAGAAGACATGTTGTCGAAAGTTACACAAAACTATTTGTTCATTGCTTAAAACAAAATGATACAACAAATTACTTCCCTAAGTTATGCTAGTAAACTTGTAACGATTAAAATGTTTTGTAATCATTATCATTGCTTTTATTGCTTAGTAATTTCCATCAAATTAACTTTAAAGGCAAAATGAAAAAAGAAAAAGAAAGAAACTGAAAAACAGGAACTATCTGCAAAGTTATAATTACCTGCATTTACACTCCAGGCATGCTTGCACATGGACAGTGTACAACCTAACTGTTATGATGTCTCTCTGAATTGTCTTGTTTGGCTTCCCTAATCTACCTCCCTTTGCCTCAGCCACACAGATGTTGACTTTGCCTTAGGACTCATACAGCGCCTCTCAGGGGGGGTTAAATACAAGGGTCGGACTTTTGTACCAAAGAAAGAGAGAAAGACAAGAAAGAAAAGAGAGGAAGAGAAAGAAAGAAAAAGAAATTTCATACTATGTTTTATGTGAACCTTTCTTTACAAAAAACTGTTGGTATTTGAGCAAGGAAAACAAGTGTACTCTCAAGATACACATATTGAGATTGGCCTAAAATCCTTGCTTGCTTTTTAATATTTGATGCCTTGTTAGAAGAGCGACACTGGTGAGGTGTTTGTCTCTGTTGTCTCTGTTGATCTCTGGCACACCGGGCCCTGTGGGAGTGAGCTAGTGAGACTTGGCCGCAGACATTTTCCTGAAGCCCCCAGAACAAAACAGGCAAGTCTTGACAGTCTGTCCGCCACCGAGTCGTCACACAATCAGTTGCAGGAAACCAATCCCTAAATAGCAGTGATTCATCTCTTCATCACACACAATGCCCGTACACAGTGCACAAAGAAGCTCTCTCTTCCTCTCTCTCTCTCTCTCTCTCTTTCCCTCTCTGTGTCTTACCCTATCTGTCTCAACCCCTTCCCCCCCCAGTGTGGTCTCTCATACTGCTTAAAAATAAGTGCTTCTCCCAGCTTTCTTTGCCCTGTGATTTACTGGCAGTGTTTCACTGCAGGGCAGCATCTTTTATTGTTACATGATCTGGGGCTGAAAGCTGACAAAATGGAATCTCTGTGCAAGTACCTTTGTATGTGAGTGAGTGTATGTTCAGGGCAAAGTAAGGAGCGGGTGGAGGAATAAAGAACTTGTGTGAGAAACGTTTGTCTAAGTGCAATTCAAATCCTCCCAAGCCTCCCGGTGCTGTGTGTACGTGTGTGAATGTATGTGTGTGTTTGTCATTCCACTAAATGGTTTCTTCCTTGACTTGATGGAGCAAGTGCCATCTCAAGGGAACAGGTTACACCACACACACAAAGTAAAGCGCTTTGAGACTGGTGAAAAGCTCAGAACATTAGCGTTATCCATTTGTGAGAGGTAGAATATATATATATATATGAAATAGCAGGCTGGATTGTCTGTGTACGTACGCACTGTTTTTATGTTGCCATGATAACTCTTCTCTTAATGGCAGAGAGCCCCGTTGCTGCATTAGCCAATCCACTTCCCTTTCTTGCTTTCCCTTGCAAAATAAATCTCATTCAGATATGGAGTCAGCCTGGCCTCGCTGACGACTGTCCACAGTTGCATTTGGAACAATGATATCAGTACAGTATGTGACCAGATCATCACCAGTGGATAATCAGGCTAGCACAGGCCTACACAACAGGTTCAGTGTATCGTTACAGCCTTGATTATCCATCAAGATGACGTGTGAAGGTCAGAGTAGCCGTGACCAACACAGCTGTCACATCTCCTCCCAGCACCCTCTTGGCTAACTGGCCTTCCAAAACACTCAGCACAAAACATGGCCAACTGTGGAGCACAAGAGGCCAAGGCCAACAGAACATGCCTATAGCTCAGACTGGGCTGGTATCATGACATGATTATACTCCATCTCCAACACAAGATGTGGTGAAGAGGCGAATCCGAGCTGTTTTGGTGTAATGACACTGCAGCTATGACAAGGAATTGACATACCACGCAATGAAAAAACATGACGTCTATTAGTATTGGCTTTCAAAATTTAATTCAACGCCCAATATAGCTCCAGTTTTAAATGACTGCCGGCTCTGTTGTATAAGAGGAAAAGGCTATAGTGGAGCTGTGTGGTGAGCAGATGTGAATCCACTTTGATTTCAATGCCTGTGTGTGTGTGTGTGTGTGTGTGGAGCTTCTATTAAATGGATCTGCTGTCTCCTTGATCAAGGGAGTCAATAAAGGGCCAGTCCTGTCAAACCCTCAGGGGTAAGTGTGTATGCACATATGTGTCTGTGTCCGTGTGTGTGTGCGTGTGTTATGGACAGAATCTGAAGTACTCTGACAGGTGAGTGATTGAGTGCTTTCATTTCCCTCCAGCGACAACGAGACACGCACACACAAACACATACATAGCACACACAGACACACACACACACACAGAGACACACACAGTGGAGGATGGAGAAAGCAAGAGCGAGAGAGAGAGAGAGACTGTTGTTTCCTAAAGGATGCTGCTCCTGCCTGCATGCTTAAATTAGCTCTAAATGTTTGGATTACACACGGGAGCTCTCACAGAGGATTTAGCAGCCATAGCCTAGAGTCTGGGGTGTGTGTGGATGTTTCCATCTACATTCAAGCGCACTCGCACATGCACATGCACATGCACACAGAAAGTGTCGTTACACAGATCACAAACATATGTCACTCAAATATCACTCACTATATTCTGCAAACCATTGACAACGTAACATAAGTCACATCCATCTGACTCAGACAAAAAATAGGGACACAACATGCAGCTTTAAATGTTGTAAACAGCAACAACACACACTATTTCATTCATCAGGTTTCCGCTATGGGGAAGACTTTTTTAAGAGTGCAGTCTTGGCTTCTGTTGGTGGGGGGAGGATAGGATATGCTAGCAGACGTAGAGACAAGGGAGAGAAAGGAGGAGAAAAAGAGAAGGGGAATGAGGGAGGTCAGCGCCCCCAGTCTCAGATAAAGGCCCTCTCCCTCCCTTCTGCCTCGGCTTTCGAAGCCCCTGCCAGGATCGAGAGGCGTCTCACGTTACAGCTGTCTCTCAGTGTCATCGTTCAGAAAGAGAGAGCACAAGCGGGAAAGAGAGGGAGACAGAGACAGACAGAGTAAGAGAGAGAGAGACAGACGGACAGACAGACGGGGGAAAGCGGGACAATGCCACAGACTGAGAGGGGCTAGGCTTTCATAGCTGGACAAGAGAAAAACAACAACAGCAGCAGGTTCAATTGGACGAGGAAACCTTGTGGTTTGGCTCCGTGGTGTTTTTTAATAAGTGATGTTAATGCAACATCCATTTTCACTACGACGTGGAAAGCGTTTTGAAATCACTTAAATGTGCTTTGACCTTTTCAAGACAAATTATTTCGAAATGTAGTGTGAACACAGTTAGTCAGATCATTTCCTCTACACCACCTGGGACTAACTGAACACTAAGAAGAAAAAGGGGAAATTCATTTTTTTTAATACAGTACTTTATTTTGAGTCCAGTGAGAACCGAGAAAGAGAAATACACTATACTCAGAGAAAGAGATGGTAATGACTGTAAGATTACGTGCTATAGGCTAGGCTTCTGTGGATTACACGTCATTGAGTCGCCTCTTTACACGAGTATCCATTTTTAACCTTAAAATGCTAAAAACAGCAGCTTGTCCCAGGTCCAGTAATGACTAATCCAATGACTGCTAGCATTTCAGCATGCGCGACTAACAAGGTAAGGCCATGTAGGTCAGTATTGAGTTACGTCAAATTCACGGTGAATGCTTATTTATTTTCTGTAACTATTTCTGGAGAGAAATAAAAGATGCAAAGATAAAAAAACTTCCTGATGGAAAGGTTGCTGTATATGCAGACTCCTCCAAACTGTAGCGCTTACACAGCCGACATATTGATAGCTGATTGTACCAGTGTGCTTTACATAAAACATGCTTCTGAACATGCACACATATAGCTATTGCACAGCCAAAAACTGCTTCCCTGTTTGTTTTTCTCTATCCTTGTCATTTCTCATGGCGTTCCGTAGGAGTTAAATATTTAAAATTCTGGCTTAGCCTGGAGCAGGCTTTGCCAGCACAGCTAAAATAAAAAGCCTTTGTGGCAGCAGTGACCAGATTTTAAATGCTGAAGAAGATCAATAAATGGGGGCTGTCGAGGCACAATCTCATGCATTTGTGTGTGAGTGTGTGTGTGTGTGTGTGTCCTGTCCCTATGCGTAAATGCCTGTGTTCTGACAGCAAGTGTGTGTGTGTTTGTGAATGTTTATGTGTGTATGAGTCTGTGTGTCTACGTGCATCTTAACACCCACCAAGGCTCACAGCTCCCCTGCCTGCTACAAGCTATTCTATAGTATCATCAAGAACCCCACTGACCCAGGAGGCACACCAATAGAGAAACCAATATCATTCCCATTCCCACATCCGAAACAGTCTTCCTATTTCTTTTCCATTCCCAGTATCCTTTTCCCATCTGAGCGCAGCCAGCATGGGCGAATTCATGAGAAAAGTGTAAATACAGGCCCCCTGCTGCAGATGTCAAGGTGTGGTAAACATCAAACTAAATAGCAGGTTTTCCATTTTTCCATAATCAAGTTCCTGCTGAAACAAAATGATGGGCACTTAGACGAGATGGACAGGTAGCGGAGAAAAATGACAAAAAAACACAGCTTGTTTGGTTTTCTTAGATAAACAAAATCCCCTAACATCATGTTTATGTGTTTCCAATCAAGCCCGGTTCAGCTAATGTTACCCTGAAAGTCTCTTTTTTTATGAAGCCAAATAACACTGATGTGATTTCCTTTCAAGAAAAGCAATGCATTCATAATGCCATGTTGTTGTTTTTTTAGTTTCTTGTCACTCTAATGTTTTATAAAGAACACATTAAATGGATGCTTTCAGCTCACATAAAGCGATAACCTTCTCTCCTGTGTCTTTACCACATGAATATGTGATGGAGACAAACAGTGAATTATGGGGACTTGTTGTTCTATGGCTCCACAAACACAAGAAGTACATCTGCATTTTCACCTCCTCGCTAATGTACGAAACAAAAACAGCCCTGAAGTGGAAAAATCATCAGGACCTTTTGAGACTTCATTAAAAGAAACTAGCCTGGACTTTCCAAACAAGGCATCTCTTTGGAGGGGAAAATCAACCTTTTCACCTTGCTGGTGGAAAAACAGGCATCCCAACGAGACAGAGCATGCACAAACAACCTTGACTTTCATCAAGGAAATTCTCACATTGAATGATAAATAGAGGCCCAGGGGACGAACAGCAAAGAAGCAGCTTATCGCCTTTCCCTCCCAAATTTGGCTGCTCTGTCTTCTGTCTGCTGAAAGTCAACACGGGGTGACCCACTTGCACTTTACACTGCTTATTGTTTGGTAATTAATCCACCATATGTAATCCACACAGAAATGTAGAGAAAAATAAAATGGGCGTTGAGTTGTTAAGTCTTAATTAACAGTTGAGATTGTTCATTTGTTTCTACAACAGCAGACATATGTGCCCTATCTCATTAGCTTCGTTTTCAAAATATAGATGCATTTCCCATTATACAAACACAGGCAGACATTTATGGTCAAAGATAGCCAGAATATTTGACAAGGCTTGTGTTAAAAGTGGCTGTTGCTGTCACTGAGCACGCACTTTAGACAATTATTTGTGTACCCTGATGATTATCAGGACATCCAGCGAACATGCAGTGTTACCAAAATAGCAAGGTAACATAAGGTTAGGTAGATCATCTGAGAGCTAACCAACTTTCCAGCTGAGAGGACATTAACCTGCGAGGCCGTGCAAACACGTATCAATAAGCGAGCTGCCTGCATGGGCCTGTAACACACAGCACAAAACAGTAGACCAAGACAGACACGCGGCACATCACCAATTTGATCTGTAACAATAAGAAGCATTATCAATCTAATGCCTAGAAGCTTTTAGGGCTTTCGCTAAAACGTGTCTTCTTCTCAAAAGACCATTATCCCTTATAGGATTAATGTCTACTTCAAAAACATCTGTTAAAACTCCGAGGTTTCTTGGTACATTATTTCATCTGTCATTGTTTTCCTGTGTGCTCTTATGCACATTCATATGTAAATGGTTGGCCGATGGGGAAGGATGAGGATATATGATCAGGACTCTGTCTAACATTAGTTCTTGAATCATTTGGTTAACACACAGCAGACCTCTACTTCCTCTCTAAATTTCACAGCTCTGTGTCAGCAGCGCTAACATGCAGAGATTTGACAGGGCTCCCAGATGGCCATTATTATCAATAGATTGTTTGTAGGTCTAATTAATCTTTGTCTAAATTCAAAACACTGACATCAGTGCAATGAAATATTTGGGTTAGGAGTTATCTAGCAACCGACTCTTAAGCACTTTATATGGACCATAAAAAAGTATATTAGTTCAATTTTTCTGTCATTATCAGTGTAGTCTTCTGCCATCATGCCTAAAGCATACATCATTTACATGATATCTCCTCACATAGAAAATACAGCACTGTAGCCCAGGGTGAAGTCGTACAACCAGTGATAGGCTTAATCAGCAACAAACTCACTGCTAGAGACATTCAATGCTGAAATATTTATTAAGATTACTGATCATTTCTGTGGTCTTTTTTTTTTTTTTTTTTTTTTGCAAATCCTGATACCAATATGGATAGATACATTTCTACAAGTTTAATATTAGTTGTTAAACTCTTAAAAACTCTGCTTGACTCATTCACTGTAGATTTAAGGTATGTTTTGTTCCAAATGTCACGCAGTTGCCACAAGTGAAAATAAGTCTTGTTTCATATCAAAATGTGGAAGTGAGCTCTCCTCATCACTCATCCTCAACCTCATCAATCATCACAAAAGTTTCTAGACATGCAAGAAAAGTAGCTTGCTAGTTTTTTCCATTCAAAACAGGATAGTGGTTGTCGCATAGTGTGCTATGACAAAAATAAATTAAAGCACGCATTTAGTAACAGATGAATCATCCACACACGCCTAATACACCGGGCATCATCACTCCCAATTTGAAGTGAAGCTCGAACATATTTTGAAGCAAGCATTGCCTCATATTGATGACTTCATCGATACATCAGACACACCTAATAAATTCCACTTCACCTAATTTTCAAAACTATTGGTTTCCTCCACACACATACAAAAGAAAGATAGCCCCATATACAATAGTAAAGGATTATAGAGAATACAGCCATGTGTGCACATGGGATTGTCTTCTCAAAAGCTGTCCAAGTTCTGTCAGATTCAGCACCCCCAGACACAGAGCTCGTGAACCTAATTTCAC
Organism: Argyrosomus regius; assembly: GCA_946959425.1. Taxonomy (NCBI): domain Eukaryota; kingdom Metazoa; phylum Chordata; class Actinopteri; family Sciaenidae; genus Argyrosomus; species Argyrosomus regius. The sequence continues at coordinate 24,454,114 of OX336882.1, forward strand.
CTAATCAGCTTAGTCAATAGCAACCGTTTGCTGTGACTTTGGTAGACATGCAAATAGGGCTTAACTATGTCTATCCTTAATTCCTGAATGTTCAAGTCAAGCGGAAGTCCTCCTTTATCTCTTCAAAAACAACAGTTCCAATTTGAGAGAAAGAAAAGCACAAAGAGAGAGAGAAAAAGAGAGAGAGAATAAAACTCCAGCCGAGAGTTGATTTTTTTTTTTCTTGGCCTGGCAAGGAGAGACATCTCTGATTTGAGTGTGCTTGAGGTAGCACAGTGTGCTTTCATTTCAAACCAACATGGCAAACAAACTCTGACAGATTTGTTTCCCTTTTTTCACTTTTGCTCTTGCTCACTCTCTCTCAAATTATTGGAAAACACACTGCACAAATATATTAGTACTTCTTGTTGGTTTGTATGTTCAGCTGCAGCACTTGCACACACACACACACACACACACACACATGAACACACACATGAACATATATATTCAAACAAATCTGCGCAAAATGACGCTAACAATAGACAGTTGTAATAGTGGTATAAAACTGAGAGACACTGTTCCGTCTCAATTCACTGATACCACTAATGGCTTCTTAGCAGCTCCATGAAATCAAGCAGCTGTCATGTCGATGCATCAGCAGTGAGAGGAGGGAGAGCCATCCCCATAAGGACAGAGGCACCGCGCCTTCATGTTTGGCTAAACATCTGCTCCTCTGCACTCCAGCTTTGCAGCAATAAACGGGCAAACAAAAGAGGTGGGAGGTGAAATGATCAGATTTTCCATTTCAAAGCATTTGTTTGGTTTGTTTTCTTTTCCCCTCCTCTTTCTTAAACTGCCTACAGGACATGGGGGGAAGAAAGAAAGTGAGATCCAAGTTTTAACTCTGAGGGACAGGACAGGGCGAACGCAGCGAGCTAAAATAACACCTTTTTGTAAGATGGATGACAGAAATAAGGTCACCATTTCTTTCAGCGAGGAGTCTCCTGTCTAAACTGTTGCAAACCAGTATTACAGCTCAGTCAGGGGTGATTCAAACCGTGCAGATGCACGTGAGCGTGCACGTCTTACACTTGTCAACCTATCAATCTCACATCAATTCAACTTTGAGTAAACAACAGAACACTCATTTAGCATTAAATACCTTTGTAATCACTTAATTATTTTAAACACCTTTGTAATTCGAAGGACGTCTAATCACTCTTATCTGGCTGTGACATCCAGTTAAATTTCATTTTGACTGTTATTCCCTCAATAGGATTCTTGGTAATTAATATCCCTCCTTCCTTTCTTCCTTCCTTCCTTCCTTCCTCCCTTCATTCATTCATGCTTAGTAGCAAAGATAAACATAAAGCAGCACTGGGTAAACTTATAAATCACATTTAACAACACATACGGTTAAAAATAGCACAGATGCTTTTATTTGATCACCAAAATGCCACCATGTCCACCTGTCTCTCCATTAATAAAATAAAACACCACCACCCTGACATACAACACTACGTCACTTTATATTTGCTTTTTTAAAGCAAACGTCTCGTCCGCAAACACAAACTGTCCCCTCTGTGAGATAAACTTCAAATCAACCACCTTCAGTTTCTTTCTTTTAAAAACACACACACACACAAACAGGACGTGTGGGCTCCGTCTACAAGTCTAAAACTTTGGTAAAACTTGCGGGGAAAAAAAAAAAACGTGGATCCATTTCCTTTTAAAGTAGCCTGTGTGTTTGTGTATGTGAGAAAGAGAGAGAGAGGTATGGGTGCTTTAGGAAAGAGAGAGAGAGAGAGAGAGAGAGGAGGGGGGGCGAATTTAAAATAACCAAGATGGCGAGTGGCTTGTTGTTTTGGAAGGGGCAGAAAAAATGGAGGATATTGTAATATACACAAAGGGATAAATTTCAACAACTCGGCCAAGCGGCGGCTAGCCTGACTGCATGCCTCTCGGTTTGAGGAAGCGACCGTGATAGCAGCAGCAGCTCCCCGGCAGGCAGGCAGTGCTGGCCAAGCAATATGACTAGCACAAACACGAAAAAAGCTCAAACTCTGACTCTGAAATGAATATTATCCGTCAAAGTTAATCCGAACCGAAGGGGATATTTATGTATTTGTCGCTAATTGTTTTATTTTCGCGTCGAGGGGACTGTTAAACTGGACGGATTTGTTTTAACGGACGGGCACGCGAGGACCAACGGCTGTCCAGTGTTGCCTCGTAGTTGCCCCTCTCGTTTTCTTTTTTAACGGTTACAACGGGGAAAAAAACACATTTACAAAAACATAAACAGACAACAACATAAACCCTTTAAAAAGTTTAAATCCTCAACGATAAGTTATCAAATACAACAAAAAAACAGCGCGAGTTGAACGGTGCGAAGAGAGAAAAAGGAGAGGGACACAAAGACGATTCCCACTATCAGGTCACCACCACTCAGAGAAGAGGAGGAAAAAAAAGAAACACTTCGTTTTTTTATATAAAAGAGGAAAAAACTTTACGGATTTAACCAAATGTAACGCTACAGGATACACAGACTGAATGAATTACAGCGTAAACAGAAAACAAGAAACTATCTATAAACCAGTTAACACAACCTGAAAGAGAGAGAGAGAGGAAAAAAAGCTAAGAAACTAGAAACGGAGCCAGCTCTACGCAGCTCATCGCTTGTTCTGTGATGTGGGGAAAACAGCGTCAGTGAAATAAAACACTTACCTTTTTTTAGTTTCGACACTTTACTTATTTCCAACGTGGGTTTTTAGTTCAACTAACACTTCGGCTTGGTCTTCTTCTCGCCTCTTTTTTTCCTTGGTCGGTTTTGGTTATGAAAGAGGTCGGGGACGAATGATAAAGAAGGGAATTGGGCAGTAATTGAGTCTCGGTGTGTGAGTGTGTGTGTGTTAGTTACTAACAGCAGATTGAAGGAGACTCTTCTCAAGGTTTATTCAGCTCCACTTCAAGGAACCGACCTGACGTCAGCTCACTACTGCCACACAAAGAAAACTTATTATTTGTGCAGCGGCCGTAGTAAAGGCAGGATACAGTTATTGACCGTTATTACTTTAAATGCGACATTGTCATTAGCTTTCACAGCACTTGCAGACACACACACGCAGAGAAGAGAAGAGATGCAGCGGTAACTTTATTTATTGATGTTGTTAGTGGCATCTTAAACCACACACGACCTATGGCGATTATCGGCCACTAGTGTAAACAGATAACATAATAAACAAATAGGCTGCATTAAAAAAAAAAAAACATAATTTTATGATTTCTCCTATAAAATCACAACTTTAATATAACTTTAATCAGTTTTATTAATTACTATGATGTGCAGTTTTTTTCCTTAAAAGGCTGATTTAACTAAAATACGTCAATTTACACATGCATGCAGAGATTTTGCAGCTTGCAGAGGAAAGACAAGACGTATGATCCTCTTCATATTTCACTTGATTTGTTTGCTTTATGGATTTATTTTGAAAGGTGCTACATAAATAAAGTTTCATTTCTTATCAGTGCAACCTGGAACTAAGAATGTTTGGCTTTTTTGCTTGTTAAATGACTTAAACGATTAAAGAAATGTCAATATTTGTTGAATAATTTTATATCAATCAATTATTTGACTAATCATATAAGGGAAACTGAGAGCTCAGTTGGACTAAGGTGGAATCATAAGTGATTAACATGATTTTAAAAGCATTATAACCAACACATAAATATATATTTAATGAGTTAATTATCTATCTATCTATCTATCTATCTATCTATCTATCTATCTATCTATCTATCTATCTATCTGTCTGTCTGTCTGTCTGTCTGTCTGTCTGTCTGTCTGTCTGTCTGTCTGTAGGGATAATTGTTTTATGAAGTACAGTACTAAGTCAGTTAAATTCCTTCTGTGTCCGACCAAGTGATCATCCTTCAGAAGATGATACATGATCAAACAAATACAAATCGGTTTCACACAGGCTCTAAATTAGAAGCCATTTGCCAAACAAAAACAGAAATGGGACAGATCTTCCTCGGGATAGGATCAATACATTGCCTGGTAAAGACAGCCATCTGTGCCTAATTGTATGCTTTACCTCCTCTTCTGAACACACAATAAGCAACAGGCTGAACGCAGGCCCTCTGACCCAGACTGGGTTTCCAGACGGGGGAAGATTATTTCATTCAACTGGAAAACAACAAGGGGGTGGAGGGGTGGTGTGGAGTTTTTTTTTTTTTTTTTTGCAGATGGAGTGGGCAACTGTTCTTATATGCCCCACCCTGATGAGGATGAGGATGGGTCACAGAGCCAGATCCAACTGGTGTGTCTTCTCTCTACATGTCACATCACCCCTGGTTGTATTCATTTTAACAGGTATTATACTGGATTAACAAACTGTTCACTGTTAGTTTATAGACACCTCATAAATCACGCACAAACAATGAACTCATTGTTAGCAGCTTGATGGAGTGTTGGTTTACAGGCACATTCATATTAATGCTTCATAAACATTATAAATGACCATAAATGTATCCTGCTTCTCCCTCCCCCCTCTCTCTCTCTCTCTCTCTCTCTCTCTCTCTCTCTGCTGTTATGTCACAACATCCAAAAGTGTCACCCGATGTCTTTTGATGTTATTGCAAGAATTGCAAAGATGTTACTCAGAAAAGTCATTTTCATGTGTAAAAAGAGAGAGGGGGGAAAAAAGAAAAGGTGACAGTGGGGTGGATGTCTGATAAAACATTCATGATCACCCGAGTTTGGAGGATGGACACAGAACCCCTTATTCAGCTTGTGGCGTGCAGTTAAAGCCATTTTATAAGCTCGCTCTCCATGTTCTTTGGTCATTGATTTTCTTCTCAGCCCCTTTCCATTACCTGTTGAGATGGGGGGTTTTGCTCTTCTTCAAATACACACACACACACACACATACACTAACACAATCCTTTCTATCTGTCTCTCTAGCCACTGGCACCCTGGTGTATTTCTCCATCTCCTCCGCCTCTTGTAGCAGGAATGACAGGCCATGAGGAATGACAGTGGCTCTGTTTGTCATACAGTAGCAGCAAGAAGCAAGGATTTTTAATTGCATTGGAGAATCTTCATTAAAGAGAGCACATGGGGGCGGGAATGGGGGAGAGGGCTGCATGGGGCGGCGTCGGGGGGCACTCTGAGCATCGTCATTAGGAGAAGGCACAAGCAGCATAGAAGGGTGGGCCCTCTTTGCATGCACACTGAGAATGCCTGCCGTACCTCGGTCATTTGTAACATAATAAGTGCCAGCACAATGACTGCAATGCGAGAAAGCACACCACAGGGAAGAGAAGGGGGAAGGGAGACAGCATGTCTGTCTAAAAGAGGGACTTTTTTTTGTCTTGATTAGAAAGTATAATGAGCCACTAAAGAAACAGGAAAAAAAAAGATCTCTCCTGAGACTGATGGAAAACAAATTAATCTGGTGATTTGGATTTAATTATTATTTTTCTATTAGTCCACCATGCAAAGACAGGGACAGCCGTCAGAGGCGAGGAGCTGTGCTTGCATTTATTGATTTTTGCCCAGACACATTCAGGGAATACAGATTCATCTGCTCTCCTCCCCACACAATCCGCTATGTGGGATTCCATTAACACAAGAAGCTTCCAGCAACTCTGAGATGTTTAATTTGAACACCATAAATGGAGCTTAAAATAGTGTTCACGCACAGGAAAAGTGGCCTAAGGATGTCTTTTTATGCAATTGAATTAGTCCTCACTTATTGTTGTGTCCTACATAATAACTATTAAATAAACACCCAATAAATTAAATTAAGACAATGTTCTGCTGTATAGAATGAGTCAAGCTCTATTGTTCGTCTCTGCCTCTGACATCTTACACTGCTATACTAGTTGAGTTTAATTTAATCTTTTGTTTTGGATTAATGTAAGAACGCTGCAACTGGACTGTAATTATTCTTCCCATCCATGTAGTATCTTCTCTTTATAGCATCCTTTCAATACATCAGTAGTCTTGAACACAATGCCTTGTGAGATGTAATGATTTGCAAAGTCAATGATTTGAACTGCCTGTGTGATTAAAGCACAAGGGACCAATTTGCGGCTGCTATATGTAGAATATTGGTGTGCCTCAAGTAGCACTCATATTCTCTCGCTGACATGAAATTCAGCAATTATGCCAGATGAACGCTGTTATTGATTGGTATCCGACCATCCCTCACTGAAAAAGGGTTGCAATAAATGTAATGGCTTGTGTAGACCCCAATCACAGATATTCTGAAAGCTGAACCGTGGCTAATGGTATATGAGAATTCATGTGACAGTGAAATATGCGTAATCCTTGACCTTTAACCTCTGGGACATCTACAGGAAGTATGTTCAGGGATGTTCTATTGGCTGTTTTTTTGACACAAATGTTTTTAGCCACCCTAATGTCAGTCTTATGATTCACTGTCAGCTTGTAAAAACATCGTACTTTTCAGTAATTGCGAACAAAATTAACTAGATAAAAAGTGATTTGGAAGATCGACCAAATAATGTTTTCCATGCAAGGTTGACTAATAAACCCCTGCACAGTCTAAATGAGTGCACTCAGAGCCTGTTTATTGTGGTGAATGTAACCGAGCAGAACCCTCTGTTGCATGATGTAATACACAGAAGGGAGAAATCATCATAATAGCAGAGTAGTAGAGTGACTCATTCGTTGATGAGGTACATTCACACTGTCATTCAATGAGGAGATGCAGTCTGTGTGCACATGTTGTCAGTGTGTGACCAATAGAGAGAGAGACAGAGACAAAAAAGACAGAGTGAGAGAGGGAGAGCATTAGTATGTTCCTTTTCTGGGAATGAGGAGTCATTTGTGCCAGTAAAGTGGAGAAACAAGTCCCAGCCCCACAGTGATGCATCCCTCCATGAAGAATTAGATCACAAGCAAATGTCACCCCAACCTGAGCAAAGCCAAATGACCTTGAATCAAATAAAAACACATCTTTACCAACGTCAGTGTGTACACACACCTCACAAAATGTCAGCAGATTTTCCATTTGCTAAATCTGCGCCTAAGTGCAGGGGTTTAGCTAAGGTAATCAACCTAGTATTTTTCTGCAAGTCCATATGAGTATCACCCTGGAGGAACCCTGCTGTTAACTACAGTTAACTTCAGTTACTTACTTATAATTTAATCAATTTAAAATAAAGTGGCATGAAATTTAACTCACTTGTAGGGCCAAAGCTTACAAAAAAAAGAAAAGAATGAAAAATAAAAACAGACGCACGCACACAAACTGACATTACTTATAATTCTGTGAATCTTATTCTGCATTTTGAGACAGGTGAAGCTGAGGGGATTTTTCACGCGAAATGTCTTTCAAGCTTCAGTGCATTACTTTATCATAGTTTACTCATAACTAACTTTAATATACGTCCACTGTAGCTAGCATATATATTTGACAGTGGATTACTACTACTGATAGAAGAGTTACCGTTACTGAATTTTTGCTGTTTCTCTCGCTCCTCTCTGACCCACGGAAAGCATCATTACAAAAGTACAGGTGTAACAACAGTCAGTTTGTTTTATTTTTTCATTTTCTTACAAAGTTCACATGGTCTATTATACATAAATACACTCACATTACTCGAATCATGCATGGTCATTACCTGGAAAATAAGAAACATTATTGTAATTCCATGGAGACGAGACCTACTTCTATTAAGTCACCCACTAGTGATTTGTAATGCAAAGGTAAGCTACCTTTTATGGGATTCCACTCAAATGCTAATCCACAGGAGGCTCTCATCTCATATTGACAGACATCATTGTTGGCAAAATCAGTCATTAGAGATTTAACAGTGTTCAGTTTCTGCAGGCGGAGAGCTTTCTTGGTCTTTTTAAGCAGTGACTTTGACAAGTGTGATTTGGCAAAGAGTTTGCTGAAAATTTGGATCAAAGCGTCGTGGAAAGGAATACTGGTATTTACACTGCAGTGCACTCAAAGTGGAATTCGTAACTAATCTCAAATTAGTTATGCTTTGTGTTACATGACCAGCGTTTAGTGTGAACAGCAACTCTTTTTTTTAGGACACACCGAACTCATGTGAGTGAGAATTTGGCACAGGGACATCAACCCTCATTATGCAACAATGCCAAGTAACTATAAAAAGTGAATTATCTGATATGAAAAACCATGAAACACGTAGTCACTGATGTCACTAGCAGTTTTGTAGGAGTACTGTGTCTTAACTTAGAAGCCCTGGGAATTCAGAATTCAGGAAGTCATATTGAAACCAACAAAGCTGTCAACGGGCTTTTTAAAGATTTTATTTACTGTAAAACAAATTAGTTCCTCGTCTGTTGGAGAAAACAATGAGTGTTTAGAAAGAAGAAGGAAGAAACCTCAAATTTTTGGGGGGACATCTTCTATTGAAACTCAATTAGGTAAAATAATAAAAGGCAAAAGAAAATATAGATATAGAGAATAAGAGTAAGTGTTTGTGTGTGAGGCTTAGTGTTTTGACAACATGAAAAGGCACAATTAATTAACAGTTTGGTACATAGAACCTAGAAAAACAACTAAATCAGTGTGTTTCGCTCCCTTTAAATATCTATTATCCAAACACATGTCAAGATAATGTACATAGAAGTTATCATTATTGTCACATGCTGTACATATATACATGTTCAACAAAACTAAAATCATTACTAGTATGATTCATGACTAACTAGTTGTACGAGCTGCCTGAAACATGAGTGGTTTCAACACCCACGCATGACCACATGTGAAGCATGTTTTACTCAACACAACGTACATGATGCAGATGCGATGAATAAAAAACCTTTGAGAGCATATATTTGTGTGTATTGCCATACATAATAAGAAAACAGGAAGCATACCAAAGAAATCCAAAGTAAATTTGATGCTAATACGTTGTATCAAAATGCTTCCTATGGTCTAATTATAGACCTTAAAGTCTCATTTAAATGCGGAAAAAAATTGTCCATGCATACCATATGAGCTATTTTCAGATAGAGAGCGTCAAGGCCATCAAAAATCCATCTATTGAACAAGCTTTCATATTTATTCTAGAGGTGCGTTTGAACTGTGTATAAACCCTAAGAGCTATTATAAAATGTATGAAAAAAGACTCCCCTGCAGACATAATGTCACACACACATAATGCTGGCCAGCGTCTGTACTCATTTTAATCAGCAAATGCATAAAATAAGGCGAAATATGTAGCTCCTGTAGCTTAACGTGAAGACAAACATTTTTATGAAACCTTACAGCAGTAAAAAGGTGTGACTTTTTACACCAAAATTGTATGATATGAAAAGTCTGATATGAATGAAGCCATATGAACAACTGCACCCTAAGGTTCACATTATGAGTGAAAGCTTTAGCAGCACTGTTTTAATCTTGAATAATGTCCAGATATTTCAAAGCAAAGTTAGAAAATATAAGTAAGAAACAGCGAAACTATAAATATTCATGACTCTTTATTTCTAGATCAAATAAGTTCTTTACACATTTTGAATACATAATAATAGATCACAGTGTTTAAAGCTACTTTTTGATTTTTGGCAATTTCTCTATAAGGCAATCTTTAATCCTTCAAAGTAATAACCGCTTGGCTGGGGGCATCGTGAACTGACATTTGCCTCCAAACCTGATTGCTAAAGGTTTTAGAGTGGTTCATCTAAAAAAATGTTCATGTTTAAAGATATACAACTCCTTATGGTGCCAAACAACATACTCAAATCCCCAGCTTTCCTTCAGCTCACTGTTGATATCTCGAAACTCAAAACATCAACAGTGAGCTGGGAGGAATTTTGAGAATTTGTGGTCACAATAACGAAATCAGGGAGTGCATCTTTACAGACCTATAAACCTGTAACCTCCTCGTGGGAGTGAATTCTTTATGAAAGACAGGTGCGCTGGGAAGTCTACTGTATAAAAACAATGAGACAAAATATACAATATGTTGCGTAAGTGCCTATAGTGACAAAGATCAGGAACACTGAAGATAACATCTGTCAGTCATCCTGCCACACCTGCATGTTTGAAAGTTTCATCATGAATAATGGCTGTTTAATGAAGCCTTAAAGTACAGTGGTGTCAAAGAGAACATCATCTCGTAAGAAATTAAGGCAGGTTTGGTAAAGCAAGTTTATTATGTAATAATAATCTAATTTACAATGATACAACTCTTTATGTGTCAGTTTAGCCTTTAGGAGTACAATTTAAAGGAAATACACACGTATTCCCTGGAGTAGAATACAAATAATGTATGTATTTGCACTAATTTGATAATTAACAGTCACAATTAACTACTTTAATTGACAAAACAAACGTTTCACATGTTCACACTGAACTGGAGTGACGAGGAATTACAATAAATAAAGCATTAAGGTTTGAAGTTAGTTTTCCAGAAATCTATGTCTGGACCAAGATTAGAATTAGATACACTAAGAATTATTATTTAATAAATATTTAATTGCAATGCTCAGTCAATGATGTGAAACTAAAACAAAACAAAAGAGTCACCATGAGGTTCACCTCGTCCAACAGCTCAAATGATCTGTTTGTTAAGCAGCATCTGAAGATAGACTTAGGTGGGCCAGTGGGGGTGGTCTTAAGACGATTTTAGGACTGATGAAAACAGGCCCCGTGTTAATTAATACTGGCAGGCCTCTGTTCCTCCTGGCAGTGTGCAGGCAGACATTCTGGCCTGCCCTCAGTGACGCCTGGTCAAAAATAGGGCACCACACAGCACAGTAATGATCACAATGGTGACATCATCTTTGCCTTCAATGTGCTCTCCCCTCAGTGCTCTTCTGAACAAAGAGCAGCAGGCATGCAGGGAGGGAGGCAGATGTCACTTTGTGTCTGGGGAACATTAAGACCAACAAATGCTATTTGAATCGTTGGAAGAGCCTTTTAGTGGTCGTGTGGGGTAAAACATTGTTTTGCTAAAAGTCACTAATTGAAAAATTGGCTCTTTCTCTTTATGAATCAAGTGTGTTTTTTTTTTTTTTAAATGGTCTCTGCAACACATGTGGACTAAAACAAAACATGTATAGGTCTATATTTGCCGAGTGCAACAGAGCAAAGCTATGGTGAGAGAAGAATGTCCGCAAATAACTCACAAGCATTTTAGATGGTGCCCCTCAAACATGTGACCTAAAGTGTTAACACATGTGGCCTTGCTTTTTCACTGTTGTTACTGATGTATGTTCCGATGTATGTTTCCAGAAGTGTGTTTGAAGCAGGCTGATGCACCCTTTAAATACAGCCTAACGTCATCATCAAGCGGATGAAGACTTCCTCATTATAAAAATATGAATACTGCTTCACTGTCTGTCTATCCTCAAGTTGCCATGAGATCATCACCAACAGAGATATTGCACTGTAAGCGTACAACTGCACTCCATACAAAAGAGGTCTTTGGCCGCTTTTAGCCTGCAGATTGTTGTTCTACACAATTTATGAACTTTAAAAAAAAAAAAAAATCATCTGCTGGTGAGAGGGTTTCTAAAAGCAACACAACATAGGAAATTCCCTGGGACAACAACCTACAATATGTGCTTAGTAAGTTCACTCAACTCTGTGCTGTGTTGCGTGTTTGTTTCCATGAATCTTCTGTTTGATTTACACTGGAAATAACTCACAACCTTAGCCTGGGTGTTCCTTCTGAGGGGTTTCTCAGAAGCCATAGACTCGCTTGCTCTTTGTGCCCTTGAAGACACTGAGCTTGTATTGTAGTTCTCCTATAAACCAGCCTTTTGTGGTATTCATGTGTCTCCACAAACAGAGCAAGAGAGAGGGAGGAAGGGGGACAGAGTGAGAGGGAGAGAGAGAGAGAGAGGAAACAGATTCTCAAGACCTGGACAAGCCGTGGGAAAAGAGGGGTCTTGTAGAGGAAAAGCAGAAATGTCTCAGGACATTCCTTTGTGATTACACAGCGCTGGACAAATCCAGACATTCTTGCAGTTATTCTGTGTCTTAGGGCTCAAGTTAAAATCAATTTCATGAGCAGAGTGTAAACATCAACATCTCCATGTCCTCATTTGTTGTTGTGACATTTATATTTGTGACTTTTAAGCCGTTTGATTTGGTTAAATAGGCCAAACATGACAGGAAAGGACACTGCCAATTTGCACTAATTATGCCTTTTTATATTCCTCACATTAGGAAACTTTAATTTGGCGGCAAGCCATCCGGTACAGCTTGAAAAAATGAACAACAGCTGAGAGAGACAGGTAGGTATGCGTCTCATATCCACACCACATAAATAAGAGGATTCAAGTTAGAGGAGGGCATTGTCTGCAAATCTCAGGTTACATGCCCATGATCTTAGCTGAAAGAGTAAGCTGCCCCCAGTGGAAAAAAAGCATGTTCCTCCCTTGTCACAGCTGGCATGAATGAGAAAGAGCACAGAGGAATGCTCCATTATCATCATATCAGGAGCACTGGGGGGAGGAGAGCTTGTAGTCTCTCTTCACGTAGTGTGCAGAATCATGTGTCTGAAGGAGCAAGGGGGGCGAGTGGCATTGGCCTACAGACCTGCAATTGGGTTGAGCATCCTCCTCCCCAACTCACCAGACCTTGCACTTCCTCATTTGTCTAGGTCAGGCGTCCTTTTTGTCAGCAATTAATCTGCAGCACCGCCCTCCTATATTTATCCCTTTCACTCTCTGTTTCTCCTTCACCTCTTGTTCTGTTAGCCTTGAGTAGATTTACACTTGGTTTTGATCACTGTTCACTGTTGTATACATGCGACTAATCATGGATCGCTGGGGCCTTTTAAGAGCTACATTTTTACCGTGCATGATGAGTATCTTGTTGACCTTCACATTATTATGCATCTGCTGTGCAACAGTGCTCCCTCTCCGCTCCGAACTGACCTTTCTGGACCCCCCACACACTTAACATGAATTCAGCGTGTTACATTTTTAGATGGTAAAATTAATTTTACTCAGGGAAAACAGAACAAAACAAATGAAAAAAAAAATGTCTGTAATAAATGCAACATGAAAAGAAAAGTGTGTGTTTAGATTTATCTTTGATCAATGCTTCCTGAGGTCTACTAAATTAGACGTGAGTTAAAGTATGCAAATCAAATGAATGCTGCTAATCCTGGATTTACTGCGATGATGGGATCTACAATGCCTTTCAAAGCAATTATTCAAATCAATCTAATTAAACCTGTTGAAATTGGCTTTAATTGCCTCCCTGACTAAACAAACACTAAGTTCTGGCATGCAAATAATGGTGCAGCTCAATTGCTTCTTCCAAGCATGTGGAGGGGAAAAGTGTGAACTACAGTGCCCCTTAGTGGCTGCTAGCTCCTTTTCATAATGACGTCAGCCCTGGACATTACTGTGTATACAGTGCAGAAATGACAGAGGCTCTTCAGTAATCCACCTACAATGTGTGAATGATTAGATCAGATGTTTATTTGTCCATACATTTAAATAAAGACACTAAATTCCACTTTTTGTAATGGATGGTCTTTAATAACCCTGTGATGAACTGGCAACTTGTCAAGGGTGTACCCCGCCTCACGCCCTAAGTCAGCTGGGAAAGGCTCCAGCCCCCCCATGACTATGATGAAGAGAGGATAAGCGGTTCCAGAAAATTGATGGATGGATGGATGGATGGCCTTTAGTATTAAATCCTGTTACTTTCTTTGCTTCTGTCATTTCATTTCATTAATGCTTCTTTTTATCTATCACTATAGTTTGAGGCTACAATCTACAAGTCTGAACTATCTGTACTCACATTTATTATATGTATTAATTACAAAGAGAGTGGCCACTCCAAATCATTGTACAGCTACTACAGCCCTTTTTTTGCTCATCAGGATATAAACTAAAACACTAAACTGCAAAAAAACTACTTGAACGGCAAAAAATGTACCTGATTTTTAAGGTCATTTTATTTGTGTTGCATTTCGTATCTATCTATCACAACCTGATAAACATATCACTATGCAACTATCAACTGTCTGACTAAAGTAAAACATTACAATAACAATCAATGATTAAAATATAGAAGTTTTCATCTACAACAGTTCAGCATCTACATTTGTACAAAATATAGTTACGTTATGAGTAAATAAGACAAACAAAAACAACATAAATATCCACTCCAATTTAAATATATTGAATTAAATATACAAACATTCATACATAAACATACACACATATGAACTGGTAACAAAACCCAGATCATAATTGTCTCCATAGTGTAATATTGCATAGAAACAAACAATACCAACTCTAAAAAGCAACAAGGTGTTAAGAGTGAGGAAGGGGGCTAATCATTATTGTCTGACAAATCTCATTGTATTAATAAAGCCATGACAGGATTCCACCATTTGGTAAAGATGGATTTTTGGAGCCTTAATAAATATGTAATGTGCTCCATCTGATCGAGGTCCCAGACCTTCTGGATCCTTTTGTTATATGCGGGGGGGGTCGGTTTCAACCATATAATGGTTATACACTGCTGCTGTAAGTAATACATTTAAAAGGTCCTTGGCAGTCCCATTCAGACTTGAGATTTTTTGATCTGTTCTCTATTAAACGTTTACTCAAAATGGCAAAAAAACAACAACATTTTTTCACTAATCAGTGCGATCAGTGAGATTTCCATCTCTGGCATTTCTTACCTCACCGCAAAAATTGATGAAATTTCATTTGTGTCACTCAAAGAACTGAAAAGTCTCTTTCCAGGAACAAAGGATAATCTGCAGACTTTATTGCAAACAGTTTTCATTAAAAACACTTTCTATGTTCTGTGGATGATGTTATCTCTCTGCTCCTTTTGTCTTCAGGAGGAGCTGCTAAATTATGAGATGTGTTTTCTATGTTCACGACTCTCATAGGAAAAAAAATGTTTGTTGAGTATTTGGCATTTGTTCAGCACTGCTGTAAGCAAAGTTTTTCGCTTATTAATTTTGACTTGCATTTAGAGTGTCTCCCTCGGGGCAGTAATTTTGAAAATGTCAGAATGCCATGATGCACGTAAGATGCATAACATGCCCCAGTTTTGTCAAAATCCAATGAATGCTGTATATGAGATATTGTATGTGAAGGACAGATACTTATACAGAAACTTCAATCTAAGAAAATATACATTTAGTTTTAAGCCAATACATTTCAAACTGATACAATTTGGATGTTTTGACTGAGTTATTCAACATTTTAATACATATGTCAATACATGGCAGATAAAAATACAACATAAGCAATTTAAACACAATTGTTGCAGTCTCTATTTCCACCATGATAGCTACATTTCTCCTTTGTTAATTGTATAATTGGCTACATCCTCTCTATTCTTATTTTATTTACTAAATATATATAAATATTTTATTTCCCAAATTCAGGTCATATACTGGATTAGGGAGGTCCCAGATTTAATAATTTTTTCATAAATCCCGTCAATGTCTTGGCTGCTCTTCATATTACAAAGATGACTAGTGTGAGATTTCTCAGGCTACACTGAAAACTAAACTGTTGCTTTTACGGTAAAAAAAAAAATTGGCAGCCGTGCAGAATTTTACCGTAATAAATCTGGTAATAAAAAAGGTTCTAATATTAAAAGGTAAAGGTAAAGGTAAAGTATTAAAGGTAAAAGGATATTAGTACTGTTGATGAAATATTACGGTGTTTTACAGTACAATTAACAGTCTCTAATATAAAAAAAACGACTTTATTCTGTATAAATTCCTTGATGTATAAATAAAGGTTTTGCCAGGAAATGTGACGGTTTTAGTCACATCTCATTGTTGTACCACACTGTAAAAAGAATTCATTAATTATTCATTACAAGTAAAAGTCTTGCACTTCTGGTTTTAGTTATACAAACATATAGATATATTATCAGTTATGGACTTGAATAAAGCAAAAGTGCTCATTATCATACCTGCAGAACGACCCTTTCTGCTATATTATTATATTGGCTTTTTTTTTTTTTACTGTTTGATTTGTCTTTTTTAGTCTCTAACATTCCTTCAAATTTCATAGGACTGTCATATGTTGTGTAACCTGCAAATTAACTGTGATGAATTGTAAAATAAATTTAAAAAAATAAAAATAAATAAAAATCACAATCTTTCCCTTTGAAGTGTTGCCAAAGTAGCATTACATGTAAATACAATGTAAAAAAAAAAAAGCCTGAAAATTGTACTTACGTACTTAAATATTGTAGTACTGTAAATATATTGAGTTACTTTCCACCACTGCCTGTAATATATGACTGAAATGAAAAATGAAAGTTCATCAGATAACAGACTGAACTGCTGGCTTTATGAAATGAAAGGACTAAATTTCAGTTTCATTATTTCAGGAGGGGAGTATCCAAAATATGGCAACTTGCCTGCTACACAATGTTGCAACCTTGTACTATTTACTGTATATCTGCTTTATTCACAAGTTATATTCCAGACTTTAAACTCCAAATGGTGTCTTTTATGTCCAGCTGGATTCACTGGCTGATGTTTTGGGCTGCTTTAGATGCACATTTTGCCAAAATCCTAAACCCACTGCCAGAAACTAGCAGTGGTAATGACTACAAAGCCATGGCACATACAGTACTTTCCACAGGGAATATACTGGCAACTCTCATGCTGTTAATAATGCACGCTTCTTGTGTCTTTTGACATGCCACAGATTCTGTAAATCCTTATAGACTTTTTCTTTGTATTTGTTTTGCTTCTAACAGTTTAAAATGTACACGAGTGAAGTGAATGCACATGAGCAGTGATGAAGTACGTGCTGCCTGTTTTTAAGTGTTTGTCTGCTGAAACTTTGCTGTGAAAAGCAGAAGTAACAATTTGAAGCATCATGCACTGTATATCTGACATATTTTTAGAATGTACAGAATGTACTTAAGTACTATATTTAAGTACAATTTTAAGATACTTTGTGACTTTGCAGATTTAGATTATTAATAGAAAATCAAATAAAATCATGATGTATGATTATGAATTAAGGTGCCAATTATATATACAAAGTAAGTCAAATTAACCCCACCTTTACCGGCTGCAACATTAGTGATGTTTACACATTAATGCATCACTAATTATACACTTGTTATGCTGTCAACCATGACTAATACTTTGTGCAACACCCCTGTAAACACTTGTCACTTTACCTCCTCAAGTGTAGTATATCCTATTTGTTTATTACATTCATATCTTACTATCGTACTTTAGACAGTACACTACATTTTTGTACTATTTTGTTATATTTTATTTTATTTCTATAGCTTATTTTTATCCTTTAAAGATGGACTTTAATGATCCCACAGCGAGGGAATTCACTTGTCACAGCAGCTTGTATACACAAGGTGGATAAGAAATGACTCATAAATAAGAAATCTATAGAAAAAAGTCATGATGTCATGCTGGTGTTAAAGAGTCTGACAGCTGTTGGAATGAAGGACCTGTGGTAGCGCTCCTTCTTACATGGTGGGAGTAGCAGTCTGTAGCTGAAGGAGCTGTTTAAGGCCTCCACAGTCTCATGCAGGAGGTGAGAGGAGTTGTTCATGATGGATGTCAGCTTTGCTAATGTCCTCCTCTCCCTCACTTCCTCTATGGAGTCTAAGTGGCAGTCTAGGAAAGGAGCTGGCTTCTTTACCAGTTTGTTATCTATGTCTAGTGTCTTTATGTCGAGTGCTGTTACCGCAACTAGTGCTCTTATTGCTGAGCTGATCTGTTTTTATCATCCAACACATTTTATTGAACTGCTGTTAACCTTCATATGACAAATAAACCTGAAGGTTTTATGCCTTTATGTGGAGAATGACAGCAATCAAACATGTGCACATGTGCTCTATCATGTGAGCTACTCAGAGTTGTAGTACTCGAGATTGTTTTTGGTCTCAAGACTACTTTTTGAAGGCCTTGGTCTAGTTTCGGAAATTGACCATATTTTTACCCTTTTTAACTGTCTCAGTTTCAGACAAAGAGGCCTCAGGATTTTATTTCAAGACCAGTCTCAAGCCAAGTCTTGTCTTGGTCTTACCCTTCCTTGGTCTCAACCCCTCAAAGTCTTGGTCTTGTCTCAGTCTTGCCCTGCCTTGGTCTAGGTCTTGACTTGGTCTCACCTTGCCTTGGTCTCAGTCTTGACTCGGTCTCGTCCTGCCTTGGTCTTGGTCTTGACTTGGTCTCACCTTGCCTTGGTCTTGGTCTTGACTCGGTCTCGTCCTGCCTTGGTCTTGGTCATGACTTGGTCTCACCTTGCCTTGGTCTTGGTCTTGACTCGGTCTCGTCCTGCCTTGGTCTTGGTCATGACTTGGTTTCAACTCCTCAAAGTCTTGGTCTTGACTTGGTTTCAACTCCTTAAAGTCTTGGTCTTGACTTGGTTTCAACTCCTCAAAGTCTTGGTCTTGACTTGGTCTCAACTCCTCAAAGTCTTTGTCTTGTCTCGGTCTCGCCCTGCTTTGGTCTTGGTCTTGACTTGGTCTCAACCCCTCAAAGTCTTTGTCTTGTCTCGGTCTCGCCCTGCCTTGGTCTTGGTCTCGACCCAGTCTCGTTCTGCTTTGGTCTTGGTCTCGACTTGGTCTCACCACCTCAAAGTCTTGGTCTTGTCTGAGTCTCCATACACTCTGGTCTTGGTCATGCTTTGGTCTTGGTTTAGGTAGCCTTGACTACAACACTGGAGTCAACATACACACAGCATACATCATTTTGCAAAGGCCCATTCTCCTCACTCACTTGTTGATGTTCTTATCTGAGCCACATGTCGGCGCTGTTTGACTTGCCCTACAAGTGTCTGTCAGAGTCATCGTGAGGTTTAATATTCTTTATAAATGTTATCATTTATAAATAAGTTATCATTAGCTGAAAATCTACACTACAAAAAAAGGTGGATGAATCCTGTGCATAAAGATAATGAACCACCTGAAAACATTATTTTAAACCACTCCCTCCCTCCGGGTCTTTAAATCACC
Organism: Argyrosomus regius; assembly: GCA_946959425.1. Classification (NCBI taxonomy): domain Eukaryota; kingdom Metazoa; phylum Chordata; class Actinopteri; family Sciaenidae; genus Argyrosomus; species Argyrosomus regius. The sequence goes on from OX336882.1 coordinate 24,473,052, forward strand.
TGACCCCCTCTGTGTCAACAGCAGTCAACAACACAGACGCCATCGTTCCTGTTGTGTGTGTTAAAAGCAAGGCAAAAAATCAAAGGTGAGGCTGTGTGATGACAGAGCATCGTGTTATTGATTTAGTGAATTGTCACTCGGCACTGAAACATGCATGAAATGAGCGTTAGTCAACGTTTGACATGGCGTTAACGCTAAAATGTCTTCTTAACGCCATGCTAACCAGCTTAGCTCGTAGCTAACAGAGTTGTCAAGCCGCTGGATGGCAAACGGCTCTGCGGAGAGAAAAACAACAGCTGAACTCTTCCGTCTTCCATATCTGAACCACCACTAAAGAGACGAGCTTGAATGTGAAACTAAACCGCTTTAATCCACCGCCTTTTTATTTTATCAGCTAGTAGATAACCGTTATCGTTGTTTTGTAGCTAACCGTTGACATTAACGGTCATTTTTTTGAAACATGGAATGTGCAACGGCTGTCCGTTAGGTTTAAGTTGCGACACACTGTTTGCAATCAGGAACTAACAACGGGGAACTAAAAACTATGACGGGGCGACGTTAAAGCTAATTTATTTATTTTAAACGTCAGCCAGCGAGCTAAAAGGCGAGCTAACCAACGTTAACGTTTGACCTTATTTGTGATTTGGTGGCGAGACAAGCTCGTAAATTATCAATCAGCAAAAGCATCGAGGGGAGGACGAGAGGAGCAGGCAAGGTAACGCTGCTGTTGTTGTCAGCGTTACCAACTGTTTGGTTCAAGTAAATGACTAGTTAAATTGACTCTTTTATTTAAATAAAGTGCTAGTTACCTAACTAACAGTTAGTCATATTGGTGCACGGGCATTAGCTGCAGGTATTGTGTCCTGTTGCCATCATTTAAACTCATTTAAACCAAGCAATTTAATAATCAGCTCTCCAATAAATCCGAGCTACCATCATGAATGTTTATGTTCATTTTAATTGGACTTTGTCATTGTGAAGGCTGTGTAACACTCACTTGGTTGGACACCTTTTTAACTGAGTTTTATACACTTTAATGAAGGTAGGATTTATGTGGGATGTCTGTTTTAATAGACTACATTAGTTTCCACTTTACAAACTGGCAACATAGTGTGTATATTTATCCCAGGAGACATGACACCTGCTGCTTGCAGCACAGCATCACATGTATCGACTAGTAGTTAAACACAAACGCAAGATTTCAACCATTACATGCAAAAATCTTTATGTATTTCTCATATTTTTGTCTAGACTGCTTGCAATTTTTTCCTAACAATCTTGTGCTCGCTTGCGGGTGGTGCTAAAGGTTTAACTGCTGTGTTGTGGGTTAAAATGTGCGAGTTATCTTCCCTTATTTACTGCTGTTCATTTCAGTCTGACAGGCTGCTGGCTTGCTGAGCTATCTTTGACCACAGGTGCTGTAGCTAAATGTCCATGGATCCATGTCATTACCAGGGAGTAACCCATACTGTGTACCACCTTATGTCAGAAACTCTCAACTCTCCCTTTTCAGGCTGACGTTCAGCTACGTCAATAGACATTATTTGACTCTGCACTGTGTGTTGAATTTAGTAATGCAGCTTAATAATAAATGATGTCTCATAAGTGTTGTTGAGCACTCCTGTTTGCTTAGACACGCAGTTCAGATTGCTTGAAGTGTCATGTTCATGTGACAGAGTTCATAGTCCCTAAGATAGGCACTGTGATTATGATACCAAGTCTAGGAAGCAGCATGGTGGCAAGTTTTGATGTTTACAGACACACTCTCACGTGCACTTCATCCACATATCAGACATACTCGCACACCGCCCCCACCAAGCCTCGTTACTGTAAACTTCTTGCCCTCTCTTTCCATTGGGTGTGGAATTATTGATGCAATCGTGAGCAAGTTCTCCACGCTTCCTGTCAGCACTCGTCTTAGTTACCGTGCAATAATATTTACTGGATTTCTCATCCTCGTTTCACAACAGACAATCCATGATGGACTCCAGGTCTCGCAGACTTCCATTTTGTCTGCCCAGCTCAAGGACGTCCTATACATCCAGTCCAACAGTGTCCTCCTCGTCACTGGGCTCCAGTAGGTTGTACAGTAGAGAACCAGTGCTGAGTAATGACCGCTACCCGAGGACATCATCATCATCATCATCATCATCTTCTTACAAAGCAGACCTGGACCAACAGGTAGGCCGATGGCACAGCCTTCAGGCTTCTTGTACAGAAATGACCAAAGGCTAGGAACCATGCATAGCATTGCTGTTTTATACACAGTACACACACACACACACACACACACCCTCCAGACATTTGCCTACAGCTACGGGTGTCATGATTCTCAAATCCAAAGATTCGATTTGGAACGAATCAATTTTCAATTAAAACTTCTTTTTATCAGCAGTGAAACTATTTACAGCCATATTTTCTTTTTAAAATGTACGACACTAAGGCCATATGTTCAAAGTTAAATAACTAATTTCACCAGTCAATTGGGAACAAACTGTTAAACACAAAGAAGAGTCCCTGGATGGCAGAAGGTACTTTACAACCAGCCCACCTGCAGAAATTAATCTTGTTGTCCTGAGAGGAGAGTCGTTGATCCTGCTTTTGATTTCAATTCTCAAAATTGATAATTTTTTGTGACACCCCTACCTACAATAAAAGCATTCAAAAGGACAACAGCACTCCCTTGGTTTGCTGTGTCGGTCTTATTGTCTAATAGGGCTTCACTTGATGTTTTTTTTTTTTTGTGGTATGTGTTTTTAAGCTGTCATTGTTGAACAGCAGCTTCATCTAAGTCAGCCCTGTATGCAAAGGTTATGTAGGGTGACAATGTCTGCTTGATTAGTGTTGGTTTAAATTGAATAAAACCATCAAGAGCAACAATAACAGCAACTGCACTTGTTGGGCCTGAGTCCCCGTCATCCTACTCTATCTGTGTTGCTATTCCACTTGGGGCTTTACCCATCTGCCTTGTATCTGCCTCTGTGTATTCCAGAGAGAGCGCCTTCAAGTAAGCTCTTTTTCTTACAGGTTCCCTCAGGAACACGGTACAGTACCTAGCTACACATATCAGTGGTGCAACGGCAGACACTTTGGAGGTCTTTTTATAGGGTAGCCTAGATTCCTTGGCACACATTGTGTGTATTTTAGTCCTGCTTCTCGTCAAGGCCCATCTCGACAGATAGTGTTGCTGACGGCCTGGGCCCTGTCTAGTTGTTCCTGTTCTTTCTAGAAGAGTCCCAAGCTAGGTGCAAAGATCTAGCAAGTCACTCACCCCCCATGGTTTAATTTATTATGGGTATACAGAGATGAGCATCAGTTTAAGACATGTATGTTTTTTTTTTCTTCAGTGTGACTCACATGAACACTCACTATGAACTCAAACAGGAAAGTTTACAAGAAGACAACATTTCCAGCTGTTGTGCCACTAGTGATTGTGATTGTCAGGAAGAGATAACTAACTTTAGTCTTATCTGCTGAGGTATGAGTACTAACTAAATGTACGTGTTCCTTTGTGAAGAGTTCTCGTTTCCTGGGGTCGTCCAGAGACTACAGCAGCTCTGACAGCCGCTCCAGCAGCTGGAAGTTGCCCTCTTCTCTGACTTCATCCAGCAGATCTTATGAACGCCCGTGGGCTGAATCCTCTCTCAGCAACAGGAGCAAACTGGTACTGGAGCTGTACTATGTTATTTGTTTATAGCAGGCAAAAAAACAACAACACACAGCCTGGTTAAATGTATTTTGTAAAAACATTTTAGAGCAGAGGTTAGAGGAATATTTCTGAATAATATGATTTGAAATATGAATGCATTTTTTTAATGTCTGCCTTCATTTTCCCAGACTGATTCTGAGGGGAGGTTGGGGATGCGCTCAGTTCTGTTGAACGCCACTGATGATGGCGATTCTAAAAGGGCCAAACTGTCATACAGCAACAGAGGACTGTACTCAAGAACGCCCAGCACCTCACTTACAGGATCCACCTATTCCAGTAATGGGCTTAGCAGTGGCAGAGGTACATAATACCAGACTTTTGGAGGTTATGAGAAAAAGTGTTGCCCCCGAGGAGACACTCACTGATTTTTGAACCTGTATCCTATTGATCTGATGTGGGGATGTGAAGCTAAAGCACTGCATACAGTTTGTCCAGAGCGCACCCCCACCGCCTGGCTTGAGCTACACATTGTATTTCCTCATGTTTGATGACCCACCTGCAGTGGTGGGCCAAGGCATCACCGAGATCAGATGGCTATTTTGTTGGCTCATTAGCAGTAGAAGCTAACACAGATGATAAAGAATACTAGAAAAATCTGATTACATTGAGCATCTTTGATCATTCAGTCGATATACCAAACACACTGGCTCTTTAGTAGTCGCTCAGATAGTCTGATTTGGCTTCAGTGCATGTGGTAACAGTGAAACAGTGGTGCATCTGTGGTAATCTCTATGAACAAGGTTATCTGTAGTTCTTCTATCTGAAGTGTTGTTGAATGTTTGTTCTGTTTTCAGTCACATCTGAGCAGACTTTGGTTGCATTGGCTATCGTCTTACAATGCTTTTGATTATTTATCTGCATTCATAGGCAGATATCTCTTCACAAAGAATAAGTAAACAATGACTGACGCACAGAAGAAGTAGTTTTGGCTCTGATATCTGTTATCCAGATATCCGCTGGCTACATTCGAAGCCCTGAAACACTGGCCATTGTCCCAAGAGACTAAACTGTCGTCAGAGTATAGATTATAGTCAGGTTGCATCTGTGCTAAGATGAACAGTAGGTTACATCAGTAAAATGTCACCATTACCACACCACTAAAGCGAAATATGAGCGTTGCAGTTATTTAAATAGTTCTTAGAGGAAACCTGACTCTGAACTTGAATGATGAACTACTGGTGCCCGTATATGTCTACGGTTAGGGTTACAACAATGCAGCCACCATCGGTCTATTGTGGAAATAAGTGACTCTACGCAAATAAATGTTTTAACATTGGGCGTAGGTGTTTGTTTCTACTCCAGGATCAGGTTGTACCAGCTATTTGTAAAACCATTACTCGGTTTTTGTGTAAACTCCTTTTTATAAGTTGTTAATAAGTATTGAGCTATTTCCTGAATTGTGAATTTATAAACAGGAAGTCACTGCAGCATCACACAAGATGTGATATAACTGCCAAAAATAAATACATAATAAAGTGTCAGGACCATCCCCTTTTTTCTATATATATATATATATATATATATATATATATATATATAATTTATCATGAGATTGTGATCTAAGACATTCACAATCTACTTTTCAGGTGAATCATAGATCATGTTATTTAATCTCCTCTTACTTCTGCTTCCAAACTTCACATAATCTAAAACTACATGAGCAAACCAATAGAGTGATAGATACCTATGCTGATTGGACTTGCAAGTGTGTTATGAGTACTTAAATTCGTGTTTAGGTTTAGCTTCTCTTCACAACTTCAGATTAAACTCAGGTTGTAGTCACCATTTTGAAATCTGTCTTTGATGCAATATTGGCTGGCAAATCTGTCTGTAGTCTACAGGGCAGTTAAAATCGAGGGGAAAAAAAAAAAAAATACAATTTAGATCATGATTAAATAGATCATTATATCATTTTTTTTGGCCAGATCGCCCACCCCTAATCTCTACTGCCTTGTGTGGCGCAATCGGATAATTTAGTGTTGCATAAATCTCCACTAACATCTGGACTAAGTTTTATGTGCTGTGATTTTGGAGCTGTGGCGCGAAAGCCTATGTGCATGGCCTCTGTCAGCAGTGGATTTGGGTGCAATTCATCATTTCAACTAGCATTCATCAGACTTAGACGCTTACTACAGAAATGTCTGGACACATAAGAAACTAGTGCTGAATAAACTGAAAAATAACGGTTAGGTAGCTCTTAATGTAGCAGTGAAAGTTAGATTCTGATCATTTCCATCAATGTTAAACTGATTTGGAAGATGTGCTCAGCAAACCTCAAAACAGTTTGTCTGCTCTTTTTTTTTTTTTAAGGTACAAGTGAAAAACAAAATGACACTTTTGATCCGTCGTGGAGCTCGTGCCGTTTACTCTCACGGTCGTCGTCATCTTCCTCTGCCTCAAACCCGCTGCTGTCCAGGAGAGAGTTAGAGACAAAGAATGAGCCCACTCTCTCAGGTTTGGGAGAAAGAAGGCTGAGGACTCCTGGATTGGCGTCTTCATTGTGTAGGCATATTTTGTGATGCAAACACACACACAGCATATCTAAATGTGTTATATTTGAGCCAATCTCACGCTCGAATTGCTCTTCTCTTCCCTTATTACAGATCAGACAGACAGGGTGACCTCCACATATGCACAGGGAGCTCGACCTAAAGACACTGCCTACTCCCCCTCTTCCTCTTCTTCCTCTTCCTCTTCCTCCTCTTCTTACTCCCCCACCATTAGAGAAAGCTCCCTAAATCGCCACCTCTCATCTTCAACCTCCCACCGGTCTTCTCCTTTGGTGCGTGACTTAGGCAGCAGAACCACAGCCCGTTTCATGAATGGCCCATCCACCCTCCACTCATCTCAGGAACAAACAGGAAACCCTGAATCTTCCTCAGATATCCCCTCCTCTTACTCCACCCGCACCCCGTGGTACACCACTCCCCTGGCAAGACCAGAGGCCACGCTTCCTCCCAGGCCGGCCCCTGAAGGAGGAGAGACGGAGGGCCGTCGCTCCACTCGACGTCTTCTGTCCCGTCTCTTTTCACGGCGCTCCAGCCAAGACTCCAGCGGATCCTCCAGTGTTCGCTCACTTGACGATGACAGTCCATCAACTGGTGGAGAGTCTGTGGACAGTGACGAGGGAGCCAGGATGCCGAATGTGGAGCCTGACGCTGGAGGGTCGGAGGCGACCTTGGGCAGCCTCAGGAATCGTAGAGCAGATCTCGCCCCCATCCAGGAAAACAACAACGATAGCTATCGTAGTGGCCTGGCTCGGCCCAGAATGTCACTGTGGAGAGAGCCCGGCGTTGGCAGCAGTAATAACACAAGCAGTGGAGGCGGCAGCAGCTCCTCCTGGCTCTCCTCCTCCCTCCGTGGCCGCTGCCCTCCCCTCCTCGCTCGCCTCAGACGACACACCAGAGACGAGAGTGCACACTCAGCTGCAGGTTTAGAAGAAAGCTACAGCCGCCCACAGCATCTGCTGAGAAGGTGGGATAACCTTGAGCATAAATCATCACAAGATGACGACGATGAGGAGGAAGATGATGAAGATGAGGATGAGGAGGAGGAAAAAGAGGAAGGAGCAGTTGGTTTAGACGCCTTCGGCTCAGGTCGTCCCCGCAAACTCGAGGACGACGCTTTACCTGAACTGGAAGATGCCTCGATTGAGTTTTCACCACGTCGCAGAGTCGGAGTGTATGAAAACCTTTCGGTTTCTATGGGTCCATTGAGTGGTGTGGAGAGCCAGCTGGATGGCCAGAGGGAGAAGGCCGTTTCCAGTAGGGATCAAGAGAAGCTGCGCAAGATCAAGGAGAGGTAATGGATTATGATCTCCCGCATAATATGCTTTTGTTGCTTCCTGTCCTCGTAAGACTGGTTCATGGTAAATAGTTTGGGTAATGAGCTTGATTGCTGTCTCAGCAGGAGTTGAATAATATGAATATCAGTTTATTTTGTATTTTAGGTACCTTTTTTTTAAAGCTTAAAAACTTTTATTTAAATGTTGCATTGTGTGTATTTCAAATTTAATAGATCATCTGGTAGAATAATTTATATCTAGGCTAAGGTTGAAGGCTCAAGCAACAGGCTGCAGGACTTTAAATCTCTTCAAACTGTCAGATAAAAAATCTAATTGATATTTATTGTTTCCTTCTCTCGCTGTACTTCAGTGTACTATATTTTTTTTAAAGTAGAAGAGTTGCATAAATAAGATAGTTAATCATCTGTAGAGTTAAACATCCTCCTGTCCTTCTAAAGACTGCTGCTGGAGGATTCTGACGAGGAAGAAGGCGACCTGTGCCGTATCTGCCAGATGGGGGAGGAATCGCCGTCCAACCCCCTGATTCAGCCTTGTCGCTGCACAGGCAGTCTGCAGTACGTCCACCAGGAATGCATCAAGAGGTGGCTTCGCTCCAAAATTGGCTCAGGTAAATACAAACCTCCGACTTTGCTGCAGCTTTCATCAAAACCACGTCTTGTCAAACGTTTCAGTGTGTTTTTATTTTTTATTTTTAGGCACAAACCTGGAGGCCATCACAACATGTGAACTCTGCAAGGAGAAATTGCGTCTGAACATCGACAACTTTGACATTCAGGAGTTGTACAGAACACACGTGCAAGTAAGTCACGTTTTACTTCCTTTTGTTAGAGAATTAAATATAAAAGTTTACAAGTAATGCAATTACTAGTAAAGCAGAGAGCAGTGCGACATGTTTAGGTTTAATGGACAACGCACATCAAGCGATCAGCTTACAGTTTGCATATATACAGACGGTTGCCAGACTTGAGGGAAATGAGTGGACTTGCATAACAAATGCAGATGCTTCCATTGAGAGCACGAGGGCTCACTGAATGTGAATCACGCTGTGGCGTTCAGATCTCAACCCAGCTGGACGCCTGTGTGAGATTTAGGACCAGTGTGTTAAATGGCACTCTGCACCGGCATCATCAAAACACTTAATGAGGAAATAACTTTTGAAGAACGACGGTCATCCGGAGACTTTAATAATCCACGTGAAGCGGCACTGAAACTGACATTTTATGCTGAGCTATCCTTTATTTTGTAAACCGTACCTACGTACTGTATGCGTTCTGGATTAAAAACAGTTTGCTCAAACGTCTTTCTACTTTCCTCACAGTCAGAATATGATGAGTTCATCAGCAGCGGTCTCTATCTGGTGGTGCTGCTTCATTTCTGTGAACAGCGGTTCTCCGATGTCCTGGGAGCAGTCGATGCAGCCGGGGTGAGAACACACTGACACACACCCACAGGGCTAATTCACTATTACTATTGATCATGTATTAGTCTTCCGCAACATTAGTTGTACCATTTTTGTATTTTATTTCTAGTTTGTGTACGCTCATGTTTGCACACATTGAACCACTAACGCTCAAGTCTTTACTGATTTACACAGTGGAAATGTTTCAGTGTTGAACTGTGGTAGAATATAAATCTTGAATAGAGAAACGTCTTCCCTTTGTCACCCAGTTATTCAACCTGGTGAGAATCCTTCATGAACACATGGACAATCTTGAAAGTATGTTCTCCTTCTCCCATGCTTATGTACTTGTTGAAAGGCTGTAAACTGTAGGATTGTGTATTTTCATTGTTACGTGGCTTCATAATTTGATTTAAGTGTCTCTGGATTGCAGTTCCCCACGGAGAAAGTGACGAGGAGAGCCGAGACAACAGGCCATCTATTGACTTTTCTGACCTGGACGATGATCTGGAAGAAGAGTACTAATCAGTGGTGGAATGAGGGTAAAAAAATAAAAATAAATAAAAAAAATTTAAAAAGTGGGATGATCTGAAGTCGCAGGGCTACTCCATGCCATATGGTAGCTCATCCAGTTTTCGCACATGCTTCCACATCGTCATATTCATCTGAAATGCAACGGCAGTGAGAAACGCCGTGTCTCGCCTTCGTCGCAGGTGGCTTTTGCAGATATGCAAACCTGAAATGGATCAGTGCATAAAATCTTTTGGTTGACCCCACCATTTTTTTTTTTTTTTGTTTCTATGAGTGCACTTTATTCAATTATAATAAAATAAAAATGCAAGTCTTTTTAATGGTTAAACCACAAGTGCTTTAATGTCGAAATGAACCTGCAGAAAGTGGAAAAAAAAACAGATGGACAACATTAATTTGTACTTCAGTGTGACGGTAAGGGGAAAGTTTTGGGGAGAGAATATAAAAAGTGGTAATTATTCCTTTTCCTCTGAGAATATGTTTTAAAACATGAATACTGATCCCATCAATGAATTTTCTTCATCTTTGTTTCAGTGTTTGAAATGTACGTTCAAATCTTCGTTTCATGCTTTTCATTTTGGGAATAAAGATTGAATGCAAACCTTTTCTGTCCAGTCTTAATTATTATATATTGATTGACTGTTATCTACTGAAGCTTCGAGCACAATATATTTCATCAGGAGGTACCTTTTGACCACAATGATAGGTCATCCAGACGTAATGCTGGTTTAAAAATGGAAAATTTAGGAGAGAATGATATGCAGTGGTTAGCACTGTCGCCTCACAGCAAGAAGGTTCCTGGTTGGAACCTCAGCTGAGACCTTTGTGTGTGGATGTTCTCCCTGTGTCTGTGCGGGTTCACTCCGGGTACTCCGGCTTCCTCCCACAGTCTCAAGACATTTAACTGGTTAATTGGTGACTCTAAATTGCCCGTGGGTGTGAATGTGAGTGTGAATGTGAGTGTGAATGGTTGTTTGTCTCTATGTGCCCTGTGATGAACTGGCAACTTGTGTGTACGTAAGTAGGTACAAAAAAATGGATGGCTGATATCAGCTGTGATGATTTACTGTTGGTAGACGTGTATATTCAAATAAGCATTTTTGGAAACCAGCTCAAATTATGAGGCCAAATTCATTGTCAGTGTCAAAAATTCTCAGTTCAAGTTTAATTAATTAACCCAGACTGATGGCATGTAAAGCATATATAACAAAATGATAGTTTACAATAATATCACAAACACTGATTGTAATGAAGGAGACAAGTCTTTGAAGACAGGAAATTTTTATTGGAAGGATACTGTACCTGATTTGAGCTGACAGATCTCTTAAGGAGTGGAGGGAAAGTTAAAAAAAACAAAACAAACCACTAACATTTGGTATGAATGAGTTAACGTCGTACTGAGGCTGTTCCACAAACAGAGGAAAGCTCAGCTCTTCTGACATTCAAACGACTCTGAGCATCTTTGGTTCGTTCTTAGTTATAAAACAAAACATCATATATTTACAAAGCATTCACAGCAAACGACAGTGCAAGTTGAACGTCTTTTTTTTTTTTTTTTTTTTTAAACTCCCCATACTTCATTTTCTTTTGTGCTTAAACATAGGAACTGTAGCTCCACGACATATTAAAGTGCGCTCTTGCTCAGTAGTTAAGTGCATAGGAAAAGTTTGATCTACATTTCAGAAAAATTATACAAACAGGTGTCTGATTCATTCTGAGGCTAAGACAGTGTCCCACACTTTTAAAACTAATCAGCAGGACGAAAAATGTCAATTTTTAGGCATTAATAAGTCAACTGAATCAGCAAATACTTCGAAAATTATCCAGTCCAGTGGCTTCAAACTTCCATTTCTTCTAAAGTACTGATGATAAAAAGGCACAGTCAGTGAGATTTTCATCAATGACAAATGTTTCTATTAGTTTGAAGGCGCAGTCCGACTAAAAACACGGAATGTATTTTCTTGACCAGAGTGCAATTTCTCAATCCCAGATCGTTTTAACGTGATTTGGAAAGATTGATGTCGCAGCCAAAAAAAACAACAATATAAAGAACTCAACAGCAAAGTTTCACATAAAATATAATTAAATGTTAACAGTCTTTAGTTTTGCTTGTGGCCATACTTTGGTAGAAACTGCTTGTAAAATGATTCACAGTGACGTCTGGGCAGTATTGAAGTGAAAATATTTAGATATATAACACTGCAAGTCGAAGAAAAATAACTTTTACTGTATTTTCAGGTGGACTGGCCTCTTCAGAGTCTATTGATGTATTGATCAACTATAACCACTATGACCTTCTGAAGTTCAGAACTGGAATAGATTGAGTAATGTATACAGTATGAATCAATGTTTCTGATAGTTTGGAGTCACTTATACATCAGTGCAATTTAACCCTGGCTATAAGGCTAAATGGGAGTGTTTCGTCAGGTTGCATATCTCTGTTAATCAACTCAAAATCTTTTTACAATCTAAAAAAGAAAAGAAAAACATAACTAACATGTCACTACTGATCAATATTTACCAGAAAGAATCAGCCCGAGTTTAATATTAGCTATAACACGGGGCTCCTTAATAAACACAATTTAAAATCACCCAAATTAAGAAACTGAGTTTTGGCAGATATTCACAACTCTCCGACAATATTTACAGTTTTATACATAATTCTAGAAATTTTGAAGGCTTGGGCAGGATAAATAAATAATTTAAAAAGAGGGGAAAGGCTGCATCTGCTCTTGCTGAAAACTAAAATGCACACAAGGCAGGCACATCAATACTCCCTGAGGCTGATTACTTAAGCAAGCTCAGTCAGCTCCTGTTATAATACTGGTGGTGTCTAATTCGTTAAATGTCCTCTCGTAGCGGACGGTAGAAGAGAAGTGGTGTCTCTTCTTCTTGTAGACGATGAAGCCGATGGTTAAAAGGAGAGCGATGAGGACAACCAGGAAGAGACCCAGTGCAACGGGGGAACCTCCAGACTCTGAGAAACAAAGGTGGAGTGAGTCGGTCATCAGTCACTTTTAAGAGGTCTCTCTGTTCCCACTGAACAAGATGTCATCATGCCTGAGCTCATACAGCTTTTATCAGAGTTCAAACACTCTGTGTAAGACATTTAAACATACAATGTAACTTTTAGCTTAGCACAAAGACTAGAAATAAGGCGAGACTGCTAGAAAATCCACCTACTAACACTTCTAAAGCTCACTAATTAACACATTATATATTTTTTGTTTAATTTAAACTAAAACCAAAGTGTAAAAATAATTTGCCGTTATGTGCTAGACTATTTCTAGACTGTCTCTGTCGTTTGCCGGGTACAGGGTACTGCCTCCAGATACATGTTTACCATACAAAGAGAGAGTGAGAGTGGTGTCGTATCTTCTAAATTCCCGTAATGTCAAACTATTCCTTCAATGCTGTTGTGATCAGATACTCACTCGCTCCAGTTTTGCAGACAACACGACTGTGGCTAGTCTTGCAGTTGACAAGATTCCAGGTTCCCTTATCTCCCGCCATCATGACAGCACATCGGGGCTCTGACATTTTCCCAGTCGTCGAGACTCCAGAATTCCAGTTAGAGTAGTCCACAGCTGAGCCATCCTGCCAGGACATCGCCTTACCTGAGAGGAAGAACGAAGAGACAATGAGACTATCATCACTGTCACAATGTGTTTCTGGATGATGTTAAGGGTAAATATCTGACTCAAATGAGTAACATGACATACACAGTGATACGTTGTATCCAAACAGTTGTCCATTTACACACCCAGCAGACGTGCAGCTGCATTAAAATTTGTTTGGAGTCCTGTTTCTGTCCGCTTAAATCCAATATTCTCTCTCTTTATAGCTCTGTTTTTGGTCTCTACCAACTGCTAAGGGAAATATCTGGCTCTTGAGCTGCTATATGCTAAACTTTGTTCACCAGCTAGTCGCTAACTTTACATGCCATTTGGTGCCTTTTTGTTGACAACAGCTGCATGCTGCCGCAGAAAACAATGCTGATGATAAGGGCAGTGAGACTAAACCAAAACAATGAGTTGAAAGACACTAAAATGCTCTTTAGAGCTGAGTCGAGTGACACTTCTTTGTGGCTTTGTACCATCTTAGACATTTGATCTCTTGCTAATATAAAAATATTGTTTGTGCGGCTTCAGCAGCAATCAGTCGGACATCCTTGTTACAGCATATAAGCTAGCTGTGGTCATAATCTAATTTGGTATTTTGAGTCACGAGTTTCCTGATGAACTCAGATAAAGAATAGTCCTGTGGACTGCTAAACATTATGTAATTACTACTCGTCTTTTTTATAGCTTTGTTTTCTTCACGTTAAAAGTTGTTGTAAACACTGTGCCGATAAACAAGCCGATAATTGTCAGTAATGCTAATTTGAGAAACACAAAGAGCAGATCTACAAGTCAAAGTTGAATTATATGTATTTTTATATATATTTTAAACTCCAGATTGGATCTGTAATGTTTTCTAAATCCTCAACAATGTTTTACTGTCTTGCTTCTCAAATTACAGGGTTTACCTTGAGCATTGAGGACCATGTCGAGCCACACTCGACTGGTGATGAGATGATCATTATACATGTACTTTGACACAAAGTCGTTCTCCTCTGTGGTTTTTATGGTCAGCAGTTGAGCATCTGTAAAAAAAACCAAAAACAAATGTAGACTACAGTTGCTTCAGATGAATACTAATTATAACCCTTCATAAAACAAATGACAACTCACCCATGCTCTGACAGATGTTCTTGGCCTGCTCCATGCTGTACACGGTGTAGTTATAGAAGCTCATGTTGAAGGCGTAACAGTGATCCTGGTGCTGCACCCACCTGGACATACCGTTGCTCTGAGGGCAGTGATTGGCCTCTGGGGCAGCTTGCAGTCTGGCTCCTGATTCATAACAACACAGAAACACAGGTCGGCGATGGTAAATGCCACTCCAACACAAATTCACAGGTACATGCATCCCTTTTAGAGAATGGTACAACCCTCTGCATCAGTCATTCCCCCTTTGCTACACGATGAAAGAGGAGCAATGCGATATAAAGAACACATCAGTGTCTTACTCTGGGAAGTGGTGGTGATGGTGGTGGTGTAGCAGATGGCTCCGTTTAGCAACGTATTGCAGCTGGTTCTCACCCAAGCTCCGGCAGGGGTTACAAAAACACAGCTGGGCTCTTGTTTGTCTGAGCTGGACTTGTCCTGTGAGTCAGAGATGGTGGTTTTGTAGTCAAATGTAGTACCGTCAGACCACTCATAGGCTGAGCCGCTAACCTGCAGGGAGAGAGACCGTCATGTCATCTACATCTGGTTTTGGAGGTCAAGTGAAAGAGGCACCAACATGTGAAAGAAAATGAGACGTACTTGAACATACAATCTCGTAACCTGAACAATTAATCAGTTTAAATGCACAGATTTTGGTTAAGCAGAAGTCTTACATCCTGGTTTGACAGGCCAATCCAGAGCGGGAAGCCGTCTGTCTTTACAATGAGCTTCACATGTGAACTGTGCTGGACGTCGTGGACACTTGCCAGGTGGCCTCCACGCTGACCACACTCTTCCAGAGCCTTGTACCAACTCAGCTTTTGGGTTAAAACCTCATAAGTTAAGTTGCCGTAGTGCTGAAAATCCTTGGTTGACTGGTTGTACTTTTGTTTGGGTTCTTGGGAGAGAAAGAATCAAAATCAAAGATTCATTTCAACTAGAGGTGGTCAGAGAAATATAAATGATGTGAAGTGTGATACACCAACCATTGTCCAGTTTGCAGGTCACAATGGTCCTTTGTTTGAACTCTGAGAATAAGTTTGGGTTTAAGACGAGAATCCAGTTGCTGTCCACGGTGAGACCAGCCAAGAATGGTCCGTCTGCACTTGGTCTGCCACTTGCCCAGTTAGAATATTGAACATTTGTGCCGTCATACCACTTCATCTTCTTGTCATCTACAGCAGAACAAAACTACAGTTAACCCTGGCATCCGTATCAGTGTATACAAATTAAGATCAATGATCCGACGCACCTGCCAGATGTTCTGGCGGCAAAAGTGCAAAAGTGCCTACATGTAGGGACAACAGATCCATCTACTAAATCAACATCTGCGGTAAGAGTAAGAAAATACAAACCGTTTTCATCTTGAAACAGTCCCAGCCAAACAAACTGGACCAAACTTTGAAACGGTATGAGTTGCTCCTTAATAAACTCGTTCTCCTCCTCGTTTCGGATGGTAAGGATGTCTGCATCTGCGTCTGAAACATAAATGCATCATCATCGTCATCTGTTAGAGAACGTCTCATGAGCAAACCTCCACATCACAGCACTTGTGTCGTGTTGTGAAAAATTCTTACGTAGTTTTTTGCAGGTCTCGTGAACCAGTCCGTTGTCAAACTGCTCCCATCTGGAGGAGACCAGCTGGAAGGAGTAGCAGTTGTTCTTGAAGGGGATCCAGTTTGGACCTTTAGTCTTATGAGGGCACTTCACTGCAACATCCTCCGGTGTGGTAATGATCTCTTCTGTAATACATAAGTTTACAATTTCTTTTTAGATGAGGGGATAAAATACAGGGTGCAAGAACACGACAAGACTAAGAAAAGGTGTCGAAGAGGAAGAATTGTGAAAAAATGTGTTGAAAATGAACAAATTATTTTAAAAAGGCTACAGAAAAGAGAAAGAAACAGCAAAGAAAGATCAGACATGGATTAAATCGATTAAGGATAATAGCGACAAAAAGTGATTTGTAAAAAATGATCTGTATCCTTCTACTTCTCGTCTGTTTTCACAACAGAAAACTCAGGAATAACAATTTTATCTTACAAGTTTACAACTCAACATTCCTTCTTTCTGGACTAACTCCCAGAACTTGTTTTTGCTTTGTTTTGGCATCCGAGCCAAATGGGGGAAACAGTTTCCTCTACAACAGCCTCTACATCTCGTTACCACAACGGACTTATCAGCAGGGTTGTAAAATGTAAACATAGAACAACATTTTAAGCATGTGCTCTACACCCTCTGAGCTAAAACTGACCTCCACCACCACGCTTTAAAAAATAGATGCCCAGAAAAAAAAAAGATCTGTTACAAGATCTACTACTATGTCTGAGAGAATGTTCCTTAAATCGCCTTTTCTAGAAAAAATGGTTGATACATAGTTGCTCGAGGAGGTGCAACTGGCATTCTCCCACTCACTGTGTGGTTTGTGGCAGATAGCACCTCCTAGCCCTTCCTCACACTCGGTAGTTTTCCAGAAGCCATCTGTGTCCAGGTAGACGCATGAACCGATGGCGACATCAGAAGCCCAGCGGCTGAACACAGTGTGACTGTGGTCAGTCCAACGGTAGTGGATCCCCTCCTGAAAACAAAAACAAAAGACAAGAAGAAACATTTTTAAAAGATCTTGGGTAAATAGTGGATTAAAAATAAAGGCAGCCATAATTTGGTACACAGTACACTTACGTCTTCGCTAAAGAGGCCGATCCACATGGGAGTGCGCGCACGGCTCACATGCACAGTGAGGGAAGATTGCAGGAAGGTATCGGCCACACTTGCCAGGTCCATGTTATTAATTCTGCACTGCTCTAACGCCTCAAACCAAGTGAGATTTTTGACAAGCAGCTGGATGGTGTGGTTATTGACGTTGAAGGGCTCTGTGGGGTAGTTGGGCTCCTCTAGTTTATCTGAAATGAGTAAGCCTTGTGTTAAAAGAACGTCCAAGAGGTTTTGATGTATTAATAACAATGGTTGCAAAAGGAAGTGGTGTTTGTTTCCCTTTTTATTTCTCTGTGCACGTCATGCCTTTTGTTAGAGAGATGACAGGAAATTAGGGGAGAGAGCAACAATGGCTCACGCATCATTTAGTGTTCTTTCAAAGGTTAAGATATCAGGCACCAAAGTAATACTTAAAATGTTAATCAGAATGAAGCATGCCTGTTAAACTAAGTCACAAGAGTGACTTGTTTCAGAAGAAGCTGGATAACAAAACAGTATTAAGTGTTGTATTAAATGTTGTACTTTACCTGCATAATGCTGGCAGACAGATAAGTGTTGAGGTTCTGAGCAAGTAGAATAATCCCAGGTACCCAGCATGGCAGAGTTGGGATTATTCATCATAAACACGCAAAAATTTGTACTCTCTGGCTCCCATGGCTATCAGAAAAGAACAAAAAAAGTACAAAGAAAAATTAAATAACTTTTTTTTTTGCTGGACAAACAAACAAATAAATAAATAAAAGCCAACACAGCAGAACCAGACATTGTCTTTTTATCTGACACAGTCCTCGTCCTTTTTGAAACCTGGTGACTACATTACCCATAATGCAAACTAACTAGTGACAGTTCAGTCCGAGACTCAGGTGTGATATGCTCAGCAGATAATGTAGCTTTGAGCTGCTAGTCTCAAACAGAGATGAGGAGCAAGCTAACAGAAGTCTGATAAGCTCGCTTCTTCCTCCACACACCCACATTTTTAAGTAATGAAGATTCTCAAAAGCTTTGCTACAGTGAACAAAATTCTTTACACACAGTCAAACAACTTCATTTGCTTCGCCTTCGTCTCTAAAACAGATGCATGTGCACAAGCGAGTAAACACACTAATGCATTTGCAGGCTTGTTTTGTTCTGGTTCTGACCGGTACAGCAATATTTCACTATCACCATCAACACAACAAATACAAATATTGCAGCCCATATTTTTTACATGTTAAAAAGGGGTTTGCAACCAAAAGCCAAGAATTGGTTGCCAGTTTCTCAAAATGGTTGCCAATGGCAAGCTGGCAACCGTCAAGTGACATCACTTGAGTGAACGCAGGCTCTCTCCAGAGCCCCAACTTTTCACACCTATGCTGTAGTACTCCCAAAAGACCTGTAAATAGACTTTGATGTATAAGATCGGTGGAGTCACCATTTAATAAAGAAGTGAAGGTAAGAGGAACTCACCTTCATGTTCACGGTCTTGTGCATGCCGACAAGCAGTGGGTTAAAATTGGTGTATTTAACATCGGACTGATCCATCCACTCTTGGTTGTCACTACTGATTTTCAGACCAATCCATATTGTGTCCATGTTTCTCATGCCCGGCAAAAGGGTGGTGATGAAGTCTAAAACACACACACACACACACACACACACACACACACAGTACAGCAAGCACTTTGAGGAACGACAACAGGCATGTTTAACTATGTTTGCTTTGTTCATTAAACACAGAACTAGAACAACAGCGGCCCTCACCTTGTTCCACCTGGTCCGATATAGTGACCAGGGTTCCCCTCACTGAATGGCATTTATCATTGGCATACTTGAACAACATAGGCTTCAAGTTCCTCATCAGTGTGTAGCACTGAAAAAAGACACCGGTAGAAAAGTATTCAGCACCTCAGGCTCAGTTTATCGTGCTATACATGATTTTAATGTGAACACATGTTGAAAATTTTACACTGCAAGTTTGGCCTGATTTCTCTTGTAACAGAGTTCAGGTATTTCAACAGTCTTCCAAGTAAAATAAAGATTAGGGTTGCAAAATTCTGGGAATTTTCAAAGTTTGGCAATTTTTCATGGGAATTAACGGGAATTTATGGGAATAAACCGAGTATTCCGTGTATAACAACAGAAGTAGGGTTGCAAAATTCCGGGAATTCTTAAAGTTGGAAACTTTTCATGGGAATTAACGGGAATTTATGGGAATAAACGAGAATAAACTGGGAATTTACTAAATTGAAGGTTGGCCCTTAACAGGGAACTTAAATATAGTTGGGGAAAATATATTTTAGCATAATCTTGACTATCACAACCAGATTTCATGCGAGTACACTTGAATATCTGCTATTCCTCAATCACCTGCACATAGCACACTGCTTACTGCAGGGCTATTGAGGCCACGCCTACATGCACAGACCCTGGACCAGACTTTGGAGCCCAGAGCACAAGACTATTGAAGCCACACATTTGAGCCTGTGGACTGCATAAAATGAAGTAGGTTTTATGATATTATGGGGTAGATATATTTGATGTATGGTATTAATGTTTAACTTGCAAATAGCACATGAAAATGTATTCATACAGTAGATAGCTAGCTGATAAGTTAGATGCTAAACAAGCTATAGCTAGCATCATTTCATTGACATGATCTTATCATGATTCTCAGATTTGGAATATTTCCAAAATGCCCCTGCTTAACTTCCCATGGAAAGGTTCTGGAAGTTTACTGGAAATTTTCCAACCCTTTGCAACCCTAAACAGAAGTGAATCCATTTCAAAGCGTCATGCAGTGTTTAAAAGTGTTGAGGGATCAGACCTTATTTCTGAAGGACAGAGACTCATTTCCACACGGCAGTCCTCCAGGCTGAGGCTCCAGAGGGTTTATCTCCACTGACGTGATGTTGCTTTTCTGACACACAAAGGGCAATCGTTGCAAGCAACTGCGCTCGTGCTCTGTGTAAATATGACAGTAATGTGTGTATTAGTAAAAGAGGCCGTCTATTATGTGACGTGCATCAGAGCTTCTTTTTTTTATGTTGCTTTAGAAAAGGTTGCAAAACATTCAAATATTATATTTTCTAATATTATATTAAATAATAAGTTAAACTAAATAAAAATAGAGGACAGTTGTACATGCAGCTTTAAAGCTCCTGAAAACTTGGTTGAATATCTTAAATATTTCTCTAGAAGATTAAATATTATTACAAAAATCAGAACAATCAGAGTCAAAGGTTGGAAATATCATCCTTAGCTATCGCTCTACAAAAACATGAGCAAACAAATCCCAAATCTGTCATCAGATTTGAATAAAAGTGTAAATGTTGTTAAACTGTTTGGTGCATGAAAATAGGTGATGTCACCTTTTTTTTCCAGCCACACCCACTTCAAACCAGAAGAGTGTGAAGAAAAACCCAAATACACGTGTCTCCTACAGAAGTCACAACTACTCTAACTGGCAGAACATTTTGTTTTCATGTCTCTCATAGCAGAAAGCTGATTATTCGGAGCCTTTATTTTCATTTTATGTATTAGACCTTCTGGAAGCTATTTGTCTGCTTTGTACGTTGGCTGAACCAAGAGTTCATCTTGGCCGAAAAAACAAAGAAATAAAACATTTGACTGCTCATACAAAGTATATCCCGGATTTCCAAAACTGCACAATACTGATATTTAACTATTAAATTAAGTATCAGTATATAATTTCAAACTTATTTATAACGAACACCTTCTTATTCTCATTTACTGATTAAGTTTGACTGAGTTAGAAGTTATAAAGATTTACCGTAGTTTTTATTAAGCTTTACTGAATAGAGACAGCTGAAGGGAGAGAGAGAGAGAGAGAGAGAGAGAGAGAGAGAGAGAGAGAGAGAGAGAGAGAGAGAGAGAGAGAGAGAGAGAGAGAGAGAGAGAGAGAGAGAGATGGGGCTGCAGGTTGAATTTGAACCCTGGGCTGTTGTGGCAAGGACTGAGCCTTCATGCATGGGGTGGACACTCTACAAACTGAGCTAACCGACGCCCCGACTGAGTCAGAAGTTGTTTTCTGTCCAACAATATGGTGAATTTAAAAAATATCTGTAATCATACTCAGCTGTGTAGAAACATTATGATGTTTACTCACCTGGAAAGAGGTTTTCAGGACTGATGGAGGTGCATCTGCCCAGGAAAAGTGAATGATAAAAGTAGATCTGGGTGTACCTAGAACATACATTATTTAAGTCAACCTCAACATCACACTTTTCCACATACACACAGGTTACATACAGATCATAAATATCTGTTTGATATACAACATGAACAGTGTATTTATGTGACTGTATTGGCTTACGTCATGGGGTATATCTGGCCGGGCTTTCTCAAATCGATCCACCAGTTTTGCTTTGGAGAACTTGATATCTGTTCAAAAAACATGCAAGCTTTAGTACCACATAATAAGATGAATGTGTAATCAGCTGAATTACCTCTTCCCTTAAACAGACCGTATGAAATACTTTACAAGAAAATGACTTGTAAGGCAGTAATCATAAGGACAGCTAACAACACACAAGAGAGAGAAAAACACTGAGATTAGGGAGTTAAATATGAGGTTAAATACCCAAAATAACATAAATAATTTATAAAATCCTTTATGTAAAATGTTTGCCTGTACTAGATGTATGTGTGAGGGCTCTCCTGTGATTTAGTACTGCACTTGCATACATTTGGAGGACTCACAAAAAACAAAGAACACAATGGCCAAAAGTGATGCAGCCAAGGAGGAGATGTATTTCTCATTTTTAGATAAATTAATTTGGTGGCGACTTTCAGTAAACTGTGAAGTAAGCGCCACTAAAGCTTTTACGTCAATGATGTTTTTTGTTTTTTTAAGTGATTGGCTTGGAGGCAGATATTTCTTCTGCTTTATTTTGACTGCTTCCAGCTGTATTCTCAGCAAAAAACTGTCAGCTTCCCATGACCAGAGGATTGTGGAAAGAACTGTGAAAGTCATTAGGCTTTACAAATCATCTGCGGATGCCAATGAGGAGAAAAACAAAAGAAAACAAGCTGCCAAAGAGAGAAAAAGAAGGTGACTTCCATCCAGTTCATTCAAGTTTGAGGCATTTTATGAACATGAAGTACCCTGGTTAATTTGACCTTTGAGTTAACTGACTATTTGTTAAACCCCACCCTCGAACAACGATTGTCCGATAATTGCTTAGCAATCAAGCTAGGCATGGCAGGCCTGTGATCTAAAGTATTTGGGGAATGAGAGGAACCAAAAAACAAGCGCAAAAGTGTAAGGAATGGAATAAGCAGTGAAGCCACAGAAGTGCATATATTTACCTGGTACTGCTTTAAAACGAATTGGCTAGAAACATTTAAAAAAAGTCATCTGGAGACAGTTTTCACCCAGCTCAAGGAGTAGCATTAGTTTGATAGGTACGTGGTGGTGATAAAATTTGACAAAATCAACAAATGAGAAACCTGCTTTTGGCTACCTCTGTCTGAAATCAAGGACTCATTGTTTCAGAACAATTCCTGCAAATTTTGAGTGCCACCATTATCACTGTGACTCCTACAACCAGGTGTAGCAACAATAACTAACAGACCACAAAAACGTCATCAACTCTGTCACTTACATTTTTTAAGTACTTGTGAATCTGTCCAGCAGCGGTTAAGCTAAGCGGTGCAGCCAGTGTGCTGCCATTCGATCTGCAATAGTCCTGCGCCTCCTCAAAGGAAAGCTTAGGCTCATCAACGAACCAAAACTCTGCTCCATCTACAAAGATCGATGTCTCATGGTGCCCAACTGAAATACACAACAAAATACAGTGACAGCAGACATATTACATCAAGACAACATATGTGCAAGGATGAAATTATTCTTTTTGTAGGTGCTGATGGGTCATTACCGGGATTATACCAGTCTGGGTTCTTCGGTGTCTTTCCTGTTGAAGCATAAACAAAGAATGATTTTGATGTAAAATATAACCAAAAACACACAAAGAACAAGATCATGTTCCAGTAGATGTATGTATAAGCCCCATAAAGTGGATAAATCTGTCTAAATCTTTAATTCATTATTATACAGAACTGTACAAACAAGTACTGTGTGTGACGTTACAGATCTTTTTAATTAAGCAGTTTTGATAAGAGATGTTTGCACTTCACAAACAAAAACCAACATTTGCTTTGTGCGCACACACACACACACACACACACACACACACACTACACAGTAATATTTATATATGTAGTCTTACCGCGGGGTATTTGGCAGGCCCACTCTAGCCTGGCGTCACAGTGAAATGGCGTGGAGAAGAAAGGAGTGGGGGGTAAGTCGTGGAGCAGAAACACAAACAGCTGTTTCAAGGTGCTCTTCATTGTCTAGTGAGGACAGAGATTGTTTGCACACATATCACAGAAATGTACAAGAAAAAGTGGCTTCATACTTGTGACGGGTTTTAATCAGTAACTGAGGCAGACTAAATGAGAGCAAAGGTCAGAGTCTGAATGACATAATGAAAAATTGAGGGGAATAGTGAGAGTGAATCAGGTGGCAGTGGCACCTTCTGTGTGGAATACAGGAGTCAAATAAACAAAACAAAATCATCATCACGGCCAGTTTGATGTATGATAAGTGACCTCCTAATGTCAAAAAAAGAGGAACCACTGTTCTGACCAGCAAATAAAGGCAAAACAAATGTTCATTTCTGCCTTAATTGTCTATTTATTCGTAGAAATCCACGATGCCCACCTTGAATGCAGCACAATCCCGACTGTATTCATCATCCTCATGGAAATCACGGTGTAAAACATCCACAGATACCTGTCGTGAAGACATCGAATAAACAGACTTCACCCTCAGACGTAAATGCAATACAGTACAAATGTCTAAAAGGTGCAGTTTAAGATGCAGGCTTATATGCTTTGATTAATCCTGCACAGAATTTTAAGAATTCACTGTCTTGAAACAAAATCAAAAGTGATATCTCAAGATAGATACAGTATGTCTTCTTACAACGTGTTTGGGAGGGGTTTAGAGTTTAGAGGTTTATACTCACAGGCTGTCCATTGCTCCACTGCCAGGAGCGATCGGCTGGGTTTCTCCTATTCAGGCCGACCCAGAAGTACCGATTATCACTGCAACAAGAACACAAGCACAAACCAACATCATTTATGGCACTTAATTAACCTTCTTTCAACTAGAAAAAGGTAATAAAAATATCTTCTAAGCATCTTTAAAAAGGATGTGGATATCTTATTCTTAGAACAGAAGAGTTTAAACTCAACTTAACCGCTCACTAAACAAGTGAAATGAGTCAGGAGATGGTATGTGTTTATTTTAAGGTTCGAGTGAAGTGCTGAATGTTTATGTGAACGATATGAGGAGGTTGAATTTTGAGTTATGTGTCTGTGAAGACAAACCGACATGTTTAGCATTTATCTCTCGATTAAGCCAGTCTAATGCGAGGTGATTATCACACATAATAACCCACACTCTGCTGCATGAAGTGTGTTTAAAGGTGAGGTGTTCATGTGAGAATACTTTTTACTTGTGTGCATGCGTGTATACCTGATGGTTTCTCTCATGATGATGTGCAGGGCCCTCATCTCATCAATATTTGTGAAGCTGGGCAGGCTGGCTCCCAGAGCCCGACAGAACCTCTCAGCCTCCTCCCACGAGCGCATCCTGCTCACCCTTTCCTTGTGAAACACCTGACACGGTGAAAGAACAATTTACAACAGCTAATAAAACAGTACCAGTAAAGTAACAGACTGGATTACTGGAGTGTAAATAAAGCCAGTTTAGCTGCCATCAGAGACAAAGTGACAACCTGCACAATAAAAAGAACATGAAATGCAGCAGAACCAGAGATATCGTATTTTTTTAAATCTTCTTTGCCGCAACCTGGTGACTAGTTGGATAATTTTATTCATCAATGGTCAGTTCAGTCAGTGGTGAGAAGGTGCCCAGGAGTCTAAGATGTCTTATGTTGAGAGGTTTATTGAAGCTTGGCCAAAGAGAATATGCTTGTCATGACATGAAGCCTCAATTTTGAAGAGGCCATCCTCTCTGGCTCGTCTATATGCCCTCAGAATAGTGCCACGTCTACTCTATGTCCATAAAGTTAGGTATTTGTCAATTGGTCATTAGTCAAACAAGCAAATATGTTAACCTTTAGTGGTCTGACATCGACTCTGTAGAGGCTTCTACGTTGTGTACCTATCTGTTGTATCGAAGTTATGAGACTGACCTATCCGCTGACCTCGGTTACCATAGCAATGATCAAAATGGCTCCTGTTTTCCTAAACACAAACATACAGCTGCCCCTCCATATGTGGCATGCTAGGATAGAAAAATCTCTCATTACCTACCACTTCTTTCTAACTCTACTAACTTTTAAGTCTTCAGCTTCAACTGACACAAAGTGTAAAATAGAAGCAGTTCCCCTTTAACTCCTATTATAACCACTATCACCCACAACTGTTGTTTCTGAAGGTGGAAAAAGTCTACATGACCGCAGTGTTAAAAGACACAGTCTCTCAAACAGACCTTGTAGCAGTATTTGGCGTTTGGTTTGGATGTCCATCCAACAGCACAGGTTGCGTTGGGGTTCGGCTCTGGTTCTGGTTCTGGAGGTGGACCGAGGTCTTTTCTACAAATGGTGCCGGCCTTAAAAGTGGTACAGTTCTTCACTTCCCACTTGCCTAAGGGTTTTGCGGTGGAAATAACTGCACAAGCTCCATCCAGATCTGAAATACACGTGTAGATGAAACACAAAAGGAGTCAAGTCTACTGTGTGAACCATGTATAATTAAAATGTTTGACTTCGAGATGAACAATCTGCAGTATTATTTATTTTTCCACTCATTAAATATGAAAATGTAGGCCTGTTGTCCTGGTAAACAGAATGCTTTGAACACAGACATTAGATAACATTCAGGGTCAGTTGTTTACTCAGCATTGCACATCTACAATCTACATCTAGACTTTTTTAGTTCTATTTATACTATGGCCTCCTTAAACACATCATGCCTGATTTGTGTTTGTAAAACATGTAACTGTGGCTGTAACACTTGAATTTCCCTTTGGGGATCAGTAAAGTATGCTATCCATCTATCCATTACTAGTGTATGTGAAACAGTGAATGGTTAAGAGTAAATATAACCTGGACCTTGTTTTCCCACGTTTTTGTGTCAAAGTGACTAATGGGGACAACAAGTTTTAAGTGAGAGCGCAGCAGCCTGCAGCCAGGAAACGGACAATGTAATCTTTATAAGAAAATTGCACACCGTCCATTAAAAGTGTGTGTTTTTGCCAGCTCAGATTGTGTGAAGAGGAAGTGTCTGACAACAACAACCCTTGATAGAGATTATATGTTTTCAGTTCCTTTAACTTGATCTGCTGCGTGTCTTTCCAATTCTCCCTCAAAGAGAGGACTCATTTTGAAATCTCTTAGAGAGGTGAGGCGACTTGTTGGAGTAAGTCAATCTGAATCTCCACACTAGGAGAAACCACCATACTCTGCAACACATTATAATACTATACTATACTATAAGTTAAACACAAGTCGGTTGTGCCATGGCTAGTCCTCCCATCTCACACTATTCTGCATTAAATACTAAGGGAAGCAGCAGAAGCAGCATGGTTTTTACTTACTTGGTTCAAACCAGCCCCAGTTGGTGTATGTAACCACACCCGAGGACCCATCTTGGCTCAGCCACTGGTACTCCCTTGTGTTCTTAATGTCCTGCAGCCCTATCCAAAAATACTGAGGCTCCTTGCTGATATGCTCTCCAAGCAGACGACTGATAAAGGCCTGCTCGAATCTGGAAAGAACAGTCAAAATATGAGAGACTTTTTAATGCACAAATGTGGAGAGGACAGTTAAAATTGTGTTGAAGAAGCACACATGATGAATGATGAGTTATAAATGTGCCTTACAGTTAGAAACAGAGGACTTCTATTAAAACGTTGTGAAATATGTGGGCTGCAACCGATAAGCAAGCAGCAGGGTCAGCAGCTGAACAGACTCCTACCTGTTTCGTATAGTGACGTTACAGCGATCTTTGAAGGATACTTGTTTGGGGTTCACTTGAAAGCAGGAGTTACCGTGTCTCCTCCAACCCTGCGGGATTGACAGCAATAAGACTTAAGCTACATTCAAGCAACTGCATTCACATCTAATCTGTATCAACAATAACTACTAATATGGCCACAGATCCGACTTTATCACTCAAAAGCTGGCCAAATGTCATCCGACCTTGGTAGCAAGTGATCTAAACAAAATAAACACTTGTGTGGATACTCCAGTCTTGTGCATGATTTCATGATTATTGCATGAAGGTCATGCTCAAGATGTCCACATGTGGAAGGACAGATATCACTTGCAAATATGAATAAATTAACACATAAACAAAAAACAAAAAAACGTGTATGTGAAAAACAAATAACAGGGCGTTCCTGTGCATGTAGTCTTTGAGTCTAGATCTAAATGACATGACATGATGAGCAGATACCGTCAGTTACCAACAATCCTCTAAAAAGATAATGCAAAGTACAGCAGGCTTCCCTTAAAAAAAAAATCAAGTTGTTTAGGAAATACTTGCATCTTTATATGGACATCCGTCCTGTGTCACCGATTCCTGGACCTTTCCTTTCTTCTGACACATAAAAGGTAGCATGCGTGAGCAGTCCGAAAACCGCCAAGCATGAGACTGTGGAGAACGGACACAGGTTTGATTTTGCAGGCCGCATATAAACAAACTCGTACAGTAGACCATAAGAAGACAAAAGCAGAGCCTGGGCAGTACACACACACACAGGCCCAACACAAAAGGATTGGATACAATGGGAGGGTTTGCACAGAGTATGCAAACACACACATCCACAATGACACACACACACACACACACACCTCTCCAGTGTAAGAGACACAGCTGATTTCCTGAGTGGGCCTGGCTGGTTGGTATATGTCCCAGTAGGTGAAGGTGACGGGCGCTTGGTCAATCCACTTGAGGACGGTGGTATTTATGCCGGAACCTTGCAGACCGATCCACACATCCAAAAACTTGTTATCTATTGGAGCGTGAGACACACATAAGAACATCACTTTATGATTTATATGAAATCCACAGAAAAATTCTTCAAAGAAACCAAATCGCATTAAAACAATCGTGAAATTCACATCAGCACATACGTCATTTGTTCAAAGAAAAGTGACTTGTTTAGGACTGCCTCATAAAATAATATAAGAAACCTTAAAATGAGATTTACCGGCATGGAAATTAGTGCTGATCATCTCTTTGATGTCGATGGAGTGGAGGCTGGCCAGAAAGCCTCCCTCTGTGTTGTTACAGTGCTTCATGGCATCTGTAAAGGTTTGAGGTTTGTCCTTCACTAACTTGTAACACCAGCCGTTCCACGGGACCCAACCTTCCGCACACACTGTTTCTTTATATGCAAAAGGCTCTGTAGAGAACAGAGAGAAGCTGTGAGGTCAGGCTAATTTTAATCTATGTATCCCAAAATCAATCACATTTTAGCTCAAAGGGGCTTTATAATCTGTCCAACAGGGAAAGGGAGAGAAACAGAAGAGAGAACAACAATAATATATATACATATGAAGGAATTACCTAATGTGCTAGGTGTCAACTGCTTTTAGAAACCAGAAAGAGGAAGCTAAACTACAGCATTACAACTGGGAGTGTGGGGCTTCAAAGGTCATGTCAATTCATCTGTCAACCAGGTGAAACACTGGTCACACGAGAGGCGTTGTATGAAGCTACGGGCTGCTAGTGAAGCAGCTCTGTTAAGAGCCATGCAACAGCATAGCTGTACTGAAATATCTCAACACCTATTACATCTGTAAATCAGCATGATATGATAGCCTTGTCACTGTGAGCCTGTAAGCATGTGGACCTTAGCATTATGCTCAAAGCACTCACAGGGCCGCTAACGTGGCTGTAGACCGTCTTGTGATTACAAATCCTGTTTTCATTTGAACAGAAGAAGCCAAAGTTCTAAAAAAAAAAAAATATTAAATCTAATTGCGAGCAGCTGTACAATAACTGAATAAAAAACAGTTACAGGCACATCTTGGATCTAAATCAGGATCTCTCAGATCACCAGCAAGAACAATAAGAACAAGCTGACAGAGGGAAGACAAAGATAGTTAAAGACGAGGGCAGTGAAATAAATATTTGTAAATAAAAAAGAAAAGAAAAAGATAAAAGGATAAAAAGATGACATCACTTAAAAGCAGGCCTATACAAAGGGCTAAAACGCTGTAAATAAATGTATTAGTCTTAAGTAAATATGATTTAGAGGGAGAGTTATAAGAGCAGAAAGTGAGGGCAGCAGCTAACCTACCCGGTGCTGCTGCTGTGTGGGAGGCATTGACACTCTTCTTGCAGATGTACGGCAGTCGTTTGTTGCACGACTCAGATTCATAGCTGCGTTTGGAGTTCAGTACGCCACAGTCTCTCTCGATAATCATGGAGAAGGATGGCATTCCTGTCAAACACATTCCCACACACACACACACAGACACACAATAAATAAATAAATAAATAAAATCACATACTGGCTGTGACAGCAGAGCAGAGGAGAGGCATTTAGCATCTTTCTATTTTCAGAAACAAAGAGGTGAAATTAAAGAAATGTTTAATGTTGCAGTAACGCGTCAACACAGTGCTGCTTATAGCAACACTGACATGCTGTAAATTATGGCAACAACAAAGAGCTCATATCAGTAGTAGGCCAGATGGCTGTAGTACCCTTAATGTTCAGACTGCAGTGTCAGAAGACCACCAAAAGAATAAAACAGCAAACATATTACAATAGCTAGAAGCTTTTATAAAGCCCTCCATTCAGCCCTATTAATGGGTTATTCAGCAACACCAACAATCCCAATGCCACACTGTGTCCAAAAACCAGGCACAATGAGCTTCTTTTCAACACTGGCCTCATTGTTTCTCTGACTGACACCAAGTCTCAGTTTATAGAAAGGCAGCGACAACAGCAGATCACAAGAGGATGCAGGTTTTGTTGCACTATAAGGAGCAGGTGTTTCAGGCAACTGTGCAACAAGTGTACTGTGGTCGTGCAGAGGCTGTGCCATGCACTCTTTCTGATGCTCTCAGAAGTGAGGCAAAGATTAAAAAGTAAAACTGACAAAAGAAAAAAATAAATCATCACCGGTTTCCCAGCGCAGGACGGAGAGAGGGGAGCCATCGGACCACTGCCAGCCCTGAGAAGTGTCTAATTGGTGAAGGCCGATCCACATCCTCTCGGGCATTCTGTCGAGGCCTTCCAAAACTGCACAGTGCGACAACATAGCATTAAAAAAAAAAAAAGGGGAAAAAAGGAAATGAGACAACGACAAGACAATAAAACACAAACACAGGGATGCACAATAAAATACTAAGAAGGACAGAGAGGGGAAGAGTAGGAGAACCATAAGTGTGTCCTGGTTTCAGATGTCTCTGACAGCGGTTGGCTCAGTTAAAGGGAACTACTGTAGCTCGAGTCAGACTTGTGATGTGGTTTTTAACTTCCAAATCTTGAAAGTGCCTGTCACAAATGCAAAGATGCAGTTGCAGAATCTGTACTCTCAAATAGCATTGAATAGGAAACATGACATATTCTAGATGCTAGCTATGTCACATTCTCAAGACACAACAGATGATACCACACACAGATGATACCATGCAAACTCCAGATTTTAAACACAAGGCAGAGCTGTTGTTGTGTTTTCAATATTTCTAATCAAGTGCGTATGATCCACGAACCTCAGAGAAGGAATAAAATGCATTCTGAGCCAACAAGACTGTTTAGTTTACTTTTAAATATTTCCTGTGCTTCAAGTCTATTTTAATTTTATTTGATGTCATTTTTAAAATCTAATTTTATTCTTGTTTATGTTGCTTATCAAAGTCATTCCAATTTCCAACTTTTATTTGCATATATAAAACACTGACTTGCCTCTGTTTGAAATGTGTTGTATAAATAAATCTGCAATGCCGTAAACTTGTCCAAACTGTTTTAAGTTTCCTCTTTATAATAATACATCAGAGACACGAAAGTGGAAAACTGACAGCACGGTGAGAAAGACTTTACAAAGAAAGAAACAAGAACAAAAAGGAGAAGAAGAAGAAGAAGAAGAAGAAGAAGAAGAAGAAGAAGAAGAAGAAGAAGAAGTCTGTAAGTAGTCATGTGGCACCTTGTGTGAAAAATTTACGGTGATTACCAACAAAACCGAAACATATGAGGCAGTTATTCTAGGTGACATATAAGTATAAATGAGTCTATGTCTTCACTCATACAAACAGATGGCTCTTTGTCATTGTAGCTTCACTTTTTTTTTTTACTTTCACACAAAGAACAAGTGGAAACAAGTAAGTCATAAACTGACAAAAAAACACGTCTATGGAGGGCTGAAGAAGTGAAACAATAAACAAAGTCATTACATGGAGCCATTTTGAAGTTCTACTGGACATAAATGAGACAAAACATTTTTTAATGACTGTTTTTTGCGTGATGAAACTTTTTTTCAAGACCACTGACTAAATAAGGAAGATATTTACCAACGATAATCAATTTTTTAAAGATTTGTAATATTCATATCAATAAATATCTTAAATCACTTAATTTTGTGCGTTGTTTGGACATGAAAAAACTATTTTACTCAAACAGAGGGTGCAAAATTAAACTACTTCCTTTAAGGTTCACAAACATCATAAATATTTTGACTTTGCTTGGCCAGATACAGGCCAAGGTTTGGCCTGGTTTTTGTTTTGTTTTTTCAGCTCAAAGGTGGAGAAGGAATTAAAAACAGATGAAGAAGAAGAAATCAATCTTACAGGTCATGGAGAAGAGATCATCTGGCCCAGAAATACTCAGGAGATCAGCTCCCTGACTACGACATGAATCCAAAGCTTCCTGCCAGGACACCGCGGCACTGGAAACAAACTCATAGCAGGAATCCCCTTCCGGCCCGGCAAACAGAGTCTGGCAACCCTCCTCTGCAAAGTCAAAGAGACGAGTGTAAGTATCTATGTGCGTCACTCAGTTCTGTTAATGAAGTATGGAATTTAGTGATTAATTACAAAGAGATAAAAGCTTTGCACACATCATCTTCTACATTTTATGTCATTAATATCATGATTGTGTCAACCATGCAACATAAATGGAGACAAAGGTAGATTATTTTACAGTAATGCCAACGTTTTGCTGTCTCCATAATTAATGTATTGCCGAGTAGAAAGGCCAAAACTCCTGAAACATGATAATATAAAAGCTCTACATGCCAGGAATTAGACAGTGTCCCATCTTTCTGTCTTGGTCATAGTCCGATGTGGTGGCACACCAGGACATTCCAGGGAAATTTGCATCTGGGAGGCATCCATGATACCAGCTGCCATTGTACTTGAAAGGGAACTCACAGGGAGCGCCGGCAGAGTTCCCATTGGTGGAGTGGACAACTGCAAAGAAAGGAGAGGAGAGCAAAGTCAAAGACCTCTTACAAGCCTCTGGTATTTGTGTCAACCAAAAAATATGTCAGGACAGTGATTTCTGTGTGTCTCGTTGCGTACAACAAACCACTTCTTCTTCTTCTCAAGACACACAAACACATGCCTAGAAGATAAGTTCACTAAGATTAACCAAGGTCAGAGGGAAATCTTTTCTTTGGAAACATTGTTGGACAGAAATTTGTTTATTTCTGGACAACAAAACCACAGAGACAGAAGACATTTTGGGCATAGTTAGTTTAAGTCAATTTATTATCTTAGTCCAGTTTTTTCTGTCCTTAGACCCTCGAGTTTAAATGACAAAACACTACATTTAACGCTGAACGTAGGTGTCTACATACTGTGGGCACCTTACCCAAAACTTGCATCACATCCTGTATGCTGCCTGTATGCATGTCATTGTGAACAAGAAGAAATAAGATTCTGTAATGAAGAAGTAACAAGTGAGCGAAACTGGCTTGGTGCTGAAAATGTAATAATAGAAGACGTGACGATGTGAGTTTGTTGTTTCAAAGACAGAAAGAGAAATTAAATATCATGTAACCGTTTCAATTCAGACAGACACGAATCTTGAATCTAAGATCGCTGAGCGTGTGAATGCCTCTTCATGTCAGCCTAGATCCTCTCCATTTAAGTTTTGATTATATATGTTGTGAAGAGTGATATTAAACCACTCACACACTTATTTTCTGGGTCATCAAAATAAGTGGTGAGTTAAAAACTTCCGTCTCAGGCGTAAGTTTCATATTTTGGCAACAATTCCTCATGAAATAACAAATGATTTGTGTCGGAAAGATTCGTTATTTGAATGAGAGTCACTCAAAGAATGCCACTGTATGTCTTACAAACGACAATAAACAAGAAGTCAAGAAGTCTCACCCCAGTTATTAGAAAAAAATTGGTCAGTCACACTTTCCCTGCCGACTTTTATGGATAATTCTGAGTGTGATACACCAAAAACAAACATTATTGTTAATTCCTGACAGGTGGAGGTGTTTTCAATTGATTAAAAGTGTGTGAGCACGCGGTCAACAATGCCTATGAAACAAAAGTGAAAGCAAAGCTTTTGCACTGCACCGTGCAAACCCACTTCATATGACTGCCCTTGAAGAATCATGAAGCACTCTCCAAGGAATTCCCCAAAAAGAGAAGAGGTACTTTCTAGATCTGAGATGCCCTTTTAATATTAAAATCTTGCATGTTTTAGAGGAAGTCCTGTTGCTTAACTGGGATCTGACACACTGTGTTGTTACCTAGCATAAAGGAGTGATAATTGATAGGAATGAAGATAACCAAGTAGCCGGTTTATGTTTTAAGTGTACAAGAACCCGTTTGGCCAGAGGAGGTAACACCTTCATATATGAGGGTGTAACACATCATGGGGTTGTAAAGTAAATTCACATTCAGTTCAGGAAGTGAACGCTCTGCCACAGTTTATGTATTACACTTTACACTTTCATTTTCCTGACTGATAATTCCCTCAAGCCTGAGAGCTCCATAGCAGACAGCTTGAAGTACTTTCTCTAGTGCTCAGATGTACACTATGTAAGCATTTTCTCTATCATATAAGATAAAGGCAGCCACACTCACCGTGATATGGCCTCTGGCAGATGTTGTCCTGGGATCCTCCTCTTAGCCAGTTATCAAGAGTGTCCCGTTTGGCTACAACTTTGCCGTCGCTGACCACCAGGCCCATCTCGTAAACGGTGTAAACAGCTCCTTCCAGGCAACGCCACCATAGCAGAATGTTGGAGCCACAGTCAACCAGGGCCAAGGCCTTGTTGCGCACGTCCAATGCCAAGCAGAGGGACGTGGCCACGTGGAAGAGCCGGTGACCCGAACCCCACTTCCAGAGATTGGACGTGTTGTCCGCGTCGCATGAGGTGAGACTCAAGTCTGATGAAGTCCCTGTGCCCAGGCACTTCCCCGTACTCGTGTGCTTGATGGTGAAAGCATCCTCATCTGTGGTGATGGGACAGACACAGAAAAAATCTTTTTAGGCCATACATGCAAAATCCTTGACCAAACAAAGCAGCTCCAACCACTTGAAACTCACAGTAACAATTCAGCACACTGAGATAATTTCCTCTGCACTGTGGGAGGTTTTAACAACCATGCGGGGAGTCTACATTCTTACTACAAAAAAACATAACCCTAGGGACAAAACCAATGCTGGTAAAGGAAAATGGATGACTATTTTCAGATTTCCTGGGCTTGCCTTTGAATTCTTTTATGTCAGCAAGAGATAATAGAAGCTGACGGCTCGTTGTCACATCACGCCTGTGCAAAACCCCTGATTAATATCTCTTTAAAACATTAACAAGAAAGCCATTTAAAGGAAATGGCTGCAGGTCCAACAAAAGAAAGCTAGTGACTACATTTGTAAATCACCATAACTGTGTGGAGAAACTGGTGGTAAAACAGTGGGAAAGTATTACAAAGTACAAAATAAATAAGAGAAAATAAGATTAAGACTTC
Source organism: Argyrosomus regius (assembly GCA_946959425.1). Taxonomy (NCBI): domain Eukaryota; kingdom Metazoa; phylum Chordata; class Actinopteri; family Sciaenidae; genus Argyrosomus; species Argyrosomus regius. The sequence continues at coordinate 24,507,959 of OX336882.1, forward strand.
ACATGGGGGAAATCCACTTGTGACAGCAGCTTACAATACACAAGGTGGGTATAGAAATACTCATATTATATATATAACATCTAGAAAAATTAAGATATACTTGCAACAGAAAAAATTAAATAAAATAGCAAGTAATAAAATGAAATAAAACGGTCATCATTTGTATCATGCACATATATATCTACATATAGCAGCAAATATAATTAACATGGGAAATTAAGTTGAAGTTGAAACTTTATTAGAGAAATTTAATCAAGAGAAATTTAATTTAAAAGAAACCCTCACACTTAATGGTTGTTTTATTGGGCTGATTCCAACATTTTCTTTAGACTTATTTTATTGAAATATGACTGTTTTTTTTTTGTTTGTTTGTTTGTTTTTTTAGGCCAACAGATAAAAATATAAATAAAGTATGAGGAAGACTTTGAAACAACATTAATATGGGTAATAAAATTATGTAATAAAAAGTATGCATGTAACTCCACAGTTACCCAGCTTCTCTGGTAAAAAGTCATGGTTGATTGGAGGAAAATATGAAGCAAACAGATAAAATCAGCTGGCATGCATACAGTGCCTACGCACATAGGTTTACTAAAATAGAAAACAATATCATGTTTCAGCTTCACTGTATAGTATTGCAGCCGTTCAGGCTTTTTTCATACGCAACTACTGAGCATAAACAATAGCCTACATAATACGAGAGCTGTGTGCAGATGTAAAACATGACAGACGAGAAGGGGAGGGAAGGATGAGTATGCAATTTGTTTGACCTGTCAGAATATGGTGTGGCATCACACTGACTGGCTGGCTGGGGGATGGGGACGATGTCAAACTAACTAAGTTAGTAAAAGCTGGTTTTGGATCTGCCTCCGCTTGTTGTAGTCTAACAGGTTTGTAGCTATTGTCCTCGCATTCATGTCGCGCTTTTGTTGACGAACGAAAGTTATTACCCCAAACAAAATGAGTCGAGTGTGAATTATTTAGTCGGAGCTTAAAAAAAAAAAAAGTAAAAGAGAAAGTGTGGTTAGCTTTTATGAGGTTGGTACTTACCAAAAATTGTAACTTTAGCCGGTGAGCAAGTCCCCAAGAAAACAGTTGACTGCAACACAGTCAACAAACAAAGGCAAAGTGTCGCTCCGGATATTTTCAGCATGGTCACGGCAGAGTCTTTTTGTCGGATTCATAAAGAATCTGCCGTCCGTGGGGTGTTGAACTGTGAATATAGGCCGCTCAATAATTCAACTCTGAAACGAAAGCGACCGGATAACTAAACCTAAACTCAGCTCTCCAACTGTCAGTTACCTTATCCACACAGTCCCGCTCCGACCACACCGACAAGCTAGCGCGAGCCACACCAACGGTCGGCACCTCCGGTTTGACTTAACAAAATAAAGTTGACCAACTGCTCGTAAGCAACATTACCGTTAAATAAAATAAGTTAATAAAATAATTTAAAAAAATTACTGTACATGAAAAGGATAAAATAAGTTAATAAAATAATTTAAAGAATTACTTGGTAAAAATACAAAATATTATTGTACATGAAAAGGATAAAATAAGTTAATAAAATAATTTAAAAAATGACTTGATAAAAATACAAAATATTACTTTAAACCCAACCATGACTTACTGAGTCAGAAATAGGTAACTAAAATATGTTTAAAATTAAAAAAATTAATCAAATAAAATTTAGAGTCAAAATCATGACCTACAAAGTAAAAAAAAAAAAAAAAGACAGATATTAAGTAAAAATTAAAAATTTTAAAAACTAAAACAAACTTACAACTAACTAACAAAATTATAACGAACCAGGTCAAACAAAATTATGACATACTAAATAAAATTTAAGACACACTTGAAGTGGTGAAGTAAATTATGAGACACAATTTGAAAGCTTCAGACAAAGAAACTTTGACTCCTCTTGTTATTTTCCTGTTCATCACTGTTTTTCAACTTGAACTTCTTCCTCTATGAATAATTTATTGTAGCTTGTCACTTTCTTTAATGTAATGTAGTCTGAGAGGTATGCAGTATTTTGGGTGCTTTATTCTATCATTCTAATTTTTCAGGACTTTGTGAATCAATTTGTTCTCAGTGATCATTGTTTTCAGTTTGCGTTTTAATTAGTGCTTATTTTAATACACCAATGCATTAGGGTCCAGTCAAAAATGCCCAATTCCATCATTGCAGTTTTCATAGATGGAACTGAGTTTCTTAGACTAAATGTCACACTACTGGTGTGGTAGGGGCAGTTTCCTCATGCGCTCTGTCTCTTTCCATTTAAGACAATATGCACACTAAATGTAATTTTCCTAACAATAATAATTGATAAAGATATTGTGTCCAACCAGGCGAAGGAGCTAGTGAGCACCATTTTTTTTTTCCAGTAATTTGGAACTGAAAGGAAATTTGGAACTGGGCCTGCTGTTAGCTAATTCAGTGAGCGTTTCTTGAGAAACAGGAATGTTCTGGCAATTGTGAAATAGTCAGTTGTACAGCCAGAGGATGGAGACAGATTAATTAATAATTGAGATAAAACAGTGGGGAAATAACTGGTAGGGCCTGTTGATGAGGCAAGAGAAGCATGCTGCTCTCATCGTTTTGATAAGTTTCATCATAATTAGTAGCTCCTTCATCATATAAAGGTAGTGAACATGGAGGGTTTGTTTTTTTCCCATCTACCCTCATCTCTCTTATAATCTCTTCTATGGCAACGGATGAAATCATTATATCCCCAGGGACAGTTTGACCACTGGGATTAGTCTAGTCTTATTTGGCACCACAGTATCAAGGACTACTATAGAGCACAATTCATTAAACCAAAACCTAGCTGCAGATTCCTCATCAAACATGTGAGAATTCACAGTACCAGTTCAGCCCAAACACAAGGTCAACATCAAGGGTGTGCCCACGGTTAGGTGTGTGTTGCACAAGGTTAAATGGTTTCGCAGTGTTAGGAAATTCAGTGGCAGTGGAATTAGACGGATCATCTAAATGAGTGTTAAAATGATTTGTCAAATCTGAGTATGACAGATAAAAGCAGGTTGGATAATACCCCTTTATGTTGTTATGTTGGTAGGATGCTGACGCCTCCGGGTGTCCCTCTTTAAATCCAGAATGTGTGCCTGGGTATATTTCATAACCATATATTAAAAACCATAACCGTTCACCTTTCTATAATACCCTATATGAGGTAATAAAAAGGATTTGGTCTGTCTGAACAGCACATTTCATGTGACGCTTTAATTCTGAAGGCGTAATCACTCGTCTTCCGGTTGTGCCCTTGTATTTTCTTCCTCTTTACGTTGGTTCCCTCCCTTCACATTCCCTAATGGCCCGGAAATTTTCTCCAAATTAACCACCACACGCCCACTCGGTTGTTTCCGTCAGGCCAGAGCGCACGCTTGTTGTGTTTTTCATCCACCAACTTCCTGCAGTCTCCCACCCCCCCGCACCTACAACTACCAGCAGAACATTTCATTATTTATTTTGCACGTAGAGTGATGTGCTGTTGCTGTTGTGAATTGACTGATGTCAGATACTGTCAGGAAACTGTCATAGCTGCATTTCACTTTGCTGTCTCATTTGTCCTCTGCTGTGCTGCCAAATGCTGATACCTTTATTCAGGCACTCTAATCTCCACTATAATGGAGTTATTTATTTAGATTTAATTAAACATTAGGTGATCATTATATTTTCACACAAAGGCCCACAAACACAATCTGTTGTTTCCACATAGATAATATTTGTCTTCTTGTCCATGATGTAAGCCAGTGAGAGATAAAGATAATATTCAAGAAACAAAGATATATACAAATAAAATAAAAACAGTAATCTACTTACCGCTACCTACTAATTTTTAATGGAGACACAAAAACTGAACATACAAGTCCAAAGAGTACTCTTGTTTCAAGTCTAACTGGTTGTTTTTGTTTACATAAATGTTTTTTATAGTCACCTTATTATACTTTTCTTTAATATAAAAGGTATTCTCTGACCTCTGGTATGCCATTTTGCAGTGATGGCAAAAAACTAGTAAAAAGTGTAGGAGCCATCTATTGATTTGTGTTTGTATTAGCTGTCCCCAGGTAATTTCAAGCCCATGCCAATGTGTCAAATGCATGATATTGTATCTGTAAAGATTGGACATTGTTTTTTCCCCCCAGTATACATCTAAACAGTTCAGCCCATTTAGCAACCATGCAGCTAAAGTGTAGGATTTCACCACAAGCAGCAAGCCTGCCGGTTGAAGGCCTTACCATCACTATCCATAAGAATTGGCCACTTGTCAAATTCATACTAAAAACAAATGGAGGGCTAACTGTAGCTGCCGTCATCTCAGCTAGCACTGCAGCTAGCCGTCCTATTAGCTGTATGTCCATGACCAGTCTGGGAGCTTGGAAAATCAGGGGAGTGTTGGTGTTTACACGAGTAGCACACATGCTCTAGACTACTGGGAGGAGGAGGCTATCAGGCCCAGGGCGGGAGGGGTCCATCAGGGAATGCTGACAAGGAAGCAGCACCATAGGAACCAGAAATTGAGATGGCCGAGCAAGCAACTGAACTGAACTGGGTTCAGTAGCTTTCCAGTAAACACGGTCAGACATCTTTGCCCATTTTTGGATTAGCCGGAAGCCAGTTGGTGGCAGGACTGCCAAGAAGGCGCCATGCTGACGCCAACTTCAATAATGTTTCTGCAATACAGTACATAGACGTCTTTGAAATAACGTCAAAACTGTTATTTCTTCACGTTCCGGTCATAATTTTAGAGACTTTAATTTGAAATGTTTACATATCGCACCTTTAAGGATACATTTGTTCAAAAGGAGTAGCCAAAATTGTTAGCAAAGGACCAAAACTGCAAACAACTGACCTGGATATAATAGACAGCGCTCAGTTAAATAGTATTGTTATATGAATTCTTTGATCTCAGTTATTTTATGAGGATGTTCCAGGAGGAAATGGCACATTATAGTCCTAGTCAGTGGAGAGAGTATACAAAAAGAGAAGTAACTGATGGACTGAAAAGGGGAACAGAGGACTTCACAAGGATTTTCTTCGATTCCTCTGTTATTCACACAACCACAAGACTCAGTTATGAAACTGCAATTGTTAGGCCTGACTTGAATTTATTAAAACACAAAGAAAATTGTGCAAAATACATCTAATAATTAGCCTTTCCATCAGCAGACAAAAGTGAACAAATCCAATTATCAGTTATAGCCTTACACATTTTCTGTTAGTTCTGAACATACAAAAAATCTCTGGTATTAATATACAGCATGTATACTTAAAAAAATAAACTAAAAATACAAAAGTAATACTGACAAAATTGCTGTACCATGTGTGCAGCTCCGACAGCTCCTGAATTCTGAATGAAATATACAAAATTACATCACAAATATCATATGTAATTTCTTTTTTTGTCATCGATCTGCATCTCATTTATGACAATGAAAGTTACTTTTGACCCTGACAGGTAGACCAAGATTTTCCTTCACCTGTTCCAGTCTTATTGAGTAAAACTTTTTTTTATCCAAATTATTTCCCATATATATATATATATATATGTATATATATATATATTTACCAATTATAGTTGATTAAATCATAATCATGGAGGATTGCAAGTATTCAGTACCTCTTTTAACAAGTTCAAAGCTCTCTAGCATCCCTTCAGTTCGTCAACATTCTCATTTATGTGGACTTTGTTAGTCTAGAAATTCAAATGAGGGCTCTTCAGTGTCAACACAAGAAACATCTTCACAAATATTTGTCTCGTTGAAATGATTTCAACACATGAAAACTGTAGAGAGCAACAGAGATCCTTCAAATACATTCTCAAATCGAAGAAAGACAATTTTGCCGTCATCATCTCACCACTGTCCTGAGGAGTCAGCGTCACAGCTTTACAGTGTCATGTGGCATTCATACCTGATGGTGAAATGGTGAGAGACAGACACAGAACTGGGGGGAACAACAGAGAACTTAAAACAACAAGAAAAGGAGTCACTGAGTGCTATTCTCCTGAGTGAGCCTCCAAGTCTGTGATCAGCACATTTCCATCCGACTCTGTAGCCTGTGAGCTGGTTTGTCTGTAATAAGCACTACCAAGAGTGGGAAGCCTCTGAAAACGCGAAGCGCTCCTCTTGTACATGAACCACATCGCTCCTGCCAGCAGGGCAAAGACAAGTACAGCCACCAGCACTGCAGCAGCGATGACACCATGATATACACCTGAAAGACACAACATGATTAGCTTCTGTATATCATGTATCATATTATCAGGCGAGCACAGCAGCCTAGAACAACATGCTCATGCTTTGGGCACATAAAGTTACATACAATCGAGTGTAAATCACTCCAATTAAAGTGCACTTTACCGTTTATTGGAGCCACTTCCACCTCAGTCCCTACATCTGCAAAAGAAGACATACAGTGAAGTTTAATGTTCAATCTCCGCACATAGTTGCAGATGTAGATGTGCTGTTGAAGTATCTCCCAGGCCTGTTCAGCAAAATGGTTTTTAAACCTGCAATAACTTCCCATTTGTGGCAGTGGAAACAAGTTGTAAACACCACGCTGATCCATAAACACCTTTTAGTTTGTTATTGCTAACTTGTTAGCAAATCGTTGCTTATTCACATTTTGAATTACTTGCAGTTGTATTTCTCAACACTTGGCCTCAGTCCAATTTTCACTTTTGGTCTCCATTAAGGGAAATCTCTCTCTTCTAGGTGATAAATGTTCCACTACGTTCATCAGCTAGTTGCTAACTGTGTCTGCTGTCCTCTTCTGGGTAAGTAGCATGCAGCTTGCACAGAACTGCTTCTTTGTTAACTTATATTTCTGATTTCGACCCAGTGGCATTGTTATCTGGGTAAAAAGGTACAGATTTTGTGGACTCACAGCTGGAGAAGGCCAACAGATATTCCAATATGTTGTATGAGTTTAACTATTCATTGGCAAGCTATGGCCCTCAAGCAACTTACTTGAGATAGTTTTGCAGATGAAGCCGAGCCGCTCGGTGCACTGTGACAGGTACCACAAACCATCCACCACCCTGGTAGTAACACAGGTATCTGCAGTCAGCAGCTTGGTGTCCGGGGCTTTGCTGGGCCAGTTGGTGTATTCCATAGGTGAACCATCCACCCACGCCATAGAATCAGCTAAAAGCAGAGAGAGTCTCTATTTAATGAAATTGGATCACAGGGGATCGTGATCGTCTGATGGGTACGGGAGAGTGATAGATTCTTACTGTCAAAGTTGAAGTACATCCCCAACCACACGGTATGGTGAGGGAACCCTGACGACCACAGCTGCTCCAGAACAAAACGATTCTCGGTCTCGCTCTCAATGGTCAGGACGTCTGAGGTGTTGACTAGAAAGTGACAAGAGCACAACAAAACTCACAACCACTGTGCAGTTTTGAAAGGAATAGCCATTTTGGCCAAAACAAATGTATTCACTTCCTTAATTTTTTTTTAGGTTTGCATGTTTTTACAGTAAATAGAGACTGGAAAGAGGGCAAAGAGGTAGCCTGGCTCTGTTGTCACTGTGAGATTCCAGGAAGTGAATCTCTCAGTCAAAGACATAGTCAGGCACATAACTACAACTATACTTTACATCTCAATGTTTGTACAAATTAAACAAATAAGATATAATGTGTTCATTAGTGAGTTTTAGAAGTGCTGGTAAGTGGATTTCTTTACAATTGGGCAGGGCCTGCACAGCCGTTTCCCCTTGTTGTCAGTCTTCTTTGCTATGCTAAGCTAACTGATTTGCTGTAAATGGACTGGGGCACTGGTTCGCACTGTCGCCTCACAGCAAGAAGGTTTCTGGTTTGAACCTCCGCTGGGGCCTTTCTGTGTGGAGTTTGCATGTTCTCCCCGTGTCTGTGTGGGTTCTCTCCGGGTACTCTGGCTTCCTCCCACGGGCCAAAGACATGCACTTAACAGGTTAATTGGTGACTCTAAATTGCGTGCAAGTGTAAATGTGAGTGTGAATGGTTGTTTGTCTCTATGTACTCTGCGATAAGTCCAGGGTGTACCGCGCCTCTCGCCCAGAGTCAGCTGGGATAGGCTCCAGCCCCACCGTGACCCTGATGGGGATAAGCTGTTACAGATAGTGGATGGATGGTTGGTAAATGGACTGTACTTTTATAGTACCTTTCTAGTCTTCTGACTACTGGAGGCACTTTTACACTACATATCTCATTCACATGCACATTCATGCACTGATGACGTGGGCTGCCCTGCGAGGTGCCAACTGTGTAGCAGTTTGGGAGCTAGTCATTCACACAATGATGGCACAGCCTTCAGAAGCAATTTGGGGTTCAGTATCTTGCCCAAGGACACTTCGTCATGCAGACTGGAGGAGCCGGGGATCGAACCACATGCTCTCCCTTCTGAGCCACAGACGCCCCCTCCACAGACATGAGAGTAGTACTGTTCCTTTCATCCAACTCTTCACAAGAGAGTGAATCAGCGTATTTCCCAAAATGTCTTACTTTTCCAAATTTTTTTTAGATTAAGCTGAGGTTTACTGTTTGTATCTATTTTCTCTAAGTGTCACTTCTAACTATGAGCTCACTCTGTGCTTTTCAGAGCAGCTCCTCCATTTAACCTGTAGGGGGAGCAGGTAATCCATCCTGCAGATTAAGTTTCAATTTTCACAACACTGAAATTACACAGATAATGACTCTACAGCAGGTAATGAATAACTGAAATAACACCCACCTTTCTGCCTGCAGTGCTCTCTGGACTCTTCAAATGTAAGTTTCTCCACCACAGGTTCAAAGTTGTAACAGCCTTGTCCAAATTTCATCCACGTGGATGGACACACCACCTCGTATGAGATAAATGGTTTACTGCCTGTGAGAAAGAGCAAGAGAAAGGCAGAAAATGTTGTGTATTTTCACGCATTATGAACAACAGAAACAGCTTTTCAAGTTTCACTGAAGCAGCACTGACTTGCTGGTGGCAAGTGATGGCACAGGGCTCCTGGGAGCGGAGTTTCGCAGTCCGCTCTCCGCCAGCCTCCGTTCACATCCATGTACACACACTCTCCGTTCACAATGTCTTCATCGTCATCGGCTGCGTCCCAGTGTGTGTACACCGTGTCACTGCCATCTGACCACTGATAATTGATGCCACTCTGTAAGGAAGCACAGAGTGTCGGTCAAAAATGTGGTGGCACTCTGTCAGAAACATTGAACAGGACTTATTTAGCATGCAAGCTATCATATATCACATTCTTGTATAATACCTGGAGGTTGGTGCTATCTAATCACTGGTACTGGGTGTCTGCCATACGTGTGGACTATGTATTTGGTTGTTTTTACTGTGTAAAGTATGTTTTATTTGCCATAATTAAGATTAAGATAAAGAAAATCTTCACGCCAACTCACTCAAAATTCCAAGTTCCTGTATTATGCTTACTCAGATACTTTATCCTAGGTTTGACCTCTTAACTATGAAACAAAACACCTAATAGAGGTGCATATTTCTGATGGAAATTCCAGCTACTGATTCACCAAAACACACACAGTGATGTAATGATCAAGAAAGCAGTCATAACAGTTATTAAACCATGACAAAACATCCATATTTGTTAGTACTGAACTACGGTGGTTACTGTATTCGTGAGTACAGTCAAAATAACAGATTTACTTTGGGTGGTTCATGAGTAATCGAACAAGATCAGGCAAGAGAGTCGGAGAGAGAACCAGTTCATTCACTTCCTATGTGCACTTCTCTCCATGACTAAGACATTCCATGGGAACTCAGTGATACTTGAATCCAAATGTCTCTGACTGTCTGCTGGGAAAGCACATGTCTGTGGATAGAATACCTCTACATGGGCAAAGAGCCAGGAGAAACACACTAGAGGCATGTGAGACAACTGTATCTAGCCATCAGCGGGCATCTATGTAAAACAAATGAAACAAAACACGTTAGGTGTTCATTTAAAGAATCTTTAAGGACCTTTTTTTGTAATATTTTATGCTTTAGACATGTGGGTAACTCATTTTTCCTTATTAGGATTTAGTTTCAGGGTGTTTTGCTCTAACTATAAGCTTTCTGTGTGTATCTGTTACTCACAAAATTTGAAATCTTGTCACAGTCTTGCATCATGGTACAGCAAAGCAACATGGGAGATAATCTGAGATACTCAATTAGTGTTCATCTAAATAAGTGTTTTTTCTTTGGAGCCCTCCCCAATCTGTTCTGTCCTTCAATAAAAACCAAAGTTAAAGTGAGATATTGGTGTAGTTTCTTGTTTTCTTGTTACTGCTGAGTCACCAGCACTTTCATGTTTCATTCATAAAATAGTGACGCTGCTAGAAATCTGCTCGCTGACCCGATGAAACTGGAACTGGGAGTGTGTGTATATTGGGAAATCATGGTCACACTTGCCAGTTCTGTGATGCTGATGACATGCCGACATGCGCAAACTATGTTTTTGGTAAAGAAAAAAAAAAGTATTGAACTAAAAATGCATCTTATGCATGCAGCAGTGTTTTATCTGCAACTCATGCTCATTAACCAGGATTACTTTTGGGAAAGGCGCTTATTTGCTTTCTTGCCAAGAGTTAGATGAGAATATAACTTTTAAAATATGAAGCTACAGACAGTAGATGGTTAGCTTAGCTTCAATCTTCTCTTTGAACTCTTGGTAAAAAAGTACATTTCCCAAAAAATGAACTGCAAAAAAGCAGACAAACACACACCTCTCAGACACAGACATATAGTAGACATACACAGTGCAGAGTTATACATATTGCATGGGAGGATACATACGTCTTGACTATACAGTCCAATCCAGTGGGGAACTGCCAATCTATTGACAAGGACAGTAAGGAAAGCCTGGTGGTAGGCATCTGTAACGCTCACTAGGTCAGAATCATTCTCTATGCACATATGCATCGCGTCGTACCAGCTCATGTTGCCAGACACAACCTTGTAGGTGTGGCTCCTGTACTCAATATTGTCAGGGAGGTGGCGACAGGAGTGAGCGGGGGGTTTGGATACATCTGAAAACAAGAAAAAAAGGGGCAAAAGAGAGAAGTGTGGCAGGAAGGTAAGATGCTGGTACAATGGAATGATTACTTCAGGGACATATGCAATTAATGGATGTTTGATTAGCTGTCGCGCACATCAGTTAAAGGAACAGTTCAACATTTTGGGTTTATTCCCTTTCTCGTGAAGAGTTAGAAAATTGATACCACTATCATGAGTAGAGACTTCATTGAGTCTTGAGCCTCAGAGGTGCTGTTCATTTTTGTTATTGTTGTACAGACTCAGGCTAGCTGCTAGCTCCTGTTTCCAGTCTTTATGCACAGTTAAGCTTAAACTTTTTCCTTGCTCTAGCTTCATTTTTACCAGTAGATAAGAAGAGTGGTGTCAACCTTCTCACCTAACTCTTGGAAAGAAAGTGAATAAGTGCATTTCCCAAAATGTTGAACGATTCATTTAGTTTTTGGCATATTTCCTATAAATGTAGCCACTGTGACTCTATGTGTCATGATAACAGCTTCCCAAATAAAGATCATTTTTACAGGAATAATTTCAAAAGTTTGTCTCTGCGTCTGGGTGAAAGTAAACAAAGGAAGTAGCCACCTGGAATAGCCATTATGGCTAACATGCATGGGAATCCACTGTACATATGGGCCAATACAATATAGAGGCACAATGCACCTCAAGCACTCGGCCACCAGGGTGCCCCTAAAGTTTGCTTTGTAGCACCTGCAGCCACACTGTTTAATCCGTGATGCTAAAGGTGAAATCACTGCAGCACAGTTAGAAGTTAAACTACTGGATAGACAAGATTTTCAAGGGGTGTGAATTACTCTTTCGTGTGCCTTTAAGTGTTATTGTGTTTTCTATTTTGTTAATGTTTAATTATATGTACAGTATTTTGAGTTTTGTTCATCTCTAATATTTATTTGTGGTCCAGTACCACACTATGTGACTGTCAGGAAAGGAAACACCTGTCAGCACTCAAAGATTCCACTTCACCATGGCGCTTTTTTTTTTTTTACATTTTTAAATTAATTTTGGGTCACCAGTTTATACTACAAAACATATATCAGAACAAAAAGCAGTTTTATTTCCTCAGCCTTCAAAATTTAAGAACTTTTTTGGGAGTTTGCACACTAAAGCGATGAAAAGTATGTTAGAGACTTCAGAGAAAAAAAAGAATAGAGGTTTGCTAGAATAAAACAACAAAGTATATCTCTGAGAAATCTGGCTGCAAAGGCCTTACATATTTAACCCACTTGGTCCAGAATTTAATGAACACATTTTTTCTGAAGTTGAAGAGAAATAGTAACCTTTATCATATAAATTCATAAATGTCATCTACTATATCGATCTACTTTCCTTGCTTGAAAATCAATTTTCCTAAAAATAATGGGGAAAATTGCAAGGGGAGATCAGTGTGTGCGTTTTAGTGCTCTGTGGAACTCTGCCCAGAAAAGTCCTGAAAGTGTCCTTTCATCGGACACTCTCACAATATTTGCCAGTGACTGGATTCCTGAAACACTTATTGTCTGCAACATTTGGCATCCCCTCCAGCAAAATGTGCTTTCTGCTTCGGTGTAACAAAAAAACACATAAAACACTTCCACCCAGCAAAAGGCCTTTTTTGACTTGTAGGGAGAATAGATTAGAAGTGTATGAGAGACGTCTGACGGCAAGACAAAGAAAGACAGACGTGCTGAAAAGCACTCAGAGAGGCAATGAAAGAGGTGGTGACAGAATAAAACCAAAAGATAAAGAAACTGAGGGAATCTTACCTTGAGGTTTTTGACAAACAAAGCCATACGCACTCTCGCTACACCTCTCAAAGTACCACTTCCCTGTCAGGTGGAAGTTGTGGTTGTTGGACAGAACCATGCACAACTGCTCATTAGCAAATCTACTGACCCACTCGTCGTCCTGGGGGATCAAAAAAATAAATATCAATGCACACAAACCCATTCACAAAAGCACATGTATGAATGTGTTCACACATCTTGAGACTGAATTACACTTGGTGTGTTTGCACAGTTGGTTACAACTTTGTTTGCACTATACCAATCACCAGCCCACAAGTAACTCATTGTTTTCCTGCTCAAGCAATGTCAGATGACTGTGGCCTGAATGTAAACAAATCGCTCTACTTGGTACGTCTACCAGACTACAGTATTTAGACAACAAAAACAAAACAACCTGATATAATGCAATCAAAAGCTTAAACTTCTGGTGTGTGTGCAGCAAACAGTGAGATGAAGCTAAAGATTAAGCTAGAAAGTAGAAACCTCATCAGAAGAAATTCAGTTGCGTGCAGTGGCGCAATTTTGGATGCATCCGTGAGTCATGACACGGTATTTTGTTTCTGGTTGTGATGAAAAAGCCACAGCTCTAATGATTACTTCTCTGCCTGGATTTTCCATAGTTCCATAGAAAATGAAGCAATTCATACAAAGTAAACAAGTGTGTGTAGTGTTAAAAATACACTTTGAACCAATGTTCACTATCACAGACTCTCAAACTCCTCCATCTGGCATAGACGCCACTGAATATGGAGATCTGGAACTTGTCTTGGCTCGCCCAAATCATATAAAAAACTGTAATTTTCTGCTTTTGTATGTGATAATATGACTCCCCTGTGGACTTGTGTGGGACACATATTACATACAGACAAGCAGATATAATAAAAATAGACAACAAAGTCATGTTTCTGACAGCAGTGTAGGTCAACCTGAATCATCTCACAGGAGCTTACATTGAGAAAGCTCCTCGGTGAAACTGGAGACCAGTTGGTGTAGCTGACTTTTTTCCCACTGGTCCATGTATCGGGGTCTTCATCCCAGAGACCAATCCACACACCTACAGAGCTTCCCTGGAGCAACATGGTGATGTATGCTGCAGAAGAAAATACAGTTTAAAGAATGTGTTTCTTTCTAACATGCCAAGCAACAGAAACAAAACAAAAAGACTTCTTGCCTGATGGAGTTTGTACAGAAAATGTACAATACTGTACTGTTCACTTTGCCTCTACCTTGTTCAATTTCGTCTTCTATGGCGATGAGTGAGCCTTCGAATGAGGAGCAGATGGACTGGGCATCATTCCAACTCTTTCCATCCTTTGGACTGTTAGGGAGGTGAAGCAGAAGACACTGCCAACACACACACACACACACACACAAATCCCACACAAAACATGAATATCACACTGTGAAATGCAAATTATTATTCCCCAATCACCACCAGGACTCTTGTTTGGAGAGGACAGGATTCAAAGCCCGAGCACGTAGTCTTCTTTGATAAACAGAGAAGGACGTAATTTCATGTTACTGGTGATTCAAGAAATATGGAAATGTTTGGCAGGTGATTTTATGCATTGTCAAAGCTCTGGGATTAAATCAGAAGGGAAATTAGGTAACCTTACACAAGGCATTAACTTCTTCACTGTTCATATCCCATGAAGTTTAGCTTAAAAGGTACTTAGTACAAGGTATACTAGTTTAAGGCATCAACCGTAATCTACAGTACAAAGTTTGAGTATGGCCCATCTCTCTCACCCTACCATTTCCTGTCAACACTCATTAAATGCCAAGAAAAACACAACAGAGATAATTATGTCCCATATTATAATGTTCATGGAGAAAAAGGAGAGATATTGCTACATAAGACACAGTAATGAATATTCATCTTTGGCATTTTTTTTGAAAAATGTGTTGATTGAGTTGAGAACTATTTTACATGTTCTCAAGTGAAAATAACATTTCTTTTATCACGCAACATTGTATTAATTTTTAGCAAAAATCTTACATTTTGGGATCTGATAATTCTCTAGATGACTGAGGGAGGATGAGCTGGTATTTCTCTATACTGAAGTTGATTCAGCTTGAGTGACATCAGCGGGGGGTTATTCTGAAGTCGTCAACAGAACACACTCAAAAACACTAAATGTAACACAAACATCCTGTTTCGACCCCCAGAGGAAGCTGGGAAAAAGTGAAATGGCTGAACTGATTTGTGGGGCAGAACGAGGTGAAATGTAGTAGTTCATAAGCGCTATGCAAACACTAATAAATGGCTTATAATAAACTGTAGCAGTATAGCAAGTGTAAACAATTATAACTTCTCTCATGAAGACATATTTTATATGTTTTTACTATATTATCATTCATTATCTGTTTAACCTCCATTTTTGGGTGTCGACAGAAAGAGTTATTGTTGTTGACAAATTCATTGATAAATTCTTATACCTACTTACATCATTCTAATGTATTAGAAGCAATTCATTAAGTGTTTATATACTGATATAAATAGGAGTTGTGAGTTTTTAAGTGTTGCCTTTACAACAACAACAACAACAACTATACCAATGGCGGACGTTACCAGATTAGATTACTTGATACAGATTAATGACAGTTGATTATTCTTCCTAAACTTGGTATGGAATGATTCATTTTGTATCTGGTGGGATGGCTTTTCTTAATCATGTTTGTCATGATGTTTCAGCTCATAGATCTCAAATGATTATTGAATCACTGTTAGTGGCTGACAGTCTAAGATGTGGGTGATGTGATAGGTGCTGCCTCCACAAACTCCTTTTGTTATTTAGGTGACTAAGCTGACTTTGAATATAAGTTATTTAATTTTTTCCACAATATATCAAGGTCTCGTTTCACCAGTTTTACTAATATGTGATTCAAGAGTGTGCGAGTGTGTATGTGTGTGCATGTTCAAAGCGTGTGTCTGAACCTTGTGTCCAAAGTACAGCCATTTCTCCGGACATCCTCCGATGTAGCAAGGCTCCCTGGGAGTCTCCACCACCGACACAGTCTTCCTCTTGCAAACGTAGCCGTGGAGATCACTGCACTTGTTCGTCGACCACTTCCCTGCGGAATAACAGGAAAACCTCAACACATTCTAGCATGTGCAAGTATACATGCATGAGTGTGTGTTTTTACATGTGCATGTGTTTACCTGACGAGGAGGACATGGTGACACACAACCTTTTCCTTGGGCCACTTATCGCAGTCCCCTCTGCCCAGTTCTGAAACTCTACCTCTGTCTTGTCGCTCCACCTGCAAACAAACACACAAATACATTTAACAAATGTCCCTAGCTGATGTCCTCTTCTTAGTAAACCTGTCAGTAGGTTTTCATGAACCCACTTAATGCTGTTATGATCCCCTCCAGCTTCAAACATACCTCCAGTTCCAGGACCTGGTCTTCACCTCAACACTTTCTGCTCAAATATAAGCTTTACATTAGCTCAGGTAATCAGCGCCAACTTTCACATTCATGCCTGGTATAATTAGCTTATTCAGTTCAGCTACAGGCTGACTAGTAACATCCAGTCACTTTATTTATTTTAATAAACTGCCAATTCTCACTATTACTCGACTTCACCTCCAATACTTCTCTGACTGTGACTAAGCTTTTATATTAGTCAAATTACACTCCAAATTTTGCTCCAACTCTAACAGAATTTCCAGAAAATTGGCAAAAGAAAATGCATATTTTCATCCACTACTGTCAGGCGAATATTAGGAGCTGGCTGCAGGAGAAGAGGGTGCAGCAAGCGAGCGGCAGTTAAACCTCAAACATGCTGCAAACATGGCATGAATTATGGTGTTTGCTTCATGTAATCAATCTGAGAAACATCAGTCTCCTCGTCTCTTCTCACAGATCTGATATTTTCATCAACACTTTTCCTCTTTCTCAGGTAACAGAACGATGAGTGGATGTTTAAGTTACATGCTTCATTTATGATTCATTTGCAACGTTTTCATTCCTCTTTGTCACATTTTACATTATTAACTGATACAATAACCTTTTCACCTCAGCCAAGCATAAAGAAACTTTTTTGAGATCTTAAATTTTCTATTGTTTCCCCCTATTTCTTATGCACAAATAGAACATTTGCATAAAAAGTGGAGGTGGATGCAAACACTTATTGTTGTCTTGTTAAGCTCTAGTGTTAATATACAGTATTTTTGTTTCACTTCTGCACCCACATAAATTAGAGGAATTAATTCTCCCAGCAGAATCCTCGTTACTGCTCAGATTCTTCGAGCGCTCCCTCATTTCTCACCAAATCTCCATAACCATTTGTAATATAGAGTCAATTTCTTGTCAAATGTCTCATAAACTCATAATCTGTGGATCTCAGACACTTGTTGTAAACAACTCTGAGACTAGACTGGAATAAGTGCAACTTATTCTTACATAAAAGTTGTTTGCAGTGACACATACTGTATGTAGGTGTTCTATCTGTCTCATATCAGCCTCTGTTGTGTTTTATTTTAGCAGGTACTGTAAGCATAAGAGCAACTCAGTGAGTTGAGGTTTAATTTAAATTGTTTGTTTGCTTAGACAGGTTGGTAATTTCTTATATTTCTTTCTTCATTTGGCAACACCTGCAGTCTGCCTTTGTAGCTGGGCTCTATCTCTTATTATACTGTATCTATACAGTTTGTTGCAACAATTTGCTCCTGTAACATGCAAGCTATGATTTGTAACATGAGATCATTTCTCTTGCTCATTTTGATGTTCCACAGATGAAAACACAGTACCTGTGAACCCCGTATGAGCCCCCAAAAGCCCTGTACTGACTCACTCAAATTTATCTTCACTTTGCGGGTGGTTGCCACCGTTTGCAATCTGCAGCCAGGCAGTTCTTTTGTGAAACGGACCCCTGGGTTGCAACAACATCAACATGTGTCGACTGATCTAACAGAATCAGTGGCAGGAACAGGAAATGTTTAACAAACTTCAAAACACACACCTGACATCCTCTCCAGGCTGCCCAACGGACAGGCCGATCCACCAGTCGGTCGGGCCCAGGGAGAGCTGAGGAGACACAGTGAAAGCAGCAGAGATGAAAATGAGCTTCACTTCTACCGTCTACCTCCCTTCTTCTACCTCCTTGGCCCCCGTGTTTGGGCTCCTCCATCGCCTTGTTTTGTTACCCTCTATCCCCTCACAAGCTTTAAACTCCACAAGAGACTCTTTTAGTGCGGTCCAAAAACAGCCATTTTCTTGCTCCCTGTGTGCAGGAGCACTCGAACAGTTGTTGTCAGGGCCGGCCGCTGGCATAAGTGAGCTATGCAGTTGCTTTAGGGCCCCAACTGCTGGGGGGGGGGGCATACATTAACTTAGACTCGCTCTTCACTTTGTACGGCGTTAAGTTGACTGACTCACTCAGAGGCTGCCAACTATATGCATTGACCGTGAGAACCACGCAATTTACCCTTTTCATATATGCTCTCACAGCACACGTCCATTAACCTATAGATTCATTTGTCGCTTTCCTCCTGATAGTCTGAAGAACTCACTGCTGCGCGGTGCTGCTTGTCTGTCTGTCTGTGTCCTGTCCGCAGTGTCACGCTGCGACGTTAGCGATTATCAATTCGATTTTGCCTGCATCACAGACCCGTGTTGTCATTTGGAGACTCGGTTTGAAACATTTTGTCAACATGTGAGAACACGTATGACACAGAGAATCTCCTGTTGTGTGCTACATGTGTGAAATAATGAGTCAGGCACTGTAAGTTACTATGGTAATGGAGACGCCCTAAAACTTTATAATGATTCTCAATAAAATCATCAATGTAGCCTGATTGTTCCTCAATGCTGAAATCTAGGATTATATCATAATTGTATGTGACAAATCTAAAGCCAAATAAAAGGTTAAGCCCCAAAGCTCCACCCTCTTGAAAATATAGAATTATGTATGTTAAATTGTCCTGTGTGCAAATCATCATCATAGTTATCCTCACTCTCATTTATTAGACAGGACCTCTGGTTAATATCTTAATTTGGCTGCAAACGTGTCAGATGATGAAGCGTCTTTTTAGCCTTCAGTAAATATTCAGTTAACATGTGACCACAGCACTCTGTTCTCTCTCTTCTATTTCTAGGCTGATTTTCTAGTTTAATAACAACTAGTTTGTTTGTTTTCTGGACAAAATGATCCTGCAGGATCCACAGTCTGTGAACAATTTGTTTTTTTCCTTAATTTACTTTTTACATAATGTCACTGATGTTTTCAGTTTGCCAACACTCAAAGAGGGTTAGCGGTGTGTGCAATTTGTTGACTGCACTAGGAGTTTTTTGGGGCCACAAACAAAACTCAAAGCCTAGGGCCAGCCCTGGTTGCTGTACCTCCACAGAGATAATACTGTTTTAATGTGTAGCAAGCTGTCATAACCTCAAAGTGATCATAAAAAACATGCCTATATGGCCACCTGACAATACTGAAATTCTATGTACATGAAACAATGGCAGTAACAAACCCGTCGCAATCGCTCCTTGATGAAGTGCATCTCCTCTTTGGAGTGAATGGACAGCAGGTAGGCTCCCATCATCTGACAGGCCAGAGAGACAGCGTCCCAGTCAAAGGGCTGCTTCGCCAGCAGGTACTCAGCTCCGCGGTAAAACACCCAGGGCTCACTCTCTGTGGGGGGGGGCAAGGAGGACAATTATACAGAGGGCCGCATACATTTTCAAGAAATACCAATTTAAATATATTGATGGGTACAGACATTGAATGAAGACACTGATTGCTGACTGACTGAAGCTGTTACACGTCTAATAATCTATGCACTCTTGGCTACAGTAGAAACATAGAAATATGGAAACATGGAAGAGTTTTTTTCAATGTTACATTAGGTTATTCTGAGAACACAGAATGTAATGTGGTCTTGATTTGCCCTGCCAAGCTATATTTTCTAAATTTTGCCTGGCTTGCTTCGCTGTACAGCATATACAGTAGTAGTAGAGACATTAACAATAACTATAGAAGGGATACTCAACTTGCTTTACCTGGGTAACAACTTTTGCAAAATGACAGGAGGCCAGTTAAAACACAAACATTAATAATATTTATCAGATAAAATATTAAACATTAGGTTTATTGATGTGGCAGAATAAGACAACTCGTAACAAGACAAGTTTGTAATACTACTAATTAGTAATTGCTACTATGCAGGAACGCTGCACTGAAGCTAGCAAGTTTTGACTCATGATAATACCTGATATTAGCGACCTCCAATAGAGCAACTGTCATTTGGCAAATTAAACACAATGGTTTAGGTTTGGGGTGGCAAAATTAAAGGCAAATTTATCCGTCTATTTTTCATTAAATTGGTTATTTTCATTGTTTCAATGTTTGCTGTCCTCGCTCGTCCTTGCCAGGAGGCAAGTCCAGTCGCAGCAGCCACGCGCAGGTCATGTGTACGTGAACTTTCAGCTTCTGTGCACTGATCTACAGTATCAGTGTATGCCAGAAGCAATGAAGTAAATGAAAATTTTACTTACGCTCAGTGTACCAATATGGTTTTTTCAGTTTATCACCTGCAACATAAAGAGAAAGAAAGAAAGAGTTTAGTAAGTAATGCAGTACTAATGTGTGTATGTGCAGTATATCTGGAGGGAGAGTAATGGTGCGAGGGTGCTCACCTCTGTACAGTTTGCAGATCCACTCGTGTTTGGAGTCACAGGGCTGCGGCACGATGGTGTCAGTCAGGTCACTGTACACAGCACAGTCCCTCCTGTCATCCTCCTCGTTCTTATCATCTATGAAGGACGACAACACCTGCGCAAAAGCAGACACCGTCCTCTAATTATTACCTTGTTAGAACAAGGCATGTGGACACGGCGAACATGTTCATTTACTCACAGAAGCACCATCAGACCACTCCCAGCCTCCGGGATTATCAGGGTCTCTCTTATTTAAACCAACCCAGAACCAGCGACCCTCTGTTCTACAAGAGAGGAGCAGAACAAAAGTCTTTTTAACATTTGAACTCAAAGTATTTAATCACACTGATGCAAAAAAAACACGTGGAGCACCCCAGGGTTCAATTCTAAGACCTCTTACCTTCCTCGTACTGTACCCTCGGTTACGTCATATACAGACATGATGTAGCATTTCATACATATTTTGTTGTCATTGTGTTAAGATGTATTTCTTTATTCTTGAAAGTTGTCCTTGGAACTGTGTATAACACTGACAGCAACAAAAAAACAGAGTGAGATTCCTTGTATGTGTACACATACTTGGCCTCTAATTCAGATTCTGATAAATCTCCCTGTAAAGCCGATCATCAATCATAATCATTATGATCTGTCCTGTCTGGGTAGATGCCAAGCAGATGTGAAAGATTGGATGCATGTCTTCAGTTAAAGTCTGAACATAAAAATGTGATTCACTGGCAGTGAGTAACAGGCTGCATGTACAGTTCAAGCCATATCTTATGCTAAGATTTTATTGATTACTTTTAAATGTATAATATGTAACATTCTCACATTAAAGTTTCTAAAAATGTTATATATTTTGTTGAGTTGTGTACTTGCATTATCACTAATGTTTCTCACAATGTTCAAACTCAGAGGAATACGTAATTTTGTTTCATTTGGTGGCCTGTCGACTTCACATCATATCCTCTTTACCCCCTCTAGTTGCTAAAACCTCGGGGGAAAAAGGCGATATGCCGCAGAGTGGGAAAGGAATTTGGCGGCAAAACATAACATGAATTAAAGTGTAATAAATTATCTCATCCACGAACATGATTTCTGCACGTCACATAGATTTTCATCAGCAATGGTGGTTATGTAACAGTGTATCTTCCATGTTCTCATGCTACTTCACAACACCATCAAACTACGTTTAATGTTTTTGTTTTGGTGTGAAAGAAATTACACACTGTGCGTTAAGGCCTGTTCGTGGTCAGACACTAGATTATATTTCATAGCTGCTTTCATAAAACCAACCTGTGTGCTACCTGAGGTCTTCAGACAAGATGCGACTGGCTGGTCCTGTCTCTAGATTTAAGACTAGATTGGTTCATGGCTTTGCTATCGGGGCACCTAAGCTCTAGGGTGATCAGCCTGAAGAGCTATCTTCTTTTAAATCACTTCTTATGCTTTATTCACAGCACGATTTAGATTTTTAAGTTACGTTTGTTTTTTTGTAATTACCTATAGACGGATTATGAAAAATCCCAAACCACATTTTATCTTCATAATCCAAAAATTAAATTCTCGCTGCTCTAAGAACATAAAACATCAAAACATAACACCACAACTGACTGCATTTACCAGTTCTCATAACATTCCTGCACTGACAAGGCCCAGAGGGCTGTACCAACCCTTCAAATATGGTACTGAGGAGCTGCTTAACAAACACCTGCTCCTCATAGTGGTGGAAACTGGCCAGCTGAGCCCCGAGGGCCTGGCAGAAGAAGTCTGCTTCCACCCACGAGCGCTTCATCAAGACTTTCTCATCGTGGAACACCTAGAAGAGCAAAACTTACTGTCAGCTGTGGGTTACAGGTTAAATGGAGAACAAACATGCATCATGTCTATAGAAACAGTTTCTTTCTGTATATTTTTAGATATATTCTGTGCATTTATTAATCATGTCCCAACACAATAAATCAACATTTCAAATATAAATCCTTATTTATACAGAGAGACGAACACTAAAATTACAGCCATGCAGTAAATGCATTTTTAATTAACCTTACAATGTAAATTAAACTATTTTTTTCTCAATTAAAAATGTTTTCGAGCTCTTTTTTTGAGCTCGTTCTGTGCCAGTAGTTTTGTGGCTTTAGTCCTATCACCCCACTGACTATAGAGCTGAAATAATACTCTGATTAACTGACTAGTCGATTGACAGATAATTAATCAGAAACATTAATCTTTATGTAAAAATGCCCCAAAAAATAAATAATTTACTCTTTTTAAGATGAATAGGTTCCATCTTCTTATATGTGAATATCTTCGGGGGAAGTCTTCTGTGATAGTAAATTGACTATCTAGGTTTGATTGGACAAAACATCTGGGCTCTGGGAACTTGTGAGGGACATCTTTCACTGTATGGTCATTTTATAGACCAAACCAATCTATTCTAAATCAATTAATTTAGAAAATGACTGACATATTAACTGATAACAGCTGCAGCGCTAGAGCTGCAGAAAATAAATTACCTATAGGTTTGAATGTGAATAAGTTTGTCTGTCTCTGTGTGTTAGCCCTGTCATATACTGTCCAGTGCATGCTGGCATGCTGGGGTAGGTTAAAATAATTGTTTCCTTTTGCTTTATGTTTGACATACCTTAAAACAGTCTGTCAGCCCAGAGTGTGATTCCCATCCCGGAGGACAGGGGGTGTAGGCATCAATGTGGTGCTCTGGCAGCTGGACCTCGCGGTAACTGCTGATGCTCTGCTTACACACTGACAAGGCCTTGTGGGACTTGCAGTCTTTCACCTCCCAGCGACCCAAAGCATGGCCACCTGACATAGCAACACAGCCACCAGCAGTGACTAAGGAAAGGAGTTGGAGTAGGAAGGAAAAAAACATGTAAGAGATTCATGTGTAACCAAATACCCAGATGAACACAATCATAGTATGTTATTCGTAATTAAAAAAACAAAACATATACAACATCGGGCTACCTGGCTGATGTTTGTTCCAGTTACTGAAGGTGAGAGGGACAGAGAAGCCATTTTTAGGAGGCCAGCTGTACACTCCCATCTTGTCCTCATCCACGAGGTCAATCCAGTAATACATGCTACTGTTGGCTCCACTCTCACTCAGCAAACTGTTGACGAAGGCCTGCTCAAACCTGCCAGCATGAGAAGAGGAGAGGCGAGGAGAGAGGCTCCAATGTTACCACAAATATTTAAAGATATAGCTTTTCATAATAAGTCAACACAACAAATCATTTGCTCAATAAAACACCTGTTTTCCAATTGAAGAAGACGAGCCTTGCAGTAATATCCTTGCGTCGCATCATAAAAGTTCTGTTCATGGCTAGTCACTGTGTAGCAGGAGTGGCCGTGTCGCTTCCAGCCCTGCAACATCAACAACAACAAATCCACCAATCAAACTCAATTTAGGTTCTATTTAAACCTGCAGCTTTTTTTTACATTGCACAAGACTAAAGAATCATGAAATATAGTACTTTAGCAGAAGACTTGAAACATCAAAACACACATAATAAGAAAAATGAGTTACAGGAGTAACATTCAGCAGAGAGACAGAGTTTGTGATACAGAGGGAGAGATGTGGAGTAGGACTGGGTATCAAACATCAGTGCTTTTTTAGACTTTTTTGGTACTGATCAAAATGTGTCTGTGTCTGTTTATATTTCTTGAGCTAACGTTTCCTTTTGGAATCAGCGTTGAAAGAAAAGTACTCAAACCTGCCGAGTCCAAATCTGAGTGAAGGTTATTCTATTTGGGAGTGTATGTGTGTCCGATTATAAGGACGTTTGTGTGTTAGGTTGTGTGGTTTGGTGTTTTGACAAGTGGTGTCAATTTGCCCCCCTTTTTCACCCCTATATCCACATCTACCCCCTCATCCTCCCTATACTTGGTGACCAGAGGCCTACACTAACACTTACGTGAAGATAAAACTAATAAAATGTTCTAATTTTCTCAACAAGATTACATTTACAGAAAACTTTTCACATTGTTGCATGCATTACCTGATTGTACAAGACAGAAAATAAAGAGACTAAAGTTAAAAATATAGTTTTCTTTTGCTTAGATCCTGGCAGGAATCATCAGGGACTGCTCGAGTGTGTCCACTGATATTGTGCCTGCAGGGCCATTTCTGGCCTCACGATGGGGTGGTATGGGTATGAAGTAGGTATGAAGTAGCCCGATGACTCAGGAGTCTGATATTCTTGTAAACAGAGTCAAGGAGCAACATGAATGCCAGACAATACGTCAGCAGTGGAGTGAATCAGCTCATTGTGCTTCTGAAGGGGAAACTTGCTCAGAAGTTGAACTGCAGCAGGCGTGTGGCTCCGCCTGGTGCATGTCCTGATCTGTATGGGACTATTGTAATACTGGACAGCACATAATCTGCCTCACAAAGTTAAAAATAAGTCACTTCAATTTCAGTCGGAAATAGAAAAAAATCTATTCTTCCTAAGCAGAGTGTGGTCAAAGCATTACAAGGTCATTTAACCAAGTCAACAAATCGGACTTTCTTGCAAATGATTTGGTTATGTGAGAAACGACGAGGGCATTTATCACCTTACTTTTAAGACACAACTGACAGCAGCACTATTGTTTTACAGGCAGTCTCTTACAAATAAAGGAAACACAAGAAACTCTTGAAGTTCCAAGTTTTATCGATCTTTTATTGTGTCCTTGCTAACTTTCTCTTTTATTTGATGGTATCAATCTCTCAAGGCCAAACACAAAAATGTACTACTAAGATGGTTAATGTCTGCAAAATAACTGGCACTGTACGGGATGTTTACAACACTGTATATGTTATATAACATTACAACGTTATATAATAAGGCAGAATCCATCCAGGCTTATTGTTTCCATCTTTACATCAATATTTTGAGTTTCTGCCAACTTGTTCCCTCCTCATACTTCCACTAGCTAAACTACTAGATTCAAACTCTCCATTATACCCTCTGACATCTCCCTCCTAAACTCTTCTAACTTATCCTTTTAATTTACTTTTCGTTATTTTCACTGTATATTTTTTGTGTGTCCTGTTGTATTCATGTGCTCTGTGTTTTATGCACGCTAAATGCTATCTTTGCTTTGCTATGAACACCAAAGCCTGTTTCTTTTCCGAGTGATAAGGTTACACCATTGGTTGGTTGCATGTTGAAGTTACCCTTTTCAAGATGAATAGGCATGTACAGTCCCCAATTACGTTCTCGAGAGGCTTTTGAGGCGTTGTCCTCAATTTTGCCCACAGGAGCACACTGTCCATATACAGTTCAGCTATATACTACGTTTCAATGTAGTCTTGTTTAAACTAGATTATGGGGTCAGTCTAATCAGAGGTAAATTAATAAGATTAAGTCTTATGTAATGTGATGTTGTTGATCCACTTCTACTTTGAGGTTAGGGCAAAGGTTGAGCTGCTGTTCAGAACAGGGCCGCTCAGGGTTCCAACTCTTTCCTAGAGACCATTTTCCAGGACTTTGATGAGATTGTGATTGATGAGATCACACCATAAACTAATATTTTCCTCTCCGTCTCATCTCTGGCTGTCAGATTTAAACTTATACTTCTCGACTTTCTGTTACTCACTCCTGAAATTTGTTAAATGCTTCGTTTTAATATTATTATATGTATTTTTAAAATATTATGGCATTATATTTTATTTTGTTTCATTTGGAAAGCCCTTTATGGTCAGTGCTTGCAGTACTATGCAAATCAATTTCATCAGTATCATATTATAAATTAACACCCATAATTGAATAGCCTGAACACCAATAACACAAACAGTAACCTACAACGTCTTTAAAGAGACTAATCACACCCACAACCGAGTCATTACTTCAAAAGTTTTGCAGCACTCTGATAGTCAGCGTAGCAGTTCATTTTCAGCTTAAGGAAAATAAGAGAATGTTGAATTAATCTTCCAGGACATTTAACTTTTTCTCTAATTTTCCATGTTTCCATGTTTTCCATTTTTTCCGGGATGTGTGGTAACCCTGCCACTGCATGACAATGTTTCCTTGTCCTGCTCCAAGACACTTCAGCCACTAAGTACATGTTGACCTGGATGTATGTGCGTTCATTCACGTTCCTACCTCAGGACAACCCTCGTCCCAGGTTCCGAGGTGACGATTCTGGCTTTCTTTTCTACACACAGCAGGCAGTCGCTCGTCACATGACACTAAAAGCCAGTTACCTTCCTGTGAAAGAGGTAAACATTTTAGTCTCACGAGGAAAGCACCAGATAGCATGGTAAACGTATCAGAGATAACATTAAAAAGTTGAAAATCTTTGGGTTTTGAACTGTTTGTTGGAACAATATGAGACATTTGAAGAAAACCTTAGGATCTAGAAAACCAAACAGTTAATCAAGAAAATAACAGACGAATGAATCAATGAATTTGCTCACTTAAAACGCTAGAGATTTACACAAAAGGAAGCATCAACACTGGGCATCCCACCTTCCTGTCTACTTTTGCACAGAGTTTTGAATCTGTCAGGTTGTTGGGGGGGTGATACTGGTGCCAGAGGGTGAGAGTTACTGGTGAGCCGTCAGACCACTCTACAGTCGGCGACGATGCCTGTTTCCAAAGACCGATCCACACCTCCATACTCTCCCCAGAAACTGCACACACCAGCGCATTTGTACAAAAAAAAAAACGATATTTAGTATCCCCTTGGTATGTCCACAGAGCATCTATAACAAACAGAACGTCATGTATCTGTGTTGCACGATGCTTCTTACGGTTAGCTAGTAGGTTGAGCAGATTTTCCACCTCAGACAGAGAGTGGATGCTGGTGAGGTTTGCTCCCTGAGAGTCGCAGGCCTGAGAAGACTCCTCCCAGCTTCCTGCTTCAGTTTCTGACATCAGCCTGTAGCAGAAACCATTATGAGGCCACCAGCCGTTAGCACACTCTGTATGGACATACTGCCAGTTCTCTGTAAGAGGAAGAAGCATCGTGAGAGGAGAGGAGGAGAAATCAGAACATGACAGACCAGAATAACAAACAGATTCACAGCAGACATTGTTTTGGTCTAGCCTCCAACAGTGCAATAGAGAGGAAGGTCAAAAGTTCACTCTCCAGGTGCAGTGCAGCTGTGGAGGCCAAGAGCTACATGAGCTAAAAAAAAAAAACCCCTTCTCATACATTTTGTACTGACTCATAATTCATCCCTCCCACAGATTAGGACACCTCTGAGGATGTAGGGAAACATGTCAGGTGTTCATCTGACGTGTGCGCACACGTTCTCACCTAGTGGCTCGGCTCTCCGGGTGTTG
Organism: Argyrosomus regius; assembly: GCA_946959425.1. Lineage (NCBI taxonomy): Eukaryota > Metazoa > Chordata > Actinopteri > Sciaenidae > Argyrosomus > Argyrosomus regius. Next base: position 24,535,734 of record OX336882.1, read on the forward strand.
TTAGGCATCTTCTTACAGATGTAAGGCAGAGCAGACTCGCAGGAGAGACTCTGCCAGTGACCCTCGTAGGCTGAGTTGTACACTCCACACTGTCTGTTGTCTTGTAGCGGGCTGGCGGGCAGAGCTGATGAGAACACAGTGATGGGAGAACTTTAGTCTAAAGGCCACCTTTAACCCTTGTGTTTTGTCAACATGCTCTTTACTTCCTCCTTGTATACGATCCCACAAGCACCAAACAAGTTATTATGATTTGTTTAAAATCGATATTGAATGTTATTATGTGTATATTTTTTTCATCTGATGTTCTTAAACCTCAGTGCTAACCCTTCCCTTAATACCCTTAAATACAGCATTATCAGGCTATGAACATATATCACAGCCTAAGATTGTATATTTTTGTATTTTGAAAAATAATAACTTTATTTATATAGCACCTGCTTTACAGAGCAGTAGACCCAACAAATTGACAGAATCAAAGAAAATAAAAGAAGAGATAAAAAAATAAAAATATGTATGTTTATTTTTATTTATTCAATCAAGTTTAAGATGCCCTTTTTATGTATTTTCCTTTTACTGGGTTTATATTAAGCTAAGTTAACTTAAATAATCTTTTATAATAATAATAATAATAATTTTATAATCTTTTATAATTTCATAAAAAAACATTTACATCTAAAAGAATTTACTTCTGTGTCAATTCTCTATGAACCTATAATAATGATAATGATGATGATGTATAATAAGTAATCTTAGGTTGAATGATGCAAAATATTGGCATGTTAAACTGATTAAATGTTTTCTTGGCTGTCTATAATTTTGGCAATATTTTAAATTTGACGAAGCAACTTGATTCATTTGGATCCGTGAAGTCGTGGGATTCCTATTCTGGGCAGAATACGCTTAACAAATACAAATGTCAGTACATACATTGAATAAATAGTATGTTGAGGTGATTGTTTCTTCTTGCGTTACAAAAGGTGCATCAAATATGCAATCATTGTGCTCTATATTACCAAAGGAGCTATTGTCAAGCTCAGAGCTCATGAACTGATCCATCATCAAGATGCATTTTGGAGCAATTTCTATGAACGTTTTGGAGTGCAAATATTACACATTGAATATATTCATGTTAAAATCTCATGAAACAAACATTGCCCACTCACTCGGCCCTGGAGTAAACAAATAATCAGTACCCGTGGTGAAATTGACCAATGTCAAAGGTGCTCCATCGGACCACTGCCACCCCCGCCCATCCTTCAGGTGGTTCAGCCCAATCCAGACCATCGCTCCAACACTTGCAAGTCGATCTGCCACAACATATAAAACTATGAGTCTGTACAGGACAGCAAATAGTGAGAAATAAATACAGAGTGATAAAGAATAACTGAAAAGGAGGGAGGACAAAGCCAAAACCTGATCAGAGGAAGACAAACACATCAGATGTAGTATATAATCTGGGTACAGGACATGGTGGATGTTTCATTCAGCAGCTTTATGATCCCTCTTTGTGTTTTCTACCAGATGCGTACCTCTGATGTACCTGTGCTCTGCCAGGCTGGTAATGCTGAGCAGATTTCCACCTTGAGCTTGGCAGGTTGACATCGCTTGACTCCAGGTTAGTATGGTGTACAGGTTGAACTGGTAACACGCCTGCAGCTCCTGGTTTGACTCCCAGAAACGTTCACAACTGGAATCTGTGCATAAAGCCACAAATTTAAAAAAGCAGTAGGAAACTTAGAAGGAAGTGAGGTGCAATGAGTCGGTATGCACGTGTCTCCAGGTGCGGGCAGTGTGTACAGTGTTTTATGACAGACCTCGCTTTGTGCAGGGGGAAACAGGAGGTGTCCACATGTCTGTGTGTCCATTTTTACCTTGCACCGGACAAAAGCCCCATCTTTCGGCCTCATCATAGCGAGTGCTGGTGGCACACCACAGAAGATGGTCCTCACGCCCCTCAGTCGTGCATTCATAGTACCATTTGTTGTTGTATCTAAAGGGAAAAGCACAGGGCATGCCATGTGCATTCCCCAACAAAGTATGGATATCTGCAAATAAAACACACAGATCAGGTCAGAGAGTAACTAAGATGACTGCTAACGTGTCAAATCTCACCAAAGAGCTGTTAGATTATAAAGGCATTTACCTTCATATGGATATGAGCAGGGCGTCTCTTTGAGGGTGTTGTACCTTTTCCACTCAGTATAAGGGTTTCGCTTTACCACCACCAAACGTCCGGTCACAGCCACCTTCCATTGGGACGCCCCGTACAGCATGTATCCTTTGCAGCGCCACCACAGCACAGGGACGGACATGTCACACTCGAACATGCCGAGGGGCTGCGTAGTGTCCGAGATGTTGAGGCCCAGGCACTTGCTGGTGCCCACATTGAAGAGGCGATGTCGGGAGACCCACTTCCACAGCATGCGACGCGTGGGCCGCTCGCAGTCGTCCAGCACCGGGTTGGAGCGGTCCACTGTGATGCAGCGATTCAGTGGCTCACTCTGCAGGATGAACAGACCCTTTTCTGGAAAGAGATGGATGGGAGAACAAGGAGGAAGAAGAGGAGTGGAGGGGTGAGACACATGAGGAAGTAAGGATTTCCCATGTGAGAAATGTCGTGTGAGTGTTTCTCCACCAAAATGGAGCAAGCTAGATCCTGAGGGAACATTCTGTCATCCAAAACAAGTAACTGTCTTTGTGCAACTTGATACTGAATACACACAAATGGCTTTGATGAAAACAACTGGAGGAATCATCTTGTCCTTGTCACTATTGCATACTGGAGACAATAAACAGTGTGTGTATTACTTGATCTAAACTCAATGTTCACATTGTCTTTGTTGAATTTACAAAGTTGCAAAGATTGTTTTAAAGAGGCGTTAGTGTTGCACATTCAGCCTGAACTGGGCTTGAAGGTTTATGTGAACAAAACTGTATATGTGGGTGTATTTCCACTGTCTACCTTCCTGCCATCCTTCCTCTGTGTTTACACTAGCATGGACTACACTAATATACTCATTGCGGTAGGAAAAGACAGTGTTTAAATCTAATCTTTTTTTATTAAAGTTTGTTTCTATGTCTCAGCTCTGTGATGAACTGGCAACTGTAGGGTGTACCCCGCCTCTTGTCTAATGTCTGGAATAGGCTACAGCCTATGGATGGATTAAATAACCTTTATTTGATTAATAAAGTCATTGTTTTAGTATATATCAAAAAATAGTTGTTGTTTTCAGCATCAGGTACCATTCTTCTGCAAACAGATGTCCAAAAACCAAACATATTTCATTTACAATCATGTTGAACAGCTGGAACCAATGAAAATGAGCCTTGTAATGATGAACTGATTAATTTTCTATTAAAAATTAGCAAATTCTCACTTATGCGAAGCTAGAAGCAGTTAATGTTTGACATTATCCCTCCATAAACTAATTGATTTTTCAAAAATATCCCACGTTGAACAGACTGATCTGCTGTTTTTCCTCATTCAAGTTTAACTTCATAATGTTTCTTTTCAATAAAGAATTCATGCAGGGGATGCAAACCATGTGTCATGTTTCTCTCTGTTAAAATGAACTTGCACAGAGTGGAAAAGCTTTCATTCAGCTTCAGAGTGGACAGATAATAATAATAAAAATAAAAAAAATCACAGTTGGTAATGTGAGCTGGAGCAGTGGGGCTCAAACTGTGGCCCAGGGGCCACTGGGGGTTGGGGGGGGGACTTGAAAATAGTTTAGGTGGGTGCAAAGGAAACTGGGGAATAGTTTAACTTAAGTCACCATCTCATTCAACACAATGAGAACATGTTGTAATGATTACTCTGCTCTCCCCACACACACTGCTCAGTACAGTTAATATAATTATCCACCATGTTAAAGACTAAATCCTACCAAAGAAACATGCAGTGTTAACTCATTTTGCAGCAGCTCATTAAACGACCAGATGAACTTACTGTAATAGTCCATGAGCTGGTTTTTCTCCAGGACCTCATCGTCCTCTTCGGTGACACACAAGCAGCTTTTCGCCAACAACACTGTTGCACAAATAGTCGCCACAACAGCCACAGAGTCGATGAAACGCAACAACTGTATTAACATTTCGACGGCGGGATGCAATGTTGAAGCGCCAATGTCCGCACATTCCGAGGCTCCTGGTCACAGAGAGTATTTTGGGCTCGTTGTTTTTTTTCCCCTCATAGAAAACTTTGACCGACTGAAGTTTTTCAGCGGGGGACCAGCGACGTCACGTCTGACGGAGGAGCTGCTGCTGCTCTCCGGGCTGGAGGCTGCATTCCTGCCGCTCTGCTCCGGACTGTTTTCACTGGGTCACAGCCACAAAAGCCTGATTTAGACTGCACAAAAGGCCTTCAGTAAACAAACAACAAACAACCAGACATACACAGATGAATAATGTACTCCCACTACACCATTTTACTGTTTACTTCCCTACTTTGACAAGCCGTGTACAGACTACTACAAATTAACAGTGGAGGAAGTACTCAGAAGTACCACAGTGTGTACAAGAAATAGTCATGCATTCAAATTTTTTATTTACGTACTTAAGTACCACAAGTACTCATCACGCATTATAAACTTTATATAACTGCTGGCTTGTAAATCCATTTTTCCATCTTGTTTAAATCTATTACATTTTATTTGTTGATAATATTTCAATATAAAAATGGACGCTATCAGATGAGTGTGGTTGAGTAAAAAGTACAATACTTGGCTCTGAACTGTAGGGCAGTGCAGTACTTGAGTAAATGTACTCAGTTACTTTCCATCACCACAAATCAATACATGATGATGATATAAAATATGATGCACAAACTGCTCAGCAGTATATAAAATAATCACAGTTAACTCCACTTTGACCAGCTAGAGGGTACTTTACAAATTAACAGTGGTGGAAGAAGTACTCAGAAGTATAAATACCACAGTGTGTACAAGTAATAGTAATGCATACAAGTATTTGCTTAAGTAAAATACAAACAAAATCTACGTAAAGTAGAAAAGGTATGCATTATGTAGAAATGCCTATTTCAGAATAATATGTAATATTTGATTATATTATTAGAATTATTAATCCATTGCAGGGTGGGGATAATTTAACACTACTGGCTTGTAAATCCACCTCTCTATCTTGTTTAAATCTAATACATTTTATTTGTTGATAACAAATGCTATCAGATGAATGTAGTTGTAGTAAAAAGTACAGTACTTGAGCAGTGCAGTACTTGAATAAATGTATTGAGTTACTTTCCACCACTGCAAATCAATATATGATGATGATGTAAGATATGATGTACAAACTGCTCAGCAGTATGTAAAATAATTACAATTAGTTCCACCTTGACCGAATAAAAGAACTAAAATAATAAACTTATACGTTAAAAAACAAAACAATCCAGTAATATATCAGAGACAGTGTTGGAAGAAGTATTCAGATATTTTATTTGAGTAAAAAGTAAAAATACTGTAGTCTATAAATACTCCCATGTTCATATCATTATAATATATTATTTAATTCAGTTTTATCACAACTAAATTCACATAAGAGCACATAAATATTGTAGTTCATCAACGTGGAGCCGATTTTAGATATTTTATACTACTTGGGGTCGACTACTGTGTCCTATGTAAAATCTTGATCAGTGACTAGTATCTACACCTGTCGGATAAATGGAGCAAAAACTACAATATTCCCTCTGAATAAATGTAAAGTTGCATATAATGGAAAAGTAAAGTACCTGTTGTTGCATTCCACCACTGATTACAGTATAACACTCAGAGTCACAGGGTCAATACAGGACTTTTACTTGTAATGGAGTATTTTTAGAATCAGAATTGGCCAGGTATGTGTACACATACAAGGAATTTGACTCTGGTTTCACATAGCTCTCTTGTACATACACAGCTATAGATATAAATACAGCTAACAACAAGAACAACAATGTGGTATTACGGCAGCATTTTAGTGTTGCACTTGCATAAAGTTGGGTCATACACAAGAGACAGATTAAAACACTTTTAGCTGCCTAAGCTGATCGAGCTCCAAAAACACTGGATCCTACAATTTCCCATAATGTCACTAAATAGCATCTTTCATTGCACACCACTGCCCCTTAAATACACTCATCTTTTAAACTCTACAGCCAAATCTGTGAAAATCCTCATGATGTTAGGGTTATTTCTTCAGACTCAGGAGGCACAGAAGACATTAAACAACTGTTTTCACAGGATGAGTAGTACTTTTGGTGGTGTGCCCCTCCACCACTGTTAGATGGAACTGGACTACAATCTGACCCCATATTTTTCCTCATATGATAATTTGATGCATCACAACTTTATTTAGTGCATGAGAGCACAACAATGATGGTGTTAGAACTAGATCTTTTCTACAAGATGTTATAATGCAGGTCCAAGCTGATGTTGTGCTTTAGTGGTGCAAATTTCCAGTCAGATTTGCAAGTAATCAAATGACCAAGTGACACACAGTGAACCTGGCGCTTTCAGGGCCATGGGGCAGTTTGTCTGGTTGGTAATCTAGCCTTGAGTGGAGTAGGAGAAAATGTAAACACTGCACAAATAAAAATGCAAGAATCTCAAAATAGTATGCACTTTACTTTTCCACCACTGGCCTGGAAAGAGGGAATAAAGGGATGACTGTCTTTGACAGAATCTACCGTCCCACTGTAAACCAAATGAACATTAAATTGAATTTCTTGCAACAAATCTAATCAATATCTGTCAGGGGATTTGAAAACTATGTTGCAACACAGTGTTCACCTTACATGCTAAAAGTACCATCTCACAATATGTCAAAATTCAACTTTATTTATGTGCCATGCCACTAAAAAAAACTCAATTATCAACAACAAAGGCTCAGCCTTGCTTAACAATAAAACAACAAACAAACACAATATTTTAAAAAACAAACATAATAATCATCCACCTGCATATTTACACTCATTAGAATAAAACAAAAAAATTATTTTCAGTAGTAGATCACTCTTAGACTCTTAGTGTAGACTCCTCCTTCCCAAGCTGCATGTTACAGTAGACAAAAATGTGTTTAAGTTTGTAGAGTCATGCAACAGGAAAGTGCAGTGTTTAACAGTACTTTGGCAGTGCACTTTTACAGCAGCAAATTCATCACGTAGTGTTCGTCCGTTCACAGTGTTGTCTACTGTGTTACAACATCTCTGGATCAACGCAGAGATTCGTACAAAAACAATTTATAGTACATTTTCTTTCTCCATCTTCTCTTACTCTCTGTCTCACACACACACACACACACACACACACACACACAGTCGCACACACGCACATTTAAGTACACTCAGATGTTGCTTTGCATTTTCTCCAGTTCATCATCAGTAGTGGTCCAGTGTAATAACCTTCTCTGTGTTCTTATAAGTTACATTTTTGAATGTAGATGTTGAGCTTTTGAATAGAGGGTTGGTCCCCTGGAGAAAGACAAAGAAGAAACACATGAAGCGATCACAATCACTTTGAATTAACAAAATCGATAAAAACATCTTTTAAATGTTATCAACAGTGCATTATGGCTGAGATGTTGTATATTCTTGTTTCTGCGAGCAACGACCATGAAAAGAACAAAACCAACAATGTGTCTGTCTGTGGCTTGTAGTCTTAAGCCCATTCATTCCTAATGAGGACATACAGTACTGTACATCTTTAGGATCACAAATATGAGATATACATGGTATTATATAAGTGTGAGATGTGCCTGGAGAGTTGACACTGCCTGAGGTGAAAAGCCTGATTGTCACAGTTTGTGCCAAATTTACACTTCTGACGTGTGTTAAATTTGGTGTGATTTACACATGTCATCAGTATCTCTGATGTCATCATGAATAAACATCCTTAAATCCTCTTAAATCTTCTTCAGTATCAAAGTTACCTCATGATATTTGTCAGTACATGCATGGCTAAATTGCAAACAGGAACTGCTAATCAACAACTCAGCATACTTTTATTGCCAATTTCTCAAAATGTAAACAAAGCTGTATCCCACAACTAATGGCAACATCATACTTCCTGTTTACATCTCCTAAAGCATGATGGGAAATGTATTTCCAAAACAGACAGTGACTTACCGACTGCCATTTTGCTTTTGATCTCTCAGCCTCAAACTTGGCCACCTCTTTACGGTCGTGGACTGACACCAGGACCTTCCACACTCCCAGCAGGATCAGGCCGATACACACAACAGAAAGGGAGACCCCCAGAATAATCATGGGGATGTTAGGAGGCTCTGGGCATCCTGGGACAGGACATGAGAGATGAGATGAGACTCACACTTCAAAACGTCCTTTTGTTTATCAGTTTTTGGTGTTGTTGCGAAACTTACCGTATATCTGGAGATCGTAGGCAGTGGTCCCCATCTCACTTCCTACCACTTTAAATGAGATCCAGCACTCATTCTCCGTCATCAGCTTGCATTGCATAGATAGGCTCTTGTCATAATCTGAGAGTAAATGAGAACATGTATATCCATAAGGAAGGCATCGTATATCATCTTCCCTTTGGACATTGTGCTGAGGATGTAAAAGGATATACTCGCCTCTGTTGTGCTGTCAGTGTGATTTCCATATCAAAGGCTACAATCTGGCGTGTATGCATGTGTGTGTGAGGACCATGCCATTGTATTTCACATCTGAAGCCTGAAAATCCTCTGTGATAATCAGATATACCTCTCAGCTTGCACAAGCATAGCAGGTTTAAAATAATCTCTTCTATAAAAGAAGACGAGGTCCTTTGGCTATTCACATGCACTACAATAGCTCTGCCTGTACGACAAGGTAAATAATATGTTCCCCATTGTCCAGTGCTGCCTGAATGGACATGGATGGTGTTGTATTAGAGACGAGGGGGTGCAGGCTTCAGAGAGTCGATACAGGTCAGCATTCCTCCAAGTCTCTGACCCATGGGGAAACTTAGCTTGGCCCTATGTTGATACCTCTATCAAAAACAGTGAGCTGAGAGGACAAACTCCAGCAACAACAAGCATTTACAGCACGGGAAAGGTCATCACATGCAGGCCAGTGTACATGGAGTTATGAGCCATTATACAGTGTAATTTTGTAGAGAAGCTCATTTAAATTCATGCCACTGACTGTTTTTTCAAATCATATCAGAAATTGTATCCTTCAACGTATCCACTTATTTTATTTCATGCTCATGCAATATGAATACCAACTTGCATAGACTTGAAACCTCCCAGAGATCCTGTTTGGTGTTCCTTCGAAAGGAAGATTTTGTGACCTTTTTTGCTGTCAATGTTTTATCATGTCAAGGACTGTTTTGAAAATTCTCCCTTGTTAATCTCTTCCAAGAAACCCTGACATCCACATATTTAGCTGCCAAAAAGCCATGCATTCCTTATCTACTGTATGTTATCGAAACAACAAACCAGGATAACAATCAATGAGCAAACATGGACGTCTTTTCTTTGGTTACAGATTTTGAAGGTTCCCATCAGAATTTTCAAAACAGTTCCCGCCCCAAAACCGCATTAGATGTTACATGAAGGGAACAAAATATTCCCTGTGATACATGGGCCATCTGAAGCAAGTTTCAAGTATCAGCCCGTTGATTTTCACTCTGTACTAACATGACCTGTAGTATGTGGCTGCTTGCAAGGCACAAAATCAAGCTTAAAACATATGGCATGCTTTGGAAAGTAATATAAAGTGCGTTCTTTTTGCAGAATCACCTGCATTGTTCTTTATTTTTCATGCACGATCAAATGATTATAATATTTTATTAAACCTTTCAAAATCAAACACATCGAGTCTAATGTTGATTATTTTGACATATTAGATGGGAACTGGCCGATAATTAAGTACTATTGTTAATTAAATTTGAGCAAAATCATTTGATCAACAAGTTTTTGTTTTCCAAACTGATGATTCCGAGAAAGCTCCAAATAAAATTTTGGTGTTTGGTGCAAGTATAACCGTTTATTCTGTATTTGACTGTCTAATTTTTCATGCATTAATGTATTGTGATATATCTCCACGATAGGAAATATCCATATTGTGGAGGTGGAGGTTGGGGGGTTATTGTGTGAAGCACTTTGTGTTACATTCTATTTGTAAAAGTGCTATACAAATATAGTCTGATTGATTGATTGATTGATTGATTGATTGATTGATTGATTGATATTAGGGTTTCGATAATGATTTGAATGATATTATTCAAGAAAAAAGTAGAAAACGTTATGTATTTAATACTTTTTGAGGATGATCGTCATATTGTGTAAATCAGTGCTAGAACAGGTAGACAGGAGAGTCCTTTACCTGCTGTTGTGTTGATGGAAATTCTAGGGACACTGCACTTTTGATCGCACAGCTCGGCATCGTCCTTATCTTCCAGATGGCATTCTACACAGGTTCTGGTGGTAAAACAAGTGGAAAAACAAAAGGTCAGGTTTTCTTTAGAGGTGATACATTACCTCTTGGGAAGCTAAAGTTTAATGAGGCTTCAATCACTGAAACAGTGAGCACAAAGAAATCACAGTGTTGGTCACTTATCACAGTTTTCCCAAGGCTTCACTCACTCTCTATCACCCGTCTCCCCTATAACAGTGGTATCAAATGGCACTAGCCCTGACAGCTGCTTTACAATGGAGAAAGGAAATCTCTTAGTGCTGTGTTGGGGACATTAGTTGTCTTTTGATGTCACATGGAAGGTGTAGACACATGTGAACAAGGGGACCAGAACCTGATATGCCTGTACTCAAAAGAACAGACAGATCATGTGGCGTAAGTAGACAACATCTTATATCTTTCAGGTAAAGACACAACAATTACATTGGTAAAGCTGACAAAAACCTCTACATTACATCCGTATTCAACGGCTGATGCCATGAATGCGCTCTCACCTTGCAGAGCTACAGGCGTCACCACATGTTGGGCACTTCTCACACTTGTCCCCAGATGCTCCAGGTACAGAGCAGACACACTGGCCACACTCACATCTCCCCCGGCCGCTGCAGAGTGCGTCATCCTCTGACATGCAAGTCTCGGTGCTGGTGCTGCAGTTACAATACTCCCCCGTCCAGCCACTTTCACAGTGACACTCCCCGCAGTCACACACTCCGTGGCCTACAAACACAAAGTCACTAAAGCAACAGGCTCAACACAAAAACACATGAATAATTCATGACATTCATATGTGATCACTCACCTCCGCAGAGCTCCCCACGGAATCGAACACAGGAGTAATTGTCACACTCGCAGTAACGTCCATAGATGCGTCCAAAGCTTGATTCATGACACGCACATTGTCCACAGTAGCACTGCCCCTGACCGCTGCATATCTCAGACTCGTTGTTTGCAAGACAATTAGCCAACAAAGCGCTTTCCTCATTGCATTCGCACCCCGCTCCCAGGAACCCTGGCTGACACACACATACGCCACACTGGAAAGCCCCTTGGCCTTCAATACACTGGCTGCTGTTTGCTTCAGGAGGCTGCCGGCAGTCACATGAGCAAAGAGACTCCAGTTCCACCTCCAAACTGTCCTGTAAGCCCACCGGTTTGAGGGAAAAGCGCCGGACTCCTGGCAGGCATCCTGGGAGAGCCACAGTCACGTTGAACACTACCTGAGGAGCAAAGAAGACGTCCCATGAGAAGACTAAAACTGATACTGCTTATTCCTCAATGCTATCAAGCTCCATTGTCAATGAGGCACACTATTGTCATGTTCCACTGGGTGTCATGTTCCTGCATTATTATTATCCATTTTTAATCAGTCCCACATACACCACCCTGCTGCCTTAAATGAATCACTGGAAAACCAAATGTGTATTAATCTGTACCTGTAATAGTCCCCAACAAAAGCTCTACTTACTCCTCTTTAAGTATCATTTGCTAAAAACTTAAACACCTGGCTGCTTAAGGAAATTATTTAAAAATGTAATAATTTTGTCTATAATGTATAAGAAAATCTGAATCTCCAACAGCCTGACATGATGTCATTGCCTCTTGTTGAGATGTTCAGTTTATTATCACATAAGCAAATAATCAGATTTGAGGAGTTGGAGGTACAGAATGTTTGACATTATATACATGAAAAATAACTAAATTGATTGATTTAATAGCACATAATAGCACATACAGCTTAATGTGGCTGTGTCTCTCACAAGACCAAGAGAAACATCTCAATGAGAATAAAACTGAACTATTAATTTCAGGTGCAAAGGCTCAGAGGGAGAAAACAAATTTGTATTTACTATTTATGCCTAGCCAACACGTAAAACTGAACATGAAGGCTTGTGTAGCGATTTTCATTAAATTAGCCTTTTCATATCATCTAAAAAACATCAGTAAAGTGCAACCATTTCTCTCTCTGAGAAACAGTGACTACTGTAATGCAGTCCTATCTGTCCTATCAGTCCTATCTGGTCGACCCAAACAAGCCAGGCAGAACAGATTCAGTACTCTGCTTGACTAGGACCAGAAGAAGATCACACATCTCTTTTAAAGTCTTTTTATCGGTTGCCTGTAAGTCTTTGTGTTAAGTTGTTGTACATGGTCTTTACTGTATAAACCATAAAGGCCTCTGTCATGAAACTTTTTGTGTGTGATGAAAACCTTTTGAGCAGCTGATTTCTCTGAGGAAGTGTTGATATCTTTAGATATAACCTGAAAGCTAGACTATAAACCTGGTCTTTATTTAGACTGCTTATGGTTATCATTTGATTTTCATCTTTAATTGTTTTACTGTTTTATTTTTATTTTTTGGGTGTCCAATTATTTAAACTTTCCCTATCTTTACACTTTCTTTACATTCTAAAAAGTTGCTATACAAATCAGGAGAAATAGCTATTTAGAGGAAAAACAACTGACTGACCGTCTCTCTAGGTTTAATGTTGGAGCAGCGTTTTAGATCAGGGAGGACAGTCCCATTTGGGCAAATGGCTGTAAAAGACATCTGCAGCTCTTCTGTGTCTCCAAGGACCTCCAGTTCGATCTCTGAACGCAGTTCCTGGAAAACAGTACACAAATATATCAGCACTTTGTATGGAAACGCAATTGGCGGCGCAGACCTGGTACTGAACAAAAAAAAAGGCTTTCCTTTCTAAAATAGCAAAAAATCACCAAGACTCAACTATCAACTCAACACACTGACTTCTATTATCAAGACATGGGATTTCCAGGGATTTAAGTGGAGCTACACTTTCACCCTGCACTGACCTGTAGCGTGCTGAGACTCTTTGAAACCTCCAATCTAGTTCTCTCTTTTTGGGTGAGTCATCATCCCAGGTGTGCTGGGCTGTACAAAAGCACCTGAGAAAAGAGTGGCAGCTAACCTCAGCTGGAGAAAAGACTATGTTTGACTGACTAATGAACTCTGTGACGGACTGTCTGGGTGCTAACAGAGGGTTAATTGTGTGTTTCCTGTAGACCTGTAATTGTACTGTGTCTTCAGCGTTGCTAAGGAGGAGAAAACAGGGGGGTGTTTATGGTATACACCCAATTTGAAGATGGATTAAAGTAAAGTAGGTAAAGCCGATTCAAAAGACTTAAAATGGGTTAAAATAAACATTAATCCAAAATTGCAGGTAAGTATAAATACTAATCATCTGTCTTCTATCACTACATATGTTTTTTATCTCCCTTAAGAACCACAACTATATACAATCAGGGTGATAGCAAGGCCTCCTCTCTTCAGTGTGGTTAACGTGGCAGAGACCAAAAGTTGGTGTCAGCGACGTAACCGGTGAAGTAATTAAAGGAACTCGCCACCACTCACCGCTGCCAGGGGGGATTTAAAAAAAAGGACACGGAGTGCAAAAAGGTAGACAGGCAGAGAAAGATAAAGAGAGAGAGAGAGAGAGTGGAAAGAAAGTCAGAGTCAGAGTCAGATGGGCGAGGAGATCAAACAGCTGGGACAAGCAGAGACTTGCTGTCAAACACGCTGCTGCAAAGCACCGGGCGGTAGAGGAAAAAACATAATAGAAAGAATGAAAGAAGAAGAGCAGAGAAGGCAGAGGTACTGCCTATTGATTGTGCAAAGGGTTAATTCATGAATGCTTTATGTCAACAGGTGCTTTTATTAAAACTCTGACTCAAGCTTAAAGCATTTTGATGTCAAATAACATTTGATTTGATTAAATCAAATCGAACACAGTGTTACTGCTTGTATAATAGCAGGTGTTCTCTGTCTTATTTCTTATTACCAGTGCCTGCACACACACACAGAGAGCCTACCCGCACATCCAGATCACCAAGACTGTTTATTTACTTTGTATGCTGTTACAATCAGTTCCAGGATGTTCCGCGAATCTGTCGCCAGGACTCCAACCGTGGCGCCAGGTATGAGATCTGCATATTTCTGTGAGGAAGAAAAAAAAAAGAAGCACAGATAGATAGAAAGCAAAGTCACTGTTACAATGTGGGCAGACTTGGCTCATAGTCCTGGAAGCAAAGAAAAGTACGCAAAAAGAATGGGGAAGAAAAGAGGGCTAGTTCTAACAGGTTCAATGAGAACGCAGCTCCATGAATAAATATGCAAACCTCAGTAAACATTGTGCTCACACAAATACTTGCATTTTTCAGCTCTATAGTTTGGTGCGGTACTGACAAGGAAGTAAATATGTTTATAGAGAGAAGCTGTTACCTCATAGTTGCGCGTCTGTTGTTCTGTCACAGCAAATATCAACAAGATATTGTTCTCCACCACTTTATCAATCAGCTGACCAAGAGTGGGATACTCCTGAAAAAAATGGTGAAATATCAATAGTGAATGTGCATCAGTGATTCACTACGGCTGACCCTAAAATGACTCATGAAATAAAACTCATCATGCTGAGGTCATAGAGGGAGGAAAATAAGAACGTACCAGCACTGTGGACATCGAGTATTCATTGTTGACGTCCAGATGACACTTCCCATCGTTAGGTATCACAATTCCAGCCATCTTACTGTCCATCCCAAAGTGTGAGTCAGCATCACTGACAAACACCAGCAAACGCATCGAGTCATTCCTCCAGCCAATCTTATCCTATCAGGAGACACATTATGTTGGTCAACAGAGGATAAATCAACTGACTAATCAAATAATGAAGTTGACAAGAATCACATCTAACTAACATTTTAAATTTTAAAAACTTAGTCTCACCTCACAAACAGCTGCCTGCATGATGGCGTCAAAGCCACACTCCGGTATATCAATATTTGCAGATACACGCTGCATTGCGATTATCTCGTTAAACTTGTCAGTGTTGCTCGTCAGAGACAAGACGTGTTTATATCCAAAAGTTGGCAGGCAGGTTGAGCCTACACCGCTGCAACACAGCAGAAGTGAAAACAAAGATTTGAAAAACAAGATTCTCTGAGATATCACATGACAAATAGTCATGTTTTTGTATGTATTGCTTACCTGCAAGGGTTGGCAAGCTCTTCTTCTGTTATCTTGATAAAGGGCAGGATGGGTTTTTCCACAAAAGAGCCAAAGCCCATTCGGAATTTACTGGTTAGGTTGGCCATCTCTTTAGACAGAGTGGAGCCTAGATCTTTGATCTTCACCAGATCGTCAGTCATGGATGCTGACAGGTCCATCAGGTAGTAGATGTCCACAGGATAGTCCTCTGTGTGTTGAATCTTGACCTGAAAAGTCACCTGACTACCTGTGCAAAAAATAAAATAAAATAAAATAAAGAAATCGACACATTATGTCTGTCTGAAAATGATCGAACCACCTCTGGTGGCAAATCATCAAATCAAAATGTGTGCACGCTGTGTACCAGGTCTCAGCTTGAGTGCCATTTTCTGTGGGGAGATCTGAGTGCTGTTAATGTTGCCCGTCTTCTTCCCGAGTGGGTGATCCTGCAGGATTTGGCCTTTGGAAACAGGGAACTCCAAATGATCCCTGGCACATCCCTTTTCTAGTAAGATATCCAGTGTGTCACATCTTTCGCTGACTGAAAACCAATCTGTGAAATTCTGAGAGATGAAGAAATACGTCACACGTTGTGCTGTTTGCAGATGCAAGATTGAGATTGTTTTATAGTACACCATAAAATGATATTATCACTATCGTCACATAAATTGTTGAATGCATTGTGGTCATCTGCTTACATGCTGTGGTGTCATACATGCAAACCCTGGCTGCTTACCTCCTGTGTGCACCAGGCACAGTGAGAACTGAGCTGCAGACACTTGTCACAAGTAAGAGCGCTGCCAGCTGAACATGATCCTGCAGTACACATGAGCACAGTGCACAGTTAGAGTCAGCATCGACCTACAAAAATTAAAGGTCTCGCCGGGAGAGAGATCTGAATTTCAAAGAGTTTGTTAAATTTTTTGACCTGATAAAATAAAAATAAATATTTAATTTAGGATTTAATCCATTTATTAGCATGTTTTAACTGTTATGATGTGAAGTGTAGTTCAAAATAATACAAAAGGGTTTCACAATAAAACATATTAACCAGTCATAAAATACCCACACAACATTTATGGTCTGCTCTTGAGTAACTGTTGCTCTTTGTTTGCACTTTATAAACGTGTTGCCCTTGATTTTTAAAGCCGAACAGTCCTGCTTACCCTCCACGGTGTTGATCCAGTACCGAAGAATCAGGCTCAGCAGTAGAAGCCCCATTAGTCCGTGAGGTTACTGGTTATGAGGAAACAGAAGAAGAATATTTCAAGTTGTCTCATATTTACAGGAATTAAACATATCCAGCTTCATGCCTCCTGTCCTCAACCGGAGAAGACGAGAGGGGAGAGTGTTGCCTGTGCCGCACTACCTGGATAGAGGAGGAGAAGGAGGAGGAGGTGGAGGAGGAGGAGGAGGAGGAAGAGGTGAAGGGCTGCCTTTACCTGCGCTGCCTTTTATGTTCACTTCCGTCCAGGTGAGAAAGTAAGGCGGGCGGGCGCGCAGACAAACCAAACCCAATACGCTGACATGCTCACTAGCTTTTACGGACCATCTCTGTTTTATGCCACTTCTTCTCCACAACATTTCAGGGAGGTAAATATTGCACTTTTTACTCCACTGTCTGTTTAAAGGTCCCATATTTCCATTTTTACAATGTTTAATTTGAAGTTGCAATATCCATAAAACATATATATTTGTAAAAAAAAAAAACCCATCTCAGTATACTTTTACACCTCTTACCTCTGGAGCTCTAACAAGTACAAAGCATGTTGTGTTTCCTTTTGTCTCATTAATATTAACGAGCCTCTCTTCTGATTGGCTTTCTGACCGAGGCTTGGCCAGAACAGCAACAATGGATTGTAGCCCTGGCTGAGGATGGTGACAATATACGGTCATTGTGTGAGTAATCCATTGTCTCTTCAGTTTTTTTGTTTGTGATTCCCACTCAGTCATTTGCCAAAAAAAGAGCCAAAAAATGTAAGAAAAGTTAAAATGTTTGACTTATAGCCTTTTCATTCTATAGATATCGCAATAAATCATTATCTTATGGCCAAGATAATCATGTAGTGTAAATCTGATATCATTACAGCCCTTCATCACAACCTTACAGAAGTCCTGAAGGCTTGTTAAGAGGCAGTTTCAAATACAAGCGGTGTGTATTTCTCTGTGGATTTGGCATTTTGATACTTTCACAGTATTCGTATAGTACCTAGGCACACTTATTAATAAAAAAAGACCCAATATAGGACATTTAAACAGCTGTAGTTAGTTTATGGATTAAGATTTTACATTAAAAACAAATATTGTTTCATTCATTCTTCCCCCTCAGTCCATTGATCACAAAATAAACAGGACTGATAAACAAGAAACTAAATTAAAGTGGAAACCACATTCAAGTAGACACAATATATTCAATACAAATCTCTCTTTAATATAACTTCATAACTAAATTCTTTTAATAGTGCTGTATTCTCTGTAAAGCACCTCGTGACTGTGGATTTAAGATGTGCTAAAGAGATAAAGTTTACTTGCTTACTTACAAGACTGTTGCGGTGCCCACATTGCTTGTTTATACCCTGATGTTGATCTAATAGGAATTGAATCACACCGAAGCTAAACTCTCTTAACCATTGAACTATGGCCGGAGAGGAATAATAAAGTACAGACAGGCCACGCCATGAGCAAATACAGCCTGTATACCTTTATTACCCAGACACTGTAGAAGAACAAATGTTAATCTTTAACGGCACAAGAACATGAATCATTGTCTTTGGTCTCACAAGAATTTTTTCGTCTTTAAAACTGACTCAGACAAAACCTACCATGCAAGCCTATCACAAGATATGAAACATGAGCGTGAATGTGTGTGTCCATGATATGAGGGGGAGGGAGGGTGGGGCTGTGTAGGTGTTGAACCATTGACAGCTGCAGTGCAAATATCCTTGCTTGTCCCAACTCACAGGAATCTCACAATTCGTCACCACACCCCTCTGGATCTGGGTGAGTCCCATCTGTCACCCAAAACCAAACCCCATCTCCACTCTTCCCCTCTCTTCTTCTCCCTCTTCCTTGCCTTATAAACACCCCTCCTGTCTCTCCTCAGCTCTCTGTGTTTTGATCCACCTTACCCAGTAGCCTTCTTGAAGTGTCGCCCTGTGAAATTGCCATTACATTTATACCTCCTTTGGCTCTCATTTTCTGTCCGCCAGTCTACCTGTGATTTGCTTCTCTTTCATCTCCTCCTTCACACCCTTCATCTCTCCTCATCTTCATCTTTACATTTCTCAGGAAATATCTCAGTATGATGCAATCAAACAGCCTTTTTTTGAAATCTCTTCTCATGTCTTGTATGAGAGTATGATCAAGTGTATTAGCTGTTTAAGGTGTAACGGTTGCATCATAATGTTATTTATATTTCAGCCTGACTTTATTTTAAATCTAAAATCTGTCACCTTTCAGTTCAGGTTCAGGGAAATTCTCACAGCGAATATGACAGTAGAGTTTGAGGCATATCATGACATGATTTTTAAAGACTATCAGTCTCATCAAAATTCATAAATTCATAAATCATTCCCCCACCTATCTCTCTCAGCACTACATTATTTACTATGCATAGAAATGGAGGTATACATTAACCCTGCAATAAGCCAACTCACCTTCAGGGGCGTCCTCTGATAACATGCTGTCCCGTCTCAGTCTGTCTTCCTTGTCATCAAGTGAAAAATGGAAAGGAAGGGAAAAGCATCAGTCCAGCACATTCAGTCTTATTGTATCCAGGCAGTCATCAGAGTAACAGTAAACCTATTGTAACAGCGCCCTTTATGAAGCATGGCGCTCGGGTGACCCTGCTGCCCATGCTCCTTGGCTCATGTGTGCTTTTGTGTGTGTGAGTGTGTGTCTGTCTGAAAGTGGGTGAGTGTGTGTGCATTCATACTGGGGTCATGTGTGGGTGTTTGTACAGGCTCCAGCTTGCCCATATGTGTGTGCGTGTGTGTGTGCAGGGGGAGGCTGTGACGATACTGAGTGACAGTAACAACTGCTGGCTGTGAGACGTCCACAGGAGCCAGCTTCTTTATTAAGAGATGACCTGACTGATGTGCTAGTGTTGCACTCTAGAGGCTAAAGCTGGTGCGAACTGCAGCACAACACTCAAAGCAATGGTCTTTGTGATTAGTTTGGACTGTGTGTGTGTGTGTGTGTGTGTGTGTACGTGCACATGTTTGCTCAAGTTCAATTACTTCCTGCAATGAGCCAAGAGGAGTGCCAGAGTAATACAGCCTCCTTCTTACAGTGGTATGGCTGGAATGCAGGTACACATGCATGTGTGAGTGAAACAAAATAATAGAGCATAGACCTATGCTGTAATAGAATTGAAGATCCACAGACATAGCCCCAAAATCAAAAACTCTGCACTTAGACCCTGACTAAGTCATGCTAGTGGCTCTAGCATCAGCATGCTAACATACCCATGATGATAGTTCATGTTCATCATGTGGTTTGGAGTGTTAGCATGTAAACTTTTGCGAATTAGCACTAAACTTTCACAGGTATTCGATCATAAACCACGAAAAGCCAGGAGATTAAAGTTATTACAATTCATCCTCTGGGGACTATGACTGTATATATAAAAATTAACAACAATTCACCCAGCTGTGATATTTAAATAAAGAACTACAAAGTTAACCTCATAGTGGTGCTACAGGTGAATCAAAGGATCATCCAAAATCAGTAGAAAATATCCTCTGGGGACCTTGAATATCTGTTGCAAATTTCATAAGAAACCATCAAATAATCTTTGAGCTATTTCACTAAAAGCCAAAAAACGTCAACTGCAAGATGACTGCAGTTTAAGATTTAAGATTCCTCCTTTGGGGAACATGAACGTCTGTATAAAATTTCATAGTTGTCAAGATATTGGACTGACTGACAGGCTGATGTTGCCATCCCTAATAAATGCTCGAAAAAAACTCTTTAATTAAATAAACACAAAACTTCAGGAAGAGCGACAGAGGGAGTTTCCTCCTTTGGGAATGACGCGTAAAAATTTCATAGTTGTCAAGATATTGGACGACACAGGCGATGTGCCATCCCTAATAAATGCTCGAAAAAAACTCTTTAATTAAATAAACACAAAACTTCAGGAAGAGCGACAGAGGGAGTTTCCCTCTTTCTGCAACATGTCATATGTACAGAGAAATATTCGCTGAATAAAGTTGCCATCTTTTGAGAACCATGTGTCAGCTTTGCACAAGCTGAGAAAGAAAAACAGCTTTGTGACATTTTCCAGACAATCTAAAGAGTTCTTAATAATTTATATATTTACCTTAAGAAGTATGAGAATCTCAACCTAATAAAAAAACATGTAATCCTTTAATTTATATTTAAAAAATGGACAATTACGACATCTAGAGAAATGACATGACACTTATTGCGAACACAGAATATACAGGAAGAATATAAGTACACAGAATGAAAAGATAAACATGTTAGAAGCAGCTTACCTGTAGTTTGAATCGTGACTGTGTATTGACTTCTAGATGCACAGTATATTTAAGTGATTGAACATGAGGAACTGTGTATATTACAATGTTAGAATAACAGGAACAACAAATACTTTTGTTCTGCAAATGAGTGTGGCTGTTTAATGTTTTGTTAAATATCAGTGACTGCTGTGTTTGTGATGAAGTGTTGTATTTAATTACATCTGAAAAGGCAATAATCAGTATAATCTGTAAATATATGAATAATTTGTAAAGGCTTTCTTGAGGAGAGTATAGTATATATATTACAGATATGAGACTATATTCATCTTTTAAATGGTTATAACCAGAATAATATTTAAAGAGTTAAAGAGTTTATAACTTCAGCTGCAGTTAGACTTTAAAATAGTGTTATTCTAACACAAATTACTTCCACTTGAGTGATTTTTCAGTCAAGTAACAGCATTTCTACTTGACATGCTAAGACTCAGATTACAGCAATACTATACACTGGTTAACCACATGGCTCTTGCAGTGACAAGCTGAATGTTCAGACGTATCCTGGCATGAGTTGATGCTAATTCATGCACATAAAAAAGGGTTATTATAACAAAGCTTATGCAGTGCCTTGAAGTCAGAAGATAAGGTTGCACCTCAAAGTTTTCTTCACAACTTTAATAAACATCAAAAGACAAGATTTTGATTTATAGTGATTCTTCATCAGGCTCAGTTCAGATCAGAAATTGTATTGTTTAGGTCAGAAGTTGTATTTAGCAGTGGTGGGGGAAGCATTCAAATCATTTACTTAAGTATATTAATACCACACTGTAAGAACGTAAAAACTGCAGCATTTTATTGTTGAGGCTGGTTGAGGTGGAGCTCTATTCTGTATGGGACTGCAACACAGATGGTCATTTTCATTATGGATGTTGTTAATCTGCTGATTATTTTCTCACAATGATTGTTTGGTTTGGAAAAAATTCAGAAAATACTGAGAAATGCTGTCACAATTACCCAGAAGTCAAAGTCAAACTTTTACAATGCTTGTTTTGTCCAAACCACAAAATTACTCTTATTTTATTATTCAAATAATACCTTCATACTCTGTAGTTTGATTTACAAGAAAACATATTTACATTTATAAAATAACTAGTAACTAAAGCTATCAGATAATTGTAGTTAAGTAAAAAAAGAAAAAAAAGAAAGAAAATTCTCTTTGAAATGTTGTGCAGTAGTGAAGTAGAAAGTAAAATAGAAAGAAAAAAAAAACTGAACTAAAAGTAAAATAAGGAACAAGTACCTCAAATGTGTACATAAGTGCAGTATTTGCGTAAATGTATGTAGGAGATAACAAAACATGGCCAAAGCACAAGATGGTTCATCGATTAGTGAGTCGACAGAAATGTGATCAGCAGCTGTTTTGAAGGTCTATTCATCATTTCATTATGAAACTATAAACTGAATATCTTTAGGTTTTGGACTGCTGGTTGGACAAAACAAGACATCTGAAGAGGGCGGCTGTGGCTCAGATGATCGGTGGTTCGATCCCCGGCTCCTCCAGTCTGCATGTCGAAGTGTCCTTGGGCAAGATACTGAACCCCAAATTGCTCCCTGTAAGTCGCTTTGGATAAATGGATGGATAAAAGATGCTGTCATACACAAAGAATCAAGAAGATTATCCGCAGTTTAATAAATGATGAAAGAAATCCTTGTTTGCAGACCTACACTGCATATGAAATTGCAGTATATTGTCGATTTGAACATCCTTCTTATATTCTTTAACGTACCTAAAAACAAGTTGGAAATTATAATGTTTAAATCCATGAGCAGTAACAGTCTGAATCTTTAGGAAGCATCACCATGTGTTGAATTGCTGACATGTATCACACTAAATGAATGATACCGGATACTGAAGCAGGCCTCCCCTCTTAATGTCTGTGCCCCGAGTCTGACCTTGGGCTTCCTCGAGGGATCAGTGCCATGTGTCCCCTCAGCTGTGGAGAATTAAAAGAGAGACATGAAGCGGATGAGAGGAAAGAGGGAGAGACTCTACTTGGCATGTATCTTATGTTCAAAGCCTTGATGCCCTTACAATAGGCACTTGATTGACACGTGCGCGTGCATGGGTTATATGGGACATGTATGTATATTCCTGGAGTTGGGGTTGGATGGGTGATGTGTTGTGGGGGGGTGATAGAGGGTGTGATGACTAATCTTGCATCCCGGTGGTTTTGATCCCGTTGACTGGCAAGAGATGAGGGCATGGTGCCTTTATGTCTCTGGGATCAGCTGCTTTAAGTCTGAGCTTAAGAAGGGAGATCCGGTATAAGAGTGAAAATGTAAAGGCTGTGTGCCTGAAATAGTGCAGGAAAGGGCTGGGACATGAGCACACACATGTTACTCATTTGATCCACCATAAGCTGCATACATAAGATCAGACATAGCCATACAAAAAGCTTAAAAAATTAGTTTTGGTTACAAATATGGGGGGCAATTTTGGCCCACAGCACCCTCTGCTGCTAGATAATCAGTACAGCCCAATTATCACAGTTTAAAGGTTTCTTCTTGGTATTTTTTGTAAACTCATTTGGAAGATTTGAGGGTGTTGGTCCTGCTATTAATATTTGATTTATATCTTTGTGTTTGGGCTTAAAGAAAATTTGATTGAATAATAATAAGAGATGCAGTTTAATTGCAAACTTTTACCAGGGAGAGAGGAGCTAAATTAAAACAATGTATTTTGAGTTGTATTTTGGAAATTGTAGAATCTGTCACTTTTGTAGCTTGACCCAAACAAATTCAGGGTATCTCCACCTCTGCTGCATTGAATCTGTCTCTTGAAGTAGCCCTCAAACACTCTTACTTCACCTGTGGTGGTAATGAATTGGTTTGGGGCTCTGCCACAGTAGGGAAGTTATTTTTATGGGATAATATAGTAAAAATATTAGCAGGAAAACATAGAAGTAAAAAGACAAGTCAATTAAAGAAACAGGAGTCGAGTCTGAGAAAGAGCCTTTTATTCAGCATTGTTTTTATTCCAATGTTTTCAAAGGAGAGAGCAAGAAGAAGATTGATTGAGAATCAGTTGAAGGTGACAGGGGAAAGCAATGAGGATAACATGTACAAGATTTTTTTTTTGTTTTTGTTTTTGTTTTTTGTTTTTTTCATGTTTTACATTTTTTTTTCCCAGCAACAAATGTTCAGAATGAGAAAATACACTCAGTAAAAGTCTGGTTATATTTTCCAATGGTGAACATTTACTGCTACAGTACTATTGATCAGGCAAAAGAACCGCGATCATACAGCTTTGACCATTTTTCTCGTAGTAGTGTAGAGTCCTTACATCAGAAATCAGTTTAAAGAAAAAAAAAAAAAAAGCAAAGCAAACAAAAACTCACTTATTCTTCACTTTTGGCCCTGAATGTATATAATTTACACATCTTATTCTGAACAAACCAACGTTTGAAACACAAAGTCAGTCATGTGACTTCAAGTCTTATGAAACACTGCTGTTTTTTTAAGTATTTCATACATGATTGTTGCATTTATTTTGCATGAGGCAAGATTTTCTTATTTTTTCCACTCATCCAAATCGTTTGGCATGTACACTATTACGCTGCTGTATAACCAAAATGACTAAAATTTGGATAAATCCTAGCGTTATTTTTGGAGAGCTTTAAAGTAGCAGTGTAACCCAAGATAGTGACTTTGAGTCTTTTTTTAAACTTAAAAAGAGGAAAGGTAAGGGAAAGTGGTGAGTCATCTACGTTCTGTCTAGAAGGGCAAAGGCAGAAAAATGCACCAAGTAAATGCATAAAGTTTGCATTCATTTGTTTCAAACACATTGTAAACCAACTATTATTTTTTTTTTTAGGACAAGCTAGTAGTTGTCTTACTTTGAATCTCTAAAATGGAGC
Organism: Argyrosomus regius; assembly: GCA_946959425.1. Classification (NCBI taxonomy): domain Eukaryota; kingdom Metazoa; phylum Chordata; class Actinopteri; family Sciaenidae; genus Argyrosomus; species Argyrosomus regius. The sequence goes on from OX336882.1 coordinate 24,560,544, forward strand.
CTCACAACTGAACAACACTCATCATGTTGAGAAAAAAGAAACAGAAGCAATGACAAATAAAGACGAAGCAAAGCACAATGTTTCTTTGCAGATCAGGAAGAGAAACGGTGCGTGTGGGAGACAAACGGAAGAAGAAGTCCTATTTAGCCAGCTCCTGAGCGTGGCTTTTTTTTTTTTGTTCTGCTTTGTCCACTCTGGCGAAAAAGGGGGCTTTACCTGCAAACCCCACAACACCAGCAGACTCCAGCAGAACCATGAGGTAGATCACAGGTCAAACTGACCACAAGAGAAAAAAAACCCTCCTAAAAGATGTCCATTGGGTGTAAAACTTGTAATTTCATAAAAGTACGTCTCTTTTTCATGTCACGTCTTGAAGTATTTTTCTTTTTTAAAAAAAAAAGGTAAGAGGGAAAATAAGGAATTACCTTGCTCTGAGTTTGTCACCGTTCTTTTTTTCTCTAGTATTGCCGTGGGACTCTCATTGTCTTTATTGCTACCAGAAGACTAGATAGCGAAACACTCAATGGAAATCTCATGATTTCACACACACAATTGATCAATCAGAATCAGAAATATGACACCTGATCAAGTTTGATGAAAAAATGTTGGACAATGTTTGATGTGACGTAAGGAAGGCACCTTTTTCCAATAATAAATTTATTAATTTCCTAATGAAATGGTCACCTGTATCAGCTGTCAAGTGCAGTTGAACATTAATTGATTTTGTAAGATATTCTGTGGCAACTCTGAAAACCAAAATGAAAGTATTCTGAAACTTTATATTCAGTGCAAACAAGATTTTGCAAGTTTTTTTTTTTCATATATCACAAATAAAAGAACTATGAAATCATAGAAACCTTGAAGGGGAGGGGGGGTATCTCATGCATTTTATCGTCATATCACATCATACGGGGGGTGTTTGAGATGGAGGGAGGGGTGGGGGGGGTCCTCTGGCATTTTGTTTGAGAATCCTTGAAAAAAGAGAAAAAAGAAGAGCATGTGGTTTCTTATCAAAATAAATCTTGTTTTTTTTTTTTGTTTTTTTTTCTGTGATTAGCCAACTGCTTGAGTCCATTTACACTGTCCTCATTTTCCACCACAAACATCGGGGCTGTGCAAAAAAGTTCATGTGTCTGGTCCAATCAGAGAAGGCGGTGACTGTTATCACGGTGACGTCGTCAGCAATCTCCCACCGGCCCTCTGGCTCACAGAGCGGTAATCTAGCCTAAAAATAAAGACATAGAAAGCAGAAGCACTGAACAACAATATTAGGATTTAAGTGAGGGTTAGTGGAGCCATAATAACCTTTAAATGATTGATATTAAGTTTTTATTGTGCTTATTTAAAGCCCCCTCCATTCAGTTTTATTATTTTGCTGTTACTTCACTTGAGCCCAGCTATGCAGAAAGATGTGCAGAGTTTGACACCAGAAGGCTGTTTATAAGTTCATTTGCTGAAGGAGTAGAAGTGTCTTTTCTCATCTTAAATCTGAATTTAACAATCGGATAATGGCGCAAAAGATGTGGGAGGAAATATAATTTAAACAGTGAAAAACAACAATATCTCCATCTGGGAGAAAATTTAACTGGAGGAATATTATATGTTATTTCTGTACACTTTCCAAAAAGAAGTTTTATTCAAATTAGACTGACTTCTAGAGATCTTGTGGTGACAAAGACACAAATATCATTTTCATATATTTATATATGATATTGTCACTATGTGTCTCCATTTTTGGACTAAAATCCACAGCATCCTGGAAACCAAAATATCTTTTTCCTCCCCTTTCTCCTGATTAAACTGATTAATATTTGTTGAGACAAAAAATCTCTAACTAAAAAATGGCAGAAAAAAGAAATACCTTGTGTGAACGAATGGGTGGTGTACAATATTTACATAAGGGAGAGAATGAATTTAAATTTTAGAAACCAGAAGGACACATTTGTTAAAAATTGAACAAAATGGATGATTTACATCTCAGTGTTGAGGCCTTTTTGTAAATGTGTGTCAGAAAGACATGCCAGTTTAATCCTTTGTCTATCTATGGTGTGTGTGTTTGTATGTATGCATTTATTTCATGTTCATATAGTGTTCAAAAACCTATAAAGCCTCAGTAATGATTCATTAACCATTGATAGAGAAATTATATAAATAAGAAATTATTTAAACATGTAAAACCTTGGTATCTTAGAACGTGAGACAATGACTTCTTTTATGTGGCAGTGAAATAAACAACTTGCTGGCGTTCACGTCAGACGGTTTACATTCAGAAACTGAAGCATACCTGTGATTACTTGCTGAGCTGACTGTAAGGAGACGAGTTGTTGGAAGAATCCACTTGCTGTGGCGTGCCATTTTCCTGAAAAGCAAAACAGCATCTCTCATTTTAGAACGTGATAATAACTATCTTTAGTGTGTTTGCACTGAGATAATTGATAGTTTTAGAGGACGGACACTTCAAAAACAACTCAAAGCTGTACGAACCGGCTTTAGCTGTTGTAATATTCTAAAACAGTTATTGTTATAAGATATATCACAGTTAAATGGACACCAGGTAGTCGAAATTTCTTGAATGAAGAGTTGAATCAGACAATAAGATACAATAAACTTACAGGTGCTGCCTGCAGAGGAGGATACTGAGGCATGTAAGCTCCCTGGACACCAGGGTTGCCTGAAATATACTGTAATATAAGAAAAGAAATTCATTAAATCCAAATTATTTCATGGTATATTACATTTTATCAGACCTGAAAGACTGCCATGCTACATATGCATCTTGTGCAATCAACGCAACACAGTTGATCCAAAATGCTTTACCGCACAGAAGAGAGAGAAATAAACAAAAGAAAGGAGTAAACATAAAAAAAATAGAGGAGAACATAAAAAAATAAGACATTTACATCATGCACATAGAGATCACAAATTGCTGGAGAAGCTTCAGGAGATATATGAGCAGATTAGGTTAGTCCACAATCAGAAGCTAATGAGAATAAAGTGTATCTTAAGTTGACCCTGTCACCGTAGTATTTAGTCCTGGTTCTCAGGTCTCTGGTAGTCTGGTATGGGGACATTAAGACATGGCTGTATTTATTTATCATGCCATGCACTGCACAGATAAGTGCCCAAGCCCATATTAACTTAAAAGACACCAAAAAATACAGTTGCAGTGGTGATAAAATTGTCACAGACATGAAAATAACTTCTTATAAATGACATTACACTCCAAACAAGAAACTTGTCTGTCCCCTGTACCATTCGTTAAATGCTAAAATCGCTAAAATATCTTTTATAATCGTCCATTCAGAAGAGCTCCTGACAAATTAAAGACATGTTTACTAAAAGCTGTAGACCTATCATTATAATAACATAACAAACAAAGCATTTTCTCTTCAGGGAGACCAGTAAAGCTGCCTGTTTTCTACAGCTAATACTAATACCTTTGACTTTTGGTTAATTTCTACTTCACATAAAGCTCTGTACTGTTTTTTAGACAACATGTTTGTACAATATATCAACAGACAATTAGGAACAATTTGTGCCGAGCAAAATAAAGATTTCACCTCACTATGTCTGTACAAAATGTCCCAATTAAAGATCTTTCTAGTCTCATATTTACAAGTCTGTGCATAATCATCTGCATGAACTGAAACATTTTATCATCATATTTAATTCTACTTTACAGATTTAATTTGATCGGTGCTGTGTGTGACGCATCATATCCCAGAATTCCACTCACCGCTCCACTGTTTCCCAGTGACAGCTGACCCATCTGCTGAGTAATCATGGCTGAGGGGTGCAGTGACATGGAGGGATCCACAGAGGGAGACATCACAGCAGCCTGTAATACAAGGCGGCTGTTTTATTACCACATCACGGGATTCTACAGACTAAATCAACTCATTCTGATGAAACACCTGATAAAATACTTATAAATATAAGCTGCAACAACACTGGCAGGCAGTGTTGAGTGTAAACATAACACTCATAGTCACTGTTTCAAACCCATGTATGTAGAGCAGACTGGAAACATAAGCTGAAAATATATATTTTGTGGTTTTGAGGTTGCAACAATAACTCTGTGATTGTAAGTGAGGTAAACATTAAGTATTCTGTGTTCCTGGAGAGCTGAAAATAAGTAAAAGGTATGACGCTGCCAGCTCTAGTCTGTTTTCAGATGGGGTGTATTCCTTTAAACATGACGCCTTTAGGGAATAGACCATTTCCTAGTAAAAGTGGGGGAGGGGGCAGATCAGCAGAGACACTTGTTCCACTGGAAACCATCTGTTGGAAGAGTCAAAGAGTCACAAGACTGTCTCTGCTTCAGGCATTTCCTGCTGGATCCAGAGAGCGGGAGGAGGGGGGTTGGTGGGGGCAGTGGCTGAATGTCTTTTTAGTTGTTCCATTTCTCTTTCATACACCCTCCAACACACACACACACACACACACACACACACACACACACACACTCACAATATGTAAATACACAGCGACCATTTCCCAGAATACCGTCTCAGCTATGTGCTTCTACATTTAGGGAAGTTCAGGACATTGTTGGTTTGATTACGTCAGCAGAACAGGATGATTAAAGTAACACTGAGCTCAGAGCTTTAGCTGTGGTGGCAACACACACCCCATTTCCTGTACGCAGAATAGAAGTGGGTGTACAAGTGTATGAATTTAAAAAAAAAAAAAAAAAAAAAAAAAAAAAAAAAAAAAAAAAGTAAATGCTGTCGTTTCTTACCGGGTGTTGCATGATATACGGCTGATGTGCCACCCAAGAGTGACTCTGTACCTAAAGGAAGGTCAGACAGGAAGGGAGAGGCAGAATGAGAGACAGATGGAAGGAAAAGAGTTATTGATGTGTCGTGAATGAAACTTTATGTTACAAACTAACTTTACAATTACAATAAGCATTGTTTGGTTTTTAAATAGAAGTACAAGGACTGCAACAGCATATACCGTTTCCATGACGCCACTATCCCCGGCATGGGAATAAGGAGCTTTTAAAATACCCCAATGACCTCAGCCAGATGAGATGGCCTCTAAACTTTATGAATCTCAAAGTTCTGCCTGTTCTGATGGTACATCTGTCCGATTAGGTCAGCAATTTGCTGCTTTAGTGCCAACCTTGGTGTGTGGTCCCCCTTCTGAGGTGCTAAATGGTTCTCCAGACCTTCTTTGAACCTGATAGAAAATTATCCCGGTAGCCTTTTATAAGCATGTCCCATACTCTGTTTTTTTGCATAATGTAACTGTAATAAGAGCAACATTTTGGGGGACATCGCCTGTCCTCATCAGGCTTTAAAATTCTCTGTTTTAGCTCTACATCTTCCTTCACTACTGGTGTCCACCTTCCACAACCATCAAGGCAAAAAAAGGTAGGTATCAGGTGCAATACTCTAATGGGAAAAGTGCAGGACATTAGCAGCATAAATCGGACATTAGCTAGGAAGGAGTTGGACCATAAACTTTACGAAAACTTCAGCTGCTCCATATTCATACATGGAGACTTCAGTGTTTATACAGGCAACAAATAGGACATGGAGGAGAACACCTGACACTGTTTGCGAGACATCAATACTGGTTATGGATTGGTAAGAAAAACTCCTTGTTCAAACAGAAGAAAGCTCATACACAGTGCTCATAGCACCAGAGCCCTAAAGGTGCCGGGTCGATGTTTGACTTTACAGTTGTTTCATCAAATGTCAGCTCTCCACATTACAAGAATGTATACCAGAAAGTCCTGGAAGAACATCTGGCAGAGGGCTACATTCAAAAACTCTACTGTGTGTTGCAACCCTGCTACACAAGACCCCTCAGATTCATCCCTCATTGCAGTGCAAATTCATTTCAAACAACAGATCGCGTCAGTGGTGGTTCAGTTCTGTTCCACCAGAAGTAATGAATTAAAAAAATTCATGAGTGAACTATTACTAAACAGTGAGCAAGAACCCAATTCAGAGAACGCGTGACTCAGAGAACCGAACCTGCTGAAAGGAGGGTTTTCTTTTTTTTTTTTTTACTACTTCATTCCTATCAACCACTAAACTCACGTGACTCATATGACATGATTTCTTCTTGACCAAGATCTCCAAACACTAAAAAATTCACATGTTAATCCACTGCCACATAGAGCTGCCAAAGTGTGAGGTGAGCCAGTGTAGCTTTAGCACATATACTTCCATCTAAAGCACCTGTACAACCCACACACAAGCAAAAAATACACCCTAACCCATATGTACATAAAATCAAGCGCAACACAGAAGGAAAGAGAGACGCGTTGACGGAGAGATGATTTAAATTCATCTCAGGCTGTTGGACATGTTTATATTCGGGATCTTCTGCAGTACCTGGTAAGCAGAGACTGGAGACATGTAGGGAGACATCGCCGGCTGCACAGTCATTATCCTGTTGGTCACTGGATACGGAGAAGGGTAGTACCTAGGAAACACATCGGATTTCAAAATAAAGCTCAAGAATTATGGCCATAATTAAAAGTTAAACAGTGTCATGACCAGTGTAACTCACCCATTCTGTAGAGCTGCTGAGGAGGGGTCATAGGTAAGAGTCATTGCACCCTAAGGTGAGGAAATAGACAATAATGTGGAATTACATATTTTTATCTTACTATTGTATCATAACAGCTGAACACGGGGTTAAATAACCTTCAGTACAGATGAAAATCAGCTATAATCATCAGTATTAATGGGTTTATATGGGAATAATTCCAGCATTTTAAATATTACTTCTTCTTTTCTCATATTCTAGTGTACAGATGAAGTTACAATATGTGTTGACAGGCGGATACATACTAGTCTGAGATCCCCTGTCTGTCCATTGGGAACAAATCCACTATGAGCATGTTTCTTCCTTTGACTGTCTGCAAACTTACACAGCAACGGCTGAGACGGAGCTGGGAGAAAAGTGGAAAAAAACAACTTATTAACAGTCACTCAACAATCAGTCATCCCACCTCCACAGTTTTTACTGGAAGGAAAGTGTACAGAAAGGTGTAATTCTTTCCTACCCAGAGCTCCAGAAGCTATCTTGATAAACTTCCCATTGAAGTGGGAGATGACGGCATTACACTGCTCTGTTGTGTCCATCCTGACAGGAAGGGAGAAGGTAAAATAACAGTTACTCATGATTAAAATCACACAGAGGCGATCTACAGTCAAAGTTTCTTTCACATAAAGTGGTACTGTGAGGCGTAGCGCAAATCTGGAGTAAGTTTTGTCTCGCTTTACACAAAAGTTGGACATGATTGTCCCTCTATATACAGTTTTAAACAGCGTCCAAAGAAGACTTCCACAAACACCCTTGGCTGTGTGCATAAGAACGGGAACAGGAGCTAATAGATGGTGTCTCTTGTCAACACAAACACAGCTTCCATGTTTTCTTGCGTGTGGAGATTAGATTTGCACTGTTTGCTTTACAAACATACTGACAGCAGTGTTAGTCTTGTACAGACAACAGGACATGACTGACTCCAGGTAATAAATTTGACTGTCAAGCTCAAAGATGTAATTGTGAACGAGGTCTTGGTTGCTCTAAATTGCAATAAAACACAATATAATGTCAAAAACATGACCAATTATTGTGCTATGTGTGTCATTGCTAAGCACAAGATAAAGTTATTTTAGTGGTTAGTTCATTATTTCTCATCACAGGTTTGTGAGCTGCGGGTTTATTCTACAACTACTTTAAAGGCAATTCAGCAGAGGAAAAATTAGTGTTCTCCTGTGACCGACCTGGCGAAGCCCACGCCTCGGCTGTTGCCGCTGTAATCTCGGAGGATCCGCGTGGAGACGACCTGGCCGAAGGGCTGCAGCATATTCTCCAGCTCTTTCTCATCCACAGAGAGAGGCAAGTTGGAAATGTACAGATTTGTGGGGTCCTGCTCCTGTTGCTGCTCATACAAAAGACGATAGAGGAGGAAGAAGTATATTGAATGTGTTTGAATGTAGTAAATTTTGCATGTGACATCTTCCCTGAGAGATAGCTACATGCTAAAATCCAAGAATAACTTCTTAAAAATTAGAGTCACAGATAAGGCCGTGCTACGCTATGTCTTCACTGACAAATGAAAGGCTGACAAAATATATTTGCCTCTGCTATGAAACTTGTCTGTCTGGATCAGGATTTGAGACTAAGTAGGTTTAAGGGTCAGAGAACGATATTTGGTTAAACAAACATTAATAAGCTCTCCTTCTCACACACACACACACACACACACAGACAGACACACCACACTTCATCTGTACTATGCAGCAGCTCAGCTCCTCTACAGTCTTCCCTAGAAACAGCAGGAGAGCGGCGTAGCCTAGCTACCACGACACACAAACTGCTGTAGCTGCTGTGTTTGGAACAAACACTGCAGCTACATGCAAGTCTCGAGAGAGCAACCTTTCATCAATGAACTCTCACCCATGAATTTAAGCACAGCAACACAGGCTGGACTGGGAAAGCAAAAGGGACTGAAAGAAATGTAATGATCTGGGCAATTCCTGCTGCCCACTATGGATGTGATGCAGAAATACCCTGTTTAGCATCTAAAAATAATTTTTGAAAAATGCTTTTCTTTAAATTAGTCACAGAGGATGAAGAATGGCTCAAATCAGTAGTACTGTTCATATAGTGCTTTGCCGCAGATATGCCTACATCAGTATGCATGAATGATAATCAGTGGCATAGTAATAATACTGGTAAAAATCTGTACTACACAGTATAGCCTCTTCCAGTATGGTGTGTTAGTGTGTGGGCCGGTGGTCCTGTGTGTCACACTGACTGACAGGTTATTTGGCAGAGAGAGGCGTGACATCTGGTTTCTACGGTGAAAGTAAATGGGGTCACGGGAAGAACAGCTTGTCAGCTGAGGTCACGTGACCAGTCTAATGTCATTCTCCAACACACGCCGCACACATGCATGCATTAACCAAGGCAGCAGCCCAAAGAGATGTTCACAAGCAAGACAAATATGCACACACACTCACACACTCACACGCATGCCTGTGCCAAACTCACCTTGGCCATCTGGGCCTGTATGCCGCTGGTTTTCAGAGCATGTACTGCCTTTAAAGCAGCCGCCGGGCTGTCAAAGTCCACAAAGCCGTAACCTGTAGTTGGTAGAACAGTATTTACATGAGCAGTCATTAATAATAATAAAGAGACCTATTGTACATTTTGTACTATCACTATTACTGAGCAGATGGGTCATATATATTGATATGTACTGTTCATAACTGCAAACAAACACATAATCAATCAAATAATAAGCATTTTTGTTGCCTAAATTAACACTACAAAACAATTTGATACCACTGGCTGAAGCCAGCACTCTGTTAGCGTAGCTTAGCATAAAGACTGGCTACTACTACTACTACAGCTAGCACAGCTATGTCTTGTTTGTTTATTTTGTACAAAACCGATGAGTACAGTATAAATGAAAGTTGTGGTTTCAAGGGGGACTACTTCTCGGCTGGGTGCAGTGAGTCCTGAACTCAAAATGTCGAATTATTCCTTTAAAGACCAAACCAGCCTCAATGTCTGACCAAATTTATGACAAAATACTTTGAGCACGCCTTTAAACCATTTTCCAGTACATACCATTGTGTTTCTAATCTCTGAGTGTGTGTTCCCATCACCCAGTCACTCATTGGTTTCTATTCATTTCCATCTGTTTGCAGAGACTCTCCTCTGCCAAATACATGCTGTCATTGCATGGTAATGCACATATTGCACACATTGCCAGTCAATCTGCACGTTCATAACAAGTCACATCACATACAAGTCAAACAAGTTTGACAGAAATAAAAGCATGACACCTTCGCTGTTCACGTTCACGATGATGGATTACCCAACGCAAGCAAGTTGCCACAAATTGATTTTCATACACTTTGGAAATGAATAAAAACAAAGAGATGTCTGGAAAGTGTGGACAAAAAAAAAACTATAGCAACCTGCTTTTCATATGTCACAAGTATGCAGTCATATAAGTATTGATAAAATGTAGCACAACAGGCAAAAACACTAGTGTGATAGAAAAACAACAGTCACTTTGATGCCCAAACTAAACAATTTAACACGTTTCAGCATTGTAAGGGCGTTTAAGTTATACTGTTGGATATATTCTAATCATGCAGCCCTGATAAATGATGAAAACATTACTGACCTTTACATTTGTTGGTTGTCTTGTCCAGGATTGCCTTTGCTGACTGAATCTTTCCATACCTGGGCACACATCAACATGTATATTACTGTAAAATAACTCTCTTTGAAGGAAAGAAGACATTTTATCAAAATGTCTCCTTGTTGTCCTTCTTATATTAGTCAAATTGCTGTATATGCATTCCCAGAGGAACGTGTACACAGAGTAGCTTCACTCATCATGACAATCTAGTGAGATAAATAAATTAAATACACATGCAGAAAAACAACAATTCATGAAAATAATTTGTATTATTTGAGATAGCTGGTGATAGCAGAGGCAAATAACAAACATAGATACTCTCTCCTACATTTTTCCAAACACTATTAATCCAGTGTCAACGTTTCAGGCTTTGCTTTATCTCTGACTTTATGCTCAAGTTGAACTGTGGCCCAAACTGCGAGCTGCTATCTGAGCACACACACACACACACACACACCATACAGACTGAATGCTTAGCTTACATCACCATTCAGACCTTGTTGCTATGAAAAGCGCTTTCATTTCTGCTTTGTGCTGGCAAACACCATAGGGAACATGAACAAAACACAAGCAAACAGGACACAAACAGCTGCTGCTGCTGCTGGTTACATGGGTGAATGCCTCTCTCCATATGCTTGTGATTCAGAGGGAAAGAGAGGAGACAAAACTCCACTAATTATGGCATCCACCACAATAACCACTCGGACTGAAGCCTATAGTATCAAGTATCGAACATGTTCCCTCGGCTGCTTGACATGACTCTGCTTTTTTTCGCTTTAGAAAACAATCATTTTTACAATCTGCTTCACATAGCACAGTTGAGCAATGACTTTCCATGTCAGTGTCTGTTTATAGAGGTATGATGGTTGGAGCATGTTATGCGTCAGAGTACGCTATGGTTAAACCAGTGTGTGTTTGTTTTTGCACCAAAATTGCAGACAATCAGGATTTCTCTGTCAGATTTCAATACAATTTTTGTCTCTATAGCAACGTAAATGCAAAACATTTCCTTTTATCTAGTACACTTTCCCAAAAGTCTGTTTTTTTTATCAAGGAGGAAACCTATCTATCGGTTTTGTGTTACTAAAACCGGGTTAGAAGCTCGTAAACGAATAACTCAGGCATTTGGGGAATTCTGTTTTTTTTGTTTGTTGTTGTTGTTTTGTTTCTAAGAGTCAGATGAGACCATTGATGTATCTGTATGATAAGTGTGAAATCTATTGCTCGCTGGCGGTTAGCTTAGCTTAGCATAAACACTAGAAACGGGGGGAAACAGCTAGCATGACTCTGTCCAAAGGTAAGCAAAACATGGCAAATGTTACCAGCCTGTAATTAACATTAAAATAAGCGCAAAATGTTAAAATATTCCTTAAAAATTAAGAATGATTTCACAAAAAACATTACTTAAGTGTTACAATGACTTAAATGTGCCGTTAACAGGTAGAGTTTTACAGACTATATTTTAGGACTTTTGTACAGTAGGTGCCTGTGGTGAGTGGTCAAAGAGAGCCCTTCATCAAATCTATGTGATATTTTGAGTCCACTATTGGCCCCTTTTTTTCAGCAAACAAGCATATTAGTGACAAAACACTAGCGTGCACACATATGGGCACACTGGTGTTCATGTTGTAAACATTGCATACTCACTGGTGACAGAGTTTGACCAGGTCCAGGTCTGTAGTAGCAGGAGGCAGCCCGCGGATGTACAGGTTGGTTTTGCTGAGCTGCTCCAGGCCTGTGCTGCTGCTGTTGCTGCTGCTGCTGGGACTGGACGGAGTCATGGGGTAGGACTGCACACAGGAAACCCACTGTTAGAAAGTGTATGGGAGCTAGATAATCTGATTTAAACCCAGTTCAACAGAGATCACAAGAACATCTCATCTGTGTGAAACGAAACTACAGGAAACACACAGACAGAGAGCGCACAATCCGACGTTATCATTTCATGTACATTAAGTTACTCCTGTGCTCTTCTTCGGATGATAACCATCAATGATCCACACAGCAGTCAACACAGCTTGGCTTTTTCTATATTGTCACACGCCTGAGACAACCTCAAGGTCCAATAGTGGAAGTAAATTTACTGAATTATGGTACTTTAATACAATTTTGAGGTGCTTGTAGGCTACTTTACTTAAGTATTTTCATTTTATGCTGCTTTATGGTGCTACTTCACTACATTTAAAAAGGAAACACAAGATTTTACGTAAAATACGCTGCAGTGCTTGACTAATAAACTACCCAGTAGTGTATTAAGTGCCTAAAATGGGCTCCAGATTACAACATTGAGTAATTATATCCAAACAATTGTATTTTCATTAAAGGATTTGCTTCCACCACTGTCAGGGGCAGTAGGCTTGACCTTTTTGTGGTACCACTGTACCACAGAGTACATTAAAACACGTCTAGTCTCGTGTGTGGGTCTTTATGAATCACAAAGTGATTTAATCTGTGTTAAGGTCTAACATCCTGCTGTTGTGTTCATCAGAAACCTAGTTTTTTTTCATATGTGCGAGCCAAACCACATAGTGCTGCCCTGAAAGGCATTTCCTTCCCCTTACTCATTCATTAAAATAGCTCCCAGCCAGCCCAAACCTCTCCAGATCAGATCAAAGACAAAGCATGGCAGAATCACACCATCTGTCCATAACCAAAGGACAATCCACCCCAAGAGCCAAAACCATGGATACAACTATAGCCATGCCAACGAGAATCACTGAGATATTCTTCCACGGTCATGTGATGGTTAAATGTTCATAGCAGCTATTTTACAGATGAAGAATTGATAACTGTGACAGGAACATCTGTTAGGCCTGTTAAATCTTCAAGTAGAGGCTTTACATTTTTGTTGGTGTGCAATTACCGTGCTAACTTTATTAGAGACCATCAAGGGTTCACGTCAGGCCTCCAAGACTATACGCCTACTCCATTAGAGGGGCGGCTATGGTGGTATATTTCACAGGAGCATCATCACACCTTATAGCAGACTAAACCTGCGTTACACCCACACTGAAAAACTCATTCACTGCTTCCCTGCAGGGATTCATTTGTGGCTGCTTTCAGATCCCTGTCCTCAGCAGCTTCTGATGAATAAATATTACAGTTTAAACCTGAAAAGGTGGTTACGTGGGGTCTTATAGGCTGCAGGCTCCAAACTGAACCCCACAATCCACTTCATCTACTCACACTCCCATCATCAGAGGTTATAATAACAGCTGCCTCTCACCTCTGTGCCCGCTTTCTATTCCCATCTTCCATCTAAATCAAAAGGTGTGATGGGAAAGCAAAGGGGGCAAGGCCTTCAATTACCTTTTTGTTCACCTGAGAGGTCCAAATGAAGGATGCAAGCAGCACAGTTCACCCCAGCACACTGACATACATTACATTACTCTCTCTCTCTCTCCCTCTCTCTCTCTCTCTCTCTCTCTCTCCCTCTCTGTGTGTCGGTGGATTCACCCAGAATGCATTAATCTATAAAATGGACTACAATAACCGCCATGAATATTGACCAGAGTGGGCGAGTGACTGGGCAAACAAGGTTATATGGACATAATAATTAAAGTCTCGGTAGTAGAGCTATAGATCGGGTTTATGTAGCCTATCAGAGGATCAGCTTCCCGTTTGATAAGTGAGAGTGGATCTATTATTTTTTTTACACAATTGAATTCATCTGCTGCTAAAATAATGAGATACAAACGCATCTATGGCATATGAGAGCCAGAAAGGGCTTCCCAATGTCATTTGTGGCTGCTATTATCCAGCCTGTTTATTCCAAATGCTGCCTCAAGTGTGAAGGGGGGGAAAGTAGGCAGAAATAATAAGAATTAAAAAATAAAAACACACCAATGTGTGTGTGGTTTGGCCTACCTGCTTACGATTGGCTGTCTTCAGCGGATTGCCTGTGTTCGCAAAGATCATCCTGGAGGTTACAGATTATATTTTATTTCCCACAAAACAAAAATCGCAACGATGAGCCACTACAGAGACGGAATCCAAGCGGTGTGAGGAGCCTATGAGATAACCAGTCGGTTTAAAACATCCGCATACTGAACGGGCCGGTTAACAGTAATAAAGCCTCGGTCCTGCATAGGTATACTGACACATCTATACAGTCAGATGCACACCAAGCGATGGACCAACCCTCCGGTCCGGTTCATTGATCTACGACGTCCTGCTGCAGACCGCTCGGCAGTCCCACCTACTACAGACCAAACCATCTCCGCCTCTGCAGGGTGTTTGACATCAAATAAACTGCGTGGTCGCCTCATAAAAACTCACACTAGCGGTTTGTTTTTTGTGACAAAGGCACGTCGAGACGTCTGGTGTCTGTGGCGCAATTTATAATCGGATACAAAGCGCTTTTGGGTTTGATTTGTAGGCGCACAATCAGTTGGGCTGAACACACGTCGCCTTTCATGTTGTTGTCGTCCGCACATACCAAGCATTCTTCACCCCCACCTCCACCAACCACACACACACATACACACACCCTCTTCCTCTTCCTACCCTTCCCCCCATCCAGCACACTACATGTCAGAGAATCAGGATGCAATGAAATATAAGCAGGGAGCTGGCCTGGGCTGGAGGTCACAGTCTCCCTGTATACATATAGGAGAGAGTGCATTCAAAAACAAGAATAGAGAATGAATATATATATAATTAACATACATTAAAACCTTTATTTATATCTGTAACATACTGTTTTCTGAGTGTCCATGCTCCATATGGTAGGGTACTGTATGTAGATCATGTGACATATAGGTTTAATGATGAAGTGGAGGCAAAATATTGAGTTATAAATCAGGAAAACCATTAATATTTTCACTTTGAGTGCATGCACAAGATTGATTTGCTTACATGCAGCCTGTAAAAGTGTAAACGAAGCGTTTTTCTTATATGGCACACAAAATAACTCACACCACCGAGTAACAGAAAAAGAGGAACTATGGCTTTTAAGCTTCTGGCCAAAGGCGCCCAGTGGTGTTGATGCTTTCATAACATGGCCTCTTCCTCCTACATTTCTGATGATCCTGCGTTTGACCTCCAAGGACCTTTAGGTTCGTCAGGCACGGGCTTAAATAAAGCTTTTAGTTGTTGCACCCAGATTGAGGAACAGCCTCCCTCATTACACCAGGGTCACCCCCACTCAATACAATCAGTCAAAAGGCATGTCAAACCAGCTCTATTCTTTATGTGTCTGCATGCATGTTTGTTGTTTTTCAGCCTTTTGCTTGGTAATTCTTATCATATGTCGAGGCGTAGCAATCCTTGAGGACACTGAGGTCATGTCTTCTGAATTCTTTCTGGCAACTGGGGGGTCTTAGACACCAGGAGGGAGTTTACGTTCAACACCTAAAAAACTAAAAATGCTGACTATATACAACATATATATTAAAGACCGACTTCAAGTTTAGACGCAGTAGTACATACTTCCATTTGAATATATAATAATAATGATATTGTTTCGCCAACACAGAATAAATTAATCAAGAATATGGGCGCCTGGATGGTAATATATCAATGTTTTGATCCTTCTGTTAACAGCTTTTCCTAAATAAAACATAGACTAAATAAAAAAAATATATATTCATGATTTAAACCAAGAAACATTTGATGAACGTATAATTAAACAAGACGAAGAATCTAATCAAAAATGTTATACAACTTTCAATATATTACAGCTCTATAATACTTTTTAAACTTATCAACCTCATGCCTGTTTTTGTGTCTTTACTACATGTAACTGTGGTGCAAACATGCCATTTAAAAAAAAAAAAATATGTTGGGTAAATCACCTTTAATTTGCATGGTAAGTTACTATACAGAAATGCAACAATGTCATACAATAAATTTACAATACATAACCCACAGTGAGCCATCAAGCTCTGCAGCCAAACTTTGTTCAAACACAGATCTTTATTTTAGATTCTTGCGGAGATTTTCCAAATGTTCTAAATATGTTGCCTAAAATTTGGGTCATGTCATATAATATATGTCAATGTAGAACTGGAATAAGGTGAAACAGAATGAGTATGTAATCCTATCAGACAGTGTGGAATAAGTTACTATAAGGATTTCATATCAATACACGTCTCCTTTTTTTTTTTTTACTTTTGTGCCTAAAGTATTTGACATTTCAGATCTTTTTTGCAAACCTCACATGCCATTATCCGTGTGAAACCTATAGCGAAACAGACATAAAACCACAGCATGGTGTGATACAGTCCTTTAGTTTTAATTTCTTAGAAGGAAAGTCGTCAGGAGGCTGGTGAGTATGTATTTCTTGTGGACAGTACAGAAATGACAGGAAATGAGCTGAGGGAGGGGCAATAATGTATAACAAATGTACTTCCCACACAGAACGAAACCACAGACTTTGCATCACAGCCCATTGTATCTAACCGCTTTTTATGCAGCTTAAGTAGGCAGATTGGTAGAAATCCAGCAGATAAACTTAAATCTTAAACTACGCAGGTACATACACTCTGTGTGGCCCCAGAGGTGGTGGACTTAACTGTCTGGGTATACATTTGCCTTTCACTTTTATCTAATTACGTTTATTTTATATGTTCACATATGAACACTTAAGGGCCCAAAGCAGTGTTTGCCACTAGCAGCCATTCCTGCTGCAGGCCCTGCTGGAGATTTATAAAGCGAAGCTAAATCCAAATCCCATCAGGGTGCAGGGAAGCTCTTAAAGCATCAAATTTCTCTCCCTTATTTCCTCTGCTGGTAGGATTAAGGTTTCATGCTGGTGTCGTGTTACAAGCTACTTCTGATGTTCCTTGAAAAGTCCAGTCATTCCTATCTGAATATTAAGTTTCAATAGCCTTTGTGTAGATGATTTCCTGTGGTTGTTATCAGCCAGTTTGGTAGTTAGGATGTAAATAAACCATATTTCACAAATTGCTAAATCTATTTGCATTGTATTTTTAGCCCACACTGCTTTAAATGTATCAAATATCCAATATGTCAATTGTTCCGTTGCTTTCGCCTCATTTATCCATCTATCCATTGTTTGTCTGGACAATTTATCAGAAGGCTTTAGAGATGACGCTTTTGAGCAACAAAATGAATACTTTTCACAAGAAAGAAGATAATGCAGTGAGTAATAATGATTGAGCAAACAATGACCTCTGTCACTTTAATGGAAAAATACAGCAGTTTGTTTCCTGTATTGTCTTGACTCTGATCAAGGCTTTGCTTACATCAGATCATTCAAATAATGATCATGCTAAAGTGTCAATAATCCAACAGATATTAGATAATCACTGAAACTCCTGAATTTAGCTCTCAAAAACAGTAGTTAGCACATCATAAGGATGCACATCCTGGTTTAGATTGCTAAGCCTATTAAATCACGTCGAGGTAGCAAGAGGTCCTGTGGGTGTGGAGAGGGAGGGACTGAGGAATGTGGATGATTATCTGCTCCTTACTGATCTACTGAGGAATTGGAGAATTTGAAATTCCTGTCGAGGATCTCAGCATGCATGTTGACCTGTTTGGCTGGCAGAGTGGCCTCTAACACCGCAAGGGCGAGACTGTGTGAGTTGTTTCGCTGGATTGGCAACTGTAAGAATACATGAAAGCAAACAGAGAAGCCTTTTTCACAAGGCCAGTGATGGTGTGGTTTGGCTCAGAGTTTGTGGCTCCTTAGGGAATAATGAAATGCTTGCATGTTGAAATATGAGAACACTCAAATATCACAGCCGCCTTCATTGGTTTTAGTATTAAAAGAGAAATGCTGTGTATGATTTCAGTGATGTGTTTTTATCAGGATGACACTGATAAGTGCTTGAAGGCAATTCAATTCAGTTTGAAAGTGTATAGCTACATTACCTTAAGATGTAGGCTTAAATATCCGAATTACATGTTAGTTTTAGCACCAATCTCCCAATAAATAACCTAATTAATAAATTAAAGGACCAGTGTGTAGAATTTAGTGGCATATAGCTTTGTAGTGTAGTTGCTCGACTCAAGTTCCCATTCCTAGCATAAAGAAGAAACAACTGTGACTGCAAAATGTGCAAAGAATGTGAATGGCCCTAAACAAAGCCAGTGTCTAGTTTGTCCACTCTGGGCTACGGTGGTGGACATGGTAGACTCCGTAGGACACCATAGATATAAAAGGTTCATTCTGAGGCTACAAAAACATAACAATTTGTATTTTGGGTGGTTATACTCAGAAAACATAGTTGTTCATATCATATTCCATTTCTGACTTATTCTGCAAAGCCCTTAAATTTTTCACACTGGACCTTTAATTGAGTAGTTATTCTTAAAGGTGCAGTGTTTAGAATTTAGTTGCATCTAGTGGTCTAATAGCTACATTGCAATATCCTCACATCACCCTCACCTTTGTAGTGTAACAGAAACAACACTTTAAAGGACCCTGTTTAAAGTCACTATTTAGTTTGTCTGTTCTGGGCTACTGCAGAAACCCACTGTAGATATAAAAGGCTCATTTTAAAGTAACAAAAACAACAAAAAGTTATTATATTAAGTTATTTAACTGTAGATAAGTCATGGCCTATTAGATTTTTAAAAAATTATAAGCTTTTATAAATAGTTGTATGCATGTGACAGTTCCAGCTGCATCATATTAGGTGAACAAGTCCATATTTATTATTATTATTATTATACCTACATGCTACATAAACGTAGCATCTTCAGACCTTCTGCGTTACATTAACGCACAGTCTTTATTTATTTGGGACCACTTCATCCTGTTGTATATCTGCACATTTATAGCATTCTGTGAATATAGTGCGAGCTCTCACTCTATTACATGTTATATACTTGCACATCAGCTTGCACTACAGCTCCTTCGTTTTTAGAAGGTATTGTATATATATTTATATAATATTATTATATTTATTTATTTTTTTTCATCTTCCTATATTTTTTAAAATATTTTTTTTTACTTAATGTTATTTTGCGCCAACTACACCAAGTCAAATTCCTTGTAAGTGCAAACCTACTTGGCAATAAACTTGATTCTGATTCTGATTTTAAGCATTTATATGCATGTGACAGTTCCAGCTGCATATGCACTGATATAATTGCATACTATAAGCTGTATAAGTTATTAATATCCTTGTTATTTTTAATAATAGTACTACTAGTAGGCCTAGTCTAAAAGCAGTAGACTCAGTAGACTCAGTAGTATTAAATGTAATAATGACTGTGGCGCCCCCTTCTGTCTGGACTGTGCTGTTGCCAGTCGGGGGCCAACAAAACACGTAGTCGGTGCGACGGAAGTAGTTTTCCTAAAAAGAAGACGATTCTGGCTGATTCATTGTAGCAGGTCGGTTTGACACGACTGAAGACAGAAACAGACTTTTTCTGAACGTCGGAAAGATTTGACCAGCAGGTGAACAGACTTACATCTTCAACACAGCCTGTATCTTTCATAAAATGCGGTGATATTTAGCCAGTGTTGATAATCTGTGGCTGCTTTTTATTGTCTGACGGAGGCTTAGCATGAGTAAGCTAACAGCACGCTAACGGTAACGGCTAGTTTAATGACATTTAGTGCCGTTTAATGTCACTGAATGTGAAGTTTTGATGTTGATTTGTAACTAAAACACAGCGAACTGTTATTTAAATTAAATTCTCTTGTTCTCAATGCTGTGTTTTACGTGATTATAGCTAAAATAGCCAGCTAACTGAAGCTAACTCAGCTAGCGTTTTTGGTCATTAACTTCAGTTTCATTCATGATTTCTCCTCCAGTCCTTTTAATAACGTTACACACGTTATGCCCTTTATTGAACACAACAGCATCAGACCTTTTTAAAAGACACGAAGTTATTTAACACAATTTAAATCTACTAGTTTAGCCTAGGTCAGCAGAAAATGTGAAATACTTGTAATAAACGTTATTTATCTGCCCAAAGCTGACCCAGTGTTCTTCAGTTATGGGATCATTTATAATATTTACCCGTGTATATGCTGACTAAGTGAGGGGGGAAAAAAGCTTGCTCTAGGTAAACACACCTGTCAAGTTTCAGCTTAGAGAGAGACAAAGAAAAGAGCACACTATTTGTGTATTTTGAAATCTTTTCGATTCATTTATATCAGATCTTAAATCTTAAATATGCAGTTTGCTGGTCAGTTGTTCAGTCTGAAGGCAAGTTTGTGTGTACGTGTCTTACCTGTGTAACGTTAACTCAACAGATCCCGATATGGACCGGCTGCTGAGGCTCGGAGGTGGAATGCCAGGGCTTGGCCAGGTAACACAAAGTCTGAATTGTCCATAGATAACAACATAAGTAAACAAAAATGACATGTAAATGTATGCAACCTATACTTTTAACATCTGGAAAGCTTCTGCCCGTAACAATGTTGGGATTCACAACAATTATGTGTCCAGTTGTCAGTTGCCCGAGTGGCCCCGAGGCAAATTGAGTGTGGTGATAGAGATAAGATATACTTAAATGATCCCACTCTGGGGGAATTCACTTGTTGTAGCAGCTTATATGAATAAATAACTTCAATTTCATCTTAAATCTCAGGGGTGAGACCTTTTGTAACTTTGCTTGAATCCTAAGGCAGTCTCATTTTGACACACAAATCTCATTTAGAGCCCGTTGTTATAGCGTACCACAGGATCAAAGGATGCAAAATCATAATCCATTATACACTGCATGCATTAAAACTCTAAATGATGATTATCTTGCAGTGATTAATGCTGTATTGAAAGGCCTGAACTGATACATAAACTCTGCTTTGACTCCTCAGGGCCCCCCGACAGATGCACCTGCTGTGGACACAGCTGAGCAGGTTTACATCTCCTCTCTGGCCCTGCTCAAGGTAATCACACATCATCATTATCATCATCTGCATAAACCATTTTCTTTCAGACCGGTTATATGAATTTAAAATAACACTCCTGTAACTTCACTGTCATTTGTTTACCCCTCATTAGATGTTGAAGCACGGGCGTGCCGGTGTACCGATGGAGGTCATGGGATTGATGCTGGGAGAATTTGTTGATGACTACACAGTGCGAGTGATTGATGTGTTTGCGATGCCCCAGTCAGGAACAGTATGTATTTTTATTTTGGAAACTCCCTAAAACATAATGAATAGAGCTGACTTATTGTGATTTAGGTATCAAAGTTGTATGAATGCTGATTGCTATTTTTTTTGCCTTGGTTAGTCATTACTGATTTATACTTTTCTTCCTCAAAGGGTGTGAGTGTTGAAGCTGTGGATCCCGTGTTCCAGGCCAAGATGTTGGACATGTTGAAGCAGACTGGCAGGTAAAACTTTACTATCTATCTGCAGTAGCAGTATTTAGAAAAACTAAATCAATTCTTGGAACTAAACCTATAAAATATTCCTCATCAGACCAGAGATGGTGGTGGGATGGTACCACAGTCACCCTGGTTTCGGCTGTTGGCTGTCTGGCGTGGACATCAACACACAGCAGAGCTTCGAGGCGCTGTCAGAGCGCGCCGTCGCAGTGGTGGTTGATCCCATTCAGAGTGTCAAAGGAAAGGTAAAGACGTGTGGCTGCTTCAGAAGAACCTTGTAACTCAGTAGCTCTCATCTGTTAGAAATAAGTTAGGAATAACTTGCTGGTATTTAAGTGGTTTAATGTGCTGCCTCTGCCTTCTACAGGTTGTTATCGATGCCTTCAGACTGATCAACGCCAACATGATGGTGTTGGGTCATGAACCAAGACAAACCACATCTAACCTGGGTCATCTGAACAAGCCCTCAATCCAGGTAACACATTATATGGGAAATTATCTTGTTACAATGAGAGAAAACACTTTAATGCGACTGAATCCTCTGTTACTGTCAAAGATCTGAGCTGGACTGAATGAGAAAACATTTGTGGAATACTAAATCTGATGTTTTGGACTTTTCTCCCAGCGTGTTATTACTTCATATGTTGAACTTTAAGTTTCTCTTGTTTGCAGGCTCTGATTCATGGACTCAACAGGCACTACTACTCCATCACCATCAATTACAGGAAAAACGAGCTGGAGCAAAAGGTTTGAGAATACACCCATCACAGAATGATTTTATTTAGGTGTTTTTAACAGAACAAACAAAACCATAACTTTGATTTTCACGTTCATCAGATGCTGTTGAACCTGCATAAGAAGAGCTGGATGGAGGGCCTGACCCTGCAGGACTACAGTGAGCACTGCAAGCTCAACGAGACCATTGTCAAGGAAATGCTGGAGCTGGCCAAGAACTACAACAAGGTAAAATCTTTTGGATGGAAAGCACGTTTATCGGCTGAAATCGCCTTAAAAACTACACAAAACGGAAAAAAAGCTTCTAGTGTGCATTATTTCCTGATTGTAAAAGCTTCAACTAAAAGCTCTGTTAATTCAGAGACAGTGTCACTGATCATTTAATTCAACTGTTGACTCCAGCACAGCAGTCAGAGGATCAGTGGTCTGCTTTGTGCCTTGTCGGGATCCCACCCTCTAGTTTTTTTTGATACTCCTATCGTAGTGATGCTGGTGCTTAACTGGTGCACACAGACCAGTGCTGCAGGATTCTTAAAGTCTTGCAAAGTCTAAAAATGACAGTGTTTCCGTACTGCAAAAGGCGTTGCATGCATACGAATATGCATGCAGAGCATGCTCCCAGACATTAAGACACTGTCGTGTTTACGCCTCAGGCTGTTGAAGAAGAGGACAAAATGACCCCAGAGCAGCTTGCAATCAAGAATGTTGGAAAACAGGTAAGGATTAAACTTCAAGCTTCAGATAAGATTTATGTTTTTTGTTTTTGTTTTGGCAGTTTGACACACAGGTTAGAGTGTGTGCTTTGGATTAAAGACAGATTGTGCAGACATGTTAGTACAAGCAGAGATAGTTACTTTGTCTCTAAAGTTTCCTGAAATCAAAATAGAAACATCTTCATCACAAAATCACGTCTCATTGTGGACGTTTTTTGTCCTTTCTCTAATTTTCTGTCCATCTTCCAGGATCCCAAGAGACACTTGGAGGAGCACGTAGACGTTTTAATGACATCCAACATTGTTCAGTGCCTAGCTGCCATGTTGGATACCGTGGTGTTCCAGTGATGGCGCTGTGTGTATAACTGTTAATATTGCAACCCTTGTTTTCTTTTATATAAAATAAATGTATGTATGAAATGAAGACGTGTGTCTGGTTTGAGTTGGACAACATGGACAGTTCCTTTTTTCTCTCTAACAGATATCCACTTTATTACACAAACTTATCTGGATAATGCGCCACAATTATTGATGGAATCAAAATATGATGTGGGACACAAAGCTGCATCAGTGTTCCTCTGTTTATTGGCGTAATACCCACCCTAACCACTCGATGGTGTTACTTACACGGAGAAACAAGAAGTTATAATCAAGATAAACATCAGATCATGGTAACATTCTCAAACAGGCCTGTCTGCACCAGTTACTGTTCCAGACTTCCTGAGGTTATTTAACAGTTTTGTGGAATTTTACGTAACAGTTGGCAAGGCAGTACTTCAGGGGAAAACGACACTATAGTGTCAAAATGTAAGACTAACTTTATATCCTCTGTGAACAATGTTTGTTGTTTGTTGACACACTGAATGCTTATTCTTCCACTGTGTCTGAATATCGAAATGAGGATTTCTTCCCCTTTTTTGTCACAGATGTCAGCATATCATCATTTGTATTTGGGAAGTGGATGATGAGTGATAATTACTTTCTGCAATGTTTTAAGAAAAAAACGGCTCGTCAGCAATGAACTTTGTCCTTTTTCTGTGTATTAAGGTGCATGTCTGCGTCTGTAATGTACATTACACAGATGTAGAAGTGAGTAATGTTCTGTGGTTGTGACATTACAGATGTTTATTCCTCTTTTCCACTGAGCAAACTGCATAGATTGCAGCTTTTTTTGCTTCCAGAGAGGAAGAACAAGTAAGATGGCAAAAGACATTAACCCGACACATAACCGGGGCTTACAGATCACCTGGATTGAGAAGACACCACTCATTAGACACCAGCATTCAAAGTATTTGCAGGGGAGCAACAATAGTTTATCCGACTTGAGTGTTTTCTTGTGAGAGTAGAGTCATGTTGTCATAGTGGGAGCTCGGCCTAACAGCCCATATCCCTCTCAATAATGGGTTCACAGGATCTCAGCCAGAGATGCAGCCTGTATTGCAGTTACTCCAATCAAATGGAGCATGTGGTCTTTCTCCACCATGTCCAGTGTATACTAACCAGACAGAGAGATTTGACAGATGTGGCCCCTTTCCATTAAGTCTACCTTTAGGTTACATCACTTTGGTGCCTGACTGAAATCTTTGCACCCCACACAGAAAGGCTTTCTTAGTGGGCCCCACCATGTTCCATAAGGTAAATTCATAACTTTAAAGATTATAAAGAAGAAATTCCAAGTTATATCAGATTTAAGTTATGGCGCACCAGGTTGTAAAAATGTGTCAACGTTGCATTGATTTGAACATAAACCAAAACTGTTGCAGACTTCCAAAAGCTTTAGATAGATAGATAGATAGATAGATAGATAGATAGATAGATAGATAGTCTTTATGATCAAGACCAACAACTTCTACTGCTTCACATAAATGTATTTATTATAAAGTATGTGACAATACAGCACAAAGCATACAAGTGCAATATTTGAATGTTGTATTTATTTGGAGAGGAGCTCATTTAAACCACATTCTGTTAAGTAGTTTTATAATTCATCATATTTTTAATGTAATCTGCAGATTAACTAGCTGTGTAGTGAAGTAGAAAAACACCATTTCCCTCTGGAGTGTATTGGAGTAGAAGTATAAAGAATAATCAGTGTTTTTAAGATCCCCTCTAGCCATGGTTTAAGACATGAAATAGCTGTATTGGAAACAGCAATTTGTGTCTAATAAAGTGTTTCCACCAGGATTACCCAGTTAAAAGAAAAAAATCTTCAGACTACACCCACTCCTCTTCTCTCATTGAAAAACCCAGAGTTTGTGAATATGCAACTATTTTATACAACAACTGGACGCAAGATGTCTCCTCCTTCACAGAAAAGTCAATTCTCAGTGTTTGTTGTGCACTAAAAGTTTCCACATCGCGTTTGTGTCAGTTGCATTTTGAACCACAAAATCATGCTTGTATGTTGACGCCTTAAATCTAAGATTTAAGACGGAAACAGGGAAACTTTTCCTCTTCTGCTGGTCAAAACAGCCTTCTAGTGTCCAACTCTGCACAAACATGTTTCTGCACAGAGAAGCTCAAACTTCCAAGTGAAGTAAGGATCAGAAACACAATTTTAAATAGAGAGGAGTGCAATAAGTAACCACACTTTTTACTTGCTATCTAAGGAAACTACCTTTTATTGTGCAGCTAATATATGACACTAAAATGTATGTGAGGCTGAGCTCCTTGCACGATGGAGGAGTCATGTAAAGTTTGTCTGTATGTTCTTTTGTGTCACATCCACTGTGTGCTTAAAGGGCTGAGTCATCGTACAGTGTTTTCATTCTAGCCAGCAGAAACCATGGAGAGATTTTTCAGACGTGAGTTATCCTGTTTAAAATGTCAGGAGATGTCTCACTGAGATTACAGCCTCAAATTAAATCAGCTTGCCTTCTGCATAAAAATCATACAAGACGGCAACAATAACACAATGTTATCTTTCTGGTGCCGTGACAAGCGACTTCCCCTTAGAAAACTTCAGGGTAGCACACAGGTCCAATGCAGCATTTTGTGCTCAGACTCCAAAGCGAGATAAGCCTCGACTTATGCTTTCTCCTCTGCAGATGAATCAAGAAGCCACTCTGGTTGTGAGTGCATTTATAGCCAGTTGATCTTTTGGGCTTTGACTGAAGACTCACTAATGCTTAACCTTGTCAGGCATCTTCGTCTACATCTTTTCTCCTCCTCATTGCACTGAGGCCCAAAACAATCAACTTTAACATCTGATGCATCTTCGTAGCACTCATTTTCAAATGAGTGTTTTGCTCCTTGCTTTCCTCTCGTGGCAAACCACTTCGAAGCAGATGAGTTAAAGGGGGAGGCTGTAAACAAGACAGGGGCTTTAATAAACGTTGGTGCTGTTTTGTGTGGTTTTAAGAGGACAGATCACTCCCATGAGGTCACGGCCAAGTACACAACATTCTGCCCCGCCTCAGTGGACGGGGGCCAGAAGATGACAGAGTTAAGGCTTTTTAAGTGCGTGCTCTCACAGAAGAACAGTTAAGAGAGTTGTAAAATGTGAAGAATAACAGCGTGAAATATGCAGATAAGCCAATTTTTGTTTTTGTGAAGTGCTGCAAATTCTTTCTTGCTGAGTTAGAGTGCAGTGAGGCCAGGATGCGCAGTGTGATTTCAAGTCCAAAATGATCTGTCTAAGAATCTCTCTTTGAGTTTCAGAATTCATTCTCGACCTTAGAAACAGCTGTCGATGAAACACGGTTCATTTACTGGCAGCTCGTATCACATGATCTTCACCAGCAGACTGTTTTTAGCTGGTGAAGCTCATGTTTTTAGCCATGCTGGAGGCGTGGCTCTTTGGGTGTTGGCCCGTCTGTTCACCACCACCAAAATATCTAACTATTATATGGTTGCCATAATCTTTTTTCACAGACATTTGTGGTCTCAAGAGGATTAATCCTAATGAGTGGTGACTGTCCTCTCGCGCCACCATGAGATTGTGGTTTTCAGTGATTTGTCTCAACAACTGTTAGATGGATTGCTATCAAGCACAAACAAACATCCCCACTCAGGATAAACTACTTTGGTGATCCTCAGACTTTTTCACTGGGTCCATACTTTATGAGCAAATACTAAAAACGTTCCTATCAACCCCAGCTGTACTTTGTGTTTTGTGCTAATTAGCAGATGGTGAACCTGGTTGACATCAACATGTTAGCATTTTTATTGTTTGACTAAATTAAATTAGTTTCAGGATTTAGGTCAAGAAAACACACAGAGACATCTTCTTCTGTGTAACTTGAGTACTTTAATGTTCGTCTCACCCGTAGGACAACTCAACACTGACCAATGTGATACACCATATCACTCTTAGCCAGTCTTAACCATCACATATACTACAGGCAAGGTGTACTATAAAATATGGTTCCTGTTATAAATGATATAACAAAATACTAATAGTTATCATTAATAAAATTATGCCAATTCTCTCACTGAACCTGAGGAAAATCATGCAATCTATAAAATAAATCTAGCTCTGCGATACAGCTCCACAGAGCCACTAGCACGACCGAAGACTCTTAGTCTTGTTATACCAGGATGGATGTGAGGTACTTAAAATGTTCAGAAAACAAAACAAAACATGGGAATCTATCTGGTTAAGTCACCTTTCAAACCATCTTTCTTCTGCACACTAACGTGGGTGTGCATACTGGACTTCATATAGAAAGTATGAATGTTTCTGCCTGTTCATCGTATCATATGAGTGTTTGAGTTAGGTGTTCCTGCACATCTGGAGGAGTATCTCTTTGGGGTGATAAACACTCAAACCAGATCTGTTTTTACAGTCTCCATGGAGCACTTACTGCATCTCAACTGTATTCCACCTTTCCTCACTGCCCATTAAATGTCACCATGCAAAGTTAATAGGGGCCATTTGGGCATTTTAGTGTAATGCAATCTGCCAGACAGCTGTGTTGTATCAGCTTAGAGTCTGACTCCCTTCTTGTGTACCCTGCCCCATCAGTCAGAGTGCCTTTAACCTGCAAAGATCTTCACTCTCTCAACCCATCTGTCCAGCCAAGAAATAAACAGATCTGTACTCTCTGCTCAGTTCAGCTCAAGGCTGGAGGGCAGCTCGTACCTGTAGTGTTTTCTGGCAAACACTAATGTATACAATATGTGAAAAATTGTGCCTGCTACTGTAAGAGGGTGCTTGACATCTGGCATATGTGGAATGTGGCACTGAATCAAACTCAGAACCAGACAGAACACTTAGATCATAGTTTGAACAATCAGTAATCGTCTGTAGAGCTAGCCAGCCGGATATAACAAAACCCAAATGATAGAATAAATGAATGGAATAGATGGCAAAGTAGTCATGCTGCCGCTAGCATGCCTGTTCAACCGCATTTCACCTACTTGTGCCATGACTGTGTTTTGCTCCTTAAAAGGCGTGAATGAAGTTAAGAGAAGTGGATTTACTGGAGCTCTGTTACCAGGCAAACTATTTTATCTGAATCTAAATGAGGAACAAAATGAGAAGGAACTAGAGAGTGTGTTTGTCTGAAAAGATCCAAAACACATCACCAAGAAAACCTCAAATAATGTGGGAAGTTTGCACCCACACATAAAAGTTACAGGAAACTCTGATCTGCAGTGTAACAATAGTCCATTTTCCTGACCAGACGGTTTAAAAGTCAAAGAGAGCGAGAGTGTGTGTTGGTCGTATTGTGACCTGCTCTGACCTCCACCCAAACAAATGATTCATATATGTAATCTGCTCTCTGGACTCAAAGTTCACTACGTCACAACCAGTGCATGTTTAATAATCAACACAATTGGTGTCCTCAATTTGGTTTCTCTGCAGTTACATTTAATGTGAGATTCTTCATCTTCCATTGGAAATAGTTTAAAGACCCAAGCCATACTTTGTCAGCGATATAACTTTCAGGAATAATTGAAGAATTCAACTGCATCAGAAAACATGAGTCAACTTTGTCCCAACTCATAGTCTACTTATTCACTTGTTCTGGATCTGTCCCCATGGTCATCACACCTTTAGTTGAGTCAGCTGTTGTTTCCAAAGTCAAGAATGAATGAATGTTTTATTTCTGTTGTGAATCCATGTATTGAAGGGCATCTTAATCAATACTGGGACTGATACAGGTCCTGATGCAGGTACTTGTCTTGACTTGTTAGCGGTGGTGCCATCCTTTTCTTTACGTTAGAATCATGGTTGTGTCTTTTAGGTTCGGGTAAGTTTGGGGTTAGACATGAACTCTAAATGTCATGGTTAAGGTTGACGGCAAGCCTTTCACTAGTGTTACATGTACATTAACGTCAATGAAGCACCCTTAAAACGCCTTAAAACAATTTGTTGATGGACGAGATTTAGTGAGAGCACAGATGCCATGGTGAGAAACGCTTTGCAGCCTCTCTATACGGGTTGACAGTTTATGCTTTCATTGGAAGTATTTGAATCTTTTCATTGGTTTTATGGTTTACAGTCAAGAGCCAAACAGGAACCAACTGGAAGCTGCCATTTCAGCACTACAATTCTTAGAAAAACAAAATGTTTTCCCTAAAAGCCATTTGAAATGCAGGTTCTCCTTTAGTCTTTGGTACTGATGCATTCAGGACTATTTATGTAAGAGCAAAGACAGAGTGATTTAGATTCAAGAAGCCATTAAACATTTGGACACTGAATGCACACTGAACTCAGTTTCATTATTTTTATGTTGCTATTGTTTAAAAATGTTTTAGATCCCTTGTTTTATTTGCAGACTGGCTTACCTTGAAGTATTAATGAAGTGATCTGAACTAAATTATGCTCTGCAGATGTTGGTTTAATGCAGCAGCGTTGATGGGGAATTATTTGTCCTCTGGGCAGTGTCAAACTGTGGCAAACTGCTGATTCCTGGGAAAAGGAAACACTGACTAAGACTCCATTTGTTTTCAGGCATGTGCAAAGAAGCTCGGGTTCTGCAAGAGAAGGCCAGTGGCACAAAATTCAAAGCTTTAGCCACACAGGGAGTCTACCAACCTACTATTTCTTATAATTATGTGAAGTTGTTTCTATCCGTGTTTGCCTTCTTTGTCTATGTTATGCAATGAAGCCATATGCTTCCAATCCACAGGAGAGTCAAGAAACAAGTGCAAGAGTTTACAAGAACCTCTTATCTTCCAAAGCATAGATAAACATAACACAAATGATGGAATAGTGAGATATTGGATAGATAAATGATATGAGAGAAGGATACGACAGTGAACAAGTACACAAAAACCATTCGGAGATGTCCAGAATGTAATTTGAGATTCATTATTTAATGTTTTTATGATGAAGCAAGATTTTTTTTGCAAAGCAGGGAAGAATAAACAAGGTCACTTTGTCTCCCCAGAGAGATGTTTTTGCTCATTTGTACTACTGTGGGTTTCCTCGATTGTTGTGCCCCAGGGCCCTTTGCGGTACAGTAATGACAGTAACACCGCGGCGTGGTGTTGTGATGTTACTCGTTGCCGGGGACTACATTTCCACTCTCCTCTGTAATGTTACTCAGTGGTCTCGGTATGATGATGTCACTGTCCACAGAGTTTCCACCACAGCAGAGGGCCTGCAGAGATGAAGCGAGTGTGTGTGTGTCTGTGTGCCTGTGTGGGTGTGTGGGTGGGTGTGTGTGGGTGGGTTCGTGACGTGCAGTCGGACCGGCTGCATTTGCACAAGGAAGAGGGTCCTGTTGGACAGAACCACACAAAAAAGAGGTGCTGTTTTCATTGGTCTAGTCTTCAGGGACTCACCGTCTGGGTCAGTGTTATTTAAGTCAATAATGAGCTCTAACATAATCCTGCACATACACACACAACTGCAAGTCTCCATTTCATAGTATATTTCCTCTTCCTCCTGTTACATAAGACATCTGTCCTCTCAGAATGGAAGTACGAGATATGAAAACTTGATTGAACATGGGAAAAAAGTTTTTAAAATAATGTACTGTGTGCATTTTAGGTACTTTAAATTATTATATTATTCCATAACACAGCTGGAATTATTCACAATTTAAGTTAACTTTGAGGAAGCCTAAAAGTTTTTGACAAATATTGGTGGGAAGTGGAGTCAAACGGCCATTCTGGTTTGTCTCCACCTCTTTCCTGTAATGCAGACAGTTGGAAAGCAGCACCACCGGAATCTAAAATGTCAGAACAGGAGATTTTGTTAGCTTAATATATCTGCCAAATAATGACGTGGAGTCTGAGTCACAAAATTAAGACCTCTGTGCTATTTGATTAGGAAGGGAAAATTCTCAGCTGAAAGTGACAAAACATAGTGGGTTAGAAAAAGTGAAACAACTAAAATAAACATTAATTAGACACATTCCTACCGCTGTGCATCAAACACCAAACAGATGTCCTGAAACAGACTCATACGTGATGTCGGAATTTGTTCACTGTGAAACAAAAAAGCAAAGTTATTTACAAGCTCCTGATTAATGGTAAGTGTCTGCATTGGCTGCCTGTGCGCTTCAGAATCGATTTTAAGATTCTTTTACTGGTTTATAAATCTCTTAATGGTCTTAGTCCAGCCTATTTATCTGATTTACTTTTGCCCTATGAACCCTCGAGGACCCTCAGGTCTTCTGGGAGTGGCCTTTTAATAATACCAAAAGTCAGAACGAAGACCCACAGTGAGGCGTCATTTTCTCACTGTGGTCCTCGTCTGTGGAACAGCCTCCCTGAAGACCTGAGGGCATCAGAGAATGTTCATGTTTTTAAGAGCAAACTTAAGACCTTATCTTTTTAATTTGGCTTTTACTTGAACCATTTTAAAATATTTTTCTGCTTATGTATTTTAGTGTTACAACGTTTTCTCTTTTATTTATTTATTTATTTGCTGTTATTTATTTGTCTGTTTATATATATATCTTAACCATTATTTAAGCTATCTATATATTTTATTATGCTTTACTTTTTAATTATTTATTTATTTATTTTTTATCTTTTTTATCTAGCTATTTACTCATTTTTACAGAGTTTTATTAGTGCAGTATTATACATTTTTAATGGTTTTCTTCTCTTCTTTTCTTTTTTATTTTTATTTATTACTATTGTTATTATTTTATTTTATTTTATTTATTTTTATCTAATTCATTTCTAACCTGCCTCCAGTGTTTCCTCACTGCTCGACGATGAGATGGCGCTTCCTCAGTTTGTGCTTTGTTTATAATGGGATGGGTGGGATGAAGGGTCAGGGGTGGAGAATTGGGGTTCGGCTGTGGGTGTTGGGGATGGGCGGAGGGTGTTTGCTTGTTTTTATGTTTTATGTTTTTATGTGAAGCACTTTGTGTTACATTTATTGTCTGAAAAGTGCTATACAAATAAAGTCTGATTGATTGATTGATAATGCTCTGTAAATTCATTAAATTATACGGATATGCCCTCAGTGCCAACATCAAGCAGCTTGCTCTTGATCTTGAGTATAAGGCATTTTTTATACAAGCGTTGCCTTGCTCAGGTACCCTTTTTCTGGACGTTAAAAAGAGTAATGTGCTTCGGAAGAATGAGTACCAGAAGATTTTAGAGCAAAATAAACATGATGTTTGTCCTTCAAACAATCAACATCACTTTAATACACCACTGAGCTGCAGTTATTGGCCCCAAAGAGTGTCTGGTGATACAATCATCTCTTGCTTTATAATGAACTCTGAAAGATAAGCTATCAAAAATTAGCAATTTCACTGACATTGTTATGTCCGCCATTTTGTCAGATCTGTGAACAAGCCAGTATAGGATAGGCATATTTTATCTCTTCTTCTTCTTCTTCTTCTTTTTCCACTAGCTCTGTGTGGCTGATGTGTTGTCTATACAACATTCCAAGTAAGTGTTAATTTTCTGTTGGGCAAAGTTGTATTCATTTTACTGTTTTTAGTTTTACTCTTGTTGACTTTGAGATTAATAGCTTTGGTATACTTCCTACAGTGACTTATATTTGTCCTTCATCGATGATACTTTCTTCCTGTGTAGCATGAAAGGTAATGTAACTCACTGACAGTCAGGCTACACGTTTGGGAATCTGGGTTTTTTGTTACTGATCTAAAATGAAAATGTGTCCTGCTAGTGGTGCAAGATAAAAAAAAAATCAGGGGTAAGAAAGTTATCACAATTCATCCTCTAAGGACCATGAACGTATGTACCAAACGTCATGTCACAGCAGTCCATCCAATAATTATTATATATTAATTATAAGATATTTCAGTAAAAATTAAAACTTGCTGGTGGCACTAGAGAACAAGTCAGTAGGCTTAGTTCTCTGGATAACATCAATGTTGGTACAAAATTTCATGGCAATTCATCAAATAGTTGGACAAAAATGGGGAAGTGACTGACAGAGAGACATTGCCATCCTCAGAAAAAATATATAGTACAGTAATTAGTAAATGTTAGCATGCTAACATGCTAAACTAAGATGGTGAACATGGTAAACATTATATCTGCTAAACATCAACATACTAGCATTATGATTCTGAGTACAGTACAGTAGAGCCTCAGATAGCCACTAGCAGGCTGTAGATATTTTGGTCTAACTCTTGTTTATAATATCTCATATTTCTCTGATTTGTAATCACTATTGTTCTCATTGTCCAATACTGTTTTTGGCTTCATGATTGCTTCCTGTAAAAAGTGGGGGAAAAGGCCAATTCCTGTCTTTAACCTTTATTGGAAGCGTGTTTAGCTTGCTGCATAGCTGCACAACTACACTCATAACAAGGGCAGAAGGTTGTCTAATATTAGTGAAAGTACCTAGCTGCAGGCATAACAAGCAATGGATTTATTGAGAAAGAGTAAATGAGAAAGTACAAGCAAATTTGGAAAACCCCAGACGTGACATTGTGCATGTGTGCAAACGAAAATGTAAAATCAGATCTATAAAATGAGAAAACCTGGATTTACTTCCTATTTTCTTATGTGACCTGATGTCTGAAACCCACAGACTTCTTCTTTGGGTTTGGGACACTCACCACTGACCGAGACATCTCCACAACAAACATAAACTTTCACAATGCCTCTCTATGTCATTGTCAGATTTCCAAGAGCAGAAGTTATATTTAGATTGCACTGTATATAATTCAGATACGTCTGTGTCAAGAGGTCTTTTTAATCCAGCAATGTTTAGTTCAACTATAGTTCAAACTGATAAACAGTATCTACATAAATAGTAGGAGAGGTGTTTGTTTTCCTTATAGGTAGGTGTTGAAAGGTGGTTAATGACTGATATGACTTCCTGTACCTGTATGTGCATGTCACACCTCCTGTTGTGTCGCAGTCTCCAGTAAGTCAGATGAACAGGGGGTCACATAAGCCTCCATAATGTGTGAACATGTAGAGATGTTCCAACTTTTCACTTTTGAATAAGTGACTGGCTTGTGGTCTGTCTGATGTCATCTGCTGGATGCCTTCAGGAGAGGATGAGCTGTATAATTATAGGAGGTTAGACATCAAACACATAAACACACACACATGTATGCACATACACACTGTGATGATATCATACTTGTTTTTATGGGAAATTCTATCATCATCCTATTTAACGATCTTCAAAGCTGCAGGATGAGACAGGTTACCCCGAGTTGACCCTTTGTGTTTTGTCTGCAAGTTACTAAAATATAGTTTTTATTATAAATAAAGTCAGCCATGGTAGATGTGAGGCAGGGGTCGACACTTTTAGTTTTGGGCCTCGAGTCCTTTGTGATTTTTTGCAGCTTCATTGTCCTCTTGCTTGTTACTTGTTCTCGCAAGAGCGGCGGAGATCAGATATTTCAGTTACTGGCACAACTGAGTAATGAAGGACCAAGTCATACAGCAAACTATTCTGGCTTTATTACAAGATGTTTTTCCAAGAGTTTGAGGGTGTTTTTAATAGGCTTGTAACTCTGCTTGCTGTGGCCTACTTTGCGATTTGACCAGAAACACTTAAGGAAACTCCTTTCAGTTAATTCTTAATGTTTTCTCCATACAGAAATGTACTCTGCTGGGAAATAATGTAATACGGTCTGTCAGTGTGCCTGTCTACACACTCTGAGTAATTCTCTCACAATTTGGTTATGATTTTTTGTGCTGCATTGCCATACATGTGAGTCACAGCCAACTTGGAGTATTGCCAGAGCCACAGCCAAATTATTTACTTTTACAATAAGTTTGCTTTTTTGGGGGGGTTTTCAGTCTGAGAGGTCAAAGATGCACTTCACACATTCAAGTGTCAAACATACTGTAACCTTGAAGTGTTGTGGTTATAATGTTTGGCTCTCTGTGGCACAGTCAGTTAAACATTCTGGCATTTCCCTCAGAAAAAAAAAAAAAGCACTGTGGCAAATGGTCTGATGAGGGCTGCAGTCAGTCTCACATGAAGCCAAATGGAGACATGCATTCAGACTGAGACCAAAAAAGGTAGTGGAGAGGAAAGAGGAGTGCGGGGGATGGTGACATGGGGGGAAAAAAAAGAAATGATAATGTAAGACAAGGTGGAATGATATCCTCACCCACGTGAAATTATCCTTTGATGCTGCTGCTGTGATGTAATTGTCTTCACTGCCCCTTTTCCTGTTGGATTATTATATCTTAGCTTGAAAGACCATTCTAGTGGTTTTGTTTGTTTAAGCCGATTAACTACAAATCACAATTATTTTATGTTACTGCCTTTCTAGCATATATATATATATATGAAGATTCTCAGTCAGCTGTCAGGGTAATGTGACATCAAGGTGTGAAAAACCCATAAAAGTTTAAGTCTGTGGGAACTGTGCTTCTTGTGAGTAAAACCATTTTTCTTTGATTTATTATCTCCAGATATAATATGAAAATCAACTTGCATAGACTTGTAACATGCCTGAGATAGCCCCTTCATCCCACTAGGCATTAAGTCAACATTATTTTATATCACGGTTACATGGTAATGCAGTAGTGTGGAGTAGTGTTTTGAAATATAATTTGTTGGTGCATTCAAGTTAAATAAGACATTTTAGATTTAGAGTTTAGAGTTTGTTTTGCATTATGTGGCTTAATGAAAGCATGTAAATGTTAAATAAAAGGGGCCCAAGGATTGAGCCTTGGGGAATGCCGCACATTGTGTCACCAATTGGGTGCATAATTGAGCAAATAAGACAAATAGTTCCTGGAAATCCAGGAGGTCTTAAATTACTTTAGGGTTGTGTCAGAGAATTTAATGCAGTTTTCCAGTCTGTTTAGAAGTGTTTTAGTATTTAGTATCCTATACCTAATATTATAGATCTGAAACATTTTTCCACATTCAGTTTTTCCTTTATTGATGGCTACCTGGAAGACTGGACAAACTATAAACAAGATATCCTTATGGTATGCCTTGTCTCTTTCTCTTAATATCGGTATCCCTAGGAATTACGTTCATATTAGACAGTTCTACACCTCACAATTTGTGTTTAATGCCAACGTTGCAGTAAGACTCTTTAAGTAGCCAGGCAGAAAGTAAAAGGGCGAAGGCAGGGGTGGTGGATGGGCGTGTGGCACGGGAGACTAAGTTTGTGTCCTGTAAAAAACTTGCAATAAACTGTTGCTTCTTAATTAACTGTAACCACTTTCCTTGTTAATCGTACTGTAGGCAATGTAAACATAAACGAAATTGTAAAAGAAATCCAGGGTTTTTCAGAATCATGTATTATTAATCCTCTTGTCTGGCAATAGGTTCATAAAATCAGTACTTGTCTGTTTTTGCAGAGATCACACTTTACAGTCCCAACATCGTCACCACCATACCAACGCTGGGAAATGCTATTATATCCCTCCTGTTAGCCACCGGTAAAATCATTGTCTGGGTGTGAACTGTGACCCAAGCTTCACTCAGCAACTACAGTAACTTGCTCATCCACAGCTGCTCTGCCCTTCCTTCACCATCGCCCTCTCTTAATCGAGCCTCTCCAGCCCTGCTGTGCTCATGTTGGCACGGCTCTTATGAGAGCCTGTGTATCATTTCTAGTAGTGGTGTCAAAACAGAATCCTAACACAGGTGTGTCTGCTAAATCGAAGACAGGGACGAGAGATTTATCTGCGGTAAGGGTTACACTGAAGTACTTCTTCAATTCTTGTTTCATTTACAAGATCCTTAGGTGACCACATGCAACACAAATGTGGTGAAGGCTGAGAACAAACATCGGCATATTTTGCAGACTGTTTGCTGAGGTGTCTGTGTATTTCTGTGCATGTGTATATTTGTAGAGTTGTCTGACTGTGTGTGTGTGTGTTGAGGGGACTGTGGTGGTCTGTACATGAGTGCTTTCGTTACACCTCCGCACAGGCTCCTGTCAGTACAGCTTCTTTTTTTCAAGCTAAGCAGACCAGTTCAAGAACACGCCGCACTGTGGTTCCTACGCTCGCATCTCAAATGACACTGACTGTTTTCTTTTTGTTGATCATGAATTCCCACCAAACCCTACCATATAATGTTAAAAGCATCAGCGGGGCTTGACATGCAACGCATTTCCCAAAACAGGCTGACCTCACCTGGAATGAGGCAGGTGGGCCTACTCCATACAGACCCAGGTGAGCTGGCATGTCCATGTCGTCTAGACGGGAATGAGTGAGTAATGGTGATTCTTACAGCAAGGTACACAGTTAATGACATTTCCGCTCACTGGTTTGGAAAGTGTGTCTGCATCATCAGGGCTCAGTTGTAGAGAATATTTAGGGGTGATTTGTGTATGTGTGTGTTTGTGGTGCACAAATCGGGTGAGTTTCGACAAAGGATTGCTGCTTTGGCAGAGAAATAATTTCGTCTTCAGGCCTTGAAAGTACACATTGGCAGGGAGAGAGGGAAAGTGCTGACATTGAGAAAAACTTGCAGCAAAGAGAGGGTGAGACTCTGAATCAAATTTTTTTTTCTTGCTAGGGTCTCGTAAACTTTCACTCTGCTTTTCTGCAGTTGGCACAGAAAGTCTGCTTTACGTCTGTGATATCGTCAGGAAGGCAGTCAGGAGAGCTGGAATAGACCCTGCTCTGACGTGCTGTGTGCATGTCAGCCGCCATAATCTAGAGACAACAATCTATTGTCTAATAAAACACATAGTGAAATAAAGCATAATGAACCTAATGCCTGCTGAATGTTTTAAAAGACGTGGGATAAATACCACAAGTAAAACAGCGAGGGCAAGCATCCAAATTGGCTAAGCATTTCGGGCACAAACAGCTTTTTACTGCAGAACAGAATTCATGTTTTTACTCATCAACGCCATCTTTGTGTTTTCCTGTATATGTTTTGTCTGACTGTTGGCTGGCTTATTTGAATCTACATTGGTCTGTTTCACCTCTCCCGAAGGCCAGCAAAAGTTCTGCCCACTCAAAGCCCCTCTTTGTCTCCTTCCTCTAGGAGTTTTTGAGGACAACCTCCTCAGTCAGAGATGACGAGGCAGGCAGGTTGTTGCGAAGGGGGCTGAGCACAAACGCACGTCGCAAACACACACCAACAGTGTGAGTAACACGACTGACCAAGGTCAGGGCAGAATGATTCTCTACTTCGCCGCCTTTGGAGCTTACTGTAAGTCCTTTGGAAATGTGCCCTGTCTGTGTGAATATCATCACCTTTCCACTGGCGGCCTAATCAGGAATTCATTAATGTGATGAATTGTGGGCTCTGTCTTCTGCCTCTGACAATCAGTCTTAGTTGGTGTGACAACAGGAAAAGGGACAGACGTTTTCACATGGGTCCCACATTCTGTGCATGTCTGCGAAGCTCATTCTGCAACACTAACAAAGTGGCTAGTTTTTCATTTCGGCGGGTAAACAAGATGCAGACTTGTTTCCTCTGTTTTTCTCATTGGCCTTATTAAAACCACAAGGACAGTCTGGGAAATTTACCCCACAGGAAAAGCACAGCTCCTCCTTTTCACATTGAATAAATTCACAATGACCAAACTGTGGACTATGTGTGAGGGCACAGGTCAAATAAGCACACTAGTAGTGCACATTGTACCTTTCCTCTATCACACAAACACACCACAAAAATGGATGCACACGTGTCACCCTGTTAACGTCATGCTTATTTACACCTGGTGTCATGGTGTGAAAACACAGATGAGGTTTGAGACGTCACTGTTTGAAGGAGCCGTCCTGGAAATGGCAGGACTGCTAATGTCAGGTTTGATGGAGGTATAAACTGTGAATAAACTGAAGACACACAGCTGTCAGCAGTATGCGCAGGTCAGCATTCACAAAGCTTTGCAGTGGGAGTGCTGTTCTTGGATCAGAATGGACTGGAAAAAAGATAGAGAGGTGGGAGGCGTCCTAATATTCCACCAGTGAACAAAGTGTCTTTTAAAGTTAAGACTGCAAAGCTCAAAACAATTACTTGTGTCTGAAAATTGTAACTTGAAGCGATGAACCCACAAAGAATTATCTCAGACTCAGAGCCAGTATCGGACTTATTGCCAAGTAGGTTGTCACGTACAAGGAATTTAAATCAAGAAGCACAAACAGAAAGTGCAATAGTTATTTAAATGCAGCTTTGCTCTTCTAGTTTACTCTCATCAGTGTTGTTTTTGACCACACCGGTCAGCTGTTTTCAGCAATAAAGCTAGAAAAAAACCAACTACCTGCCATGGAAAACAGACAAAGTGGAGGATTTAGCAGCTAAAGAGACAGTGTTTCCCTTTATGAGTTGGAGGCGACCAAAACAGAGGTATAAGAAGAGTGAATATTAGACTATTGCGTCATTTCTATTGGGTGTGTTTCCTAACAAGTGTGCAACTTCATCAGGTGATAACGTTAGAACTGGGTTCATGGCTTGTTTATGCTGCCTGCAAGTAGCCAAAAAATCTGTTATTGCAGAAAGTCTTGAAATTTTTGACTTCGCAGTCAACAGTCACAGACACATAGACAGTCAGGCTCTACACAACTCCTTAACTATTCCAGAAACAATATTAGCACAGCTTTGGAAGTGCAACTTGACCTGCGACTTGTTTTGATGAGACTTGACTTGAACTTTCCCCGGAAGTCCTATAAAGAGCTCTGCAAATCACTGTAGACTAAAAGGGTTCCAAGATATTAATGATACAATGTTTGTCTGGTCCCTTTACGCCTCTTCTGGACTCCTGACACTGAGGTTACCTCATCTCAAGGGTGTGTGAGTGTCTTGTGTGACTCAACGTATAATTGAGTTGATGAAGCACCACCATCAGTACCCTTCACTTGTCAAGTCAAACCCTCTCTGTCACTCTCCAAGCGGTCCCACCCAATCTGGTTTCCACGGTAACGGTTTATTGTAGCACTGTGTTGTGGAATCTTGGGAAATGCTTCGTCAGAGTGTTTGTCTCCGCACGGGCCACTTGCTCCCAGCGACCTCTGGCATTTGTCGTCAGCAGACCAGCAGATGCTCTTCACATCCTGTGCAGAAAATTCACTGATTCAGACTTGAGCAATGACGAGGAGCAGTGAGAATGCTGACAAGCTGAAATTATGTTGCTCAACCGTTTGGAGTATGAACTTCTGCATAACTGTATGTTTCCTGCGTCATGTTTTCAGGCCCCTCGAATGTGTGCTGCATTCTTCTGCTCATATTTTAACTGAAGATTTACGAATTCAAAAATTAATTCGCTGCAGGCAGAGAGCTGGAGGCAAACAGCAGGAGAACAGCCAGACATGGGTGTGACAGACAGACAGTCATGGTCCCGTTGGTGCTCATCCTGCCCTCCACCCTTCTAGTACATAAATCAACCACCCTTCAACTTTCTCCCACCCCCCCTCAAATCCTCAGCTCCTTCCCCCAATTATTCCATCCAGCTGTGGCCATCTTGCTCACTGTTTGGTCAATCTGGGGTGGAGAACCATTGAAAACAAGCACTCCCAAGGCTCTACATGTGTTAAAGCTTGGCACACATTATAAAACTTTTTTTAGATTTGGAAATTGTTGGAGACAAAACAGCTCTTTTTACCGGTTTTATCTCTTTTAGTCATTGAAACACAAACACGACTCATTGACTACTGGCAGCACATAAACTACGCAGACTTTACTCTTGAAATTGAGAAAGAACCAGTTGTTGTTAACATTTTCCCCTATGTACTTATAGGAATGATTCAGCAATTTGGCCAAAGGCTTATTTGCTTTTGCAGAGAGTCAGAAGAGGAAGCTTACCAGATCTCTGTATGAGGCTCCGTTTGGCTCTCTGCTACTTGCATAACACTCCAAAATTTCTAACCAAACCACCCAGCACAAGCCGTGGACTTGAAGCCAATTTAACATAGAGACCAAACTGTGCAATGACAGCAATAGCGTCCATTACGAAGCGGCTGTAAAACAGTGTATAAATTCTTATTGAGCATCACAAACCTCATGAAATGACTCGTTTGACTATCAGAATTTGATCCATTTTGTCCAAGAACAATTGGAGAGTCAAGAAGTGCCCAAGCTTAAATCATTTTATCCCCATTGAAGTTAGCAGAGGGCTAAACTGGAAACAGCTCAGCCGGTGGAAGTCTCTAGTGTGCCCGCTCTATGGTCCCCATGTGGAAGCATATATGGAAGATTGAGTAATGTTATACCCAGAAATCAAACTTTTTTTTGGCTTCATGTGCCTCTAAGCAGCTTACATAACAATGAGTGGAGCCCTGCCTCCAACACTGTACCCAGTTAACTTTATATATCCACACAATGTCAATGTGAGTTTAAAAATGTTATAGGAATGCATACTCTTTTAATTAGCTGAGCTTTAGAAGTGGTGGAAGGTAAAGTTTGTTACCTTTCAATGGAGAAAAGCTAGCTGTTTACCTCTGTTACAGTTCTTATGCTATGCTAAGACACGATAGTGGTAAGGAAGCAAATAAGTGCATTTCTGAACAAACATTGTCTTTTAAAGTTGTTGCTGTACAGTGTGACAATCAACCTGCAGAAACTGTTTAGGTAATCTGAGCCAGTGAAGATAATTTTTGCTTTTATTTGTGTCAAAGATACATCAGTGTCGCCTGCAAGCACCACAGACCCTTCAAATCAATCAAGCTTACAACTTAATTCCCATGTTAATGTTACTTTGACAGCAATAAATAC
Organism: Argyrosomus regius; assembly: GCA_946959425.1. Classification (NCBI taxonomy): domain Eukaryota; kingdom Metazoa; phylum Chordata; class Actinopteri; family Sciaenidae; genus Argyrosomus; species Argyrosomus regius. Next base: position 24,602,434 of record OX336882.1, read on the forward strand.
AGCTGTCATGTTAATTACAATCTAACTCAAGCAATCTTCAGTGTTGTTTTGAAATGAGTGGAAACTGAAAAGTAGGAAAAAACTAATCTAAAGCCCGACTGCAGAACACTCTGCAGCAGTTCCAGCTCTGAAGGATGATCAGATCTGCACTAAGCTCACAAATACAAATCACTCGCACTGAGGGTAAACACAAAATCACAGTGAAAGCAACCAGATTGGAGATAAATCTTTGTTGAAATATAGATGATATGTATGGAAAGCAGAGACAGAGAGAGAAGAAGAGATGAGGTTGTTCACTATGATATAAACCAGGCAGCCTTCCAGAGGCTTCGACAGAGACAGCTCATAAATCTGATAGAGGGCCCAGGAAATTAAGTCATGCCCCAAATACACCATTCTAGTAGGAACTGAATGTTCACAAATGTTTAGACATTCTTTAACGCCAGCACCTCCCCCAAACTGGAAAAGTGCACATCTGAGGAGAAATCTAACATGAGTGAATATTGAAGTAACACTTTCTAAAGTAACGTTTAAGATCCTGCAGTTTAAAACCGTCCTCTGATTTGATCCTCCACAGTTTGGCGCTGTTTCACAAGTGGAAAGTATGTGGAGGCTTTTTCCACACGGGAGAGAGGTTTGTGATTTTGTGAGTAACACTTACCTTTAGAAAACAAGGACAGTGTTTTTGCTGTTATCTTCCTCTGTTTCCCCAAAACCATCTGCTTCATTCGTCTGCCCTGTGACAGGAATTATTACATCACAGTCTCACACAGACAGTAGCTGCTCTCCAGACCAGAAACATGAGTACTTTTACTGAAACCAGCAGCTCCTGCACCACGATATGACCAAAGCAGCATCCTGTGGTCGGTTTTATATTTTTGCCCCCCTTTTGCACATTGTCTTTGAAAACATTTCATTTCCTGGAAGAGAAGTTAACGTCCCACAAATGAGCCCTACAGACCCTTGGTGGGTACATAACTACACCATATATGAACATACATTGTTTTTGCCTGTAAAATCCTCAAAATACCATGTGTTGCCATGCTTAATTACAGGATAAAGTGTATAAACTACAAGATGTCTGGAATAATTAATTAAATGCAAACGTGCAGCCATAGAGTAACATATCATTTTAAGGGATGTGAAGCTTCAACTATGAAGCCCAGGAACAAATTCACCTTTATCCAATATGAGGTCACTTAAGCAGAGATTTATATTGTTGAATAGACCATATTTCATTGCAAAACACTGAACGCTATTGATTAAAGGCTACTAATTATGTAAAATTCTTCAAAAGGCTATTCATAGATCTAAAGCAAATATATTATTCTTCATAATACCTCATAATATAACTCATAACCAGCTTTACTTTTAGTCAATTTATGAGCGGAAGTTTCTTTTCTTCTGAATATCTGGCTTTAAAATGGGACTTTGCACTGTCCAACATATAAGCAGTAAATTGTGATTTTGGAAGCAGACCGAATGTGAATTATGGACATGAGAGAAAGCACTTTTTACACACACACACACACACACACACACACACACACACACACACACACACACACACACACACACGGCTAAACCAGACAGATGATAAATGAAGAAAGCAAAAACACTGTGATTGATGTAGAACAGGTGGAGGGTAAAGACTGTGAGTGAGTTTGATATGTGGTGAGGAGGTGAGGTAATACTGATTACATTAGGCACATATTCAATGAACATATATTTGCACCTTAAAGTAGACATAGTGGTGTTTTATCCAAAAAGAAAATGAACTAACAGAGATTTTTTTTTTTTTTTTTTAAAAACTGCCATTCAGCAGCATGACTCAACACGCAGTCTGAAACAAAATAAAAATCATGATTGAGTTTGATTTCTCATCATGGACAAAAATACATAACAGTGACCTCTTGTCTGGCCAGCAACAGGACAGACAGTCTGGAGTTTCCTCATTCATCAACAAGCTGCTGTGTTCAGCCCCTGGAAGTTGTTACTCATTTAGGGTGCAGCAAAGTACACGCATTGTAACACGCTGCAGCAAACCACTCAGGGGTCATCAGCCACCATGGGTCCCAAAATTATTTTAGAAAATAGAAAATGTATAAATGTACTGCACGATATTGTTATAGCAGCACAAATACCACATTTGGGGGATTTTTATTTTTAAGTTTGGACACTATATCAAATATTTGGGATACATTTTGTTGGTGCTGTGCCATATTTTGGGAATTGAGAGTGCTATAACAAATCCTTTCTGCCCATTACATGACACTGTATTAGAGTTAAGAGTTATGTTAAAAGTCTAAAGTGCATTTAAGTGTTGCACATTTGTACATTGCAAAGTTAATTAACTTGAAAATGAATCACAGGTTCTCAGACTTTGTTTGGCTCTGATAACACTCAAAGATCTATGATGTGTCTCGTATTTAATTAGACTTTCTAGCAAGCTGTAATGTACTTCGTGGTGGTTTAATAATATGGTTGTTTGTCATTATGATATATTTTTTTCTCTGACCCTCTTCATATCACCTTTTCATCACAGCAGGTATCAAGCATTCAGGTGCCATCTCACCTGACCTGATCTCAGAAACGAAAAGACTTCATTCATCTTCACAAACTGATGTTTTTTTTCTTGTCTTGTTGCTTCTTTCTGTTCATTGAAAGTGAAGTGTCGACACCGACAGTGTTTGCCCACACTCGGGCGGGTCATCCAAGCTCCAGTTAAAGCCCTCCCACTTGAACAGGCTGTAGTGGTGTATAAAACCAGTGCGCCCCGCTCTCCTCGGTCTGGTGCACCAGCTGCGAGGCGGCAGCGGGGAGTTTAGAATAAAAGGGACAGAAGTTAGATCTCTCCAAGCTAAACTTTAAGTTCTGCTCTCGCTTCTTTTTTCCTTTTAAATTTGCTTTTTTAATTAACCCTTTTCTACTTGATCTTGAAATCCTTATTTTTACACAAGATGACTGGTAGCCCACTAACAGGGTTACTGGTTGCGCTGTGCGTAAGCAGCGCAGTCCACGGCTTGCCGAAGAAGAGCAAAAGACAAAGTGGCCAGTATCAGGTGTATCCTGAGTTGCAAGACAGGATGGCTGTTTCTCCAGGTTTGTACAAGGACCTTTGCTCTTAAGTTGATTCTCTTTGATGTGTAAAATTTAAAGATTAATTTTTCTCTGCATTAGAAGTGATTTCTGGTGCGTGTTGTGCCAATAAATACAGTAATCTTACGGTAACGTTTTTCATACTTAATGCTTTTATTTTTCATTAATTTGTTTTGAGAAGAGTCAAATCAGCCAAAACTGTAATGACCACTTTACGGTCAAAATGTTTGGTCATCTTTATGTAACAATATTCTTATTATATGATTTCTAGTCGGCTGTGAAGATAACGGTCGATCATACAGACCGAACGAGCAGTGGGAGAAACCCTACCGTGATAGTAATCTGCTGTGCACCTGCAATGGAGCAGCAGGCATCAAATGTAAAACTAAGCCTGAAGGTCAGTAAGAGGCCATCCGGTTTAATAGAGAAATGTCTTAGCAGGACATTTCTTCTCACTTTTCACATCTGGAAACGAGTGAAAACTGATTTTGGTTTGGGGATTGTTGCCTCCACCCAATGCAGTAACACTTGTTTCAGAACTTTTGTGCCAATACCAACAAGTAAATATATATTTAAAAAGAAAAGTCAATCACACCAACACCAGACTTGAGTTAATTAAAAAGAACTTGGGCTCAAATTGAGATATCCACTTCAGTCATCTGTGCGTCTTTACGCAGTATCCATCCACAACAGTTTCACAATAACAACGTCTTAACCTTTCACGGCTTCCTCTGTTTTTCTCAGTGGAGGAGTCCTGTTATGACAAGTACAATGCCCGGACATACCGGGTCGGTGAAACCTACGAGAGACCAAAGGACGGGATGGTGTGGGACTGCACCTGTATCGGTTCTGGGCGAGGCAAGATCAGCTGTACCATTGCAAGTAAGTAACCAGAAAAATAATCAAAAAGGCTCAGTTTGGGAAATTAGTTTTATTTTAGCGCCTTTCATTTACAATTAAAGTGATTTGTCTTAGCATTATTATTTTTAGTTGCGTTCCCTACACCTTTCATGCATTGCAAACACATATAAGCATTATAGTAAAATATGGTGTTTTACTTCAACTGCAATGCTTAAATATAAAAAAAATGGTTGATGGTTATGTGTTATAGTGCATATTAACTACTTTTTTGTCATTTACAGACCGTTGCCATGAAGGTGGGAGGTCTTATAAAATCGGGGACACTTGGCAGAGGCCTCATGACACTGCTGACTACATGCTGGAGTGTGTGTGTCTCGGAAATGGCAAAGGAGAGTGGACCTGCAAACCTGTGGGTGAGTACTTTCACCTCCTAAATTCAAACCAGGATGTCAACACTTTTTATGTGAACCCTGTAATTCTGATAAATGTGAAATATCACATGCAAACTTGTGTATTCAGTTGCCAGCACACACAAACATGCAGACAGGGTAATTTCTCAGAACCATGACTCTGTTTGATACCATTGTAAATGTTTGACAATTTAGACAAATAAGGTAAGTGTGTGAGAGAGCACGCCTCTTGATTCTGACTTGTTGTTTTTTTTGTTGCTGTGATTTTTAAAGTATCATGTGACAAAATACAGATGCAATATAATAAAGTCGTCCTGTGTCTTCTGTGCAGCTGAGCGATGCTACGACAACACCGCTGCATCATCATACGTCGTTGGGGAGACCTGGGAGAAACCGTACCAAGGCTGGATGATGCTGGACTGCACATGTCTGGGAGAGGGAAATGGACGCATCACATGCTCCTCAAGGAGTAAGAAGAATATAAGCACGCACACATGTACACACACTTTTACATGGTTTAGTGGCATCTGTTGACCAACTGCTGTTCTCCAACCAGACCGTTGCAACGACCAGGACACCAGGAGGTCCTACCGTATCGGAGAGACATGGACAAAGAAGGACACAAGTGGACAACGCCTGCAGTGTCAGTGCTTAGGAAATGGTCGTGGAGAGTGGAAGTGTGAGAGACACAACGCAGGCAGAGGTGAGACTATCTCTTAACTCTTTGCTCAAGTTCAACTTAGTTAAAAATGACTGTGGCCTTGCTCTGATATTCTCATAATCACAGCTTTGACATTCATTGATTCTGTTTGTTTTACAGCCACAGGTGCTGTTGTGCTGACTCCAACCCATACTCTGCTGCAGCCAGAGACCCCTCTCGAGGGGACATGCCGCACAGACTCTGGAATCACCTACTACGATGGTCAGCGCTGGTTCAGAACGCAGGGGAGCAAGCAGATGCTCTGTACCTGTCTGGGCAATGGAGTCAGCTGTCAGGAGTGGGGTGAGTACAGGAAGCTGGGAAGAAAAGCAGAGGTCTTAGTGATTTTAACTATATATTGATAAATAAGTTTGAAAGCCCCTGATGAATCATGTCACAACATTCACACTAGATTTGTCTCCAGTTACAATTTTCTTGCTCTTCTCTCTACGGTTTGTACAGAGGCCAGGAACAGGGTGTATGGTGGCAACTCTAATGGTCAGCCATGTGCATTCCCATTCGTCTTCATGGGAAAGACCTACTACTCCTGCACCTCAGATGGCCGCACAGATGGGCAGCTATGGTGTTCTACATCCTCAGACTATGAGAAAGACCAGCAGTACTCCTTCTGTACTGAGAAGAATGGTGAGACTCAGAAACAGGGCTGTAAACCTGGTGCATATACTGGGCCTTTACAGCTTTTCAGTCAATGTCATCACCTCCAATTTTTTTAAGGTGCCCTTTCAAATATCTTTTACTTTTAAAAAGTCTGTAGAACCTGCAATAGAATTTGTGTTTCCTTCTCTATTCCAGCCATTGTGGTAACCCGAGGTGGAAACTCCAACGGCGGTCTGTGCCACTTCCCTTTCCTCTACAGTGGCCGCAACTACACCGAATGTACCTCCGATGGGCGCCGTGATGGCATGAGGTGGTGTGGTACCACCTACGACTATGACACAGAGCAGCGCTATGGATTCTGCCCCATGGCTGGTGAGTGTGTGTGTGTGTGTGTGTGCTGCTTTGTTTCTTCCACACCATGAAGTTACAGTAATGTATAAAATATACAAAACACGTGTTTAAAGGACTAGTTTGTCATTCTGAGAAACATGCATATTTACTTTTTTGCAAGAAAAATTAGATGTGAAGCTACAGCCAGAAGACAGTAAGTTTAAACAGCTAGCCTGGCTTAGTCCAAAGTTTAAAAAAATGATGCCTGCCAGCTGCTCTAAGCCTGTGTCCAAACGACCCTATTAGTATTAAGTGCGCTATATTTTTCTTCTGTCATTTCATTTGAGTGTCCAAATTCTGAGTGAAATTTATGCACTTTATGTCCTTAAAGATTCACACAATGAAAAGAAAAAAGTAGTATTCACTACTTGAGAATGCCACAGTGCAATGCTCTATAGATTCATTAAGTGTGACACTGCACCATTGAGTGACGACATGAAATGATGATGATTTATAAGTGTCCGAAATGTCAATTGACTGGTCACCATAGACGCTATATGGTTTTTAATTAACAAATACAATATGAAATATTAATTTGTGAGCTTTAGAGGTGCTGATAGATGTTTTATTTCCTTCAGAGACAGCCAGGCTAACAGTTTACCACTGTTTCCAGTCTTTATGCTAAGCTGCGTTAGCTGGCTGCTGGCTGCAGCTCCATACTTAACATGGTATCTTTTCATCTAACGCTTGTTGAGAAAGCGACAGACAAAAGTTAGTGCTATTTATGTGTTGCAGTGATATTCAAATGCTAAACTAACATGCTATGGATATTTATCTAATTACACTAAACGCTTTGGCCTTTATCTCAACTTGTTGTCGGGTGTTAATGACTGTTTGGTTACATGGGTCACTTGTAGGCAATTGGGGACTAAATAACTGGTGTTTAAAGGAGAGAAGGTTTATGGTCGTGGGAAAGTAATGACTCAGGGCTGTTACATAACAGCTTTTTAATACATACATAGTCCTGACTGGACCAAAGAGAATACCCTACCCGAACATGTACACACATGCATCAAAGATACACACTGCAAGCACACAGAGCAAAGCACTGTTTGTTTTTAATTCCCTTTTATTTCCTGGTTTTCTTTCTATAGCCCATGAGGAGTTGTGTACCACCAGCGATGGAGTGATGCACCGCGTAGGCGACAAGTGGGACAAACGCCACGATGTCATGGGTCACATGATGGAGTGCACATGTCTGGGTAACGGCCGTGGAGAGTGGAGCTGTGTCGCTTACTCACAGCTGCGAGGTGAGAGAGCAAAGACAAAACTGTTGAAGCATTTGAGTTGTCTCGAAGTAGTTACAGTGGTCATGTTGTTGTTCTTTTTTCTCCTTTCTCTTTGCAGATCAGTGTGTTGTTGATGGCTTGACCTATGAAGTAAACCAGGAATTCTCCAAGCGCCACGATGAGGGCTACATGATGAACTGCACCTGCTATGGTCAGGGCCGTGGGCGCTGGAAGTGTGACGCTATCGGTGCGTTCATGGCTCCTTAGCTCAGCTGTTGGAGAATTAAGATGCGAATGCACTTTTACAGTTGAGAATTACAACCCCACCCATCTCTGTCCCATCTGATCATCTCATTGATTGATTTATTTTTTATACAATAGATCAGTGTCAGGAGCCGCAAACTAGGGCGTTCCACCAGATTGGAGACACATGGGACAAAGTCATCCATAACATCCGCTATCGCTGTTATTGCTATGGCAACGGGATTGGAGAAATGAGATGTGAACCTCAGCAAACCTACCAAGGTAAGAACAAGAATCCTCCCAAGCATCACCAGTTGGAAACTACAGTCCACTTCAGTTGGTGTACAGCTACATGGTCTGTATTTGAATATGGATGATGTAAACTCATATGGGCCACTACTGGACTGATGATAGGTGGTTTCAGTGTTTATAAACTCTGCATCACACAAGAACAAGTGATGCAGAAATTATCCATCAATTAGTTTCCTACTGGTGCAATTTGCAAAATCACATTTCCTCTCCTCAGAGTCATAACACACACAACATGACACAGATATATTAAGATTTATCATGACTTACCCTTTCACCTTTATATCTCTGCTGTCCACTTTGGATAAATGTTAATAAATCTACATAGAAATCATGGAAGGACAATGCTCCTTATAACTAATCTTCCTTAAACTGTACACCTCGTGTTTGAAAGTTTCCTTAGAGTAATATAAGTAATCAAGTGATAACAGGAAGTCAGTGAGTGCAAACAGGAACTGCGAATAACTAATTCATGATTTCATGGTGCAAATTTAAAAGCGTCACATTCTAATTTGTGGAGGATCCAGATGTAAAAATCCAACATTTGATATAACTGTGGTAACTCTGAGGCTCAATCAAAGGGTGAGAGATTTAAATCCTAAAAACTCCTGTAAGTATTATTAACTTTGGAAGCGTAATTCAGCTTTTTTTTTTAAATATAAATTTCTCCAGTACTCTGCAGTTCTTTCCTGCTGCTTTTTGACTGAGTCAGACAGCTGTTACTGCTTAATATTTGTTTGCTGTACTTATTAAACTCCCCCACGTTATTGAGCTCCTTGCTCTCACCTACCCTCAACCTCCCATCACACGTCACTGAAATGAAAAGTACACTTGCCAGGTTAGTAGAGAGAGAGAGAAGCGGGGGTTTGGGATTTTTCTCGACTTTGAAGTCTGGCAAATGGAGAAGTGTCGGCCAATCACATCACCCCCGTCTTCCCCCTTTGTCTTTGTAGTTGGAGAGGCTTTTTCATCCCCCGCCTGGTGTTGTTCTATTAACCTGCTGAGGAGAAAGGGATGCTGGGCTAGGCAGAGGGTGGGGGTAGCCTTATACACACTTCCTGCCCCCAAAGTTGCTTAATGTGGTACTTTGTACTGCAGCACATCGTGTGTCCTGAATCAAACATTGACCTAACAAGTTACAATTGCAACATTCATCTCACCGTGATCAGTGGGAGAGGAATAGTATGTTTGAGTGTGTGCAAGGCAGGGATTTTGAACCCATATGTGTGTGTTCATGGGGGTACAGAGGGTAGATAAAGTGTGATGAATATAGTACTCTGGTGTTATGTCACACTGAAAGATGTCAGCGGGTGTTTGAGCTGGTTTAGCACCGTCTGGTGGTTTGGTTTTATCCGAAAAAGATGAATATGTCTGGCCAAGCTTTACCAAAAAGCAGCCAACTTTCACCCACACTTTCTACAGGTAACACTGTTCTATTACATGTCTTTGACAACGTGTGAGTCTCACCAACTCTCTCTTTTTGTCTTCCCCTTAATCTTATCCTCTAATTCCTCAGACGGCCACAGACCTGTCCAGGTGATCATCACAGAGGCAGGGAAACAGCCAGACTCCCACCCAATTCAGTGGAACCCCCCTTCATCTGTCCACATCACCCAGTACATCCTCAAATGGAGAATTGTGAGTCCTTCTTTTGGTTTGTAATGCAGGTTAAATACTCTCATTTTTTGGTGTTTTAAAATTTGCAGACTGGTGAGCAAACAGTCTGAATGAGGTCAGGTGCTTTGGGTAATGTTGACTGGAGTTTGAGCATGCACAAACAAGGTGATCAGAGGGTACATGAACTCCCCTTTACAGTCTGCATGCACAAACACGCAGATTTTTGCACATTCAAAGGAAAATATCCCCCTTCCTGTGATTTTTTTCCTCACACATCGTTTTTTCTTTGAAGATCTCAAAGACTCACAAACTGCTTGAAATGTTTATGAAACATGAAGTCAAAAAGATTTCCTCTAAAGGGGCTTTGTATATTTTGGACTGCATAACCAGTCTAAACACTCTTAAATCAGGATGTGGCAGTAAATGGGTCTGAGGTAGTGTCCAGTCCAAAATATACAGGCTCATATAAACTCTTTTTTTCTCTGAATTAATTAATGATTCCAGTTAATGCACTTAAACGTTAACATATTTTATTCAGCTTTATCATGTCCATGCTGTCAAAAAAAGTTACTTCCCTATATTAAAGATTTGTGCTTGCCATCAGATCAATTCATTTGAGAAAATAGTCTCACCACATGGTCCATTTAATGGCTATTCTGGAGCTTTCAACCATATAACATCTTCATCAGGAGATGGAGTGTGCTTAGATATAATGTAGATTTTTCTAAGCACTTTAAAGTATTCTTGTCAATGTTCATGTCATTCTTGGACAAAAGTTTGATTATTTGATTAAAACCCATTGAATTTTTATTTTTTTACTTCTTCTGGTAGAAAAATTCCCATGCACCCTGGAGGGAGGCCACCGTCCCCGGCCACCTCAACTCCTACACCATCAGTGGGCTGCGTCCAGGCGTCACCTACGAGGGTCAGCTGATCAGCATCCTGCGCTACGGACGCCGCGAGGTCACGCGCTTCGATTTCACCACTACCCATGGTTCTTGTGAGTAGACGTCAGCTGTTACATTCACTCAATGCCACAAAACTGAAGAAACGTTTCGCAGCAACATTATATCACTTTATCTCTCAAGTGGAAACATCAGAGGGAGAGACGAGCCAGCCTGCTCCAGTGGTGGACACCTCTGAGTCTGTGACAGAAATCACCTCAAACAGCTTCGTTGTGTCCTGGACGTCAGCCTCTTCTACCATTTCTGGCTTCAGGGTGGAGTATGAGCTCAGTGAGGATGGGGCCAAGCCAAAAGTCCTGGGTGAGATCCTTTGACCATCATTGAAATGTCACGTGAATAATTTCATGGATCGATTTATCGTGGTAGTTTTTTCTGGTAAGGTGACTGATGTATCTCAGGTTCTCTACATGGTAATTTTATCGAAGCATTGATAAATATTGTCATATTGTAAAATATTCTGGACGTGTCTGTCTGTTTTTGGCTAATCCAGCCAGTTAAATACCGAATGTGTCAAGGCACTTCCTCACATTTATGCTTTTGCTGAACTTTTTTGTCTGCTTCTCCAGATGTTCCTCGCACATCCAATTCTGTCACCATCTCTGACCTCCTGCCCGGACGCAGATACAATGTCAACGTCTACGAGCTCCCAGATCAGGGACAGCCAACCCTCATTCTTACTACCTCACAGACCACAGGTGGGTGAATCCTTCTCCTTCTCTTTGTAATGATTATAAGATCTGAATTATGCTAATGTGTTCAAGTTTTACACAAAATACAACGTGGATGATTTCCATTCTTCTTCCTTTCACCAGCTCCTGACACCCCTGCTCAGCACGCAGTCAGTGAGGTAGGAGAGAACTCCATCCGAATCAGCTGGACCAGGCCTCAGGCTCCGATTACTGGTAAGAAACTAGTCTCTGTATATGTGTTTTAAATGAGTGTTTTGATATAGAGATCCATTAAATTATGGCTGTGTGTAACTGTATGTTTGTGCCTGCCAGGTTACCGTGTGGTGTACACGCCATCACTGGAAGGAAGCAGCACTGAGCTGAACCTGCCAGAGTCAGAGACTTCAGTGAACCTGGTTGACCTTCGCCCCGGTCTTCTTTACAACATCACCATCTATGCTGTGGAGGAGGACCAGGAGAGTGAGCCTGTTTTTGTACAGGTCAACACTGCAGGATCTCCTACACCAGGTACACATTTTAAAACAGATAGCATATCTTTTTGTTAGTAACAAAAAGCTGAAATTAATGAACACTGCTCCAGAGATTTTGTAATTTAGTGCTTCATAACTTAAACCAATGGCAGGTGTTTTGTTTTATTAAAGCAAAAAAATTGTTATTCTGTTCTTTCTTTTTAGATCATTCTTTGTCTTTTGGCTGCCAGTGAAAGCTGAGCAGATTAATATATACTCACAGCTGAAGATTCCTTATGGTGCTAGGGAGCTTTAGGAGGGGCTTCTTCTTACTTACTTATCTTTATCTTTGTCTATTGTGGCCCCTGAGTGAACTTACTTTAATTCATGGTGAGCTCAGAAACATAGTTAAGACAGTCAGACGTAGTTAAAACACTTGCATGCATGCACATCCCACACCCACACAGAGCTTCACACACTTCATAAATCCTCGGAATATCTTAAATTGGATTCCCATTCCTGCCTCTTATCCTCCTTGAGCTTGGCACGACAAAAATACCGTTTTATTATGTTTGAGAAACAAAACCAGATGCTGAAGAGAACAGCTCTGATATAACCTACGCATGTCTGGCCTGGTATTACATTTTTTCAGTGTTTCCCCAAAAACACACTCTTTTTGTGTCTTTGATGCCTAACAAGTAAAATGTGTAAAATTGATGTTGTTCCTCCAAATAAAATGGTCACCCACTCATTAAATAACACTGCTCCATAGAGTTACTTGTGGTCAAAAACTCCTCTAACAGTACTTTTAGGGCTCACTCTGAATATACCCCTTGTCAATTAATCTTCCACTTCCTGTCCACAGAGGAGGTCCCCGCACCCACAGAGCTGCAATTCTTCGAGGTCACAGATGCAAAGATCACCATCACCTGGACCGGTCCACCCAGCGAGGTGACCGGTTACAGGGTGACCTTCTCCCCAATTGGCCCAGACGGTACTGAGGTTAGGCCCCTGCCACTGCCCGTCTCACCCAACGCATATGCTGATATCACCCACCTGCAGCCAGGCACACTGTATCGCTTCTACATCTACGCCATTAATAGTGGAGTGGAGAGCGAGCCGCTTGTGGGAGAAAAGGCTACCAGTAAGTATCATCATGGACAAAGGATTCTAACAAAAAATAATACATGGGTGATTTTCTGACTGTTCTGTTACATTTCCAGAACCTGATGCGCCCACCAATATACGTTTCACTGACATCGGCCACGACAGTGCACTTGTTATCTGGGAGGCCCCCCGCGCCATTGTCACTGGCTACCGTCTCTATCTGAGCATCGAAGGCTCCACCCCCGTCGAGAAGAGGATCCCAGGCAGGGTTACCCAGTACCCTTTGAGGAATTTACGTCCAGACACCCAGTACACTGCCGTCCTCCACTCTGAATTGGACAATGAGCTCAGCGAGGGAGTCACTTCATATTTTACCACCTGTTAGTATTAAAAGAAACAGAACACTTGAATGTACCATACATTTTTTGCAATGAATTTAATATTTATTTTCCACATTTTGTCCTCCTCACAGCTCCTCAGATGGGAAATGCTCCTCATTTTAATACTGAAGTTACCGATACCTCCATCATCGTCAGCTGGATACCTGTCCGCAAGTTCAGCTACAAGGTAGACACCTGAACTGTTAATAATCAAACAAAATTAAAGCTACTCAAATCAATGTTTGTTTTGCTGTGGTAGATTTTAAGTGTTTTTTCTAGGTTTCTGACATCTGCATGTCTGCCTCCCTCTCCACAGCTTTCTGTGCTCCCCAGCCAGGAAGGCGAGTCTCCCAGAGAAGCGACCTCAGACACTGGGCGTGTATATATTTCTGACTTGATTCCTGGAACTCAGTACACATACAGCGTTCAGCCCATCTTCAATGGACGCAACCGTGGAAACCCCATCACCCGCAACGCTGTCACTAGTGTGTATCTTACTGTTCATTTGGCGAGAGTTTGTGTAAGAAGTTACAGCTACATCGAATCAAGTCTCTCATGCTTGTGTCATGGTCTGCTTTCCTCTTCTTACAGGCCTGTCTCCTCCCACTGACCTCAGAGTGGAGTCCAACCCAGACACAGGAGAGCTCACTGTCCACTGGGTAGCCTCCAAAACACCAGGTAAATATTGACTGTGCTCCCCACGCACGTCAACCCACTGGATCACAGCAAGTCTAGACCTTGGCCTCTGAAGGCTTTTTTTTTCACCAGGACAAATGTCTCTTCCCGGTATTTTCTTTTCATTTCTCACAGTGAGTCATAAATTGCAAAACCTTCTTGACATTATGTTCTGTCCCCTCCATATTTGTCACGTTCACCCACGCTCTGCAGGCATCTCAGGCTACAGAGTGACGAGCACGCCGAACAACGGCCAGCGAGGAAACTCCCTGGATGAGTTTGTCACTGCTAGTCAAACCTATATCATACTAGAGAGCCTGAATCCTGGGGCAGATTACAACATCAGTGTCTACACTACCAAGGGGCATTTGGAGAGTGTGCCCGTGTCCACTATTATCACACCAGGTAGGATCCCCCAGAAAAGCACTCACACATGTTAATAGGCATCAAACACACAATTGCTTCCACAGAAAAGACTAGTGTGTCTGTGTGTGAGAGAAAAGAGAGAAACAAAGACAGAAATATTTGCAATTAAAGACAATTAAATCAAACTGAAGCCAACTCCAGTATTTCACATCCTACCCTTACCACCTTTACTATGTGTTTCTCTGCATGATGGAACGTTTTCTGTACGAATACTTTCACTTTGAAATTGGTTTCAAAAGAAAAGAAAAGATGGAAGGCCTCAAAAAGTCTTTTCTGAAAGCTGCATATATTTTTAGCCATCAGGGGGCATAATAACTTCAAAATGACCTGATTGAAACAACATTATCATCCAATTGGATGGCAATCTGAAAAATTAGGTTCAATACTCAAGGTCATTTTTCGTTTCGGTCGTTTTGGAGTCCACCAACACCACCAGCTAGCTAGTTGCTAACTCTTCTATCAGCTTGGTTGCTGGGCAGCTGGTTAACAAGAGCAGTGAGATCTAACCCAATGAGCTGCAAATGAGCTATAAAACCAAAACAACAAGCTCCATGGGCCTGCAGAGTTGGGATTTTTTTTTAAATTCTTGGTGGCTTTTTTATTACGAGGAGTCCTTTGTAAAAAATAAAAAAAAGTTGAATGCAGCTTCAATTGTCATATCACTACTAACATGATCACTGGCTAACCTACCATGCATGGGGATCATGTTTATTAATTGGGATGGTGAATTCATTTTTTTGGAGCATGCTCAGTACAGTAGTATTAATCACTTCTAATATTATGAATTCTGAATGTGTATTGACTTGTAATTATGTCTATCCAGCATGGCTACTGTTACACTCTGGATTTCTGACTGCTTTATTGGGAATGAAATTAATGTTTTTGATATAACCAATGTAATTATTATGGGTTTTAAGTCTTTCTGTCTGTCTGTCTGTCTAATTTTGCTTGCGCTTTGCAACTGACCTAACCCTTTCAGAAATCCCCAAACCAAGTCACATTGACTTTGTCGACATTACTGACACCACCATTGGCCTGCGCTGGATCCCTCCGAACTATACTACCATTACTGCCTACCGGATATCGGTAGTAGCATCAGGCGAGAGCTTGCCAATTTTTCAAGATATGGTGGAAGCATCTGCTGGTTATTACACCATTCATGGTTTGGAGCCGGGCGTGGACTATGACATCAGTATCTTCACTCTTACAGAAGAGGGGGAAAGCGAGCCGACCACATACACAAAGCAAACACAAGCTGGTGATTTAACTCTTTCACTCCATCAGTGGGAAGGGCTTGGGTTTTGATCTCAGAGAATTGATGAAGACACATTAACAGCACTTTTATTAACACACATGATGAAACCAAAAAGCTACAGTAAATGTATCACATCAATAATACTTTCTTTATGCCAATTTAAATCTACTTATTTAATTAACCTTTTTTGTTTTTTCTGGGTTAGCTGTAACTTTTAACCCCTCATTCTTCCAGCCCTTCCATCTCCCACCAACCTACAGTTTGGAGGGGTGGGCCCTGACCACATTAGGGTGACATGGACAGTTCCCCATGTTACCACACCAAGCGACATCTCTCGGTTTGTCATTCGCTACCACCCTGTAGCCACAGATGACGACATCAAGGAAGTTAATGTTGGCGGAGCGACCAATACCTTCCTGCTGCAGAGTAAGATGACATAAAGATTGTGTCCTTTTCAAAGTGTCTGACGGAAAGCTGGCTTTAAAGTTCAAACTGAGCTGTGTGTCAAGCTGTTCTAACTCTATACTCATTTCATATAGACCTGCTGCCCAACACTGAGTATCGTGTCAGTGTTGTGTGTGTGTACGGTGAACGAGAAAGTCAACCAGTCACAGGGACTCAGAGGACAAGTGAGTATGACAGTGGTTTGTGTGGTGCGGGTGCCTACAGTGTCACAAGACTTCATTTTTACCTGTCAATTTTTTAATGTTTCATCATATAAAAATCAAGTCAGAATTTATGTTAACTGTTGTGTTTTCAAACATACCAAAGCAGGAGATGGAAGCAATTATCAATTATCAATCAATGAAATTTAAAATTTCTCTTAATCTACAATACCTTTCCTTTCAGCTTTGGATTCTCCTACTGGCCTGGACTTCTCCGACATTAGCACCAACTCCTTCACTGTTCACTGGGTGGCTCCAACTTCTTCCATCACTGGCTATCGCATTCGCTTTCAGAAGACGAGCGGAGGGCGGACCAAAGATGAGAGGCTGCCCCCAAGTAGGAACTTCTTCACTCTGACTGGACTGACACCAGAGACAGAGTATCTGGTTCATGTGTATGCTGTCAACAGGAATGTGGAGAGTCAGCCCCTGACTGGCACACAGGCCACCAGTGAGTTTCTTTACTGGTTTCTACTATCACCCCATGTTTTTTCTTGCTGATATTCCTCGGCCGAATCTTAATCATGTTTGAATACTTTCCAGTCTCTGATGCTCCCACTGACCTGGAGGTAACATCTTCCACCCCCACCAGCATCACCATTCGTTGGGACGCCCCCTCTGTGCCAGTGAGGAACTACAGGATCACCTATGGAGGCACAAGTCTGTACACGTGTGTTTTAATGCATAGTTTCCTCTAAACCTCAGCCATATTCTGAGTTTAACCCCTGGCCCTTCTTCACTCCCTTTCTAGGTGGTGAGTCTCCTCAAGAGTTCACAGTCCCAGGCAGTCAGACCACAGCCACCATCACTGGACTGAAGCCTGGTTCCGACTACACCATCACGGTCTACGCTGTTTCCACAAGAGGGGACAGCCCTGCCTCCAACACCCCAGTCTACATCACGCACAGGACTGGTACAAAAATATAATTACTGAAAAAAAATCTAATTGTTAATTAGGGTTAAACTAAATCTAAAGCTTGTCATGTGTCCATGTCTCCTTTAGATACCGAGTCCCCCACAAACATGAAACTGACTGATGTGAGCGACAACGCCATCACAGTGCGCTGGTCTCCTGCTCAGGGACCAATCAGAGGCTATAGGGTCACCAGTGTCCCCAAGAATGGGCTGGGACCCTCCTACTCTGAGGTGGTGGCCCCTGGTAAGACAAAACAGCTGTCAAGACCTATAACTTTATATTTTTTCCAAGACAATATCCTGACCTCATTGGCTCCTTTTCTGCTCCTCTGTTACAGATCAGACAGAGATGACGTTCACAGGTCTGATGCCCACTGTTGAGTATGTCGTGAGTGTCTATGCTCTGGGAAATAATGGACAACCCTCTTCCCCCTTGGTGGAGAATGCTATCACTGGTTAGTTTGACTCAATTCAGTGAAAAGGCTTCAACTAGCGATTGTTTGCCTCTCTGTAGGCATTATTCAGATGTGCTTAAGTAACTGGACTAGACATAAGGTTCTAGGAGAGGTCTCAGAGGATGGTTGGATAGTTCAAACAATCCTTTTGGATGCTTTTATGGCTCCAAATTAAAAGCTAAAAGCTAATTGGCAGATCTGTGACCAGGAATCACACCACCACATTACACTCACAACACTTGAAAGAGTAAAATGTTGCTTTAAGAAGTATTGCAGCCTTAGAAGTGTGCGTTCTTTCATTAAAAACAGCTGCACAAAGCTTAAATGTATACCCCTCGTCTTACTCCTTTCCTGTAGCTATGGACCGTCCCAAAGACCTGACCTTCTCCGACATCAGCTCCACCTCCATGCGCATCACTTGGGACAGCCCAGACGGCACAGTGACATCATACCGCGTCCTGTACTCCAGCCCAGAGGAGGGCGAGAGAGAGCTGCGTCCAGCACCCAGAGGTGACCAGGACAGTGTGGTGCTGAAAGGCCTTCGCCCCGGTACAGACTACACTGTTAAAGTCATTGCCTTGCATGACCGCATACACAGCAAACCATTGGTGGGAACCCAGGCAACAGGTACAAATACATCAACGAAAACATCAACACATTCATGATTTTATTTATACGTTCCCTGTCTCCAATCCTAATTGTGCTTTTGCTGTCTCAGTAATCCCTGCTCCAACCAACCTGGCGATCACAGAGGTAGGTCCCTCCTCCTTCACTGCGTCATGGCGAGCCCCCAGTGCAGGCCTGACAGGCTACCGTGTCGTCGTCAACCCCAAGAACATCAACGCCCCCACCAAAGAGTTGAACGTTGCTCCGGACACCACACGTGTTGTTGTACCAGGGCTCATGGTAAACAGAGTTCTTGCGTCAGTATCTACATGGATTCATAGTCTGTCACTGACTAAATATTAATTGTATGTTTATTTATCTTAGGTGGCAACCACATACCAGATATATGTCTACGCTCTGAAGAACTCTGTCACCAGTAGACCACTCGAGGGAGAGACGACCACACTGGAAGGTAACTGGTTGCACCATAAATGGTCACATTTCCAGTCCTCACCGCTTCTTATCCACTGCTCTGTTTTATTCATTGTTTAATTTCATCCTCAATGCAGATGTAAGTCCTCCAAGGCGTGTGCGGATCTCTGACGTGAAGGATACTTCTTTCACACTGACTTGGCGCTCCAAGGTGGAAACCATCACTGGTTACCTCATCGAGGCCAGACCCAGCAGTGGCTTCTACCCCACCATCAGCAAGACTATCCCAGGAGACTCTAACACATACACTGTCACAGGTATACCACAGCTTCCAGCTAAACACACCTTTAAAAAGTCGAAAATGGATCACAGATGTCAATTTTACAGTGTTTTTTTGTTTGTTTTTCTAAGGTCTGCAACCAGGCACCACGTACTATGTTAGCCTGTATACTCTGAATGGCAACACGAAGAGCGCCCCATTCAGTCTCACGATTCAAACAGGTACTATGCAAATATACTGTATGTCTGATCTCACTGATTCATTGTGAATAATGCTAACTTAGGTTTACTTCTGATTTTTCCAGAAATGTTGATTTAAATGTAGTTGCTGTCATTTTATCTCTTTCATTACAAAGTTGTTTATCAGATGATCTAACATGATATTTTTCTTTACAGCTGAACCAGTGGTCCAGGCTCCCACCGACATCAGGTTCACATCTTTAACCCCCACCTCCATCTCCTTCACCTGGCAGCCACCTGCCACGCACATCACAGGATACTACATCACCTATGAGGAGGCAGGCGGAGGACCACAAGAGCTCATCCCAAGACCCCACGCCGGCCAAAACTATGCCTCCATATCTGGTATGAGCTCATCAGCCAGTCTATTTTCACTTCAGTCAATAACACATATGACTGCTAATTCCACTATATGATAATTATTCCACTCCTCAGGCCTGAGACCAGCCACAGAGTACACCATAAAAATCATTGCCATCCAGAACACAAAGAGGAGCACACCTCTGGTGGGCAAAATCAGGACTCGTGAGTATCTTGAGACTTTTGTTCTGTACAGTGACAAATGTGATGCATTCAAATGATGCCATAAAGTTCAGGAATTCAGATGACTTCGGGGTAAACATCCTCTAAAATGTAAGTGTTGGAATGGCAGCTTTAATCTGCTCAGCTGAACCAAATGTTTTGCTGTTACAGCTCAGAGGCCTTGAGATGAACTGCACAGTCACTCAGCATCGGGCTCCTAAAAACAATAATACCCCTTTTTATTTTGAATGCCCCGAGAAATGCCATTCAAAATAATCTGTGTGTTTGTAATACAGTACATTAAGACACACTTTGCCATGGAGCAGTGCACCAGCAATGCTGCTTATCCGTTGCCTCCTGTTGGCTGAGATATGTTACTGCAGCTATGCTTTACCTCCCCCTCGTCTAACCTGCTTGCTTCCCTAACCCTATCTCTCCCGCGCAGACCCAGATTCCTTGCTTCCCCTGCCTCTGCCCGACCGCCCTGGAAGTGTTGGTGACAAGCTGGATGTGCCTGAAACTGACTTGGACAACAAAGTCCAGGTAGTAGGCAACAATGGCCAGGATGGACAGAGTGGTCAGAGCCAGCATGTGGAGTACACAGAGTACAACAACAATGGAGACAACAGATATGATGGGAGCAGTGGCAGCTTACCGTCTACCTATGGGCAAGTACGTGAGCCCTTAGTCTTTGTGCCCCTTCCTGATGCAGAGGGCCGCAGACTGCCCATCCTGAAGATGAACGTGCCCATCGGCTCCACGTTTGGTAACGAGACCGGAGTGCCACAAGAGGCCCAAACTCAGACCTCCATCTCCTGGAAGCCTTACAGGCAGAGCAACGCCTACCTGGTGTCCTGCTATCCTCTCACAAACTTGAATGAGAAGATGTTCCAGGTAAGAGACGAGGGCCATGATTTCCAGACCAGCGTGCTGTTTTGTTATTAAACGGTCACATTAGATGAAATCTTTTATTTCATGTGGACAAACCTCTTCTTTCTCTACTTTTCCAGGTCCGCCTCCCAGGTACAGCCACCACTGCCACCCTGATAGGGCTCACCCCTGGAGCAAACTATAATGTGATTGTGGAGGCTCTGTTGGGGGCACTCAAACATAAGATCCTGGAGCAGGTCATCACGGCTGGAAACACAAGTAAGCATCCTACAGCAACAGCTGTGTCTAAACTAGGCTGTATTGAGTAAAAACAAAAAACTAGTGCAAAGCAATGAGCTTCTTATTGTAAGGCACCTGTGTGTAGAAGAGATGTATCTGGAGCAGATGTGAACCTCTACAGTTGTTTTGTCATCCTGACAGGTAAAAAGAAGATGCTGGTGACTTCATGAGTGTCTCAAACCAGACCTTATAATTCAGTAGATACTATTCATTTTTCATATCGTGCTATCGTGCTCAAAGGGTAGTGGTACCACCTTGACAACACTTGTCATATATTCACACAAACATTCATATACTGATGGCAGAGGTTGCTACTCATTAATTTGGAGTTCTGTGTCTAACCCAAGGACAAGTCGACTGACCTGGGGGAGCCGAGAATTCGAACCAGCGACTCTCCAATTACTAGTTACTAGTGCCACAGCCACCCGGGGCAAAAGAGGGTGGTAGATACTCTGGCTAACCAACATACAAGTGGCTTACACAAGTTTTTTCTCATATTTTCAGTCCCAGAGGGAGTCCCCTCCACTAAAGACCAATGTTATGATGCCTTTACTGCAACCTACCATGATGTTGGTGGTGAATGGGAGCGGATGTCTGAGACAGGCTTTAAGCTGTGGTGCAGGTGCCTGGGCCTTGGAAGTGGCCACTTCAGATGTGATTCATCTAGTAAGTTTGTTGGATTTTCTAGTACAACGTCATAAATTTGAGTATATTCCATTTGGTTTCTCTGATTTATATTTTGTCCATCATCAGAGTGGTGCCATGACAATGGTGTCAACTATCGCATTGGAGAGAAGTGGGACCGCCGCGCAGAAAATGGTCACTTGATGAGCTGCACTTGTTTGGGAAATGGCAAAGGAGAGTTCAAGTGTGAACCACGTAAGGCCATTTAAGACCCAAAGAAATGTTCTATGATGGTCTCAAAAAGATGTGCAGGAGTTACATGTAAATTTTAACCGTGCATGTATGCCCACACAGATGACTCAGTGTGCTACGATGATGGCAAAGCTTACCAAGTAGGAAACCAGTGGCAGAAGGAGTACCTGGGCGCTATCTGCACCTGCACATGCTTTGGTGGACAGCAGGTATGACACATCAGCCTCTCTGGCACACAGCGTGATACCTATGTTGAAATGAAATGTGTTCAAATGTACGCTTGTGTATGTTTGGTTTCACTAGGGCTGGCGATGTGAGAACTGCCGCAGACCAGGTGCTGATGTCGATGCCAGTCTGCTGCAGCCTGTTAGATATGGAGACAACACGCTACACAAATTGGTGAGTATTTAAAGGGTTTCTCAGCATATTTTGGTCACAAAATTTGATTTATTTTATTTAACAGCATCAACTGGATTATACAGAAATTGTTTGTTGTTTTATTAAATCCTATTTTATACCTATAATATCAATAAATAAGCATTGTATGCCTATCAAATGACCTCACCTGAGAAACTGATGAGTTGCGATAAATCTTAAAAACGTAGAACTGTTTGTACCTGGTGATCTAACCTCTTCACATCTTCCTCCAGAATATTCATTGCCCCATCGAGTGCCTCCGGCCCGACCTGCTGGCAGACGCACACGTTCCTCAAAATCCTCGGGAGTAATGGACGGGTCATCTGACATCTGCTTTGCTCCCTCACCGTCCAATCGCTGCACTGTCCTCACCCTGTAGAAGTAATGCTGTCTGCGACTGAACTAACTGCCTTATCACTTTCTGACACACGTTTAGCTAAAGATTTTTTTTTGAGCATAAGACGCCCTGCTGCCTGATCAAAGTGATCCTCTTTTAAAGCCAGTCTTTTCACTGTTTGACTGTCAAGTCTCTAAATTCATGCTTTATTGGAAAATGCAGACTTCTGACATTACCATTTTCTTTTTTTGTGTAACATCTCCCGCCACATACTTGTGTGTGTACCTCAGTGGAAGTTATTTAGGACAGATTCAATGTCAATTTGGTATTTGTTTTCCAGTTAAAACATTTCCTAATCAGAGCGGAAACTGTCAGAAAGTAAGCACTGTGTTAAAGAATGTCAGTGTAGTTTATTAACAAATGTTTGTCCATGAAAATGTGCTTTTCTTTTCTGTAGCCCCTTTTGTGTTACTGAGGGGTCGCACTGTGTGTGATTGACACGTTCTGAACTTTTGTCTTTTTACTAATTTATCCCTTTAATCTCAGCGTGTGAATGTGTGATCTGGGATGTGAGAATTTGAACTGTTCTATTTTTGTACTTTGTTGTCCATGCCAAAGTTGTTTCTACCTTTGACAAAAAGAAGTCCCTTATTTTAATAAAGCTGGAGAGATCCTGAAACCTAACAACACTGTGATGATTATTTTTAAATGAAGGTTTTAAGGATGTTTTGCATTATATATATATGTCAGTCAAAATGTCTGCTGGTGGTGCTGGAGAAAAAGTCAGGGGATCACCAAAGTCAGCAGGTTTCATCCTCTGGGGACCATGAATGTCTGTACAAAGTTTCACAGCTAATAGCTGGTTGATGTTTCAGTGGTGGACCAAAAAAAAACAGACAAAAATATTCATGAACTGTCATTAACAGTTTATTTCACACTGAAATGTGACTGACCTAGAATGAACAGTACCTCTATCTCTAATGTTAGCAACAAGTCAGGAATGCAATTAATGTGTTACAAAACAGTGCACTTGTGACTTCAGCATGATGATGGTAGGAATGTTTCGAGTATCAGGAATGTTAGGAAAAGTATTTTGATGCCGTCATAATGCTAAACTGTGAGTGGAGTTTTATAGAAGAGTGTTGAGAAGGTGCTCAGTGGTGGAAGAGCCGCAGGTTGGTGTGCACCAGAGTGATGCCCTGCTCGTTACAGGCATTAATCACAACCGCGTCAGCAGCAGAGCCCGCTGGAGCTGCGATGTACTCAACACCACTCTGCAGACAGACACACAGAGGGAAGACACGTTAGTAAAGATGGTCAGAAAGCTCGTCAGCGCACCGAGTTAATAGAGTTTCCAAACTAGCAGTGACGTTTCTGTATGCAAAAAGGATTTCAGGCCATTCCCATGCAATTTATTAACACATGCTTTTGTGGAAAATGTTTTATATTTACCCGTTTGGCGCGGTCAATGTTATCTCTGAAGGGGAAGAAGGCGTCAGAACTGACAGCGACGGCCTTCAGGGAGCTGATCCAGTTCTTCTTTTCAGTCACCGACAGAGGCTCAGGCACCTCTTCATACATCGACTTCCAAACTGCCAAGTCTGGGCCCTGTCAACACACAATACAGGACTTCTCACGCATTTGGGATATTTTGTAATCAGACATGACACTGAACATCAGACATAAACAGAGCAGGCCGTCAAGTGTGTGTACTTAACAGGAAGTTTGGCCTCAATTTTAAATGATTTATCCAAGTCAAATCTAATGTAGCCAACTGACTGCAGCTCCTTCAAGTACATAACGTAACTACTGCTGTATCTTATCATTGCCACCATACCTCTCCAATGGTGTCGCTCACATACTGGTCAATTGCATTGGCCATCTCCGCTCGCTTCACACCGCTGCGAAACTTCATGTTGAGGACACGAGGGTTGTGTCTCAGCCACCAGTTATCAGCTTTGTCACCTGCCAGCCGTGTGCAGTGGATACGAGACTGCTGACCCGCACCGATACCGATAACCTGTGAAAAACGCAGACAAGACAAAACTTTAGAGAAAAACTTAAGAATCATCCAGATTCTTTTCTCCTCCCTTTGTTCCTCTTGTTCTTACCTGTCCGTCTTTAGCGTAGCAGACAGAGTTGGACTGAGTGTACTTGACAGCGATGGTGGCCACGATGAGGTCACGCACAGCTTCCTCTGAGAGCTTGTGGACACAAAGAAATATGTCACATAAGTTTGTGTCAATAATAGGAGAATTATATTTCAAACAGGACAAAAGACAATCTGTAAAGTAAATCACTCACAGAGCCCTCGGAAACAACGTTGCTGAAGAATTCCTTGTCGATACGCCCTCCGTTTCTCTTCTGTTTGAGGTAGAGACCAAACAACACTCTCACCTCAGCTTCATCAGGCTCATAGTCTGGATCCATCTGGGACAAAGACACACATTGTTAATCGAACAGATTTAACTTAACTCTCATTCTACTCATCCTCACTTGAATACAAAGATTACGACTCTCACCTGCAGGACACAGTAGTTGCCATTCTTCTTCTTGGAGAGGATCTTGAGTGCCTCCTCATCATAACCAGGAGCAATGATACCATCGGACACCTGAGAGCAATCAAGTTGAGTCATTGTCAAAACTCTGAAAAAGAAGTAACCTTTTCATTTATATTTGTTATATTTCTGTTGTACCTCTCTTGATATAATCTTGGCAGTGGGAACGTCACACACATCTGACACAGCGATGAAGTCTCCAAAAGAAGACATCCTGTCTGAACCTGAGGATGTAGAAGGAGTTAATATCATTCTGTGTAAAAAAAAAGATGTAACACACTCCAGGTTATCTGTTATCGAATGAATTGTTTCTGACCTCTTGCCCTGGCGTAGGCCGTGGCCAGTGGAGTGAGATCCTTCAGCATGTCATGCACCATACACACTTTGGCTTCCTCCTCAGTCAGAGGAACACCTACTGCAGCTCCTTCAGGAGAAGAAGGTGAAAAGAAAAGAGTCATATTCACACTAAATCCACATTTCTACTGTTAAGAATGTGTCTGCGTGTCTCTTATGGTTTTACCAGCAGGGCTGACATGTTTGAAGGAGGTGGCAGCAGCCATGCCGAGGGCGCTCTTCAACTCTCTGACCAGCTGCCAGGCGTTCAGAGCGTCACACAGGTTGATAAAGCCGGGGGAACCGTTAACCACTGAGAGGGAGCAGCGACATGATTAATTAACTGGAAAATTAATGACACATTTGACACATTTAGGTCAGTTGTGATGAGATGTGGGTCTACCTTTGAGGGGGAGGGCTGGCCGCAGGGTGTAGAGTTGGGCGGGTGCTTGGTGAGGGTTCATGCCATAGCGCAGAGGCAGCTGGGAAACACCACGGCTGTACTGTCCACGGAAGTAGTCTGATATGGCGTCATCATACTGTGCCGTGTGTGTGAAGGCCTGAAGAGCAAAGAACATAAAAGATATGCATAAATACATCATCTTCTAATGTTTACCAAAGCCAGAATTAGAAGTTATCGGCTATTTTATGACAACCATATCTGCATTATTTATGAAGGCATTGTCACAGAGCTTGAACTGATTTATTTTAACTCAACGATCAGTTCAGTCTGACTATAGGAAGAAAAGTTCACAGGTCAAATGTTCAACTTTGTAACCTAAACACATGTGTCAACACTTGTGATAAAAAGCCTACACTGAACTTTGTCTTGCACTGACCCTCAACTCAAAGCAAACACAACAAAAACAGAACAAATGAGCACTGAGCTTAACTCAGTACTGAGAGAGACACAGTTTGGTAACTATGAAGAAGAATGACCTAATCTGAGTTATACGATCCAAAATATTCATTATATTAACTTTTATTTGTGCCTCAGAAACTTCCTGGCCTTAGCGGCACGTGGTTACTATTGTGCAACTTCCATTTTAAAACTGATACCTGTTCATCCATTAGAAAACGATCTTATTCCAAACTGTCAGTTTTTGCTTGTTGGAACAAGCCTGAACAGTGACGGGGCGGGATTAACGGTTGTTTGAGTTACGCATGATTAGAAGTTCAAGGAAGGCTGACAGCAACACACAATTTCAGTTCTTCCAAATTTAAAATTGTCAGCTCAGGATTGTGACAGAGCAAAAAAAAAAAAATCTGTCCCGGACCTTTTTTAACGTCTTATCAAACTTGTACTTAAACATCATCAACAGGTTTAAGACAGTACATTTTAAGACAGACTCATTATCATTCAACCTGACAAAATTGTGAAAAATGCTGATCGTAATTTACTCAAAACTGTTTATTTTGTCAGACCAACAGTTCAAAACCAAAAGATAACTCAGTTTACCATCACAGGAAAAAAAAAACTGAGCATCAACTGTTGCAGATTAATTTCCTGTTGTTTCAACTTATTCTTTCAAGAGGCATTTTATGATATTGACAAACCCAGCGAGCATTTCGCTCACTATCCTGCTGCATCAAAACAAAGTGTAAAAAACTGAAAAACTGTAAAAAACTTTTGATAACAGACTTAACTTTGACCGACAGCTGAAGTCAATCACTCACTGCAACTTCTCTACAGCATCTCTACACTGGTTAGCAGTATGTTTTAGAACTGATTAAAAAAAATGAATGATGAATACTTTTAAAGCATGTTTGGGGTTAACGTCTGATTACATCACTGAATTACTAACCCACTAACCTCCAGCCTGAATGCAGCCTGAGATCCTCTGGCCGAGGTCTGTTAGTAAATCCCAGGTCAAAGCTCAAGGCACTGTTTCTGAATTGCTTTCTCTTGAATCAATCAGTCTTTTGTTTGACTTTACTTTTATTTAAACTGTTTTAATCTACTTTTAACTGTCTGGTTATTTCTCTTGTTTTGTGTCTTTGTAAAGTACTTTCTTTGATATAAAAATAAAAAGGTATTATTATTACTTTGAGCTCTTAAATCTAGATTGTTTTAACCTCCATAAAAAGACATCCCAGATATTCAAAAACAACCTGTGTCTGCTTGTAAAAACTCAGTTCATGTTCAGAAAGATAAAATGGTTTGGAAAAGAAAAAAGAAAGAACATGATGTTACTTTGAGAGCCAGAGTCTTGCGCGTTTCCAGGGTTGTATCTTTGTCTCCTGAGCTCTCCATCTCCTTGGCAACCAGCGAATAGTCAGCAGGATCACACACTATGGTGACTCGAGCGTGATTCTTGGCCGCTGCTCTCAACAGAGTAACACCACCTGAGCAGAAAGACAAAAAAGATTTTAATACACATGCTAATAATCATGCCTTTATCTTAAGAATTATTTTTTGTAATTGTGAATCAAATTTAGCTTCATATTCTGTAACTAGATTCACACAATCTCTTCTGCACAACTCACCGATATCTATCTGCTCCACGGCATCTTCCACAGTAACATTCGGGTTAGAGACAGTCTTCACAAATGGGTAGAGGTTGCACACCACCACTCTAAAAAAAAAAAAACAGAAAACAGAATAAATGTCAGACTAAGATCATCAATGTACATACATGTCACAGACTACAAGAATACCCAAGGATCCTACACCACGCCAGCCCTTGGAAAACTTTGAGTGAGTTCAGACTCCACAGAAAGTGAGACGACATTTCACACTGAATAAATAATATAATATTATATATATTCAGTGTGTCCATGGAAATGATGATCAAACATATATATGTCCATAAAGATGGTTTTCTTATGCAGAAAAGCTAGTCTGTTTACTTTCCTGATAACTACATCATCGCATAAGTAATAAATATTCAGACAACAATATTTGTGAAACTATGTATATATGCAAATAAAAGATATCAGATATGGATATTGGATGATTTTGGTACAATAACAGGCATCACTGCTTAGTATGCATTCAGTCGCAGGTCATATATCTTCACAGAGGTAAACTTTTTGGCTGTGCCTGCTGTTTACTTCAAACACCATGAGATGGAAACTCTGAATTTTATATTTTAGAAAACAAAATAGGGTCAATAGTCTGGAAACAAATAATTTTCCATCCTTATCCAGACCTGGAAATGACAAAAATCTAATTTCATACTGCGTAAGGAACCCTGACTACCATTTAAGGTGGCTTTTCTAATTTGTACCATGTGATACCAGTGTGCAAAACGTACTGTGTGCATTTACACCTAATTCAGTCAATGTTTTAGTGATTTAATAAGTAAGACATGCACTTCTTACAATTCTAGCTTTTGCAGTGTGTTCATGCTCTGAATGAACAAATTTAGACACTCGTTTTACCTTAAAATTACTTAAATGATCAGAACTGTAGATCATTAATCTTCTGTTAATGATGTAATTGATCATTTGAGCACAACTCGCTACAAAGCCCCAATTTACCTGCAGTACCGCCGCATTACAACAGACTTGTGTCTGCTTTTTTGGCCTTTAAGTAACATTTTGAACATTGTTGTCTCTCTAAAAGGTATGTGGTTTCTTGATTATTCTTCTATTTCTGCTGTTTAAGTAACCTAATGAACATCCATCTCCTGAGCTCCAAACCTTGCTCTCATTTCATTGATTCAACTTCATCTTACAATGTGAGCTTCATTCTTCCATCCTAATCAGATGAACCATTCACCCTCTACCTCTTTATCACACGCAAACACAAAAGAGACTCACACACTCCTGAAACAAAGAAATCTCTATCGAACGTTAACCGAGATCCGTCTGTATCAGATTTTAATCAAGCGTGTAGTTTGACTCGTCTATCGCGACACTGTGATTTGATCACGTTCTTCTCGTCCTGAAACAAACGAGAGTCACAAGACGAGCTTTTAGCAGGGACAGCAGTTCTCCAATTAACCGGGCTGCTAAAACGACTACGCGTGCTTCCTAATGGAAACCTCCACGCTTGCTGCACAAGCTTGTGATCTGCCTGACAGCCACAAATCATGCATGCTCTTTGATCCAACTATATTGTGAATAAATATAAATATCCAGCATGTTGCTGTACGTTTCTGTGTGATTTCCCCCCCTCCCAGTAGTTTGTAGTGCTTCTCTCACCTGACCAGGCTGTAGCCCAGCTTCTCCATGTCTGCTGTGTCAGTGGGGCTTTTCCTGGCCAGGATACCTCCATGGACAGCAGGATGCAGGGTCTTCACTCTGCCTCCCAGCATCTCTGGATGTCCAGTCAGCTCAGACACATCCCTGAAAGAGACACAGGTTAGAGAAGCTCATCCACAGGCACTTTACTTAACTTTTTACTGTAAGGGACTAGTTTAGTTAGCCACCTGACAGCCAGTCCAGCATCACGCAGAGCTTTGGCTGTCCCCCCTGAGGCGACCAGAGACAGTCCAACATCCACCAGCCTTTTGGCGAAGTCCACCAGTCCAGTTTTGTCTGACACGCTCAAAAGTGCTGCAAAGACAAGAAAAACAATCACGTTTACAGACACAAAAGAGAAGTTTAGTTCAGTGGCACACCGCTCACCACGTTGGCTAACGTTAGCCAGAGTTAGCATCCTGCATGTCGCAGTGCAAAACTTTATAACAGCTGATTAATTCAGCGTGGACAAACTCTCACCGAGCTCTGAGGACGACATGTTGGGTCACAGTCACGACGTTAGCGCGCAGTCTGTCTGGATGTCAGGAGGGTTTCTGCTCCGGGCTTCAGCTGCAGAGAGAGATGTGCGGAAGGTTTGGACAAAAAAAACAAAACCTACAGGCTCTTCACTGTCTGCTTCATCATGTGCTTCAAAAACTAGAGAAAGACCCGCCCTGCTGAAGTCGGCCCGCCCCTCAACACACACACACACACACAAAACACACACACACAAGCGCACCCAAACCACACACGCGGCGCAGGAAATGCGCAGTTTGACCTTTGACCCGCAACAAAGGAGCGGAGATGTGCAGAGAGGAGCGGACACAACATGATGATGGACTATAACAACAGTTATATGCTGTGATAATAATAATAATATGGAAGAAGAGGAAAGAGGAGGAGGAGATGAAGAAGATGAAGAAGGGAGAGGAGGAGGAGGAGGAGGAGGAGGAGGAGGAAGAAATCCATTCAAAGCCATTTAAACAGTAGATATGATATCCACAGTGAACTCAGGGTTATAAACTTTAAGATATCTCTCATCACATTGTGACTTTGAAGAATGAAGCATTGAATTAAATTTGGAAACATATCCTGAAATGTTCCCTTTTAAATTACAGCAAGAAAGTCAGACTGATATATAATATTCAGTCTAACCCTAACCAATTACAATTTATTATATTCAATCAACCACATCTGAAAATATGCCAATTATCTTTTCAGAGAACCAAATTATTACTTGCATAATAATATTACTGTAGATATTCTGAGTTAAAATTGAAATTATGCAGCAGCTATTCTTGTTGTTTTTTTGTGTGTGTGTTTTTTTTGTCCATCAAGAGACAAATTGTGTTTTTGAAAGCTACTAAAAGCTGCAGAAATAGGCTGTTGAGAAGATCATCAGCTTTTGCAGTAGTGTATACGTGCACAAGCACAAGTCCAATACGTCCATTTTTTTATTTAGTTATTTATTTATTTAGTTCTGCAAACATTTTGAGTCAAGTCAGGCCAAGTGTCTTCTTTTATGTTGCCACAAGAGGGCAGACATGGACCTTTGTGGTTCATGTCTGTACGTTTGTTCTCTCCAGAATATTTCCGGTGACTATTGTGCAAGATGTCAGTTTTATTATTTAAATGTATATATATATATATTCTAAAAAATATATATAATCTGCAGTTTAATATCAGTGACAACAAAGGCCGAGTGAAATTTGTATGTATCACTGCTCAAGTTTCTATTTTTCATACTGAGGCTTTGAAGTTTTACCACTTTTATCTTATTTTAAAAATCAATTTTAAATGATTATCTGCAAATACGCTGCTCTTATTTATAAAAAAAACAAACAAAAACAAACTCATGATACAAAATATTAGATTTGCTTTAAATCAGAAGACAGCTGATTTAGCCTAAAATAAATAAATAAAGTCGGTGTTTTTCTTTTTGTTCCTTTGTTTGATGCAGGTTAAATCTTGATGCTGATCAGCAGGATTGAAGGTTACACTGACGGAACATCACCACGTCCACAATAATTGGTAAAACAACCTGTAACATACATTTCCTGCAACAATAAATGACGCTCATGAATACATTCCCATCCCGGCCACGCCTTTTCAATAAACTTTATTGGCTAAAAAACGGTGCCTTTTTCATGCTTTAGAACAGCGTTTTAAGTCGGACAGATGTGAATTTATTGGGGTCCGTCACTCACTCCCTGACTCACCCATTAGTTAAGTGACAGGACAGGGCCTGGGGAAACCTGCACCAATACGTGTGATTACGTTAAAAGATCGCACAATCTGTTCATATTTACGTAATGAGGCCGACATTTTGCTGATTGATTAAACTACAGGGTGTAAATATTTTAAGGGCTCTCTGATTTATAATCCAACAAAGCAAAGAAAAAAAAAAAAGAAGAAGAAGAGAGGCCGATTTATTTGTCTAACTATGAAAATGGGAGTTTCTGGTAACCGCTCTGTGTTTGAGGACCGAGCTGACATCTCAGGGGGTGACTTGAGTGATTCAATAGACAGTGAAACATTTTTATAGAAACACACAAGCTCACTATGCATTATTGGTTAAAAAAAAAAAAAAGAAAAAAAAAAGACAAGAGGTGGGGAAGGCCGTCAGCACTTTTAGTCAGGCTGGCTGCTGAGAAATCTGACAGCATTATCAGCAGTAACTGTAATTTACGCAGGGAATTTTTAATCAACATGACTGGTGTATTCAGATTAAATTAGAAGAGAAACGGAATCAATGACCTCCATATATTGCTCCACTGCCTTATCAATTAGCTGTGATTTTTGTACTGTGTCAGAGAGGCCTGTGTCATAAAACAGGCCAAATGGCATTTGTCAAGCAGCTGACAAGTCACACAACTAAATGAGCTCCTATTGATTCGCATGATTTTTCATCAGCCAAATTAAAAGCTGCAGTTTGATAGAGGTTTCAGTCTGCGGGCTTGTTGTGTATTCTATTTTCCACCCTATTAAATCAAGTCAGAAAAAAAAAAGTTCAATGAAAACTCCTTTGAGTTAAACTTGATTCGGTGAACCGAACAGGTGATTTGATGCTGCTCCAGCTTCAGATTAATGATTGATTATCGATGCCTGTTTGGTTGAAGCTGTGCTGACACATAAGGGCCTGCATGTTTAGCTGTTATACGGCAAACAAAGTTACTCCAGAGCACTTCCTATTGTGTGGATCTTCATTTTCCCATCACTCTGCTGCTCTACCTGAGAGAGGAGGTGTTTTCATCATACTTTATTGCATGTGTTACATTAGCAGCTGTTACTAGACATATTTAAACAGGGTCACACACACAGTTGTCAACCAGTTGTCTATAATCTGTTTTGTATTGTATTTGTACACATACCTCGCCAATGAAAGTGATTCTGAAATTCTCTATTCGGTTCACAGAATATGTTGTGTCAACTCATATGCAAATTTGTGATTTTGGACCACACATAAAGAAGTGTACATCTTTTCTTTGTATTTAACTGCTCATGAACTGTATGACATTGATTAAATGGGAGAAATAAGACAGAAATTCAAATAAAAAAAGTCCCTTTAATGATACACATGGATGCTAAAAAGCTATACTCCACTTAAGGCCCACGGGCTAGATTTGGCCCCCGATAGGGTGCCAGGTGGCCCGGAGACCATTTTCTAAATCAATTCATTCACTCTGGGATTTTTTTTTTATGTATACCAATGTTCAATAATTGTCCTTGGCTGTTACTTGGGAAGTTGCATATTAGCATATCAGCGATCTGTGTAGCACAGAGAAGTGGGGACACTTGATTTCTGTGAAAGGTTTGTGTACAACAAACCTGCATAAGGCTGCTGTGACTGGGTGGCTCTTGGCAAAAAGATGTGTAACAACAGCAAACGTAGAAATAATTAAAACAGCCAATGCAACTCAAAATGGACAGATGAATGTGCCTTTATTTTGCCACCAACCAATCCAAAATGACAATTGCTGTATGGAGGTTACTAATTTCAGGTGCCATCACGAGTTAAAGCATGCTAGCTTCAGTGCAGCCGCGTTCCCGCCTGGTAGCACCAGGAAAAGAGAAGATTGCAACTTTGAATTTTATTCTCAAAATTCCTCATTAATCCTAATCTTTATTTATTCTAAATTGTTTTGCAAAAGTGGCCCCCGAACAAGCCTGTGAAATGTGACACTTTTAATCAGTTTTTCCCTGTAAATTGAGTTTTTAATTCCTAAGCTAATAGAAGTTTGGACATACGCCTACTTCTGCTGTACAAACTTGGTTAATTTCCCCTGAATATTTGATGACAGTGAATAATTTCATAGATGATCGCTGATCATTTCTAAAAAAAAAACCAACAACAGCCTTTTGATAAAGAGAGGAGAATTCAACCTCTTGCCTATAACAACAAGTCTGCACTAAAGCTCCCATCAGCGTTTAAAGGCACTGCCTTCAATCACTGCACAGCCCTGCTTTGCTTTGTTTTTTTCACAAGAGGGGACGGTGCAGCCAGTTAAGAATGCATTTAATCACTATATAAACATGTGACTGTGGTCTGAGAAGGGGCTAAATGACACCATACTGCATGTCGTCCAATCTGCTCTTTAATCACAACCCTTACATAGCTGCCCAATAAAAACGCCCCAGCGCAGTTACACACACTCATCATGCTGTTGCTCTGGGAAATTAAAATGGGCCAGTGTGACATCACCATAAGGCTTTTGATTGCTTTACTTCCTCTTCATTAACTTAATTATTTGGCTATCAGTAAACCCCACCGAGTAATTAATATCTGAGAGCTTTTGTAATAAATTAAAACTGTGAACTGAGAATTACTTTTGCTTTGCTAGCAGACGCAGCGCTCTGGCTTTGGCCAAACAGGAAGGAGCTGAAGGAGATGATTTTTAAAACTTTTTTTATTATAAGGATCTCTTTTAGCCCAACTTTGCTAATCTTCCAAGAGTCCTCAAACATAAAACCATCACCTCAATAGATACAAACAATATTTATACAAGTAGAACACTTAAAAGTCACATTTGGCCCAAAGCATTGTTCAACACACAAAACACTAAAACAACAGAATACAACCATTAAAATCCACCTTATATATAGTTAAATATATCATAATTGACTACATATTTCTTTTGCCTCACATACATTAACTCAGATATTTTTTTAAACTATTCGTAGCCATTTCGCTAGTGGTGTCAGGTACTTTATTCCACCTTTGACAAACCTGATAGGAGAATCCTCTTTCACCAAACTCTGCCTGTGGTTGTTCTCGTATTGACTGAGTGTCTAACCCGCCGCTAGTCACATTGCCCCAGATGGTGAGATGTAAAGCTGGAGATGTGAATGTGAAGTTTTATCTTTGTGGTATTCTTTTGATCACAACTCACAAGGTCGTCTTCAAGTGATTTTTGTGGTTGGTCACCACTTTGGTCCAGACTGAAATATCTCAACAACTCTTGGATGGATTGCCATCAACCTTTGTTCAAATATTCATAGCCTCCCCACCACTTCAAGATGAATTTATAGTATCAAGTATCTTGTAGTATCTTGTTGGTGATCCCCTGTGTCTTCTTCTTTGGTATATGATCAAATTCAGTGGTGTTGTGTGGTGCCTGAAGAAGCAGGTATACTCTTAATTTATGCCTCTTTCTTTCTTTTTCAAAAGCAGCCCGTCCAGCAAAGAATAAACATTGTGTGTTATTAAGACTGTAAAACAACTGTTGCATGTTTAACTCACCCAACAATGGGCCAGTAGTGTTTGATCATTGTCACTTAGCTTCTGCTGCTGCTTGACTTCAGGGGATAAGCACCATTCTGAATCTAACACAGAAGAGGTGTAGGAGGAGAGTACTGACTCACAGACACGTGAGACAACTGCATAATTATGCATTTTTGAGTGACGTAGTCCTTATGCCTTACTCCATGTTCTAGGAAAAGAACTCATGGGATGCATGGGAGCGTCGTCATTGAGAGCATGTTAGCATGTTGACATTAGCATTTAGCTCAAAGCACTGCTGTGTGGAGACTCTTAATCTGAACAAACAAACAAAAAAAGTGGGTCAGGATGGTGCAGACAGTTGTCATTGATCTAATGTCTCATATCTGGCTGCTCTTTTCATGTTATTCCCATAGTTTGTTTTATTTGTTTTATTTATTTATTCGATGGGACAGTAACATTGAAACAATCATTTTTCAGTAAATTTTTTTTATTTCTTTTTTGCTGTCATTTTTCTCTTAAATTTCACAGTTACACCACAAATGAGTTTCAGATAAATACACATATGATTCATCTTTGCAATCATTTCAAATAAATTAAGTTACACGTGAGTGACAAGAACAAATTCATAAACATCGTCAAGAACATAAAAAAACATCATTATATACATAAAATGCACTAAAGTAAATGGAATACAGGGGACGTTCTTGCTTCAGTCTCAACGTGATGATGCAGCGAAAGCTGCACCTACTGTACATTCTCATGCTGTCTGAACGCACCACAGTTCACTTGCCTTATTTCACATTCTTCATTCACGTAGTCGTGTGTGTTCACTGGGTAGAGCTCCAGCTTTCAGTGGATGGAGCAAAGACAAGGCGACCAGAAGATGATTGACGGATGGCCATGAAAACAGCTAAATCTGTGGAGGAAATGAGCACCTTTTCTTTTTTTAAACATGCTACGAAATGTACTTAGAGATGATTTTATCCATAGATAGTTTGTACAGTGTTTGTGTCATAATCCTGTGTGTGTTTGGTGGCTGTGTGAATAATAAGTGATTCCAACAAATGTCCTGATTGGAGCACATAAACATTCACAGAGCAGACGAGACAAAGATCTTTAGGTTTGGATATTGTCGTCTCTAGTGACCACAAACACAGACACATCCCAGTGTAATGTCTCAGTAATGTCTCTGGGTGTCTTTTCACAGTCCTGCCCCGATCTTCCTGTCACCTCCTCCTACTTGCACCCCCTCCAGCTCATCATCAGAGAATGGGCTGTGGGGATTGTAGCCAACATCAGTGCTACGCTGCAAGAAGTCCGTGGATCGGGGCATCCCAACAGGAAAACCATGCTGGGCTTCCTCTTCTTCTTCCTCCTCCTCATCCTCCTCCTCCTCTTCCTCATCTTCACCATCCTCCAAATCAAGATCTATCCCCCTGTCGTCTGGATTCACAGCTCGCCTGCTCTCATCAGATTTGTCGGTGGCCGTTTTTCCTCCACTGCGTAGTCGCTGTGACTCAGACTGGGAGGAGGCGCTGGCCTGCTCCTTCGCCTTCCGGCTGCGTTTCCACTTCATCCTCCGGTTTTGGAACCAGATCTTGACCTGCCGAGAGATGTTGCAAAGAAGATGTTTGTCTGAACAGATTCAAAAATATATTTTTTGCAGCTCTTGAAGTGAAGTCGTTCTAAAAAACTGTTTCTACTTTTTCTTCTGAACTGAGAAACTGAGATTATATAAAGAATTTGTTTTCTTGAGTTAAATCCAATTCAAGAAAAGGTGCAAAACCTCAGACAGAACTCAAAAAATGAGTCTTTGCTCTTCCTCCTCTGTCTGTTTGGAAAAGAACCTTGTAAACAATGCACAAATTAAAAAATATTAATTCTCTGGTTTGTGGTTGAAAGAGATGAAAATACGATTAAATATACTATAATATTAATTCATCAATAACAGAGTTATGAAGGAAACAGCAATGAAAATGGCAACACAAGATGATTTAAACATGATCTTCTACATGACGTGTGTACATGGTGATGTATTAGAAACGTTATTCATGATTTTATAACCATATTTCTGCTTAATTCTGAATGAATAGCATATTTTTGTGATCTGTCCTAATGTTGTTTGTCTGTAACTCATATTTAGAGAGAGATTTTTGAAAAAACAGATCATAAAAATAAATAAATTAAAAGTTTGTTACCTACAGGAGCTCTTAGTTACTGAAGTGTAAATTGTTTAAAATCTAGTAAACCTACTGGATGAGGGCCAGCCTGTAGCTGCAGTATGTCTTCACTTTGACACTGAGTTAACAAGAATACTGTGTCTTGTTCAGTTGGAGCGTTCAGTCATTGGGTTCACGCCTCATTCTTACATCTGTGACCTTGAAATGACCCTGTTTGGCTCATGAAACATAGACTGGTCTCTCTTACCTGTGTTTCGGTCAGCATGAGTGAGGTGGCCACTTCAAAGCGTTTAGGTCTGGACAGGTACTTGTTGAGTTTAAACTGGTTCTCCAGCTCCAGCAGCTGCTGACTGGTGAAAGCAGTGCGGGGCCTCCGGCACTTGCCCAACAGACCAGACTGAGGGCCCGCTGGAGGAGGAAGAGCAAAGTTATCAGTCAGTTGGCTTCATCCAGACCTCATAGAGTCACTTAGCACTGAGTGGATGATTTTTATGCATGACAGTGTCTGAATATTTTTGTTTTGATAATTCATCTAATTTGAAACATCTGGCCTTTAGAGAAGATTCAAGTCTTAAATTAGTCTGAAATATTTGGCCAATAACTGCCACTGTGGTCTTATTTATATAAAACCAAGGACATAGGAAGTTCAATGTAATTTTGTGGGTGGGAACAGGCACACATATGCCCGCACTCTCTGGCCATCATTAACTATAATAGCTTTACTCCAGTTTATTGTTGACGGGGGGACACGGCAGAAGCGGGCGCAGAGGCCATAAAAACACAGGCATGCCATTAACTTAATGAAAATTCAATGAAGGCTTTTGGGATTTTATTGATGAACTACAGAACGTTTTAGGTGTTTGTTTATAGTTTCTTCATCACACAAAGACAATTTTCATCGGGTTGGCGTTTATAGACGAATAAATGGGCCAAAATTAAAATATGACACACAAGATAAGCAGTAAAACAAGGCCCAGTGTACTGAACGAGACAATGTGCGGCTGTTATCAACACAATATATATATATATATATATATATATATATATATATAAGTATATAAAAAAGATCTCAGGCATCTTGAATAAAATATTAAACAAAGCACAGGAGCAGGTTGTAAATTAGAGCTAATTAATTTAAAACACCTTTGTCAAACAATCTTTGTCGACATCATCGATATTTTATTTTATTTTATTTTTTTAATTTAAAAGCATAGAAGGACAAATCATCTGTAGAAGATGTGTGAATCAATACTAGACTAAATCAATTTGATTATTCTGGAAATAAACAAACTATTAATATTATGGGTGATATATTATACCGTATTCTTTTTAATTGGCTAACTGCGTTTAATACTACTTCTAGGTTTCCAACTAATGATAATAAAAACGGAACACCAGTTTCGAGTTCAGTCAAAACTTGAACTCTTTTAACAATCGGTGTTTGTGTTCACCGACTTTACAACCCCTCTGCAGTTCTTCAGAAGTCAAACTGATTGAATCATCTCTCTTCCTGCTGATATAAACGGAAAACGTTTCATAATTAACAGACTTTGTCTTTGAAGATTTTTAAAACAATAATTCTGCACCTGCTAATTCTCTCTTCTTCTTCTTCTTCTCCGTTTGGGGTTTAAAGTTTTAAAGATATTTTTGGAGCTATAAAATCATCTGATCTGATCATACTTACAGCTGTAATCTGGCAGTCGTGGCATCATGATCCCAGCGCGGATCCAATGCTCCAGGGGCAGAGATCCCGCCATGGCAGCCGCCTTCAGGTGCTCTGGGTAGGTCTGTGTTAGTTGTGTGAAGCCGGTGTATGCGAATGCAGGGTGCTGGCCACCCAACGCCGATAAAGGGTACATGGGTGCAGGATACATGCCGGGAATTGAAGCAAGTCCTGGATGCGGGAGATTTAGGATACCCTGTTTGGGAATTATTCCGGTCTGAAGTTGTACGGCCCGCGGAGATGGGGTGTCAGCACGGCGGCAGGAGACCGGGCTACCTGCGGGGCTGTCGCTGCTCAGACCCGGGGAGAGGTCTCGGCTCCCCCGGTTTGTCTCATCGGCGAGCAGAGCGTCAATTCTGAAGTTTCTCGATTTCTCCATGGCGGCTTCACTCAGGAGGACTGCGGAGTCTTAGCAA
The DNA here is from genome assembly GCA_946959425.1 of Argyrosomus regius. NCBI lineage: Eukaryota > Metazoa > Chordata > Actinopteri > Sciaenidae > Argyrosomus > Argyrosomus regius. The sequence continues at coordinate 24,641,890 of OX336882.1, forward strand.
AAACAAACGCGTCAAGCTTGGCGGGTGCGCACCTGTGCCGTGCGTCAGGGCGCAGAGAGCGGAGCCACTTCCAGTCACAAACTCATGTGTTCTTCAGGCTGGACGGATGAGGACAAGTTGTACTCAGACATAAACATTAACACACTATCAGCTTGTTTCTTAAAGACTAATGTTCTTAGAAAAACTTTCTAACACTCTAAATTACTGTTTGCATCCCTCCATCTATTTCCTTGAACTGTAGCTACATGTCACTCACTGCAACATCGCGTCCGCCACACTAACTTCACAATCAACAGAGGTGTGTGTCTCACTCCATCAGTTGTCCTTCTCCACCCCTGCAAGGCCGGTTGTGAGCTAGGATTGGCTGGAGACTGAGCTGCTCTGACGGGCCTCTAATCAGCTAATTACTCGCTCGTTTCTCCCCCCAGAAAGCATTCAGAGTGAGGTAATGTCCAACCCTTGTACCGCCTGCAAACACCTTCAACTGCATCAAAGCGCGGAGGTACATTAGAAGATTAGGAAATTGTATTTTCAGTATCTATCTTACTGCCAACTCCTCACACTCACAGATTGCAGCTACCTTGCCATAAACAACAAAATATATATATATATATGCATCGCTTTGATTTTTTCAAACTAATTATCAGGGCTGCAAACATCCTCCACACCTTAGCAACAAACACTGGCAGGCATGAGGTTATTGGAGACTTCTGATTGGCTGACGTAAAAAAAAAGCGCACACAAACACACACACACACACACACACACACACACACACACACACACACACACATACATACATACACAGAGTCGATTCAAGTATTTAAATCATTAATATTAATGGCTTGCTTCATACTCATACTAAGGCCATACCAATGTCATTAAAGTTTACGACCAAGAACCACACAAACCATATAAAGTGTAATGACTTGGCAGAAGGGGCTATAAGTTAATTGGCCTCCTAGTTAAGGTGAATTAATGACATTTTAAGACCTGGAAAAAGCGGATGTCCATCAGCTGAACTGAAGGCTGCAACAGTGCAAGTGGTCTAACACTACTACCTGTTCTTTCACTGACAAAACCTTGTAGTAATAATAATATGCTACATTATAACTGTCTAAAAACCTCGTGTTACTGTGCTGCAGTTTATTATAAGGTGAATTAAGAAAATGCTTCTCGAGCTATTTTATATTGAGGATATGCAAACAAATGTAAGGCAAAGACTGATGCTCGACATTTAGAATTACACTTCCTACAAAGAAAAACCCCTCAACTTTAAAGACATATATTTTTCACATGTTTTTAATTCACTTAAGAGCTTACTTAGATTTTATGCAGGCCACATTTTGTCTCCCAGCACGGATCTCTAAACGCCAGACAGTGTTTGGTGTTTCACTTGATTTAAATTGATCCTGTTTTTAGAGAATTATGAAAATAAATTCCCATTTTAACAGCCTGTTTTATTTTTATTTGACTTAATCCCAAAATGTGATGAGAGGTTTTCTCTTTGTGTGTGTGAGCATCCTGTACATTTCCTTGTAAACACACCAAATCTTGTGAATGAAGAGTGATGATGTCCTGTTTGCTCTCCTCGGGTTGTGGTGAAGAAATTCATACTAAATATTTTATTTTGTAATTATTTACTTATTTGTTGGCCTAAAACTAATAAAATAGTAAATAAAAATATTTTAAAAATAAAACTATAATCCCGGACTTGACTCTATAGACCTGTCTACCAGGTGTGCATCAGACAATAGAGCTGAAATAATTGATTGATTAATTGATGGACATAAAATTATTGAGCAACAATTTTGATAATCGATTCATTATTTGATTTTGTTCAAGCAAAAATGTTTCCAGCTTCTCAAATGTAAATATGTTCTTCAATAACGTGAATATCATTTTAAGATGCCACCTTGTGCATTTTTCACCAATTAATTGAGAAAATAATCAATGAATTAATAAAACAATCGTAAAAAGCATTCACTACGAAGATTAACAACAGATAAAGATTGAAGATGAGACAGATAAATGAAGCAGCTGATGTTGGGCCTTGAAGGAGTTTCATCAGTTTCATCTTCATCGCTTCTTCATGAGCAGCCTTCAATAACAACCAGCCTCCTGCACATGTCTTTGTTTTAGGTGTCACAGTGTTACAGTCTAATCCAAACTGCAGCCACACACTCCCCCCAAACACCTCTAAATTGTGTATCTCAGGAAACTGAAATTCATTCTGCAGATATGAATAAAACTGAAGACCCCGACTCCTGATATGTAATTGGCTGGTGCTTGCGCGCTTGTAGTTGACCTCCAGAAAATTGGAGCGGTCTTTCGGGTCCGCCCACCTCTCTCTCTCTCTTTCTCCTCCACCACTGTGGCTCTGGGTCTCTCACCCTCAGCTCTCTCTCAGGCAGATTACCGCCTGTCTCCGGCGCTGATATAGAGGTAATTTGCTCCAGGGAAATCAGCGCAGCTTTCCGCCTGTTTCTCTCAACCTGCTTCCCTCCCTGCAAAGCCTCGTTTCCTTCCTTGCTTTTATGATTTGAAAGTAATTTAAATAGCCAGGCCACGGGTAAATCCGTCACCCGGGCCTGTTGACAGAGGTGCACAAATTAAATTGAATCTCAGCCTGAAACTGAGCTCCTGCTTCGTTTACACACTGTCGTTCTCCTTGAAAGGATCAAATGCTGCTACTGTGTGTGTGTATAAGACATGCTGCTCCAATATTAGTCGTTTTTATATTAAACAGTGAAATGCCTAGAAATGCTGTAAGCGTAAAAAAAAGGTTATTTTGCCTAGTAAACTAACAAAACATCCAGGCAGCATGCAGGACAGTGCCCAATACAGTGCTGAAGCAAGTAAACAAACATGGAAGTCAGTAAATGTATAAATAAAAAATAAATGGGACAAACAATGCTACTTGACTATGAATCCAGTTCTTTCATCAGGGGGTTATAATGAAAAAATATGTATTTGAAAATATATATTCAATAAATATTGACTTATAATGAATAAATAAACGCAAGGAACATTGTGTAAAATTGGAAATTTTTGCGATTTAGGGCCCCTTGTTTGAGGACTGTTGTACATGTGATTATATTACTTATGATCAAAAACTACAGCCAACGACTAAAAGTCAGTCCAGGATTTACTCTTGCATGGCGGCTTCCTGCTCGGTCACTCACTCATTTTCTCTCTTAGCTTCCCCCATCAAAGTCACCTTCAGTCTTTTCACCTTCGTCATGACGTCCATTGAGGCTGCCGAGCCCAGTTACATTGCCCGCTTGACCAGCTCCAGTTCTGGCACGACACCGGCTCTGCTCCTCGTCTGCATTCCCCCACACCCCGGCCTGAAAGCCTCCTTTTACCCTCCAAAACACCTATGGTACAAACACTAACACTCCACTGGTGCCCTGAACTCACAGTCCAGGCAGCCCGGCTAACAAAATGTTACCTCACATTAGCTAACAGCAGCTACAGTTCTCAGCAGTTTACTTTGCTGTCGCTAAACTCAGTAAATTACTGAGTTGATTCGCAGCAGAGGTAAAGCAGATCATCAGTTAAATAGTTGGTGGTGATCGTACCTGGATCACAAAGCTACATTGTGTCAGAATGGACAGGACAGAGACAATATTCAACTGATTACAAGTCAGTGTAGCATCACATGATTTTAAATCTTTATAGTAGAAAAGTTGCACAATGGGTCTTTAAAGATTTTGTTTTTGTGCCTCCTTTGTATCCTGCTCAGTGGTCTGAAAGTAGATGAATTTGGGAAATTATGTTAATAGTTTACTTCATCCTGATACCTTTCCCAGATCTCTGTAGCATCTCTCATAGCATGCGAGTTGCATCTTCAATGAGCTGGTGTTTGATTGGACCAAAGGCTAGTCCTGTGACAAATGCCTTGTAAGTAATTTTGTTCAAACAAAGATAAAGGCTACCCATCAAGAGAATAAAAGGTTTAAAAATAAGCATACGGCCAAAAGTGACTTCACTTATTCCCAGCCAGATTCATATTTAGAGGTGAATAGCCAGCTAGCTAGTTTAGCTACATTGATCATACCTGCAAAACAGCTGGGGCGTGTATTTGTTTGATCAGCGTATACACCCGACATTTATGACTGTGTCTGTTCCAGCAGATAATTTGATATACAGTACGTTGGTGATATTATTGATGTCCCCTCCAGAAAATACCATGTTTGTGGCCCTTGTTCATACCTACTACAAATGGCAGAGATAGTAATGTGATCCTATATCGATCCATCAGGGAAAAACCTTTCAGAGGTCAGGGTCAGCCACAGTGCATCACAATGGGACTAGTACGATTTACTGTCTTGCTGATGGACACTTCAGCAGTTTGGATGATGCTCGCAGCTGAGTCAAAAACAGCAAAAGCAAAAGCAGATCATTAGATGAATTATCTGATTGCATTGATCTCTGTGGAAAGCTAAACTATGCCTCTATTCTCTTCTTCATGTCCTCACAAGCACATGCCCTCTTGAACCCTTTGCAGAAAGATGGCGCGCACACCCTTCACACTGTGAGAAGACAATTGGTTCAAAGAGACCGCCGGCCCTTGACACCGCACTACAAAGCCAGAGTTTATCGACGAGTTATGCGTCAGTAAACTTAGCGGCCAACAGGAGTTTACTGAAACATTAAAGAGCTTATCAGCAATTACAGGCATATTTTTCAATCATTACCACAGCTCTCAGACAGCTTGCCCTGTCCTAAAACTAATCCAGGTGTACTGGCCTAGTCAGCACATTACTTACTCCCTCTGGGTCACTGATCCTCGCTGATTTATTTAACCTACTGATAAGCCTCTTCGTGCTGTTGATAAATGAGAAAGTTCAGGAGCTGAAATAAAGCAAATAAAGAGCTTCTACAGATTGTTACCCCGATAACATGGCTGATATGAAAACAGGTCACCATGCAATGAGCCATGAAAGATACAGATCCTTTGATTTGCTGCTGAGACAACTTTCCAAATGTATCGATTAATCCTGATTCAACTTGTTTGTTCACATGTGCACATTCCTACATCTGCTCTTCCTTCAGGCTTGTTGTGACAGTGTTGATCAGCACCGGTTTTCCCACCAGGCCTGGAGTACGACGTCTGGACCACGGCTGTGATAAATGATTCGGGGTGAACAATGAGCTTTCTGTGAATATGCTCTCCATATCCGTGATAATTAGACTAATTCCCACAACGTTAAATCAGGTCACTTTCTGCCAGACCTTGAGGCCAAAATTAATGTTGTCTCATTAAAGAGATAAAGGTAATTTATTAAAGTTTTACTTCTACTTCTCAGTCTCTGTACCCTGTCCCCATCATTTATTAACCAATATTGAGCTTTGCCATATGACATCTTGCCCACTGGATGTGAATCTCCTTTTGTTTGTCTTTGCTACTCTGGTCCGTTCCCACTCCTCTCTCTCTCTCTCTCATCAGGCGCGTATCAGCACTTTCAGGAGCTGCTGGTGGAGAGAAAATGCAGTTGTTTGCTGAAGCTGCAATTCATGTAATTAGTTGAATTTTCTTTGGTAAAATAGTTTGTTTATTTCCCAGTTGCTTGGGAAGAGCTGCAAGAACGTATGTTCATTTAAAGAACCCAAACAATGCCCAGGCACATATGCTATTTATGCCAGCATGCAACGTGTACATAAACAAGTCAAGTCAATGTATATGACCACAGAAGCAACAGAATTTTAAATAGGCTGGCCTGATAGCTCAGGTTCGATTCCAACCCGTGGCTCTTTCCTACATGTCACCTCTCTCTCTTTAAAATAAAAAACAAACAACAACCAAAAGAAAAACCTGAAAATGACCGACCTAACTGCTACAGATTTATGCCCCATTCACATCATATCGTTACTGCAATTACAAGCAGCCAAATGAGAAAAAGTGTTCACGTCAGCCAGAGTTATAATTCAGAGTCAGAGATATCAAGGATTTGTGACAGGTACAGTACTGTATCTCCCATTTGGTGGAAAGAAAGACAGATGTGCTGACAAATTGCTGGCAACATCACTGGGAGTAAATAGGTCATTGTACTGCTACTGCTTTTACTGGTTCCACTTATTAACAACTTAACTTCAAATACATAACGAAGCAAAAGTGGGTAGTTAAGCCTAATTTATCCGGTGTGTCTACAAAGCTAGCAGTGGGGATAACCATCTTGGAAATACGCATGGACGTGTCCAGTCAGAATAACAGGAAGCTTTCCTGTTTGAGTTGTGATGTCTGACACCAAAGACGCTGACAACTGGCCTAAAACTAGTCTGAGTCTTGCTAACTGGAACTATTTGAGACTGTCTTCCCAAGAAAAATGACACAGGTGCCCTAAAACTACATATGTTTACATTCAAATGGAAAACCCTCATCTGTAGCAAGTATGGTGATGTAATTCAACAAAAGACTTTGACACAGGAGACCAATGTTTGTTTCCATCACATCAAAAAATCACTTCTATGTATCACTTTAAAGGTCAATTACAAACTATTACTCGTTCAACAAATGCCAAATTTGTCCAAATTAGTCCAAGCCTGCACCCTCAAACCCTCAGTAAGACCTTACATGACCATATGTCGCCTGGAGCCAGCTCACATTCGATCCTCCTGTGCTGAAAGATAGCCAAGTGTCCCGACTCTCATCCACATCATCGATTCGACTCACGTGTCTATCTGGGATGTTTATTCAGTAAAACATTTACTCCAACCGTGAAGTCCAACAGATGCTGCGGAAGTATCGAGAAGAGTTTGTTTTACTTTAGTTTCCCAGTTATCTGTGTAACATTACTTGTAGTGGTGCTTTTAACTGTGTGATACTTACCTTACCTGGCTTTTAGGTTACACTTTGTGAGTACCGCTCTTGTTCAAATTATATGATATAAGATATCTAAACAAATGTATAATCCTGGAATTAAAGTGTCACTTAATCTAATGACAGATTAGCTGATCTGAATCTGAACCCTTACATCTTTTAGATATGATCTTAGCTAATCAATGGCAGCTTAATAAAGTCCACACGTTTGATAAACCACAATAGAGGCAGGACAAATAAAACAGCACGGGTTCAGAGTCTGCTTAACAACTAAATTGGGGAATTCCGACCTTATGACTCTCCAATCTCTTTCCCAGTTCACCTGTTTATTTTTTCCACACTGGAAACAAAAGCTTCCTTTCAACATAATCCAGTCCAGTGTGAGTTTTATGACCATTTAATGGGTCCTTCCATCTAACAGCCCTGTGGTTTACTATCACCGACACAAGGGCCCCATTGTGCATAGACATGGGAAGATAGGAGATAAATACACCTTATCAGCCACAACAACACATCATTACTTTCACCCTGCTATCTCAATGTCTCCCTCCACTATGCATTATCTGGCCACTTATGAGGACATTCAGAGCCATCAAGTGCTTTGAAGAGCTCCGCCAGTTGACTGTTTGCTCTCTCTGCTTCTCCATTTCTGCAGAACAACTCAGCCTCAAGTGCAAAGAGTGTTGTAAATACAGTATCTTTCAGTCCACTGTGAGCCATGCTTTGCCATCTAAAATGACGTTTAAATCTGGATCTAATTGCTACTTTGGAGATGAGGCTTATTGCTCATGATAGCCTAGTCTTCTGCCGTGATTTCCGATGTAAGGAAATCGTCCACTGCCATTAGCACTCAGGTAATGTCTTCTTATTGCCCAATTTACCCCTTAACACTAACCAAAGGTTGCTGAGAGGAGAATGACAGGCAAGCTGTGAGAGATAGCGAAAGCAACACAAAGGTAGATTTGTTTTTTAAATAAAGAATTCAGGAGTTTAAAAGTTGGTCTCAATGTGCAGCAAGGCCTTTCTTTTTGATTATTTTGCATTGCCTGTGTTTGACCAGCACTTCACTGAATAATACTGCTGATTGCTTTAGCCATTCAAGCAGCAAAACTCTGGGGATGACAGGCAGTTTCCCTGCCACTTTGGTCCAGACTGAAATATCTCAACAACTATTAAGTTGTAGTATGAATTCGATTCATCCTAAAGTGACAGGATCTCCAAAATCATTAAGATTCATTGAATCCTTCTACTTTTCCCCTTGCACCAGTGGAATTATCGTTATTATTAATCTCTCCAACTAACCCACAATCAACTTGAGGATTTTAAACTTGTATGTTTAAGATTTTTTTTTGACCGAGTCAGCAGCAGCTGAGCTTGTTGAAGGTTTCAAATATCCTCAATTGCATGAATCGTATTATTTATTCTGCTGTCATATTATTTCCACACAAGTTTAAGATTTGACTATAGAAAATGTACTATATCTGTCAGTTATGTATTTTAAATCATGCGCATGAGTAAGCAGGGTGGCACCCATACTGAAACGTATGTTGTGAGCATGTTAGCATGCTGCTGTTAGTCTCACAGAGCCACTAAGGTGGCTGTGAACTCTTAACTCTTGTTTAAATTTCAGTTTGAGCACAAAGAAACAGTGCAGACAAGATCAGTTGTTATCATGACCTACATACAGTATTGCTCTTAAAGTTAATCATATGCACAGACACAGACAGTCCATATGAACACAAAGATTGAAACTAAAGTTTCATTTAGCCAAATACAGTATAATTTGACGATTTTTGTGTTACTTCATGGAGTTGATGTGAGCTGTGCGGGACGGGACACGCAGATAAGATTAGAAAACAAATTCAATCAGGCCAATCTTTTAAGCAAATGAATCTCTTTGAGGTAATGCTCGTAGTGCCACCTCCCATCAGGTAATTTCTGTTAGGACGCAGTCAATACTCCAAAAAATTTAAATGAATTGATCAGTCACTTGACTTTGTCAATAGACTAATGGAGCGCTGTTAAGATTAGTCAATCTATGAAGTTATGGCAGAGGTAAATCACAGCATTGTGGTGTATTTTAATGGCTCTCAATTGATCAAAATGTCGTCAGAGGTGTGACAAAGTGTGGTCAGTCCGACTCCTTCGGCGACAGAGCTCTAATGAAGTAACAAAACAGGCGAAATACCCTCACAGTGTACCTGCAGACAGATTTCTATTAATTTAGTATCATGTTAGCACATTTTACAGGTGACAGAAATACAGATAAAATGAGATCTGCGTAAATCAGAGTTAGCCTTTTTTGACATTCAGTAACTTCACATAACTAGCTAAAGGTGTCCAATTCTCCAAACCAAACACGTCTGTAGCTAGTCTTATGTTTTAGGTTGATTCACAGCAGAATACCTCTGACTTTGAGGGAACAATAAAAGTTTTGAAGTGGTTTAAATACAGTCGTCTCTGCCTCATTCACTCGTCTTTTCTTCACTCCTTGTTCATTATGTTTGTTCAATTTATGGCTACAAGGGTAGGGAGGTCAGGGAACTCATACCTCTCTGTCAGTGTGCTAATTGGTTTGAATAAGCTGCCCCTCCTCCCGATAAACTACGAGTGCTCAATCTTTAAGGTAGGCTAAATCATTTTTAGTCAGCCTGTCACAAATAACTATAGAAGGACAAATTCTCCATCCCCAATGTGCTTTGCGGCTGTCAAACAGTCAAACTTTGAGTCAAATCTGTGCTTATTTCTTATTATACGGTTTGCATGTATTGTTATGTTCTATATTTTTAAGAGAAACACAGTTATCTTAAATCTCAAAGTAGTTTCTACACATTAAGACTGACATTTTACAAACTGAGATATCAAACTATTCAAAATAAGCTAAAATTTAAATTTTAAACTAGATTTACAGTTTTAACTTCCGGTTTATTGACTTCAGTTATATTTAAATTGGCAGTAAAATTATGATCAGTTTCCTTTAAAAATGGGTTGTATCAAAGGTTCAGCTCTTGATTTTTTACTTTTACTTTTTACTTTTACTTTTCCTCGCATTTCAGTGATAGCTGCAGGAGCTTCCTCCTCCACAGGTATCCTCTCCTGTGAGGTCAGGGGGTCAATCTAAGACCAAGTGGTTGCTGGTTGGTTGAACTGGGTCTGAACTGGAGGTGAAAAGGAAAGCAGTGTTTGAAACATCTCTAAAACATGGCAGACACCACACTGTACAAGAAGCATGGACAGTGTATGCGTGATGTCACACGCAGGTTTTCTGAAGAGCCGTTTTGAAACTCTAAAAATAGGAAAAGACGTGGATCATCAGTGGACCTGGGGTGGGCCGAATGACACCTGGGTCCTCAAACAAGCCACCTGTAACAGCACCTACTTGTCAATCAAAGTGGCCACACTGTTAATCATTTGTAACTTTAAATCTTAACATCATTTAAACGGGCAACTTAAAAAAGAAGAAAATCTGACTCAGTTGTCATGACAAGGAAATTAACTATAGAGACCAAAACCATTTTTTGTACCAGGCTGTAAACATGTTTATTTCTGCTGTGAAGTTTGACATTTTAACATGGGGGCCTATGGAGACTGACTTGTTCTGTAGCCAGCCTCAAGTGGACGTTCGAGGAACTGCAGTTTCTGGCACTTCCACATTGGCTCCACTTTCAAACCACAGAGGTTGTCAGTTGGGTATACCCCAGCCTTCAGAGTTATATTAATCTAAATCTTTTTATGTGGCTCTCTATGCTCCATGCTTCGTCCACTTATACAAGGACGTTATCTGTAATTTGGGTGTAGTATTTGATTAATATTTAATGAATGATTCCTTTGACCAAGCCGATTCTAACAACACCAGAAGATCTTTCTGTCCTTCAGTGATTATGAACTCATCAAAGGAGTCACTAGACAATGACTCCTCTATTGTCTTTTGTAAATGAGTCATAAGGGCATCTCTTAATCTCAGTTGACCTAATTCCAAGGGAGGATATGCCTCCTTTATTTGTATAAATTTGTATATTTGTATCCTTTTTAAATGTTTTCTTTATCTTAAATATTGTGGTTTTTATTGTTTTTTTGGTGTTTTAGTGTCTTGAAACACTTTGATATATTTGTTTAGAAAAGTTAAGTTTTCATGTTTCCATCATATCCCAAGATGATTCTGGGGAAAAACATCTACACCTCCCATATTTACATAGCTAAATCTCATGTTTATTGACATTTGGTTTTGTTCAAATATCTTTATGAGATTAGCACTGTTTGTGATATTCTGTTTGCTCTTCGTGCACTGACGTGTTGAGTTTCAGGAAATGTTCCAGATGTGCCAAACTGGGACTGGCTCAGAGCGAGCTAACCGAGGAATTAGCAATTCCATAATTGCCCGTTCTGTCAGAGGTTCTGACAGGCTGAGATGATGAAGAGGTCCGTAAGTGATTCGTCTCCTGCTCTGTCTCTCACTGTGTCCAACACAAAAATTCATGAACTAATTAGAACAACTGTGTCCTATTTTGCAGACTTCCTTACTCTATTTTCCTTTTCCCTGAAATGACCGGGCTGTAATTCAAACAGATCCATCACTACACCAGGGTTAGTGAACTTGTGAAAGCTGCATTGTCTTGCCAGCTTAGCAGTTGTGTTGTATTAAGAGCCACAAGCAAAGCACATGTCAGCGTATGTAGTTAAAAGGAGACTGAAAAATTACACACTTAGTCATTTCAGAAAATACCCTAAAAAACCTTTAATTATGTTCAAGTGACAAAGCTCAGCTGTCGGGATTGTCCATCAGAGGCAAAGGGGGAGGTCAGGTATTGTTCTTATTGAGCAGCAAGGTCAGTAGAAGGTGGAGGCCAGGGTGGATGGATGAGTCATAAAACATGGGAAAATACTTTTTGTTTCCTGTTTCCTCCTGAAAGCCAACTTGGTTTTCTTTTAACCATGACGACAAGGCGCCACCAGAGGGCACGGGCAAAGGATGCATTTGTTGAAGTTGTTGATTTTGTCTTTTAATATAAAAAATATATATATATAACCTCAATGTTTATAATTACATTTAGTCATTTAGCTCTTTTATCCAAAGAGACAAAAAAAAGAAAAGAAAAAGGGAAACAATCAAGATACAAATACTAAACATCGCTGTGACGTTTTTAGTTTGAAATTTAAGATGTGTCCACTCAGTAGTATTTTTATGACTATACTTTAATTCAGATAGACAGGTGACAAATTAAGTGGGACAAATGTAACACTGGTTACTGTAGTTTCTCTTTCATGCTAAGGAGGAGAGGGTGAAGCCAAGTGGTTGCAATCAGCAACTACACCGCTAGATGCAACTAAATCCTACACCCTGGTCCTTTAAAAACCACCTTAATACTGGTTAAACTTCTCACCTTGCTGCAGTGATGTAGAGTTGTACACCAGGGTGTGTCAGTGTACCAAGACATCACTGTTGGTTGTTGTTAGAGGTTCAGCAGAGCACATCGCTGACCACATTTTAAACTTTTTAACCAGAGAAGGAAGTCTATCTGCGCGACACATCAGTCTTTGGTCATACTAAATATATGTATTCAATGGGGGTATTAATAAACTTATTTCAAGAAAAGTTAGGACACATCTGTATCAATGACCCTCAGGTGTGGCCTAAGAAAGTCCCCTGTAGTATGATAGGTGCTTGGTTCTTGCCCCATGGCCAACTGTCTAAGGTTAAAATGTCATTAAAGGTTGGATTAAGATAGTAGAAACATAAAAATCCTACTTCATCTCCATTCTGTCTGCAAATCCTACCATTAAATATGACTATGTTTGTCTTAAGTCTTAAATATTACAATGGTTGTACCCACTAATGTTTTCAAAACTCACTGCCTTTAACGTCCTTCATTGTCCTCTCTGTTGTCTTGCGCCGGCTCCCTCTCCTGCGCTCCCTTCTGTTCCCCCTCCCAGAGGCTGTGCGCCCACCCTGACAATGCAGCATTATGGAAATAAATTGTTCCATTAGGTGCATTGTGTTCTGTCATCAGGCCAACCACATTGGGTTATTAATGGACACGGCCTCAGCTTTGATTAAGACTGAAGATTTATGAAAAAACACGCACTGGTGGAGAATCACCCAACATACTCTCCTTTACTGAGGTGCGTTCACGCAGAGATACACTCGTCAGAACTGACCTTATGAATGTCATCAAACTGGAAGTCTAAAATTTGACAGATAAAGGACAATTTTCTAATTTCTCTTTTGGACATGCTGATATTCAGGACGACAAAGACCTGCAGTAAACACACTACACTACTGTGAGGTCATTTAAATTAGATGTATTCACATATAAACTTTTACATCACTGTGGTCTGTGTTATATTGAAGAAAAAGTAATAAGTTATAGGCCACGTGCCGTAGCACTCAATTTTGATTTATTGCTCAAATATGATTTCTTTTGTTTGGCTGTTCACGTTATTTTTTTAATTGTGGCCAGTATCAGTTCAATGTGAACTGATCGTGGTCTTGAACTGACACACGTGTGCAAAAGAACAATAACAAAGACGTCGCACGTAGCGTAGCTGTTGTACGGAAGTAAGCATGGAGGTCACTGACGTCATTTAATTTCTAAATTGATGTAAAGTGGAAGCCAGAGAATTTGTGAGCAGATGATAATGAGGAAGGAGATGAGGAGAGCAAAGAGAGCCAATTTTTTAATTATGATGTAAAAGTCGAATGAAAATGTTCAAAATGAGGTCGCATTGCAAAAAATAAATAGACCAGAATCTGATCGAGGACCAATTATGAAAGTAGCCCAAATCAAAATTTAAAACAAATAATAATAATTAAAAAAAAATCAGATTTGGGCCAATTTTGCCTGCAATGTGAACATAGCCTAACAGCCCAAATGCACTCAAAGTGTCTGGAGTACAGTATGTTTTGTTTTATCGCCCAACACGCACCAAAAACGTTAGAGGTGTGTCACTTCTGATGTTTGATGGGACATTTAAAACAATAAGTGCGCTTCAAAACACACCTGTCAGATGCTTTCAGTGCGTTTGGGCCTTAAGAGTCTACAGCAACGTAAGGCTGTAATTAGCCACAGCGCTGCCTGCTTTGAGCTAAATGCTAATGATCATCAGAGGCAGTAGGATTAATCCTCTGGGGGCCATAAATGTCTGATGAAATCTCACAGCAATCCATGCAATAGTTGTTGATATGTTGCAGTGCGGCGGCGGAGTTAACGACCAACACACTCCTATACCTATAGTGATGTCACAAGCATGGGTAAAAAGGAGGATTTCAGGAGGATGCCATCTACCAATCTCTAAAAATAAGACGAGGAAGTGATTGTGTTTGTGAGAGCTCACACCTGACACAGAGCCAGGTACATCACCTTAAATCTGACGTGATGGTGGTTTCAAATTCATAAGCAGCCTTTCAGTATCAGAGTGTCACATGCTTCTGATCAATCGAACACTTAAGAAGCGTTCATTTAGGCCACCTCATGAATAAGACGTCTGCAGAAGTCAGTGTTTGTCTGAGTGCAGCGTATCAGAACAGTGTGTAGGCTACATGCTATTTTGCTAGTATCATACAGGCCTTAGTCATTCCCTCTCTACAACACAGGTGTGTGTGCGTGTGCGCGTGTGTGACTGATCCCATTTATCAGGCCAGTTAACCCTTGGCAGCAAGTAGTAATACGGGAGCAGCAAACCAGAGGGGGATGCAGGCACTCGCTCTAATTAAATCCCCCCTCCACCTACACAGACTGCCTCCCCTCCTCCTGCAGGAGAGACACTGACCTTCCAACCCGGCCTCCCCCCTGCCGCCTTCATCTCCCACCTCACCTCTGCAAACTGCAAAGTGACACACGCAAACAGTTTTCTGCTCTAATGGGAGTTTATAGCTCAAGGCTAAAAAAAACATTCCTACACTGTTTAGATCATAAATTACTGATTCAAATTAAATTAAGACGGTTCTTTTCACTCAGTGTTCAGTGTTAATACACAAAGAGAAATTAATATTTATACGTCATCAAGGTCCTCATATGAACACGTCACTACAGCCAGATTAGAAATAATGATCACTGAATTTTTTCTCATTATTGTGATGAATGTCAAACACAATATTTAAAGCACAGCTACTATATTAACACAAAGTATCAAGTTATGTATGTCTACATGTTTCAGCTATGTAGCAGCATGGCAATGTCACTCCGTCCAGACAGAAATATCTCAACAAATATTGGATAGATTGCAACTGTATCTTGACTTTAATAGCATTAATGGTCCCCAGAGGATGAAGCCTGCAGACTTTGGTGATCCCCTGACTTTTACTCTAGTACCACCATGAGGTTTTGGGGTTTTTAATAAACTATTTTGTATTATACTATTGGATGCCATGAAATTTATTGCTCACAGGATGAAGAGCAGCAACTTTGATGCTCCCTTATCAAGCGCTATCAAGGATGGAGGCATTGTCACTGCGAATATGTTAGCATACGAACATTAGCATTTTGCAGCCTCACAGAGCTGCTTGCGTGGCTGCAGACTCTCCTCTTGTTTATGTGTAAATGTAAATTGCGATGCTTCATAGTTCTGTTTCACGGCCACAAAGCAGCAAATTAATCCATTAAAATTCTAAGAAAAAAAAATGGGGACATCCTTGTATTTGAGTTTTTTGTTGTAACTATATTTGCTTTCCCAGGACTGTTGAGCTAATCAACATATGATGGTGATTTTCCCCTTTTAACTATGTATGCATTCACTGAGCTGTTGACCTTTTCTAATCCAGCCTGTTTTCAGTGTGAATGACATATGATCTTAACGCTGACTCAAAACAAATGTGTCCTTCCTTCACTTGTGAAGTAATGACAGTGAATAAAGTGGCATTAATGTGTTTGCACTGGTATGAAGGCCCACAGCTGGCTTTTGTGTGGCACGCTGGGTTCAAAACAGGGTTAAGAGCAGGGTAATCTGTCTGGCTGACAGCATCAAAGCGGCTGGCATCATTAATACAGTTCTGGGCTGAGGCGTAGTCACAGCGGCTCCATCCACTGTTTGTGAAGGTTACACATGAATTTGCATGCACGCATGTAGGTACAGGTATCTGGATTTGTGTGTGCACAGAAATATGCAAAAAATCCAGCCTGGTGGTGTTGCATTTCTGGGCTCATTTTGAGTTTGTAATATTTTAAAGACAGCTACTGTTTTATTAAGACAATGTATTAAGCTCATTAACATTTACAAACTGTGTGTAGAAACCAAGGGACACAGGGACACAAGTCCATCGTAAAAAAAAAGCAGATAATAAGTGAGTTTATTAATAGCAAGTTTTAAAGGTTCTAGCAGGTTCTAAGAAAAGCTTTCTTTTTTATCTATCTGAATGGGAAATGGAGGAAAGATCATCAGAGAACATCCGTCCCAAATCCCAAATTGTTTAATATTCCTGAAAACTGTATTAAATGTAATGCAGAAATGTATACTCTGTTTCATTGTAGGTGGGAGTGTCAGACGCTCCAGATGTTCTTGGAAAGAGATCTTGGAAAGAGAAGCTAAATTACAGTATGTCCATATATATGTATACCCTCGTGATTAAATGGAAAGAAATGGAAACCAGTTCATTTATTTATGTTACAGGACAAATATGTAATTGCTTTAAATGGAAGGATATTCAAAGACCTAACTCGAGTGTGCAGACAAAGATGATGTCTTGTAGTTGTGTCTTTCTTACAAATCATTAATGTGCAGATGTCGATGACCGGATGGGAAACAGTGCTGTTGTCAAGTTGTTGTGAGTTACATGGTTGATTATGGGGAGCATGGGAAGATAAGCAGATCATACAGGATTGATATTTTTGGTGTTTATAATCTTATTTATTACTTATTGTTTGAATGTATTTTTCTTCCCCTGTAATTATTTATTTACATTTCATGTAAATAATGCAAGTTTTTCTTTTTACTGAAAATGTTGACTCGCTGTAAATGTTTGAAGAACTGAAATAGTAGTGACATAGTCCTGAAAAAAAGGATCAGATTCATTTCTTCAATGTTCTACAGTGCAGTTCGCCCTCGGTAAACCCTCACCCTCTTTCTATGCTATAGCTATCACAAATGCTTTCAAGCTTCAAAAGCGGGTGCACTGCGTTAGCTGTTACCAGTAGGAGACTCCTTCAACAGAAATACACTTTTGGAGTGTCAGTAACAGGTATTATCTTTAATCTCTATGAGCTATTGATCAAACAGCAGCAGGTGGAGTGGCAGAAGGAGTGGTGCTCTACAGTGGTAGGATAATGTATTCAAAGACTTTATCCAGGCCGGGTATTTAACAGATTTTATGCTAACTTTGGTTTAAGTTGAATCTGCTACTTTATTTTGATAGTCTGCCTTGTCGTCTGTCGATGTTTAGCAGAATATTGAGTATATGTGACAATTTATGAACGTGCCTAAACAAAGATGTGCAATATCAGAAACAAGTTTATTTGTGAAACGGTTCAATTGTTGACGCTCAACTAATAACTGTTGAAATGTTATAAATACTTTAAACTATCCATAGGAGAACTATCCAAAGTGTTACCAGTGTTTCTTGCAACAATGAACACAATGGATTCAGGTCATTTGCTAGATTTGTATTCCATTTACATAAAGAGATACCAGTGTGTGTGTGTGTGTGTGTGTGTGTGTGTGTGTGTGTGCATGCATGCATGCATGCATACAGAGGTTCACGTCAACATCTCATTTATGTAATGGCTTCACATTTATCGCACCCTGACATGACTGACAGGTGGAAATGACATCAGTAACATTTAAATTGTTGTCCTTCTCTCTGCAGGGTAATACATCCTAAGTGATGCATATTCCACCAGCCGAGCTATTTCTACTCTCATCTACTTCATCTTTACTCCACCTTTCTCAAACACACACACACACACACACACACACACACACACATACATGCTTTAATCCCCCTCTCACTTTCTGTGTTTCATTTTACTGTCCCTGCAACCTCACAGTGTCACTGCGCTATCCAATTGGCATAATTGAGCCGGGTCAGATGATAAAGAGACCTATAACAATCAATGCAGGTGAAATAAAAAACAGCTCCCAGTTATTACTTTTGTCCTTTTGCAACGTCAATCAATGCCCCCCCTCCCCTACACACACACACACACACACACACAGCAGTTTAACAGACTGGGACTGCCGTGTTTATTTGAGGAAAAGGTTTGACATCTCACAAAGAGGAGTGAAGAGACACAAGGGGGTGAAGGCAGAAGAAGAAGAAGAAGCAGAGAAGGAGAAGGAGGAGGAGGAGGAGGTAGTTTGGGAGTATCAGAGCTGAGATAGATGAGATGTGACAGGCTGCCACTCTTCTCAACACCTTCTCATCAGCATGACACAGCTGTCACAGCCCTATTTCAGGAAAATTAAACAGCCTTACGGTAAACTGGCCTGCCCGTCGGGGGGAGGGGCTGGAAGACGGAGGGAGGGTGTGAGTGTGTGTGTGTGTGTGTGTGAAAATGAATAAGCTTGTAGTATGCAGATGGCCTTTCTGCTTCTCTCCTCCCCCAATCTGTTCCCCTCCTTTAAGCACCATCCTCTCCTTTTGACATGGTAATGGCTCCAAATTGATGAAGACACTTCACTCATTCAGTGACAACTCCACTGGCAAGCGACATAAACACTTCCTCCACGCCTCCTCGTACATCAATCATCATGAAGCCCCTCCCTTCTCTCCTGCTTGGCATTGGCTGGGGTGGGAGGTTGTTTAATCAGCTAATTTGCCCTTCTCTGGCCACCGTTAATGACCGTGCCACCTCTGGATTATCTTGTCGTCCCATCCTCTTAATCAGCGCTGATGAACTGCTCATCAAACTATTAACCTCCTTTTGCCTTTTGCTTAGCAAAGGTTATAGGCCTGTAATTAAAACTAATCTGTTGGGTCACATTTCTCTCTTTAATTGGCACTGCAGCATTCCTACCGTGGCTGAAACCTCAACTGTAAATTCAGAGGACAAGCAAATGAAGAAACGTCTTCACAGTTTGGACAAAATGAAGGCAGCATTTAGCAAGCAAACAAACAAAAGAACGACTGAAACAATTTGTCATACACAGAAACAACTGTCCTTTCATTATTTTTGAGCATGATGTCATGAAACATTGAAGTGAGATGGAGAATAGTCAGGTTACAATCACACATCACGGCTTATCATTAAATTATGAATTAATTAGCTATTAGCAAATGGGTAGTATGAGTAGAATGAGTAGTAATCTGTTATAATTCAGTTAAATAAACTATTATATCAGCATTTAAGGAGAATATAGAATAATTAACAGAAATGAGGGAGGCATTTCATAATTAGTAGGAATGCACTGATCAGATACAGCACGTCAATATCGGTGCCAACACTGCTATTATCAGTTATTTGCCATGACGTGACAGATCAACATTAAATAGTTTTCTTTGTCAATGTCGCTATGAAACGTTTCCACTATCAGACAAATGAGTCCCACACACTGAGGAAAATCTTGGGGAAAATAGAGTATAATATTGATTGATACTTGATATTGTCAGATACATTAAGTTGAAGTATTGCAATTGCTATCAGAAGAGAAAAAGTGGAACTAATACATCACTAGATGGAACTCGGTGAGCCTGCATGGTAGTTATTATGTAATGTTTTCAGATGTATAGTATAACTGCCGATTCCAGGTGCATGATTAGAAAATAGAGAACAAAAATCAGCAGAGCTTTGAGATTTGAGGACCAGAACGAAGAACCACAACCCTGAAGATGTGTTAAACACAACCATAATTTCACTACTGCAGGATTTGGTTGAGTTTACTTAAAAAACTGTTGCACAGACATTTTCTCCTAAAGGAAAGGATACACAGTTTGACAAACAAGCTTGAAAATAACACTTGGAATTAGCATTAATTAGATATAATTAGATATATGTATTATTGTTAGTGTTATTTAACCATGCTACTTAAGTAATGGATTCTTTTTTAAGTTTGTTGCACTTAAACTTCTTCTGCAAGTACAACCTTTAATAGAAGGTAACTAAAACAAAATGCAGGTATCTTTAGTGAGTATTCATGCTGGGAGGAGACACTCGAGGTATCTTTCCTGTGAAATTCAGTATTAGGAACAGAAATGAGGGACTGTGTGCTGGTTTACGTGATTCAGGTCTGACTTTTGAGCTCTTTGAGATCTTTTCCTAGCTGCCTATTTAAACCACTTTTTGCTGCTTCAGCACAACCATGCAGCACTTTCACTTTAGGTAAAAGAGTTGTGATGCCTTTAAAAGAATTCATAACATCCAACCTGTACTGACCTTATACGGCAAATAAAAACTATCGATCCTCCCTCCCCAACTCCCACTTTAAAAGACTTATTGTGGCGCTCCATTTCATCTAATCACTTGGCAAAAGAGTCCGGGGTCTAAATAAAGAAAGAATAAATAAAAAAGTCCCTGGGCCAACGTGTTGCTCTCACCTTTGCAGATGAAATTACCCGAAAAGCTGTTACAAATCAATATAATCAATGCAATCAGCTAACTGACACAGGCAATCTCCTGCCAGTAAGTAAAATACCCCCGGTGGAGATCTTTCAATCTCTAGTGCCATAATTGCCCCCAAGGGCGACGTTAGGGTGTAGCATTTTGTACACTTAATTAAATTAGTGAGCTCTGTGGACAGGGTGGGTTGCCGATCTCAAAGAGAACGGATTGGTCTGGCCCTGAGCCAGTAATTAAGGCAATACCTTTCCTGATTACGCCAATCCCCCTTAATGAACTCATTATGCATTTTAACCCAAACACTCCCATGAATTAATGAGCACAAAGAAAGCTCCTGGATGGAAAGGACACCTCGATCACGAACACAAGTCATAACTCATCCACTCAACCGGGTAGACGTAATGTCCATATTTCTCCCTCTTTCAGCTGCAGCCAAGACTAATTTGGACTTGAGTGACAGCAAAAGTTCTGGGTCTGTACACATAAAGCTTTAAAGAAATAAGACCCCTCGTCTGGCAAGTAACAAAAGAAACTTTACTGGGCGACTTTACAAGGTCTAACTGGAATCGTATCCGAATTCACTCTATTCAGAAAACTTTTGGATGGTCATTTTGCACAGATAAGACGACATGGTCACACCACATGGGGTCCAAACATATGTGTAAAATGATTTAAAGAGACCTAGGAACACTGCTGGGTGGGAGCAGCTCTGCGCTGACCCATAATGCTTTGCTAATTAAATAATTCACTAATTGATTCATTGCCAAATCAATAAAGTCTGCAGATGGTTTATGGTGTGAGAGCTAAAGTGTGTTTGTGTTTGAGGAGGACTGGGGTTGGATTACAAATGAATGAAACACACACACACACACACACACACACACACACACACACAAAACAGAGGATGCAAACTGCCCCCTAACTGAATGACAAGCAAAAGCGCATGAAATTGGTGCTAAAATGTCGGCGAACATTGAGTTGACCTTGAGCTTGTGTTGTATGACATCATTTCAGCCTCTCACAGGCAGATGATGGTGAATATAAAAGGCGGGGGCAGTGTGTGTGTGTGTGTGTGTGTGTGTGTGTGTGTGTGTGTGTGGGCACATGTTGAACCCATAAACACAGCTCCGTCCTGAACCCAGTCTCTGGGGAGTCTGGGTGTTTGTAGGTGAGCCTGAGGAAGAAATCAGCTGAGATACCATTAATTCAAGTGTAATGAATCCTTAGAGTGTTTGTGTGTAAAAGGGCATATGCACTGTAAATATGTGGTATATTATGTATATTTTATGACTGGTCATTCCTGTGTGTGTTTGTGTTTGTGCACACTAAGGTCGGAATTACCTTTGAAATTAATTGGGACAACAGTGAAGTGTGACATCTGATCTGAGTGGACGTAAAGGGTTGTAAATCCCGCTGCATGAGCAGTTTGGTACTTGTTTCCAAGCATGTGTGCACGCAAACACACACAGAGAGATGCAGAGAATAGCCGCCAGTGCTCAGCAACTGTGAGATGAAGGTTGTGCTCGTCCGCCACGGGAGACTATTCATCTAAGAATTAATTAAAGAAGTACAGAATTTCTTATTACACACATTTTAATGTTTTTTAAAGGAAGGTATGTCACCTTTAGTTACGTGAACACCAGAAACATTTCGCTCCACATGAGATTGCTAAAGATCATATTCCAATACGAGAGCCTGCACCCTTCTGGGAAGGTTACAGGGTACAAAAGATGTTGGAACCTGGCTGCAGAGATTTGCTCCCAATCAGCCACAAGAGCATATGGAGGTTGGGCACTGATGTTTGTGACAAGGCCTGACTAACAGTTGATGTTTCAGTTAATACTGAAGCCTTCCTGCCACAAAGTTTGAAGGACACAGTTGTCTAAAATATCATTGTATGCTGTAGAATTAATATTTCCTCTTAATTGGAAACTAGGTGCCTAGCCCAAACCATAAAAAAAAAACAGCACAAGGCCATTATTCGTCTTCCACCAACCTTTACGTTTGGCACAACAAATTCACAGAGGTAGCTTTCTGCTGGCATCCGCCAAACCAAGATTCATCCATCCGACTGCCAGATAGTAAAGCAAGATTCATCATCGGAACACGTCAACACATTTCCACCGCTCCAGGGTTTTATACCACTACATCCAACGTCTGGTGAACTTAGTACCAAATTCCAGACTTTCTTAAGAAGCAGCATTTTGTCAGGAGTTACATGACATTGCTTAATTAAAGTATTGACATGGGACAAATTTATTTACTTAAACTTACACACAAGAGCTTTACCCAGGAGCAGTTTGTCGACTGATCGGGGTTGGTGGTTTAATTTCTATTTTACTGTAAATGTTTGTCGATGGAGATTTCATACCTGTATGCTTGATTTTATGGAGCTGGTCTGAATAATAAAAAGTAGTGTCCAAATACTGTACACCTTTCACCATAGTGTGTATATCAGGCTGACTAACCAATACACATAATTGTATTTGAGTATTGATTCACATACTTTTCTTGACAGACTACTTTTTAAATGTAGGATGTAGTTTTATTTCATAATGATATTAAAAACTGTATACAGAGTGCTACATATTAAATATTTATTTATCATTTACTGTGCAGTGAATAAAAGATGAAACATAGTTTTAACAGAATTTTCCATAATCAAATAAAATAGTAAGTCTTAGATTACTGACAACTCGGTTCCAAGTATTAGTTCTCCATTAATACCCACACAAATATTCATAGTCATTTTACAATCTTAAAGCATTAAAAAGATAATATATTTAAACCATATGCCAATTCAAACAATTAACTGTTTAAGTTAACTATCGAGATCTTTTAGTTCCATTACGGGGCAATATCGTCACATTACAGAGTCAACAAAGCTTTCATCTCAACTTAAATGCCCAAAGCGTTGATTCATCTAATCAAAGTTTTGAAAGGTACCATGTAGGCTGACTGTCAGACCCTTTGGTGTGTGGATGAGCCCTGAGAGAACAAAAGTGTGAGACCACATTCACACATAACAGGAAACCCATAATTTAACACAAGCATAGGTGGAATGGAAAATACTGTTTACAAACACAAACCAGAGAAAGAGGAAGTAAAAAAGGTTAAACTGCAATGGCAGATATGACAATGCCTTCGACTTACAGTTAAAGAAACATTTCTAAGTCATTACTTAAAGTGATTAAAGCTCCTTGTTTCCTCCTCCTGCACCTTAAATATTTTTTATTTTAATGTATTCAGATACTCTTTACTGTGTTTTACAAACAGTCCATTTACTCATTATAACCTGTACAGACAGAAACGTGGTCAATCACCACTTCAATATGTGAAGCAGGGGACTGTGATGGTGGAGCACCTCTATGTGTTCAAATGCAGCATTGCAGGTGAGGAGCACACTGCCTCTGCACTTTTCTCCAGTCGAGACAAACAGTATTAGTGAAGGAGTTGAAAAAAGCTGAAGGCAGAGTTGTATATATTGATAATTACAACAAACATGTGTAAGCAAAAGATGTTAGGAATCAAGATTATTATAAAATAAAAGTAATTGGACCATACTAACTTCATGGTAGGGAATGTAATCTGATATGTATTGAACTCAAGTAACTTTAATTAACTGGAAAGTTTGGCAGACTTTTATATTTTGCCTTTTCTTATTCAAAAACTACAATTTTAAGACAAAAAAAGATTTCTTTTTTATAAGGAATATGCTTGAATGTATCCCGGCTCTGTCAAAAGGTTAAAAAAAAAAAATCTGCCGACCAGCACCTCTAAAGCTGACTAACATAATATATCACATAACACATAATATCTTGTTTTTTAATCCATACAAAAGCTAAAATAAGAAACAATAACCCCATAACATAAACTCCCTCATATTTGGGTTTTCTACAGATTAAACAAACAAGATATAACATGATAATTAATGAGTTTCAGAAGTGCTTAGAGGCAGATTTTGTTACCTTCAGACAGAGCCAGGCTAGCTGTTTCTCCCTTTTTCCAGTGTTTATGGTAAGCTAAGCTAACAGGCTGCTGGCTCCAGCTGAACATTGAATCGACAGACATGAGAGCGCAATGTTCAACATGTCAAATTATTCCTTTAAGATTTAAGGTAAAGCCACTTCATTATCAGAAGAAACATTTGACCATCGCAAAATCAGCATATTGCAGGGTCAATGTTTTCACATTATGTTTACAAGAGTCCATGTCATTCGCAGGCTGGATCGGATCATTCAAACTAAAAGCTGATACTGTTGCCAAGCTCCCCAAGCTGAGTGAAAGTCTGTACCTAAACTTTTACACTGAAGTCAATAAATAAAAGAAATATTTTCAAGCTTAAAATTAGAGATGTTCATTTTTTGTGTTTCCCACATCCAGTGCACCGTGCAAGATCAGACCATGTTGGTTTGGGTGTTGGGGCTGCGACTCTGCAGGTCCTGTACCTGGTCAAGAACCCAGTTGATGTTTGGTCTCTCCTGGGGATTTGACACCATTATGGAGCTCAGCAGCATCTGAAGGCCCTGTGAGTAACTGGGAACAAGACAGACAGATAGCAAATTAGCAAGATATACCAGAGTTCATACACAACAAAATGCAACAATGGGAAGTTAACAGGGGTGTGATGGTACACAGAATTTACAAAGAATTCATGTCTACCCCGCTTTAGTAGTTTAGTACGAGTTTAGTACAGAAAAAATAATAATAATAATAAAACCAGAATGTTTAAGACCATGTTTCTTTTCATCTGGGTGATTATGAAAGTGGAGCACCACTGACACCTTGCTCTCGTCTTATTCACAACTCTCTCTCCATTTCTGTTGTGGCTGAGCAGGTACAGGAATTGCTCCCAAGCAATGACTCAGATGTTGTTGCGTTTCATTTGCACACATGCCAAAGTGTGACTGACTCGCACGTCAATCAGCTTGCTGTTCAGCAAACCTGCGCTTGTGAACTTTGGTTCCGTGTTATGTGCATCAATCTATATACCAGACTGGCACAATAATAAGATGATGAGATGACGATAAGTCAGACTACTATTAACTTAGCTGCGGACTAACAATGGCAATAAGTAAATGCAAGGAAAACTCCAGTGGAAGAGAATCATTGTCTAAAATGGCGTTAAATAATACGTTTTTTTTCATTATTATTTTACATGGTACTTGTATTAGCTGCTAGTATAAAATATATCCTTAAAATTAGTTACATGCTTTGAAACTGTGACATTTTTTCTTTTCTCAATGGAAAAATTGAGGGTATTTTTCTTTCCTACCACTATCCAGAGAGGTAACAGAAGCTGATGCATTAATGGAAACTTTCTTCAAGTTACACTGTAGGATAATGTTACAGTCAGACTGACCTGCAAGACTGTGGGATGGCCACTGGATTCTGGACAGCCAGGGCAACACTGTCCCCCTTCTGAAACACCATGTCATACGGCCCCTCCAACATCATCATGCAGTAAAGCACACAGCCAAGTGACTGGAGGAAAGCAGGGAGACAGCAAAAGATGAGATAAAGAAGTGGAGTCAGTGGAGGATAAAGCACTTGGTTTCAGAGACGATGTCACCTGAGAAGACAACAAGCACAAACCTGAAGAGTAAAAAATACAAAGGCTTTACCCAGATATCAGTGCGCTCGTCTATAATGCAGTGGCTCTCTACATTGAAGAGTTCAGGAGCCCTGTAGGAAATGGTGCACCGCTGGGCTGCCCAGTCTTGTATCGTCATAGCTTCTCTGGTTCCTCTAACCTGAAATAAACTCAGTTTTATTAAAATCATCACTGGGTAAGGATCATTCAGTTAATGTTTAGAAGATAAGCCTTTAACATAGACAGCTGTGTGCATGTGTATCGATCTTGTAAGGTTACTGAAATATTTATTCAGTTGTGTAGATGGAAAAAACAAAACAGTTGAATGCCCACTATGTGTGTCAAGTCACACAGTCAATATTGGAAACACCAACGCCACAAACATGATAAAAAGTATCAGAATATCAATAAAAGATTATGAACTTCCTTCAGGTAGCAAAACATTAAATCAATGACAGTGAAGAAAACAGTGGAATTTATTGTGCTTTAAGAAAAAAGAGTAACATGTAACATCACTTGTGCTTCATGTAACATGCTCTATTGGTAAAACATCTAGAAAGTTATGGGCTTTATTCTGAGAAATGACAGTCGTTGCTTAATTTAAGGAAGATGTGTAGCATTATACTCTGAATATGTAGTTCACTAGCATTAAAAATGTTACTCTGCCATCTAGAGGAAGAAATCTCTACCCTTTTTCCTAAAACAATGTCACGTATAGTGAGTATTTACTCTCTTAACATTATCTACACAAGGATTTAATGAGTTGCAACTAAATGTTATGTAGTAGTATTTGGTGGTTAGACATCACCCGACGTTGCAGACTTTTGTCTTAGCTTTCTTGGATTGCTAATTTTTTCTTGTAGACTACAGAGTTTCTGTCACAGAAACACAATCAAGTGGACAGATTTTAATTTTGTTACTAAAAACTACTCAACAATGTTTAACACTAGCGTTCAAAAGTATTTTTTAATATTAAATGTTAGAAAATAACAAAAGTGGCGGAGCGGAAGTGAACTGAGCTGCACTTAACGCTGTGGGAATGTGACAGACTTCAGGCTTTAATTAAATTAATTTTGGCCTAAATATTGATGCTTCTAAAGTAATCAATAAAAATGTACACTTTTCACAGATCCTGCACCCTTACCTCAACCCTGGCACGGTTCATAGAGCCCAGGTCCATCAGAACCGGCCTGTCATCCTCATCCAGGAGCACATTTGTGGGCTTCAGGTCTCTGTGAAATGATAGCAGACATACCTGCATTTAATTGTGTTAATCTTAAGAAGTAAGACAAAATTTGTTATTTGGAAAAGTATGTCAATAACATGAATGTTAAAAGATAAGAAATAGTATCTCACTGATTGGGATATTTTCAATCTCTCCATTTCTCTATTAAGTTAAACGTTGTGGACAAAATACAGTAAATGTATTTCACAAGTTAAATGATGACCCACAAAATGCTGAATACCTTCATTGACTATATATTTACTCATACATTTTGAACCCAAAACCATAAAATGAAACAAAACGAATGTAATTACAGTTTTAAAAAAATATGCCACCTGTAAATGGTTGTCGTATGTGTGTTTATGTGGAGAAAGATTACCTGTGTGCATAGCCTTTTTCATGAATGGCCTTGAGTCCAGAGCAGATCCCACGCAAGATTTGCAAAATCTGTTTTTCAGGCATTGAGCTCCCCTTGTCTCTTAGCTTCTCCAGAACAGACCACAGGCTGCCTTTCTGTTGACATAAACACACCAAGATCAGACCAGATCATCATAATAACAACGATAATTCCCCTTGAGGTTGTTCTGGTCATACTAACTGCTGCATTAACTTACGCTAATATACGGCAGAAGTAACCAGGCTTCAGTCTTGCCTCCACGATCAACAAAGGCGTGCGCAACCAGGCTCAAGATGTTGGGGTGATTAAACATCTGATGCATTTCCATCTCTGTCTGAGCCTCCTGGCGGCCTTCACGGTCATGGCACAGGACCCTCTTCAGGGCGTAGAAGCGCCCATCCTTTGCCCCCTCTACCAGATCGACATAACTGAACCCACTGAAGAGAGGACACAAGGATTAGGAAACAGTGTATTAATCCGAACTGTAATTTGGTGCAAATGTACTGCAGCAGGATGGAAGAATCGACTCAAAATAACCTGAAATGTTCATTTTAATGAAGAAATATGTCACCCAGTGCAACAGTGATGTGTTTTTGAAAGTTTTTGGACGTCTTAGCAATACGTAAGATCAAGTTTTGCTTACGCAAACAAAACTTTTAGATCCTTCATCGCTGGTTTTCATGTTTTTATGGAATATTTAGACAAAATATCACCACATTTAATCTTAAAGGTGAAGTTTAAAACCAACAAAGTCAACATGTCACCTTACCCTTCGTCTAGTTTCTGGACAAAGTAATACTTTTTGTTGTCGATGGTGATGGATCCACGGGAGCATATGCACAGAGCCTGCCCCATCTTGACTGGTACATTGTTTAACACAAAGCTTTTAAGGGCCTGTGAAGAAAACGAGACAGATAGAAGCCAACTAGTTACTTACTAGTTAAAAAACATCCATTACTGAACGCAAACTGAGAGATATAAGTCCACAGATAAAGTAAATAAAACAGGTTAGGAAAGCAAACAAACTGTCAGCTAACACATCTCATCTCTAACGTCTAACCGTTAATATCTACAACCGCCAAAATGCGACGTTAACGTCCGTTTTTAACGTTAGCATCGAATCGCTGCGTCATTTTAAGTAGCTGACAGCTAAACATACCATAGCATTGACACAAACAATGACGTTACGTCTTTATTCTTACCAGCTTAGCTTTCTGTTTACCAAATCACCATACTGACATTTCTGGTCCTGCTGCTGCTTCCTCCGCCTCCGGCTCCTTTTTTCTTCTTCACAACCGGTGTATTGGGCGTATTACCGCACCACCTTCTGGCTCGGAGTGTGCACCGCAGCTTCATCATCTTCTTCTTCTTCTTCTTCATCTTCATTTTTTAGATTTGATTGGCGGAAACAAATCCTTATTTTACCCTTTCTGGTTTATTCACAATATACTTCTGGTGCATCAGTTATTTAACTCCAATGGTTCACTACTTACGTATCAAGAATTTACTTTAAAATATAATGTCCTAATTCCTATTAGTGAATTTAATGTTGTTATAAATGCAATCCCTGCTAGTGTCTCTATGTTATTTAAAAGCACAGTAGGACAGAACCCAGCAATATTGCCTATAAATCCTACCAAACTTGCAATCGGCCAGATTTGTTTCTCAACAACACGCAACAGTAACCAATCTATACGTGCTTTATTTCAGAAAGAAGTTGTGTCAATTCCATATGTAATCACTTATTGGAATAACTTAATAAACAACCTTGACTGGAAAAAGATCTGGAACTTACCTGCTATATATAAGATAAATAATAAAGTAAAAGAAGTATCCTTAAAATAATCCACAGGATTTACCCTTCTAAAGTCTTTTTTTCACAACGTTTTAAAAATGTCACTGATACAAGTTGCTCTTTTTGTATGGGATGCCCTGAAGATGTCTTCCATTTGTTTTGGTCTTGTCCTGTTTCCACCAGTTTCTGGGTAGATGTCTGTAATTTGATTTCCCTTTCTATTGAGCCAGATGTTTCCCTTTGTTTTGAAAATGTACTGTTTGGCTTCACTGTCTTTCCATCTACCAAAGTTAGACAATATTACATCATTAATCTTATTATCTTTTTAGCCAAATGGCACATTCATAAATGTCGATACACAAATCAAAAACCTTTCTTTCTTACTTTTACGAACGAAGTCAAGCAGTATATTAAAACTATTGGAAAATCTAATAACATAAAAGCTGTCAAGACCCTGAATCTTTGTGCTCTCTACAATATGTTTTTATAATCTGCAAAAAATGCCTGTATATATGCAACCCCCTGGCGGTAGTCTTTGTTGCTGTGTTTGATTGGCGGCTGGCATCCAACTTATAGGTGCATTGCCTATATATATTTGCATTGCATATATATATATATATATATTAAACCCTATCCATTAACCCTGTCTCCCTCAAGTACTTATTTACATACCTCCTAATGTTTCCTGATCCTTTCAACCTGTTCCCTACCGTGAAGCTCACTTTTTCCCTTTGCAGTGCTGCTTTTAGTTCTCTCCTCTCTCTCTCATATCCCTTGCATTGCATAAGAACATGCTGCACAGATTCAGGATGATCACACAATCTACATTTACCAGTGGGATGTTTTCCAATTCTGTATAGCGTGCTATTAAGCTCTGTATGCCCTAATCTGAGGCGGGTAATGACCGTCTCCTCCTTCCTGCTCCCGCCCACCACTCCTCCTTTCCCCACCTGTTTTTGTATACTATAAAAATGTCTTCCTGTCTCATTTGTATCCCAATATTCCTGCCAAACCTTTTGCATTTGTATTTTAATGATTGTTTTCCCTTCTGCTTTCCCTAGTGGGATATTGTACACTGTTTGTGACCTGAGTGCTTGTTTTGCAAGTATGTCATCTTCTTCTTCTTCTTCTTCTTCTTCTTTGGTGTTTATTGGCAGTCGGATACTGCCATCTCCCGGACTTTACTTCTTTCTTATTTCCTCTTCTGTTATATTCTTTCAATTAACCCAGTTGAGACAAGAAATCTCACAATGATCCTCCTCCCTTCCCGAGATTTTCCACATTCTACTATATTCTTGAAATTATTTCCCCCTATTCTTGCCTTTACTCATCATTTCCCTCTCCCTTTCATATCTAGGACACACTGTAATCACATGTTCCACCGTCTCCCTCTCCCCACGGCCACACTGACCAGTTGGATGTTTTCCTATTATCTTAAGTGTGTTATTCAATTTACTGTGTCCTATTCTTATTCTGCTTATCACTACTTGTTCTATTCTATTGTCTCCATAACACCCTACCTCTCCTGCTACACTCTGTAATTTATATAAATGTCTCCCTTTTTCCTGGTTCTTCCATTGTTGGTTCCACTGATTGTTTATTCCCTTCCATATTAAACGTTTTCCCTCTGCTTTTGATAATTTTACTTTCACTTCCACATCCTCTTTCTTTACTGCCTCCTTAGCAACTTTGTCTGCTTTTTTCGTTTCCTTGTACTCCTAAATGCGCTGGAACCCACATGAACGCTATTTCCCTCCCCTGTTGTGTTACTCTGGATGTTTTTAACAGTATTTCATATAATATTTCCTGATGTGTTTTTGCTGTCCTGTTTTTAATACTTAAGAGTGCTGAAACTGAATCACTACATATGACTATTTTCTTGTCCGTCATGTCCTCCACCCATTCTATTGCCAGTAATATTGCGCACAGCTCCACCGCATGTATGCTTAAATGATCTGATGTTCTTTTTGAAACTGTGACATGATGACTGGGAACCACCATTGCTGCGCCTGTTGCTCCTGTTATCTGCTCTTTGGATCCATCTGTGTATATGTAAACATAATCTCCATACTTTCCCTCTGCATAGTTATAAAATTCCTGTACTAGATCTGCTGTTTTATTTGTCAGATCAAATCAAAGATCAAATCTAATCTTAAAGTTTAAGATTAGATTTGATCTTTGACCCTAACCCAGTTATCTCGGGAGAAGTGAGGTTTAAGACTTAAACCTCACTTCTCCCGAGATAACTCAGTGGTGCTGAAAGTCTGAGGTGTACAGTGTGAAGAGGAAAGTTCATGTTCAAGTTCCCCGTTCATGATAACTGAGGGTGATATTTTTTCTGTAACACACCTGTTCAAATTATATTAAGGCTTAATACAGATGGCTTATTTGCGCACCCAGGCATCATTCGGCCCACTTTAGGTCTGCTGAAATTGTAAATAAATCGTGCACACAGAACTTTTTAACCTTAAATGTGTTTTTAAAAGTTATCCTGTTGAACATTATCTCTTCTTTCTTTGACCTACATGTGTTTCTAAATGTTTACTTTAAGATTCAGAATGCATGTAATAAAAAAAAAAACCCTTCCCCTCACTGCTCTTACCACCTGTTTACTGCAAACTGTTGGCTTGACCACAAATTTGGTAATGGGACTTTAAAGTGTTTCTCTGAAGAGCTTGTTTTGCTAACCTGTCTGCCCTGATTTCCTGTGCACTGAGGAAACCACATAAACGTTTTTTTATGTACCTTGTTTAATAGCCTGGAACATACTTGAAAACACTTTAAATAAAATATTTTCACAGCTAGAACTGAAAGATCTGTCTTTGGAATTAGCCCAAATCTTTAATAAAGTTAAGAACCCATGTAAACTCTCTTAATGCTCTTCCATTCATCTGTACAACTTTTTTTCACAATTAAAATGTACATGCACAATTTTATGCCTTATTAATGAATTATTTCCTGAATCCTCCCATTAATGTGCATGATATCCTCTGCCCCTTTCCTTAGTGCTCCATCGCCTGCTACTGTCTGTTTGTACTTGAGAAAAAACGACTATTAGCCACAGAAAAGATTAATGGACACTCAGTTTCCCAGTACAAATCGACGTGAATACTTCTTCATATGTGTCCTATTTATCTAATACAGGGGTCTTCAACCAGGGGTCAGTGACCCTTAGGGGGTCTGCAGAGTGACTGCAGGGGGTCCGCCAATTAATAATTGACAGTTTTCACTAAAATAATTTGTGAGAATTAAAAAAAATATATAACAAAAATGATATTGAGTAAACTGCAAGCATTAATATGCAATAATAAGCTACTTTTAACAAAAACTATTTACAAAATAAATTATTCCATTATGCATGAGCATTTTTTTATCAATCATAAACACACATAGGCTAATAACTCAGTATATAAATAGGTTATTAAGGTGAAATAAAAGGTGAATAAAGTAAATATAAAAGAACAGGCTCCCTGTTCTGTTAGTCTCTCATCCAAGGGGTCCTTGTGCTGAAAAGGTTGAAGACCTCTGATCTAAACAAACAGTGCACACAGCGCCAAAAACAAGACTAGCGGCGCTAGGAGGAGCTGGAAAAGCTTGAGGAGAAATGATGGCGGATTACGAGCACAACAGAAGGAGTCACAGCGCTGACGGAGGTGATATTTGTGCTGGTTTAACGTCTAAAAACATGGTTGAGAAATAAACAGTATTGAAGCAGTTAGCTGCGTTAGAGCTGCACCCGAGTAATGTTAAACAGAGGAGGCGTCACTCAGCTAAGTACACGTTAGCTCATGCTATGTATCAGTGGCTAGCTAATGCTAATACGAAGCTAACATAGTTTCTCACACGTTTCCTATGTGAGATTGCTGTGGAAACGGGCCAGGCTCTGAACTACTGGGCTAAAGTTTCTGCTAACGTTAGCCTGGTCATAAAGCAGATCTCTGTTAGCCTGCTAACCGGCTATTAGCCTAGCTAGTGTGCGAGTAGCTAACTGTAGCTATGTGGCGCAGGCTAACGCCACATTAATGAGTATAATAACGTTATTATGTGCATTACTCGTTAGTTAACTGTATTAATTGTAGTTGGCAGGTCTGCTCACACAGTCGCCGAGTGAACTTTTAAAACAGAGTGAGTGTAAGCTAAGTTACCTGGCTAGAAACATTAGCATTTACATTAGCCACACAGGTAAAGGTGATATAGATAGCTTTTATTATTCTCCAGTTCACAGGAAACTGTTGTTCACCTTGGTGAGTTGTCTTGCCTCAAGCAGGGCCGCAGGAGGAGGAAGACAGAGTGAAAACTAAGCCTGTCTCTTGTAGCACTGTGGGAGGAGAAGGGACAGCAGTCAAACGCACATCCCAGCATCTCACACCTGAAGACGAGGATGAGTCCTCTGCAAACCAACCAGCACCCCCCACTAAAGTCTCCAAGATAGGCTTTAGCATGAGCAGTCAGATGGGGAAGAAGTCGAACCCCATATCTATCAAACTTGGAGCAACAGTGAGTGTGCAGACTGCTCGCAGACATTCAACCTGCAGTTGTGATCATGATGTTTTGTTTGGAGCTTATAGCTGCACCACAGTGTGTGAAAGTTAGGACACGTACAGTATACGATGCTATTAGAAGTATAAAAGATGTAATTCTGTTAACACGTTGCTCGGAGAGTCCCAAAAAAGGATTCAGGCCCAGTTACAAACACATACTGTTTGAATCAAAGATGTGTTGAAACGACTAGTGTTGTTCATGAATAGATTGATAGAACTAAAGCTGCATTCAGACAGGATCAGGCGCTGCGGCGAAACTTTTTATCTCGCTGAATAATCGGCCTTATCAAGGCTTATCAATAAGCAAAGCCAGAACACAACGGGTAGAGTATCAGAGTTCAGTCCATGAATCCACCTGGATAGTGTTTCAGAGACATTTCAGGCTGACTGTGGAGGTTTACCCGATCCGATCGTCTGATTGGCGGCTCCCCCCCCTCCAATCAAATGAGTAGAAAAACCCGCGTTTTCGCCACTGCACCAGATCCTGTCTGAATGTCGCCTAATTCAGTCATTAATCAAGTTAAACTTGTCGAATGTGAGGATTTGTGATGCTGCTTCGTTTTATTTTGATTCCCTAAATCTTGCGTCCCTAACCTTTTTCTAGAAACCCAAAGAGCCTGTACCTTCACTTCCTTCAAAGAAGCTAGGGCTGGCGTCTGTTTTTAATGAAGATGATGATGTAAGTACACACACACACACACACACACACACACACACAGTAATACCATGGTTGTAACAGATACGCAGAGGCTTACCTCTACTTTCTCTTGCCCTGCAGAGTGAACCTGAGGAGATGCCTCCAGAAGCAAAAATGAGGATGAAGAACATTGGCAGGTATATACAATATATACAATAATTGTTTCACCACCTTCTGCTTTCATCCATCTTTTCAATTCAATATTATCAGTTGAGCTTTAAATGACTAATTGCTGTCTTAACAGGGAGACGCCAACATCTGCGGGACCCAATTCCTTCAACAAGGGCAAGCAGGGCTTCTCAGATCATCAAAAACTTTGGGAGAGGAAGATGAAAGCTCAAGCAGACAAATTGTAAATGACTACAACAGTCTTTGTCACTAATGGATCACTTTGAATAGTTTAAAGCATGTCAGAGATATCTACGAAGGCTCAAATTAGTCTTCACTGTAGTCTGTGTGTTTGCTCAGCTTTGTGAACATGAGATGAAGAATACTTTAAGCCGTCTATGATACTCCATGACTGAAGTCACGTCACCTTTCTAACCACTATCAGCTGATGCTGACTGAGAGGAGAGTTGAAGCGTGGGGATATGGGGGACACACACATTAGCCAGAATATCGTTTAAACGGCTGCTTTCTGCTGGCTAATGAGATATAAAATCTAGTATTTTAGAGCCCTTACGCCCCTTCTGTGACATGCTTGTTCCTATCTGAAGCTGGTTAGGTGTGATCCTGAGCACTCTTAGTGTCGCTTGTCTAATACGTGTAAAAAATGTACATAGAAGTGTGACAGTGTTTTATTTTTAAATCCACAAATGGGAGTGTGTGTGTGATGTTTACGTGTGTGTGTGTGTGTGTGTGTGTGTGTGTGTGTGTGTGTGTGTGTGTGTGTGTGTGTGTGTGTGTGTGTGCGTGAAGACGTAGGCTAGACGTAAAGACGAATTGTTTTGGTTCATTTAGTTTCTCATTATCAGTGTACAACCCTTTGTTTTCACCAGATGTGCCACCGCATAGGCAGTCTTGTTGAAGTTTCTGTGTTTTGGTTTTATGTTTGTTTGAGCTTTGTGCCAGTATTTTTGGCTTCGCTTACTCGATCTTGTATTTCCGTCTGCTTCACTGAAAAAAAAAAATCTGGCTGTGATCATTTTTATGTTCACAATGAAGGGACTGACAATGTTCTTAGCTGATAAGCTGTAACATGGATACCCAGATGCTGGTGTCGATTTCTCGGTTGTTAGCAATGATTAAGCACATTTATAAACTCTTACTCATCGCCGCTTCACTCACGCTTCAGAAATAGCCTCAACCCTTTTTGGTTCAGATATTTGTGTGACTTTTTGGAAGGTCCCCATGATTTAAAATGTGAATTCCTCTGTGGGTTGCCTACATGTTGTAAAGGGGCTTTCCCCAAATTAATAACATTATCATAACCATCAATGAACACATATTTAAAAGCTCTAATAATAAAACATTTGGATGATTCATAGTGTGTCAAGTGTTTATTGCTCTAAAAATACATGACAAACCTTACAACACAAGTTTGTTGTATTTCAACTGCCATAGAAATGCTGATTCTTTATTTTAACATCTGTGCATTTTGTTTGTTAAAATATAAACATATAAATTCTGTTCTTTCTTTTTAATGCTTTAAATTGTAGAGCTGATAGGTAATTGATTATTCCGCACTGTTTAATGGACACAGTCTATTTTTGGTACAGATGGAAATCAAACATGACACACCACTACATACCTTCACCTCCTCCTACCTCATTTCTTTTTTCCTTACATTTAAAAACGACACATTATGATTTGGCATCCCTACCATCATGGAAACTTCCTTGACGCATTTGCAAATTCAAGTTTTAAACAGTTATAATGAGTGTAGCAACAAGCTGCACTGTACAATAAATATGATTTAAAAATAAATATACTGTACATGTTAGGAAATAAATGTCATAGGTAACACAGTCTTAAATCATTAATGCTTTATGAGTGAAACCAGCTTCATTCTGTGATCAGGCATGGTCTTCCTCAAAGATTCCCAGAAGTCGCTGGTGGCTCTGACGGCCTGTCCGGAGGTCCAGTACATTCTGGGTAGCACCTTCAAGGCCCTCTGGACCTGTGTGGGCAGGTCTGGCTGGATGAGGGCTGCTGGGGCTTTATTGGTCCATATTAGCAGGAGTTTGAGGGCAGACTTTTGCAGCAAAGCCTAAAGACATGGACCAAGTAGAAAGTCATAAATAATGATTTTCTCAGTACAAATGTGACATCAAAGGCAAAATGAACCACTGAACAGTGAACCGATTTGTGTTTTGCTTGTGGTTACAGTTTTAGATTAATTTTCCTATGGTTTCATTTCATGTCAGTGAAATGCTAAAAGGAAACCACTGCTTTCAGGATTTATGTTGCCGGTAACTGAAACCCAGAAGACAATAGCTTCTTCCAATGAAAACAGGTCACACTTCTACTAAAAATAGATGGAAAATGCAGGCCGGAAAGTAGGAGAATGATCACAAAAGTTAAGGTATTGTCAAGTAAATGGTTGGAAGTTGACAGGATAATGGTGTGTTGTCACGTACTTTAAGCAACATAATGTAACTTTTCTACTATAAAACAACAGGATGCTACACTGACTTATAGGGTGAATCATGCATCTGCCATGCCTGTTCCTGCACTTGGGTTCCTTCCTGGTATGATCTCCTGTGAGAAGTATGTTAACGCTTTATAACACATAGTCGCACAACACCAACTACTGTATGTCACTGATTTTTAGTGAAACTTGATCATATTTGATGGAGAAAATGCACCTGGTTTTACTTCTGATGTTCTGTGATTTTGAGAGTTTCCTGACGGATGATAAAGTAAGCTGCTGAACTGTAGCTGCTGTTAGCTGATGTTAGCTCACTTAGTTCGCCGTACTGCCCCCAGACTATAAGCTCAGAAGACCGGGAAAGTGTTAGTGTTTTCACTGATACGACGGGCGCTTTTGGACCACCGGTTTCTGTATGTGACTGCGGGCTGCCTGGAGAGGCGAGGTTATTCACCTATAAACTAAAAGTGAAGTTGTTGAAACAGCAGATTGTGCGCACAGTTCAAACCTTTTTCATGGAGTTTCAGTCAGTGCCATCAGACCTGTAGTTAACACTGTCGCTGTCAGTTATTTTAGCAAAATCTTGAAATAAATTATCAATTTTAATTTGCTAATCCATCTTATGCCACTTACTGTATATATCTTGTATTAAAGTAACTAATTATATTCTCAGGAATTACTGTTTTATACTGCAGGGGAGTAGTCTACTACTAGGCCATATCATCCCTACTGGTACACTTTAATGCTTTTTGCGAATATGATTGTGAAACAAGTATTAAACTGCCTTTTATGTGCTTTCAACTTAACTAGGTGAACTATGCCGTGTTCACATTAGGGGTGGCGTTATATACCGCTATTGACAGTAATCATGATCTTGAAAAATGCAATATAAAGCCCCATCCTCTTTTTTTAGGCCTCTGCTTGAAAATGACACATCCAAAATGAATATATATCTCTGCAACTACAAGGTCCATTTGAATAATAAAAAATCACACTTTTACAATGAAATGTGGGGAGTGGGTTGACTTTATGACACTGTACATATTTTGATATTTGATAATTGATTTGCTTGGTGTTGCAGTTGTGTTTCGTGTGTGTAAATATGGCTTATATGTGCTTGTAACAGAGTTTCTCCTGTTTAATTTAATGTCATGCTTTTGACCCTAGGGTCCCCCAACTGAGGGGCTTAAGAGGTTAATGATACACATATGATAATATTGTGCTGATATTTTAGAATATTCTTAAGATATTGTGATAATATCCTTATTGTGAATGATGACAGCCCTAGTTCATGTCATATGGGATGGATGGGAAAGACTCCTGTGTTAATGATTTGGGAGCATTTACCTGAACCTGAACATACCTGAACTCCTGATTCCAGAACAAATACAGCATTGTTGTTTGAGAGGTAGTCAGCTGACAGGAGACAGATAAGCATACGGCTTCTCTGTATTGCAAGAACCACATCACTTGTATATACTGCAATAGAAAATGGAAACCATCAGGAACCTTTGCAGTCAACACACACAAACACACACGGTTTATCATCTGACCTCCAGGAATCACATCTCTCTCCATCAGACAGAGGCGATACCCCCATTGGTCCTCTAAAACTTGGCGTAGCAGCACTTCTAGCGGCTTCGGGGTGGTTTCACATGCTGCCAGTAAAAAAAGTAATGTACTTTATCAGTGTTGTTGCATGATAATGAAATACAGATACAGATATCACACACTGAACATGGTGGCCTACCTTCCTTCGAAACTCCTTCCACCTCTTCTGATGTGCACACGTATGACAGAAACACATCAAACTCTTTCTCCTCTGTATGGTGGAGGCGGATGAGAAAGACAGATGTGACATTAAAACATTAAAAAAAATCTAAATTTGGGTTCTTGAATGCATTGATTTTTGATATATGCAGCATGATGAGATTAAGATTGTCATCTTGGTTTCTGTCACCACTTAATTAAGTGCAGTATCAAAGAGCCAAATTACAGATTGCTAACTAATTTTTTTAAGCACATGCACTGGATTTAAGACTATTTCAAGAAATTATTATATATGTTTCAATTATTTTATTAATGTAATGCATTATAGGGTTAAATACAAAGTGAAAGATGAAAAGAATTTAATGTACGTGTCTGAGGTAGAGCTTTCTTGTGAAGTGAAGCCACATCCCGTCGGAACAACCTGCTTTTGTGGTTTACGATGGCAGAGTTTGCATGCAGCCAGTGTTCAACTCTGGGTTCTTACTCTAATGTGTGTGTGTGTGTGTGTGTGTGAGAGAGAGAGTCTGCATTCTGACCTTCATCAAGCTGTCCATGTTTAAAGTGGGATCTGTAGATAAGTTGCAGTTCCAACCATTTCACATGCAAAACGATTCCCAGCCCAGATACCACCAGCAATGACACAATGGGATACCCAGCCAGCGACGGCCAATTTGCTGAAACCCAAAATACACTCATTATTGATTCATTCTATGTTTAAACAGCAATAAAATACAATAACTTTGGGGGTGTCAGAAACTTTAAAGATGCTGTAAATACAAACTGACTTAATATCACCTAATAAAGACGATATAGTGAACTTTTTTTGCAAACAGTTGCTTATTTACACATCCGGCAACATTTGCATTCATTCAGAGATGTGTTTGGATCCAATACTCCTCCTTTTAGCTCTGCTTTGGAGTCTACCTCCACCACTTTCTTTACTAGCTAGTTACTAACTTTGCATGTCTGTCATTTAGTGTTGGATATGTAGCGTACAGTTGGTTTATCTGTGTTCTTTTTTAAAACAAGTGGTGGGACTAAACCAGTTAAGTATACTAAATTGTGGTCCAATCCCTGTGCCACACGAAAAGGCTCTGGGTAGAGCTGCAAAGTGAATCACTAAACCTCTCTGGGTTCATAACTAAAAGTGATTCCTTTCACATTAAAGCAACATTGTGTAACTATTCTACCATAAAATAACCGATTTCAAATAATTTGATGCTACACTGACTTGTAATCAGCTATGTAATTAGGTACTATGTAACTT
Organism: Argyrosomus regius; assembly: GCA_946959425.1. Classification (NCBI taxonomy): domain Eukaryota; kingdom Metazoa; phylum Chordata; class Actinopteri; family Sciaenidae; genus Argyrosomus; species Argyrosomus regius. The sequence goes on from OX336882.1 coordinate 24,682,075, forward strand.
TGTGCTCCTGGTACAATCACCCACAAGAAGTATGTAACACTTTACGGCACTAAGTTAAACACCACTAACTATTTCGCTTTTGATGAAACTGGATCAACTCTGTGACTTACAGAGTTTCCTGGTGGTCAGTAAAGTGCCAGGCTGCCTGAACTTTCAGCTCAAAGCACTGCGGAGTGTTACTGTTTGGGTGTTTTGGAACACTGGGAAGAGTACGTTTTCAGACCTTGGTGGGGGTGAATGCTGACAGGGAGTGGAGCCGGTGTTGTTCCAGAACCAGAGCTGGGCTAGCATGTAATGGACATATAACAGAGACGAAAAGACCGAAGGGGACATTGAGCAGTGACTGAGCAAGAAGTCGCCAGACAAGAGTAAATCTGGGACTGATTTTTTGTCATTGGCAAGAGCTTGGTGAAATAAAAGGCTGAAAGACAGACGTCCAGCTGGGCTTCTTGCTTTTGGACTAGTAAGTAATATAAGCTGGCTGCTATGTCTTATGTTACTTGCTTGATGTTTGGCTGTGTTAGCAAAGTTGTGAGCTTGCTGGTTTTTGATCATAAATAAAATATTCATCATAAATACATGCATATAGCTGGCCAAATTTACATCAGTGGTATTACACTCCGAAACTCAGGGCGCTAAATCGCAATTTCTATGCATAGTTATTTGTTCCTGTAAATATAAAAAACATATTGATTTGCAGCTTTAAAAGTTGCCTGCACAAAAACAAACCAAATGTTTCAAACTCACAACTGAGATCATTCAGCGGAAGTAACTGTATCAACATGGGTGTTTTGTATATAGCTGTAGGTGGTGTCACCATTGTGCTCACCAGAGTGGTTACATCAGACCTCAATGAATTTTTCAGTTCGAGCAAAGATGTGTAAATGGGTCAAATGCTGCCTTTTTTCCAACCACAGGATCTTAAATAGAGGTTCTGGCAGTTTATAACTTTGAGCACTGAGTTTTGCGTATACAGAGGCACATCCCCTACATCAGTCACTGGGTCAAAGCAGTGTGCCTCCCGTGGCAGCAGAGACTTTCACCGCATCACCTACTACTTGTGCTCCTGTGGTGTAAAATGTGTAACATGTTTGCATTTTCAGGTACATGCAGCCAGTTTGAAAACCTGGAGGGACTTTCCTTTAGATGTGTACTAGATTTTATTTGACATTTCACAAAATGATTCAAACTGTAATGCAACAATATCATGAGAAACTCTAGTATGAATAAAGAGAAAGATGTAAAGGTGACAATAGAAGAATAGTACCTTTAAATTTCTTCTTGAGCTTGATGGTGACACTGTTTTTTCCAACTGTATTATTGGCCATGCAGGTATATGTGTTGTTCAGATGTTGAAGAGTCACCTTTTTTATGATGGCTGTTTGTGTGAACTTGACCGATGTAGCTGGAATTATCTTCTCGCTGAATAAGGGAAAGAATTTCGGTTTCCTTGCATCCTTATGAAATCCTACTGTCATGTCAAGTCTGAAGCATCATATCTTACAAAATTCTCACACATGAATACTGACGGTGTATAATGAAAGTAAAAGACATTAAGTGACTCACTGTGGCTTCTCCATGGATAGTAGAGTCATATTTTCAATGTTGCCACCATAATGCATGTACCACTGCACCACTGGTGAAAAATTTGCCTCATAAGGAAAATCTATCTCACATGTAAGAGTGTGAGACTGACCTGGAATAAGTACAACATTATTAATTAAAATATCTCACCCTTAATGTCCTATAATAAAAGTAACTACAACATTCAATGTCTTATTTATGTAACATTAGAACATTAGACGATGACATGTTAAATTGTTTTAAAAGCTGTCAACAGAGAACCAGAACTCATGAACGTGGGGATGTACAACATATTTAGGCTGATTATAGTGATGACAGTGTTGACCTTTGAGTGACACCACTTTTTTTCTGATATGGCTCTGAAAAAGCTGTTCAAAGCCATTTAAATGTGTTATTAATGCTGATAGCTCTAGGATTATATCATGGCACATTTGGACACACTTACCAAGCTCCACTTCTTCTGTTTTGTTGACATCAGGATACGTAATCTTGGGAGGGCGACTTTCACGAGCTGTTTAGGCATGGAAAATAATAATAATAATAATAAACCTTTATTATAATCTGTCTACATACAGTACATTCTGTATAAATGATATCTGAGCTCTCCTTCGACACACCAACCCATCTATTGATTCTCTATTTACTAATGATCTATTAATCTTACAGTTCTCTATTAAAATCTGCTAAATTAATTCTATTAAATTATATTCTGCTGCTATTTCCCTGAGTATCCTGTTTGTAACTGTCTGTCAAAGCACTTTGTAAACTCTGTTTTTAAAAAGTGCTCTATACGATCTAACTTTAACTCTTTATCTTTGGATATTATCTCCATAATGATCTGAAACATGCATTTCTGAGAAATGTATCACTAACCACACGTGCTCTCGAGGAAGCCGTGGTTTTTATGTGAACAGCCGGATATGAAGAAAAATTTCTTATAGCATGAACTGAGTCCATGGTGTACACAATTTCTTAAAATATTTATTGTGACCCAAACCATGATATTTTCATATTATTAGTCAATTACCCTGACGACAAAGGTCACCTGATTATTGTTACCAAGATACTGAAGGTCAGCTGATGATGGTGGACGTTTGGTGGAGAAAACACCACAAACTGTTTTTAATTATCTTTGTTAATAATGACACTAATTTGTATATTAACCCCTGGCAGCATAAAGACTGATATGTGATGTCAACCGCAGGTTTCTAAAGAGCCGTTCTGAAGCTCAGTGTGGATCTGAGGCAAGAATTCAGACTCAGTACAGTTGTCATGAATGGGGAAATTAGCTATAGAGAACAAAACCGTTTTTTGTACCAGGCTGTAAACATGTTTATTTCTGCTGTTAAATATGGGCACTCATGGACGTTGACATGCTCTGTAGCCAGCCTCAAGCAAGGAACTGCAGTTTTGGGCAATTCCGCATTGCCTTCATTTCCCAAATACAGAGGATGCTGCTTGGTATTATTGTGTACCTAACCTCTCTCAATGCACACACACGAACACACACCCACACATACAGTACTTACGTATGACTGTGACATTAACAGCCCTCCTGATGGTCAATTTGATTCCTTGCTCAATAATTTGTCTATCACAGAAATATAGACCAGTATCCCTTACATCGACTTCGCAGAGATATAACTTCCCATTTTCCCTACAGGTGGATCGATTCCACTCGGACACAGCTGTCTTACCCTGTGAGAAAGCAGGTTTGTTTAAAGTTTTTACTGTTACATTTCAATTGTGAAATGGATCTGGTTCATGTGTGTTCCTTACCTTGTACCAGAAAACCTTTGTCTCTGTGTTGTTACTACAGTTGTGACCTGGGCAGTCGATCTTTCCACCTTCTCTCACAAACAGCAATTGACTGTTCTCCTTAGGCTGGGAGCATTCTAGACTCCTCTTCACCACCTGTAGATGGAAGGACAAGTTTCTGCCACTGGGCAGCAGAGACCCGAGCATTTAATAGAAGTCCTTCAGTATCTTGGTAACAATAATCAGGTGACCTTTGTCATTTTTCTTCATATCCGGCTGTTCACATAAAAATCACGGCTTCCTCGAGAGCCCGTGTGTTTAGTGATACATTTCTCAGAAATGCATGTTTCAGATCATTATGGAGATAATATCTAAAGATAAACATAAAGTTAGATCGTAACTAAGACATTTTTCAGTGAGACACTGAGGCCACCCTGAACATACCCCTGCACCCCTAGCAGAGAGAGATGAATTCATCTCTAAGAAATCACATGATGGAAATGCTACTTCCATCGAGTCTAATACAACAATGAAGACTGTTTTATAAAATAAAAAATAAAAACAGATCATCAAAGCAGCAGTAGTTGCTGTGGCAGCTGCCTCAGACACCGGCAGGTCAGTGGCAGCTGGCCCACACAGCGGCAGGGATTGAGAGATTAATTAAGAAAACCTTGCAAATTAATGCAGAAATCACATGATGAAAATGATACTTCCAGTGAGTCTAATGCAACACTGACGACTGTTTTATAAAATAAAAACGAAAAACAAATGCCCATAACAGCACCACGAACTGAGCCATATTCAAGATTATAAACCTATAACTCAACTAGGATCGGGGCTGTACATTAAAACTGTTGACCTGATCAGGCCAGTGGCTCATGTGCGCTAAAGTTATCCTTCACCTTAGATGATAATTGTAGGACATTATTGTATGAATGAAAATGTCTAACCGCAAGTGACTTAAGAATATCATTGTAATTCATCCCTAGATTAAAATAAAACAAAATCAGATCAAAATTGTCCATGTTTGCGGCTGAAACTACTGATGCCAGAAAGAAAGTCAACAGTGTCACTGATGCAATGACTAACATTTCTCGGAATAGGAATAGAATCTCGTTCCCACGCATTATTAATTTGTGGCCACAGAATTTTTTTTTCCACCCATGTCACCAGACGGGCTCCGTATATAGTACAGTTGTAAGGCTGGTTGTTTGTTGTGTTACAGTTCATATTGTGTGTTTATAGTGTTAAACTTTACATTAGTGATGTTTTTTTATGAATAGACTGCAACACCCAATGTTTTCAGACACTTCCTTCTCATATCAGATGTGCTGTTGAGATATCTGAATCTCACCACTGCCAATCTTGGGCGGTCACCAGTTATCTCCACTTCAGCAACATCGAGCGATCATCCTGTCGCCTCCACCTCTTGTTTACAGTTTTTATTTTGTGGGCTCTGTAGGCTATTTATATATATATATATATATATATATATATATACACACACACACACACACACACACACACACACACATATATATATATAGTATTTTTGTACATTACCTATTTTTGTTTTTATTTATTTATTTATTTATTATCTTCGTGTTTACTGTTTTGATTAGGCAACTTGTTTTGTAAAAATAAAATGTCAAAGGCAAAGCTATTCAGTTTCTTGTGTGTTTGTATGTAAATTGGCAGTGCTGCGATGCAAAGGGTGCACCACCTTAAATCTTGCCTAGGGCGCCAAATTGGTTAGGGCCGGGACTGCTCCCACGAGTGGATGTGGCTTCAGCGCATTCAGCAGACACACCTTCACAGTCCTGGAGCTGAGAATACTGCTCATTTTTACCTGATTTTGACACCTAATTTCATAAACTCATCAAATTTGGCTGGGTATTTAATAACACTTTCTTCTTTGGTCCGACAAACTCAGAACACATATTTATTCTTACTTTACACAGACTTTAATCAAAGTGCACTACATTTGATGAAGTGCGTTTTTAATTTAACATTATGTTTTACTAATCTGTAAATTATGAACAATGATGTCAATTGATGTACATTAAAAGAGTTAGTTGCTGTAATCATTCCTCCTGGTCAAGAAGCAATTCCTTCTTTGTGACATTTCAATGTACGTGGATGTGTGTGTTGTTTTAAAACCCCTTCATGAATACATCGCATATGCATCATCATTATTTTATTTGTATTGTGTACTTATACAACTCGTTTTGAATACATGCATTAGTTAGGATTTGGACTGCTTTCAGAGATTTTAGTTTATTTTAAGATTTTATTGATTACCCAAAAAGCACAAAGAAGCCTAGTCCCAAATTATTTAGCAGATCTTTTTGTGCTATGCTCCCTCTCGCTTCCTGAGATCCTCTGCTGTGTTGTTCTTGGTTGCTTCTAGGTCCAGATTTATACACAAAGGAGATTAAGATTGGGTTTTCTTTTACAAAAGGCTTTTTGTTGATTGTGTTTTGATGTTTTCTGTGTGTTCTGAGTTTATTTATTTATGAGATTATCGTATACGCGTTATTTATTTTGTTTAAATGTTTGAGCCCCTAAAGGGACATGGAAAAAAAAAAAATTAAACGTTTCTAGTGAGCACGAGATACTTTCTCGTGAGCACCAGAAAGTATCTCGTGCTCACGAGATACTTTTCTGGTGAGCTCGAGAAAGTATCTCGTACAAAACACGCATATTTTCAACCGTAGTAAGATAGACAACGAGCTACAACCGAATTTTCATCAAAACGAGCCATGCTCAGAGCCACACCAACAACATTAGTGTTTACGTGCAGCCAGCTGTGAGAGCAGCGCGCAGGGACCGTCTACAAAGTGCAACACCGAAAAGAGATATTACAACATAATAATAACTTCACTATGATACAGTGTAGTGTCACCAAACTCACTACACACTTCATTGATCCCCTACAGAAACACTTGGTTTAAAAGAAAGGCATTTTTCATAATTTCTGGGAATTTTTATTAGGAATATTAATCAATAACTGCACTATAATACAGTGTAGTGTCACCAAACTCACTACACACTTCATTGATCTCCTACAGCAGGGGTCATCAACTACATTTGTCCAAGGGCTAGAATTTTTCTCGGCAGACACTATCAGGGCCAGACGCTCTCGTAAAATTAAATTCATATTGTATCCCAAGTAATATATTATTATTTCATATATCAATTTGCCGTTGAAATGTATGTTATTTTTTAGCCTTTGTCAGTGTTAACAGACTCATATTACCTGTACAGTAGCGAGCCACAAGGGGGCGGAAACGATATTTTAGGCTTCATATTCATGAGGCTGTCAACTGCTAACGTAGGGAGGGTGATGCCGCGCTGGTCGAGGCGGCTAATCACAGTGAACTGATTGACATCCAGGCCGCTGGTGACATGAAGGCTGCGCTCCGTGGTGCTGAGAGTGTGTTGTGTGGTGTAATCTGTAGATTACACTTGGTTTGAAAAAAAATAAATCTTTTTTCATAGTTTGGGGGAATTTTTATTAGGAATTATATTCAATAACTATTACAGTGTAGTATCATAAACCTCAGCTCAACCACTCCTGTTGGGTACTACAACAATTAGTTTGTGAGAGAGGGCTTTAGTATAATTTGGGGTATTTGAATTTTGCGTTAGGCAGAGCGTGAAAAACAACAAAGTCTAAAGGCAGACTACCAGGGGCACGAAAGGAGCAGAGCATGAAAAAGCATCAAAGTGAAGTTATTGATTAATATTCCTAATAAAAATTCCCAGAAATTATGAAAAGTCCTTATTTCCCCAAATAAGTAGTGTAATCTGTAGGAGATCAATGAAGTGTGTAGTGAGTTTGGGGACACTACACTGTATTATAGTGCAGTTATTGATTAATATTCCTAATAAAAATTCCCAGAAATTATGAAAAATGCCTTTCTATTAAACCAAGTGTTTCTGTAGGGGATCAATGAAGTGTGTAATGATTTTGGTGACACTACACTGTATCATAGTGAAGTTATTATTATGTTGTAATATCTCTTTTCGGTGTTGCACTTTGTAGACGGTCCCTGCGCGCTGCTCTCACAGCTGGCTGCACGTAAACACTAATGTTGTTGGTGTGGCTCCGAGCATGGCTCGTTTTGATGAAAATTATGTTGTAGCTCGTTGTCTATCTTACTACGGTTGAAAATATGCGTGTTTTGTGATTTAACAACGTTTCACTTCAGAGTTATTGATCCCGGAAGTTCGAATCTGCCAATATCTTTCCAACTTTACCGCAGTCATTTACGCAGCCATTCCTTTAATGATCTTAATGAGCCTAGAGGCATACGCACAGGAAGCACAACTGCCTGTCTGCCTGCCTGTCTTTGTGCTGCAACACCTGAATTTCCACTCTGAGTTTAATCATAAGCAGTAGACGCAATGATAGTGACAAGAAAAAGTGATTATTTACCGTGTGAGACATGTGTACTTTCCAGAATGCTTTACTTCAGCTAGGAACTTCCACTGGCAGTGCAAACATGGGCGTTCATTTCCTTCTCTGCCTTCTCCAGTCATGGACCACACCACTTCCTCAGCTCCATTCTTACTTTCAAAACATGGCACCATAAACATTTCCCCTTCCACGGCTCTGTAGTAGTATGTGGTAATATTCTGCTGATGCCCTGGAGACATTTGGTACAGAGTCATATTTCAGTTATATTTTAATTATAAAAAGGTCTCACACACAACCACACACATACTCTCACACACACAGTTTTTCAGCTGTAATATTGAAATACAATTTGAGTTTAAATGACATACCTGTTTCTTTCTTTCGTAGGCTTCTTCCCATACAACATCCCTCCAACAAGGTGGGAAAGAAAACAAAAACCACAACGTATCCAGTTTGCATCCTGTGTCTTTAAATCTGTAAACACTGCCGGTTGATTTCAGTCATGATTCTGATGAATGCCGATGCATGATGTCTGTCCTCTTGACATGTTTTTTTTTTTTTTCTGTCTGATGTTTACTCATGTATAACCGCATCTGGAGTTCTTGGTATTTTCTCATCAACGTTTGCACCTCGCCTCTTAGGCGGTCGCATGAGGCGCATCATTTTCACAGGACACATTGAAGTGTAGTAGGTGGTAACCTATGGTTTCCTGTTTGATTGTGTTTGAACATGATTTCGTCAGAATTTTCTCAAGACCCGTGTTCTTGTTAGTGTGTGTTAGTCACTTCCTATGTTAAGTGTGGAAGAAGTGGTGTTGTGTAATATTTTACCATGAGAGAAAACACTAACTGTAGCAAAACCTCTTTTGTGATTAGAAGTAAGGCAGATTTGTAAATGCATTTTTTTTTTTACATAATAACACATTTACATAATACTAAAGGTAGATCCAAACATGGTTTACTGAGAGCACATTTGGAGACAGAAAGTGTGGTGCACACGCTCACTGCTTTGAGCTGCATAAAATCCTGCATGTGGTCACCCATACTTTCGCTGACCTGGTTTCTAATCCCACCGGACATTCTAGCCTATATTTCCACTCCACCAACTCTGTGGTTTCCTACTGTTTAAAAAAATGAGAGGTGGGAGTTATTTTTTCTAGTTCTAGTTTTTTTTCTAATTCAATTTATTTGTTGCATATAATTAAAAGAATAGTTATAGTGAAATGACTATAATATATATAATATAATGAAAATTACTATTAAATAATCTAAAAATGAGTAAAGATGAGGATCGTCATTTGACCTGAGGCGGGCTGAATGACATCTGGTTGCTCAAACAAGCCACCTGTAAGGACACCTATGTCAATCAAAACGGCCACGCTGTTAATTATGCACAACTTCAAGCCTTAAAATAATTTGAACAGGTAAGTTATATAAGATTCACCCTCAGTACAGTCATGAACGGGGAAATTAGCTATAGAGACCAAAACTGTTTTTTGTACCAGGCTGTAAACATGTTTATTTCTGCTGTGAAGTTGGACATTTTAACATGGGGGCTTATGGAGATTAAACAGGTTTGCAGCCAGCTTCAATTGGCTGCTCAAGTAACTGCAGTTTTTGGCACTCGTGCGTTTGCTTCACTTCACAGCCATGGAGGTTGCTGCGTGTTTGCCACATGATGTAATTGGAAATGACTGTTTGTTAAGCCCCTTTGCCAAACAGTGATCATTTAGTCATTGCTAACAAGGCTGACTGCACCAGGAGCCCAGATCACTTGGGAATTTCTACCACAACAGTACCTATCAACAATATCACTGGGATCCTGCATCATTATTATTATTATTATTACTATTGGTGCTGTGTCAAACTTCAGTTTTAAAACATTTAGTTTGTACTGCGCTCACAGAGATTTTAGACTGGTTAGTTTCTTGGCCGATAATAAAGCTACCACCTATGAGGTGTGGTGTGCTTTTTACTCAATGGGAACTTGCCAGTAACAGTGGCCCAACTGTAACCTGGGGCCCCCACACAGGTTGATCCAGCTATGATAGTGAAGCCTCTGTATCCTGTCAAACTTTACAAGAGTCATGGAGGTAATATTAGCTTAGGTAGCTAGCTACAACTAATAAAATCTGCCACCAGTAGTTGTTATATCAACCTAAAAAAATCTATGGTGGATGGCCAGAAATAAGATACCTGCTTTTGTCTCCTTCGGTCTGAAATCAAGCACCCACTGTTTTAAAAATTATCAAGAATTTCAAGTGGTAAACATGTCGGTGGAATTGTAAGTGTAAACTACAAGAGAAAGCTTGTTATGCCCAAGAACAGTAACCAAAGTGACTTTGGTATAAAATACAATTTATTTTGAAGGCACGTCACATCACAGCAGCACATTTCATGCTTCAGTAAATACGGTACCAGCATTACAGTCACATTGCAGATAGTGATTTGGGTGAGTAAGAGAACAGAGCTGGCATGTTCAAAAACAAATTCAAGTAAAAGCTTCCCATAGAAGACCTATGTACACAGTGGTATGGCAAAAAAAGTTCAATGGAAATTCTTACAGTTACAGAATAGATGCATAGATGAGAGCATCTTATCTTGTCCTTGCGTCATTCCCCCTGCCCTCTTTTGAGTAAAAACAGTACCTCATACAATAAGCAGAAAATAAGACTACCATACAGCTTTTTAATTTTTAGAAGCCAAAATCCTATGGCCACTCAGGCAAACAATTCTGTCACTGCCGAACAGAGGCGGTCCTGGCTAGATTTACGCCCTGGGCGAACCATCCCGTGCCCCCCCCCCCCCCCAAATAAATCCCGCCCCCAACACAACAATATATTATATTATTTGTATTATTTTATTATATATAATCATATATATTAATTAATATAATGTAATATATATATATAATAATATAATAAAGAAAATAACAAGATAAATAAATGAAATACAGTATATAAACACCAATGTATATTGCACAAATCCTTCATCACAGGACCTAATAACCATGCTTGAAAAATCCCTGAAGAAAGCTAAAAAATAAATAAAGAAATAAAAAACTACATAAAAATAAGATTCCTGCAGTAAACTATTTCGTATTTTACATACGAGTTTTGTTTTGCATCATCCTAATACCATCTGAACAGTTGAATTACTACAGCACTTATAGCGTTTACAAAAGTAAAAGAATTATGCAAAAACGCACACATACACCCCCCACACACACTCATGCACACACACCTGAGAAATCCTGCAAGGAACATGTGGCTGAGGAGGCAGATGGCTCCTCATCAGACTCCACGTCCATGTCTGTGGCTGCTGTGGAAGTATCTGACTCCTCATTTTGGACAGTGGGTGCTCTAGCTCCAAAATATTTCAGAAGTGCTCCTGAATTTACAATTACAATATGTAAATTAGATCACACTTACATCACACATGCGTCAGTTACCCAATTAAAATGACCATAATGCACATTTTATTAACATTTGTTAACATCCTATAAACTAAGCATAACACACTACAAAGTATTTAAAAAGCTATATCACATGTACCTTACAAAATGCCATGTCATGTATATTAGAAGTTATTTAAGTTAGCATATAGCGTATAGCAATAAAAAATTCCACAGTCAGGACGTCTGTGTGAATTTGCACTTGTTGTGTTGCAAACACAAACTGGACTAGGTTGCCTATGGGTGAAATTAGTTGCATGACATGATGCCTCAATTCTAATAGTTGCTAGTTCAGCAAAACTAAAAACCAAACACAGTCGTCTTCTATGGCTAATAGCAACATATTAGCAAGAGGCTAATAAATAGCCTATAGCCTGTCACTCAGTCACTCATAGAAATCTGCATTTATCTTCTGCCTGTTTCTCCTCTTCTTCTTTTCTTCTTTTTCTGAACTGGGCACCTGATGGCTTCTTTGCTCTTTTACTTTGATCCATGATGAAGATGAAGACTCCACATCATTAACTTTTGCATTACCTTTTGCCTTTTTTAAAAACATACATTCACATAGATTGCGCCCTGGGCAGTCGCCCACATTGCCCATAGCAAAAACAGGCCCTGCTGCCGAACAATGATCAGTTTCGTTATATATAAAAATAAATAAATAAAGAAACAGGAGTTGATGAGTGTCCTTTCAGTGTGCCACCATCCAAGTGTACCAACAACTAGGAGACTACTAACAGTTCCAGGTAATATATTTATAACATCTGTCACTTTTCTGTGGTTTTCTGCAGAAGAAAACCTTTTCTGTTTTTGTAGGCTGTAATGTTAGCCTACTGCGGAAACAGCAGCAGAACTGCTGTCTGTATTTTGATGGCTATCTGTGCTTATTAGGTGACCTAAAATGAGCCAACAGAAGTAGAAAACAGGTTGGTTTTCAGCCCACTTCCTACATAACTTTGAGTTGTTTACAAGCTTCATTACAATGTAGGTCAGCTCAATTTCTGTGATTAAATATTACTGTGGTGGTGTTTTAAGTCGACGGACAATATTTACACCATCGCTAACTTTTCTGATTGGCACAATCGGCACACATTTACTCAGTATGATCATTAACTCACGATGATGTGTTTGCCGCAGACTTGCAATATTGACTTGGCGGGTCCCCCAGATTGGCCTGAAGCAACAGATTCAGTTCCTGTTATTGTCCTTCACTCTTTGGGGAAGTAATTAAAGTTGTAAGCTGGGTTTTTTTAATGTTTGATGAGCAAAATGTGACGCAGCAGCTTTCACAGCGATTGCTTCAACCCAAAAGGGGCTGTTGCTGTTTTGAGAGACGTATGGCTGTTCTCACGAATGTCAGTAAACGTTTTTTAAATTAATTATTAGTATTAATATATTAAGTCACATATTGGAAACACATGTAATACAGGCACTTAATTCTGACCTGGCTGAGCATTGTACCAGTAACATCCTAGATTGTTTGAGGTAAAAGTGTTATTTTTGGTGTACACTGTGGGGCAGGTAGGTGATAACGTAGCTGCTTCCAGAGGGAGGAGGAGAGTGGCCTGGAGCTTTTGCCTTTCCAGGTGACACAGTCTCCAGCCTCGCCAAGAAGCTGTAAGGCCTCTGGTAATGAATCAGAGCTTGACACATCTGTTGCCTCAGTTTTGATGAAAACCAAGTGAGTCTGTCGCTCCACAAGAGCTTCATGGATGGCACTCAGCAGACCAGATTCTGGACCAGGATCTGGAGAAGTGGGAACCAAAACCAATGTCCGGCTTTGCTCTATACAGTCTAACACTGCCTCTGCTACAGCTGCAAACAACCAGAGTTCAGATTAGACATTACTGCATTAAGATTTTCAAGTAGATTTCCTTCAAAGTAGATCTTAAATACGTACATTCCCCTGGTAAGACGTCACGATCAAAAAGACAGAGACTGTAACCAAATGTCTCTTCCAAAACACTCTCCAGCTGTTTTCTGTCATCTTTATTCAGCCCTCCGTCTGTGTCGCTCTTGTAAGACATCAAAAAGGCATCGTAGCTTTTTCCATCTGAGCAAACAAACAACAAAAGCTTTGTCATTTTTTCTGCAGTCCAAAAATAGCACAAATATAAAAACATGAAACATAAAACTGTTAGTTAAAATGAAACAAGTACCTGAGGTGCTGCTGTGTAAACCAAGAGTGTCACGCAGGAAAAGAGTGATGTCAATTTTGAACTTCACATAGATAACTACTGTCACAACCATCACCATCACAACGCAGACAATGCCAAGAGCCAAGGGTTTGTAAGAAGGCTTAACTGTACACAAATAATGGGGAGAATAAATGAATGAAAATCAATGTGTGAATGAGAGCTGGATTAGATATGATGCTGAAATGATAAAGTTCATTCACGAAGACACTTATTATTAATTATTATAAAATTAATTAACAGATTAAGCAATGATGAAAATAATGGTTAATTGCAGCCCTATTAAAAAAGTGAAACTAGGAAAGATGTTTGAAGATGAAGAGTTTTGAGATGGAAGTTACTGAACACACACTGGATCTATCCATCCATCCATCCATCCATACATACATACGTTTTTGTGCCAAGGTGATGTTGACATATTGTTGGTATACTTCTTTGTCACTTTGCAGTTTACAGCTGTAATTTTTTGATAGATCCTCCTCTGACACTTTGCGGAAAACCAGAGATGCTGTCATCTTTTTTCCATCAGTATCTTCTTTCCTGAAAAAGAAAGGAAAGGAAACAATGAAGGAGGATTAAGAAAGACTAATTATTTGTTGAGTGCGTATGGGACTACGTTTAATATTGCTGGTACATTGTTTGCCTTGTGTAATTGTAGTAAACTGATGCGCTGACGTCATTGTCCACCAATGAACCCCCAGTGAACCAGAACACCTCTTCATCGTCTGAATACATCACAGCTTCACAATCAATCACTTTTGGTGAGCCTAGAAAAAACAGAGTTTACACAATATATGAATATACAATATAATATATTGTATGTGGATCAATGCTACAAGATTAAAACTCACCCAGATCTACGTAAAAAACTTCACTCATGCGTGGTGAAGTGACACGTGGAGATTTGTTTGATTTAACTGTGCAAAAAATGAGAAAACACTTTACATGTTTTTGTTTTGAAAATATGAACTTCTATGAAGATAAACATATCCAAGAGGTGTTTTTCTTACTGTTTGATTCGACTTTAAGCACCACTGCAAAGGTCATGTTATATATTTGACCATGATACAGGTAAGGTCTGGTACATGTGTAGACACCATGGTCATTCTTCTCTACCCTCGAGAAGTAACTAGATTTTAGCGATGACTCCCCCTCCTACAAGATGGAAAGTTTGATTTGAATGAATACCAGTTTTCAATAAAAAACAAACAAACAGCTATAATGTGATGTCACAATCATTTCACTCATTTCACAACCAAATCTCATTCAAAATCTGCCGTGTTTAAAAATACCTTGTGCCATATGATGTTCTTGCTGGTAATACTCGGTATATTTTTATCAGGTAAATTTGCATCAGGGCAAATCAATTCGCAGGCCTCTTGTACCCCACATGTCATAGGGTACGTGGTGTCTTCTTGCACTGTGGTGTATACCGTCAGGCTGAACCAGGACTGTCTGCTGGCATTCCTGTCACGTCATTAAAGAAAAGTTTAACATGAAGGCTTTAAGGATCAGTCTCCAAAATATGATTATGATTACAATTAATCAATTATAATATTTTTTGTCTCATTTCTTCCCTTCTCATCAACATGTAGAAGTTTCAAAATTACATGTAAGAAACTCAACAACAATTATTTCCAGATTTCCAGAAAATTCCCAATGTAAACAGTTTCCTGTTCTCCAAATTCAAACCAAAGAAGCTGCCTTTGAAGAAACCTCTGAAACTATTTGATCTCAAAAAGCAGACTTTAAAGGAGGCGTCCGCTTGCATGTCATCAGGCTTATTGACTTATTGGCTAATTTTCTGTACATAATAAAAACTTCATATATTCAGTACACACCCACAAATTCACCTGTCACATCCATCTACTTGAATGTGTCCCTCTGCATGTTGACAGACATCGATGTCTACAGAGTTTCACAAATAACAACAACACCATCTCCGAAAAGACATGATGCTGCTGTTTGAGTTTTATTATACCAATAATATTTTAATAGTAATTTTAATATTATTAAGGATTAATTGAACCTTACCCCAGAGAGCATGAGTAATTCCCCTGATGGTTTACAGAAGTAGTAAGAATCACAAGACTCCTCCCATGAATAAGCACACCCATCTGCATCTGCTCCGCTGATGACATCTTAGTCAGATCCATCTTCTGGGTGGTGTAACTGGTCCAGATCGGTTTGGCATCACCACCGTTAGACCCTTTACCAGGGCACTTCAGTGCCACCAAGTCACCTGCCTTCACATATACCTCTTTGGCTCTCCGGGCACACACACCTGAGAACACATGTCACAATTTTTAATTCATTTTACTGTGTAAAAATATATCTCGAATTGGTTGTCAGTGTCATAAATATTATTTCTCAAGGTCATTGAAATGTGGCAGGGTAATCAAAATAGAGTTGCCACCGGAATAACTTATAGTAACTGATCTGGACCGGTTACACCACTACAACTGGTCCAGATCAGTTTGGCGTCCTCATGATTATACCCTTTACAAGGGCACTTCAGTGCCACCAAGTCACCTGCCTTGACATATATCTCTTTGGGACACACACCTGTGATTGAATGTCACAAATGTTAGTCAAACATATCATTATTGCTGTGCATCACACAGACGCGTGGCTGGTTAAAACCAGTACCAGTGAAACACCGGCATCCTGTCCTCTGTTCCACAAAGTGAGACTATTATGCTGCTAAAGTAATTCTGATTCTGATTCTGTCTGTCAATCAACATATCAATTATGAGCAAAATGAGTTAGAAGCTTATTTGTAATTGCTATTTGCATGTTGTTATAAAGACTCATCACAGTTTGGTTGTGTCCGATTGAGAGAAGTTTTATAACTAGGTTCAGGAACAAGACCGCAAATTGACCTCTGCACCGATTTCCGCACCTAAAACTCTACACCACTCTCCTTTTTTCCTTCTCTTTCTTTTTAATACAGGAACTAATGTGGCTCTAATCATGTACAGCAATGAAGAGAGTTCCCCGACTCAGAGTCTCAACTCCCTCCTGATTCTATCCATATAGGACCCTGATTTCTATCTTGACTCCTTGACTCTCATCTCTTCATCCTTCATCACTCCTGCAGAACATCTTGGTTCACCTTCATCCACAATATGTTATAAACCTGTCTAAATCTATATCCACATTGGTGTGGTCTTTCTTAGTGAACTGATGTTTAGGTTAATGATGTGGTTTCATTTGAGTGAATACTTGCAACCACAGTTTTCAGTTTGTCTGTTACAAGGGCCAGTCATAAAGTACTTTTAGTTTCTGCAAAAGGTTTCTGACAGGAATTTTTGTTGATAACTTGTGGTTTGTGGTTAAGATAAGAGTCTTATTTATTCATTATGAGAAGACTTTAAAGCTGAACTTTAAAGTTGGAGACCCCCCTGGTCATGTCAGGTTCAGGGCAGGAACTGCATTTCTTTCAAACTGTCAGAATCTGAACCACCTCGTGTGAGTGAGGATCTCTGACCTTTTACCTTAAATACTTGTAGCTTGGTATTCTCTTGTAATGATGTTATTGCATATAACAGCTGCATGCTAATATGGTCTTTTTAACCTCATTTATTTATTTATTAGTACTCTACATGTTCAAATAGTCATTTTTTATTTTAAAAAGACTAGGAAACAAAATGAAGCAAAAGCCCGGGACTGAAGGAAAATTGTTCTCGTTTGGTTGGCTATAACTTCTAGATTTTCTCTAATGACATTAAATTTAATTTTGGGAAACGCTGACATCAAAAATATTAAACCGAAAGAGCAGTTAACCATTGGTGTTAGGTCTTGTGGTTTCAGTATGAAGTCACATGGGTCAAGTTTGTCTGAGTCAGCACTGGTCAGTGCCTTAAAGCAAATAGAAAAAGATGTGACAATGTATTTAATGTATTTATATCAGTAAGATTTGCATGTGTAAGATCTTTGATAATTACATCTGCATGTCACAATACAGAATACACACCACTGTCAATGCTGATGTAATTTTTGCAACAATAAAGTGGCTTTAATTCATCAACAATCCAATATTATAACATCACTTTTAAATGGGTCATTCTGCATAATCAGTATTTAATTCAAGATGTTGAATGCAGACATTGCTCTGGTGACAACGTATTTCTGTACTGTGGTATCACTTTTACTTAAGATTGTTAATAATGCATTTTATTATTAAGTTTTATTCATTTTAAATGTATTATTAATTGTTTTGTATACACATTTTGATTAAATATGTTGTTTTCTTCAGATCTTGGTTTCTTATTCTTCTTCTTGCTTCTTGCTTTATCTCTGAGAAGTGCGTTTATCTATTTTATTAATCTAATCTTATCTAATCTCCAACACAGCGGCAACATTTTTTGATGCTATTTTACATACAATTATGCATTTTAATGGTATTTTTGACTATCATTACCATATTTTTGAAAGAAGAACAGCATCACAGTTGACATGTACAGTAGGGGAAGAACTGAGCACTCTGAACACAGCTGCTCACCTCCTTCCTCATGTGGGGGCACTGGGGCTGATTCAGGGGCAGGGGGAGTTGGGGGCTGACAGACAGCTGCTGCTGCTGCTGGTGCACTTGACTCTGTTCAGAATGAGGCATCATTTTGACAGAGGGGAGATCAACTATTATTGAATAAGAACAGCTTGATACATGTTTGACTGGATTGATTATTTAACTAATATAGCAGTAAAATGTAAAAATCCAGAGTTTTCTTGAGCTAACATGGTGAGAAAAGTGAGCTAGCTTATTACCACAGACAGGGACAAAGTTAATATGCATAACTTTCCACCACAACTAACAAACCCACCTTTTTTTTGGAAATATTGGGTGACATATTGTCGACCCTTCAACTCCTTCTCCTCTCTTATTTACTTTTCCTTTCTTTTTTGGCTGCCTGATTTTTGAGGCATACTGCTGTCTCCTCCGTTTTGCCCGCTGTGGCGCTGTCTGTGACAAATCGCCGGTGCGCTACCTGCAGCTGATCCAGTCGGACTGAACCATTTTACGTAAATAGAGGGGGGGAAGGGAGGGCCCTGCAGGGGTTGATGCTTCCAAAACAAATAAAGGTATTGTTACCAGGACATGGAAAATAAAACATGTGTGATTTTATGTTAGTTAATAACTTAGTGTCATTATTTTTTCTGTATTATAATTTCATCATCATTAGTGGCCTCTCTGGGCCCCCCTCCATCATGGGCCCCTAGAATCCGTCTCCTTTACCCCCCCTTTTCGGCGCCCCTGAATCTAATTGAATATAACGCTGATTTCTCACCCTTTAACGCCACTTAAGAGCATTGTCTTACCTGGTAACGATGTAAGGAGGAAAAACAGACCGAGCAGAAGTATTTTCAACATCTTGTTAAGCTGTAGAAGTTGCGCACAAACGTTGCTGAATTATCTCCAGACGCAGTTCTGCTGACAGTCTGTCAAATCTTGTCAAACCACAGTGGGGGATATTGAGAAATGAAACATAAGGGCGTCACCAAGGACGTCACTGCAATGTAAACACCCCCGGAATCTTTATTAGTAGTAGTCGTAGTATTACATTCCTATTTATAGAGTGTTATAAAGTGATACTGATCTTTCCTCTTCATGATAAATGACAAAAAACGAAACTTGAACTCCTCTAAACTTCCTTTGTAGTTGTTTAGGGACAATCAGAAACTCTGCTCAGGCACAGCCTACAAAAACGGTTTCAACTAACCATCGGAAACAACATGACATTGACTAATTTATTAGTGATAGGGGGTTCACCTGGTAGAACTGGGGACCTTCACATTCTCTCAGCAGAAGTTGGACACACAGGAGACAAGTTCACAATGATCCAATAACCCATCTAAGTGGGTCTAGTCCAGTCTCTGGGTATGAAGCTGATCTGACCACTGAGCTGCAGGTGAACTGAGCTAAGGATGCAGTGGCGGAAGAAGTACTGGTATTTTTTTACTCCAGTAAAAGTAGCAATACCACAATGAAAAAAATATTACAAGCATTCAAAATCCTACTTAAAGAAGTATAGTATAAAAATAAAGTGCTTATTATGCAACCATTCATTATTATATTTGCTATATATATATATATATATATATATATATATATATATATATATATATATATATATATATATATATATATAATGGAATATTATTATTTATTCATTAATTTATAGGTCTACACGTAAGCAGTGTTTTAATGTGATCAACCTGGAGTTAGTTTTAACAACTATCCATCAGGTAGTTTAATGTATAACAATTGATTAGATGTACGTATCACTCTGCAACACACCTACCAATGTACAGCTGGACCTGCTTGCTTTCATGATTCATCTTTTTTCTCATAAATTCACTGTTTAAAAGAGTCAAAAAGCACTGGACCCTATGCTTTCCATAATGCAACTGATAGCATTATTAATGGCATTATGGGTTATTTTCAGCGACTTGACTAAGACTCTCCAGCAGACATGAAGATGTTTTCACAGAGTGAGTGGTAACGTGACCTTTGTGTGTGAAATCAATGGAGTTTCCCCCTTGGAAAAATAAAATGGTTCACATGTTCATATTTCCACTCGATATCAACAGTATCTATTGATTTACTGTCAAGACAAGTCAAGACAAATGCCTTTTATAAATAGCAGTTTATATCAGCTGATAGACACAACAGTGGCAGCAGCATTAAAGTGGATGTAATAGCAAAATACACACTACCTGCTCAGCACCAAACAGCAAACAGACACTTAAAACACAAGCTGGTGAAGAAAGTAGACCCATAAAGAGTCTCGGGAGTCAGTAGAGACCAACAAACAGCTAAAAGACAGTTAATACTGACTTACATTCACCAAAAGGCCATAAACATGACTAAGAATTTATAATGTTAATGTGTAAATAAGCAGTCTGTTACCAAGTTTGCCTGAACAACTTGAAAAGTGATGATACGTCAATGTTGCCACCAAGTGGCCAAACTTTTTATCGCAAGTTTAAAGTAATAATTCTCAATATTTTCATTAAAGTCTGAATTTTTCAGCAAAAGCCAGTCCATGAATTTATATTCTAAAAACCAGGTAAATACAACCTCTAGTTTTTATTGTTCACTCCCATACAGTCATGTCAGCTGTGTTAAGTCACTGCTATTCCAAACCAAACATTTCCTATTGTCTCTGTTTAAGGTGTTCAGCTGGTGACACTGAGCGTGGCTTGTATTCTGAAGAAGTCCAGGAAATGCAATGTATTTGTCTTCTTGTTCATCTTGTTTCATCTTTCATTTTCTGCATTTGGTCATCAGCAGATTCAATTTTACTTTTTGAAAAGGGTTAAACAGCTTAAACAGCTCCTTCAGCAACAGACGTCAGACTCTTTAACACCAGCATGACTTCATGACTTTTTTCCAATATATTTCTTACTTATGAACAGTTTCTTATCAACCTTGTGTATACAAGCTACTATAAGAAGTGAACCTTATCTTATCTTATGAAACAAGTAGCAGCCACAGTGAACTGTAGGCAGCAGGCTAAACACCTCCAACTCTTTAAAACACTTTTGCTCTGCTGTTGTGTGGAAAAATACTGGTGTCATGTGCAGGATAATATCACATTTCAGTTGCAATTATTATTGACTGACTTTTTTTGGGCTCACTGACAAGAGATACACAGTTTATCTTCCAATAACAAAGTAGCTGCCTCCAGAATCCTGGGAATTGTAGTAAACTTCCCATGGTAACCATGGATGTCGTTAAATCTTCCAGGATTCACAACAATGACTGGTCAAGAAAAGGGTGTTTAAATATGTTTAGTTTTTACTAACCCGTGTCTCCCGTGATAGAGGAGATTTAGATTTTGCTGTAATATTGATCAGTGCATGTGTTTCTCAGGACAGCTATTCTTTGTAGCTGTATTTATAGACTCCTCCACTAGGTGACAGAAGAACATCAGAAGCTCACATGTGAGCTGCTCTCCTCAGGTCACCTGCTTATTAGGTTGTTAAAGTTAATGAGCAAACAATGGGCTATTTATTCAGCAAACATGGAGCAACTATGTCTCTCTAGCCACCTGATGAATAGAAGCCAAATATTCACCAAGTCTTGAGAAACATATCAGTGTCTTGAGCTAAAAAAAATTATTTCGCACAATCGCATTTTGCAAAATATTTTAACAGTTAACATCCCCGATAGCTGTCTGAGGTAAACGTGTTATTTTTGGTGCGCGTACCTGCAGGGCAGGTAGGTGATAGCGTAGCTGCTTCCAGAAGGAGGAGGAGACTGGCCTGGAGCTTTCGCCTTTCCAGGTGACACAGTCTCCAGCCTTGCCAAGAAGCTGTAACTTCATGTTTTTATGTTCTCTTATAGTGACAAGTGACTCAGAGAGGTCGTACTCTGAGGAGGAGGAGTACAAACCAGGTCCTGGCGAGAGCGAGAGCGGCAGCAGCAGCAGCAACAACAACATGAGCGACAGCAGCGACAGGGGCAGCAGGGAGGCCCAGAGTATGAGGGGCCATTAGGGACATTATTCAGAATTACCATTCACACACACTACTGAAATGCTGTCACACACACAACTGAAATGTTATGCTCTCATACACACTAGTGAAATGCTCTCATACACACATATGAAAGGCTCTCACACACACAACTGAAATGTTATGCTCTCACACACACTAGTGAAATGCTCTCATACACACATATGAAATTCTCTCACACACACACAACAGAAATGCTCTCATACACACTACTGAAATGCTCTCATACACACAACTGAAATGTTATGCTCTCACACACACTACTGAAATGCTTTCATACACACTACTGAAATTTCAGTGTAACAGGACAGCATTTCACTGTAACAAGAAGGCGTTTCAGTGTAACAGGAAGGTGGCTCTCTGAGTCACTTGTCACTATAAGAGAACATAAACATGAAGTTTTAATATTCATTCATGATGTAAAGGCAGTCAAATATTAATGCAGTAATGTCTAATCTGAACTCTGGTTGTTTGCAGCTGTAGCAGAGGCAGTGTTAGAGTGTATAGAGCAAAGCCGGACATTGGTTTTGGTTCCCACCTCTTCAGATCCTGGTCCATCTGGTCTGCTGAGTGCCATCCATGAAGCTCTTGTGGAGCAGCAGACCGATTGTCACTAAACAACTACAAAGGAAGTTTAGAAGAGTTCAAGTTTCGTTTTTTGTCATTTATCATGAAGAGGAAAGATCAGTATCACTCTCTACAACTCTCTATGTATCGCTGGAGGGAAGTGACATGGGGGGATGTGAGTCACCTACTGATCCCACTAGGTGACTCACATCCCTATTCCAAGGATCATATCTGGACACCACCGCATGAAGAGCAGATATAGTTCTTGTATGGTCATCAAGCACTCTATAAAGCCTTTCCTGGTCAAAATTATTGAGCTAATTTCTTTGAAGAGATTCAATACACTGCAAAGCGCTTGTAAAAAAAAAACTTATTACATCCTCTTCATTCCCTTTCACGTCATAAAATACAGTTTGCACTATTAAACAAAAAACAAAGAGGAACAGATGAAGATTCATTTTAAGCACTGTCACTTCCCTCCAGCAATTATCTACCATGTAGACAGCATGTGTGTTCTCAGAATGCTCCAAAGAAGAAAAATAGCCTACACTTCCTGAGCCACCTTCCTGTTACACTGAAACGCCTTCCTGTTACAGTGAAATGCTGTACTGTTACACTGAAATTTCAGTAGTGTGTATGAGAGCATAACATTTCAGTTGTGTGTTGTGTGCATGGAACAACCCCTCATCCAACAACCGGTTTCATTCCAAATTTTAACAAAGATATACATATCAAATATGAATGATAAAAGTAAACACCCTTCCGCTCGGCAACAGAACCTAGAAAGTATCTACACGGGATTGGGCGAAAATCCGGCCGATTGCTGCGCCCATCGTCGCAGGGGCGCTATACTGCTAGAATATTTCCCTCTGAAAGTTGCTTTGGATAAAAGCGTTAGCTAAATGACTAAATGTAAATGTAAATAAAAGTGATTGACAGTAACAGTGCGCGTGCCCTCCCATTTATTGATCCTGTTTTTGCTATATGACTAGAGGCAAGCTGCGTTGAGGTTTTAAAAAATATTTAGAAGGTATTAAAAAGGTATTAAATGGTATTAAATTTAACCTCAGGGTTCCTGCATAAACCCTGTTATTAATTATATGAATATAGTATGGATAAATGTATTATTAACAGTAGAGCCAATATATTTGAGTCCTATATTTGAAATAGGATAAGTTGTGGGGAGGTGGGGTGGGAAATAGGTATATTCAGAGCAAAATACCACCTTTATTGTGAGTGAGAATTTTGTTTTAATATGTGGCTGGTCTACTTACTTTAAAAGGGAGATGATTTTTATTTTTATTTTATAAACTATCATAGCAACACACTCTTCAATATGTCAATCCCCCCTCTGTCATTGTAACAACTAACCTGTAGATGAAGTCATCGCTCCAACTCTGAATCCATTTGGGCTTGTATACTGAGTTTGGATGGTTTATCTCTGTGTCATTGCCCCATAATAATATCCTGATATTTCAACCAAATGAGCAGCTGCACATAGAAAACCTGTTGAGCTGAGTGCTTGCTGGAGGGAGTAGCACACCAAAGCACACCACAAGCCCCTTATTGTGTCTCTCTCCAAATGGAGCAACATTCACCCACAGTGGAACAAATAAGGAGCCAGCAATAACAACCACCTTACATTATATATCATTACTCTACAATGACTACTGCAGCTACAGGATGTCATGCTCACTGCTGAGCAACTTTGATCTTCTGTGTTAACACAGTGAAGCACATTTGGTAAATCCACCCTATAACTTGAGTTTATTATTTTTTGTGGTTTAGGTGAACACATTTGTATTTGGTATTTGTATGTCCCTACCATCTCAATATCCAATCCCTGTTATGTTCACCGG
This sequence comes from Argyrosomus regius, assembly GCA_946959425.1. Lineage (NCBI taxonomy): Eukaryota > Metazoa > Chordata > Actinopteri > Sciaenidae > Argyrosomus > Argyrosomus regius. Next base: position 24,706,434 of record OX336882.1, read on the forward strand.
TGTGGTCTGAGGTGCCTTCCTCCTTCATCTTGCTGGTGTTGATGTGAAGGTGGTTGAGATTACAAGAGTTGACAAAGTCTGTGCTCCTGCTCATTTCCTTCTGATACACATCCAACGATGGCAGAGAACTTGAAAGGTGACTGTTGTCTGAAGTCTGATGTGTACAGTTTGAACGAAAAGAAGAGAGAACATCGTACCCTGTGGGTCCCCTGTGCTGCATCAGACATGCAGTCATGATAATACTATGTTCTTTTAGTGAGGTAGTTGATAGTCCACGCAACCACGTGGCAGTCAACTCCAACTTAATCTTAATCTTAATTTTAAACTCACTTTATGAACCCTTAATGTCAAGTGTCTCTTCAGAAGATCTAGAATTAATTAAATTTGCTCCACAGACTGACTTCGGTGAATACAACGAACTTCATACCAACTGTAAAAGAAAGTGAATCCACCACTGAACTACTAAAGATAGATCACTCTGATTCATACCTGTGGAACATGTGTGAACAAGTAGTACTTAAGGAGGACGCAGTAGTAGCCACTGAACTGTCCCAGTACATTTTTTGCTGCTCTTTTTCAGCAACTTCTGTTCAATTTGACAGACTTGGGTGGTACAAGCTCTGTCTTCTACCAGCAGCAAAAGAAGAGTGCCTTGAACACAAAGCCTATGGCCTTTACAGAAGATGAGAGTGCTTATGAATATCTTAATAATAACACCCAGTTTTCCATTCATGTACAGTACAAGCTTAACCCTTATTCAACATTTCTTTCGATACACGTGGTGCTGAGTAATGTGGCTCTGCGCTCACAATCCCTAGCATCCTCAGCCGTCTGACCAGACGAAGTTGCCTGGCAACACAGCCAAGGCGACAAAGTACTGACAAAGTAGACCCTGTAGGCATTGTTCTTATCACTGACGTCATTGGCAGGCAGCCCACTTTGTTGTGTAGTAAAGTGCTGTTGATGAGCTTGCAGCTGAGTGAGTGACAGCAATGCTTTTCCTAACGATGGAAGTGTGTGTGGTATTAATGAACTCTGACAAAGGAAATTATCCGTATAGAAGTAGAGTATGTATAAAAGAGTCATCTTCAAAAATTATGTGCAAGTGTTATGTGCATGTGTTTTTTATATAAAACTTGTTATAAAAAATGTTTTAGATTTAAATCTTATATAATCTTATTATCTAATCTTATATATATAATATATATTTATAAATATCTGTATCCTACATTTTTTTTTTTTTTAATTCATTCATGCATATCCGGTGACCCGATGATCACACTGACAACCTTTTTTTATACATATATGTATATATACATATATGTGGGGAAAACAGGAGCTCCCTGGGAAAACCCACGTGGACGGAGATGATATTGTCCTTTGTTGTCATCTGTCATCTGAGGAACAAGCCAGATTTAAAAAAAAATATATATATATATATATATATATATATATATATACTTATACATATATATATATAAATGGGGAAAACAGAGAGTACCCTGTGAAAACCCAAGTGGACGGGGATGATATTGTCCTATGTTGTCATCTGAGGAACAAGCTGGATAATTTAAAAAAAAATAATATATGTATATACTTACACACATATATATGAATGGGGAAACAGGAGTACCCTGTGAAAACCCACGTGGACAGAGATGATATTGTCCTATGTTGTCATCTGAGGAACAAGCTGTTCCAATTAAACAGAGCTTGAAGTCTTCCTTCTTCAGGCTCATAGTCAAAGCCGTCTTCGTGCATTGTTTGTGCTATCCTGCTCCTGTTTCTTTTACTGAGTTTCATTACTCAGACAGTCCAATCCTTTGGAGTCGTTGCTCTCCTTATGCAACAAGCTGACATCAGTGTAGCGTTTGCTCATACAGAGAGCAGTAAGCATAATTCTTCTGCTGGTTAAAGGATTCCCGTGAAGCACAGTGCACAGAGAGTTGATATCTTTCGTCTGTGTCATCTGCTGAATTCTACTACTTAAACAGTCCAAACCTGTAGACTGATGCATATCCTGATCCGGCACCCTTAAGTTAGGGTAGCATTTGTTTAGAGAGACAGAAGGAGGCATGGCTGTCTGACTGGCACATTGATAGCGATGAATCACAGAGGTGCTATCCTGCTCCTGTTTCTTTTGCTGAGTTTCATTACTCAGACAGTCCAATCCTTCGAAGTAGCTGCTCTTCTTTTGCAACAAGCTGGGATGATTCCAGCGTTTGTTCATACAGAGAGCAGTAAGGAAAATTCTTCTGCTGGTTAAAGGTTTCCCCTGAAGCACAGGGCACGGAGAGTTGATATCACTGGTCTGTGTCATCTGCTGAATTTTACTCGAACAGTACGAAGGGGGCTGATAAAGTCCGCGTTGAAATCCAGTTGAAACGAGGGGACTTGCAGCGCGAGCTGTGAGGCCCCGAGCGATCGCACTCATACCCGCACGTATGAATGACATCTTGTTATAAGAACAAGTGTTGTGGAGTGGAAATGAAAATTTAAAAAATCGTCTGACCAAACCTGATGATTTAGAGGACTCACACAGACAGGAGGTATCTCGATCAATAAGTAAATCGTCTGGCTGAGGACTGGCGTTAACTTCCAAGATCTATAGGCTCACACATCAGAAGATCAAAGGAATGCGTTCTAGAGTGGTGACGTAATGACGTCGTCCGTGCGTCCATCGTTAAAAAAAATTAATAACTTTTATTTATCAAATTTATTATTTATTTAGTTAAAAACAAACAAACAAATAAAAATAACAGAGAAAACAAGAAAGAAAGAAAGAAAGAAACACATACATACACTTATTGATCAGTTTTTTGATTCACTTTTTTTAAAAACCCAGTTTTTCTTTTGAGGGGTTTTATGACATTTTAGTTTATTTTATTTTAGTCTATTTTTCTAGTTTTACGCATTTGTTCATTTTATTCTTTGTTTTAAATGTATTCTGCCTTTATTGTAAAGCACTTTAACTGTGTTAAAGGTACTGTATAAATGTGCAAAAGTGCAAATCCCCTAAATGGAATCAAAACAACTAAGGCTCTGTATCTACTGTATCTGTTAGTACTTCTACGAGTACTAACTGACTTTACCACCGGGCTCTCTCCGAGGGGAGGGGGAGAGAGGGAGTTGCCCGGCCAAGGCTCCGTCCAGCGTGGACTGCACGAACAGTTCAGAAACAATTCGGAAGGAGTTATGTTAAGAGACATTCTTTTATTGAGTGTACTCAGTTGTTTTAGATGTGGTTGTGCTGCTGTTTCCTGGGGTTCAGTGTTTTGTTTTCGCCACGGTGAGGGGCAAGCCTGTGGGCTACGCCTGGGGTTCAGAGTTCATTCCCTTCATGACTGAAGAAGATGTGGTCCAATCAATAAACATGCCAACACTAAAATGGCTAAAATGTATAAATGCCTCCGTCAAATTATTCCCCGAATTCAACGCCGGTGAAGACGCGACGCTCAACAAGTTAAAGGGAATTTTTAAACAGACAAAGCAGTTTTCAAGACTGCATATTGCTAGCGGATCATTTTCTGATCCAGAGTGCAGCTGTAACTGGTTCTGAATGAGGGCTTTATAGCAGGCAGCCGTTCTCCCATCTTCCTGGTACTGCGTACCGCCACTGAATGTTTTAGTGGTACGCAGTACCGGACCGTACCGTACCGGCTTACTTTCACCCCTGTCTGCGAGCCAGATGCAGTCATCAAAAGAGCCACATCTGGCTCGCGAGCCATAGGTTGCCGACCCCTGTGTCTAGATCCTGTCAACAGGCTTACTGTATTAATCAACACCTTCAACCCTGGTCCCTTTCCGTCTCCCCTCCTTTCACTCCAGCTCTTCTCAAGCATAGGTTGATCAACTGCAAGCCCATCAACAGCACTTTACTGCACAACAAAGAGGGCTGCCTGCCCAGTGACGTCAGTGATAAGAACAATGCCTAGGGTCTACTTTGTCAGTACTTTGTCGCCCTGGCTGTGTTGCCAGGCAACTTCGTCTGGTCAGACGGCTGAGGATGCTAGGGAATGTGAGCGCAGCACCACGTGTATCGAAAGAAATGTTGAATAAGGGTTAAGCTTGTACTGTACATGAATGGAAAACTGGGTGTTATTAAGATATTCATAAGCACTCTCATTGGCTTTGTGTTCAAGGCACTCTTCATTTGCTGCTGGTAGAAGACAGAGCTTGTACCACCCAAGTCTGTCAAATTGAACAGAAGTTGCTGAAAAAGAGCAGCAAAAAATGTACTGGGACAGTTCAGTGGCTGCTACTGCGTCCTCCAAAGCAAAGTACTACTTGTTCACACATGTTCCACAGGTATGAATCAGAGTGATCTATCTTTAGTAGTTTAGTGGTGGATTCACTTACTTTAATGTGGTGGGACCCTCTGTCTGCTTATTGGCTGTGACTTCCCTGGGTGGAGGTTGGGACAAGTCGTCGGGCCAATTTGCCTCACCTGTGTGTGTATGCGGGAACCGGAGATTTAAGGGTTGTCTAACCATTTGTTCACTCTCTTGCTGCCTCCAGACTGAGACTTTGTTTCAGGCTTCCACCTGCCATGGGGAACTAAGTATTATTTCCTCCTGCATTCAATACTTCACACAACATACTCATCCATACAAGACTGACCCTTAACATTACATTTCATACATACTTTTGGTTTATTTTTATCTAAGTTTACCATATCCAGTTAAAATGAGTTACTAATAAACTAATTTTGATTCGGTATTTCATGTGTGGACTCCTTTTTTGCCACTAACTGGCCCGGTTTGTGACAACATATATAGCAAATACAATAATGAATGGTTGCATAATGAGTACTTTATTTTTGACACTTTGCTATACTTCTTTAAGTACGATTTTGAATGCTTGTAATATTTTGAGCATGTCTATGAGCCCTTGTATGTGTGTTCGGGGTTAAAATGCATGTAAAATAAACTGAGTGAAAAAAGAATTTCCCCGTTGAGGGATTAATAAAGTATCTCTTCTTCTTCTTAATCCTAATAGTAGAAGATTCCGGGGGTGTTAACATTGCAGTGACGTCCTTGGTGACGCCCTTATGTTTCATTTCTCAATATCCCCCACTGTGGTTTGACAAGATTTGACAGACTGTCAGCAGAACTGCGTCTGGAGATAATTCAGCACATCCTGAACGTTTGTGCGCAACTTCTGCAGCTTAACACGATGTTGAAAATACTTCTGCTCGGTCTGTTTTTCCTCCTTACATCGTTACCAGGTAAGACAATGCTCTTAAGTGGCGTTAAAGGGTGAGAAATCAGTGTTATATTTAATTAGATTAGATTAGATTAATAAAATAGCGACGCACTTCTTCAGAGACAAAGCAAGAAAAAAAAGAGGAAGAAGAATAAGAAACCAAAATCTGAAGAAAACAACATATTTAATCAAAATGTGTATACAAAACAATTAATACATTACAAATGAATAAAACTTAATAATAAAATGCATTATTAACAATTTTTTCTTAAGTAAAAGTGATACCACAGTACAGAAATACGTTGTCCCCAGAGCAATGTCTGCATTCAACATCTTGAATTAAATACTAATTATGCAGAATGACCCATTTAAAAGTGATGTTATAATATTGGATTGTTGATGAATTAAAGCCACTTTATTGTTGCAAAAATTACATCAGCACTGACAGTGGTGTGTATTCTGTATTGTGACATGCAGATGTAAATATCAAAGATCTTACACATGCAAATCTTACTGATATAAATACATTAAATACATTGTCACATCTCTTTCTATTTGCTTTAAGGCACTGACCAGTGCTGACTCAGACAAACTTGACCCATGTGACTTCATACTGAAACCACAAGACCTAACACCAATGGTTAACTACTCTTTCGGTTTAATATTGTTGATGTCAGCGTTTCCCAAAATTAAATTTAATGTCATTACAGAAAATCTAGAAGTTATAGCCAGCCAAACGAGAATAATTTCCCTTCAGTCCCAGGCTTTTGCTTCATTTTGTTTCCTAGTCTTTTTAAAATAAAAAAATGACTATTTGAACATGTAGAGTACTAATAAATAAATAAATGAGGTTAAAAAGACCATATGAGCATGCAGCTGTTATATGTAAGAACATCATATACAAGAGAATACCAAGCTACAAGTATTTAAGGTAAAAGGTCAGAGATCCTCACTCACGCGAGGTGGTTCAGATTCTGACAAAGAGTGAAAGAAATGTAACACATTTATACAGTTCCTGCCCTGAACTTGACATGATCAGGGGGGTCTCCAACTTTAAAGTTCAGCTCTAAAGTCTATATATATCATGACCTTTACAGTGGTGCTTGATGTCGAATCTAACAGTAAGAAAAACACCTTTTGGATATGTTTATCTTCATGGAAGTTCATATTCATAAACAAAAACATGTAAAGTGTTTTCTCATTTTTTGCACAGTTAAATCAAACAAATCTGCACGTATCACTTCACCATGCATGAGTGAAGTTTTTTACGTAGATCTGGGTGAGTTTTAATCTTGGAGCATTGATCCACATACAAGCATTTACCACTTTTTAAATGATCACCTTTAAATCTTGTGTGAACTCTGTTTTTTTCTAGGCTCACCAAAGGTGATTGATTGTGAAGCTGTGATGTATTCAAACTATGAAGAGGTGTTCTGGTTAAGTGGGGATTCATTTGTGGACACTAACATCAGCGCATCAGTTTACTACAATTACACAAGGTAAACACTTCACATGCATGTACCAGCTGATATGACTAAGTCTGAAAGTACAAATGTTACATTTAGCCAGATAAGCACTCAACATTATAGCTAACAGTTGTCCTTCTGATGCTTCCTTTCCTTTCCTTTCCTTTCCTTTCCTTTCCTTTCCTTTCCTTTCCAGTCAAATTGATACTGAAGGAATAAATATGACAGCATCTCTGGTCTTCAAAAAAGTGTCAGAGGAGGATCTATCAAAAAACTACACCTGTAAACTGGAAAGTGACAGCCAACCTTCCAGCTTTGTCACCATCACCTTGGCACAAAAAGGTAGGATGGATGGATGGATGGATGGATGGATGGATGGATGTTCCAGCAGTGTTGTATTCAGTTTACTGTTACTATTAAGTTTGAACCAGTTGATTTGATGATACTGGGACTTACACATGTTAAGCACTACTCTGCACGTTTAAGTTACATGAAAGTTACATGACAGTTATTTGTTCTTTCTGCCCCTACAGCTTCACCTTTCCCTCACTACCTGGCTCTCAGCATTGTGATCATTGTGGTGCTGATTGTTGTAACAGCACTTATTTATGTGAAGTTAAAAATGGACATCACTCTTTTTCTGAGAGACACTCTTGCTTGCTACAGCAGTATTTCAGGTGGGCTATTTCTTTTGAATGTGTTATATATAAATGTTACCAGAATCGCATGGTTAAAGCAGCCAGCTATGTTGTCTCTGTGTACATCATTTGACGACAGCGACTTAGCTGTTATTGTTTGTTGTTCGTTCGCTCAGATGGAAAGAGCTACGATGCCTTTTTGATGTGTTACAAGAGCGACACAGACGCAGGGCTGAATGAAGATGACAGAAAACAGCTGGAGAGTGTTTTGGAAGAGACATTTGGTTACAGTCTCTGTCTTTACCATCCTGAATGTACGTATTTAAGATCTACTTTGAAGGAAATCTACCTAAAAATCTTAATGCAGTAATGTCTAATCTGAACTCTGGTTGTTTGCAGCTGTAGCAGAGGCAGTGTTAGACTGTATAGAGCAAAGCCGGACTTTGGTTTTGGTTCCCACCTCTTCAGATCCTGGTCCAGAATCTGGTCTGCTGAGTGCCATCCATGATGCTCTTGTGGAGCAGCAGACTCGCTTGGTTTTCATCAAAACTGAGGCAACAGATGTGTCAAGCTCTGATTCATTACCAGAGGCCTTACAGCTTCTTGGCAAGGCTGGAGACTGTGTCACCTGGAAAGGCGAAAGCTCCAGGCCACTCTCCTCCTCCTTCTGGAAGCAGCTACGCTATCACCTACCTGCCCTGCAACTCTCACCAAAAATAACACATTTACCTCAGACAGCTATCGGGGATGTTAACTGTTAAAATATTCTGCAAAATGCGAATCAAGATATCAATGTTCATAATAATTTGAAGCTTTTCACAGCATTTACAATTTACCTAATTTTTCCATCCCTTCATGACTTATTACCTCAATAACTTTATTTATCACCTTTTAAGCTCTTGATTGGTTGAACACACACAGCATTAAGCAAATGAGCCTTTTTCGACATTTTAACTTGTCACTGAAGAGAAAACATAGGTGTTTGTGTTGTAAAACCAGGAAGATAAATGGAATTCAGTCAATCATTAATTGTATTATTTACATCTGTGCTTTATCTACAGGGACATGTCAAATGTCTACCTCAGACAAGTGGATGATTTCTGGTGTATCAGTACTTTCAAGCCTACTTTAATATACATGTTTTATAAATCAATTATATTAACAATGTGGAATTAATGGTTTGTGTTTTTGTCTCTCTACATTTGGTAAATTTAAAGAAAGAGAAGAAAGAAGAACAATTTTTTTAGCTCAAGACACTGATATGTTTCTCAAGACTTGGTGAATATTTGGCTTCTATTCATCAGGTGGCTAGAGAGACATAGTTGCGCCATGCTTGCTGAATAAATAGCCCATTGTTTGCTCATTAACTTTAACAACCTAATAAGCAGGTGACCTGAGGAGAGCAGCTCATATGTGAGCTTCTGATGTTCTTCTGTCACCTAGTGGAGGAGTCTATAAATACAACTACAAAGAATAGCTGTCCTGAGAAACACATACACTGATCAATATTACAGCAAAATCTAAATCTCCTCTATCATGGGAGACACGGGTTAGTGAAAACTGAACATATTTAAACACCCTTTTCTTGACCATTCATTGTTGTGAATCCTGGTAGATTTAGCGACATCCATGGTTACCATGGGAAGTTTACTACAATTCCCAGGATTCTGGAGGCAGCTACTTTGTTATTGGAAGATAAACTGTGTATCTCTTGTCAGTGAGCCCAAAAAAAAGTCAGTCAATAATAATTGCAACTGCAATCTGATATTATCCTGCACATGACACCAGTATTTTTCCACACAACAGCAGAGCAAATGTGTTTTAAAGAGTTGGAGGTGTTTAGCCTGCTGCCTACAGTTCACTGTGGCTGCTACTTGTTTCATAAGATAAGATAAGATAAGATAAGATAAGATAAGATAAGATAAGATAAGATAAGATAAGATAAGATAAGGTTCACTTCTTATAGTAGCTTGTATACACAAGGTTGATGAGAAACTGTTCATAAGTAAGAAATATATTGGAAAAAAGTCATGGTGAAGGAAGTCATGAAGTCATGCTGGTGGTAAAGAGTCTGACAGCTGCTGTCCTTACATGGTGAGCATAACAGTCTGTTGCTGAAGGAGCTGTTTAAGCTGTTTAAATTGAATCTGCTGATGACCAAATGCAGAAAATGAAAGATGAAACAAGATGAACAAGAAGACAAATACATTGCATTTCCTGGACTTCTTCAGAATACAAGCCACACTCAGTGTCACCAGCTGAACACCTTAAACAGAAACAATAGGAAATGTTTGGTTTGGAACAGCAGTGACTTAATACAGCTGACACGACTGTATGGGAGTGAACAATAAAAAACTAGAGGTTGTATTTGCCTGGTTTTTAGAATATACCTTCATGGACTGACTTTTGCTGAAAAATTCAGACTTTAATGAAAAAATTGAGAATTATTACTTTAAACCTGCGATAAAAGGTTTGACCACTTGGTGGCAACATTGACGTATCATCACTTTTCAGGTTGTTCTGGCAAACTTAGTAGCAGACTGCTCCAATGGTCATTGACTCGTGTCAACGACGACGCTGCATGTTAAAACGGAAGCAAAGCTGAAACCTTGTGTGACTAGACTGTTAACAACTCATAAAGGCTTTTATTTTGGAAAAAAAGACAAAGGAAGTGGCTCCGCTTATGAACTCGTGTAACTTCACCAGTCACAGACTTTTTTGCAATGTGATGCTCCGAGGTACACCGAGTTAAGGTAAGAACATAACACTACATGTTCTTTAAGACTGTCACAACAATGTTTTGCCAACATCTGTTCCATTTCGGCCTAATTAGGTTGGAAGGCATGGAAAGTTGTTCTTAAACAACACTGCAGGTGTGTTTTACTTCAGTTAGCTCTCCATTTGGATAAACATCTCTCCACTATTTCAATAACGTTAGCATCTGTCGTGTGTTTTGCGACATGAATTGACAGTCAACAACAGAGTATCATATCATTGTTGGTACTGTGGTGTTGGTACAGTACAAATAACATGTTGCTTTTCATTGTGTTTGTGGACACGCTTTCAATGTAGACTGCAGTATGAAACGAAGGCAGGGAGATATCTCCAATTTCTTCACTAAGAAGAAAATTAGCAGGGAGAGTGCAGGTGACCAGCAGGAGTGTGAGAGTCAAGCTGAATGCAGCCAGGCAGCTAACACAGACCAACATTTCCAGGGTCACACCAGCACTCATGGACGTCCAGGTGAAAATGCAGGTATTAGAGAAAAGCTTTAAAATGTGTAATGTGGTGTTCTGCACAATTTTACAGTTATTCAGTGAATGAAGGAATTAAACACATACATCCTTTTTAAAACTGGCACTGACACTTAAAATTGTGTATTTGTTAAATATCTGCAGTTCATGCTATATATTTGTAACCCACATGGGTACTAAACCCATTTATCTAATTTAAGAGTGTTTACTACGCGCCACCACAAGGTGGCCCATTACTCATTGTCAGGGTCAAGAGCGCGAGCGCACTTTGACCTGAGACGTTGACTAGAGAGAGCCCCCATTGATGAGAGAGCTAACGGACGTTGGTAAGAAAAAACAACATAGAAGTCGAACATTCATGATTTATCAATTCAAAGCACTGTCTAATAAGTCTCTTGCTTATTACGAACAAGTATTGTGCGAATATTGGATGAGAGGAGCCGCCTCACTGTGTGAGCCCTCTTAAAGAGACTCCGGTAAGCCTGGATGCTACATGCTAAGAGGCTAGGCCTCGGTTGTGGTTAGTTGTTGATGTAGCTGTTGTATGAAAATGCCTTCCATTGATTTTATTAAGCCAGTCGGAGGTACAGGAATATTTCCTAGTGTTTAAACTCACTTTGGTATTGGTTGTATCATCGTGAATAGTAAAAACTGACCATAAAAAAGATCGCTAGCTAAGTTAGCGAGACGCTAACGTAATCGAGAGTGGTTGCTATGGTTACGCTAGCCCGTAATATTTGAGTGCTAACGGTGTAGCTGGGTAAGCTAACATGTCGCTACAGTAGTTAAATGAGAGAAATAGAGAAAGCATGTGATGCATATTTGTGTTTATGATGTCAGTGTGTGATAATTGTTTTATGATAATTGATATGTACATAAGGTGTTATATTGCACTGTAGTTGTTTAAATACTGTTCATTTACAGATAAAAAAAAAGAGTGATATGCTGCAATTAAAAAGATAAATAGTGATTAAAAGAGCTGTTTAAAAATATAAATAAGTGCATTTATGTTAGTTCATGATAAATTATTGTCATAAATATAGATAGATAGATGACTTTATTCATCCCCAAAGGGAAATTAGGTTGTCATAGCAGTCCGGTATGTTACAATGAAAATACAATAGAATAAAAATACAATAGAATAAAATACTGAGGTAGACAAAATAAAAAAATAAAACACAGAATAGGACAAGGACACTTAAAAAACACAAGATAAATAGGTAGATAAGGTGCAGTGGCAAGATGATGGTAATAGTACTGATGATATGATGGCAATGTTATTGTTAATAACAGTTTATAATAATAATAGTAGCAGTATATAATAATAATACAGTAAATAATAATAATAATAGTTACTATTATTATTATATGCTGTATTATTATTATTATTATATATACTGTTATTAACAATAACATTATTATTATTATATAGTAATAATGTTATTGTTACAGTATATAATAATAATAATATAGATGCACATAGAAATGTGTCATATTTAGTCTGTGCAAGGTGTGCATACATACATAACTGCAATATATAATATGTAAACATGTATAGATATATGTATATATACACAACATATATGATATATATATGATATATAGTATAGGTATAATATATGCATAATACTTGACTATACAAGATATACATGCTATCAATTATATACTATGAATATGAATATGTAAAAAGAATGTGCAAAAAGACAAGAATATTGTATAAATATGATATATAATATCAGTATGGTTTATATAAGAACATATCACATATAATTTGAAATAAATGTTCCAGTATTGGAGTGTTGAGGTACAGAGTGCAAAAGATGACAGGTAGTTTTTAGTCCAGTTCTGTGATGGTGGCTCTGACAGAGGCAGATGAGTTGTAAAGTCTTATTGCAGTTGGGAGGAACGATTTCCTGTATCGTTGCTTAGAGCAGCGGGGTTGAATGAGTCTGTTGCTGAAGCTGCTCTTTAGTTTGTCCAGTATTTTGTGGAGGGGGTGAGAGGGATTGTCCATGATTGCAAGCAGTTTTGCCAGCATCCTTGTCCTCCACCACCTCCTCCAGGGTGACAAGTTTAGAGCCAACAACAGACTCTGCTTTTCTGATCAGTTTGTTCAGTCTGTTGGCGTTCTTTGCCTCGATGCCCGCACCCCAGGACACTGCAGCAAAGAAGATGGTGCTCGCCACAACAGACTGATAAAACATCTGCAGCATCTTGTTGCAGACATTAAAGGACCTGAGCCTCCTCAGGAAGTAAAGCCGGCTCAGGCCCTTCTTGTAGATGGCCTCTGTGTTAGTAGACCAGTCCAGTTTATTGTCCAGTGTGACACCCAGGTACTTGTATGTAGGTACCATCTCCACATCCGTCCCACCGATGCAGACAGGAGAGGGCAGGGGCTTGTTCCTCCTGAAGTCCACCACCATCTCCTTCGTCTTCGCCACGTTCAGCTGCAGGTGGTTCTCCCCACACCACTTCACAAAGCGGTCGTCCAGGTCCCTGTACTCAGCCTCCCTCCCGCCTTCAACACACCCCACAATGGCCGTGTCATCAGAGAATTTCTGCAGATGACACGACTCAGTGCAGTGCTGAAAGTCAGCAGTGTATGTGGTGAAGAGGAAGGGGGACAGCACAGTTCCATTGTCATGGTAAAAATACTTATACAATACTGTAAATGTATACAGACTCATTTACAATAACTTGCCAGGAGGACAAGTGATTTGGACGGAACGGTGCACGGTGTGGCCAGCCGTGGTATCCATTCTGGAGAACCCAGACATAATTTCACCTCACCTCACTCACTATCTCTGATACAGATAAGAAAAGAACACAAAAATCTACCCGGGTAGTAAGTCATATGACAGAACATTACATACATACACCACAGAACTTACTGAACTCTTGACTTCTGATAAGAAGGACACTTTTATTTGAACTTTTCTATTTTATTTTATTTTTCCATTAAAGAGCTCTATTTGTTTTGTATTTTTTTATTTTCCATACACTGCCAATGTATTGTTGTGTGAAGCAATAAATTGTCAACTTTCAACTTCACGCTCCCCCATTTGAGTAATTTAGGGTCCAACTCACTGAACCTAGTAAGAGTGTAAGTGTCTATAGTGTGTTTTTCCAGTCAGGCTAAAGGGCGCTACATATTATTTTTAAAAAATCATGTACGCTTTATTAAAAATAAAATTAAATCATGTATGTTCAATTAAAAATAGAATTAATGAAGTGTTGACTGTGTCCATCAATACTTTCAGATGCACAAAGGGAGAGGACTGACCCTGGTGATGACCATGCTGAATCAGATGACAGCTGCAGCAGCTCCAGCAGCAACAGGGACCTCCCAGTTCATCCTATTTTTGCTACACTGAAAGGTCCCCAAGGTAGAATATTTATTAAAAATGCTATTAACTTATCACCAGCAACATGTGAATTACTCTTTTGTATTACTTGTCTGCTGAAATGCAGGTGTCCCTTAATATATTTAAAAAGGTAAAGCTTGACAATCTAAATGTTACTTTGGAGTTGTCATTGCTTAATGATCCAACTCAGCTTTTAAAAAGTTAAACAAAATCAAAAATTAAACATCTTTAAAAAAAGAACTTAATTCTTCTTCCTCATTTAAAAATTCCAGAATCTATCTAATGCTTGAGAATAGCTGGAGTGAAAGGAGAGGGAGGGAGGAGACGGAAAGGGACCAGGGTTGAAGGTGTTGATTAATACAGTAAGCTTGTTGACAGGATCTAGAGGTTAAGATCTTCAGACAGTGGTGATTAATGTGCTATTAATGTTGCACAAGGCCCTTTTAAAACTGTAACCATACCATAGTTTGCAGCATATTAACATCATCACAATAACAAAGTAGACAATCTTGTTAACAAAATGTCAAATTTCCCTTTTTTGTGAACACACAGTGAGAGACAGCAATGCTTTTCCTAACGATGGAAGTGTGTGTGGTATTAATGAACTCTGACAAAGGAAATTATCCGTATTAGAAGTAGAGTATGTATAAAAGAGTCATCTTCAAAAATTATGTGCAAGTGTTATGTGCATGTGTTTTTTATATAAAGCTTGTTGTAAAAAATGTTTTAGATTTAAATCTTATATAATCTTATTATCTAATCTTATATATATAATATATATTTATAAATATCTGTATCCTACATTTTTTTTTTTTTTTTTTTTTTTTATTCATTCATGCATATCCGGTGACCCGATGATCACATTGACAACCTTTTTTGTGGTTGGGGAAAACAGGAGCTCCCTGGGAAAACCCACGTGGACGGAGATGAAATTGTCCTTTGTTGTCATCTGTCATCTGAGGAACAAGCCAGATTTTTATATATATATATATATATATATATATATATATATATATATATATATATATATATATATATATATATATATATATATATATATATATATATATATATATATATATATATAGTGTATATATATATATACATATATATATATATATATATACTTATACATATATATATATAAATGGGGAAAACAGAAAACCCACGTGGACGGGGATGATATTGTCCTATGTTGTCATCTGAGGAAGTTAGGGTTGCATTCATTTAGAGAGACAGAAGGAGGCATGGCTCTCTGACTGGCTAATTGATAGCGATGAATCACAGAGGTGCTATCCTGTTTCTTAAAACTCAGACAGTCCAATCCTCTGGAGTCGTTGCTCTCCTTATGCAACAACCTGAGATCAGTGTAGCGTTTGTTGTTGATATCATTGGTCTGTGTCATCGGCTGAATTACACTATTTAAACAGTCCAAAAATGCAGACAGCTCCTGTTTCTTTTGCTGAGTTTCATTACTCAGATAGTCCAATCCTCTGGAGTCGTTGCTCTTCTTATGCAACAACCTGAGATCAGAGTAGCGTTTGTTGTTGATATCATTGGTCTGTGTCATCGGCTGAATTACACTATTTAAACAGTCCAAAAATGCAGACTGCTCCTGTTTCTTTTGCTGAGTTTCATTACTCAGATAGTCCAATCCCTGCTCTTCTTTTGCAACAAGCTGGGATGATTCCAGCGTTTGTTCATACAGAGAGCAGTAAGGAAAATTCTTCTGCTGGTTAAAGGTTTCCCCTGAAGCACAGGGCACGGAGAGTTGATATACTTGGTCTGTGTCATCTGCTGAATTCCACTACTTAAACAGTCCAATCCTTTCGAGTCGCTGCTCTCCTTATGCAACAACCTGAGATCAGTGTAGCGTTTGTTGTTGATATCATTGGTCTGTGTCATCTGCTGAATTCTACTCGAACAGTACGAACTGGGCTGATAAAGTCCGCGTTGAAATCCAGTTGAAACGAGGGGATTTGCAGCGCGAGCGATCGCACTCATACCCGCACGTATGAATGACATCTTGTTACAAGAACAAGTGTTGTGGAGTGGAAATGAAAATTTAAAAAATCGTCTGACCAAACCTGATGATTTAGGGGACTCACACAGACAGGAGGTATCTCGATCAATAAGTAAATCGTCTGGCTGAGGACTGGCGTTAACTTCCAAGATATAAGGCTCACACATCAGAAGATCAAAGGAATGCGTTCTAGAGTGGTGACGTAATGACGTCGTCCGTGCGTCCATCGTTAAAAAAAAAGAATAACTTTTATTTATCAAATTTATTATTTATTTAGTTAAAAACAAACAAACAAATAAAAATAACAGAGAAAACAAGAAAGAAAGAAACAATATATACACATACATACACTTGTTGATCAGTTTTTTGATTCACTTTTTTTAAACCCAGTTTTGCTTTTGAGGGGTTTTATGACATTTTTGTTTATTTTATTTTAGTCTATTTATTCATTGTCTCATGTGTTTAGTTTTACGCATTTGTTCATTTTATTCTTTGTTTTAAATGTATTCTGCCTTTATTGTAAAGCACTTTAACAGTGTCAAAGGTACTGTATAAATGTGCAAAAGTGCAAATCCCCTAAATGGAATCAAAACAACTAAGGCTCTGTATCTACTGATCGACTTTTATTCTATATATTTCTTTCTTTTGAATAATTTATCATCAACCTAGTGTACACAAGCTACTGTAACAAGTCAATGTCCCCAGTGTGGGATATTAAAATCTATCTTATCTTATCTTACAAGTGAGTGAGGTTTCTCTAAAATAATATGCTCATTGTTTTTAAGGAAACTTATCATAGGAATGGGCCAAAATTTCTGCCAACTATTGTGAGAAGCTTGTGGAACGATATTCAAAACGTTTGACCCAAGTCATAGAGTTTAAAGGCAATGGTACCAAATACTAATGAAATGTATGTAAACTTCTGTCTTTGAAGAAAGTAATAAAAAATTCCTTCTCATTATTCTGGCATTTAGCAAATCATTTAGAAATCATTTGGTAATCCTAACGGACCTAAAACAGGAAAAGTGATTGTCTGATTTCATGTCAGACAGTGAGAAAAAAAAAGCATGTGTCTTTTTAATATAGTGTATGTAAACTGGTTTCAACTGTACCTATTTCCCACCCCACCTCCTCACAACTTATCCTATCCTTATCTTAATACATTTAGTTACACTTAGTTATTTACATTTAGTCATTTAGCTAACGCTTTTATCCAAAGCGACTTTCAGAGGAAATATTCTAGCAGTACAGCACCCCTGCGACGATGAGCGCAGCAATCGGCCGGATTTTCGCCCGATCCCGTGTAGATACTTTCTAGGTTCTGTTGCCGAGCGGAAAGGTGTTTATTTATATCTTTCATATTTGATATGAATATCTTTGTTAAAATTTGGAACCGGTTGTTGGATGAGGGGTTGCGCCATGCCAATTGAGTCGTTCCTTGAGAAACAGATCTCCACCCCCGCCCCATATGCAAAGTAGCCACGCGGTTGTGAGAGCGAGATGTAAACACAGAGGGCCAGAGGCCGAGCGAAGACACATCGATTAAAGTGAATGAACTGTAAAGATGTCTTTTATTTAGTCATCATTTATTTGACTTTGGTATTTTTAGTATTTTATTGTAGTCATCAAATTTAAAAAAGAAAGAAAGAAAGAAAACAAAGAAGTGAACGTCAAAAACATTTTTTTTTATTATTGAACATTTGACATAAATATACATACACAACACATTAATTGTTGTTGTTGTTATTATGTTGTTATTGTCCTCTCTTCTCCTCTCTGCCACCCAGAGGTCCACTGTCTTGCCCTCATAGAGGGCACAAAACTATCTTTTGCTTTTGGAGGTGGAGGTGGAGGTGGAGGCGCTGGAGGCTGAGGCAGCAGTGGAGGTGTACGGTGCGGTGGTGTGCTGCTGGCTCCTGGTGGCCCTTGGAATCCTCCTGATCCTCTGGGCCTCCAAGCTGCTGCTGCTGCTGCTCTCGCTCTCACCAGGACCTGGTTTTAATCTACTTGCCAACAATGAGTACCCGGAAATGTTGAGTACCCCAAAGTTTTATGTTAGAAATATATAGTATGGGTCCCCAGCATTCAGAAACTGCCGGATGCTAACTTGTATATATTGGGCAATTAGCATAATTAGCATAAATTAGCATAATCGCCTATATGGGCAATATTTCAACAACTGCTTGGCTAATCAGGGCAATATTGGAGCGGTTTTAGGGGTTATTGATGATGCTGAATCCATTTCTGACATTTTCAAAATTCAAGCAGAACTTGTGCGCTATTAGGGTTGGAATGATGAAGCAATCCACCCATAGCCGGCCTGTGGGGTGCTCTCTCGCTTTCTCCAGGTATGCCATTATCTGAACATGAGTCTTCTCCCCCTCCTCTAAGAAGTCATGAAGAAGAGCAGACACAACCATACGGTAGGCTTGCATTGCTTTGGGCCAGGCCTTCCCATTGAAGATAGATGTAAGTCCTCCAAATGATGCACCTACTAGCTCCTCTAAACCTGTTGAATTCATCAGTCCTCCAATTGAACCAATGAATGACATGAGAGTGTGCATCATCCCAGGTCTGATGACCATCACTGCAGATCACTCCACTTGATCAGACAAGCAATCTGGTACAGCTGCATGTCAAAGGTTATATGAGTATGGCTCATGCCAAACTGCTTCAGTGATTTGTCTAAGTAGGCCATGGTACTGAGCACCGTATCAGGGTGTGCTGGGGAGGAGTCAAGCAGCGGTCCAAAGACACTAATTGTCTTCAGCTTGGGAGCACTGTCATCACCATCACGATCTTGCACATTGTAGGCTGACCAGTCCAGGGGAAGAGGGGAGGAGTGGAGCTGACAGAGCCAAGCAGTATCCCTCTTCTGTGCTCTTGAGATACTTTGTTTGATGGCATGTTGGAGAGCATTACTTCTTGGGACTTCTTTTAGAGCTGGTGGGTCTATCTTCTTGGGGCCTGTGTAATGTTCAATGACAAAACAGCTCTTATCTGCTAGAAAAAGTTTCCCAGCTTCGAGCTTTGTGAGACGGGGTATTTTTAGTGACATGACCCCACCACCAGGAGTGGCTCCTCCAGTGAACAGGATGCCTGCTGGATTCTGCACAAACTGAGTGGCCATGGCATGATTTGTGCGGCGACCATTGGGTGTGAAGACCACAAGATCAAAATTATCACCCCAACTGTGGATAGCACCGATTCGCCTCTCAAGGCCAACTGCACGAAGGTACTTATCTGGCTCCTCATTAGCATATTTGGCAGCTGACTTTTGGAATCGCAGGACTTCATCATATGTAGTGACGATGCCACTACATAGTTTTACAGCAAGCCCCAGAGTTGTCTGATTCCATTTTCTACTGATGTGCTGCTGAATGCATTGAGCAAGTGTAAGTGAGGGTTTAAATTAAATTATAAAAATTTAAAAATTAAATTATTTCAAATGCATGAGTTATATGTCCAACCAGCATTCTCTAAAACTTAAGAATTGGCTTAAAATACATCAAAATCAGCCCACTGGTGGTTAAAATCTGGTCACTTCCGGTTTAAACAGCCATTTTGAATTTTGAAAATGTCAGAAATGGATTCAGCATCATCAATAACCCCTAAAACCACTCCAATATTGCCCTGATTAGCCAAGCAGTTGTTGAAATATTGCCCATATAGGCGATCATGCTAATATATGCTAACTATGTTAATTATGCTAATTGCCCAATATATACAAGTTAGCATCCGGCAGTTTCTGAATGCTGGGGACCCATACTATATATTTCTAACATAAAACTTTGGGGTACTCAACATTTCCGGGTTCACAATGGGGCCCTATGGGCTGGCAAGTAGACTATTTGTACTCCTCCTCCTCAGAGTACGACCTCTCTGAGTCACTTGTCACTATAAGAGAACATAAAAACATGAAGTTTTAATATTCATTCAGGCCTAGCCTCTTAGCATGTAGCTTACCGGAGTGTCTTTAAGAGGGCTCACACAGTGAAGCGGCTCCTCTCATCCAATATACGCACTGTTGGAGCTATTTGTTATTTTTGTAATATTTAATCACTTATTATTTAGTTATTTTTGGTTGTTTAGTTTTGAGGAACTGTCCTTTAGTTTGCTTATGATATTTAGTATAGTTTGAGTTAATTTGGGTATTGATCAATACTTTTATTTTGAAGGTACTGGGTAGCTGGGGCGCACTGGGTGAGCTTATATATATATATATATATATATATATATATATATATATATATATATATATATATATATATATATATATATATATATATATATAGGGTAGGCAGGTATAGGTGAGGGAGGCACCCGGGAAGGTTGATGGTTTTTTACCAGGGCAAGAGAGGCGGCAAAAGGCCATTGTTCTTTGTTTGTTTGTTTGCCAATGGAATAAACCCACGAGAAACTTTATCTTTTTGCCTGGACAATGGATTTTGTCTTTTACCTGCGTAAATTCACTCCCTAGGTGTCTCAGTGGCCGTTTGATTTGATTTTGTTTAATTATAGTTTTTTGATTATTGACACTGAGGACAAATAGCCACTACACGCACGATACGTGTTCTTGTTCCTAATAAGAAAGAGACTTATTAGACAGTGCTTTGAATTGATAAATCATGAATGTTAGACTTCTATGTTGTTTTTTCTTACCAACGTCCGTTAGCTCTCTCATCAATGGGGGCTCTCTCCAACGTCTCAGGTCAAAGTGCGCTCGCGCTCTTGACCCTGACAATGAGTAATGGGCCACCTTGAGGTGGCGCGTGGTAAACACTCTTAAATGAGATAAATGGGTTTAGTACCCATGTGAGTTACAAATATATAGCATGAACTGCAGATATTTAACAAATACACAATTTTAAGTGTCAGTGCCAGTTTTAAAAAGGAAGTATTAAAGGAGGTATTTAAATTCCTTCATTCACTGAATAACTGTAAAATTGTGCAGAACACCACATTACACATTTTAAAGCTTTTCTCTAATACCTGCATTTTCACCTGGAGGTCCATGAGTGCTGGTGTGACCCTGGAAATGTTGGTCTGTGTTAGCTGCCTGGCTGCATTCAGCTTGACTCTCACACTCCTGCTGGTCACCTGCACTCTCCCTGCTAATTTTCTTCTTAGTGAAGAAATTGGAGATATCTCCCTGCCTTCGTTTCATACTGCAGTCTACATTGAAAGCGTGTCCACAAACACAATGAAAAGCAACATGTTATTTGTACTGTACCAACACCACAGTACCAACAATGATATGATACTCTGTTGTTGACTGTCAATTCATGTCGCAAAACACACGACAGATGCTAACGTTATTGAAATAGTGGAGAGATGTTTATCCAGATGGAGAGCTAACTGAAGTAAAACACACCTGCAGTGTTGTTTAAGAACAACTTTCCATGCAAACTGAACCTAATTAGGCCCAAAGGGAACAGAAGTTGGCAAAACATTGTTGTGACAGTCTTAAAGAACATGTAGTGTTATGTTCTTACCTTAACTCGGTGCACCTCGGAGCATCACGTTGCAAAAAAGTCTGTGACTGGTGAAGTTACACGAGTTCATAAGCGGAGCCACTTCCTTTGTCTTTTTTTCCAAAATAAAAGCCTTCATGAGTTCTTAACAGTCTAGTCACACAAGGTTTCAGCATTGCTTCCGTTTTAACATGCAGCGTCGTCGTTGACATTACCACGAGTCAATGACCATTGGAGGGGCACACGGGGTGGCCAATCAGAATGCAGGAAGCACCATGGAAGCCCCGCCTCTGATGGTAAAGTGTAAATAAGCAGCCTGTTACCAAGTTTGCCTGAACAACCTGAAAAGTGATGATACGTCAATGTTGCCACCAAGTGGTCAAACCTTCTATCGCAAGTTTAAAATAATAATTCTCAATATTTTCATTAAAGTCTGAATTTTTCAGCAAAAGCCAGTCCATGAATTTGTATTCTAAAAAACAAATCAAATTTTATTTGTATAGCCCAAATTCACAAAACACATGTTACCTCTGAGGGCTTTACAATCTGTACAGGGAGTGACACCCTCTGTCCTTAGACCCTCGGTTCAAGAGAGGAAAAACTTGCCCACAAAAAACCCTTTTAAGAGGGAAAAAAGGTGGAAGAAACCTCAGGAAGAGCCACAGAGGAGGGATCCCTCTCCCAGGACGGACAGATGTGCAATAGATGTCACGTGTACAGAACAAATCAACAGAGACATATTGTACAATTACAATGAATGATAAAATGACGATGAATTACAATGAATGATAAAATGATTACAGTAGCAGTGGAACCTGTGATAGAGAGAGAGAGACACAGATGCACAGATGCACAGCAGCAGCAAGTCATTAATTAACTATAAACTAATTCTAAACTGTAATGGAGATATGGTAACAATAATGACAGTAATAATATATGTAGTGGACGTCGTGCAGGAGCACAGCTGCAGCCACGATCCATGAGAACCTGCTGGACGAAAACCAGGTAAATACAACCTAAACTAAACATTTCCTATTGTTTCTGTTTAAGGTGTTCAGCTGGTGACACTGAGTGTGGCTTTTATTCTGAAGAAGTCCAGGAAATGCAATGTATTTGTGTTCTTGTTTCATCTTTCATTTTCTGCATTTGGTCATCAGCAGATTCAATTTAAACAGCTCCTTCAGCAACAGACTGTTATGCTCACCATGTAAGGACAGCAGCTGTCAGACTCTTTAACACCAGCATGACTTCATGACTTTCTTTACCATGACTTTTTTCCAATATATTTCTTACTTATGAACAGTTTCTCATCAACCTTGTGTATACAAGCTACTATAATAAGTGAAACTTATCTTATCTTATCTTATCTTATGAAACAAGTAGCAGCCACAGTGAACTGTAGGCAGCAGGCTAAACACCTCCAACTCTTTAAAACACATTTGCTCTGCTGTTGTGTGGAAAAATACTGGTGTCATGTGCAGGATAATATCAGATTGCAGTTGCAATTATTATTGACTGACTTTTTTTGGGCTCACTGACAAGAGATACACCAGTTTATCTTCCAATAACAAAGCCTCCAGAATCCTGGGAATTGTAGTAAACCTCCCATGGTAACCATGGATGTCGTTAAATCTTCCAGGATTCACAACAATGAATGGTCAAGAAAAGGGTGTTTAAATATGTTCAGTTTTTACTAACCCGTGTCTCCCGTGATAGAGGAGATTTAGATTTTGCTGTAGTATTGATCAGTGCATGTGTTTCTCAGGACAGCTATTCTTTGTAGTTGTATTTATAGACTCCTCCACTAGGTGACAGAAGAACATCAGAAGCTCACATATGAGCTGCTCTCCTCAGGTCACCTGCTTATTAGGTTGTTAAAGTTAATGAGCAAACAATGGGCTATTTATTCAGCAAGCATGGAGCAACTATGTCTCTCTAGCCACCTGATGAATAGAAGCCAAATATTCACCAAGTCTTGAGAAACATATCAGTGTCTTGAGCTAAAAAAATGTTCTTCTTTCTTCTCTTTCTTTAAATTTACCAAATGTAGAGAGACAAAAACACAAACCATTAATTCCACATTGTTAATATAATTCATTAATAAAAAAATATATATTAAAGTGAAAGTTGATACACCAGAAACACACTTGTCTGAGGTAGACAGTTGACATGTCCCTGTAGATAAAGCACAGATGTAAATAATACAGTTAATGATTGGCTGAATTCCATTTATCTTCCTGGTTTTACAACACAAACACCTATGTTTTCTCTTCAGTGACAAGTTAAAATGTCGAAAAAGGCTCATTTGCTTAATGCCGTGTGTGTTCAACCAATCAAGAGCTTAAAAGGTGATAAATAAAGTTATTGAGGTAATAAGTCATGAAGGGATGGAAAAATTAGGTAAATTGTAAATGCTGTGAAAAGCTTCAAATGATTATGAACATTGATATCTTGATTCGCATTTTGCAAAATATTTTAACAGTTAACATCCCCGATAGCTGTCTGAGGTAAACGTGTTATTTTTGGTGCGCGTTGCAGGGCAGGTAGGTGATAGCGTAGCTGCTTCCAGAAGGAGGAGGAGAGTGGCCTGGAGCTTTCGCCTTTCCAGGTGACACAGTCTCCAGCCTTGCCAAGAAGCTGTAAGGCCTCTGGTAATGAATCAGAGCTTGACACATCTGTTGCCTCAGTTTTGATGAAAACCAAGCGAGTCTGTCGCTCCACAAGAGCTTCATGGATGGCACTCAGCAGACCAGATTCTGGACCAGGATCTGAAGAGGTGGGAACCAAAACCAACGTCCGGCTTTGCTCTATACAGTCTAACACTGCCTCTGCTACAGCTGCAAACAACCAGAGTTCAGATTAGACATTACTGCATTAAGATTTTTAGGTAGATTTCCTTCAAAGTAGATCTTAAATACGTACATTCAGGATGGTAAAGACAGAGACTGTAACCAAATGTCTCTTCCAAAACACTCTCCAGCTGTTTTCTGTCATCTTCATTCAGCCCTGCGTCTGTGTCGCTCTTGTAACACATCAAAAAGGCATCGTAGCTCTTTCCATCTGAGCGAACGAACAACAAACAAAAACAGCTAAGTTGCTGCCGTCAAATGATGTACACAGAGACAACATAGCTGGCTGCTTTAACCATGCGATTCTGGTAACATTTATATATAACACATTCAAAAGAAATAGCCCACCTGAAATACTGCTGTAGCAAGCAAGAGTGTCTCTCAGAAAAAGAGTGATGTCCATTTTTAACTTCACATAAATAAGTGCTGTTAC
The DNA here is from genome assembly GCA_946959425.1 of Argyrosomus regius. Taxonomy (NCBI): domain Eukaryota; kingdom Metazoa; phylum Chordata; class Actinopteri; family Sciaenidae; genus Argyrosomus; species Argyrosomus regius. The sequence goes on from OX336882.1 coordinate 24,731,141, forward strand.
AACAATCAGCACCACAATGATCACAATGCTGAGAGCCAGGTAGTGAGGGAAAGGTGAAGCTGTAGGGGCAGAAAGAACAAATAACTGTCATGTAACTTTCATGTAACTTAAACATGCAGAGTAGTGCTTAACATGTGTAAGTCCCAGTATCATCAAATCAACTGGTTCAAACTTAATGGTAACAGTAAACTGAATACAACACTGCTGGAACATCCATCCATCCATCCATCCATCCATCCATTCATCCATCCATCCATCCATCCATCCATCCATCCATCCATCCTACCTTTTTGTGCTAAGGTGATGGTGACAAAGCTGGAAGGTTGGCTGTCACTTTCCAGTTTACAGGTGTAGTTTTTTGATAGATCCTCCTCTGACACTTTTTTGAAGACCAGAGATGCTGTCATCTTTATTTCTTCAGTATCAGTTTCACTGGAAAGGAAAGGAAAGGAAAGGAAAGGAAAGGAAAGGAAATGAAACGAAACGAAACGAAACGAAAGGAAGCATCGCTGTTAGCTATAATGTTGAGTGCTTATCTGGCTAAATGTAACATTTGTACTTTCAGACTTAGTCATATCAGCTGGTACATGCATGTGAAGTGTTTACCGTGTGTAATTGTAGTAAACTGATGCGCTGACGTTAGTGTCCACAAATGAATCCCCACTTAACCAGAACACCTCTTCATAGTTTGAATACATCACAGCTTCACAATCAATCACTTTTGGTGAGCCTAGAAAAAACACACAGTGTTCACACAATATATGAATATACAATATAATATATTGTATGTGGATCAATGCTACAAGATCAAAGCTCACCCAGATCTACGTAAAAAACTTCACTCATGCGTGGTGAAGTGACACGTGGAGATTTGTTTGATATATCTGTGCAAAAAATGAGAAAACACTTTACATGTTTTTGTTTTGAAAATATGAACTTCCATGAAGATAAACATATCCAAAAGGTAGGTGTTTTTCTTACTGTTTGATTCGACTTTAAGCACCACTGTAAAGGTCATGTTATATATTTGACCATGATACAGGTAAGGTCTGGTACAGGTGTAGACACCATGGTCATTCTTCTCTACCCTCGAGAAGTAACTAGATTTCAGCGATGACTCCCCCTCCTACAAGATGGAAAGTTTGATTTTAAATCACACAGTGAATGAATTTCAATTAAAAAAAACAAACAGCTATAATGTGATGTCATAATCATTTCATTCCTTTCACAACCAAATCTCATTCAAAATCTGCCGTGTTTAAAAATACCTTGTGCCATATGATGTCCTTGCTGGTAATACTCGGTATACTTTTATCAGGTAAATTTGCATCAGGGCAAATCATTTTGCAGGCCTCTTGTACCCCACATGTCATAGGGTACGTGGTCTCTTCTTGCACTGTGGTGTATACCGTCAGGCTGAACCAGGACTGTCTGCTGGCATTCCTGTCACGTCATTAAAGAAAAGTTTAACACACATTTAGATTTTAAACATTCTGCAAGTATAAAAGTAGAAGTGGCTTTAAGGATCTTTCCTCTAATCCATGTTCTGTTTCTAGATCTAGACAGTTTTGATGTCATTTTGTAAGACCTTTAGATGCCTGCCATTGCTATTTTACAACAGACCTTAATGGCATTTGGTTCATGGTTGACAAGATTTTGTGCTCTAAAGAACCAAATTACACCAAAAGCATCAGGATGAAGAGATACATGTCTGGGGGTGTTGTTTAGCTCAGTCGGTAGAGCAGCCGCCCCATGAACAAAGGTTCAGTCCTTGCCGCAGCAGCCCAGGGTTCGAATCCGACCTGTGGCTCTTTCCCGCATGTCATTCCCCATATCTCTCTCCCCACATTCCTGTTACTCTTGGTCTCTATCAAAAATTTTAAAAAAGCTTGAAAGAGGCCAAAAAAAATATCTTAAAAAAAAAAAAAGAGAGATACAGGTCTGGTCATGAGGACTTTTTAAGCTCTAGGGATGGCAATGTCAGATGGTCCACAAATTGAGGAAATTCATGGTTTCCAGAATATAAATCCTAATAACTTGGTGATCCTCTAACTTTTCATCTTGGGGCTCATCTTGCGGTTTTTGAGTGAAATGTCTCAACAACTTTTGGATGAACTGCCATAAAATGTGGTATAGATATTCATGTTCCCATCAGGATGAATTGTAATCTCTGATTGTCCATATAATTTGTAATATTTTGGTTTGTGACCAAATACATGCAAAAGTTCTGTCAAGTACTGTAATTTAACAGTATCGGAGCTCTGATGAGAAAAAAATTCATCACCTGTCACATCCATCCACACTCAAATGTGTCCCTCTGCATGTTGACAGACATCGATGTCTACAGAGTTTCACAAATAACAACAACACCATCTCCGAAAAGACATGATGCTGCTGTTTGAGTTTTATTATACCAATAATATTTTAATAGTAATTTTAATATTATTAAGGATTGATTGAACCTTACCCCAGAGAGCATGAGTAATTCCCCTGATGGTTTACAGAAGCAGTGAGAATCACAAGACTCCTCACATGAATAAGCACACCCATCTGCATCTGCTCCGCTGATGACATCTTAGTCAGATCCATCTCCTGGGTGGTGTAACTGGTCCAGATCGGTTTGGCATCACCACCTTTATACCCTTTACCAGGGCACTTCAGTGCCACCAAGTCACCTGCCTTCACATATACCTCTTTGGCTCTCCGGGCACACACACCTGAGAACACGTCACAATTTTTAAGTCATTTTAGTGTGTAAAAATATATCTTGAATTGGTTGTCAGTGTCATAAATATTATTTCTCAAGGTGGCAGGGTAATCAAAATAGAGTTGCCACCGGAATAACTTATAGTAAATGCAATAACTTCCTGTATCTTGTTGTCAACCTGCACAAATTATAAGAAGTCACTGCACCCTGCCAAGAAAAAGTCCCGCAGATAGCTCTTGTAAAACATTAAACAGATTTTAAAAATGAGACATACAGTTAATCAGTGAGCTGGTAGGTATGCACAACATCTAGATTTTTTTAACCACAACTCGCATTTCAGCAGCACTGACAGAAAAAACAGAGTGGTCACATCCAGTCACGTTTTTCCTGCCTCAAAGTCACGTGGTGTGATTTGGTCAGCTTTTGTGGAAGTAGTCTGTCTAATAAATGCTTTATTTACAACCTTGTTGTTGGATATTGCTCGGTGTCAAAAGCTCTATAAGGTAGTTACCGCAGAGTCACAAGATCAGTCATTGTAGGCTAGATCCTCTTTTATTATACAGCTCTATTTCTGTCATCTTAAGTTTTATTATTATAACAGTATTAGCATCATCATAACCCACTTACAGCGGTGAAATAAGTACTCAGTTATGCTAAGAACCACAATATCATATCCGCTTCATGATCAAAAACACCAATAATTCCCAGTAATATAATTCATCTGTTAACATGACCTGGACCCAGATAGGTGCTCCAGTAAGATAAGGTAATCTAAATTAATTCCTGTTGATGCTAAGATTTACATTTGGCCATTATGAGATGATGAGCTACTACTGTGGTTGTCTGATTGAATGAAAGTGGACAGGACTGAACATCTCAGTTGTGGTTTATAGATGTGTGATGTCTCCTGACAGCCTACAGCCACAAAAAAAGTCATCACTAATGTTACTGTCTGACTTATTTTCAGAGAACCAAAGTACAAACTCTCATTTACGTCAAAACATTACAAGAGAATGTGAAAGCATGCTAGATTGTTGATACTGACAGCAACAGTGTGCAAATATTATTTTACCCTGAGGGCTTGCGAAATCATCAATGAGAGGATGGACAGAAGAAAAAACTAACTTCTACCATATAAATAAATAGTTTTTTAGTTTAATGGGTCTGGGTAAATTTTTAACAATCAGAAAACTAGATTAGAGAGGCAATGTCAACAACTCATAAATGTGCCAATGTGAGCTGAGTTTAATATTTAACTATAGTTTCTATATGGTTTCATTTGATAATCCTATCTAAGAAAGAAACTAACAACACCTGTAAGATAAATGTAGTAAAGTAAAAAGTACAATATTTCCTTCTTTTAAGTAGTACAGTTGAAGAGTATAAGAATATATATATATTCACTTGTTAGGTGTATGCCATCATGTAATAAAGAGGTCATTCTCTTACCTGTCAATAATGTAAGGAGGAGAGGCAGAAGTGCCGGAAGAAATTTCGCCGTCATCATGACACACCTCACATCAGCGATCCAGAAGAATGACCGTGTCTTCTACTACAAGCTGGCTTTATAGTGTCTAAGCTGTAGTTCTGTAGAATTAAAAAAGAAACAAAATTGAACGAGTTTGGTAACCTGTTACAGATTGAAACTGAAAGATATCCTCAATGAACACAAACCTGCCTCTCAGATTCAGCCCACTCGGTTTGTATTTACACTATACACAGTGAGCTGTTTGATCGGCATCAAACTGATTTGATTATAGCAACACTGACGTCACAGCAGGTTCTCGTGGATCGTGACTGCTGCTGTGGTCCTGCATGACGTCCACTACATATATTATTACTGTCATTAATGTTACCAGATCTCCATTACAGTTCTCTCTATCTCTATCACAGGTTCCACTGCTATTGTAATCATTTTATCATTCATTGTAATCCATTGTCATTTTTCATTGTAATTGTACAAAATGTTCCTGTTGACTTGTTGACTGTACACGTGACATCTATTGCACGTCTGTCCGTCCTGGGAGAGGGATCCCTCCTCTGTGGCTCTCCCTGAGGTTTCTTCCACTTTTTTCCCTGTTAAAAGGGTTTTTTGTGGGCAAGTTTTTCCTCACTCGAACCGAGGGTCTAAGGACAGAGGGTGTCACTCCCTGTACAGATTGTGAAGCCCTCCGTGGCAAAATGTATTTTGCGACTTTGGGCTATACAAATAAAATTTGATTTGATTTGATTTGATTTGACATTACGTTTATTTATTTATTTATTTTTTGATGATTTTAACTTTTGCCAATCTCCATACGCCTCCATGTACCAAAATACCAGCTGGAATATGTTCACAACCTGGCATATATATAAAAAAAATCACTTAGACTTCCATGAGATGACATTGGTTAGTATTTTACGGTCAGTTACAGCCACGGTAACATCTGTAAAGCAGGTTAAAAGCAAGTGTTGTGTTGTGAGAACGTCTATTTAAAGTGTCTACGCCCTATAATTTCTTTTTATGACTCCCTTATGTCTTTGCATTCTCCATTGTAATGAGAACTCAGAAAACCTGCTTTTGTTGTAGTTGCGTGTCACCCGCAGTGACAGAGACGGGCACTGCGGGGAGCGCATCGTTGCTAAAGGCAACGGCGGCACTCAAGTGCTGATCACCACCAAACAGGCAAGAAGAACATATATTAAAAAAGACATTGGAGAAAAGGTTTCTTAATTTTCATCCTTCATGTGAGGATTTCTGCGACAGAGATGACCGACGTACTGCGGCTGGTGTCACAAGCGGACAGACGAACTTTACCGACTCTTTCCCAGCTCTCTGAAAACGGTGGGACAAAAACTTTATTCATATTTAACCAGTGACAGTTTGATTAACTGTTCATTGAGCTGCTGGTAGTTCATATTCTGTATATAAACTACTAATAAAGTGCGCATTCACGACATCTCCATGTGGCCATATAACTAAACTCTTGTGTTTTTCAGATATTAATTGTATCTGGGCTGATGTATCCGAATACATTGAACGTCAGATGACCTTGCAGAAGGTTAGCCTATCTATCTATCTATCTATCTATCTATCTATCTATCTATCTATCTATCTATCTATCTATCTATCTATCTATCTATCTATCTAAATTGATGGATTGATTCACTGTAATAGGGGGTCCACCTGGCAGGACTGGGGACCTTCACCTTCTCTCAGCAGAAGTTGGACATAGGAAACAAGTTCACAGTGATCCAAAGACCCATCTTCCTTCTGGCTGGGAAACTAGTCCAGTCTCTGGGTTTAAAGCAGGTCAGGCCACTGGCTCCAGGTGAGCACATTTTTTAAAGAAGAGCCACACCAAATAGAGCAATATGAATGTGTATAATAACGGAATATATTGAAATGTTTTCTGGAAAACTGGTGATTGAATTGTTGTTGCTAATGGTAATCCTAATAGTGTTTGAGAGGCTCCTTTGCTTGCTTGTCAAATGTGCCTTGTAGGGCTTAAAGCAGTAGTTTGACATTTGGGAAATACACGTCTTTTCCTTCTTACGGAGATTTAGACAAGAACATTGACACCTTTCTCATGTATGTACGGTAAATATGAAGTTACCGCCAACACTGGAAAAAAAGACTGGAAACAGTAAACTGTAAATATGTTTATTTCTGCTGTGAAGTTGGACATTTTAACATGGGGGCTTATGGAGACTGACCCGTTCAGTAGCCCGCCTCAAGTGGACGTTGAAGGAACTGCAGTTTTTGGCACTACCACATTGGCTTCACTTCACAGCCACAGAGTTTGCTGCTTGATATTTACTTAACTGGACTGGATAAGGATTTGTGTGTGTGTGCGTGTGTGTGTGTGTGTGTGTGTGTCTTTGCAGCAACACACCTACCCGTGGTGCAACTGAACTATACAGCTGTGTCACAGGAGACCCCTTTCAGCCGGGACGTAGTGGAGGGCTGCATTAGAGAAACTCTTTTGCTCCTCTTCAGGGCTTTGGCCTCTGAACAAAATGTGTTCCTCACCTTACAGGGCATTGGAGTTTTGTCCTTTAAGAACAACAAGGTGACGTGCCATATCTTTCTGTATTTCTTATGCGGTGATTCACATTGTTATGGACTATGACTACTGTTATTTGTTCAATCTAATCTCATCTGATGTTATTCAAAGGTGCGGATGAAGTTCAACAGAGACTTTATACATGCCATGGATGGAACTGGTAGGCTGCTGTTAGCCTTTAACAATGTAGGTATTAAAAAACAATACAGTATATAATGAATGTACAGCATTTAGTAGCCTGTTCTTACAAATCATTGGTATTTTACCCCTCCAGAGACCTGGGAGCAGTGTCTCTCTACTGTCTGGTGGACTGTCCAGGCTTCACAGACCACTGACTGCCAACCCCATCACCCTGCCAACTGTCTGCTCTCCTCAGCCAGACAACAAAGCCGGTGACAAAGATCTATGCAGCTTGTCACCAACTCCAGACCAGAGGAATGCAGGAGGTGAAAGAGTTTCTTGCATAAGGCTGACAATTTGGGATTTGATAGCACTTTAATGAGTCTAAATAAGGAGAATTGTATCAAATCTAAATCCTTTCGAATCATCAATTTGCTGTAGAGGATAGTTGGAGGATAGTTATCATTGACATCTTTTTAAATAAGGCTTGTTTTTTTTCCCTGCCAAAATGCAAATAAGTCTTGTAATCCTCAGTTAAATATGAAGCTACAGCCAATGGCTGATTAGCTTAGCTTAGCATAGACTGAATTGAGGGGGAAACAGCTAGCCTGGCTCTGCGCAAAGATAACAAAATTGATGGCAAAGTGACGCATTATTAACACGTTTTTTTTCTCGTTTATACCTCATATTTGTCGTACAGACACAAGCGTGTCATTCTTCTCATCCAGATTTTGGAAAAAGCAAAGCAGCAAGAAAGCAAAAGAGCGTGTTTTCTTTAAGTTTTGTTATTACACTCGGAAATAACCTGGTTGCACCAGCGGGTATTACTGTTGTGGAAAAATTGCTGAAGTCAAAGGTCAATGGTGAGGTCAGGAGGGAAGAAAGTGTTCAGGAGCCTCTGATGTCTTATGCTGTAATATTTATTGACGCTTGGCCAAGGAGAATTAGAGACACTCTCAAAGTACATCAGAATTGCCTGAGTCAGTCTCACTTCTGACGAACTCATCCAGGTGGATAGACTTTAAACCCCAAGTTAACACCACAAATACTACACGCCCAGAATTAGTCAAAGAGAATATATTTACCCATGTTAGTGTTACCGTCAGCACATTCTAGGCTGGAGACACAGATGTCTGTTTATGTTAAAGAAACGTCAACGGCAAACTATCTATTATGTCTAGGGAGGCAACCAAAGCAGCAGGAAAGCAAATGAGTGTGTTTGCTTTAAGTTTTGTTATTACACTTGGGAATAAACTGGTTGCACCAGCAGGTATTACTTTCAATTTAGTGGAGGCAATGTAAGAATGGATAGCTCAGTAAAAAAAGCAAATAAAAGAAGACTAGAAAAGATATTTTTTAGAGCTTAATGAGTACAGGCATTGTACCAAACTGGAACTGTCTATTGAAACCCATTTAAACCCTAATAAAAGTCCAGTGTGTAGCAACCCTGACGCTTCACCCTTTCTCTGCTAGTCTGAAGGAGAAACTATGATGGCCATGAAATGCGTGAAAATCGTGAAAAGCCTTATCGACTCTAAAGACCGTATAGAAAAATGGCAGTTCAACATGGTGGACTCTGAGGAAGAGGACCTGCAGCGTCTGTAGATATAAAAAGCTCATTCATAATTCTTATTTTTTGGTGATTATATACTAATGAAAACATAGTTATGCATATGCATATCAATTTCTGCCATATAGAGCCCTATAAATCTTACACACCTGACTGAACCTTTAAAAAACAGACTTAATAGGTTGTAACGGAGGTTGAGATACAAAGAAAAGAAAGAACAACTATTGAGTGCAGAATGACAAAATAGATAATCCTAGATTTGGAGTTACCATATGAAGAGCGAGATAAGTGAACAGTGACACCAGTGAAGTGTTATGTGTCTCTACAGAAGTTCACCAACGGAGAGAATCTAAATCCCATCAGACACTGCAGCCCGCCAAGATGAAACCTATCAGCCTCTCTGAAGAACTGAATCCAAAACCCCCTATGGAGGCAACAGACAAGTACTACACACACACACACACACACACACACACACACACACACACACACACACACACACACACACACACACACACACACACACACACTCTATGGAGAGGTTCAGTTTGCAGTGCACAGAGCTGTTGTTTGCAGGTAGATGGGTCACTGAGAAGCTCAGTGGTGGTCTTATATTGTTACTGCCCTGAGGTATTTTCCAGCTCCATCAATGATGCACAACTACCCGTGGGACAGATTCCTCTTCTGTCATTACCTCCCTGGCTGCACTGTCAGTATCACACACACACACAAACCTGTAATCTGGGTATATTGTCGTGTTAAAAAAATCTCCTTTATGTAAAATGTGAACAGGATAGAGTTTGATCACAAGAGAGAAGATTGCCCTTTTTTTTTATCTTGTTGCAAGTCCATTGAGGCCCTCAATGCATGATGACATTAGAGGGCATTAATTCTGTTATAATATTGTCAGAAACAGAGCTACCTTGACCCCAATGTGAAAACAACACATCTATTCATGTTATGGGTTAGTTTTAAGAAGTGAACCCAAATGCAGACGGGTAGGTTGAGTGAACAAACTTAAATCACTTACTGAAGAGGCAGGTTAACACAAAATAACAAAAAGCCGACTGAGGAGTCCAAATGAAAAAACAAACTAGATCCAACAATCCAAGAAAAGTCCAATAATAATACACTAGTAGCAAGAACAGGATCACTCTGAGCAGCACAAAGAGCCAGCAACACAGGACTGGGGAACAGACACAGACGACCTAACAAGTGAAAGAGGGAAAACCTATAGAGTGAATACAAGAGAACTGTCCATTCTATTTATTTTGTGTAACGGCTTATTCTTATCAGGGTCATGAGTGGGGGCTGGAGCTTATCGTAACTGGCACTAAGCGAGAGGCAGGGTAGCAAGGAAGGAAGGAAGGAGGGAAGCCAGAAACTGTGGACAAAACATATAAATTCCAGGAGAAAGGCCAAAGCTGAGGTTCTAACTGTTATGGGATTTTCTATCCTTAGGTTACACGGGGTCACGTGTGGGCCTTGAGGTCCTCGGCAGTAGTAGTTGTTTGGCTTTGCTTGAGAACAGTAGGTGCCAGTCTTATCTCAACACTGTGGTGGCCAGGGTCAAAGGAACTGAAGGTTGCCTTCCTAGACATAATAGATAGCTTGCCGTTGACGTTTCTTTAACATTAACAGACAACAGTCTCCAGCCTAGAAAGTGCTGACGGTAACACTAACATGGGTAAAGACATTCTCTTTGACTAATTCTGGGCGTGTAGTATTTGTGGTGTTATCTGTAGAAGTTTAAAGTCTGACCACCAGGATGAGTTGGGCAGAATGTGAGACCAACTCAGGCACTTCTGATGTACTTTGAGACTGTCTCTAATTCTCCTTGATCTAGTGTCAATAAATATTACAGCATAAGACAACAGAGGCTCCTGAACACTTTCTGAACTCCTGACTTCACCATTGACCTTTGACTTCAGCAATTTCTCCACAACACTAACTAGGAACCGTTGTCCCTGACAAGGGAACTAATTAACTAATCAAACAGGCAGGAAAAAGACAAAGGCAGGAAGTAACATAAGCCACCCAAGGAAAAGCTCCTTCAGCATAAAACAGGAAACCAGAAACCCAAAACTGTGACTGATCACAGGAAGGATTTGGGGATTAATCTACTGTGATGAAGTTCATTTTTCAGTTAAATGAAAATAACTTTTCAGGTCTATTAAATTGGCATAAAATCAAATGTTATATAACAACTTATTTTGTATCAATTATTTGTCAGGTCTCTTCAATACATCTCTCTTCAACATTTCTCTGGTTCAATAACCAATAACTCAAATGACTTTAAGAAGGATCTGAGAAACAATGTCTGAAATGATACACTGCACAAAGAAATCACACTGCTTAGACAATCCATCTTGCTTTAATAAGATAATATGAAACTCCACATGTAGCCAAGACTCCACTGTTTCCACTCGCAGGCCCACCACCTCCATCTTTCCACCAGATGTCGCACCCAAACTGGAGGAACCTCGTGTGAGTGTCAGCTGCTCTGGCCACACCCGTGCTGGACAGGTGAGTGTGTATGTGCGTTCATGTGTCTGTGTACTGTAGGTGTGAAGATGTAAGTCTAATCAGCCTTTCAAACTGAAGTTGAGGGTTCAAGGTGGTTCTTGGTGAAGTGACTCAGAGGTAAGACTGAAATGAGATGTTGTGTATATGGAATTAGGTTTTGTTGAGGTTACTCTTGTCTTGGGTGTACCCCACCTGACACCCAGTGTGTGCTATGACGTGCCCCAGCCCTTTGAGACCATGCAGAGGATAAGCAGTTCAAAACATGGAGGGATGGAGAGTTCAGTTACATTCAGAATAACTCAGAGCTTGACAATACAATGCCAGATAAACCTTCACTGCTTTTATGGTAGCACCGGTCTCTGTCAGATGAGCCGTGGGGATGTTTCTGTCTGAAAAAATGTTTAAAAATGCATTCTTTACAAGGGTAATAATTATATATTTACATTACTAATTAATCAGAGTGTATAATTGTCATGTTTCCTGTGGCCTCTATAGGAGCTGTGCTACCTGTGTATGCAGCGGGGCCAGAGAAATGTTCCAGTTTACCTGAGAGAGCAGCAGCAGGCAGAAGAGAAAGCTCAGGAGAAACTCTTACTGCTTAAAGAACAACAGAGAGACAAGCAGTACATGGACGAAGAACAGGTGTGTGCGTGTTTTCGTGTTCTTGTGAAATGGACGTACAGACTGTGTTTCCGGGTATTTTTGTGCAGCTCAGCTGACTGATTTCACACTACCGCTAAAATCCCCCCACCACCACAGTGTCAACAACCACTTCTCATAATGTCTGAGTACAGCCTCTTTGAGCTAAATGCAAACGTCAGCATGGCAAGATCCTCACAATGTGGGTGTTAGGATAGCAATGTGGTCGCCATCTTAGTTTAGCATGTTTGCATGCTAACATTTGGTGGTGGGGATGTAATTAGTTTTGCCAGTATTTGGTCAGAAATCAAAATACTGGATAAAAGTACATTTTAATTTGATGTCGGTGCTAGATGAAAAGTCAGGAGATGACCAGTGTTATTACAATTGATATCATGCATATCCGCATACTTGAAAGGTAGTGTATATAATTTTTATGTTATATGGTATATGTTTTCTCAACCACCTTGTATATTGTGAGCTGCTGTAACAAGCAAAAAAATTTTCCAGGGATCAATAAAGTCTAACGTTTATTTTATCTTATCCCGAGAGAAATGTGAGTGTCTGAATCAAATGACCAACGAACACACCAACGTTGACATTCCCAGAGCCACACTGACTGATTGTGTGGCTAAAATTTATAATTGTGCCGGTCAAGTGGGCAAGGGCCTCTTAAAAGTTTGTAAAATGTTTGAAAAAAATAGATTTTACTTGTTAATTTCATATTTCATACTGTCCGCTGCAGTTTACTGGATGTCCTTTGTGAGTGGTCTGGGGGATTTTGGTGAATTCTTGTTAAGAAGAAAATGAGATCAGAAAAAAACACATACATGAATGAGGATGTTAACCTGCACAGTTTCAGATAGCACTCCACCCATTATGTGAAGATGAAGTGAAAGCTGCAATAAAAACTATTAAAATAAAAGTGGAAAAAGGAAAAACAGCGAAACAATTACGGATTCAAAGTGTGGTTCCCGGTTGGCTGCAGAGCTGCAGAAAACAGCTTTATCCTTTTTACAGTGCTGGGAAAGAATCGTGGAACATGTGGGATATTTTAATTCAAAATGAAACAGCTTTGAATGTCTTGCATGTTGTTTTTGCCAACATTATATCATGGTTCAATAAAGCGGCCCCGAAAACAGATCATAACGTCCCTAAGAATCGATTAAGGGGCCAAAGAAACTGCCCTCTCATTAAAGTTCATTTTTTACCCTTGTAAGTATGTGTTATGTGCTCAGTGTCTTTTCATTTTCCCTCAATATGACAATAAAAGAAGTGTCTGTTTTTGTCTGTTTATCTGGCAGGCGAAGATGAGTGAGCATCGTGAGCATGCAAAGCAGGTCGCTGCATTCAACCTACAAATGTCAGAGAAGAAAGATAAGACGTGCTGTCCTCTCTTCCCCGTGAGTAAAACCTACAACATTGTAATCCCGAAGATTTCAGTACCGGTTTCTGAGCAGTTAGCATATACAAAATACAAAAGAAGAGTTCAATCCATTTACAGTGTAGCCAGACAAACTTTCCCACTTTCTGCACAACAGAGAGAAACAAGAGAAAGGGTGGGAAACAGAGAGTTGCTGTGTGGCTTTTTGCGTGTGAGAAAAGTAGGAGAAAACAGTGGCTTCAAGCCATTCGGCGGCAGGATGAGTTAATGTGTGTAGTCAGCACTTACTACATAACATGAAATTCACTTTGTCCAAACAGATTGTTTCAGGAATGACATGAATGTTGTTAATCTTTCTCATTTAAAAGAGCTGTTTAGCCTAAACTTTGCCTTTCCTTGCAACACTTTTTACGCAAACAACCAGGTTTAACTTAAGCTTCCTAGTTCCCTACAGTTAAAAATGTACTACTTTAGCTCCACAGTTCACTACCGTGTTTTAAACTGTCTTCCTCTAAGTTTACGCACCTTTATTCTGCAGCTACAAAACTAAAAAGACTGGACCACAGGAAGAAATGTAAGCAGGACACGTAGTCCTTAAGGTTGCACTGTGTGTAAATCCCTGTGTGATATAGCACATCATCAAGGCTAATACCTTTCTAATATCTGTCTCGAAACTGTGCGTGGAATTGACTTAAAAAAGCTAGTCCATTATTTTATAGCATGGTACTGATAATATAAGTATAATTAATCATATAATAGTAAATGTAACAGTGTCTCTTACCAGATGACTCAACTAGATAACAGAAGATAACTGAAGACCATTGATTTGGATCATATGTCCATTCCTTTAAGAGATATGGAAGTAACAGTTAAGACTCCTTATAAGACATGACACCTTGATAGCATTAGTATTTAGGTTGAAAAATCGCTCTTTGCCAGCATTTCCAGGCAGGGGCTAAGGACTATTTTCTCTTCACTGACTCTGTCCTTGACCACATCCCGAACTATTATGAGATACTGACTGTATACATAAAAAGCCGCCTTGTGTTTGAATACTTTATGTGTAAAGCAGCAGCACTAGGATGTTTGTGTTGCATAAGCAGTAACTTCATTCATATCAATTAGATCAATCTAAGCCGTAAACGTCCTGTGAATCCTTTGTGGAAACTATTATACACAGAGGTAATTACTGAATGTAAATACAATGAATGCCAATTACAGAGAAAATGCAGGACTTGAATAATATCCAAATAGGTTTTGAGTTCATGGAAATCTTATTAATATGTTTAGTGTAAGAGTAGCTTGTTAAAAATCAGTGTTTTCTCTGGGCTGCTTGTATTTAGACTTCATTCATCTTCCCGGCTCGGCCTCTCACTCCTGTCAGGAGGATTCAGCAGCATCGTTACATGAACGAGCTTCAGAGCCAGATAGAGAGCCGGCGGCAACACGAGGCTCAAGACCAGCAGAACCGTCTTCTCATGGAGCATCTAGACCAGGTCCAGCTGGTCCAGGAGTGAGTCTGTAACAGTGGTTCTGCTCAGGCGTTTCAAATAATAATCTGTCGGGATAACTAGTGAGTCATCTGGTGTGTGTGTGTGTGTGTGTTTTAGGATAGCTTTGCAGAAGGCTCAGCAGCTACAGCAGAAACACGAGAGAACTAAGCATTACAAGAAGGCGCTGGACACTCAGGCAAGAACATACTTCACATAGTCGACTTATCTGAACTTATCATTCTGCAAAGTATGTGGTTGGAAATATTTTGTAGTCTTTGTATGGTTGTACAAATACAAACAGCAATGCTCATTTCTCAGTCATCCAGTTTTGAATAACTCTTGAAAAGAAGACACGACCAACTAACTTTTTTGGACTGGTTACACTACACACTTATAAGTGTTCTTCAGTTTCAACATGTCTTACTGACATTTGCACCGAGTTATGGAGAATAAATAGTAATTAGTTTTCATTATAATGTTGTGTCCACAATCATTGTCTGATTAACATAATAACTCTGAAGAGCAGAGGGCTTTCCTCCCTGATCTTCAGCATGCACAGGTGTGCTGTGTGCCTCTACTTCAAAATAAAAGTAATGTGATTATTTTTAGGGGGAAACTTGATTTACATAATTTCTCAGTATTTTTCTCAAGGGACTCAAGAGAACCGGCAACACAATTTTTATTTGGCTTTGTTTTGACATCATGGGTGAGAAAGGTTAATCGCCCACGTTTGACCCAGTTTCATGACGTAGTCTGCTCTACAGTATGTTACAACTGACTGAATCTGTTTCTTTAGGTTGGAGATAAGAAGTGCCCAAACCCTCCAGAGTGTCAGCCTGACAACTCTGGGTTCAACCGCTGTAAGACAGCAACAAGCAACGCCGAGAGCCGAGAGAGGGCACAGAAGGTCACCTCTGTTTCTGATTGCTGCCTCTGAACGTTGCTTTTCCGTTGTGGTAGATTTAACCAGAGTCCTAGTTGTTTAATTACATTAAATCTGAAGTCTCTGCATTGTTTTGTGGTGGAATAGATGCTCAAACTCTTTATTTAATTAAAAGTACAAAAGTATTATCAGTAAAATGTACTAAAAGTTTATAGTCTAAAGTATAAAGCAGCAGTATTTCCAGGCCTGTTACTGTTAGTGTCTTTTTTATTGGTCTACATACTAAAGTTGGTGTGATGTTGTTTTACATACTGGCAGCTATTCCAGATCAATTTCAGCGCTGCCACTCAGAGGAAGAAGGACGAACTGCACAACCGCCAAGAACAGCTGGAGAAAGAGAGGGAAATTCTCAAACACAACAAAATGGAGTGAGTAAATGATGGAAGAAATTGTTAACAATGATGAAGGATGTGAAGAGAAAAATAGCAGCAGCCTTTGTCCAAAACAATTTTGGGGTTTTTTTTGTGTTAATATATTGCATGTTTCCTGTCCAGGTTTATATCGAGCCGCATTAATCGCTTTGAGAAGAGGAGGGACATCAGTAAGTCACTAGAGGATGAATGGAGTCGCAGTGCGAAGCTCAAACACCAACGAGAGGAAGAGGAGAGGCGCTTCCTGAGGTGTGTGGATGTAGGATCACCTTGACCCTCCATCAGCATTCACCCATGCTTTTACATCTATTTATATATTCATAAGGCTCTCTTGATTTTTGGTATTCAGATACTAAACTTTAAAAGCTGTAATTAAAAGTCACATTTTTGTCCGTTCATGGTCAGAACTGCTACAACCCTCATCTGACGGTGATGTATTGTACCTCGTTACTGACTGTCTTAGAAGATACATCATGGCCTACATCATTCATCCTTCCATGCTTTATTCTGTCTCCCCTGTGGTCAGGTCTGCTGGTCAGCTCCTGGTAGATAAGCTTGCACAGTACAAGCACTGCAGCCAGTGTAAGAGGAGGACCACCAACTGTGGAGAGACCAACATCTGGAAAGACTCTCATTACCTCTCTGGCTCCCAGTTCATGATCTGATTAACAGTGTTGCCTACAGCAGGACCTGAACATCAATACCTCAAAAGCTAAAAAAAGACCTGAACTCTTGTAACTTATCATGTGAGGGTCACTAATGATTAAAATAATGAGTTAAATATATGTGAACGCATGTTATGGTGTACACTATCCTCTGTTTTAATGTGAGATTTATTCTTGCTCTGTTCCTAAATTAGTCTTTGGAGTTCATGTTTGTTTTATTTTCCTTAGTATATGGTTGTTTTTGGTGTTTGTATCTCCCACGGTTGCATGAACAATACTCACGCATAACATACTGACAGGTAGCTTGTCATAAGGTGGAAATTATAAATCACTTTACTGATTAAAATCTCTGCTCAGTTCACATTCATTTGACTGTATAGCTAATTCACTTTTCCACCCCAAGCATACTTCAGTTTGTCCATTGATGTTCGTAATGCTGCAACGTTAGTGCTGATTCTGATGTTACATTCAGTTACATGTTCACTTTGTCGCTGGTTTGAACAGATAACAAAACATGCACAAACATGTACAAGGTGAACAGCTCGGCAGCCACTTATTTGCGACAGAGTTATCACATCGTTTCAGTAACTTTTGTGGACTTTAAATAAGCTTTTAACCAAGAACTGTGAAGATAAGCATGACTGTAGCAGGGACTCAGACCAAAAACATCCCAGCAAAAGTTAGCTTCAACTCTCTGTAATTTACAGAGTATTTCATATGTTTCTACTTATGAAAAGTATATAAGCATTGATGTAAGTATACATGGCTATAAAGATAAAAACTGGGATTTTTTCAGATTCTGAGACGCTTACACTTTTCAGTATTTCAAATTCATGGTTTCAGTCAGTGTAGCACAGTGCCAGAGACAGTAAAGAGATTGTTTGTGGTTTGTACTTGGGTATTTCATGTTTTTAAGGTAGCTGTCCCATAACTGACCCTGAAGACTGATGCGGGAAACTGTCTGTGCTACAGTACATACAGAGAGGAACACTACTGAGACAGAGATGAAAAACAAGAGGGCCCATATTTCATATGTGAAGACTGTGAGAATGCGAGGAGGAAAACGAATCATTATGCGCTTCTTAATAAATCATCATGTTATGAGTTGAAAATAAATTGGAGCAGAAAAAGAAAGGAGAAGGTATGTGGGCTTTGATATGGGAGGATGGGTTTATGCAATGGGGTTACTATAGATGACAAATGTGTTGCAGGATCATGACAGTATTCTTCTGGCTCGAGTCCCAGTTCTGTGTGAAGCCAGAACTCCCTTAATGAGCTCATGGAGGTATTTTGAAGGTCTTTGTACTGAAACAGATGCACAATTAACTGCCCCACACAGTCTAGCTGATTAATTTACTAACTGACAGATTGATTGTGTGTTTGGACAAAGAGATTTGTGTGTGTGTGTGTTTGTTGCTGTACATACTGTGTGGTGGTACAGAAACATATCACATATGTACTGTATCTCAGGAAAGAAATGTGCAATCCATAAGAGCATCCACCCTCCCCCCAACATACACACATACTCAAATTGAACTCAGATCTTCCAGTAAATTAGTTACTGAACAATAAATCACGGCAGGGCACACAACTTTTTTTTTTGGCGTGTGCACGTGCACATGTTCTGTTGACGTTCATGTTCTGCACATGAACTTTTAACTCATGACCTTATCGGATGAAATATGCATGAAGAAATCCATACACAAATCAGAGTTACAGTCAAAATATGTGAGCCAAACTGCAGTGTTTAAATTAAAATACTGTCAAACAGTCTTTATGCTACTCTGCTGCAAGTGTTGGGATGTATTTGTGTATGACTCACCCACCTCCTGCTGTGTTCTAGTTGTGATTTAACAAGCCCTTGTTGATTTCCCCTCAAGTGTTGCTTCAATATTCCAGAAACTTAAGTGGACTTGAGAGGGATAGATGACCCTTGAAGAGGAAGTGACCGTGTCATTGTGAAAAAGCTAGCACGCTGATGTTATATTATGTTATGATGGCTTGTGCTCAAGGGCAAGGCCCTTCATAAATCTTGAACAAGCCCACAACTATTAGTTTAAATATGACAAAAGCTCCTTATGAATTTTTACTAATCCTATTTCTAGCAGGGATTACTTCCTCTCCGTGTGGTTTCTCGGACTTGAATGTCGAGTTAAATACTGAGGATCTAGGACTTGGAGACAAGGTTTGGTGACTGAACTACAACATTAGTTATGGACTCATCGTTGTCTTTGATTAGGCTCACTGAGGTGATGCTGTCCAAGCTGAGTCATTGGAGTGCATTGTTGGGTTATTACAGGGGTGGAGGGCACTGGCTCATGGGGCTACTATGCTCCACTTGTGAGTAGCAGACAGCAGGAGACCAATGACAACATACTTAATTCTGTTTGTCATGTACACAATGACTGATGACCACTGGAAGGGGTTATGTGAGGCTGAGCAAAAGTGTCCTCATTTGGTTCAAATGTGAACTTATTTCCTCTGGAATAAATCTGTGATATGTGTGAAATTAAGGAAACTTGCCTCTTCTCTCTGTCTCTCTTCCCTCAGCCTTTCGTTTGTGCGTGCATGTTTCTGTGTTTCCAGATTCCCAGAGCTAGTAGATCTAATGGATATCCATCCTAGTTTTACTGGCAAGCAGATTGGAGTTGGCTTTTTGACAGTTAGTGTCCATGCTTCATTTCACGTCCAGATGTTCCCACCCTGCCCACACGCCATCCTACAATGACCAGAGCACAATCCCCATAAACCAAACACATCATGAGAGCAGGCGGGCTGTGTCACTGAATGACAACCAACACATGATCAGTTGTTTACACTGAGAGAAACTAATGAGGATCGACACGTGTTTATGTTCACTGTAAGAAAACCTATTATGTATGAGGTATGGTTAGAATTCAAATCAAATGAGAAGTGCAACAAAAAGGTCCTTGTAGTTCAGACACTATTATCCTGAATGCTGTGTCATGTTTTAAATCAAGATGGAGGAAAACATGTCAAACAAGAAAATGAAGATACTTTAAAGCTGCACTAGTAATTATTTTTATATTAACAATATATCAAATCCATAATGTGAAAGATCCCGCTCATGCTGATATACCCACAGAGAATTACTCAGCAGTTCCCTCAGCTCTACATGTTAATGTCTTTCAGCACATTGTTTTGGACTACAGCTGCAGCAAGCAGCTGTTAAAAGTTTAAGTTACAACATGTAACTTTGTGCTCCAGGTATGATTATGTAACGCTATAACACATACCACACCTTCAACTATTTCACTGATTTTGGTGAAACTGGATCATGTTTTATGGAGAAAATGTTCCTCTGGCTGCACCGCATCAACTCTCTGTGATTGTTAGGTTGTTAGCCAGTCTGCCTGGACTGAGAGCTCAGAGCACTGGGGGAGTGTTAGTATTTGTACCATAGAGACTGAGAAGTGGAAGATATCAGGCCTGGGGGTGCAGGCAAATACTGGCGGGGAGCCGAACTGATGTCATGCCAGAACCGGAGCTGGGCAAGCAGACAATGTAACTGGGTTCAGCAGCCTCAGTGTGAGCGAGGAAGAATACACCAGACAAGTAAATCTGGGACTGATTTTTAGTCCTTGGCGAGAGCTTTGTGAAATGGTAGGACAGGCGCCTAGCTCAGCTTCTCCCTGTTGGACTAGTACGTGATATTAGCTGGCTGCTATGTCTTGTGTTGTTGCACTTAACTGATGATGGGCTGTTAGCAAAGTTGTTGGCTCGCTAGTTTTTGATCATGAGGAATATAGTCATAAGAAACACACATGCACAGCTGTCCATCTCTATGAGGATTACACTTTCTGTGCAGTGCTGTTTTAAACACACAGTTACGCCAAGCTATGGATTTCTTTCACATGTCGAGAAGGGGGCTCCAAAGAGCAAAAACAGAAAGACAAGAGCAACAGTGTAATAAATTAGTTAAACAATGTGTCTGCTATAACATGAGCTGCAATCGCTGGCAAATCTAGCTAAATAGCTAATTACCTACAGCAATCAAGCGTTACTTCCAAGGCCAAGGAGCATATCATTCATTTCCAACTCTTGTCGGTGAGGTTACGGGTAGACAAGTAGACAATGGATCACTTTTGTTTATATGAAAACACCAGGTACGTAATAGGAAAGTATCTAACATGGCTGCAGTATTAGTATAAACCTGTCATGTGCTCATATGTGCTAGCACCCTCTGACTTTACAATATCATCTATCAACAGCAACAGTCACTGTAAATCTCTTTCAAGATATCAGACAGATTCGGGAAGAAATATTTAAATGAACCTTCCAAAACGAGATCTGTTATTGATTAGAGTCCTTTTCAGCAAGTCTGAGAACTAAAAGCTGTTTCCTGCCATGAAAACAGTGCAGGCCCGAGCCCAGAAACAACCACGCCTGCTCCCTCAACCCCTGAACAGCGTGTCTTACATATGAACACGTGACAGCACAGTAACACACACACACAAACTGTACACATACAACCAGAGGGCATCTCAGAGGGCGCCTGTCACAGACTCCTCATGTGAAAAAATGAAGCCTCCTCCTTTCCTGTTCCTCTTCCGATCATAAAGAACATCCTGGTTTACACATGCATAAGATACACACAGAAATGATTTGTGCTAATGCCCCAGGCCAGCGGTAATGACCTTTGAACTCCCCCGTCCATCCTCTTTTATCCACATTTTGCTCTCTGACCAGCTGTAAGATCAGCCCTCCCTCTTCCTCTGCCTCTCCTTCACTTCTTTTACTTTTTGACTTTGATTAATTTCCCTCTAGATGACTTCCTTTCCTCCTGCACCACTTCTCTACATATTTATCCCATCTTATTTTCATCTATCCCTTTGTGTTTGCCCGTCTCCAGCGTATTTATCTGAGGTTCCTGTCCACCTTAACACACATGTCTTCAGTCATAAGCGTAAAGGCGCAGCTGCTGCAGGGAGCCCATCTTGGCAGCAACACGGGGAGGTCAAGCGTGGATGTGCGCACGTACCGTGGTTTGTGGAACAATGCTGTTAAACAGTCAGTAGAAACTATTTTTCAAGCTGACAGTTGCTTCACGGCTCAGACAGCAAGCCGCAATTTACTCTTAGGATAATGACTTCCATGATAAGCAGCTTATGAGCTGCCTGAGTAGCATGTTGTTGTACATTTTTATTCACTGAAAACTCCTCTGAGCTAAAATTAGTTAAATGTTTCTGTTGTGTGTCAGCATGCACATGTACGTAATGTGTTACTGTCCATGTTATGTTTGTGTGTTGCTCTGAATTCCTCTCTCATGCCTGTTTATGGTCAAAATATGCTAGCGGGGTCTCTCAGAGCACAGCCAGTGGATATGGGAAGAAGGAGAGGGAGTGACTGATGGATGGTGAGAAAGAGAGAAAATATAACTTGCCTGTGCATTATGATTACTATATGTCACTTAATCACAGTTCCTCCTGATTTGTGATCTTTCCCTGTAAAATATAAGATAAAACGCCAGACATAAAATATAAAACTCCCACTAATTCATTTCACACTCGTTTGTCCTGGCATGACTTCAGTTCAGTACTTCTTATCCCCCATGGGAAATATGATTTCACAGTATGTGTGAATATGGGCAGACCGGTGGTTCGTACTGTTGCCTCACAGCAAGCAGGTTTCCTGGTTTGAACCTCGGCTGTGTCCCGGCTGTTCTTCCCGTGTCTGCGTGGGTTCTCCATAAATCCTCCAAAGACGTGCACTTAATTGGTGACTCTAAATGTGAGTGTGAATGCTTGTTTGTCTCTATGTGCCCTGTGATGAGCTGGTGACCATGACCCGGATAAGGATAAGAGGTAACAGAAAATGGATGGATGAATGGAATATGTGTAAATATGAAACACACAAAAGCAGTGGTGGATACTTGAAAAATGCAATCAATTACTCATTACATTGAAAAATTACATTAGTTTACTACTATTACTACACTACACATTACTATTACTACATTACCAATTACTCAAAAGTAATTAGTTACTCCTTACATCACCTATCTTCAATCCAAGTAAGTAAAAGTAAAAGCGTGTAAAATTACATTACAAGTCCTCAGTAAGAAACTTACTTAAGTATAACTATTACCAGCTAAATGTACTTAAAAGTAATTGAAAGTTGCCCCTGTGACATATTATTATATTGTATATGTCACTATGAGATTGTTTATATGTTTGTATCTATGTATGAGGAGGACCAGTCAAGTAGTTCAGTTCTATCATTCCCAAAGTGTGTGTCAGGCCCTATCTTGAGAATCGCCAGATAAATCTATGGGGTCATTTTTTTTTTTTTTTTTAAAGGGAGGATATTTGAAAAATTCTACCTCCTCAGGGCTTGTTATTTAAATAAAACCATGTGAGAACCTTAGTGGGGAAGTCTGTCTTCAGTAGAATTGCTAACAATTCACAGACGTACTGTACAAAATGTGACAAAAAAGGACCTAACCAGACACAGAAGGGACCACAAGCCAAAATCAACTGAGGGATTGACTCATTTAATCTTTAATCATTCAAATATGTTGTATTTTATAAGCCTATCAGTTGTTTTATGTAATACCTTCATTTAACAAGTAGCCTAAGCTGTCTAATAAATGTGTTTGAGTAAGAAGTATAGGCTACATTTCCCTCTGAGTAGTAGTGGAGTAGAAGTAGCATATAATGCAAGTATGCAAGTACATGGCCGAAGTCTGGACATAACAAGCCGTTATGAAAAACAGTGACAATAAGTTTCACTAGCAAACCATAGAAAGCACTCTCTCACACACACACACACACACACACACACACACACACACACACACAAAATTGCATGCAGGCCGGTCCCTGTGTCATCACTTGGTAATAAACTCCAGTTTATTCTCTCCGATCCCTCTGCACTTGTTCTGTGTCCTTTAATAACTGAGACAAAGGGTGTCTCCTGATATTATGAAGGACCAGGTCCAAGTGAGCTGCAGTTTCAGGTCGAGTCTGACGGTAAAAGGTGGAGATACTTTTTTTTTTTAATGCAACAGTTTGGCAGATAACACAGGGAGGAGCCTCTAGAGATTTCAGTATGATCCAGCTGCAAGCAGATCATTGTAAAGGTATTACAACAGTATGACTGATTACACTGCTGCAGTGCCTGAACACCACATTCAATGTCAGTGTGTGTGCCTGTGTTTGTGCATCTATGTGTGTGTGTGTGTGTGTGTGTGTGTGTGTTTGAACAGGATTCTTTACGGTACTTCCTTTCCAGCCCCTTAATTGCCTGCTGCTAATGAGTGGAGTCTTGATAGATATGAACAGCTGGGAATGGAGGGAAAATAAAGAAAGATGGAAATAATGTTGATAACCTGCCAAAACCAAGAGTGTACATACTGTGTGTATGCATGGGTGTGTGTGTTTGGCCGTCGTTGTGTGATGAGAACAATAATATTAATATGGTTGAGCTCACAGCTTGTTTTGCTTGCCCCCAGGAAGTAGCCAATAAATCAGTTCCTGCAGCTTTAAGCTAAAACCTAGCTAGGTAGCAGTTATATAACTCTATAAGTAATACGTTACTATGTCCTCACAACTGTAGTAGAGCTGGTCTGTATGTGTGTGTTCGTGGACTGCAGCTAACGTAGTATAATTACTCGTTGACCTGAAGTCGAGCCAAACTGGCTGCAGGCCATTTCCTGCTGAAGCCCCTGATCCAGACTTTATGTATTCAATATTACAACACTCCAACCATCCATAGCTTGATAGATTACAGCGAAAAACCGAAGCGAGCTGCAATCAGAAACATTTCAGGCATGGATCCTCGGAGGAAATGTTGGATTACATCTGTATCCTACTGAGAGACAAACTGTAATATGTACATCCGTCTTAGTCAAAAAGTCTGTCTTACAATTCCGCTCTTCAAGTGAATTATTTTGCCAGTGGGAAAACTGTGTTTTCACTGCAGTTGCACGTCATCAGAAATTCTCAAGAAGTGTCAAGGATTTGAAACGAAGCAGGACAGGAAAGATCAACTGAGCAAAAATTACATACTTTCAAAAGAGGTGGTGTAGTTGATTAGATGAAACAAGAGAAATGATTCCACAATTAAATATGATTGTCTGACTTTATCAGATAAAGGTTTTAAATGAGCACAGTTATAAACCTTGTGAAAATATTACACACACAATAGACCGTAGAAACTATACATAGCTCAGCCCAGAACATAAAAGTGTCCCGGTGGTACCAATAAAATAACACTGGAACAATATTCCCACTGTTGTAAAAATATGGAAACCCCCTTTGTCCGAATGACGCAGAGGTTTCCCTCCTGCTGTGAACACACCCCATCCCACACGGAAGCTCTCATTAACCAGAAACGCTCCACACTTCCTGCTGGTCAGCGATTGTGCCCTGGTTAAGCGGGTTACTATGGCAACAGTCGTTTTGTGGGAGCAAGGGTAGAGAAAGAGGTCAAACGATACAGAGAAATGTTTGTGTGGCGTGAACACACAAGCAGACTGCACAGTGACAACTCTTGTGTTTGTTTGAAGCTCAGCCTCATCATGCAGGCATCATGTGTTTTTGTCATTCAAACTGAAATGTAAATTATACATTTTATCACCTGTAAAAAGACAAAACAGGCAAAACTGCCAAAAAGCAGCATAGGCACAGGTCTAAATGATAACATTAACAATGGCTCCATTGTATTTAAAGGTCCAGTGTGTAAGATTTATCGATATAATAAACAGAAGTATGTTTTCATTAGAATATAAGCACATGAAAATAGAATGGTTATGTTTTTGTTATCTTCGATTGCCGTTTTTATCTACAGATGAGTCTGTTCCAGTCCGCCATGTCCAACCGGCATGTTTCTACAGTATTTCAGAACACTGGCTTTAAATCGGGCCTTTCTCATTTTTTTTAATGTGATTTGTTGCCACCATCACGCTAGAAAGAAGCGTGTGAGTCAAGGGGTTTGCAATCAGAAATTACACTGCTAAAAAAAGTTCCACACACTAGTCCTTTAAGTAAGCCACGTCAACGTGCCAGCACACACAACACCAGAGTCCTAGAACTGGTTAAATGTTATTATATTATATATTATTGACAAGTCAAAATGTCTGCCATGAAAAGATCCAGCCAATATTTGTTGAGACACTTCATTCAAACCCACAAATGTGATCCTCATGGTGGGTTTTCCAGAGTCAAGAGACCACTGCAATCATTAGGATACAACCTCAGGGGATTATGAACATCTACACAAGATTTTGTATGAATTCTTCAGTAGTTGTTGGGATATTTCACTGGATAAAAAAACTCTGAAAAACTCTTTGAACTATGTCTACATAATTGTACTACAGTACATACCAGAGTAAGAAAACGATTATTTTCCATCACGTAATACATGAAAGCATGACAGGAAACCTTCTGCTGAACAACAGTTGTTGTGCTGCTGATGTTTTGGGTTCTCTGAGTCATAAAGATACTTTCAATGGACCAACAGGTAGTGCCCCCACAGCCGTGTACAGCCCCGTGTAAAACTGTCCAACAGATGTTCACAAGGCTTCAGCCTAATGTGTCTTAACTTTGGTCTCTCTGCCTCTCTTAAACTGCAACATTACAACACTGAGCTCCATGAGGTTTCCCTCCTGCCAAACACCAGCTGAGTTAATTGTGTTAATAACTGTGAGAGCGTGTTCTGATTCATCTGACAAACATCTCAACCCTTCCAGGGGCACAACGTCTTTAAGCACCAGAGCACTTTTGCTTCTTTTCATACCAGATTACAACAAACACACCATCAAAATGACATTATCTTTGGGAGGGCTGTTAACAGCAGCCTTCTAAAAACAACTTCTACTGCCAGCTACCTACTGCATGCTTGAATAGTTTGAAATGGGAGAATTTAGGCCAATCATGCCATTGTACTGGACCACTGCAGAATGTTACCAATTCAGGAAAAAGATGCCACTTCTGTCTCTGTGAAAACTTATTTAATTTCCTGATAAATCTGCTGACACATTTCACCGTGAAGCCTTCATGGCAACGTCCATTTAGTGCATCCAACAGAGATATCTCAACAACTATTAGACAGATTTCCATCCCATGACTTTGCTGACCTTTTCTCCAATACTTGATTAAATCATGACATGTCAACATTCTCATCAGCCTCATGTGCGCTTTATGTCACCTAAAAATGAGAAAATATTAGCATGCTAACAAACTACTTCAGGGATTCTTAAAGCTTGGCCCATGAGCCAATGGCAGCCTTATCGGAAAAATGTTGTGATATGAAATACAGACAATATATTTTCATCAGAAAATTAGGCTACTGTGTCAAACTGTGACCCTTTAACAAGCGTCTGTTAGGAATAACAATTGTGCCAACTGGTGACACCTGGCAAGAGTCATAGGAATTATGCTCAGTCATAACTGCTAGTGCTGTGTTTCGGTGGTTAATCGCCAATGTGGAAGTTGGAAAAAATGCTATATGGTAATGAAGAAAAGGAAAAATATTTCAACTCTGAAACCTTAGGTTTGTTTTTATCCGCAAACAGGTAAATTTGGTGCTCAAGGACTAGCATTCACAAGCAATCCTTGTGTTTCCTGTGCAGCCCTCAGTCATATGTTGGCTCCCAAATTGGCCCTCAAAACTTGGAGAATCCCAGAGCTAAACAAATCAGTTGAAGATGGTAAACGCAATCAACTTTTTCGACGCACAACCCTGCGTTAGCATTCCCTCTGCGCCACATCGTTCAAGTGAATTAAAGGGCTCTGTTTTCTCAATCAGAGCTAAAGTCGCTCTGAACCGACATGGCCTGGAAATGACTCACAGGTCCCAAATCCTAACCTCATCATTAGCATCCCCCATACCTCCCACAGATACACACAGAACTCCTGCGCAGTACAGTGGAGATAATTGGGTCTGGACCAGAGAAATGGAGATCATTTCATCATCAAATGTGCATAATAGGACAATTGTGGTCTTCTGGGTGCTTATTATGGTCAGAAGTGATCTTACTGGTATTCTGATAGACTCCATGTTCAAGCTTGTGTCGTGTGGTCAGTCCGCCTCCGCCTGGCTGGAAGAGTTTAACCTCTAACCTCAAAGCTGTGATATCATCAGAAACACAGACGTGGACTGAAAGAGAGAGAAAGAAAGGGATGTTTTCTACTATCAGATGTGGGAGCACAACAGGAAACCTGCAGCCGAATAACAGTCATTGTGCGGATGATGTTTTGGGTTATCTGAGTCACAGTGCATGTTTATCTCATTGAGCCTATCTCGGTCCCTGCAGCTCTGGAAAAAACATTATAGAGATAAATACAGTGTCTCCTGAGCTGCAGATGCTCATCTTTCCGCTGACATTGTACCACACACTGAACCACTTGTTGCTCCCTAAAAAGTCCACATGCACACACATCTTGAATCACCGTGGGGCAAGATATGATCTCAAGATGTTCTCCGGCAATCAAAAATTAATGTCTCAATCAAACATAACTGATACAGACTCGAAGATGAATAACTTTTGCTCTGAGAATGAGACAATCTCTGGATGACAGCCCTGAAAAATCCTTTGTGAAAACTTCTAAGGTTTAAAGATGGATTAGATTCATAGGAATTCCTAATATCTGGGGTCTCTCTGTGTGTCACTTTCATCAGTGTGTGGTTGCTCTCTCAGGGATGGGTGGATGCTCACAGTGACTCAACTTGGACCGGGATGGGAACCACATGCAAATAGGGTACTTGTCTGAGTCACAGTCCTTTGGCAGGCTGCACAGCTGGATTATAAAAGCATGTTGCTTTTATATATTCTTCTATTATATTATTCTATTCAAATTCATGTGGACACTATGATAACCTGTCAAGCTTTTGAGTAGATTTACTGTTGTGTTTGGTTGTGAATAATATTTGGTATCAAGTTCAGCGATTCATCTTTCTATCTATGATCTAGCTGTGATTTTATCTATAGTATGTGGGAGAAACAGCTTGCACAGTTAGTAGTCTTAAAGAAAAATGTTGTTTTAGTTTTAGTACACTCATTTGCTTTTATTCCTAGAGTGAGATGAGACGTTTGATACCAATTTTATATATTTGTGTTAAATATGTAGTAAGAGTCAGGGCAAAATTAGCCCAGCTTAGCATGTAGACTGGAAGCAGAGGGGAATAGCTAGCATTGGTGTTTAGAAAAGTATGCCTATGACCCCCCTCTAAAGATGACTGTATTACACAAAGTAACTTGTTTGTCTAATCCTTACATAAACAGAAATGTTTAAACAAGACTTTGCGGTTTAAGGGGGAGTTACAAGCTGTAAATGTGTCTTGAAAAACATTTTTTCTATTTATCAAAACCTTTCAGAGAAACCAGTAAAGATTCTAGGAAGTTACTACCCAAAGTTAAGAAACAGTCCAGCATATGCAGCTGTAAAATGGTCAACTGTTGTTTTTACACTTTAGTATGGATTAAAGCAACAAGATGTTCGTTAGTGAGCTTTACAGGTGCTGGTAGGTGAGTTTTGTTACCTTAGGACAGAGCCATGCTAGTAGTTTGTCCTTTGTCACCATCACTTTGCTAAGCAGGGATCTATTCTTGGTCCTGTCCTCTTCATCATTTAAATCATCTCCTCTGAATGGTTGCCAAATTCTAAAACCACAACTCTCCTTTCATGCATTTCAACATTCTCTTATTAATCTTAAAATCCATATAAAGTAAGAATAAATATGTGTTCTGAGTTTGTCAGACTGAAAAAGAAAGTGTTATTAACCACGCAGCCAAATTTGAATGATTAAAAACATCGACAAGTTCATGAAATTAAGTGTCAAAATTGGGTAAAAATGAGCAGTGTTCTCAGCTCCGGGACTGTGCGGGCGTGTTTGCTGAATGTGCTGAAGCCACGCCCACTCGTGGGAGCAGTCAAGCAGCTGTTTTGAAGCTCCTGAAACGTGTCAGATGAGTTTTAAAAAAATGACATAACTAACTTTGAAACACTCAGAGAGAGATAAATTAATCTCTATCTCTCTGCTAGGCATGCAGGGGAATGCTCAGGGTGACCTCAGTGTGGTGTGTGTAGAACCACCCAAAAAATCCTGGACTGAAAACTGATGAATAACCTCTAACTCATTTACACAGACTTTAAGATAATAAAACAGATATTACAGTCTTCTCAAGATCTAAAAACATTGATGACTGTAATTGGTATATCTCCACTGTCAGAATATACTGTAAGTATCTTGGCTTGATGATACATTTACATTTACATTTAAACAAGAACCTTGTTGGCTAATAAATGTCTTTTTAATCTGAAATAAAATAAGATTACCTTTGATTGGTAGAAGGAGGATTGTTGAATCAACTCAATCAGGTCTGGACTACCTCCACACTTAGGCCTTTAGACTTGGTTTATCACTCAGCCCTGCAATCTATTACTGCTACAATCCTCACCACCAAGTATTGGTGCCTGTATATTTATAAAGCCCTGGCCAGATTATATATCAGATCTATGTTGTACTGAAACCCTGGTTCACTTTTAACTCGCTCCAGTAGTTGGCTAGATCTTTCAGTATCTCGTGCCAGGACTGATCTTGGGAGGACTGCTTTTAATATTAAGGAAATGATTCAGGGAACCTCTTGCAAAAAGGCCTAAATATGAATATATATAGCTGTTATGCTTATTCATCACAAAAATCAGCTGTTACAGTGTCACCACTAACGCCCAAGTTCTCCACCCAAAGGCTATATTCATCATTTAGTTGGAAACAAGTTTTTTTTTTTTAACCATATCTCGAACACCCCACTGTCCAGTAAAATATGAGTACAAAGCAACAAAGAAAAATACAACTAAAGCCATGTTTTACACCAGTCTCATAATTTCACATTTATTTGTATAACCTAACATCATATCACATACAGGACTCTCTGACTGACTTTACAAACACACATCAGCCAAAGCTGTCAAAGAAAACACGGAGGAACGGCAGAAAAAACTCAAGAAAATTGAAGAAACCTCAGGAGAGGCAATTGAAATACAATCAGAGTTCAGGAAAAAATTAGCAATTACAAAATGATGTTAAAATATTTTTTCAGTATCGGCTCCTTCTCATCATTCACTCTGCATCTGTGCTGTCACATCATGAGTCTATTTGTAAATGATTGCACCCATGACCAGCATCCTTATGACTGAGGGGTGAATACCACAGAAGTTTGTATAATGAAAGACTGGATGTGATTGTGATTGAATTACAGTTTCATCTGATTGCATGCACTGGCCTTAGGAGTGAAAAATGACTTCAGACTAGAGTTCAAATAATTTTACCTTCTAAATGAAACCAAATTACATTTGTAAGGACAGCAAATTATATCAACAATCACAAAGCTAGCAACAGAAAACCACAACTCCTGCTGGATGTCATAAATGTTTTGCCATATCTTTCACAAGGATATGAGTCATTTTCCAAAGAGCCTGAGTATCACATGGCTTTCCAAACTAATGGGTTTTACCCATAGCCAGGGTGAAAAACTGCTTCCTTGTAGGTTAAAACTGTTTGGAATATCTCAGTCATCAAAAGCATTTCTATCTAGCGAAAGGACACTGAGGGGGGAAAAAAAGAGTTCATGAGATGTGTCACGTTCTCTAACTTCCTCTATCGACTGGTATGTCATATTGTTTGATGATTATGTTACTTAATCTCAAAAAAGGGAACTCCAAAGAAAATGCGGTCATTCCGGTTGACTGCTCTCTCCACATACGTCATTGCTGGGTATGGTTGAGTGTGTTCAGGGGTGTGCTCTGTTGCAACAGCCACGTCAGTGTACCGACCACATCCTGGAGTACACCTGTACACCACTGCAGCAAGGTGAAAACTTATTCAAGATTTTTAGTTTGTTTAAAGTCACCCTCTATAGAGGAACATCTCATCTGGTTGTAGTGACGTACAGGTGGACTTCAGGACATCACTGTTAGGTGAAACTTTTAGCCAGAGATCACAGCAACACGCTGCATTTCAGCCTGCTGTTGAGTTACTCTTTTAAAAAGTAACTATACCCTCAAATTCAGCCATTGCGTTGCAGCATATTTAAAACAGGAGAACAGAGCCTGAAAAAAAACACTGAAAAACAGGGAGCCTGGTGCTTTGACAGTCACTAGAGGCACATGTACGGCCCTTTGAGAGAGTTAATGTATGGGCACCTGTGTTGTAGTTGCAGTTCATCATCTCTACACCAAGATGTGTATCTGTGTGGGGGAAAGACAGCAAACAGGTAGCCATGGTGTTTATCACAGTTAAGGTTGCTGTCATCAGCACTAAATATCTTGTTAATCTCTTAAAACTGGAAGATTATCGGAGGGCCCATGCATTGCGTTTACTGCCGACGCAGTGTGTAATTTTGATGTAATTTTGTGTGGAGTTCTGATTTAAAGGTTCCCTGTGGAGTGTTTGACTACTTGTAGCTCTATGGAGTCATGTTTTTGACATGAGGACACCTGGATTGTTTTTTTTTTTTTGCTCTACTGGATTATGTATAGGCATAATAATACACTATTCGATTGATCACGTCGCAGTGGATGACTGTCCACCAATGAGCTTGGGTCTGCTCGAGGTTTCTGCCTGTTAAAAGGAAGTTTTTCCTCGCCACCATCGCCAAGTGCTTGCTCATGGTGGAACTGTTGGGTCTCTGTAAATAATATTATAAAGAGTACGGTCTAGACCTGCTCTGTATGAAAAGTGTCATGAGATAGCTTTTGTTATGATATGGCGCTATATAAATAAAACTGAATTGAACTGAATTGAATATTCATCTTTGGGAGAACCTGACGCCACACTGCAGAGGCCAATCCAACGATCAGACTGGTCAAACCCTTACAAAGTCAGCCAGAGAGCAGTGGTTGAGTGAATGAGAATGAGGGAGCACAGGTATCAAGAACGCTAGTGAATCAACAAAATAAAAAGTTGTTTTGCTGATTGTTTCAAAGTGGTTATGTTCAGCACAAACACACACACACCCCAGCACCCTAAAAAGACACTGACATGATGTCACATCAATGTTAGAGCCTAAACAATGGTCTGGACTGGTTGTGCTGCAGACATTTTGATTTGTCAAAGCCGGAAAAACAGAGCTGAACTTGACAGTAACCACGGCTCAGATCCATTAAGTGTCCCAGTAACAGTAACAGTGAACCAACACAAACAATAGCAGGACCTCCCTGAAGTGGAATGCACCTATCATCAATAAACCTGTGAGCCTGCTGTGCTACCAGTCCAAAGCCACTGACTTTACATAGTTTGCATTCAATATGTTTGTTACTGTTGGGGCAACAGGCTGCAACCAATTTAAGTATAAACTTGCTCTATTGCTGTTACTATGTAATCATCACTATTATTGTGGGACTCCTAAATAACATTTTGGCTAACAGGAATTCATAAAATGACATGCAGGGTGGAGGAAAGTAAATACAGTACACTCTCAAGCTTCATCAGAAAATATCTGAAACATACTGAGGATTAAGAGTGGAAATTTCCTTTAATGGCAGCTGAACAAGACAAGTGTTTACCATCTTTTACAGGAGGCATTAAAAAGTTATATATCAAATGTGCTTGCCAACAGTGATATTATCTTCCTTTTGGCTCTGCCTGGAGCTTTAAACTTGGCTTACATTCCCCCAAAGATTTCACAGCAAATAACTTCTCAAAAGAGCTCTGTGGTTATCTCATTTTGCCAAACAGCTGTTTCATGGCCTCTTGGGGACGAGCAAGAGAAAAAGGTCCAGGATGGGAGAGACGACTCAACAACTGAGAGGCACAGAGACGGGAAAATACAAAGAAGGAACTGAGCAGACAGACAGAGACATACAGACAGAGAAAGAGAGAGAGAGAGAGACGTAAAGAGAGAAGATTCAAACATGTGAGACCATCCACACTTGTTTGATTGTGTCTGTGGCCAGAAGCGAGAGGAGGAGAGTGGGAGGAATAAAACAATTAACATGAACAGTACTCCGGGGAATGTGGGTTTCCTTGACAACAGCAGGCATAGCCAAACAAACGGGTCCATTCATACCAATTCAAAACAAACAGAAATGTCTCCCTTATTAACACCCAGGCAGTATTATAAAAAAGGGGCATCCCTTCCTGTTGTCCTCAAGGAGGACATACATCAAATTCTTCCTTTATATTCATTTTGACTTCTGTGCTCCACATTTCAACTGTGTCACAGATAAAAAACTGATCTGTTGTGAAGGTAAGAAAACATCTACATAGAGTTTGGTTATAAAACCTCAGGTTCAACTTTGGTTCATGTGAAAATGTGAGAAACCATCAAGGCTGTGGAGAAGGACAAGAGGAGGATGAGACACTGGAATATCTGTCCCAGCTTCAGAGAGAGAGACAGGTATATGTGTATATGTGTATATGTGTGTGTGTGTGTGTGTGTGTGTGTGTGTGTGTGTGTGTGTGTTATTTGTAAATTTGTGTTGAGAGATGGGTGTGGAGTTTGGTTATTCAGAGAGTTGTTTGATGAGCCAGCAGGTCCACCCCATGTCCTGGCAACGGTGCTGATCTATAATCAAGAGCAGAAGCTCTTAAACTGCATTTGAATCTTTTTAAAGCGATAGTTTCACATCTTATTTTATTTTCTTGCCGACACTTAGATGAGAAGATTGATATCACTCTCATGTCTTTATGGTAAATATAAAGCTAAACCCTGCAGCTAGTTATCTTCGCTTAGCATAAAGACTGGAAACAGAGGGAAACAGCTAGCCTGCATCTGCCCATAAATACAACAAAAATCAGTTTTTATAAGCTCACATGTCAATATTTGTTTGTTTAATCCATACAGAAACCTAAATGTAAAACTAACTATCTGCTATTTTACAGAGCTTTATGTGCCATACTGTTTCACGGCCAAGCATAATAACTTCCTTAAGTTGCCCTTGGTTGCCTGGAAACTTCACAGTGATGACAAGACTTAATATATTACTAAAATGTTAATAAGCAAGCTTTAGAGGTGCTGGTAGATGGACTTTGTTACCTTTAAACAGAGCCAGGCTGGAATGGTCTCTGTTTCCTTTCTTTATGCTATGCTAAGCTAAGCTAAACAGCTGGTGGCTCATATAGAGTCATATTAATCTCTATCATCTAACTCTGTCTTGGCAAGACAGCAAATGTATGTGTTTACCAAAAATGTCAAAATATTTGCAGTAAAAAAAACAAGTTGTCCACCTATGAACAAATTGCTGCAGGACAGTGATAGATGGGTGGAGGTTGGTTAATTGTTAAGCCATGCATGAGTCCCCACTCAACGCCCCCACCCTTCTTGTTCTTTCTTTCTCCCTGTCTTTCTGGTGGCAGTTGGGCCTAATGAAATCATTACATGGCATAATATCTACCAACAGCTTGCACATTTTCAGCATGGGTGGGTCGAGTGGAAACCAAACTTCCAACGTTGGCATCAGAACCACATTCTGCCCACTGAACCAATTCCTCACAAGAAACAGTCACAATAGCAGCAAGGTCGCTTTTGAATGTAAATGTCATATTTCAGAGAAAGAAATCACTGCTGCGTGATGTCAAATGAGTGAGGTTTTTGTTGTGAAATAAACAACTTTCACCCAAGTGAGCAGTCTTAATGTGCCAAGAGTCATGAGGGTCGTCTACGCAGTGGATCAACATTGTGAAAGTTTGATTGGGCAAAACACTGATGTATGTGTGCTACATAATTATTTAATGAGTAGTTTGATGGTATTTGCGGATGTGGGAGAGAGAGAGAGAGAGAGAGAGAGAGAGAGAGAGAGAGAGAGAGAGAGAGAGAGAGAGAGAGAGAGAGGAAGAAGGAGGGTGAATCTGGTCATGTCGCCCGAAAGACTGAATGTGGGTCAGATTTTGTGTGACGCATGGGGCACACAATGCGCAATGTGTAAATGTCTAATAAATAAATATAATAAGAAATAAACAAATACACCCTGTTCAAGTTCCTTTTCCATAATCCTCTCTGCACTCACGCATTTCCTCTCTCCACAACCTCAGCACATATCTGTCCAGCTGTTTTGGCCCGTCCTGTTGAAAACAAAACGTCAAGAGGCTGCAAACTCTGAGCAGCCCCTCAGAGTTGTTGTTTTTTGTACTTTAACTCGGCCTAACTTGGTACATACACAAATATTATATACTACTAATATTATGTAGAGCAACTTTTGTGTTGGCAGGTTGTGAAAAGTCCCTGTGGAAGGTTCTCCAGCATTTTATTCTTAAAAACATACTTTGTATATATATTTATATTGTTATTTTTTATTTATTTATTTATTTATTTTTTAATAGTTTATATTTAGATAATGCTTGTCATGCACCAACAACACCAAAACAAATTCCTTGTATGTGTAAAAGCGTACTTGGCAATAAAGCTTTTTCTGATTCTGATTTCTGATTCTGATTACTATTCGGGATATAAATTTAATATTTCAAAAACTCACATACTCCCATGCAATTATGCACCTTCAGAGGAGTTCGAGCAAAGGTGTAATATAAAATGGGATTCAGAATTAATTAAATACCCCTAGGGGTATATCTAACAAAAAAATAAATAAAATGTTGTATGGGGCGGATTATAATCAAATTTACCAAAACATAAGAAAAGATATAGAAATATGGTCCACATATCCAATGGACTTCAGCAGTAAGTGGTGAAAATGAACATCTTGCCAAGGCTATTGTATTTATTCCAACCCTGACCAATAGAGGTACCATTAGATATTAAATAAATTAGTGATTTATTTGGGGAAGGAAGAAGGCCAAAGTCTGATACAATACAGCCCAGTTGCCAAAGGATAAAGGTGGAATCACACTTCCAAATTTTAGGATATATATTTGGATGCAGCCCAACTTTGTCCACTAAATGTATTGATGCGATGATAGCCAGATGGAAAGAGATTGCGACATATATCCCTGGATACCACATCCAAACACTCCCTGTACACATCATGGCAAGATTGATTCAATAACCATATTTTTAAACCTGGTCCACTCTTTCCAGACATCTCAGATTTGAAACAAATGAAACCCCTGGTGTATGATTTAATATTTTAAAAGTAGATGTCTGGTTGGCCCTCTTTCCTGCCATTTTCTTTTGATTGTCCTTCTGCCAGCTGTGAGGAAAAGAAATTATCTTCTTTTAGCATCACTTTAGTTATATTACCCAATTATAAAAAAGGAACACCAAAATGGCTCTATTTTTTCTCTAGAAGATACAACATGTGCATGATTTGATTGTGTATGGTCACATTGCCTCCAGCATGTTTGTTGCATTAGCAGTTGTTTGCTTTTAATAACAGAGTAATAAAGAAACAAATTTGAATTTTTCAATTAAATTCTCTCTGTGTGAATTTCTTGATTCCTGCAGCGTTAGAGGAAATATTCCTGATGGGAAAATGATTATATAAAAGTGAAAGAAGAAAAGAAAATGGGGAAAATGTAATCGGTTTAGGAAGGAAATCGGCACTGCATCATTTTATTGACAACAATATAAATTATTGTATGAAAGTATTAAGTCATTAAAATGTAAAATCCATTATACTACTACTGTAACTTGCAGTTTGCTGTTTTTGATGTTATGTTTTACATATTTACAAAGGCAATAAAGTAAAAAATACATTATAAACCTGTTATAATGAGC
This sequence comes from Argyrosomus regius, assembly GCA_946959425.1. NCBI lineage: Eukaryota > Metazoa > Chordata > Actinopteri > Sciaenidae > Argyrosomus > Argyrosomus regius. Next base: position 24,768,240 of record OX336882.1, read on the forward strand.
AATTTATGAGAAAAAAAAGACCATATTATTATAGTATTTTTTTGTGAAAGTGAGTGATAAAACAATCTGCTAATTAATTTAATTACTTAGTTAATCAGTCTCTTCTCATTCCTAAATATTTGCATTGAATCCCTTTGGGATGTTTAATTATTGCTCAGACAAAGTAAACAAACTAAATATGTAAACTTGGTTTCTTGGATCTTGCATGGTCACTGTTTTTCTGCATTCCAGAAAAAAAAATTAATTGATTAAATTTAGATTAATCAATTATGCAAATAATCATTAGATGGAGCCCTAATTAAATCTGAGTGATATGCAATAACCAAGTGTGAATACTTTTTTAAAAAATAAATGCATCAAATTGAATAAAAACACAGACTCGCATTAATTCTATCATTATTAACCTTTCTACTGAACCGAAATAAATGGAGTCAACTGAAATCAACATGAACAACAGTTTAGATGATAATCAGAAGCAGCAGTGATGTGATGAGTCACATGACCATACTGGGGTCGGATATACACTCTGTATATCCCCCCTTCGGCAGATGTGACACTGTGAGCTCAGACAGACCATCAGAGGAGTCCACCTCCTCCAGCAGCGCACAATGATCCAACTCTTGACCAACTGTGGGTCGACTCCAAACGGATTAAATAAAGTCGTCTGCTCCTGAGAAGAAAAGCCGATAAGTCTTTTTTTTGCAGCAGCAGCAGCAGGAGTGTTCACAAGTTTAAGTTCCCATCGCGGGCTCTGCCTGTTCTGGTTTGAGGGGATTCCCCTCAGTGTTCAACCACCAGCTCACCTGCACAAGCCAAACCATGCGCTCCCGGGCTGCGCTCCCCCGGTAAGTCACCTCTATGCGTAACGGAGGGATTTAAACTGGGAATATAGAGAATAAAGTTATATAATTAAGCAATAAATGTACACTGTTAACCCTTTTGTTGATGCTTTGATGGATTAGAAATACAGAATTATTAGTTACTCCCTCTAAATAATGACAAATATGGCATTTCATCAAACTACTGTATGTTTTATGAGTGGGAAAATGCAGATATGCCATTTTAAAGACTTCTTTAAGATTTTCATATGACTCTTAATGGTAATATTGTATATTGTAGTTCCGAATGTATTGAGAGAAAACATCAAGACAATGGTGTGAGTGTGTTTAAGATACCAAACTATTGCATGTATCACCCTTAACCCACTTTAAAAAAAATGCAACAAAATGTTACGCAGCCACTCTTTCAGGCTCAAGGCCAATCCCTCAGGCCAGTTTAGGAATGTTCCATCGAAGCCTAGTAAGACCTGATCTTTGCCCCGTCTATCATATTTGTGGCATAGAAAACAAAGTACACGGCTGCCAAATTCCAGCTCCGATAAAAAAAAAAAAAAAAACAGTTCACGTTGCTCTCCCTCAGCTCCCATGCTTGTAATTGTAAATCCATGATGCTGGTTTTAGGAATTTGTTTCTCATGCAGACGTTAAGAGGGACCCAAACATCTGGTCACATTTAACAGAACCACCTGAGGTCTGCAGAAATGTTGGGTGTGACAGTGGATGAGTCAGTCACTCTGATTCCAATGAGTCACATGTCATCTTAAAAGTTAACCTGGTCTTTTCTTCTGTACATCCACAGGTTTACCTCCCTTCTATTCCTCCTCTTCCTTCCCTCTGTTTTCTCCGCCTCCTCACGCCCCCAGTGGGTCCTACAACGTGTCCCTGTGGTCCTCCCACAGCAGACGGAGGCTCGACCAGCCCCTCATTTCCTGTCTCCGGCCCGCTTGGATGTCAGCTCCCCCTGTGACCCTGAATGCCACAAGAGAGCCCCTCGCCCGAGTTACTGGGACCTGCGGAGTCTTCTGGCCTATGAGACACTCCACTCTAATGGTCACCTTACTGAGACCGCAATTGGGATCTATGGCTACAGCCCCAGTTCGAACACCAGCCCGGCTTACTCCGCAGGGTCGTCTGGGAAGGCTGAACGGCCACATGTCAGGAGAAAGCGTGAGATCTTCGGCCACGATGGGCGTTTTAGCATTGCTGGGCAGGACTTCCTGCTTAAATATCCATTCTCAGTGTCTGTCAAACTGTCCACTGGGTGTTCTGGTACATTGGTAGGGGACCGTCATGTTCTCACAGCTGCTCATTGCGTTCATGATGGTAAAAACTATGTGAAAGGAGCCCAGAAGCTTCGGGTTGGGTTTCTTAAACCCAAGCAACGAGACACACAGCAATCGTCCTTTTACCTTCGCTCCAACTTCACCAACCATGTTGAAGGTGGCGCTTCACCTTACGCTCCACCAACCAACGACAAAATGAAGTTCCAGTGGATCAGAGCCAAGCGCACCCATGTTCCCAAAGGATGGATTAAAGGGAATGCTAATGACATTGGGATGGACTATGACTACGCTTTGCTTGAACTCAAGAAACCCCACAAACGCCGCCACATGAAATTAGGAGTCAGCCCCCCGGCTCAGAGGCTGCCTGGTCGAAGAGTTCACTTCTCAGGATTTGATAATGACCGTCCGGGCCAGCTGGTGTATCGGTTCTGTCGGGCAGGCGAGGAGACACCCGACCTGCTGTACCAGCACTGTGATGCACAGCCTGGTGCCAGTGGATCAGGAGTCTATGCTCGGATGTGGGATGGGCGGCGCCGACGCTGGGAGCGGAAGGTGATAGGTGTGTTTTCTGGGCATCAGTGGGTGGAACGACAAGGGTCGTCTCAGGAATTTAATGTAGCGGTGAGAGTAACGCCTCTCAAATATGCTCAGATCTGCTATTGGATAAAAGGAAACTTTGTGGACTGCCGAGAGGGGTAAGGAAAAGGTGGAGACTGAGGATGACAGAGGGGTGTAGCCACAAAACCATAGGACCACTACATCCTCATAGATCATACTGCAATATTGGGGATACAAGAACCTACACTTTACACCTGACTACTTGTAGCACTGACGTAACATTGAGATAAATTAAGTTTTGTTTGTTACCCCCACACCAATATCAGACAAACCCAGTAATGGCACTAAATTATGTAAACAGGGCGTGTTGGTTTCATTTCTGCTTTATTTTGTATTTTTACTCACACTTCTAAACTATGAAAAGGTTGGTGTTAACTGGGGAAACATGACATGTGGCTTTGCAGAACAGAAGCAGATTTATCCGCTTCTTGGAACATTTATCTGGATAACAAAGTTATCCGGAAGATCATCAGATCTGGAACATGGACTGATGTAAAAACAGGCCCTCGGATTACAAGAAGCAGGACTGGGAAAACTGTTTTATTATGCATGATAGCCTTTTTTATATTGTGCTAATACTAAAGATTGCACTGTTAAAAAAAAAAAAAAAAAAAAACTCTTGAAGTTTTTCTACTGAAAATGATTTTTGTGGATGAATGTACAAGTCAGCTACCAAAGGTGCCAACAGTTTCTCTCCAAACCATCATGTAACTCCTCTCAGTGGACATGCTATTAGCTACAAGCTCAGAAACTAACAGTGTTTTGGGAGAACATTCAGTGTGTTACACAGAATGATATTAAATGATTGCAGATGACTCTTGTCAAGGGTGCAGATTTGTAGCACATTTTGTTGAATGTTTAGCTCCCTCTGGTGGCAAAGACACAGCATTGCAGTCGTCTACAATGAGCATTATGTTGACTTAGCATAGACCTACATAAGCACTTTTTACTTTCTCATTTAACAATTGTGAAATTGCATTATTTGAGTTTTAGAAACTGAATACTGTGGCAAATTTAATGAAATATACGCTTTGAAATAAGCAACTGTGTCCCATATTTCTTCTCGCTCTGGTCATACAACAACATCAGGCACACCACAATCTTTGCTTAAACACCATTTGTTTTATTTCAGATGTCAAAAAGCATTTTTCAGAAATGCTGTGGGGAAAAATGAACACTGTAAAAAGCCGAAATATGAGGACCAGCTCCTATGACTTCTCCAGCACTGACACATTCATCAACAGGTACAACCAGGAGTCTGAAAGCGCATCCTGGGATTATGGCACATAGAAAACGAACTCTGCGACTCGAATTTAGCAACTTTTATGATGAAGGGGGCATAGATTGACATAAATCTTACTTTAAACCGGTCTTCAAATTTCATGTAGGCTAGAGGAAGATCAAGTACATTTTGGTCAAGAGGTGATAGAATCAGAAATTTTCAAATCTCGTTTCTCATTTCTCCTTTTCAGCTGTGATCTTACGGGTTTGGCCAAAGAAAGCAGACAAAATGTATGTAATTTGAGAAAAGACATAACATTCTGACATAGAAGCAGGATTTAAAGCAAAACTTAAAATGTCTCCTTTGACGTAACATGAAACCCATTAAAAACTGAAATTTCAGTGGTGGTAGCTGCTACCAACTACAAAAACATGCCAATGCATGTCAACAGCATCACTCAGTTGAAAGATTTGCTACATTCAAGTGGATAATAACCGCAAACAAAACATAAGCACCGAGGAGCTGATTTAAGGTCAGAGTTTGCAAACAAAGCAGAATAATGGGCACATGTATGGCAGTTGTGTATGATTCCTCACACTTCTGAGGCACAGAGCAGCACCGGTGATCCAGATGTACACACTGATTCATCTCAAGAGTACTTCCCTCCACCTCCTTTATACTCAACCTGAAACCTGACAGAAGCAGTCAATGTGAAGTTCACAACAGCACAGGAAATATTGATTCTCAGACTTTCTAATCCTGCTACAAAAGGCTCGTCTGTTCAAGTTTTTATTGATTTCTATCTGAATACAGGCCAGTTCATCAGGCCGGCAATAATCCTTAATACTGCCTGAAGTTATGCACTCACTGCAGATCAGAGCAGGTGAAGGAGAGGAGGCTCACAGAGAGGAAGAGGATGTTCAACAAGTGTGACTAAACAGAAAGGCAACAACATGAAAGGCCACCTGTTTGTAACACCATTCTGGTAACTGAGAATACATGAACTGGTAATGAGATGTCTTTTCCCCTCCAGCTGTCTTCACCCTTTGATTTTCACCACTCGTGGAAATGTCACTATCAAACAGCCTCTGCTGTCAAATCCATATGGGAGCGTGATGACATATTTGCAGTGATAAAAAGGGGTTAGGGTCCTGGGACGTACCAATATTAATCTTTATTATTAACCACATTCGTTCTGTTATCTACATCCAATCCACAAAGAGATGGACCTCATGTGATGTGGTCCTCAATCCCATTATGGTGTAAGCATTCAGGCACCAAAATGGAATAAACTAATCAGTGACTGGGTGACCTTAAAGAACAGAAATGAATCAGAGGATTTCAGCATGTCAGTGTGGTCCGACATCAACAAGGTTTTTTACTTTGATAATCACCTGGTTACAGCAGCAGCCCTTCAAACCGAGCCCAACCAGGATAGACAGGGCTGTACGACCAGATAACATCACCCAGGGTCATTTTTGGGTGTGCTTTGAATTTAAGGATCTCCAGTCCCTTCTCACTTGTCAAAACCCTGGTGTACGTTTGTTAAGACTGATGCTGTAACTGCCCTCCAGAGAGCCATTAATGAGAAACAAGAAGATACTGATAGTAAAAACACAGTAATGAGGAAGAATACAGCATTCTCTGCAGAGGCAGTGGACAGGAGTACCTAAGGTGTTTTTTTTCTCCTACAGACTGATATCAAGTCAGTTTGTGGGAAAGTTTTTATTCCACTTGGTGGTTAAAAAAAAAAAAAAAAAAAGAAAATCCCACAGTGAGGCTCTGCTTAAAGCAAAGAAAAAAACTGAGAAATACATAATTTGCTTTCTTGCTGCAAGTTAAATGTGAAAATCTATACTTCTCTCATATCTGCCCATTCAAATATGAAGCTACCTCAAGGTTATGCAAACAAAATTGGCCTATCAGCACGTGTAAAGCTCACTAATTAGCTCAATATGTCTGTATTTTCTGGTTTATGGTGGGTAATATGCCAGAGCATTTCTATTGGCCAGGCACAGTAACTTACTGGAGCCTCTGTGGTTGCCAGGCAACGGCTCAGAGACAAGAAATAATCCAGCACATAACCCCCTGTAAAATGACAATCTGTCATTTTTGTTAGAATTAAACAAAAAGGAGACACAGCGTGTTAATTGGTGAGTTTTAGAGCTGCTGGTAGGCAGATGTTCGCGTTGGACAGAGTTAGGGTAAGTTAAACATTAAGCTCGCTGTGGTCTCATGTCGTATCTCCGCATTTAACTCTCCACCAGAAAGCAAATAGACGCCTTTCCCAAAATGTCGAACTATTGCTTTAAAATCAGCAGTGAAAACATGCCGAGCAGTGACAAGTTGCGTCAGTTTCACTGGTTCTAGAGCCTCAGGATTGAAGCAGAACAGCCCAATCAGGATTCAAGGATCTCAGGCACAACTCCTTCCACTGCTCTGAATCACTCGTCTGGTTGAACTGACAGTCAGAAGCCAAGTCCGCTCTGTGATTGGCCACCTGCACTTAAAATATCTTTGGTGAAAGTCACCTCCTGGCATTCCCCGACTTCCCTGTCGCCTAGCAACAACATAACACAACATGCTAAAGTCGTCAGCGTGGTAATGCCCAGCGTAACTCGAAATAGTATACAAAATAAAAATATTCTTTTAAATAGGTATATATAAACATTGCATTAAAAATAGAACCGTATCAAAACACGATTATGAGTTCACAGTCTGTCCCTTAACCCCCAAGAATGAGTGCCAAATCAACCCTCAGGTCTCGCCCAGACCTCCACCCATCTCCCCTCCACGTCCAGAGTTCGTAGGTGAGGTCTCACTGTGCAGAGCCTTTACTGCGACTTGAGCCCCAAACTGTTGGAGGACAGAGGGTAGGAGTAGGCTTTGCCCAGCACAATGCGGTCTCGGAGCAGTTTAAAAAGAACATAGTAGTTGCAGCAGAGAATAAGGCCCAGAGACAAAGTGTGGTTCCAGCGCTCAGAGCGCAGCAGAGAGTATAACTGGTACAAAACCACACTGGACTCGATCCAGATCAGCAGGTTCAGGATCCGCAATGGCTTGTGGAACAGGAACTGGAAGGCCAATGAACAGGAAGACAAGATCAGAAAAGAAAATAACTGCAGAGCATATAGATGGTCAAAGATACAAATATTTGAAAAGCAGGGGGTGGACATACTAAAACAAACACCTGAACAATGTAAAACAAACTTCTACAGACGCATACAGCCAGTCACTGTGTGTGTCTGTGTGACATGGCAGAATAAAGTTCTGGTTTGAAGGAGCAGACTCAAAAGCAGAGCTGGGGCTCTAAGCCACTGATCCAACAGACTCGACATTAAATGATAGCTGAAATTATTATTCACTTAATCAGTTGATGGGCAGAAAGTTATTCAGCAACTATTTTAACAACTGAAAAACAATCCATCCTTCTCTCCAGTGTGAGGATTTTCTGCCTTTCTGTTTTATATCCTTATAAACTGTCAGATAAAACAGGACATTTGAAGACATCACGGTGGGCTCTGGGAAACTGGAACTTTTAAATTTTATGACATTTTATAGATTTATATTTACATTTAAACTAACTTTGATTTGATGGAGTTCATAATAAAAGTTCATAAAACTTGTGTCCAGTCAATGATTATCAAGCCTGGTGTTTGCTTTTTTGTCTCTGCTTGTGCAGTGAATTCTTCCAAACACAAGCCCATCAGAATCTTAAACATGCTGCTCTAACTGATTACTGTGAAATAAACATGATCAATATGTCACCTGTCAGCTGGTCTCAATATATGATCATGCTACTGCTTATCTAAAGCTCCATTTGCACAGAGGCGTTCAGTTTGTTTCTTTATTGGATATTGGAGACTATTTACATTCAATTATTTGATGATATTGATATAATTGATGTGTGTAAGTGTGTAAGATTTAGGGAGCACTATTTACAAAATATGGCAGAAGTGAAAAATAATATGCATAACTATGTTTTCATTAGTATATAATCACCTGAAATCATTCATCATTAAAAAAAAAAAGAGTCTGCCATTGTCGTGAAGCTGCCATGTTTCTACAGCAGCCCAGGACAAACAAACAAAAACACTGGCTCTACATTCGGCCATTCACATTTCTCACGTGTTTCGCAGCCATCCGTTTCCCTCCTAATACTAGAGAGGAAAGGGTGAGGCGCAGAGGTAGCAATCAGCAACTAAATACTTCACACTCAGCCTTTAACACAGAAGAATAACTCATTAAATAGGTGGCTCTGTTTAAAGTATCATTTCTCGATGTAAGGCAGCATATTTTCTGCTTTTTTTGCCACTTTAATACACTGCAGGGAACCAACTTGATGGCTGTGTAGTTTCTGGTACTGAACTGTGTTAAATGGTGTTATTATTTTGTCCACTCTTTGAGCACCTAAATGATTATCGTACAGGTTACATCCACTGTCACTATGATAGAAAGTACAGATACTCACATAAAACCTTGCATGGGAAACATCAGAAGGCAGAGCGACATTATAGGGCCCGACTGCCTTATATAGACATCGACTGTGTCGTACCAACACCCCCTGAGGCCAAATGGTACTTTCTGACCACCTGCAAAACACAACACCACCACAGTTATACACAAATCATTTACAGAGTCTTTTTTTAAACCTCTGTCTCTGTGTACAAATGTGTGCAAACATAAAGGGCCACTCACACATGCTGAGGTGCGTTGCTGTACGAGCCGTGCTCCAGTTTCTGCCAGCGGCCCAGGTGAGCTGCCGAGCGATGAAGCAGGTCGCAGTAGCTGGGGGGCAGCAGCTGACTCATCAGCATCACAAACGCATTTATCCACACCATGATCAGATGCTCACATGACCAGCGCATGTCATAGTACTGCGTGCTCTATGGAAATAAGGTACAGTATTAGAGACCTAAAAGTGAGCAAGAATGCAGGCGAGATTGTAAGCAACTTGAGATGTACTGAAGATATGATGGGACTTGAAAACTTTTGAAAAAAATAGAAGACTGAACATCAACAATAAAAACCCCAAAAGTGACTGATACCAACCTTGACAAAGCAGAGGGGCAGGAAGGCTACGTAGTAAGCACTGAACAGGGAGTTGAACAGCACTTCCTTGATTCGCCGGTTGAAGTCGCTCTTCAGCTCCTCCACCTCTGCTCGAATCAACTCCGGCGTGTGCGAGTGTGTGTGTGGTGGGCAGGTGTGAATAGGCATGTGTGGCGGGCTGGAAAACTGCTCTCTGAGGTTCTCTCGCAACAGAAAGAGGAAGTCGCGTGGGCGAAAGAACGGGGTCTCTGTGAGTTCAGTCTGCTGGTGGTCTGCTGGGTAATCGCAGTCGGTCGGTACCGTTTGGCTTTTCCCTCCCTCCTGATGGAAACAGCAAAGCGGGACGTACACACCAAATCTGGCATGGCAGGAGGGCGGTGAGTGAACGAGGACAAAAGAACAGAGCAGCGACTTTTAGTTTTAAAATGATGGCAGGATGAAAAGGAGATTTATGATGTGAAAACATCATGTATTTTTAAAATGGTGAGACACATTAAGGAGAGCGGATCCCCAACTTTCCATTAGCACACATACGATAAAACAAACAGAAGCAACATGCTCACTGTAACAGCATTACTGAACTACAGATTAAAAGCCATGTGAATCATTTGAAATTCAGGCTTGTATCTGAATTCAAAGATTAAAGAATTAAGGAAGTATATTTGTGGATTTTTTTCCCCCTCATGTTGATAAGTTTACATTTTTCTTTCACCAGCAATGTCATGTTTTGTGTATGAAAGCAATGTTCTGCATCCGATTCACTCCTCAACCTTTTTGGCACACACACACACAGGATTCTTTTAGTAATTTCTTTCAGACATGGATGCCACAGTAACTAGGAAAACTGATCCTGCACATCAATTCACTAATCACGTTTTGTGGACTCCAGTTCTGGCTTTAATTCATCAGACATATCTTGGGTCAGGTGTTAAGTATTGTGGTACATACCGAAATATAGGGTGGCCACCTCCACCCCATTTGTGGGCATGAGCGTGCGGGTGAGTTAAAGTGACACTAAGCTTCAAACAAAGTGTTTATACTAGTGCTGTCAAAAATATCGCGTTATTAACGCGTTAACGCAAAACAATTTTAACGCCGTTAATTTTTTTATCGCGAGATTAACGCTCTTTGTGACCTAGTGAACTTTTAGTTTTTTCATAAGCTGTGGCCACTGCTAGTAACGTTAGAAAAACTACAGGATCCAGCTGTAAACCGGAAGCAAAACAATAAGCGCGCCCCACGCTACCGTAGTGTGGATGTCGAGCACGAGATGCTGAAGTGGACGCTGCTAACAAAATTATGAATGGAAAAGTTCGTTAGATAAAAGTTATCTGTGTGTATTGTCGGTGTGAACTGAGTTATCATCGTAGCACATCCAGTCTGAAATACGACTTGATGGCCAAACACACCGGCAATTCAAATTCTCCGCCTCCTCCGCGTCATAACCAGGCGACAATGGATGGATTTATTTTGTATCACCCTGTTTTGAAGGTTGTTGAGGGGGCTGTTTTTGTGACTAGGTATTTATTTTTTTGTCATCTGTTTATTGATGGTGTTGCTTTGGTTGAGATTTTGCTTCAGACGTGAATGGCTGTAACACTACATGTTGTTGTTGTGGTTTGCAATAAAAAACATTTGCACAAAGCAAGCCTATCCACTTTTCCATGTTGATAAGAGTATTAAAATGATAATTCAAGGGACATTTAGAATAGATAAAAATGTGCGATTAATTTGCGATTAATCGCGAGTTAACTATGACATTCATGAGATTAATCGCGATTAAATATTTTAATCGATTGACAGCACTAGTTTATACCAAACAACCCACTGAAACCAGAGATTACATCCAACGATTTCTGTAACTTTTTAAAACAGACAATTCAATGCCACTGTAAAGAGCGGACTGTGCAGAGGTGAGAAAGTAAGCAGTGTTTGAACACAGTTTGTGTGTGAACAATTCTTTTGAGGAGAGAAAGTGTGCACTGTTTACATCTGTATGACTAAATTGCATCTCGCCCTTTAGGCCTTTTGTCCCTCCTTTAATTGTGGCCTTACAGAACAGATGTTAACACTTTTGTTTTGATGCATGACAATGAGCATCTCTTGGTCTTTAGAGGGTGAGGGTTTGTGGGGTTTGGAGAAAGGTGAAAGACTCACGGGTATCCCAGGAAGAGCAGGTTGAGCACAGAGTGGTTCTTGCAGAGGTTGACCAGCGTCCAGCAGAGCACCCAGCCACACATGGTCAGCAGGCTGAGCCGAGCTGCGATCAGAACCACATAGCGGAGCAGTGATCCGCCGCTGCTCTGAGACACCTGCATGAAGAAAGACGACAGAATTAACTCACAGTTACCAGAAATATTGTAGCACCAGCATCGCTCTCGAGTTTGCTTCCCACAGATGTAATGCACACTAGAATGTGTAAGCTGATTGTATATACACAGGTCTGTGTGTTTACCTCCGAAACTATCGTCCAAACAAGCCTCCTGGCCAACATGACTGTGATGAAGATGGCCAGGTGGTAGTCCATTAGATGAAAGTTCTGTGGGAGCAAAAGACATTTCTTTTCAAGTTTTCCATGAACACATATTTTAAATTGTACATTAAGTTAAACTTGAACCAGCCCAATAAAATGTGTGTGCGCGCAGTGGCTCAATGAAAACCTTCACAACTGTCACTTTTGCAAAACATATTTCAGTGTAAGGTTTCCAATTTTTTGGTGTTTTCCAATTTAATTTCAAGAAATGAAAATACTACTCGGGAAAACATTTATAAAATGAAACTGGTTGATTTGTTTTAATGCAGATTGCACCAGAATCCCCCCACAGAATGTTCCAATAATAAAAAGTACAGAGTAAAGTGAAAGTGAAAGGAGAGAAAGAGCTCCTACTTACGCAGCAGTAACTCAAAGTAAAAACAAATAGTTGAGCTACAGAGTTTTTATATTTTTCTCATATAGATTCACAGTTTTTTGATATTGAATAATAAGAAATTTTGATTTCAAGTTATGAGAAAAAAAAACTGTTTTCAAGTTGTAAGAAACAACAGAGCTGGTGTGTGTGTGTGTGTGTGTGTGTGTGTGTGTGTGTGTTCTTACAAGCGAGGTAGAGGCAGCAGGGTGGCTGTATGGGTACCACCAGACCGTCCTGTAGATGTTGATGTACTGGACAAACAAGGCCACCAGCAAATACAGAAAGAGCAGGAACTCAAACAGCAGGCTGCTGTCTAACGGCAGCTCGGGGATCCTCGAGTGACGGACCGGCTCCGGAGTAATGAGCGCAGAGAGAGGGGGCGCAGACAGACCCACCGAGTTGCTGCTCCTGAGAGAAGACACAATTAATACAAATGCTCACAGATGGATAAATCTATGATTCAGACTGTGTTCAGAGCAATGTTTGTGTCACAGCAAACCTAGTGCATGTTGTGTGGAATAAAAATTACATAAACATTTACACAGTAAAAGTTTCCAACTCTCAAAACTGACTGTAAGAAGTCAGTAAAGTAGAAAAAGTATCTACAAGGCTCAGCATTAATCTTTTTATAAGCCCAAACCAATCAGTAAGAAAATATTTCTTTTAGGGGGGTCCTGCCAGTTTTTTTGTTTGTTTTTTTTAAGATATTTTTTTGGCCTTTTTCAAGCTTTATTTTCGACAGAGACAGCTGAAGAGTGACAGGAATGTGGGGAGAGAGAGATGGGGAACGACATGCAGCAAATATCAGCTTTTAAGAGTGAATCAGTCTTGAATAATACAAAATATTTGTTTTTTTATATATAAAAGGTGGTTACAAATGAAGGTGTTAGAATTATGGCTGCAACTAAAATATCATCACTGATTAATCTCTTGATTATGTTTTTGATTTTGAGTCAGACAACTCCTCAAATACAATAGCAATGATGACGTTTGGGCTCTGATCTCATCACTCCTCACATGAAAACACCAAGTTCAGCTCAGCTCAGCAGGGAGAAGGGAGCGACAATATTAACTTCCCCCCTAGGGGAGGTACACTCAGAGTCACACCTCCACATGGGTGGTGGTGGACCAACAACAGCAGCAGCAGCAGCAGCAGCAGCAGCTGACAAGGGGATTGCCATGACTAAACAGATGCGTTGGGATTTTTGCAGTGAGAAGAGTACGCCATTTGAGTGTTGTCTGCCTGGACTAGCTTGCAGGTGGAATATTCAAATGTCTTATTTTGAGGGCCTAACAGTCCAAAACTCAAAAGATATTCACTGAAGTGTCTTGTATTGACACTAAGATAAATGATGACTTATTTAAGGGATAATATTCTTCATGGCATGCAAAATATGCAAATAAATGATGAATGAGTCTGAGAATGCAGTTCTCAAGATCCGATCCCACCAAAGAGGCGACAAAGACCATTAAAGTCTAACTGTTACAGTGTTAAACAGAGGTTGGGCTGCAAACGGTTCAGATATATTTTGTGTTTTCATGTAAAAACATTGAAATTCATTAGCGTGCGCACCTGTTCCTGAGGCCTGTACCATTGCCGAGGTTGCCTCCAACCAGAGTCTGCAGGGACGGCAGAGCAGAGCGACTTAGCTGCTGTCTGCTGGGACCCCTGCGACCTCCTGGCATGGTCGCCAGTTACCGTGGCAAGCACGGACGCCGCCCACCAACCAACAGCCGCTGGGACTGCTCTCGTTCTCCTCAATGAGCCACCATGTACAGCCAGGCCACTGTGGAGGAAGCCAAAAAAAAAAAAAAAAAACACTGAGTCAGAACAAGAACAAGTAAACTGATTATGAAAAACAGAATTCAGGTAGAACTGAAAGAAAAACAAACCTGAGGCTTAATCAACATTTACAAGACTACAGAAGAGTACCCTGGAGTCAAACAATTAGAGTGTAGGTCTGTCCCGAGGTATTTACTTTACACACACCACAAGTAATTATGTTAATGTGGGAAAGATTACTAGAGCACAGCATAGATGCTTCAATTTTTCAACGAGCTCAATTCCGTTTTATTTGCCACCTTTCCAGGTTTTATTGAATTTTTCTTCACTGTCCCAATCAAGTTTATTTATCGGCGTTATCACAAAATGACTCATCATCAAATATCTGAAAGGAGAAATTGGTAATGCTGAAGTTTCTAATACTCCCGGGCTTTAGGTTAAACATAAACATATCTTGACCCCTGTTGAATGATTTGGATTAAGCTCACAGAGCCGTGTGTGCCCTTGAAAAAGCCACAACACCTGTGAAATAACTTTAGTAGGTCAAACTGGTTTGGTGTGAAATCCAATTTGTTTTCAGCATGAGTGTCTGCTGCACTTTGAAATATATACATACATACATACATACACGTCACAGAGTAGAGAGGCAAAAAGATGTAAATCCTGTTGGACTTGTTTGGCACCGTTTTGATCAGTCCTTATCAAAACCTACTTTGGGTGAAACACTTGACATGTTATCGTGACACAAACCATGTCAGCGGTACATTTCATTCCTCGCAGAACTCACAGGAGTTTTTCCAGGAAGTTATTTAGTGGGGATGGTGAGACATCCATATCCTGATGAATCTTGTTTAATCAATTTATTTAGTAGATGACAGCATGAAAACAACAGACACACTCATTAAAAATATGGCATTGGTTGTATGAAACAGCCTTCTATGACAGTAAACTGACTTTCTTTGAGTTTTGGACAGTTGTTTGAACAAAACAAGTTCTTGTATGTTTTGGAATAAACTCTTCTTCTAATATTTAGTCTAATCACATTTATACAAATAGGGTAGACAAACCACAACCTCCAGCCTCTAAAATGATCATACAGTTGAATAAACACCTCTCTGGAAGTTTCACCGATGCTAACCACAGCAGAGAACCTTCCCGAAGCTCTCCTGGTGCTTCTCTGCTCTCCTGGCTACTGCCAACGTTGCTTAACAAAGCAAACAGAGCCGTCACCAAACTACCCAGATTACCAGGACTGTTTTTAGGCGGTCTGCCTGCTTAAGCTCACGAAACACGGAAGGAAACCTGGACATGTTTTAAGTGGTGATGACAAATTCCAAGTGTGTGTCTTCACTCATTCATTCAATAGCTAACATATCTCTGAGACAGTTAAATACTGACACTATGTAAAGAACACATTTCAACCTTTTCTCTTAACAGACCCTCTTCTAAATCGTCGTAGCAGGAAATAAGATGGCTCTTCTCCATTTCAGGTATGCCGGTGAGCTACTGACACACCTAAATGGAATGCAGCCACTAATTATATGGTTATTGATGGGCTTTTCCTGCTGCCTCATCTCAAATCAGCTGTTCTAACGAAGACCAATTAATGTCACTCTCAAAACATTTGGAAATATATGACAACTCTATCCTCATACATCAAATAATAATCCAGATGTGGAAGGTTATAAATAATTTATCACAAAGATGTATTATGTTTTTATTTCTCAGCATCACTGTGTTTAAATGTGATCAATGCACTGTGTAGTCTTAAAACACAGTTGTTTAGATTTATTAGATTGGGTTGTTTTAGTGTTTGAGTTGATTTTTGGGGGGCAACTTTGCACTTCTATAATTGACAAAATATAGAAAAGACACATGAAGTGTAGGCAGACAGAAATGTGTGTGTGTGTGTGTGGGGGGGGGGGGGGGTATCATGTAACAAGGTTTCCCAGCCATATTCAAAATGGGGATGTTGCAGCTTATGTGACAGCAATTTTAATAATGGACCACACATTTGCAAAACGTGGACACATCTGCAGTTTACAGCCACTCCAATGTGAGGCACATTTTCTCTGTTTTAGGTCACTGTGAGTCACCAAGATCTCAGCTTTGAAAAAAAAAAAAAAAACTGTACCAAACCACTGTGCTGAGACTTTTTTCAATTTTAGATGTACTAATAATGAAAATCATCGTTAAGCTGCAGCCTATTTGTGTTTCACACGCCACAGAACAGATTTATTTAAACTGGAAGTTAATCACAACTAAAATCCTGAAGTGTGCTAGTGCGCCCCCTCGAATAAATGATTCGTGCAGACCAACACATTTGCAATATCAATTAACATTATCATTACTATTAAATCAATGTTCTATGTTGAAAATCTGATATTTTGTTAGTACTTCTGATACTTTTGAATGATCGTATCATATTGATTTAAACATGAAGTATGGATACGTTTGACAAAATGACATGGTAGCCCTCCAAACTTTTAACTTGTAACCTGCAAAGTAGAATTTAATAAACTGACAGAAAAATAACTGGCAACTATTTTAGAAATCAATAATTTTTTAGTAAAAATACGCCAGATTTTCTCGTTACAGCTTCACAAATGTGAGCTTTTTGCTCCTGTTCTTCGGTTTATGTGAAAGGAAACTGAATATTTCTGAATTTTAGACTGCTGGTTAGACAAAAGAAGCAATTTTAGGATTCCACCTGGACTAGGACGGACATTTATCACCATTTTCTCACAGTTTATTGAGAATATAAGTGTCCCATTTAATAACTTTGAAGAAAATTAGTCTTCAAGGCTCCTAAAGCGAAACACACAAACCCGAGGCAGATAACATCCAGCCTATTTGAATATCTTTATGCTGATAAAAACTTGTGGACACACAATGGATCTGACACTACAGCACACTTTGCAGCTCCCATATTAAACTCTTATTAAAACTCATTGTTCAACAGGAAACAGGCGTTCACACACACACACACACACACACACACACACACACACAGTATACATATAGATAGATAGATATCTGCAAACTCACACACCACAAGGGACCACAGTTACAGCTCAAGAGTCAAAAGTGAAAACAGGAACTGTAAGAAAGAGAAATTAACTACAAGTTGGATGATTGCAGGATGGCATTTTGTCAGTTTGTGGAAGTGCAACACGTTTCTAGTTTCCTTTTAAAAAAGTGTTTTTAAGAAACAAAGTGACCAAGAAGCGGGAGAAATGCGTTTGAAAACTGTTCAGACTTATTTAAAAGGGGGCAGTTTGTTAGGAGGTGGGTTTTTTATGGTTGCACAGACTTGCTAAGACATGCACTAAAGCTGCCTGCCTGTCAGAAACATGACATCAGGCAGCGTTCACTGTCATTTTGTCCACAAGCGGAAACTTGGAGACACACTTTAACAAAAAAACACGTTGCAATGAGCTCGCAGCTGGCTGAATCAAAGCTGGGTAGTTGTTTTGTTTTGTTTTTTTTACTCACACAACATCGACAACATACGAAGGGGTGCACTGAACGAGGATGCATCAGTCAGTTGTGTGTCTTCCAGTCTGACGAGTCCAGACAGCACCGAGCATTTCTTCGCCCTCCCAGCTTCAATATGCCCGACTGCGCGGCTGTGGCGACGAGCTACGACGGCGCCGGTGATGCTGGAGGGTCGCTTTCTCTCCGGTTGAACCGCATAAAACGGCTTTAAAAGTTAGCACCGGGGCTCCAGGAGCAACAGTGTAAATGCGTTTCACGGAGACCGACGTGGCAGACCCGCACCTCCTCTCGCTGCGGGCGTCATCAGCGCGCGACTTAAACAAGGACCTGCACATGCACATGCGCAGTTTGACAAAACAGACGGCTGGTCTGGAGTCAGTGTTTGCTTCATTCATGATTTTATTATTAATTATTAATTAACCAGTGTCACTCTTCATTATATTATTTCTTTATATATCTAATAAACTGCAACGTCTATAATTGTTTTAATGCGTTTTTTAATTAATCATTTATTTTTAAATTCCTCTGTACATATTTAAATCCTATGCAAATGTTTAATTTTGCAACAAATGTTTAAGCTCTCTGTACATATTTAAATTTAGATCTATCTCAGGTTAATTTTAACGTATGGATACTGTGTTATAAGTTAAATCTAATGTGTGTTCGATGTATGTTTGCATGCTGCTACTGGATGCTTGAATTTCCTTCGGGATCAATAAAGTATCTATCTATCTATCTATCTATCTATCTATCTATCTATCTATCTATCTATCTATCTATCTATCTATCTATCTATCTATCTATCTATCTATTTGTTTATATATTAGTTTACATCATGGGTACATCTAAAATTAATCAAAGTCTAATACAACAATCCTGCAATAAATTCAAGAAGGTAGAATTTGTTTTACAGAGGTGTTGATTTGGAGGCTGTAATAAAATAAAGAAATAAAATAAAATAATACTAATAATGATATGCACATAACAACAACAACAACAACAACAACAACAACAATTATAATAATAATGCACATATATGTGCAGATATATGTGCAGGATGCTGAACAGAGCTCAGTCTGGTTTTCAGCCAGTTGTGGAACCACTGGCGCTCGAGTCTGTATGTGGATTCAGTCGTTTCATTTGTCTTTTTGTCTTTTTTCAGCTGCATATGTGTTGCTATGCACTTACTGTTTCTTGTTTGTTTGTATTGTGTATTATGTCTCTTTTTATCTAGTGTGCTATGGACCTTTTATCTTTTGAAGGGTCCGAAATACAGTTAAAATAATATAATAATAGATAATATGCTACAGTATGACGCTATAATGACCTAATTTCCCTTCGGGGATTAATAAAGTCATCTATCTATCTATCTATCTATCTATCTATCTATGTATCTATGTATCTATCTATCTATCTATCTATCTATCTATCTATCTATCTATCTATCTATCTATCTATCTATGTATCTATGTATCTATCTATGTATCTATCTATGTATCTATCTATGTATCTATCTATCTATCTATCTATGTATCTATCTATGTATCTATCTATCTATCTATCTATCTATCTATGTATCTATCTATGTATCTATCTATGTATCTATCTATCTATCTATCTATCTATCTATCTATGTATCTATCTATGTATCTATCTATCTATCTATCTATGTATCTATGTATCTATCTATCTATCTATCTATGTATCTATCTATCTATGTATCTATCTATCTATGTATCTATCCATCTATCTATCTATCTATCGATGAACTTTATTTATTCAGCACTTTTCAAAACATAGATACAAAGTTTTTTATATTATTGAACCAGCAAACAACAACAACATTTCAGCCTAAATAAAATCAGACATTTACAATGAGTGGTGTAGTGCAGGGTACACACCGTCAACACCCTTTATTATTTTTATTAAATATAATAATCCATAAAATTATCACATCTGTATGGTTGTTGACAAGAAACACTCTTAGATGGTGATCAACAATATAAATGGAGAAATAAAGCTTTCTGTTTTGCATTATGTCTCGACTTAAAGCCTCAGAAAATACTACAAACCTGTCTGCGTGTGCAATGTTGATGTTTTCTATATTATAAAGTTTGTTATGCAGCTACCAACAGAGGATAATTGTGTTTGGAAAACTTTACAACTAATCAAAGTTTGAACGGGAATAATAACCATAAACAATTGTTATACCCATAAGGTAAAAGGTTTATTATGAATATTAATCATAAACACAAACTGACTGTACGGTGTAAAAACAAAAAAGAAAGTCTTAAAAAGTCGAGTCAGCAACTTTAATTCCACATGTAAGTGATTCATTCGATTCGCATGTCTGACATTTACCATGATACAAGCAAAAAGGGAAAAAAAGAAACCAGGTAAGTTTGTATACTGTGAAAAACACATAGTATTCTGTTTTTATATTGTGCTGACAACCACAATTTAAAAAGAAGAAGAATTTAAAAACATTGTTGACATTACTTCATTATCAACACCATGAAAAATCATTATTTACACACTGTATTTACAGTTATTTATGTGTAAATACTTAATTTATCTTATGAACAAAAGGTTTAAAAAACACTATCATGTGAACACAGGCTAATGCTAATATACACCTTTTCCTTCAAAACATTAGTAAAACAAATATATTACAGCCACTTCAACAGACCAGGAGATATCAAAAAATAACTATTTACAAAAATTATAAAAAGCTAAAAACTAATTTCACCATTAACAGTTTCATATTTAAATGGGTTCAAATAGTAATTTGTATATCTACTGGCCCTGGGAGTCGTTACTTCTGCACTTCATGATTATTGTTTTAAGCGTTAACTCTGTTACCTTCTAAACAAATAGTTTTAAGAGAAGAAACTTCAATTCTAAAAGCCACATATGAGAACAATCTAACTGATCTAAGGCTTTCCTTCAGAATATTTTCATCACAGATGTTCCAGCAGGGGGGAATATTACCCACAAAATCTGTTCAGTAGTCACAGTTAAGACTTTTCTTATGATATCTACATAATATCTCTTATAATATCTATCTTTCTTAATATCTAAAAACAAACCATTTATAGGCAAACAGGTTTCCTTCCTGACCGCAAACATTTACATACACATTATAAGATATAAGAAATTTCTGAATCTTTCAATGTCACATTTTATAAATCCTTCTGCCGGCGTTTCACTTGTCAAACAGGTAATAAAAGAGTTGGTTGATGCTTCATTTAAATACATACAAATGGTGCCATTTAAAAGTTTACCAGTAGCCAGACAACAAGGCTCCCAGTTCTAATGAGGTGTGCATGTTCTCTCAAACAGAGGTCGCAGGGCTTTTCACAGCCGGAGGGTTCAGATGACGACGCTGGTGCCACTACGAGAACTCTTGTCCTGAGAGAGACATACTAACTTTAGATTCACTTCACTAACAACCAGTATAACTTAGACTGTTTGTTATAATGACTGTGCATTTGTATTGATGCAAGTGCGTTGGTGTGGTTGCATGAATGCGTGCCTATCAACTAAAGCAGTGTGTGTCTTACAGAGTAGTGTTCATTCTTCCGTGCTCCTGGTTTCTGTCCAGGCTCGTACTCGGAGTAGCTGGGGGGCTTGTCAACCCAACCTCCACCTCCTCTCCTCCCTCCTCCTCTCCTGCTGCTGCCCTCATCATCCGAGCTCCAGGACCCTCCTCTTGAGCGCCTTGATGCTGGCGGAGAGTAATTTCCTCTGGACCTGCTGTCAAACAGGTCATCCCTGGAACGGGAGCGGGGACGGTCCATGCCTCCTCGTGCCCCGCTGCGACTCCGCCCATCGAGTGAATCCTGGCTGTAGCTCCTGGGAATGCCTCTAGAGCGAGTAGGTGAGGGGTGACGCCTGCCCGCTGCTCCTCGGTCATCACGGCGGCCGAAGCCGCTACGGCTGCTCTCGCTGGAGCTCGGTGGGCGAGTCTTGGGTGCGGGAGGTGGGATTCTGCCAGGCTGCGTCTCTCTTATAGGTGGAAGTGTAATGACGCGACGCTCCACTGGGCCATCGTCAAGGGCAGAGATCATGCTGGGAGGGCCGGGGGAAAATGGCACGGCGGTGGGGTACATGTGCTGGGGAGGAGGTGGGATCTGCTGCATGTGCTGGGGTGGAGGAGGCTGGGACTGATGAAAAGAAGACAGCAGAAGAAGAGGTAGAAAAGAAGTAAATACAAATGGCAACCACCACTCAGACATTTCACTGAAAAACATGAGTAAACATTATTTGCAGTTTGTCAGTTATAAAATAAGAAATGTTGCTCTTTCCTGTTTTGTACACAACTAGTGCCCTGACAGATGTCAGTCAAACAAACAATACTTTCGCCAATTTCAGCTTTGTAAAGTCACAGAAAAAGCTAACACTTTGCCTGAAACAAAAGACCACCCTTTAACAATGAAATAACACGATATCATTTAGGCAAAACCATAACAGTTGTGGCTGTTGTTTAGGCTGTCATCTGTTAACTAAATTGATCATGAGACAGATTTGTCAGGATGCAGGTGGCTTACCGCCTCAGCTAAACAGCCTCCATATGGAAACCTTGCATCAGCAATTACAATGCCAACCCAGGTATGCATTGCATTGCAAAGTGTCCGGTATGCTCTGCCTTTGAGTGTAGCTGTAGCAACTGCAACACTGTTGATTTCTGACAACATGCCTTATAAACTAGCTCCGACTACTCCTAACCCTACCATGAGTTCAAGCAGCCACCAAAACTGGTTTCATCTACTGCGATGGCAATGACTTTAACTTAAATCTTTGAATAACGTGTTTGGCAGTTTGTAAAAATGCAAAATTTCATTGAATTCTCTACAAAGAATAATTTTAGTTCAAATTAAAATCTTCCTCCACAAAGAAATGCCACTGAAAATCTTTATTAGATACTAAAATACTACAATACAGTAAACAGGAGTGGTCGCAGTAAGCGTTTACATATAGACAGATGACAAAACAATATGATACTCTTCTGTTTATATAAACAACATGGGTGGTTACATACCTGTAGCAGAGGACTGGTCATATCGATCCCCCTCACCTGGTTTTCCAGGTAATTGAGCATCTGATTGGTGCTGGCAGGGGTATGGTTACCAGGAGGGGGCATACTGTAAGCTGAAGACTGGGGTGGAGGAAGAGGCATGGCCTTCAGAGGGATGCTCTTGCCTGAAACAGATCCTGGAGTGACAAAAAGATTCATAAAATTAGGTACCCTTAGGTACGGCCTGAAGATGTTAAAGCCACAGTTAACTGACTTGCTGTGTAACATTATGTGTGTCTGTACCTCCGTAGAGCAGCGGGTTCATTTGGGAGGAGGCGTGGGTCATTGGTGCATATACCGGCTGCCCTCCTAACCAGGGGTTCATGGCCCTCTGAGCCTCCTTCATCATACGATGCTGCATCACCGCTGAAAAATTAGGATAGCACATTCTTTCATATACAGTAATCAATACTCTGATTATACAGGCTCTTTATCTGCACTGTGGCGGGCGTGACTTTAGAGAAAGAGATTTTCAAAGCATTTTCTACCTACCATGTAACACTGATTTTAGATTATACCAGAACAGAAAGTCAACTTGTGGAGATAAGCATGAGAAAGGTAACCCATAACAATGCACACTCAAGCAGAGACCTAGGACATCAAACACTGGAGAGCCATGCTGACTCAGCAGCTCTTGAAAAAAAGATCTTCAGATTTTTTCCAGGTCTGTCTTAATACTCATACGGCCATACGTTATTGAAGTTATTTGTCACTTATTTGTTAACACTCTAAATGTAAGAGTGTGCTCCATAACTTGATATTTCTATAGTTCCTGTTCTGTGTAAAAATGTGCAGCTGAAGTTAATGAGGCTTCAGGAGTCCATGGTAGTCAAAGTGAGTGTGTATCTTTTAAAGTTTGAGTCTTTTCCCCAGACAATGTTTCTTTGCCGAGCTCTGGTGGAGGAATAATAACACGGACAGTGTAGGAAGATATAATATTTGATTTGACAAATACAAACTGCTGATGCCTCGTATAAGCAAGCTGCTTATCAGCAGCCCGCCCCGTTTTGGATGTCAGAGTGTCCTTATCAACAAAGAGAGTTAACTAAATCTAAACAGTGCCTGCTGTCTACCTTTTTCAGGACAGCAGCATTGCTGTGGGCAGCAGGGACATCGAACATAGCAGCAGCATGCCTGAGGGCAGCACTGGCAGCAGCAGATAAAGAAGAGGAGGATGAGAAGGAGGGCTCCGATGACGATGAACAGCACTGTTAACCAGTCTGAGAGAGGACAGAAGAGGAAGACAAGCTCTCATTAAACTATACATTAGACTATCATCTTTAGAAGTTGTGGAAATTCAGGGCACTCTTGTTCCTTACGGTAAACGATGAGTTTGACTTCTTTGTCAGAGTCTCCAGAGGTGTCTCCAGCAGCATCGACAGTGCAGAAGTACACCCCGTTGTCCCACCACATCACCTCAGTGATCACCAGGTCTGCCTCTGTACACACACACACACACAAACACAAACACACACAAAATGTCTAACTTCAAAACACAAAAGCATGTTCACTTAACTAAAATAGGAGACAAAAAAAAAAAAAAAAAAAGATATTGGCAACTAAGTGGTCAAAACACATGATTTTTGTAAACTAATTAATCGATTATCAAATATTTTACAGATTTAGTTTCTGTCAAAATAATGGGTGAAGTAAAGGGTTAATAATGAGGATAATAAAGTGTCTCAAAGCCAAAACACGGTTTCATCGGATTCTCGTCACAGCTGGGTTGAACCTGGTGCCGACTGTTCCGGATGGGCTCATATAATGTTTGCATGAACTCACTATTTTGGATGGTGATCCTGCGCTCACGGTATTCTGCACCCAGCGTCGGCTCGTTGCTTCCTCTCTTCTGGATCACAGTGCGCACTGTGCGCTGACGATCTGGACAGTCATTTGATGGGTCCTGCCCCAGCTGTAGTGCGGACTGGTACGCTGTAAAACCAGAGGAAATGTTTTCATTGGTGATTGGTTACCATTTGAAGCATCACAAAACAAAAACAACACAACTGATTATTTTCTACTGTGTCAACAAGTCCAAGACTTTATCGTTATAAACCTGACAAAGTCTGATACTGTATGTACTTTTATCTGTGCTAGCAGCATGGCTTTAGGGACAATGTCAGTCTGTTGATTGATCAACCATTTTAGTCAAAACTGAAATATCTCATGACCACCACATGGCATGAATCCTACAGACTTGGTGATCCTCTGACTTCTCCTCTAGTGCCATGAGATTAACATGAGGTGGCTCTGATCAGTTTGGTCCAAACATTCAGGCTCCTCTCAGGATGAATTGTCATAACCTCGATCCCGTAACTTCTGATTATCTAGTGCCACCCTGCATAGTGGTAATTAGCAAATGTTAGCATCCCAACACGCAAAATAAGATATATATCTTATGCCAAAGCACTGCTGTGTCTAAATATAGCTTCACACTCTTTAGCATGGCTCTAGTCCTAGTCTTCTTATTAGTATACTCAACGGTTGTAAATAAATCAAATTAAACCACAGTGTGAACACCTTCAACAACTGTACAAAATCATTTATAGTTTCATTTCAGCAAGTCCATGCATCATAATTTAAAGATTCAAGGGTTTAATTTGTCATGCAAAAGCTTAATGTGTAGTGAAATGCAGTGAGGGATACTCAAGGAGGCTGTGTGAAAATATGAGAACAATGTGTTAGAAAAGGTCGAAGAGATACATAAGTCTGTGTTGACTACGGAGCTGAAATAGTTTGTTGATTACAAAGACGACTTCTGCTACGTTAACCAAGTGTTTATGATGGCAAGAGGAGAGTTGGAGCCCACAGGTAACTGAAAGAAATTTGATTAGGCTGACTTCATGTTGTTTTATTCTGGCATCGATGAGTATTTGGTGAGGTTGCATATTTGCTTTTTGATGCAAATATATATCATCACTTTCCTCTCTTGGGTTGTTTCTTACCTGTGGAGTAGTATTCCAGCACAGGGTCCTTGCAAAAGGACTTGAACCTCCAGGTGACCAGAACATCTTGGAGGTTTGCAGAGGTGGAGTAGTCACACCGGAGGATCACCGAGGCAAACAGTGCTGTGTTGCGCTCCTGCTGAGGAACAATCACCTGAATACACACCGACACTGTGGAGGGACGACAAACAGACGGTTAAATGCAGTACTTTATATGTGTGTGTGTGTGAGCATCAAGGAATAAAGGGCGTATATGTGCCAAAAGATGCTTTCAATTCAGAGAAACTGTAATCTGTGTATTTCCATATGAACCGGAAGGAAAGTGTGGTGACAACGAAACAATGTGTGTGAGGGTTTCTCTAAGGCAGGCAGTTCATTTCAAAGTGGCAGAACCAGAAAAACCGGTGACACAGACAAAGACACAGGAAATGGCTTACTGTGAAACTACCAGCCAAACATTCAGAAGCTGGAATGAAACCTGCTGAATTAAACTGCCTCTAAATGTGGACAGGTCACAGTGACTCTTTAAAATAAGACGGAAGACAATAAAACTCATAAGTGACAGTTTAGAAACATAACTGGGTCACCTAACACAAACATGTAAGTATCAGTAAAGTCCTTCGAGTCAGGATAAGATATGAAAAATAAATCTTATTCTCAGCCTCATCCTGGCAGACTTCTACTACATACTGTATAAAGCCTGACTGTAGGCCTAATTTAAACAAGATATTTATATTTGTGTCAGATAAACGTCATGTGACCGATACTTCCAGTTTGGTTGGTTTCAGTCGAAATTTGTCAAAACTTTCAACTCATAAACAGGTCAACAAGACTTATTTTAAAAGCACATGAGGCCAACATGTAAAATATATGTGAAATTACCTTTAAGAAGCGACAGCAGGAGGATAGCAGCAGCTAATCTCCGCATGATGACACAACGCTGCAGTTACACAAACAAAACCTCCAAATAATAAAAATAAAGAGCAATAAAAGTCCTCGAATGACAATAAAAGAAAAAAAGAAAAACACTTTTATCCTTATCTGAACTTAAACGCAGCTGTTCATCGTTTTCGTCCCGTGTGTTTGCCTCAACACTGTCTTTGGTTAATGCCTCAGACTGCAGTCATCTCTGGCCACACCCCGAAACACAGGTGAATTCATCCTGATCGGTGACGTAGACAGGTGCACAGAAATCCCCCCCCACCACCACCACCACCACCACCATCACACACACGCGCTCTCTCAACCAGCCAGCCTTTTAGGCATTTAGTGGCCCTAAGCAAGATTTCGC
This sequence comes from Argyrosomus regius, assembly GCA_946959425.1. Taxonomy (NCBI): domain Eukaryota; kingdom Metazoa; phylum Chordata; class Actinopteri; family Sciaenidae; genus Argyrosomus; species Argyrosomus regius. The sequence continues at coordinate 24,794,756 of OX336882.1, forward strand.
TTCCCTGTCAACAAATCGCACACACCGCTAATGACTGAATTTACACACACGCACACACAACAGAGATGAACAAGTCATTCAACATCAAATATCTTGCTGTATTTGAGGGTTGCAAGTAGCAACAAACAGAAACATGATGTGAAACGTAAATGATGGAGAAAATAAAACATCATGGAGGATCATTTTGTCCAGAAAACAAAGATTATTAAACAAGACTAAGTTATTAAATATATATTTATATTAAACAGTGTCTCAAAATGACAACACAAATGTATGTGACACAGTCAGAAACTAATTGATATTATTATTATTATTATTATTATTATTATTATTATTATTATTATTATTATTGCCCCACCCAGCAGCTGTGGCCCTAAGCAACCACATAGCCCACTCATACAAACACACACACACAAACATTGTCAAAGTTATCAATATGCGTAGTTTATTTTTCCAGATGGATTTATTGAAACAATGGTTAGGACAAGATAAATAATTTGTGACATGTGTAATTAAATTGCTTTGGTCTCCTGACTTCACAGAATGTACACGCTGTGTAAAATGTAATTAGAGATACAGATATGATGAGACAAGAGAGATGTTATTGTTTTTAGAAAATTATACGTCCATATTGAAACTGATGCCAGCAACACATCTCAAGAAAGTTGGGACAGGCTCATGTTTTCCACTCTGTTCATCACCTCTTCTTTTAACAACACTCTGTAAGCCTCTGGGACCTGAGGAGACATTTACTGACATCTTAAAAGTGGGCTGTTTCCCCATGGTTGGAGTCTCGGGTTATTTGCTTCTTCTCTGCATGTGTTTTGTCACTGACTCACTCACTTGACGTCATTAGCTGAGCCTTGTTAGTGTGATGATATGATGAAGCTGCTGGTGCAGTTTCAGAGATGTCTCACATTCTGGGGCAGCAAGAGCTACTAGGGAGGGCCTCGATGCAGAATATTTGCTGTTGGGCCAGTCCACCTGTCAGCTTTGTTTATATGTCCCACAATAAATAAATAAATAAATAAATAAATAAACCTTACAAATAAGCAAATTAAGTGACCACAAACCAATTGACATGCAAAGAATGTGGGGCTTTAAGGGGCCCCTGGAAGTCTCTGACCCCTGACCAGTTGCCACAGGTAATCCAGCCATATTGGTCATATTGGCAAATGTGGATTCACCAAACAACACAAATACTGTTAGTTGTTGTTTTTTTTAAATGCAACAATCTAAATGGAGACATATATGGAACATTGCACATTCATTCGCACACTACACATTTATTTATGCATTATAAACCACTTTAAGTGTTGTGACTGTTGCCATATATATTTTTGGGGCTTTATTGGTGTTCTTATTTTTGTCATTTTTATTATCATCGAGTATAAAATAAAACCTCAGCAAACCCTGCATTGTTATGGTTGTCAACAGGATTTACGTTGTATATGTACTGTAAGTCCTACGTTCATTGTTTTCATGTGAAACAGTGGACATATTAGATACATTTTAACAAAGCAAACATCTGTCTCAAACATGTTATGCTTGGGAAATTGCATTGTAAATGTAGAACGGCTCTCTCAGAAGTTTAGTTTGTTTGAGACAAAGAGGATCCCAGGTCACACATATCTACATGCCAAAACTTATTTCCATTGTTGTCTTAGTAAAGACAGCATTGATGCAGGAGGAGCCGTCAAATATAACTAACTCACATCTATTTATAACAGACACAAGTGTTGGTTTTAGACATTTATTAAATTTTATCACTGATCTAATGCTCAATTTTTTCATTACACTTTAGAAAATGTGCAAACTTTGACGTGATTTAATAGGGGAAAAAAAGACATAAAAAGTGGAGATAGAATAAGGTGAACGCTTCCTGAAAAGCAGCTTTAAGTTGGAACAACTATAAAACACAACAGTAATTGTATATAATTAATTTAGCAGACCACTTTGTCCAAAGTTACTTTTTGTCTGACATTGCAATTTGTGTCTATTAAATCTCTATTTATCTTATTTCTTCAATAATATATTAGAAAACATGTTTTTAAAGTAAGTATGACATTATTTACATTATTCTGTCCATCACCACATCTGGTTTAGGGAACCGATGAATATGCTGACAGTAAAGCAGAGTTCTGATTTAGAGCTCAGTGAATGAGGGGTTTTTGCGTTCTACGAAGAGTTTGACTTGTTTGTCACGGTCTCCAGAGGTGTCTCCAGGAAACCGTTGCACAAGCCACAAACACGAACTTTAAATTCCCGCTCCAACACGTCTTAAATGTTAGCATTGGTGTCCATGCTCCCAGTCTAGGGTCACTATCAGACAGATCTCAAATAACCGTACTTTTAATATATATATTACATCAAACTGTTCGTGAGACATTTTCAGCAGATTCACAACCACATGCTCCTAAGAATATAGCGTACATTATTTTTTTAGCAGAAATATACAAGGAATGCCCATTGCCTTTTTTTCAAGAGTAAGAAAGAGATGAACCACACACATACCCACAAATGATCTAAATTAGCGGAGGCACAATCATTAATCAGTCATACGGTTAACAAAAAAAAATTTTTAAAAATTTTTTATAAAAAATTTTTTTTTTTTAAAAAAAAAAAAATTTATTTTTTGGGTTTTTTTTTTGTTTTTTAAAGGGTTTGAAAAAGGAAATAGTTCAGCACATAGCCCCCATAAGGGTTTTTAATTTTTACACTTTGGTTTTTTGTAAGGATTAATCAATAGAGAGATATAATGTGTTTATTAACAAGGTTAAAAGGTGCCGGTAGGCAGATTTTGTTACCTTTGGACAGAGACAGGCTAGCTGTTTGCCTCTGTTTCCAGTGGCTGCTTACAGTGCATAACTGAGAGTGGTATTAAGTAACAAACTCAATTTCTCAACTCAAACACACTGACACTGTGGAGGGACAGCAAACAGACAGTTACATGCAGTGTGCGTAAGAAGGAATATGTCATATGTTAAAAAAAAAACACTGTCAGTTCAGAGAAAGAGTAAGTTTGTTTCAAAGTGGCAGAACCAGAAAAACAGGTGACACAGACGGAAACACACGAAATGACTTACCAACCAAACATTCAAAAGCTGTTGAGTCAACCTGTCCTTAAATGTGGACTGGACAGTGACTCTTGGAAGAAAAGATGGAAGACTAGAAGTTTATAAACATAACTGGGTCACCTTACAGTAACCTGTAGGTAGGTATGAGTAAAGTCCTCCAAAATAAGAAAATTACATTTATAAGAAAATGGTAACTCAACTCCCATCCTTCCAGACCTTTCAGGGAAATCTTTGAAAACTTTAAACTCATAAACAAGTTCATAGCACTTATTAAAAAATCATGTAAAGAAAAGTTTAAAGAAACTGAAATTACCTTTTAGAAGTGATAACAGGAGGATCAGGGCAGGTAGTCTCCGCATGATGGCAAAAAGTAGAAAGCTAAATCAATAGATTTAAAATAAACCCCTCAAAATTATATTCTGACCTCAACTTAAATACAGCTGCTCATTACTTTGTCCTATCCGTTTAGCTGAGAAGTATCTTATCTCTGGCCACACCCCAGAGGAAACCACGGTAACCAGACATAACCAGGTGTAAAGAAATCCCCTAATGAGTGTCGATGACAGGAAGGCATGCTAACTGTAATGTAAAAGAAATATCTGGTAACATGTTTGTCTGGTGCTTATTTATCTAATCATGGCATCTTTTTGATTCTATAAATGGAGATCTACTAAACTTAAGTATTACATTAGTAAGTAAGATAATCATCATATAAAATATTATGCTATTTTTATTAAATAAATTCTATTTTTCCTAAAGCTAGCATTTTCTTTGGTGTTTTAGAACATATTTAATGATATTTTATATTATTTTAATGATGGTTCAAGCATTGTAAATATTTTCAGTTTTAGTCCTAACAGAGGAGTGGCTGATATCCTTAATAATTAAACATAATGATGTTCTCCCTGTGCCGGTGTGGGCTCTCCTCCCACAGTCAAAAAACATGCAGGTTAATTGGTGACTCTAAATTGTCCATAGGTGTGAATGTGAGTGTCAGTGGTTGTCTCTATGTGAACTGGCAACTTGTCCAGGGTGTACACTTAGGTGTATCTCTGAGCTAAAACCACTAGGTGTCAGCCTAAACTTGTTTTTAATCTGAGTTGGAACTTTATTATTCATAATCTCTGTTTAAGTTTGACTCTTGAATTCTCTTGAGTTAAACTATAAAACCAAGCTGTTTATTCCCTGGAGGAAGGACTTTATTTAAACATGTCCTCATGGTACAATCTGCATATGAATGGGACTACTTTAATGTATTGTGCTGAAGTGAGTCCTTCAGACTGTTTTCCCTTTGGGGCACACCCAGTCTGCACCTGCAACCCTTCAGACCTTTTTACTCCTGCCAAGATCCATTCTGTGTTTTGTTCTGCCTTATATCGTATTCTCCTGAGGCCTTAAAGCAGAAACACGAATTCACTCCATGTTCACTCAGAGATGATTCCACCATAGCTATACGTTTGATTTCACATTGTACAAAATTGCCTACAAGCACTACACCGGTTAATTTAAATGAACTTACACCGCAGCTACTTTCAAATCAGCAGTTTGGCCCCTCAACAGCCACTCACACCACACTGGAATTGGCAAGGTGGAGGAGACGAGAGGAGAGAAGAAGTAGAGGATTTGAACAGAAAATGGTCACATGCTTGGGTCAGATATTGATCCAATGAAAAGTGATTGGGAAGCAGCAACAAAAAAATAAAATGCTCCACAGTCAACGCTACCTCAAGCAAATGCAGGGAAATGTTAGCCAGTGTTATACAGCACATTCACATACACACACGTACAACTGAATGACTGAACTCAAGGTAGCGGTGGTGACTGGTGATCAGATCTGACTGACAGTCACCACACAACCCACCAAAGGTCATCAGAGTTTTGATTAAAAGGGGAAGGGGATCACATACAGAAACACAAACAAACCTTTTACTGTACTACAGTGTATAGTGATGTCATATTTATCTGCCGATGTCTCTGTGAAGCACAGGAGGGAGTTGTTTAACAGCATTCTTGACATACTCTTGATTCATGGATGGTGACCGTCTTCACAGATCCCTCCCATCATAAACATACAGCATGTGAGGTCAGATACACACACAACCTCGCTCTCATGCACAGATAAGACAACACAACTATTGCAGTGTTTTATTATCTAATCACGTATGCAGAGTTGGAAGAAATATTCAAAACTTTAACTTCTTTAATCTTTAACTCAATTAAAAGTAAAAGTCCTGCACTCTAAGCAAAGAAATATTATAAGCAAATGTTGCTGTCCGGTAAAGACTGGGGTTGATCTTCAGAGGATTCTGTGTTCTTTTATATAAACTAAATAAATTATATAAAAACATTAGTATTACATTACTGCATTGTTGTTACTTCTAATGCTTTAATACACAAGCAGCATTTTACTGTTGTTGGTTAAAGAGGAACTGATTTTGAATACTTTATATACTGTTGGGTAGTGACATATAAAACAATGTATTATGTACTGTATGTATGTATGTATGTATGTCTTCCTCTAGAATAACTAAAACCTTCAGATAAATGTAGTGTATTCAAAAAACATTAAAAGATTGAGAAGCAGCAGGATAAAGTAGCATTAAACGCTGAATATTCAAGTACAACTATGTCAGTTGTAAATGTACGTAGTGGACATTAGGACATCATTTCTTGAATCTTAACAGTTGAAAACTGTCTGAACATTTCTGGTCTTTGTGTTTTGTGTTATGCAAAGCTAGATGCAGCCATTTAAAAAAAAAAAAATAGACACTTTATGGACTCGAGTGTTGTAACAAATTATTTATGTGGATGGCAAAACAACTGCGACACAGATATCTGTGGTTGAGCTGGCAGAACTGATATGTGAGTTTTGACACAGCTGTGTAGTAAAGACAGGCAGTCTGTGATTACAACAATGAACAAAGACATGAGTCATACTCGATTACACATTGTCTCCTTTACGGAAAAGTAAAGAGTCATCTCTCTCTCTCTCTCCCTCACACACACACACACACACACACAGACTTGTCAGTACCAGAGAGCAGAAAACACGATGGAAGACAACTTAACACTGATGTTGGACTTTTCTCAAGACAAGCTGACCCAACATGGAGGCAGGAATAATGAAATACTGCAAGGTGTCATGTTAGGACAAAATAAGTAATACTACTAACAGAAAATCAGGCTAATGTGTGTTTTGTATGTTGATAACACATGAAGGTGTTGGTTTAGCTGTTGACTCAGCAGTGATAAGAAATAACAGTACTCAAATCAAAGACACTTCATCTTATGTACACAGTCACACTGGAAAGTTTAGACAAACATAATCATTTACAAATTACAACGATCGTATCACACCACACGCATAAATAGCTCGAGTTTACATATAAAAACGTCTTCATACTGTAGTAAAAAAATCTTCTAAAGGCAGGTGGCTGTTCACAAAAAAATACAAAATTCATCAGGTTTTAGTGCCTCGAAGGAAATAGTTACTTTGTGCAAACCAATGAGTTTTAAGATAAGACGAACCTTTCGTGATCCTCAGTGAGGAAACTGGGTGGTAGGAGATGAACTGACACACAGGGTGGAGACAAAATAATGTAACAAACGGACTGTGACTTAGAAGTGATTAAATCACCACTGCAATTACAGCAAATGTGGGTCACATTGGTTCAGAGGCCCGCCTGCAGTATTAATTCAAATCCTTATTCATTTAATTAATATACTCTATGATGTCATGAAACTCAGATGATTCCATTGATTGATTTATGACAGACACTCCTGCAGTTTGGACATATTCAGAGCTCTGTATGAGTTCTTATGTTAAAGTCAATTAACAGACTACATGGCATTAAACCTTATATTATTCAGCTCATTTGCAAATATGACTAAATCACATAAAGGACCAGTGCGTAGGATTAAGTGGTATCTAGCAGACTGCAAGTGCCTCATATCATTCTCTACTTTTAAGTGTAAAAAAAGGACCTGGTAGATATAAAATCATTTTAAGGTAACAAAAACATAATGATTCTTATTTTCAGGTTATTATACACTAATAAAATCCTTCATATGTTCTATTTTTGCCATATTCTGTAAATATAGCCCCCTAAATCGTATGAACTGGACCTTTAAAGAAATGTTAAGATTATTTTGACCACATGGGGGCATTAGACGAAGCTGTATGCAAGTTTCAGCAAACACTTTCTTATTTACACAGAGCAACATTAGCATTCATTTGGAGTCAAGTTTCTGGTCACCTGATGAATCTAGGTCCAATATTCACTCTTGTTTTAGTTTTTTCATGAGGGAAACATCTGGCTCTTTAGATCCGCTACGTTCACCAGCTAGTCTCTACATGTGTCTCTCTGCTGTTTGGTGCTGAGCAGCAGGGGTCACGTTAACCAAATATTTTTTCTTTAATAGTGACAGAAACAATTGAAAGTCATCTGTCATTTTGAAAGATTAACACTGCGGATGATCTGACGTTTAAAATTAAGCTTACTGCAGCTTTAAGAGTCCCTTTCCATGTTTACATTATTTTGTCCACCCCCTCTATAAGTATATACATTACATGCATATCAACATTTGGTCATTTTGGTTACTACTTCCAGCTTTAGTCAACATTAAAATCTCCTTGCAAAAGCTGTCTGAATTAGGTGCTTTAGTCCCTGAATATGTGACTGAATGACACAGTGTTTGTACTGTTAAACAACTGAAGCTACAATATGTCCTTTACAATAATGGTGTTGTCATAAACCTTCTATTCTACGACTGTGCCTCTTTAAACGCAGATATCTCATCAAATGGAAATGAATGCAGTCATTGTGCTGGAAGCGTTAAGCCAGTCTCTCCGCTTCGGAGCCTTTTCTAAAGGGACGAGGGGAGACGGACAGTGTCCTGCTGGGAGGGACAGTCCAGGTCATACACCCAGCCCACATTAGTTCAGTGTTAGTCCAGCTGAGATACATATGAGGCAGCCGGTGACAGAAACTGAACAGCGATGACGTCATCATCCAGTGTCGTCACAGACAGGAACCCCCAGTAACAGTCTCGATAGTGAAAGTGTCCATTTCTTCATTCAGCTCCCCTTCGACGTCAGCTGTGCTCTGCATATATACACACACTCAAAGTCATTTCTTTCACCAGCTGACATGCAGATCCCGTAGAGTCTGTCTGAAGTCCTCACATGATCAGACAATGAGGGAATCCCGGCTGAGAAGAGTGCCCTGATGAGGATAAAATAAAGTGTAAGTGATCAAAATAGCAGCAGAGTTTACACAAAAATATGAACATATATTGTATTCAGTCAAATAAGAGGTGAGGAGATGGTAAACATTAGGCAAACATTGTTATTATGGTGAATTAGAACCTGGGACAAACTGCAGTTCAACTTATTTTACCAAATTATTTGAAGATTCGAAGAAAGCTGTTTATTTAGTCTGTGATGTTGAATACATTTTGAGCCAGGTTTGTCAGGGAGGAGGCAACCAAGTTATGCTTGTTATAGAGAGTAATTGGATACAGAACAGAGTATTCTACCTAGTTTTCACTGTGGTAGCATCTGAACCTGACCTGTCAAAGGTACAACAACAACACTTACTGCGGGCCTACAAATGTTTTTTTGTTTTTTTTTAAATCCTGTAAGTCTGAGTTTCTCAACCTTAGAGCTTGTTGCACACGGATATAATTTTGACATCATCCAAGTGTACAGTAATCCAAATCACATGATAAATTGAACTCTGTAAGTGCAGGGGTCATAACAATTTTGGGGAAGGTTGAGAAACACTGACCACAACATATACAGATCCACTCAGTTTTGAAATATTAAGGAAATCCCTTCGCACCATCTTGAAAAGGCGGTTAGACTGGATCATGCGTCTATCTAGATGTTCGTAAACTAACACTGACAAAAGATAGAAGATGAAATAAACCTAGTTAAACCTTCTATTTACAGCATGAACAAATAAACCTCCAGGTTAAAGCAGTAGTTTGGTTTGTAGGTAACTTGACTATTTCTCAGACAGTGGATGCTTTTCTTTTATCTCTGTGTGCGTTAAAGGTATGATGACTGATGAGCTACGCCTATAGTAGTAAATAGTTCGAGGAACTTTGTAACTAGATGAACTGAAGTCAGGAACTAAACTAAAAAGTCCCTGTTTGTGTATTTCTGTTTGGGATTCCACCACATGTGGACAGTCACACAGCTCACACAGCTGTTCTTTGTATTTACTGTTACTCTAAAGTTTAAATTAGATATAAAAAAATGAATGAAGACTGAAATCTGTCCCCACAGTAGACATTCTGCATGAGTGAGTGTTTTATGTTTACCCATTTCTGCTTTGAGACACGAAAAAACTATTCAAGTTTCAGGTCTAAACTAAATTTAATCCCTGGTTTTCTGGTTGAAACAGTTTAGTTCCTGGGTTCCTCTGGCTTCTAGGAAAGTTCCTTCAGTGGAAACACCCTAGTAGTGACATTGGGTGTTAAATATTTTATAGTTAGCCTAGTGTTAACATTTTTCTCACAAACATTTTCATCAACTACACACCAATAACTAGTTTTCAAGAACTAGAAAATGTGCTAGCTTTACTCACTGCTGTCGATCTACAAATTAAAATGAACAGCATACAACCCAAACAATAATCTATATACTTGAATGTAACCCACCACTTTCCGGCTCTTATCTCTGGGTTCCTCTCTGCGCCCAGGCAGGGAATGGGCAGGAGGCTGAGGGGAGCGAGTGTTTGCTGGGAGCGGTCGTGGAGAAGGCCTGTCAGTTCTGCTTCTCTCTGTCTCTGAGTAAGAGGGCAGTGAATCAGCCTCCGGCCTGTTACTAGGTGAGCGGCTGCAATGCCGACTAGATTCCCCGCTGCTCTTTTTTGAGCTTCCCTTTGAGGGTGTGTCTGAATCTTCCTCACCCCGGGCACCATTCTTCACCTGGCCGACCCCTCGCAATTTAGCCTTACGTTCCAGCAGGCTATTAAGGAACGTGCCATCGTAGTCCTTCTCTTGAGAAGAACTTGATGGTGGGCTGACTCTGGGAGGAGGTGGCACAGGGCGCTCATTTTCCCAGGTGCCTCTCCTTTTTTTGGGTGAATGAAGTGGACTTATGATATGTCCGTTTTTCTTGTTTCTTCTGGGATGATCTTCACGGTTGCTGTTATCTTCAAGCTCATTTTCATCATTGTGATAATGCTGAGGTGGACAATCCCTGTAGGAAGGATATCGACTGAACTCCTGAAGCTCCATCTCATAATCTCCCCGTTCTTCTTCCCTTTTCTCTGCCCCTCTGCCTCCTTTCTGCTTGTAAGAGGCAGCAAACTCCTCCAGCTCATCCAGTGAGCCGGTTCGTCCTGCAGTACGATACGTCTTTCTCTGCAGATGTTCTGAACGAGGGTTCCACCTGCAAAAGGTGACAAGAGAGGGCCGACAGGGAGAGGGAGGCGACATGGGAAAAGGATGCCATAGAAGTTCATGATAGTGTGAGTATTACGTACGCAGATATACAGAAACTGTCTTTGTATCGGTAAGTTGCTGTGTTAGCATGCACTTAAGTCAGGGGTGTCCAAACTGTTCCACAAAGGGCCGGTGTGGCTGCAGGTTTTTGTTCCAACCAACCAAGAGCATACAGTTTGACCAGTCAACTCTCTGAAGACTGAGATCAGTTGATTAAATGAGTCAAATCTGGTGTGCTGCTGCTTGGTTGGAAAGAAAACCTGCAGCCACACCGGCCCTTTGGAACAGTTTGGACACCCCTGACTTAAGTAAATGAGGTACAGTTGGCTTTCTCCAGCACGCTTATTGTTTAAATGTCATGTACTTGCAGTATGCTTGGTCATGATTTCAAATTGGTGTTTTTTATGCGTGACCAACTCAGAATAACTCCACACAAAGACTCTGGAAGTCTAAAGAGTATTCGTACCTGTTGTGGTTTTCCTCGTCACTGTGATTCTGTTGCCGTTGATTTCGGCCAGGCCTGCGTGACTGTGAAGAGGACGGGGGGTCGTCGCTGTACCGCCGCGGAGGAAGGGGCTCGTCCTCGCGGTGGCGGGGCTCTGAGTCGGGGTCACTCCGATATCGTTGTGGTGAAGGGGGATTGTCACGGTAGCGCTGCGGCTCTGGGCTGCGGTTTTCGCGGTAACGTTGGGGTTCAGGCTGAGGGTCGTGGTCGGGGATGGCGGGCAGAGCTTTCTTTTGGACATTTCTGTATGTTTGGCGGAAGCCCGTTTCTCCCTCATGGAGGGAGCTCAGCTCGGACAAGCTGCAGGCTGGACAGGTCAAAGCGAAGAAATGGATAAATGAACGACTCAACAGATAAATAAACAGTTAAAGATTAAATTCTTTGTTAAGGAAGCACCAAATTTAAGAGAAACTAATATAATGAAGGCACTGAAGGAAGGTTTGCAAGAGAGTAGACTAAGTGTGCTGTGAGAACTGTTAAAACATATTATTTCAGATAAGAATACATGCACACCTGTCGCTGTGCACACCTGAACTACAGGAAAATCAATACGCAGAATGCTTGTGCAGAGAGGCATGCCAAGACGAGCTCGGGGGGAACAAAAAGCCAAACAGATACTACCAAAGGTAAAGATAGTGCAGCATGCATTGTCAATTGATTGCATCAACATGCTATAGAAGATTCAGGCAGCATTTTCCACAGGAGGGGTTTACAGAGCTTACATTGGTGGCTGTTGGACCTGGCAGGGTTGAAGTGAGCCAGTTGTTTCTCTACATACTGCAGCACCCTGAGAGAGTTCTGATCCTGGGGTGAAGGCACGCGGTAGGGAAGCCCTACAGCATGCATGGGCACTGTAGATACACACTTGACCCATCAGTGTGGAGAACTTATGTTTGTCTTTGAGTTCATTGTGGATTGAGGACCATAATCATTCACTATTTTGTTCTATTACTGGTGTTTCTGGACAAAATTTCAGAATAAAATAGCTAACAAGCACTAACCTGAGAACATAACAAACAATTACATTGCTCTTAAAACTCCTTTGAATTAAGTTTATCTTGTAGATTATCTCAAGCCCAGATAAAAAGGCAGTTTAGAATATACTCTCAGGATGATATTAAAGGGCTAAAAGATAAAAAAAAAATAATTAATATGGTCTTTTAATATTTCTAAAAAACACACATTCACCCACTAATAAAGAGTAAGACCTCACCTGCTGTGAGTAGACTGCCATCTGAAGGGGAGACAGAAGACATCTTGTCCACCAGGGAAGGGGGCGCAATGGGGACCATCGTCGGGACACCAGTGACAAAGTATGGAGGGTAGGCTGGTGATTGAGGGGTGGAGGTGCCCGTCTTTATACCCTTACCTGCCTCATATACTGCAAGAGCAACACACAATCCCATTCAGACTTTCCAAAAAAACATACTTCTTTCAAACAGTGTCAGTCTGAGCACTAACTTTTGAATTTCTGTGCTTATACTCACGGTGTCTAGGGCAACAGCACGTGTCAGGGCAGCACCAGCAGCTGACGTAGCAGCAGCACGAGTGAGGACAGCACTGACACCAACAAACCCCAACCAACAGCAGGAACAAAACACTGCCCAGCGCCACTGCCGCCACAAACACCCACTCTGGAAGAAGAAACACGAAATCCTTCGTATAAATAAGCATCAACACATGCAGTGGGACACACACATACATGGGAAGGGTTTGATTTGATCATCAGAGTACTGCTGTTTGGCTTGAAAATAGCTGGCCATTTAATTAGCATGACAACATTGTTAGACTCACTATAGACTAAAAAACCTGCTGCCTACATTACCCACAAAGCAACTAGACCACTAACAGTTTGGTCAGAGATTCGGGTGTGTTGCAGTAGTTGCAGCTTGCAACTTGGTGGAGTCTCCCTTTGAATCGGCGTCTGTATTTCAGCAGTATTTTTCCTGCTTTGCCTGTGTCTTTGTGTTTACACTGACAGTAAAATGCACCATTTTATCCTAATTTCTCCTGTTTACATTGGAAAAATGAAAGTTTGTATGTAAAATTGTTATATTGTTATAATAATTGTTATATTCTTGAGTGTTGATGACACAACAAACCCAAAATACATTGTTGAATGGAAACAAAGGAGCAATTCATAGATAGAAAATGGGAATTCAGCTAGTAGCAGTAGTAGATAACTAGGGATTAGTTAACTGACAGAAAGCTTCAATAATTGTTGATTAGTAAGTGTCCTCACACCAGTGTTGTGAGAGCCTATAATGTGCAACATTTATTCTTAATCGACCTTAATATAAATTAATCAATTATTTAACTTGTGAGCTACAGATGTCCAAACATGTGTGTGTTAACAAGTTTATAACAAGAGAGAAGTCCCTGATAAGTGTGAGCAGCAAATAACCGTAATAACCGGAGATGATAAGCAAGATTATAACCAAGATTTTATCTAAATGAATGCATGTAGGCGATGAAATGGCATAATTTCTTCCTTAATGTGATGTATTTTGTGAAGAAACAAGATGTTGGGATGGAACAAACTATAAAACGTGAGACATCATGTACTGAAAGAGTTTTTATTTACTTCTTCCTGTTTTCCAGGGTGTAAATATTTTCCTCAGCATGTAAGAAATTAGATTAAAATAAATGAAAAAAAGACTTTTACATATAGTGTTGGAGTTTTAGAGTGCTGAAGTGAGTGATACAGTACAGAAGATAAACCACGTGTATCTGTCTACAGGGACAAAGGAAAGGAAAGGGAAGGAGAGGGCAGATAAGGAAATCTTTAACAATGTAAAACCAACGCCACACACACACACCCGCACACACACAGGAAACCTGATTTTGCTACAGGAAGGAAAAGGACAGTTTACACTGCTCTGTAAGATACTGAAAATTTGGCTGTGACAACAAATTAGCTTGTAATGTGTAATGTGATCATTTGCAACCATTATGACTCCTACACACACACACACACACACACACACACAGCCAATGTGTACAGGGAGTCGATGTGGACAACAACATGTACAAAGATCAGAGATAAGCGTGCAGTAACTGGTCTGGTTGAGTGAATCATACTGTGTCGTTTTGGGAGCTACTTCCACACAATTCATCTATTCATCTCTGGCATCCCACAAACTTTGTGATAATTAAGAAAGTATTACAGGAATCTGATGTGACATAAACAAACCTCCCTCCCTCCCTCCTGATCTTTACTGGGCAGTGTTCAAATGATGTGGGATGACATGTTAACCACAACCATAAATAACTATAATGACCATAATAGCTGTTTTCCCGCACAGCTCATCTCGGTGCGAGTGATGACCAGCTCATTAACTGTCGGGTGTGTCAGTCAGTCCTTCGGGTTAAAAACAGATTTGAACTCAAAGCCTAATTGTAGCTGAATCACAAGCAGGATAATAAGTTAAACAGTCAGCTGTTAGCATAGGAACCATTAAACATGGTGTGGGAAAAATCTAGATTTTGTTTGCCTCGGTTTATCAGGCCAAAGAGACCAGAATCCGTCCACTACTACCACCCACCACCATCCAAATGGTTCCTACACCCATGGCTAGAGCAGTAAGTAGGGTTAGTATGGATAGAAGGAAACAGGTGAAGGGGAGAATACATTATGCCCATACCTGGCATAATCTTCAAATCAAACTCTGGCAGGAGATCTTCAGGCACACCTGAGAAACCTGGAGAGAGACAGAGAGGAGAGGAGAGGAGAGGAGAGGAGAGGAGAGGAGAGGAGAGGAGAGGAGAGGAGAGGAGAGGAGAGGAAAGGAGAGGAGAGGAGAGGGAATGGGGTTGATATAAATTTGAATGACTGATTCAAAGAAAGTTATTGCTGTAGCCGCGGCATGCATTGAGAGAAGAAGAAGACAAAAACAGTGGAAAAAGATAGATAAAGAGAGAGAGCAGGCCAATAGCAGCATGCACCAGAGGACATTCTGGTCTTGTTCCAGAAGGTCTCAATATCAGAGCAACTGAGAAGCAGACTGATCGTGTGATTTCTGA
Organism: Argyrosomus regius; assembly: GCA_946959425.1. Classification (NCBI taxonomy): domain Eukaryota; kingdom Metazoa; phylum Chordata; class Actinopteri; family Sciaenidae; genus Argyrosomus; species Argyrosomus regius. Next base: position 24,809,816 of record OX336882.1, read on the forward strand.
TATAAAAGGCTGTCTGGTAAGAAGACAGACTGGAACATGAATCATTCTCATGAAGATAACATGACAAATAGGCGTGAGCTGTGAGTAATGTTACATGCAGAGCTGAGAGAGAGACATTTTGTCCCCGAAACTATTTCATTGTCTTTGTCTCTGTGCTGTCTACCCATTGAAGACAGTAGCAGCTCTTGGATCATAACTTCTATTTATAATAATCCCTCTCCAATTTGACAAATCATCCCGCTAATCGATTCGGGAGAAGTCGCCCATCACCTGTGTTTCATCATGCTGAAGACAAGACTCCAGCATATTTCCTAAAGTGTCAAACCTTAAACTACAGCTCCCATGAGGCTTTGACAGCGTAGCAATGACCGAGACTGATGGGATATGTTGTTGTTGAATGTTAAAATAATCAGTGACTTTATATTTATATTGCTATACATATAGTGTATTATAAAAAACTTTAGACCTTATATATCAGGTAAAGAAAGTAACTCAAGCTCTTAAAAGCCATCACCAGCTGTCAGTTGTTGTTCCTAGTATCTTGCTAGTGTTATGTCTTTCTCCTGTTATTTTTTCAGATTTAATGGACTCCACACAAGGTCAGCAGGTGTCTGAATGAAACATTAACATTGCAGATAAGGGGCAGTGTGTCACAAGCTGGTACAAAAATATGCATGAGCGTGTTTTGTTTGGGTGCGTACGTCCATGTGAGCACGTAAGTTGAAACTTTGTGAAAAGTGAAAAAGCCAGGAGGTGAGTGTGATGTGAGCAGATACTCGGGTTTTACTGTTGTTTGTGTGATTATCGCAGAGGAGGAGAGGAGTGACAAGCATGAGAAAGAAGGACTCGGTCTTGACTCTGGCTGACAGTGCACATACCTCACTTAGTGTTTTTCTGGAGGGTTAAACATGTTCTTTGCTGGATTAGAAAACACAAAGTTTATCGAGGAGCAGCTTGATTCACCACATGAATTCAAACAAATTCAAACTCTGATTTTGTATTTATCTGTTGTTTTGTCTTCTGTCTTCTTCCTGTTTAAGGAAGGCAACTCACTTGTGAAATGTCCACTTGCTCATGAATTTGCCCGAAGATTTACTATCAAATATCTTGGGTTTGCTTGTTTTGCCTTATAGGCAGATGGCGTTTTTTACACTGCATAGAACACTGTATAGTCTTCCTATGATTGTAAAGGGAGGTTGAGCCTACATGCTGGTAGAGCTCTACAGATAGTACTTACTTAATGTAGAAGAAGATTTCAGCATCTAAAAATACAGGATGGGTGCATTAAAAGATCTACTGATCCATCTATCTGTAACACACTGTTTGTGTGTTTTGTTTATTACTTAACTTATTCATTCAAACATGGATGAATAGATCACACAAAATCGATTCCTTTTGTTCTGATGTTATCTGAGAAATTAAAACATTCATCCATGATGCATTTTCGTTATTCCCAATCCAAAAGAAAGATCTCTTGCTCTAGTGAGTGATCTCTCCAACCACTGAACCAAAGAACATCACATAAAAGTGGAGAAATGCAGTTTTCAACTACTTGTAGCCGATCTCTTGTTTCCCCATTCACCTCAGATATATTATGTATGCTAGTAGCCTAGAGCCTACGTATCAAGATTGTTTATTTTCCTATGTTAAATATAGGTGATATATGGTCATTGGATTTGTCTAAGTTCTCCAATATTTCTACCAGTATCGGCCTCATAAGTCTAGTATATGCTGGCCCATAGATTGGACACAATGACACATGTTGAATGCTTACAATGTTGGTCCACTAAAGCTGACAGCTCATTCAAAAAGGGAGAACAGAGGGAGTTCTTCCTTCTTTGTATCAGCTCCTCAGAGGGAGAGTCCAGTTCAGTTGATTCAGTCGAATATCTCACATGGTGTCACCCTCCATTTTTTGTATCTCTGTGCTCTGCTGTCCCTCCTCCACGTCATTAAATCATCCCTGTCTTCTTCTTCTTCTGAAGCCTTTTGCTCGAAAGACAAAAGAGCCCCGGAGCCATTTGCACAGGCCTCAACTGTTGTTATGGAAACACAAGTGCTTCACATGCCGTATTAGCTACACCAAGACAGGGAAATACAACATGTTGACACTGTGGTCGACTCTGACAGCAGGTTAAAGAGCACAGGGGAACTCGTGCAGGAAATCATGCCAGCTTTCTTGTAGCATTATCTTAACCTTTCATCAGCTGGAATATGTTATCATACCAAGGTTGTACCCAACATTTAAAGCCTAACCTAAATCCATAATAGCCTTCTAACTGTGTAATTTAGGGCCTCAAGAACATAAAAGTCTGTATCTAAAAAGTATTAGGGATTAGTTTAAATACAGATTCGAAATATTGTCATTTAAGGTTTTGTAATCTTTCTTGAACTGGGTTTGAATTGAGCGTGGTTATGTTTGGACGTTTATTATGAAATTAATTCTGTGAACCAATCATTACAAAATTCACGTTCACATTTTCCCACAAAACAAAACCTCTTAGCTCTCACTCAATCTGCTTCAGAGCTATTAAAGCATCTATAAAAACACATATGGTCGATAAAAATACTGTGTTCTGTGTTGCAGTGGTGAAAATATTTTAATTATAGCATATACTTAGACTGATATTGTTTTTTAAGGGGGCTAAAATATGTTTTGCCGCTCCCCTGTGCAGAGCAGTACATTGTTTAGCTTCCTTGCCGGTGTTCCTGAGGGAGATGTCAATCAAAATCAGCTGTTTTTAAACTAGGTTTTCTGATAGGTATGAACATTTTTTTTCACTCTATTTTGAGCCTAATTTCCAGAGCCTGATTCAGAATGCACTCAAGTCTTTGCAAACTGTAAACGTGTATTGTCCAGTACTTGTGTGTGTGTATATGTGTGTCTTTTGTGCATACACATAAGTCTCTGAGTGCCAGCCAAAGAAAAGTTCAGCCTCAGACTGAATTAGAGCACCAAGAGCTACGTAGCCTCTCAGCCGTTGCTATGGCAACATTTGTAACTGAACACAGACAGACACTGTAAAGATAGAACACACTGCAGACTACTTGTACAACATGGGACAAACAATCTACACACACACACACACACACACACACACACACACTATATATATATATATATGCACATAGTAAAGTACTGTATGAGTGAATGTGGTTGCTGTGGTTACGGATTGAGCAAGATTGACCGAGAAGTGCCAGAGATTGTTATAAATCAGCTCATTAATGAGCCTCTATTGTGCTGTTGGTGATGAATAGGTCAGCTCAAAGGCCTTCTTATGTAACAGCTGCTCATAGGAAAATAATTAAATTTACATTAAACGATGTGTGTTTGTGTGTCTATGATTAATTAGATATAAATCACTGGTCAGTCTTGCCTTCAGTCCTGCACTCAGTAGTATGAAATAAAGAGATAAAAGTGTGTGTTGGGATGTCTGTGTGTAGTCTAATACTGTATACAACAAGGTGATGGGACACTGCAGGAGTCACTCAATAACACGCATTATTAAAATTAGTCTTACTGGTCAAAAGTTCATCAATAATAAGTCAGAGCCAGAGCTGGCAGAAGTTTTCAACAAAACCGGAAAAACATTGAATTTGTCAGTCATTTCACTCTGTGAGGAGACATTCACAGAGGGTGGTGCGAGTGTGACTGAGCTCTTAGGCTTATATTTTTAATTCAAAACTAAAATCTTTAAATATGCGTGTTGGGATAGTAGAAGCGTCTTACCAAGAACCAGCAGCTCCACAGAGGCTTCGTTTTGTCCCTCCAAATCATCAGCTATAACCACTTTACAGATGTAAACTCCACTGTCTCCCCACTGGACCTCGCCTATGCGCAGGTCTGCCTCTGCAGGAGAAAAAAAGGATGAATGACAAAATCAACATTTGATATCATCTCTTGCTTCATATATATTATTTACTTTGAATGTCTGAGCATTTCTGGCACAAATTAATATGAATAAAGTTCTGATTTTACCTACAGGTTGTGAATATTATTAGCATGCACCACTCCACTTGTGTTTCTGTCTTCTCAGCCTACAGATGTTAACTGGATCTTCTGAGATTTTGTTATTCATAATTTAGTACCTTTCAGAAGTTGAAAAGAGATGCAGTTGTGAATCACAACACCTTACTGCCCTTTGTAGGTCTCAAGTACATTTGTGTTTTACAATTACTTAGTAATCTCCTAGTTAGGTCAGTTTGCACCTCTATCTTATGCATCCTGTTTCAAGATGCTAGTGGTGAAAAGATCATAAAAGAAAACAGGGAAATGAAGGTGGTACAGATATTAAAATGCACCATTCAACATGCATCTTCCAAATCATGTACAGCATGTGGTGGATTTATTACCACCTTAAAACACAAAACACATTATCTGTGGGATCTGTCAACACCAAACTCAGAAATCAGACTAGCCCACACATTTAAAAAACAGCCCCAGACAGAAAGTATACAGCTATGGTGACCACACACTTTTGGCCACAGAAGTGTGCGCGTGATAGCTCAGTATAATGCATAAAGTTACATTCAATAATCATTTTTCATGTTTCTCTAATTATGGAAGATTTAAATGAAGTGTGGCTGAAAGCAATTCACATATACTCAGCCCGGGAATCCAACACACAAGACAATCCTGGGCCGTTGACTCCATTGTGCGAGGGTCAGACATGTAAATACAGCAGACAGGAAATGGGTTGTATTCACTTCCTTTTCCTGTTAGCCAAGGAAGCGGAGGTAGAGACCCTCTGACTGCAACACTGTGACCACTGATCAACAAAGTGACACCTCCAGCATATATTTTTGTGATCAAATACTGATTTTTCTGTTAAACTTAGTAATGACCGTGAGTGCAAGTGAGTGTGTTTGCCCATCTGTGTCAGTCATGTGATTAACAGGGCACCCCCTGCCCAGTGCATGCTGGGACAGACTCCAGCCTTCCTGTGACCCTGAATAGGATTACATGGGTATGGATGACTGGGCGTCTCTACAGGCAACATACTTAAAGCTTTCACTATTTTATCTGTTTACAACATTGCTGCACCGACCTGTTTCAGGACAGGAGGTGGAGTGGGACAGAAAAAGAGAAAAGAAACAGGGGAAGAAAAGCCCTGCACCGCGAGAACCGAGTGTGTGGATGGTGGGATGCGGAGAGATCTAGAGGGTCTAAATAAAAGCGAGACATTGAAGTACATCAGAGGGAAGGAGTTAGAGGTCAGGATGAATGAGGGGACAGCGTGAAAACCATTTCTTTTGTCTGTGTTCCTGGCTGGTGAAGAGAAGGTCGATTCTTCAGCCAGATTTAGAGCTCCATAAATCTGAGGCCTGCGAACAAGGCTACCTCTCTGTCTTCAACAAGCACGCGCACACGCAAGCACAAAAACACATACAGTACAGACCAAAAGTTTGGACACACTTTCTCATTTAAGAGAATGGGAAAGTGTGTCCAAACTTTTGGTCTGTACTGTACGTGTACATGCAGTAGTGTCCTTTAGATGATCCTTAAATGACATAATGGTGAGACAGTAAAGAAATGTAAAACTGAGGACGATGGGGGGAATAAGCATGAAGTCTTAAAGCTAATTTGTTGTAAACTAGTGCAATATTTTTGTAGCATGAGAGAGTTGATTTACTTTTTGAGTAAGATTTGAGTTACTTTGGGCAAATAGTCTCACTCTTTAACATGTAGCAACATGTCATCAATGCTTAAAACAGGGAGCATCCAATGGTAAAAAGATAATGTTCATGCATGCGCCTCCATCTCTTCCATCACTTCATCCGCAATCAGCTTTAGCAAAGTCATCAGCCACCACTACCAGTGTCTGTAGTCCATGGAGGGATTCATCTTGCTGCTGCTCAAGGAAAACGCCTCTTGATCAAAACAAAAGAACAAAAGTCTTCCTGCAGAATCTAAGCACCAAAGACTTTTGTCTTAATCATCATCATATAATCTGTAATAGTCAATCATCTTTACTTCCATCACTTGTCTCTCCCAATTGAACTAACATCACACTCTTTTCTTATGTTATGTAACTTGCTTGTTCTAAAAGCTCTAAAGGTTTTCAGTAAAGCCTCCCCCATCTCTCACCCTCCTCTACAAGTGTGTCGAATCTCTCCGACTTCACTTCTTTACTGGGCATTTAATCAGGAATCTGTGGGAAGAGGTGCCCAATGCTCCGATTTATGGATTTCATAAAACTTGCCAGGCTTGGCAGGAGAACAAATAAGAACATTAGTTTGGATCAGTATGATACAAAAGAACCACAGAAGCTGCTTTCTCTTTGACGCACACGCAAAACCCTGAATCTTTTAAACCAAAACATCAGTAGTAATCTATTATTTTGTTTATAATTATTTGCTATTTCTTAATGTCTTGTGTCTTTCTTTTGTTGTTTTTCTACATTGTAACAAACTAAATAAAATGTGCAATGCTAAGAAATTGATCATGCCTGGCTGGCTGCTTCAGCCATCACATGTCTACAAGTATTTGGCTTCAATGTTTCTCCAACATAACTTGCCAAATTCCATCTAAAGCTGGTTAGCTAAAATTCAGGCCATAGCACGAAAAGAAAAGAGTTCGCCTGGCTACACAGCTGCTGTGTGATCTGAAAAGAAAAGACTCAAGATTGCTTTGAGTCTTACTGTTGATGATGGAGATGTCTCTGTTCTTGTAGTACTCTGACAGCGTGATTGAGGAACCAGAGATGGAGGCCACAGTTCGGACTGTACGGCCGCTGTCTGCGCAGTCGAGGTAGCCCGCCGTCATCCCTGTCTCGTACCCTCCGCCGACTCCTCCGGTTCCACCAGTCATCCCGCCTGCTCCCAGGCTTCCGCTCAGGCTGTCGGGGAAGCTGAAGGAATCCCGGGTGCGGTCGCGACAGTATGACTTGTAGACCCACTGCACCACGGGGGTCTGGGTAGACACGCTGTTGTACTGACACGGCAGGACCACTGACTGGAACAGCACGGCATACCTCTTCTCATCTCTCACGTACACATGAACCCCCGAGCAACGGGGAGGGAGGACATCTGTGGGAGGGTAAGGAGATAATGAAGAAGGATCAGTAAAGTGTGAAAGAATTACACGTTGCATTACACCTTAAAACCCTTTAAAACACACTCCTTTACATAGTCATGACCCTAAACACACAGACATGACACTACGTGATATTTTTAGATTCACTGCATCACTACATCTAAAAAAAATGTAAATCTGCTTAGAAGTTACAGACAAAAAGTTGCTCCTTATATCGCACTCCTGTAACAGTTGTCTGTAGGAACTATTAGTAGGCAATACGGCATATTTTATATGGTGCCAATTTGTTGTTGGAGAGGCACACGTGTTGATTATGTCAGATGAAGAAAACCTCTGGCTCGGACAGACAAACCACAGATAAGGCAGCCAAAACCCGTAATAACTGGGAATGTGTAATGAGGAAGATTTAAGGATTACTACAGCAGACAGCAACACACAGTGACTCAGACGCAGAGTCGTGGTTTAAGGAGACACCTGCTTATATCTGACAAATCACATGCTTTCCTCCCTGTATACCTCTTATGAAATTGAGTGAAATCACCTCATTTTCCTGAAAAGCGTCAGGATGAACACTAACGAGAAGCACTTGCATATTTTCATGTCCTTTTTTAGCTGGAATGTAATGAATCATTGAGCAATTTGGCAAGACAAGTGTGCAAAAACAAAGTTGTGTTGTTTGAGTTGCCTCTGCTCAGAGAAATCTGACTGTGAGCTTCACTGACCCGACGTCTGTTTTGGAGCTTCTGAAGCTGCAGGACTCTGGGTCACATGATGACCGGGAGCTCGAGCTCTGCAGTTCAACAGCAAGACACACTAGAGAGGTGACTATGTGAGAATAACACACACCCCCGCAAACACACCCAGAAACATCTGCGTATGCTGCTCTGTGTGTGTATGTTTCTAAGGCTAAGCAGTGGGAGGTATGACTGAACTGGATCAGTGAACAGGGATGAGGTGAGGGATGAGAGGAGGACTGTGTCACCTAATCCAGACCAGGCCTGTTGTGAGAGTTTTGTTCTCTTTCTGTTACTGAGAGTGAATCGAACAAAACATCCTCACCTGATTTAAATCCAGAAGTACCAACAAGCTACATGAAGCACATGTTATGTTTTACCAAGACTGTGCTGCAATGATTGATAAGTTGTCAGCCAAAACAAGCAATTTGAGACATCCTGCTTATAGCTCTGAGAAGTTTTGAAGGAATTTTCACTAATTTTGACATTTTAAAGAAGAAAAAAAAGAGGACAAAACAGAATTAGTGCTACAGTTAAATCAAAACTGTAAGACCACAAACTGAACATTTCTCACAAAACTCCTTTTCTTTTTCTTTGTGGGTAACCCCATACAGTAGTTAACCCCTATGTTCTCATATATAAAGTAATGCAATGTACAGTAAAATACAAAATCCATGTCTTTACAATAAGTTCATACTATGTACATTTTAAAAAATAAAAAGTAAAAGCCGGCAAGTATGATATTTACAGTATACACACCACCTGTTCATCATCTATCATTCTCACCTTGCATGTTAGTTATGTGCTCTTATTTTCATACCAATGAATAATGTTTTTATGTAGGTATGTATTTAAAAGCTTGTGTGTGTCATCTGAAGCCAGTTTGAGTTTACAGTAAAAGTTTGGTTGGAGTGGTGGGGATTTTTTTTGGGGGGGGAAAGCATTGTTTCAATTCAGACCAAGAGGAATCAAGCCGACTAAATCATAAATTCCTCAGGGAGAACATTACTCTACGACTTCTAAGAACTGGAAAAAAAAAAAAAAAAAAGTCAGGAGGTTGGTCTTCCTGGGATCACAGGCTGTGGGGGGATCCAGGCTTTATTAGTTTTCTGAGGAAGCCACCTCCAGAGGAGAAAATGAAAACAGGAGAAAGAGGAGGAGGGGGAAAGACAGTTACTGTTATAATACTGAACAAAGGGGAGTCTTGCTTATGAGATTTAAGTGTAGTAAAGTGTCTGGTTTCATGAGGTAATTTCCTTTTTTACAGACTTTTTACAGATAAAAACATGCAAGCATGCTGTCAACACACAGGGAGATAGACGTGTTATGTAACTTCCATGTGCATTTTCTTGATCACACCAAATTCACAACAATTAACCTAAATTGTACTGTAGTATTCATATACTGAGACACAATACTAGTATTAAAAAAAGCTTCATCATATATTTACTATGTCAATATTTCTACATTATGCATTATTTTACTTGTTATATTAGATAAATGCAACTTTATATACTCACCCCAGAGGCCTTGGTGATGTCTTAAAATGTTTTGTTTTGTCCAAAACTAAAATCAAAAGACTTGAGTCTTAAAATGTACACATTTGAGACGCTGGAGCCAGTAAATTTAGCCATTTTTGCATCACAACAAATACTTCAAGGACTAATCGTTTTTGAAAATAGTTGTAGATTCATTGTTTGCTGATATTCGGAGACTACACTAATGGTTTTGCACATTGCACACACATTTATGCACACATACTCTCTATATTGTGGCTTTTCTAGATGGATTTATTAGTTATTTGTATATTAAAAGTATTTTATCACTAAAAATAAGACAAACAGGTCAGAAGTTGGACCTCCTAATCCACAACCCCCCAAAGCTTGTGGTCGGATCATTCACACATGACTAAATAACAGTCGACCGCAGCACACCGGACCAGAGAGCATCAAGCTGTAATGTTTAATACATTAATTATTAATGTGTTGGAAAAGTTTGAAAGTAACTTCTCAACTCGTCTGTAACGAGCCAGTTAAGGTTAGCAAAGTTGTAGTAACGTTAGTTTAACGTTACTCCAAACTTTAAATCAACCTGTTACCCCAGATTAACGTTAGAATCCATCTTTTTTTTTCTCCGTTTATGTTCTCTTACCTGTCAGACAAACGATTAAAATCCACCACCTCGCCATTAAAATCATTTTCCAGATCCCGCAGGTGAATTTCGAACAAGTTTCCTGACGAACTTCGTCCTCTTTTCTCCTTCGTCTCATCCCTTCACGCAGTTTCAAACTCCCGCAGACAGTTTGGCAGATATAACGGGACCAGCAGCAGCAGGCAGCGGGACCAACGGTCAAGCTTATCAAAATAAAACTCACAACTTCCGGCAACGGCTTTTTAAAATAAAGGCGTTGTAAATGAGGCAGTCAGTGTGAATACAGGTAAAAAAAAAAAAAAAAAAAAAAGTAACGATATGTATTCTGCTGAACTATTCTACAAGATATTTTGAGACAGCTTTACTGATATTATCTCACCTTCATAACATTTACTGTTACTGTAATGGCACCTGTAAACAAGTCTGTTAATTTAGTTTAATAATATACTTTGCTCAGATAGACATTTATTGCACTCGCCAGAAGGTGGCAGAATTATTGCAAGCCATATACAATATTTGCTTTATGTTATTTTATTTTGAAGTCCAAATGACTCCATATCCGGTACTGGTTGTGTAGTTTTGTGCATTGTCAAGACAATGGATGGTGGAAGTGATGGAGGAAAGCAGGAGGGTGAAGTGTGAAAAACAAACATAGTATTCCTCCTCACGAACTCTGGAAAGTGAACACAAAATATAGTCAGATGTTTTTTGTTATTAGATTTCTTTGGCAGCATTAACCTGGAACAAAGCTTCCACCATAGTTGCCTTGAAACTGCCTCAGCAGTTTTTGTGGTGGATTCTTAAAATATTTTATGGTAATCTTCAAAAATGTGGCTAAAGACATCAGGCAGCAGATTGATGGAGGGAAGCAGGAGGGTGAAGTCTGAAACATAGTACAGACATTTTTAACATTTAGAAAATAAATGAAATAAAAGTGGCGTGTTGAATCATCCAAATAATAATAATAAATAATAATAATAACTACAACTAATATTTATTTTTTTCTCACATGTAGTATCAATATCATGGTGCCATCTAGTGTTCATGAGTCATACAGTTGCAAGATGATTTTTTTGTTCATTTTATTTCATCAGCATTATTTTTTACAGCATGTTTTTTTTGGTTTTTATTTTATGTAATGCATCTCAAAATGTATTTTTATAAATCCCAATGTAAAACAGATAACATTACCACTTATATACATTATCATATTTCATTGCATTTCAACATAAATGTAAAGTAATAAAATAATTCAACATAAAAAAAATGGCAAAAGTAGATTTTATACCATGTATGTCCATTTTCATTTAAGATGAAAAACTAAATACCTGAGAGGTCTGTGGTGACATTATCAATCCCAACAATCAGAGGAAGATCTACTTCTAGTTTCTATAATACAGTGAAACAAAAGTGGAAGTACTCGATAGAGAAAGAACATTAAAACGGGTTCATTGTCTAGACATACAAAGATTTACAGTACTGAAATAAACAAAAATCTATTAAGCGTAAATTATGACATTGAACTGAAGCCCTTTTCCCTTTTCTCAATTCAACACACACACACACACACACACACACACACAGGCAGACATTCTTATGTAATAATGCTAACATATTTAGTTTAAATCATAAAAACTCATCTCTGATTTACAGAGCTCTCGAAAAATTACTACCAGAAAAAAAAATGTTTTTCTGGTAGTATTTCTCTGATGGATCCCTAACATGTTTGCCCAGTACTTAATATATATGTGATGTGGTATGACAAAGATACAGATTGTGCCCTGGGCAGTGTTTACACCTGAGCCAGAGACTGTAACTGTTGACCACACCCAACGGATCAGATGGGCTTTGTCTGCGCCATTTTGGGTTCCTTTCCCTCCCTCAGTTATTCCTAACAACTCTATCTCACATCATCTTAACTTGACTATAGCTGTGATGTTTGAGCCAATTATGTCACAACAAGATCCAAACAACTGGACAACTGGACTAAAGTCCCTGGAGATAAAATAAAATGGAAGACGGTGGTTGATACATGTTGTTAGTCGTCATCGTAGTCCCTCCTTGGTGGCTTATTGTTTGGCACAGGTGGTCTGTCACGTTCACGATCATCATAGGGCTCATCGTAGCGGTCATCATAGTGGTCATCATCATATCGACGGTCTCTGCGGTCATCGTAGCGTCGCTCGTCGTCGTAGCGCTCGTGGCGGTCACGGCGGTCGGAGTAGTCGCTGCGGCGATCGTCGTATTCGCTGCGGCGATCGTTGTAGTCGCTACGGTGATCATCGTAGTCGCTGCGGCGTTCATCGTTATCGCTGCGAGGGTTGTAGCTACGCTCACTGCGTTCCTCATAGCGCTCACTGCGTTCAGCAGGGCGCCTCACACTGGAGTCATCATAACCTGGTTCGTCCTCTTGACCATCGACACGGCGACTCTCACCGTTTCTGGGCGTCTCTTTGTCATGGTACTCCTCCTCACGAACTCTGGAAAGTGAACACAAAATAGTCAGATGTTTTTTATTATTAGATTTCTTTGGCAGCATTCACCTGGAACAAAGCTTCCACAATAGTTGCCTTGAAACTTGGATTCTTAAAATATTTTAAAGTAATCTTCAAAAATGTGGCTAAAGACATCAGGCAGCAGGTGAGGTTTCCAGGCCAAACAATCAGAGATAGACGGGATAAATCATGATAATTTCAGGATAATCTGATCAAATGGAGCAAATTTAGCTGTGCAAAGGGATCAAAGTGCAAATATCTTAAGCGTTTTCATGTGTAATGTTGACTTTCACCTTCTTCGTCTGTTCATGTCTGTTCATGACCTTCAAGGATTTTTGAAGGTGTCCGTCTTATTTTAAGTAACGTGAAGAGGAAGTAAAACTGGATGTCACACGTAGACGGCTGTTGAGATTATTTTGAACACTTTGTCCTTCTTTTTAGCTATATCTGACCTTGCGGTTATAAAACCTCTGCCAACCACCTGCTCATTCAGTTTCATGTATCAGCTGTTAGCTGTTGTTCACATCAGAGCATCTTGTTCATCAGTCAGTTTAAGTGTGTCTACATGTGTCTTTATCTTTACCCCATGGCATATTCCTCATCCTTCTTCTTCTTCCGGCAGCAGCAGCAATAGATGATGATGATGAGAACGATCAATGCGGCGACAACTCCACCAATGATTCCTGCAGTGGAGCCAATGTTCATGGAAGCTGCAGGAAGAAAGGAAGATGGGATGGGAGAGGAGGCAGAGTTTTATAATTCATGTATTTATTGGCCATACTAAAGTTCCCAGATGAATGTTATTGAAAAGACGTTATAAGAAGGTTTCTCTCACGTGGCATGACTGCGAGGGTGATGTTGCAGGAAGCAGAGCGGATCTTGTTGGTTGAAGTGCAGATGTAGTATCCTGACGTATCCTTGGAGATATTGTATAGAGACAGAAGGCCGCCCTCTAAAAGACAAAGAGACAGTCAGAGTGAAATAGTACTTTTAAATAGACAAAACACAAACATTATTGGTAACACTGTTGATCTGTCTGTTGTCCTATATACCAATAATTCACCTTCAAGTTGTTGTTTGCAATCCCCCCAAACTTCCAAACTCATTATTTTGCCCACAGACAGAACAACAACTAATTTAATTTTGATTTCACTTTCACAGTCAATGTGCTTTCTTTAGACCTAAAGGAATGATAAGAGACAGAAATACATTACATTCTCATATTAGTAAAATAACTAGACATTAACATGTATAAAAACAGAGTATATATATACTATATATAGTATTTATTGTTTTTGAGGGGTTGATATCGCTGAGAGCTGCTTACTGTCTCTCAAAATAAGAGAGGGTTAGAAGCTCTCCCGTCTCACAATTTTATTATTTTATTTTATTTTAATCTTCACAACTATTTGGCGACCCTCAGGATGAGAACTGCTGCTACAGAACACCATTTCATTCATAATAATGCATTGTCATGGATGATACCTAAAGTCCCACTTTAGCTTATCACACATATACATATACTGTACATAGACTATGTTTGAGGTCATTTCAAAAGAATTGTTTTTTGACTGGAAAATGTCAGCACCTATCTTAGTTGCATTTATTTCATAAGGGATCCTAATCAAAAATGTGTGTTTCTATTTTTTTTTTAAATAAATGTAGTGAATGTGATTTTTTTTAAAATTCACAAATAATTATATTATTCATCTTTTTTTGGGAGAGCCTAGTAAGTGCCCCCTAATCACCAAATTTCCACCCAACTCTTTGTTGATGTTCAGAAACTCAAAAGTGAACTGTGTTACTAACTCAAAAGTGGTCGTGTGACGGAGGTAATGTAGGTAAGTAAACCTTAAGACAGTTGACTTTCCTGTCAGAAACCGTGTCACTGATACTTACTGGAGGTGGTTCTGGGATCCTGCATACGAGGCATGTTCCTGACATCTCGAGTTTCCCACTTATATGTAGGTGGCGGGGAGCCTTCCTCAGACTTACATGTCAGGTTGATGTTCTGGCCGTACTCTTGCTTTCCCTGGACATTACAGATTGGTGTAGATGGAGCCACTAGAAAAAAAATAAAATAAGTAACTTGTGAGAATGACTGTGGAGCACAGACGTGTGAAACCCTGTGTGAGAACTATCTCACACACAAAGAGTGGCCAGAGGGAACAGACTCTGCACTACAGCACCGGTTTGACAACACAAATACATAACACTGTTGCCTCACAGCAAGATGGTTCCAGGTTCAAACCCAGGCTGGAACCTTTCTTTGTGGAGTTTGCATGTTCTCCCTGTGTCTGCATGGGTTATTTCCGGGTACTCCCGTAGTCCAAAGACATGCAGGTTTAATAGGTTAATAATAAAATAGGTTACTCTAAATTGCCCATAGGTGTGAATGTGAGCGTGAATGATTGTCTGTCTCTATCTCTATAAGGATAAGCGCTTATGGGAAATGGATGGATGGAGGCGTTTTAGGAAGTAAAGTGTTCCACTGAATCAAAGTAACCAAAGGCACATAATCAGACAGACCCAAAGAGTTCAACTCAGCCAGCTACAGATAGAGAACTGCTACTGTCTCCACTGTATAGTGACACATATGGGCCACTAGTACAACAGGATGTGTAACCTGGTTATAGATCTTATAGATCTCATAGGTAGTTATAGGTCTGGCAGAGTATGTTAGTCTTGACTGAAATATATAGCCACTGTTATTTATATATCTCTATACATATGTACATTACTTCTGGTTCGATGCTGAACTACATTTCGTTGTCTCAGTACGCTGACCATGGAGTTCAATCTAATCTAATCATGACCTGCTGCAATATCTTACATATTAGTTAAAGGCTAAACATGATACTGATTGGGCTTTAATATCTTACATACTTTCTGTATAGTAACTAATGTATATTATATTAATCTATATTATACTAACTGGAATGCCAGAAACAACATCAACCCTCTACCCCACACTTTAAAACAGATAATATAGTTGAAATGTTACCTAGAACCACCAAACGTGTCCTGGCAACCCGCTTGCCCTCATCGTCGCCCGGTATCTGAGCACGACACTCAAACTGCTTGTTGTCTGCTAGTGTGATGGAGGACAGTTTCAGGTTAGCCCGTCCCTTGGTAAGATCTACATCAAGGGACACCCGACCTTCGTACGCTTGTGTGATGTCAGTTCTTGTAGCATAGGCATAATGAGTGAGGACCAGGACCTGTTAGAAAGAAATGGCATCAGAGGAACATCAGAAGAGGAAGAAAGCACAGTTCTCTTCTATTGTTCTCATTCAGAATACAAGGGTAATGAATTATTATTATGATTATGCTGAATGGATAAGAGAGAAACATGCACTCATGCACATACAGTATATATATTCACATAAACACATTATGGTAGTCTGACCTCTTTGGGGTTAGCTCCTACACCCTCAGCATACCACGTGATCACGCCTCCTTTTGGATCGCCTGAGGTTTTAATGGTGCAGGGCAGTGTTACGTTGTCTCCCCTGGCATACTCATATTCATTGTTCGGTATGGTCACAGTGATTGCACCAACACCTGATAACACTGTCATGGATTTAAAAAACAGACATTATTAATTACTATTTGGTTGCAATTGTCTATCATTTATAAAAAACAACAACAACAACAATAAACCGTGTTAAACTAAGCTAACAGATTACCCCACCCTACTACCCACATGCACACACACAGCAAAGAGAACACACAGTTTTAAATCTTTCATGTGTTGAAATGAAACAATCAGGTCTTAGTCAGTGGACAGAGAATAAATCAACCATTTTGATAATGGATTAATTTCTTTTCTTAAACAAAAAACAGCAACAAAAATCACAAGTTGCAGCTTCTTGAATGTGAATATCGTGTTTTCTGAGGTTCTTACTCTTCTAAGGTAGTAATCTGAATAGTTTGGGTTTTTTTTTTTAGCCTACCATGTGTCGAACAGAGCAATACATTTTAAGACTCTGGGAACTTGTGATTGGATTTTTATAGGCTTCAAACAAATGCTTGGACCCAGTGATCACGAAAATAACTTCTAGATTAACCAATAATGAAAACAATGGCTGTAACCCTAGTTTAGTTTGATTAATAATCCCTTTTAAGTCTGAAACAAGCCTCACAATCATTTTTAAGAGACCAAAACCATTCGATAAGGCGTGAAAGAAAAGTCAAAATCATATAAATATTTGATTATGTTGATTTTTAAGTGTTTTTTTTTCTTCTTTTTTTAAACGTAACAACAAACCATAAAAGACAGGTCACCTGCATAAACAGGTTACTGGGCCTGAAGGTGCGTAAACAGGTGTGGCAGCTCGGTAAGGCGCAAAGAAAAAGAAGCAATTTCCAGGAATACTCACCCAGACACAGCAGAGTGAAGGCAGAAATCCTCCAATCCATAGCCAATGATATTTCTGTCTCAATTTAACCGTCACTTATTCTTCAGTGTGTGGTTGTTGCCTCTAGAATAAAACAGAGATCCGGAGCCGCCCGGTGTATTTGCATCGAAACTCGATGGCGTCCTTGCAGATGATGATGCGCCCGATGGGTGCGCCGTCGCTTCTGGATGACTGACAGTGCTCTCCGCCAATCACTGCAGCTCCCGTGGTTCAGGTAACATTCTTGATCCACTCGCCTGGCGTGTTTCGGCTTGCCTAATCCAGCACCTGCATTTGACAGGGATACTCCTTCCCTCTTTGAACTTTTTAAGGTTGTTTTTTTCCCAGCAGGATCACATATGGATGATTTCAACTTCAGATCATTTGTTGCACATTTTCCAAACGTAAAAAATTCAACATTTTCGTTTTGACCTCTGTCTTAAGTTCATGCTCAATCGCCCGTAATATCAAGAATGCCCAAATATTTATTGGTTTCCTTTAACAGTCAGCTTTATGTTGTAAGAACAAGACAGATAGACGAAGGGCGTTAGGAGATTGTCAAAACCAAACACTCCACTTTTGTGTGTGTGTGTGTGTGGGGGGGGGGGGGGGGGTGGCTGGCTGGTGCAGCAAAGGGAAAAAAACGCGCTGTGTGCTGTTGTAACAGATCGAGCGATTTGTCCTGTCAGACTGGTTTGACGGGGACTTCTCACCTGAGGGCACGCACACAGAGAAACAAAGAAAGAGCAGACTCTTTCTGGAACTCATTTAAAGCAGATCACATTTAAAGCAGCAAATACAGAGCGTAATCACAGTGTGATTTTTGTACCAGGACCAATATAATAATAATAATATTACTCAGCGTACATTCAGACATGAATAGGCGCTGCAGCCGGACGTGGCAGGGTTGTGCGGTGGTGTGCCTAATGTAACCGCTGTGACACAAACAGGAAATAATGTTTGTTAGTATCTTGTTCCCCAGTATAAGTATTGTACTTTATAATGTGTATAGGTATTATACTGGGGAACAAGATGGAATAAGGGGCTTACAGTTCTAGATCTTACAAAGAACTTTATTGTAGTTGCTGTTTTTTTTTTATCACCTATTAAATTATTACAGAGTATGTGTGACTCACTGAGTAATAATAGACGTTAGGAACAGAGGGAATTTATACTGTAGTTATTATTTAAAGGTCCAGTGTGTAGAATTTAGTTGCATCTAGTGGTCTAATCGCTGCATTGCAATCTCCTTACATCACCCTCACCTTCTTAGAGTAACACTTTAAGGGCCCTGTCTAGAGTCAATATTTAGTTTAGTCTGTAGAAACACAGTGTTTCAACATGGCGGCCTCCATGGAAGAGGACCCGCTCCCACTGTAGATATAAAAGGATCATTTTAGTAGTAACAAAAACAAAAAGATTCTTATTTTAAGGTGATCATACATGCATGAAAACATAGTTAGGGACATTATATTCCATGACTGCCTTATTCTGAAAATAAAGGCCCCAAATCTTACACACTGCACCTTTAACTACTGGGTGCATCATCTATTACTATTATGACCATAAACTGAGTCAAAATCTAGACTTTTTATGGAAAAATAAAGTGATGACTTCTGGTAATTCATTGATTCAATGTTCTCATGACCAACAATCGGGCAAACTACATTGTTCCTTTATAATTTGGTGCTCCTATTATGTTTGAAAATGGTCTAACTCCTCCATTTTTGAATTCAGAGACAAGCACTGAAAAATACTGGATGTGTACTTCTATTTCTACTAGGTTATTTCTTAGTTTGCAATTTAACTTAATAGTCCACATTATTTGAGTGTTTATGTGTCAGATTTAGAGGGCTCTATTTACAGAATATGGCAGAAATGGAATAACTATGTTTTCATTAGTTCATTCAGTTGTAAATCCAACACACTGCTCCTTTAATCTGCTCACCTGGCTTTACCTTTTGGTTCACACACAGGGTGTGTCTGCTTTGTTGTCTTTCTTGGTCAGCAGTATGTTTTATAAAGTTACCCAAAAAAACACAGTGGATAAAGTAGATTTTTTTCACCCATGTTTTGTTTGTGAGCCACGTGCAGTAGAGTTTTGTTGTCAGTGATACTGTACTGGTCTAGATGGTCCGCGACAATTGTATATACTATGTGTATGTTGGAGACAGAGACTCAGGCGAATGCTGGTACATAGCTTAACTTGCAACAATTTTATTTCACCACTTTACAATAAAAACAAAGGAGCACATGCATGTCAGTTCTTGTGTCCTTTACTTCCTACCTTTGTTGTGTTTCCCGCTAGTTTTGATTGTCTGCCCTGCCCAGATTAGTTTCACTTGTCCTGATTAGTTTTCACCTGTGTTATCCTGCCTTCACTAATAAAGAGTTGGACAACGACAATTGTCTTTTGAGTTTTATTCTTGTGCGAGAAGAGCACAGGACTCGCAGAGTCATCAGAGTCTGCAGGCAATGCACTGTACTAAAATAGTAAGACGAGAACTAAGACATTCAT
This sequence comes from Argyrosomus regius, assembly GCA_946959425.1. Classification (NCBI taxonomy): domain Eukaryota; kingdom Metazoa; phylum Chordata; class Actinopteri; family Sciaenidae; genus Argyrosomus; species Argyrosomus regius. The sequence goes on from OX336882.1 coordinate 24,829,150, forward strand.
GAAAAGAGAAATAAATAAATCTAGTTCTCATTGATGCCAGCAGAGTCTCACTTCCTAAATTCTTGGTATGAACCCACTCTAAATAGTAGCATAGTAGTGTTGCATGAAACAGAGGACATCATATACATATGCAAACTAAATGCAACAGGAACAGTCAAATAAAAATAAAGTCAGTGATTTTCCATTAGACTACAGAGTCAGTAAATTTCCATTACAGTACCATAAACAAATCTAACAAATAAATCCTGAAGTACAGAAAAAAGCATGGCACAAGGAGACAATACATTTTTTTAAAAAATGATCCAGACATGACTTACTTAAAAACTTAAAACTTTTTATTTTTCTGCAGAAAAACATCACTCCCAACTACAACTATAACAAAACTACAGCTGCTATACTGTCATCAGGTGCCATAGCAAGTTCATTATTTTGGTTTAAACGCCAGATTACTCCTTTTCAAAAGAAAAGAGAACAGAGATATCATGTCAAATTTTTGAGCACCGCAAATAAATACAGTCACACAATTGTGACCACACATGAGTGACATAAAAACACCATAACTTTGAGTCTCTTGTGTTGCTGCTTTGAGTTGTACCGTGTTGCTGTGTTGAACTACAGCACCGCTCAGTGGATGTCACTGGAACAATATCCAACAACAAACTACTGTTGCACACAAGTGGAACAAGTCTACTAATGACTGAATGTGCCCAAACTTTACTAATTTCAAAAAAGTGAAAGCGCTTTCTGGTGTGGAAAGATAAAAATATTTTTAAATACAAAAACACAGCCAGAAAGTAAAAATCCAATTCTAGCTACTCACACTGCTCTAATGGTGGTCTGTAATATAAGATAGATAGATAGATAGATAGATAGATAGATAGATAGATAGATAGATAGATAGATAGATAGATAGATAGATAGATAGATAGATAGATAGATAGATAGATAGATAGATAGCACAGAGGGAGTCATTATACAGAGTTATGGCAGTTGGTAGGAATGACCTCCTGTAGCGGTCTTTCTTACAGTGGAGCTCCGACTGAAACTGCTCTGTTGTTTAAGCAGGAGGTCATGTAGTGGATGGGAGTTGTTGTCCATAATACTGAGCAGTTTGTGGAGCATCCTTTTTTCCACAACCAGCTGCAGGGGCAGTCCCCAGCACAGAGCCAGCCTTCTTGATCAGATTGTTCAGTTTTTTTGTGTCGCTGGCTCTGATGCTGCTTCCCCAACTGATGGCTGCAAAGAAGATTGCACTCGCAACAACAGACTGGTAAAACATCTGCAACATCTTGCTGCACACATTAAAGGACCTGAGCCTCCTCAGGAAGTAGACTCTGCTCTGTCCCTTCCTGTAGACAGCCTCAGTGTTGCATCTCCAGTCCAGTCTGTTATCCAGGTGCACGCCCAAGTACTTGTAGTCCTGCACCACCTCCACCTCCTCACCCATGATGGAAACTGTGCTCAGGTCAGACCTAGTCCTCCTGAAGTCCACAATCATCTCCCTCGTTTTGGCCACGTTCAAGACGAGGTGGTTGCTCCTACTCCACGCCACAAAGCGATCAACCACATCCCTGTACTCAGTCTCCCCCCCATCACTGATACAACCCACAACTGCAGAGTCCTCTGAGAATTTCTGCAGATGACAGGACTCAGAGTGTTGCTGAAAACAGCAACCAGTTAGCCTAGCTTAGCACAAAGAGCAGAAATAGGGGAAATAAGGTAACAAAATGAATCTACCAGCAACTTTAAAGTCAATAACAATCATGTACGTTTAATCTATACAAAAAATAAAGTTTATGACCAAAAAGTGTCTGTTTTAGGAGGAGATATGACATATATATACTACATGTGTATAGGGGTTATAGAGGATCAAGCATATGTCTTGAGGTCACTGTAGGGATAGTGTTAAATCTTAGGTTGTTATGGGAACACTGATTTTCTCCTTGAGATACTGAGCAGCTGACTCCACTGACTGAACTGACAACTGTTGAATAAAATTCTCCACAAGCAACCAGTGAAGATCCAGGAAGCTGATAACCCGTCACATCCGTATGTATTTATCCAGTTGTTTGTTAAATGCATTATTAATTAGGATTCACAAAAAATGCATTCAGCCTCTGTAAAAATTATAGATGTTTTCAAAAACTATGTATCCCTCACCCAATACACATTTATCTGTGATTCAGCCTGACACACAGATCTATCTGACTTTGGTTAATGGCTTATTTGTGCTCAGGATTAGTAGATTATTTAATATCCTTATCCATTTATCTCCCACATACAATGCTGTCTTTTTATCCCTTTTCAGGAGACTGAGCAACAATTCACACTTGACCTCATGCGACTCCAACGCATCTGTCATCAGGCGTCACAACAACAAGGAGCACTAATGAACCAAGTGGAAACTATGGCCTTGTCAGCGAGCCCACCAAGGCTTAATACCTGGGTTTCCTCACCAGTCAGTCAGAACTGAAGAAGCCTCTTGGATGAGAGGTGAAATGTCTTCATGGATCTGCAACCAAGTCCAGTTGTCCAAGATTCAACTCTTTCCAAAGTCCTTATTGGAATTTAGAGTTTTGGCACCAAGTCCTGGTTACGTAGTTACGAATCAGGACCACCTTGTAACTCAATTATTAGAAGATTAGACATGCAAGACACTGAGATACCAACAATGCCCCAGTTGTTGTTTTTTATTGTGGTTGATCTAATTTTTGTTTCCTTGCAAATATTCCTAACATTCATAGATCATCTTTAGCTGTTTCTCATGAAATGTTTCTGCCTTTGTCTCCCAAATTGGACCGCTGTAACCACAGGCAACCGCTTTCAAAAGAAAATGGTCTAATTTGTGCAGCACTAGAGCAGGTGAAACATTTAAAAAAAATTCCTGTGTCTCACGCTGACATTTAAGGCGTATATCTCATCATTGTCCGGTGACTGTTGAGGAAAGATGAAGCACTGCACCTTAATCATAAGTAGTCAAGGCTTGAGGCTATTTATCTTATCACCTAGCTCTTCATTCGTCCGTTAGATTTCATATAATTCATGTATAATTCATGTTCCTCAACTGTCTGTTATCCTGCAGAATTTTAGCGTAACTGTGTGCATCTTTACAAGAGCTTCAGTGTGGCATTTTGTGGCATACAGTGCCATATTATGGGCAGGGGATTGCAACGAAAGAAAATTCTGTATTTCCGCTGAAAAATAAGTGTGTCTGATCACAGTGAGAGCATTGTAACATCTTTGACTTGATATTTATGTGACATTTTGTGCTTCAAGAATAACCTTTTCCTTGTGTAAATGATTAACTTCCTTTATTGTATTTTCCCAAAGAAGCCCTTTTATAAGGGATGAAAAGCAATCAAAGCATGAATGTTTGCTTGCATATATTTATGTTTTCCACCCATGCATGTATGTATATGAATGTGAATGAGAATATACAGTTTGTATTGCACCCTCTCACCCCCAGATCTCTTTCTGTGTCTCTCATCCCCTCCTTCTCTTCTGCTTAACACTATAACCAATTTCATCTCTTGTGCCCTTGGCAGTCTTATCTCGCCTCTACATAATGACTCCGGACCCCACGACACCTTTCATTTGCTATCTCATACAATTAAAGCGCGCAAAACTGCCTGGCAGCTCTTGACAAACCACAGAGATCAACAGGGATTAGAGATGTTCTTTGTCTGTGGCATATTACACCCCGCTGGATTACTGGTCATCATTGTTTCTCTTTGTATCTGTAATGTCTGTGTTGAAAAAACATTTCAATGCATCACCTGTAAGGGGTCTTTCATGGATCGTTTCTCTACTTAGATGCCTGCTGATGGCCTGTAAGCCCCTTTTCTATCTCTGGTACCTGTGAAGTTTCATTATCCCGAGGCAGTCAAGCGTCCAGAAACGTCACTCTCTAATGGAAGCCCTTGGGTTATTACACAATGTGGAGCTACCAGGAGATCAGGTAAATTAGACCAGTCAGTCTGTGAAAACACCACATCTCATATCCCTCACAGGAGCATAATATGACTCACTCTCTAGTTAGTGCATCTCAACCATTTTTGGACTACGTTCAAAGTTTCAAATGACAGGATGTGAACTGAGATTCCCAGCACGCAGTTTTAACAGATGTATGAGCACAATCTGCAGTACTACGAATAATGTTGGTTAAAATGGTCAAACCTTCAGTTAGCCACAACGTTTAGATCATCTAAATGATGATTTTAATTTGCTTCATTTAATTTACAGTTATGCCAGCTGTGTGGCTCTACGGATGGCATGTTGATCAAGACTGAAATATTCCAGCAACTGCTGGATTGATTACCATAGTGTGAGTATAAGTATCTCATGGTCTTCTTCATCAGTGAGGGTAAAATGGACCATCAGTTTGAGAGGTGGATTGGTAATGCAGGTGTTGTACAGGAGAGAGCTGAACTGGAAGATAAATTTTTCACTTTATCTACATTCCTCACCTATAGTCATGAGCTTTGGGTAGTAACCAAAAGAATCAGATTGCAGATACAAGTAGCCTCACTGAGTTTTCCTCCATAAGGGTGATTGGGCTCACCCTTTAAGATATAGCTTAGACATCCGAAGGGAGCTCAAAGTAGAGCCTTCACATCAAACACAGCCAGGTGAGGTGATGTGGGTATCTGATCAGGATGCCTCCAGGGCATCTTCCTTTCAAGGTTTTCCAGGCAGCCCCAGAACACCCTACAGAGATTATATACCTAATCTGACTTGGGAACATCTCGGGATCCCCAAAGAGGAGCTAGAAACGTTGCTGGGGAAACAGACACCTGGAGCACGTTGTTTGGCCTGCTGCCACCATCCATGACCTGGTCCCAGTTATTCATTCACTAATGTCCCATAACCGCTAATCCTTATCAGGGTAGCAGGGGGCTGGAGCCGATCCCAGCTGACATTGGACGAGAGATGGGGTACACTCTGGACAAGTCGCTAGTTCATCACAGGGCTAACACATAGATATAAACAACCATTCACACTCACACCTTGGACTCAATAGGGCCAATTTAGAGTCACTAACCAGCACGTCTTTGCACTGTGGGAGGAGAGCAAATCTACGTGAGGACTTCTACACAGATCCCAGCCCAATGGCAGGTTTGAAACTTTCTTGTTGTCAGGCGACAGTGCTAACCATTGCATATCTCAACATACTGGATGGACTGGCACAAAAGTTTTAGCTCTCAGAGGATAAAGCCTCATGACCTTGACATTCCTCTAGCACAGCAATGAGGTTGAAACCTTTATCTAACTATTGGATGGATTGTCATGAAACGCACATTCATGCCCCCTCAGGATGAATTGTAATAACCTTGGTGGTCCCCTATCTGGTTATTGAACAAATACCTGCATAACAAATTATATACCCATCAGCCTCGGCCGTGCTTTGTGTTTAATGCCATCTAGTAAATGTTAGCGTGCTAACATGCTAACCTAAGATGGTGAATATGGTCAAGATTATACCATGATGCCAAACATAAGCATGTTACTGTAGCATTGAGGAATACACACACTGGATGAGTGGCAGAGTAATATCAGTTTGATATAACAATTCAGCTCTTCAGTTAAAAATATATTTATCTCTATCAGGGTCATTTCTGTTGGAAGCTTACAATAACACAGGCAACACAAACATAATGGGAAAAGGCAAAACACTTTATATATATGAAGAACTAAAGAAAATCAATAGCAAGAGTAAATAATAGACTTGGAATAATGATTACTTTTGAAAGCAGGTAAATTATAAATAAAGAATACGCTGATTCACTCAATATGTGTTTTGATAGATTCAGTATGCTCATTGATTTCCTGAAGATTTGTTTGGTAGAAAATAGAGACATTATTTCTCAAGCATTTCTCTTTTGCCCCAGAAATCTTTAGAGATCTTAACAGCACTTTCTCATGCTGTTTTTTTTGTGTGTGTGTCTTTTGCTGTGAATCCTGCATGCAAAATCGCCAAATAGTGCTAAAACGACGAAAAGAGGGTGCACCCCCACCATCTCTGTGTTTACATCCCATCTCTATGATTACCTCTGTCACATCTCAGTGAACATTGTTGGTTTTAAATAGTACATTGAACTCAAAAATTAATCATTGCACTGCCATGATCCAGTTCTTGACCCTGTATGTAGGAGTGACAACAATGCAAGGCATCCTGGGTGCCTAAAGACACTGACCATCTTTTAATATCTCATGCTCAAGTCCATTTGTTGTGTGTCATTCAACATCATTCTGACTATTTCTCTTTCTATTTAGTTTCAGCTCTTTTCTGTCAATGTCTAATAGAAGCAAAATTACAAATAAAAGTGGTTTTGTGTAAAGGTTTAACAAGGTTCAGTCCAGTGCCTTACTTTCTGTAAATCCACTTTGCTGCAATTCTGTAGCAGTAACAAGACATTTAACTCTAATAACGTGGCTCCCACTGCAAAAGATTAAGTATTTTCAATCTAAGAATATATTCCACTCCTTTTCAGCTATGTCACACTTAAAGGACTGGTGATATGACGCTAAAAATTACCATTACCATTCTCCCTTCGTTTGATCCAACAGTAGAAAAGAGGAAACATCAAACAAACACAAGCACACACGAGCACTTTCTGTGGTAATTTTTAACCATTTTCTTATTATTTCTCTTAAGTATAGACACCCATATCGATTGGTCTGTATAAGTGCATGCTGTGTACCGTTAAGCGCACTGGGTGGCAGCAATCACAGCGGACCCCCACGTTCAAACACTGAGAAGGACGTGCACACAACTCCAAAGTTGGACAAACACCACGCTACAGTTTTGCCATCTCTCTGAAACTCCAAACGATCTGCCAGTGTGTCTCCGAGTGTGAACTTGTTCAATTAAAAAATAGAAAAAGAAAACTGCGAACAGCGCTTGGGCAGTCAGTTGTGGGAGAGATGGAGCATATGTACCCAAACGCGTCGCGCAGCGTCACACCTCTCCAAAGCTCGGCACAGACGATGTCGTTCACCGGCTTGGCCATCGCTTCTGTTTACGGTGTAATCAGCGTGTTGGGGCTAATCGGCAACATCACGCTCATCAAGACGTTTTGCTCTGCCAAATCCATCCGCAATGTGCCGAATCTCTTCATGTCGAGTCTTGCGCTGGGGGATGTTTTACTGCTGGTGACCTGCGCTCCGGTGGATGCCAGCCGCTACCTGTCAGAGGAGTGGCTGTTCGGCAGAGTGGGCTGTAAAGTCATCCCCTTCATTCAGCTCACTTCGGTTGGGGTGTCTGTGTTCACTCTCACAGCCCTCTCAGCTGACAGGTAGGCTACAGTTTTTGTTATTATCATCATCTTGACCCTATAATCAGCACAACTTAAAAAAAAAAAAAAAAGGCCGCCAAATGATCCAAATGTTATCTTGTTTTTGTGGTTTTAGGCACACACCATGCACATATAATTGGTGTTTTATCTTTATAATGGAAAGCAAATATTTAATCGTGTATTGATCTGCGGTGTAGGCTATTACGCACGACAGAGCTGTGTGCTTTTGAGGCTTTTGACACGTGTGCAAATATAAAGGTAATCAATTGGCCAATTAATTGCTGTCAAACCTGGCATGAGGATGACTTTTGCCTGTTTGGATCACTGTCACAGTCTGAAGGACTGTGCTGATGATTTATAATGTGTAATGCATAATGAGTGTGCTAACAATATATTTAATAATGTGACAGTAAGCATGAGAGAGAAAATGTCTGGATAACCTCCATCCACAAAAATATATATATAATGTTTTAGTCACTTTATGTGATGTGTCAGTGTGATGTCAAAGCCTGCATGTGTTCCAGCTCTTCCTCTTATTATCTCTCCTCTCTGACCACTTGATTCATTTTTTCTCACCCAAAGGAACTCCTTATTAACCTGCGTCACATAACCTTTCTGTAGTTCTTCACTGAATAATCTTGTGAGCAGGAAACAAGATGAAAAGAATCTGACTTTAATATTACAAACTTAATACATTTATGATGTTTAATTCAAATGAATCCTTCCTGGAGTCCTCAGATGAATGGGGATCATGACCATGACGCCTCTTTGCTGAGGCGAAAGATGAATACTCAAAAGTTAAACAAGCTGTCACATTACATTCACGCTTAACATACTGTGATAGCAAATGAGTCTTTCCTTATACAACACTGACTATTTTTCAATTAAGCTCTAACTGAATAGAGGCATCTTTCACTCAGTATTCACAAAATATTATTATTGTACTGCCAAACTATTATGGTAGGGCAGTAATTTAGCGACAATATCAGCGCTACCCGTGCAATAGCCTATATTTGCATTATGCTCTAAGCAGTACAAACTGCAAACATGTCACAGAAGTGTTACATATCTAAGTGCAAGCTATCGGCAGAAGCTGAAACTGTGTTTAAATATTAATAGTTTGACATTTTGGGAACTACGCTTATTCTTTAGGTGTTGGATGAGAAAATTGATACCACTCGCATGTGTGTAAACCAAGTTTTTGAACAGACAATCAAAATAACATGTTAATCAGTGAGTGTTAGAGGTTCTGATAGGTAGCTGAGGTTCTGGAGGGAGTGCTCCAAAAAAAAAAAAAAAAAATCCTGATCCCCTGGTGCCAAAATGTGAAGAAAAATTTCACAAAAGTACCATCATTGATGTCCCTAAGGCAGATAAAACATGATAAAGAGCTGGTGGCCCAGTGTGCAAGAAAACATAATTGCCATAAGTGCCTTTCCAGTGGAGAAAATGTGATGCCATACAGGCTGCTAAATGGTTAAATAGTTCATCGTCCCTGTGTGTATAGAGGTGTAGGAGTTATATTTTAAATCTGAGTCACATAATAAAACAATTTTAATCTTGTTTGGAAGGTTTGGAACTGTTTCACCATAAATGCTTGTGCGCTGGTGCCCTACTGCAGACAGCTAGTACCTTTTTATTTTTTCCACCTCTGCCCCTCAGACAGTCTGAGTCCACCACTGCCAGACAGGGAGGGTCTTCGATTTTGACATCTTTGTCTTTAATCTGTCTCTTGTGACCCGTCTAACTTTGCTGCAGTACAACTTTAAATTGCTGGAGGATCCCATTAAGGATTTGTGGTTGTCATCTTGTGTCCAAGGTAACCAAGCTCACTTAAAGGTCCAGTGTCCAGATTCAGGGAACTCTATTTACAGAATATGGCAATAAGTAGTGCTATATTGCTGATGGCTGCCTCTGCCGTCAGCAGGTGAATGTGTTGTAAAACATGCTATGTTAATACAAGTCCATTTAAATCCTACACACTGATGATTTTTTTAACACACCCGTTCAAATTATATTAAGGCTTAAAGTTATGCATAAATAACAGCATGGCCACTTTGATTGACAGGTAGGTGCCGTTACAGATGGCGTATTTGAGCACCTAGGCGTCATTCAGCCCGCCTCAGGTCTGCCAATGACCCATGTCTTTGCTGATTTTTAGATTATCTGGTAGGCAGAGGAAGCAGTATGGCCAATATGGCGGTGGCCAGCGCTGCATATTTTGAGCTTCAAAACGGCACTTCGGAAACCTATGCGTGACGTCACTCATGCACTGTCCATTCTTTATACTGTCATGGGTATGGGTGTGCTCTGGAGCACTGAGCAATTGGCACCTTGCATGGCCGCGTGTGAATGAGCAGCAAGTGTTGTAAAAAGCGCTTTAAGTGGTTGGTAGATTAGGAAGATGCTATATCAAATCAAATCAAATCAAATTTTATTTGTATAGCCCAAAGTCACAAAATATATTTGCCTCGGAGGGCTTTACAATCTGTACAGGGAGTGACACCCTCTGTCCTTAGACCCTCGGTATATGAATACATACATACTGTACATACATACACACATACATACATTCAATTTACCATTTCAATTCTACATACTTGTCCTTCATCTTTAATAATGAATAAAAAAGATATATGAATCTCCATTATAGACATTAATTGTCAGGTGTCCGGGGTTATAGATTAAAAGCAATTTATAATGCAAGGTTAGCTAACCAAGGTCAGCCCTGGACCTCGGTGCTCTGTATTTTACTCTAATTTAGTAACATTGAATTTTCAATACTGAAATACTGAACTTGAATTTTCACTTTTCGCTTGATATCAGCAGCAGATCTTAAAGAGGGTTTCTGTGATGTTGATGTGGTTGTTATGTTTTGTTGTATGTTTAGTCCCAACACACGATTCACCATAATTACAACAGGGTTTTTGCATGCACATTAAATCCATTTCATTTTTGACATAGATGCCCGTGCTCTTGACCCATGCTTCACTCATCATGAAAAGTGGACCAGGAGTTTTTCCCATAATCCTGCTGACAGGCAAACAAAACAGCACTGAAAACATAACCTCCTTAGCAGAGGTAAATATTAACCCCATAGGAGAAACATGCAGAGTGCTGAGGTCACAAAAGGGGCAAACCTTTACCAAGTGCAAACAATAGGTCTCTTCCTGTTTATGGGCAAGGATGACTCTCTGTCCATCATTCACTTTTGCAGGTTGCTGCAGAAAAGAACATCATAAAACAGTTAAAATTTTGACCTACAGTACAATCCACTTTAAGTTAAGTTATATCAAAGTTTAGTTGTTACAGCCACTTGTACAAAGAATGAAATCCTGCACAAGTCTGGCACAGTATTTGTCAGCTAGAAGTAGTTAAAACTTGTTTCGTATTGTGAAATAATGGGAGTGTAGTGGTGGAGGAAATGACATACAGGGCTGAGTGGACTAAGTTTATACGGTTGGACAAGCTTCTGTGTGTGTTATTGGTTATCAATAATGTAAATTGTACGCTGCAGCAACAGGAAGGTGCTCGACATGTGGGTGGGAGTTGATGTATCAGAAGTGAAATGGCTGCTGGAGAGGTGAGTGCTGATGGGTCTTCACTAACATTTCACATTTCATTAAACCCGTCAGAACTACATATGCTACAAGCTTTGACCACTCGTTTAATTCAGTGTCTTTACTCTTTGTCGTTTAGCAGCATAACGAGCAGGATCCTAGAAGAAGCACCTCTTCTAATACATCTGAATTATTGTAGGTTGGGATTTATTTTTGTGTAGATTTATTTGTGTAAATGTATTTTGTGGATTACATAATTTTCCCAATGGTTTTTGGGATTATTGACATAACGTACCTGGAGCAGGAATGAAAAAAGCCTAGAAGGGAATTTCCCAAAATGTCTGACTATTATTATAGTGTGTGTAACATTATTCCTTCTTGGTCTTCGAGGCTGTACTCCAACCCAGTTCAGCCCAGCTGCTGAGCCCATCTGTTGCCTGTCAACGACAGATCCAGTTAGCAGCAGTTAATGAGCGGTTAGCTACTTCAACAAGTGGTTAGGTTAAAATGATCTGTCCATCAGAAAACTCTAAATCACAGAGAGTTAAAGATGACCAGAAAAAAATATTCTGTATAAAATCTGATTCAGTTTCACCAAAATCAGTGAATAATGTTATACAGTTGTGCTTTTGTACTTTAATCAGTGAGGCCTGGTCATACATGCATGTAGCAGCCCTCAGAATAACTTACAGACTATATCAAACATGAATCACTCCACTCCTGCGGCGTAGAAAGGGAAGGAAAAGGGAGAAAGCGTTTCATTAGTTGTAAAATTAGTATGCTGAGTGCAGGAAGAGTCATCATCATGATGACAACTTAAATACCATGAAGAATACCTGTAAATAGCTAAAAACTAACACATCAGGGTCAGGTATATGATATATTGCACCAGTGATAGAAACACATAAACACCAATTTTGACTTCATTAGGACTTTTAATGATCTGAAAAGTTGGCTTCAAATCCTTCTCTATGGCTAGCACAGGTTTTAAAACAATGAGACATCTCCAGGGAGTGATGGAAGAGTTGAAGGGAAGGGCATCGGAAGGTGAAACACGGGACAAAGATACTGTGTCAGGTGAAACAGAAGGTGCATGCTGTTGTTCTAAAAATACAAAAACTGCACAAAATTATTATACTTTGGCCTGACTGACTTGCCCAGCACTTGGAGTAGCAGTAGCAGCTTTAATACACATGTTGCACATGATATACATAGCCCCCGCTCGGTGTAATTTGCTTCAAAATTTGTACTCCTTCTCAGAGTCATAACACAGACAAACGTAAACATACAGACACGATACACACACACACACACACACACACACACACACACACACACACATATATTTGGATTTAGTGTGATTTCCACTTTCCACCATTATTATAGAGGATACAGCTTCATTCAAGTCCAGCACTGAAATCATTGAACAGCCAAACCCTACAGTCTCTAGGAAATTCAACACATCAACATATAGTGCACCATTGGAGAGGCTCTTGGGCAGTCTTGTGCTGGCTCTGAGGAGGAACAGATTGCTTGTCAAACAGAGAGACTCCTCCTCATGTGGTAAGCACTGCTTTAGTGATAAACCATTGATAGTCTAAAGAATGGACATCATATCCCTGACGTCACCAACAGGTTTCTGAGGAACCTTTTTGGAGCTCAGAGTGTGGTGGCTCTGCGAAGACATAGATTGTCAGTAGAGCTGAATTGGGCAGCCACGCTGTTAATTATGCACAAATTTAGCCTTAATATAATTTAAACTGGCGAGAAATATAGAAATTCAGACTCAGTAAAGTTGTCATGGATGTGAAAATTAGCTACAGAGAGCAAAACTGTTTTTTGTACCAGGCTGTAAACATGTTCTGTTGGGAAGTTGGGTGTTTTGGGGGTGAGGATTTTTAATATGGGTGCTTATGGAGATTGATTTGTTCTGTAGCCAGCTTCAAGTGGCTGTTTGAAGAGCTGCAATCTTTGGCACTTTGCATTGGCTTCACTTCAAAGTCGTGGAGGTTTCCACTTGTGATAAACAAGCAGGACTAGTTTGGTGGGCAATTTTGTAAATGAGCAATTCGAGTGAGTTTGGGTGTAATGTAGTGAGTAGTATAACAAATAGTAATGCATTACTTTTAAAAAAAAAATCAATGAATAATGTGTAATATATTTATTGTAAAGATCCCAACACTGCATATACAATTAAATACTAATAACAATACAATTTAAATGTACTGCAAGGTGTTTTTAACTGGTTATAAACTAGTCTCAGTTTAATACTGACGCCTCTATAAACATAACCATAAGTGAGAAGATTGGCTATCTAAATTGTTATTTTCGGGGTGGCGTTTAGCTCAGTTGGTAGAGCAGCCGCCCCATGTGCGAAGGCTCAGTCCTTGCTGCAGAAGGCCAGGGCTCGAATCAGACCTGTGGCTCTTTCCCGCATGTCATTCCCCGTCTCTCTCTCCCCGCATTCCTGTCACTCTTCAGCTGTCTCTATCAGAAATAAAGCTTGAAAAGGCCAAAAAAAAAATCTTTAAATTGTTATTTTCAGCACCATAATAAATCCCTGCGACTGGGTTGGATTTGATTGTATTCTCCCTTGAAATCAGACAAAATTAGGCAGGAGAAACACTACCACTCTTGTCCATAGGACCACCAGAGTCCACACAAAAAGAAAGTTCCTTGTAGCTGCTTTAAAAATCAGAATAAAACCATAGGTACAGTAGGGTATAATTTATTGGAGTAAAAACTGAGCAGCTTCATCAGGACTGTGTGGGTGTGGTTTGATCAGATTTGATTAACAGCGACCAAACAAGCAACTGTGATCAGATTTCGATTCAAATGTTGCCAAACAGAAGCATGTCATGATTTTTCCCACTTGAAACCAGAGAAAAGAGAAAGAACCAACACTTGTGTATTCATTAAATGTTATACTAATCGTTTGAGAACTGCAGTACTTAAAAGTAGCCTACTTGTTTCATTCTGTACATAGAATGGTGTATTGAGATGTACAATGTTCTGATACAGAAATCTCTCAGGGATTTGCTGTTGCCAAGTGTGGCAGTTTTTACTGCATTATATGTTTTTCAGGGTAATGTTTTTATGTTTCTAGAATATTAAATTATGGCCTTGTAGAACAGGTGGATGAGAACAAGCCAGGAAAATTAAAACTACATACAGTATGTCTATAATAGTGGAAGTTAAGTGGGAAAAGGAAATATGAAATTCAAAAATATAACTGCCTTGTGTATAACCTTGCTGTTCTTTTCATCAGGTTCAAACCTGTTCAACAATTTTAATAATCATTACTCCCTTCAAATATTCATAACACCACCAGGTTGATGTTATCTTCAAGATGAGGCTTGTGTTGACCCTCTTTCTGTAAATTACTTCCTCAAGTTCTACAGGGTTAATGTTTTTACCCCTAATGTTTAATAGATCAGTTACAAGATATTATTTAAGAACAATTTTGCCATATTGGGGGAAAAAAATTGTAGCTTTTATTCTCCCCTAACATTGTACGTGCTTTGTCCTTTTGGCTGTAATTGATTTTTGCTTTTAAATGATGTGTGGATGATCAGGACAATGGGCCATTTGACAACATGCTTTCTGGGAAAAGAGCTGCAGAACACCTGGAACAAAATGAATTTATTAACAACTTATTAACATTTACAATTGAAGACAAAAAGGATTGTTGTAATACTGACTTGTTAACATTTAGAATTGCAGGTGATTGCATTTTGGCTGGTGGCTTATTATTGTTTTATATATCTTTGACAGTCTGAATCCATCCATTCTATTTCTGTAACGACTTATCCTTATCAGGGTTGGAGAAGCTGGAGCCTATCCCAGCTGACATTGGGCGAGAGTCAGGGTACAGACCACCATTCGTGCTCACAATCACACCTACGGGCAATTTGCAGTCAGCAATTAACCCATTATCTGCATTAAGATGAGTATCCAGAGAGAACCCATGCAGACATGGGGAGAACATGCAAACTAAAGGCCCCAGCTGTGGTTCGAAACCACTGCACCACCGTGCAGCTTATATTTATTGATTTCCAAGAGTAAAGCAACACAACTCTCCCTCAAGAAATCAACAACAACATACAAATAAAACAGCTCATCTCACAGATATGGACTAGACAGGATAGAAACTCAGGCATTACAGGTTAGACAAACGTAACAAATAAAATCAATACTACATAAACTCTCTTGTAAGCACAGTAGAAATGTCCAATCAAATATAGGACAAAACAGACACCCATGTTGTATGAAATACACTGTCTTTAGCATGTAGCATGGCTGTGGCTCGGGGTACAGTGAGTCATCTAGTCATCAGAGGGTCGCTGGTTCCTGGATAAAGAGTCCTTCAGCAAGATACAGAATGTGACAAGTGTTGTAAAAGTGTTTTGAGTGGTTGGTAGATCTGAAATGTGCAATGCAAGGCCATTTACCATATTCAAGTACTGTATGATGTGTACTTTAGTATGGATGCACTGCAGTACCACATTAAAAATCGACATGATTGTATGAAGGATATTACTACACAGACTTGGGAACACCATTCTTGGTAAACAGTTTGTCACTGCTACAAATGCAAGTTAAGACTCTACCATGCAAGTCATAATCCATATATCAACAACACCCAGAAATGCCACCGACTTCTCTGAGCCCTGAGCTCATCCGATGGATTGATGAAAAAGTGTGCTGAGGTCTGACGAGTCCACATTTTAAATTGTTTTTAGAAATCATGGACGTCGTGTCCTCTAGGCTAAAGAGTAAAAAGTACCATCCACATTGTTAACAGTGCAAAGTTCAAAAGCCAGCATCTGTGATGGTATGGGGGTGTGTTAGTGCCCATGGCATGCGTGACGTCTGTATGTGTTACAGCAGTGTGGCTTCTTAGTAAGAGTGTTGGCTTGCCTGCAGCCCACACTGTCACACTCACACACACTCTCTCCCATTAAAATTGTGTGGCACTTTATGAAACGCAAAATACAACAACAGGGACTCTGTTCATTGTTCAGCAACTGAAGTTGTATATCAAGACAGAACTCCAACATTTTATGTCTTCAGTTCAATCTGAAGACCTACTGAGGTGATGTAGCACACTGGTGAACATGCTCCTGTCCCAAAATTTTGGAACATGCCGCAGACATTGAATTCAGAATGAGTGTTTATGTATTTGTATTTGTTTATTTAGTATTTATGAAGGTTTATCAGTCTGAACATGAAATATATTGACAATTTATTAAAATATTTTTATTTTGGCAAGCTTAACTGTTTTATATGTATGTATGTTGGTTTTAAAGGGGAAAAACAAGTAACATAAATCCAGGTGTCCTTGGTATAACAAAGTTATTTATTAAATGAAAGGCAAAGAAACTAAAAGAGAACTCTCTATAAGCCCAGTCCCAATGTAACAATGAAAACCTCAACCAACAGACGAGTTAACAACAGTTAACATACACAGTAAGGTTCCATATTCTAACAAGGCGAGCTCAACACAACAACCACAAGCCATCCTGACTGACAGGCGGTTCTGGTTTAAATAATGGTGACGCAGGCAATTGGTGACTGCGGATTAGTTGGTCGGGGTTGGTGCCGCTCCAATCCTGATCCTCTGAGCTTCTATAAAGAGAGGAATCAGAATCAGGTGGCCACGCCCCGTCAGTTAGGGCCATTCAGGAGTCGGTGACCACACACCTGGATCTGCATACACAACACAACACAACAAACAAAGATATACCAACAGATGCCTTTATTGAGGCATCGCTTTCCCTGGTCTCATCAGTCCATTTGGCTGCAACAGGGAGCTGATTTTCAGCAAAAAGGCTCTAAAAAAATACCATGTAGACTGCCCAGCCTCATCAGCAAACAGCTAGTGAACAAAGTGGAACATTAAAGAGCAAGATATTTCCTCCAGGACTTAGTAAAGACCAAAAACAGAGCTAAAATGATGACAATGATTATTGAACTTAGATTCTCCAGGTGCCCAGAAACATCTCAAAATGAAAAATAATTTTGCTCAATGTCTACTGGATGTGTAAATAGGCAAATGTTTGTGAAATTCAGCATATCAAGTCATGTCAATAACTCAAGTAAAAATAATATGTCAATATTTTGTTTTTGGCTTGTTTCCACGAACCCCTGGTGGCCAATAAATCTGATATCGCAGGTTTATGTGATTTCTCAAAGTAGAACACATAACCTACTAATTAATGTATATGTGTGTGTATTCTATCAGGTACAGAGCCATTGTAAAGCCTCTGGACATCCAAACATCAAGCACCACTACCAGCATTGTCCTGCGGGCGGCGCTGATCTGGGTCTTCTCTCTTGTCCTGGCAATCCCCGAGGCCGTCTTCTCTGACCTCCACACCTTCAACATCACCTCCACCAATGAGAGCTTTGTCACCTGTGCCCCTTATCCCCATGCCGGGGAACTGCACCCGAAGATCCACTCCATGGCCTCCTTCCTCATTTTCTACGTCATTCCTCTACTGGTCATATCCATGTACTACACCTTCATAGCCCGGAGCCTGATGAGGAGTGCCTCAAACCTGCCTGTGGAGGGGAACGTGCACGCAAGGCAACAGGCCAGTCATTACCACGATCATAGCCTGATTTGTGATATGCTGAGGTCATGAGTTCTTCCAGGATGTCTCTAAAATGTTTCAATTATTTCAATTTGTGAGTGACATTTTCGTGAGACAGGTCTTTTTGTTTATTTATTAATTGATTGGCCTTAAACTACTCAGACATAGTAATATTTTAAATATCATCTTTAAATGGTGGAATCTGCCCATTAAATGCCCACCGTGTGATGATGGTACATAAAACTTTGTATTTTGGACTTTTTGTGGCAGTTAAACATTCATTTTGTTTAATATCTATTAAACACTAACGTCTATTATACTACAGCGCTGCTCTTTGGTTTTGAGATTTTTCCTACAATCTACAGGTTGAATCGAGGAAGCGCTTGGCCAAGACAGTGCTGGTGTTTGTTGGTCTCTTTGCAGTGTGCTGGCTTCCCAGTCATGTCATCTACTTGTACCGCTCCTATCACTACTCCCAGGTAGACAAAAGCATTTCTCTATATTTCTAATAAAGTATGTTTATGTATATTGCTGTGTAATATTACTGTGTAACTCACAGTTTTCTGTATGTGTTTACTTAAAATGTGTATTTATGTGTATTTGTATTTATAGTGGAAATGGGCTGGACTTATAGTCTATAATATATTTAATTGTCTTCTACTGCCATTTGAATTCCTCACACTATGTATATGTATAAGTTTAGCTTTGTAACATAATATTTTAACCATATACCTAAATTAATTAATAATTTATGAGGTGTATAATGGTCAAGTTAATGATCAGTGGAACAGGAGCATAGCGGAGGGAAAATACAAGTCAGACTTTCACTAAGTCATATTTTCTTTAAAAAAAAAGAGGTTGTGTAGATAATTAAACAAACTCTTAATTAATAAACGTTAAAAAATGAGAAAGCTATTGATGAAAAACAGGCAATAATAACTCAAGAAGTTTGTGCAGTAAGTGTTTGGACATACAGTATATTACTGTATAATATATATGTGTAGTTCTGATTCTGGTTTTATCACTGATGCACAATATAGATTTTTTCCAGGCAATACGATACTGATAACTAATAATTACCTGCTTCTCATGGGCAATATTGATACTATGACTGATAATTTCACATTTTTTGTAATCTAAAAATAACCTACCTGTAATGACCTGTAGTTTATGCACAACTGTGGATAAGAAAGGCAAAGATGTAGGCAAAGAAACAGTTCTATTTTTTCCAGTAAAGTATGCTACATTAAAAAAACTGCACAAGACACAGCCTTTCAAATATTTTGCAGAAGAATTCAAAATAAATTATTATCGACAGATAGTCTATTAGCTATAATTTCATTATCAGAATAGACATGATAAATATATCATGCATACCTAGTATTTATCTGTTCAGAGTGCATTCATATCTGAAGTATTTGTTTAGATCCCAAGTATACACATACTTCTATTTCTCTTCATCTTATGAACCATTTTTTCTCAACCCTCTTTCCCACCCACCAGGTGGACACTTCCCTGGTTCACTTTGTGTGCAGCGTCGTGGCTCGTATCCTGGCTTTCACCAACTCCTGCCTCAACCCCTTTGCCCTTTACCTGCTGAGCAAGACCTTCCAGAAGCAGTTCAATCAGCAGCTTTGTTGTTGCTGTCGTATGATCTTCAAACGCTCCTCACAGAGCCCGACGCATTTTAACACACGTCTGACATCTGTCCGCAGCACACATCACTCCATGGCAAGTCTGAGCATGATCAACGGCAGACGGCTCTATCAGGAGGATTGTGTGTAGGAAAAGGAATAGTTACTTCTTCCATCTTTTTCACTCCATCATGCAGGCCCAAAATACAGATGTTAGAGTGAAGGGAAGTGTTTGTGAATGTGTGTGCGTGTGTGTGTGTGTGTGTGAGAGAGAGAGAGAGAGAGAGAGAAAAAATTATACAACATTTGTGTGTGCATTTCCACACTTTTCTTGTGACTTCAGTTCTCCACATAATTTCATATGACATCAATTTAAATAATATATTTCCATTCAATCCATTGCTCTTTTCATGATGTACTTCTGTTTTAAAACACTGAGTCTTATTTAATTTGGTGTCATTGCAGTTTGTAAAGTATCTTTACTAAGTTTGACTTTTTATTTGCATGCTAACTATTTTATTTTGTGAGCTTTCTTTGAAAAAAAAAAAAAAAAAAAATCTCAGCTCATCTCATTGCGGCGTTTTTCCTTTTGAGTCAGCAGCCTTGCTAACCACATCTGTTCAGTAATATGGTACTGGGAGTCAGTAGGGTCTCATAGAAAACACATTTACACACACACACACACACACACAGACACACACCCACACAATACTGATTTGTTTTCTCAAATACCTCCTGATGAGGGAAGGGAACCTTGAGGCATGAGGCAAAACTTTGACCCCATAGAATTGCCTTTACTTTAAGAACTCCTATTCAGGACTTACTAAGTGTTTGTTTTGACACTTAGTACGTCCTCGAAAGAAGTCTTTCTCTCATCTTAACTAAGTGCTGTGAGTGCCTGAACATGGCCATAATTAAAACATGCTTTAGTTGTCAAGAGGCGATATTGTGGAACAAGAGTAGACGCATAGTAGCAGCTGTGTGAGGCTGTACTTGAGCTAAGTGCTAATATTGGTATGCTAGCATCTTTACAATGACATTGCTACTATTCTTATGTTAAGCAGGTATAATATTAGCATGCTAACATATGCTATTTAGCAGTACAACCAATCAAGTACAAGCTTTAAAAAGTATATTGCTGTTGTAGAATATTACAAAGGAGACAGGATGGGCCTTTCCCATAATGACATAATGTCTTTGACATACATTCTGTACCTGGTAAATGACAACATAGTCACACTTCCAGTTTGTGTCACAGGCTGTTATGAATGTTAAGTCTCCAAGCCAAAGCTGAGATAAACACAAAGACTTCTTCAGGGGTATTTTTTTTAGACCTGGCAAAGCTCCTCCAGAGCCACAGAAGACATTATTCTATCCTTCACATGACGACTTAACTGAACACAAACTGACATGAAATTGGCCCTTTAGGGGTTTTATTCAAGCTTACAAATTCTGACAGAGGTGCACACTTGGAAAAAGGAGAGATTTCACATTACGATTTGAGTAAAAACCAGTATTAGTCTTTAGAAGGCGGGTCATACCTCTAGTGCCAAGATAACGACACTTCAAGGAGCCATGGACTACCTGAAATGAAGTAAAGTAACTTTTTTACTGCTACAATAGATGAAATGCTTTTGCTATGATGTTGCCAAAAGTTCATTCGTTGTGTTCTAATATGTGGTAATTGTTCATATTTGAATATGCTGTATAAAAATCTGCCGGCACGCTGTTGCTGTATGTGTATAATATTTCAAAATGTTTGTTAGATGATGTGATAACTGTGAAAATGTACCCTCAGAGATGTATTTTAAACGTTAGTTGTCCTCTGGTTACAGAATGCGGTGTTCCTCACAGTGTGAAAAATGAACTGTGATTGTAAACATGTCTATATTTGCGTGTGTGTTAACACAATTTACATGCAGTTCTCAAGGAAATTAAACAGACACTAAGTCGGTGTTTAGCTTAAACATATTGCAACATGCATTTTTCTTTCCAATAGAATAAACACGATATAAATCAATAAAAATGCCAGTCAAATAAGTGTGTACATCACTTTCTACATTACAATGCATCGAGAAACTGGAGTCTCATGTCTGTCTTTGTACTTTGGTTATGTTACGTGTCTTAGTCCTGTTGACTGTGTATACACGACATACTTGCTGCACTACTGTGACCAGTGGACAAGCTTATTCTGCACTGTCACATGCTAGATTTACAGTCAGCATATCACACTGCAATGTCCTAATTTGGTCCTTCACAGAGGGAAAGGATCATGCCCAGGTTGTGATGAGTGGGTGTATAATTTAGTCTGGATACTGTTTGTTTAATTGTGGTGTAAGTACCTTGCCAAATTTCTGTCCTGCGGGGTCTCAACCATCTACTTAACATGTCAGCTTTATAGGCAGGGTCATTCTGAAGAAAGTCTGGAATGTAAACAAGGACTGTGTTTTTAATTTAAGAAATGAAAGACATACAAATTAAGACTAATAAATGTGCATTAAGACATGTTTGAAATATTTCAGGAATCCCGCATGAACATGATGTCATGGTCCCTGCAATCCTCTGCAGGACTTTTAAGAGACCATGAAGGAGTAATGTAGGAATTTAAGGAATCAACATAAATCTTACAGGTTAATTAATCCTGAACGATTCCTCGGTTCCTGTAAGATTCCCCAGTTTAGGAGAGGCTCTCTTTCACTCTTTAAGTCAACAGTTAATACATACCATCAAGTAAAAAAATGTTGTAATCAATCTACTTCATTAATAGTTAAATATTAGAAAAGTTAAATTACCTAGTTAAAAAACAAATCAACATCTTCAAACTCATTTTAAAATATAAAATCTTGTGACTCTGGACTCAATATGCAAACACTAACCAAGATACTGAATAAGTATCAATCACAGTTTATTGTAAACACCAGGGAGAATGTGCAGGTGAGTTGGCGATCCAGTGGCGGGTGTGTCCGGAGTGGTGCAGGGCTGGTGGTGGCAGGTATCAAAGAGTGCAGTAGTGACCAAACAGAGCTGGATGTGTTGTGAGGACAGGAGAGCAGGTTTTCCACTAGAGAGCTGGAACAATCTGGTGGTGTCTGGATGGAAGAGCCTGTTTTTTATACTGTAGCCGCTGCTTGTGAATGAGGAACAGGTGGTGAGGCCATCAGGCAGGTGAGAGGGAAATTGAGGCCACGCCCAGCAACACACACACAGAAACATGAGGGGAGGGGGGGGGAAGATGGGAAAAACAGTGGGAAGAGAGAAGGCAAATAGCCTCCGTATGACAGAATCCTTCACGGTATACTGGGTGTTTCCACATCACACTAACATACATCGCAATACAATTACATAAAGATGTTCTGTGAAAGGTAAAGAAAGATAATAATACAAAAAACTGTCCTCTTATGCAGGAGGGGGACTCAGTCATAAGTATCATATTAAAGGTCCAGTGTTTAAAATGTAGGCGTATTCATGAGCAGGATATGGCAGAACTGGAATATAATATTCATATGTATGTTTTGATCGTATGATCACCTGAAAATAAGAATCATTATTTTTTTGTTACCTTAGAAAGAATCTTTTATATCTACAGAGGGAGTGGGTCCTCTTACAGTCCTCTGAGAGTCCGCCATGTTGAACTGCAATGTTTCTACAGTAGCCCAGAACAGACAAAACACTTTCATGTTTTTTGAAGCCACTGTAGATTTTCCTACAGCCTTGAAAGAGAGTGAGGCAAGGGTTATTCAGCTGGTTGCAAACTGCAACTTCACTGCTAGATGCTACTAAATCCCACACACTGGACCTTTAACAAAGAAAAAAAACATTGATCGTTGATCAAATACAGAAAAAAATATGTATAACGTCTGTGTTAAGTGCGTGTTTTACTACGTGCATGCATTTGTGATTACATGCATGTCCTTTTTCTCTCTCAGTTTTTAAGAACTTGAGTGAAAAAAGGTGAGATTCACTATTATTCAGGGGTGCAGAGGTAAAAACACCCCTGTTTCCCCTCATTGATTGATACAGTTGATCTGAAAATAGATGAGTAACCTCTCAGCCACATTTCAAAGAGGTAGATAAACTGAGCTGACTTGGGTTTACCCACACTACGCCCTTGCTCTTACTAATTGTGAAGTTCAATAAGACACAATGTCGGTTCCCATTAGACATTTCGGTCTCATCGAACTGTCTCAACAGGAAGAAAGAAATGAAAAGCAAAAACACGTCCAGCCCTCCTGAACCCCTCACACAGTCACTCTTAAGGTCAGTGTTTTGTCGAGGTGTACCTGTTCACTGAGCCGAAGCAGCCAAATGCAAAGTGTCAGGACTATCAAAAGAACATCAGCAGACTGAAAAGTCATCTCTTTTAGACCACAGTTGGTTACACACATTGACTTGGTTCACCACAAGATTCACTTGATGACGGTTCCTTAGTTTTATTCTTAGATTTGTGAAGTGTTTGATCGGTCTCCCACAGTTTTATTAAGGGAATTAAAACCTTAAGGTGGTAACAATATTTCTGCTCTAAGGTACATCACCCAGATACATAAAACAGAGTTATGCAATATCCCAGTAAAAAACACAAAATATTAGGCAATTAGGCAAGGATGATTAAATTATGAATGACAATCAGTAGTAATCACCTTGATTAAACAAAATGCAACTCTTGGTTAGCCAGAGATTTATTCCTCTATGGTAGAGAACCACTAAGAAAAGCCAAAGACCTTTTATGTCTTTAAACTTCTTAAATGTCACCAAACATAAAATCTCTCTCTCTCTTTCTTTTTTTTCCCACTTTTATTTTGAAAAATAAGTCACACAAGGTAAAAAGGGGATGTTATGTCTCGAGCAGAAATAGGGCTCAATGTTTTTGACTCAATCATATTATCAAAAAAAATAATCCAGATAGGATATATTTTTTGAAAAATATCATGAAAAAGGTTTTTTGGTTTTGTTTGTCCAGACCGAAGTGTTGTTAGCAAAGCCTTTTACCTGTTGTGCTGTAATGGGGTAAAATTAGACATTTATGTGCACATTGATTTCCTGTAAGATACAATTGTGTGTCCTTGACTTTAACAAGAACATGATGGTTTTCAGTGTTTTCTTGACAATGTGTGAAACTCTGCCACGTCTTTCACACGGACTGAAGCAGAGTGCCGTAAATAGCACATCCACAGTTCACCTTCCAATTTAATCATGACATTTATACACTGTATGCTCAAAATATGTGAATATACTAGTATACTTTGTTCTTGCACCGTTTGAGCTAACCCCTTTAGATCCAATGAAGTTAATACTGTACTTCCAACCTTGTGGCAACAGTTTGAAGAAAACCTTCGATTTCTTATTTTTCAGAGTTTGGTCTGGAAGAAAAGTCCTGACCTCAACCCCATCCAACACCTCTAGCATAAATTAGAGCACCAATTGGTAGCCAAGCCTTGCACCTAACATTGGTGCCTGACCTTATCGCAGTATAATCGACACAGTTTTATGGGGGGATATTCTTGGCTGGGAGACTTTCTAGAGTCTTTGATGCCTGACAGATGACAACAAGACCCCAGGAAGTCACTGTGCTGGCCAAGAAATAGTCCTCTACATAAACCCCCATAAAACATCAATGTGATATTTTTACAGCGAGAAGGTTCTGGATTCAAACCTGCCAGGTGTGGTGTGAATGTGAGTGTGTCTCTGTGTCAGCCCTGTAGCGACCCTACAAAAGATATGTGGTTAAAGGATGGATAGATGGTTTTGGTATTAATTAAAGGACCCGTGTGTAGGATTTAGTGGCATCTAGTGGTGTAGCTAAATGGTGTAGGTGACTGCAATCACTTTACCTTTTTATTCCAAGTCTGTAGGAGAAATTATGGTGGCTGCAAAATTAGAAAGGCTCTATCTCAAGCCAGTGTTTGGTTTGTCCATTCTGGACTATTGCAGAAATGTGGCAGCTCAACGCAACAGGCTCCATGAAAGAGGACCCAGTGTGTCTTTAGATATAAAAAGCTCATTCTAAGGTAACTAATAAAATGTTATTTTCAGGTGATTATACACGAATAAAAACATAGTTATGCATAATGTTCCAACACCCTTATATTATATTATTAGACTTGAAGGTCCTTCCACAAATTATATTTCCTCCAAGAGCAGGAAAGGAGATGATTAGGACTTAGATTTGTCCACATTAAGTTAAGAGATCTTTTCTTTATTAATTTCATTCATTTATATCCATCCATCCATAAAAGGGTGATGTGGGGCTGCAGCCAATCCTAGCTGGCACTGAGCTGGAGTACACCAGTACACAAGTCGCCAGTTCATCACAGAGCTGTTACATAGAGACAAACAATGATTCACACCTACGTGCAATTTAGATTCCCATTCATATCTATCATTTACTTTCATTCATTTAAGTTGATTCTCAGTTGTTTTTGAACATTTACTGACTTACAGGTGCCCTGTGGAGTTTCTGATGTCTAGTAGCGCTATGGAGCAGTTTTTTATTGAGTGGGTTGTTTATCTTGTCCACATATACGTGCGCTGCATGTGGGTGGTATGAAACACATTACTGCCAATGATTTCACACTTTTGCACTGATCTACAGGTGACAGTAACAAGCCAACATGTGCAGCAATGTGCCAACACGGGTAGGGAAGAAGAAGACTTCAAACAAAGAAACATGGATGTACACAATGCAAATAATGAAATATGTAAAACTCCACAGTACACCTTTAATATATTGTTGCTAACATTAAGCAGTTTACTCAGATTTAGAGATATACAGTGTAATGGTCTTTTATTAAGGACCGAGCCAGGAACCTGGTAATAATGGTCTTGTATTTTTAGATTAATTTTAGTCTCATATTCATCTTGTCTATGACTGTGGTTTTTCCTTCACCAAAAATAAATATAAGTCAAACAAACATGAGTTTAATCCATTAAATATGGATTTTAATGTTTGATATTTGTGAAACTATAAATGTAGGGATTGATATTGTTCTTTGTATTTTGTCAACAGTGCAAACTATTTTTGTAATGATGATTTAACTGAGAAAACTACACAATCAGTGCAGCAAGGGGGAGACAAAACTCTTTGTAACTTAAGGCCTGTTTAGTACTTTGCATCATATAATCTGGAATTTTTAATTTTTGTGTAAAATATAGGCAAAATCCAGTTTTGTTCTGTTACCACTAGGACAGGATAATTGAGGAGTTTTATCCTATGTGAGGACTAAAACATGACCGATGTTGCCCGTGGTGTCTGCCTCTCATTTGACACCTTTTATTCTGTCCTTGGTAACAACCTGTAAGGCTCCCAAAGGCAGAGTGTTAATGTTGCTATTAGAGAAAGCTCCCAGGAGGGCTTGTCTCGGTCACAAACACCCTCATTAATGTATTGACTGGAGCTCTGACACATGATGACATTAAACATTATGGTATTTTGCCTTTTATGATGGGTGCAAAATCGATTCTGATGCCAACAAAGAGGAAGGAGGACATACTGTTCACTTTGTTTGCATTTTATTGATGAGCAGTACTGCTGGGGGAAAAATAGAGAAAATACCACACTGGAAATCGATATATTCACCAAGCAACAGTAAGCACAATTACAAATGATGCACCTGTTTTAAGAGAAGCTGCTGTGTTGTTCCTGCTGCAGGATTATTATTAGTGACTATGTTTCACCTCAAATACTGAACACGTATTTAATACAAAAGCAGCTGTTTGTCTATAAAAATATGTGAAAGTATGTTTTATTGTCTTAAAACATTGTAAAGTATATTTTATGTGGCTTCTAATATTATTAATTATAATAATATTTACACCCTTTACGTCATTATTTAGTAGATGCAGCTTCGGCAGCAGTTACAGCCTTGAGTCTGTGTGGATAGATCTATCAGCTCTGCACGTGGACACTGCAATTTTGCCCATTCTTTTTGTAAAACTGCTCAAGCTCTGTCAGACTGCATAAGGATCAGGAGTGAAGAGCCTTCCAAGTCCAACCACATATTCACAATTGGATTGAAAGCCACTCAAGGACATTGACGTTTTTCCTGTCTTGCTCTGTCTTTGCTTTGGGTTATTTTCTTGGTGGAAAACAAAGTCACAGGTTTCTCGCAGACTGCATCAGCTTTTCCTCCCTTCTCTTTGCATTTATCCAACCTCACAAGCGCTCCAGATTCAAGAGTTTTATACTATTATCAATTTGAAACGTCTTGAATGCTCACAGGTGATCCCTGTTAACTAATCATGTAAAACAAATTGACTACACTAGTGATGATTTAGTATGTCCTAATATTGATTTAGTGTGTCCTAGTGATGATTTAGTGTGTTTTAGTGAAGATTTAGTGTGCCCTAATGATGATTTAGTGTGTCCTATGTCCTAATGATGATTTAGTGTGTCCTTATGATGTCCTAGTGAAGATTTAATGTGTTTTAGTGAAGATTTAGTGTGTCCTAGTGATGAAATTGTATCCTATTAAAAAATAAATATTTAAATACTAATGAAAAACAAGTGTTTTGTGTTTTACATTAGTAATACTAGTAGTAAGTAATTGAAATCACTTTCTAGAAATTTGTTTTTACTTTGATCTTTTTTTTTGTTGTTGCTGGATCAGAGAAAAACCAAAAAGCCACATTAAGTCCTTTTTGATTCAATGTTGTAAAACAATAAAACATGAAAGAGGGTGAATATTTTTAGACTGTGTATGACGATTAAATCCAAGCAATTTCTTTCTAAAGTAACAATACTTAATTTTGTGGATATTGTTCGATTTACAACTTATATTTTCATGACAGACTTCAGCATTTCTGCTCTTTTGTGTTTGTTTTCCAGCCTCCAAATGATGTTTGTACTCTAGTTGTACTGTATACTAGTATAAAATGTCCATCAGAATTAAAGCAATAATCCATAAATTCAAAAGCAAGTTCAAATTATAAAAATAATCTTTTAATATAAACTACACATTCAGTGCCATATGAACAAATGTACAAATCATAAACACCATAAACTTTACACGTTGATTTAAACATAAGGTAAACATGTTAAAAAATCAGTTAACATGGTCATGTGAGTTAATATCATCTTAATTAGTTAAAGTGATCAGCATAAATAGGACTGTAAATAAATTATTAGCCTTTTTTCCTCTGCCTCCAAACATCCTTGGCGAGCAGGTTGTCGTCGTTTATTTCACCAGTGGACTTCTACCTGGGCTATTTGCATCTGTGAATAAAAGAGGGAACATTTAAGTATAAAATATGCATGACTTCAGACACAACAGAGCTCAGAACCGCTTTGCCAGCCATCACTCCGGATAAACATTGCCATTTTACTTGTGGCTTATATAATAATGACAAAGGCATGCCTAGGTATGTGTTGTGTATATTGTCACTTTTGAGTACAGACTAGAGCATAAGAGAGTGTCCATGGTAAACAAACAGATTATTATGTTAAAGCCTCTCTCTGGCCTACATGTACCTGCAGGAGGCTTTATCAAAACGTTGATGCTTGTCGGCACAGATGGAAGAGTTGAGCTGACAGCGATGGATCAGTTTTGGCTGGAGAGTTGGCACAGGTCGAGGAAGACAGTCACAGCGCTCCACGTCTATCTCACAGTCAGGCATCCATGAACTGATTGGAAAGTCTAAGCAGGGGGTAATAATGGAGCACTTAATTTACTAAAACAGTACAAGAAATGACTTTTCATCTTGTTAGCTGAATCTGAATGAGTTAACATACATCAGTTTGGTCATACACTGAAAGTGAACATACAGTATCTTCAATTCACTTTAATATGACTTTTAAGTTAATCCCTAAAGATAATCTGAAATGTAATTCTGGTGATATGATATACTTTTGGATCACAATAGATTCGCTGTGGCTCATTCTACAGGCATTTGGTCATAAACCAAGAGACACCACAAATGTCTGTTCACAATTTTGTGTCAGTCCATCTAGTAATTGTTGACATTTCATAAAGTACTCCACTGAATTAGTATTACACTCCTGATATTCTAGGACTCATGACCTAGGACCTCCTCTTCCTAGCCTGAAAGACAAACTACAGTGGCCATAAAAAATGCGAAAGGTCATATTTAAAGATAGTGTTTAGTCTGTCTGTTCTGGGCTACTGTAGAAACATGGTGGTGCAACATGGTGGACTAGAAGACGACCTGTGGATTATTTTCTTTTTTTGATTAATCGTTGGAATGTAAGAAATGTCATCACAATTATCCAGAGCTCAAAAAGACACCTTCAGATGTCTTGTTTTGTCTGGTCACTAGTCCAAAACTCAAAATTATTCAGTTTATTGTAATTCATGACAAGGAAAACCTGCAAATAGTCACATCTGAGAAGGTGAAATCATGAAATGTTTGTCATATTTTCTTATAATAAAGTTATTAAATTGCAGATTCATTTTAAATTCAAGATCAAATTTTAAATTATGTTTGATCATTTTGTGTTTGTTTGTTTGTACATGTTTAAAAGGCCTTTCTATATGTTTGCACACACACACACACACACACACACACACACACACACACACACACACACACACACACACACACACACACACCTGGTGTACTGGAAGGGTAAGGTATGCATCTGTCAGTTGAACAATCCCAAATCAAGCCACTGGCACACAGTCTCCTGGAGTCCTCTGCCTCTGGCTGGCCCGTCGGAGAGCAGCTGCCAATGAACCAGATTGATTAGAACAGGAAAAAAAAAGCAACATTGCACCACATTCAGTTAAAAACTGCGATTTTAGACTCACCCACTACTCCTGTGAGGTTGAGCGTTACGTCGTATTATTGCTGGCTCCATGCACCTGCACTCTGTATGATTAGCTACTTTTATTAACACAGGTTCTGGTACAAACTTGAACGGGATGACACTAAGGACCTGAAATGCACAGAAACACACAAACATGCAGAAATTGATGTAAGAGTGTTTGACCGCTGAAAACTAGTGCTGCTGTTACAATACTCAAACAGGTTAAAAGGCTATCTAGTTATCATCATTCATCAGACACTCACAGTTTTATTCACATACACAGTAGTTGTGTTTCTGCAGGAAACACCCTCTTGATTACAGCAGCCACTGCACCTGTAGGTGGGAATATAGATTCACATCAGGGTAAAGTGATGTGCATGGCAAATAACATAAATAAAGAGCAGTTCCACTGAAAGGCATGTACAGTAAATCTTTGAATCTGAAGGACTTTTTAAGATCATATTGGGTCAAATTGAATCTAAATGGACACAAACAGAAGATAGTATCAGGACGGTTAAAGGAGTAATTGTAGTAGATGAGAAGATCAATACCACTCTCATGTCTGTAGGATAAATATGTAGCTACAGCAGCTGGTTAGCTTAGCTCAGGACAGATACTGTAAACAGAACTGGCCTGGGTTTGTCCAAAGATAACAAAATCATCATTCCGCGGCGTAAGGTAGTTAAAATGAGCTTGCACAGCTGTTACGATGAGCCCTAGCTACTGTATATTTCATTTGGCTGTCAAGTGATTAAATAGAGATCTGACAGTGGACAACAGCAACATATATATTACCCAGCAGTCATCGTTGAATATCTGTATGTGTGTGTAAAGAAAATAGTATGATTTCAATATATAGCTACTGGGTTACACTTTCCAGGCTGTATATAAAAATGGCACTATTTGTAATTTAACATGAGTTCTTCTTTAAACACAGGCATATATCTGAGTGTCACTCATTAGGGCCCATTCTCTGCCCAGCACATCATTGGAGGACCTGCTCTCTCTATGGGGCCCGGGTGCTACCACAATGCTTGCACAGTCGATATTTACATCCTTGAGCACCTCTAAAGTTCTGTAATTAACACGTTATGTCTCATTTGTTTAATTGGGTGACTACGAAATTGGCTTTTGTACTCACCTCACAGTCACAAGAAGACTACAGAAAGTCGGCCAAGAAATAATCAGGTACATGTGTAATTCCCCATAAAGCTTGTCACACAACTTGTCATTTAGAAGAGACGGTGGATTTGTTAGCTTTGGACAGTTTGGCCAGCTGTTTCCACCTTTTTACAGTCTTTATGTTAAGCTAAGCTAACCAGCTGCTTCTTGTGGTAATGACATATTTACCATACAGACATGAAAGTAATATCAATCTTCCCAAGGAACTTTCAGGAAGAAATCTTATAAGCATATTTCCCAAAATGTCAAATGATCAATTATGAAATTTTGTGGCATTTCTGGTAACCATTCGGCTACCAAGGTGTTGCATACTAAAAGTGTTTGATCTGCACATTTTTGGGACCTCCAAATGTTTTTCTTCTGCAAGCTGGTAGAGGTCAAATATAGATATTGTTTCAAGATTTGTTTCCTGGTCAGGGTATATTCAACATGACTGAATACAGGTTGATGAAACAAACATGACTGCTGAGAAGTTTGATCAATTTGAGCGTCAGGTAGGATGCAAAGACGGTGCCATAGCATTGAACAATGTTAAAGTTCTGGTTTCGTGTTCAACAAACCTGTGGACGGCTACACAAGGTGGCTTGAAGAACATTGAGGGGTCGGTGCCAAGCTCTTTGGCCACATCGACACACGTTTCTCTTGGCATGCACTGAGTCCGCTGCCACTCTTCATCTATGGCTAAATGGGAGACACACAATGTTGGTAACCACACAACATGCATAGACAGACTTGAATGTAACATGGCCTGTATGTTGTTTATCCAACCTTTAAGTATCTCCAGACTGTAAGACTCTGCAGCGTAACGTGTAGAGCGGTGTGAGCCGACTGAAGGTGGAGAAGAGAGGGTCTCTGGCTGCTGCAGTCTCAGACGACACTTCCACAACTTCCAGTCAGGAAAGTCTGCGAGCATCAGCAGCTCATCCAGGCTGGAGGCTGAACGCACTTTTCTTTCCCACTCCCTTATAACCTGCAGGGACCACAGGCAATCATCATTTAATGTTTCACATTAACATAAAAAAACTAAATAAAACTCTTCAATGATGATCTCAGTTTCACTTGATGTCACTGCATCTGTCTTTTTGGCATATTTTTCTTCTTAATTTGAAAAACTGATGATGATTTTATTGACAACTCTTGTACAATTACAGCCTCTTTGATCATAGCATTAGTGAAGATTACTGAGAGTGTATTAAAAGCATGCACAGCTCTAGGGAGTGTCTGTCTGTCAGTTGGTCCACCACTTTGCTCCAAATATTTTAAAATCTATTCAATGGATTGCCATGAAATGTGATACAGACGTTTGTGGTCCCCAGATGACAAATCTTACAGATGTTAGTGATTCTCAGAGTCTTCCTCTTGTGGCAACATTAGGTTGACATTTATACTCCAAAGGAAAATATTGATATCAAATGGATTTCATAATAATTTGCTACACATATTAAAGGTCTCCAAAGGATAAATTATACCGGCTTTGGCAACCACCCAGACGTTAACGGTAGCACCAAGACTGGGTTGATACAGTCACAGATGAATCCTATAGATTTTTGGTAATCTCCTGACTTTAACTCTACTGCCGGTATGCCTCAACAACTATTGGATGAATTGCCACAGTGTTATAGTCAAGACAACCTAAACGAAGACCAAGTCATGACTTGCAGACAGAGACTAAGGCCAAATCTTCGAGGGTTTGAGACCAAGTCAAGACCAAGACCAGACCGTAGTTACTTGGTAGCTAATAACATATTCACAAAACTCTTTGGTGATGGGGTGAAGAGACTTCTGTAGAGTTTTGCTAACATTAGCCAGCTACACTTAGCTTACCTTTCTTTAAAATGCTTCCTTTTTTAAGTACTGATAAAAGTCTGACATGGTCCCAGCCTTGGACGCTGTTTTATGGATGAACTCTTTGTGTTTTAGGTAAATCCCCATAACTTTTCTTCCAGCACCACTATCAGATCAGAATTTAAATTTGACTGACTCACTTAATACTCCATAGACACTAATTAGTTTACTCAGCAGTAAATTGACATTTCGGACACTCACCAGTCATCATTTTGTATCATCACTGACAGGTTTAGAGTTACACAACTGTAAAATTTATTGTTTATTTTTGAAGACACTATATTATGGATAAATTTGGGGGGATGAATGTAATGCATGCAATGTCACTGTGAGCCTTCTGATGTTTGCGTTCAGCTCAAAATTCTGCTGTACCTAAGTACAGCCTCACAGAGCTTTTAAAGTCTAGTTTGACAAAAAAATGAAATTGGTAAAATTATATGAATTTGCAGCTACATTATATGCTATTTTCTTCTAACATGTGCCTTACTCTGAGCACTTGGCCTGGTGTCACGCCCACTAGTCAGAGTGTGATTATCAACAGCTGCAACAGCAGATTTGTGTGTCTGCTCCAGTCTGCCTTTATACGTCTCTGTCTCTGAAGACTGCTCATTCTGAAGTCTCACGATCCTCCTACTAAAGAGTATGCATAGAAATATGACATGCAGCCAGGACATCTGAAAACCAAACCACCAGCATTCACATAAAAGCACACGTGCTGTATGTACAAATGCACATATATACTGTTCAAAGTACAGAGAGAAGAAGGAGAAAATCGTAAAACTGCCTGTCATTCTACCTCAGAAGGGCAAGTTTCCCATGATGACATTAACCAGAACAAAATAGAAGCAGCATAGATATGATCTGTATGGTTTGGACAAGAATTTGATGAAATGCAGATTAAATCTCTTGTACTAAATCTAAAATGATGTCTGTTTTCTGTTTTAACTTGTTGACTTTGAAGAGCCAAGGGAGTGATCTGTTTGAGCAGGAGAGTGAAGAGAAGTTAAAATTTAGGACTTCCAAAGCTCGAGCATTTTTGTGGCGGGAATGCCAAAGCATGACACTGGATGGTCGGTCTACAACCGGGGCGGAGGCACATCAGACAGGACAGTTATGGAATATTGTACTTGTCTGCACAATGTTTGCTTTATTTCCTTTAGACAACTGCAAGGATCTAAGCTCTCTGATGTCTTCAGTGTGTTGCAGATCAGAGGGTGGGGCAGGTTGGCCGGCTGACTGCTTTCACTTAAAATCAGAGAAACAACAACAGAAAATAGGGAGGTTTCCCCTCCGCAATTTCTACCAGGGGATAGACCCACTAATGAGAAACAGAGGGGGAGAGCGCCTGAGAAAGGGATGTAACGATCAAGGGGGGGTTTGTTAAATAAAGAGAAAGTGTGTAAAGACAATAAAATAATCTAGATGAATGACAGCTAGATCAAGTAAATCAATTAACAGTGAAGAATAAGAGTGGATTGGTTCAATAATCTCTCTGACGCAATCCCCATGTTTTCTCTCTTTGCCACATGCAAGCACACACATTAACGTCAATTTTGCTTTTCAGCGTGAGCACATGTGAGTTTCTCATCATGATTCATCATCAAGAGTGAGGTTGATGAGATAATGAGTGAAAAGAGGTATGACGCTACACCACACTGCAAAAACAAGTGAAATCAAGCCCTGAATGCATCAAGAATATAAGAGCAGTGTTAGATAATTAATTAAAGTTATTTTTAGTACCATTAGGAACAACATCTGTGTCATACATCACCTACAAAAAGCAATCACAGGAGGCTTCTCACCGTGTTGCTGTGATACATATTACATACACTTAAAGTGTCACACTTACCCTGCTTCCTCCCTCTCTGTGCACACTGTGGCCCACATTTATCCAGCTCAGCTCCACCACCAGAGTCACCAAGCAGGAGATTCTGCACAGAGTCCGTCTCGTCTTCATCATCATCCCTTGGCTCGAGTCACTTTCTCTGAGTAGCACTCAGCAGTATGGACTTGTCTCCTTTTTTACTGCTGGCAGAAAGCACTTAGAGCTGGCTGCCTCTCTGACTCCGTTTCCCAGACCAGCTGAGTCTCTCAGACCACACACACACTCAGTCCGCTCGGTGCAGGTATGTGCAGCACAGACTCTTGATCTTCCAGCTGCACAGTAGAGAGTATGTGTGTGTGTCTTAAGCCAGACGTAACCTGTCACAGCAACCCAGACACTTAAGAGCCAAATGGAGGCTAAAGAGGCGTTCAAAACATGCACCTCTTACTGCAGAGGCTTTGATGCAAAACCTGAGGAGTCCAGTTAAATAACGAGGCTACTAGAAGTTAGAAGTTGAAAATGACTTCAGAAAAAACAAAAGTTAAGATTCCCTTAAAGACTTCTTATGAGGACACTGTCTTTTGTCCAAATGGATGGCAGACCTGTGAGATATTTCAGGGCCTTAAAGCTAGATGATCTGAACAAATTCCCCTGTGTTCTCTCTCTACTTTTTTATTTTTCCACCTCCTGACTTCTCTTAACTGCAAATTTCAGTGGTTACAATATCTGTATGTTAAACTTCCCCCGGGTCAGTCCTCAGTTCTCCAGATCCTACTGTGGTTGGTCCGTGTAAAAAGGCCCTGAGGTGGAGGAGTAGCCACACAATTCCTTCGTCTAAGATGTGGGCTGATTCTGAAAAAGCTTATGAGAAGCTGTCTGTCTTGGTGTCTGCTCTTACGTTTCTCCCACTGCTGCCTGGTCCTGCTGCCTCAAAGCACGCCTTTTTATTTGCTTGTGTGTTTGCGTCTTCCTTTTTTAATGTCTGTTTGTCAAGTGATCAAGCCCCCTGCCTGTTAAATCCCCTATCAGTGTCTTTTCCTCTGGAGCTGCCAAACCCCACACAGCCGAAGAGCAGTAACATGTGTTTTAAATGTGATCCAGACCTCCGTAACGTGTGAGGGGAAATAATATGCCAGCACCACCCCTATCCCACCGACACCCCACACACTCACCAATCCAGGCCCGTTTGACTCAGGATGTAATCTGCCAGGAACACACACATAATGTAGGAAATATGAGAACAATATTCATAATGTGTATGCAAATGAGGAACAGCAGCTTGGGCTTTTTCTGCTTTCATGAAACATGCAAAAAACATTTTGTTTTACAATATTATATTTTATTGTGGGCTGTAAAGACTTTTGGTTATCGAGGTCATGTGATAGCAAGCAGCTGGAAGAACTGCTTTTGTTTTATAGTAGCTGGATGACTTGAGTTCATGTTTCTGTGGTAAAACATCAAAACATAAGTAGAATCGTCATACTTAATCAGATTATGTTAAATTATCTTCACAACAACATCAATGCGTGAAAGCAACCTGCTTTCAAAAGTTCATAACAGCTCTGCTACATTGTTATTTCAAAACAGCAGAAGGAAAATGTAATAAAGCTTCAATTTAACAAGGGGAGTGGAGAGCAGTGAGACGCACATTTTCCATAAATATCTATATTTTACAAGGGAGAGGGTAAACTACTACACTGTTAACAATCAAACATGTTGTCCACTCCCACACGAAGCATTTAGGCATGAAACAAATTCAAATGGACGCTGGAAAGTACTAAATGTACTGTAGATACACAGAACATACAGTGCAGGACACATAACAGTGTTTTCAAATGTAGAAATTTTGAGATTTTTACACAATTATCACAAAATAATGCTTCTTAACATAGCAAAAACAAGTAAGGCGAACATTTTCACCAAGAGTGCAATATATAATGTTCAGACAGAATCTCTGATCTTGGATCTCCAGTTTACAGCCCTTTCAAAGCCATTTTTGCCATTCTGGTAGTCCCTGATGGCCTCTCTGATCTCTTCCTCTGTGGTCATCACAAATGGACCTGAAGGGCAGATACAACATAGTGAAGTATTAAATTCCAGGTATTGTTGGTAAAGGTCTATCTGTGACGTCTGAAACACACAGAGCGTTTCTTTTGTTCAGTGACTTGTTAGCGGGAATAACACAAACGACGTACCGTGTTGTACCACGGGTTCTTTGATTGGTTCTCCAGCAATCAGCACAAAATGGGAAACTTCGGAGCCCTGAGGAGGAAATACGAGGCAGTGCTATCAGCCTTTCATTTGTATTTTTCTTTAAATCAGCGGTTCCCAATCTAGTGATCGGATACCCAACAATAGATCCCCAGGATAAAACTGTGTGGTCACAAGATGATTGAAGAAACAAAGTCAAAACAAAACTGTTTTTTTCTGACTATTGTCTGAGTTTGGATTTTTTCTCATGAAATACTTGATTTTTACAACAAGACAGGGTTACTAGGGTTGTTCCATTTTGCTGCTTAAATAAAACTGTAGAAAACCCAGCGTGTGTCCCAAGTATAACCCTAAAAACAAAGCACCATCTATATGAGGACAAAGTCAAGTTCATTTAAATGTTTGATTCTGGAGGCTAGCAGGAAACCAAAACTAATATGAAAAATATTGAGGGATTACACAATGGATACCTGAGCCTAACAAGATTAAGTCAAAGGCAAAAACATCACTGAAATAAGGTAGAGGTGACTTAGATCGGCCAAATGCTTCAAAAGGAGGCAGAATGCAAAACCACAAAAAAAGGTTGTGCTGAGATGGACTCTTCCAGGTGGGAAGGGTCAAGCTAGCCAAGAGGTGGGAGGCTCTACATGATACGACGGAAAGGAACTTATGTCCCACAGGGTATAAAGATGATGAAGTAAGAAGGGAAGTCAACAAGTGTTATGGGATTTTCTATCCTTAGGTTACACGAGGTCACGTGTGGGCCTTGAGGTCCTCGGCAGTAGTAGTTGTTTGGCTTTGGTTGAGAACAGCAGGTGCCAGCCTATCTCAACACTGTGGTGGCCAGGGTCGAAGGAACTGAAGGTTGCCTTCCTAGACATAATAGATAGCTTGCCGTTGACGTTTCTTTAACATAAACAGACAACAGTGTCTCCAGCCTAGAATGTGCTGACGGTAACACTAACATGGGTAAATACATTCTCTTTGACTAATTCTGGGCGTATAGTATTTGTGGTGTTATCTGTAGGGGTTTAAAGTCTGACCACCAGCTTGAGTTCAGCAGAATGTGAGACCGACTCAGGCACTTCTGATGTACTTTGAGAGTGTCTCTAATTCTCCTTGATGAAGTGTCAATAAATATTACAGCATAAGACATCAGAGGCTCCTGAATGCTTTCTTCCCTCCTGACCTGGTGCCATTGACTTTCAGCAATTTCTCCACAACAACAAGAAAACACATCAGTAAAACCCTAAATATGAGTAAAGACACATTTTCAACCTTTCTAAAAAGGGGCATTATGGGAAAAGGTTTGGGTTGGTTCCAGAGAACTCACCTTGTTTTGAAATTTGACACAGTCTCCATCTCCAAACACCACAGTGTGATGGGGCTCTACCTTCTGCTGCTCCTCATCTGGGCCTTGAAAAAAAGGAAAGGTCACAGTTTTGTCTTTGTCATTTTAAATGAATTATGTTTTTAATTGACTTGATCCTAACACAACCCAATCTTGGAACCCGTGGACTATCATCGGACGACGGTTTAGCCTCTGGAAATATCAAGACTTCCTCTCTATCAACAGATATCTGCACATGAACGCAGATAAAAAAGATTTAAAAAAAGCAAAATCGTCATCAGACAATAGCCGATGGGTTCTGGAATTGCACTTCGACCAAGTAGCACCTTTCTTGTTCTCTACACGGACCTTTGCAACCAAAGACAACTCAAAGATGACTGGTCAATACTATTCAGACTACAATCTTGGTCCCTCGCCTAAAGATTCTGCATTCATATGCAGATATCTATTCATACAGATAAGAATGATCCTAATATTTACATTTCTGTACCACGTTCTTACTGACAGGACTGCAATACCATTCAATGTTACAATACCATGTTTTTTATTAATACACTGACTTCTTTTTATCTTCCCTTCGTTGTGACATTAATTCCCATTAAAACGTGTAAACCCACCACTCCCATTATTTTCAGAAACATGCTAGAAACAGCTCTATATACTGCCTCAGGATTACTCGTAATTGTATTGACAATGAAATGAAAAAGAAAATGAAATATTGAGCTGAGAGAGCTCTTCACATTTTATTCTGGCAAAATAGGGCGGTTATGTCATGTTAGGAAACAAACCACACAATAAACATGTTATTTAAGATGATTGATTAAAGTTTGTGGTCTTGGAGCTCTTTTTGATGTATTTCTGAAAACAAATGGGAAACTAAGCATTCTGGGTGTAGGAGCTCCTCATAGGGGAAAACCAAAAAAATTGGTTGATTAGAACAACAGGGAAGAAAATTCGATGAAACCTGTTCAGACATTGGTATTACTACCTAAAACAAGCTTACTTGCTGCTTATGTCAGTAATAATAATACACAAATAATTTCCGGATAGCACAGGTCTATGTAGCATAACAACCACTATGAGTTCAGTAGTAATACAGGCACCTGCGAGTTCCAGACATTTTGGCCTAGTTTAGCACTTTGCACGCTGCAACACTTACAATACTGACACTAAATGCTGAGAAAGCCAGACACTTCCACTTGTGGTCGATGCATTCATCAAAGCCAGCTGGTCCTGATTTGGCCACAGACTACATGTAGAGTCGGAGACTTAAGATTCAAATAACATCTTTAATCTTAGCAGCCATTTTAATCCTCTCGTGTCATCCAAACATCTGCCAGCAATTGCAACCAGTCTGAGAGATCCTGCAGTGTAATGATGGAGACTAATCAAATCATAATGAAATTTTATGAAAGAATAATAAAAGGGGGAATTCTGACTGAAAACAACACGTTTCAACGAACCAAGAAACCCTCTGAAAATCAATCCTCTGTCCGAAAGGGTTTGTTCTCATGCAAGGGGAATTCCCTGATCACACATAGCCGACCAATAAGCAGGAAATGCAGTATTTCATGATATGTCAAATAGTGATACAATAGGGCGTATAGCATGTGGGTAAGGTGATAGATATGAAGCCAAACTCTGACATGGTCATAATTTATGTAGCCTACAGTAGCACAATAATTTTTCCAGCGTTGTTTGGTAAATTCCATTTTGCACTTGAGTGGGCTTTGAAGAGATCATAGTTTAATGTCAGTTTAGAGGATCAGAGTGTGGTGGATCTGCCTGTCGCCATCTTGGCAGTCCTGTCTCTGCTGCCTAACAGCTAATCTAAAAATGGATCATTGGCAGCCCGAATGATGCCTGGGTGTTCAAACAAGCCTTCTGTAACGGCACCCAGCTGTCAATCAAAGGAACATTGTTGGTTATGCATAACTTTAAGCCTAAATACTGTATAATATATCTGCTGTGAAGTTGGATATTTTAATATGGGGGCTTATGGAGACTGACTCGTTCTGTAGCCAGCCTCAACTGATCATTCGAGGAACTGCAGCAATGGCTTCACTTCACAGAGGTTGCCGCGTGGTCAGAATGAATCCATTAGGCTTTAAAGTGGAACACGAGCCATTTGGCTGAATGTAGACGGGAAGTTACGATTGGACTAAGATCACACACACATATTTGTAACAGAAATGGCAGCAGGAAGAGCAAGGAAGAAAGTGAGGGAGTATACTGAAAAGAGTGCACTTATCTAAGAATGTTAATTTATTAATGATTTCTTCTTAAATTCATCTGACAAAACTCACCAACGTCAATGGATCCAGATAGAGTGTAGATGAATGCAGTCCATCCTGTCACAAACAGAATTTTTAAAATTAAATTGATATGGCAAACAGTTGCTTACACATTCAGCAGTTACTGAGCAACATTACCATTCATGGCGAATCTAAGTCCAATACTCACTCTCTTATCTTTTTGGTCTCTACCAACTCGTGAGGGAAATATCTTGCTCTTTAGCTGCTCCACTAAGTTCACTAGCTAGTTGCTAACTGTGTCGGCCATTTAAAGAATATTTGTAGAGCGTTTTTCTGAAAACAACTAGCTGTTATGGCTGAAAACGATACTATGAAAATGAAGTACCAAAAGAGTAAAAGAGCCACGTCGGGATTCAATGAGAAAAATGCAGTGCAGTGATATTATGGGAAATGATGTAGGATCCAGTGTTTTTTGGAGCTTGATACTTGATAATATTCTTCATTCCCTGTGGAACATAATGCAACTATATTTATCTTAGTTTCTGTGACAGGATGGTATTTCACAGGATGGGGTTGATAGCTATAAGCCAGGTGCTGCTTTTTGTCTGGCCCCAAACCTCCCAACCACGGCAAGATAACAGCACAAGGAGAGCTTGGCCCATACTAAGAACTAAAACTCATATCCCCGTTTCTACTGCTTCACTTTTGACTGATTTTCTTCTAATCTGTCCTTGTGAGTCCCCCAACTATATGGAAGTGACATACTAAATCAGTCGAATAGGTTTAAGTTAGAATAAGTAAGAATAAAGTTTAAAGGAATACTTAAAAGTTTGTTTAATTCGTACAAATCCCAAAGTATAAAAAGAACTATTTGTGTTTTTTCAGATGACTGACTTTTTGTTTGCTGGAGCCAGTTGTTATTATAACTTGGCCTAGCTAAGTGAAGACACATCACTAAATTAAAACAGGTTGCAGCAAACAGACCTGGTCACTGCTAATAACCTCTAAAACGTCTTGTTGTTTTTTTTTATGGATTAAACAAACAAGATAACATGTTAATTAGTGAGAGTTAGAAGTGGTGGGTGGATTTTGTTGTCGTTTTGAGCCAGGCTAGCTGTTACCCTTCGCCTCCAGTCTTTGAGCTAAGCTAATGAGCTGCTTGTGGCAACATCATATTTACCTTACAGACATGATGGAAGCTTTATCAATCTTCTTGTCATTCTTTCATTCTTTCTTTATCATTCTTCTTTCACTTTCAGTAAGAAATCTAATAAGCATATTTCCCAAATTTTGGTCATTGTAAAGTTAAACTCAGCACTCACTGCAGACATGGCAGTGACAGAAAAAGTATTATATGGTTAAGGGCAGATGAATAAAATGAATGAAAGTAGCAGTGAATTTAAATGTGAAAGAGTTTCCCCTGTTCCTTGTGTTGTAAAGCTCTCTTTCTCACCATGTCGCTCTCTCGCTCTCTGTTAATGTAAAATGCTGAGCTGTCGTGTCCTCCAACAGCTTTTACAAGCTTTACGGGCCCTGAGGTGTTTCTGTTAGAACTATAAATGCCTGCTGATAACATTTTATCCACATTTCTCTTACTCCCCCACAGTTAGAGACTTAGAGTGTAGTCTTTAATCTAAAACCTAGAGTGAACCTTGTGTATACTGACCTGGATCCTTCTGAACGGAGCCTGTAAAATGCAAATGTCTGGGAAACTCTAAATCTTATGAACGGTGGGCACTGTGTTGACAGTTACAGGATATTGATAAATATTAAAATGTCAGCACACTTTAGAGATTAGTTATGAAGTAGCAGTCCCAGCAATATCTATCTTAAAGGTGCACTATGGAGTTTTTCACCGCTAGTATCACCATGGAGCAATGTTTTTCTCAGTGGGTCTCACAAACTTTGTTTGTTTACAAGAAAACTTGACAGTGCAGCTTTAAGTTTGCTAACTTTAGCCACCAAAAGCTATTGGTTATAGCCATCCATCTAGTATGTAATTAGCAGGCAGAGCTTCCATGTCTGTATTCTTGTTAACGGTCAGCAAGGGGCAGCATCTTGGCTCAAAAAGATTGTATTGAGCCTTGTGGAGAAATGACTCCCACCATTGATTTATGACCTTTATAAACAGTTTCTTCATGAGTTTGTGGTCTAATTTGCAAGTTTCAAGTCTTCTTCCATACAGGAAACTGTTCATTTTGCTTGTTTTAGGGCATGGCTACCTTGTGACTGACAAGTCATTCTCAGTGAGTTTGTCCAGTGTAACCGCTGACAGTATGAAGGACGTCATGTCTGTGACGTCACCCACAGGTTTCAAAAGAGCTGTTTTGAAGCTCAGAGTGTGGGGGCTCTGTTCGCCGCCATCTTGGCAG
Source organism: Argyrosomus regius (assembly GCA_946959425.1). Taxonomy (NCBI): domain Eukaryota; kingdom Metazoa; phylum Chordata; class Actinopteri; family Sciaenidae; genus Argyrosomus; species Argyrosomus regius. The sequence goes on from OX336882.1 coordinate 24,872,035, forward strand.
TCCTGCCTCTGCCGCCTCCCGGCTAAATTTAAAAATGGGCAAAGACGTAGATCGTCGGTGGAGCTGAGCTGGGCCGAATGACGCCTGGGTGCTCAAACAAGCTGCCTGTAATGGCACCCACCATGGCCACGCTGTTAATAATGCATAACTTTAAGCCTTAATATGATTTAAAGAGAAAGGTGAGTTCAATAAAAATTCAGCCTGAGTATAGTTGTCATGAAAGGGGAAATTAGCCATAGATACCAAAACATGTTTTAATGTACTGTTTAGTCTACTGATGAAGTAGGTTTATGAATAGGCAGGGGTGAGTTTTATGAATTATGAATTTAACATTTCATTTTCAAGGTGAAGAGAGTGCCTTTTCTGCTCAAAACAAACAAACAAAAAAACGTTTTTTATGAAAAAATAAATGAAAATAAACAAAGAAGAGCAGGTTAAACTGTTTTTCATTTTCAAGATATGTTTCCAGTATTTAATATGGTTTGTGGTAAAGTGGATCATTGCAAGGACACGCTCAAAGCAACCACCTTTTGTGTAAGCATCCTTACAGACCACTCTAGAACTTTTATTATCATCCAACCGTTTACAGACACACTTTATTGTATTTATAAATATTATCCTCTTACCTGAAGGAACTGGCTGTACGTGCACGGCCCCTGCCTGCAGTCTGAAGTCTAGGTACAAGGTTGGCGTCCTTGTGTATACCTTAGACTTTTGAAAAAGTACAAAGACAGTCAGAAAACACAAGCTTTAAACATGTTTTATATTTTCTATAGAAAACTTAAGAACCATCTGCTCTTTTTTTCCCTGCAAATGGGTTGTGAACAATAAACTGTAGTTGCATTGCTCTGTTGCTACCCACATAATATTTTCTGGCTTGATAACCTACCAATAATGACGTGGTTTTTCATATACAAAGTCAGAATCTGTCATTTGTAGTTTCATGGTTTATGGATAGAGCTCAGCAGCTGATGCAAATGACCGTAAAAACCTCAGCATTGAGGATTTGCAAATAGGGAACACAGGGGTGAGAAAGTGAGCAAAGTGAAGGAAATGAAAGTGCCTGCGAATTTTTGGAGTTCTTTGTTCCTATTTTGTGCGAAATTATCATCGTCATCTGTTAAAAAACAATAAATACATATCATTATTTAAGTTATCTGAAACGTATATAAATTCAAATCAGTTTGGCTGCAGCATGCAGCTGCTTTCAGAGAAAAAGCTCAGCACCAAACGGCAGACAGATACATTTAGTGACAAGCTGGTGAGCACAGAGGAGCATTTAGAGCCAGATATTCCCTCATGAGTTGGAGGAGAAAATGTCATATGATATGTGAAAGTTTACCCACACAAACAAAACAAAAAAAACATTGTTATTGCAGGTTTAAATAATGACACAGTCCTGGTGAAAGGATCCAGCTTTTTTTTACCACTGGGTGTCACTTTTAATCTTACTCACAGGGGCTTTAAAAATGGAGGAAAATTGAATTATCAACATTCATTACCTTGACCATTTATGGATTTCTGTCAAAATAAAACCAGAAATTCATTACTGAAGTTTCTCCTCTTACTTCTGTTCAGTTTTTATTATCAGATGCACATTGTGACGTGATGTTAAACCCAAAATAACATTTAAAAACTGTAAACGGTGCTTAAGATTGTCTTTATACTGTGGGGAACAATATTTGAAGTAGCAGGGGCATAAAATCGTGGTAAAACACACACACATACACCTACACACACACACAAACGTCCACACTCCAACACAAGTCGTCCCTCGCAGGCCTGGACAATCCAATCTGCTCCTCATTTACTGTTTCCTCTATTCAAACTCTTACACTCACACTAGTCAAATAGTGTGGTTAACAGGCATTCTCTCTTTCACACACACTCACTCACACACACACGCATGCACATTTATGTCATTGTTTGTCAGTTTTTCCTGTTTGCCTCGAGCATCCAGCAAATGAGCAATCACCATGAGATCAACAGCTACAAGGAAAGTAAACATCTTGTTCAGTTTCAAAGTGCACTCCTGGCTGTGGTTTGATTTAATGATGTTGCAGTGACATCACAAGCCTGTAGGTGAAGACATACACACACACACACACACACACACACATACACATGTGTGGACACACACCTTTGCACCTAAAGCCTCTCCAGATATCACAGCGACTGTCACTCCTCCCTGGCTTGGTTTGGGGATATCTGAGCCTTTAAGCTCCTGGTATGCTGGTTCCACCATCTTGTCTCGTCTGGACAGGTTCACCCACAGCTGTAAGCCCACCACCGGCTCCTCTGACACGGGCATCTCAGCATGGACCACCCCCTTTCCTGCAGTCATCCACTGGCGGACATAGACACATATTTGAAATATACCAAACACAAATGTCACACATACAATCTGCTGAGGGTGATATCACAGATATCACATATGCACATTGGCCATGCATGTGGCATGGCACTACAAATGCCATTGCAGATCAGTTGGCTGGTCCACCACTTTAGTGCAGACAGAAATAACTCAACAAATGTTTGAGGAATTGTAAGGGCAGTTTGCACAGACAGAAATGTTCTTCAAGGGGTGTAACTTTGGTGACTTTTCACCTAGTGCCCCCTGGTAGGTCAAAGTTTTTACTAACAGTATCTTGACATCTACAAGATACACTGGCACAAAATTTGATTCAGACGTTCACAATTTTATGTAACGTTTTCTAATTATCTGCTGACTTTTCATCTAGCTATTGGGCGGAACAGACATCAATCGTGTTTCCATCCAAATGTACCGCACATTTTAATCGATTTTTGAGTGGATTGAGCAAAAGAAAATGTGAAAATGTTTCCATCTACTACTGCGAATATAAGAAGTTGGTTGACAAGATGAGCAGTAGGTGACGCCAATTCTCCAGTGAGAAAACCAGAAGAAGAGGGCGCAACAAGATGACATACATAAAGAGCCTCAGCCGAACTTCAGACAATGAAAAAATGCAGAAAACAGGATGGAAATATGACGTATGTTTGTGTTATGTATTAAAGTGAGAACGCTTAAACCAGATCTGTGTGGAGTGAAAATAGAGGAACTACAGATCCATGGAATCCACATTAAGCCTAATTTTATGATTACATAAAACTTTTCTGATGCTAATGCTGAAATACTCCAAAACTTAACCCAGCATCAGTCATACTTGTGTTTGGAACTAATTAGCACAAGGCTCAACTAAAGTCGTGAACATTTGACATCACCATGATGACAGATTGCAGCTTATATTATGTGTAAACCGTTGTGTTTGAGGTGTTTACGTGAAGTGTAAAGCAACACAAGAGTAATTTTCAGTAAAATAAAGAAACATTCCTCTGTCAGCCTCTTAAATATAATAAATAAGGTAATGATTCACTGGATGAAATAAAGTTTAACTTAACAGCTTTTGCTTCTTCTTTAGTCCAGCTGTAATTTTCCACTTTCAAGCTTTGCTTTAATGCAGCTGGGCACTGATAATTCCTCTGTGACCATTCATTGCGTTGTTTGGTTTCTTTTACTGCTGTGTTCTGGATATTCGCTGTCTGCTGGATAATACAACATTTGGAATACAACAGAGGATAACCACAAACCAAGAGAGCAGAGATCTGTGCCGTGTTTGAAATGTTTAAAACATGTAAAATATCTTAGATAATATCATGCATACGCAGTCTAACATGGTAATAAGCTGCTCATACTAAAATTGTTTCTTTCAACTGCATTTCCAGGCACAGAATAATCTTTGTTTTCTTTTTTATACAGATGTGGAATTAATTCAAACAAAATTATGAAACATTTTCTCTGTTGACATGATGTCCTCCCCCACCTTCTTTAATGAAACCGTGCTTTAATCTGAGACAGTGTTTGAGCTTTCTCTAAAGGACCAACGTGACGTCCGAGCCTGCAGAGGGTGCACATGGTGGTTGAGAGCAAATTCAGCTGAACTGACTGAACCTCTGCTGCAGATTGAAGCTGAGTCAGCAGCCTGTGTGTGTGTGTGTGTGTGTGTGTGTGTGTCCATGTGTGTGTGTGAATGCAACTTTACTACTTTGAAAACACAGGAAACAAGCCACAGGGCATGATATCCAATTAGTGTGAGTGAACAACATTATAATGCATATGTGATGAGTTTGTGGGGATTTGTACGCCAATAGGCTTAAGTCTTGTTCTGATCTTTCATTTACGTTAATAACAAGTGGACTGAATGCTTCTGATTCATGTTAATGACTTGCTTAAAAACTAAAGACACTGTTAGATACGGATACATGTAGACAACAACGATCACACTGTTAGATAGCGTGCATCTAATATGTGAAAGAAGGGAAACAATTAATTAGTGTCAGATTACAGGAATAGTCAAACGTTTTTGAAAAAATATTTTCCTTTCTTGCTCACTGGTAGATGAGAAGGTCGATATCTCTCATGTCTGTGTGTCTCAAGCTACAGATAGCAGCCAGTTAGCTTAGCTTAGCAACACAAGGACTGAAAGCAGGGAAACAGCTAGCCTGGCTCTGTCCAGAGGTAGTAAAACCAACCTACCACAACCTCCTAATATGAGTAATTAACATGCCACATTTTATTTGTTTAATTTGCATAAAAAGTGTATAGATGACACGTTTTATTTGGTTTCATGGGGGTCTTGGCTGAGCAGCACTAACACCATATTCAGACTAAATCAGGGAGAGAGCTTTAGTGATGCTGGTAGGCAGATTTTGTTACGCTTTGGACAGAATCAGGATAGCGGTTTCCTCTGTTTCCAGTCTTTGTGCTAAGCTAAGATAACTGTCTAGCTTCATATTCACAGCACAAACATTAGAATGAATCTTGGCATGAAAGCAAACAAGCATCATTCCAAAAATGTCAAACTGTTCCTTTAAAAAAGAAAATCATAAAAATGAACCATATAAGCCGTACTTGCAGATCTCCTGGTTCCAGTCGTCCTCTATGACCACAAAAGTCCTCATGGGCTGTGATCCCATCTAAAACATACGTAACCTGTTTGAGGAGAGACACACATATGTGACATAAACAGCTATAGCAAAAATTTGCAATGACTTAATAATTAGTTACAAAAACAAATGTAAAGACATGGATAAAGCACATTCTTTGCAGTAAGTGCATCAAAACGTTCCAGGTTTCTTTAACTCAGGCCATGAACTTAGAAACAAGTGCTGCTTCGACACTAAAAGCACGTGTGTGCTCGTTTCACCCCCCCAGTGGTCAGACTGGACAGGAAGAGAAGTGTTGATTGTGGAGTCATGGGTTTAAAGGTGAACATCTGTCTAAGGGAGGAAAGCTTGGGCCCCTGCAGTGAGCTGCCTGTGATCTGTCTCTACAGCTGTGCGCTTTCAAAAGTCATATGAGTGTGAGCAAACACACCTGCTGAAAGGCATGCTGGGAGTATAGCCTAGTCCTGTCCACCCACGCCGGGATATATAAGTTGTATCTGCCAAATCAAATACACTTGGAGGAACGTCTGGCAAATTAAGGACATTATCTGGGTTTGTTAAGTTTGATTTTGAAGCTACAAGTCCAACCTGCCGCATTACCTCCATTGATCAGTGTGGTAGTAGTATTACTGCTAATAGAGTTAAGCCATAATTTAAAAAAACACATGACAGGCTTGAGAGAGTGTGAGTTTAATAAACAGTTTTATACCAGGAAAAGAGAAGTCGTTTTCAAAGAGTGGTTCACAGAGAGACTAAAAGAGTGGGAGCCAGAATAAGACCAGACTATTATATGTTCCATTCCCAAGGCCTGAAATGAAAAGTTATTTAATTAGACACTCTCCCACTTCCTTCAGACATACAGCATAAACCAGTAAAGTCTAGGGAAAGGCTGTCAATTTCTGAAGATGAAGTGTAGTTGTTCACTTACTGAATTAAAGACAGGTGCAGCTATTCTGTCACTATTAACTTTCCAAATCATATTTAAATGTAGTTTTTCATTGCTAAAAGCAAAAATAATTGATTTGGTCACATTAGGGAAAAGGAACAAGCTGAAAAGAACACTGTATTGACCCTGTGGGGTCCTATCAATTGCATACGTCCTGGGTAATCTGATTACAAGTGGACAGCTCTTAGTACAGGTGTGATTGCAGATGCATTGCAGGATGGCTTGGGCCCACATTCATAGCTGGTCTGGGATTACATGTGACCACATTCTTTCAGCAGTGCGGCCGCCTACTCACTGACAAGGACACATAAAACATGTCGTCTGATTTTCATTTGGTTCACTCTTTGGGCTCTTTTACCTGCCAAGATAAGCTGCAGATGTTTGTGGACACACTGTCTGTTTCAACTGATTTCACCACTGAACTAGTAACCCCAATGTCCCCAGACATTTCCTTTAAAATAATCAAGAGTTGTTGAGCGAGGAATAACTGCTACGACAAATTCTTGATCATCCACGCCTTCTTGACATTAATTGCAACACATTAGGTTGTCTTTTAATTTGCAAAAAAATGCCAATTTTGTTTGTTTAGCAACAAACTTGCGATCATAAGTGGTGACTTGAGATGCATTTTAGAGCTGCCACTTGCATTAGCACTTATCATCTCATCTTAGCAATGAATATAGTTTTGCATAAATCATGGTAATAGAGTTTGCATTTGTTAGTACTGCACTGCTTCATGCTTTGTGTGTGGCTTATCGCAGCCAACCGTCTGGTCTGTTGTTGCAAAGATGCTTAGCAACATTTCCACTGATCGGCGCTGCTTTGATGACGTGATCGGATCACCCAAAACACATGTTAATGTCGAGTATGAACTGTTGAGTTAAGTTTCTATCCAAACAATACAGCTGCTTTCTGCTGCTGGAAATTAAGTTGATGAGAGCTGTGAGATTCATTCAAAAGAATACAGCTGCAGTAATGAGCTTTGGTTCTTGAACTGGTTCTATTCAATAAATAATCATGTTATTAGGAATAAACCGAACTCCTATGTGAACTGATCATAACTGAATAAAGTCGGCATATGCTGCTGTATATTTCAGATCATGACGGTGCTGAATATTTGAATGAATATGAATATGAATGTTTCTATGTAGGTTTGTCCTTTAAAATGTCGATTAGTGTCGCTTTAAAGTAAGGATCATTCCATTACAACCAGATTTGAAACATTATGAACACTGAAATTGTGTGAAGATTCTATTTGTAAGTAATGCCTCTGTACAAACTGACCAATGAGTCTATAAAACGCAAACAGCCTGATGTAAAGCTCAAAATTCTGTCTTAAAAATGTTAAATATGTCTGACAAACAGTCACCTTTCAAAAATAAGCTGCAACCACCAGAAACCTCATTTTACACAAGAAAAACTTTCAGTTATCAATCAAGTCATCAATTACTTCTCTGTCAATTAAATAACTGATTACCGATTTTCTTTCTCATCAGTTAGCAATGCAATTAAGATGGAAGATGGAGGAAAGGTGGGAAATAAAACCAGAAGGGAAGCTGTGGCTTCTGAACTGTACAGAGGAGGTTTTAAATGTGAGAGCAAACGCTGAGTCATCTTGAGTTTTAAATAGGAAAGTAAACGCTGAGTCATCATAAGTGTTTGGTTTATGAGGAGAGAGTCTGTAAAATACTGTTTTTAAAAAATGTACATATGCTTAATTTTTATTATGTGAATGTAGAAGAGGCTGCCGTGGTCATGTGATCACATTTTTGGTCTTAAATGTTCATTTGATCTCTTTGTTTTTAATAAACTGGTCAAAATGTAAGTACATGAGTCACAATGGTCAAGGAAGACGCATTAGTAGAGACGTAATGCTTTCATTTCAAATGTCTAGAAGAACCACAAAACCAAAGGTGGTTCAACAAAAACACACAGAAGTGGGTAGGGGAAGGGTAATTCCTCTGTTTCAAAATATGGATTTTTTTTTTTCTTTTCTGTGAGTTTTCATCATTAAATCTTTCACCTTAAGTTTTCCGGGCTGAAGTTACACAAACTTATATTTGACTTTCTGTATAATTTTTGAACTCTATAAACCAAAATCATCATTTGTGTGAGGCCAAGTGGCACTTTGGCTTTCTGCACACTGTCCTTGTGTCGCCATCTAGTGATCAAAGTAGGAGTTTCACCGTTCGGTAATACCTGTTGGTCCTGTTGTTGCTGTTTTTTTAGTTCAAGGAGTTTTACCAGTTCAATACGGTTATTGTTTCAACATATTAGAGGGAGGGGTTTTGTATTTTTTGGTTTATAGGTGCAGTCTATTTACAATTTATGTCTTTTCACTGTTATGCAATGTTTGTTTGCTTAGTACCACTAGTATCAGTACAGACACAATCTCAGACATCATCCTGATGAAGGCAAGATAGCCCAAATTGTTTGGTGAGGTGAATAAAGCATGGTGTCCTGGAAAAGAGAGGAATGTTTGATATAAGAACCTGTGACCTGATTTAACAACCACTTTACACATAGAGACTCAAATGTTTATATTTGTCCAGCTTGTCTGAATATTTGCTGCCACATTAAATAGTTTGCAATTCCTAAAAGTATAGCCAAATACTTACCGTCTCAAATCCTCGGTGAGGATGGTCTGGAAAACCTGCCGGTTTGCTCATTCTGAACTCGTCCAACAACAGGAAAGGATCCAGGTTTCTCAGCTGGAAATAAAACAACACTCAATTCCAACGACAGCTGATATGTTGAGTTTTTATTTAGGCGGTTGACAGTTGAACTTTGTCGTACATTTACATGTTAAGAAACTTACTTCCTTTCTACCGATGCTCCTGCGAGCATAAGCACCGACTCCCTCTGACTGCTCCACACTCAAAACTGTCTTTTCCACTCTCCGTACATTCATTATGCCGGGAATAATCTCTACAAAAACATAAAAAAAAAACATATCACATTATTTGATGTTCATACACAGAGGATACAATGACAATAAAAAGCATTTATGGACACAATGAAACTGTTTTTTTGAGGCCAGAAATCTTTTTTGCTGTGCACAAAAAAAAAAAGCAGAACAAAGTTTGACATGTTGAAATAAAAACATGTAAAACACTGGAGGAAATGTCATATTTATTTGATATTGCTGATCTGGACAAGTTTTACAAGTTACAGAGCAGAATTAATACTGTAATCTACTGCAGGTCATAAATAGTCATGTTAAATATATTTATTCAGATATTTTTCCCAGCATGCAGTGAGGCAAAACACTGTAATTCACCTGTGCCCTGTTGTATTTTCTCTTTATTATTTCTTAAGGTACCTCAGTGGTCTTAAATCTAAATCTCATTCTGTATTCAAACTATAATATAGTTGTAATATTCAAACTGTGACTGTCATTGGTGTCTTTGTTTATATGAAAGTATCACGTAAAAATCAGACTGAGGAGGAGAAACCTGTTAGCGGAATATTCCAAAATAAAATGCAATCAGTCAAAAATAGTCAAAATAACCGGTGAGGTCACGCAATCACAGGGTTTCCTGTTTATTCAGACACTTTTCATGGCCAGACTGCCACTACCCGTGAAAACAATCAGCTGATCGGTCTGCTGAGCTAGTCAGCTGGTCATCAGCTGATCTCTGAGCTGCTGCTGCTGCCGGTCACAACATTTGCTGTAATCATTCAGAAAAACTTTCCTGAAAATTTAAAACTTACATCATCCCAGCTCTGTCGTGCAAAAATCATTCATCATTTTACAGGAAACACATGAGAGCACCTTATCGAGCTGATCTCAGGCCTGCTGATCTGCTACTTCCTCGCGTTGCTCTAGTTCGTACTGGGTCACAGCTTTTGACACGTTATTAATAACTGCATATTTTATTACCTGTATTATCATCTACATACCGCCTAATGAAACAGGAACAGCCACCAGTTACATCCGACAGGAACATCACTTTCATTAATGTTTAAACATTACTGTCAACGTTAATTACACTATGAAATACACTCACCTACCTGAAAGAGTAATACAACAAGTCCCGACACTGTTCTGATGTTTTTACTGGTTTTATGGCGATATTTGACACACCGCCAGTTTATTGGTGGGGCTGCAGTCCTCTTCACCTCCTCAGGTAGGATTACAATACGGAAGTCAAGCAGAGGGGCGTGGCTTAAGATTTCCACAGTGTGCAAGGTAAGTAGCTGGAAATAATCGAGCATCCACCAAAGTCAGAGATATTTATGTGACCACCACTTGCACAGGGCTAAAGCTAAAGCTCTCAACTCATATCAATTTAAAGCCACACTGTGTAACGTTTCTACCTTAAAGTAAAAGATTTAAAATCATTTTGATGCTACACTGACCTGCAATCAGGTGAATGGTGTCCCTTAGTATTTGTACCACAGGTGTTTTGAACCACCGGGAAGACAACGTTTTCCAGTCCAGTATCATGCCAGAACCAGAGCTGGACAAGCGGGCTATGTAACCAGGCTCACCAGCCTCTAAAGACATAATGTCAGAGGTGAAAAGAGCAAAAGGTGATGTTGACAGAGGAAGCTAAGAAGAGAAAGGTAGAGAGCAACAGAGCAAGAAGCTGCTGGAAAAGAGTATATGTGAAGAGAAAAAAGTATTTTTAATGCCATAAAATATTTGCTTGCATGCTGAAATATGGAATACATAATCACAGAATATTCTTATAATTAATGCTTAAAAATGAATGATTGGACCCTTACAAATTAATATGTATTTATTTAAAAATGATTCATTGGTGCAGTGGTTAGCACTGTCGCCTCATAGCAAGAAGGTTCCTGTTACGAATCCTGCAGTATGTGTGTACTGTGGACTGTTAACAGGTTAATTGGTGTGAATGTGAGTGTGAATTTTTGTCTGTTTGTCTCTATGTGCCCTTTGATGAACTGCCAATTTATCCAGGGTGTACTCCGCCTCTCGCCCAATGCCAGCTGGGATCGGCTCCAGCCCTCTCCGAGATTGAATGTTATATTTCCCAAAAAGAAGTTTGTTTCACAGCTTTTATTGAAGTGTAGGCCTATCATCATCATCAAGAATAGATGACTACTCACATACACATTTCTTCAGGCTAAATGCTAAAGTTAAAGCCATAACAGGCCTTGCATCTGTTGAATATATTCTTCAGTTTTAGATTTCTCTCCACTCGGTTCAGAAGCGTCCGCATTGTCCTGGCGCTGACGGCGTGTGATGTCTTTGACGATTCGCATGCTGGCAGCCTGTCCACCAGCCAGGTTTACTGCATGAGGTCCCACCTGCATGTAGGAAATGTAGTCTGTAAAATAATAGTGCAGATTGTTGTTGAGATCTATTTTTGCACACTAAAACACGAGAAAACCTACCTGAAGAGCTGTGTACTGCCCCATCAGATAGAGCGGGCACTGTTCAGCCCACTGTAAGCTTTCTGAGATGCACGGCCAACCGTCTATCACCTTCATGGAGAGGCAAGCCGAACACAATTTATGAATCTGGCAGTATTTCCTTGTTCACGTTACAGTAAGCACACATGAGTTGATTTAATAGTTTAAATAGCCTAAAAACACATTTACATGTCCAACCCACCTGAATGGGGAATTCCTTCATCACCTCAGAAAGCAACGGGTCCTGTTTGACATCAAGTTTGCAGCCGGTGGCGAGCCAGATCATATCTCCAGTCCAGTGGCCCCCGGTGCTGAGGGAAAGACTCCAGGCCTGGCTTCTGTAGCACCAGCTGGCTTCACTCACCTGGACGGTTACATGAGATTCATGTAAAAATCACCTGTCATAAGATTATCTTATGTAACCTTACACCGTGTGTGATGTACCTGACAGTATGTCTTCACGTCCACCTGTCCATTCAGGATGAATGGCTGTAGGTGGATGTACGCCTCTGGTGTGACGGCCCCTCCTTTCCTTGCTTGGCGAATCATAGCCAGCCGCTTGTGGAGACTCCGTTCATTATAGAACTGTCGTAGGTAGGCTTGGCCGTCCATCTTGATGCCGTGCTCCACGTGGGAGTAACGACCCACCAGGGTCTCCACGTCACCCACATCAAACTGTTTTAACTGCAGAAGAAACAATAAAGAGAGACGTGTGTGTTGGAGGCAGACAGGTGTACCTGCAGTAATTCTTTATGGTTGGTCTACATGCAGTTTCACACTGTCACTAGACCTGCAGGTACTTCCTCATGACCCATGTCACATGGCTGGCACCTTGCTGCAGGGCAAGTGAGACGACATGAGCGCTGGTCAGACCTCCACCAACTACCATTACTCTCTGCCCTGCCTCACACACTACACACAGTTCTAGACACACATAAGCATACAGTACTTGTGAAAGTGTTGCAGTGAGGATGACTGAAGTCTGCGGAAACCTCAGGTGAAAGCAAAGTATTATTGAATATTCTGAACAAATGCTATAACATAGTTTCCCTGTAAGGTTTTTCTCAACCCTCAGAAGTAATCTGACTCACCTTCATTGGGAAAAGTCTCTTTCCGTCTCTGATGATCTTTAAGTTGTTGCCGAGCAGTCGCCAGGCGGTGCATGAGGTGCACTGTGTGTTGCAAACGCTCCTCCGGGTAGCTCTCTCCGATGCTTTTCACCCACGAAGGGATGTTTGCCATCTGGGCACGGGTTGGACCTGTTGCCATAATGACCTGACGGGCTCTTAGGATGTTTCCTTCTTGAAGTTGGACTTGAAAATATTTCACTCTCTTCCTTTCAGTCACTGTCATGGCCTCATTCTCTGTTTCCTGATCATTGTCTTCCATCTTCTCCTTGTCCTCACATACGGGCGTGATGTTCTCCACTGTTCCCTTTACCAGAACTTTGTCCAAGTTGTATCTCTCCACCTGTATGTTTAGATTCACCAACTCAAAAATACTCATACTCAGCAGACTCAGATTTAGCTGGATAATGTTGACATTATTTCATATGTTTCCATCTAAATGTCATAAGTCTTTAGAGGTCATTAGAGGTATTACAATGCTAATAGTATTGTTTATCATATTGTATTCAAGCTTGTTGATAATTATAATTATAATATTAAATATTTAACCTTAATGTTAGTTAAGAAATAACTCCAAACAAGCATAAAGCAAAACTCAAATCACATCAAATGTTATTTAGATGCAGTGTTTCGTGCTTTTATTTTGAAATATTGTAAAGACACGAATGTGAATGTGTTAGAGAGAGCAGTAATCAATACAAATTAAATGAAAGAATACTTACTAAGTCAAGCAAGCAGTGCTTTTATTGCATTTAATTGTAGTTAGCATGCAGAAAACACACACTCACACACACACACCTGATCTTTAAAGAAATCCACACTCAGTTTGGTTCCCGGCAGGCTGAAGGACAAACTCTTCTTGAGCGTTGAAGTGATGTTGAGACGTTTCCTCTCCTTCTTTCCAAGCCTCATGTCATTGAAAAATGCATTTTCGTCCAGAATGTAAACCTGGTCTGGAAGACTGTGAAGCTCCGCCGAACGATCACACTTTAAAACAAACTCCTGCAGTGCTTTCTGTGAAGGAAACACACACACACACAGGTGCTTGTTTACATTCACACCTTAAAAACACCTTCCCCGTTTCTACTTCAGTTGAATTTATTTGTGTTTATACCTTATTGAGAGGATCTGAGTGCACCAGTGTGTGTGAGCGCAGATGAGGGATGTTCAGAGCTGTGAACTGGCTCTCCCACAGAGTGGTCCACTCTCCGTAGGAATCTACCACTCGGAGACTCAGCGGGGGGCAAATGACCCTCTCTGATATTGTGGACTTTGCTATTTGCTCCTCCAGTGTCACGCCTGCAGAGACTAATCACAAACCAGAAACAGGAAGCCTGTTTGATTATGGTGCGTCTCATCAGGAGCCTATGAATCACACATCTTTTGTTTGTTTTTTCAGTGTAAGTAAATAGAAAATTCAGTTGCCTGGTTGGTCAGTATTATCAGGCTAATACAAAACTCATTTCAGACAGGAAAATAACAACAACAACAATTATTTTCTTTATCCATAATCTGCTAATTAAAAGTTCTCAATTAACTGCTGTTTAATCACCTGTAAGAACCATTGCACTGAAAAATGTCCATCACAATTTCCCATTATTTGTTTTTGTCCGACCAAATATTCACAAAGATGAGCAAGTGCTCACAATTTAGACGCTGGATTTAGTGAATATTTGACATTTTTACTTTAAAAAAATCATTATCAGTAAATGTTCTGCCCAATCAACTAATCAATTAATCAACTCATCCTTTTGGCTTAAAGGTCAAGCACCAGTCGCTGCCTTTCTCTTCTTCTTGCCACTGCAGCGTTTGCTGTTGGATGTTTCCAGGTTTGGTTGAGGTCTCGGAGGGTCCGAGCAGGAGGTGGAGAGTGGTAAGTCATGTCCAGGGTCTGAGTTTGGATCAGGGTCAGGGTTGGATAGTAAGCTAGCCAGGGTCAAGGCATGAGGGCCACCCCCTATTATTAACACATCAAGTATCACCATCTGAAACACACACACACACAGACACAGATAATACAGGACAGTGTTACACCTCATTCACACAGGTGCGGTCAGGTGAATAGTACTTTTAAAACCTGATTTGTGACCAGAGTTAGTTCCTTAAACTGCAACATGTCACTTTCACTCAATGGTGGTTTGTAGAGCAGTTTTAAATTCAGTCTCAGATGCAAACATGTTTACAGCACTTCAGAGGGAACACCATGATAACCAATCAAAGGCATAACTAAGTATGATAGTTATTTTATTTACCTATTGTTTTATTGCCAAAACGTTCTTCCTGTTACTCTGGAGAAGCAGTTAAAAAGACACACATCATGCAGAATCTCATGTTTAAATGTTCAGTACATCACATACACTCAACATACCTGGTTGAGTTTGGATTGTCAACTTATGCCAGCTTCTGATGTTGGAAACGTGGTCTGTACCTCAGCTCTGGCATACTGTTGTGTACGGTGGTACAGTGTAGATTTTGCGACAGTGGCGTGTTCCTCTCATGTAACTCAATCCACCTCAGCGTGTACAGATTTAGCTAGACTTCACTGGCTCGACAGGGAAAGCTGGAAATAGCTTCAGTGTGTGTGTTTGTTATAAATTTAGTAACATAACTCAGCCCAGTATGAAAACAGTGAAGGCACTGCACCGGCAAAAGTCTCATTAGGATTAAAATATCTTAAATATTGTTCACAACAACAAACAGTGAAGACACCTGCCAGATGCAAAGAGTTTAAATGACATCCAGTTAAAGGAATAGTTTGACATTTTAGAAAATACGTTTATTAACTCAGCTTTCTTGCCAATAGCTGGATGAAAATTTCACTCTCATTAGCTTACCATACAGACTGGAGTCTGTTCTGGTTGCCTGGCAAACTCACTGTGTGAGTGACAGAATAGTGTGGAGAGAGGGAGAGAGAGAGAGGGAATGACATGCAGCAAAGGGCCGCAGGTCAGATTCAAACCCTCACTGTAGCAAGGACTGAGCTAACCGGCGCCCCACACGGTTGAATTATTGACCTCGAGTAGGGCTGCAGCCATGTTTTCAAAAAAGGTGATTCCAAGCGGCAACCTCTGTGACTGGGAAATGAAGCCAATGCAGAAGTGCACAAAAGCTGCAGTTCCTCGAACGGCCACAGAACAAGTCAATCTCCATAAGCCCCCATGTTAAAATGGCTGCTGTCACAAGCGGCTTGTTTGAGCACCCAGGCGTCATTCAGTCCTCCTCAGTTCCACCAGCGATCCACGTCTTTGCCCATTTTTAGATTAGCCGGGAGGAGGAAGAGGTAGGACTGCGAACATGGCAACGGCCTGAGCCCCCACACTCTGAGCTTCACAACAGCTCTTCAGAAACCTGTGGGGGACGTCACAGATACTTTGTCCATTCTTTATGCTGTTTACGGGTGGTCCCTGTTTGGACCATGCAGGTTTACAGGCAGCATGACTGACATCTTGCCTTTAGTGTCACGCTATTCTGTTCACCAACCAAGTGAGAAAACAAACATGGATGTAAACAATCAAACAGATCTTCTTTGCAAATGTTTAATGAGGAAGGAAATGCACTTAAAATGTTTGTTAGACCTCAGTGTAATGAGTCACATCACGATGAGTAACAATGGATGTACTGGACGAAAAAATTTCTTGTTGTTTACTATATTTGGCTTTTAATAAAATACTATTAGTGATTTCATAATACATAGTAATAATGAGACATAACGTAAAGCAAAATATAACAAACTGCTCATAACAGTTGGTTTTCCTTCCGTTTTTTTATCGGGTTACTGGATTGTAGAACCACATTTACTATAAATTTACATTGTTTACTCTCCACTCTCTTATTAACTGTCACAGAGGAAGTCATATTTTTCCAATAGTTCCCATGTCTAATGTAACGTACTGTAAACTGGGCCGCTGTAATTTCCTCTTCTGTGCGTTCAGGATTTGTGGTCATTTGTGGACAGTGTCGGTATTGTTAAAAATTTAAGGAAGTGAACACCCAGTAAAAGAAGAAAGTGCAGCACAGGATGGTGTGGGTGTATGTGTGTGACGGTGAGATGACTTGTTTGGTCACTTTCATTACCTCTGCTGCTGTCAATGATTGCTTACATGTAAGAAAATCTACATCACCGGGAAAAAAAACATAATTTTACTGATGAATTCTCACATCTTCTTCCATTTTCACAAGTTCTGTTTTCTAACAAAATCATATTGCACGCTGCTTCCCTGATGTATTTAAGATTTACTTCTTTAACTTCCTCTTCTGACATCAGTTCCCCATCCAAGATAGTGTCCCCTTATGTGTCAGTGACCCCGCATTCTTACTTCCTCTTTTGCTCATACAAAGCAGAAGCACAGACATACTGAGGGCTTTAAAAGAGCCTCTCTATCACTGCTGTCGGCTTCAGTCTTTGGCACTGTCACGAGCGGACACTGTCGGCACCATGGATCTGAAGGTGGGTGACAAAATCGAATTGTCTTTAACACTGAATGAATGTTGTGGCACACATTTTAAAAGCTATGATTGTGTATAATGACTGATGTTATGTTTGTTTGTTTATTCCTAAACGTCAGGATTCTCTGGTTAAGGGAGGCGTGCTGATCGTCCACCAGATACATGAAGGAAAACACCAGTATGACGTGGAAAATGTGGTGAAGTACAAAAAAAACGGTGGAGATAAAGCATTAAGGTATAAGTTAGACACTGACTAATGTATGGTTATGTAAAGTAACACAACGGTTTGCTTGCAGTGTCCAGTTCCACTTATTAATTCGTCATATAATTATAGAAGAACAAAAACATGAGTAAGAATTATTTTATTTGTGTAGCACTTTTCAAGCACAGACTAGTGCAGTGCTTTCAACATTAAATGTAATAAATTAAGAAATAAAAAACAAATGAATAAAAATGTAAGATACTGTACAGGATGCTTTACTGCATTTACTTTACTGCACAAGACATAAAAAGGACATAAAAAACCCCAAATGAATTGCCAAAAAAGCAAAAAGTTTATAAAAAATATTGAATTTTTATTTCATCACAGTCAATCAAACACATAAAATAGATAATTAAAAAGAAACAATCTCTGGCACAGGAGTTCAGACAGTTCCAGTAGAATAAATATTAACTGGAAGACTGGTTACTACTGTAACATACTACAACTTTCTAGTAAGGCATATTTTATGATAGAGTTTAGAGTTTATAAATGTATATGTAATATATTAACATTCATTCATTCACATCAACTGCAGACCTGATGGTTCATCACAGAGCGATAAACTTTATTATTGACCCTTTATTATTCAAATGTTGCTGAATTCTGCTTGGTGCAAGGGAATATGTGACAGCATCTCTTTCCAACTGAACGCAACTCCCCAAAACATAAATCCAAAATCTCTAATTCACAGCCTTTAATGATTTATTCACTTTATAAGAGACCAACAGGTCTGCTGTGTTAAAGATTAAAAAGATGTAATAAATGGATTTTGCTTTGCAGCTCTCTACTAGAAGATAAGTGATCAGATCTGTTTCTGGCTATTAAAGAGTGTCAAAGAGTGTCTGCTATGTGTTTTTATTCATTTTTTTAATTAGAAAATAATAAGCAGGACAAGGAGGTGTGCTAGCATATTCAGCAGCACCAGTTTCATTATTTTTCAGAGATACATCTGGAGTTTTCTCTATGAATTGCTAATTGTCATTAGTTATAATTAAAAACAATTAGATCTTATATGTTTTCTATGTTTCCTTCTTTTCTCAGGAAAGGAGACAAACTGATGCAAATAAACGGCACGGACCTGCAAGATCTAACACCCGAGGAGTTGGCACAAATGTTAGCGGAGGGTAGTCCCATGCTGGTGAGTTCACGGGCTTCACAGCAACTCCAAGACGTATTGTTGCATAAAACGAGCTGTCACATTGTTACTTCAAAAGTCATTTTCCCCAAACTGAATATACATGTGTGGTTGTCAGAATTCACACTTCACAAGAGCTGCACCTGTTTTCTTATACTGTTGGAATTAATGAAAATTAAACCTTTAAAGGTCCAGTGTGTCAGATTTAGGGGGCTCTATTTACAGCACATGGCAGAAATTGAATATAATATGCATAATTATGTTTTCATTAATGTGTAATCACCTGAAAATAAGAATTGTTATGTTTTATTACATTAGAATGAGCCACAGATATTTTTACAGTAGAAGACAAACTAAACACGGGCTCTGGATGTGGCCACCGTCGTTTCTCTTCCTTTTTCCTAAATTCTACTGTACACACTGGTCTTTTAACTTTTAATGTTTAAATCAAACTGAAACTAAAGTACACAGCATTTTATTGAAATGATATTGTATTTCACCCTCTCCTTCTGGTTCGCAGACAGTTCACAAGGCTGGCAGCATGAATGAACACATTGAGCAGCCGTCCCCAGCTGAGGACACTCTACGTCCCGTCTCCAAGGAGGTCACACTTCTCAGTTTCTGCATGGAGATGAAGAAGGAGGAAGACTTGGAGGAGGAAGTGGGGCAGGAGGGGGGAGTAAAAGAGGACGTGGGTGTTGAGGAAGATGTTTGCAAACCCGAAAACGAGGAGAATGGGGAAGGTGGGGATCTGCTCATTGTTTCCATGACAAAAACCAGCATTTCTGTGGTGAGCGGGAGGGGCTGCGAGGACGGGACACCCTGTCAGGGATGTGATGGGACAGGATGCAGCTTTAATGATGTAGTCGTGGTGTCAGAAACCAGCACGGTGACACTTGGTGAGTAAGTTTTATATATATATATATATATATATATATATATTTATTCAAATTCAAAATCTAAAAGGACTCAAGTTTGAACTACTGCTTTAATCTTTAATCATGTATTCATGTATTTTTTATCATATCACACATATTTTAAATGTAAAGTACACACAATTCAAAATTGTACTTTACCTTGCTACATTTGATGGCACCAACATATATAAAGAAATCATAAGCTGTTTTAATTATACAGAATAAAATAATATTTTATATAAGAGACTGTTACTTATATTTCATGCGGTCATTGGTAAAATATGAAATTAAACGCCAAACTTAACCGGAAAATCAACAGTACTAATATTTTTGTTACTGTCATAGTTGAAAAAGTTGCACCGTATTTATTACAGTAAAATTCTAGGAACCACAGCTGACAGTTTTTTTATCGTAAAAACAACAGGGGATGAAGTATGTAACTTAAAAACACAGTCATATTTCATGGCAAAACCTTTATTTATACATAATTTTAAGGGAATTCATACAGAATAAAGTAGTATTTTAAATGACAAACTGTTTATTGTACAGTAAAACATATTTAATACCAAAACATTTATTTTTTTACAGCATTCATATGGTATTTTCATGGTAATTTTATGATGAAACAGCATTTGTTTTGATGAAAAAAATGTGTATTTATATGATAGAATTTGGAATAAAACACCAATCTTAAACTTAAAATCAACAGTACTAATATGCTTTTATGGTAATATTGGAAAAAGCTACACTGTATTTATTTATTTTGAGGTAAAATTCATAAAAACAACAGTTTTTTTATTTTTTACAGTGTGCTCTGGCTCAGGTGTTGGACTGTAAACGTAGCTCGGAGCACTTTCATGTAAAATCCAGTTAGTTCGATAATCCTGTAGTCAGTTACACTAATGAACTGAGATCAAGATCACTTTTTCAAGAGTGAACTCCATGTGCAAAAGAAAAAAAAGAAAAGAAAGTGTAAAAGCATAGCATTGCTGTGACAACTATTGGCCTCCAACTATGGAGACTTTGGCATTTTTCAGAAAAAAAACTGGAGGATTGAGTTTTCGTTTATGGGTTTAGAAAAGTTTCATATTTCATCCCCTCGGATACTACAAATATTTCTTACAAAGAGCATATAAATGAATGAACTACTTACCCTCTGTTTGATTGTTCCCTGTATCACTTCAAGTTCCAAGAGGAAGTGGAAGTTTCAAACAGGAAAAGACGTCGAATGGTTCAGTTCAACATGTGGCCACTCACCAATACCTAAGAAGTCTCTGTTCTCAGCATACTCTCTACGCTTCACCAAATCCAGGTTTGTCAATCAGAACATCAGCAGCAATAATTTAAATAATAGTAATCACAGATGAGTTTTTAATTTCAGATAGGCTCTTCATAAATTCATTATTATATGTAATTTTTGATTCTTTTGTGTTCAGAGAAGATGACCATCTACACCTACAAGTCAACCATTATAGATAAGATTTTCAGAGGAGTGGCAGTGGTCCTAAACTTTACCGAGTCCAACTGCTTCCTCAGGTGTTGCAAGGAAGGGGAGCAGGTGGTCCTGAAAGTAGAGGTAAGAACTATGACTGAGAGTCTGTTTAATGATGTGCAGCATTCATTGCTTTTGCATATACTATATATACTGTAGATAGCAAACATGAATACCAACATAACACAGGGAGGAACACTGAACTTATTCATGAAAGCTATCAAGCTAACCAAGATCATTTAATCAGTGAGGTACTTGTTCATATCAGAGACCTGTCACTGCAGTCATGGCCAAAAATACTGGCACCCCTGCATTTCTGTCACATAATGCACAACTTCTCCCAAAAGAATGTTGCAATTACAAATACTTTGGTATTTTCATGTTTATATCTTTTGTTTGCAGTGGAATAATACAAAAATATATAATAATACAAAGTAAAAGCCAAATCTAAAACATTTTACACAAAACCTTCAGTTTCTTACACCTCAGTAGTGGAGTTTTGGACCACTCTTCTTTTGCCAACTGCTCCAGATCTTTCAGATTTGATGGGTTCCTTCTCCCAGTTGCTGTTTTGAGATCTCTCCACAGGTGCTCTAAGGGATTTAGATCTGGACTCTTTAGATTGCTGGCCACTTCAGAGCTCTCCAGTGTTTTGTCTTAAACCATTCTTTAGTGCTTTTTTAAGTATTCTTTGGGTCATTGTCCTGCTGTAAGACCCATGACCTCTGACAAAGACCCAGCTTTCTGACACTGGGCCATACATTGCACCCCAGAATTCTTTGGTAGCCTTTAGATTTTATAATGCCATGCACACAGTGAAGACATCCAGTGCCTGAAGCAGCAAAGCAACCCTAAAACATCAGTGAACCTACACCATGTTTGACTGTAGGGACAAACAAACAAAAGAAATAAACACAAGGATACCAAAGTATTTGTGATTGCAACAATTTTCTGAGAGAAGTAGTGCATATAGTAGTGCAATATTTTGGCCATGACTGTATGTTATAGACAATTTAATTATTATGATTGTGATACTTCATAATAAATCGTTTCACTGCCCAGATGTTTAACCTGCGCTCTCTGTGACGCATATCCACACATTTGTTGTTGTAGACATGTGAAAAGCAGAAGCTGAAGCAGATCTCCAGGAACGACGACAGCACCCTCTCCTTTCTCTTCTACATGAAGTCTGACCGGACGAAGCGACGGAGGTTTGAGTCAGCGCTGTATGCTGGCTGGTTCATCCAAATCGTCAACACAGACTTCGTGGGAGTGGGAACCGTGGATGGAGGGATGGAAGAACAACGGTTCGTCTTTGTCATTCAGAAGTGATGGAGAGTCGCATTCTCCAGAAGTATTTCCAGTTCTCAGTCAAGTCAGTTTAACATTTAAAATTCTCGTGTGAATTTTATTTGATGAAGATGATATTATACAAAATGAAAATCATGAGAGGGGCTCCTTTGTTTGAGCCACCTGGTCCAGTGATAAAAACCAATGTCGCTGTGTCAAATTCTGCTATTGCAGAAGTGCGTAGATATGTATCATACAAGTATGTGTTTTTTTAAATGTGTGTGGTACAGGCTTAGATATGTGACGTCATTTTTGGTAATCATTTTTGTTGTTTAAAGTGACTTTCAAGATGATTTTTTTTAATATTTTGTGTTTAAGATGTAACTTTCAAAAAATATACATACATACAAAAACAAGGTGATTTGATAATGTCATTATTTATTCAACACTTTCTAATGTACATTAATAAAAGATTTTGTGAGCAGAATTACACACAGTATGTTATAAACTAGTCCAACGTATTGTTTTTGACATTTTCTTATGTACCAGATATGCACTAAACACAAAAATGTCTAACCATGAAGTCGTTTACAGGATTTTAAATATTAAAAAGTCAAACACAAACAAACTATTTTTGTTCTTTTTGATCAACTATCCTGAATTTGAGCAGCGTGGCACTTATCCGCATCACAACAGGAAGAGGAAATGTAATGTTCTGCAAAACAGTCTGAGAGAAACATTGGAAAAACAATTGAAAGAAACTAAACTGGAAATAAAGCTTAGAATTAAATCACATTTTCAGGAGTTAAGTATGTAAAAATATGTTTTGATTAGACTCAAACGTCTGCTATGATTTCTGTAACTGAGATATTTTTGACATTGATTTAACACTGCAGTGTATATATGATATATAGTTCAACATAAAATATTAATGACTACACTTGCAAAGGTACGAGTATTTTTAAGTCATGCTAATTTTATTTAAGCATATTTTTTGACAGATATTTATACTTTTATACTTGAAATATAAATTAATTTTACTTACATTACAATTTCATGTATGGTATCATGTTTACTACTACGTTTAAAAATAGAACATTTAGTACATTCACATTAAAGTTTAACTACATTTAAATACAATTAAGTATACTTTTTTGCAAAAATATTCACTATACAGCTGTCGGGAGGAGCAAAACTAAAACTTACACATTTAGCAGTTATGCTGATGTTTGAAAAGAGGCCATGCAAGCAGCACTAATGAAAGAGGAAAAGTCTTTATCAGAAGAAAAATTTCACTGTCACATTCTTAGACTATGAGGATCATAGTATTGAGGACACCTTCCCTCTGTTTTTCCGAGACAGCGGTGGACTCATAATCCAGTTTGTTCATCACTGTCATCATAGGCTTTGTTAGCTTGTCCATTAGCCATTTCATTGATTTCATCGTAGGGATTTTCCGCGACTGGATCTGCAGGTTTCCTACAAACACGAAAGAAACACAACACATCTCACAGTTATGCAAATCATTTGTGTAAAATGGCGGGAATAGCTCTCGGGCTCAAGAGAAAACTCACTTTCTGCGGTCTCTGACACCAGTGATGACGAGGTAAGCGCCTGCCAACACCACGACTCCCATGACCACCCCAAATACCACCAGCCACACCTCCACCGGCTGCTGCACGGGACCGGCCAGTGTTGGTATAACACCCTCAAACTCCAACGTCCTGTCATCCAGTTGGAAGGCATCGTTGATTCGGCCTCGACATAACCTGGGATCGATATCGAAATGAGTTTATTATTGCACACACCTCTTAAATGTCTACAGGGAAAGGTCGCAGAGTGGATTATATCAATTTTAGTAGGAAGCAGTTAATCCTTTTGTTTATATAAAGGCTAAACAGTGCTGTCATCGTATTTTGGTCATTAACCAAAATATTAGACTCGAATATTATTGAAATTTTGTCCTGATGATGGTGCGAGATGAAAATTTGAGGGATAAACAACATTTTGGCAATTCACCCTGACATTAACATCTGCAGCACAATAATGGTCAATGGACGGTGCTAGATTCATCGTTTGGCTTGTCTGTGTCACTAAGATTCGTAATCTTGGGACCATGAATGTCATGGCAATCTCTATACAATGGTAGTAAAAACAAAAAACATTTAAAATAAATTTAATTAGCTTGGCTACTTCAGCAGTTTAGGACGTGGTCTGTGAAACATTCAGGGTAAGTCAAAGCAAAGTATATTGCACGCAGAGTTTCGGAAGATACTATAGATACACGTGTGTGTTGAACAAAGCTAGCGCCTCACCGTATGGCAGCCTCTACATCACCCTTCGGGATATATATGGACGGTTTTGCGGGGTTGGTCACCACAATGTAGAAGGAGATTCTTGGAGTCTCATTATATACGAGGATGTTCTCTGCTCTGCAGGTGAAAACCAACAAAAGCTCTCAAATAAATATGGTGACAAAAGACAGTCAGAGGAAAACAAAGCATGAAGTATGTCCACATTTTTGATTTGCCGGTTGATACTGACGTGAAGAGAAGGGTTGTTCTCTTCATTTGGCTGTAGTACTGCCTCAAAGCATACGCAATGTTGGTCTTGAACAGGTACAGCTCGTTGTTGTTCCAGGGATACTGAAACATATTTAAGCTGATTAATATTTGCAATGATATAAAAGGTGCAAAATTCAGTCCACATGTAGTCAGATATAGCACCTTAAGTTGTTAAGTATGAGTATGATTAATAATACTCACAGCGTTTTCGCCCATGGCAGCCTTCAAACTTATTCTCACTTTAATGGCATACTCTGAATCTGTTAAGAAAAAGTCAAATCATTAATTAAGTTTCAGAAAACATAAATTTTCCAGCTAAGCACTGCTAATTTCTCGCTTCCTTTCATCAACTTTTCTGCAAAAGTGGTACATAACATGCATTTTGCTTGGGCTGACTCTGAACCGCTTGTCTATTATTGGTTAACAAAGTTGCTGTGACCAAATACATATAAACTGCCATACATTTTTAATCATTAATCAAACTTGGTACAGTACTGCCAGTTACAAAGTACTTTTTCCTTTCGCTTTTGAGTCACTAAAAGTCAAAGCAAAACTTTTGCTCTAGCTCTGTGCATTCCTCTCACAAAATATACTTTCTAGTAAATGAAAGGGGTTTGATCATGCCAACACTGGGCATGAAAACATTGATGACTAAACTCTGTGTTTTTTCTACTTCCTTAAAAATATTTTCAGGGATTTTTTTTTTTTACTTCAGTGCCCTTTTGTAAAGTGACACAGCAAATGGTTCCCCAGAGGAAAAAGAAAAAGAAGAAGAAGTAATTATGCAACGACAAGAAAGTTTTTTTCCCCCACTGACACAGTTTAAAGCAGCTATTTGTAATTATCAAAAAGTGTTGATTTAGAGACAAATACACTCGACCCAGATGAATTTTCTTTGCAGGAAACAAAGCAAAACAGATAATTGTTCAAAAATAAGATCGATACCACTCTCACTTCTGTAAGATAAATATAAATATAAAGCTCCAGCCACAAGATGGTTAGCTCAGCTTAGCACAAAGACTGGAAACAGGGGGAAACAGCTAGCCTGGCTCTGTCCAAATGTAACAAAGTCCAACTACCAGCAACTCTAAATTAATTCACACATTATATTCCCTTTGGTTAAGAATAAACACACACTGTGGTTTTAGGGGGCGATAATATGACTCCAGTAAATTACTGGTGAAGAAATAGTCCAGGGTATAACCCCCCCTATAAAACCATAATGTGTTCTTTTTAAATTTTGGTTTCTGTATAGATTAATTCTCACTAAAAACACATTTTATCTTGTTTCTTTAGAGGTGCTGGTGCATTGCCAGGCTAGCTGTAGTGTCATATTTACCATACAGAGCTGAGAAATACTATTTTAGTGGTAATAATGTGCAATGTTAATATGTTTTGTACTTACATGGATCTATGTTTGTTTTCCAGCCTACCGTCCTGTTGTGTTTCTTATTCTCTACCTTCAGCCAGTCATAAAGTTTTTGGAAATAATCCAACAGGGGGCGGGCGTTCATCCTAGAGTCACCGGATATCACATGCAAGGCCCTCGTCCAGGACTGAGACCTTCCCAGCTCTAACATATTCCTAACAGAAAACATTGATGATGATGGTGATGATGATAAATTACTGATGCATTTATACATATGTACCACAGCACTGTAAAACAGGAATGAGACATCATCTCTCTTTTGATTTAAAATGGTTAGACTGACTATCCAAATAGGAAATGTATGTATTTATCACCAAAATAACCAAGAGAGTATCTGATACTGTGACAGTCTTCAAAGACAAACAGGAAGTCGTCCATACCTCAGTTTGGTTCCTGCGTCTTTAGAACCAGTAATGTCGCATGAAGACAAGGCCTCTGTATGATTGGCTGCGTCGCAGAGCGCCTTTTGGAACTGAAACTGGTAGATGGTTCTAGTGAAGTACCTGCATTAACAACCAAAGACAAAGAAACACACACACACAAGTTACAAAGTACATTCAAACCATGTCTTCTTTTCACTCTACTGAAAGTCAGTCAAAAGTTTAGCTTTTCTTATACAGTTTTGATGCTGCTTAGTATTTTTAGCACTTCTTGTTCACTCTCTGCCTTCCAGTTTTGGATGCTTGGGCAGTGAAAATGGCAATGCAAGTTGTTAAATATAAACTGGTGTCATTCCATATGTATAGAAGAAGAGGAAAAGAACAGAAAAAGTGAAACTGCATCAACACACAGCAACACATGCTTGATTTTTCCTAGGCCAACCATTTCACCAAATTTCACTGATATACACTTTCATTGCCTTCATTGAAATATCCGATATATATATACTGTATATATATATCAAGCAAGTTTAATCACCTGTCAGGTGTTCACTAACACTAACATGGATATTAACAAATTTGTGAACAAAGAATAAAGTCAAAGAAGTCTTGGAACTTTTACTTCAACTCGTGAAAAATGTGAGCAAAAATAAGTGTTGTGTTTATATTTTTATGTAAGTATACATGAACAAGTTTTAATTATATCCTGCCAACCAAGAAACACTCCGAGCTGACATGCTCTGATTGTGAGGTTCAAAGTTGCTGGAGTTAAGATGTTATGCTTTTATTTCCTTCAACTGCAGCTTTACCTGATGAAAGAATAGTCTCCTGATACATGGAACAGAGCAGGCGGGTCACAGTAGGTCTCATCTCTTGGCACTGGCTCCACCACTCCGACCAGGTCCCTCCTGTTATAACAACAGAGAGTCTGATGCAGGCTAATACTGTAACCACAGACTACACACCACGATACTTGTGTGCAGTATGTCATGACCGTATTTGATTACAGTGATATTAGATGCCAGTAGCGTTAACTTGATTATTTACAGATGTTTCTTATAGGTCTCAGCTTACTTCATCTCCCACCAGCGCTTCATCCATTCATCTTTGGTGATGTTCCCTGCAAACACCTGCCACCTCCATTCCTCCAGCATGTAGGTGAACGGCAGTGTGGCCACAATGGTGAGTGCCTGTTTCAGCAGGAAGTTGATCTCAGTTTCTGCGGGCAAAAAACACAAAATGGTGAAAAGGTCAGAAAGCCGTCTGCTTCTGTCTAATCATTTCAGAAGTTAAGCTCTGGATTAGAAACAATTTATTCATCATAAATATTATATATATTGCTTCTGGAACATTTCAGTGAGCTTACTGCAAAACCCAGGAGTTTAAAAGCACTCTGCATGCATGTCAGACATTGTAAGTAAGTGACAGTTTGTGTATCAGTTAGATCAGCAGGGGGCCCAAGGTCATGTTATGCTTGGTTATCTGATGTGACTGACATAAACAGGTGAATACAGGTGTGACCTGGTCTATCCAGGTGGCACCAAAGGCACTGAAGCTATTTTTATCCTACAGGCCATTCGAGGGCAGCAACCAAGACACATTTGTCATACATACTCAGTGTAAATGCATCCAAGGAATCACCTCTGGTGTTGGTTTGAACGTCGGGAGATGGTTTAAGATGCAGATGTTTAAAATATGTAGCTACATTCCACTACCAACCGGACACGAGACACTTGAAATGAGCAACTTAAGGTTTTTGAGAAATTGATATTTCTTTGGTTTGATAGCTGTCAGTGTTGTCTACATAAATATTACCCTCATCATAAACGAAGTCATGAGGCAGGAGACCCAGGCTCTGCAGGTGTTTGGGTGTTGCAGCAGAGAGGGACATGATTTCTCCGACACCCTCGTGGAAACCTTCGTTGGCTCCGTCCCTCAGGAGGTAGGACAGATTACGGTACGCCATCTGGTACTGATTGTGACCCATCTCATGGTGCACTGTGAGGAAGTTGTCCATGTTGACCACGGTGCACATTTTGATCCTGAAGACGTCACAGGAAAAGTGTTGTTGTCAGCAGTTATAATGCGTGGCACATATCAGATATGTACCAATAAAAAAGTTCTTTCTGTTGAGTCAGACATAACAAACACTGCCAGATGACTTTGTCTAAGGAGATAAGTGGAGTTACATGGATTTATGGTGAACATGAATTACTCATTTTAATCCAAACTGGCTCTTAAGAAGCCATAAAACTTTTAAAAAGATTTACATTTTGCATTTGGACAAAGTTTGTTGCCATACATGTTAACAGGGAAACCGTATGGATTAATATTTGACTTTCTTTATCAGCAGGAAAGAATGACTCAGAGATTAATCAATATAATTGTTCCCAGCAAGTTCATACCATCATATTTATGGCTGTCATGTACTGATCTACAGAGCGATAACTCTTAACACTGAACAAAAAAGCCATATAAATGATCTCACATGAAAATATATTTTAAAAAGGAACTGCTGTAACAATGTAAGGTTTTTAATTATGTATATATGTCCTAACCAAAAAATCTCATATTGTCCATATCTCGACAACAGTTTCTTTTGTTTGAGAGTCAGTAACTTCAGCATCAGAGAGTCAGCATGCTTGCATAGCTGTGAGTGTATTACCTAAAGTCCTCTTTGTTTCCCATGTCCCAGGCTGTGGGGTGACAGACCACCTTGCGTCCATCAGTAGGCTTCACGAACATGGAGTTATTCCAGAAATTTGGGAACATTTCATAAAGACCCACAGACATGAAGAACTCCTCTGCTTCTTTAAAAAGCCGAATCTCATCCCAACCCTGAAATTCAATCAAGGATTTTAATGTCTTGTTTGTTTTAATTTGTTCATCACTGCTTAGCGAGTTTTTATTACCTTAATAATGTTTAATATACAAACAGAATAACAGATTAATTAAAGTGCACAGTACCTTCTTCACCATTTCATCGCTGACATCAATATCTTCTTTTCCGGGGTAGGGAGTTGACAGAGGGTACAGGTTAGTCCAGAATCTTCCCCACATGTCACCTGAAAACACAAAAGATAATTAGTTTTCACTCTCCAGTACTCTAAGTAGACAATGACATGTTCTTCCTACAGTAGACCTAAGTTAGAGTTGCAATCCTTTCAAAGGTGATTTGACATATATACATTTGTTGCTTCTCTTAGTACTATATAACAATGTTGTATTAAACATCCAAACAAAGCACTAAGTAATATTTTTTGGATAATGTCTTCACCAAATCTCAAAAACACAAACAAAAAAAAAAGCTTTGCAATATGTATGTGAAGGTTATTTCACACGATGTCACTCTGCTTTACATCCTCGCCTATCAAACATAAATGAAGTGGTAGTGATAAGACCTTGACAACAGAGGGAGCCATACATAAGCTACATAAGCCATACATGAACCTTCAAATCTTTATGCTCTGAAGCTGTATTTTTTATTACACTGAATCACTTTATTGCCAGTGCCATATTTGCTGTGTAATTTTGTCTTTAATTGCTCGTTTGTTTCTATTCTTCCTTTATCTTTCTGTACCTTTTATTATTTAGTTATTTATTTACTTTTACTTTATTTATCTGTACTCACTTCTCTCATTGTGCTGCCACAGGAATTGAATTTCCCCTCAGGAGGTCAATAAAAGGCTTCCTATGTTCTTATCGTATCTTATACTTTTACATTAACATATATCTTTCTTAACTGTGTTGATATCCTGGTCTCTATGTATGCAATATAGAGGAAGAAAAATTGAGATGGTTATCTGTTCCCCTTTTCTAACTTCAGCTTTTAGGTTTTTTAAGTTATTCATATTCCTCAGATGTCAGCAAGTGAAGTTTCTCTGTATTTGACAATAAAACTTTGAATTTTTGATGAATTTCTGCCTCAAACTCATAATATTAGCAAAAACTAAAATAAAATATATGAATCAGCAAAGCTAATAATTGCATTTCAATGCCTCTGACATCTATCTATCCTCAACATACCCAGCAGGTGGGCTGGCAGAGGTCCTTCTGAATCAATGCCTTCTTTGTAGACCTCCATGAGCTTGGCTCTCACATAGGCATGCAGCTCCTTGTACAAAGGCAGGATCTGTGACAAAAAACAATAAAATATTGTTGTTAATTACTTCACATAATCAATAACGAACTGTACATTCTCCAATGTTGAGACACACAGGTCACCGACATGGGCAGATATTGGACGTACCTCTTTGTATATAGAGCGGACGTCTTCCATCAGCTCATCTCTGGTGTACTTGAACTGAGCAACCTCCTCAATGGTCTCATAGTTATATCTCCAGTAAGCTCCATAGTCTTCAAATTCTGCAAGTGTGTGTGTCAGAGAGAACAGATCATAAGAAGAAGAAAACGTAGGACAGAGACATTTGTTATTTTTAATTAGGTAATAGTTGTTGCTATCAGCTCTACTACATATTGGAATATAGTAGTGGAATATTTTCTTTGAGATGCATTACTGTTTAATTTGGAAGCTTCATTCTTCAGATCCACATAGTCTTCATACAGGGGCCTCATCCTCTTCCCCACCTCTCTCCTCCAGCCCTCCCACACATGCAGCCGCTCAGCGTAGTCTTTGCTGTTGGCCATTACGTCCTCCAGGCCTGTAAACAGACAAAGACGCACGTCAGTGATAGTCAGAGTGAGTGCATTGATCGCAGATACATTTTTGTCTTTTCATCAAATCTGCAAAAAGCAAAAAAAAACTAAAAGGAGAAAGAAAGTATGATAGCAGTGGTGGAATTTAACTAAGTACATTTAGTCAAGTGACACTTCATTCATCTAGTTTTCAGACATAAGTCATATACCTTTTATGAAATAATTAATAATAACAAGTACTTGTTCTGCAGAACAATGGTCTGTGCATGAAACTACTACAGTATATTGAATTATTAGATTTATAATACTGACGCAAGAATTTGTAAGCAGCTGTTGTTACTGTTGTAGCTGCTCGAGGTGGAGTTAACTTCTTAGCTACTTTTTTTTGTGAACAACTTTTTTATTAAACCACTGCGAGTGAGACATACAGTAGCATCCATACAACTTTTATAAACAGCCCCGGCAGCATCCCTCCCTCCCCTCCCGGCAGCATCCCTCCCTCCCCTCCCGGGTCTCCCCTGGATCAGTCAAACAACTTCTTAACTACTTTATATATAGCTGGGTACTTTTACTGGGTGGTTCCCAAACCTAGTCACTAGATAAATCTGAGGAGTTATGAGATGATTAATGGTTCGAAATGAGAACATCTCTTTGGTTGAACTGCTAACAACTCATAGACATCTCAGCTGTGACAAGAGGACCCAGTTCTGACTGATTGTTTTATTAGAGGTCACAAGACAAAAAGGTTGTGAAACATCGGTTAAGTAACACGTACATATCTAATCCCCTTTTGATCAAACAACATAATTCACACAATCAAAAAAAAACATTCTGTGTTAATTATAAACTGCTTTATCAGACTCTGGCTGACAGTAGCTGACAGGGAGCCATGTCACCATAACCGGCCCTTATTAACAGAGTGTACCTGGCTCCAAAGTCTGGCAGTTAAGGGGGTCGTCCATGAGACACACTGTCGCTGTGCTGTAGATTGTACTCATCTCACTCATGACCTTACTCAGCTACAAGTAGATTTAAAAGAAAAACACAAAAATAACAATGTTTAGGTTAATGTGAAAGAACGAAATAGCTGCAAAGTCCAGAAGATGAAACTTAAATCACATATCTAAAACAGATTGAAATTTTACACAGAGTAATTGTCTTACATGTGCAGCTTTATCCTCGGACAGGGCACCGGAGCCTTTGTCTTGTAGGGAGATGAGCTGTAATTTGATTATTGGATTCTTGATCTCGCTGATGGGGAATTGCTGGGACTGTTCTGACATATTGGTGTAGAAATTGCCCCAGATTTCCCCCTCTATTAACTGTGTGGAATGAAAACAGACACAGCAAATCAAGTAAATCAGCAACTTACATCACCTCTGGTCAACTTACAGTAGCTACAAGATCTGTGTTTTAAAAGTCTTCGAATGCTCACCAGTTTGTCTGAGTTCTCCTTTGTGATGTTGGTGTTGTAGGCCCATGATGCCAGTGAGTACTGGTACATACGTTGAGTGGCCTCCTCGTCGAACTTCTTCAGGAACACCTCTGCATCGTTCTCCGTGCTTGACTGAGCAGAAACAGCAGAGGACACTGCCAGCAACAATACAAGAATCCTCACAGACATCTTGGCTGCTTCAGCTCCATCCACACACACAGACGAACTCTGAGAAGGACGGAGGCTGTACTCTATTATACAGTCAACCTTCGCTGCTGCCTTGGCCTTTGGACAGCAGAGCCATAACTGAGGGTGTATCTGAGTTTTCATTTACAGATAGGATGTTTCAGAGAAACAATGAATGTCACTGGGCTGTGTTTAGATAAAGGGGAATCTGTATTACACTTTTTCAGTCGCAAAATAGTACAACTGTACACTCTTTTGAAAGGTGTACAGTTTGTTATATTTGTGTGGAGTCTGTCAGCATGAAAACACATAAATATGAATCTTTTGGTCTAAAATTAAAAGACTGCCACTATTAGCAAGAAATCAGGATGACTTAATTTATAAATTATAATGAACAGAACGTTTCTACACAGGCAAATGGAGAGAAAACACACACAAACATTAAATAATGAGCGAAACATGGAATAAATTGTTTCTGTTGACTGTTTAGTATCAGACAACATCTTTGTTTAAATCTCTTCTTAAAACAATTAAAACAAATTGTTTTTGATTATATAAACTTTTTATCCTTTATTTTTATGGAATTTATTTACTTTTAATTTTCACTCGCAGTCTGTGATTTTTAAAAGGTTCAAAATCAATGGTTGTGACTGTTATTAATAGGAGAACTAAAATGTAATTTGAGCAACAAAACTGGGAGGGGAAAAAAAGTTTTATTGTCATTTGTCAAACAAACATGACCCTTTGAGGAGTAAAATGTCAAGAAGACAGGAAACAATAGCATTAGACGAACCTCAGACCTCCTTATCTGGTGCAGGTGGATTTCCAGCAGTAGATAAAATGCAAGTCACGCACTGTAAAGCTCTAAATGCTGATAAGAAATCAGCGATGAGGGCAAGGTTTATTATCGAGATTTATTACACCGAAAGATTATTTAATAGTCTCTCTCTCTTTGTCCGCTACAAATCAATCAATAATTTACTAAAACATCATAAAACAAAACCATAAAAAGTAATCCACAACAGCAACATAAAATCAGTCCAAGAAATCTCGCAATACTCGTTAGTTTAACATTTTCTGTCATATTTTGATGCACATTTATTCATTTGTGCTTTTGATTGTGTTTTCTATCAGTGTGTTTACCTGTTTTTACATCCCTGGGCACATTAACTTAACGCAACACTGCCTTCCTGTGGAGATACTTGGTACTGTCGTGCTCATTAAAGGAAAGGATTTTTCACATCTGTCTTACTGTTAAATGATACCTACCTGTGCTGTAATCATTCTTACTATATTCATAACTGTGTCCCAGTGAGGTATAACTGTGTGACAAAGGCAGACAGACCTTTTTCACGGCAGCCATTTTGACATGGAATAGTAAGATCAACTAAGGTGTTACCAGTGATACTAATTAAGGTTGTGTTCCATTTATTGCAGCAGAGCCTTTCCGACATGCACCACAGCAGCACCCTGACTCGGTTTGACCTGAATGGAACTGGACCCTAATTAGTATCATTGGTAACACCTGTGTTTACCTGATATTTCATGTCAAAATGGCTGCTGAGAAAAACGTCTATTATCACTCTTATTAGTGCTTAACCCTCAACCGTCACTATGGACGTTTTTTGTCCATTTGGGCAAATTGTTCCTCTTTATATGGTCATCATTTTGGCTGTGTCAGTGCATGTGGCACAACTTTTTGTAACAAAGTCTCTCTCTTGACAAATTTTGGAATTCTAAATTTAATTTTTCTAATAGATCAAGAGAACACTGACAAAATGTACTACCCTCTTAAGTCAAGACAAAAATGTCCACTTCCAAAAAAAAAAACTTCACAAATTAATATTTTTTCTGCTTGTTTCTGCATAAATCTCTTAAACAACTTCAGCCCTGCTCATTACTTGATGTTATTTATGAAAAAAGGGAAAATAACTCATTGTTTGTGGGGGTTTTTTCCCATAAATAACAACAGTGACATCAAGTAATCAAACTAGCATTTAAACACTTAAAATCCTCAAAATGTTTGAATGTTTGGTAGTTTTGAGCAGGGCTGAAGATATTTATGCAGAAAAAAACATTAATTTGTCTTTATGGCAGTTTTAGTGGCATTATCCAGCATAGCTCCACCAACACACACCCAATCAATCAGAGTGATTGGAAACACCTGTGTGAGTGTGCTGAGGCTTTAGTTTGCATTGTAACTAATATTTACATCTGTCACATTAATATAATGAAGTAAAAAGTTGCAAGTCTAATAAAGTACCTCAAAATTGTACTTATACTTGAGTGAATGTACTTGAATGTACAGAATGTGCTTTCCACCACCGCTGAGCTCACTGTCAGTCGACTTCTGTATGTAGATTTGAGACTGACATGTGACAGGACAGCCAGGACACTGAGGGAAATGTCCCCTGGCAACACATACTGTATAGTCTCATTAGATTTAAAATGATTAATTCATGGAATTTAAAGCATAATAAATAATACAGGGGAAAGAGGGTGGAAATGTTCAAGTTGTGGAAAAATGTATGAAGAATTTCACACTGTCTGCAAAAATAACTAACTATATTGTTCATTCTCATTAACATCAGCTTTCCTGGGCTCGTTATAAACCATCACTGTACGGTTTATTGTTTGCTGGGATGCAAATATGGAACATTTTACAATTTGTAGCATGCTCGTCTTCTTGGCAGCTCAGAGTGAGGCCCGTGATAGGTTACTGTCAATCTGTGCTGCTTCAAATTTGCTGCAACAGCAAGTTTATTGCGGACAGGTCTATATACAGACTGAGCCTAGAGGCTATAGGCTAATCACTGTGAATGAAACACACAACAGCCAGGCTTAGCATCCTGGAAACTCACATTCAGCAAAAAAAAAAAAAATCTGTTCACTGGGCATCATTCAGCTACAGTATATGCTCCTGCTGTAGGTGTACTTTGAGAAGTTTACAGTTTAGCAGTTGAGATCCTCTCTGTTTGACCATGAGGAGGCACACTGCACTGTTATGTGTGTATTACATTATATTCTGCTGGTTTCGACTGTAACGTGTTGCATTAAATTGTATCTTGTCCTGTGCTGCTTTCTAATAATCCACTAGCACTAGTTGATAGATATTTCACACTCTTTGGGACTGATCTATTTTTGATTGTGTGTGTGTGTGTGTGTGTGTGTGTGTGTGTGTGTGTGTGTGTGTGTGTGTGTGTGTTCATTGTTTTGTTCATCATGTCTGGATGGAGACTGTTCTTATATCTATGGGTGTGGAGAGCATTTTTAAACAAGACTAAATGTGTGGTTTGGAGTCAGTCAGCAGGATGTTTGCTTGTGTCAAACAATGGGCAAAAACACATACAAAAATACATAACAAATTATTATAAGTGAACAAATTGTCCATATTTTTCAATGGTATCACTCATTGTTCTGTGCCTACACAAAGTTATTATTCCAAAGGTCCATCATCAAATCTTCTGAGTAAATACACAAATAAATAAGTAAATAAATAAAACATGGAAAGTGTCCATTTGGCATGCAGATAACAAAAATATATAATATTTTCTCAATACTGGAGGAAATACAGTATACAACCAAGTAAATATAACTTAGGACACAAAGTAAGATCAGAGTGCATTGATGTGAGCAACACGTATCACTTTCTTTATAAAATCTTTGATAACAGGACGTTCACGTGAACTGAAGTGATGTGATGTCCCTCTCTCCTCCACGTGTAATGCACTAGTCTGTGATATCTGGATTGAAATTATACTTGCAAATGGTAAAATATAGATTCTCATTATGAAATGATATTGTAAAAACAAACAAACCCTAGTGTTAATAGATTTAGACTGTCTTGATTATTTATTCTTCAGTGCCATTACTTTCACGTGAATCATGAATGGGAAAATAACACTGCATGAAGAACAGACATACTTCCATAAATAAAATTTTTTAAAAAAAGTTGATAACTAGTCCATTACTGAGAGACATGAACGCTTTACTTCCCACAGATCCCACTGCTGTATGTATAAAATAATGAGAAATCTATTTTTTTTTTAATTTGCTAAATATTTTTTTCTTCCTTCTTCTGAATATGAATCTACTTAACAATATATGAATGAGTTCTGAAGTGATAACCCTTCCCTATGCCCCAAACATAGACTTGCACATTTAGTGAAGGTGACAAAATAACCATAAAGTATGATTATAACATTGTTTTATATGTTTTTTGGACTGTGCATGAACAAATATATTTTCTTTTATTCTTTAATATTTTTATCCTGATGTTGCACCACTTGAGATTAAATAAATCAAACCCTCTTAGACCTCTTATTAATAAACTGTTATAAAACTGTTATTAGTTTAAGATATTAGTTCAAAATCTTGTTAAGTTTGAGCCTGTAAAGAAACATTAGATTTTTCTAGACGTTAATTAAACCCTAGACATTTTTAATATGGTGGAAATTCATGATGAAATTCTTAAGATAAAGTTGAGCTCTGTTGTCTGCTCCTTTGAAATCATCTCCACATTAGAACCTCTTTCTACTTTGTCTATTTTCTTCATCTGATCACCAACATCAGGGTTAAACAGCAAACAGATTCTTTGTCCTGATGATGAGAAACTTGTAGCTGTAAGTTGATTTTTTTTTAATTTGTTCCCTGTCCACACACATCCACATTTCCCTGTTCCACCTCAGTTTTCTCTCTCATCCTCTCAGCCTGCTCACTGTTCAGGCCACAGAGGCAGGCTGCATCAATCCGCCTCCAAAAAAAAAACAACCACAACAAGACCGGAAAAGCAAAGACAGACCTAAAAAATAAAAGCTTAAGTCGTGCAGAATGGGTGTGAAACTAGATTTCTGCAGTTTAACACGTGTCTGTTCAAGATAACCTGCATGTTGTTGTGTTATCATTCACCAACGCCTATGTTTTGCATATTTTCTATACATTTTGCAGACTTCTCCGCCATCATTGCTCATAATTCCACTTGACCTCAGGTTCTTATTTTGAAATTTTTTTCAGCGGTGTTTCCTTTTGGCTCTGGCTGTTTTGACGCTGCACGGAGGCAACCCATGATCGCAGACTCAACACGCATCCTCACACCACTGACCTGAGCTTAGCCGTGTCCTGCATGTGTGTGCATGTGTGTGCGTGTGTGAGTGTGAGTGATCCCCAGAAACCAGCAGCAGGATGGAGGATCTCAAGGAGAATCTGGGAACTTTGGATTGACGCCCGGGGATAACGCGCGGTCGGCCCTGAACCTCATCGGGTTTCTCGTGGATTTAATATATTTGGATGTTGTCTGTTTCCACCTTTTCCCTTTTTCTTCTAGGCAGTGGGATTTTACACTTGGCTTACAACTCATATTATTTCTGGCGTGCAAAATGCCATTCGCCAAAAGGATTGTGGAGCCGCAGCTTCTTTGCAGGCACCAGATCCCCAACGATGAAGGTCTGCTTTTCGAGGACCTGTGTGCCATCAGTAACGTGGTTCTGTCCCGGACCTTGCGACAGCTGTCCGACCTGGCCCGGCACGCCTGCTCCTTATTTCAGGAGCTGGAAAACGACATCATTAACACCAACCAGCGGGTCTGGGTCCTCCAGAACAAAATAGGCCAGATACAGCAGACTGCCAGTGCCCTAGACCCTAAAAAGGAGGCAGTGCGTAAGTAGACCACCACAAGTGTATAAATATATATATATACATACATACATATATATATTTAAAAAAAGAAAAAACATAAATCACATCATGATTTACACCTGCACAATGTGTGATTTTATTCATTCATATCTCACATGTGTGTGTCTTCATGCTTCGAAGGGCGCCCACCTCAAAATTATTTTCACCCAGCTGCACGCACGCCAGCAGCCGCGCTCTCACCCCCTCTCCATCCTCCCCTCTCTCTCTCTCTCTCTCCCTCCCCAACATTTGAAATGTGTCAGACGGTTGCATTTGCACATTTGACCATCCAGTAACATCGAGATGTATTTTTCACAGCGCAGGATGGTGCTGACTGCTCATTCATTTGGCGGTCCAGACTCGGATGTGTGCGTGTGTGTGTGTGTGTGTCCGTCGACGAGGGGGGGGGGGATGTGCGTGTGTGTGTGTGTGTGTGTGTGTGTGTGTGTGTGTGCGCTCACAAGCAGGCAAGGCAGGCAGCGCGGAGAGGAGCGGAGCGGAGGGGCGTGTGTTGCCGCTGCATTGGCTCAGCATCGCAGTCTTGTTACTGCGGGTAGCGCACACCTGAAGCATGTTCAGGCGGTGTTTTCGGGGGCTTAGAAAAAAAAGGGGTCTACCTTCGTTCGTTCAGGTTGTGAATATATGAAGTTCACGGTCGAGGATGTGTTAAAAAACCTTTTTTTTTTCAGACGTGTGTGTGTGTGTGTGTGTGTTCGGGTTTTCACAGGCGACTCCCCGTGCGCCAAAACCCACCCTTTCCACATGCAGCGGCACCAACACAGCATCAATAATGAATCCAGATGTCCATGTTGCAGGGTAAATATGGGCTGATCATGACTAGATGTTCAGGTGTCGCTATAATTGGACGGATCACATATTTAAAAAAAAATAAGCCTGATTGGCATCAGTGAGAGACTCATTTCAATGTAACAGCGCGTTCTGTACAGCAGCTACATATTATTTATGTCCCCTGCAGTCCCTTCAGTGTAAGGCTTTCCATTTTAGACGATCCGTTTAGTGATTTTAGTCCAGTTCTGTGAGGTGGGATTCATCCCTGCTGCAGGTTATCATAATCTGGGACAATCAAAGAGCATTTTGGGGCCTAAAGCTACTGTAAGGCTCAACTCCCTCCTTAGATTTACCCCACCAACCCCCAACAACATACACACACAAACACACCAAGCATATGAATGAGCGAGGACGTCTTTATTGCATAAAACAGTCTTACTGTATTTGCTCTGTTTGTTTGCTGTGGATCTGTGTGAACAAGCTCTGATGTGTTTGTCCAGCAGAAAGCGACAGACATTTATATTTCTATGCCGAAGCCCTCATACAGTACAACACTCACACTGTCTGTGTCTCTCCACACTGCAAACAACACAACAGTAGACTCACTTTTCACCATTATAAACTCCTTAAACCGGCCAGCGATGCTAAGCCCAGAAACCTGTCTGTCTGTTATACTTGTTGTGCTCAGAAATCCCTGAAATATTGATTTGTTGAGTGGTTTGTGCTTCTATACCTGCAGCCAGTCAAGACATGCAAGAAAAGTTATCACTTAGCACATGCTTTTCCGAGAGTTTTGTGAATCTCAAATCAAGAACTGAGCGAACGCTTACTCTAGACCGTGAGATAAATCTAGTGGGTTGCCCAGATAGGAAACTTTTCTTGAATCTTTGCTTTTCTTTCGTGAAATGTTGCAGTTTTACCTGTTCAGGCCTCTAAATATTAACCAAATGAAACAATCAGAGAGGTTTAAAATCACCCATCGCACTTGGCGATTTTGGGCTGCTCCAGACAAACGTGGAGAAATCTTTGGTTTTTAAACACAACATCTACAAACATACCAATCAGAATAAGGCTGGATTTTTTATGTTGTCCTCTTTTCTCAATCTGCAACTGGTTTCACAATCTTCTCAACGTCTTGTTTTGACTTTTGCTGCTACATGCCAAAAACTTGGCAAAGCAGATGGGCGATGCAATGACATGTATCTGCTTGCATCCATTTTTTCCCCCTGCTGTGATTGACCAAATATCATATGTGGTACATCTCTTCTTGTCCGTCCGGTTACCAGCATAATCATTTGGCAAGTCAACATCTGGAATCTATTTTGGTCAGTGGATAGTTCATTCAACACATTTTGGAGGGGAAGTAAAAGCCAAATGACTGAGAAAATTGAGAAAAAACTCTTGGCTGTGTGGGACTTGGTTGCAGGGAGACTTTGAGTCCTCTGTAGACCAATGCTCACACTTGGATGCCCACCAAAGTTTTGCTATTTTTGTTCAAAAGGGGTATTATCGTCTCTCTTTCTCTCAAAAAGCAATAACTCTGAGGAGCTAAATATCTCTGTTTGTACAAACAAACTGAGATTGAATGTCAGTGACAACAGAGTTTCCTCACTCAGAGAGTATCAAGATTCAAGGCAGTCAATATGGAGCTAACTTGGATTGATCCTGAACATGGCAGTAGTCAGCGTTCAGATGGTGTTGAGACAATTTGCGTCTGTCACATTCATGGAAAACAATGTGCTGTGTTGGACATTTATCAAAACTTGTTCAAACAGTCTGTTCTAGTAAGTCATCTGTTAGCACCAGCAGTAGTAGCAATAGTAGCTACCCAGTTACACATGGTGTTAATTGTCAAAAAGTCAATAATAGTAAAACTTTCAGTTTGTCTGATGATGTCTGATTTAACATATTTCATGCACTCTGTCAGTCTGCTGTTTGTCCTTAATGACACAAATTCTGATATAAGTCCCAAACTTTAAGGTTTTACTGTTACTTTAAAGGGAAATCCTTGGTTTTCTGTTGTTTGACTTGACTTGTTCGTCTATTGTAATTTCCTTT
Source organism: Argyrosomus regius (assembly GCA_946959425.1). NCBI lineage: Eukaryota > Metazoa > Chordata > Actinopteri > Sciaenidae > Argyrosomus > Argyrosomus regius. The sequence goes on from OX336882.1 coordinate 24,913,170, forward strand.
TGGACTGCGTACAGCATATCACAACCAACTAATGCTGTACCACTGCGCTAACATCACTTCTTTTCCTTTCCTTCCTGTCCTTTATTTTGTTGTCAGTGCTATGCTATGCTACTTTTGGCCACGATAATGGTATTAGAGATCTGATATTGTGACGGTCTTAGCTCACAGTAAACACATGGCATACCAGCTACTGACAGAAGCTAATGTCTTCCTTGTTTGTTTGTTTCGGAAAGAAAAGACTAAGAAAGAGCTGCCGTATAAAGTACACAAAACACTCACAACACCTGTATAAGTGGTGTTAGTTTGAGATGTTAACCATTCAAATATGTTTGAGAATAAAGAAACTTAGGTACTAAGACTGACGTCTGTGATCACCTTCTGTTAAAAGTTGCTCTTGACTCCACTAAAACAGACAGCCATCAAACTAGATAATCCTTTTCATATAAGAATAAATCTAATATATACAGTTTATATTTATAAATACAAATGTATCATGGGAGTAAATACAATATAATGGCTGAAGAAAAAGCAGCTCAATGCACAGTAGAAACATGGCAGTGTGGTCAAAACTTTAAATCTACTAATACTAACTACTAACTAACACTCCTGTTCTTGCGTATTATAAAAAGCATCACAGTTACTTTGCCTGTAAGGTGTCTTCAGACTGAATATGATCAATGTAATGTGTTGTCCTTGTGCTACTAATGCAAATTTGACCACTGGTGTTTTTACAGTGCATGTTTATTTGCCAGTATACAGAAATTTAGACATTAGACAGAAACTTCATGAGGACAGAAACGTCTGAGAGGCTGCAGTCACTGACCAAGCTGTTAATGCTCAGCTGCTCATTTAACTACAAGGATGTGTTTGGTATTGCTATGTGTGTTCCTGTAAGTACAGAAGACACAGTGGTGGTTCCCTTCTAGTTTTCCTCTAGCGCCACCATGAGGTGGTCATTTTTATTTTTTATTGAAATATCATGAAAACTATTGCATGGATTGCTGTGAAATTTCAATTATTCATGTCCCCTAGAGGATGAAGTGTATGAAATTTGATCTGCTTTCATCTAGTGAAAGCTTGTTAATGTTTGCAAATGCTAGCATGCTAACTACTTGGTGAATATTATACCTGCTGATGTTAGCATTTAGCTCAAAGCACCACTGTGTCTAAGTACAGCCTCACAGAGCTGCCTTGATTGTTTGTACTAAGCTGAGCTAATGTCACGTTCCTGTCATATTCTACAGGCCACAATTAGTCCGCAAATCAGGCATTGCGCTTAGCTGCAGGACGTGCAGTGGTGTGTGGGTGTGTTTATTTGTGCTGAATGTAAACTGATGTGAAACAGCTTTATTTCTCAGATTCATTGGCTTTGTTGCCCCCTCTCACATTCTCATTCACTGTCTCTGTCGCTTGACCACTGCTGTCTCTTTTTCTCTCAAACAAACGGATATAAACCAAAGAAGGCTTCTTGGTATAGGAATCCAGTCACAAAATATGTACACATAATTAACCAAGCCAGGACACAAGTCGGAGTTTACAGAGTTAAGTCCACAAATTCTGCCTGGATAGTGCTTGGTTTCTGTGACTTCGGATGTAGTTTATCCAACGGTTGATTCTGTTTCAACTTCTCTGCCAGGTCTCTGTGTATTTTTTAGCATACCCAACGACCCCCACCATCACAGCCCAAACCGACTACCCCAACTCAAATGAAAGGGAAGACCTAAGTTTTCGCTACAGTGCCTGATTTGTTTTAAATAAGCCCAAGTAAGAAAGAACATTGATATCAGCCAAATACCGTAGATGCCATAACAAATTTCTAAAGATATCCACCACTTGACTGACAAAAGAACTACACTATCAACAAACCTGTGCCAAAATGGCTAAAATCATCCAAGTAATATCAATACACTAACACAATAAATTCATCTAAATGTAGAGGGACTACTGTTTGTGGTTTCACTTGTTAATGAAATAAAAATATGTATCACGCTGAAAATAGCATATTCAGACATAATTTCCCTTGTGACTACAAGGCTAGCAACGGGGGGTAAACAAACTTGGGATAATGTGTGAAATAGAGCATTTGCGTAGCATCCATTGGTTTTAGTATTTGGGCTTTTTATTTACTGTTATTATATCATGATATTTTGTTCTGTAAATTAGGCTACAATTAATTACGTGCGTATAAAACTCTACTAGCATTCACTGTAAGGAGACAGGTCTGGGTTCAGAATCACATACGGCACACACCAACTCTCCTGGCGCTGAACACACACACACACACACACACACACACACACACACACACACACACACACACACACACACACACAAGGTGGAAGGGATTTTAATGTGAATATATTGGTCTGTAGCAAATATATTGTACTGCTCTGGCAACACTGGTTTCTTCCTGGTATGCCATTAAAGCAAATTTGACTTTGAATTTGAATTTGAGAGAGTATGGCCTGTGGCAGCGGGGGACTGCTCTATCTCGCTAGTCTGCATAGTAACAGGAGAGAGAGGGAGGTCTGCTTTAACCTTTTCAGCTGAGTCAATCTCTCTCTCTCTCTCTCTCTCTCTCTCTCTGGTCATACATTTTCTACGCTACTTTTTTTTGCAGTACAACTAGCATCAATTCTCTAGCAGATGTAATATTGTTGAAATAGTTTGTTATGGTCAAAATGAGAAGAGAGAAGGATAGCAGTAGAGTGTGTGAGCCTCAGTGGTTTGGAAGTAAATGTGTTATTTTCTGTCTCTCACTTGCAAACACACACAAAAACTCCTAAAGTAAAAAGAAGAAATAGAGACATATTTACCAACTTTATATCGTGCAACTGGCCAGCAGGCTTAATCTGTTCAGTGTGTTTTTCTGTGTGTGGTTCAGGGATCTGATTTCAACCACAGGATGAAGGTTAGGATGCACTCTGTCCAGGCACATCTTGTTCGTCTCACACCTAACCACAGACACACACATCTTACACCGAGCGCATCAATTCAGATGTTTTCAAAATCCAATATGTGTGATGATTTATGTGCTCACTCGCTTCTTCGGTTTCTCTCTATCTCTGCCTCTGTCTGACTTTTCCCTCCATCTTTGCATATCTGTGTCCATTCTCCTCCTCCTCCTCCTCCTCCTCCTCTCCATCCATACCTCTTCCCTCACTGCCCTACTTTTCCCGTCATCATCAGCATGGAGTAACTTCTGCCTCTTGACAGCATATTTAATGTTTAATGCACTTTGATTTCCACCCAGACACTTACAAGGCTGAGAGGAGAGGATAGGAGAGGAGAGGAGAGGAGAGGAGAAAGAAAGTTTGATAACAGAGTGAAAGGTAGAGAGACAGAGAAAGATAAGGGGAGGCCATGGTAGTATAGGGCTTCTGCGAATGGAGAAGAATATTAAAGAGCAACACTCACTTTTTGTTTGAGCGTGCCCACCTCACATCACATCAAAACTGACTGCCTAAATACATGGGACATGGATCTGACATATCATGTAGGCCGGGTGGAGCAGGGATTATTTTTACCTGCTACACTAACTCCGTCTTGCAGTGTGCAGTTGTGTGGCAGCTTGTGTGTGCATATTGAGTTTTGCCAAGTGATAATGTAATTAGTTATACAGGGTTTGGAACTTGTAACTGGTACTGAATTAATTTGCTGAATTATCTTAAACTACGTAATCGTGGATACACATTTTAGATGTGATTGGTTTATGTGAAATGCAAAAACAGCCACTTTGCAGCATCACATTAATCTGGTATGATGAGGTATTTATTTTAATCATTTCTACACAGTTCTATGTAGTTCTCTTACCTGTTGGAGCACCGCATAGACTTCAAAATTGAAATTTTGACCTGATGGCGGCACTACAGAAGCTGCAGTTTAAAAAAGACAACCACAGATGATGGATGTATAAGAAGTGGACACCGGAAAATGTATCTGGGTTTTCTTACATGTTGTGTGGCCGACTGCATATGTATATTAGTGTTTTCTAGGCTCTTAGAAAGTTCACAGTACAGACCTTGTACTGATCTTGTTTGCAGTTTAAGGCGTCAACAGACCTTTACAACGGTGGTCTATGGGGAAAAGAGTTTTTATTTGCTGCAATACCAGGAGTGGCCCCTGGGACAAATTGGCAGCAAGCCTGCGTGGCAGTCACTGACAGTATAAAGAATAGACAGCGTATGCGTGACGTCACCCACAGGTTTCTAAAGAGTCATTTTGAAGCCAGAATATGCAGCTCTGCCCGCCAACATGTTGGTAGTCCTGCCTCCTTCACCTCCCACTAATTTAAAAATCGGCAAAGACTTGGATCATTGGCGGACCTGAGACAGGCCGAATCATGTCTGGGTGTCCAAACAAGCCATCTGTTATGACATCCACCTGTCAATCAAAGCTGCCATGTTGTTAACTATGCATAACTTAAACCTTAATATAATTTGAAGACGTGAGTTGGGTGCTTATGGAAATTGACATGTCCTGCAGCCAGCCTCGAGTGGCTGTTTGAGGAACTGCAGTTTTTGGCACATAAACATCCGCAAAGGAGGTTGGCGCTTGATGGCAGTACCTCATCCAGCTCTCTTAATACATCCATGCCACAGAGACTCACACATGACAGTTGCTACAGGGACCTTTAGTTCTTACCAATAGTTGGCAATCTAAAACATAATGCTCGAAAAGGTGTTTTCCCATTGAGAGCATGATGGCAATACACTCGTTAGATGATTTTATTAGTGCATTTTGGCCTGAGGGTGAGGCCCAAGAAAAATATTACGCAGATTCGAGCACTCAGAAACAGTGTTTATCAATGGTGCAAATTTTGATGTAGTGGCCACCATATAACCTGCAGGGTCATGTGATGTTCAAATTTAAATATTACTCTTTTTAAGAAGCATTAGGCCACATATATATTTAAAAGAGACCATTCATTCACGTCGGGAAGTCAGCCAGCGAAAGACACTGATCTGTGTGTGCACTGAGCGAGCAGCTTTAACTCAAATGAACAGGCACCTCATTTAATGTTTAATACATGCACGGGAGCATCCCAGTGAAAAGGGCTCATCCTTCCATCCATGGAAAGAAGGACTTAAATCATAGATCAGTTCTTGAAACTATAATCTTTATTACATTTTGATCAAGAAGACTAGAGTTGCGGAAATCACGCCTTCCATTTCTGCCTTTCTTTCTCTTGTGTTTATGATTGTGTATGAAAGAGCATACGGTCAGCATATTTCCACTAATGTTACCACAGAAACATGTGGCCATGGCATGTGGGGAGGTCACGGCAAAAGGGATGTGATGATATTGCGTGCACAGGGATGTAAACTTACACTGTCACACACTTTGTTATTATTATGAACGCAAGACAACAAAACACCCAGCTGCAGCTCTGCTTGACTTACTTACACACACACACACACACACACACACACACACACACACACACACACACACACAGTTTATTTTATTCAACTCCTCAGAGTCTCTTATGTCATGGAGAGTAAAAATCATCACTGCACATTTTCTGTTCTCATGGTCCAATTACCTCTATGCTAATTTGGGCTAAAGTGATTCCACTGCCTCATATACAGTAACACACTCACACACACACACACACACACACACACACACACACACACACACACAAAATTGACATGCTTTTAGATCAGCCTTCCCCATACAAGCAGGTAAACACTCACATACTGTCTCACACAAACAAAAACACACTTGCACACACACGCGAGCATGCACAAAGGCATCACACACACGCACACTCAACCCACTGAACTCTTTCGAGCCTCTTCTTTCTGTCTCTCATGTTATCATTTGCAATTCTGCTTTAAGTGCCCCTGTCTTTGTTGCTGTTGCAGCCTGCAATAAAACATGCATGCAGAACCTCTTGGTCTGTACATCACAGCACTCGGCCGGCTGGATGGCTGGCATGCTCGCTTTCTGGAGATGATTCCTCGTCTGTGCAAGCTGGCCTCTGGCTTTTTTCATGTTGTTGTAGCTCTGCTGTAGCTGAGCAGTTACTCCAGAAATAAACAAAACTACCCCAAACTTTGGCTCATGCCATCAAGGACAGAATAGTAGTAGTTAGTTGCTCGTAAAGAGTGTAGCCGCACAGTTTTCTGACTTTTAGAATACACAAACAAAGGGCGGCATTGGAATATTTGTTTTGTTTTTATCAAGTTTTGTATGTATGCTTTTTCCTACAGGCCAAGTTTTGTGTATATAGGATGATAAACGTGTCAACTGAAGGTTTACACTTTCTACTGAGGATAAAATTGTGCTGCATATTAAACTGGGGCTACAATAATATGTAGGCTGGCCTATAGTGCTAGCTCACATGACTGCACAAGGATCATGGATAGCCTATGATCAGTGTTGTTTGTGTCAGACAGATGTATCATTTTTTAAAGCAAAAAACATAAAACATTAATTTGGGCACCCCTGCAGTAACTTTGAGGACCCCCTAAGCAATAATAGAGTTTGAATCAAGAGTTATTCTGACATTATCATGACTACAACACTTACATGTTTATGTTTCTTTGTTTACAAAAGGTTAAAGGGTCAGTTCAACCAAATAACAAAAAAAAAAAGCTCTGTTATGTTGGATAGTTTTGGTTCTATTTGTGAAGGTTTTGCCACAGAGACCTTCGCCATCTTGCCAACACAATGTTTTTCTTCTTTAGTGGTGCTTATCAACAGACAGAGCCAGGCGAGCCGTTCCCCCGTTTCCAGTGTTTATGCTAAGCTAAGCTAAGCTAAGCTAAGCGTATTCTGGCTGTAGCTTCAGGCAGATATGACAGTGGTATCGAACTTTTTAATTCTCTGTAAAAAAGCGAATTTCCCAAATTGTGTTGAACTTCAAAATTCCTTAAATTTACTAACATGGGTGCAGATATCACTCATGTCAGTAAAGGTGCAATAAAGCACCTGCTATACTCGGACTTTCAGGGGAACAGAAAATACTTAATGACATGATTATTTTAAATAAGAGCCTAAATTATGTTCATAAACCTGAGACAGTGATGACAAATGTGAACAACAAAATGATTGAATCCGGTGCCGATGTACAGATACAGATACACAGGAAATAGACTGTGACAACCTTGTTGCATTACAGTTCTGTTTCCTGGTAAAACTTGACACTGTAGCTCAGTGTGTTGCTCTTTTTTGTGCATGTCCATGTGTGTATTCAATATGTCTTTCCATGCATAAATGCCTCTCTGATGTGTGTGTGTGCACATTTGTGTGTCAGCCCCCTGCGACATGCTAAACTGAACTGTCCTGAACTGCTTTCATCTCCGTCTGGAGACCCCATCATCATCACTATTCCCCCAAAAACCTTTGACAGATGCCCGTGGACCAAAAAAAAAAAATGCACACACTCAGCAATCTCTGGGTCAGTGTGTGTGTGTGTGTCTGTCAGTGCACTCGAGTGAACATCTTGGTAATCTAGTGACTCCAGCATGTAGCATCATAGTGTTCAGTACTGTAATTTCACGAACACCAATGATTTTCTTTTCTCCTTGGGTAGTATTATGTAACAAAAGACTTCAATAAACTCTGAAGTCACCGCACGCAGAAGCACAGAAGCTGTCAGAAGGATGTCAGTTCTTTAGGAAACCGGGCACATCTCTGTTACGTCACGGCCGTGGTCTGTTCTCCGTGCGACTTCAAACCCCACCAGGAGCGTTTCTGAAGCGTTCTGCCCACCAGACTTTCTTAACTTGCATAGATTTGGTAATTTTTCTGGTTTATGTGCTTCTACCATGAGTTAGTATGCTACATAGTTAAATTGTTTCCCCTTTGGCTGTTTTTACGATTGGAAAGGTGTTTTATTTTGAAAATCAACTAGATTCTCTATGCTGTTTCTTTGTCTTACTTCTACTTCTTGCCTCTTACCAGCTCGATCTGCTCTGTACAGATTGACATGGGCTGCTCGCGGTGTCTGTTAAAAATAGAACAGCCATATATTTTCAGTGAAGCAGAGCAGGCAGCCATTTCTCCAAAAATGCCATTTCTCCTTCTGAAACGGACCGCGGCGCTTCTGTTGGGGTTTGAAACATTGAGACTAAAACGGCGGTGATTATCTCTGGCAGCTATGGCGCACACGCAACACATTGCATCTGTGCAGGGTGGAATTTAGCCTTTACATTAAAAATCACAAAGACGGCATAAAGTATCTAGCGTGTAAACATTGTAAAAAAAAGTTCTTTTTTAGCTGCAAACGAAAAATTGCATTCAGAAGAACCAATTATCGTTAAGTTAATTAATAAACTGAGTTCCAGCTCCTCAAAAGTGAGGATCTGTGAGGAAAGCAGTTGTTCTTTAACTTTTAATAAATAACAAACCTATGTACAAACCTATTTCATCATGGAGATGAAATATTGGAGATAAATACTTTCCTAAATGTTTCTAACTAACTTTTAGGGGCTTCAAAATTCAAATGAAAGTCAGTGACACTTTGACGTGGCACAAAATTCATTCTACATGTTTATTTCAGTGTAAAAATAATGTCACGTTTGAATTGAGATCTATTTAGAGTATTTTGGCGGGCCAAACCGTTACAGTAGATAGACACACTTTCATTCTCTTTCGCTCTGTCTCTCATTTCCTCACTCAGTCAGTGATTTCCTCTCAGCATCACAAGAAAGTCCCACGCAGAGGCTCTCACAGACGGACGTTTTTGTACTTTGCAGGGGTGCTGTTGGCAAAGAGCAGTCATGTTAAAACAGACAGAGATTTTCAAAAAAAAGAGAGAATATGTGTAAAAATGGATTTCATGATGAGTGAGCACAAAAGAAGGACGGTGTTTTGGTCCTCTTAACATGAGAAACTCATTTTACAAACTTGAAACCAAGTTATTATGAAGCACTCCTTGAACATAATCCTGATTATCTTTGTTTCTTTACACCAGATTAGTTGAGGAATTGGACCTTCAGGTTTTGTAGATACTGTTATTTCTCCATTGGATCGACAGGAGATCCTTAATACTACCCCTATAGCTGGAATGACCCGAGCTGTCAGTTGCTGTATCCTGGTATTAGCACATGACAAAAATAGGATGGGAAGCCAATTATATCAATAATGTTGGGACCATGTGCTTGAGCAGGGTTCAGAATATGGACAGCAGAGATTATGAGTATCAACTGGGGATTTAGGGGGCAAAGCATGGACGGCTGAGATGATTTTCCAACGGACGAGCTTCTGGAGGGACTAAACTATCATAAGATGGGAACAGATGGAGCCGGAAAAAGCTTAGGAGAGGTTGTCTGCTGCTTGTTTTAAGGACTGAGCTCCTCTTAAGGAGTTCCTTAGAAACAGATTGTCTTTTTGTAAGAACCTTAGCGCAGCATAAAGAAGAGCCAACCTAATTGGACTACTAACAACCCCTGCCTTGAAGATGTCAACATGCTCACCATACTGTGCAGGCATATGTGTCTTGTGTGCGAGGGAGCTCATACTGTGCTACAGTTTTCAACAACATTAAAGTATGTGCACGCACATTGTAGATTAAACAAAATTTTAAACACGTTCCTGTCCAAATTAGAAACAGATCTGCGCTCATTAAAGAAACTCGCGATTGGTTGCATTGCACAGTGTATTAAGGCGAGGTAAATTAATCCAATTTCACAGCGGGCTGGTGAGAGGTGAGGACAGCCGAGCCAAGGCTGCACTAATTAGCCATATATCTGTCACTATCAATTGTATCAGTGATCCTACCAAAGCCAACCATTTTCTTCTGCATCACACACAAACACATGCATACTGTATGTACACACACATGCACTCCCAGTTTTTAGGAACCTCTGATATCAGGATGTCCATACCTGAGCACACAGTGTGCAGAGAAGTGACACTATAAGCAAAACAGTGTGTAGGCTTTGCATGCGTGTTGTGTGTACTGTGTCCTGCTTGATGAGCCCGCTAAAGTACCTCCGGATGACAGGCCGGAGATATGTTGGCTAAACGCTGCAGGCAACCACAGCTGTTACACGGGAGAGGAGAGGTGAGGTGAGGATATAAGGGAGGGAAAAAAAAAAAAAAAAAAAAAAAAGACTGACTGCAGGAAATGAGCTGAGCTGTACAGTAACAAGACGAAGAGTCCGCAGACATGCTAGCAACTCTGTGAGGGGCGTTGCACAGTGGTGCTAAATGCTAAGTCAGCACGCTAACGTGCTTACAATGACAATTCCTGCATGCAGCGTCTTCGGTTAGCATGCTAACATTCGCTAATTAGCTCTAAACACAAAGTACAGCTGAGTAAATATTTGATGCCGTTGGATGAGTTGAGTTCAGGTAAGTTATTGCGATTCATCCAGAGCAGAACATTTAGATCATTTTCATAAATTTCATGGATATTCATTTAATAGTCGTCAAGAAATTTCACTTGTAATGCCAACCCGTTATGGCACTCGTGGAAAGGTTCAGGGATCACCAAAGTCATTGAGCTTCATCGCCTGGGAACCGTGAATATCAGTACCAAATTTCACAGCAATCCATCCAATAGATAGATATTTCAGTCTGGACCAACTGACAGATCGACTGCGGCTGTGGCTACAAAAACAGGAGAATTACAGTACATACATTTCAGTACATACGTGGTGTGCAGAGGAGGGTAAAATGGTTGTTTATCCAATATTTTACAGTACTAATACTCCAGATACAACATGTGTAAAATAATTACAGTATCCTGACAAGTTCTGCTCCCATTCTATGATCTAGTAATTATCACCACACAGTTGAATAATTACAGTAGCAAGAAATTGCAATTAACTGATTGTGTGACTTACTGGGGACTTCCCAGCACTATTGTGTGTATGTGTATGTGTGTGTATGTGTATGTGTCTTACCCAGCAGATTACTCCACTGAGGCCAAGTCCCTACAGATGACATGTGATAGCAGATTAATAGCCTAACATATTAAAGTCACAATCCCTATTATTTCCCCTTGTATCAGTGCTTAATCAGTTAATATCTAACAGTTGAGGACTTCTTCCTCTGCGTCACCTTCAGCGTAATCTAAAATTAATCACAGTAAATTGGCATATGGATCATTTTGTATTTATAATACTTTAGGATAAAATCATTTATGTCTCCAGTTAAGGATATTATGTCAATAAATGTGCAGTAAAACGTTACAACACATTTCATACAAAGGCGGTAATGTCAATCGATGGCTTTACAGCAAAGACTGGCCAAAAATCTGATTAATTACTACTTAAAATAAATGACTAAATTACTAATCATATGCAAATTAATTTATTTTACTTCAGTTTTTATTTTATATTTGCTCAAGCCTTAATCTAGACCATCTTTATGTGATGTAAGGAGCAGACTGTCTTCCCAATACGTGTACACAAAATGTTTACGCTAAAGTGACAAGGACCTGTAAGAATAATAATGCATAAAATGTATGTTAAAGCAAATAAATTGTGACAATAAAACCAGCTTAAATACAAAAAAAGTAACATTCACTGTGATAAAGTAATTTAAAAACTATTAATAATGACTCTTGTTTGTAGGGTGCAAAGTAGGAAAGAGTGTAAATTTGTTATGGAGCAATTAATTCCACAAAGAGAGGAGGTTGGATGAGCAGGACACTGAACTCAACTTTTTGGCACACAATAACTGACGGAGGACTGCTGACGCACGAAACCAAATGTCATTTCAGTTAATTACAAATAAGTCATAACTGTGATCAAAGCCTTAAAAAAATAGTTCCATCTGTTCATATCCTGTAAGTTAAGAATTTTACTGTTTAATGTAACGTTATCCAAAAGATTTTTCGAGAGTAATCATGGTTTTAGGTTCACCTAAACAAAATATAATATTATACAAAATAGCCTAATAATAAAACAGAACACAACTCTTTATGTTGCTTCCTCTGCACTCATACATACATACATATATACATATATACAGCCATGGACATATCAGAGAGGCTCTGAGGGGACAAATTCCTCCATACAACAAATCCAGTAGTGGCTGTTATTGAAAATAATATTTTGTAGATGCAGGTATAGTTGCAACAAAGCTGCATTGTGTGTTACTAAGAAATATCATGCTACCTAACTCAAAGAATATGCATATTATTATATATATAAGGGGGAAAAAACGAGTTACTTTTATGATATTCGGGTGGTTGTGAGTCTCTGATTGGTGTCAAATTTGGTTTGACACATCCTAATTAAAAGCCTGGTTGCCATATTTTAGAAAAATAAATAAATAAATAAAAGCTGCACATACAGTGATACGAACAGATTCAAATCAAGTGTCCATGGCTGGGCAAACCAGACCTTTAATCCATGCGTGTTAAAGTGAAGCGGAGCCATATGGTTTGCAGTGGATCAGAAGCAGTGATCCTGAGGATGATACGGTCCCAGCTGAACCTTTGTGCGGCGCATTGACACCATCTGATGTTTATCGTTGCAGTGTGGTCACAGCCCTGATAGCACTGATCTCACACAATGACATCGCTTATTATCTCATATGGTAAACGGCTAATGCATGTTAATGTAGCTTTGGCATTTTGGTCCCTGTGCCAATATTAGTATCAAGAAAACAAAAACAAACTGTCTAGATGAGTTCTGCTTATTTATTTACAGAGTTTTATAGGTTAGTTCATCTCTTTTCCTTTCTGCTGTCGCCTGTTTCACAAGGTGAGATATCTCACAGGAGTAGGCCAGATCCTTTCTTCTCTGTACACAGATTTATAAAAGATTTCATACGAATACACTAAAACATCTGCACACACACGCACACCAACACTTGCACGACACACTCAGACAAACGCACAGATGCACAGATCCATGACCAACACTTGGATGTCCCACAGAAACTGGCCCTCCTCTCATCCTCAGGATAAAAAGGGGAGATAATGCATTATACATTTTCTCCTCTCTTCAACTGCTCATTATAATACAGTCAGAGCCTCTGCCTAAAAACAGGTCGTTTCTAATGAGACGAAGCTCGCTATATAATCTCACCACTTTCAGTGTAACTCCGGAATGATTTTCTGCGTATGTTGTTGCTTGCTCGTTCGGTCTCGTACAGATGTTGCAGTCACAATGACCAAACGGTTTATTGCAAGAGGTTTGAGTGTATTTTTTTCCCCTTGCATTTTGCTTCTGTAATTTCAGATTAATATTTATGACTGCAGTGAACAGTGCGCTCATTATTTATACCACATTACAGTTGAGTCTATAGGCTGTCAGGATCTCTTTCTCATTCCATGAAATGCACTGAAGAGGTGAATCCAGGTAAAAGCCGCTAATCCTCACTGATTTATTACAGTAAGTCTATACCCATCACAGACGCAGATAAAGAGAAGTTGGGTTATGTATGTTATTGCAGAGATGATGGCTTGAGTGATTTTTACCAAAAGTCACATGAGGTTTTTAATGAAACAGAGAATCCTTCTCATCATGAAGGATGTCCCTACAAAACCATGATTTTTGGCAGACATCTTGATTTATAACACTTCACTTATGGGACTTTTATTGTTTTTAATCATCTTGTCTAAGAATGTCGGTTTGATGGTTTTAAAAAGTGACCAACTTTTGCTCCTTGCAGACTGTCAGAACAAGAAACAGCACTTCACGAAAGTTAAAACCAAGCTGAAGACAGATGTACTGATTGTGTATTATAATAGTGCAAGGCATGACACAGCTGTTTGCATATGCACATTTAAAAGTTGAAACAGGAAATGCTGGAACTTAATTCTTATGTGCTTGTGTTCGTCTTCTTTTGTTTAACCAGTAAATATCTTCGCTTAATATTCAAATATTCAGGAGTAAGTAAGTTTTTAAATCTGTGTGTACAGCACATAAAACAATGGTTATGTATGTATTTGCAATTCGGAGATCAGAGATGATGTTTTGTGAGCAAAGGTAAAAGAAACATCTAAGTTGCCTATGTTATAAATTATATATTTGCTCATGCTGAGGCCAACTAAGCTTTTGTCTGCATACATTTTTATGAGTAGAATATATAATATATATAATATAATAATATATATATATAATATGGTTGGAGAATAGTGAGTATATAGCATGTTCTTAAAGCCTTTGAACAGATTTAGACAGTTAATACCTTGCTTAAGTCCACAGTAAACAGATAAGGCTGACATTGATCTCATTATGTTGTTTCCTTATTCTAGGAGAAGCAGGATCGAGAGAAGGATTGCGTTTAGAGCTCGTTAATAGATCTGCATCGCACTCTGATGCAAATCCACAATTCTGTGAAAACTCTGCAACTCCCTTTGCTGAGGATGATTTTGTGATCTGATCAAAAGCTTCAGAACAGCCACCAAATGAACCTTGTATTGAGATTGTTGTGTCAAACACTTGAAGACTTTCAAAGCTGTGTTATTATTTCCTCCAACATTATGGATACTGTCGCGTGCGCGCACGCATTTTACTCTACTGAAATCTACTCTGAGGGGATTAAATGCAAGTGAAATCCCCCGGTGGGGTTTAAAAATCTGTGTTTGTATTTCCAAGCCCTTCAAAGCTGTCAGAATCGTTCAATAGATTCGGGAGGTGATTATCCATGCGGCCATCCTCTGCCACCTCTTTCCAGACTCAAACTGCTCACTTTGTTTACATCTGAACTCGGAGGGGTTGTGTTGTCATTTTTATAAAACAACAAGACCTTTCAAAACTTTATTCCATGAGATTTGACGCGGATTGATGGCACATTTATGTCACATTCAAAAGGTTAGGTCGGTATATTTTTCAGGTATTATCTACTTTTTGTTCAGTGCGACGTTCCATGTGCCTCCTCATCTGTTTCTCAGGGCTCTAATAGTTTACTAGCCAGCTAGCTAAATTTGCTAAAAATCTAGTTAGCTCTGCAGATGGCACCAGTGTCGGGGAAAAAAAGACATGCTAATCCTATAACAACGTTTCTCACTTAACTGGACCTTAATCTTGACTGACTGATAAACAAACATTATATCATAATCTCTATCCCAGCTGATGAAAGAACCTAACCACAAGCATGACTGCAGCGATTACACTGTAGTGGTGTCCTGGTGTAACTCCAGTTCTGAGCACTTTTCACTGGAACTACGTGCTATAGAAAAACCACTCACTACAGATCTGTGAGGACAGAGGAACAAGGACATCTGTTGTTGGAAAGAGATGTTACCGGTGAATTTCTTACATTTTTCAACCCGATGAGCAGCGCAAAGTGAAGTTCCATTCTCCTTTGTTGTATTGCGGTGGAAGCATAAATCTCAGAGACAGATATCTTACAACAAATCAAGTGAAAACTATCTGTGTAGCTAGATACTACTCATCAAGAAGGAAAGGCAGAAAGAAAGTTTTTGGCAAATTTTAGTGCTGCTCTGACTTTTTTTGTGTGTAATGTAACAAATAGCAACATGAAAGCAACGTGACAATGTGAAAGAGGTTGTTCATAGTGATGAACCGGCAGCTCCCCTCGACTTTACAGAGCTTTATAGCGAGTTTCAGCTCATTGTTCAAATGTCTGGCTGTTACTTTACTGTTTTGATTAACTCACTGCTCTCATAGTGTCGTTTTAGCCGCAGCAGGCAGCTGTTTTCAGGGAAAAAGCTCTAAAAACCCACTGTACACTACCTGCTCAGCACAAACAGCAGATAGACACAGTTAGCAACTAGCTGGTGAACATAGTGGAGCATTTAGTACCTAAAGAGCCAGATATTTCCCTCAGGAATTTGGTAGAGATCATAAACAGAGCTAAAAGAGAGTGGATAATGGACTTAAATCCATCAGTCGGCCACAAACACAACTACAAATGAATGATAATGTTACTTTGTAACTGCTGGATGTGTAAATGAGCGACTGTTTGCTGACAAGGTCGTCATATCAACTCAAAAGGTGATGATATGTCAGCGTTGTATTGTCTTGCCGCTGCCCCCAAGTGGCCAAAATATCATAAACATAGCATAAACATAAAATACTCTAAACTTAAGGTCCACTTACTGGCTGTTCTGGAGCTTTTGGCAAGGGATGCAACCGACGAATATTTTCTTTCTCGATTAATATCACAATACATTTTTCATTAATTGTTTGGTCTATACAATGAATAGTGAATTTCTAAATCCAGAGGTGATATCTTTAACTTCCTTATTTTGTCCAACAAACAATCCAAATAGAAAAACATTCAATTAACTGTTAAACAAACAAAAAAAGCAGCAACTAAGACGCTGGAACGATAAAGTTTGCTTGAAAAATGCCTCGAACAAGTCACTGATAATAAAAACTATTGGGGTACAGTATTTTGTTGATCAGCTACACTGATCTAATTGTTTTTAGTTGTACTTTCCACAGCATCCCATGAAGATGGCAAATGGTGTCATTATCTGAATGAAAAATAGAGACAGAAATAACAACATCCCCACCCATATATGAGCATCGCTTATCACGTGGCTTGGACATAGACTTGATTTGATGAAACCTGAGCTAGTACCACTTGCTGACAGCTTCAGAAAAAGCTACTGAGCGAACCTTGAGTTGAGAATATTCCAACACACGACGCTGATTGGCTAATAGCCATCAGTATTTGGTCAGTCGAGGAGGTGGAGCGGAGACAATGCGATCATCACAGTCGGTTGGCCTCCAACATGCAGCCGTGGTTGAAGTGCAGAAAGAAGAAGAAGAAGAAGAAGAAGAAGAAGGGGTGAAGGAATGGTGAAGGGAACAAGAGATAAAAGGACGGCGGGAGGGAAGAAGATGACAGAGGGAGATAGAAGAGAAGGAAACTGTAAGCATTGTACAGTGTGTGTGTGTGAGACAGTGAGAGGCAGAGTATGTTATGTGTGTGAGGGGGCAGTGTGTAAGAGAAGAGCAATAAGGCCGGGGTTCTTCGAGGAGACTCACTCTCACTGTCACATCGATCAGACTACAGCATCACACACACACACACACACACACACACACACACACACACACTCACTCACACACCCAACACTCTCTCTGCTCTTTCTGCGCTCCGTCTTAGAGACAGCGTGAAAAATATAGCTAGGAAGTGAAGCAATGAGGCTGTTTTTAAATCTAACAGATTGTTTTTGCCCTCACTTCAAGGAATAGTTCAACAGGAATAATCCGCTTTTATTAGATGAGAATATCATATATATGTGATGAATGTGAAGCTACAGCCAGCATGGGAGAGTACCACTAAAGCTCACTAATTAACGCTGCATAACTAGAGGTGTTCAGTACATATATGAACAAACCTTTAACACTGAGTCTTCAAACTGAATTGTCTACACTGAGTCACTTTTAGAAGTTGAGCTCACATTATGTTTCTTCCCTGTTAAAAGCTCATTAAACGACTGCAGAAGCCACAGAAACACTCATGATGTGATAACCAATAGTTGGTTGTGGAGTTATTCACCTCATAAACAGATTTTAGTTTTGTACCTATCTAATGGGATAGCTTGAATTAGCAACACATTGAAGCTTCTGCTGAACTGAAGACAGATGCGTCAAGAAAATTCAACAATACGCAGTAGAACATAGTCAGTGATTATGATTCTTTGAACTGAAATGACCAAAACAATTCAAATTTAAATCAGTAGATTGATTCATAATGTATGGATTACATGCAATGGATATAGTGTTAGTGTAACAAAGTGTAATAAATAAAAATAGTGAGCTTTAGAGGTGCTGGCGTGTAGATTTTGTTGCTTTTAGATGGAGACAAGCTAGCTTTTCCCTCTGTTTCCAGTCTTTCCAGCTAAGCTAAGCTAACCGGCTGCTTGCTGTATCCTTATATTGAATGGACAGACATGGGAGTTGTTCCAACATTCTCAATAAGAAAGCAAAAAATGTTGAACGGTTCCTTTAAGACTAGATCATCTGGCCAACCTCGTTCCTCTTCCCACTAAAGCCCTTAAAGCCTGAACCGTCTGCTGCAGCTCGCAACTCTTAAAAATAGCCCAAGTAGGGAATTCAGAAATAACAGCGTCAAATTTAAAGATTCACACATGCATGGGGCTTATGCAGAAACTGCAGAGGTGCGAGTGTTATTTATAATGCAATGACAATATGGGTACAGAATATATTATGGTTGTTGTCTTTGTTCTGCATCAGCTCCTGGGAGGAGATTTAAAAAGGGGGCAGGGTAGATGTAAAATAAAGAAGGCAGGAATTTTTAGTTGAAAGGAAATATCTTGTCTTTCAAACATGTGTAAAAAAATATATATAAATAATCGCAAATTTAGCATAGACATTAATTTTATAGACATCACACACACACACACACACACACACACACACTAGGGCTACAGGGTGTGCCCAGCACCAGCCTGTGTGCCTGCTCTCTTCCTCCTGGTGCCCTTATTGGTTCCTGCCCAATCCGGCCATCCAATCACATCAGGCAGAGCGAGTCTGTGCATAGACTTGCAAATAATCTGCAGTTTTACAATAACACCCCACAACCACAACCACCATTATCCCTGTTTCTTTCTACGTTCTCATTCTGTTATCCTCCAAAAAGTGATGGATGTCATGTGGTGAATGGAAATTACCTGCCAACACTCCTCACTGTTACAAGTAACTTATATCCTTGTCTCCCTCCTTTTGTATACTATATATACCCTACCTCACATACAGTACGTCCTATATTATATGTGCACGCTATGCTATTTATGTGGCTTTGCAAAATGCATCTGTGAAAACTGTTGTTGTTTTCCTGAGCCTGTCATTTAGTAGAGTAGAGGCTTATAAAGCTGTAGTGAATTATTAAGCAGGGTGAATTATGGGGCTGGAGCGAGTGAGCGAGGGTGAGAGACAGAAAGAGAGACGAGAGAGAGAGAGAGAGAGAGAGGGTCTGGGCAAAAATAGGTCAACCTAGCAGTGGCAACCCAGGGAAGTAGAAATGATTCTCTCTCTGAGGAGGAGCTTTGTGTGTACGTGTGTGTGTGTGTGTGTGTGTGTGTGTGTGTCAGGGGAGGCTGCCTATTTGTCAGCAGCTCATGGTGTAACGCTAATTCATATGCTAAAACAAAGCAATTTAAGAGAAAAGGTTCCACCCGTAAGCCACAAAGAGCGCTAAATGTCAGTGCACAACTAGATCTATCTGGAAACATCAGCACGCATATAATGATTCGAGGTGTGACAACATTAGCATTAATACGGTTATTATTTCGTCAGGTAGTTTTTCAAACTTTTACCAAACCTGGTGGAAAGTAACTTAAGTAGAAGATGACTTATATTTTATTTGATTATTTCCATTTTATACTACTTTACACTTTCCCTCCACTACATTTAGTTATGCAGATCAAGATTTTACATAAAAATAAAATATATTATGAGCTATGAAATAAAATAAAATAAAATCCATCATTGTTAAAAATTTAACCAAACGCTTTGGGCTTCTTTTTTATATTTTGTCCCTCTAAACTTCTCAGATGGTTTCATTTAAATAACTGTTCAAGCCCAAACTGTCTTTAGAGAAGATTAGAGAAAAGTCTAAAAAAATTAAAGCATTTGATTTTGCCTCATTCTAAAACTCTTAATCATCTCACAACCTGTCAGATTTATCTTGTGGTCCTTAGAAGCCCTTGGTTGAGAATCACTAGATTAAACAGGAGGTATAGTAGTTTGACAGGCTACAATGAGAAATACTGTAGTTACACACTGATGCAATAGTATCATTAATTGAATCGTGTAATACATCAGTAATGAGGGTCCTTTTACTTTGGAACTTTGGACTGTTTTTATGTTGTAATAGTACTTTTACTTTAATACAAGATCTAAGTACTTTTTACACCACTGCCAATCATATAGACACGTATACTGGAAAGTACAGGTCTTACACCGCGAAGATGTGATGTAGATTTGAAGGTTTATACTGACAATTAAAAATAAATTGGACTCTTTCAGGTCCAAATGACTTAAAAGGGAAACGGAGAACCCTTAAAAGATAAGTCATATCAGAGTAATGGCCATATTTTCAAGACTTTTTAGAATTAAAAGATTTACAAGATTTTCAAAACTTTGTGGTTCATTTTTTTTTAGTGCATTGTTCGTACCTTCCCTTTTTGCACTTGCCCCAATGGCCAGCTCTTCTTAACTAAAATCACTCCTCAATTCAGTGAGGAACTAACAACTCAACAGCTTTGAATTCAACTCAACATTTTAATCAGAAGCTGTTGAACTTGGACCAGAGTTAATTTGATGTCCAAATCTTCTGATCCTTCAGCAATTCAGAATTAGTAACATCTGGGTTTTGATTCGGTGTGGCAGTACACAAGTTATATCTCAACTATTTCAGATTCTTCACTAATATGCCTGTTCCTCTTATTGTTATCCTTCTTATGATTTAATAAGAGAAATCAATAGAGGGAAGAAGGAGTGAGGCTGACAGACGAGATCTACTTGCGCATTGCTAGCTTTCTGTAAGTAAGTATTCATTTGTTTCATTTCCAACTCTTGAAAGAGCATGAAATTCTCCTGGTTAAATCATCAGTATAAACAATGATTAAGTTCTGGCCCGAAAAGAATTACACAAAAAACTGTGTACTTAACTTTAGTAACTTTAGCAGACCACAGAGCTGAAAAATGTATGTGTGCCGCTAACACCAAAATGAATGATGAGATTTATACAACTTTTATCAACAGTACTAACCCTAAACCCATTGGTTAGTGGTCAACCATTTTTAAGCCAAAACTTGTATTTTTAGAGCTAGAAGTGGGTGCCCATCTGCATACCGGGTCATAAACTTTCTTGTATTACAACTAAACAGTACACTAAAATATGTTTCTAAAAACACAGACAGGTGACAGAAACTTCATATTCATATTTCATATTCATATTACTGCCTAGATTCATATTACTGCCTAGTTTGACAGTTTTATCTGTGTTTTGTGAGCCTGGTGTGTTATGCTGGCCAGACTCACTGAGAATGACCCGTCAGTCACAAGGTAACCACGTTCCTCAAAACACACCAAACCTCTCAATGTGTGTGAGCCTAAATGCCAGCTTTAGATGTTAGCTCAATTAGCTTTATTAGCTTTATTCTGACTTTTTGGGTGTGAGGAGGCACATGTCACCACTGGTTACAATAAATCTCATTATAGATGGCAATAAGGTCTGGCTCGCTGTCAGTTTGAGGTAAAGGCTCAGTGCAAACCATTTAAATTCTTCAATAACAAGCAGGGAAAACCATATATTTATAGATCTTGTCTTGTTCGTTGTCATAATGAGACATGATCCCAAAACTATATTGAACCACGCTTGTGTAAAATATTATTGTGTACAGTAGCATTAAGATTTCCAGTATGTAGAATCTGATGTAGAACATCAGTGGGTTACTGTAGAAACATGGCGGTTCAACTGCCTAAATCTTACCCAATGGAACTTTAACTGGAGCTATGGGGCCCGACCAGCCCCAGACCAAAGGTATACAAAAGTTTGAGGCTATACTTGTGCCTATATAGTGAATAATGTGACTTCACAGTGGGGAAAAATACTCCCAGATCAAGTGGCACCTCTTGACCATATCTGTATGTCTGTAGCAGGATTGTAAAGGTCAGTAATATTCCTGGAAATTTGAGGGATTGATTTAAATTTTACATATTTTCTGAATGAATTTGACAGCACACCATAATCTAGTAAGATAATATTTACATAAAATATAATTCAACAGTTGCGTGAATAGATAAAATGTGAAATCGTGTATTTTCTTACATAGAGTTTGCCAGACTTTCTTACGTAGGGTGGGTTGTGCTGGGGAAATTTGAACTCATGAGCTTAGTATTTAAAAGAAATCCTCAGTACTTAATAAAAAAAAAATCTCCAATATAACATACATTCATTAAATTATTTTCTAAATCCAGACAAACTGCTCGGTTCAGGTCTGTGATTTACCGTCTATATATAATCCGCTGGCTCCTATGGCTGCGGTTCACATCAAAATCCTTCTTTTGCTGTACTGCAGCAGAGACAGGAGTAGTTCAACAAGAGTTCAGGCGAAGGCATGAGTAGGTTTTTTGTTTCATAGTGTGATTTTACTCTGTAATCAATTTTTTATCATTTGTGGAAATATTGGCTGCAGAGGAAGAATCCTAATGTCTTGTGAGCTGTCCGTCCTCTGGGGAGCAGGTCCACCAGTTGTTACCAAACAGCTGAGGGTGTTAGCACCGAACAGTGCCACCCCACCCTGTGTGTGGAGGGATGAAATATGTGTTTGCATGTGTTTGTATGAGTACACCTTTGTGTGTGTATGTGATGAAAATACACACTTTCTTATCTGTTTTCTGTGTATGTGTGTGTCTGTGAAGGGGTGAAGAGGTTTATGTACGTGTGTGTGTGAGAGAGAGAGAGAGAGAGAGAGTGTGTGTGTGTGTGTGTGTGTGTGTGTGTGTGTGTGTGTGAGAGAGAGAGAGAGAGAGAGAGAGAGAGAGAGAGAGAGAGAGAGAAGCATGACCTACATTTGGCAAAGCTCATCGTATGAGCATGAAACTGCCTAACATCACCCCAGAGCTCCTCAGCACAGAGCAACGCGATTGGCTGCTTTCAGCTCCAGCCTGACAACAGCACTGGCATCACCCAGGGGGAGGGGGAGGGGAGAGGGAGGGAGAAGGAGAGGGAGAAAGGGAGAGAGAGAGAGAGAGAGAGAGAGGAGGACATGGGGAGGAGGCACATACATTAAATCCAAAAGAATAAATGATGCACATAGATGATTGGATGAAAAAGAGACATGAGAGTGAGGTAAAGGCTTCAATTAGACACAGTGATGCTCATAAGATGGTGAAGGTGTGTGTGCACTTGAATTACTCACATTCTGGGGACAAAACTATGTTTTAAACAATCACATGTGTTTTGTCACCATCTGGGAACAAAAACTTGGTAAAGATGAGGTAAAATAAAGATTAAAAAATTACGTTTAAGGGTTAAGACTAGTTTTTAGCCATGCTAGCGACACTGGCTCTGGGCATTGGTCAGTGAGTGGGTCGGTGTGTCGGTCCACCACATTGGTCCAGAGTGAAATATTTCATTCATGGTTCCCAGAGGAAGAATTTTAATGACTGTGAAGATGACTTTTCCATCAATACTACCACGAGGTTCACATTTGTACTTTTGAGTGAAATATCTCAACTTTCACACACATTCAAGTCCCCTGAGGATGAATTTGTACTAACTTTGCTGAACCTGTCATTTTTCATCTAGCGCCACCATTAGGTTAAATTCTTAATTTGTCCGATACTTTGGTTTATGAATGAACACCTGCAGAACCAATCACATTCCCATCAGCCTCAGGTGTACTCTGTGTTTAGTGCTGGTTGGAAAATGGCATGCTAACATGCTAAACTCAGATGACAGGTTAGCATCTAGTCATTGTGAGCATGTTAGCATGCTGACAGTATGTATGTACCTCCTGTACATAAGTACAGCCTCACAGGCTGCTAGCATGCCTGTAGACTAAGGTAAGGGTTTAGTTTTGGTTCATGTTAGGCTAATGAATAGGGGTGGGTACATTTATTTATGGTTAAGTTTTATGAGGGAATGAATGTAAGTCAATGCAAAAACGTCAAAAAGTGTGTGTGTGTGTGTGTGTGTGTGTGTACATCCTATCGCCCTATTTGTGTGTAGATCCTGAGTTTGATGTCTTTGGTCATGTGAGCTGTCACAATAGAGCGGGGATTTGTAGCACGGCGCTTCTAGAGCTGACAAACACACGATGGCACGCACACACACACACTAACACACACACACACACACAAACACACACTCCCTCTTCTGCCTCTGTGTCCCTCTCTCTCTCTCTCTCTCTCTCTCTTTCCCTGAGATCCCCAGGCACAAGGCATTATGGGAATCACTCTGGCATGGCTCTCGCTCTTCACAGCTTTAATCTTTAAGTTGTTTCCATAGAAACGACTATGTTCACTCAGTTGATAACTGTTGGATGGTTTCTAAAGCTATAGAAGAATGTCCTCACCCAGCATAAACCTCCCCCGCAACCCAACAACAGAGGAACGTCTTAGTCACTGTATACTCATTGATCCATTAATTACAAATAATGAAGAGTTAGTATTGATGATGCCAGGCACGCAGGACCAAAATAACTGCCTCCAGTTGATATTTTTTTACTTTTTCAAGTTCTTAAATGGAGGTTTCAGTGCATAGGTGTTATATTTTAAGGAGCATAGACAAAAGGAGATCCAGTCACAACTCACCTGCTTGCAGGGAGACAAGGCAGGTGACATTTGGTAGGTGATGTGTTTAGTGAACTCGCAGCCCAACTTGGGTTATTTCAGGCTGAGGCAGCGGCAGCAGACCCCCCCCCCCCCCTTCCATTTGTCAAGTACGGCAAGTTGGTGTTTCCTCAGTTGCCACAGAAGCCCTTTCTCCCTTCTTCCTGTCTTTCTCCGGCTCTCAGATGTGACATATCTGCACACAACACGCACACAGCTCAGAAACGCTAACAATGCTACTGTAAAAATGTATGCTTTTAATTTGAAAGGCTGGATTAACAAATAAGAAATATTAATAGACTTATAGACATATGTACCTGTATTCACTCAGACACAGACACACACACACACCCTTTCACACTATGACCAACGGTAAGAGTCCTCCTCAACACACCCGCACAGCAGGAGATCACCCCCTCCCTGCATATGTGCCGGTTTCCATGGAGACACGCAGTTAAAAATAACATGGGCGATGGCTTGTCTCGTGCCATTCCACCAACATGGCTGAAGCATTCACAAACACGCACAAACACACACACACACACACACACACACACACACACACACACACACACACATCACACAAAATAATTCTGGCTGAAGTCTGTTTGACAAGCACACACAGAGAACAATATGAACACACACACACACACACACACACTCTGCCACCATCATTGTTGGCATGATAGCGCCGTTTATTCCCACCCTCCTGCCGTTGGTCTATGATATCAGATGTTTTTGTTGGAGGGAGATGAAAACAAGACGCCTACTGTAGTGCTGTAAACTAAACTGCTATGGACTTCTTCGTGTTATGTTATAGTTAGGTGAGAAGTATGTTGTGTGTGAGCTTTAAGAATATTCTGTGTTTGGCTTATTGTCTTATTTAAATCCCATGAAAAGACCAAATCCAACAATGGGTTCCACGTGTTTTTGTCAATACTCTCAGCCCCCAGCCCATTAGTTCCTACTAAAGATGGAAATCTTTAAAAATGGATCATAAAATATCACTTCATTTTAATTTTTTTTCTCTTTCTCCGTCAATTACACTGTAGTTTTTAGAGAACGGAGTACATAGTGCATTTGTTGAGGACTATTTTCAGCTGCGGATTAATACACGCTAGTGAGTATTTATGTCATCAGGACGGTGTTTGTGTGATTCACTCGAAATATAGAATATCAATACATTTATCCTTTAACTGAAGCTCTGTATCTGTGATCAAGATCATTCCTCTGGTCAGGAGATGATGTATTAGACAGGTAAACAAAACATATTTCTACCATACGTACATATCACAGTATCACATATTATTCTTTGTCTTTCCTCAGAATCATTCACTATTTTTTTCCTTTTCTTCTCGACCTCTTCAAACTAAATTTTTTAAAAAAGGAAAAATTCATCTATTCCCCCTATGGAGGCTGTGTTACACAGGTATTACAGCATACAGTATTACAATGCTCCGATTCAGATGTTCACATCACAAAGAAACAGACATAAGGCCTTTTAGAGTGACAGAGAGGACAGCATTAATAAAAACAGCTACTGAGCAGTCAGAAGATGTCATTTATCTGATTTGTGATTAAGTAGTTGTTAGTAAAGCTTGAAAACAGAGAGAGACAAAGGATTGTTTTTGTTCTGTTCTTACCATCAGTGTTATTCATTAAAAACTAAGTGACTTATTAAGGCATACCAGGCTTAACATTTAATCTAGACTCGTAGGTGATCCCCGTGTTACCTCAGACACTGTACGTGAAAATTCATCCTAGTTTTGTTGCTAGTTTTCTGCATGTTTCCAAACTAATACACTGCTCAGACAAAAGATACAGGAACAGACATTTTTCCTGTAGTTTAAGCGACTATTATTCTCTCCATATTTCCTTCCCTGATTACTGCCTCTTTAGGAACAATGCTGCAATATTGATGAGGATTGGGGAAATACAGAAGCCTCATAAAGGGTTGAGCTAGGAGACGAGGCCCTACAACAACATGAGATGATAAAACATTGATATACTACTGCTGCTTTTCTCAGAAACCGTGTGTCCATTGACAGAGACGTATTGTTCCGTTAACGTTTTTGTGCCTCATGAAATATAAACAGCTGGTTTTAAACTCCTCATTCAAACAGCTGTGAAATATTTTTCTTTTGGGAAATTGATCATGTAAATTCAATTATGCACTTTTTTGCTTTATTATATTTTTATGAGGTTTAAGACTAAAGTCTAAAGCACATATATAAGCTAAATAACTACATTTCATATTTACTTCTCTACTTGTAATTTTACTTTTGCTACTTCTGTGTATACACAACTGACCTGCATACATGTGTGTCCTGAAAGAAGGATCCCGCCCCTGTTATTCTTCCTTTCTCGTCCTTTTCCAACCTTAAGGAGTGGGAGGGGTTTCTTATGTTGCTCCTATTGTAAAGTCCTCTGAGACAAATCTGTGAATCTGACCTATAAAAATAAAATGGATTTGAAGGAAAAGTCTCAATAAATGTACATATATATATTCACATATTCACTTTCTTTCTGTCATTGAAACAAGAAGATCGGCACCACTCTCATGTCTGTGTTAAAGGAATAGTTTAATATTTTGGAAAATTCACTCTTAAAGAGAATTACATAAAAAGCGTGTTACCGCTACAGACAGCAGCTATTGGCTTAGCTTAGCATAAGCCTGGTTCAATCTAAAGTTAAAAAAATCTATCTACCAAGACCTCTATAGCTCCCTAATTGCACACTGAACTGTCCAATTAATAACCTTTATGACATAATATTGTTATACATTTAGCATGGTGTTGTTCTAAAGGACCAGTGCGCAGGATTTAGTAGCATCGGCCTAGTTGCAACCACCTAGGCTCTCCATCTCATTTCTCCTTTCTAGTGAATGTATGACTGGTATCAATGTTATTGCCATCTAACTGTATCTCTAGGCATATCTCCCACACAATGTTGAATTATTTCTTTAAGCATGTAGCTGGAGCCATGAGAGTTGTTTGTTTCCTCTAACCTGCAAAGCAAATAAGCCTTGTGTCAAAATGTCAAACTGTTCCTTTAATGGAAATTACACGAGTGGTCTACTACAATAGGAGCCATTCATGAAGAAACACACATAAAGAAATACATAAAACATATAGAAACCATGTAATATAAATAAATCCACCAAGCACTTCAATTATGTGACTATCAGTCCACACGTGAAGCATGTACAGCATTGTCTCTGATTATGTAGTGTTCATGCTGTGCCACTAAGGGGCAGCACAGGAGCACTTTCAATGGAGTCTGTTAATATTGAGTAAACAGCATGTGCAGAGCCAGGAAATAATCCCTTGAACATTTAACCTGCTGTTATGCTGTTGATATTTTCTCTGGTTCATCGGGCACATTGTGACGTGGTGAGGGCTATAAATAAGGCTTTTGTTTTTAATGTCAGACACTGTGACTCACCTATGTTAGCTATTACAACCAGGCCTCAAACCTTTATAGTAACGTGCACACACACACTTGTTATAACATGAATGTTGTTCAGGTCACAGGGGCAGAACAGAGGGATTGAGGAGGGAGGCTGAACAATGGTGCAGGTGTGCAGCTGGGGGAAGAGGAATGGGAAAAGGGAATGGGGGTAGTATGATTTATTCATTTTGCGAGGAAGGAGGACAGAGACAAAAATATAGAGACAAATATAGAGAGGAGCAGAAGGGGAGAGAAATAGAGGAGTTTTATACAGATTTGTTTATCATTAGTGCTTCTGTTGTGGTTCATAAGCACCAAACTGAGAGAGCACACTGAAATCTACAAAATTATTGAGTATGGTCCCTACAAAAAAACAAAAGTCCCTTAAAAGTGTGATTTAATTGACACAAAAGATGATACTGAAAGCGATTTTGCCTAAGCTCCTCAGGCAGGGCAAGCCATTAGGGTCCTTTCCAAGAAGCTCAGGTTACGACACAGCTTATATGCAGTTGAAAGATCTGTGATCCGGCCCTGATGTTTCATAGATCACTCAATACCGCAACTGACAAACAACCACAGGGATGACAAGCTATTAGCCAGCAGTCCCAGCAGCCCTGTTTAGAGAAACTGCTGTAAATAACTGAGGCAAGCCAGGGGGAACATCCGCACATTTAATATTCACGACCGTGTTCTCGTCTGTTTGTGCTGATGTTGACCACTGCGGTGAAGCGTGTGTGGACACGTGGTGGATTCGCATGTGTGTGCAGATATTTTTGGTGTGTCTGTGTCGTTCCCGGCCACGGCGGGAGGCTGAAAGCTCCTCGAGCAGACTGCCAGCTCCGCCAGCTCTACTCCAAAGTCAGTGAACTGCCAGAGCTCCAGATTACAGCAGATTACCGGGCAGGGTGCTCGTACACTGTCTCTGTTTCTATTTGCGTGTGTGTGTCATGCTGCATGGGGATGTTGGCTCCTCATAATCAGTGCAGACAAAAACATTTCTTCCATGATGAAGACACTGAATGATATTGAGAATAATTTGCTTTCAGCTTTTCAAATTATGGCCTGAAATGTCCAATTTATGCCTAAATTATTTGACACTAAAAATTAATGCTTTTGCGCCAACAAACAAGTCAGGTGTTCTCAAATACACACACACACACACAACACACACACACACACACACATCCTTAGATCATCACTCTTTGGTGGCAGCAATAGAAGGATTGAACACGTGATAGATATTCCCAGCATGTGGTGGATTAATACATTAATACACCCACCCCACACACACACACACACACACACACATATTACTGAATCATAAAGAGATTACAGTCAGGGACAGGCCATGCCCAGGCAGGATCCTACCATCTGACACCGGCGGACAGGGGTGACTCATGAAGACAACAGAGATGGAACAGAGAAGTGTTTGAGTTTGTAATACAGCGTAGGGGCATCATTCCTTGTGAGTGCCATGTAGCTCTCGGCGATACAGAAGTCAAACATCCACATGTCATCAGGAAATATTTCTTTTCAGTGACGTGTTGGGTCAACTGAAGGGAGGAGAGAGCAGGGACAGCAGGTGGGTGGGTGGTTGAGGAGGTGGAGGGGGAGGGTCTGTATCTGCAGATGTTGCTAGTCTGGATGTTGGACTTGCACAGGAATGTGTTAGAAAGGTCTGCAGGAGTGAATGCAGGAGTGAAGGTGGCGTTGTTGAGAGACAGATGACAAGGAGTCTGCGGGAGAAAGGGAGGAGTGACAGACAAAAAAGAGGAGAAGAAGAAGAAGAGAGAGTAAACAGCTGCTGACCATGGCTTTGGCTTGTCTGGGTCTAGGCTGCGTCCCTGTGCAATCCAAAGGTACTGTGTGTTCCTTAAAATCTGTTACTACCCATTCAGCTGCTGTTAATCACTGTTTATACTGTTAAATGACTTTTAATTAAGACAAGAATGTGACTTAAGTGTCACGGCGCGGACATGAGGTGTTTTTTTATGAGTGAATTATGTGTGATGAAAAGTGTCCAACCTAATCTCAAAGTTTCCAAAGATATCAAATTTGTTGGCTGAATATTGTCATCTAAAATAATATTCATTTGCAAGGTGCATCCATTGAAAAAAATATTTTTCACCGCCAGTTTGAATGTTTCATTTCACATTGTAAGCATCTAGAGCTGATGAGATTAGAATTAGTATTAGATTAATATTAAACGATACGTTTATAGACAGAAAATTCATCAACAATTTTTTTATAATCAATTAATAATTTTGTCATTTTACAATTGTTCTGTCAAGAAAAAATGGCAACGATTTACTAGCTACGCATTCTCATGACAATATTTTCCAGTTGTCTTTGTCTTCTAATAGTAAACAATCTATTTTTTGGACTGTTGGTTAGCTGAATACAAATACACTGACGATGTTACCTTGTGTTCTGGGAGTTTGTGATCGGCTTTTATCAGTATTTTGTGCCATTTTATTGACCAAACATTTGAAATAATTGTTAGCTGCAGACTTATAATATAAAACCATCATATAGCTTCAATGAAGAGTTAACAGAGTGATAGATAACATGTATAACACTGCCAGACAGTGTGGAATAGGATCATTTTAACAACCTTAAAGCTAGTTAAGGGCAGCAACTATGTTTAAAGCTTTAATATGCTAGTCACCGTTATGTTATTATGTTGTATTCTGCCAGTGGGAAGTCAATGTAAAACAATTATTCCTGAAAATGAAAGTGTTGAGGTGGTACATGGTGTGACTGCTGAGCCGTTGTAGGCCCACTTACAGCGCTAACAGTGCACAGTCCTCTGCAGAAACTGGCCAGCTAGTGTTTCTTATATAACAGCTGTCTACTATGACAAGATTCTGCAGCTACTGCCATAGGGAGTGTGCTGCCTGACCCAGATACACCCTAATACATTCTACACTAATGACTTACATTCACTCACATCTGGACCGGAGACGGAGAGAGCGATACAAAATCATATAGCTGTACCAGAAAGAGAAAGAGCTATACTAAAGCAGTGACATGTGTCCGTGTTCTCACTGCACGTCATGAATGGTTGTGTCTGGTTTTCATGTTTTTATAGTTTTTTTTACACTATAGTGTGTCCTGTTTACTCAGTTGCTGTGGTTTGCTACTACCTCTCACACCATAAATAAGCACAGTTATTGTTTTTTTAATGTATGTATGTATTACAGTTCTTGTTCTCCGTCTCCGTATCCTTTATCTTCTACTTCCCTCAACGCTTGTGGAAACCATAAAGCTCACATCAGCCAAGCCTCCCAGATATGATTAAAAAAACTCATCCACTCTTAGGTAATGAAAATTAGAACCATTAGCCAGATGAAACTGAAGTGGCACCATAAAAAATACTTTTACATTTCAGGCAATAACTCACTGTACTTCACACATTTAAAGTCTTTTCACTGGCATTGACAGTTGTTAGTTGAGATGGCTCTCCTGACACTATGCCATATAAAATTGCACAAATTTTGGCCCATCAGGCTTTCTCCTGGTGACTGACTGACCACTGTCAAGTTTATATGAAGCCCATCTGCTGCAAATAAGATTCCCCATGCTATGATATATTGTGTATCCAGGGTGGGGTTAATCGACATTAAAGCAGCATTTCAGCAGCTCATAAAAGCTAGAGATCTATGCTAAATCTTCTTGAAACCTCTTGTCTACAGTCAGCCTATCCCTCTATTTTCAAGAGCAAGCGGAGTAGCAGCAATGTCCTCTTCCACAGAAACCCTTTTGAGGCAAGCCCTCCTACTTCCTAGCTACTGATTCTGCCACCAGTCCCCCTGCCAGTTGGGCATGCATTGAAAACTTGCAATAGCGAGGAAAAGACGTCCTTAACAGATTCCCAAACATCCACCAGCCCCTCTTAGTGTAAAAGCAGCAGTTCAACACAAAAGTCCTTGGAGCTGCTGTTCTTCAGATAGTCAGCCAAGTCAGGCTGATTGCAGTTGTCAGCTCATTAGGTTGTGTTCTGGCACTGGACGACTAAGTTTACACTTGTAGCTGATGTGGGCTGAGAATCTGCTTCAGTTAGCAGCACTTGGATTAATTTTTGCCTCATTTGATAAACTTCTGGAGTTCTTCTTGTTCCCAGGACTCTGGCAAGTAGTAGTAGTGAGACCACTTGACTGTTTGAACACACCTGCCTGTATACTCGACATATGCAATACATGAAGTAGTTTGTGGTTCAATAATGTCAGAAGGCAAAATTTATAGCGGTTTCAAACAGCCACATTTGAAGGCAGCGTGAAAAGCCGGCTGTCATAGAGAAATTTAAGTTTAAATATGTATAAAACTGTGTTTATTTTAAGTCTCTCCTTGAAGATGGTCATAGAGTTGCACTTGTAAAGAAGAAGTTCAAACACTGCCTGTTTTCTCGCATCCACACACCTGGCCGATCACAGTGTAAAGCGGGCAAGACTGTCAGTTTTTGATAGTTACAGACACAGCCACCCTCACCATCATCCCCCAGTCTAACATCAGAAAGGTGTGGGCGGAGGGGGTTTCAAAAGCTGTTTGACCATTCAATAAACACTTTGGTTGGAGTATATTGGCACCTTTAAACCCTTCACTACAAGTATGTGCCTGTAAACTTCTAAGTGATGATTCACAGAGGCCACTACAACCTATTGTAGCTGTTGATATATCCATTTACATTCACCATTTCTCCTCTCATTCATACTGCTCAGCTGTTCTGTTGATGTCTCCATTCTTCCTCTTTTCTGTCTACAAGAATTTATCTCAATGTTTGGTTCGACTCTCTTAAACCTTAAAAAGAAGGTTATTCCTCGTGGAGCCATCTGTTATTAACATAAAGTGCTTCTCTCTTATTAGATTCACGCCTTTAACATTTTTCAGCACATAAATAGCATCAAAGTTCACAACTTAACCATAAATATTTGCATAGCTTCTGTGTAATCTTTGAGCTAATGTTTTAGAGCACCTGTACATTGCTGCATTACTCTATTTTCTGTATTGCACTGCATTTCTTTATTACATAGTGTTTTCTACCTTCTTTTTTACTGTACCTCCTCTCCTCTCCTCTCTTGGTGCTGTTGGCATGCAAGTCCTGATGATGACACTGCAAGTTGCTGACACTGCACCTGCAGATTTCAGGATGAGGGGAAACAGAGATGGAGGAATACAGTAAGAAGTAGAGGGGTGACGGGTAAAAGAGACCGAAAGAGAGCGAGTGAGACAGAATGTGCGTTAGAGGAGTATGTATGTGTGCTCAGCCATGTCTTGAATGGTCCTGGATGTTATAGCGATGGGTAACTCCCAGCGTAAGCTACATTACAAGCGAATGCAGATGGGCAAGAAGAGGTGCAGGACAGCAAGAGCGGGGCAGGAGCAGGACAATGCAGGTAGGGAAGAGAGGTGAAACTCTAAAAGACGCTGAATACAGAAATGTAGATTTTGTTACGCGTTACTAATAATTTATTTGGGGAAATTATTTGTATTTCAAGTGGATTCTTTGAGATATCATAATCAACTTTGAATCAAGCACTGCATTGTTCAGTGTTTCTGAGTCCTTTAAGGTCTATGTGAGTTGCCGCCCGAGGGAAGGTTGGCATGGTATAGAACCAAGTGTTCAAGAGGGAAACACTAATATACTCACACCAGTCTGACGCTAAATACTGATTTCTTTTACATGTTCGATCAGAGAAGTTGTTGCTGCAGCCTGTCAATGGATCTAAATTTACCACTAATAGAAATTTTTGTTACCTATGCAGGTATTCTACAATATTTCTAGATTTTATGGGTGCATGTTCCCAAAATTTTGCTTTGCTTATAGGCTGCTTCACTTGGATGTTTGAGCTTCATTGTGCAGATTGATTTACGTGAGAACTTTGACACTAGAAGGCTGTTTTTAAGTCATCTTCATCTACTGAATGGGCCAAAGTTTAAGGGGTCTACATACAAGTATGATTTTGTGACATTATGTTTTTGGAGCCAACTGTGGTCCAGTAAAGTGAAATGTGGAAACATGAAATCTCCAGCACACAGAAGAGACTTTTTAGTGAAGTATAAGAGATATTTTGTGTCCTGCAGTTAAATTTGTCTGGGTTTTCTGAAAGAGTAGATGTGATTTTAAGATCAGACTAACTGAACCTTTTGGTGGGGGGGGGGAAGTGTGGTTTCATAATTCTTAAGCATGTCAAGAGGAGATGTTTAATTTAAAAAAAAAATCCTTTGTATGACTCTTTAGGAGGGAACATTTAACTGAGTAATGCAGTCTTAACTCTACAATTTGATAATAATGATGAGAAGAGACCTTCACACTGTAGCAGCAGCAAAAGGGCAAGAAGAGAGGAAGAGAAGGAAAGGATGATGAGAAGATCAAGGAAACCGGTGAAGCCAAAGTAACAAATCTGCTAATTTAACTGTGTCACAACAACTAGGTCAGCACCTTCTACAAACTGTTTTCAAAGAAACACCTTTGTTCCAGCCTGGTTCCGATATGCTACTTCTCTTTCCTCCTTTTTCCCGCTACTGATGGTAATTACCACTCACAACCAAGAATAACACAATATTCAAAGCATGCTTTTTGGGAATTTTGCAGATCTGTCACTTTAGACTAACTCTATAAAACTAACACAAGGATCTCTCAGAATTTCCTTGAACAGCCCATCGTTTAGTGAGAGAAAAATAATGCCCAAAGTGACAAATTCATCTTAAGTTCATTTCAGTTTGTTTTATTACTGTTACACCTCTATGGACAATGGATATAATTTCATATGCCTAGTGAGTTTGTTCAGCTGCAGTTGTATTTTCTAATCATTATCTTCATGAATGTTAAAGACACAAGGTGTGACATGCAAATCAAGAAAAATAACTTTATCTGTTTTAGACAGTCTTTGGGGCAGAAAGCCGTGAAACTGTTTGTTTAGTGTGAATAAGCTGGTCTGCTGTGCTTCTTTAACCTTGGCCAAATGCTGCTGATGTGAGCTCACTGATTTAATTGCAGGCAAATACGAGCCTTGATGAGCAATGAAAGGTTGCCTGGCTACTGATGTACCGTGTGGCTTTCAAGGACACAATTGCATTTTGAATTCTGAGTTAAACGAGGGGAAATAGGATTCATAATAAAAGCTAAAGGGGGCTCTGAGAGCAGATAAGAGAGATGGATAATCACAGTCCTTCTCTCTCTTTTCGTCTGTAAATCAAACGTTTTAATCTTTGAAAATGAAAGTTAGAGGTTCTCGGTTGTACATTATTCATGATGACAGGTCGTGTTTTCTGATAATAATATACTGTGGTGGCACAGACGACTATGAGAAATGTACAGTGGTCTGTTGATGCATGCCGAGTTGCAGTGGTGAGATGTGTTTAGCTGCCACCTGCTGGTGTATCTTGGTCTTGTTTTAATGTACAATATTGACAGAGGATTGTGATGTGCCTTACATCAAACCTTCTGTATAGTTTTTTGTGTATCAGCTTGTAATATTTTCCTTACTTTTCCTTGTTTCATGTGCTTTCATGTGTTGACTGGCTTTTTTGTATGTGTCTGATGGTGATAAATTGTAGTTTACAGAGATTTTAACATGTTCTGTCTCACTTTTTAGCGGTGTCCAACCTGGATATAGAGAGCAAGCTGTCGCTTCACTATCAAGCTCCATGGCACCAGCAACACAACGTGTTTCATCCGTGTACCCGACCACCATGTCTGGAAGAGCTGCACAGAAACGCCCAGCTCAGTCTCAGAGCCCTGCACCGAGGTGAGAGAGGCTGATCCAGACTGCACAGCCGCATTACTGTGTGTGCAATTTACACGGATCGTAGAGTTTTTATATGTGGGTGTTTGGGTTTCACAGATGAACAACAGCGCCACCGCTCCACGAGTCGGGAGAGAAACAGGGTGACCATCTCTATCTCAGTGGCACCCCCAATGCCCACCTTCCCTTCGCCACACTCCATCCGCCGGCAACAGAGGAGTCGTCTGGCAAGAGCGGTGAGGACGACACACTGTGCACAAGTGAAAATATAATATATCTACCAATATAATCAACCAATCAGGGGGCAACTATCCAGAAATGGATTACTTTAAATGGCAGGAACTAAGATTATGTGATTGTATTCATTTGTAAGCCAATAAATTCTGGGCTTATGTTATGGGAGTTGCCTTGTACACATTGAGAGAGGTCTGGGATAGTGAGGAAAACATTCACATAGAACATCAAGGGAACTCATTTTCCATTTTTCTTATTCATTTTTTTTATTATTTGTGCTTATTGACACCTTTGGTTATTATTAAACATGTGCTACAATAAAATAATACAATATCTCATTCTGATGTTGCCATGCAGCAAGAGAGAGCAGAGAGGGAGCGAGAGTTAGACTATCAACCCAGGAAGGTAAACAGATATTTGTCTGTGTGTTCATGTCCGTTAATGATTTGTGTGTACAGTTACTGCTGTGTGTGTCTGGGGTTTCACGTAACATTGCACTACAGTAATACATTAGCTTCCACTATAAACATTGTTTTTATTATGTGGTTGCACTGGTAGCAGTTGCTATATATTGGTATACATTATGGGTATATTTTGTGTCTTTTTTAGCACACTAATCTCAATTTCGTTCTTTCTCTTTGAATCTCGTGAAGGAGAGGGCAGTGAGAGAAACAGAGATCCAGACCATTCAGAGAAAAGTAAGAAAATTTACTGACACGTGGTCAGAAAAATGTAAAAATAGATGAAAGACTTGACCAATGTTACCTGTGTTTATACACACTGCAATGTATGTGTGCGTTTTCTCGCTGTCACAGGAGAGGCCGGGGAGAGAAGCAGATATTCAAACGATCCAAAGAAAGGTAAGAAAGATGTTTAAATGATGAACTATATCTGACTTCTACTGTAATAAATTTTAACTTAGGTTTTCCTGAATGTAGTTATTGAAAGACAGGGTAAAAATATAAAAAATATAAAACAATGCATTGTCTGTCTCATTCATCTTTCACCTTTTGGCTTTCCTTTAATGTTTTTATTTCAAATGATTTAACCTATTGGATTACTCATGTCATATCATCTGTTCTTTTGTTTTCCTTTTGTTGTATTTTGTGTTAATAGTTTCAGTGCTTTTACTCACTTCACCCTTTTGAGAGTTGCATCTTCATTCCATGGAGTAGAAAGGTATCAAGCATTTGTGTTAACTTTCTGTTTATCCTCTAGTCACATTATATTCATTTTGGATTTACTTCTTATCAGCCTCACTCTAGTTTACCTTTGATATTGTTTTTGTCATTTCATATCTACTGAAAAATGGTAAAATTGTGGCTGCTCCACGCTTCATTATAAATAATTCCTTTTAGCCTGTACAACAAAGGTAGCTATTATTGCGTATTAAAACTATAGGATTGTATCAGCAACTATCCGTTTCTTCCAGGCTACCTCGACAGGGGATGGTGAATGCGGTGAGGTCCTGGGAGGCCACAGAGCCAAGGCCTCAGCCCCCAATGCCCCTTCGACCCAGGATAAACAAACTAACTGGTCCAAGGAAAATGTCCCACCATCGGATCAGAAGACAACTGCCGATTCTCATGCCATCTCCTCCTGCATCATCCCCATTAATGTCACAGGTAAGACAAAGAAGAAAAACAAACAAAAAAATAATAAAGAACAAGGTTTGCCTGAATGGGGATCAACCCTACCTTATTATTGTTAGGCAACAGTGCAAACAACTGACCAAACAGCAGCTGTCGCCATATCAGGAGTAAAACCCAAACTGCTTGCATGAAATCAATTAATCCTACTGCTATACCATATGGGAATGAGTATCAAGATGATATTATTATTTAATAAAAACAAAGCAAGCATTGTTAACCTCTACTGTATTTAACAGTCTATTGTAAAGATAAATATATTTCACTTTATATTTGCATATGGCTTATGGCTTCTGTGTTGTTATTGCAGGAGTTGGGTTTGACAGGGAAGCAAGTGCTCGTTGCTCTCTAGTCCATTCCCAGTCAGTTCTTCAGAGGAGAAGGAAGCTGAGAAGGAGGAAGACTATCACAGGAATACCCAAAAGAGTACAACACGACATGGGTATGTTATAGAGCACACCTGCTAACTGGTAAAAATTTAGAGGGAATTATAATGTATTGGTGATCAATCTGTAGGTTTGGCAAATTACTATTGGTCGGTTATATTAATTGGTTTTAAGATAAAAGAGCAGCAACAATCACATGCAGACAAAAACACTTGGCGGTCCTTTAAACTGTCCAACCCAAACTGTAATAGTTACTTGTGAGATATCTCCTGGTTCAACTTTGACGCGTTTACCTATAGTTACGCATGTATACAGTTTTATAATGAAATGGGCAATTGTCATGTACATTTCAGATGGTTTCACATTCAAATAATATGGTTTTAGTAAAATGGATTGTTGATTTGTTTACAATCTGATTATGAATCAGGGAGGTCCCAATTCTCAGCAATAAAGCTACTGTGTAAAATGTTACCATTACATGTAGAAGTACAGGCCAAAATTACAAAAATAAGAGTATGTATTAAAAAAAAACAAAAACAAAAAAAAACTATTTTCCTAAGCTTTGTTGTTTTGTTGTTCACCTTCCAACATAGAAACCATGTTTGGTTCCTTATATCCTCTGAAGAAAAGGTCTGTATGATATTTCAGAGACTCAACATGCTTTGTCTCTTTGCATTCAGACTCAGATGAATCACCTGTAGCAAGAGAGCGCACAGTGATCGTCCATGCCAATCCCCACCAACTCTCTCTCTGTCATGAAGACCTCTCAATTAGTGGTCGTCTCCATCACACTCGTGACTCTGGCTGCCAGACAGATGATTTCCTTATAGCATGTAAGTTTCTGAGAATGGACGTAAATTTGGTTCTTTATTGCTGTTCCTTTTAGTCTGTGAGGGTCCCGTATTTGTGCTATGAATGAGAATGAGACATTCCTGATTTAAATAAAATTACAATTTGACTTTGCAGTTATTTCTGTGATGATTTTATAGGATAATCCTTCTCAGATAGCTGCCATTGCTAATTTTGAACAGGACAACCATCTGAAGGCTGCCAATAATACCAAATCAGTA
The DNA here is from genome assembly GCA_946959425.1 of Argyrosomus regius. NCBI lineage: Eukaryota > Metazoa > Chordata > Actinopteri > Sciaenidae > Argyrosomus > Argyrosomus regius. Next base: position 24,951,904 of record OX336882.1, read on the forward strand.
GTTTTATCTTCAAACAAGATCCATCAAACTGGAATTCAAATTATTTATTTATAGTAACTTGTTATAGTCCATATGGTCAAAATTCATGTTAATTAAGAAATGTCTCCTTCTACTCCCCTTTCTTTCTTCTGTCTTTCCCTCTGCAGGTACAGCTGCTCCCTCCAGAAGGCGCATCAGAGCTCAACGTGGCCATCAGGGAATCCCTGCCTCTCTGTCCCATTCAACAGGCAACATTTCTTCCCTGGGTGACCAGTCAGATTCCACATACACCAGTGTTGCAGTCCATGGTGGACGCTTGCGCTCTCGTAGCCTACCGCGAGAGGGGGGACGCCTGATGGACAGTGACGAAGATGACGATGACAATTACGATGATGATGACGAAGATGAGGAGTTGTCACCATACGAAGCAGAGGACTTTATTCCACCTGGTCCTAGTCCGAGAATGAAGATGATGATGATGAAGGATGAAGAAGAGAGCACAGATGACCAGGCAGCTCCTGAGCCACTGCAACTTGGAAGCCTAAAAAGGTTGCAGCGATCTGGGGAAAGAGACAGAGGGGGTGGAGGAGGAGGAAGCCCAGAGCATAGTTGGATAGAGAGAGGCCGTTCTCGCTTGCCCCGCAAGGCTGACATGGGTAGCTGTGAGATCTCATCAAGTTCAGATACTTTCAGCAGCCCTATTCACTCTGTGTCTACAACTGGAGTTTTAGGCAGCCATGTGGATCACAAGGAGGACCACCAGTCGTCGAGTGGTAACTGGAGTGGTTCCAGCTCCACCTGCCCCTCTCAGACATCTGAAACCATCCCTCCACCCTCTTCTCCGCCACTGACAGGCTCATCCCACTGCGACTCAGAGCTGTCACTCAACACTGTGCCCAATGCCATTGATGAGGGATTCTCCATGGATCCCTCATACCACTCTGACCTCAGACCCCAGGGCCAGGGCCACAGGTCAAGCTCGTTCACATCGTCAGCCACAGACCAGCTTGACGATGCAGGGGTCAGTACAGCCAGTGAGGGGGAGTGGACATACCCTGCAGACCAAGACCAGACTGATCCGGACCATGACCCTGACCAGACCCAAAATCTGAGCCAGAGTCATGGGTTAGCCCAGGAGTACAGATCCAAACAAGGTCTAGAAGACCAAACCTGTTTCAGTGACAGCAAGACCAGCAACACCGAAAAAGAGCCTGGCTCTCATTACCCATCCGATACAGAGGGTTTCTACTCCTCTTCTGTGCACTTTGGAGAGTGTAATCAGAGTTACAGGGGATACATGTATAACTATGCAGACCCAGGACCTGACTGTGGCCAATCCAACACTGTGGCAGCATCACTATCCCATGGAGTTTACCCCCAGCCCTCAACTGACTTCAGAGCAGGCACTATGACCCTAGGGAGGACCTGTCGTCCTCTGAGGAAACCAAAAGTCAAACCTCCACCACCCAAACGGACCTCTTCACTGAAGGAGACCAGTAGTTGTGTTGATGTTGGAACGGACACACAGGCAGATCAGGATCAACCAAAGATGGTTAGTGAACAAGAGCTTACCTTGTCTTCCACAGATATGAAGCTGGAACTGGAGCTAGAGCTTGGAGGTGCTCCAGAACCATTACAGACATCTTGTCTAGTGGCAGAGCCTTTGGGAACTTGGGGAATGGGACTGGGTGAAACCGTGGATATAGTAGAGCCCATGTCCTTCAGCTCTGCAGATACACACTCGTTTAAGGATGAAGGTGCTGTGCAATCTGACTATGCAGATCTATGGCTTCACAACTCTGAGCTGAAGTCCAACAACGGTGAGTACACCTCCATGTCCAATTCAAGCACAGCCACAGGCACTACAGTCATGGAGTGTATCAAGTCACCAGACAGCTCTTCCTCCTCCACGGAAACCCAAACCCAGGGTGTTGCCCAGGCTTCAGAAACTAGGGCAGCTAGTCCACCTCTCCCGCCTGGAGACTTCAAACTCGGGTCACCTGAGAAACTTGCTGGCCTGGCCTCACCATCAAGTGGCTATTCCAGCCAATCAGAGACTCCAACGTCAACCTTGCCCTCATCTTCGGCAGCGTTCTTTCCAGGACCTCTGTCTCCCTCAACTGGAAAGAGAAAGCCAAAAGTGCCCGAGAGGAAGTCTTCTCTCTCTTCCCTTCAGCACTTCTCCAGAGATGGAGCTTCCATTTCTTCTGGCTATAAAAGAGACCCAGACTTCCCACCTCCACCTTCTCAACTTGATCTTAATGTTCTCCATGGTGGTTATGTCAGACACACACTATCCCACCGGACGCACCACATGCACACACTCCACCACAGCAAACACAGGGTTGCAAGTGTTTTAACCACTGGAACAAAGTTGTTGGTCCCTGAAGCATCAAATACTAACCCACCACCAAGTTCAAACACTGCTCCAACAATTCCCAGCTCCAACCTATTGGTGATAACTCCATCTGCTCTTCGTTCAGTACAGCTCCATTCTGTTAGCCAATCTACAGACAGTGCTACCACCACAGATCAGGAAACAGCAAGTGGAGCAGAGACTGCTACAAGACCCAAATGTCCTCCAAGTGTTTCTACTCTGGCTCCACCGCCTATCAACACTAGGCCTCTCCCTCCTCGTAGACCACCTCCCAGACCTCCATGTCATGACCACACCTCCTCCCCTGAACACGTGCAACCACCTCCCCCTGGTCGCCACCCTGATGGGCCTCCATCCTATGAAAGCCTGCTACTCAGACAGGACCGCTATGGACCTGGAACCTTCTGGGCAATGACGGCCTTTAGAACCCGGATGGACCCATCATCAGAAGAAGACAGCTCACCCTTGCATCGGCCTGTGCCTCGTGCTCCCCACCCTTCGCCTGTGGATCTACACACGCATATCCACTCGCATACAGAGTTCAGAGGCCTCACGCACTCAGCTCATGCACACCCTGAGTTTAGGGTTTTGGGGGAGCGTTCGTTCTCCCAGGATGATGATGATGATGATGACGATGACGAGGAAGAGGAGGAGCAGGTGAAAGAGCCACCAAGGGCTGCATGTTCCAGAGGAGGCATGCGATCGGACCACCCTCCACCCCCAGCGTATGAGTTTGCTGGGGGATCCCACTTAGACTCAGGGCCCTGGGCTAGTCCAGTCAAAGTGCCTGGTACCACAATGGAGACATCGCATCCTTACCTAATCAGCGATGCAAGGAAAGGAGGACAAGAAGATCAGGAAGATGAGGAGGAAGTGACATCAGGTGCTACCAGAAGTGCCCATCAGCAGCAGCAGCAGCCACAGGAGAGCAAAGATGACTCCACCACTCCTGACACTGAGGATTACTTCAGTAAAGGTAAGCTTTTAAACTGAATTAAATTAGCAGAAGTAATAGCCAACTCTTCTGGAGAGATTACAGAAAATAACACAGAAAATACTACTATTTATTTATGTAAGAATAGAGCCAACTGTTGCTACAAGAGATGATTAATCATGCAGTACTACTAAGATTCACAGGATGGTTATTTCACCAACTGTATACTAAATGACCAGACAACCAGATGACATGTGATAGGGATGTTGTGTGCTACAGATTCCACACCCAGTGATAATTCACTCTCCCCCCTGACGGATGACACCAAAGTGGATGATGACATTATCATCACATCACCCAACAAGACCCGTACAACTGAGGACCTGTTTGCCATGATACACAGGTAAGATTTTAGTGGTGATCCTCCAGCAACTTCTCTTCCCCAGCTACTTAAATCTTTTTTTTATTTATCTGTTTTTCTTATTTTGCCTATCCAAAATTGTATGTATTCATCCACTGTCTACTTCCTCATTCAGATCCAAGAGAAAGGTCCTGGGCCGTAAAGATTCAGGAGACTTAAACATGAAGTCTCGTCTCTGCCCTGCACCACCAGTGGCTCCTGTCTCCACAGTCATTATCCCGCCAGCACCTCCTCTCAACATCCCAGCCACCTTACCCACTGCTGCTGGGTCACAACGAGCCCCTGTGCCAATCTACCGCAGCGCCAAGAAATCCAGCACGTCCAATGAGGAGTTTAAACTCCTTTTGCTTAAGAAAGGTAGCAGATCTGATTCCAGCTATCGCATGTCAGCTACAGAGATTCTGAAGAGCCCTATCACCCCTAAAACCCCAGGGGAGCCCCTTCAGGAAGGGCCCATTAGACAGGCTGAGGAGCCACTCTCTACACTTCAAGAGCCGCCCATTTCTAGCCTGGACCCAATCCAAATACCAGGTCTTTTTCCCAGGGCCAACTCTGAGAGTTTCACCCCCAAAAACCTGCCTATGTCAGCTGCATCTCGACAGGGACGTTCTCGGATCCCCCCTGTAGCCAACAGCAGTCGCTACAGTACACGCAGTCGACTCTACACAGCCCCCATGCAAGCCATTTCTGAAGGGGAGACAGAGAACTCAGACGGGAGCCCCCATGATGACAGATCATCCTAAAACCACCTGATGAGAGATGTCCTCTATTCTTAGCTGTGTCCTACATTTGAAATGGCCCCTTCTACTTTTATAATCTTAGGTCTGTCAACCAGGCCAAAAGACACACATAATCTGACTGTTGCTAAAATGCACTCAATTTTGGATCTACTATTCTATTTAAAGGGTGTAAGACAGAGTGTTGTGAGATGCTGAACCATAAAGGGATGATTATGATGATTATGATGATTATGAAAACTTTGAGGAAATACTGTATTATCAAAAGACCTCATAGTTAAAAGAGCAAGACTTAAAACCTTTTTTGATTGAACAGTCTTTTTAAAAAAAATAATTTAAAAAAGTCCAGAATGTTTGGTAAATTATGATAAGAAAAGAAATTGCGTGGAGTATGACAACGTGCGTGTGCATGAACAAGCACATGTAACATCCACTGATATTTCTACTTCTTGTGTTTTGAATGGTGTGTGTGTGTGTGTGTGTGTGCGTGCGTGTGTCACTGAGTAACTGCTTTCCTTTTGAAATTAAAAATTCTTATGAAATTTAATATTCTTTAAACTTGGCATTGGCCAGACTTCCCAGAGTCCATACTCAATATTCCTGCCAACAAGCAAGGGTTGTTTAGTGGTGGACGTTACTAACAACACAGCACCAACTTACCTATTATATTTCCATCTGCAGACCTGGCATAGAAAATATATCACACAGAGCCAATCATATATTTCTTCACATTAATTATATCCAAAAAGATAACATAATGCATGTATTTTTGTAAAACTGCGCCTCAGAACATGATGATAAAGTTTCACCATGTTGCATGACCCTATATGGAAACATCCCCTGGATCCAGGTTTCTGTCGACATTTTTGTGGTTCCTTTGTATTATAAAAATAATTAGTCTTTCACTGTGAAAGGTTTTAGTGACATTTGCCAGTGATCTAAATTAATTTGTCTTGGATTTGAGTGTCTAACAAGAAGGAGCAAGGGCTTGCGCCTAGATGGGGCCCATTTGTCAAAGATACAGGCTAATTTTGGACAATCGCACAGTGGCCTTTCTCTACTAGAGGTGGTTGTATTAAGCAGGGCATTTATAAGTCCCTGTTCATATACATGGACCTGCGCCATGTTCCACCAGAATTCAATCACATACTTATTTAGACCCAACCTTGAAATCTAGTATGTTAAGACTGATTTAGCTTTCCAACTGCTGGCCAGTCTTGCTGTGCTGACTTGAAGTGGAAAAGGTGCATTTCAAAGCAGTTTTAAAGATACCATTGAGTGCAGACGGTGAAAATGCTTTAGAGGGTCCTCAATCGGTTTGACAAGAGGTTAATTTGGAAAGGTTTCCAAGAACCAACCTCATTTTTGCACTTCATGATTCTTCAAGAATATTCCTTGAAAAGAAAATATATCTTATAATGAAATTGCATATGTATATTTGTACTGAATATAAAAAGTCATATCTATAAAACAACGAGCAGAAAATTTTATAGGGAATCAACCTGAGTGTAGCAAAGAAGAACAGGTCTCACTGATACTAACATCACACATGACAACGTATAACAATGTACACTGTTCTCCTCTCCTTGTTGCCTCTCCTTCATTTGCACTGACCCAGTAGCATTAGACAGGTGAAAGCTCAACCCAGTGGCTGGTGTACACCATTTTGTCTTACCCTCCAAACTGCATTTCACAAAGTGTGAAAGAGAGGAGACAAGAGGAGGAAAGGACTACATACCACCAATATATGTCAGCAATGCATCCATTGCATTGCGGCAGCCTTTTCTATCCAACACCAGGGTTAGAGTATTAAAATCAATCTCATCCTTCCAATAAATGTTACGCATGTAGAGTATCCAATGTGTGACAGAAGCAAGTTTGAACTCTCACCTGCCTACCACAGCAAACACAACACATATACTGTACTTCTTACATTCAGAGACCGTACTTCAGTAGAAACCATTCACTGTATTCTGTGAATACCTCAGCAAGCATATTACTGTTTTATTGTAAATGCTATAGATAGAATAATAGATAGATAGATAGATAGATAGATAGATAGATAGATAGATAGATAGATAGATAGATAGATAGATAACAAAACACAACTGTTTGATACTCAGCGAATCTGAATTGCAGAACTGACACTGTGTAAGATGGAGAGAGTAAAAAGCTGTGAAATGATTATTAGAATTTTACATTCATCATACCCATATTGCTGACGCGCACTTGTTCCTGTTCATTGTTTTATTTGTTGTGTTTTTTATCGCATGCAATAAGTGAAGAAAAAAAAGGAAGAAGAAAAGAAAACGACACCACCATATCATTATTTTTATCTAAGGGATGTCTCCATACCACGAGAAAAAGATTTTGTATTTTCCGTTCAAATGTCAAGTTCAATAGTGTGTTCTATAGATGTACAAACTGTCTGGCTAATTCTGTTCTGTATAGTCGTGATCACAAACAGGGGTTTATCTTGTACTGTATATCTACTCACTGGACAATCATACGTATAAGAGACTGTAAAGAAAATGATATAGAATCTGTTGGGATGGAGAATCTGAACACTTTTGGTGCTGGGTCCTAGTCTTGCTGGAGCTGCGGAAGTTGGGAGTGAGAGAAATATTTTCCAGGAGAAACAGCTGATTCACTTTAAAGTGCATATCTGGACAAGCCACTTTGGATAAAATGTACAAATAAAAATAAAAAAAAAACAACACAGAAATGGAAAAAATATCATTTCATATACCCAAAAACTAGTTTGATCTGATGAAAAGGTCATTGTCTTTACTTTTGACTTACAGTATTTTGATTTGAAAACATTGTTACTGAATGATTAAAATACATGAATCATTAAGGTTGATACAGTATTACATGAAAATCGCAATGTGACTGTGAAATACCATTTGAAAGTTTAAAAATACTCAAAGTATTTGACAATTTGTTTAGTGGGATTTTTCCGTACTGTACCTGACAGTGACGCTATAGAGGATTTTTTAAGACTGTTTCCTTTATTTGTGAAAGCAGTGGATAGATGATTGACAGACACAATTTGATTAGAGAGAAAAACTACGAGGTTGCCATGTAGACTCTAGTTTAACCCTCTCAAACCCCGGTCCTTAATAGTTTGGGAATACAACAAAACAAAGCTCTTTATAGAGTTTTTGTCCCAACATGTTTGCAAATGTCTGCACGCAATTTTGCCCTAAAGGGAAGTGTGACAAAAACCACTGGATAATTTTTTCTCAAAGGTGTACAGTATGGAATAACACTAAACAGACTTTAAAATATGTTGACAGAGAACAGAAAAATACAGACACAGTGTAACTATATCTATTTAAAAGAGGCTCCATGTTTAAAACTAGCTAGGACTTAACAGATTTGAATCACTTTTGTATTTTTGTATAAACCTGTAAATAAGTTTTTAAAGAAAAAATGTTTCAAATTCTTTCTTTTGTAAAATAAATCAATAAAATTAATAAAAACAAAAAAGTTTTTTTTTTTTTTTTTCAAAGTTTACATGATTATTTCCAAGCCTTTGTATATTTTGGAGCTGTGCACCACCTTCAGTCTTGTATTTATTTTCTTGGGGAGGGGTTACAACATTGTGAAAATTCCATTATTCTATATCTAATTCATTTTAACAGCTCATCAGGCTGCTTAGTAACTGTGCATAGAAAAAAAGCCAATAAATGTGATTGCATTGAAACGGAAGGCCTTTTGTGTGACACTTCATTTTCTACCCCGACATCAGAACCAAGTGCACCGAGACGATCTCTCCACTAGATGGCACTGCTTGGCTGTTTCAGTGTCAACTGCTATATTCCTCCTTGAAGTGAAGCTACTGGCATTGAACACATTTCAACTGGGATTCATGAAATGACATGAAATAGCAGGGTCAGCTCAGGTGTTTCCATTGATACTAATAAAGGTGTCGTTCCATTTATTGCAGCAGAGACTTCCCAGTGAGCCAACATGCACCACAGCAGCACCCTGACTCTGTTTGACCTGAATGGAACTGGACCTTAATTAGTGTAACTGGAAACACCTGTGTTTACCTACTATTTTAATGTCAAAATGGCTGCTGTGAAAAAGGTTTATTGACAAACACAATCAACAATATCACTAAAAAGATTGGGGTTGTCTCTTAATTGTGACTTCTAAATAAGGCAGTAAGCTTGAGTCAAGTCAGTCTAGACCAAATGAGGTGAGGAGACTTGACTTTAGACTTAACTTACTACTTTACTCTCTAAAAACTTGATTTGAACGCAGCTTTGAACGGTAGTCACATTTAATTTCCTCTGTTTTCTCCTGATAACAAGTAAATTTTGTTTCTTTTCTCGAAAACTCAAGTTATTTATGTTGATATGTTTATATAATAATATATATAATAGTATCGAAATAACAATGTTGTCATCCCAAAATAACAGAATCATTTTCTCAAGATCTCAAGATAACAAAACTTTGTTTTTGCAAGATAATAACATAATAAATTTGAGAAAACTCAAGAAAACAAAAAGAATAGTCTAGTATATTAAATCATTGCAACTTCAGAGGAGCAGGAGAACATTGAAACTGCAGTAATTGAATATATTAGACTATCCTTTATCTCATTATCCTGTGATAACAACATTTGTTTTTTCGGGACAATGATACAAATAACTCGAGATCTCGAGAAAACAAATTAAATAACTCTTTATCATGATAAAATGAAGAAAATAAAATGTATGAACGTATGACCGCTTAGAGCTTCCGTAGAAAACGAAAGCGTTCAATGCCTATTCATTTCAATGGTAATTATGTTTAAGTCTTGTAACTGACTTATATTTTGCAAAGACTTGTTACTTCACTTGAGGACCTGACTAAAAAACAGTAGTTTTTATGTCATCTTAACTCCACTTAAGGTCCACTAAAGCAGTTTCCTTTAGTCACTTAAGATTTATACTTTATGTTTTACTTTACTTTAACTTACTTAATGCTCTGTGAAGCACTTTGGGCTGTGTGTTTGCATGGAAGGTGCTATATAAATAAATAAAGTTTGAGTTTATTGTATATGAAAGCCCCAAAAAGACTAGTAAATTGAGTTAATGAGTTAATGATTTCCAAGGTAAGTAATTAAACACATCTGCTTGCTTCAACACTCGATGGTGTTTTCCTGGGCGAGGTGTCTTGTTGATGTAATGTTAGCTGTAGCCAATAATAGCCAGCTAATTAACCATGTTTAAGTGTTTGTTGTGTGCGCTGTACGTTAGTCAGACTTACTTTGACTCTGGTGGGAGGTTAAAACTCGGTGATAAGGACCGGTGTCTCTCAAACTGCTCACCGTTTTCCGTTTATTTACGTGAACACAGCGAAACATACCGCTAGCCGTTAGCTCCTCTAGCTCCAGTACAGTTAACTACAAACTCAAAGTGCCACTTCTTAATTATGTCGACTGTCACATCAACTAATGACACAAGTTCCTACTCGCTACTATAGCCGGAAAACTGTCATAATTAATGTTATAACATAAAACGTGTTGAAATTATGAGCTAATGCCATCAAAATTATTGGATACCCAGCCGTGTTGTAACGTAACTGTACTGGAAACTGAGTATTTCCATTTTCTGCTACTTTAAAGGCAAATCCACTACATTTGTTTGATAACTTACTTCAGTAAATAAGTAATCATACTTAAGTTAAAATGATGTATTGATCCTAGGGAGCAAATTCACAAGTGCTGTGTGGCAGCAGTAAGTTATATAAAGTAGTTAAAATTAGCCCCACCAGCTTTACCAGCTCTGACAATAAAATTATGTACACATCAATGTGTAAATAATTATAATCCAGTCAAATATTACAATATACATCATTCTGAATCTGAAAAGGACTGTTCTACATGTACATGAGTACTTCTTTTTTTGGTATTTGAAGTATATTTTGATTACTTTTACTCAAGTAAAAATGTGAATGTTTAGAGGACACTGTGGCAGAGCTACTTTTACTTAAGTAAAAGATATGAATACATCTTCCACATTTCCTCTTGAGAAAATGTATTTAGTGAATACTTTTTTATCCAAGGGTATTCTTTTTTTCTTTTCACTTGATTCAAGCTAGACAACATTAATCCCATTTAAAAGCAGAAAGACATTATCTTACATCACACCTTAAAGATACTTATTCACAAGAATTTGGTCCACAAAGTCATATTTTTTTCATTCCATGGGGTAAAAGGCACTCTTAGTCCCTCTACTTAATGTCATTTTAAGTAGAGTGTCTACTTTTGAACTGTTACTGGTTCTTGTTAAATAAATTAACTATCCAGCTTCTTGGCAGGGAGCTGGCCTTGGTTTCCTTAAAACCACACATACCATTTAGTCAACATCGTTTAGCACATAAATAATCATAAACATGTGGTGGAGTAATACCAGTTTTAGCAGCTGAGACTGGAGCTCACTTCGCAAGCAGGAAACAACCATTCCTAAAAAAAAAAAATCTGCAAGAGGAGTCATAATTAGCCTGTTTATCCTGAGTGCTGCTGCTGAGATATTTGAACTGGCTGATCTTTGGAACAATGATTCCTATTGGACTGTCACTTTCCTTAAATAAGACATCCATGATCCTTTGACCCCCCCCCAACCCCCATACCCTCCAGACATAGACACACACTGACACACACACATCAACCAAAACTAAAGGGACATTCAACTAATTTTGGTGCTTCTTTTTTTTACATTTATGTATTCATTGACCGGGTCACAAGAAGAAACTGAGGGTTACTGCAATGATTAACAAGACGGGATTATTCATTCTTCTTCAGATTTTTCCTTTTTTTTATCATAAATTAATCAATTTTCTTCATCCAGGTCTCTAAAAATAAAACAAGAAATAAAAACCTCTTTGTCCAATTTGGTCATGTACACAACTTATCACGATGGATCGCAAATTCCTTTGATTTAAGGGGTCAAAAAGGTTGTCCAGGCTATTTTTTTTTAAAAACGGTGGTCTCGTACTGGGGTCTCAAACACTAAGATGATGTAAACAAATGTTTAATTGTGAGAATGCATATCAAACATATTTAACAAACATCTTTTGTTGAACGTACAGTAAAAAGTCGTATATGTATATACACACACATGAAACGCCACGGAGCGATAGATGACAAGGCATAAAAATATACATAGTTGGTTATTGTGCAGTCCCTCTATGTTGTAGTAATGAACACAAAATGCTAATGATGTAAAACATCTTCTAAGAAACAACCCCTACTAAAACCTGAGTTTCACATTAAAGCAAAACGGCTTCAAGTATCAACTTGTTACCACTACAGGAGAGCAACACTGTGAAATGCAGCTACAACACACATGATTTGGTTTGAAAATGGTTCTGAAATGTTCAGAAAATTAGTATTTCTGCCGTTGATAACAGATAAATACTTTGAGCATGTGAATAATTACTCAGACACAACATCGTCCTGTAGGTAGTTATTTGATGGTGCACACAAAAACGATTTCAGGCAGAAAAAAATTTGATTACACTTACGCTTGATACAGATTGATACACTTTTTGATACAGTACAAAATGATATCAAAAAACAACCTTTTGGCTTGACTTTATACAAAACAGTTTCTCCATCATGTACTCTCCATGGAGTACCTTCACGTCCTGTACAGCACTCAAACTAGACAGTTAATGGCCTTCTCTTTATTTTAATGTCAACACTTACAGTATTCCAGTCATTGTATCCGTATATCCTGTGTGTGCGAGTGTTTGAAAGTGTGACTGTCAAAGCATAGTACAATCATGTAGCTACGTCAGGGCTCAAGCTGTAATGGTACAGCTTGAATGTCTTCCAGCACACAAAACAGACACAAATAAAAGAGAAATAACTCTTCACTAACTGATTTTCTACGTCTACAGCCTGCCCTGCAGAATCACAACTGGTGAAAGGTTTTCTTCCAAAATAAAATATCCACCATTTAAATAAAAATGATGCCCGATCTGCAAAAGTTCATTCATGATATCTGACAAAAAATACTTCAGTGTTTGAGGACAGGAATCATTCATGTAATGATTGACTACAAGAAACAAGATTTTGGAATGAAACCCTTCAACACTTCTCGTACATGTAACTGGGGCACTCTCACTGTTGTTTAGTACCTGCTAATGCTCACGACTTCATACATTCACTGGCTTGCATAAACTCAATTTGACTTCAATCATTTTCAGTCTTTCAGTCATTCAGAAACTTTATTGCATTGTTAGAAATGATGCAGTGAGACGTTCACTGCCAGTACCTGAACTAACTTTCCCAATCTTGAGTGCAGAGCGTCCATTCCTGAAATTCTGACCAGGGAAAACATACTTCAACCACCAGATATCCGAAGAGATGAAGCTGCAAAACTTACAGCGTATGTCTCTGTGTCTGTGTGTCTAAGTGGAAATGTAGAGTATAATTAAACGTTTGTTAAATTATGGACTCCAGTTCTTCATAATAAGGCAAAAAGACACTAACATGAACAGAAAACATGCCTACACTCAGATATCTGATAGTAACTACACTTATGCAAATGATAAATTCATGTACAGTGTATCTGTTGTAATGTGAAACTAAACTATAGTCTGTAAATTAAATAATAGATGTGATGTCAGACCAGGGTCATGGCCAGGATTTTAGAAATACTGAGGTCATAAGTCCCCCGATGCACACTCCAAAAAATGATTACATTAATGATGATCACGTTTTATTCAGTTAACTTTTCAATTATACTTTCTGTTACTTTTATTTCCCAGCACGATGTCTAAATCCTGTTCCAAAATCTTCTGTACACTGCCCAGAATTAAATACTATTGATTTTTTTAAATATATTGTCTAAAAAGTAGTCAAATTTAAACATCTTGATTCTAAAAAAATACTGGAATCAGTTCCTAAAATGACCATCATGTGCAAGTTCGCACTCGACAGGCAGAGGACTTGACCTTAGCGCCCTAAATAGTAGCTACAACCCTGGTTCAGGTGGATTTACACTGCACTACATCCCTGTAGAATAATGCGTGTTTGGTTGCCAGTGAGTAAAAAGAGAGAGCGCCTTCATCCTCTATTGTTTGGTCTGCTTCAGCTTCTCGATGTGGTGACACAGTTTGAGCGCAGGGCCCAGTTTCAGTCCCATGTACTTCATAATGATATCACTGCGCAGCAGCATCAGAGCTTTGCCATCAATCTCCTGTAGAGAGAGGAGCGCGCTGTCAGCAGGGGGGCCACATTACAAACACTTCCATTCAGAACGATTCCATCAAAATGACAATGACTCGATTAAAGCGTTGAATGGCGGAAATTTCAGTCTGATTTGTGTTGAGCATTGAGACTAAAAGCTGAGGGAGAGTTTATTTAACCAGGCGACTGCATGATACAGCACACTGAGTAAAGTAGAAGAAAGACAACATCAGTGAAATACTCACGTGTTTCCTGAACAGCTCGATGTGCGGGCCGAGAGTTTGGGGATCAGCCTCTTGGACAAACCGTATGACATCATCGACTGACCAGGAAGAAGCGTCATTCCCTGAACCCTCTTTGTCTTGTTTCACGTGGTCTGGGCCTGTTGTTGAGCTAGCTGCTGTGACAAAAAAAAAAAAAAAAAGAGAAAAGAAAACAAAATCAGATATTATACCATCTATCATGATTTTATTCAGCAGTGTTACAGTAAGAAGTCCTTGAGTCAAAAATGTCTTTTAAATCTGTAATATTTAGGCCAAATTAAACAAAAATGGGGGGACATCCTATATTAATTAGGAAAAGCTGTTGACCATTTCACCCTCTCCAGAATAGCTAATATTTCTTAAGATTAATTAATTAATTCTTGTTTTAAAAGTCAGTTGGAAACATTAAAAAGATCAACCCGCTCATATTATCTGTCGCTAGAAAGCTATAGGCATCAAAACAGATTGGATGTACTACTCTGACTTAGTGCTGCATGTCAGCTGAATGTCTGCGTTCACTTACTGACGTATAGAGTTCCTTTGAATGGTTATACAAATCTTTAAACTGAATGAATTCAAATTGACAATGTTATCTGTAATTTCCACCTCTAGTTATCACTGTAAACTACATATGCAATGTGTGAAAATCGAGATCTAAACAGGCATAGAAACAAGGCTTAGTGATCAGTCAGTTGAAGTGCGATCAGTCAGTTGAAGTGCGATGGACTGTTTTGGGAAAAGATTACCATCTTTTCCCAAAACAGTTTTGAGCAGAGCAAAATAATACGATCTTAGGATACACAAGCGGATATTTTCCAGTTTAAAATGTATGACTTCATAGTTTAATAAAATTTCCCCTCGAAGGAACTGTCCCTAAGAATTAGATTACTTCTGGTAACTGTGTGTGTGTGTGTGTGTGTGTGTTTGTGTTTAACCCTACCCTCCACTCGTCTGTGCGCACACACTGGGCCAACTTCAGCTGGGTTGGAGCTGACGCGCCGTAGCGGTGGCGCCGTGTGCGTCTGTCCGGGGTAATATTGCCGCTCCTTCTTTGCTGCTCTGTAGTCTGCTGCAGTGTGAAGGGAGCGGTTGCTGGTAGCGGGATCCTTTGACGAATCGTCATTGGACACGCCGTTCTCAGTGTGAGACAGTGGTTCTGTTTCGAGAAAGAATGAGAGAGATAGTAAGAAAAACAGAAAAATGCTGCTCTGCGCTGCATTATGCACACAGTCGTAAAGTGACTGAATTATGTAGGAAGACTCAGGAGGAAATGTCTGAGTTCATGAATGATGGAGGTCATTTTATTTGTTTAATGATGTCATTGCTTATAGTAAGTGAAGCCACAGCTCACTCCTCTATCCTTCAACATTTTTGCACTTCACTTCCTCTCGCTACAGTTACTCCATCTGCACGTTCGCCCACCTGACTTGGTCCTGTTGTAGAAGCGTGTGTTGTTGTTGAACGGGCTGAACGGCTGCGAGCTGAACAGACTGTCACTCTCCAGATGTTGGCACATGTTCTCCAGAAACCGCAGCACAGAAGAGGTACTGGAGGCGGAGGGCAGCTTCACGTAGCGGATACCATGCTCTGACCGCACTTGGGGTGGCACAACACAAACAGCTATTAGTCTGTGTACACGCAGGCACACACACACACACACACACACACTGCATGTATTCACAGCTAAAAGAAAAGCAGCAGATGGTTTAGGGTTAGCACCCTCCCTTTATAAGCACAAACCCACATTTTTCTCTACACTACACCCCCCCAACCCAAGCCAAGCCTGCACAAATCCACAAATTAAAAACCCCCCTCTCCCCTCCCCAACCTCACCCATAGCCTTCCCAAACCAGCCCCCCAAGGGAGACCCAATCCCGGCATCCCAAACCAGGTTAGACGCACATGTCATTTCTGATTACAGACACAGAGCTCACATCAGCTGCTGCCATAGGCACCGTCTTTTATTCCACCTCTCTTTCTCCTCACACACACACACACACACACACACACACACAAACACACACACACACACACAGCACTCATGACCCATGAGTGTGTGCTTAAACCAATTTCACCTGGCTGATTGCCTACCCTGGCTTTATGGCATTAGGAATACATTAAAATGTATCTAGCACTGCTTTTCAAGGAGTTCAAATGACATTTTAAGGAAAAGTTCAACATTTTGGGAAATATATACAAAAAAGAATTGGCCTTCATGTCTGTATGATAAATATAAAGCTACTGCCAGCTGCCAGCTTAGCTTAGCATTACAAAACAGGAGAGGGAAAGAGCTTGCCTGGCTCTGTTCAAAGGTAACAAAATCCCCCTACCAGCACCTCTAAAGTTTGCTTGTTAACACGTTATCATGACCGTTCGGACTATTTCTTGGCCAGGACCAGTTGCCAAACAGAGACTTCAGGAATATATTGACTACATCTGGGATTTGCAGTGTTAGTTGGACAAAAGAAACAATTTGGAGACATCAACTTGAGGAACTTTCTGTGGTGTTCACTGCATTTACCTCTGATGACCTCTCCTCCTGTGTGGGACTGGCTCTGTAGGAACGACAGCAGCACAGAGGGCTGGTACGTGCAGTCCACACAGGCCTGAACCGCCTGCTGAAGCACTGCGTTGACTGGAGCTGGACCGAAGTGGTCCGGGAGCTGCTGCACCAGTTTTCGGTCAAGATGCGGGCCATAGTCACCGTGCTTGTTTACATAGACACACACTGGAAACGGCATTAAGAACATTAGACACTGGCAAAACTGAGCCAACCTAAATATTATTGCACTTTTTGGTGACGACTCAGTTGTCTCTGTTATCCAGTTTACCTGTGCAAACCACATTTGAACCGTTGCTATGGTTGTTGTCTGCTGAGACGTGGCTGGAACTCAGTCGGGTCTCTGGAGGTGGAGCTGTAACTGAAGGTGCCCCAAGGGATTGCACCACCCGAGGCTTCTTCTGAAGCAAAAAACAAACAAACCCTCTCTCATTAACTCTCTGTAACCTACAAAGGCTGTTAGTTAATGATTTATAAAAAGGCTAGTTTTTACTCTTTCACCGCTACACATAACGCAGACACAGCAGCTTCTAAAAACAGAGCTGTTCTCCTCATTTATCATGAATAAACATCCGAAAAAAAATCCTCCCTCCCTCAGACGGTCCACCTCTGACCCCGTCTCCTCTTTATCAAAATCATTTCTGCCATAATATATAAAACAGAAAATGTCAGGGTCACTGGGCCACAGCATAACAGATTATAGCTCTTGTGACATCTCACCTTGCTCTTAGGCTTGGGCCCTCTCTTCTTGTGTGGTCTGGGGGCCAGTTGAGTCTCAGAGCCAGTTCTAGCGGGGCTCTGTGATGCTCCATTTACCGCTGCCGCCGCTGCAGCCTCAGCCGCTGCCTTCAGCAAAGCAATAGTCTGGGATTTTGGACGACGACCTCGGACACCCTTGCGCACGGGGAGGGGTGGCAAGGGGTTGGGCAGTCGGTATGAGGTCTGCATGGAGGAGGAGGAGTTGGAAGAAGAGCGACGTGTAGTGAGGGAGGCTGAGGTGGAAGAAACAGGAGCGAGGAGAGCACCGGGAAGGGTAACTGAAACAAATGTAACATGAGGAAGACAACAAAAAAAGATTGTTACTCTTCTTGTGTTAGATTCAATTGCAAAAATGGGATGCATATTTTAAAGTAGATAAATTCAAAGAGAATCAGCTTTGCTGTAGGTCCTTGAGATTTGAGATCAGGCATGGTTTGCATTATTAGAAATGTCACATTTAAACACACCCTAAAGATATAGTGAGGAAATTTGGCAAGAAACACAAAAGACAGAAAAATGAATAACTGAGTGATCCTGCAGAGGAGATTTGTTTTGATTTTTCAGAGTCCTCTGAGATTGGCAGGTCCTTTGTATTTAGCCCCTCCCTACGCTGAAATCAGAGTCAAAAGTCATGGTCCCCCAGGGACCTGCCTGCTAGACGATCCCTAAAACCTTCTGCTTTCAGTAACACAACCAAAAGAGTGATTATGGTGATGGGATTTAAACTGTATTCCACATACAGCAAGCTGGAGGATGTCTGACAACATCTGATAACAAGATGTCAGCTTTTATACATTTTAAACAACAATAACAGCGGGTTCAAGTGTCAATTTTAAGTTTTAAAATAAAGAAGAATACAAAAAACATGCAACAAAGATGCAGTCTATAAAACTTGAAAATATCAAAACTATGATAAACTATACTGAGCTGTAATAAACAAGTAAGTCTGTATGATTAAAACATACAATATATATATGGGTAGGACTCATTCAAAATACCTTTTCAAAACATGACTGTACTCACCAGCTGACCTACACAGATACCAATACACTGGAGTTTGTATTGACCGATGTAGTGTGACATTTTAAATCTGACTATTGGTGTCAATATTGGAAATATTAGACTGGCCTATTCAGAATAACAGCAACATACAGAGTGTTTTTAAATAGCTGTCATGGTTGAACCAAACCATTTAAAGGCTTTTTATTAGTCTGGGTTTAGAGTCCCATAAAAGTTTTTACGTTGATTGTCAACAGCAACATTTTTGCATGAAAACTTTCTCATTTTAAAACTTTCCAGGGTAGATGAATAGTTTTTATAGGTGCTTTATCTATGATAAGCTACAACTAGCCAATATTCATAGCCTGGTTGATCTATCAGTCAGACTCTATACAGTAGACCGATGTTAAAATCCATCCTGATCATTTAATCATACTGCCCCATAATGTCCTTCCACTGTTCACTCTCCAAATAAAAGAAAAAATGCCCCCCAAAAAGCTTGAAAAATATCTAGCAACCTACACCACCACACTATAAATCACATACACCCTCCAACTTAAAATCTTTGCCCAGCTAAGAAATATATTCCCAAAATGCCGATCAGCTTAGGTGTTAACATAGAGAGAAAGTGACAATGAAGTGAGGGAAATAGTGAGGCAATTACCATTGTTAGGAAGAAAAAAACCCACCACCATCACCTCCTTCTGTCTTCATTAGCCGTGAGCGTGACTCTGTGATATGATCACACAATCATCATTGTGGGTGTGTGAAAGAAAGACGGCAAAAAGGAGAGTGAAAGAAAGATAACCATCTCCTATTTCAATACAAACGCATTGCTTGGTGAGAGCAGGGGCCTGAGAGTGCATGTGGAAGCTCTCAAGGGGCCGAGGCTTTCATTAGAGCCTCCTTGACTGAGGCGATATGGAGAGACTATGGAAGGTTTACAGTATTCTCTGAGGGGCCAGCCGGGGCACCCTGAAAGCTGCTTAATTGGGAAATGAGTGAAAGTGGGCGTAGAATAGAGCAGTGTTTTGTTTCAGAGGGCGAGGGCTCACTCGCTCACCGGGAGCGGTCACACAAAGCGTGCTCTCAGAGGACCAGCGATACCAACCTGCTCTCACAGTGGCACACTTATTCACGCCGAGCTCGAAGCCATAAGCCCTACAAAGGCAGATCAAAATTTGTTTGCAGGGTACCAATCAGTATCAGCAGGTTTTAATTCACTGTAGGGAATGTGAGTTGGGGGGCCTTCTCTGATCTTTCCCCGCAAATCTAATCCATTCACGTTATGTGACAACCACCAGAGCAACATGCACCATTTCCACACTGGTGATTACTGTCATATTCTACTATATATTGGTTTATCATCACATTTATTTAAAAAAAAAAAAAAACTAATCACCTCTGAATTTTTAACCACAACTTCCAAAGAAAATCTGCTTATAAATGTATTTCATCCCACACTGTCTGACAGTCTCGTATATATTCTGTGTCAGCTTGTTCAAGCTCTTGTTGGCAAACCCAAGACGTGTTTTTATGGCTGCGCCATTTCATTAAATGGATTTATTTGAAATGTCTTATCTGCCGAAACTTTCTCTACCTGAATTTAAATCAAAATCCCACCAGGTTGAACAATGTTTGGCTGCAAAGGACCACACTGGGTACGTTTTGCTGCAATTCTAGCTAACTTTGAACTATAAGTCATGTATATTTTATATTTTTGCAGATTTTTTTCCGATGCTTTTCTCAATAAACTGCAATAAAATGGATATCACAGTATCCTAGAACCTAAATTTATGCTTTCATAATGTTTTTTTCCAACCAAAAGTGAAAAAAAACAGAACAAAATGATTTAATATCAAACTATGTTTACATTTAATAAGATGGAACCAACAAATATCTTGTATGTTTGTTAATAATAACATAAATTATTAATTGAATTAACAAAATTGTTGCAAATTCAGCTTCAATTGACTTGTCCATTAAGCAGTCAATATTGTACGCACTATAAGTTATCTGGTTTTGCATACATTTTTCTTCCTGTTCCTGGCAGCCATTGGTTTTGCATTTGTTTTTGTACTGTATGGAAATCAGTGACAACCAATGGCTAGATAAATAGATAAAATAATAATAGATAAAAATGCATGCAAATGTTGTGGTGCGCACAATGGTTAGATGTGCCATAAAGTGTGTTTAACAAATGTATATAAATCCAAATCTGCATCATTCAGATAAACTGCAGACAAAGAATTATTTTTAAAAAGTACCACGTCACTAGCATGCATTGGGTGCAACAAAACAGAGACATATGGTACTGATCATGACTATATAATTCCAACTCGACCCGATGACCTGTGTAAACCAGAGCCCGAGGAAATGCGTGCACATGCGAGTGTGTGTGGCTGTACGTGCACGCATGAGAACGGGGTCGCTGAGAAGTGTGTCTGCTGTCTGGGGGGTGGGGGGAGGGGCTCAACAGAGTTGCTTCTCATCTAATTACAACCCTCCACGCACACACACACACACACACACCCCTCACATGCCGGGCACCCTCACAGCAAACAGTCCATTCAAACACACACATACAGGCTGTTCCTTGGAGTGAATCTGAAGTAAGCTCATGAACTGCAGATTCAGGTGTGTGTGTGTGTGTGTGCGTGCAGATAACAGAGAGGGGAAGTGACTTAAACAGCTTCAGGGCAAAAAGTATATACACAAAAAGTCTCCAGCACGGCACACCAGCTCTTTCACTAAAAACAAGAGAAAAAAAAGAAAAAAATAATCTGCTTTGACTTGTGTTCACCTTTAAACTGTATCGTATAACTTCACATAATAAAAAAGACAGGTGTGTAAAATCAGTGTACTGAAAATATTTGATCCTGATCTGATCCTTGGCTGAGCCTTTGGCAAACTAATTCCTGATGCTTGACACAGACAAAAAAAAAAAAAAACACATGATCAAAAACACATGGAGCTCCAAGCTTAATTACAGCCAACAATACTGTTAAATCCACAGACTATGAGGCTTTCTGACTAAGCAATGGCCCTCTAGTCTCTTATGGTGAATTTGAATGAATGCAAGTCATTCCAAAAGTCTTTATGCTAAACAAAGAAAACAGTGTGAAGCTTTAATCATTTGCACCGGAGTCGGAGGCTGCAACACTTGTGAGATGACATGCAACTTTCACACAACAGCACTTCCTTTTTTTCTGTTTTACCAAAACAATAAAAAGAAGGAAGTAGTTTTTTAGTAAATATCTGTAGCAGGGACAGAATAATCAAATCTAAACTAGCAATAATTTCCAAGACACCACTACTACTTTCCGAACTGAGCAAATCATGAACTTAAATAGTGTGAATTTGTGCTGTATCCACTGATTTGTTACATTTTAGGGAAGTTTCAGTGGAAATCTATCTCTCATATTATAAAAAAAAGGAACACAGATCCTTCCTCCTCCTCTTCCACAGAAAAAAATAAACATGTTATTGCTATATGAATGTGCCTGCACTTTACTTTAATATATTGCATCTGCTAGACCTGATCATAAAACTTTAAACCTTTAAAAAAACACAATCAAACTAATAACACAAACTTTGAGCCTTACAATTAGTTTTTTCTTTCATTTGCAAAAAAAAAAAAAAAAAAAAAACCGGGCAAAAGAAACAACTTGGTAAATATCAAACTCACCAGGAAATCCCCACCAAAAAAAGCAGAACTTCACTTCTTGTGGCTTTCGTAGTACTAGCAGTAGTGGAGGCAGAAGTAGATGTAGTAGTAGTAGTGATGTACGTAACAATAGTACACAGAGTACAGTTGCTTCCTGGTTCTCTCTTTCAAACTCTTTCTCTTTTAGCCGGCAATTTCCCCCTTCCTAACTTTCCCTAAAATTCTCCTCATTTGGACTTCATTGTCTAGTTTCTGTCTCTCTATCAGCTGCTTTCTCAGTTGTCTCCGTGTGTCTCTCTCGTCTTTTTTCACCCGGCAGTAGTCCACAACAAAGCCCACGCTGCTGCTGCTGCTTCTGCTTATTCTGCTCCTGCTGCTGGTCGAAGCCGCTGCAAAGCTTCCCTCCCAATGAATGAGTAGTAAGAGGAGGAGGAGGGGTGTTTACATTTGCATACGGGCTGGGGAGGGGTAGAGTGAGGGAAGGAAGAGTGGGTGGGTGTGGTGGGGAGGTGAGGGAGGGAGGCGGGGGGAGTTGAGCCCTTTATTCATGTTATCTGTAGGCCATATCGACAGTCTACATCAGTCACCTGCTTCTCAGCGAGCCTCTGGGGGAGGGGGAGATGACGGGGGAGAGGGGTTAACTGTGGGGCTCCGAGAGCGGATGGGGGATGGGAAGAGGGGTAAAAGGTTAAACTGGATCAGAAGAGTTCTGATTGAAACGGGTGAAAAGGGGCAAACTCCTGGAGTTGGTGCACGCATAAGCAAGCTTTCCCTCAACACACACACACACACACACACACACACACACAAGCTCTCATGGCCCAAGAAGGAGGCGCCCCCTCAGTGTAACCCTAGACTATTCAGACATTCCCTGATGAAAGATGGCCAGGTCCAGCATCAGGAAACAGTCACACAGTCGGATATCACCCCGACTCCCGAACAATGTGGTGCAGAGCAATCAGAGGAAGCCTGTGTGGGAAAAGTCCCTTCAGCCAGAGACATCTTAGTCTGCGTCTAAACGGGCAAACTGGAATGCCTCAAGACAGAAATAACTGAGCGTATGAGATATGGCTTACAGATATATAATTATTTGACGCTTTTCTTGCATTCCTAATGTATCTTCAAGTCTATTCTTGTCGGGACGCCCACTGGAAATTTGATTTGTTTAGTCTATGGAGGGGCAAATCACACTGACGGTTGATGATTTCAAAATAAAAGTAAAAATGTATAAACTTGATTTTTTTTTTTTTTTTTTTTTTTTGAAGAATGCACTGATATAATTATTTTTAGGATTTTTAAAATACTTATATCTGTCAAAATGCCCGGCACCTTGTTTCTGTCTACACTGATCACGTTTTTAGAAAATCAGATGCTCTACAAAGCAATTTTTGCTGAATATAAAGTGACAAAAAGTAATATTACTTTGCCTTAAATTGCCAAAAAACAACAACCATCTGCTAAAACACAGACAAGCGGCATTCTTCATGCATTATTCAGAGAGCACTATTCTGCATTCTGACCCAATTTAATACCCACAAGCAAAGACAAAGACGTATCACAACAAAATGTAAAAAATAAAGTTAAAAAAAAAACAATTTTGCATGATGATGAACGCTTACTGTACAAAAAGGAAAATAATTAGACACCCCATCTTGGCAATCCCTCTGTAGCTTCTTACTAAAATGTGTAGCAGGGTCACAACAGCACAATTTTGATGAAAGCTAATTAGAAATTTCAAATGTAGTTGTAATTACAGAGTCTCTCACTCCTTCTCTCACATGTAAAGTTAATTATCAGCTCATTAGCACCTCAACCAAGCCCTACTTACTCACTTACTCACATACAAACATCGCTGTCTGATGATTTACATTATCCTTTCTTCATTTTTTTTTTTACCCACACCCTGCACTCACACACAAAGGGTAAATCTATGCCAGTCTCACTGCAAGCACCGACTGTGGGCTGGTTTAACACAGACTTTAACTGTGGCTGAGAATTACCTGCTCAGATAGAGATCTAAATGTAAATTCTGGATGAATCAAGACTTATAAACTAAAAACGTAGCTGACAGAGTAACCACGTCAAATCTAAAAGTTACAAGGACATTTTGCTCAGCAAATATTGCAAAACCTACAGTAGTTTAACATCTCGGTGCACTGCATACCTGAAGCAGAGCTGAGGCAGGATGTAGTATTTCTGTTAACTCATCAGTTACTTTCCAAAAACAGGTCACTACGCTCTGTAAAAACTTCCTTCTTTTTTATTTGCTGCACAAAATTGTTAGAAAACCACAAATTTTTAACCATTTTTTCTTCTTTTTTTGTCATTTGGTGCAGCTGATTAGCAGGTATCACTGAGTGATACCATGGAAACTTGGGTCTGCCTCAGGATAGGGTGGCTAACTTTTTAGGTTCAAGCAAAAGTATGTAAATATAATTAAAAATGCACTTATACTATTAGATTATTATTACTCATGCATTAGTACAGGAATTTAGGATTTTACTGTTGGTTGAAGAGAAGCTGATTAAAAAAAATTACACAGAGCACAATGTTTGTTTTGTCCAACCTCAAAATGATCCATACATCCATTTTCAGTAACTGCTTATCAGGGTTGCTGGGGGTTGGCATTGGGTGAGAGGTGGGGTGCACCACAGACATCTCCAAATTATTTAAAAATAAATTAAAATAATCAAAAGAAAAAGCAGCAAATGTGAAGCTGGAACCTTGAAATGCCTTGAAAGATTCAATTAATTATTATGTCGTTTAACTGCTTTATCCAATCGTTTCAGCTCCTCTTGTGTAAACTGTTGCTTAGTTGAATTAATAACATAATAATTTATAAGCTATTTGAATGTTTTGAATGCAAAAATCTTAATTTGTAAAGTAACTAAGTTGTGAAATAATTGTAGTGAAGTAAAAAGTAAATTTCTCTCTGAAAAGAAGTGAAGCAGAAAGTGGAATGAAAAAAACAAACAAATAAGTTATATAAATAAATAAAATATAAATAAGATATAAGGATGTCATATCATGACCACGCCCGTCAGCCACTAAGATCAGTATTTTGCAGGCTGGGGCGTCTAATATGGAACTCCATCTGAAGCTGACATTATTGTCCTTCATGTGTATCGATACATAAACACTGGATTGAGGCTGCAAACTTGACTGCCTCATTGGCCGAGGATGGAGAACATGCTCGACATACATGTAACTGCTGTCATCCATCAACAAAATCAAGGAAAACCCAAACACACACACACACACACACACACACACACTTTGCATTAATCAAGAAGGTGGTTGGTCTGGGTTATTCAAAGCCACATGTTTCCTGACCAGTGGGCACCAACAACAGGGTAAAGAGGAGGAAATTACTGGATGGGAGCTAATGTAACATATCAGCAAACATGATTGATATTTATTACACCTGCTAAAAACCCCAATTTCAGAATCAACAGACTCACTCCAGAAACATTTGTCAAACTCATTTTGATGGATGACGAACGTCTAAATACGCCAAAGAAACTAAACAGCTAAACCTTGAACATTAAGCTGTGCAAATCATATGGTGACATACTCCTGTAACCGCTGAGCATAATTACCATATAATTACATCCTGATTGATAATTAATAGTTCTGTGCTGCCTTCACACTTTAATAATATCAACCAAAGCTCTAATTTGCACAGACACACACAGGGAATGTTTTGGCAAAGGGAGGTTCAGGGGTCCTGCATTGGGTCCATGGAAAAATTAGGAGTATGTAAAAACATACAGAAGGAAGTGCTATGATGTTTTTGTTATCTGAAGGGGCCAAAGACAAATTTGCACATTTGACAAATCTTAAAGAGAAGCACTGTGAAATATTTTAAAATTATTTTAAGTGTTTAAACAGCTGATATCTGAATTTCTCTATCGCTATCTGAAAAGTTATTCTTGCAAATGAGTTATAATATTTATAAATCACAGACACATACAACAACATTTAACATAAGCAAATAATCAAAATGCTTCATGGAAATAGGCAAACTGAAAAGTTACTTCACCATGTCATTTAGGATGATGGCAGAACAGAACATATTTTGCGTTGCCAGTGTTGCATTTTGTGTTTTTTTTACACTGAGGTGTAAATTTTACACTTAAATTTAGCATTCCTATCTATCTTATATCTTCAGTTATGTTCTCCGTTTTTAGTATTGCTTTGTCTGCAACGTTATACGCTGCCATCTTGGTCTGGTGTTCCTCACAAAAGAGGTTTTAAACGTCACCGGGGATTAACTGGTTAAATAAAGATTAGTGGAAATAAAAATAATACAAATGTTTCCAATTTTTTCACTACAAAAGCACAAATATAACTGCTTTTTGTTTGTTCGTTTTGTTTTTGCTGCTGTTTGGTTTATTATGAATTATTATTATGAATTATTATTATTATGAATTATTATTTCTTTCAGATTAACTACATGTGCAATATACTGTATTCTCCTCTTCAGACAATAATGAACACAATCTCAAATTTTTCTAGAAGCCATTAAGGTATAAAATCAGAAATTTGATTTTGGATTTTAGCTTTTGAAAATGGTCGTTTAACTTTGAAAAAAACAGATTTTTTTGAAAATGGTTCTTTTGTTTGAGTGACCTCAGTGTGCATGTATATTACCTTAGAAACAACAAAATCCACAATCAACACAAAAAAGCAAAACAGAAATATTAAAAGTTTAAAACTATAATTAGATACATTTTGACAACTTTGTGACATCATTTCATGTGCCCCGACATCCTTTTATTTTACTCCAAATAAAGTTAACTATTAAAACCAAATTTTACGTAGTATAGTTCAGATCTTACATATTTAATTTATTCAGAAAAACCTAAAATTTTGGATACATATTAAAGAAGTCTGAGGCAGTTCTCAGTTAAATCAGATGACGTGCAAACGCTATTCAGAGGGTTATAACATGAAATTTGTTGTTTCTGGACGTACATGACTAAATTTGTACCTCTGTGGGAAAAATCAGTGATTGTTGTTTTAGTCTAACTGCCAAGCTGCTTTATCACGTCTTTCAAAAAGGCCAAGATGGAGCCAAAATCAGCTCAAACAATCACACATTAAAAAAACAGCCTGTGGTTATGTAAAGCAGTGGATTAATATATGAGAAAAAAAAAAGATCAGAAACTGGAAGCTATTCAAGCTGAATCTTCAGGGAACTCTGCAGACTCAATGTGGAGGTCAGAGCTGCAGGTCACAACCCCACCAACAAAGAAGAGAAGTCAACACAGAGCAGAGGGAGAAAGCACACAGAGGAAACACAAACTGACTTATTCATTCCAAGTTTCTATATTCTTAACGTGTTTCAGTGAACACCAGCACAGACTTAAAACACACCAGTAAATTCTGTATATTCTACGTTATTGCTTCATACTGACTGAAATACCAAGCTGTCACACAATGGTACTATCCTAAAGTATTTATCTTATTAGAAGAATAAATACACTTTACTAGCCGATCACACCATCCGGTGAGACATTATATCATGATACTACATAATTAAGAATGAGCAATTATTAATTTACCCAAAAGTAAATCTGTGAAATTAACCAAAACCATTTTTCCATCATTGATTACAATTCTCAGTCACAATGCCTCAAATATTATATTATATAACCTTTGTTTTATTCATATATTATGTTGTATAATCAAGAATCCTTCCTGTTATGCTCATCACACCGTTACTGTTTGCCAGAGACATTTTTGTCACTTTGAATCCACTAGAGGTGGCCAAAGCTTCGCAAGGCCTTCGTGACTTTAAGGTGGTGTAATAAAATGTAAAAATACATATATACAGTTGACCTATATCTCAGCATTTCATTAATATCTGCAAAGAGCTGCTACACAGGCTTGTCCTGCATTAGAAAAGTACGCGGCTAAAACAACCAAAGAGCCAATAGAACAACGACCAAATGTTCGGGGGGAGGAAACAGTGAACTTGTCAAGAAATAAGTGTATTATGTGAAAAAAAATACATATACACAGAGGATTGTATAATATGTTGCCAAAATATAAGGAAAACTCTGTAATATAATATTCATCCTAATTAGTTGTTTTACAGAATCTTCCTTCCGTTATCGTGTTCACTATTTGGGTTAATTGTACAGTTTATCGGTTGCTCTGCACTGTTATTGTTATGCATTGAACATAATGTGAATTTTATTAAATAAAATTTGGTCACTTACAGGTCATCAGTTTATATAAATGATAGAAAAGGTTTTAAAAGGTTGGTAACCACTGCTTTAGAGTGTCGGGATCCAGTGCAAATGTTTCTGTTTAACAAATTCATGCGCACCATAAAGAAACAAAGAACACATGTTATTGTATCAATAATTGTAATACAACAACGTAATGAGTAACTTTTTGGTACTTTAAGTACTTTTAAAAGCACATTTTCACAGGACTCTAACAGGAAGCACACTGTGGTTTTAACACTGTAGTTAGTGCTACTTTTGCTTCAGTAAAACATCTGAGTACTTTTTCCACCACTGACCACAGTTTAACACAGATGCAAGCAAAGGAACTTCATTCTGATGAGCCGTTTGAGACACATTGTGTTCTCAGCGGGATCCAGACAGAGTCAAGAAGCTCTGAACGAGGCCGCTCTGTGTTGATAATGGCTCGAGTCTACGGCCAGCAGATATATGACACCCAGTATCAGGGATGATTGAGCGCAGAACAATCAAGATGACTATCTGCTTCTCATGCATCGTTTCGCTGTAAAGTGAACTCTACAACTACGCTGAGGAGTCTGTTACAGGGTTGCCTCAACTAAGTTCACCGCCTGTGATGACGATGATGAAGCAGATACATCAGAATTTGTGCTCTGCTGCTCTCTACTGGTGAACGTTGGACAATCTGAGATCCAACACCTGTCCATCATTAAAACAATAACTACCAAATAAGTATGTGCAATAAACTATTAAATCTTGAAGTATTACGGAATTATAGCTTGAAGAAAAGTTTCTTTTTCTTTGTTTGGATGCAAATTTATACATCATGGTGTTCCAATTTAATCTACTTTATAGTGAAAACTAATGTAAGTTCATCAACTTGAACTCCAAAGTTGCTAAAAAAAAAAACATCTGGAATTCACATTTTTTTAGACATTTCCACACAATGCATGACAAGAAATAAATAATTTAAAGCAGCACTTACAGAAGTTTCCAGGTGGCTGTAAGCTGTGTTTTGTCAGGGCACACCAGCCGACTGGGAAGATGTCTCTGGAGTCGAAGGGGCACCAATAGTCGAAGGCGCCTCGCCAGCCGTCAAACATGACGAATATCTCCTGTCCTCTGACCTCTCCCACTGTGGCGGGACAAATCAGGTAAGGGTTCTTCCTGTCCACTGCCTCCAGTTTCATACCAGGCTGGAAGTAGTTTTTAGCAGGGCTGGCTGCTTCCTAAACATAACACACACACACACACACACACACACGTAGCCACATAAACAAGTAGAATAATGCTGTAAAATGCTGCAAAAGTTAACCACGTATATCAGGTCAATTACGTGCCAAAATACAGCAGAACTAAAACTAAACTACACCATAAACTATAAATGTACATATTTTTATAAATATAGAATTTAAATTTCATTTCACTAAAACAAAACACTACTTTCTCCACATTTTTCTGTGGCGAACACTGCATGTATTTACTGCCATGCTGCTGTCTGATGCATAGTGTATGTCACATATGAATAGCTCCCCCTCGTGTCTGTGCTGATTACTGCAACAATGTAAGAAAAGTTAAAACTACACAATAACATTTCATATTTTTAAATCCAGATTTATAAGTGCATTAATTATAAGGCTTTTATTAGTTTCAAATGTTGTACAATGTGTGTTTTTTTTAAATAATAAATTAATTTAAAAGCAGTAACGGAGCTCAAAGTGTTCTTAACACTGTAAAGGTATTTGGCCACCTTGTTTCCATGGTTTACCTGGAAAGATAGATCCCATTTAAGGTTAACACTTCATGCTGTTTCACTCTTTTTCACACAACCAGGAGAAAACAGAGTCGTCATTACCTTTTTAAAAGCAGAGGCAGGAGCCATCTCCGCCCCACTCAGCGTCCGCAGGAGGAACATGGGCCACGAGGAGGCGTTCATCCTGAAACCTGAACACACGGACATAACACAACAAGGTCAGATTCATTCAAATGGAGACAATTATACGATGATATTCAGTGTTCAGTTATCTCTCAGAAGTCCTCCCATAAAAGAGGAATTTGACCTTCATCTTAGCCACGAAGGTTATCAAGAAAAACTCCTCACACAACCTTTTGTAGAAACTCATTAAAATGAACAGTTATTTATGGTTGGCCCTTCTAACAGGTGACAGCTGCAAGATAAGACAAACTGTAAACTGTGGACACTTTTCTCAAAGGAAAATTACACAGAGTAAATCAAAAATGTGCATGGATCTGTAGTATTTTGTTGTAAATTATGAACAGGGAATTGTAAATTCCTGTGGAACCCTGTGTAGTTTTATCAAGTAGTTGCCTCATTTAGTGTTATATTTCCTAATCTTCCTAAATTTAAGTGTTTTAGGAGTTCCTTCTTCTTCTTCTTCTTCTTATTCTGGACTTGTCTCTGGACGAAACAAAAAGCTTTTATTCAAGAGAGACCCTGTGAATGCTTTATTTCTCTACGATTGCAGGGAGGTTTTGTGGTTGCTCTTAGACCCACCACACATCTGTTACGTATTGAGTAAGACATTTATTTGAGAAACTGTTTATTGAAGTATTTCACAAACAAACAAACTGAAGTCGTGTAAAAATAGATAAATATTTTAGCTGAGCGGAGAGTTTAAAGACACTCACCCAGCGGTGGCTGCAGCATGTCTCCGTTCCTCTCGCAGGTTCCTATTGGTTGGATGTCTAACGAGTCGACCAGTCTCCAGAAGTCGTTGGTGTTGTCGCTACCATCCAGACGCAGGCGTAGACGAGTACCCATCATGCCCATCACCGTTGCAATGCACACAGAGTTAGAGTTGCGAGGGTCCCGTGCCTCAAGTTTCATACCTGCTTTAAAGTCATTGGTGGGGGGGACTCTGGACTGCAGAGGGACACACAGGGACCTTCAGTCACTGTCATATATTACAAGGACACTTAATATACATATTAATGATCAGCTACCTGTTTGAAGCAAGTAGGCGATGCCGCAATAGAGGACGTTTCTCTCAGATAGTCTTCCCAACTGAACGGTTCTAGCAACAAAAAGCAACAGGAACGGTGAGAAAAAACAGTAAAGTGAGAATCAGAAATACAAGTACTACAAAACAAAACATTTTTAGGAAGAATAAAACTTCTGAAATGCATTTTTTTTTTTGTCTTATTTGCGCAATAAGTGATTTTCTTTGCCACTTGGGGGCAGCAGAAACAAGTCGTGAACACACCATTTCCATACAGTATCTTCACTTTCTTCACATTTCACAACCTCACTTCACAACAGTCGTGTATTTAATACATCCAGTAGTTACTGAGCAACATTAGCATTCATTTGGAGTTGTGTTTGTGGCCTCCTAGCGAACATAAGCCCCATATTCCCTCTCTTTCAGATCTGTTTTTGGTCTGTACCAACTCCTGTGGGAAATACCTGACTCTGTCATAAAAATCTCACTACACTCATAAATATAGCAGATCTAAATAAACTGTTTGCATGTACAACGGATTACAGACAGGGAGAAAAATGCCCATTTAATGGTTGTTGATGCCGCAGAATGAGGGTAATCTTGGTAGATCAACAACTTGCTAAAATCTTCTGAAGACACAGTTAAACATCTAACTTATGTGCGCTTTTGTCAACCCAAGAACTGGCACGAAAAGTGGCTGAATCAAAAGGGATATTGACTCAAAAAGTTTTAGTTTAGACCGTTAATGAAAGAACAAGCCAGAGATCAGAGTTGCCAAACCATTAGACTTGTCGAGGGGAGAGCCTGCCGTGATGCTGCTTCGTCTCTCCTTCTCCTCTTTTTGATCTGAAATGAAAAGATGACTTAAACACTCATCAGGATTATACAGACTGTAATTATGAAAGCACAAAACCAAGGGGGAAAATAAAATGACTCTCAAACACGAGAAATTCTAATTACGTTACATCAATGAGCATTTTGATGTTTGTTTGTTTTGCAATCACATTGAGACATTTGAGAAAGAGTGAAGACAACCAGAAAAACAGCGTTGTGAGGACGTACCTCTGTGCGGAGTTCGACCCATGATGACAAAAGTTAAACGTGCTGCTGCAGAGGAGGTGAAGTAAGACGGGCTTTTACCTACACAGACACTGGAAAAGGGGGCAGATACAGTCTGAAAACTTCATTCAAAAAAAGACAGATCTACTGTAGAACTACATCCTGGGATTTTTTTTTTGAAATGCCTCTTTGATAAACATCCACAATAAAATTAAGAGATTAGAAACTTACATGTAAAAATCATTCCACTTGTCCACTAAGACCAAGAAAGTGGATCACATCACTCCAGCTCTCAGATCTTTACACTGGCTTCCTGTGTGTCAAAGAATTGATTTTCAAACAATGCTGTTGCACTAAAATACATTAAAATAGTCCCCAACAAATGCGCTATTTACTCCTGTTGTATAGATTTGTAAATTTACATTTATAAAGATCTTTGTCTGCAGTAGGAACAACATCACACAAACAGGCTTCAGGCACGATCCTGCAAACAGGGTAGGAAGGTCGGAAAGTATTAAGAGACAGACTAACATCTTGTGGTTCTGTTTTTTTTCATGGGATTTGTTGACAGTAAAAAAAACAACAAGATAATCCCACAATCAAGGCCAATCTTTCAATTAAATACTCTGTTTTGCTGCAGTTTGTCTGCTTCAGATTTCATTCTGTAACTTTCACAGGTAACAGTTATTAATCTTTTTCTGACTGCATTACTATAATCCTGTGATATCTAATCTGTTACTCACAATTTGGATATAAGCAGATAATATTCTATAATCTACTGAAACTTTACACATCAAAAAAGCCATAAAAGACGCATTAGATCCCAATTAAAACATCTAATCCTGTTAGTTGTACATGATAAATAGTTATGATACAGTATAAACACAAACAAGGGGATTTAAAAATAAAGTGTCCAACAAATGGTACATGTTGTTAAATCCATATGACCTCTGGCCAAAAGGTTCAAGTTAGCAGCTTTACTACACCACTAACATTTACTCCTGTGGCACTGTAAGAATTGTTAATAAAATGTAATTGTTACCACACGGTTTATGCTGAAATTCTGGCACAAACATCCAGGTTTACAAAAACTCTGAGCATTGTCCAACTCCCTGTAAAGTCCGCACATAGTGACAGCTCAAAATGAAGCAGAAAAGTAATCCAGATTATCAAAAAAAGTGATATATTCCAAATTAAACCCAGAAATCCAAAGGTTAAAATCTCCCCCAGAAGTCTCCTCTCCTTGTGTTTAAAACCTTTAGCATCTGCAATGTATTGTGGCTGTCCCTCCCTCCGAAGACCCCTCTGTCTCTACAGCGAATCCCATTGAGTCAGAAGGAGCCATAAAGATTCCAAGCTGCCATAAAAAGCCATTAAGACGTGTGGATGTGGGACGTCTGCTGGCCGACATGAAAAGGATTCCTGCCCTGCTCCTCGCCCTGCTCCAGACTGGTTCAGTGTTTGCACTGGTCTGTCTGACTCGCTCAAGAGGGGTCAGACAAAAACCACCCCGCAGACCAGGAAGCACTTAATTTTTACAACCTCCATTTCCACTAAGGCAGCCACTTATCTTGGATTAGTGTAATGTTCACAAACTTGAACAGTGAGAAGATCTAAAAAATGACCCTAGACCTGGTTTCAGGGGAGGTTGTAACTTTTCTTTGACAGGAGGAGCTGTCAAAGTGTTTTTGTCAAGGTTAAACTTTAAAATTTACTCAAATATGTCTTATAATTTATAAAAATCTAAAAGCAGTATTGTTGTAATGCTCATATTTAGATTGATTACGACACAAGATGCTCAAACAAATATTGTAACTTTGTTGTGTCAGTTCACTATAGTATGGTATAAATTTTACCTGAAGTTACATGAAAAACATAATGTCACATTTCTATGAATAAAACAGTATTAACCATTGATGCTAGGGCTGTAACTATGATTAATTTCATCAACAAATCAATAATCAGTGGATTACTTTTACAATTAATTATTTCATTGAGTTTATAAAATATCATAAATGTGTAAAAAGAGAGCCGAGGCTGACAAATTCAAATGATCTTGTCAGTCCAAAAATCCCAAAAAAATTTAATTCACAATAAAATCAAAAAAAGAAAAACAGCAAATCCAGAAAGTTTTTGATTGATAAATGGTTTAAATGATGACTGATTATCAAAATTTATGTTGATTAATTTTCTTTTGATCAGTGAACGATAAATTGACTAATTCTTTCAGTGCCAATAACATTTGCATGAATTTCTTTAACGTGTTTACAACATAAAAGTGAGACATTTGTAACTAAACCAAAGTTTAGAAAGAAGCAGAAGAAGGCCGTAATTCCTCAGAGGTCACAACATTATTTTGACCTACATTTATGGAAAGAAGTCAAAAGAACTTATTGAAATATCAACACAACCCAACATTAAGTTTACTCTTTTTTTTTTTTACCTTTTATACTATTTTGATAATCAATTAATCATAAATCACCAAAATATCACATATTTGCTGAATCTAGCTTCTCTAATGTGAGTATTTGGTGCGCTTCTTTTAAGTTTTATGCGACTTAACACTGAATATATTTTGGTTGTGAACTGTTATGAATATGTCACTCTTGGCTCTTGACATTAAAGACAAATTTAGACAAAAATATTAAAGAAACAGATTAATAATAAAAATAATTTAGTTGCAGCCCAGATAGAAAACCTCACAAGTAGTAGTATTCTACATGACAAAAGATTAGTCAAATTTACAACAGAAAAAGCAGCAAATGTTTGACATCTTTTCCTCAACAAATAACTTTAATGATAATAAGTAGTTGCTGAATGATTGATCAACTAATTTCAGCTGATTCTACAATAAATTTTCCAATGCACTTAAATCATAAAGACAAAGTGTGTGTGTTTTCCCTGCAGCAGCACATCCTCCTGTGGGACTAGAGTGGAAATAACCTTTCCTTTTTTCCCTTAAATGTGATTATTAAATGAGATCAACCTACAAATTTCAGACCGAGAAGCATCTTTTCAGGCTCCCCTGGTGATTTCTGAGTCAGGCAGGACAGTTTAAAGGCAGGATCACATTACTGCTGAGAGGCTGAGGGGTGTGAGCCGCTGCAGGGCGTCACCTCCAGGATGGTAACTTAGGATATGCTTTCATATCTAATAACTCTCATGACATTTTTGTTATCCAGTTTTTCTTAATAGCTTTTTTTCTTTTAAAAAAAAATCGAGGTTAAATTGCATCATACCTCTGTGGTTTCAGGTTGCATGTGTGGTTGATTAAATAAAAATCAATTTTGTCTTGCATTTGCAGGATTTACAAACTGAATCGTCAAAAGATCTAATTTAATTTGCAGGAAAAAGTCTGTGACGCATTTTCATTTGGTTTTATGGTCACATTTTGTGGGCGGGACGGTGGTTATTATGCGGGGCTAAAACACCGCTAACGTTACGTTATTTAACAATAGGCGTGATAGTACCAAAAAAAAAAGCTGCGGGATCATGCCGAACGCTTTCTTTAGTTGCGGTGTAAATCCGCTGCAGGAAGCCAGTAAACAGAAAGCAAAGGGAAATCTGCAGAGTTCAATGTCGCTGCTGCTGCTGCTGCTGCTGCTGTACGCACCAAGCTCTCCGCCTTGCACAGAAGACAGTAATATAAACACGCTGTGCTCATCTATCACTGCGCACTGGACGCACGGCAGGAAACGAGCTGATCTCTTATGATCGCAAAACGAGAGAGAAACGTGTCACTGGCAGCACATGAGAGTAATAATGAGACATGGAGCCGTACCAACCGTTTGAACAGGGTATTTTGATGGGGAGATTCCTCACTTTCTATCAGATGCAAGCCGCCATATTCGCTGCAGCTCCGCGCATGTCCACTACGCAGTGCTGTAATTCATATTTTTCCTGCTGGAGGTGAAAAAAAATTAAATAAATAAATATAAAAAAAAAAAAACAGAGAGAGAGAGAGAGAGAGAGAGAGCGAGGAGGAGGAGAGGAAATTATTAATTAGTCGTTTTATTAAGACGGATATTGTTTCGTGTTGGGTTTTCATAATAAAGTGCGCGTCGTGTGCAAACGAAAATTGCAAAAGTGTTTCCTGTTCGAGCAGGATGAGGTGAGATGAGAGATAACTGCAGGCACAGGTACAAGAAGGTCAGAGTTATGTGACCGAGTGATAATGAAGAAAAAGAAATAGAGCTTTTACAAACTCTGTGAGTGGATTAAATGGTTACATTAATACAATGAGACAATCTACTTAAGGGAAACAGTGTCAGGAGGTTATTTCTGGATTGATTATTCATGTTTTTATCTTTTTAAAAGTACTAAAAATACTCTGTTTAAACAGGCCTGCATTCAAAATTGTACTTGTGTAAAAGTATACAAGTAATAGTGCAGAATAGTCCCTCTTAAAGTCATTAAATAAAACTTAAAATGTAACTCTTTAATCTCTTTAATATCCTGATGCATCTGTATCAGTGTGTCATATTGTAGTGTGGTATCATTTATACACTTCATTAATGTGATCCAATACAACAGCTCTGCCATAAATTCTACTTTTATGAATGCAAATCAGTTTTTGTTGACACTGTCAGACAGGTATTCATTTAACTATTATGTTTATTATTGAGGATGTAGTTTGCAGTTGTGTTAAACTGGACTGCATTATATTGAGAGGTGTTTCTAATATTTTGTCCAATCCATTTACATGAGACGGCCATAATATTAGAAACACCTTCAATATAATGCACTCCTGTACAAAGATAGCACCCACGAAGACTTTAATAATAAACATAAAGTAGAGTTAATACCTCTTTGACAGTGTCAACAAAAGCTGAAACATTATAAGCTTCGTAAAGGTAGAATTTATAGTATAGAGTTGTCTTATTAGATTACATTGGATTGTACAAGTGTAAAATTGAAATAAAATAGATAAAGAAACTAAAAATGATTTTCCTGGGATCAGTAAAGTTGATTTTATTTTATGTTAAACTAATAATATTGTTTGTTTGAACACCCTAATCTAGTGTGATAAAGAGAAGTAAAAGATGCAGTATTTTCTTCTGATATCTCAGATTTGTCTTAAGTACAATACTTGAGTAAATGTACTTACCACAACTGCTGCTTACTGCCTAAGTACGATGATGTTGTCGCTTACAGTCTGTATATATATAACTTGTAATGAAATTATCACTGATAAAATGTGAAATAACTTCTTTGAAAACTTGATCTCTAAATATTCAAACACTTTTCTCTCAAATAACAAATGTGGCATCAAATGTAGGTGAGAAAGTTTTTTTTCTTTGGCGACGACTCTGACCAAATGTTCTTTTATTTTATCAGCTCTGCACAATGACTGCAAAGTTAAATATAAAAATGTCACTGATGATGATACCCTCAGTAAAGATGAGTCAGGCCACACTGTCCCATCATATAGACCACTTGGTGGTACATTCACTTAATTACAAACATATGTAACTCTACTACCTTCCAGACAAAACCCAGTTTCCATTCCAGCTCTATCTCAACCATGATCATCATCAATTCATCAGTTATACAATATGAAGAAGGTCATTCTGTCCTGTGCACAATTATGTATACATAGTTTTGATACAGGAATTTAAGCCTACTTGTAGGACTTGTGGAGATATTGTGGTATCAGAAATGGTCCTTCACCACAGGCTTTATTTATATATTTAAGTATGTATCCACTGAATGCATTAAATGTTCTTGTCAGAGAAGGAAGCTGCCATAAACCACATCTGGAGCTGTCCAATAAAGTTGTTTCAGTGAGGACACTGAGCTGAAAGGTGATGGTGGCGTGGAGGTCAAACACTGAAGAAGGTGGTGTCTTGCAACAGCCTGTAGCTGCAGCATTTCTAATGTCCAAAATATTTTATAACACTTGCTCATTATGAAACAGACCGAGTGTCTGTGAATCCAGTGAATTCACACTGATTTCGCCAATTAGTGCAGTCATGAAGGGGAGGTGTAGGTGGGAGAGAGTGGAGAGACGAGCTGCAGGAAGATTTTTAATCACTGACACAACCAGAAAGAGAGGAAGCACCATGAGGGGACCAGCACTGTGATTAATATCAGGCATGTATAAGATTTAACAAATTATGAGCTGGAGTCCATTTCCATCCCAAAAGTTTTATTTTATCACAGCTCATATTGGATATTAAAAAAAAAAAAAATCAGTGCTGGAACGCGCAGACGTCCGCGTTTCTATTGGCTGTCCGCAGCGTCGCTCAGATGAATGACGATTTTGCTGCTATAACCAGCTGATGCTGTGGCTATGAACACGGAGCCTCCGAAGAACTGTTGACGGTACATGAAGACCCCATCATCGGTGTTATGCCTGCGGATTCGGTCTCATCTCCATCTCCATCCAGAGACTGAGTGAGTAGGATATTTGATCGTGTCACGACGCGCAGGGCCCGGGGCTTATACCCCCTTCTTCCTCCTCCTCCTCCTCCACCTCCTCCTCCTTCTCTCTCTTCCTCCTGTCGCTCCACATGATGTTTCTTCGTCTTCCCACATCATCATTTTCATTGGGGCATGATGCTGTGTGTGTGCTTCACAGATTCAGCTTTTCTCACCTCACACAGGCGACACATCATCACATCTGCAGGTAAAAGAGGTTCGTTGGTTTTTAATGGATGGACTGAGCCTGCGATTGATTATTTGTATGTGTTTTTTTTTTGTTTGTTTTTTGGCTAATTGTGTAGGGGTTATGGGTATTTGTGGATCTTGTGCAACACTGTCGTGAACACTGGTCCGTGAACTAGGTTATAATGTATGCACTGGTTGCTGTGTAGGCTGAGAAACGCGTGGACAGCGTTGGAATGGTGGTGCGCTCCGCAACGCAGCGATGATAGAGACGCAGTTTCGATGCAGAGCGAGCAGCATTACTATCCTCTCCCTCTCTTTCTATATATCTCTTTCTCATTCTCTCTCTCTCTCTCTCTCTCTCTCTCTCTCTCACCTAATATACACATGCACACACATACTCTCGTGCACGCACCTGCCTATTAAATTCACACTCCAATTCAAACTCACTCCTCATTCCCGTGTTTTTTTTTTCTTCGCATGCAGTCACCAACAGGCGTTTGTTGCAAGATGAATGTTTCAGTCAGCTCTGTCAATGTATTCAGCACTTTAACAGTGATGCTTTCCACCTTATTTCCATTTACCAGCTGTCTGCCTGATGGTTTGCAAGGAGAAGCAGCAGCTTATCAATAAACTGACCCTGTGCTGTAATCATTTTTTAAGATTTTTTTTGGAGGACAGGACATATTGCATCTTTGGTTGCTCCAGTTGCAAGCTTTGAGGGTATATCTATATATCAAGACGAGATACAGTATGGATCTAATCACCCCCCACCCCCAGTGGCAGCCCTGTATCCTTAAATGACTAGCCATGGATGGCCTCAACATCCACCTTATCACTTCCCCCTGGAAAGACTTAGCTGTGTGGAGTGTACACTGCATAGGAAAACGCCCACACAGGCACATGAGCCAAATGAACATTAAAGTGTTTTTGCACTGCTGAATAAATCAAGTGTTATACAAATGAAGTTGGACTGATACTGTGAGAAGCTTTGATGGTTCCAGTCCAACAGCATTCGCATTACAAAAGAGGCATTTAATAACCGTGGTCAGTTTTTGGATGTGTGACAGGAGGAGATCTAAGCCTTTGGATATAATTGTTCTGAGCTTCTTCTTTTTTTCTTAGTAAAACAAAACATTGAGGGTGAATAAATGCAGAACATGTTCTTGAAAATTGGGGGGGAAAGCAAAGTAAGGCTGCAACAGAGCAAAGCAACAGAGAGCTGTAGGTAATTATTCACTGGGTACAACTCAAAGTGGGAATGCCCTTTTGAATAAATGTCATGGCAGCAGTCCATCCAACAGTTCTCATAAGTCAACCTGCTGGTGGCGTAAGAGTAACAATCAGGGGGTGACCAAATCAGTAGGATACATCTATGAACCGTGAACGTTTGTACCAAATACTGTGCCAACCCACCTAGCAGATGTTGAGATATTTCAGTCAGTGAAAACTTTGACCGCTAGAGAAAAAGTCAAGGGATCATCCAAAGCCCTTAGGATTCATTTTCTTGGCACCACCATCATATCTGGACCACATTGTATGGCAATCTATCCAATAGCTGTTGAGACATTTCACTGAAAGACAAAATATCTCATGGTGCCGTTAGAGGAAAAGTCATGGGATCACCAGTAGGATTCATCCCGGGGGTGTAAGGGGTCGTCAACATCTGTACAAAATTCTACCACAATACATCAAATTGTTGTTGAGATATTTGGTCCAACTGAATGAAGTTGGACTTGTGCAAAGCAGGCAGGACTGGATCAAGACAGTTGATTGTTGAGTGTTATTCCCATCAATAACATCACCTATTGTATTAAACTGCTTCGTTTCCCATGTACCATAACCCAAAGTGTTGGTATTTGACGACCTTGGAACAAGATTCAGCAATCAGCTATCTGTCTCCAGTATGACTGACCCCACCTTTATTAGTGCTGCCAGCCTAATACATTCATGCTAGACTGTCACGCTTGCAGCATCCCCCAGATTTAATGTGTGGCTGGTGGGACTAGAGGGATAGAATGAGTGTGTGGAAGTCATGCTTAAGTCATCCATGCTCTAAATGTGTCCTCAAGGAAATGCCTTCCTGTGCATCATGCACAGTACATGTCCTAGTTAGCCACCATCTGTGCCAGGAATACCACCAGCATGCTACTGCCTGTGCAAGGGATGATGGGAAGTTGGACCTTGGAATGACCCCACAATAGCATATTATAACATCTTGCCTCTCTGTTTTGTCTCTGGTCCTGCAGGTACAACCGTATGGAGGTTTGGATAGAAGCACGAGACGTACAACCTCAAGACATGGAATAAAGGGAATTTGAAGTTGGGAACACCTACAGTCGGATCCATAAATAAAACAAACTGACATTTTAAAACAGGCTGGAAGAGAGCTGTAAATTGAGGAAGAGAGAAGCTGAAGTAGAAGAAGAGTGAAGATGGGGTGTGGTCAGACGCTCGCCACCTTTCTCCTGGACTCTACAGTTCACACCATCAACCACCGGTCAAAGCAGGAGTCTCTTCGCTAAAACCCGAGCAGCTCATTTCACCTGCTGGAGGAGCCCCCGCTCTCGGTGATGTGATGAATAAGTTTGAAGTCCTTGGCATTGTGGGAGAAGGTGGGTGGTTTTAACACAGCAGATTTTACTGTATGCTTGTAGAACGTGAGGACTGTTGTTAACCTGCAACTCTGATCCTGTTGATCAGGGACACTGAGGTCATATCCACTTCATTATTTATGGAAACTGGGGTGTTTTATCACTGGTGTCAAATCTTGTATATGTTTTAGATGAGCATAGCATTTTTGACAATATACAGATGGACTTTAAAAGGGCTTTGTGAGCCTGAGAGGTTGGTGAAGTTTCTCCTAGAGTAGTGTATAATCCTTCGAGACTGTCCTCACAAGGAATTAGTCATTTGTTTATACTCAAGTTGTTTCCAGGGACTTTACCTCAACTGCAGAGAGAACCAAGGCTTTATTTAAAACAGGTTTATATTAGACAGGTCCTCTAATAAGAATCATCCCATGATCTGCTCCTGTTTTGATTTGCTGTTGATGCAAACCCAAAAAACATCCTCCACTGTTACTTTTTGTCTTCATACTTCCTTTCTGAAATATGAAAATAAGCATATTTGGACATAGCAGTGACATTCTGTTTTTTATTGGGCTCATACGAATATTTATTATATTTATTTATAATATCTGAAATGCTGAGGTCATGGGGATAAGCCTCGGTTGTGCACTTCTGTGTGTGTTTTTGTGTGTTTTGCTGAAGAATAAAAAGGCCAGTCTACTGTTGCTCCAGGGACAGCACTGATGGGTGGTCAGAAAATGAAATAAATGAGGATAAAAGTTTAAAATCTAGTTGCATTTTACTCTCAAGTATTCAACACGCGGGTTCTTCACACGTCAAAGCATGCAGAAATTATCGCTTTCGATTTGCAGCGTCATTTTGGAGTTGATTTCTGTGAGTCGGACTGACATGCATCCCTGGCCTCAGTCTAATGTGAGAAGACAGAGTGACC
Source organism: Argyrosomus regius (assembly GCA_946959425.1). NCBI lineage: Eukaryota > Metazoa > Chordata > Actinopteri > Sciaenidae > Argyrosomus > Argyrosomus regius. The sequence goes on from OX336882.1 coordinate 24,994,155, forward strand.
AAGTGTTTATTGTACTGTTAATAATTCTCACTAACTGTGAAGAACATCGCTCCTTGTCAGCATACATTAATCAAAAAGTTAGACACACAAAGAACGGCAATTAAATGATGTGAAATGTAAAGGTCCAGTTTCTACAGTAACCCAGAACAGACAAAGTAAACACTGGCTACAGATAGGGCCATCATAGTTTCATCTTCATGCTAGGAAAGTGAGGGTGAGGGGTTGCAATCAGCAACTATTCTGCTACTGACATTTTCAGGTTTCCACGAAGTATAACCTTTTCTTTTAGCTCATGCTAGCTGTACTGAATTTTGTACTGAATTCTAAGCTCCCTGATTGGGTGTTTTTTTATAGACACACTTCTTAGGAGTCACTGTTATACACATAATCTTGTGCGTCTAAATTATTATTAAAGAAAAAGGGATTTTCTAAAGCAGTTGTTCATCTTTCTAGCTCATCATTCTCAAATTCTGGCCAAATTGCAAAACAGGATTTCAAAAAAATTCAAAACAAACATACTCGCGACCAGAGACACCAAGAGCATGTGAGAGCTCTGTTATTTGTAATTTATGAGTGAAATTATTCACGAATGTGATCCTGCAAATTGTGATCTACCTGAAAACAGAGCTGTCTGAAATAACTTTTTTTTTTATCATAGAAGGTTTGTTTCATCAGTCCTTCTGAAAAGCTGAACTACTTTATACAAAGTATGTTCCCTCATTCTGTCAGTATTCAACAACTACAGCTACCACAAGGTTGTGGTCGGGAATGTTCACACAAATAATTGTTTTATCTGGTTTCAGCTTTTCACAAAGAACAATGAAACCTACCTACCTACCTTTGAATAGGTACGGCTATTTTGTTACAGATGTTAGCATGACAGGCTAGCTGTAGGGGAAAGAGTGTGACCTCAGCTCTCCATAAGATTTATAGTTTCAGGCTTGTGTCTTCAAGATGATTTCCATTTGTAACTTAGTAACAGGATAAAACAGGCCGAAGATCTCTCCATATTCTTGCACTGTTCTTTAGTCAAATAAAGCTATTAAACTGGTACAGGGACAACTGGGAGTGGACACATGGGTTAGTGTCTGAGATTAGCAGCACTTACCTGACCTCATTATGTTGCATGTGTGATAATTTTAACCAGTCTAAGTCAAAAAACAGATTGACGTTCGTAAACGACACATTTAAAATATGGATGATCGACCAAGAACATGATGTGCTTAGCAAAGGTAGAAAGCTACAGGGACACTGTGTGTGTGTGTGTGTGTGTGTGTGTGTGTGTGTGTGTGTGTGTGGTGTTAGTTGTCAGTACAGGGATATGTGTGTGTTGAGTGTGTGGGAGAGTACGTATGCCTCCGCCTCACCTATTAACCGTTGTTTCTCTGGTGGTTCTCACCTACTGCACTTGTTTTTGAGGAACGTGCTTGTTTGAGGTTTAAGAGGCTAAAACATAATTAAGATGTTGAAACTTATGCACATGTCGCAGCCTCATTTTTTTTATTGATCTTTAGTATCTTTGTCTCTTTTTCACTGTACAGGAGCATATGGAGTCGTGCTTAAGTGCAGGCATAAGGTAAGACAGCATTTCATTTCTGTAGGTCTGTCATTTGTATGAGCATATTCGTGGTTTGCATTATTTTGATGTGAAGTCTTTGTGTTGCAGCTTGCAGTTTGAGATATTAAAATCAGACGATGATGAAGAATCAAATCTAAATATGTAACACTGAAACTTAAGATGCAACAATTGGTTGAGTGAAAGATTAGTTGATCGAAAGAAACTATTTTAGACAACTATTTTGCTAATCGATTAGTCATTTTTGAAGCTCCAGCTTCTCATGTATGAGAAAATCTGCGTAAGTGCTTAATATCTTACATAAAATGTAATGACAACATAGAAATTTGCATCAACTAACTAGGACTATAAAGTGTTAATCTGTGCTGAGATATTAGATAACCTCTTGCCGTCCTTACTATCACTAACAGATTTTAATTAATTGCAAATCAGCATCATCCACAATGGTAATTTCCACACACAAGCTGGGAAACAATTGATGTCACCAGTTGCTTGTGGTGTGCAAACTCTCAAGGAAAGATTGCTGTATAATGTGGATTCCAGCCATGTCTCTTCATAAAAGTATTGAAATTTATGCCATTAATGTGCTTGGTATGCATGAAAGCAAGGCTTGATGGTGTGACTCATCCAGCAGGGCCTACCATACGTGACTGCATGGTTCTCAGCTCATGTAGTGCTGTTGTATCTTCCTCTATTTGCTGCTTTTCTAAGGTGTATTCATCAAGCAAAGGCATTGTGTGCAACCTGTGTCGTTCAGAGCTGCAAATCCTAAAGTTGCTAAGGGATTTTCTAAAAAAAAAAAAAAAAATGTACTGTCATGTACTGTATTTGTTTAACGTCAACTTTTAAGCTAGTCTATGCAGCTGGTGCTATCAGTGGCCACTGTGAAAACAAGTGACAACTGTGGGATAATATATGTACTCATAGTGTAATGGTGGTACAAAGTAGAGTGAGTCAGCAGAGAGGATCAGTTAGTTACACATACTATGAAGTTAGATACTTCCATGCACTTTTATGTAGTACACTGTATACTATGTATTTCATGGCAAAGCGTACTAATCTTGGCAGTTGTTTCAATTCGAGTACGGACGTTGTGCATTTAACGGAAATGACAAACAGGCAACATTTTACCGCTTCATCTTCTCTTCTTCCAAATTGCAACCATGCATTAGTGCCAACATTTGACTGCCAAAATATAAATATAAATATAAAACATTTGTATATTGCGGTATTCACTGCAACAGCTCCAGCTCCAGCAGTTTACTTGGTCGCCATTTTTAAAATGCCGGCGGTCCCTCCCATTTTGCTACGTAACCACTGAGACCACTGAGGGCAAGAAGTGTCCAGCTTTCCACACTCCACAACAAGTTTACTGTGATTTTCTGTGATTAGGGACCTTTAAAGTAACTTAATGTTTAGTAAAAACCTACAATTTATATTATCCCCACGTTTCAACAACACATACCAAAGTCTTTTCATATAGGATAAATATAATGAAATTGGCTCGTGGAGGCATTTCGGGGCAATTGCTTTTGACATAATCTTTTGCATGTTGTCCTAAGTGGAGTGCTGATGTTAAAGAACATGAACAATATGTTTAGAAAACTACAAAAATGTGAATAAGTGAATATACTTAGAACCATGAAGTCTAAAACATATTTAAATCTATCACCATGGGAATGGGGTTAATGGCAGATTACTGTGACTATTATTAACACCTGCAGGTGATCCATCAACAATCACATTTCCATTTTCATAATTTATCACTGGATTGTCTATGTAACATTTTACTTATCCACAATTTGTGTGGTCAAATACAATAACTAAATAAAAACAGACATCAGAGGTGAAACATAATCAGTTTATGAATTGTCTGTACTTTTATGTATTTTGAAATTGTGTTTGTTCTGTGGTTTGGTTTATTAATGATGGTGAACACAACACCAAATATGACCATATAACAAAGCACCACATTAATATTAGTTATAGTGTTGAATCAAATAGGGTAAGAAAATCAGGGGTCTTTTGATGAAAGTAATTCCAGATGTACAAATTTCATCTAATCTGTATAGTTTGATATAGATTAAAGAACCATGCCAGAAACGGGCCATTTCAAACAGTATGTTATAGCCCTGTCTTAATATTTAAGACAAAAAAGAAAAGAGAGACTTTCTGCCTTTACTTAACAATGTGTAAAAAGTCTAGGTGGAAATAATTAAAGATAATTTTAGGTGCCCTTTACTGGTGTAAAGCTGATGAGAGTCACAGCAGCTACAAAAATAGCCATTTCCACATTTAGTGCTGCTGAAAATGTAATAATTTACTGAAAAGTAGAGTCTTATATCAAATCAAATGTCAAATCAAATTTCATAATACTGTGACCTATATTTAGAATTGTTACAAATGTTTATTTAATTTAAAGAAAACAGAACAAGAACAAGTATTTGTTTATGCAGGAACTGGTGTGTTAAAGTAAAAGTCTGTAAAAGTGTTTGGACAAATTACAAAAAAATGTATTGTAACCCTACTTAAAAGTTAAGTGTGTAAGATTTTGGGGTGTCTATTTAAAGAATGTAGCAGAAATTGAATATAATATGCATAACTATATTTTCATTAGCATATATTCAGTGGTGTAATGGTGCTGGAAACATGGGTATACTCTTAATTTATGCCTCAAATTGTTTTTTAAAGTGGCCCATTCGGCAAAGGATAAACTCTCTATGTTAAAATAAACAGTGACATCTAATACTAGTCGTACATATTTAGCCCACCTTTCGTCACTTAACTTCTGCTGCTTGATTTCAGGGAGTAAGGATCATTATGAAATCAGCATTAGTATAGAAGTATGTTTCATCCTTTAATCCATCCACAATGATCATTGTCATCAAAGAGCACTACTGAATGATGCACATCAGAGGAGATTTAGAAGTATACCCAAACTAGACACTTGTGCATTTCATGGCCACCACAGTTTCTCTTTCATGCTAGTAGAGGGAGAAACGAGAGGGTTGCAATTTGCTACATAATTTAGTGGCATGTAGCATTGCTTCACAATCCACTGCCAAGCATGTAGGAGAAATACGGTGGTTGTGAAACGACTATTTTGAGCCGGTGTTTTAGTTTGTCCGTTCTGGGCTACTGTAGAAACATGGCAGGTCAACATGGCAGACTCTGTGAAAGAGGACCTGCACTCTCTGTAGGTATAAAGGGCTCATTTTAAGGTAACAAAAACACAATGATTCTTAGTTTTCCAGTAGATCCTCCTAAATGTTATACATTGAACCTTTAGATAAGATAAGATATTGATATGTTTCTGTCTTCAGAGGACTATCTTGTTTGTTTCTAGCATCGCTGCAAAATGAAGTTCACAGAACTCTTTTTTTCAGCCCTGAGTGTAGCATGCAAGCATTCCTTTCAGGCTGCATACAGCCCCAACAACCTTCAGCCTAAATGTAGCCTGAAAGGCAAAACTCAGGGGGAGAAAAACGTGTCCATTAAGCACTCGCTGCACCAGTCACTGCCGCTCTTTCAGCTTTTTCCTTTGACTGCACAGTAATAATTGAAGCGACTCAAAGTGTGTATGAACACGTTTATCAACTCAGCTCTTCACTCAGGTAGATTATGGTGTCTGAACGTTACAACAACAATATTCAGCGAGACTTCAGTAAGAAGATCAACCTGAAATTATGAAAGTGAGGGTGACAAATGGAAAGATTTTTGGAAAGTGAGAGTGACCATGCCCCTCAACCCCATCACCAGTGGAAATTACACTCTTGGTTGCTTTGAGTAGATGCTGTATTGCAAGAGCAGATACTATAGGGAAAACAAATAACACGCGTCATCACTGAACATCATCATTTCATCAACATTTTGTGACCTGGAAAATGTGAGAAAGAAACTTTTCTGTTGCAAACTTGCAGTAAATACAGTAAAAACTGTAGTCCCAACTTATTCATCAGCCAGTAATTTATATCATTAACAATGATTTCTCACAAGTTTAACATGTTAAAAGACATCTTGCTCAGCATTGAGTCTTATCCTACAGATAAACCCACACTGTATCTCTTTGTGTATTTATAGATTTTACCTATATACTTAAAATAGATTTCTCACTTTCTCTACTATCGCCCTGCTAAACTGAGTCAAACCGAGACACTTTAGCCGCAGTGAGCTACATTCATCAAAATGTTCTATAGTAAAGAGTCACCTGTGTGGATAAAGCAACATATTCTGCTTAGACTGCACAGGATTACATATTTTTAGTCTGATTTTATATCATTCCTTCTGTCAGCACATTTATGAACATAATATATTTGTTAAAAACACCTCACTCCACACATAGAGCAAGAGAGGACGACTGTGGGAGGAGTGACAGTCACAGCAGAGTTAACAAGAGAGGAAAGACTAAGAGATGGAAAGACATTTTTTAAATGTTTAATGCTGCTGCTATCCTCGTGTGTTTCTCAGCGAGGATTTACATTAAGAAAGTAAATCTTATTTTCACATTTTATTTCATAATGTAGCACTCAGTTTGAAATGAAAACAAAGCTAGGTTATTACTACCTACACTTTAGGACAGATGAAGAGGAAATGAAACTAAATTGAGGTGTAACCAGTGTTTGTGTTTCTAAAAACAGGTTGATTCATTATGGAGTACTGAGGGTGCTTGGTGTTTGCTCTGCGGTCCTTTTTCTTATATGTGCCATTTGTGCATTATTCTTTCATTTTATGCCCTACATTTATTCATTGACCAAGAAGTTCTCTCAGCGCTGCACTTCATGAAAATTTTAAATGAGTCATAAATTATATACATTGAGTGAAGTTCTAAATATGCACACGCTCGCATTTTGTGGCCATGAACAAAATGACATGGTAAGCAGAACACGGTGGTTAGAGAGGAAGATGCAGCCCAAAAGAGGCAGAGAAAAGCTAAAAGAAGCAACAATCTGCACTGTCTGATAAAAATGCAGAATGCGCTGGAGTGTGAATGTGTATATTTGTTGACACATTTCCTTCATCTCGTCTTCTAAAGATGTCTGTCTGTGATGTGTGGGGTACAGTTAACAGGTTTGTGACTTCATTACCTAAAGTTAAATGTGACAAATGTTTTTCTATCAACACTAGTTTAGAAAATATACTGCAAATGACTTACTGACCACCTATTACTTCTATAAAATAGCCAGCAGAGAGACTGAGAGACTGAGTAGCAGACACAGAAGCCTCTAGTTATTGATTATGACTTCTATTTTGTGTCATGAGGCGGCAGGCGATGCGTCATATTGTTGGACAAATGTGTGAGAAATAAAAGCAAAGAACATGGGAACATGGGAAACAGAACCAACAAGTAGGACAAACTGCCTTTAAATATTCTTTGGGTGAACTGCAATATGTTACTGCATATGCTTAGATAGTACAAATAAACCTAAGCCAATAACATTTTAGGTAAATTAATCAAATTTTTTTTTCGTACTTAATTTATTATACGAAAAAATGTAATTCATTGATTCCTTTAACCTTTATTTTAATCTCAAGGGCATGTCTTCATTTTGATCATGTTGAGAGTAAAAGAAATAATACACACAAAATAGAAAATACTAGAAAACAAACAAGTAAACAACAACAGAATACAGATAAAGAGGCGTGTATATAGACAACATCACCATAAACCAGAACTGACAAGAAGACAACCGAAATTATCTGCTTTCAACATAAGGAAATTAGCTCTGTTCCTATACAAATATTAATTTTTGTCATAGTTTGCTGTGTGTCAATGTGAGATATTTAAACTCAGGGACCCTCTCAATACTTTTTCCATTCAGTGTGGTAATATGCAGACGACTGTCCGCTATATATGTGGCTTTAGAGACGAAATATACTTCAAGCAAAGTGCAGTATGTGTTAAAACGAGTATCCAAGTAAGTTATTAAGAAGTGAGATGTGACATGTTTCCCACTTATATATAGAGATAGGTGATTCATGTTCACATGTCGAGCCAGAGACTAAGACCATGGCAATAAAAGCTTTTTAGCTTTGCTGCAAGAGAGCAGTTATTTTTACTTTTCTCAGCTGGAAGCAGGGCAAAAGAGAAAAGGGTGGCAGAGAGAGAGAGAGACAGAGAGAGAGAGAGAAAGAGAGAGAGTGTGATGGAGAGGAGGAGATGCAGAGGGAGGTTTTGAATATGGAGACTATGCTGATGGTAAATGGGTCACCCTGTTAGGAGTCTACAGCAGACATGTGTATGGGTGAGAGAATCAAAGAGACTCTGAGCACCGGGCTAAAACCCAACCAGGTGACTCAGAAGAGACTCTTAACTGTACTACGAAGGAAAGAATGCATTTTAAATGTGTGCTCCTGTATAAATAATGTATACAGTACAGTACAGTACAGTACATGTGTGGTGGAACATTTAATTAGCCTGAGCGAATGTGTGCTAACGTTTGTGCAATGTTCTGCCACTTTATGGAAGTGTTGTATTAGCGTATGTGGGTGTGTGTATGGAGGCTTATGTGTTATCTTGAATTTGTGACAATAGCACAACCTACACGCTAGCCAGTGTTTCCTGGTGCCTATACAGTATCTCTAAGCTGTACTGTGGTGCTAAAGGGATATGTTAATTAATTTCCGGTAGTTGATCAATTTATCAGTGACTCTTCAAGGATTGGTTAATTGCTTAAGCAGTTTATCAAGTAAAAACACTAAAACATCCACAAGTCTAACGTGGGGCTTTGCTTGATTTTAAATCTTTGTAATCTGAATACTCTTGTTTTTTGGCTGCATTATGAAGACGTTGCTTTGGGCCATTAATGAAATAATTATTGGTTGCTAGTTTATGCAAGTTTTAATGAGGTTTTGTCAGTTTTAGATGCAAACGTTGACAGTTTTATTTTGACTATATCTTTAAAGCACAAAGGTCAGTGGTGGGGTTAGCCTTCTGTCATGGTTTATGTCATTTTATAATCACAGCATCAATAAAAAATGAAAAACTATTAATGGATAAAATAAGCATTCACGTTCAGTTCAGAACTGAGAAAGACATTTTTCACAGCAGCCATTTTGACAAGAAATAGCAGGTAAACGCAGGTGTTACCAATGATACTAATTAAGGTCCAGTTCCATTCAGGTCAAACAGAGTCAGGGTGCTGCTATGGTGCATGTTGGCTCACTGGAAAGTCTCTGCTGCAATAAATGGAATGGAACCTTAATTAGTATGAATGGAAACACCTGCGTTTATCCTACTATTTCATGTGAGCCACTGAACTAAAACAGAGACAGTATGAGCTGACGCTGACACAAAGGAACACAGGGACTAAATACACAAGACAGGACAACTAGACACAGGTGAAACCAATCAGGGTGGAACAGAATCAAAACTGACGATAAAAACGCAACAAAGGCAGGAAGTAAAGATACACGAGACACAGAGACGAGAGAACAGACCTTTTTCACAGTAGTCATTTTGACATGAAATAATAGAGTCAACTCAGGTGTATCCAGTGATACTAATTAAGGTTCTGTTCCATTTATTGCAGCAGAGCCTTTCCAGTGAACCAACATGCATCACAGCAGCACCCTGACTCCGTTTGACCTGAATGGAACTGGACCTTAATTAGTATCATTGGATACACCTGAGTTGACCCAACTATTTCATGTCAAAATGGCTGCTGTGAAAAAGGCCTATTACAAAATAAAGCAGTAAACATGAAACAACTCAAAACCATGACAATATCTTTGAAGAAACTGCATCGCAATGATGCAAATCAATCATCATCAATTTCATAAAAACATAGCAATGGAGAAAAAAAGGGAGGCACTTCATGAAAAAAAAGGAGTCGGCCCTATTGGCTCTATTTAATGGGATCCATTAATAAAAAATTGGAGGACATTTGTCAATGGCCTATGCTCTCAAGAGGAGCAAAGGGCTTAAGTCAAGCAAGTCATTAATAAATAATTCCCAGCATAGCATAATAATGATGTCCTCTATTCAACAGACATGTAAAGGTATTAAAAGATAATTGGTGAGTAAACAACTGCAGCAACATCACCACTTCTGAGGCCAGAGTATTAAGCAATGCTTTGTTAAAACATGGCTGATGTTTCCGTGGGGGGAAAAAGTGAAACATTATAGCTTTACTCTTGTGTAATGTGACGATCAGGAGCTTCTCGTGTCATCAGCAGGACATCAGCAAGCCTGGAGCTATTTTTAGGTGTGCTGACTTAACAGTGGCTCAAAAGGTAAATCAGGGGAGGTCAGAGACACCACACATGAGCAAGGGCATCATCAGCACACTGCAAGGTGCTACCACTGAGCTTGAAATGTCACACGTGCAGTGTGTGTGTGTGTGTTTTTGCCTGGTAAAAACAGTAAATCTCCCAGTTTGCTATTGCAGAAACTTTATCTTTACTCACAGGATTAAGTGTTGTTAAAGCTGTAAATCCTTGATGTTCATTTCTGTTCGTCACTCAAGTGAAAAATCTCTAAACAGACAGCTTTGTATTAAAAAAAAACGTGTTCAGTCAAACAATTGGCTTGTGTGAGTAAGAGCGCTGCCAGTGGCGCCCAGCTCCTCATCACCCGGCCTCTTCTCAACACGAAGGCTCACTCTGTTGTCTGATCCTCCGTAAACAAAGGGACAATAGAGGAACATGAGAGTAGCAGAGGACAGTGGGAGACTGGTCTGTATGTTGTGATTCCCTCCAGACCCCTGTCTTCACTCACTCCAATCTCAGAGTCCAACATTAAGATTAAATATACAGGTTTCCCATTTAATCATAGATGTGGACAAGCAATGTCCTGACAACAACTTGCTGGAAAACAATAAAATGATGTGGCAGCTTCAGTTCAAACTTGGCACATGATGTTCCAGTTCCAGTTGTTTAACACAGGCTAAAGTCATGGGGTTATTTGCTGCAGCAGCATGTATTAGAAACACACGAGGCTCCACTCAAACTGTGGCTGTTATCAGGAAAATATGACAAACATGAGATGCATTGTGAAAAAGTTCATGACGTCGCTCCTGCAGTGGATGTAGGCAAAGCTTCATGAAAAGATGGATCTGCGTGTGACAGAAATCATAAAAACATGATGCATTCTCCATCCAGAGCCCATTCCATTCTCCCTCCACAATCATCAAACAAACAAACTTTTATTAAAAAAGCCCATAAAAATAAGGGGTAATCTTACTACCAGATGTTTTTTGACCAGACTGCTAGTTACTGTACTGTATGTATCCTGAAACATGGTCTTATAAACATGTAGAGCTCAATCTAGCAGGGTAATCTTTTAAGTCTTCAAAAATCTAATTATAAATCTAATTTTCAGTACTCATGGTATAGACTGATATTTCTTATATATATCTGTTTGTACTTACTGCATTTTTGGTCAATTTACTGACTCCAGCATCTAGCTAGTAGAAATAAATCCAATAAAACTGCATTAAGAGTATATGAAGACATGTGATTATCCTGTGAGTGTCCATGATATCATACTGACCTGTGTTGAAGCTGTATGAAAAGCTGCAGCAAAACTGATTTTTTTTTTTTGTATGCATGATTACAAAATCTACACACACTCAGTACATATTTGATGTCTGAACCGTAGCTGCAACCACAGCAGCTTGTTAAATTAAGTGAGGTCAATCAAACAACCTGCAAGAAGCTGAAGGAGACCTAAGATTAGTTATTAACTATGCATGTGCTGATTTTTGTGTGTGCGAGTGCCCTGTGGTGAAATAATTGAAATGAGAACACTTGGCATGGCTTTTGTTGGCACTGCTGGCAACTTGGGCACATTTATTTATTTATTTATTTATTTCATCTTAAGAGTGGTCAGGAAGTTAATTTATATATCTGTGACTGTGTATGTTGTCCTCGCACAAGGAGTATGTGAAGCAAGACAGTTTCCAAAGCGTTATCCTATTTTAGAGAGCCGCTGAGGCTTTTGTTTAAACTCAATCACTTGTTTTCTTTCGTCTTAACACAACTCACGTCCTCATTTCTTCACAGGACACCAATGAGCTGGTGGCCATTAAAAAGTTCAAAGACAGCGAAGGTGAGTGAAGGAGTGAGGGAGGGAGAAGAGGAGGGGAGAGGAAGAGATGAACAGTTATGTCATTTCTGTCTGTTTAATTTCCGCACAGAAAATGAGGAGGTCAAGGAGACGACGCTTCGGGAGCTGAAGATGCTTCGAACACTGAAGCAGGACAACATCGTCGAGCTGAAGGAGGCTTTTCGCAGGAGGGGGAAACTCTACCTTGTCTTTGAATATGTCGAGAGGGTCAGCTTAAAGACACTATCATTATTATTTCACTGTGTGTGCACACTGTGCATACATTCACTCTTACATTACATATCCCTGTTCTGCTGTATCTAGACTCACACTGCTCAGTTAGGCAAAAAAAGCATCACCATGGCAACATATGAAGTATGCTGTTGGTGAATAATGGTATTCCCCACTGTGTTGCCAGGGTATCCAGCCAAGTGTTTATTTCATGACAGGTTTTATTTTCATGCTGTAATCTCGTCATTTTAGCACGGTGTCCCCTCTTGCTCCCCAGTCAGGGCTAGGGACAGGATTCCCCACTGCAAGAATTACTTAGCAACATTATCTTTTACATTCAAACCTGCAGCTACACACTCCTGTAGCTCTTTCTACAAGTAAATGTGTTTGTGGTTTGCAGAACATGCTGGAGCTCTTAGAGGAACTGCCCAACGGTGCACCGCCTGATAAAGTCCGCAGCTACATCTACCAGCTCATCAAAGCTATCAACTGGTGTCACAAGAACGAGATAGTACACAGAGGTGAGGAGTTTATTTTCTTCATTTATATATTTATATCGCTACTGCAAAAATATCAAGATCACTTAGTTGTGTCGAGTCTTGAAATCACACTTTCACATTAGAACAAGGGGAAGTAATTTGCCAACGATTCAAGAATTCTGTGACACTTTTGAAGCTTGAATAACCTCCCTAATGTCAGATGTCGCTGCTTGATTTAGAGACATTAATAAAGCAAAAGGAGAAATTACAGTGAAATGACTGTAAATGACCCACGCAGGATCGGACCTGCAGGGAGTTACCTTAATTCCAGGCAGTGATTCAAAGAGCTCTAGTGCCTAATAATAGCAGTTTACCCATTAACAATGAGGACGTTACCCTACTATGAAGCTAACTAGCTACTATCAATGTAGACGTGTGGATGAGATTGCAGCAACTGTAAAAATTGTTTAAACAACTTTTGACTCATTTCTCTAATCAGTATTAAACAACATTAACTTTAAACATTAATCTGGCAACTCCTACCACAGTTTCTATGTCAGCTGAAAATGAAGTTGTTGGAAAGGATACACCATTCGCTACTGAGAGCAAAAGAAAAGAAAATGCCTCTCTAACCAACAAGAAATCAGCCATGTCGGTCAGTGTGATTATCAGGCTTACTCAGAGGTTGTTTATAATATTTCCAGACTTAAAATAGATTTAAATTTCACCACCTGTAGATGGTGAATGTGTATATAGTATTTATAGTATCTTTTTTTTCTTGGCGGTGTGGAATTTATTTTCAAGTACAAAAATCGAAAGGTAGAGTTATGTTGAGCAGATCTACTCCAGTTCATTTTGATTTTCAGAGAAAATTCAGGATGTTGAGGTAACATTTGTTAAGATGTGAAAGATGCAGTGGTGTTTTTATGTTATGCTCCATAACAGTGAGTTGGAGTATTGATAGTGATGCGCTTGAAGCATGTTGTTAACGGTCTTTTGGCTGCGCCTCTCTCACAGATATCAAGCCGGAGAACCTCCTCATCAGCTCCGAGGATGTTCTCAAACTCTGTGACTTTGGTGAGTCTTTGGTCTTCTCCTTCTCTTCTTTCCAGCAGCCAGACTGTCACAAGAGATTTGCATGTGCGGTGCAGTAAAACCATCCAGACACTGCACATTTACCTTGTGAAATAAAGGTAACTGCTTGTAAAATTGAGGTGCTCGTTTAACAGACTGAATCAGCTTTTTCCTGGTGATTTATCAGACATTCTGCCGTAGGTGTAGATTTGCCATAATGGTGTCAAATTATCTGTGATTTTTGCAGTTATATCTGTGATTCCATTTTGGGCAGTTTGGTTTCTTGGGCTCAGTTCACCGTGAAAAATCCCACCATTAATTTGTCACCTTGTAAGTTGTGTATCAGAAGGATCAATTCTGCCACTGGGAAGCAGCCAACCAGCACTATTAAATGTACTCTGGTGGTTATCACAATGCATCTGCCAAAAGGTATATATCAAGAAAGTCAGGTTAATGTTCGTCACCCTTTTCCTACTAATAAACTGTATTGACACAGTTGAGTTTTGTCGTTTTACAGTTTCCCAGGTGTGTACTTTACATTTGGATGAGTCTTTGCAAAATCACACGGTCAATTAGCTTTGCATAATTGGCTAATGCAACCCAACTGAGTCAGCTGGGGTGAGATTTGTTTGTTATTCACTGTTGGAGCTGGCATGCTGTTTATTGTGATTTTTCATGCTTAAAATTGACTCTCTGTACACCAGTTATCTGAAGCATGGTCTCAGCTCGCCTGCGGTGACATAACTAATAATTAAGAGTCTGGTCACATGAGATGATGACCATGTTGTCACTGTAGCTGTCTAAAACGATTTGAGAGATCGCAGTTTACTCTCACTAATTAGCTATTTACACCTTTATGTGAAGGATTGTCTGCATGTTGTCTCGCAGCACTGGACGTCTAAAATACAGCATCAGGTCTGTGCGGTTTATTCATTTCCATGTTACTCTGGCTCTCAGGTTTTGCTCGTAACCTGTCTGAAGGAACAGATGCCAACTACACTGAGTATGTGGCTACAAGGTGGTACCGCTCGCCTGAGCTGCTGCTGGGGTGAGTTTGTGTATGTGTGTGTGTTTGTGTGCCTACATGAGAAACGAGGAGAGAGACAAAGAGACCTCATTATGTTGCTTGTTCATTCTCAGTATTTTTTTTTAATCTTCTCAAAGCACCAGATGGGTGGAGTTTTTATATAAGATTGTATCAGATAGGGACACACTGATCCGTAAATTTCTCTCCTGATAACATTGCCAATACCTCAAACACAGGTAGGAGTACCTATCCAATACCAGTACTCATTTAAACCAGTGATTGCTGTAGCACTAAAAACTTTAGTCTGCCATGACTGAATGAAAGTAAGTGACAGAGAAAACACTGAGATTTATAATGAAACCAAAGAAACTATATGACCCATCCGTGTAACAGTCAAACTCAGACCAAAGTTTCCAAAGATCGCAAATGTCAGGCTGAATTTTTTCTGTGTCTAAAATGATACAGCAGACATGTTGAATCCTTCCATCTGATTGAGTGGTGCAGGTGTGTGTGTGTGTGTGTGTGTGTGTGTGTGTGTGTACTTATCACTGTCACAGTGCTGTCGCTTCACAGCAAGCTGGTTCTAGGTTCGACACCTGACAGCTTGTCTGGAGAGGGCTCCCTCTAGTTTCCTCCTTTTAATTAATCGCTTAGGTTAATTACTGTGGAAGTGTGAAGGTGAGCCAGGCTGTCCAGGGTGTAGCCAAATGTCAGCTGAGACTTGCTCCTGCCACTGGTGTATACCAAGCATTCATAGCTAATACATGAATTGATGAGCGGTGCAGCCATAAAAAACACTGAGTCTTGACTGATACCTGATCCATTTCATAAGGTACTCATGAGGTATTGAGGCTAAGACAGTAATTCTGATCTGGGATAGCATATTAGTTGTTTGACACACTAAAATAGGCTACAGATAGCTAGTGGTTTCCAGGGATCCACGAGGGAATTACAGGAAGTCCCCAGAGAAATGAGCAGCACCGTTACTGTAATAACAATATGCAAGAGCTGCTCTCCTCTTGGTTGTCATTCCTAATACATTGCATTACCTTAAGCACAGCTTTACAGTTACACAGTGTCCAGTTATATCCAAGACACTCTGTATGAGGGTAAGAGAGAGAATATTTTTGGTTTTACTTAAAAAAAAAATTGCTTACACATATTTCATCTCACATATTCTCCTCGATCTTCTTCTGGATGTGCAGGAACTCGTAGTAAGGGTCGGCCCTCTCTGTCTGGTAGGGTTGAATCTCCTCCAGTTTTATAGAGTCCACAGTAACAGCTAGAGACTGCTGGCCTCTCTGCTTCTCCTGTTGAGTCATGGAGCATGACTGCAAAATAGACACTTTCTATATTCTCTAGACATCTTTCTCTTGCGTGGATGGGCTCACATGGACCTCCATGTCCTCGTCTGTCGAGCGAGCCTTGACCTTAGCCCACGAAGAATCTGAATCCCAGTCAGTCTCCAGATTGTGGAGAGAAACTCACTAATTAATGAGTTTTCAAAATAGCTGCCAACATATTGTCTGTCAATCTACTAGAGAGTGCAAATCTTATAGAATTACACTGGACAAAAATTGTATTTTATTAAATTTGGTCTGAAATAAGTTTGCTGCATGGGGCGCCCTGGTAGCTCACCTTTTAGCCTTTTAGAGTCCTTACTGCAGCGGCCCGGGTTTGATTCAAGTCTGAAGCCCTTTACTGCATGTCATGCCTCTCTCTCTGTCTCTGTCTCTCTCTCTCTCTCTCTCTCTCTCTCTCTCTTCCTCTCTCTCTCTCTCTCTCTCTCTCCACTGCCTCCAGCTGTCAATATCACAAATAAAGCAGAAAAATATACTGCACGAAGCCCTGGTTTAACCGTAATGTTCTATTTAGTGTTGTAGAGTCTTTAATAGGTTTCATCGGCATGCTGTCTTTTTGTAATTTTATCAGGACTGATTATAAACATGATTTTGAGCTTATGGCATATTTATTTGTCAGCTGTAAAACATGGTTAAATTTTCAGATGCTCTCTGTCTGTGATCGGTGTTGACAGTTTTTTTTTTTTTTTACACACACACACTACTCCTACCAAATAGCAAATAAGTCTTATTGGATTTCTGTTATTGAAGTTTTATTACATTATAATTACTTTTTGGGAAGCTAAAGGAATATATATTTCCTTATTTAGTTTATTTAACGATGCTTCATAGTCATTTTCTTCCCACAATACACTTATTTTGTCACCTTCATCCATTGTGCAAACTCAGTTTGTAAAAAAAAGGAGGTGTTACTAACATTTCTACATATAAATAATTTAAAATACTATTATTATTTTTACATTTTTTTAATTAAGGTTTTTTGCATAAATACAAAACATAACATGACAGAACCTGTCCATACACACACACACACACAAAAACATCATTGTCCTCAATTCAGTCATCAGACAGTTGTTATCCACTTAAGTCCAGATTACAACCCAGAGAATCTCATGGTTTTCTCCATTTCTGCAGAAAAAGATGAGTCCTTCCATCAACATAATTGTCCTAATTTTCCCAGAGTCAGGACCTCAGAGATCAGAGATTTCCACATGGACATAGAAGGAGGGTCTTCCCCAACCCACTTCACCATAATGGCTTTCCTTGCCAACATTAAAAACGATTAATCCTCTTCCTCATATTGCTTAAGAGAGTCAGGGAGACTTCCAAGCAGACACAAAAGTGGATTTTCTTTGTTAACTTTCATTGTTAACCAACGTGTTAAATTAATTATTGTATTGCTGTAAATGTATTTGGTATTTTATTTTTTATATTTTATTTTATGTCCAGTATTTTATGACTTATATTTATTAGACTAAGAGCATTTTGTGTAATTTCCATGTTTTCACCCTCATTGTTTTAATTCACATCACTGAGAAACAGCTTTACTCTTTCCACCAAAAAGAGACGATGATTCACCTGCTACAGCACGATGACATGAACCATCGTGTGCACACCAGCATATCCTGAGATCAATTTTCTGTTTCGCAGTTGTTATTGTTGCTTATGTTGTTTTTGATGCTTCTGCTGCATTAAATGTCCATTCTAGCTCGGAGACAGATGAACGTCATGTAGCCTCACTGCTGTAGCCTGATTTAGTAAATGCCCTGGAACATTTATTGAGACAGTGTTTGAATGCCACCCACTCAAATACTCTCTCCCTCCAACACCACCGCTCCTCTGCTTCTCTGCTGCCAGATCTCTCGCCATTTTTCACCAGACTCCTCAGCGCCGTTCCCTCAGAAATGACCATCTTCTTTATGAGCATCTCCCATCAGAAACACAGTATCCATCATTTTGTTTTGCCGCACCACCATCGCCATCCTTCTCATCATCATCTCCCCCCTTCATTTCGAAGTCTTTTCATTTTCACCTCTATCATCATCATTCCCATTTTCACTATCATCACTCCTGCCATCTTATTGACAAGATTGTCATGAAATATCACATAAATAATGTTTTGTTCTCTTTCTCAGGGCTCCCTACGGAAAGGCGGTGGACATGTGGTCGGTGGGGTGTATCCTCGGGGAGCTGAGTGATGGACAGCCCCTGTTTCCAGGGGAAAGTGAGATAGATCAGGTTGGTGAGCCAGCCCTGAGTAATGAAACAAGTTTGACAGAAAATGAATCAACAACAACTTAAATAAATGATTTGTTGTTTGAACTAATTTGCCAAATCAAAGTGGTATTTGTGGATTCTAGTGAGGATTTGACGCTTTTCTTCATCTCATATCTTTATTTAGTGAATCTCACTGAGTTAAAATCAGAACAAATGGTTCCTCACTACTTGACAAAAAGCCAATTTGGACTCGAAATTATTTTCTGAAGTGGTAAAATAGACTTTTTAAACAGTGTTGTGAATCAGTGTGAGACGAAAATCACAGTTACAGTTTGTTGGGCTCAGCACCTGACCAGACAGATGTGCGTGTCTTTTGCACACTGATTGTTTGGGAAAGATTTCGAGTTTATAGCACAGACATGTGTGTACACATACAAGCATAAAGACATATGTGAGTAAAAGAGATGTTATAAAAATTAAGCAAAAATAAGAACAGCTTTAAATATTAATCAATGAATACGAATATCCAACCATCCATCCATTTTCTATAACTGCTTATCCTTGTCAGGGTCGCGGGTGGCTGGCCTATGCCAGCTGACATTGGGTGAGAGGCAGGGTACACCCCTTCGTCACAGGGCTGACACATGGAGACAAACAACCGTTCACACACACATTAACACCTACGGAGTATGAATATATTATTTAAAATCTCAAGAAAGCGGATGGATAGATTAAACACAATTAAAAATTAGAGAATAAAAGTAGGTCTTATGGTTCATCTTAGCATCAACAGTTTCAGCCTGGCTAATGGCCTCTGGCAGGCTATTCCAGAGTCAAGAAGCCACTACAGAAAACCGCAGTTGTGGTGGATCTGAGAGGTCTGATGGTGCTATCAGGGGTGAGTTGTTCAGAGATATGTGCGATTATAGGGGTAAGACATGAAAAGCTATAGATATAGTTAAAAAGGGTTTTGAAATGTGTCCTGGAATGAAAGGGGGTCAGCGTAAGGCTGCAACAATATGAGGTGACGTAGTCTCGTTTCTGGTTTCATAATAACTAGGCTGCAGTGTTTTGAATTAGTTGTAAACAGGTCAGACACAATAAGCAATTGAAAGACGACACGGTAGGCTGCTGGAGCTGGCGATGAGCATTTGTCCTTGACATTTATGGACTAAACAAGTCCACTCAAATGTCTGTAACCCAAAATCACAAGTTTGGGTAATTCTAAGCAGCTGTTTAACTGATTATCTATACAGTATATGTGACCATTCATGAACATTACCTAACCAAACCTTAACCACAGTGCTGTGAGATCAGAAAATGATTGTTGAATCTCAACTAAATAGCTGTCAAAATGTTACAAATTCTCTATAAACTATCTGTAGGTGAACTGTCCAAAAAAGGTGTTATGCAAGTTTGTCCTCTCTCTGTAGACCCTCAAACAGCTCATCAACTCATTGAAATTAGCAAAGGGTGCATCAATATTTATAAATAATCAATCAGCTTTTATCTCAACAATTGTGAAATGTGAAATTTATGGACTGGGGCAATGCACTGCGACATGATTGGCTGATTTCCATCATAATCACCATTTTGCCTGATAAAACAGTGAACTGTATCTCAACAACAATGGAAGTAGACAGCCAGAGAAAGAAAATCCTCTTACTAACTTTTATTAACTTTATTAATTTATTTGTACAACACAATATAATCATCATCAATATGACGTAAATATGTCATATTTTACACATATGTGACTGTGTGTATGTGACTGGTCAGTTGTAGTAATGACACAATTATCACACAATTAATGGACAAAAAGAAAAACAATCAATGCAGGTTTGAACAGAAAAAGATAGACATGTTCAGAAGCAACTCACAGAAGAGAAAGTCATTTCTTAGATGTGATTTAAAACAAAATTACAGCTAATCTGTGGTAACAGCAATATCTAAGCGATTTACCTCAGCCGCCTACCACCTTACCTACCACAAACTCACCTCTAAATGTGGCTACTCAATTGACCTTGACGTGAGATTTGTTTTGGCAACTGCAGTTTCCAAGGTCAAGGTCATTTTGCATTTATTAACGAAGGCACTGCTTCATTTTGTCTCCAGCTCTTCACCATTCAAAAGGTTTTGGGGCCACTTCCTGCAGAACAGATGAAACTCTTCTACAATAACCCTCGCTTTCATGGAATCAGGGTAGGAAATGTTTATCTTTTATCTTTTCTACACTCGCTTGTGTTCTTCTTCTTTCTCCTCCTCCTCCTCCTCTTCTCTGTTTTTACCTCCTTTCCTTCTCTTTCCAGCTCTGTCTCCTTCTCTCTCTCTTTCTCTCTCTCTCTCTCTTGTGGCAATGTTCCCAGCACCATGACTGAGTGGATTGCTATGACTCATGAGATAGGTGGTTGGTGTTCAGTTTAGCAGCGAGAGAAAATGTCCCAGAAGGCCGATCAAGACTTTGTGTGTGTGTGTGTGTGTGTGTGTGTGTGTGTGTGTGTGTTTGGTGGTTTGTTTAGTGTGATCTGGTGATAGATTTTTGTGTGATATGAACTGAGAGCTACATTTTTTTTACTGGCAGAAACATCTACTGTATGTTGGAAATCCTAATAGTAATTTTTGCATACACAAAAAAAGTTCAGTTTGGATATGAATTTGATCCAGCGTGTGTGTGTTTGTTTGTTTGTTTGTTTGTGTGTGTGTGTGTGTGTGTGTGTGTGTGTGTGTGTGTGTGTGTGCCAGTTTCCCTCTGTTACTCATCCTCAGACTTTGGAGAGAAGGTACCAAGGCATCTTGAGTGGTTTGATGTTGGATCTGATGAAGGTAAAATGCCAAGAAATTCACTTAGTATTCTAGTATTTACATAGGCATCCCTAATCTATCCACCAATAATTTAAATCAATAAAATTTGACATACACCCCCTCCGTGTGTCTTTTCCCATCAGAACTTGTTGCTGCTAAACCCCACTGAGCGTTATCTGACAGAGCAGAGTTTAAACCATCCGGCCTTCCAGCCTCTGAGGCAGGCGGAGAGAGAGCGGCCTCCTCCTGCATCTCCCAACCCACCGCGCTCCTCCAAGAGGAAAACACACCATCATGGAGAGAACACAGTTCCTACAAGGTTTCACTACATTTGTTTATTTTTACTTCCTCCATAGCGTCTACCTGCAGTCATCATTTTGAATCCCACTTAATAGACACATCTCAATAGAGGCCTCCATAGAGAGCATGCTGTAACTGAAAAGCAATGCTGTTCAATGAAAGTTAAAGATTTGTCTTTTTTGAATAACCACTTATCCTTATCAGGGTTGCGGGCACTGATAGTATGAAGGATGCACTGCGTATGCGTAACGTCACCCAAAGGTTTACGAAGCGCCATTTTGGAGCTCAAAATATGTCGCTCTGGCCGCCGCCATTTTGGCTGTCCTACCTCTTTCACCTCCCAGCTAATCTGAAAATCAGGAAAGACATGGATCATCGGCAGATCTGAGGCGGACAGAATGAAGCCTGGTTGCTCAAACAAGCAGCCGTGCTGTTAATTGTGCACATCAGACTCAGTACAGTTGCCATGAACGGAGAAATTAGCT
This sequence comes from Argyrosomus regius, assembly GCA_946959425.1. Taxonomy (NCBI): domain Eukaryota; kingdom Metazoa; phylum Chordata; class Actinopteri; family Sciaenidae; genus Argyrosomus; species Argyrosomus regius. Next base: position 25,015,752 of record OX336882.1, read on the forward strand.
ATAGATACCAAAACTGTTTTTTTTGTACCAGGCTGTAAACATGTTTATTTCTGCTGTAAAGTTGGACATTTCAATATGGGGACTTATGGAGATTGACTCATTCTGTAGCCAGCCTCAAGTGGACATTTGAGGAACTGCAGTCGCTGGCACTTGCACATTGGCTTCACTTCACAGTCGTGGAGGTTGCCGCTTGGTTGCATGGGGCTGCAGACAATCCCAGCTGCTTCGGGCGATAGACAGGGTACACCCAGGATAAGTCGCCAGTTCATCACAGGCCACATAAACGAAACATATACATTTACATATGAATATATATATACAGACCATCCATGCACACAGAAACATCTTTGGGCAATTAGTCTTCACACAAATATTGTTTGTCCTATTCAGGGATATATTTCTTCCAGTTAAGAGAGTGGAATATTTTTGTGTGTCTGTTCTTAGATCAAGCAGTAGAAGAATTTTTGGATTAAGTTTGATTTCATTGGGGATCATTTTGAGTGCAGGTTTGTGCAACATTCACCAAAACAGAGAGTATTCATCCAAAAAGATTTGGACTCTAGGATGAAGCCTGACATAATGTAAAATTTAAATAATAAACACTCCCTTAACTGTCCTTCCTTCTTCCCCTTCAGGAGTCACACTAAGAGCACGAGCCGTCGCTCCAACAGCAAAGAATGTTCCAGCCTCCCTCGCCATGGAGACCTCCATCACCTTGGCAACAAGAGTTTTCTCAATGGTAACAAACCGCCCCCATCCAGTTTAAGTCCTACACTCCACCCTAAGGGCCAGTACATGTCCCAGACCCTCAATCGTTCTGCCTCATCCAGCAAAGACCTGGCTAACAACAACTTGCCGCACCTCCTCAGTCCCAAAGAAGCCAAAGGCAAGACAGAGTTTGATTTCAGCTTGGGACCCTCCCCGAAGCTGTCAGACCAGGGACACGGGGCAAAGTACGGCCACAGCAAACCCACCTCTTCTCGCTCTCAGCAGCAGCAGCAGCAACAGCAGCAGCAGCAGGCCGGCCGCCACACCTTCCTGGAAAATAAGACCAACACACTGCAGTCTGGAGCAGAGAAACAACATGGCCGACATACCCACAGTATGGCCGACTCTGCCCATGGATCCATGTCCTCCTCTTCTAAGAGTTCAGCCTCTTATCTCAGCTTGTCGAAGAGCCACAGCGCGCTGAGCGATGCCAAATCTGTAGGGAACCTCAGTGACGGTCGACTCCACCCAGATGACCCAAACGCCAACACGACAGTGGGGGCGGGACCCAGTGCCCGCTTCTTCCCTGCCAGCTGTTTGGACCTCAATGCCCCTTCAGGTCCTCCGGGGCCACCTGGCAGCCCTTCTGCTCGACACAGCGATCGATCTGGGCACAGCCCTGCCTCTCGTAGCAGCGGCAACGTCCGTATGGAAAGCAGCACTCTGGACTCGTCATCCAGACACAAATCCAGACATAAATCTTTAGCGCCAGGTAGGTTTAAGAGTCACATTTGTATTCAAGAGTTCAATGAATTAAGAATGGAAAATTGACTTTGGCTTCAGGCTTCAACCTGTTTTTTTTGTAAGTATTTATATCCAATGCATCAAACAGCAAAAAGAAACAAACAGACGGCCAGACAGCTGCTTGGATAATTGGTATAGTACAGTAAATAGTGGCTGATGTAGCACAAATGACAACATGGACAGTTGTTGTAATCAGTGAGTCAATATATAGAGAAAAATATATATTTTAATCGTATTTTAAAGACAAAACGCCAATAATATGCTTTGTATATGCATTTTTCACACAGTTTATAGACTGAATAATCAATAAAGTAAATAATCATTACTTGAAGCTCTAATAACTTTGATCTTTTCGTTCTTTTCCAGAGGAGGCCGGTGCTCCTGAGCTCTTAGACCCCGGAGGAGCAGGGATGCCGTCCACTCACACTCTGCCTTCTCCACATGAGTCGTATCATTACGGCCTGGGCTATACCTCCCCCTTCTCCTCTCAGCAACGGCCTCAACGCCACTCCATGTACGTGAGGAGGGAGCGCCACCGACCGCATGGGGTCGAAACCGGGATGGCGGGCTTGCCCGCCCCGGGGCAGGCGATACCAACACGTGCCAGTAGCCTGCAGCTTCTCTCCCCTCAACTGCAGCACCGGACCACCCTCACTGGACACTCAGTGAGCTCTTCGAGAGAGGACTGCACTGATGACATGACGAGGGTTAGTGGCAGACAGTCCTGTGAGTGTGGTGGTAGTTAAAGGAAACGTTCACCCTAAAATACTGACACTGTTAAGAGGGTCCGTTATGATCCGATATAGACCGTTAGTTTAACAGTCATCAGTCTTAGATTGTAACAAACTTTGCAACACAAAGACAAAGTAGTGTGTGTAAACTACAAGTAGTTTAGTAGTACAAGCAGCAGTTTGAATTATGATACGAAACTCCCTTTAAGAAATATAAAATTTGAATAATTCCTTATGTCTCCATAAAACACATCACACTAGAAACATGAGATAAAGGACGTGTGTCGACAGTCCTCTTGATTATTCAGAATCAGTATAATCAGTTAGATGAACTGTCTAACTCCTGTTTAGTGCTGAAGAAAGTGTACCTACCTTCTGATAATATTTAACATGTTTGATTTTATCAGCTGAGAATCATCAAGATGAGAAAAAGACTGCCAACAGACTCTTATTTCACCGGTTGCATACATGATACAAAGCCAGCTGTCCTGTGGTAACATGTAGATCTACACAAAGTTGCTCACTGAGCTAGTGCTCGGAAAACATCTGTGGTTGGTTGAACTTTCACTATGATTGTCAGTAGTTTCTCAGAGAATCTGGCAATAAAAGACATGGTCTCAAAGCTGGTATTAAACAAATACATAAAATAGGTTTAACTAATTAGTAATAATTATTTTTCTTAATTAGATAACTGTATTAATCACACAGGGGGAAATTGGTTTTGTAGCCTACATGCAATGAAAAAAGACAGACTGGACACAACAACATTATGACTTATCTTTACCTGAACCTGACGCTAACTCAGTTTCTTAAGGGACCGCAGTGCGATGCAGCTGAAAGATGCTGAGTTTTTAGAAACTATTAGAAAATATATTGTTGCTCCACCTGCAATTCAAACCCACGTCTAAAGTCAGGTTAAGGCCGTCTACTAGGAATTATTAAACGAAAAAAATCTGGGAAATGACTGAAGTAGGAGACACACAAAAATCATAGCATATTTTCTGACTTACTTTCAAGGCCACACACAGCTTCAAGACATTAAACACTGTAAGAGCGTCTAAGGGTGAATCTTTTCTTTAAAACATGTATTGAAAATGTATTTTCAATACATGTTTTTCACAAGTGTGTGCGTGTGTGCAGGGACTGTCACTGTCTCACATTATCATTGCCTCTGCTTCATGCTGCTTCTCCAGTCTGCTTTGACCTGCGCCTGTCCGTCTTCTCAACAGAGTGAGCAGTCCCCTAAAGACATGAGCCACCCTTGCGCCCCCATCAAAGACTCTACGAGGGACAACACAGCCGCTTTTCATACACAGCGCTCTAAAAACGAGGTCCGACCCCCTGACTCCTCCCTACCTCCAACCAGTTCACTAAACACAGCCAGTAGCTCTTCTGACCGCTGGTTTCCATAGCTTTTTCTGTTTCTACTTAGGTCAACAGCTTCACTGCACGTTGTCGCTGGTATAAATGTAACCTCACTGAAAAGCTCTTAAGATTGTCCTGAATGTCTTGTGATGTGAGCCAGCGAACGATGTTATAGCTAATGATAAGCAATGAAGTGAAATTAAATGGAGATTATCGATCACAAAGCTGAAATACTGAGAAACTTTGTATGTATGGTCCTGTGTCCATGTTTGTATTTGTGCGTTTTTGTGTGTCCACATGTTCTGTGTGTTTCTCAGGTGGGTATGTATCATGACCCTCATGGTGAGGACGGAGGTTCCTCCAAGGAGAACCGGATGATCTTCACTGAGTCCATGCCTCGGAGAGTAGGCAGCTTCTATCGAGGTAAGGAATAATCAAAAGTGAATTATTTCATTCAAAGTTCATTTGTGTTCATAAATATCCTTGAATTGAATTTAGTGAAAGGCAGTGGCAAACAAAAAGGTTTAAAGCCTCGTGTTAAGAGAACTGAGAGTTGGATCCGACCTCCTGACTTTTTGATGTTTGTTTCTGATAAATAGCGCATAAAAAAATGTGTCTACATGTTAAATTTTGATCCTGGAAACAGTAAGGAGACACATCTAAACCATTCAGTGCTTTATAAACAAGGAAAGAAATAAAGGGGAGGGGGGAAAAACGAACCAAAAAAGAAAAAGAAAAACATTTTAACATACTTTAACGTTGAGATATTATCAGAGCTCTGCTCTGAATAAATTAGTTTGACACAAAAACTTTGGGGTTTCTGACAGATTAATAGTAAATGTCAGGTCTTAGAAGGGTTTCTTTCTACACTTGCCATTTTGCATTGTGTTTGACAATTATAGAGGGAGAAATCCATAATAAAAGAGGCAGATATCAACTTAAATAGACAAGGCAGACATGATGGATTTTGGGAGATGTGAGTGCAACAAAAAACCTTGCAGAATAACTTGCAGAATAAATTTAACCTCACAGATTCATAATATCCAAGGCAGATTTTTAACCCTTTTAATTCCTCAGTGAAATCTGAAGATGTACACTTTTAATGATTTTCTCTCTCCTCGTTGTTTCTCTTCAGTCCCGTCCCCGAGACCAGATAACTCTTCCTCTTTCCATGATGGTGTCGGGCAGGTGCCGGGTCGAGGGCCAGTCGTACCTGTTGTACCCGTCGATCCTGTTGCAATGGCTAACCACTCCAAACGCCAGACGGCTTTTGACTGGTGAGATCTGGCATGTTTGTTAGCTGTGACTTCACGTAATAGCCTTAAGTATGACTTAAACACTTTACACTTTACATGTATTTCTTAGCTGTTAGTAGATGAGCTTCTACAATACGTTGAGTAGTAGATGCTGAATGATGAAGACAAATTTAAACTTCGTCGTCAGATTTTTTTTTTTTTGCTAAATATGGAATTCAGCCACTTGATCAAACTCGGGTGTTTCTATGTGACATATTTTCTTCTCTGTCTCAAGATACAAATGATTTTACAAGATTACTTGAGGTGCTTCTGTAAAGTATCACAGACTCTAAATGTTTTTTTGGTTTACACTGCGCATCATTTTATTTTGCTGATGTTATTATTTTTGTGTCTTTTCATGCTGTGTTATAGTCATCACATTATTTATTTAGGTTTTCCCGAGACGCACCTGAGAAGAAGTCACGATTTAATATTGAGCTTGCGATTACAAACATGACTCATATGAACAATTCTTCACATTTACCTTGCAGGACCACCGCAGAAGCGATGGTCATGAATCCTCCAGAGCCCACCAAAGAGAAGGAAAAACAAGGCTTCTTCAGAGCCATTAAAAAGAAGAAGAAGAAGACACAAATAGTAAGATCATATAAGATGTCACCTGTCATTTCATCTAGCAGTGTGTTGTTGTTTTCCTTGTCTAGAGAGTTTATTTTAGTGTGTAGTAAAAATGGTTATTTGTAGCATCTATACTTTCTGTCATCAGTGTTCTACATGTGCCAGTTCTGGTTTATTACAACATGGGTCTTATTTCTCATAATGGGTAATAATAATGTTGGAGTCATGATGATGGGCCAAGAAGCGGTGACATAATAAGTAAAAATAGCCCCAGTTTAGTCAAAATCATTTAGTCATGTCTTTTTCAGTGGTGCTTATTTTCCATGCCACTAAATCACAGCAAAACAAGAGCGCGACATGATGTAATTAAAAGAATATTACTGAAATATCACACAAAACATGTTGGAAAAATTGCACCTATTGATTCGGAGAATGTCAGAGTCTCCTCATTGGTCCAAACATATCTGATATTTTAACCTGCAGCCATTTTTCCAGCGTCTCTCCAGTGGAGTGGAAGCTTTTGTGATCTTAAGTCAAAATTATAAGTCTGTTTCCATTGCGCTTGTTTGCATAGATACACAAACTTCTTTACGATATTTAACCTTTTTTTAAATTGTCAGTGCTTCCATGTTTATGTAAACTTAGAAATGTGTATTGACGGTACAGTTTACCTGTGAAATTAAGGATGAGGAAGGAAGGATGATTGTGAAGGTTCTCAGTCCTTCAGGTCATCTTTCTTTGAAAAGAGTTCAAATTCGGGCAATAGGACTTGGTTGCAGATCCATGAAGACGTTTCACCTCTTATGAGAAGATGTGAGGTGAAGAAGCCTGTTGGATGAGAGGTGAAACGTCTTCATGGATCTACAACAAAGTCCAGTTGCCCCAGTTTCTCTAAACAGAGTGGTTTAGATAACCTGGCTAACAATCTGGTCACCACTAATTTCTTGCCCTGTCAGAGTTTAAGGACGTGTCAATTGCCTTGGATAGTACAATTTAATATAACAGATACAGATGATGGCCTAAATATAAGACACAAGTTGTAATAAAACTGAATTATCCTTCCCTTTTTATCTTAACTATCAAATCTCGATGCTGTTATTGATTTGTTCCTCGTTATCTATTGTTAAGTTCTTTAGATGTGCATGTTTAGTTGTGCTGCAGTAGTTTTTCTGTTTGCTGTGTTGAGAGTTGTGGCTGTGCGTCTTCTGTTCCACAGACGGACATGGAGGACGGGAGGAACCCCAGCATCAAGAAAAGCCTTTTCCCCCTCTTTAGCTCAAAGAATAGCTTAAAGCACAACTCAGCTGTCAAAGTCCTACCTGTAGTCGCCTCGCCTATGGTACAACACCAGCCTCCCGCGCCCTATCCTGCCTCACCAGTAATCTAACCTCAACACTACGACTGCATGTTAACTCACACCGCACTCACCAGAATGACCTGATTTTTGAAATCCTCTCAAGCGCCTGATGATTGACTGACTGAGAAATATTCCAGCTTGAAAGGATTTCAAATATGTTTGGAGTCTTAATACTGCACGGTGTTTGTGCATCCGTTTTGTCTCGCTGTACGGTATGTCAAACGCAGTCCCCTTGCATCACATTGCATTGTAAGACATTGATTTCATGCTGCAGTGTGTGCTGTTTGTGAGGCCAAAACTTCTGCACATAGAGGCTTCTTATCGTCAAATAAAACATCATGTTATCATAAAAGTATCAAGAACATTTTTAATACATTTATGAGCACATGAACCCACACATGTATCCAAACTCATACTGTAGACATTTATTGTACAGTACTGTACTGAAAGAATACTGAAGGAATCGTTGCTTTCTTGCCGAGAGTTAGATGAGGAAATGGAGGAACAGTAGCCTGTTAGCTTAGCTTAGCACAAAGACTGGAAACAGGGGGAAACAAATAGCCTGGCTCTGTCCAAAGGTAACAAAATTCACCAAAGCTCTTCTTGTCATCTAAATAATTTACAATTGAAAAGTCATTGAAATCAATTATCAAGCAAAAACGAGAGTTCACTGCTTTTCTTTTGACTATTGTTTTTGGACTATTGATGAAGAGACAAAACAGGCAATTTGAAGATGTCAACTTGACTTCTGGAAAGCTGTGATGGGCGTCTTTACTATTTCCTGATGTTTTAATGATTAATCCATTAATAATAATAAAAAAATGATGATGAAAATAATTGTTAATTGCAGCCCTGAAGTGAAAACACGCACACAAAAGTCTTGGAGAACTCATTTGTGAGTGCATTTTTATCTGTATAAAGTCATCATCATCACCGCCTCCTTGTGTTTTGTCTGGTGCTGCCAGAGAGGTGCATGAAGAACCTCACCGGAGTGAGATGTGTTGAGTGATGGAAATGAGTGTGGCAGAGGGAATAACATTAACACGAAGTTAATATTTTAGATAATTAATAATGACATCTCTGTATTTCGTCAGGTTCCTGGTAACGGACAAGAACACCTGTCCCTGCAGAGGAGCTCCAAGTCGTCCTCTCACCACAGCAGCCGACGGAAAAACCGCGAGCGATCCCGAGACAGAGACCGGGAACGGGAACAGAGCCGGGACCGAGACAGAGAGAGGGAACGGGAGAGAGAAAGAGAGAGAGAAAGGGAGAGAGAGAGGGAAAGAGGGAGGGAGAGAGAGAGAGTCAATGACTGGCCACCAGACAAACCAATGGACTCACACTCCCAGGTATTTACATACTGGAGAAGTTAGTTTGGATTTGTTTGAAGATCATGGCCCAGATCATCAAAATATCATGATGCTGTGTTGTTTTCTAATTGTGACAGTCATGAATACGTAAATTATATGTAAATTATGTAATTTCAGTCACATTTGTAAGTTAAGTCATTCAAAGTTGTTCTGCATCATTTAAAAACGCATGTCAACTCGTCACAAATGAAGCATCGTTGATAGTTCATGCAGGACACAGGAACTCATACGCCCCAGCTGTAATCATCTGACAGCTGAATGAATCATCATTTATAATCAGTCACACACCAACCACGGCCAATTCTCATCACAAGGTGATCCATTTAAATATGGCATCCCTGCTACACCGTTGTTGCTACTGCTGCTGCTGGCAAAGCTTTGCCTCCATCACCCCAACCTCCACCTTTCTAATTCAGAATCCTAGCAGGTCTTAAAGGTTGAATGATATTCATGACTAATCCAGGGAGCATCTAAGACTGGAGCTGTCAACACCAAGCATAACCGTGTCTCCATCTGTTGCAATAAATGGTTAAATGTATGACGAGAGTGTTACTGATTTAAATATATTTGCAGAAAGGTAGTTCATGGCAACAGATTTTTTTTTAAATAAGGCATCCTTTTTGAATCTACCAGGTCTTTTTGGCCAAATGTCTCACACAGAGATTCAATAGAGTAAAATAAAAGAGAATAAAATAAAGGAAGAAAAAGGAAGGTTGGTTGGGTATTAAGGCTCCTCTATGTCTATTACATCGCCTTATAATCCCAAACTGGGATTCAAAAGAGAGAATTTGCCTGGTAAAAACAAGTTTTGGATAAAATTTCTGCTCCAATATTTAATTTTAAGATTTATGTCTTCAGTAGGAATGAACACAGACAGGCTAGGAAAGTCAGACTATTGAGAGACTGTTGGGTTTGGTAGTTTTTCTATGTAACAGCCTTATCTTCATCAACTTTATCTCTTTCTCTCTCTAACAGAGTCAACCACTCAAGTCACTCCGCAGGCTCCTTCACCTCTCCCCTTCTTCCTCAAATCAAGGACAGCCTCCTCCTCCTCCTCCAGACCTGCGCTTCCAAGCCCCCCTACCCAACCCCCCTCAGCCCTCCTCCAAAGCGGGCTACCCTGAGGGTCGAGGGCACGCCGACAGCAGGGGGCACACCGGGGTGAGCAGCTCCGCCCAGGCTAAGAGCCGCAAGGCCAGCTACCCCCTTCCCGGACAGATCGAGTCCAGCTGGCATGTGTCTGCTTTACAGCGGGCGGAGGGTGCTCAGTTCACACCCGAACAGCTTGGCATCAAACCGGGGCAGAATGGACCCACATTTACCCGAGCCTCCCGCACCAGGATGCCAAACCTCAATGACCTGAAGGAGACCGCGCTGTAATACCCCCCAACCCCTCCAAACCACACCACCTCCAATATGTCTCCATCCTGGAAGCATCTGCCAGACGCAGACATCGTGATACTGTAGTAAAAGTTTACATGAAAGCCTATTTCACTGGATCAAGTCCTCATTCAGAAACATAGTTATCTGTTGACGTCTCTGAAATCTACAAAGACTATAGACGTTGACAGGCCAAACACCAGTAACATTGTTGTTAAGGATTCAAAGACAGCAAAGGGCCCTCTCCCTCTTGGGGATGACAGTACTGTATCGGTTGTATGTTATTCTCTCTCTACTCAACAAGGTTAGAACATCAGAATAAGCTGATCTTTCCTGTCAAGGAGACACTGCCCATGTGGCCTCTTTGCTGCCATCTACTGCTCACAGGACACTACAGCAACACATCAGACAGCCGCCGTCACACCGGTGGCCAATAAACTCAAAATGTTTTTCAAACTCTGATATTTGATAAGAATAATAATAATAAAAAAAAGATTTATATCAACATTATTTATTAAATATTTATTTGTTTTAAATTCAAGGATATAAGCTATAAATGACACAGTATGTAGGCTATATGGGAATATTATAAGGTAATATAGAATTAAATGTGTAATTGCAAGAGCTTTAGTTTCGACACAAAGAAATGCATAGATATTTATGTGTTGATAATACAATATGTCACAAGGAATATTTAATAATGGTGAATGTTCTTTTTGTTCAATTTGATATGTTATTAACAGATTTTCAGGTTATATCGTGTTATTTTTACCCTTTTTTTCTGTTTGTTTCATCAAAATGTAAAAAAAATATTGATAAATACTTGTTGCCCAAAGTGGAAAAAAAAAAAAATCTTGGACATTACATCTAGTATAGATCTGCCCATCACCCTCATGACATCAGTTTTGAAGTTTTGTGACAAGTTGGGCTATTTGTCAACAGGGTTTGGTAGCAGAACAGCCAGAGTGAGACTGTTAGGCTCTGTGCTTTACATACAGTAATTGTCATTTCACTTTATGTCCCACTCTTAGTGTCAACATTTCAAAATGTGAAGCCCCATCTCTCAGTTCATTTATCAGCTCCATGCTGCCATGTTGGTTTTGTCTACAGCCTAACAGGCGTCAAGACGTTGGTGTTCATTGGTGGTTTATTGTTATAGTAGGAGAAGTCTCTGCAAAAACACATACCTCACCTACAACCTTTAAGATCTTAAAGGTTAATTCTGGTGGTATTTTATATGTTCTTAATGTCAACAAATCCCATGAAAACCAACAATGAACCGAACCTAATACAAATGCTGCGAAACTGATATAGTTCATTGCACTGTGTTATAATTCTTGTTCCTCTATTAATATAGACATGGGCACTGTAGTTTATTTTAAATTAACCGCACATACACCGTGCTGCTATGTGTATTAATCCACAGCTGAAAATAGTCCCCACTAAATTCAGTATCTGCTCCTATTTGTAGACTACAGTGCCCCATTGTTTTAAACCGTGTTAATACATTTTATTTATTCTTGTCAAGGTCATCCGGGGCTGGAGCCAATCCCAGGTGACAATGGGCGAGAGGCGGGGTACACCCTGAACAAGTCGTCAGTCCATCACGGGGCTGACAAACAATCATTCACGCTCACATTCACACCTATGGGCAATTCAGAGTCATTAATTAACCTGCAAACTCCACACAGAAAGACCCCAGCTGGGGTTTTAAACCAGGAACCTTCTTGCCGTAAGGCGACAATGATCACTGCACCACTGTGCTAGCTTTTATGAAACTAAACAAAGATGTATTTGTGATTAGTTTGTAAAGTTTTATATCTTCAGTAGGAACAAACAGGCTTGGAGCTTAGTGCTACTGACGGTCTGGGGAAGTCAGAAAGTATTGAGAGAAAGACTAAGGCCACGTTCAGACTGACTTGAACAAGCCCAGCCAACCTTTAAAACCATTAATCTCTTATTCCAACCACACTTCTGGGATCGATTGTATTTCAAGTCATACTGCTACCTGAATCAACACACAGACGCAGCCCTTAGCCTTGTCTTAATGCAGGACTGTTTCAGGCCTGCTAACAAAATGGTGTTTTCATGAGATTTGTTGACGCTAAGACAGATTTGAAATAACACCAGACTTATTCTTTAATGTGTGTGTTTACATTTTTCTGTGTGCATTTTAAAAGCCTGTGTTCTCAAAGTTTTTGTATATGCCTTTTGTAAATCTGAATTTGTTTTTCCTACTTTATTTGCATTATTTTTATTTTTAATATCAACAGTCATGATCAGGGATGATTTTAGTTTAACTAGGTTATTCATAAAAGCATTTACTTATTGTCTACTGACCTGTGGAGGATTTTAAAAAAACAAACAGAGTTGTATAGAATAAAAGACTATTTGTGGCCTAGGCAAAATATACAGCATCCTTCCAGTCTTACATTTATCCGTCGCTCCTTCCTCTTCTTCTGTAGATTTAAAGCTTAAAGTGAAGGTGAAAAGCTTTTATATCACAGGAGCAGGGAACGAAGGAAAGAAGGATGGATGTGTTTGTGCAAAATTCAAGACATCTGAGGATTAAAGAGAGAGATTGGTTTTGGAGAGTTTCATGTTTTGTGTCTCATCTGTCGAAAGGATGAAAGTGCACAAGCAAAAAAACAACAACAAATGAACCAATTGACTACATGGCTGATTGAAAGCAATAACATTCAGAAAGAGACTCAGACTGATGTAGAGTGTACTAGCTAAATAAGTGGCTAGTTAAATTGGAGCCAAATATAGCAGAGAGAAGGAGACTGTGATTAAGTGTCCGCATATAATATCAAGGCGTCGCTCTGCAATACATTTTTTATTTTTAATTTGTCCTTGAACATGACCCAGGATGGGTAAAACTGCCCCATGTTGTGTATTACAGAAAATCCTGATTGCTAATGATTGTAAATGACTGCTGAAGTTTGTCTATTATCATAAATGGGACAGAGTGATGACAACGCCTTCCTTGCCAGTGACCCGAAGCCTTATATTAGCTTACTGACTTCAGATGGAAATGGAGGCTTCAACCCCCAGTAAGTCACATAAACTGAGAAATGAGAGGAGACGAATTTTGTTCACAAATATGAATATGTTTCCTAAAACATCTTTTTTTTTTTTTTTCATTAAACTGTTTCCCACTTCTTACAGGGTGTAAATAGGAATAATAGAGTGTATCTATACTGACCATTCTACTTTAAAAATGATAGGGTCTCATAATAAAAGCCAACTGTACATTTTTGAACGGCTCATATGTTTGTTTTTGTAGCACAGACACAACATGACAACAGACATGAGTAAGTATTCATTCATTTAATCCAGGAAATAGTTTAAAGATACAATAAAGAACACATTTTTTAGAGTAAATAAAACCCTGCTCTGTGTTCTCAAAGCACCATGGGAAATTTTATTGATATCGGGAGTTAACCACAATACATAACCACATCTGAATATTATTTTCCATCATTCCATCGATCTTTGTAGCACCGAAGAATGATACTTTGAAAAAAAATGCCTGAGATAAACAAATACAGAGAGAAAAGAGGAAGTGAGATCACACATATTTAAATTACATTAATCCACATTTTTCTTATTATCAACAAATCCTCATGAAAAGACCGAGTTAGTCCTTTTCTTAACACTTTCTGGCTGACTGTGAGTCCTAAAATCACTGATCCATAATCAGGAATGAAAACCTTTGATTTAAAAATTGGGCTACAATTTTCAGATTTCTGTTTTTACATCATTTTATATCAACTGGATATTGTAGTTTTCAGTAAACATTACCCAGAATTGACTAAAGTGTGCATTTGCTTGGCGCTATTTTACATTTGTTACACATTGAAGATGGTATATATATATATATATATATGTGTGTGTGTGTGTGTGTGTGTGTATGTATGTTACTGGTTCAAGATAAACTACAGTGCCCATGTTCATGGTAATAAAGGAACATGTCACTAGTGTGGCTCAAAAATAAAGGAATAAGATCAATCAGGTAATACATGCTGGTAAGATTGTTGGTTTTTGGTCTTTTCATGAGATTTGCTGCCAAAAAAAATGTAAGGACTCCTCATTTAAGGACGATAAGGAGAGATTGACTGAGAGGTGCAGAGCTGTAAATCCCCTGTTAACCTGTTTAAATATCAGGAGAAGTAGATTTTTTATTTCATAGACATGAAGACAGACAGAAAGACGAGAGCTTGTCTCAGACCGGTGGATACAACCTCCATAGCAACGCTGTCTCTCCCTCTCGATATCTAATTATTGCTTTGAATTTATGCCATTTCATTGCAAATGGAACAATCTATTGAGAACTCACCAAATTAAAGCCCCCAGTGTGAGACACGGGTTTAACAGAGACAATGGAGAGTGGAGTGAATGAAAGCTCATCGAGCACATCAAACAAATATTTTAATGAAATCGCATAAGTCAAACAGTTTTGTTTGTGTTTTTAAAAAAGGGTTTCAAACAGGATGTTTTTGTCTCAGCTTGTGGTTTTATTTATGTAGCTGAAGGAGGCCAAATCTGCAGATAAAATAAAGGACCACACACTCTGACGACGGGGGCGATTTAGGTGTAGACGAATTTTTGGGACAAGGCCTCGGGGATGGTGGGAGGAGAGGTTCACACACATTTGTTCATGCAGAGCAGCAGCTCCATGCGCACAGCGATGCGTGTGTGCCATCCGAGTGGGAGGATGCGGATGTAGCGCGCCACAATGGGCGGCCGCAGGAGGTTCTGCACAGACGAGGAGCGGTCAGCGTTTCCATAAAACACCTGAGGAGAGAGGAGGGCAGGACAGAGTTTAGACTGACATAAATACTGACTAAATATAGAGACCAGTGTGTAGGAGTTAGAGGAATCTAGCAGTGTAGCTGCAAACCCTGTTGTCTCACCCTGGCTTTCCTAGCGTGAAAAAAAAAAAAACTACGGTGTCTGCAAAAAAAACCCTGCAAAAAGCCCAAACTAGAGCCAGTGTTTAGTCTGTCCATTCTGGGCTACTGTAGAAACATGGCAGACTCTGTGGAAGAGGACCCACAGTGTAAATAGAGCCCCCCTAAATCTGACACACCGGACTTTTAAACGGTTATTCGACTATCAAATACACATTTTCTGATAGCTAATATAATCTGTACAAGAGAACATTGTAGGTGAAACATCAAAAATAAGACATTGTCCAATAACACCTATTCATTTTTTTAAAAGTTATAATAAATGCATGTGTGCAAATGTTTCCATCTACAGAATGTAGACATGTTCTCTTGATGTGTTCATTGATTAAAGGACCAGTGTGTAGGATTTAGAGGAATCTAACGGTGTAGTTGCTGATTGTAACCGCCTCACCTCACCCCCTTCCAAGCATGAAGAAAAAAACTTGGTTACACCATGACATGTGAAAAATGCCCAAGGCCCCAGTGTTTAGTTTGAAACATGGCAGACTACATAGAAGAGGACACTGGTATATTCTGTAAATAGAGGCCCTTTAATCTCACACACTGGACGTTTAAACTTTAATTAAGATAACAGATCATCAATTTTCAGATCCCATCCCATTTAGATTCATCCCATTTTCATCAAAATAAGACCAGATTTTCCCACAAGTGTCACATTGTGTTTGTCACATATATTCTACAGTGATTTTATTTTGTTTTGACTGAGTTTGACTGACCCTGTTGTTTCCAGTCTGGTCTTTGTAATAGATCCAGTTGAGTTTCTCGTTTGTGCGGTACTGAACGCTGTACTTGGTGATCCACTCGTCAGCGTCACAGCGGCCCTGAGTGAGGATGCCTGACACCACCATCACCTCCTTCAGGTCAACCTGCAGCCACTGACTGTTGTCCTGGAATTTAGACAGCCAGGCACACCTGTAGGAGGAACACAAACACTGGATATAATGCAGCAGTAGAAAATATTTAGGATTGAGCTTCAGTTCCCAGTAAAACAGAAGTGAACTGATCATATCAGCTCCTGAGAGACAGCAGTTTTATTAAGCATATATATTCGTGCAATGCTTGTCTTATTTATATTTTGATGTTTTAAAGCAAGAACATATTGCATGTCAACCTTACCAAATGCACCGTACATAAGAGATGGGTTACATTTTCTAGTACTGTCCCTCACAGATGGCAGATGGCCAGACATTTGTTTATTACGGTCTTTTAGCTGAGACAGAAGAGTCAACCATGTCTGGCGAAAGCAACATTTTGTGAGCTAAAAGTAAAATAAATCTTGAAGCTTGAAAAATACATAAATCTGTACAGCTCTGCAAATGTTTTGTTTACTGTCTGTCTAGGTGTTGGTCTGTACCTACCCGAAGCCCTGGCTGTTGAGCCGGGCCCTGCTTGGGAGCCATGAGGAGAACCAGCCGGTGTACTGATCCTGATTGGAGCAGGTAATCTGGTCTGGACTCACTGATCCGGCCTCGAAGCCCAGAGGCTTGTGGTACGGACACTCTGCAGAGACAAAATCATAACAGACGTTTTAATTTAGTGTGAATGCTTCAGCGTGAAGTCTGTTATTCCTATTCCATATGTTTTGGGTCGACTTTGACTCCTGCATGCTTTCAGCCACAGAAACCATTCGAATGTCAAAATGTTTAGAACTTTAAGGACTCTTATACTTTTTACAGTATTAAACTTTTTTCAATTCATTTTGTAATGTAAGTAAATGGGAGTGCACATGACCCCAAGGTTGGTCCACTCTACTGCTTAACTGCTACAGTCTTAACTGCTACTGCTACTGCTACAACACCACCATGACAGTTTGTATCATTGTGTTCAATTAAGCACTATTGGAGCAGTCCTATTTAAAACCCTCAGCTAACTTTGATTGGATTTGATTAATTACACCTGCAGCACTTTCTAATTGTCGAGTCGCTATTAAGATCTTTTCAACTGTAGCTATGATTCCTGTGTTGAGCTGTGCAGCTCAGTGGCAGACTCAAACTCAAACCTGAGATCGCACACACAGAAACACATCGTTGATTGGATTATTGATTACACCTGTAGCAGTGTCTGATTGATTTTAGCTCGCGTTTAACAATCAGGACCTCTCTCTCTCTTTTTCACTATTAATGCTTTCAGTTCTGCCAGGATGGTTAGTAGTTGAGTGGCTAAAGTACAGCATGCAAGTTAAGAGAAAGCTTTTCCTTGGGTGCCCTGGTGGTTCAACTGGTAGAACATGTGCCCCATGTACAAAAGGTGCAGTCGTTGCTGCAGCAACATGGGTTTGACTCCAACCTGAGGTCTTTTGCTACATGTCATACTATATCTCTCCCTGCTTTTCTGTCAAACAAGTGCAAAAAATGCCCCAAAAGAACCTCTCTAAGGCAGTAAGCAGCATTTGAACCTCACGCAGCCCTATGACATCTACCACTGTGTTTAGTGGTAGCAGTGGTGACATTTATTGCATTGCCATACAGTATTTGTGTTATTTTCAGGCGATTCATTTCTACAACTCATTGCACACACATTGCATTTTCTAGTTCCAGTTAATATCAGTGTATTTCACTTTAAAGACCTCCTGGCTACACAGATTTCAAGGTCACCACCCCCGATAGATTAGAACACAAACATGTCTGCCAGGAGCTAAGCAGTAAAACACCGAAACATGACCAGAAAATGATCATCGCTAAGCCTATAGGTGCTTAATTCTCCATCTCTCCATCCTTTCCTCTTTCTCCATTCTCACCCCTGCTGACTCTCATCCTCACACCCTCCTGCTCCCAAAGCCCCTGTGGTTAGCAGCCCCAGTGTGACCCATATCCCATCCTAAAAGCCTGGAGTTTAATTCTCCACAGTGAGAGATCAGCGATGTCCATTAGGGCGGCAGGCGGACAGATGGTCATGTTCGACTCTCAACAGCTTTAGCTCCGTGTTGCTCCCATGTTTTGATCTGTCAATCTGCCCTCCCACTTTCCACTAAAATCACACGAGAGCCTTTGTTGAATTAGTAAAGATACATGCTAAAAATATGAATGAGAGAGATGAAAGATTTTTCCCTGCAGTTTCAGATTAAAACATCAGCTGTGGATACGTGGAGGAGAAACCTGCTGCGCTTTTGTTTACTACTGGCTTAAGCCTATCTGGCACAGGGTCACATCCAGTCTAATCCCAGTATTACAACGCATACAGCAGCAGCAGCAGAGTCTGTGTGAGTCAGAAGATAAGTGTTTACATAACAGCAATGCGAGTGACTCTGTAGTCCTCCCTAATGTATTTTACAACTATAATAAAACATATTCAGATGGCTGGTTTAAAAAAAACAAGAGGTGAGACACGAGGAACTGAGGTGGAATAAAGTCTGAGGCCCGAGCAGGAAAGTCTGTCTCACTCATCATTTATCATCACCAGGTCCATGTCGGGGTAATTACTGGTTTCTGTGATTGTGTGATCGGCACAGTCTATTAAGAGCCCCGTAATCTGAGCATCATGTTCTCAGATAATGATTATCTGCTGAACTTCTTTCTCCTTTCCGTCACCGGTTGCCATGTGATTTGTGGCTCAGTTGACACACACTGATTCACTGAGGAAAACCCTTTCACTGTACATCAACTGTGCCTTTTTTTTTTCTCTTCTCTTCAACGCCTGACAAGATTAAAATCTGATCTTTATATCTCAGGCTCGATGAGGCTGAGTTTGTTTTGTCTGTCAAAACAAGTAAGAGTTAAAGTGATGAAGTCGATGAAGATATGATCAAAAGATACACTATTAATGGACTTTCTAATGAGCCAAAATGAACTTTCATTTTCAACCAGCAGTTTTTGGCTCACATCTGAATCCATGTGCAGGTCCAGTGGTAATACTGTGAGCAAAAATGCATCCATTTATTGTCCATATATCGACCTGTGTTGTGTGTGTTTTGATGCAGATTCTGATCCAGATGCAGATGCACATTTTCTGTTACTGAAATAGTAAATTTAGAGGATTATGCAGCCTTGGTGGAGTTATTTCTGTTTCTTATCATGCCTCCATCTGCATCATCTCCTCTGAGGGTGTCCAGTGGAGCATGTCCACCCTGTGGCGTCAAATCTGGAGGCTAATGCACTCATGCATGTACATGTACATATAGAGATTCTTCTCTTCCTCACACACACACACATAGAGTAAAACTCTCCATCCATCTGCACTGTGGAGCAAAAGATTTTTCAATTTGATTCATCAGTCGACACAAATTTAACAAGCGACTATCAATAAAACAAAAAAACATGCTGTGTGGTTTCATCATAACTGTGAAGATTTGCAGCTTTTCTTTGTCTTATATCAAAGTTAATTGCATGAGTTTCTTTGGATTTCATTAACGAAACAATTAACCCATTAATTGATAAGATATTCAGCAGATTAAATGATCATTAAGCGTAATCATTAGTTGCAGATCTACGGCATTGTAGTCTCTCAGTCAGCTCACAGATTTGCAT
This sequence comes from Argyrosomus regius, assembly GCA_946959425.1. Lineage (NCBI taxonomy): Eukaryota > Metazoa > Chordata > Actinopteri > Sciaenidae > Argyrosomus > Argyrosomus regius. The sequence goes on from OX336882.1 coordinate 25,034,777, forward strand.
GTTCATTATCTGAATCTAACACTACCATCACAATTTTCATCATTATTAAAGTACTATTATCAGTTTCATCCAATCAACAAAAGTCACTTAATTTGTGGGTCAAAAAAACATATTTAAGTAAATGGAAACCATTTGTTTTGGACAAATGAACAGGTTTTTAACGAAGTCACGTGTTACTGTGACAAATTTGATGGCTCCTACCTGGCATGCAGTCCACTCCTCGCACCATAGAAGAGCTGGTCCGAATGGAGGAAAACTCAGTCGGGGATTCGGCTCCTTCACAATCACATTTGCAGGACCTGCTGGTCCACGCCTCAGTCACTCCCACCTCATATAAACACACACAAACAACATTTAATAGATGCAAATCCAAAATAGTGTCATTAGAACTAACAAAATCATAAATATTATCTCATCACAGCAGAATTCCAGTGTTTGTTTTTTTTTCCAAGGAAATCATTTCACATTGATCAATGTCACGTGGAGAGAGATAGCTAAATCCAGGCTGAGATCTCTCTGGTGTGGATAAGTCTGAACTGCATTTTAAAAAAACACTCTAAGAGTTAAATAATCTCTGACATTTTACTGAGGTGTCTTCATACCTCTTGAGCATGAATGATGAACACTGTTCAGCCAGATGGACAGAGACAAAACAAATGCCAGCCAGCCGACGAAGCACAGAGGAGGGGGGAAAAAAAGACTGTTAGGACACAGAAGAAACCCATTGTAGCAAACAAAATCTGTGCATCAATCTGCCAGTTTAACCACATTAAGAATAGGTAAATAAACACAACGCAGACACAAAATAAATCTTTAGTATTACTGAGGAAATCTCCTGTATTTCTCTAATTCTCAGTTAGGAATCAGTTTGTCCTTTGAGATCAGAGTTTCAGAGGTTTTCCTAAACATGTTGCCCAGTTTAACTCCAAAGATTTACACACTTTCTAAAACACACTGATTATAGGTTTACTATGACCAGGATGTAAAGACAGAAATCATACCGTTAGCTCCCAGAAGAAGCAGGGCCAGCAGGAAACGCTGCACGTTGAGAGCCATCTTCCAACCTGTTCCAAACAAGATGACACCGACTGTAGACTGAACAACCAAGGCAGCAGTGATAGAGAGGCTGGATTACAATAATCCACAGGACACTAATGGCCTTACCTAATGCTGTCCTTATCTGACAAAGCCCCTCCTACAGCTTTTCACCCACCACCATCAACAACAACGACCACCAGCACTCATTCTGAGAATCACTGCACAGTGACAGAGGTCAAGTCAAAAATCCTGCAGAAAAAACAAAAGGCAATCAGTCATGTGACAGATTTGGGTTGGCTGCATGAGCAAGAGAGAGAAGAGGCTGGAGGGTGGTGATGGCTTATGCTGAGCCTTGTGATCCATATAATTGACCAGAAGGTCTACTTTTGGGTGAATTTATAGCTGTCCTCATGTTTGCTGAATGTGTTTTGCTGGTTTCATTATCATGTTAAACTTTAGAGAGAAAGAAGAGGAAAAAGTGTGTATGGGAATTTAGAAACACTGAATACAGTTCATGTATTGTAATCAGATTTTTCTTTAAATCTTAAAAATCAATGCAGTATTATTGATACACTAAAGAACTGAATTATTGGATTGTGACACTAAACAAAAAGTGTATTTACATTTTAAAACCTCTTCCACACTGAAGTACATCTACAAATCCTCATGACTGGAACTTGCTAAATATTTTGTAAAATGGGAGCAAAAGAAAGCCCAAAAATCTTAAAGCATAAATCCCCAATTTTGCTTCTCTATGAGTTTATTTAGCGAGAAGACTTGTAATAAGTGACTCAAATCATAATTTCTTTGCAAGATGCAATCATGATAAATGCTCTACATCTTCTATTATCTCAAAATATGAGTAGATGCCAAAAATCAATGTAACGCGCAATGTGTATTTTTCGCAGAGAGATTAAGATTAATGCTCCCTCTTCACATGATTTAATAATAAACAAGAGATCATAGTGAGTTATAGTAAAAACATGAGAGGAAAGCAGATTTTGAATTTCGTCTTTTGAACCACTGCAGATTTTCAAGCATGTAGGAGGAGAACTTCTCATTTAAACATACTCAAATCATTTTATAAAGAATAACATTACAAGTTTAGAGTTTTGAAGTAATGCAGATCATGGAAAATGTGGATAGACAGTTATGTTCCTGTTTATATTTGACTTTTCTCTCGACTGTAAATACTCAGACTAAAGCCGCCTGAACTCACGCTGAAAGCCTGGTGGGTGAAAGTAATTAAGCCTAATTAAGCAAAGCTGTCTTCAATTTGTATTCATCAAAACATCACTTTCACTCCTCACGCACTCTTTCATACCCTGCTCTTGCTCCTGGCTGCCTCCTGAAAAAGCTGCTGTAAATTACATCAGTTTATTTGTTTTTTGATTTATGTGTTTTTTGACTCAACTGATACAGCAAAATGAAAGCTCCTGCCAGAGCAACACGCAGGATTCCTTCACAGACAAAGAAGAGGATTCGAGCTCACTCCACATTCATCTATAGAGCTCATAAAGAGGTTAGAAATACAGCAAAAGCTGTAGCTTTGTGAGGACATGTGGTGTTGATTTCAATGTTTCAGTGAGTCTTTTCCATTGGCCTGTGCAGTCACAGTGCTTTGGATTAACACTGTGCAAAGAGTCTTCTGGTCTTAAATCAACTTGTAATCTCTCCTACAGGTCAGTCCGGCTGGGATGAGGAGTCCTGACCTCATGGCCAGTCGGCTCAGTTTTCCCAAACCAGTCCTGCTCAGACTGGTGAGCTCAGAGGCTTCCCGGCTCTCAAAAACCAACAGGCTAAAGGTCATCACCCTGCAGGAGATCAATGCTGCTGTCACGCTTGTACAACGGAGGATTCGTACAAGAGCTGCTGCATGATGTGTTGGACTTAAGATATACAAGAATTTTATTTTTTATTAAAGAGTTTATTCATTTTTAATCTGTTGCCTTTTATGCAATGATTGCATGGTGAAGTATTAACCCCTAGCAGTAATTTAGATCTGAGTATTAATGTTTTAAACTAATGTCAAGGTTAAGGTGTGGAGACAGGTTTTGGACAGTTCCTAATAACATATTGGAATTTTATCTGGTTTTATTAGATTTGGTGCACTTGCAGTGAGGTAATCTTACCCATATTGGCTAACATGCTCCTGTAGGACACTTGTTCTCTAGCTGCTATTTTCAGTCTCTTTAGACAAATTAAAAATTGAGATCAAAGAAGTGAAATCTCACTTCCTGATCAAATCCGATAAAGTGTGCTCTGCAGTCAAAACATGCAACTGAAAAAAATAAGAAAAAAAGTAGCTCTGCTGCAGCCTTAAATTAAAATCTTTGCTTCTCACATCTGCCCCACTCAAATCTTCTAGTTTCTGTTTGGCCCTATAATTTTGTAAATTAAATTCATAATTAGGATGCTTAATTACTTTGCCCACACATGTGTATGTCTGAATTTGATGTGTGTGTGTGTGTGTGTGTGTGTGTGTGTGGTCACCTTCTAGTAGCTGTCAAAATGCTTTTCTGATGCCAGAGAACAAATTTGGGGTTAGGGCCTGAGGGTGGTGCCAGAGTAAAGGTCATTAAAAGTCATCCTCTGAGGATCACAATAATCCACAACAATTTTCCACTTTTTACAACATTTGTTGTAAAGCCTTTGTGAGACTAAAAAGTTAAATACATGTGGCACAGAAGGACGAGTAAGCTGAGTAATGGAGGAAATTACCTGTGAAATATTGCAGACGTATTTTAAGTACTGAACAGTAGAGCAGGTGGAGCAGGAGGTCCTCCCTGCTGTGTTGTGTTTTCAGTCCACCTGGTGATGCCTCCTCCTCCTCCTCCCCCTCCTCCTGCAGCAGCAGCAGCAGCTCCTGCAGCGACAGCAGCTCCTCTGCAAACACTATTATTACCTTTGACATCTCCAACCTTCTGTTGATAATTCAGAGGACATGTAGCGCAAACGTTTGTCTGCAGTTTCGATACGAGTTTTTCTTGCATTACATGGATTGTGTGCCCCATTCATGATTTCCGGATCGTGCGGATACAAGCTGCAGGTAGGAACCACGAAGAACAAACACTCCGGATGCGAAGAATATGCACAGTGTTGGGAAATGATGCGCAACAAGCAACATTTACCTTTTTAGTTTGGTTTGTTCTTTACAGTGCCCCGATCTGTTAAAAGCATGGGCTGTTTGAGCGTGTTGAACCGTGATTAACAGCCCTTTACAAGCTTAATTTTATTCCTACTGATTCGTTATTGTGGCACATGTGTTGTGAGATTTGTAAATAGAAGAATAATTCATGTACATTTGGAAGAGGGTTGGAATAAGGACGGAAAACTGTATTAATTTACTAAAATCAACTAAATCAGTTTTTGTTGAATGGCTTCATTACATGTATAAGATTAGATTGACTTTATATAAAAACAATACTTTATAAATAACAAACGTATAGAAAAAAGTCATGAAGTCATGCTGGTGTTAAAGAGTCTGACAGCTGTTGGAATGAAGGACCTGTGGTAGAGCTCCTTCTTACATGGTGGGAGTAGCAGTCTGTTGCTGAAGGAGCTGTTTAAGGCCTCCACAGTCTCAGGAGGTGAGAGGAGTTGTTCATGATGGATGTCAGATATGATCCCTGCAGCAGTGATAATATACTCAGATATTTTAATTAAGAAGAAAGTGACAGTACCACTGTGTAGAAACACTCTGCATTCAAAATCTTACTTAAGTAAAAGTACAAAAAGTATTATGTAGCCTACTTATATTTCATATTTGTTATGATACAGATTGACCATCACAGAAGTCTTAGCCTCTATGATAAACATAAAGTAAATCTAATTGTGTCACTCTTAATCCACAAAGTAATAAGTTACTTGCCTCCGAACTGTAGTGGAACATAAAGTTGCAGAAAATGTAGTACAGGCAGCTCTTAATGGTACTTAAATACAGTACTTGAGTAAATGAACTGCTGTTTTTCATCAGTGTTAAATGCTGTATCTGTAAATACTGCAACAGGTGACCCAGCAAACGACAATTTTCCAGGAGCGCTCTGCTCGCTGAGGTAAGCCCTGCTGCTGTGATGTGAGACTGGATGAAGTCTTTCCAGGACTTTAGAGACGCTGACTCTGCTCTGTCTCCACTGGCTGATGCAGCATGACAACAACGGTGTTCTTACTTCTCAGGTGTCATCGCAGCTGTCACACGCCACGAGCCAGATGTGACCCACTGCTGCCAGCTTGGGGAAAAACTGACTAATGTGACCCTGGGACCTCCTTGTTGGTCATCATGGGATGTGGCACCTCCGTTGCTACAGAGACACAAGGGAAAAGAGTGGAGACAGGTGATTGTGGTCCCTTCAGTCCGTCCAGAGCAGATTTTTTTTTGTCCTGTCAGCAGGAAAATGTTGACAAGTTCACACCTCTGGTCTGTGGGTAGACGAGCACAAACAGACCAGAAGTGTTGGATGCTAGATAGAGTGCAAGCTCAGAAGTAAATTAAGCTTTTATTATAATGAACATGATGTAACCCAGCTTTTTGTGTCCCTACACAGACTTTCTTTTATTTTAAGATTTCACAAATCTCTTTTAAACACAACTCACAGTATAGATCCTTAAATAATCTGCAACTATCCTGATAATTGATTAATCATTCTTTTTTTAAACAAACATTTAAAACATTCTCTGCTCGCAGCTTCTCAAAAATAAAGATTTGCTGCTTCTCATAATATCATTGTAAACTGGGTCAACACAACACACTTAAAGACATCATCTTTGACTTGTAAGAAATTGTGCTGGCCATTCTTTTGTTACATTTCATCGACTAGACAATGAATAGATTAATTGAGAAAGTAACCGGCAGACTGATCGATTATGAAAATGATCATTAGTTGCAGCCTTGTTAAAAATTAAACATAACTGCAGTCATGTCACAGTCGACATTTGTCTTTGCTTTTTTAAATCAGATGTCTTATTGTTCATTTCAGTTTTTTTGTCTCGCTCTTCTGTAACATTCTCTGTGAAGCGCTCCTTAAATAATCTATTATTAGCCGTGGTCACGGCTGTGATATTTTACGCATCTCAGTGTCACACTGTGTAGTATAAATCTGATGGTAATTATTTTTGCAGAAGTAAACTTGTTGCACACACACTCCAGATGTTTGACAGATGGTGCTTTGCTTTCCTGCGCAGTCTGTCTCCTCTCCTCTCTTTAATGAGTTCTGTTTCTCCTGAAAGCTCTTTTAATTTGCTTAGTTTCTCCAGTCCCACTGTTGCTCATGACCTCCCCTGTGTCTTGTTATCTCTCTTTCTATGCTATGTGTTTTATTCAATTACTAGTTTCTTGTGCTGAATTGAAGTTTCTCTTCTCGCAGATGACACACTTAAGACTCCCAGCCCGGCTCTGAGTAAGACCCTGCTCGTCTCTGTACATCAGTCTGTGACATATGTAACATGTGCATGCATGCGTGTGTGTATCTATCATTTATTTAATGATGTTTTCCAGAGTGCTAATTTACAAAAGATGCAGTAGACTCATAGTCTTGAATTAGAGATTCAGATATAAAGAAATATTCCTGTCACTGTGCATTGAAATTAAAAATTGCCATGCTGTGGTAAAATACTAAATAAGAGCTGAAGAGTCTCACATTTTCTATCCATGAACTGGACGTATGTGACTCTAGTTATCTAAATAAAATGTAAACGCTGGTAGTCTGTGAAGCTTCTCAGTCGTCCGGGTCATCCTTCTTGTCGATTTGTTGTAGCTATGAAGGCAGCTGTTTTGATCCAGCGATGGTACCGGCGTTACATGGCCCGTCTGGAGATGCGACGCAGGTACACCTGGAACATCTTTCAGTCCATTGAATATGCCGGGGAACAGGACCAGCTACAGGTGACTCTCAGCACAGGCATTGCTGTCTTTCTCTATAAACGTCTGCTAATTTTCAGAAGCATCATAAAGCTTAAACATGTTTTTGCTATTTTCTTTCTTCAGCTCTCCAGTTTCTTCAGTTTCATGCTCGACAACTTCACTCAGCTGAATGGAAATGGGCCAGGTTAGGACCGAAAATACTCTGAACACTCTGATTTTTGCTATTCTGAAAATGCTAATTTAGTAACAGAATATTTTAGTAACAGTGATTTAACAATGTTTTCTAACAGTATGGATGTGATGTAACACGTTTTCAGTGAATGCAGGGATTACATGTTTAGTCTCCTTTATTATTCTGCAAAGCTTTCCCTCCTAATAGCACCTTCAGGCCTGCTTGTGTCACATATTGAAACTAAGTTTCTTGAGGCTATTTTGAGCCTTTTATTCATGCATTTTTCTAGCTCTAAACATCATTTTTCTTAGGTTTATTTTTCTGATGTGTGATTATATAAAACTGAATGATTAAAGAAGGATGTTTCACCCATTCTTTTAAAGATAAATGAGGTGGAATTTTATAAAATACTGCCATTTCATCCAGTTTATTAATTATTAGTTGCTATTAATGGCTGTTGTTTTCAACATGTTCTAACACAGGGAGATTATATATAGATGCATTTTTCACCTCCATCAAATTAACACCAGTTTTGTTAGTCATGCCACTGTATTTTGGTCTAGATTAGAAAACCCATTGCGTATACCCTGTTGCTTAGCAACTACTGCGAATGTGGAGGCCAATGTGTTGGTGTGTTGCACTGACACAGCTGTGGTTTAAGTATGTACTGACCCACTCATCCAGCTAAAAAGCATAATGCTCCATTGACAAGCTAATCCTTAGGTCAGCCCTTATTGCTGAACATCTACAGTACATCCTCTTTAACATTGAGTCAACATACGTGGCACGAAGAGGCCAGACTCTTGTCTGTATTTATTATACGCAGCATCTGTGTGTGTGTTTGACAGTATAGACGACATTTCACAGACACTAAGGGGGGAAATAGACAAAAGAGACGTAGGCCTGTAGGTAGATGTCTGTTCATGCTTTGTTTGTTTGCATAAATTAGAGGCCATCAGTTTTATTAGCATATTGGAGTGGTCTTTTAATACAACAGTAAGGTCACAAAGAGCTCGACGTGGTGCTGTGTCAAGCTGTTTATTACAAGGAACTACAAATTAAAATCTGTTCCAATCTGTAGAATAGAGATTTTACTTCATATGTGTTACTTTAAGAAGCAATCAGATTGTTGTTTGGTGCCTTTTTACAAAAGAAAAAGATCCACAAATGTCAACTTTTTTATAATCACCACATTTTACTTCTGTGTCAAAACCTGGTGCCTACATTACCCACAATGCAACTCTGACTGGACTGTCAGCAATCTGAGATTTTGGTGCGTAATGTTAAGAGTCTCAACCAGAATTTTCAAACTTGTAGTCTTCACCTCCAACCGAGGCTGATTCACATGATCACAAATGGCTTCATACAACTGTTTTCACATACACATTAGTCCACAGACTTTGATGTGTAAAGTTCCCATTTTAAGTTAAATCCAGCAGAGCAGGGATGGGGATCAGAATCAGAAACAGGTTTATTCCCAAGTAGGTTTTCACATGCAAGAAATTTGTCTCTGTGTTTTGGTGCATAACAGCAAAAAAATATGAGGAATATAAAAAAATAAAGTACTAGAAGATATAAATATAAGAAGAATATGTTTTTTAAATGAACTGAGCTGTACAGTCTTGTGCAGGAATGTTCACCAGGTAGTTTGCAAATGTTCACAGTATGCAGAATATTTAATTTTACAAGATATGTTTAAGATGTAGAAATAAAAGGATTATTAAATACTTTGATACTCACAAGCTACTCATTTGGTATTGAATCCTCAAAAAAAAAAAACATCACTTCCAAATGTTTTCAGTACTTTTGTTTATGTGTGCCAATAAACAGGCCCCTGTCACATAACCGTGGAAACCTGTGTGACACGAGAACTGAGCGTGCAGCCGCGCACAGTCGCACACTTCCACATCAAACTTGTGAGAGAATGGCAGAAAGGAAACGTAGCGTGGTGTTGCGCTACTTTTCACAGCAAGACGCACTATTAGTGGCAAGAAACTAGTGGCACAGCAGCAACGCGAGCAACCTTTTAAATGTTTAACATTTAAAAACAACACGGCCTGAAAGTTAGAAGGAAGACAAACACAAACACAATGTAACATTTGTAAAATCACATACCCATTGAAGAAATTATCAGTATCTGTGTTATGTAAGAAAACGTTTAGTATCACCCATCCCTATATTTTCATCAGATCCATGACAGATCAAAACATTACCATAATTAAAGTTCTTTGGGGAGCATAATACAATGTGAGGACTCTACTCTTTGCTTTTGTTATACCTGACCTATCAGAGTTGGGAGATGACTGTAAACTGTGAGGTGATATAAATTTCTATTAACAGAGATTTTGCCATCCTGTTTATTGGTGGCCCTCCAGTATCTCTGGTTTTAGGCCATTGTGTGTAAGGTTGCAGATAAATCAGCAGGAATGCTTGATGTCAACACTGGATTACCTGAATACCTTGATTTGTGAGGTATTCAGGTTCCTGTCTACCAATATCAGTTGTATTTCACAATATATATCAAAGTCATGAGCGATGACATATAGTATGGTGGAAGATTTTATTGATATTGCCTACTTTTAGCATTTCAATTTACGTTTAGACCAGAAAATATGGTGTACACCACCAAGATGTGTGTATGTGGACCTCTTGTTTTCATTTCAATCAAATTCACTCAGAATGTTCACAGCTCCCCACACTGTATCTTCCAGACTTGATCTCCCAGCTGCTGGACCCGGTGGTCGACCCCTGGTTAGACAGAGAGACCTGCTACAACTTGATCCCTGTTCCAGAGTCGTACACCGGGCCACGACTGTCGTTTCCTCTCTCCGTCTCTGATACGAACGCCCTCCTCAGTGCTTTTAAGGAGCAGCAGGTACTGAATCTGAGCGTTCTCAGTCATACTTTTGATCGTCTGGTTTAGATCTTTGACTGCTTTCAGGGACTCATTACTTTTCTTCCACACAGAGTCTACATGCTAGATATGTTCTGCAGCTGCTGTATGAGACCAAAAAGCTCCTCAAACAGATGCCCAACATCATCCACTTGTCAACATCCTACACCAAAGAGATCACTATATGTGGTGGGTGACCGTGACCTCAGTTTGACCTGTTAATTCAAGATTCAAAATCATTTTTTAGTGCACATGTGAAAATTCTGTCTTATTGTAACAATTTGCTGCTGTGACGCTGCTGCTTTTGTACCTGTTACATTCAGCCACTGGATAGGTGAATGACCTGCTTACTGATAAAATGATCGCTGATGTCGGTAAATGTGTTTTAAATACAGTTCACTGTATATTAATGGCAGCGTTCCAAGAAAAGAGGTCTTGTTTATTTGCACACTGATCAGGCACTTGACTCCTCTTCCACGACTGCCTCCTCCTGCAGATTTCCATCTAATTAAACTCAAGAATACTCATAACAAAAACAAAAAACACACACTTGGTGGTGGAAGTGGAGCAATTTTCTGTTTTCATACCATTTAGGAATTTAAGACTCTGAATCATGGATCAATTAAGCCAGAAACAGGATTTTAATTTCTCTATTGTTGTGATTTTCCTTTTGCTACAGGTGATTTGCATGGCCGGCTTGATGACTTACTTCTCATATTTTATAAGGTGAAGCTGTTCTAATATGCAAAATATTTAAACAACAGTCAGAGCCACATCAAACATGACGTCTCTGATTTGAAGTTTGAGTTGTTTAAACGGTTTTTATGTTGTTTTTTGTTCAGAATGGTCTACCCTCTGCGGAGACTCCATATGTGTTTAATGGTGACTTTGTGGATCGTGGGAAAAAGTCAATCGAAGTGGTCATGCTCCTGTTCGCCTACCTTCTGCTTTACCCCGACAACATGCACCTGAACCGAGGGAACCATGAAGACCACATCATGAACCTCAGGTGTGAGGGGAAGAGTCGGAATGAAATAAAGCATCTAGGTTTAATGCAAACATGAGGGTAGTAACATATCGATATGTACGATATCTGTGATGTTTGTGCATTGTTGTTTCAGATATGGGTTCACAAAAGAAGTCATGCAGAAGTACAAGGTACAGTAAAGTCCAGACGTGTACAGAACTCAGATGCTCATTCTGCATGTGATTGCTGACTGTGTGTGACTGTGTGCAGACGCATGGCCGTGAGATCCTCCAGCTGTTTCAGGACGTTTTCAGCCTTCTGCCCGTCGCGACAGTCATTGACGGAAAAGTCCTGATCGTTCACGGAGGGATTTCAGACCAGACAGACTTGGACTTTCTCAGCACCATAGACAGACACAAGGTCAGTGGAAACAAGCAGCCATCCTTCATGTCCTCCATCCGGACTATGATAATCGATTTTGGCCACTAGAGGTCAGAAAAAGATTTTTAAAAATCCAATAAACTGGAAATGGAAACATAAACTGTCATCATTAGGGACTCAATGTGAACTCTGTTATATCAGACTTCATTTAATCAAATTAGATTGATTGACTTGGCTTCTGTTTGATTAAAAAGAAGTGTTCCAATAGCTCACCTGGTAGAGCGTGCACCCCATGTATCAAGGCTAACAGTCCCGGGTTTGATTCCAGCTTGGGATCTTTGCTGCATGTCATCCCCACTCTCTCGCCCCTAAATCTCCTATCCATCCCTCCAGCTGTTTTTTTCCAACAAAACAGAAAAAGCCTAAAATCTGACTAGCTAATCACACAGCAAACCCGGAGCCAGGTATTACTCCAGCATTGGAAAATGGAACACGTTGCACAGAGATTGGGAGGAACAGGAGGTTAGATCATCAGTTCTGGTCCTGTGGTGTTTGGTGCTGAGCGGGTATCATGCTCTGAGTTTTTCAGAGCTTGGCTCAGACTAAAGTAACATACAGTTAATTTGCAGTCATAAAATGGCTGATTTTGGCACCATTAGAAACACATATTGTATATTGTTAGTATCAGAAATATATTTGTTAATGTAGATTTTAAGAAACAGGTCCATGCCTTTGTGTTGTTGATGTGTTTTTATATTTTTATTCCTTTGAATGAGTTTTGACAACAGAAAATGATATATTCATGAATCACACATGGATTTCTTTATCAATACCAGTCTCATAGGATTGCAATTAAATTCACATGTTCTCATAAAATTATTAAAATTAAAATTATTCATCACAAAGTAACTCTTGGAATGAAGTAATGTATCTTTATGTATGTATAATAGTTATAATATGTATCTTTAGGTTGGATTTTTTTCATTTTTTTATTTACTCCTGATAATAATTTGTAGTTACTAATAATTAGCATTGTACAAGTATGTGTTTAAAATAATTTGTTATTATTTATGTATCACCAATTTGCACCAATCTATTCAACATACTGTACATTATCCTCTATCCTTAGTCGCTCTATGTATGTCGGTTTGAATTTCAATTTGGAGAACAAATCATTTTTCTCATTTTATTTCTTTCTCCAGGTGAAATCTGCACTGAGGTTTCCCAGACGCAGTTTGGAGCAGCTGGACATCGGTCAGTCCTGCAGACAGATGAAAAGAATGAGATCGACAGATGGCTCTCGTCCCAGCAGCAGTCGAAGCCACAGCAAGAACCAAAGAACCCCGAACCAGAGGTCTGACAGCAGGCCACAGACACTTACAGATGTTACGTGTTTTTTATTGTACAATAAGACTTCTTATTCACAGTAACAGACACTCTTCTCTACCCCTTTTCTCTGTAGAAAGAGGCGGTGCAGGATCAGCCGACAAGACAGCGCCGTCTCCATTTCTACCTCCTCCTCCTCATCGTCCTCGTCCTCCTCTTCGCTCTGCTCTCCTCGAACTCCATCCTGCCTCACGCCTCGCCCGTGTCCGTCTTCTCCCAGCATGCCTTACACTATCAATGTCCTCCAAGTGCCTTTCCTGGACTCTCTGACTTCTGTTCCCCCTCCTTCACCTCCACAACATGATCAGGAATGGAAACAGGTCAGAAAAGGGGATTAATTGGAAGAAATATAATATATACTGTATATATCTGTGTCTTATTCAGCACTTTCACCTGCTTTCTTCTCTCCTGCAGATCGTGGATATATTGTGGAGTGACCCTAAAACCCAAGAGGGCTGCAGTCCCAACACATTCAGAGGAGGAGGCTGTTACTTCGGCCCTGACATCACCCAGAGACTGCTGCTCCAACACGGACTCCAGCTGCTAATCAGATCCCATGAGTGCAAACAGGAAGGATATGAGCTCTGTCATGGTGGACAGGTAGACTGGATGCCATAAATTAATTAATAATTGTCCAAAAAGTCTTAAAATGTTTTGTGTCTGGAGAAACAAGCGTGCACCTGTTTGTTCTTTAGGTGATCACCATTTTCTCAGCATCGAATTATTATGAGGAGGGAAGCAACCGTGGTGCGTACATCAAACTAGGCAGAGAACTGGTCCCTCGCTTCTACCAGTACCAAGTCAGCCGCACAACTCGCAAACTCACCCTGACACAGAGGTACAAAAAGGGTCCGGTGTGCAGATGTTTCTGTAATTAACAACAGCTGGATGTAGTAGTACTGAAACTTTAGATAGATTAATTAATTTAAAGACAAATAAATACCAACAGTTCAGGTTTTGCTGCCAATGTAGGTTTTCCATAACACTTGGAAAGAGAGTTGCAATCAGCAACTACACCACTAGATGCCACTAAATCCTACACACTGGTCCTTTAAGTCATTTATCAGCTGATTCCAGCATCTTAAATGTGAGGATATATTTTGCAGTTGTTAGAAATTGGATATCTTTGGGTTTTAAGTGGTCAAAACAAGCAGTGGCTTTGGCTGTGCACAATTCCGATGGATATTTTCACTACTTTACGACACTTTATGGATTAAATGATTAATGGTTAAAAATATATATATACAGTATATCTGTTAGTAATGTAAGAAAGCTCATTCTCAGTTAATAACCCATGTGTGTCTGCAGAGTACGGGCTGCTGAAGGCTCTGCTCTCAGGGCCTTGAAAGAGAAGCTGTTCACACATCGCTCTGAGCTGATGTCGGGCTTCCAGCAGTACGACCAGAATAACACCGGTTCGGGCTTCTCACTCTGTTTACCTCACTTATATTTGGTTGAAATGTGTAGCTGATACACGTAAGCATATCTTTTTTTTAGGTAGTGTGTCAGTGAGCGAATGGGCTCAGGTGTTGGAGTCTGTACTGAGATTGGACCTGCCCTGGAGGACACTGCGTCCACACTTAGTCCGCCTGGCAGCAGATGGCAGTGTGGAGTATCAGTCCTGCTTCGAGAATATGGAACCAGGGATTCCTCTGTCTCAGGTCAGAGACGGGAACGGGTGGAAAGCAACCAAGTACACCATTACTATCATTACTATTACTATATATTACTATATACTATTATTCTGAGATCCTTGTATGTTACTAAAGTATTTTAACTTTTTTATATCAGTGCAAACTTTTACAACACTACATTTATTTGGTTCCTCTGTATAATAGTTTTTCAGGAACGTTTAAAAACTCTTGATGACGGTGCATTTGTGGGATTTTTATCTATGTTAAAGTCTTTTCATCCTTCTTTGCATGCAAGGAATCATGCAGGCAAAATTAATATTTCTAAAAGGCGAGACTAGTTTTTCAACTAACAGCAACAATATGATACATCTCTGTAGTTTAAACTCTGTAAATGGGAATTTTCCCTAGTACCTTTAGGATTATAATTACATTTAAACACAGCTAGTGGTTATTTTGTAGTCTGTTGTTTTAGCACTTTCTTTTCTCCTTTCAGGTCACTTCAAACTTGGCTGAAACTCTGTTCAGATACAGGACTGACATTGAGATAATATTCAACATTATAGACAAAGACCACTCAGGTAAACAAGTACTGAATCTCATTGATGGTGATAATTCAAAATGTATTCCCAAAAGTTCAGCTTTGTGGATGTATGTGTGTCATGTTCAGGTCTGATATCCATCGAGGAGTTTCGTCAGACTTGGCGTCTCTTCAGTGCCCACCTCGGGGTTGACATCGACGACAGAGCCATCGATGACCTGGCCCGGAGTATTGACTTCAACAAGGATGGCAGCATAGACTTCACTGAGTTCCTAGAGGCCTTCAGAGTGGTACACAAACTGGACAACAAGGATCAGCAAGTCAATGGAAAGATGGATGGAGAGAAGTATTCGTGAAGGGAAGAATTTGAAGAAATTTGAAGGTCAGCAGAGAAACTAACAGAGGAAGGAAAGTAGGATAAGATTAAATAATTTAGTATTTAAGGGAAAATAGTGATTTGGTGATGTACTATACAGGTCTTGGAGCATTTTGTCATTTGTTGGTGTATATTTAGCTACACTAACAGCATCGCTCTAGTCTAGGGGATGGTCAAGGTCATCAATGGGTTGCTTCCATGGACCATTTTGGTTTCAAAGTGAAACAACATCAACAAGCCTTGGATGGATTGTCATGAAACTTTGTGCAGACATTCATGTTTCCATGTGGATGGATCTTTAAGATGTTTGGGCACCAGCAGGCCAACGTTTTCATTACAGTGAAATAACTCCACATCAACTAAATGGATTGGCATATATTTTGGTACGGACATTCATTGTTCCACAATGATGAATCCTTATGAATTTGGTGAACCACTGAAGATTTTTCTACGGCCCCCGGCAGGCAGACATTTCTGAGCGTTTCAGCCCGTATGAAATGGCTCGACAAACGTTGTGGATGGATTGCCATGAAATTTGGTAGCAACAAGAAGGATTATGTTAAACTGCTGCATTTGTGCAGCACTTTTATCCAAAGTGCTTTACAATTTGCCTCTCATTGACACACATACTAATCTCTAAAAACAGATATTTGCATATGAATGCAGAATATGTAGGTGAGGGACCAACATTTTGGCACCAGAGGCTCTGTGGTTTCCATTTGTAATCCGTTTGTAGTAGTATTGACTAGTCACGTTTGAGTGGGCTTTGGTTGCAATAGTTCGTGTGTAGATCAAAAGAGGCAGAACACATTGGCCAAAATGCAATTTCTGAACCCATCAGCTATCGTTTGATGATGATTTATCATCTTAGGGCAAAGGATAATGTGGATAATGTTTCTGGGCTTGATGTGGAAAAAGATTAATGATCTTCAGGGTCAAAACTTCCTCTGCAGTCCAATTAGCAACTTGATACTCAAGAATGATTGAAAGACACATTTCTACTAATCTCTCTAAAAAATGAATGTAGGTAACCTTAAAAAAAAATAAAAAGCTAAATCACTGCCAAGCGATAGCTGATGGGTTAACCTCAGTGATATTGAGGTTGCACACACATTGCAAAGAACTGACCTGACCGTTGGAAGCAATTTGAAGTTCAGAGTCTGGCCCAGGAAACTTGTAGACAGGAAGAGCTGGTGATCAAACCGCACAAGTCTGTGATTAGTGGACGACGATAGAAGATAGAAGTCTTGGGCATAAAGGTTCACACAGAACAATCACCCACTCGCAAAAAACTTTGCTAGAAAAAGTCTGGAACAGGTTCTGGAGCTGCATATTTAAGGTACAGTTTGATTTAGTAGCAGACCTGTGAGAAACATGGGTACAAGTCAGCAGGAGTGTGATGTAGCACTGTCAAGTATTGATGACTGAAGGCTTTACAGGGTTACAGTTAGTGTGTGTTCCAACTATTTACCAAAAAGGAATAAAATTGCATTTCTGAAAACTTAATTGTTGTATTTTGTGTGTGTGTGTGTGTGTGTGTGTGTGTGTGTGTGTGTGTGTGTGTTCACTCTAGCATCCTGGCCACTATAATTACCAAACAGTGAGAGCAGTTAAACAGGCCCAGGCATCCTGTGTAAATGATGGGTTCAGATTTTACTGAAGGTGTCTAATTGTGCTGCACGCAGACTTTATAGTTGCAAGATGTTACAGAAGTGAAGGGTGAGACAAAAACTGGGAGTTGTGGAGACTGATCATTTTTAAACCGACTGTTTTAGTGCCAGAGTTTTCTGATGATTCCCTCTATTTTGTTAAAAAACTGCTGATTTCTGAATGCATGATATCACTTTAACAAACAAACAAGTGAAATTGCTATTTACTATAAAACAGGTAAAAAGCGCATCTCCCCTGATACCTCTAGCCATCTGTCAGAGTGTTTTGTGTACAGTACATACCCCTCCTTTCTCCCTTCCTTCCTTGCGTCTTCCCATCCTGTAGTAATCCCACACCAAATCTCCTCCCCTCAATCTTCAACCCCTTATATACATCCCACTTTCGCTCTCCAAGTACTCCCCTCCAAATATCATGAGATTCTCAGCTCAGTAGATCATAGTGTCATCCTGAACACACATTCAGATGGAGCTCCTGGCAGCACTGGTTGCTCTGCTCTGCATCCACGCTCCAGGTACTTCTTCAAGCTATTTTCATACATGTGTGTTGAGAGAAGCAGTGTTTTCAGACAACAGCAGGTATTCATTGTGAAACTGTCTGCAGTGTGTGGAGCTGAGGGATGCAGTGATTTTAGACACCTGGAGAACGGGCAGACGTTTTTCCGTTACGGAGGACTGCTGGTGATCTTTCGTTGTTATCCTGGCTACAAACTCCATGGATACAAAACCAACAGCTGTGTGTCTGGACACTGGTCCCGTGACACCCCAGTCTGCGTTGGTGAGGAGCTTCATTCATGAGCGTGTACTGTAAACCTTTTATTTTAGGATTTTAATTTCAGTTTCAATCAGTAGATGAATTTTGAGTATGATGTTAACTCATTTGCCTCAACTTTTGTTAAAGTATATTTTGACTTTGCTACTGTTATTAGAGAGTTGAGGGGAAGTGGCAATGAAGGTCATTTGTTAGACTGCAACTTTTAATCACTCTCCATGATATCCTCCCACTCCTTCAGGCTCTGGCTGCTCCAACCCAGGGCCACTCACCCACGGCACAAGCAGCATGAATGAGGATGGCTCCTGGGCAATGTTCAGCTGTAATAATGGTTTCCGTCTTCACGGGCCTTCAATGTTGTACTGTAAGGGCCACACCTGGAATAGCACAAAGCCTGTATGCAAAGGTGAGCATGGAAATTCTCAGCCATTAAAGAGAGTAGAAGACCGTTTATTATTGCACTGTAACTGGCAGCTTAGCTGCTATTTTGTATTCATGTTTGAAAGTTTCTTTACTCTTAATGACTTAATAACTTTTACTCGTTTCTCCTTGTTAGAGTCCGACATGATGAGCTCGATTTCAGGTGTCAATCTGCAAAAGCCAAACATACACCAGAACCTCCAGGCTCCCGTAGTTCTGAAGACCCAGCAACAATCCCACTATGACAGCCTTGCTAATACTGCCTCCAAAGAAGCAAACTTCAAACTTACATCATCCCAAATGTCCAACAGGGAGAGGATTAAAGTGACTAACCCAAAAGTCCACCTGCAGCAACATATTCAGTTTCAAGTCAAAGGTGGGGTCCAAACAGCTCATTGTGAGGATCAGAAGACAAACGAAGCTGAAGGAGCAGAAACAGGAACTGAGAGGGATGTCTTAGAGGTAAAAGCTTCACACGAGGAAAAAGGAAGGGGGGACAAAGTTGCACAAATGTTTGCTTCTGAGCGATCAGCACTTTCAACACCATCATTTTCAACAGCCCATACACCAATCCCAACTCTCCCAACTGTGGTGTTTGCACCAACTTCAACATTTCAGCACACAAGATCTGCTCTGTCTGTGCTCAGCAGTGAAAAAGCACTCAAGTTCGAAGAAACTGTCACATCCCAGCATGATGCGACTCCCTCTAAAGTAGTAACAGGGTCCTCACAAACTGTAGACAAACCGGCTGAAACTGGCCTCCTGCATCCTTCTTTGTCTCAGCCTGGGTCTGTAGATAAAGAGAAGCCTACAGAGACTTCAACATACACTTCATCTCCTTCTGCTCATTTCATTTCCACCAATTCTTCTTCCACTTCATCACCTGCTTCCTCTTTATCGAATCCCAATCCATCCTTTTCTCCCTCAACCTCCTCAAGTCCCAGCTCCACCCAGTCCAATATGAAAACCCAGCTGCTTAATGTCAACTTTCCTGCAAACACCACCACCACCACTAAGCCTCCCAAGACTGAAAACCACAACCTCACAATGAACACCGCCTCCAAACCGAGCCTCAGCAGACGACCAGTGTGCCTGTATCCACCTGTGCCCACTCACGGGACCTTCTACTTCCGTAATGTGGAGAATCCAGGTCCCAGAGAGTACAAACATTACATACAGTATGCCTGCTACTCCGGTTATACGCTGGCTCATGGAGACATACACAGCTACTGCCAGCAGGGGGGGACCTGGAGCGGAATCACACCTGTTTGTCTGGGTAGGTGGTGTTGCTGCTTCAAAACTTTATTTAATTATTTGATTTATTTAAAAATGCTGCAGTCACTGACAAAGAAAAGGAAAGATGTGCTGATTGGTAAAGAAGAAGGAAGGTGCAAGATGTTTGCCACTGTACTGCCAAATACTAGTCAACCAATGTATGTTACAAAATCATGTGGAACTGATATATGCAATAGAAGTATATACATTTACAGTAGTTTGTATGTAAACAAACTAAATGTTCTTTGGAAGCATTTTCAAAGATTATTTATCATATATCTATAATGCACTTCATATGTTAGATCTTGTCTGTGAATAGCAATTAATTCTCCGTCTGTTTCATCTTATTTTTCTAAAATGAGGACAGTGTTTTCTTGTACTAGTCTTGTGTCCTGTGTTAGATCTTAGGGCTGCAACACTCATTTTTAATATCAACGAGTTTACAGAATAATTTCTTAGCAAATCAACTCATGTTTGACATCCAAATATGTGAGAAAAGGGTGACAATTGTCCATTATAATTTACTTAAGTCAAAGGTGATGTCTTCAAATGTTTTATTTTGTCCATTCAACAGTCCAAAACTCAAAGATATTCAGTTTACTCTAACTATAACATAAGACAAAGAAAAGACAGAAAATCCTCACTGGAGCTGCATAATATTTTGCATTTCCGCTTAAAAATTACTGTAAAAACTTTTTTTATATTCAAATAATTGATGGAACTAGTTGCCGATTTATTTTCTGTCGTTCAGTTAATTGTTTCATCAACTAATTGTTCCAACTCTTGAGTCACATCTAGCTTCATGCTGTGATAAGACTTCTTCTTCTGCTGTGCAGATCATCTTGTTCTGAATTTATGGTGTCAAAGATGATTTAGAAGTGATCTCACTTGCTGTTGTTCCACCTGTTCAACCATCTAAAAGTACCCTCACGTGAATGCTCAAAATCATTTCTCTCATTGTAACTGTGATGACCCTTGACCCTTGTCTCCAGAGTTGACACCATGCTCAGTTAACAACGGAGGCTGTTCCCAGCTCTGCTCTCACTCTCAACACTACAACCAGAGCTCCAACCAAACCCAGACAAGAACTCAGTGCCACTGCAAACCTGGATTCACTCTGCTGGATGACGGGCGGACGTGTCGTGGTGAGCATATTAATGTTTTGTTTTTTTTGTCTTTCCCCAGAGTTTTCATTGGGACTTTAACATTCTTCCTGAATCCTCTGTGGACGCCCCAGGCACGGCGTGCAGCGAGGCATGTTACAGCACAACAGGGAATATCCTTCACATGTTTTATGACTTTGATGTTTCACGGTTCACAGACGAGCATAAGTGAGCTGTGAAATTTATGGCAGCACGATCGCCTTGTAGCACTTAGAAGGCTCTATATTGTCTCAAGTTATACTGCCTGCTCACAGATAACCTATCATTTGTGAGGGCCATCAGTGGATGGTGTTGATCTTATTTTTTGAACAGTGTTATTATCAGCGTGCACTTTGCAGATAGTCCTGTCCAGACTGATTATAGCTTAGTTGTAGCCTGAAAATTCCACTGCAGTGAAATAAGGTTTATATCCTGTCTGGTGGGTAGCTCAGGAAAGAAAAATGAACAGTTATTTTGGTCCTCATTTCAAAATAGACCATTCTTTCTGGTCCAGACTTGGGAAGATGATGAAAAAAGAAGAAGCAGGTAGATCAAGAGACGTCAGCTTGAGGAAATGGTGCTTTCCTAGATGCCAGGGAAACAAGGGCAGAGCTGAGTCCTTTCTGCACATCCTTGTTTCCTGTCTTTGAAGAACAGGAAGTCAGAAAACATCCACATGGTTTGCTCATTACAGGCCAAAACAGCGAGCAAAACATGGAGACACATCAATGAGGTTTCAGATTCCAGCTTGATTCAGAGCGGAGAGGGAGACGACCACCTTTCATCTGCTGATGTTTTTCTTTCATCTCAGTGCAGCCTGGACTGTGTGTTTCTGTCTGATACAGGAAGAGTGTGTGTTTTATTAAATCTGCGTCCACACACACCAGTGCAAAATGCATGTTTATGCTATCTGTGTATGTAATAATTATTGTTTGCATGTGTGTAGATTTAGATGAGTGTGTGGAGGGCCAGCATCAGTGTCAGCAGAGATGCATCAACACATTTGGTTCCTTTAAGTGCGGCTGTGATGACGGCTTTCAACCAGCGCATGACCAGACCTCCTGCACAGGTGTGTATTTATTTACATTTGTGTCTGTTTATGTCATTCACATCTACGAACAGTGTTTTTCTACATCGCTCTCCATCTTTCCAGATGTGGATGAGTGCCTGCTGCCTGCAGCTGTAACAGGCTGTGTGTTTGGTTGTGTTAACACTCCTGGGAGCTTCCACTGTCAGTGTCCTGCTGGCTACAGCTTACAGCCTGCAGACAACCACTGCCAAGGTTAGGAGACACTCGTTAAACGTTACTTTCTCTCTTT
Organism: Argyrosomus regius; assembly: GCA_946959425.1. Classification (NCBI taxonomy): domain Eukaryota; kingdom Metazoa; phylum Chordata; class Actinopteri; family Sciaenidae; genus Argyrosomus; species Argyrosomus regius. The sequence continues at coordinate 25,056,617 of OX336882.1, forward strand.
CTCTTTTTATGCTTGCAGCATAGCTCTAGGGATGGTAATATCTGCCAATTTGTCCACTACTGAAATAGACTGAAATATCTCGAACATATTTAAGATGGATTTTCATGAAATTTGGTAAGCGGTTGTCATGAGGTTGACATGAGTGAAATGCCCCAACAACTATGGATCACATGACATTTGGTACACATCCATCAGTCTTCTGTAACCGCTTATCCTTATGAGGGTCGTGGGGGGCTGGAGCCTATCCCAGCTGTCATTGGGAAAGAGGTGGTGTACACCCTGAACATTTGGTACACATGCATCCACAAAACAAATTGTACTCACTTTGATCATCCCCTGATTTTTCACCTAGCTCCATCATCAAGTCAAAATTGCAACTTTGTCCAAATAGTTTATCATCTCTAGACTTGGTATAAGTAGCAAATAGGCGCATCTTAGTGTAGATTACGCTAAACTGAGATGGTGGTAACATCTGATAATTAGCATATACCACGGTAAACATTACCTGTTCAACACTAGAACTACCTGAACTACTAGAATGACCACAGTGATGATTCTGACCATTCATACTTGGCTATACCAAGCGTAATTTTTCATTGTGTCATTCGCATTTTTACAGCCTCGCAGCTAGCACCTCTCTTAAACTCCAGTTGCTCTAAAATAAATGTGAAATGTTGTATTCCCAATTTAACATGGATGAGAATATAATTCCATTTTTAAACCAAAATATTTAAACATTTGGTACTGTAGTTTCTAAATTACACAATTTAGTATTATTTTATTAGACTTATTATTAAACAATTTATTTATCTTTTGTGGTCAGTCCGTCTACAGCACAACAAAATCAAATTCTATCTATTTCAAATAAAGCAGCAACAAGCATTGCTATCACTAAAACTTTGTCCCAGAACCTTTAGGTTTTTTGATATGACAATAATAGAAAAGGTGTAAGCTCAAGTTTGTTTGCCATCTTCTCCTAAATGTCCTTTTCTTTTCCAGATATAGATGAGTGTTCTTCTAATCGTGGGCTCGGGCCATGTATGGAGCAGTGCCACAACTCACCAGGATCCTACCAGTGCTCCTGCATGTATGGACACATCTTAGCCGGAAACGGACGCAGCTGCATCGCAGAGTGTCCACCTGGTTACAGGAAGCGACCAGCAACAACACCTGAGAATTCAACTGCACAAGCTCTTAAGGAGCAGTGTGAAGGTAGGAAAAAAATCAGCCCTTTGCTGCATGCCATTCTGTCTCTCCCTCTGTGCACTCAAGTCTGAGCTCATTGTTTGTGTGCACACAGATATAAATGAGTGCGAGGAGGAAGGTTGTGAGTGGCAGTGTCTCAACCTGCCAGGCTCTCACCGCTGCATCTGCCCCAAAGGATACACACTCCAAAGTGATGGGCGACGCTGCAAGGGTCAGTGCTGTCATGCACACTCATACACACATCTTTAACAGTATGGTGTCTGGTAGGTGAGACATTTTCACATTAGTGTGTCTGCTTGAAGACACATTATATGACAATAGCACATTAGAGAAACATTATATGTGAAACACAGGTTTTTATCTGAAATTGGAGATAATTTGGAGGACCTTGCTGCACAGATTAACATTTTTCTGTCAGATGTTTACAGTCCAAGAACTCAGAAATTCAAACTGACAGGACTTCATATCATGGCCTTCCTTTCCCTTAATCAAAAAACATTTAATTAATGAATCAAAAACTCAACAATACATAAAACTATTTTGAAACTCTACTGATCTACTGAGTGAGTTTTATTTCCCTTCCTCTCCTCCAGATATTAATGAGTGCAGTCGGAAGAACGGAGGGTGTTCCCACCTGTGTGTGAACCAAAAAGGGGGGCATAAATGTGCCTGTCCAGCCACCCATCGCCTCTCCCCTTACAGCTGGAAGAAATGTCTACCAAGGACGACAACGAACACAGCTGGCTGAGCTGGAAGGAGCAACAGCTGGAGCTCTGCGTTATCAGAGCTCCTACTCCTGCTAGTATACAAAATGTTGCAGATAGATCAATAATGAGAGGGTAACATTGTTAGTCAAATGATTTTATTATTGTATGAATATACTTTGATGGAAATGAGCAGTAAATGCATTGTTAAAATAAGTGAACAGGTCTTTTAATTGTTAAATAGTTGACCTGCATAATATATTATATGAGTAAAATAATTAGATTATAATTATCTTTTTTTAATTTCTCTCTATTTTTGATATGTTATAATATTCAGGGTTGGGTTGGCATTAAAATATATCAACTTATTTCTTCCTGCTGTTTTGCTTTCTGTGCACAAAACTTGTACGATTGAGTACGAGATAACATTCATGTCAGACTTACAAAGACCTTCTTCAACATACTCCTTGTACTTTCTGTATGTATACACCATGCATGTATTGCATTTATACATATTGCACACATATAAAACACTTCTACGTATTAGAGCAGAATTCTAGCCCAACATGCCAAAAATAAACGTACGTTCATTGTACATTAATGGACAAACTCTCAATATGTTAAGCAACGATATGTTAGCAGAAACCGTGACATTCATGTACATTCACCGAAGAAAACACACAACACGTACACAAAGAACGTAGACAAACATCAAGCAAGCTATTATTCTTGTTTCCATAGAGGCTCACATTAATACAAGACTACAACAGTATCATCAACACTGAATTCTAAAGAGCCTGGAAGCTATCAGAGGTAAGATTTTTGTTGAATCATATGCACAAATGAGTCATCTGCGGGGGAAGAAATTAAGTCATTTGTGAGAGTGTACAAATTGTTTTTATGATTTATGTTTGATTCTTTTGTTTAGGTCAGCCATTAGAGTAAGATGAAAGTACAAATTATTAATTTGAGGGAAGTCATTTGAGTGCGGAAATTATCTAAATGTTTGCCAGGCTCAGTAGGATTATGACATATTCAGTTACAGGACAGATAACTGTTGATAGAATATTCTCACACACAACACCAAGAGCACAGAGATGTGTTCAGTTTACATAAAATCCTGTAAGTTGCATACAGCATGTTTAAGTAATAAATAAGTTCACAGTGCTTACACAGTGGTTTGCAATCAGCTGCCAAGGCTACGATGTTACATCCGTATATGTGAGTACATATTTATGAGCACCACATGAATTGTATGAGTTGATAATGAGGAGTTTTTTGTGATAAAACGTGTCTCTTCAGGTGTTACGAGTCTGTCACAAACAACGAGACACACTAGCTTGGTTTTTCACTGCATCAGGCAGCTTGAACTTGGCAGGAAGTCCTGCACGTAAGTGATCGCCGCCTTGGACAGATAGGTCATTGTGCCATAGCTGCCACTGGGGGCGCTATCGTAGAAAAAGTTGCAGATACCGGTCGCTGGGTCCTTCTCAAGGAAATAATCACTGGCACTGTGGGATTTCTAGGGGAGGCAGAGGTAGAACAGAGTGAACCCCCCAGTGAATACATGAACATTAGTAATGTATCTCTTGCCAGAAGCAGTACCTGGTCATTGAGGAAGAGGTCGTTGGCCAGATGCAGGATGCGGTCCACGTGGATAATGCCGCCAATGCTGTCCACGTCCACGTCAGCCACCAGACCTAGAACCATCACGGTCTCCACCAGCAGCTGCCGGTACTCTGGTTGAGGGACGTGATTCAGGACGGATTCCACCTGCACTGCAAACTTTATCTCTCCTTCTGTCATCTACACAGAAAACACATCAATAAACACACATCCACACACTGAATCCAGCTTAACTGCAAGCCTGCGAGACGGTACCTCTCTTGTGGTAGAAGACGGCAACACATATCCATCAATGGAGAGGCCGTGGCACTTCTGCAGGATTTTCCAGACCTTCTGGTAGAAACCCACCGGCACTCTGTTGATAGCTCCATCTAGCCTGCGTCTCCTCAACCACTGGCCTTGCCTCTCTTCCCACTGCAGCTGTCCATCTCCTGGACCAGTGCCAACTGGGGACAAGATCCCACTGGGGGTGGAGGGGCTACTGCAACGCTGTGGTGAGAGCACGGGAAGATAATATTAGAGCATATGAAATGGACCGCTTCACTGATTTTCAACCTTATCTGCATGTATATGCACATTTATACTGGGACCAGGCAGGCAAAGCAGTGGCGGCTGTGGCTCAGAGGTAGAGCGGGTCGTCCACTAATCAGATCATCGGTGGTTCGATCCCCGGCTCCTCCAGTCTGCATGTCGAAGTGTCCTTGGGCAAGATACTGAACCCCAAATTGCTCCCGAAGGCTGCGCCATCGGTGTGTGAATGTGTATGAATGGTTAGCTCCTAATACTGAAGAGCAGTTGACACCTTGCATGGCAGCTAATGCCATCAGTGTATAAATGTGTGTGTAGAGTGTAAAAGCGCTTTGAGTGGTCGGAAGACTAGAAAGGTGTTATATAAGTACAGTCCATTTACCATTTATTCCCACACCACTTCACTTCTCTGTTCACTACACTGGCATCCTGTTGCAGCTTCAAAATCCCAGAAAACTTCCTCCATGTCATGGTCAAACTGCCCTTCTCCCAGCACAGGCTTCCTCCACCGCCTCAGACTACACCTTGACACCCCATGTCAACTCTTAAAACACTTTTAGTTGTTTGTTTGTTCCTATGCTGTTTGAATCCATTGTTGTAGGTCACTTTGGACAAACAATATTGTAAACTATGATGCAATTAAGCTTAAAAGAGCGCTCAACAGTTATAGCATCACATTCCTGACAATGTAGAGTTATCTTCGCTTTTATTTCACACATTTCTTCCCTGTCAAACCCTGACATCTACATTACCCACAACACAACAGCTGACAACAGCAGTTGTGTCTCAGATTCAGGTGTGTTGTGCTAGTAGTAGGGTCACATTTCTCCTTCCATAACAAATACATGCAAATAAGGTTGAAATATTTACCATAGTAGTCACCTCTCTCTCTCTCTCTCTCTCTCTCTCACACACACACACACACACACACACACACACAGTTTTAACACTATAGTTATACACAGTCCATGCAACCATTCATGCATATTGATATCATGCTCTATTACACTTGACAAGACATTTAGCAGACATGCTAAAGGACAAAGCTGTTGTTATTGTATGTTCTTGTGCTATTAACAATTACTCCATATAGATAATGAACAAGTGTTTGTAGCCACAGCCTGATGTACCTTATGCCTACTGTCTACATTTATGTTTTGGACCTCAGGAAGAGCAACAGTCTCTTCCAGGACAGACTTGAAAATTGGTGTTGGACACATGGTACATCAGGCTTTGACTTCACAGATAATACTTGTTAGTTAGATACTTTTATTGTTGGTTTTAAGCACATTTGTTGACAATAATGAAATGATAAAATAACAGCTGTATCCTTAAATGCAGCATGGAATATTTTAGTGTCTACAGAAAATATGAAATCTGAATGAAAATACATTCAAACTACGGCAACTTAGGGAGGACAAACCAAGTCAGATCTGAAGCAGATGAGGTGAAATGGTTTACCGTGGAGCGAGGGGAAGTGACAGTGCTATTCAGGGAGAGGCCGCCGCTGAAGATCTGTACATGGATATGGATGACAGATGACAGAGAACAGTTTGAGATGGTTCACATGGTTCTTCATGGTACAGTCATGCTGATACTGCAGCCACACAGAGCATAATGTCACTGGAGAAGTCTGAAAAGTGGAAATCAACTCTCGAAAAATCAAATAGTTGAAACAAAATGACTTTTCGAGGTGATTTATCACAAAAAAGACCATTCGATGAAGAAATGCTATCACAAAACGAGTTAATTTAAAAAAAGATTAATCAATAGCTGGATTGGTTCAAGTGCATGAATTTTATGTAAATACAATTACTGTGTGATACTTGGAAGAGGAGCAAAGCATGTTCTCCTACTGATATGTGATGAAGTGTTCGTTCCAACTATGGAGGGCGCTGTGGCTCATGAAATAAGAAAAAATAAATGGTTTATGATCAGGATTTAGCCGACGGTTTGGTTGTCTTGAAACAGCCGCATGCTAAATATTATCAAAAAAAACCCAACCCACACTTATAGGCCGAGAGTCATCCAGCTGCAACCAAGAGCAAGAACATTGTTATCATGGATAGATAGATAGATAGATAGATAGATAGATAGATAGATAGATAGATAGATAGATAGATAGATAGATAGATAGATAGATAGATAGATAGATGATTCCCACCTGTTTTATCTCACTCTTTAGCTTGTGTATTCCTGTGCGTTCAGTCTTGGTGGCTCCAGTGTGGCCTATTTCATGGATGGAGATGGCAGGACTTGTGGCTGTTGACTGGATTGGACGCACTGATGAACAGAAAAAATAACAAATAAATCCATAGGACACTTATTAGGACACTTCTCATCTCTGGCTCTGGCCACCACCATGTTGGCAGTCCTGCCTCAAAAGTTGGACATTTAACATGGGGTTTATGGAGATTGACTTGTTCTGTAGCTAGCCTTACGTGGCCATTTGAGGAACTGCAGTTTTTTTCACAGCTTTTATAATATTGAGTTCCTACTTCATAAATGTACTGGATTACCTTCCTCTCTTACATGTATTCCTCAGCTCTACTTGATTTTTGCTCATTCTGACTTTCTTCATTGCTGAATTTCTTCTACTTAAAATGTCTCACTCTAAGGGTACAACACAACACTCACACATAAAACAGGAAGAGACAGAGGAAAGAGGGAATAAAAAAACTCACTGCTCCTCTCCACTCCAAACTCTTTGCCACTGAGGATGTGATGCAGCAGGCTTTTCATACCAAAAGGACTCAGACTCATCAAACTCTCAGACGCCTCCTCTCCTACAAAAGTGTTAGACAGTTTTGCATTGTTACTGCGCAAGGTAGTTTGTATGTATGCTCACAGTTATGTGTAACCATGTTCTGTTTTCCTACCGGAGCAGTGCAGGCTACGAGCCAGCTCGGTGGCCATCACTTGCATGATGAGTCCTATCCTGAGCCTGAGCATGTCCCCAAACAGAGCAGGCTGCGAGCGTACGTACATGGCTAGATAGACCATGATTTCCTATATGACACACACACAGGTCACAGCTGTAAGATTAGAGTCTGAAAAAGTGTTGCGACAGTCCAAAATGTTAAAGATTTACCTGAGTGAGTACAGCGATACTGATGTCCTGACCACTGGCTTCATAGATGAGACTGTTCAACTCCTCAGGAGGAAGTGGACTGAGAAGAAACAGTGAGGAGGGAGAGTTGGTTTATTGTATGGTAATTAATTCCACAAAACCTTGATGTGAGTTTTTGTGACAATAACGACGACTTACACAGTGATGACTCTTTCCCTGGGTTCAGGAGGTAGACCTACAGTCAGCTGCTTGTGATGGGAAATCAGATCTGTGCAGGCCTGAACAAAAAATACAAATACAGGTGGAAATTATTAAAATCATCTTATAAGTTATTGATTCTGTAGAGGAAACTCTTCCTGCCTTTCCCCTGGGTCGACTACACACATTATCTAGCAGGTGTCAATGTGTTATGATGCAGTTTTTCTAACAGCCAACAGATGGTGTTAGAGCATTTTCTTTGCACATTGTTTTTTCCAGTGATTCATCCAGATGGAAGAACATGAATTGTATATATTTGTTCGTTCATATCTTATTGATTGATATATATTGATGTTTAGACCAGGACAGATTTATGTGGTTTAAATATAAAGGTTTGTCACTTTTATGTTTTGTCTGAAAGTTTTCAAGGTGGGAAGGAAATTAGAGAGAAGGGGGAACATTTTTCTTTATGAAATTGCTCTTTATGTATTCGAAAAACATAACTCGAACATACAATATGTTGTGTAGTTCAATTACAAGTAACTTGTTTGGCTGTTTTTATCAAATGATTACTGAATCTCCCTCACCACTGTCACAATTGGCAGCTGGTGAATAAACATTCAGCAGTGAACATACTTCTATCTATAATTAAAGAATGTGTCTCAATCGCTATTTTACAGGAGTTTAAAACACACTTCAATCTGAATATATTAAGATCTAAAGAGAAGTATGTTGGATGGTGTATTTGCTTTAACATGTCGTACTGAGGCGTCAACACTGAGCTATGAAGGGTGTCAGACGCTGTCTCCAAACAACTAACAACATTGTTGTAAACACTAGATGATCTCCAGGTTTCAAAACATCCTTTCAAAGCTGTAGGGGTGACGTCACAGACAAAGATGTCACTTAACGATCTTCGGTGTTCCTCTCAAATTCTAGTTATCAAGATTTGACCAGGACCAAATTTAATTATTCAAACATACATTGTGTAAGATAATCATCACAGGACAAAAATGTGGATGGTGTTCTCTTTCTCTGGTCTCTCTCTATTGCTGACTTTCCACAGGTCCGTTTTACATCTGGGCTAAAATTCTAGATTTATCTACAGCAAACTGACAAAGCGCTCTTCAGTTTAAAAACAGTCTCCTCTCTGTCGTCCGCTGTGACTCGTCACTGACCTCAGCAAGGACCTCCACTCTCTTGCGAAGTATTCCAGAGATGTATCTGATGAGTCCCCACTCTTTGCAGGCTCCGGCTTGTACATACAGCTCCTCCAGCAGGGAGCGCACGCTAACACCGCCCTGCCCTGGACCTGACAACTCCACCAGCCAATCAGCTCCTCTGGTTATCAGAAGAAAACACAGGATAGTTATGACAATCACTAAAAAATGACGTAGTTTACATATTAGCATACAAATGCTGATAATAAGTGTGTGTAATCTCTATGTCCGTACTTCATGACATAAAGGATGTAGAGGATGTCAGCCTGGTCCTGCAGAGTTGGACACTCTTTCAGCTGCCTCACCAACGCCGCAAAGTCCGTGTTGCCCTGAGAGTCCCGAGGCAGGTGCAGATCAGCAGCACTGTGGGCCTTGAGAGGGATGTCATGGTGAGACAAATAGACTTCAGAGAGATACAGAAGTGAAAACAAGGTCGCTCGCGGAAGGATTTGCTGTGCCTACCTTTTGCTGCTTTACATTTGAGCCATGCTGAGGATGCAGAGGAACTGAAGGAACTTCAAGTAGGTTGAGTGATCTGCGGTGTTTGCTCTTAACAGGAGCCACAGGTAGATACATGGAAGACTCTGAAACACACACACAAATTAAAACAACATATTACAAACTGAAATAGATTACAGATTACAGTACAGTAGTTTAACATGACAATGTAACATTTCCAAGTTAAGCTTGAGACAATCCAAACACGAGGAACGTTGACTTTGTTGTTCATCAGATTAGATTTAGAGTTGGAAGGAGTGAAAGTTGAATAAGAGGTTTTTATGGGCTATTAATGCTGTTATGGATCATTATTATACTATGAACAACATGGAGAGCCATGTAACCAAAGGTCTAGAGGCTGCGGCCCATCAGGACCAAAACCACACATCACTGACTTTCTAGGTATGTCTTTGTTGCTGTAATTTACAGGTAACCAGAGAATAAAGATTTTTGAGCAAACAAACTTAAAATTAATTTGGTATTTTTCAACCTGGACGTTATTTTTCTGTCATAGTTACTAATGGGGACAACAAGTTTTGAATTTGGTCCCGTATTGAGTGAGAGCAGACACTTATAACAACAATCTAAGCCAATAAGTGGCAAAAACAAGCAATTTTAATACGATTGCCCACAAAGATTATATTTTCTCATAGATTTCCTCATTGATATTACCATAACCCAAACTTAGCCACAACCCAAAGCCCAACCAGTCATTTTTGCAACACCTAACCATGGCTGAATATGTCTCTAAAATACAGGAAACACTGCTGCATTACAAGAAACACTATTCAAAGTTGAAACAGACTTCAGCTGACTCATTAACTTCCTACTAACTCACTGGGCATGTTCAGGCCCTGGACCTGGGCCATAAAGGACAGGATGTCTCTGGTGGTATGTTCAGCACTAAAGATGTGGTGCTGCCCCCTCTGGATGGGAGGAAGATGGCTTTTGGTGGTGGTGCTGTGGAGGAGCTGGGTGAGGTACTGGTCAAACATGTCCTTTGATCCCTCTGGGAATAAATACATACACTCCATTAGTTACAGTTCAACTTTATTATGACTGAAAGGAACACACACACTTCATTCATTGCTAACTACCTGAGGGCCCACAGATGTTATATTCCTCTCCGTACTCGCCATATTCATCCTCGTCATCCTCAAGCAAGCTGTCATCGTTTTCTTCATCCAGGAAGCTGAGATGAGTGTGGAACGAAGTGGTCTGGAAACTGGAGAGGTCTGACATCTGCACCCTGTAGTGACATTCACACAAAGTAACATATACCCTTCTGTTACAACACACTTGTGTAAAAAAACACAGTCTCTTCACAGTAATAGATTGAAGTCTAGTGTTACAGAATGAAACAGACCTCGCTCCAGCAAAATAGCCATCCTGTAGTTTCCTGAGGGTTGCTAGGATACACGGATCAATCGCATCTCCATCTTCAACTGGTCATAAAAAGTGCAGTGAAATCATTCACAGCAATATAAATCAGATCAAACATTTTCAGAAGACTTTTGGGCCAGATTATTCATTGCTCCACCTTTATCATGTCTAAATTATCCTCTAATCATGTCTTGGATGAGATTTCTGCAAGCTGTTGGAATGTATCAAAGGAAAAATTCAAATTAAATGCCAGATTTCACACATTAAAACTTCAATAAACACTGAAAACAAACTATGTCTTCTCCATCCATTGGAGAAAATAACAGAAAATGTACTGTAGTGTGGACACTGTAAAAAGTGGAGGAGCTGCTCACAGCTGCAAAAAAAAAAAGAGCATGGTGAGTAGAAAGAGCTGGACACAGCACCATCACTCAGCCTTGCTGCAAATGTGTCCCAGCGGTCACTTGCGATATTGCAATGAAGAAAAGCTTCAATGCATTTTCCCCACAGACCACAAATATAAATGAAACGTCTGTAGAACTTCTGACCTCCAACTCGCACAGGCCAGCGGGAAAAACACTAATGCGCATGTGCCGCACAGTGTGGAGGTAAACCTGGAAGCTAGAAAAGGTTTTTGGATTATGCAAAACAATTTTAACTCAAACGATTGGCCGTTATCTTTGAATCTGGTATCCAGTTCCTAAAATACATCCATGGCTGTGGTTGGAAGTTAATCAGCTCCAGGAACATCTCAGAAAAAAAAAGTTATTTTGCTGTCACTTTGTTAAATTTACCTACCAGTAGTAACAGTTTTGTGTCATTTCCTGTTAGCATGATGCTCATTCTTTACAATTAACTGCAAAGGAAAACGGATGTGCCTTGGATTTCAGCTTTATTACCCAGCATGCTGTGGGTGATGGGGAACGTGAGTGTGGGTCGTCCTGTCATCCTCCAGCATGAGGAGAGATAGGCCAGCTCTGTTCGTAACATCTCCACAATCATCTGGTTGTCCAACGCCAGGTAGAAATGGTGCTGATCCAGGAACTGGAAGGGAAGAAAAGAGAGAAACCAGAGTATTAATCAGTATTAATTCACTTTGCTGTTGTGATTATGAACATCACAACATTTAAAGCTAGTTTTACCTGTGGGGTGAACACATAAGAGCGATTTCTGATCTCGTAGAATTTAGATGTTCCCAGAACTCCGATGTGTCTGTAAGGTCGCCCACTCAAATTCAGTTTCTTGCAATTTCCTGTGGCAGTGAAGCAAGATGTTACTCTGATGTAACGTCTAAGATGATAAACTGTTAAGAAAGAGAGTGCTTGTTTACCTAGTTTGACGTAGACATGGCTCAAGATGCGAGCAGGCATGACCCTGATGGGCAGCACCTCGGACAACGTCTGGACCACGATCCCATGTTCATTTAACAACTCCTGGATCTCCTCCGACTCTGCTAGAACGCAAACTGACACACAAAAGAAACAAATTATATCCTGCCTTCTGTAGGAAAACCTGTATATAAACAAATGCTAACATTAGAACAACGTTCTCTCAAACTAATGATCGATCACCAACCTTGTACCACAACATCTGGCTTGAAGTTTGTAGAGAATCTCCTGTTGAGAGGATCTATTTCTCCTGGTGCTAAAAATCCCTTTTCACAGAAAGAAAAGAAAAACAGAGACAAAGGTGGTTCATTATTAGAGGAAAACAATGGCAGCTGTTTAACTATATTTGGTCTGTATGGCTCCATTGTGTAGTGAGGGCATCTTGTAGCAGTGCCTTTCTTCCTTACACTTTGGGGCATTGTCTTTTTCTGTGATAACACCAGATGTCTGACAAATGTTGCAAGCCAACAGCAGAGGTGGTGTACAAGGACCCTGTGACCTACCTCGGCCAGAAGACAGCCTAAGATGTAGAGTGACTGTCCCCACATGTGCGGCAGCTGCCCCATGGCCACTCTGTCCACTGAGTGAGGATTGCTGTACTCCTCCTCCACCTGTAAGAGGAACAGTATGTTCTCATTCTTATTGACTCATATTTAGGAACAGCTGTCCAGATGCAAAAACATTTGTAGTCAGATGTTTCCTGACACTATGTCATTGCCATTACATTTGCGAATTAGTGCTAAACATAAAGCACAGCTGCGGCTAATGGGAATGTCAAAAAACGTAATATTTAGTCAAAAAATCGAAAGCATCCTTCTCTCTTTTGTGTTTTTTTAATTGATAAGACAACACTATTTAAGTTAAGGACCTCTATATCAAACCCTTTCTTCAGTTTCCGACTAGTGTGTCGGTTTTGCCAGACCATGCAGCTAAAATGTGACTGGAATAAACGTGCATCTACTCTATTTATACCATGTCATGTGGTACAGCATAAAGTTCAGGCAACAGCTTGATGCCGTTCTTCCCTCTGATCAAAATGCCCTCCAGTGCCTCACGATACTCCTGCACCTGTGCAGAGCACAAAGTAATTGGTTCAATATTACATCTGCAGCATGAGTGACTTCTCAGTAACTGTGTGAATACAGTAAAAAAAAAAAGCATATGGAGCAGTGAGTTTGGTGTTTGTACCTGCACTTGATCTTCAGAAAAGATACCATCCAGAATAAGATAAGTCCAGAACACGGGCCACTCACATTCGATGTTCTCAAACAGCTTGAGCTCTGCAGGATCGTAGTGCAGCCGGGATGGATCCTAAACAGACAACAGCCAGGAACTGCAGCTCAAATTATACGAAGCACAATTTTCTTACAACAACTACAGCAAGTCCTAGTATTTATATTTTCAAAATACAGAATATATTACCTCTTTAGGACAATGGTATCCATCCCTGATGAAGCGGCAGCAGCCGTAGCGACCCTGATATTGTACCAAAGAATGGAAATGTTAGTATGCTGACTGATTTACATGTAGAGAAATATAGGGTAAAATACTGAACTGTTTGTGAGTTTCATCGTGACAAACAAACACTGTACTGTACCTGCAGTTTGTTTATGATTTCTGACTTAGTGATGGCCACCAGGTCAGCATCCTCAACAGCAAAGGCAGGGAAGGAAATGATAGAGAGAAGACCGGCGTCTATCTCCTTTGAAGTTGAAGCTCTTGGCAGCATGGAGCACAGGATGGACTGAGAGAAAAAACAGAAACATGCTGAGGTGAAGAAAGATGAGTAGAGATGATGCTGATGTGGCAAAGCCAAAGGTACCTGACAATGTTCCACTTCATCAGGCAAAACATGGATGACTGACTTCGGTCCTCCATGGGCACCAAAAAGATCCAGCTCATCTATGGCCTCCAGAGCTGCCTGCAAACCCAGACAAACAACAACACTTTCTTCTTTTGGTCTTTAATGAATAGATAGGTGGAATCTGTGGCTCCTGTACCTTGGCGATTCCTACAGAGCTGCCATTGAGCTCAGGGATGCCCTGATTGGTCTTGTCACCACGCTCCCACATCCCATAATCCTACAGGAGGAAGACAGGTCATAACCAATTACAGTATAAAGAACATCATGACATCATTGCTTACCAAATTCTTCAGTTTCTCAAATATCTGCATGGTGGTTCTCTGGGAATCACATTTAAAAGAGTGATCCGCCAGTTTAGCATTGCACTGCTATAACATCATCAGATTCAGCATGGAGAGTTTAAAAAAAGGAGAAAAAACTATGCAACTGTTCTCTTTCTTCTCTGCCTACATTACCCAAAATTCAACCCGACTACCGACAGTTTGGTCATAGATTCGGGTATCTTATGCTAGAAGCAGCTAATGTGTCCTTGCTGCTAGCTTCAAGCTAAGATGAGGAGATGGCTCATGTCTTCCTATTCTTCCATCACCACACGCCACTTGTACACAGCCTCTCATGACAGGCAATTTGTCAGCCCAAAAAGGCTTTATACAACTTTTGTCAAATGTCGATTAGCTCTGCCTAAGACCTGTAAACAGTTGACATGCCTTCACCTTTTACTCTCAGTTTCTTTTCAGTTAACTCCCCTCTGTTTCCACCCTCCCAAACCTCTGGAGATGTCACTCACCGCCACTTTGTAGGCAGCCTCGATGTAGAAGACCAAGTTTTGGATAAAGGCGACCTCATCAAGGTTTGAGATGATACGAAGACCTGTGTGATAACATGACACACTCAGCGACCAAGTCATGTTCGGTGTTGCATAATGAGCTAGTGTTCTCTTCTAAACAACATGATGGTTAAATGGTTAGGTAGTGCTTGTTAAAGCTGACCATGCAGCATGCATTGCTGTTTGCTTCATTTTTTCATACTATGCCAGGGTCAGAGTCATTATCGTACCTGAGGCTGTCATCTGTGCCAGCATTAGCAGGTAAATCGAGGTGGCATCCACCTGGAGATGGCCCCACTGGTCATCCCCGACCACTGTGGCGCAGGTGGGAGTATCGTATTTGGCATGCAAGCAATCCTTTGTACTCTGGGTGTGTTTGAACTCCTCCACCTTGGCCACCTGAAGAAACAAAATACACACACATACATACCACATAACATAACACACGGGTCAGTGGTGTCTGTCTGTACCAGAAAGGAAAGTTCTTCTTATTTGTTAAGTATTTCAGCTATTAATGCACATGCATATTTATGCTCCATAACCTGTTTTCAATCATATACAGCCCACGAAATAAAGTAATATGTTTATTCATATCCCTGTTTACATGATTATTATAAAGGTTTATGATCACTGTCTGCTGCTTTTGACATCCCAGTGTGTCACAACAGTCATTTCTTTAGTTCTACCAATGCTGATATCTCAGTAGCAGAGGATAAAGCTGCTTTGCTTTATGGCTCCCTGAGCTCTGCAGCAATTTCACACTCTGCTGTAAATTTGACATCTTTATCTTATTTCCAGTAATGGATGCTGAAAGCAACAAACAATACTGCAGGCAGGCTTTCACTGTTACTCTCACTTCAACATGTAGACTGTGGTCGGAAGCCTGGAGAAGCTGTTTACATAAGTACCTCAGATAACATATTGTGGTTTCCCAGAACACTGGCTTAACAGATTGTTGGTTACCAGGACATTATGTTTATATGTGCAAACACTAGTGGACATGTAAAAGTGTGTCTTACCTGTCTCATCATGCACTGCAGAAGTCCCTGCATCAGTTTCACCACACTCTGCCAACAAAGATCAACACTTTCAAACTTCAAACATCAAAATGTGACTTCATTATTTTACCAAGTTAGATTTGTAATAGTTTCGGTTCATCATACTTTATATTCCCCTGAAGTTTAATTTGAGATATTTTTGTTTGGTTTAATGTGAGATTTTAGTTTCACTGTAGCCTACATTTGTGTAAAGTAATCACACAATGTGATGCAGGAACACAAGAGGTAGAACAAACAGTCACTAGTGTACACATTAACCCTCTCTCCATCACAAACACACCTGCTCCAGTTCGTAGGCCTTGGCCTTGTCTTCATCGCGGTCTGCATTCTTGCGATAGGCCATGCCCAGCCCCCACACAGCCAGGACACTGTACACATTATCCCTCACCCAGGCGTCCTTTTTCTGGGCACTGGCGGGTAGAAGTCCTGTCACTGGGTTCTGAAACAAACACATACACAAAGGTTTAGTAAGGACTGCAAAACCTTTCTAGTGTCTGTTTGATTTATTCACTCAAATCTCTGTTAACTTCTTCTTTTTACTGACTAGCTTCCATTCAGATGAGAGAAAGTGTGAAAATAAATAAAAATGTTCAAGACTTTTTTAAAGTGCCCTGGGTTTTGTCTCTTTGGTAGGCTATCTTCTAATTGCTTGCTTTGTCAGATCAAAAGTCCAAAGGTCAAAGATATATTTAGCTTATGATTATAAGACAAAGAAAGGCAGCAAATCGTCACATCTGAGAAGCTGATACCTGCATATGTTTGTCACTTTTTGTTTGAAAAACGTTAACGTTACAGTGTGTTATTATTATAATTTCCTAGAAATACTACTGTTGAACAATAATGAACAAGGTTTGTTTGTATTCGTATGTTCGTACATTAATAAAACTGCAATCTACATAGTTTAATTTGCAGTTTTTGGTTGAAGAACAAGACATTGAGTCGTTGTGTCCCTCCTCCTCTGAAACCAAATCTACACCCATGCATGTATATACTGTATGCTTTGCAAGGAAAGTTGGCACTGTTTTCTGTCAGCTGTTGACTGTGCCTCAGAATGAACTCAAGTGCTGATAGATAAAGGTGCATAGTTTCCCGGGTCCTCAGCCTATTCCAGGAGCTGAGCTTGTTCATTTCCATTCAACTCAGTCTGGTTGAACTTGAACCTATATTGGATACAAAATATTTGCACATCTAGTTCTGCAGGGTGGGGGGGGATTTGATTACAATCATACAAAACTAGACACAGTGTCCATCAATGCAAATGCAGAATGTATGTACCATTACACTTTATGATTTATTATATAATTTATACTCAGCTTCACTACATATTGAAGGCAAATATCAAAATTAAAATTGATACTACATATTTTACAGCTTTAGTTACTATACAAATTCAAATTATATACTTGTGATAAATATACATCATTTCTAAATAATTCGAAAGAGTTACTTAGGCCTCCATACACGAGTAAAGTACTTAACAATTTAAATAAATCTCTTTGCAACAAGTTCCTTTGTCCACATATTTAAGGTATTTATGTATTTTCCCAGAGTGCACTTATCTCTCTGACCTGCCAAAGTCCAGAGTCAATAAGCAATGACTGCAGTACAGTAGCAACACAATCTTCTGGGTAAATTCAGGTACACAGAGTTTAGCGGAAAACAAACAGCTTTACGTACTACGCCTTCCTCCAGAATCACTTGAAAAAGGGCGGTTACTACTAAAAGTTAATAATTATTGAGGCTGTAGTTTGCAGTAGTGTTAAACTGGACTGCATTATACTGAAAGGTGTTTCAAATATTATGGCCCTCTCGTGTATGTAAATGGGGTGGACAAAATATTAGAAACACTACTGCAAACCACAACCTCATTAATAAACATAATAGTTAATAAATTAATAGTTACTTAATGCCTCTCTGACCATGTCAACAAAAATTACGAGCCTTGTAAAAGTAGACTTTATGGCATTCAGTTGTTATACTGGATCAGATTGTATCGCTCGAGTGTACCAAATGAACATTCATTATTCATTTATCAATACGAAATATAATCATCAAATAAATGATGATGAATTATTCTAGCTTAAGCATTAATTTACCCATTAGTATGTAAAGACGTTTATGTTACCTTTACCAGCTGCAACACTAACATAACTCTTACATGGTAATGAATCAATAATTATAATCCAATAATATAATATATATTATACTGAAATAGGCTTAGATGTACTTTTATTTTGAAGTTTATTTTGATCCAAATATATGCACATTTACACCACAAAGAGTATTTCTACACTGTGTTATTGAAGATGTGACCACTGTAAAAATGTACTGTGTCTGGACTCACCTGGTGGCACAGGATGGTCTCTTGGACCAGCCTGGCATAGCCATCCAGCCTCACTCCTGAGTTACTGCGGCTCCTCATCCTCACTGATCACTGCGCGCGCACACACACACACACACACACACACACACACACACACACACACACACACACACACAAGTTATATCCCAACATGTAAACATATAGCTTATAGCTTCGTTATTGGAAATATGACTGACTACAGTTAGCTTAATCACTGAGGAAACTCACCATGCAGTGCACCATGTTTGTAGTCCTGCAGAGCGGATTTAATCTGACATCTTCTGCAGAGATTGCTCTGCTAAAGCTCGCTAGCTCGAGTCGCATCCAGCTGTTTATGACGACAAAAACAACTCACAGGGTGTATTCACACTCACACACACACACACACACACACACACACACTCTCTCTCACACTCACACACAGCCAGCTGTTCCAGGTCAAATTGCTTGAGCTACAGGTTTCGTTGACGTTTCACGGTGAGAGGTTCGCATGCAGAGTACGTGTGGAAGTGTGCATCCATTCTGAGAAAGAAAATACATTATGTTCCTCTTGTTTCATTATTTGACCATAGGGGGCGCCACATCACCTCTATTATTTCCCTTCCTCATGTTTCAAGCTCGACTTCAATGCACAACCCAAATGTAAACATGCAGACACTTGAGCAGAGATTATTATATATCCAGTGGTGAAATGTAACTAAGTACAATTACCCAAATACTGTACTTACTGTAATCTTGAGTTACTCATTACAATTTCATTACATTTTGGAGGTTGATATTGTGCTTTTCACCCCACTACATGTATCTGTTATCTGTACTTATTGTGCAGATTCAGATTATTAGTATAAAATATAAATCAACTGATACATTACATACATTATATATCTTATTATAGGTTAAGCTCCCAGCACACAGCAGCCAAACACAGGTGTTACCAATGATACTAATTAAGGTCCTGTTCCATTCAGGTCAAACAGAGTCAGGGTGCTGCTGTGGTGCACGTTAGTTCACTGGAAAGGCTCTGCTGCAATAAATAGACTGGAACCGTAATTAGTATCATTGGAAACACCTGAGCTGACCCTACTATTTCATGTCAAAACAGCTGCTGTGATAAAGGCCTATTAGCTCCAACTTTGCTGCAACATTAAAGTAATGCACACATTCGTGCATCAATATTTATAATCCAGTAAAATAATATATTCTGTATAATGAGCACTTTTACTTCTGGTACTTTAAGTATATTTTGATGCTTATATTTTTGTACTTTTACTTCAGTACAATTGAAAGATCACAATACTTCTTTCACCACAGTATTATACTAACAAATTATCATTACCAATGATAATAATAAACATGTAAGCAGCATTTGAATGCAGCTGGCTGAGGTGGAGCTCTTTTATATACTGTTTGGTGGCTTACTCTATAGCAATGCATGATATTTCATATATGTTTTTGAAATGTTTATAGGCATAGTACACTGTGATATTTTTTTTTTTTTTTTTTACGTTATTTCATAATAAAGAGAAGTGAAAACAAATGTGGCTGCTTGCTGGGAACAACGTCACGAATAACGGAATCTTTAAGCCAATCAGAATCCACAGCTGTGTCTTTGTGGACCAATCACAGCGCCGCTGTCTCAATCGCTGTCTCACCAGCAACCACTGCTCCGGGAGGGTAGTTTAGCATCAAGCTGGCTAAGAAGCTAACCCACAGAAACACTGAAATATCAGCTCACTCCTGTCGGGTTATGTGTTTCGCTTGATTTTACTGAAGTTACCAGTCGTCCGAGTGACTAAATCGAAGGTAAAGAGTCGTGTTTACTTCTCATATCTGCTGTAGCTAGCTAAGCGTCGCAGGAGGGGGGCGCAAATGACACATGACGTGCTGTTGATGTTAATATGTGGCGATTTAGCGAGGTTAGCTAACGTAAGATACTGAAACTTTGTGCCAAAGCGTCTTGGACGTAACATTTACCAAAGTTTAAACACATTTGACCAAATGGCGAGGTTTTATCATGCTCGGAAAATAATGGATGTGTTTCCTGTTCGGGCGTTTCTTACTTATTATTCCGTTTGATGTACTGAATCAACTTTATTGCCATAGAAACATGTTAATCAAACATGCCACGTGCACCCTTCTCTTTAAAACGTCGTTTAACCGTGGATAACTTCAAACTGAACTTCCTCCCTCAGATGCAGTTCATGCTGTTGTTCAGCCGGCAGGGAAAGCTGCGGTTACAGAAATGGTACGTGCCTCTGTCAGACAAGGAGAGGAAGAAGATCTCCAGAGATCTGGTCCAGACAATACTGGCCAGGAAGCCCAAGATGTGCAGCTTCTTGGAGTGGAGGGACCTCAAGATTGTGTACAAGAGGTGTGTAAATAAGAGAAGTTAAAGTAATGTCTGTGATATCCTTACACCCACTTCACTTTGTCTTTCCCAGGTGGCATCGATCATATGCTTCTGTTCATGCACAAACACTTATACATGGATGCATGTGCACACATACATGCAGCCGAGATTCATTCAGCTTATTTTCAGCTTAATCAGGTTTAATTCACATCATTTAAATCAGTCTATTCAATCCAAATCAATCCTACAAAAGCTGCAGACCGGTCACATTTCATGAGATGTTGCAGCTACCTTGACAATGGAAAAAGTACTAGCTTTTCTCAGCTCTTCTGCATCTCGAGGTCTTCATCAGCAGATAGAGTTTGCTAAATAATCACTGAGATTTAGGTGTATAACGTGAACTTTGGTCACATGATAACAGAAGGTTGTATATGGGTAGATGGAGTTTCTTTATTGATGAAGGGATGGTTGAAATTCCTGCAAAAAGATAACAAGTTGACCCTTTAAAAACCTTTAAACACTTTGGTCTAAATAGGTTGCACTCATTTTATATTTCTTATGCCATGCATTTCAGAGGATGATTTTAGTAATAGGACGTGTTAATGTTCGGTTTGTTACATCACTCATCTGTGCGAGCTTGTTGGAGTTGTTTATGAAAAGCAGCGATTCAGTGATTATTTTGTCAAGCTTTGAGATTTCTGGCATTTAGAGCTCACCTTCTGGTGTGTGATGGAAGCCAGAAACACCCCCTCTCTAATAGGAACTGCCAAACAATGGAGGACAATGATACAAATATATTAAGGAGTGCCTGATTTGTCCTGGCTAATGAGTGCTGAGTCAAAAAAGACACATTTTCATGTGTTCAATAAAACAAATGAAACTAATAAACATTTTCTGTGCACAGAAGAAGTCTTTTACTTCAACTGATGAAAAATGGGAGCAAAATATATTTGATGGTTTTGTTGATTTATTAATGCCAAGACATAAAACATTTATCTTTGCCATTTCTATGTATCCTACATTGGAGATTAACAGTATGGGAAACTAAATTTTAGTTTTTATCAATCTGGCAAAAAAGAATATCACAAACAGAAACCAAAACATAATCATAAAATATCACTTCAAGTACTCACCCAAGGATTAGCCACGTGAAGTAATTCATCCAATCAGCATCACTTAATTGGTTTACTCACTGAGTGCTGCTCTGCTAGTCAGTGAGTTTGTGAATGGACATAAGAGGACATTAAATACTGCAGTTTCTACGATTCACCTGAGTAGTTTGTGGACACCTTAGATCACCATCTTTAATGTGACTTTCAGTGATACGGAAGAGTAGCTGTTGTGTGATTGCAGCAGAGTTCCTGTGCTTTCTTTCAGTATGCGTGTGCTGCCCTGAGTGTGGACCGTGATCACAGCTTCATTACCACCCATGTTACTACCGCTGCATTTCTTCTGAGAGAGCAAAGGCGCTGATATTTGTTCGCATCACTGACTTGTTTCAGATATGCGAGCCTGTATTTCTGCTGTGCTGTAGAGGATCAGGATAACGAGCTGATCACCCTGGAGATCATCCACAGATACGTGGAGCTGCTGGACAAATATTTTGGAAGTGTGAGTTTCACGTTGATGAGTTATAGTGCGTGTCCAAAGTTTTCAGTCAGGATCGCCTCTGATCTGCTGTCGTTTGTGGTGTTGCGGCCTCACAGGTGTGCGAGTTGGATATTATCTTCAACTTTGAGAAGGCCTACTTTATCCTGGACGAGTTCCTGCTGGGCGGAGAGGCCCAGGAGACATCCAAGAAGAACGTGCTGAAGGCCATCGAGCAGGCTGACCTGCTGCAGGAGGTACGCACGGTTCTTTTCCAACAGATCGATACAGACAACTCGACAACTAATTGATATTTTCACTGCCAATGATTAAAGTGGTCTGTGAAATGTCAGACAATTGGGGGAAAAATGCTCATTAGAAACTTCCATAGGCCAAAGTGAAGAAGCAAATTTATGACATATTTGCTTGGAAAAATGATTTAAACAGCCCGATTATCAGATGTTTTTAATTTTCTCTAGTTTTTTGCAGCTCTAACTTGGCGTAAATGTAGAAATAATTTCACTCAGCGATGCTAATGTTAAACCAGACAGAAGGGGCAGTAGACCAAAGATGATGATGATGTATTGCTTCATTCACCTTGCGGCTCTCTACACCTGCCGTCACCTGTTTATTTTAAGCCTGCAGCACTTGATAAATACCTCTCTCTCTCCCCGGTGCCAGCGCACTAAAGCAAATGCTGTCCCTGCATGTCTGCATTGCTGTATGGCTGTAGTCATTTGCAGTCAACAGAATCCGTGCTCAGTGATGTATTTATAGCCAAGCATGCAGCTCTATTGTAATAACAGCATGGCTGACTGTGCTGACTGTGTGTAAAAGGTTTACCTACTGTTCCCGTCCCACATTTAGCAACTTGCAATTATGACTCATGCGCTATTAATTACAATTTGGAGGGGTGCTCCGCGCTACAGAATGTGGGACAGATGAACAAACCGACAGCAAGGAGCATTTATCTTTCTTGTGTTCATCCGCAGGAGGCCGAGGCACCACGGAGCGTTTTAGAAGAAATTGGGCTGACATAAATCCTCGCACTGCTGCCTCGCAGTTCTGTCTCCCAGTTGCAGATCTGGCAACTTCCCTGTCTCTATCCTGTCTTTTCCTGTTCACGGTGTCAGTGTTGTATGTATATAATCACCATCTCTGTACTGTATTATTGTGTACTGTACTATCCTGTAATGTCCTTTTAATGTGGTGCCAACTGTGGTGGTGTCTCCTATGTGCAAGCTCCCTCTCACTGTATTCTGCAGTGCTATTCCCATAATTCACTCTTTCCACCAACTTCTTAAAACTCCACAGACTACAATGTAGCGATGACATGAAAACTCCAGCATCATATTTAACGTCATCCATCATCACCGATTGCAGAGTTGTATGTGCTGTTTTGGCTTAAGGGACTTTCTAAGGTGCTGCTGTAGCCGCAGTTAGTGCTTCTTGTGTGTTACCATCGCATTCCAGTCACAGAGCCAAGCATCTGATTTCATGAAAAATAAATACTCCAAACCGAGAAGGGTGTTAAACAGTGTTATCAAAGTATTTGCAGGATCTTTAAAGACTTTTCTGCCCATCTGGATGAAAAAAAAAAAAACATTCTGTCCGCTGCACAATAAAAAGGTTTGTAACAAGTTTCTCAAATTGACTTTTTTCCTAATCCAGGTAAGGTGGAAATGACATCTCTGCTGCAAAACAGCAAAATATTAACACATTATTTTGTTTGTTGCAAGGAGATATGTCATTAAAGCTATTATCTTTGGATTAGGAAATAAATCCAGCTTGGATGACGGGTTAAAAATCTTTTTTTGTGCAGTGGATGGAATATTTTTCCATCCAGGTGGTTACAGTCGTCTTTGAAGACTGTAGAAGTACATTTAGTACTGATGTAAGTGTTAATAAATGACCCGGATCTGGCAAAGTGTTTATTTTTCAAATGATCTGATGCTCAGCTCTGACTCAAATGTGCCAACACATGAGAAGCTCCAACTAGTGCTGTTGTGGGAATCACTGGCACTGTTACAATCACTTATACACGAGTTAATTCAACCCAACCAATGACGTGAAATTAAATAATTACCCATAATCAGCATCAGTGTATATGTCAAGTCAGTTTGTGTTTGGTGATTCTCCTCCAGAAATTAACCATTTCATATTTCCTTTACTTGTTTACTTTTGGTAATTGGTAGCTGTTTTTTGTGTGATTAATGTCTTGTTTTGTTAAATCTGTCGTTCTGTTGTCTTCATTTTTCTGACAATTGACTTATTTTCCTGACAGAAATCTGTTACACACGGAAGTTTGTATTGACCTCTGGAGATAAATCTTAGGTCAGTCTCTCCCTTAGATTTAGGTGAGGATAGGATAGTGACCCAAATAAAAAAAAGAGAGAGAGATAAACACTATTATATGTATTATGATAGTTTGGCTTACTCTTAAAAACATATGACCAAAGAACACTGTGTTATACCTTCTCAATGGTGTCTATGAAAGGATTACATGGCATATAAAAGGGATTTAGAACTGCAGGATGTTTGATGAAAAACGTGTACGGGGGGATTATTTGGCCTCAATATACCAGTATTATGTCATTTTTTCCAATCCATTTAAAGACAGGTCTGTCCTGAGTTTCTTTATGGAGTAGGAACAGAAGATGATGAACTGCACATATCAGGGTACATCATTAATATTCATTACTGGCAGCTTGTTTTCTTGACAGAAGGATGCAGGAAAACAAGCCAACAAATAATGAATAGATACTCATCCCAAACTGTACGGCAGACACATTTTTTAAACTGCATTCTTAAAACCACAAAGTGTTTTTGTTGAGCATTCAGAAGTAGGTATTAAACAGGTTCATCTTTGATTTGTGCAAAACAAAATAAAAATCACTTTTTGTATTAAACACTGCCAACACATTTGCCAACATTCTTTTCTTATATCTGAAAGTTATTAACAATAAATGTATTAAGAAAAAGAAAACTCATTTGTTTATCGCTTGTTTCATGTTGTTTTTACTCTGCAACAATCATCATTTAGTGCCACAGCTCCAGTTGTTCAAGTGTTCAATAATTAAAGGAACGTTCATCATTTTCCAAAAGCAAAATATTCACGTGTGTACATCTGGTGATGGGCGCTAACTTAAAGTATCACTGCTGTACATACATCCACATAGTTAAAAAGGAGAAAGCCCAGAACAGATGTACAGATGTTCAAATGCTGGACCCACTAGGCTCACTTTTCATTTCCTATTTCTGTGTTAGATTGTTCACTTTCCCCCGCAAGATTAAATTTCTCACTTTCAACACACTGACTCTCAGCAGAGCCATTGTTTTGCTCCATTTGCTCGGTTTCATTTATCTCCTGACCGGGGCTCGTTTCAGTGAGATTCTCCACCGTCTCTTCCTTTGACTCTTTCTCCTTGTCTGACTCTCCAGATGAGGTCGTTCCTTCAGGTAAATCTCTCTTCTTCTTATGCTTCTTCTTGCTCTTTTTCTTGCTCTTTTTGGACTGTTTGTGGCGGCGGCGTGTGCTGGTATCGTCATTTTTATCCTGTTTCTTGGGGCTCCTTTCTCTGCTGTGTTTTGTTCTTTCCCCCTCTCTGCTTGAGCTTCTTGACCTGTCTCTCGCTTTCCCATGATTGTCTGTATCTTTGTCTCTACTGTCTCTCTCTTCACTTCTATTCCTATACTTGTGCTCCTTGTCTTTTTCTCTACTCCTGTTTCTCAGCCTGTCTGGCTCTCTGTCTCTACTTCTGCTCCTCGACCTGTCTCTGCTTCTGTTCAGATACCAATCGTTCCTCCTATCACTGTGTCTGGACCTGGACGACCATTTGTCCTCTCTGTGCTGGTAGGAAGCCCTCCTCTCTCTGCTCCTACTCCTGCTCCTCCGCCTGTCGCTCTCTCGTCTGCTGTGGGATCTCTCTGATCTCGGCGGGCTTCTGCTGGAGTGACGCTGCCTCCATGATCGGTCGCTATATTGCTCCGAATGCCATCCGTCTCTGCGACTCCCCCTGACGGTGCGGTCTGGTGACAAGTGCAGGTCCCTGTCGGCCTCCCAGAATTCATTGCCAGGGTTTCTAAATACATGCAGGAAGTTACAGTGCTTCCCTTTGGGGCATTTCTGTCTGTCAAACAATCCTGAGAGAAGAGAAGCAAACAAAGATTGTAAATGCACTGAACTAAATCTTGTATTTCTGCAGTGAAATCGTTCTCATATCAGCTGGAATAACTCACCACATATAGCATTCTTCCACCGTGTAACGGGACACAATTCACAATGAAGCTGCCGGCCTGCGTACCACCGCCCATTGAACTTGATGAAGGCCTCCTTACACTGCTCCTCTCTGGACAGACGCACACACAAAGGTCAAAGAATGAAGTTGAGTTTTATCCAAATATTCAAACCCTGTACTTAGAAGAAAGTCATGGGGTGGTTGTGTGATGGCTTACGTGTCAAACTGAACGTAAACATTTCCTCTCAGGTGCGGTTCGTAATTGCAGCTGACCTAAAGATGGAAAGGTAGCAATGAAACCAAATGTGCATTTTTTTCCTGCCGACAATGACATTTCTAATCTCCTATTCTGGTTACATAAAACACAAAGAAAAAATGAAATGAGGAAGTTGGATTACTTCAGAAATACCCGTTAACTGTCCAGACCTCATCTTACCTTGAATTGCAACACCTTGCCGACACTCTTTAACTCTGGCAGGACATCGTGGTAAAAGTCAAGGAAAGACTCCTGCAGCTCCTCCTCACTGTGTTCCAACCAAGCATCGATGTCGTAATCATCACGGCGTGACTCCTCCATGCCAAACGTTACAAACATACCGCGGATCATCAGAGTCGGACTGGCTGTGGGATAAACGTGCTTCCGAGAACATCTGCACTCACAAAGGCAGAACGTCCATACATCCATTCATCCATTCAACACTCAAATTGTTTATGAATTTAACGCAACAAGTCACATCGTAAGAGGAACAAACAGTACCTGTCTCCAAATCGACATGCTCCGGTCTTAAGGAAGAACGGACAGTTGGCTACGTCGCGCTCTGTCCCAAAGTTCTCAGAGCTCTCTGTCACAGGAGCCTCAGGATTCATCCAAGGTCCTCCATTTTCTAGCTGGAAGTGAGAACATGAACAAAAACGTATATATACGCTGCATACTTTGACTCTAAACTAGAGTGAAATATTGTGCAAATGATACGTTTCATGTGTCTCTTGGCTTTAAGTCTTTTAAACCCCTGAACTCTTTTACAAGCTGTGAGTGTGTTCTCGTGTGTAATATTGATTGTGAGGAAGTCAGAGTTATCTGTGTAATGTGACGTTCATGTGTGTTTATACCTGGTTTTCAGCTTCATCCAACATTTTCTGAACAGCCTCCTACAAATGGTGTAAAGACACGGCTGGTGAAAATGTGTAGAGGTCAACATACTGCAGCATATCTGTTACCGAGTGTTAAGACCACGTTCACAAGGACTGGCGTTTGAATATTTCGGAACTTTTGGGGAACATTTTCACACAATGTAAAAGATACATCCTTGATGTGAGAGCTGAAGGGTTTTTCTCTTTGTGTGTATCCTTAGTTAAGGAGTTGGATGGTTGCTTGTGCCACTCAGTCAAGGAAATTGTTTTTAAAAGAACCACGTACAAAACAAAGACATTTTACAAAAGAAACACTCAGCTTGTGAGGTATCTTCAACTATATAATTATCTTCCCATTTGAATGGATTATATAAATACTCATGATTAGGTAGAAGAGGATATATTTCTTTTATTGTTTCTATCCTCCTGGGCCACGTTTCACCTCTCTGCCTCGTTTCTCCTGCTGCTTCTGCTCTTTTTCTTCTTGTTCTCTCTTCTGCTGGGCCTCCCATTCCTCCTTTATCATCCGCTGGAAACACAAAAAGACACAAAACCAGTGAGTATTAACATCTTTGAATAGTGCATTTGTTTGGGATTGTGTGATTTCCAGCTATGGATTAACACACATTTGGAGCTCTTGTGAGTATTTCACAGCAGGATGGTTTATGTTAGATTGACTCTGTATAAACTTTGGCAGCGGCAAAGCTATATCAGACTTTATCAGACTTAAACTACAGAGAAAATACTTCTTCGTCTGATCAATTTATTGTTGGTTTTGTTGTTTCCATGGGATTTGTTGACATTAACGAAACATACTCTTTAATATCTCCTGAATTATCCTTTAAGTCTCTGTGTCCAGAACAAACATGCCACATCAGTGCACACATAAACAACTGTAAACTTGCTTTGTTTACAAAGTGTAAATATGTTTTCAAAAACATATTTTCACACATTTCTCGAATAGTTCATGGTCAACACGATGAATACAAACAGTAGTTTACCTCGTCCTCCTCTTTTCTTTTCCGCGCAGCTTCCTCCCTCTCACATCTCAGCCTGAATTCCTCCTGGGCAAGCCTCTCTTTTTCCAGCCACTCTTTATGTAGCCGCTGTCTGAGAAAACAACACAAAACAAACACATTGAGGATTAATAAAACTGTATAATCAAGGTCTGTCACTGAATACGCAGGTACAGGACAGCAAAGTGACCTACCTTTCTGCCTCAGCAATATCATTATCCTCATCATCATTTATTTCTTCTTTTTCTTCTTCTTCTTCTTCTTCAGGTGTATAGCTAGCTCCATTTTTTAACCCTATAACAGAGAACATGTTGTGTAGACAACTGTAGAAATGACAAAAAAAATTACATTTGACAAAAACACAAACAGGACAGCTATTTTCGTACCACATTCTCTGGCTTGGGCGAGAGCTTGGCGTTTCCGTTTTCTTCTCTCTTTCCTCAGAGCAGCCTTGCGTTGCTTTTGACTGAAGTGAAAAAAAAGATGACATTTGAAACAACAAATAGATCAGAGGAGTTTATTGAGTCTGTTCCTGTCCGTGCTGCCTCCTCTCCCCTCTCTCTAACATTGTTAATGGTTAATTATAAGGTGCGATTATTATAAGGTTTCTCGTCCAGCAGGTTCTCCTGGATCGTGGCTGCTGCTGTGGTCCTGCATGACGTCCACTACATATACTGTCATTATTGCTACCATATCTCCATTACAGTTTAATGATTTACTGCTGCTGTGCATCTGTGTCTCTCTATCTCTATCACAGGTTCCACTGCTACTGTAATCATTTTATCATTCATTGTAATTCATCGTCATTTTCTCATTCATTGTAATTGTACAATATGTTTGTGTTGATTTGTTCTGTACACGTGACATCTATTGGTCTGTCCGTCCTGGGAGAGGGATCCCTCCTCTGTGGCTCTTCCTGAGGTTTCTTCCACCTTTTTTCCCTGTTAAAAGGGTTTTTTTGTGGGCAAGTTTTTCCTCTCTTGAACCGAGGGTCTAAGGACAGAGGGTGTCACTCCCTGTACAGATTGTAAAGCCCTCATAGGCAACGTATTTTGTGACTTTGGGCTATACAAATAAAATTTGATTTGATTTGATTAATTAAAATGCAATCTAAAGAGGGTTCTGACAGACAAACTGTGGGAACGAATGTATTTAAATACAGCAGACCTGCAGCAGATGCAGTCAGTGTAGTGTTAAGAAGATCAAAGATGTTGAGCACGCTGAGATTGGATTAAAGAGGTGTTCATTCAGCTCTACAAGGGTTGCTGCAGTAAGTTGAGACTGTAGTTTGTGTATTATTAGCTTAGTGTGCTTTTAAGGTGCAACTGGATAGTTTTACTTCAGTAATGTAAGCTATACACAGGCTGTAATATGTTCTCAAACGTAATGTAACTTTATTTAGCGGCTAGCTCACGGAAACGACAGGACTAACGTTATTACACTGACTCTACAACCCTGTAATGGCGTTTATACAGTTTCTTATGTTATCACGGTCAACAGCGCACACATTTACAGGTTATTAAGTCATAGCAGCATCATATAAAGACACACAGACCTGAACACAGGAGCAGAAATCTGTGGAGTTGGTGTTGCCATCACAGCTAACGGTAGCTAGTTGGTTAGCATGTTCAGCTAACGTTAGCACGCCGCTCTATTTATCTCTTCTGGTCCGTGTTTAGTTTAAAAACAACTTAGACCAAATGCTTCCTGGACGAATTAATCCCCGAAGTAGATTGTGTTGGTCAGAGCAGCGATATAACTGAGTTATCTCTGTCTGGAGCAGCTAGCTGCTTCATGCGGTGTTGTTTTGCTGTGACACAGGAAGAGGTGAAGGGATCAGGAAGTACTTCCGGTTCAAGCCTGAAGTTGTTGTTTTGTAGAAATCAAACGTATCTACAAGTTTTCTTTATTTTATGTGTTTGACATCTTTAATGTGTAAATTTACGCCAAATACATCAATTTAAACTTTAGTGAGTTACATTTTATAGGATAAATTCAATATAATAATAAGAGCTTTATTACAATTGCATTATTTCTGTTAAATACAACAAAATGTTTTTTACTTTTTCCTTATGTTTTGTCATACAAAATGTAAACTTTAAAGCATTTCCTAACATGAACCTCTCCAAATACATTTGCCTGTAGACATACGTCAGTCTTCCTCTGACAGTGGCTCTGGCTCAGGAGGTAGAGCGGGTCATTCAGATGATTAGTGGTTCCTCCAGTCTGCATGTTGAGGTGTCCTTGGGCAAGATACTGAACCCCAAATTGCTCCTGAAGGCTGATTAGCTCGAAAAAAAAAACTGATGAGCAGTTGGTACCTTGCATGGCAGCCAATGCCATCAGTGTATGAGTGTGTGTGTGTGTGTGTGTGTGAACTGGTGAATGAGATATGGAAAGGTGCAGTCTATTTACCATTGAGAGAAAAATCTGTGGGAACTGCATTAAAACCCACTAGGAAGTATTTCTGGTATGAAAATAAGAGACCATTTTACTTTTTTCTAACAACATGTGTCTTGGTTTCTTCATGATTATTTCAACATTTCCTCATGCCTTCCCCTAAAGAGCAGTTTGTCTTTTCAAGTTCCAGTTTTGTGATGTTTCAAGAGACCACTTTTGTTGACCAATTGCCCTTAAATGGTTAAATATCTGTCTACATATCTATTGTTAGCCTGGCACCGTCAGACTAATTTGCAAATGCCAGAGCAAATGAAACACCATGAGCTCAGTGGATTCAAATGGCTAGGCTAATCTACTGTATAAATAAGTCTGTTTATTATGAAACACACAGACACATGTGAATTATTTATTTATTTGCCAACCCATTGGCAAAAAGGTACTGCACAGAAACCTCAGTGTCAACAAGAAAGCAGTTTTTGTAACCAAAACAACTTAACAAAAATATAAGAACAATAAGTATTGTCAGGGACTTTGAATCCCAGACACAAGTCTTAAAGCACTAAAGGATCTGTACTGTGACACTGTGTGTGTCTTCATGTGCTTGCTGTTGCTTTACACAAACACACTTTAATTTTTTAGATTCATGTTCACATTTTTAAAATAAGCAGAAGAACATAAATGACACAAAGTCTGTTTGACACTGGGGTATTTTGTCATGTTTATAATACCTCCAGTGCCCTCATGGCAGTTCCCACTCCCAAAATAGCAACTGCTAATAACTGCAAACACAGACCAGTACTTTGCAAGTACTTCAGCCTTTTATTTAAGCATCCTTGACATCCATGGCACTCTCTGGCATCCTGACACTCTCTGTCATTTAGTCTTCCTATCTGGCGTTGGCCTGAGGAAGAAGGCAGGCCGTGTGCGGCAGCGGTAGCACAGAGCCTGAGGCACCACGGCGTACAGGATGTTGATCAGCAAGAAGACAGGCTGGCTGTCAGCAGGCACTCTGTAGGAGAACGGCGTCCGTGTGTGAAGAGACGCACCGATATGAGCGAACTGGGCCTGTGAGGTGAAGCAGAGAGGGGAAGATTACAGTGATGAGTGACAGCTTCACAGTTAATATATTCACACTAACAGGAGCATTGTTTTCTTTTATCACTTGATTTCACATATTTTTAACAATATCCTGTGCTCCTGATGTGACAACTTCATAATGATGACGTCTTTTCTTTTACATTTTTCTCCTTAAATGTCATCACACTGTGATGTTTAGGGCACAGGGTATTTTTCTGCTTGAGTACAATGCAGTGAAATGTTTACTTGTTTCCCAGAATTATAATTTTCTTTATTTATTGCATTCTGCTCTAATAAGATCCTTTGTGGAATCTGCTATCTTTGTCTCCACTACAAACAGATTTCTCTCTGTGCTCAACATCAAGTTGTGTCTAGATACCAAAATCTGGATGTATGCTGAAAAAAAAGCATGCTACGGTATGATATCCTTTCGTTGTAATATTTCAGACATCACATTGTCTATAATTTACAATCCATAAGGAGGAATAATTAAAACAAAACACAAGATTGTTTGAATTGTTTTAAGGTGGATTTTTCCTTTAATGGAATCAAATTCTGGTATTGCAACTCATCCACAAATATTTTTACACCTCACAGACTCCTGCCAGTTACCTTTTCATAGAAAGTCACTAAAAAAACAAAAAAAACACACACATGACACGTCTCATAGCAACCATAGCTGTTAGAGCATCAGCCTTCCTATTTATAGTCCGGCTGAACAGCTGACATTTAAGTGAATACCACCAATACCACCATTCCTCCTGGTCTGAAGTCAGCTTCTGCCCTTATCCCACCGGTGAGTGACGCGCCAGCCTGCAGCTCAAACACAATAGCTGCTTTGTATTGTTGAGATGTGATTGGCGCACTAGCTGCTCCCACCACTCTTCAGAGTTTCCATCTTTAGATGTAAACAGATAGCATATATGGCGCTGATTCAGACCATATCTGTTCATGCAGAGCTACTGGCGTTTGCACTGAAGAATAACTCAAACAGAGAACAGTCTATAAACCACTTCAAAAAGGAGAACAGTTAAGGGAACAAGCCTAAACCTGTCCAGATGCTGATGATTCACAGTCTCGCATTGCCTAATCTCTCTGGAATGATGATGTCAGGTGGGAAAGGAAAGATTTTACACAGACCTCCTCTACATGGATGACATTGTGTGACTATAAAAGATGAAAACCACTACAAGGTGCAGATTATTGGCGCTATAAAGAAGGTTAGATATTAATAGCTTGATGTTATCTTCTCTGCATCTCAGTAATATCTTGTTAAATTAAAGATCATTTATTTGTTTGGCTTCTGAGTTTAAATGTGAAAATGTGAATGTCAGTCTCCTGAAATTGACACAGAGGCACCTTAAATAAAAATAGATGCTTTAACTATCTTTGTCCTCCAAATATGTTTTGTGATTCACAGTTTTACTGCAAAAATGTATAATAATAATACAAATAAAGGCACCTACAGATACGATAACACACAAATCAAGCATTATTTGCATAGGCATATACAAACAAAACAAACAATGACAACATAAAACATAAAGAGCGCAAAAATAAAAAAGAACTAAACTAAAAAGTAGACAAAAACATATGATAACAACAGTGGTAAAATCAGAGGACACATTAATATTCACAGAAGATTTCTTATAAGATTTCAATAAAGACCTGACACACCTGTGGGCCACCCACACAAGTGCTTCAGCCTACAGTGTCGTAAGAGCAATAAGAGAGGCAGAAAGAGACTACAGGAAAAAAGTGGAACTACAATTTGAGGAGGGCGATACAAGAAGCATGTGGCAAGGTCTAAGAACTATGATAGATTACAAAGCTGCCACCTCCTCTTGGTCAAGTGTAGCGCCAGATAACATCAGTGGGTGGGCAACTTTATGATTCTATTCAATTAGTCCCTGGCTCAGTCTGTCGGACCCACATGCAAAAAGTCCACCATCATTCCTGTGCCTAAGCAATCAGGCCCAGCCTGTCTGAATGACTTACGCCCTGTGGCAATCACCTCTGCATCGATGAAATGCTTTGAACGGCTGGTCAAGGATTACAACTGTTCCTCACTACCCACCACACTGCACCCACCACAGTTTGCTTACCATTCCAACCGATCAACAGAAGACGCCATAGCACATATCCTCCATACCACCCTATCCTAGCTGGACAACAAAGGGAGCTATGTAAGATCACTGTTCATTGACTACGGGTCAGCAATAAACACGATAGTTCCCTACAGGCTGGTCACAAAGCTCAAGGACAGAGGACTAAACACCTCACTGTGCATGTGTATCTGAGACTTCTTGACAGGCAGACCCCAGGCGCTAAGGGTGGGCGGACACACTTCATCCACCTTCATCCTTAACACTGGAGCACCCCAGGGCTGTGTTTTGAGTCCCCTGCTGAACTCCCTGTACACACACGACTATGTAGCCACTTTTGACTCCAACGCCATCAAATTTGATGACTGCACAAATGTGGTGGGCCTGTTCACTGAAAACAATCAAAAGACCTATCTGTACAGAACCTGATCTGCTGGTATCAAGACAACAACCTCCTCCTGAACGTCAGCAAGACACAAGGAGACATCACCTCAGACACTTTAGGAAATTCTAGGGATCCCCTCAAATACTACTCCTGCACCATTGAGAGTATCCGGATGTGGAACATCATGTTCAGGTACGGAAACAGCACCGAACAAGACTGCAAGGACTTGCAAAGAGCAATTCGTTCAGCTAAACGTACAATAGGTGGTGCATTAAGGATGCCAACCACCCAGATGATGGCCTGTTCTCCCTGCTGCAAGCAGGAAGAAGGTTCTGGATACACCAGGCCAGCACTGATCTTCCCTTCTTCCCTTAGGCCATTAGGATCGTAATGAATGTATATGGATATGAATGAATATTCCGAGGCCAGAATGTATAATAGTAGCTCACAGAAATTCACTATAATTGTTCTTTTTATGATTATAAATGACAAGTGAATTTAATTCACTTATCGTGTCTGATTACGTGCCTTTCACGTCACATGGCAAGGATAGTAGAGATGAGACAGATTACCATGCTAGTTAATGACTTTGTGTTCAGCCAAGTCAAGACGGTTCTTTGTTTATGATAATGTTTATTTAGTTGATCGAGTGAAGGTTAAAAATAATGAACACTGACATTATAGCGCAATATCCATTCAATCTCGGTTTGTTTATATTGAATGATTGGCTTTGGCTCACAAGAGGCGTCCATGTTTGCTTGATTTTCAGACACTTCAGTACTATGAAGTACCAAGTCGGCTATATGAATATAATTACAACATGGATGTTGATGGAAACTCTAAATTATGCTAACAACAAATTACATGAATGTGACATTACATGCTTCCTATTAATTGCTCTTGTTGAGATGAAGTCTGGATGGATTCAACTTCAACCTGAACAGAGGTCTAATCAGCCAGTTTACATGAAAACAGTTGCAGGATCTTTCACTGCTAAGGCTTAGTTCTCCTTGGTCAAGAGTGAGGAATAACCAGCAGGACATACCTGTGCAATTGCTCCCGAATGTACAAGAGTCAGGTCTGGGATCCACTCACATCCTTCGACCATCAGCCCATAGAGAGTAATGATGTAGTATGGTCCAGAATACAGCATGCTCACCAGCATCTGACAAAACATGGATACAATTTACTTTGTGTAACAACGATGTTGGAAGAAAGTTTGGTGCTTCTAGCTTCACTTCACTGAGTTACCTGTACTTTAGGATAGGCTGAAGGGTCTTTCAGGTAGGGTTCATACTGTCGTGTGTAGTCTTGACACCATTTGCTGGAACAGTCCAGAACAATCTGAAACACAAAAACTCTACATAAGGAAAATACTCTACCGCTGTGTGTACAATGGGTTGACTTATCTTAAGGTTTCTTACCAGGCCTCTGAAGACACAGAAAGCAAAAGCAGGGATGAGGTAGATAACGAACAGTAAGTCCAGAGGTCTGTGGAGTAAACTTTTTCTTTCAGCATCCTGGACGCTCTGAGAAAAAAACAAAACAATATGAGGTTTAGTCTAACGTACAATTTCTGGCTGTTAAGAATCTACATTGCATTTACATACAGCTTTACATAAATATATGTCAAGTACATTTACTTTAACAACTCCAAGGACTGAACTTGACTTTTTTTAGGCATACTGTGTAACACTTTCTGTGTATATTTTCCTGGCAGTTGCCCTTTTATGAGGTGTGCTTGTGTTTATGTTGGTGTGTGGTCCACCTGCCTTTCTGCACACTTCCTCACATATAACAGTCCATTAAAAGTTATATATGGTATATGGTATGGTACACATGGCTATATATGGTTATTATTTATCTTTATTGTAACAACTGAAAAGCTGGAACATTCCTACAAGGTTTGTTGACTTTCTACTCACTTCTTTCTACTCCTTTTTGGACTTGAATCAATGATTGACTTATGTTTCTTTGTTTGTGAGTTTGCTGTACGATTTGTTGTAAATTTTATTGGTTACGGTTTTCTTTTTTTACCTACATGTGTGAAATAAATCAAGATGTAAATCTAAAATTTAAACTGCCAGTTTTGGTGCTGACTTACTTTCGGCTGAACATCCCGTATGGAGGACTGACTAAAGATCCGGAAGGAAGCCCAAACAGACACTGAGATATACAGCATGTAGAGGAGGAAGAGAGGACTAACATGGGTCCCATATTTTCCTGGGAAAAGTCAGAGAAAGATCATGTCTCACTGTGGGAAATTTGCATCTTTTAATCACAAGAAAAACTTTTTGACCATTCTCAGGGGAAATGTGTGCAGGGGGTTACACAGGTTACACTGCACTAGCCATCTAAAAGCATCCCATTATTTTTAGTGTACTTACCCACCGCATTCCCAAGAATGTAGACTATGGCACGCATGAGAAAGGATCCCACCCAGTAGAGTCCAATGGCTCGGTAACTGTCCCTGTGCACGTAACACTGTCATTGTCAGTCAGATGAACACATTATACTTCCAAAGACTCAAATAGATCAGATAAATAGAGTACACTTTAACTGTTATATACTTGTGGACAGCTCTTACCCCCAAGTAATCGCAGCAATCATGAGCAGATACATGAGATAATGCACACAGCCATCCCAGTAGGAGATCATGTGCCCATGTGCTGTATTAATATGTGGATCTGCCTGAAACACAGGGTAGATTTATCAGTAGAAACGTGTAGCGGCACACAGTGAACACCTCAAAAACTTGACTCACAAAACAACACTTGCCACTTTGAGGTAAAATGTCACAAATCCATCAATGATGTTGTCCTGCTCCAGCCCGATGATCAGATTGACCACACTGAGGAATGCATACACCGCATACACTGCACAAATAGATGATGACAGATTACAGCAACTTTAGGTTTAATGGCTATCACTTTCTAATATTTAACCCCACAAGACTGCATTAATAAAACACCACATACATATACAATAACTTCCAAGTACCATGAATATGCTAATATTTTGATTTAAAGGTCAGACAGAACCTTAGCTCATGACTTGGTGTTTAATCTTATGAGGACATAAACAGAAATATGCATTTGTGACTTCATACCATAAAAAAGAGGATCTACTGGAGCCTTCTTCTTTATCATAAAACGGGCAGAAACGGCCAGGATGAGGACTGTTGCACATCCAGCGAAGAAGAATGCTTCAGCACTAAATGCAATTTTAAAAATGTATATTTAAAAAATCCTTCAGTTGATTTTCAAATGATGCAACAGCTGAGAAATTAAAGGTAATATTTAAGAAAAACTAAAAGGTGTATACATGTTCTCACTCACCTGTTGTTGTAAATGAGGGAATTAAATAAGTAACAGATGGGGATGGACATCAAGGAGAGCACAAACACCCCCGTCCCAGCAGACGCGCTCATTTCGGACGACAAATGAGCGATTTATCCTCTGCGAGAATTGAGAATTTGAAAAAATAATTCAGCTGCAGAAAACTCCCATGTTTAGTCTGCAAGACATGTTTTTTACAAAATGAAAAGTCACAGCGAGTTCAACAACAAAAACAAGGCACGAAGTTTTGAGTCAGCTCTGATGTGCATGTTCTGTCTTGTTCTGCTGGTCTTTCTCGCTTCCACTCTCTCTCTCTCTCTCTCTCAAACCTACCTCCCTGCTTCACTGCCTCCTACCTCCTGTCACACACACACAGCACACACACACACACACACACACACACACACACACACACACACACACAAACACGTTGCTGTTTTTCTCATAGACGAGCGGAATGGTTATTATTTGTTTGTTTTTCATTATTAATATCTAAAAATAGGAAGTGGAGCTTTGTTTATGTTCTTTGGATAAAAGTATAGATTCTGACATCTAGTGGTCGACTGTAAAACGCAGGATATATCCAACAAATATTTTATATATTAACATGAAGCACAAAGTAAATTAAAGTGTGTACATTTATAAATACAATAGACCTTTTTCACTGCAGCCATTTTGACATGAAACAGTAGGTAAACACAGGTGTTACCAATGATACTAATTAAGGTTCCGATCCATTCAGGTCAAACAGAGTCAGGGTGCTGCTACCATACTTGTATCGGCAGCTATGATGCCATTTAGACTTTAATAATTGATGATTATAACTGAATACTGATTTATTGTTATGCTCTTACTGAGAGGTGCTGCACATAATTACAACCAGCAGGTGTCGCACTGTGTAAACCTCCTAATCAATAGGATTGTACACTACAAGTGTCTCAAAGAATAAATAGAAATATGGATATGTTGACAGCTAGACAAAACGACAACAACAACAACAACAACAACAACAATTGTTAGAAACAGATGGGACTCTTTGGACTGTAACCTCCATCAGCTGTGGAGAAACACTCAATGTTATTCTGATATGGTCTAGGTCCACACAGAGCGACACCTGCTGGTCCTTTTTTGTAACTACTTTTGACGTGTCACTGATCTTTTTCTAATAATTGAGAACAGACTTTACTGTCTTTACTGCATGCCTTTATCAACAGCAGAACTTATGAAAGTGTTTTTCATTTTATATGAAAGCAATAAAACAATATAGCCGCTAATGGGCCCACGACCAATGAAAATCAAACATCTACTTATCTAGTACTACCTTCATCAATAAACTTTGTAGGAATATTCCAGTTTTTCAGTCATTACAATAAATATGAATAATAACGATTACCATACAAAGCTTTTAATGGACTGTTGGCAATGCAAAGTGTGCAGAGAGGCAGGTGGACACACACACGCACAACAACACACACACACACACACACCAACATAAACACGAACACACCTCATAAAAGGGCAACTGCCAGGAAAGTATACACTAAAAGTGTTACACAGTATGCCTAAAAAAAAGTCCTTGGAGTTGTTTATGGTTTTTCATATCAAGTGAGGTGAAAGGAATTTCTCCTAAGTTTGTTCCTAAATTTCATCCTGTGAAATTTTTCTCTTATTGTCAAGTTAAAAAAATGACACTGATCTGATGTATCCTGTCTGTGAACTCCAACCTGAAACTGGTTGTCAATCTAGACCTCCATAGTTACAAATATGTAAAATATTTACTTATTTATATACTATATTTGGTTTCTATCCATGTAATCACAAATATATTAATAGGCTACTGTGTTTCCTTAGAAATGTAATTCTCACTGTGGCAAAATTATAAAAAGTTACTAATAATTTCACACTCAGTTGCTAGTTATTATGACATTTTGCACTACCTCTGTACAACGCTGTGACTTTCATTCATTTTCCACAGTCTAATTCAATTGTATATATTTCATCTCTATTTCTATTTCTATTTCTTATTTCCATAAAAAACATTTTTTTTAAACATTTCTTTAACTTTTTATAGTATTCTATTTATAAAAATCTTTGCGCAGGTTTAATTTATTTTCTATTATCTATCTAATAAAAGCAAACTTTGCTTTGCTATAAGCTAAATTTGAATGAAATGGGACATTATGTTGCCACTATCTCACCCTCCTTTAATTGGTTATTTGCAACATATATCACGTCTTTTATTAAATTATTTTCCTTTTGGTAATTCTATTAATTTATTTATTCTTAATTTACTCTTAATGTGTTTATTGTTCGTTTGCTGCTCTTGAATTTATCAATAAAGTTTAATGAAAAAAACTGTTTTGAAGGATGTGTGCTGCCGCGCATGCGTACAGTCTGGAGCGCTAGCAGGTAACTAGCTGACCATCAAAGAGCGATGGCGTCCGCCGCGATGGATACAACGTAAATAAATAACGAGCACTCACGGTACGGTCGGTGCATGTTCGTGTGTCATTCACTGTTCTTTGTAGACGTAAAGATTGAAAAAAATTTAAAAAACACAAGTGTGTCATCATGGCGACGGGGAGCGGCGGCAGCAGCGTCGTCGTCGGCGGCTTAGCCTCAAACCATGACGGTCAGGAGGCTGCATCCAACCCGGTCCAGTCTGCAGCCGCAGCGGTGCTCTCCAACGTGCCAGCCTCCGGTCCTGCCCGGTCCGCTTCCCCGCCCGTCCTCGGCCTTCACCGGGAGCCCATGTACAACTGGCAGGCGACGAAGAGCTCCCTGAAGGAGCGCTTCGCCTTTCTCTTCAACAACGAGCTGCTCAGCGACGTCAGGTTCGTGGTTGGGAAGGGCAGACAGGCCCAGAGGATACCGGCCCATAAATTCGTCCTGGCCGCCGGCAGTGCCGTTTTTGATGCCATGTTCAACGGAGGGATGGCCACAACCTCGACTGAAATAGAGCTACCTGATGTGGAACCAGCAGCCTTCCTCGCCCTGCTCAGGTAAGGACAGGTGAACTGACATGACAGTTAACAGTGGGTTAATGTATTAGTATAACCTTCAGATCATTATAGACACTCCAAGGTTCATAAGCATTAGCTAAATATAGTGTACTGTAGAGCTGAACCAATCTGTTGAGTAATGGATTATCAATAGTGCATCAATAGAAAACTAAATTGCAACAGTTATGATAATATATTAATTGTTTCAACCCACACATACTCTCTGTTTTCAGCTTCTAGATTGGAGGTTTAGCTTTACTTGTGATGGTGAATCTCTCTTTAGGTTTGGACAACAGGTTGGACAAAACAAGCATTTTGAACATGATCATGAGAGGCATTTTTCACCATATTCAAACCAATATTTTAATCAAGAATTTGCAGATAAATCAATAATAAAAAAAAACACAATAATAAGCAGATCCAAGTATGGAACAGACTGTACGCGAAACAAGGCCTCACTACAAAGATCTTTAACTGGACGCCCCTGGATTAGTGAGGTAAAAACTACATGATGCATAGCACAAATCACTCCTGATGTACAAAGAAAGGTAACATAAGATAAGATGAGGTAGACTTTAATGATCCCACACTGGAAAATTCACGTGTCACAGCAGCTCGTATACACAATGTTGTTGCGGTAGAAACCTAAAATATGTGTGAAGCAGAATTTGTCCAAAAACGCGCTCGGATACATTCGTGTTAGATACATAAACAGGCAGGTTTAGTGGTCTTCATGTTTTATCACTCATTATATGATGATTAGTCTGGATTCTCTCACTCGGGATTAAGTCTGGAAGCTTTTGTGTGTCAGATTTTATTTGCCGAGCGTTGGGCGGGAGACGTAAGAAGTTCATGACTGACAAAACGTTTCACCACTGCAGCGTTTGTGTGGGCTAGTGCACGACACGATAACCGACTAAGTTGTAGCCCAAGTACACCTTTTTTTTTTTTCAGAAATCTATCCACACATGCATGAAATGTTATTATGTAAATGAGATACTGTCTGATAAGAGAATAAGCAGGGTGTATCCCCCCCTGGCAAATGACTAATGTTCAGGCGTTCCATTGTTGTTGTTTTTTGGGGCTGGTGAGTGAGGTAAATCTACCAGACACTTGCATATTTTACCAGCATTTGGCTGGTGAATGGTGCTAATGTTGTGCCCCGAGAGTACGTGAACAAGACTATAAAGCTCGCCAGACATTTGATCTTTCAGGCCGCGTCTGATACTCAGTGAGACAGACCAAAGTAGTACAGAGGTTTGATACCCAGCCTCTCCATGTCCCAAAAAAATCCTACCATTGAGTGACTCTAAATTTGATGTAATTATAACTACCTCCTTTGGCTCCAGCAGCATTAATAATCTCTCCTCTAGTCTGTTTGCATTATCTAATAATGTTTGAAAAGACGCCCGAAACCTTGAGGTTATTTTTGATTCAGAGTTGTCCTTCGATGCTCAGGTGACTGAAGTTGTGCAGCCCTGCTTTTTTTTTTGCTTTTTTTCTTTCAGCTGATGAAGATGAGGTCATGTCTTTCCTCTAGAGACTTAGAAAAGGTCATCTGTGCTTTAATTTCATCCAGACTCGACTGTTTTTATTCTGGTATCAGCGGATGTAATGTCCAAAGACTGCACTTGATACAAAATGTTGTTGCCAGGCTTTTAACGCACACTAAGAGAAGTGACCACACTGCACCAAATCCTTGCTGTCCTTTACTGGTTATCTATGAGATAACCCTCTCTCTACTAATGGTTCTTGACTCACCATTAAAAGTGTCCATGCCTAGAGATTTTCTTAACCAGTGGTATCTGTTGTAACTATTTAAATTATTTAGTTGATATTTTAAGTTCTTAAGCTTATTGCTTTTATTGTAACTTTGTTTTTGAAAAGTGCTTTATCTATTTATTTTGACACCACCAAATGTAATTCTTCGGTCTAAAGTGTGATGGCTAAACCTTTCCGATTGTTACTGCAGATAACGACATCAATACGTGACCATACACTTTGTTTTCTGTTACCTGTTTCCTCTGCGCAGGTTCCTGTATTCTGACGAAGTCCACATTGGTCCAGAGACTGTGATGACGACTCTGTATACAGCTAAGAAGTACGCCGTTCCTGCTCTGGAGTGTCACTGTGTGGAGTTCCTCACCAAACACCTCAGAGCTGACAACGCGTTCATGCTCCTCACTCAGGTCATTGTCACATCATATTATTTCACATTAAATAGTTTGATGCTTTAAAGGTCAAGTGTCATTTATGAATGGTGGCAAAAGTTTGCCAGTTATCTCTAAATCGTGGCACAGAAATTCAAAACTCACTGCTAGGCCAGACACTACCAGGAGGAAGTGAGATGATGATGAAGCCACCCTTTAAAGGTCCAGTTTATATTATTCACAGAATATGACAGAAATGGAACATAATATGTATAGCTATGTTTTCATTGGTGTGTAATCACCTCCGA
Organism: Argyrosomus regius; assembly: GCA_946959425.1. NCBI lineage: Eukaryota > Metazoa > Chordata > Actinopteri > Sciaenidae > Argyrosomus > Argyrosomus regius. The sequence goes on from OX336882.1 coordinate 25,099,635, forward strand.
AAACAAGACTCTTTGTGTTTTTGTTACCTTAGAATGAGCCACAGGTCCTCTTCCATGGAGTCCATGGCTATATTTCTACAGTAGCCCAGCATGTACAAACTAGACATCGGCTCGAGATGGAGCTTTTCATGTTTTTTGTAATTTCACAGCCATAGTTTCTCCTTCACGCTAGGAAGGAGACGGTGAGGCGACAGAGTTAGAATCAGCAACTACACTACTAGAAGCTACTCAGTCGGTCCTTTACAAAGTTTAACTGCTCGACACAAGATGCCTCCTACTTCATCAAAAAGTTCATTCTCAGTGTATCTGCACTAGAAGTTTCCACATCTCACTTGTGTGAGGTGTATAGCAAACCATGATTTGTCTCCAAACTAGTCGTGATGTTTGTGTTGAACATGTTTCTACAATAGTTCACAACAGACAAACTAAACATGGACTCAAGATAGAAGCTTTCACATTATTTGCACGTTTCACGGCCGCCGTTGTTTCTCCTTCACACTAGGAAGGAGAGGGTGAATTAAGGGGGTTGCAATCAGCAACTATATTGCCAGATGCCTCTAAATCCCACACACTGGTCCTTTAAGACACAAGGCTTATTTTCTGGGGCTATATATAAAATAATGTAATAACAGTTTTCATCTTTGTGTCTGCTGGAAACTGTCTGATAGCAGCCCTCACAGTGGAGGATAAAGCCATTTTTCTTTCTTTATGTCAGTACCAGGCCGTCTTCCAGCGATCAATGGTAGAGTTTTTATGACATTAGCTGTTCTATTTTTGGTTTCATGCTGCCGTTTGTTTGAGTTCAGCATTTTGTTACTGCTGCTGGCTGCTGTCTCTTCAGGCTACATGTGGAGCTGATTTCTGATCAAAAAAACGCTCTTCTTCTCCAACACGTATAAACCAGCTAAAGCACCACAGAGAAAAGAAAAGACCCAATACCTGCACACTACTCTTAATTGTCAGTACCATTGTTTGTCAGCTCATTTTAATTTCATTAACATTTTTTTTGAAGTTTGAAGGATATTTTGGCCACAAAACCTAATTTGTCAGGATTTCCCAGATTAGGTGAAGATATGTAAAATTCTACTTACATTTTTCATGAAAATTAACCTTTTATTTCAGTTAATCTGACATATTATTTAATAAATAAAGAAGACATTTCTTTTCCCCCCACAGCTTTTATCCTTGCATGCGTGCATTTAATCAATATAAGTGACTAGTCTTGATTATTTGATACTTATGTGTCCTCTTTTGTGATTTCATTACAGGCAAGGTTATTTGATGAGCCTCAACTTGCCAGTCTCTGCTTAGACACCATAGACAAAAGCACTGCGGACGCAATAAACGCAGAGGGCTTTACAGACATTGACCTTGGTATGTGAGTTTTCTTTCTTTCTTTTTCTTTTTCTGCAGCGTGTTTGGATGTGAAATGATGAATATTCTGTGTGTTCGTGTGCGTAGACACATTATGTGCAGTGCTACAAAGAGACACACTCAGCATCAGGGAGAATCGCCTGTTTGGGGCGGTGGTACGCTGGGCAGAGGCCGAGTGTTACAGACAACAGCTTCCCCCGACCTCCGAGAACAAACAGAAGGTTCTGGGTAAAGCCCTCCCACTTATTCGCTTCCCGCTCATGACTGTCGAGGAGTTTGCTGCAGGTAAGCGCATCACAGAAGATATTAATTGTTTCTCATGCTGCAGTGGTACTTTTTTTTTTTTTTTTTTCAACACTATGCTGACCAGTTCAGCCATTACTAAACGTCATGTATATGCGTCTTCTTCCTGATATGTCCATACAACTCAAACCACAGACACCAGTTTGATATTCTTTCTTGTGCAAACAGGGCCTGCCCAGTCTGGAATATTGTTCGATCGGGAGGTGGTAAATCTGTTTTTACACTTTACAGTAAACCCCAAACCACGGGTCGACTACATTGACAGGCCTCGCTGCTGCCTCAGGGGGGAGGAGTGCAGCATTAATAGATTCCAGCAGGTTGAGAGTCGATGGGGGTACAGTGGTACCAGCGACAGAATCAGGTGAGATGACGAACATCGGCAGTCAGTTGTTAATCTGAGAAAACTGTGCTGTAGTTTTGTGTTTCTCATTTTCTCTTTCTGTGTCTCTCTTTATAGATTCAATGTTAACAGAAGAATATCGATAGTGGGTTTTGGCTTGTATGGTTCAATACACGGACCCACTGACTATCAGGTCAACATACAGGTAACTTTGGCATTAAGGAATAATGACAGAAAGACTTTACAGCGCGAATATCATCACTGTGTTTGTAATGAGCCGTAATTTACACTTTTTGACGAGGCTGGGTATCATTAAAAATTAAAAGCACACCATTTTCGGTATCATACTAATTATTTTTGGATGCCTTAAACATCTTTATTTTTTTTCATTTCACAACAAAGCCAAAGTATGATGTCTTAATACATGCAGCAATACTTTGATTGCATTGTTTTGATTGCACTGATTGCAAATTCCAGTACATAAACAAAAGAGAACAAGTAGAAGTGACGCCCCAAAAATATTGTGGTTTGTTTCCCAGCTCTACTTTCTGGTGAAGCCGCTTTCCCTCATCCGAAATCTTGCGTAATTTCTGTGTGCATTTCCCACAACTGATTTGTACTACCTCAGAGAACAAGTGTGGATTTGTTGCGTTTAGTTGTAGCATGTGAGTGAGGATGAAGAGAGTGACTGCAGATGGAGCAAAATGGACAGATCAGAAAAAAGCAGAACACTATTATCTTGTATCAGTATTACAGTATGATCTGTAAAATCAGTAACTCTGCCTTTCTTAAAGTGAATTTTTCCCTGTATGATCGTTGAAACTTCACCAAACCCTGACACGTATTGTCTGTTAGCTGAAATGTATTATTCAGCTCAAACATATTTACACTGGAAGAGTTAATGGCTGCTCTTGAAATCATTAATGTATTCACTTTTCACTCTATGGGGAATTCCATGCAGAGCAGTATGTATTCTGCTACTGTCAGTTATCAAAAACTGTTCTTGCTCTGTACTTGGATTAGGCAAAATGCATGATGGTCTTAATTTGGTTCCAGACATCTGAATTACCGCCCACATCTTAAATTTATTCCGCATTTCAAATATCGACTATCTGTCAACTTGCAGAAATAACTCTTGAATCAAGAGTCTAAAATGCCACAGTGCTTGAAAGATGATGATTTGTAAGGCATCCTGGTGATCTCTAAGACACATACTGTGTAATCACAACATCCCCACAGTGCTACAGAGCCTACTATAGCAACAGAATATATATATATATGGTGGATAATAAATTATTTCGGGCACAGCCAATACTTTACCAGAAAAATATGCCACTAAACAGATGAACTCAGAAATGCCATGACAATGTACCCTGCCAGCTGTGATTTTTTTGTTTTGTTTTGCACCTTGTTGTTCAGTCAGTAAAGACATTACTCTGTTCTGCAGATCTTAGAGAGCGACAAACGCATCACACTGGGGCAGAACGACACCGGTTTCAGCTGCGACGGCACAGCGAACACGTTCAGAGTGATGTTCAAAGAACCCGTGGAAATCTTACCCAGTGTCAGCTACACTGCATGTGCCACGTTAAAGGTCAGTCTGAACTTGATGTATTTAAAAAAAACATGTCCTAAATTGCATGATTGAACATGATTTGTTTTAACCAAAGTTAGGATGAACCTGATCACTCCTTTCTTAATTTTACACCTCAGGGCCCAGACTCCCATTATGGCACGAAAGGGTTGAAGAAAGTGACCCAGGAATCAGCAACGGGGACTAAGACGACCTTTTTCTTTTTTAGCTCACCTGGAAATAACAACGGTACGTCAGTGGAGGATGGGCAGATACCGGAGATCATCTACTACACCTAGACTTAACACAGTGTCATGCAGGTACACTGAACCAGGGAGACCTCAGACTGCTGGGAATACTGGACTGCTGGAGATATACGTAGTGCCTCATGATCGCTTGGAATAAAGAATGTGTGTGTTTGAGTGTGTGTGTGTGTGTGTGTGTGTATGTATCTGTATATACAATAGTGGTGTACAGACATGAGCAGGAATGTGGGGAAAATCACAGCTCTGTGTGAAAAAGAGCATAAACTCTATCATCAGTTGTAAATGATCTAAATACCGATGTCTTGTCTGTGTGTTGTTATCAGCTGCCAGTGCAGGAACTTATCCTGCACGAGTGAAACTATAGAAACGCTACCATTGGATGGTTGACGCCATTTCAACGTTATTTTGTAAGTTTTTGCTGATGCATTTACCGGAAATATAATATTTGCATATTTTTTTTATTGTGCACTGTTATCATTTATTCAGCAGGTGTCTTCAAGTACTTTGTTTTTGCATTGTATTAAGGATCCATTTGTGTGTTATGTAACTTTGTCAGTGGTACATGTTGTAATTTATGACTTCATGTTTGCTTAGCACGTCATTAAAATGTAAAAAGAAAAAAAAAGAAAGAAGAAACAACGTTCCAGGACTTTTATGGTGAAATAAATGGAGGAAAAAGTCTATTTTTAGCTTTTTTGGCAATAAAATGTGGTAAGACCAAAATAAGATTGTTTCCTTTGATACACTCTGAGCTGAAGTTGGTCTAATATTATGTATAACTTGCATTATTCCTCTTTCTGTCACTAGGTGATGCCAAATATCAAACTACTAAACAGATGTACTGGGGTGTAGGAAGGGTTGATCAATGGTGCTCAACATGAGGGTTAAATCTGAGGTGATAAAGTGGCTGTGAAAGAAAACAAACATTTTATTTTCAAGTCTTTAATTATTACAGTCAAACTATCTGAGGGAGAAAGTAGCAGTGGTTGAACTGCCTGAGTCAGAGACAAATGCACTACAGTACTTCAGTACTGAGTAAATATACGCAACATGTGAGGAGGGGTTGCAGGTAGAAATAGCCAGTACTGAAAGAAGTATTTGATTATTTTACCTAATTAAAAGTCACACTACTGTGGTATACAAATACTCATTACCTTAAAATGTTCCTTAAATAGAAGTACATAAGTAATTAGCACCTAAATGTACTTGAAGTATCAGAAGTAAAATAAATGGGGGCTCACCTGGTAGCTCACCTGGTACAGCGTGTTCCCTGTATATCAAGGGTGAAGTCCTTACTGCAGTAACTTGGGTTCAGTTCCAGCCTGGGTTCTTTGCTGCATGTCATCCCCTCTCTCCCTCCTCTGAATTTCCTATCTATCTCTCCAGCTGTCACTGTCAAATAAAGCATAAAATGCCCCAAAAATATCTTAAAACAAAAAATAAATTAAATGTAAGAGTTTAATCTGTAATGCAACTAACAACTATAGTCAAAAATATATATAGTGGAGTAAAAAAGTACAATATTTGCCTGTGAACTACAGGCATGAAATTGAAATACTTCAGTACACATACCTCTAAATTTTACTTAAAATACATACATCACCTAAACTACTGTAGTTACCTTCCACCACTGGAAATAGCTTAATTTAAATAGGTTTAATAGGTAATTAGTTGTTAATTGTGAAGTAATGCATTCTTCACTGTTGCAGTGTCCAAGGAATACTTGTACATGGTTGTTAAATTGTCTGAATTACTGATATTTAACTGAAGAAGATCAAGACTTTCAGATGTCAAAAGTACAGCAAAGTATTGTGTCCCTCATTATAGACGAACTACAATAAGAAAAAACGGAATAATAATCAGCTTTGCCTGAGTTGTTTCCTCTTCAATCTCCAAAACTGTGTCTACGGCACAGAGATGAAGTGCTCTTGAATTGCATAATCCGCACATTCATATGAGAAAGGCGGTGGAAACAAGGCCACTTTAGACGGCTGTGAGTGGGCTTTGACAAGGAGAGTGATCCACAGAGGCTGTCAGGTGAGTCACCGGGACCTGAGAGCTTCTCCTGCTGACTGCCCACTTAGACAGCCTTTATAACAGAAAAGAACCAAGAAAATCAGGCTGACAGGTTTTTTACCACCCACTATACACAAAACTCGCAAAATCCAGGAGGACAAATGGACTACAGTACAAACAGTTCTTTGCTCCTCACCTGTTTAGGGAGAAGATGTTTCAAGGTCTTCATGAAAGCTCCTTGCAATGTATTCAGAGGATGATGGAGGGAAGTTATCGCTCATACTGAGGCATTAAAGAGGCATAATTAGATGCTTATGGGGAATAACTCCAAATCAGTGACAGTGATTTGTGATCTTCTCTCTGTGTGTGACTGTCTTTCTCATTTTGAGGTTTCTACTTGAACACTGACAGCAGGAGGAGAGGATTTATGCCTCTGCTGTTTTTGACAACCTACAGTATGACATATGACTTCACAGGACTGAGGTGTTGCAGAGTCAGACTTACATTTCTATAAGCAAAGCTGAAAAAAAGGCCTCTGTAGCACAACCTGTTCCCTCACGAAGGAAAATTCTCTGGTCAAACTGGTTAGTGAACATCGCTTTCAAAGTGGCTTTGAAAATGTCACTCCAACAATTATGGTTTTATGTTTTATTATGTTATGTTTCATGTTGGAAAACCACAGTGGAATAATACACACGATAATTTGATCATCTGAAAACATGAATGCAGCCCAAGTTCTTAAACAGCCAGACAGAGAAAAATAATGAGTGAAAAAACAGATTAGGGCAGATGATTGAAAAGAAGTAGGCTGAAGCCAGAGCTCATTACGCCAACTTTTCTCACAACACAAAAAATAGAACATTTATGGACAACCTACACAGCCCAGACAGCAAACAAAATGGTAGTTATGCAAACACATTTAAATATACATTCATATACTTGTAAATCTATTCAAACAGTGCACATGCAGATGCATAAATACATACTGTACACTATACACGCATTACTACACATGTGGCATTTCTACCTAAACATTAGGTTTACAGAGTAAACAACTACACGAATATGAATGTACACAGAGCTGATGAGATATCAAACAGCTGTCTTATATTTGTTCATTATTTATTTTCTTTTGAATTTCCAAATTGTAATTAACAATTTTATTTTTTCTATTTTTAGTATATCTTAGATTTTTTTAAAATTTTATTTCTTATTTGTGAGTATTTTCTTATCCACCATCTTATCTTATCTTATTTCTTGAACGTTTTAGTTTAAGTTTAAGTTTAAGTTTAAGCTTGTTGAGCTAGACAAGGGTGACTGTAGGTCTTTCAAATAAGAACATTTTAGCCAAACCATTAAATTCTGGATAATGACTTCTGGGATGTGTGAACCACAATTTCAGGGCCTAAAGCTGTAACGGTCGGGGGACCAGAGATGATGCCCCAGACACAGACATACAAGCACACAGTCAGGCAGGTGCAGTCAAAGTGAGTTAAGTGAGGTTGTATGAGGTACTTTGCTCTACTTCCATGCTTCTCCAAACTGGGAGTGTACTGACTGCTGTCTACTGTGAGTAACATAATGACTATGTAGAAATACCTCATACAACCCCACCTAAAAAACAAAACTATCCCCTTAAGGCTGTCAGAGATGGCGATCAAATCCATTAGGGAAAGGCAAGTTGGTAGGTCAGGGACAGACAGCTGGTCAAAACATAAGTGCAAGATTACAGGGTGAAGAGTACAGGATGAAGGCAGGTAAGAGCAAGGAACCTGGAACAGTCGGACAGAAAAGCTTCACAAAAGATTGGTGTAGGTGAGGATGAGAATCAAGTGATGTGAAAAAGGTGGGAACGTTTGAGGGCATCTGGTGGACAAGTGGTAAATCATAGGTCTGAAAATTTCCATAGAAATACAGGGGATTTGGGGAAGTGAAAAGTGGCTGATGGGTGAGACAGAGAGACAGAATGTGTCCTTAGATGGTCACTCAGATGTGAAGAACGCATAAAATTGTTATTAAAAATTCATAAAGTGGAATGGGGAAAATATGAGGCTACTGCATACAACAGTTCCTCACAGAACTGCAAGTTGGAAGTGAAGTTAGAAAAGCAATCTCCATCAATGAACACAAACAATACCACAAAAATAAAGGAGAAATTGGATGCTGAAATGAACGCAGTTGTATCATTAGATATCTGGAGGGAAGTTTGCAGAGAGGCACATCTGATGACCATTTCTAATAGCCGGAGGGAGTTCTCATGAGAGACTTCCGGACCACACAAATAACAGCAAAGTTTAGCCCGACCAGTTCAGTGCTGGTGAAAATGTGGACCACAAAATGGAAACCGCAACTGGTAATGTCTTGTTTATGAAGGATGTATGTGAGAGAAGTGCTCCAAGATTTCCCCAAAGATCCAAAGGTGGTCGTCTTCTGTTCAATTCCTGAAGGATTTGAGGGGAATTCCTTTTTCTTCTGATGATGGAAAGTGAAATGACGTCAAGACTGTACTGCACATATGAAATGCTGAAATAGAATAATATATAAGTTAAAAAATACATAAACAGTCAGTTCTTTGGGGTTGGGTTAGTCTATCTCCACCACATTCAATGACTTAAAGGATTACTCCATTGCCTTAGTATTCCTTGCATTCCTCTTCCTTGTCAAAACTACTTGTCACAACGCAACTTGACCACTGACAATCTGTCAGAAATTTGTGGGTATAATGCTAATATCAAGCTAATGTAGCAGGACCTGCTAACCTTAAGCAGAGATGATGAGTGGTCGACAGAGGCTGACTCAAGTGACACGAGTTTATCAAACTTTGCACTTCTCTAAAAGGCTTTATACAAGTTTAGATTTAAGCTATTTCAAGGTCCTTCAGCCCTCCTCTATTTCCAATATTTCTTTGTGCAGTCTGATTAATTTAAATCACATTAGGCCATTTGTAGAAGATGTTCCTAAAAATGAATTGGGTTTGTCCAAGACTGTGCAGCCTATCCTGCAATTTGCCAGGGTGATTCATCCCAGCTCTTCCATTTATTTAAATATTCTGTACACCCAGTTAGCATGACACATCCTCGGTGGCTGTAATCCATTTAAAAACATTTATACAGAATGTTCTGGTGTGAGATCCAGCTCTGGGTGTGTGTCCAGACCACTGTGTGTGCTTGTGTGTGAATATCCCTGCTTGTCCAGCTGGTGGGAGTTATGCAATCTGTAATCCAGTGATGTAAGACTATAATTAATTACCATGTACGTGGTAATTAAAAAATATAGGACTGTGTGGCGAGCATCACTAGCCCCCTGAGCCACTGAATCACTGGATGTTGAGCTTTGTTCATGTCAGCCAGAACTGCTCATTTGTGACTTCTCACACTTCATAATTCACAAGAGAAAAGAGAAGAAGAGGGTCATTGTTGAGGGTTTTGTGGTGCTAATAGAGGATACATGATAACATCATTATAGTGACAGAGGAGAGACTGGAGAGACTAATATCTTGTGTCATATTAGGATCCTATTATTTTATTATATTATTTATTATCTATCCATCTATCTATTTATTTTTTCAAAGCAGACATTTTGACATTTTACAATAGTTACTACAAGTGTGCCTAATAACATTACTATGGCTCTGTTCTATTCACGTGTCCCAGTGAGTCATGGCAGTGTGACAGTGAGCCAGCATGAACACCAGGATTCTAAAACTGAAGCAGCTAAATGGAATCCAGCCATTATTCATTTTATTAATTTATTAATTCATTTATTTTATTAGTTTATTGACAATCAATACTTTTCCTACTGTGACATGTCAAAATATTATAATTTGCAGCATGTAGCTCCAATTTAAACATAAAGTTGTTTTATATTGTGAGATTGGTGCCCGAGGTTTGTTACTGAATTTTCACATGGCAGCGTGCGGGAATCCAGACTTCCTTTAGCACAATGAAAGGTATGATCAGGTAATTTAGTTACCACGCCTGGAGTCACCCATGCAAGTAAAATCAATTCCTCGACTTGACCTATTTTGAGCAACTGGTTTGCAAAAAAAAATATTTGTTCTATTCAAAGAAAATCTATGCCTGTGCCCTTTGAATGTGACTTTCATTAATATTCAACAATGTAAATATTCAGCGGTGGATCGATGTGATGATCTGCAGGGCGTTACATCTAATTACACCCTTTTCAACAGTGAACACAGAGACACAGACTGAACAATGCAAATGAATATCCCATGTAATACATCACTCACAAACCAGTGTTATTTCAGCACTGAAAAGATTCTCAGTGGTGTGTCTAACATGTAATGGAGATGACAGGTCAGCCTGTACCGAGGCAAAGCGCTGGTTTGGATGATATAGATAGAGGCACTGAACAGTGGATGTAATGTCTTGGCTCAGCTGATAGTAGCTGGGTACTCTCCAAGTTCTTCGTTCTGGAGATCAAACAAGATGTTGTAGTATCTAGTGGAAAACTATTTCTTATCTTACTGTGTGAGGCAGTAAGTACACATCTAAAACTTATACTCTACAATAAGTATACATATCCAACAATACATATGAGTTTCATGTCGCTTATATGTATATAAACAGTGTTTCTTGTGATGATATTTATACAGTTAAATATGTAATAAAATGGCAACCTTTACCAAAATCAACAGTACTAATATCCTATTACCTTTATAGCAGAAAAAGTTAAGTTGCCAGTTTTTTACTGTAAAAACAACAGTTTTTTTGTTTGAAGCCAAATAAAGTTGGAACTCGTCACTATTTCACAAAAAGCTCAGATTTCAAAGATTAGAGATTAATATTATTAATATTTATTTTTTTAAAAGTAATACAAATTTGTGTATCAGAACTTTATTTTTTCCTCTTTTGTCTCCTATTAATTATTTCATGACCCCTCAGATTTACCTTGGGACCCGTTGGAGAGGGCCCAATCCTGCAAACTACAGGACTAAACCTATAGATGAAGTAGTTAAGACTAGCTCCATCGTGACCTGCTATAACAGTAAAACGCTGCTTACACATTAATGCATCTATATTTACAATCTAATAGTGTCATATGGGAACATTTTTGACAGAACAAGCACTTTTATTTTGATACTTTAAGTCCATTTTACTGCTGATACTTCTGTCCTTTTACGAAAGTGGGATTTTGAATGCAGGACTTCTACTTGAGTATTTTTTATGCTGTTGTATTGGTATTTTTACTTAAATAAAGGAGCTGAGTACTTCCTCCATCACTAAGTACTCCTGAAGTCTGCCTGCATCTTCTTGCAGAAGTACCACCAGATATAATCAGACTAACAAGCTCCCCTCGGCAGCAGCAGCAGCAGAGTCCACTTCACATGCATGACCTGAGCGACTGCATGATTAACTTATAGAGCATGCAGTTGGGTGAGCAGGAGACAAGATGTTATTAAACCGGATCTGCTGCAGCAATTATGAGTGTCTATTCTTGAGTCTAAGTGCACGTATGAGTGCTTGTTTACTATCTGCACGTGTGTGTTCATGTGACAGGGTACAGTTGTGTACAGATGCACCTTACAAAGCTGGAGGCGTTTATTTCAACAGAAAGAGCAGAGCAAGAATACTCCACTATTCACACACGTCACACGCTATATGAACACTCCCCACTGTCTGCTGGGCGCAGGCTGGCCTGGGCCAACCTTAGCCCTTACACTCCCCAACTCCAGATGTAGGTCGCTGAGTGCTGCGGGGGCTGGGGGGATGTGATGTCTGTGTATGTGTTGGTGGGGAGGTTGTGGTGTTTTGTGCACACACATGTATGTGTGTATGCACTTAGACAAGAGGGAGGGGGGTTGGGGATTGTAGTGGATGAATTCGTCATCAAGGACATGGCCCCCAGCACACTGTCTCCATTGCTGTCACATTGTATCGTCACAAACAGACCACATGAAGCCTGACAGCCCGACAGACCAGACCGAGGGGACTCTCACTGGTCTCTCACTGTGGCTCTCTCTCTCTCTATTGTTTTCCTTCTTTTACACTCTCATGCATTAACATCTTATCAATTAAATATGATAAACAAGGGATTTGATTGTAGCCTGTGCTTTATGAAAATTTAAGATGTCCCCACTGTGATTACAGTTCATCCTGAGGGAAATACGACTGTGTGTAGGGTACCAAATTTTTGACATTTGACTCAAAACCACAAATGTAAACCTAAAGGTGGTGCAAGAGGAAAGTCAGGGGTTCACAAAAATGTGTATGCTTCTCCTCTGGGGACCATATGTCTGTACAGAAAATTCACAACAATCCATCTAGTAGTTATTGATAGCCTGGACCAAAGTGGTTGACCGATAAACCAACTCATTGACTGACCAGCCATGGTTAGCAGCATCTCTATGAGAAATATGGCTATGTGTGTGACCCTAATAGAATAGTTTGTCATTTTGGGAAATAGGATTATTTGCTCCAGGAATTTACTGTGCCTGGTCAAGAAATAATCTAGCACAAAACTTCCAGCTTTAGAGGTGCTGGAATGCTCATTTTGTTACCTTTTGACAGAGCCAGGCTAGTTGTTTCCCCTTGTTTACAGTCTTTGTGCTAAGCTAAGCTAACTAGCTGCTGGTTGTAGACTTATATTGTAGAGTTCTCTTCTAACTCCTTTTCATGCCACCAAAGTACAACGGTTACATTTTTTGGGGAATAAATCTGCTTTATTTTTTGTGTCTCCGTCTCTGTCCAGCAATCAGCGCTCTGTAAAGAGTAATCTAGGGTGAACTTTCTCTAATCTAAACTGATTACAGTGGTGATGGCAGTCTTCCCCACTGTGTTCCAGTTTCAGCACATCCCCCACACACTTTCTCTCAAACCTCCTCCCCTCCCTCATCATCACAGCTGATTGCACTGCTGAGGTCCAAATGAACTGTTAACCCCGACTGCACCAAGGCCATAAATAGACTCCACAGAGTGGCATTCAGGCAGTGATAAAACAATGCAGACTGTTTCTGCTTGTGTTGTGGATCAGTGGACAGGGCCAATGTGTCCGAAGTCACCATTTGTTATTTAATTGAGATCTGCTGTGAATGACATCTTTAGGCAATGAGCTACATGTGCTATAGCCAATGATGCATGTAGCAATAATGTATTAATGATGCACATAAATATTTCAGTTGCTTTTCACAGTGTGAACTATTGGTCTTCAGCTTCTTCTGAGCCATTTACTGTGAATGCTGCTTTCCCTCCACACACAGTAAAGTTGTTCAGGCCATCTGGTTTAATGTGCCATCAAAGGCTGAATCTGTGAAATGTGGCTTCAGTAAATTTGGAGCCAGCATGAGTTTTGAAACAAGCACAATTAGATCTTGGAAATCTCTAGCAAATAATTTACTGTATCACTTTTTGATATATTCAAATGATTTTAAAATGTAGAATGGGTGCATCACAACTTTTTTCTTAGGATAGATTTAATATTTAGTTAAAAACAGACCAAATGTGCTTTATAAAGTGATTTGATGAAACAGATTTTTCCTTTGGTTTCAATTGAAGGATTTTTAGTGGCTTAAAGAGGATGGAGCATGTAATATTTCACAAAAATGTGACCTTTCAAAAAGCTTGAAAAAAAAGCCCCCAAAAATCCTCAACCTAATTTGATGAAACAAAGACAATCTGAATATATCTCCCCATCGTATGCCCCTTATGATCTTTGTATAGCTGTTCCCTTTAAAAGCACCAGTACGGATCCAGTTTTTAAAATTTGGTGCATCCCTACAAAACACCTATAATACTTAATATTTGTGTGCTGACACAGAGTTCAATTTTGTCAAATGTTGTGCCCTGTAACTTCACAAAACAGAATCCACGAATTATGAAAATACATGTTTATTGACAACAGCTCAATTCACAAGTATTTGTATATAATGTGACAGAAAAATATGGTTGCACTACAAATAGACTTTCTCTGGAAATTCAAATTCACTGTTTGCAACAATACTGTACTGTGTAATTCATAACACCCTGATATCAAAACATGTAAAAGATGTAGCAGTAAAACTATCTGAGCACAAAAGAACTCCTGAGTTATATTTCTCAGTTAAAATGTGATAATCAAATATTGTTAACAGCCCACATACCTGAAATATTAAAAAGGGAAAATGTGATTTTAAGTGTCAGAGTTCCATTACTGAAAACACTGCAAGTATGTCATTATCATTCCCAAAAAATGTAATGAGAAAATTTTATTGAGTACGAGGCTGAGCAATATGAAGCTTTACGAGAAAAAAATTACAGTGCTTAGGTATGAAAATGGTAAGGGGAATATTTTTAATTCAGACAATAAAACTGCGTATCACAATATTGCAAAAAAGTTTCACACAATTATATTGAAAGGACAGTCAATTATTATTATTGATCTATTGCTCAGCTCTTGCTTACGAGACTGTGGCAATGAGAGTCATACAAAAAAAAGAAACAAACAAAAAAAAAAAATCAACAGCTGCACATTGCCGCACATGATTTTGCAATGCAAGTTAGAAGACTGCGAATACTATAAATACTGTTGACACCTGAGAGATGAGAGTAGAGATCAGTAGCGGTCATAATGTGGTCTCTGTTGTTGGGAGTTGTATCCCTGGTTGGAGCTTGGAGGGCCTGATTGATACCCACTTCCATGTCCGGAGTGTCTGTCTTGGTATCTGTCTCGGTCTCGGTCCCGGTCTCTGTCCCTGTCCCTGTCCCCGGTCCCTGTCCTGGTCTCTGTCCCTGTCCCTGTCCCTGTCTCTGTCTCTGTCATGCCAGTGCTGCTGCCCATGACGGTCCCCTCTCCAACCCCGGTCTCCACCCCAACCTCGGCCTCCACCCCAACCACGACCTCCTTGTCCACGACGGTCCTGGTACCTAGATGGAGACGGATATAAATGAACAATCTTCTACTTCAACAACAGCGACAAATGCATGCATTACATAAACATGCAAAAAGACAGCTAGAAACTCAGTTATACATGTAAAAGACCAAGACACATAGTTTGTCCAGAGTAAATCAAGCTGTGCCCACTGCAGTTAAAGAAACTATGTTTCTCCTTGACAAGAAATCAGGTTTATAGACACGTTTGTTTAGTCTAAATGGTTTTATTTAGCTTAGATGTTTCTGTAACCTGAATAAGTCGAAGACAATAAACATCGCCTTAAAAGGGAAAACAGAAAAACTATTTACATGATTTTAACCCCACACGATATTGTTATTACACCTCCATGACATTACCGCAGATTTCTGATCACATTTTTAGACTGTATCTATCTATCTATCTATCACTGCACACAGTATATAGTACTATTTTTCAAAAAAATATTAAATCTGTATCCTTAAAAAAAAGAGGTACACCATCTATTTTTACAAATAAAAGTATGTTTACTAATACTTGATAGTCTGGATGAACTTTTCAAAGGCTAACAACCTACTCTGTCTGAGCTACTGTGGAGCTAGAGGAAGTAAACAGCAGGTCTCTCTCAGGCATTAACAGAGTTGCTATCATCTAATCAATCCAAACACTGTATCAAGGAGGTCTGCTCCAAGTTAGTAGCCACACATCACTTACCCTAACAATGATGTAAACTACAGTATCACTAACATTACCTGTTATCCCTGCCTCTGTAGTTCCCTCCTCCACGACTCCTCCAGTCCTCCACGATGGGTGGTGGGTCAGCTGGCCGGCTCCGATACTGCTCGTATTCATGGTCCGCCGATGTAAATCTATTGGCAAACAGCTCCTCGTATTTCTGCATGTTTTCACTGATCTCGGCCATGCTGCAATGACAGGTGAAAAGCCACAGAAACAGTGGATATCAACACGGATACAGACTGTCTGTTTTCATGCGGAACAATGAAAAAACTACACTGCTCTGCGTGCGATTAGCCAGCCTTAGCCAAAGACAGCGTAACTACAAACATCACAATAAAATATGGATTTTAATACACACCTTAATACGACGTTGTTGTTAGCTTTAGCTACAAGCTAACACAAAACACCGTGTAACGACTTGTGTGAAGAAATCCCACTTCTAGCAAATTATCCCGTCGCTGAAAAGCGTCCCCACCGGAACAAATGAACATATTTTAATAGTTCCGGCGGAGGGGTGCGCACACCTGAAAGTGATTGATGACTGTTACCTGACAGTTAGAAGCATCGATATCAAATCGTTTAGAGCTTGTTATTTGATATTTTTTATCGACTTTAAACACCAATTATAGCCACGTATTTTGAATTTATCAGCGGAGGAGCTAATCGCATAAATTAACTGTAACCGTTATTTCGGCTAATTTAAATGAGAAAGTTCCAACGGCTGAAATCCGAACATGTAAGTACACTCGAGTTTAGAAAACCACTCGTCGTTGTTGTATTGCTGGTAATTAAATTAAACCGTGGTTTTAGACCACAGTTTGGGCTTTTAAAAAACCGCAGACACCACAGGTTAAAAAAAAAAAAAAAAAAGTGGGTGGCTCTCAGGAGTGGTGAGCAGGTGGAAGCCGCTCCGTGTCGCTGCTGCTGCCGCCTCTCAATGAAACACAATCCCGCCGGGGTGGAAGAAACTCTGCGCAGCGAGCGAGCAAAGCAAAGCAAAGGGGGGGGGGAAGAAGAAACATTAACTTAATTCATCAGAGCCGAATGTTTTGAAGAAGACACAGCTATAACCGAAGTGGGATTTATTCTGCAAAACAAACAAACAAGCAAACTTCCTGTAATGAAATGACCGGAGCTTCTGTGAGAGTGAGTGAGAGCTTGACAACCCGGTGAATCGAGTTTACGAAGAAGTGCTCTCATATTTCACTTGTCTCTCACCAAGCAAGAGGGACTTGTTCGTGTAAGCTGGCGTACGCGGGGGGAATGAACTCTTTGGACCGCTAATCATCTGTGGACTTTGACGCTTTTATAAAACATTAATTTTTACCTCTCCAACCCGAAGCAGCCAATACAACCGATATATATATATAAATAAAAAAGGAGTTGTTCCTCAAGTCAGCGGCAATGGGGTGAGTATAACGTTAATCCAGAAAGCGCTGCCCTTCAGAGCGCCTCTAATGACACCTGCACTGACTGAAATGTTATGTGTATGTGCGGTAAAAAAAAAAAAAAAATACCGCACAATACCTCTACAACTGTCTAGTACAGCTGTCAAACCTGTGAATAAATGTGATTATTATAGCCGCTGTATATGTGTGTGTGTGTGTGTGTGTTGGGAGCTGAGGAAGACCCCAATTTACTCTCTTATATAGGTCTGTGAAATATGTGTGAAAATGCTTGATGCCTTATGTTTAATCCTGTATTTATTTTTAATTTTTTTAAAAGCTTAATTGCATGTGGATGGGTCTGTTCTCTTTGAACACTCCTCCTTATCTGTCTGTAGGAATATGGTTTAGAGAGGGTGATGATATGGAGGAGTCAACACTGCCCACTAATAAGGACTGATGGTAGCCCACTTCTGGGAGTGTGTGTGTGTATTTTTGTGTGTGTGCTGTCCACAGAGCCGGAGGTAGTGTGGTGTGTTATATACTCCCACAGTTGTTTACAGGGTACAGTACATTATTTTGCCTCCATAGTCTTCTGTGGTGTGAATGTTGACTTTGTGGCTCGGTGCCATAGTTATGCAATCGCCAGCTCTCTTCTACATACTTAACTGAGTTTTCTTTACTGGAGTATCTAGTCCTGTGGGCATAGCCTTTATTTGACTTCAGCAGCTCAGTGTAGCTTAATTTGCTTGACTAATTTATGAGTGCTTCCATGAGCAAAATTAAGACCCTTGGATTTATATTAAAACATAATAAGCAGCATTCGTGCTCAGTATTTAAGTAAAAAAGTGCCACCTGATGTCCCAGTGCTTGTTTTTCTTGGGCAGACATGTTTTTTTAATGTGTAAGAAACCAGTTCAACAGTCCTGACTCCTTCTCGAGAGTTTAGATTACTCATCGAGCAGGTTCGAAACTGAAGAAAGTCGGTAGTGTTATGTCATGAAACTGGCCCAGAGGACCCGCAGCAGCAAGGCAGCAGGTCACACCTACTGCCAACAGACATGGCAACTAGTTTCCTTTTTTTTTTTTTCCAAGTTGCCTGGTTTCACTCACTGTCAACCAACACTTGATAGCTGAATACTTTTTAAAGGGCGGGAACAAACGGCTCCCAGGAAGTTTCATCTGGCCAGCCATTCTTTAAACCCACTGATCAGAGTCACAAACAGTTGTTTAGGGTCGCAACTAATGATTATTTTTATTATCTATTAATCTTCTAATCTTTTTCTCTGTGAATCAATTAATTTAGTCTGTAACGTGTCAGAAAATGGTAAGAAATGTCATTTTCAGAGACATAGTTGCTTAAGAAATTACAAACATTCTCAATTTTCAAACTATTGATAATTAATTGTGTAATTGTTCCTATCACAAGTTATCAGAGCCTGAGGTGATGTCCTCAAATGGCTTGTTTTGTCTGACCCGTAGCCCCAAAACTCCTCAAAATATTCTATTTATTTATCATAGGAGATCAAGAAAACCAGCAGATACTTAAATTTTAAAGCTGGAACCAGCGGATGTTTTGACATTTTTTGTGATGAAATGACTTAAACGATTAGTAAATTGCCAATCAATTAATTTATGATCAATTAATGTGCTTTTTTTTTTAGTCTTTTAGGTTCATCAAATTGCTAATTTTCCCCATCCAGCACTTTTTGAATAAGACAAAAAAGCAGGAAGTTGTCGTCATTTTCTGAAGAACAACTTAGAATAATTGCAATTATTTTTCTGTCAATAGCCCAATTTATTTAATTGTTTCATTTGTAAACATCTCAGCTCTAAATTTGTTTTGTTTGTTCTTAAACGAGTGAAAAACAAGGTCACATGCGTGCTTAATTGCGCAATATATTACCTCCTGATTAATCAGTAATGATGCAATGTGTACCGCCCTGAGTGACCAGTCGATAAAGATAAAAGTGTGAGTGTGTGTTTGGTGGTGGGAACTATAGATCATTTGTCATGTGTTTTTTGCAGGATCCTTTCCTTTTGTCCCTGAATCTCTTGGCTCCTAAATGGAGTTATAGATTAACTATAAGTCACACACACTAACACCTTCAGTATATTGTGCCTTTCCTACCACAGGTCTTTGATCATGCGACCTGACAGAACACTCTTGAGTTTGACACTTTTCTTATTGATCACATGATTTATAAAGCACAATCCTGAATGTATTAGTCCAGATTATAACAGTCTCTGTGTGCAGCATGCACGGTCAATCAAATATATGTAATTCAAAATTGGTGAATTTAAAGAGGGTGGCTATATTCTGCTTATAACAAAGGGAAAGAAAGTGATGGTAATTGTATTTTTAAGTACAGTTTTGCAGCTTAACTTCTGCGTGTCTGGATTTATTCCAAAATAAAGCTCAGATTGCCCGAGAGCCTCTTCTTACTGAATAAGCGGTCACACAGACAGCAATGCAATCAGCATATTGCTATTTAAAATAAGCCATGCTTGGAGCAGCCCTAATACAGGGATAGATGATAATCTCCTGGCTGTCCAGAGAGTGACAGCTAAAGGCTTAACACTCATTGATTAGGCCGTACGACATGTGACATGGCAGTGGGTCTCTTGGCTGCCCGGACTGCAAGCCTAATCTGAGTTTGTGTTGTCTGTCTGTGGCTGGAAGCCGGAGGTGACGATTGTAGATGTGTGGCAGGGGAGCAGAAGCAGGTCTTACTGTTTAAGAATCATGGGTAAATGAAAGGGGACAGACTGACAGCGGATTGGACGTCTCCTCACCAGATGGTTGAGGCCTAGGAGGCCATCTGCTGCCATGCTGTGTTTCTGCAGAGACTTCCTCACTTCCTTTTTCTCCGAGCTCTCAGATTAAGTTGGGCTCTGTATGCTAGTGCCTCAGTGTGATGGAGGAGGACCTGCTGTGGTTGTTGGTTTGAATCTGGCCCGCTGCCTTCATTGCATGGGATTCTGTCTCTCTCTCTCACCAGTTTAATGAGCTGTACTGGCATGAGGTACAGTTCAGTATAGCGTATGATGCCAAAACATTGGCAGAAATATTGAAGGTCACCTTTAGTAGCAGCAGTTAAAACTGTCATAAAATAATTAGAAACTCACAATGGTAAGATGAAGGTTTACCAATATGGTGAAAATGTAGAATAGTAATGAAATTAGGCTGCTGCCAAGCGGCAACCTCCGTGGCTGTGAAATGAAGCAAATGCAGGTGCCAAAACCTGCAAGTCTTAGAGCAGCACTTGAGGTTGGCTACAGAGCATGTCAATCTCCATGAGTCCCCATGTTAAAATGTCCAACTGCACAGCAGCATTAAAGGTCCAGTGTGTAGGATTTAGTTACATCTAGCAAACAACTAACAAAAAACAGAGGTCCCCAATCTTACACACTCAACCTTTAAGACTTAAAGTTATGCATAATTAAGCATGGCCGCTTTGACTGACAGGTAGGTGCCATTACAGATGGCTTGTTTGAGCACTCAGGCAACATTCAGCTCGCCTCAGGTCTGCAATGATTCACGTCTTTGCAGATTCTTAGATTAGCCGGGAGGCGAAAAAAGCAGGACTATCAACATGGCGGAGGCTAAAGCCGCATATTCTGAGCTTCAAAATGGCTCTTCAGAAACCTATGGGTGACGTCATGCATACGCTATCCATTCATTATACTGTCATTGGCTGCAGCTAATCATCAGATCAATTATTGATTGTGATTTGCTTAGTCCAGTGGTTCCTAACATGGGGGTTGTGACCCCCTAAAGTCCTGAGGCGATGAAAGGAACAAAATATCATGTGTCTGGTACATAAAATTATGTTTATTTTTTTCTGCTTGCTTCACTTCCTCAGGCTCTGAAAATCTTAAAAAACTCAGACTCAACTCATAAATAAATACTGCAACATTTTAAGGGTCTGCAAGCTAAAAAGCAGCAATTATTCATCAGTTATCGCATTGTTTTGTCAGTCCGCTAATTGATTAATCGACTAATTGTTTAAGCTATACAACACATGAAATAGCTGAAGAAGAAGCTGAACAAAACAAAATCCCAGTTGCTGTCGACCTCATTTTATTACCAGTGTTTCAGTCCTCAGACCTTCATTAATGTAACCTGATGAAGTCCTGAGGACTGGAACAAATGTTCATAAAGTGAGCACAAGGGATCGATAACACTTGTGTGTGAGTGTGTGGGATTTTATTTTTTGATTGGATACACAGTATCAATAAGACTTTCTGGTGTGTAAGACGTTTGCTATAATGGCTAACTATCTAATGAATCTGAAATGCCATAAGCAGTCTTGAAATTGGATATTTGTAACATTTCTCTTTTAACTGACAGTCATTCAATTCAACCATACAGTACTTCAGTATTAAGTATATGTCTCAGTCAGCAAAGGATCTGAAAGTTCAGGTTATTGCTAGCTGGAGTATCTGCGGGCGAAACCCGCCCTTCTTTGACCTCTTGACATCATTAGTAGAGCAGCATGTTTATTGCGATAAAAGCCCAGGTGGTGTTGTAGTGATGATCCCGCAGAGCTTTCCCTCTCCTGCCTACTTTGCTCATTCACTCTGACAAAACGCCGCTCTCACTAATAAGGCAGCTTTGCTCTGCAGGAGGCCTCGCAGGTAAAAATGACAGAGAGCCTCGACTGTGTACATCTGACATATGAGCGGGATTACACCGGCTAATGAGAATTCAAGTTATTAAACTCTGCTTTCACTATGTCCACAAATGAGTGGCAGTTTGGTCGCCACGCATTTGTTTCTAATTCGCCTTTTTCATATCGCCAGAGTCACCAGATCTGTGCACCTAGTGACCTAGATATGAGTTTCACATTTTCACTCTCGACAGATTTGGGAGAGGATGTTCTCTTGTTACTCGGTGCCACAGAAAAGTCAGCTGTAACTTAGTGTATTGTTAGCGCCAGCAGGGAAAGTAAGGAAGGATATGTGTCAGTGTTCCTCCCCCGACTGTACTGTAGCTATTTGACAAGTGACTAATGCAGCTTTTGTCGGGAAAGTTCTTTGAACAGACATAAATGCTAATTCTTTGTATTTGTCAGACCACTTAGGTTCAAGGACAGCATTTTATACATATGCTGCAGGTAATAATCTTAAGTAACGGATGTGCCCCACTTGAAGTGGTGGAGTAATCTAATGTGTTGCCCATGCATCAGCATGCTAAAAAGACTTCTAATGCTCCCAAAGTTGTGTCTGTTGTTAATAATGTTGTGCAGTTCAGTGATAATGTCTGTTCAGGTTTGGAGGATTCAAAGGGAGGACAACATATTTCTGAACAGCCCAGTGACCTTATGAAGTCGTCTCACTAATAACGAGATCCTATTATAGCGTCACAGGCCCATTCGTATCATTGTGCCCGTGGGTCTCCACTCAATAGTACCTGGTTGTACAGTTTATTCGTCCTCAGCCCATTTCACACTCCAAGCATGATGTAAAACCCAGACATTGTGTGTTACCTCTCTGCTAACCCATTTAGAGGGAGACTTGACACCTCTGTAACAATACTGCCAGTTAGGAAACTCTACATTTATTTTACTAAGGAGTATCATGTAAAAAGAGCAAGAGTAATCAGATTTATAGCACACACAAGTATGTTTGCCTCCTCAGCATTGTCAGATCTAAAGATTAATTTGTGTAATCGTGTGCTGCCTTGTGTGTGTGTGTGTGTGTGTGTGTGTTATGTGATTTCTGGAGCTGTTAAAGTAACATTATGTTCACTCTCTGTTGGAACGTGAAGAATGTCGCAGCGCCCGTATATGAAAGTGCTGAAACCGCTGATTCCTGTTAAACAGGCTACAAAGCCTTTTGACATTTAACTCTTTGACCTCTGATGCTCAAATCACAAATCTGATTGTGTGCGTCTTTGATCTGAGATGTAGATATCAGCGTTTGATGGTGGAAAGTTTGTTTGGGGAATGAGCCTGGAGTGGAGTCCTAAACTTGTGTATCTGGATGAGGCTGTTTCTCACTCCACATGGACAAAACAGCGCCTAAAGTGTACAGGTGTAGCAGAACACAATTGCAACGTGACTGCAGCTCACTAGCATTAAAATCCCCATCCAAACCCTTACTTGAAGATACAAAATGCCTGTTTTTATTCACACTTCCTCTCAGGAGACAGTGTCATCCTGCATCATCTTAAAATGTCATCTTTAAAGCAGTAGGATTATCCTACCCTTAGCAAACTTCACTTAAAACTCTGGAGAATATTGTGTTAAAGTAAACCCCGGTTAGTGATCACACTAACATTTTACAGGATTTAAGTGAACAAGGGGGAGGAAGGCTTAGTCGTGCATCACTCACAGTATTGCTGCTTCATATTCCTCAGAGGTAATGTTGTGAAATCATAGTTGCTTGGTGTCGTAGTTTGTGTGCAACTTTTTGTGATATAGATTCATTAAACGTAAAAAAAAAAGCTTTCGCAACAGTTTAACTTAATCCTCAGGTATTTGGCTGTCAGCACCGTCTTCATTCTTAATTTATTCTTTTGCCAGCACACAACACGATTGCTGCATCATGAGTGTGGAATGGCCCGAGGTGGGTGTGTAGGTGTATGTAGGCATAGACAACAAGGACTCACTCAAACCTGCTTCCCCCCCCACACACACAGAAACATACACACATACACCTGTAAATTATTTAAAGCACCAGATGGGGACAGAGCACCCAACAGTCAGGAGGAGAAAGAATTCAGCAGCCATGAAGTCCTAAATGTCGTCCTTTTTTTTTTTTTTTTTATCCAGTAAAATCAATCAACCTAATGCTTTTTATCTGGGAAAAGCAGATCACTGGATTTCACCAACAGTTGTGTGAGTGCATCCATGTGTTCAGCACTGGCCTTTTCTCTTCGTCTTCCCCTGCCAGTTTTGAGCTGGCTCCAGACCCCTGCCACTGCAAAGGTCAGCGTATGTGTGTGCGTATGTAAAGTGACAACAGTGATCTGTATAATGGGTTTTGTTGTCCCCAAAACAGATGAAAACCGAGATTAAGCTTAAAGGGGGGACGGTGAATTTATTAGGCTTTCATTTCTGCGAGAACCATAATCCCAATGGAAAGCGAAAGCTTTATTAGCTCATGAATTTTTGCTGCCTGCCTGCCTGCTCGTCTGTCTGACATGTGCATTGGAATAATACTGAACTGAATGTGCTATTGACAGCTCGCCTTTGACAGTTGCTGCAATGCATTACAGCAACAATGGCATCATCTGTGCCCTGTTAATGAGACCTCTAGCTACATGGAGGAGATGCGTTTCTACTAGTTTTAACAGCTTTTTGTTTGGATTCATTTTAGTGACTTTTTAAGAACATCCTCTCAGATGATTTTTGGATTTAGGCTTATTTTTCTAAGCACGTCCTTGCGCTCTAAAAAAAATGCAATATTTCTAATGGTTTTTATTGTGCATGAATGATTTTTTTGCTGCGCCAAGCAAAGTGTTGCCGTGCCTCTGTGTCCAGCTCAGCAGCCCTGTGCCCACTTAACACATTTTGCTGAAAACCTTCATGTCATAGAAGTAAATGGCAGGTGAAGAAGGGAACTAGAGGGAAAAAGAATACTAGAAAATATCAGGACTTCAAAAGGTTAACAACATAAAACTGATGTAGTTTGCATCAGTTTGCGAGAAAAACTCTCTCCTGGGAGCATGTTTGTAACCAAGTGGGGAGGCCATGTGCAGTGGAAGAAAGCAAACAGTGCAGGACACCAAACAGCTTGAGAAGACAGGCCACCAGCCTTACAGTGTGTTGTTAACAGCATTTATAATGGCAAAGTTTTGAGACCAAAATCAATAAAAACACTGCAGTTAGTAAGTTCAAGTTCAACTTTGCACTGTTAACCAACTGCAAACCATCTTGACAATGCTGACTTTAAGTGAACAGAGGGAGAGTCAAAAATGAAGGAAATGATCAGATTAGCTGTGTTGCACCTTCTAATTTAATAGCGTGTGTCGTCATACACATTTCTGCCATCAATCAACAGGTGATGGTTGTAAAGCACAAAAAATAAAATAGCAATTCACCAACAATGGCAGTGAGGATAAAGGCTGCTAGCAAAAACAAACATGGCTGGAACAGAATTTTAAAAATGCACTTAGAACATTTGTTAGACCTCAAAGATGCACACAGCGTGTTTTAGTAAGAAACACTCAATATAAACATAACTTTAGTTTGTTTAGTTCGAGGAAGAACATCCAAGAAAATGAGAAAAGACCAGGGCAACTGGACATGCAAAAGCTGACAGGACCAGAACCAATAAAAAGCATGACTGCATCAATAACAAGATAAGAGGACAACAGTGGTGATATATTAAATATTCCATGTAGGCTATAAAGAGAAGAGAAGTGGGCCAAGTAAACCTTCGCCCTGTCTGAGAGACACATTCACGTCATATTTTGATTACCACCAAGATAAATACTACCCTATCTGTCTCTGCCATATTCTCCATCTGCATCCATTACTGAGTTCTTGAGTTGTCCTCTGATCCCTCTCATCCAGCCACTCAACTTTAATTATTCCTCACTGTTGGAACTTTATGAAGAGTATCACAGCGTCCTGCACTCACCTCTTTTGAAATGAGAACTTCTAGTGGATTAGTTAGACCTGCTGGGTCCAATCCCAGTAAGGCCATTAAAGGGAAACTTAACTCTTTTTAGTGTCAAGTGTCTGTATATTTGTACGTAACTAAGAATATGAGTGTACTGCACACAGGTGTGGTTATTTTTACAACAACGTCCTAGAAATATTATCAACATGGCACAGAGAAAATTATGAAATGTAGTTTTCCCATCTTTCCAATTCATAAAAATTGTATCAAACCAGTTAAGTGTATAGTAGTTATGTGTTGCACACCGTTCATTTTGTTGCTTTAAACAGAAAACATCGACA
Organism: Argyrosomus regius; assembly: GCA_946959425.1. NCBI lineage: Eukaryota > Metazoa > Chordata > Actinopteri > Sciaenidae > Argyrosomus > Argyrosomus regius. The sequence continues at coordinate 25,125,390 of OX336882.1, forward strand.
GAGGAGAGGATTTTCTGAACATATTTCACAACAGCTTTCAACTCTCGAAATCAGAGTCAGGCTGTGGTGTATTTGTGTGTGTGTGTGTGTGTGTGTGTGTGTGTGTGTGTGTACGAGTGACAGAAAGGATAATCACAGTGTACTGTCTACAGAGAGAGAAAGAGAGAGATGCATGTTTGTGTATGTCATAAAGAGGAGGAGCACTTCCACTGTATTTTTATCAGTCTGCAGTCCTTCAAGTTTAACAGACGGTCTGATCCTCCTTCATCCCCCGTGCTGATGCTCGTCTGAATCACACGGGCGCAGCGCGCTGCTTCATTGCTGGGAGGCAGATTACTCCACCCTCTCAAACATAGATGACACGGTTTTGAACTTTTCCCTGTCACAGTCATTGTTGAGTTGAGGTTTGATTGGAAAATTCCATCTAAGATCAGGCTCCAAGTTGGTAAAATACCCATATGTGCAGTTTAAAATGTTTGTTAAACCTAAATAGATATACGGGAGTAGCAGTACGATTATGAAGGACTGAAACTTAACTTGAGTCATGTGAATACTGGCTAAATTGGTCATCAAGATGACTCAGAAGCTTAGCACAATTGTCATTTACTCATTATTCCCAAGATGGATGGAAGTCGTGTTAACATAATGGAGTTGTAGTTCCATAAAGGTTATTCACCAGAGATTTTATAACAGGCTTTTAATTGAAAGCATTGATGTTAATGCTTTTAAATGTCTTTTATAATCATCACAGCACTCATATCACTCATTACTATGTTCTATGTTGCTGTTGGAAGAACCAAACTGCTTGCTGTAATTGTTCGATTGAAACACTCCTCTTATGAAGTCACGACAATCATCCAACCATGACTGGCAAACACAAAACAGTCAGTATACACCAAAGAAAAAAAAACGTATAAAACACTGCTTAAATGGTTAGAAGTTAATTGCTTACGTTGAAGGTCCGTTGTGTAAGATTTAGGGGGGGCTCTATTTACACGAGTCGTAGAGAGAGTCCGCCATGTTGAACTGCCATGTTTCTACAGTAGCCCAGAACAAATGAGCTCAACACTGGCTCTAGACAGGGCCGCTGGTGTTTCTTTTTTTCACAGCCACTGTAGTTTTTCCTTCACGCTAGGAAAAAGAGGATGAGGCGATGTTACTACACTGCTAGATGCCACTACACACTGGCTGGTCCTCTTTAAGATATTTGTTTGTTTTCTTCTTGGAAAAATGACAAGGCAGCAAGAGTGATGTCAATCATCTGTGTTTCTTTCCTAAAAACTGGACATTTTGTGGACTGTGTTAGATGATTGTCTCAAATGTATTTGGTGCACTAGGGAAGTCTTCATTAGACAATAGATTTGACTGCATACACATACAGATATGTCTCACGCAGACACCTACATATGTGTTACTGTCACCAGTGAGGAGGGAGGCAGTGTTGATGTGCTAATAGCTTTGGGTTGCTATCAGGATTTAGGGTTTGTGTTACATTATCACTTGCCCATCCCTGCTGAGACTCTCAGGACTGGATCTCTGGAGACACAGAGGAGTCTCTACAGGCATGATGTGATGGAGAGACATTCATAACTGAATACACACTATAGCGTGTGTTTTTGTTATTAAATGTGGATATTATCTTGATCTGTGATTACATACTGTGTATCTGATCTGTAGTGATCCTTTTTTCATATTGTCTCTGTCCAGGGAGCAGCCGATCTACACCACCAGGGCCCATGTCTTCCAAATCGACCCAACCACCAAGAAGAACTGGGTCCCTGCCAGCAAGCAGGCTGTCACCGTCTCTTATTTTTATGACAGCACACGTAACAGCTACCGCATCATCAGTGTGGATGGAACCAAGGTATGTGTGTGAGTGTGTGTGTGTTATGAAAGACAATGAGAAACAAAAAGACAGTTGAAGCAGAGAAAGAGCACTTAAAGCCCGAATTGAACAAAAAGAATTATGAAGCATATTAATCACGCATTTTAGCGTATTACTGTGCAAATGTAGCTCACATTGATCAGCATCAAGCTAACATTGGACCATATTGATATTTGTGTGCTCTGCTGCTTCTGATGTGAGGAAAGTCATTCATGGCTGCCTGTTTTCTCCTAAAAAATCTGACTTAATGGTTTGAAATCAAGGCTGGGTATCAAAACATTAATGACATTTTCTGTTACTGATTATATATTTATGGATATAGCAAATGTATGAAAAATAACTCATAAAATAATCAATCTGTCCAGCAATGGGCCAAAGTCTTCATGCTCAACACTTTTTAATTACTTTCTCGGAATCATTCATTTGAACTATTGCAACAACATTTTTTTTTATTTTCTCTGTTGATTAATAATCTGATGATATATATTTTTTGATTAACCAAATAAATGTTTAGTCTATAAAATGCCAAAAAATAGTGAAATATGATCACTCTGATCACGGTCTCTCTTTAACTGTCTTTCAGTTAAAAAAAAAAAAACTGCAAATAGTGTAGGCTCAACGCTAAAATGATAAATTGTTGATTGAAGTTGTTGTTGATAAATTTTTGGCTGATTTGATTGATGATCTTTGATGACATTTTTTGGTAAATATTGTAGAATATAATATTGAATAAAACCATAACATGATTTGGCTGAAATTTATTATACACATTAAGAAAGGCAACATATAAAGATGGCGATATACCAGACATAATACCAGATTTTCATTTATCTATATTTGTCAGAAAGGATAACTTTAGTATTTTCCAACCTGGATCTTATTTTTCTGTGTTTTTGTGTCAAAAGTGACCAATGGAGAAAACAGTTTTTAAATTAGCACAGTATTGAGCGACAGTGCTGCAGCCTGCATCTGCAAAACTGGCTATGACGTTATCCTTATGATACGTCTGTTATTGTTATAATAAGTCTGACAACATTATGAAATGGACCCTACAGAGAAATGAAACATTTTATTTACTTTTCACTTGATCCAGTCTGTGTCAAGTCTCACTCAAGGAGAAGTCTCGTTTTGAAATCTCCTCTGTGGGCATAGCGTCACAGCACCCACAGGAACACCACCTGAGCTTCGCAGCCTTGCAGCAGCTGGTTCACCCTCCTCTGCCTGTTGTCGCTCTCGCTGAGCATCTGCTATGTGTACCATACAGAATATCATATTTATCTAAATTTGTAGAATTTATACACATCTACACGTATTCGCTCTCTTCTTGTCTGCTCTTGTAGGAGCTCTTCATCCATATGATCCAGCTCAAATAAACACAGGCACCAATCCACACTGCCAAAATCAGCTAAATATTCAGCCATGACATTGAAAATAATTTACAAAATGCTAAGCTATGCTGTCTGTACTCCAACACAACAAACTCTTCCCAGCCTGGCATTAGTACAGTCACGTTTTTTTCTGCAACAAGTCCTCACCTCTCCTGAGATTTCAGAACGAGACTTCTCTTTAAGCGAGACGTGGTTAGACACACAGCCGATCAGGCGAAAAGAACAGAAAATATTTCATTTCTCTACAGGGTCGTGTTGTCAGACACTTACAATAACAATTTGTGCCTATAAGTGGCAAAAACAAGTACTTTTAATGGATGTGATTTGATGGTGCACAATTGCCCATAGGGAATACATTGTGGCCTGTTTTGCGGCTGCAGGCTGCAGCACTCACACCCAACACTGGACCAAATTCAATCCCCATTATTCACTTTGACACAAAACATGAGGATATAGAGTCTGGGCCAAAAAATACTGAAGTTGGAAACAAAAAATATAAGACACACCATACATGAAATCATATTTATCTATATTTGTCTGAATTTGGACACAACTGCACATGTCTATGCTCACATAGCATCATTATGTCATTTATCCTGAGCTGAGCTAATTCATCCTCTATTAAGGTAGCATGAGGGTTAAAATTAAAGTCTGAACATCAGCTATCATCCCCTTTTTAAGACATTAACAAGAGTAGCAGCCAAGAGCTGCATACCTATTGAGTTGCAATTAACCTCAATTATGTGTAATTTACTGTTGTCTACAAACAGCCAACAGTAGTCAAGGACTATGGTGCTCTTAAATGGTGTTCCCACTGGATCAGCTTTTCTTCTTCGCAGCCTCTGCACTGATTTGATGTTTTTCTTTTTTTATTTCGACACGTGTGTTGAACAAAGGAATTGCTCTGCTATAGAACGCAAACTGTATTGTGAACAGTCTCCAAAATGATCTTTGATTTGTCATCACAAGAGCGCGATGTGGAGATTAAATCGTGCATCTGATAGTAGACATCATATGAGTGTGCCTGTATCCCATATTCACTCACACCTTCTTCTCCTGCCATCTGAAAGAGTAGATTATGTGTTTCCATGGCGATCAGTCTTCCTCTCTGTGTGTGAAAACTGGAGGTGGGTTATGACAGCAGTATCCCTGTGCTGACACTGCCAGGCAATCACCTTTCACACAATCTTAAATGATCACACAGATTACCTGCAGAGCCACTTCAGAGCCGGAACGGGATGACAGTGTTCTGGGTTTGTTTATGTCCTCATAGTTGGTCCTTTTTACCGTGAACCTCTTTGTTTGGGTGAATCGTCTGTTGGGTTCAGTCTCAGGAGAGTTCAGTGTCAAGATTATTAACCCAACAGCTGAAGGGTGGGTCTCACGGGAACTCAACATAGATGTATATGAATGTAAAGTATTTGCATAGCAAGCATTTTCGGTTAAGGAGAAACCGAAAATGCCCTTTTTAACAGTGACTAATAAATGCAAACCATATATTAAATTTCATATTCAAATTGAATAAGGTTGTTCCTGCAACCATCTGGCTCAAATATAAAAAGCTTCTGTCGTTATTTTTAGATTAGAACACATTTTCCTGTGCACCTCGAGGCTTTTCAGTATGATTTTTTTAAAGTAAAAAGTTCTTTAAGGTAATTTAAAATGCATCATTTCTCTATTCCTGTGTAGCTTTGTTGAGTCAAGCTGTTAGCCTTAAAATACCTCTCTTCCCACAGCTAGAAAACCAGAGAGGTAAGAATATAATCTGTTATGTCATCAAGCAGCACTCTTGGAGCTACAACACTGACAATACTACTTGCATTTTTTTACCTTTCAAGTCCCTGCAAAACAACAATATCTTTTCTTTGTATGAAAGAGATTGGAAATCTACTTTATTTCAGGCTAGAGCCTATATTTTTGTATGTCCTCTATATTCTGAAGGCCAGGAATCCTCTCTCTGCTCTCCCACTCCTGTCATCCTCCCTGCGCTCTCTCCACTCTGCTGTAACCTTGAGTAACAGAGCACTGTGTGTCATAAAATGTCTGCAGACAGCAGCTATATGTGAGCTACGGGGCTTAAAATTTATGAAATAAAATGAAATCTCAATTTGAATAGCGATGACTCCAGTTAATTTAAGTAAATCAAAGTGATGTCGGTATGAGCAGAGTAACCGTAAGCGAGGACATGTTGAGTCATATCAAATAAATGTTAAATATAGTTTCTAGTTTGTATACTAGCTGCAAGCGAGACAGGTCTGTCCAGGAGAATAGTCTGTGCTGCTACGCTCTAACTATGACAGACCGTCAGTTTATATTCGTCTATCCGTGATGGCTAAGCAACACTCTGATGATGATATGGCAAGTAGAGGAGCATATCAGCACTTTTGACTCTCGCTCATCCTGAATCTTGCTTCTCATCCAGCGATATACCGAGCATGATGACAACACAGTGAAAGGTCTTCTCGCTGTAGTTTATGAATTATTCCAAGTACGATAACTTTCTGAGCTAACATGTAAAAAAAAAAAAAAACTTTCCACTCTTCTTGTTTTGAATATTTTATATTCAATTTTTTGCCTCATATTTTTCCCTCTTACATCCTACTGTCTCTCATCTACCTATTTCTTCTTTATTTCTTACTACATGTCTGCCAGCCAGTGTCCAAAATTTACAATGTGGCTCATGTGCCGAGGGCTGGTGAGCTAAAAGAAACATGTTTTTATTGGGAAAAAGTATTCAAAATCCTCTAAGTGAGCTTGTTAAATGTTTTTTCTGGCTGGTAGGGTTTCCTAATGTATAGGCTGATATTACAGCCCAGAGCCAAGCTCCCTATGGTAACAACTTGTTCCCCTATTAAATTGTGGCTGCACCCCAAGTACACCATGTAGTTTCCTGTGTGTCATAAAGTTTTCACCAAGAAAAAACCATTAGTTCCACTGGGACTGAAGGTGACATGTCCGCCTTGATGCTTGAGAATTCAGTATTTGTCCCCCACACACAAGTCCCAAAGCAATCATCTGTTAGGATTATGATGCACTCCCACCAAAGCTGGTCTGATCTAGTGTGAATCTCCAACAGCAGAAAGTTCAGTTTTGTAAACAAACATCACATATCACTGACTGTTGTGTCCGGAAAAACAAACAGGGGACAACAAATAATTAAAAAACATGAATGTCATCTAAAGCATGACATGTATTAAGCTCTTGGCTAAGCTGATTTTTAAGACCTGAGGCAGAATCATGATTCCAGTCTAAGCTGAATTTCCTGTATCCTGTAACACTGTCTATTGTAAGTGAAATTGCACAATCGTCGACTAGTCATGCTTGAATCATAGTTCTGGAAAGAAATGTGTAATATAGGGTTGAACAAGTACTTTGCTGAAGCGAGTATTATAATAATGTATTTATGAGTATGATCAGAGTAAAATGTCAGTATTGGTTTAAGAATAAATAAATGTAGCAACTTAAAAAAATCCTTGTAAACTACTGTTACTATCAAACATTGCTCTGAAGCTTTTCTGTAAATAGTGTTTCTAATAAATACAGCAACTTCTGATCAACCCGTATAAGGCTTTATTTCAGCCCCACCCATTCTGAATACAGATATGGGTGCAGATGATTTAGTTGCTTGAACAAATACAGTTATAGCTAATGGTGTACCTGCTCATCCCTAGCGTAAAGGTCTCTGTGGATCCATGAAGGGAAGGGTCTTGGGGTAACCATAGGTTGCAAAGGTGTGCACACACCAAATCTGCATGACTGCCAGCAGGGAACAGTGTGTTGATGCTGTCTTTTAATATATAGTGAGATAATATGCATCAGGTCATTAAAGCAAAAAAAATATTACACCTCTGCTTGATGATCAGTCCCAGTTTTTCCATTTTGCTATCTGCTTTGACGAGAGGACACCGCGACCATCATCTCGTCTTTCTTTGGCTGCGTTTCAGTCATCACACAGCTGCCAGTTCCTCCTGTTCATCATCATGACTCTCCTTGATAGCCATTTGTTGCCATTATTTTGATATATCCTTCAAAGACTAGGCTTTGTGCCATACATCCAGCTGGACCTCACTGAATACTGCAATTGTTGACCACAGTAAAACAGCGAGGTACTCTAAATGGTGTGAGTGATATTGACCCATTTACCTACCAAATGCTGAGGTGTCACGTTTCAGGGTTGCCACTTTTATAATATGTGGAATGAAGTCACAAGTTAGCAAGTGTTTTGGCTCTCTAGATAGCCAAGACATTTACATTTTCTCATCATAGAAAAGTCATCGCTCAGCAGTGACAAAGTCTTCTGGCCTTTGGTGCTGCGTGATCAAACAGCCATTCCCACCCATACACTCCTCTCCCATGTTCAACATCTCCTGTCTGACTTACTTACTCTGCAGATTCTGTGCGCTCTGCAGACACATAATCAGCCGAGGAGGATTTTTTCCAATAACCTTCTGGCTGTCTCCGAGTTTCTAACTGACCCTGAGGCCATTGGCCAGCCGTGCCTCGCTCTGCGCCTCCTGTGCCACTTGATCCACAGCCCGGCTCACCACCGGCACAGCTGCCAGCGTCACTCCGCTCTCCCTCCCTCTGTCACACCCTCCCACTCTTACTCGCTTGCTCACTGAGATGTACACTGATACATGCCAGCATACAGTCACAGGGCTCACGAAGATGGGACGGCAACCGAGTACTGTACGTGCTCCCTCCTGGTTCCTTAATTAGCCGCTTTAAGTGTATTTCTTATCACTGTTATGCGGTTGATACCCAGCTATACTTTTACTTCAAGTTAAGCAACCTCAGTAAACTCTGCCCTGCAAGGCTGCCTAACAGCTATCATGGGCGAGATGTCATACAACTTCCTCCAACTTAACTCTGACAAAACAGAAGTCCTCATAGAGGAGTGTTGTTCCTGAGAGTATTTCTGAAAAAATACAGTACAGCAGCGCAAATGTGAACTACAAACTGGGAGTTCTCTTTGACCAACATATGAACTTTGAGAGTCACACAAATAAAGTGTCCCAATCCTTCAGACTAAGGAACATTGCAAACATCAAAAATGACCTTCAAGATAATTCAAGTTTTCAAGTTTTTGTCTCCTCCTGTCTTGACAATTGTAATTCACTGTTCACCACCTTGAGTTGCCCTTCTGTGTCTTGGCAGCAACACATGTGTCTGGGTGACACATTACACCAGTGTTGGCTAATCTACACTGGTTACCAGTTGAATGTAGAATTCATTTTACAATTATTTTTATCATAAAATTCCATCCCATAAATCACTACACGCCGCCTGACCCCACTTTCTATTTCTGAATTACTGTGTCCCCTGACTTCAGTGAGATCTCTGAGGTCTACTGACCTGGTGGTCCTGAAATCTATAGGCTTAAAACCAAAGGTGACCATGCCTTTGTGGTTGTGGCTCCCATCTTCTGGAACTGCCCTCCCCAAATTCTAAGAAACACAGCTTGTTGTTAGCAGCTTAAGAAGCTGGCAACAACTTCTGTTGTTAGCAGCTCTCCTTGATAGTCCTGTAATGTGTAATGTTTATTATATTGTTATTTCCTGTTTTAACTTATGCTTGCATTGTACAGCAACTTGTAACTCATAACTTGCAGAAATAAAGTTTACTTACTTACCCCGTATGTTAGCTTATAGATCATTAGTTTGGATTCCACATCATGTGTCTTTGCTGTACTTTTTATCTGCTGATACTCGTGTTTCTGTAGGTGTTAAATCATCATACATGATCAATAACATGTTCACAGATTTGGATATATAGAGCATAACTCAAAATGAATCTGATATGGCAAAAATATTCACAATTACATAGGATTATTCTAACAATTATGAAGCTGTGACTGGGATGTTTCGTATTTTTCTTGAAAGAGCCAACAGAGGATATGAAACTGATAAGAAATTGTGACTAATTGGCTGATTGACAACATACGATAACTGATCAATTTGAGGCTATGTCAGGAAACAATGTATTTCTTGACAACATGTTGGTGTTCTAATGTTCATCAGTTAGTTATGTATGTTTACCATCTGTTTACCTAATTCTTTCCTTTTTTTTTTGTTGTTGTTGTTTTTGCTTTATCCTGGAGTAACGGCCCAGTTTCTCCGCAATGATCATTAAAGTTTCATCACACTTCTCTTTGAGCCAACGCGGTGAGCTCTGTTAAATATTCTCAGGAAATTAGGTAACATTTGTTTTGATGAAGTCTGTGAAAGAGACTGATCATTTGAAAATCAGATCACCGGCACCTCAGTGAATTGCCACCCTTCTTATAACCCCTTGAAGCAGCAACTGTAATCTTTCCAGTGTATGACACTAATAAGATTTTTCTTGTGTGTTTATGTGCAGTGCACTCTTTAGGAGACAATGGCATTGTTCTAGATGGGGTTATTGATTGTGCACTAATGTGCTCTTTCTGCTCAGTCTCTGCTTTTTTGGGTCTCTGTGTCCAGTAATGATGCAGTGTAAAGTGCTTTAACACCTCAGCCACTGAAAAGATGGAGAGGGAGACGGTGGGGGCGTAGAAAAGGACACGAGTCTGTCAGCAATTTGAATTCTCGAATCCTGTGTTCAGAGCCATGTTGCTATGAAACAAGGGCTGCTCTGTGATTAAACTGTCTTCTATTGTTTCTTAATTGTTGGGGTAATTTGCATGTGCTGTTTTTAAGTTCTCTTATATCTTGGTGGTGGGATTGGGTTTGTGTACATGCACAGTAGTAAATTAAAGCTGCTTGTGTCTACATCCACATGTAGCTGTACATATAGCATCAGACGTATCTGCACTGGTGCAGTAAACACAAATCAGTGCAGTCTGGTCAGACTGAAATTGGGTTTAAAGCATCTGTTGTTGCTACCGTCACTGCCTCGTGCACTGGTTACATTTTTAGCCTGCAGCAGATGTTTTCTGGCAGCTGATTTACTGCATAGCTACAACAGGTGAATGTCTACTGTAGTAAATATGGCAATTGTAACTTGACCACTTAGAGGTTAGTGGGTCAGCAGTCATCACTGCATAAAGTGTGTCTGTTTGTGTCAGTAGTTTACTCATTTATCTTTTTTGTATCTATTTTGTGAATAAATCTTTATTTGTGATCGTGGAACAAAATTACTTATACAAATAATTCAAAAGTTTTTCATACACATACGGTACTTGCACTCCACCAACCTCCCACGTCACTGGGGTCTCCCATGGACTGCTTGGCCATGATAAATTGAGTGAGGTGTAACGTATGGTGTGTCTTTATTTGCACTGCTTGCATGTGACCAAAATCTTAAAGTGGAGGATTTTGCATTATTAATTTGGAGAGTAGACACCTCAGTTAGGACAATCTAATGAAAATTTGATAGCTGTAAGAGCCCCATTAACAATTTACTTTAATTTTACTGTCATGTCATTTGACTCTGAGAGTCGCCATTAAGTCGTAGCAAAGTCAATTCAGACAAAACTTTGGATACTCAGCTCCAGAAATCTTGAAGTCCCACATGACTTGTCACATGTGACTGACCACTCATCCAGCAACCAAAATATATGCTGAATTTCTTTGCTTTTAATGTATAAAAGGCGTTTTAGAATTACTCTCTGATTACATATCCAAGATTGCTTTGAATACAAAACTGCTTCATATTGTAGTGGAGCTCTCAAACATGCATAAGAATCTTTTTATCAAGTGGATCATCCTGAGAGAAAAATAATAAATATGCCGATTGTAATCAAACTTGTCAGTGGAGGCATGGCGAAAGACATGGGCAGGGTATTAGAGATGTACTCTGGTATGAATGGAGCTACAATAGAGGATTGTCCTTTGTCCAATCAATAGGACTATTCATCATTCAACTCCTTCTCTAACGTCTTGGCTGAACCAAGAAAAACAATTTTCAAAACCCAGCAGCAGGCGTCTTTCAGGGGGAGTGTGACAGTCAGATGGATCTATTCTGGAAGTCTACACATCTGTATTGATTTACCAGCATGATCTCCATTAATAAGTTATTTTGTCCTGACAGGTGATCATCAACAGCACCATCACACCCAACATGACGTTCACCAAGACATCGCAGAAGTTTGGCCAATGGGCGGACAGCAGGGCCAACACTGTGTTTGGACTGGGCTTCGCTTCGGAGCAGCAACTGGCCAAGGTGATAGGAAACATTTCTGCAGCATCACATGATAACTTAGAGATGATTAATTTGTGTATTTGTCCTAAAGCTCGAGCGTGACAGCATAAAAATGGATTAATTTGACATCAGATGGAGAAATAAAGCAATACGAAAGATTTAAGGGTACATCTAATCTGTAAATCCTCACTGTCACGAGATAAATGGCTCCATGATCTCCTTCTTGTTTTTTCAAACAAACTGTGACATGCCAGTATTGCCACTAATCATCACAGCTTTTTCAACGTCTCTCTCATATTTTCAGTTTGCCGAGAAGTTCCAGGAGGTAAAAGAAGCAGCCAAGCTAGCAAGGGACAAATCTCAAGAGAAGGTGGAGACGTTGAGTAATCACTCCCAGGTAAATTATATCTTTCTGCTGTCTGAAATTCTGATTCAGAACAACACCTCTGCTGTCTTAACTGTCTCCTCTACAGTCACTGTCGGCCTCTACAGAGAGAAAACAAGCAGCACTGCGGAGGAAGTAATAAAATGGAACATTTCAGTTTAGTTCACTTTCCCTCACAAACACCAAAGGGTGTTTTCAAATATTTCTATGAAGCTTGTGTTGAATATTACATGTCAACACAACATAAATCATTCATCCAGCAGTGTGAATCATCATCAATGAGAGGTCAAGGTCATCTACTTACTATCTGGCAGACGCTACAGCAATTAAGACAATAAGGAAGCCAGTGAGAGTAATAAAAAAATAAAGGTTTCTCCTACACAAATGATCTCCAATTGATAATTCTCTAAGTGAGTAAGTAAACAGCATTGATTTGAGGTAGAACCAGCAGTCACCGCCCGGTCACCGGCTGCCAGGCCTGCTCTCTGCCTGCTTTGACTCCAGATGGCAGGAATCAGACTCACAAAGCTGCTGGGCCATATGACATGATGAATACTGGGCAACGGTTTCTCCTCACCCCTCCGCTGTCATAGATGACATCGATGACGTGTCCGGGGTGTTTACAGTGTTTCTCCCAAAGTAGCCTGCGGCCCTTTCTTCATAGTCAGAGCTTTACGAGACACATTTATTGATTTTAGGCCATCAAACTTTTAGAAAGCTGCAGGTGAGCTTTGATCAAATTAAAACCTCCCTCTGTTTCCTACCAGGAGTCTGGACGTGAGACGCCCTCAACCAACCAGGCGTCCAGCATTAATGGGACAGACGATGAGAAAATCTCTCATGTCGGTCCAGAGGCCGCTGTGCTGAAGAGCGAGAACGAACGTCTCAAGAGTGCAGTGGAGCAGAGGTGAGGTTTTATTTCATAGAAAGATTAAAGATTCTCTTCAATGACGTGACGTGCAACTCATGATAAAATCACCTCTTTGTATTTAATCAGTAACAAGATCTATCAGCCTTCTTTTTGATAATTCTAATAATTCAACACTTTAGCAACAGTTGGAACTCCAACTCCAAATGGTGTCGTGCCATCGTTCTGACAGCCGATTTATTCTAAAACCCCAATAGTCCAAGAAATGTCCCATTTGTCCAACAGCCTGTCTTTTTGAAAACAAGCGTCACTTGCTTTGAAGGACCTTTGTTCCGCGAATACACACTCTGGTTAGGTTTAGACACCAATAAGTACATTAGTTACATCTGTTTTATTGGTGATACCAAACTGCCAACCACGTGTTCATCATTGTCACCTGACTGTTGATACCATAACAACTTCGTCCTTTACTGCACATCCAAATACACTAAGATAATAAAGACAGAAACTCCAGGCAGCGTGTATTTTCAGAAAAACAAGCCTGTTTTGGGGATAATGGGCTGTTGGGCCTCCGGTCTAATGGGAATGTGCGATAATGGGCAGTCCCCCTCTGATACACATAACATGTAAAAACAACAGTTTTGGAGTCTGTTTTCTCTTCTCCTATTTCTTTCATTCTGAAATTATCTCATCATGAGCAAATTAAAATTCACAAAACTCAGTCTGCAGCTGGCGATGATGTGTAAACTGTGTAAACTCTCTCTGGAGCAAAAACAGAAAATGCACAGGTGTTGGGAGTCTGTTTATTTGAATGAACTAAAGTGAACTAAACAGAGCAGATACTGTTTGAGGAGTCATGTATCAGTGCTGCACTGTGATTATAAAGACTCACTGTATGGCTACAGACTCTTGTCTAATCACAATGCTCAGTCAAATATACTACCATAAAACCTGTTTATTTATCATAATTATTCAAGAATTGTCTACAGGTAAAAAGATATCTGTTGTGTAAACACACAGTCTTTCTAAAGCATTTGGGCAATTTGATGTCACCCATGCGTATCCTTAATTTCAATGACTTAACTAAGTCTCACAACACAGCCAAACTCACTTGAAGGGGCATTATGTCACTAACTCCAAACACAGCAGTCTCTAATCACTTTCACACAGTTTTCTTCTTGTGCTCTAATTGTCTCTGCACCAAACTGTGCTCAAATGTTTCCCCCTCTTAATTTTTATTGCTGCTGGGATGATATCATGTCCCCAGAGGGCTCAGAAATCATCTGATCTAATCTAAAGAGTGATGCTGCTGCTCCACTCCACCATTTGTTTATCTGGTCTTTATAATCCAGCTGCTGAGTGTATAAATCAGTAATTGCATAAAACACCAGATGTGGCTCCAGATTGGATTAAAATGACCCCAGGGCATCAGAGTCAACAAAAACTACAGTGAGTACATTTCAGCCAGAATTAGCACTGGATAGCAACAAAAACATCGCAGACATATTTGATGCATATGTGATAAAAGGCCCTGAGGTGAAGAAAAGACCATTATCCTGAAGTATTACCAGGGAAGGTCTGCTAATTTGAACATCTGCATGAGTGGTGTGGCTAACACTTTACTTTACAGGTCCAGTCCTTTCCATAGAAAGGAACTGATATAAAATCATTCTTAAGAAGATTCATAGACAGGACAATTTAATTTGGTACTAATTATGTTAAAAATTGCTGCTGTAAACTAGAGAACGTTCTAGTCAATAGACAGCAGAGAAGTATACAATTCAAAAGTATGGTTCCAGTAATAAATGACTAATGAATGAATATTTACATTGTTGAATGACTTCTGAAATTATGTGTTTTGTGTTCTTGTTATTGTGTGCATATTGCTGTGAAATCACATGATTTTAAGAATGATTCCTTGCATGAATTAGTTCACTTCACTTCAAGGTATAAACAACATGTAAAGTGTTTCTGTCTGAGGTCAGAAGATGGCACATTGTTGCCAAAATGTCAACTATGGAATGAAATCTACGCTGCATAAACATCATTCTAGATTTCTAAAGAATATTAACATGGGTTTGAATTAAAGTTGAATTAAAAGAAACTCCTCTGGACAACTATCCAAACCCAAGCAGCTGTCTCTGCCTTGTAATTGGTACCAAACTGGAGAGTTCCTTCAGACATCACCAACCTGTAAAATAAAACTTTATCATTGTTAGTTTGAAACGCTGATTCAAAACATTGTTGTGTAATGACAGGCATGTGTTTCGTAGCAGCGCGTCAAACTTACATCATGTATTATTAAACTTGTCCAGGTTGAGATTGTGTTTGGTGGAAGTGTGTCACAGTAGCGAAAAACAGCCGAGGACTGCAAAACGCTGCGGTGCAAGTCAGTCCACATTTGATGGAGAACAGCATACTTGAACCCAGCCATGCATATGAAAGGGAACAGTGATGCATACTAAATAAACATCACAACCTCTCCGACCTTATTGATAAGACAATAACACACGCTGTGATATGAAAAGATAACAAAGTGTGCAGCGGTGTAAATCACGGTCACAGCTCATTAGACCTTTGAGACTTTTCCCACTCATTTCTTTTTTATGGTCTAAATATCTCTTGACAGTGTGATGTACATCACAGCTAATTAAATAGTTATGACTGGGAGGATTCTGAAGCATTATGTGTCATGTCAGTGGGCACAAGCCCTCGGCATTTCAGCACTAACCTGTCTAAATTTTTCTTCCCATTAATAACTCTCCCCTCTCCCTTCTCTCTCTCTCTTTCTGTCTTTCCTGTCTGGCAGCAACACCAACGCCAAGAAGTGGGAAACAGAGCTGCAGACTTTAAGAGAAAATAATGCCAGGCTGGTGGACGCACTGCAGGAGTCCTCAGCTAATGTAGAGAGCTGGAAGAAGCAACTCAGTGTCTGCAAGGAGGAGAGTGACACGCTCAGGGAAAAGGTAATACAGTCATGCACTCCTACAGGGAACTTAACAATGTACAAAAACCATCAATCCAGCTGGCAAGAAAGGTCACCGGTTAAAACCACTGTTACATCTGTAAAAGGAACAAAACGGCTCCACAAACCATCACAAAATGAACATATTCCCTGTTTTGTTAATCTGTTATGGAGGCTTTTTCAGTTTCTCCACTCTGAGTGAGCAAAGTACCGGTACTGTACTTTTTTATTAGCTTCTGTGTTGCCTGCACCAGAGTCCACTATAAATAGAATCATTTTAGTTTCATAATCAATGTGGGCTCTCACTGCAGCTGGGCCGGTGTTGCAATACGTTTTATAACATGCCGCAAGTTTATTTGTAATTTCTAGTGCCAGCTTTCAAGATGACACCACTTATTAATATTCCCACCGATAGAAATTAACAGAACGGGTGTATGATGGGTAAACAAACCACAAATCTGTTGATGCTTCTCACACTAAAAAACGTCTTCTGTCGTAGATTGCCGAACTAGAAGCTCAGTGTAAAGAAGCCGATCAGGAGAAGCAGAAAAACGCCCAACTGAGCGTACGAGTGCGGGAGCTGGAGACTGAGCTACACGACAAAGAGCAGGTGAGACGACTGCATTAACTTTAGTCTTGAAACAATGAGGCCACTGTTGAGAGCTGAGTCTCTAAAACAATCCTTTTTTTTTTTCGTAACAGAAGTGGTATTTTTTAACTTGAAAGTTTATGGTTCACTCAATGCCCTTCATCCTTTCTAACATCAAAGAAATCACAGTTTTCAGGCCAGCACTCCACGCCTTTACCTCCTGAAGTTACAGATCTACTTTCTCTTCCTCATTCCAACATTTCAGTGTGTCTGCTTACAGTACACCAGCTCTTCGCCTCTTGTTCTTACACAGTACCACTCCTCTCCCTCAGGAGGTGATTATACCTCAGCAGGAAATGATAGGTTTTGTTGTGGGATCTTGGGTTTTGTATAGATCTGTTATTTTTTCACCTATCCAGCTAAAGCCAAGCCTTTTATACTGCCCTTTGTTGTTTTTTTTCCCTGTCAGCTTCACAAATTAACAAATTTTTGGTACTATTTAACAGACAAAGGGAAGGTGGTAAATCCGTCCACTGACTTTGTCTTTAATCGGAGCAGCAGGGAATTTTGGCACAGATACCATTCGCGCCTTATCTACTGCATCAATCATCCATAATCCAAACTAGCTGACTGTCAGCTCAGCGGAGCCTAATGGTGCTGTTATTCCTAATGAGGATGAACCCTGCGCGTCCACACAGTCTTTTGACCTTTGCTCGTTGCTGGTTAAATGTTCTGTCTGCAGACAAATGATTAGCACTGATGACTGACAATCTCTGACAGTCTCATTGGCCAGTAGAAATCTGCATATATTTCTGTTTCAGAGGCAGAAGGCAGTATTTCAGCATTTATTTCTGTTCACTTTGGCTTTTCAAGTGTGTCGTGGATACTTGGCCACGTTCTTGAAGATATTTTTTTACAGTTTGAGCGCCAAAAAAGTAAAGTGACCAACTGCTTTCTGTTGGTGTTTGGAGCAGTGTGTATACCTGGACACTGCAACAGTTAGGACACTGTTTAGTCTGTCCTGGAGTTTTAAATCTATGAAATTAAAAAAATCTGCAGTATGTCTTCTTTATTAACAGTTTTGAATATTAAACACCAGAAAATCACATTTGAGAACCTGGAACCATCAAATGTGTGGCATTTTCTGCTTGACTAATCAATAGTCTTCGGTCGATTGAATGATTGTGGAAGCTTTAGTCTTCATATTCTTGTTTAGTCTGAAGAAATCATAACCCAAAGGTATTCAGTTAAAGACGAGCAGTACGTCCACACATTTCAGAAGCAGTAACAAGCAAATGTTTGATACTTTTGCTTGATAAATGACTTAAATGATTAATCATTCCTCAGATTTATTTTCTGTTGATTGTCGTTTAGTTTGACTTTAATGCTGCTTATTACAGAGTTGCAAAATAATGACATTTATCGCTGTGCTGTGTAAAGACCCTTTCAAATTCCCTGAGGTAAACAGTGTGTCTGGGATAGTCTAGTTTAGCACCTGGCAGCCTGAGTATTAATAGAACATATAAATCTTTCCTTCGAGAGCGGTATATGTTACACAACAACAGGGAGGAAGTAGTTCAAAGAGCTGGAGCTGCTTTTTAAAGGATTATAAGAAAAGAAGCACGTCCTTTGGGGGCTTCAGTATTTCCATAGTCTTGTGCATCAGCCATATTGCTCCCAACACTGACCGAAGGGGCAGACGGACGTCTCATTGTTTGCAGAGCTCTGACGGCCCACAGAGGCTCATCCACCGAGTGACTCACTCCCTTCCAGAAATGCACACGCTTAACTCTTCCAATTAAAAACGTGCCTATGAATTATTAAGCATTCACCATGGTGTTGACCCCAGCTACTGGCCAGCCGTGAACTAACAGAACAAAGCTGCTGCAGGTGATGACGAAGACCCGGCCAATTATTACCTGACGTGGAAGTTCTCGAGGCGATAACAGATGCTATGAAAGTGTATGTGGTGTTTGCTTCAGAGCTGCTACGGATGAAAAAATTCAGAATAATTATAGACATATAATTGAGAAGAAAACAAACATTCATGCTCATCTGTAATTATCTGCTTTGTGTCGCTGCCACAGCGCCCAATTACCTGTGACATCTTCAAAACAAATTTAAATGCCCCCGGGGTCGTGAACTTTAATACTTTATTTTGGTACCGTTGGAAATGTGTCTGCAGCACAGAAAAGTTGTCATCAAGCATCAATTTGTACTCCTCTTTACTTACTCTTTGATCAGATGATTTAAATAATAATTTTGAATTTTATTTAGGCAAACATGGAACCACATGTTACACCTCATTTGTTTTAATCCAGGAAGTCCCTGCTGCTGGTCAAGAAATAGTCCAGCACATGACCCTTCGTAAAATCGTTTTTACACTTCTAGCTTTTGTACAGATTAAAGCTGACTAATTAACATATTATATCTTGTTTGTAGGTAGATTTTGTTACCTTTTTATTAGTGCTTAACTGTTTTCTGTTGTGTGTTTTATTTTATTTATTATTTTTGTCCCCAGGAGCTGGAGAACCTGAGGAAGCAGGCAGAGATAATCCCTCAGCTCATGGCAGAGTGCGAGAGCATCACCACAAAACTGCAGGTACGTTTAAAAGCACCCAGAACTCCAAACACCCCCCACATTTCTCTCAGGGTTAGGGTTCACAGCAGAGCATAAAAGCACAGCAGAGCTAGCACAGACCCTGGGCTTACACGTGAGGACACGATGTCTGGTACAGCGAGGTAACACACAGGCTCTGAGGCGTAAGGAGCGCTTTCAGACGGAGGTAAAGAATGAGAGTTCTTATTCACCATTCTGCCCGAGGGTTGGTGACACAACGTTCCTATCACGTGTCTCGCTAACGCACATTGTGGTTACTGTATCTATTAATAAAGGTCCATCCCCAGTACAGCAGTGTGGATTATTGCCTCTTTTGAAAAGGTTTCCTCCTCCTCATCCGAGGAACAGAGATAATACATCTCTGTCACGGCTTATTAGTTTCCCAGCGTTGCAGATTTGATAGGTTTTGCTGACTGCAACATCAGCTGAAGTCGTTTGAGAGTTCTGTTGAGAGCTTCAATGACAAACTCTTTCCATAGGTGTGTTTGCGTGACGTTAAGTTGGGTGTGAGAATGTGCTGTTGCCAAAAACAATACAGATTAACGTCTGTCACCTCCCTGTCTTCTTTTGTACCAAAGAGCACCTGTTCTTCAAAACCAATCCCTCATTGAGTAACATCAGACTTTGCAAAACCAGAAGTGCCAGGCTTGGTGAATGACTGTACACCCCACGAGCGCCAAGTCTGACATGAGCTGCATTGATAGTGACGCTCATCTCGCCCTGTTCAGACTGACTCAGAGCAGGATTTTTATCATCCAAGCTGTCATGCATGTGCTGCCTTTCAAGCCGGGCAGGGAGGAGGATAAAACCAACAGTGGCATGCCTGAAGTTTTTGTGTTTCACAAAGCTCGACTGCCTGGTTTGTTTCTGCAACAGCCAGCTGGATGAATGACAGTGACAACAGAACCGGCTGAAGCAGGAGTTTATCTAAGCAGCCATCCAAACTGAGGAGAAGCATAGACAATAGGATTTCTCGAATACCTCAGTCTATCCGCAAGTCTCTAAATGAAAACTCAGCCACTGTTAATTCAAGTCAAAAGTTCAAGACTAATGTGAAAGAGTGGAAAATGACTTTCCTGCTGCAGATATTAACCTGCTTAAAAATGACTCCACTTCTTCTGTGTTTGTGGTCACGGCTCCCCTCTATTTAAAGACGACACCCCACGTGGAGATCAGGTTTCAGGAGTCAGCTGGAGGATACAGTCATGTAGACGCAACACCCATTTAGAACTCCTATTTTAAACCCCTCCCTTCAATGGTATCCTCGGCATTAATGTGTCACTCGTGTCGCCTCCTAGTCTGAAAGACTTGCCTTCCCCTCCCGTTCTCCCACAAAAATGTATGTTTACTTTTCTGTAACGATACTTTTCTGTCCTGATGATGTAAATTAAGGATTTTTTTCCTGCAGCATTTTGGCAAATGTTCCCCAGAACTTTTTCCCTTTTAATGTTGCTTTTTATCTCATTTTTGACGGTAGCTGTAGCCTTTGTTTTAGGCATTTCTGCTAGAACATACGTGTACTGCTACATCAAATGGCATCCCTCTTAAGAAATGTATTTGATTTGCCTCTATCCACCATTTGCTGTAATGTAACCACTATTTTCTTTTTCCCGCAGGCTGCAGAGATGAAGAACAGCGACCTGGAGGGGAGGATAGGGAGTCTCCAGGTGGACATAGACGACAGTCGACAAAAGCAGGGCAACATGAAGGGCGAGCTGAAGAAGTTCATGGATGTTTTGGATGGGAAGATAGACGAGCTGCATGAGTTCAGGCAGGGGCTCTCTAAGCTAGGTGCTGATAACTGAGAAAAGTGGCACTGAGTTGAAAGGGTCAGAGGTCAGGTACTTCAGGGCAGAAACTATGTGGCACCTACTCCCCCAAAGGTGATGTCCACTCAGCTTTGGCTTCTAATAAACACTACCATGCGAGAAAGAGATTTTTTTTTTTTTTTTTTTTTGGAGAGAGGGAGAGAGAGACTGGCAGGAGGAAGGCCAGCGTGCTCCACCAAATGGCTCCATTTTGTATGCTGGCATTCTGAAACTAAATCAAGAGTCACACTTTGAGCTTACTTACCCGTTTCTGTGGGGGGGGAAACGGCTTTTAGAAAGCTGGTGGTGGGTTCTTAGATTCTGTCCATCTGTCTTTTTTTTTTTTTTCAAGGCTGCAGTGCTTCTTCACGGGCAGTCCGAGTTTAGAGTAGAAGAGGGGACTTAAAAGGGCTAAATATCGAATAACACACAAAGACAATGCTGTTCACCATCACTCAAGTAATAATTGGTGTTAATCCTTGTGGCCCCCTCCAGAGAATTAGACACGAAATCTTTCTACAGACTGTCCTTGCTGTTGCCTCTCGTCTATCTCAGGTGTGTTAGAAGACAGTTTGTACTCATTAGATTATATGCACATATATATATATATGACAAATGGCCGTGACACAAAGTGCCTCCAGGTGAGTTTAAAATCCACCTGGCAAGGAGAACTGGCCAAGTGATGACCATCACCATAATAATAACTTCTTTCATTTTTTTTTTGTGAGAAACCCTGATGAAACATCCTCTCTAATAAGATAAGAAAAACACAAGCAGGCGAGCTCATCCTGAGGATGTGAATGTGGTGACAAACTCAAAGTGTTTGCACAAAAAAAAAAAAAAAAAAAACTCTGAGAAGGGACCGCAGAAGGAATTCATCAACTCTCTTGTGGGTGTTTTTTTTGTTTTGTTTTCCCAGTAAACACACCGTCGAATTATATTTTCATAAAGAAGGAAAACTTCCTCGTCTCAGGAGCTTTCCTTCACAAACATCCAAATATAATAATAGGAACCCCATTTTGCCATGAGTGTAGTGTAGTGTTCAAAGGATTTTGTGTGTGTGCAATAGTATTGTTGTCCATTTGTAGAACAAAGACCTATGTCTCCGAGGCTGTTGATGTGCTTCCTACACTTTGGTTTTTGTTATGGTGGTGGTTATTTTTGGGTGAGGGGACTTGGTGCTGCTCGATGGGTGAATACTCCACTGAAAACGTTTAGATAGGCATGGGCCTTTTCACTACAACCCCTGTCAGATTCTTGTTTTTTTGTTTTACATATTTATTTATTTTTGGTGCCTCTCTACAACTAGTGTTTCTAGAACATACAAAGTAAATCACCCTTAACCTAATGTCTCTATAGATGTACAATAATATATAAAAATATACCAAATTGTTGGATTTGCAGGTTTTGTTTGCAGGATCTTGGAACGATACATTTGAAATCAAAGGCAGATGTTGTAGTGGCATATTTACTATGATGTTATAATAAGTCTTTATTTTTGCATCACTGTTTTGATCTTGTCATAAGATTGAGATTATCTATGAAGGGACTTTTTTTTTTTGGCTTCTCTCTCTGTTCAGCCCTACTGTTCATAAGTCACCTGAACCTGGATAACACAAACCTACGATCCTTCCTTTTGAACCAATGCCTCTTGTGCACTTTTGTGACTCCTGTTCAATATTGTACAATAGAACTGACAATTGTTAAAATTTAGTTTAATTACAGCGCTGAGTTGTTGTCGTCTTCTTTTCAGTTCAAGCCACATTTTTGGTAAGAGCTCCACGGAGAGGAGGAACGGAGGTCCCCACTTAGTCACAAATCAGTACTGTGGGTTGCGTGTTGAAAACTAACTACTGTTAAAGCTTACAAATATGCTGACACTGTGAAAGTCTCGAGGCGTTTTTGCTGGATGAGAAGCAAAGAGATGGAGGTGGAATGAACCTACAGTGCGAGAGCTGCATCCCATCGAGGCATCGAGTACAGAAGCTCCGCCACCGCACGTCTTTTTTCCCTCTGATGTTGATTTACATAGCGTTAAATATAGCTGTAATCCGAACAGAGACACACACATAACCAAAGCAAGTGGGATTTAATCACAATCCATGACACGCATCAATTTCTCTGAGATCAGAACAAATAAAGCAAGAATACACATATGAGCTTGTTTGAGAGATGGAAAAACTCCAACTCTACTCACAGTACTGAGGAAATAACTGCAGGGATGGATCAGAGAGATGTTGCCTTGGCAACTCAATCCCACTTGCTCCTTTTGTGTAAATAACTGTGTGGATGATTGACAATGAGAAGTATAGATCCATGTAACCTTCCAACAATTAGTTTTTTAATTAGACGAGAGTCTGTCTTTCTCAGCCAAAGAGGCTCTTGGATGTTGATCTCCCTGATGGCCTTTTTTCATTTTCACGTTCAGAGATCAGCTGGTTGGCACGGGAACATCTAGGTGGAAAATTAATCAACATGCAGAATAACACTTCAATTTAGTGCTGAAATTATTAGTTAATTGACCAATTCCAAAGTCAGTTAGTGGAAAATTAAGCATTGTCAGACCACAGCAAACTTATTATCACTACTAATTGATTGTGTTGATTATATTTTGATTAATCACTTAATTGTTTATAGAATCGTGAGCCTAACGTGTATTGAAATGGCTTCTTTTGTCCAACAGTGCAGAATCCAAAGATATTTAATTTTTTAATTATAAAAACAGAGAAAAGCAGCCAATGATCACAGATAAATGTTTGGCATTTCTGCTTGATAAAATGACTGTAACGAATGATTTTAATTATTAAATTGTTGATTAATTTTGAGGACATTTTCTGGTTCCAGCGTCTCTCCATTTCATATTGTAAACTGGGAGATTCTGATCAGTATCTTTCAGAAATTTGTAACATTTTATAGACAAAACAATCTAGTTCACTGGTTCTCAAACTAATGGTATGTGACCTCCCTGTAGTGGTACTAGGTGGAACACATTATACTATGGAAATACAACATTTTAAAATAAACTGAGATCAAAGGAATGTAATTTAAGTTCTGCATTTCCTGTAATATTTTGTTTCAATATCAGCCTGATACATTGTCACGAGAGAGTTCATTCCAGACATCTACATCCACACCGACTACATGAAAGTACACATCAGGAGTTCCCCTTTTCCACTAAATTATCTCTGGTTCTTGAATCGGTTCTGTTCAGGATTCAACATTCAGTCAACAGTAAATCATCTTATTAGGAATAAACCTGCCTCCTGACTGAACTGTCTGCCTGCGCTGCTGCATTTTAACGGTTGTACTTGGAGAGCCGAACATTTTCTGAGGCGGTACAGGGTGTGAAAAGTTTGAGAAACGATGATGTAGATTCATGGATAATAAAAATAATCACCAGTTTTAGTCAAATATCTTTTTTGGGGATTGTCTTGACTCTTGTTTGTCTGTAGGCTCTGCAGCTTGTCTTGGTTCTTGTCACTTTTAGGACTTTTTAACCACACTAGCAGCGTGACTCCGGGGATGGACACCACTTTGTTCCAACTATTGGATCAATCGTCATGACATTTTGTACAGACATTCATCACACAGGGACAAATCCTAATGACTTTTCCTCTAGTGCCGGCTGCAGGTCAGACTTTTTTAATCTGTCCTGTATGTGACCAAATATCTGCACTGACACTAGCTCCAACATGCTTAACTATGATAGTAAACATCGTCATTGTGAGCATGTTGGTATAACTTAACTTAAGGCACCACTTTGTCGAAGTCCAGCCTCACATCGCTGTGGACTTTAAGTCTTTTTTTGTTTGTATTTTTTGCCTTCTTTGTTATTACAATAATAATTATCTTAGAACATGTCATGTTAACTCACCTGGTAGAGTGTGCCCCCCATGTACAGAGGCTAAAAAGAACATGTCATGTTTGGACAAAGAAATCTGACTTTTTATTGATTAAATTATAATTTAAATGAATAAAATAAGTGAAACTTTAATCAATATTTTAATTTAATTCACCCTCACTTGTTGCCTTATCAGTTATCAATCACACTCAAATCGATCACAGTCGCAGTGACTACAGCAAAAGCTGCTTTTCCTCTCTCTGTCCCCCCCCCCCCCATCGCTGTCTCTTTAACTCTCTCAGGAAGGCTCATTGTGTGACTGATGATGAGTGGGCGAGTTGGTGAAACATCATTAAGAGACTATGCTGCTCTGTACATGTGTCTGAGAGGGAGAGAGGCAGGGAGGGAGCGATGGCACTGCAGGCCACTACCACTGAGACTTCCTGTTGCCATAGTAACAGGCTCCGGAATTTCATGTTGACACTCGATTGGCGGGTTTCGTCTAAATAACCCGCCGTGTGCGTCTTCCACCCCCCCCCCCCCCCCAAGGTGCATGACCCGTCTTCCGCTTGAATCACCTGGATGATATCAATAAATTACACACCGAAACGCCGAGCGATGGATGGATGGAGGTGGCTGCTGCAGACACAAGATGATGTTCAAGAGCAGCCGTAACTACCCTCTGCTAAGTACACAGAGCTGAACAAACCCAATCACAACTGGCTGGGGATGTCTGAACTGTCACTGCAGGAGAGATGTGTGTGTGAGAGCGACGGCTGCCAGCATGGATATTACAATATGACTCATCATCATGTGGGTTACAAATCCGCCAAAGCACACTCACCGGGGTTCACCGGCACAGGCTGATAAGACACCTCTGATGTGACTCATTTGAAGAGCAGGAGTTTGCAGCTAACCGATGGAGATCAGGGAACACCACAAAGAAACAAAGCTCTCACAAACAATGCGAACAATTCACGTTTATGATCTAATGCGTCTCCTTTTATTCATAAAACACAGCAGTACAAGTGTGTTTAAACCTCAGCCATCATCAGCCCGTCTGTAACACACTGGGATATCTTTAAACTCTTCCGCAAACAGTTTGCGAATGCTGTTTGCCATACAGTGATGTATTTTTTTTGTACATAATACATGACAGCCTTTTATTGGAGGTTCAGGTAAGTTGCTTTGTGTCACAGATTCAAAAGGCCATAAGTGCAGTCAGAAAGCTTCTCTGAGAATTCAACCATGATTATAGACAGAGCTGTGCACAGTAATGAGCAATGTTATAATTAAAAAGGAAGTTGGTTATTGGAACAAATGAATCTAACACTTGTCACTTCATTTGTCATGGCATCATAGAGGAAGAAATAACAGATCATGTATAAATTGCACCTAAATTAAACACATTTGTGACACAAACAGAAAAAAACAGACAGTAAAAGTGCTTCAAACAGCCTGTAACACAAACAATGACGCAGACTTTAGACATGTAGGCTGTAAATAATTAACACTTCTTCGACTCAGGACATGACTCTTCCTTTGTTAAGTAACAAAAACTACAAAACACCGTTTGCTTTAGCCCTTGTCGGGGTAAAAAAAAAAAAGACATTTTCTGATTTAAATTTACATTCAAAATAACAGAAGTCAGCCGAGCTTACACTCAAAGTCGGAAGATTAATTTGTTGTGTAGTGTAATCATGTCAGCCTGCAGCACAAGCTTCCCCATTCAATCATTTACACACATACTACAGTACTACTGCATGGTTTTTCCTCTTACAGAGCACTGAGCGCAGTGTCTGCTACACTCAGTTTGGGATTTCTGCAAACAAACGGCTTCGGAGCGTTGGGATTTGAGCAGTTTTGGATGTATCTCAGGGCTATTTTGAAAAGACAAAAAAGATTTACTGTTTGACGACTTCATCACACTGCGAGTGTTCATTTCAAGTCCCATTCTTGTCAAATAGCTTTGCGGTGAAAATTTGGCAGCAACATAAACTGTAGCTCAGAAAAATGAAGAAGTTTAATGGAAGAGATCAGCTTCATCGGTATGTATGTATGTATGTATGTATGTTCTCAGCTGTCCCAGTCTGCGCTCTGTGTCTCGTCGTCTCCTCGCTCGTCCTCGTCAGAATCGGCTGACACCTTCTTCATCCTCATCATGGCAGCTTTGATGCTGCGTTCCAGCTCGTTGTCTCCACTGTTCGGGACTTCTGTGCGTGCGGGAACCACCTACAGCACGACGAGAGAGAATTTAATACCAGTTATCATTCAGGTTTCAAACATGTTATTACATCCCGCTGATAAAAACGTCTTTGTTGGAGTACTCAATACACTTTTTTTCACGTCATCTAAATGGATCACAGCCATTATTATCACTCACTGCATACTTACTGCCTCCGTCTGTTACTGTAAAACTGTCACACAGCTACAGCCTTCATGAGATGATGACATGTGAGTACAGTTTTAGGGCTTTGGATCTCGAACATATGGCTACATCAACAGAGTATGTGTCTGTGTGTTTTCAAGTTGTACTATGACAAGTCAAAATATCTGCTGTGAAACAAGCACACCTGATCCCTGACCAAGCGGCAACCTCCGTGCCTGTGAAGTGAAGCCAAGGTGGAAGTGCCAAAAACTGCAGTCCCTCAAACGACCACTTGAGGCTGGTTACAGAACGAGTCAGTCTCCATAGGCCCCCATGTTAAAATGTCCAACTTCACAGCAGAAATAAACATGTTTACAGCCTGGTACAAAAAACAGTTTTGGTCTCTGTAGATAATTTCCCCGCTCATGACAACTGTACTGAGTCAGAATTTTTCTGACTCACCTGTTCTTACTCACTTATTAATTATGCATAATTAACAGCGTGGCCACTTTGATTGACAGGTGGGTGCAGTTACAGATGGCTTGTTTGAGCACACATTTGACTCGCCTCAGGATCCATCAATGATCCACATCTTTGCCGATTTTTAGATTAGATGGGAGGCGGAAGAAGCAGGAGTTTTTATAATGATCTTTTTTAATTTTTATAATTATTTAGTTTTTGTTGTCGCTGTCAACAAATTCCATGATGAGACCAAAACATACAATGTGTTAAACTGTCTCTTAATACTAAATAATCAGACTTCTTAGCGTCTATGTGGCTCCAAGCCCGAAGTCTGTTGGTTCCATCTGAAGATGAAAATCTTCAACACTAGTGGTCAGTACAGTTTACACAAATTTGGTGCATTAGTGAGTGTTTACAGGAGCAGGATGTCGTATGACGGATTGACCCAAAATGAATGAATAAAAAGAAAATGAAAAATCAACTTGTCAGTGTTCTCAGGTGGACAAACAATGTAATGGTGACACTGTTTCTAAATGACCCAGTTTGGCATTTCTGTACTGTCATTTCTTGTTATTTGTCGGTGGATATAATACCCCTGCAACGATCGGTGAATACACTTGTCCAGGCCTGTTCTCTAGTCTTGGAAACATCTCACCTTCTTGAGGGTGACTCCCTGTCGGATGGCAGACATCAGATTGCTCCTCGGGTCCATTTTTGGGGACGCTGTCCTGGGAGTGGGGGCCTTTCGAAGCTGAATCTGTCCACGCTGCAATGAGGCCAACACTTCATCCATCGTTCCTTCATTAATACAACAATAAAGGAAGAAAGACACTTTTACAATGATGGAAGAATGCTTTGTTGTAATTTTGCAGCTTTGGTTTTAATTTCACAGATTTTTTGTTTTCTCCACCGGAGAAAATTCCTAGACGTTTTTTCTTCTTGAATGACCTCCATTTCACAAAAGCTCAGGAAAAAATGAAGCCATGTCAGACGTTACTGTCTCTGTGGAGCTGAGAGTGTGCATCAGCAGGACCACAACTGAGGTAAAATGCCTCCTCTGGCCTCATGGGGGAAAGTTGGGAATTTAGGACAGAACACCATGTACAGACACACACACACACACACACACACACACTTTCTCTGGAACAAACAAACATGACCTTCCCTGCAATTCACACATCGAACTCCATCTGTATTGCAATTTTCCAATCAATGGAGATTAAATTCCAACATTCTGATGTCCGTTTATTACAGACACATAAAAAAAATTACACTGTATGTGTTTCACGCTCACCGATATTTTGTTTGAGCATGTTCTTTGCAGGGAAAGGAGGGTCCTCCTTTTCGCTGAGAGGCATTGGTGTGTCCTCAGGGGAAGGTGAAGCTTGGACAGGTGGTCGAGGCATGGCAGGGGGCAGTGGTGGGGGGAGGGGAGGAGGTGGTGGAGGAGGAGGGGGAGGAGGAGGTGCAGTGGGGCAGGTTGTTGTTCTCGGGGGTGGCGGTGCGGAGTAGATTTGGACAGGGATGTCTTTAGGCTGCTGCTTCTTGGGTGTTTTGTTGCGTCTGGGTGCGGGACGGATGGACGAGGGCCCCTCAGAGGCTGTAGCGGGGCCGAGGCTGATGATGGACAGCGGCTGGGAGGGACACTGGGCTTCTGAAAGAGACATCCTGGACTGAGGAGTCTTCAGGATGTACGGGCCCTGTCGCTTCTGGAAAAAGACGGCAGACGAGGGAGAAGTGGGAAGAGAGGAAGAAAATGCTTTTAGAAATAAGGACATTATCTTATCTAATGTTCTGAGAGAGATGGCAGACACACACACACACACACACACACACACACAAGTGAAAATAAATCCTCCTAATCTGCACGAGTTGGACAATCTTTTAAAACTCTAAAGAGGACAGAAACAATCCATCTAATTGATTGGTGGACTAAACAGTCTCATGACAGGGGCCGCTCTGTATCTGTGCTGCAGTGGGCTGCAGTAGCTGTTTATTTGTAAAGTCATTCCTAGCTGAGGCTGATGGGAATGTTATTAGTTTCATAGGTAGTTACTCACAAAACCAGTACTGGACAAATTGAAATTTTGTCACCATGATCACACTAAGATCGCTAAAGTCCATGCACCCTGGAGGGACAGTGAATGTCTACAAAAATTTCATGGCAATCCACCAATTAGTTTGGAGATATTTTAGTCAAGTGGTGGACTCATTGGCCGAATGACAGACCGACATTGCCGTCCTTTGAAGCTCACCACTCACATGGCTAAAAATAGCAGTTTCAGGAGGACAAACGATATATTAAACTTAACCGCCAATCATGTGTAAATGTCGGTATGACTTTATTTATATATTTATAAAATGAGCATGGAGTATCTGATTACGGAAAACTGACCAGTAAGACTAATGTTATTGGTTGATTTTGTGCATTCAAAGACTTCCGATATTACCGTGAGTTCATCCCTTCTTTTACTCTTCTTAGTTTAGTCAGTAAGAATTATTATTATTATTATTATTATTCTCTGTGGTGCAACACCTTTTTCCAGTGATGAATAAATCTCCGCACAGAAAACACTTTTGTTATAATCAGGCCAAATTAAAATTTATGAACAGCTGCTGCGACCCGGCTCCTGGAGCTCTCAATTGTATCACGCGATTTTCCTCGGCAACTGCTTTTTGCGGGGTCGTGCATGGACATTCATTCTCAACTTTTAAGACGACATTAATGAGAAACCGTTGAAGTGCTCAGAGAAATGAAAATCTGAATAACCGGGCAGCTCAACCTGCTGAGAAAGATCATGTGACGTGATGGAAAGCTGATGAGCTCTTTCCAAGAAAGAACTTTCTCATTCACAGATTTTCCACAAACCAGAGCTGAACTGATGAAGCCGAGGGTCAAAATAAACCTAAGAAAACATAAGAATGCACTTAAGGTGATTTAGAGACATTACAAAGCCTTTTCAGCTTCAGTCTCTGTGTTTACAACACATGAGTTGGCAGAGAAGCAGATTTGAATGGAGCAGATGGAAACATGGAGTCTGTTAACAACAATAAATGTTTTGTTCAGCTGTAAAGTATTGTGCCACCAGAACATCTTTCTCACAAGTGTTTAACATCTCGATTTGAGGGAGCAAAAAAAGTTAGGGTTATGTTCCCAAACAAAAGTCTCTCTTAGTGTTTTATCTCACTTTCCTCTCATCCAAAGCTCTACTCCGTGCCCCAGTTAAAACTTTGGTGTAAGACAGCTCACTACTACAAAGCATGTGCATAACTACAGCACTCGGTCATCAGAACTCATCCCCTCTGACGTGGTGACTGAGCGGTTAATAACTCAAATTTTAATTTCGAGGTGAACTATTGAATGAAGCAGGAGCGTCTGGAGTTTTATTAACAGACGAGAAGCTGCACGGGGAGGTGAAGCGGAGACAATGAGAGCGCCTGACCTCTCTGAAGGATCGTAATCTGCTCAGAGTCTTCTCTCGCTCCAGGTCCACCCACTCTTTCCTCTTCTGCTCCTCCTCTTTCCTCTTCTCTCGTTTCTGCAGACAACAGAGGGAGACAGTGAGAGGTATTAGAGAGAGAGAGAGAGCGAGACAGAGAGAGAGAGAGAGAGAGAATTGGATCCGGTGTCTTCTGCGAGTGCGGGAGCATCTCTGTGGGTTGTCTGGTTGCCGTGGTGACGTACCAGGTGGATCTGATGATGCTGGTTGAAGAGTATGGAGCTCTGCTTAGCTGGCAGCTGCTTCTGCTCGTGGGCCTCCATGCACTGATCCTAAAACACACACGCAAACATTAATTAATATTTGTATACTCAAAAATAGATTTAAAAAACACAATTGCAGTTTGACACGCACACACAGTCAGAAATGAGTCGGTGTTTGGCCAAATCCGTCCTTCAAAGTTCAAAAAATGCCAGGGAAAGTTAGAATGAGGGGCCAAGTAACACCTCAGCTAATTACTGCATTCACTGCATTGTTAAATATTGACGCATGTGATTATTGTTCCCTGTAGATGATGCGGTGGAGCCTCTAGCTAGAGGATTCACTTTGTTCTGAGCAATAAAATGATTTTTAATCACACAAATGAGCATTCAGCCAGCAATAGGAGAAAATGCCAACTGCACCAACTGTGATTAAATTACTCTGCAAGCTAAAAATAAAACAATATGGTGAGAACTATTTTTAAAAACTCAGCACTTGGGGACGTGAAGGGGATAGAGAGTGAGGAAAAATCATTAATATTTCCAGGCTGCTATATACGTTCACCCACGAAAAGGTGCGACAAGACACTAAAGATCATTTTTGAAGGGGCGGAGAACGTCTTCTGAAAATAAATTAACGCCGATGGTACTCGCCCACACCTTTTTGTTGCGGAGATAAGCTCGCCGGGCACAGATGTTGCCTCTCTTGGTCTCCAAGGTCTGTAGGCGTCTTTTGAGCTGACTGACAGCCGGAGAGTCGGCTTGGTGAATACCTGTGTGGACCATGCTCTGCAGCTCCTCCGGATCCTCGCACACATCGTAGTACACCACCTCCTCCTTCAGTTCTAAAACACAAATACAGTTCAATCATTGAAGCTCCCCGTTACCTGAGCGAAAGGTGTAATTCTTATCACATGACAGATGACACTGTGTTTTGGATATCACTTTGAAAATGAACCACAGTGTCTCAAACATGTAAGATATAAACTTTGTACACTTGCGTCAGACAAACAAGTGAAGGAGGTGTACACAGAGGCAGGGTGTGTTTGAGGTCAACCATAGATGTTATGCAGGTTAAATCATACATGCACTTCAGGTATCAGATTATTTTCTGTTTTGGACAACATGTCAACAGGAAAACTAGTTTTCTTTATCAGGTCACACATATAAGGGGTTAAGAGGAGCCTGATTAACGCAGGTCACCATGAAAAAAATATTCCTAGGCCACTCAGTTGGGTTTTTGCATGACAATGACCACATGAACTGTGCCTACATGCATACACAAAACCAGGTGATCAGCATATTGTGTCGGCTATGAGTGAGAAAGAGTGTGACAATGAGAAAAATGGGCATTAGAAAAGTCCTCGCCCACTGATGAGTATTTTAATAACATTTGAACCGCGTTGAAAGGCTCCTTAAATTCAGCCGCCTCCTTTGTTTTGCAACATATTTTTCTCTGTCCTCCCACTTTCATTACTGAGCGGCAACGGGTGGAGGACACCCCTCCGGCTTTTTAGCTGGAGAAATAAACTCGCGAGCAAGCCAACGTAAGAATACACGCAGCCAAAGACACCACAGACTCAGACAGGTAGACACACAGCATGTACAGACACACCACTTGGAAGCAAACATCGCATGTCTCAGGAGGAGCAATTAGGGAAATATTTACATGAACAAAATATCTCCCCGAAGTAAACTCGGCGCACAAGACATGGAGTGACCAGAAAAACAGAGCCCCTTGTATATTATAAGGTAATCCAATACAGCAGTCAGCAAGGCTGTTGATTCAGCTGTATGTTAAGTGAAGTATACTGGAGCATTATATTTTAGGAGTGGCTAGTATTTCGAGATATATATTGCAAGGTACAGCTTGAACACTTGAAACTTTTTAAAGGGCCAGTTCACTAAATTAAAACTGAAAAAACTATAAAGTATAAAATTAACTAACTAATGGGTTTTCAACCTTTGTGCCGTGAGCCAGAGATACAGTGTGGAGTGTTAGGAACAGGTACGTGCCGGTGTTAAATAATGAGAAATCGTTGTCCTACATTGGTCTGCTCATTTGGTCCAACCAAATGTCTGTGTAAACACAGCTCGTGGAGGCAATTAAGGAACTTTAAAACCCTTAGTGCCTGATTGCTTTCCCAAGATATCATTATCTCTGATGTCCACGGTGAATAAACGGCCTTGAAACTGCTTAAAATTCACAGAAAAAAGTTCTTCTTGTAACTAGAACTCGCCTGAGAATCAACATGTTTTTAACGTTTCTTTAGTACCAAAGTAATCTAGTGATAGTTGTCTGGGTACACTGCAAATAGGAACTTCTAATAGCTGATACAACGTACTTCTAATGGTGCCAAAATGTGAACAAATATAGGCGGGAGATGTTTTATACATCTTTAAATCAATGTGTGCTTTACGGTGGGCTGTACAAGGACATCACTGTGAATTAATTTGTTCTCCCTCCATGAATCAGAAGTAGACTCCACATCTGCTGTTTTTTTTCCACAGCGCTACTTGTCGCATATAATCTACCTTTAATCTGTCGTCGCACTGTGTCTATCTGAGCCATCAGCAGCTGCTCCTCATTCTTCAGGATCTCGAACTTGCTGTCGTACAGTTCTAGTTGGGTTTCGTAGAATTGCAGCTCCAGCTGATCCACTGTGTCCTGCTGCTGGACGTCCTCAGACGCAGACCTCGAATCGGTCCTCTGGCTCTTGACTTTGCCGGACAGGTTGCCCAACTGTGCCACAACAACAACAACAACAACAAAAAAAGACAAATAAAGGGATCATACTTACAGCATACTGCATGTTTTTAACAGATTCAGCTGCTGCTTTCCTTTTATTTCGGTATGCAATTAACCTCAACTCACAGAGACTCAAAACTTTGCGCACGAATCTCTCACTGAGAGTTGGTGCGGCAGCTGCAAGCGAAAACTACTTTATTTAAAAACTCATCTCGCTGTGTTCAAAGACACCTTGAATGAACTAAATGTAAGAGTCAGCTGTCAAACTGAAAGATAGTTACTCAAGTTTTAATCTCTGCAAGTTGATTTTTCACACTGTGATGAAATGAGCTGAAACCAAGAGATACCTGCGAGGTAAGACAGCAATGTTAAGTATGCGTGAAATGTAGTCTATGAGCTGACATGTTGTACAGTATGTCCTTAAACACTTTGGATTTTTACACAACTGTGACACTAGAGCTGTGAAGAGTGAATTGATTTTATATGCAGCTCATTCCAAAAACACACACATATATACACTAACACATTAAATGTAAAAGGCATCGTGCTGTGACATCTGCAGGCACACCGGCGCTGTCTCTAAAGAGCCACAGAGTTATGTTGCCACCAGTGAAAGATTTTGCGTAGGTGTAGCTTACTGATCTCATTATAAACACTCGCACACACACACACACACATACGCAGCCGTCTCTGTAAAGGCTCATGTTGTTTTCACAGTGGTAGCTACCGGCAGCATCGTGATACCTGATTTTTTTTTTATAGAGCTTAATCGGATGAATAATACAGCAACATGAAGGTGAAGGTGCTGAAGGTGCTTCTCTTCCAAAAAGCTCAAATGCACAGCACGACACCCTACAGCAGCAAGTCACTGCAGTCCCCCCCCGCCCCCCCAAATAAAAACTGTGATCCTGACATTAATACTCCCCCCAACTCAAAGATATGCATATCGACGGGACGTTTTGAGTATGTATATACACGCACACCTACTCGCTTATTCATGCATGCAGGTTTTGGGGGTGTATCAAGGGAATTCTCTGTGTTTTAGAGAGGCTTTATAAATAGATCAAAGGGCTATAGCAGCCAGAGTTTCACATCAGACTGGAATACCAAGTGAAAGATAAAATAGAGCAAGGAGGCACCGTGTCACATCTCTACAGGCTTACAACCACTACAAAGGCAGTGTTGGCCTTGACACCGAAAATGAATCTGAATGGCAACTAAAGCCTCGCAACCGTGTCAGAGTCTGTTACACCGTTATGGAATGTGCTGACTAATTGCAGAACCACTAGAAATGCTGTGGTTTATGTTAATCATAAAAATGTGAGACACACACACACACACACACACACACACCCACCCTTTGTCTGATGCCATTTTTCTTGCGGTTGAGGCACATCTCGGTAGCTCTCATGTGCTGCAGGGTTTCTTTGGCCAACAGGAAGCGTAGTTTCTCCAGTCTGGGGGCTGCAGACGCCCAGGCGGCCGCTCCAAAACGACACTTATCCTCCTCCATCTGCTTTAACATACCTGGATATGAAATCAAGGGTCCGTTATGTCCACATCACACAAAGCACATATGTATTAATATGGGTACAAAAGACAAAGCTATATGCAATCAATTTGAGGTCAAAGAATGTCAGAGGTTATGTGCGTGCCTCTTGTACTCTGAATGTGTTACAACAAACCTCAAGCATACAGACATACATGTTTTTCCTTTAAATAAATTGTGGGTTTACAGGAACATAAATAAAACTACCATGTCAGATATATAGATTATGGAGCAAATGTATCCATATAAAAATGTTTCTGGATGTTGTCTTCCCTCAAATCAAGGTGGCATCTACAAAATACCCATGTGAAAGATGGTTGCCAAAGTGAAAAGTTTAAATGAAGACAGGAGAGCAACATCCTTGCTGACTGCCTGGTTTTCCTCCGACCAACAACACTTCAAAGTGCTTCATGCCACGGCGCAATTATGTTTTTCTCTCTATAATTACTTGAAGTGGTTGAAGTGGACTCTTGATTATTTTAATAGCAGATAACAAATGTCACAAATATGTTCTTTGTCCGACTCTACTATGCTTCATTTTCTGTGTGCTGAGGAATGACGCATTAAAAGTCATTCATTAATTCATTCAGACGCAAATAAGAGAAATAAACACAGCGACATATACCAGCCAGAGCCCTTGAAGTCTGTGCAAAGTAGGTGACAGTGATGTCCTGAATCGAGGCGACTGCGTCTTCCGCTTTCATTCTCCACTCCTCCGCCTCTTTCTCCAAAGCTTCAATTCTCTTAGGACCCAAGTCTTCAAACTCCAAAGACTTCTGCAGAGGACCACGGTAAGCAAAACAGTGGACAGCTTTAATACGGACTTCTTACGGATACCTAACCCACATACATATAAATTCATCCTTTGGTGAAAGTTAATTTAGTAACATAAGACAGTCACATTTAGCTTGCATAAGACATTAAAAAAATCACATCACCACCATGAAACAGGCCAATCCTAAGCTAGTGATCAGGTCTGAAATATGTTCTGAGAACTTTCTACAAAGCTCCCCTTTGTTGTACATTTCAATACTGAACAGAAGATGCCATTTGCAATTTGTTTTGGTATATAAATATAGCATATAATCATTCACATCCCCCCAAAAAGAGCCAACAGCTGCTAAATATATGTCTTTATTTACCAGGATCTCCATCTTGTAGAGGCAGGCCAGCTCTCTCATGTCCCTGAAAGGCTGGAGCAGATACTGGAAGAAGGTGGTGGCCACAGTGACGAGGTCCTGGTAGGACTCATCTTCATCCTCGTAGATGCTGAGCAGCGCAACCATTCGATCTGCACTGCCATGACTCTGCAGCAGCTGTAAATATGGAGGACGTAAAACACTGAGTCAACAGCATATCATTTACTCTTGCATTACTGTTCATATCTCGTATCTGATTTGGAAAAACACAGAAATCTCTGCAGGGAACTGTTTGTGCACACTTTCAGTTTCAGAATACAAAGTGATGGACAAGCCGGTCAATGACTGAAATGCTGTTAGTTATACGGGGGAATAAGGTGCATTGACGTACGTAGAAATGGACATTGCAGAAAACCTTTTTCTACGTGACGTGACGTGACACACAAACTTTTGAGGGGGACAATATGACCCAATATTAAATCTGGCGACTGAACAAACATCAGAAGATCTTAATAATGCTGATATTTATGGCATTTGTCCAATGTCTCATATGTCTGGGCTTTAAAATCTGCAGTTGTCAGCTTCGTTCCTGTGAGGCATCTCTCACCATCTTATTTACTTGTGTGAAAAGTGAATGGAGGGTCATGTTACAGCTCTGTGTTTCAAATTGCTTTTTGTTAAAGGGCAGGCTGAAAAACAACAACAAATCAGGGCTGGTGCTGTTGCAACAGAGACTAGAGACCAAAGTCAAAGTTCTGCTGTGTCATAGTAGGCCTGTAAGAACTGTAAACACTGTGTGGTGCTAATCCTGCAGGACAACATTCAAAATATTAAACATTTAAGCACTTTAAAAGCTTCTTCTGTGAGGTTTAGTTGTGGTGAACACAGGTAAGAGGTATAAATATTGAAAGACCGCATTGATTGTAGTATTTGAGGGTATAAACAAGAGAGCACCTGTGGCTCATTTGATCCCATTCACCCCCTTCTTTTCTGTCACAGCCCTCTCACCTGTCGCAGGTGACCCTTGGCCCTTGACATCTCCTCCTGCATGGTCTTCCTCTTGAACTCCTGCAGATTTTCAAAGTACTCCTCAACATCCCGCTCATCCTGCGTGAACAACGTGTCGAGGACAATCTTTCGCCCGCAGATGTCGATGGCCGTGCTGAAATATTTCTCCAGTTTCCTACACGGCGTGTCAAAATCCCTCTCATCGTCGTCTTCGGGACCTGACCTGCGATTCAGGAAGAGCAAGTCCCAAATGTTGCCGTCTTCAAACTCGGATAAATCCGGAAAACAGGCCACCAGGATGTCTGCCACGCATGTAAACTGCTGGTGGATGTGTTTTAGGTCGTTAACGGAGAAAAGTCCAGCCCAGCTCATCTGCGGGTCGCCAACAACGGCCACTTCGGCTTTGCGTTTCTGCCGTTGTAACGTCCGGTTGTGGCAGGTGACAGCGAACTTACACTCGATGACGTTCCACTGTACGATAAAACCCAACTTAAACGTCTCGGTCTCTTCAAATATGTTACTCTTAACCGCCACCCAGCCGTCCAGACTGTCCAGCCGCTCACACTCGACGTTATTCATCTTAAAAAGTGATGTTTCTCTACGGCCTCCGAAAAGCTGGCTCTGTTTACAACGTCCGCCATTTGCGTGACGTAGCACGCCTTCACGTACCTCAGAAACTTCCGGACGTTTCGGGTAACCGAAAGTTAACGGTTTCCACAAAGTGATACGTTTACTGTTTGAAAAGACTGTTTTATCGCGTTTAATTAGATTAAATGTTGAACCACATGATAAAGCATCAACCCCGTAGTTGCGTGCAAATTATCTAGCTAAAATATCAAATATAACACCACTTGTACTATTGATATAAGGCAATTTCTGCCTAATAATCTTCATTTTCGAGTATTATTTTTCCGTTAAAGTAAAGCCATGATAAAGTGTTTGTCTATGATTTCAATCGCCGAGGTACAGAGAGGATAGACGAGGTCACAATGCAGATATTTCTAAACAAAATCGTTTAAATGTCCGAGTCTAGGAGTTTACGAGGAGCCGTGAAGGCACCATGATGTCCCTGGTTTTGTTTTCAACTTTGACCTTTGGATCACATGTTCGGGGATTTCCACCCTGTTTCCACCTCTAAACATTAAAGTAATGATGCACAATAATGCTGAATCTGAAAGTGGCACTAATTATACAGTTTTTAAACCAAACTCTGGTCTCTAATGTGTCCAAATTGTACGTTTTATTCAACAAATAATGAACTTCCCGCATGGATGTTTGGCATGCCTACAAGCAATCTGAGTCCCATCTATTTTTGTCACAGTTTCTGGGTGAGGTTTGGACTGCTTTACAGGGTTGGCTTGTCGGGAGACCACTGTTGGCCTGAAATGGTTGCCTAGAACAGACTGAATTTTACTGAATTATCCAGGTAAATTTGGCATCAGCTTCTCCTTTACAATTAATAACTGAATTAACAGATTGTTCTGCACAGGCAAGTTGCTTTGTTCAAATATGAAGTGTAGTTTTGAGAACTCATTCTGTTGTTTTTTTTCTGCTCAGTTGTTGTTTGATGCAGGATTTTTTAGAATATTGTTTTTTGTTGTTTTATAAGGGCTGAATTAAATTGATCTTGTATCAGAAATGTGAATCAGAAATGTATTATCAACCTTTGTCCTCCCACAGTCCTTCTTCTCATGGACCTGTATGATATCAGAGGAGGCAGACTGGATGTGATTAGAGAGGAATCTGAGCACCAGGAGTTAAGCAGAGAGTCCACCACCATGGAGCCCTACAATGTGGTGTCAGACAGAGGAGGGAGGGCGACCCGGGACATTTCCACCTTCCAGAGGTTCTCCGTTGACACCAACGAGTCCCTTCACTTTGATCCCTGCGAGGACAGCTCTCCATCTCCCACTGGGGCAGAAGATGGAAATGATGACAATGATGTGTTCCAGCAGGAAGAAACCGAGGTGGGGATACTATAACATAGTTTTGGCCAATAATATATGAGTGAAACATTTGCTATTTTCTTATTTTATTTGATCTGTGAGTGAACATGGCAGCATAAATACAGAACCAGCACCCCTTAAAAAAAAACAAGCCAGTCTCCATTTAACTCTACATCAAAACACTCAAATTTATCCATTTATTTTCCTAACAAATTGCCATGACTTTACACTTGAGGACTGGCATTTATCATTTCAGATTTCTTTGTAATTCCCAGAAGATGGAGCTGTCCACATGAAAGCTTTCTTACCAAGCCACAGACATGAACATGTCCTGACAGCACAGGCTGAAAAATAGTTTATGCTACTGGTTTGAATTAAAAAGAGAACGGGTAGACATATGACTTTCAATTGTTTTCAGAGTGAGATCGTCACAATCAGAAATCGGTTGCAAGGGAAGGTTGCAGAGATGGAGAGCTTTGCAGGTCATCTGGAGGAAATCTTTCTCACTGTGGAGGTAAATGTCACATTCAAAAGAGTTTTCGTTTAGTGAAACAGATTGTTGGAATGTGTTTTGACATTGATTTATTATTATACAGCTGTGTGAGCATTTGGGAATACTTCTTTTTTATTATTATTTTGTTTTATTGGAGACAGAAATAAAGTTCAAGATGTCAGATTTCAGTTTTGTAACTGGAAAGTCTGTGTGTGTGTCCCAGAGGGCCCAAACTCGAGAATCAAACACATCCATTTTATTCATTGCCTCCCTTGATCTGTCAACCCCTCCCATCATTTTTCTTTTCTTTCCATATTTTGTTTAATGCATGACAAATGTGTAAATCTCTAACTGCCCCTCTATGATCATATACATGTATGTACAGGAGAATTTTGGCCGTCAGGAGCAGCACTTGGAGCAGCACTACAACGATGTGCTGCAGACGTTGTCTCAGCGATATGACGAGAGGTCGGCTGGACTCGAGGAGGAGAAGAAGGGCAAGCTGGAGGCCCTGTACAGTCAGCTGCTGGCTTGCGGTCAGGCGATGGATGCCTCTAAGGAGCTCATTGAGACGGCCCAGGAGATCTACCGCAGCCAAGACAAGAGGCTGTTCCTGAAGGTGTTCTAACTTGTGTTCTTGTGATTTCTTTAGCCATCATTCAAATGTGCAGATTACAGTTGCATACATGATGATAAATCGAAGAAACTACTGTGATTGTGGATAAAAAATATTGATTAGTAATTGCTTTCTTTATTGACAGACAGTTACGCCCACCATTAAAAGGTAATTATGGGTATGCCACATGGTGTGACGCTTCCCTGGCAGTGACTGCAGTGTGATTTCAAACAACTAACCATTAACGGCACTGGGTTATGCTGTGTTTCCAGGTGGTTTTGCCTGTAGTTTCAGACTAATGTTATGTAACTAGATCGGTGGTGGAAGTACTCAAATCCTTTGCTAAGTAAAACTACTAATACTACACGGCAAGTTCAAGTCCTGCATTTAAAATCTTACTTATATATGTAAATATTAGCAGCAACATTTACAGTGTACTATCAGTGTTTTAATATTATATATGATGATTTTGGATTGATATTACTCCTGCTTTAATGTGTATGTTGCATTTACTGTTGTAGTTGTTTAAGGATGAGCTTCACCTCACAGCAAGAAGGTTCCCGGTTCAAACCTCAGCTGGGGCCTTTCTGTGTTTGCACGTTCTCCCCATGTCTGCGTGGGTTGTTGAACAAATGTAGTGGATTAAAAAGTAGAATATTTTCCTCTGAAATGTTGTGAAGTAGACGTATAAAGTTGCATAAAGTTACATTCCACCACTGAAGTAGACACGGTTTGAGCATGAAAGTAAATTCTTGGCCTTAGTTTGTAAAAAAAAAAAAAAACTTACTCAAGATCTTAGAAATCAGAGCTGGTTTTCTTTGCCTTTCTTGTTCTACTACACTAGGATTGAGGAGTTTGCCAAAGATGATATTGACCTCATGTTGGCTACAAGTCTTGAGTTTAACACACCGCTCGCTGACCTGTCAGATGTCAAAACCATGATGGACTCCATCAACGTTGTTCCAGGTCTGATTTACAAACCATCATCTCAGTTTGTAGTACATAGATGAAGGTTAATATTCTGATGGCGGTGTCGAGGTTGCCCAGTGAACTAATTTACTAGCTTTAAGTGTTTTACACAGGGTGGCAGACTGTGGCACTCAGCACTGTCACCACCCATTTGATGATTTAAAGACTGTTCAATGAGGAGAGAACACGTTTTATTGATGCTAACAACAGAGAGTGACTATGATGAGTAGACTCCATCGATTCAAAGCATCTTCGTTAAGCATATGAAGATAGGAGATATGACAGGATGCCATAGTCTAGACTCTGGTGATGACGGAAACTATCAGTTGAATCTCGCTGAACATCCTGAAGGAAACAGAATTACAGGATTACAATGATATTTAAAGCATTTAAACGGCATCTAAGGACCGATTTAACCTGAGGAAGACAGGATAAGATCGTTGCTCAGATATTTTGACAGCACGGCAAAGTGGAAGTGACACAGAAGATTAGAGCAAGAAGAAACAGCAGAAATTCACCCGGAGAGGAATAAAGAGCTTATATAAAGAGGCAAAGAGCTTATATCGGTGTATCATACACCTTCATATTTCAATCTCTCATCAACTGTCCTGTTTGTGTATATGTTTAGGATATCATGAATGGTAAATACAGTTTTAAAGTCACTGTTTTATGGATAAGAATTCATGGTTATCTTCTGATGGTATAACTTTACAATAAAACCATGTTAATAATGTTTCTCCAACATAAAAAAAAACCAGCTCCATCTGCCCCAGTAATCAACCCCCAGACGCCCAACTCTGCCACGCAGACGTCCCTGCGTGTGTGCTGGAGCTTGTTCTCCGACGACACGGTGGAGTACTACGAGCTTTACTACAGACCAGTACTGGAGGACACACCAGCAGACACCTGTGCACCACATGGTATTAACACACTGACATTGCATGCTAACACCATCTACTGTTGAAATACTTTGCTATTGATGTGGGAGTCTTCTGATTTCTCTAAAGGATACTGGCAACATGTTTTGTTCAGTACAGCCACATATAAATCTGTTCTCCATTTTCAGTCAGCAACATTAAAGTGAAGGAGACCCACTGCACCGTGACGGATCTGCTGCCCAATGCTCAGTATGAGCTGTGGGTGACTGCTACCAACACCACAGGCATCAGCCCGGCGAGCGAGAAGGCCCTATACATGACAGGTAATACAGGTCTCACTCCTACAGCTACGTGAGAAGTCATTAAACTTATGACAGTTGAAATAATTGTTCTGTTGTCTCAGGATGTTCCCCAAAATCACTTTCAGATGTGTTTTTTTCCCCTCTATTTTGTTGTCACTCCAGCCTCACATGATTGATGTTAGAGAAAATAAGGTCTAAATCATTGATTTCTCTCTGCCTAGTGCCATCGCCTCCAGTGATCAAGCAGCGGGAGTGTACTAGCTGTCCAGAGGCTGCTCTGATCCGCTGGGAGTCAGGAAACACCAACCCTG
The DNA here is from genome assembly GCA_946959425.1 of Argyrosomus regius. NCBI lineage: Eukaryota > Metazoa > Chordata > Actinopteri > Sciaenidae > Argyrosomus > Argyrosomus regius. The sequence goes on from OX336882.1 coordinate 25,168,353, forward strand.
TAGACTCTTACACCGTGGAGCTCAGTGAGATGGGTACTGATGGCACACAGAGCGGCGTTACTGAGTAAGAACGGTGTTATAAACACACACCTACAGGCAGGTTCAACATAAAAACAAATGCAATTTGTCATGTTTGTTTAAAGTGTTCACACACAAAGATAAAGTTAAAACAGCACAGTTAAAGCAGGAATGCTCCACTGGATATTCGGAGCTTCAAAGATGCAGTACCCCATGATATTTGTCTTCCCTGGCCTGTCCTTTAATAAGGCTTTTGCTTCAATACATCCATAAACAAGCCTGTGTTAGTGCTTGCCTGGGATGTTTGAGGTCCCATGGTTATAGAGCTGCTGAATCAAGACACACTCTGTCCTAGAAAATCTATTCTTAGCTTCAGCTCCTGCAGCACTGTTAGCCTCAGCTAGAATGCTGTCCTCACATTTGAGGTCATTTTCATTTTTCATTTTTCATCCGGTCACTTCAGAGAACAGTCAAACCATTTATTTGACTAGTTTGTGTGTGTGTGTGTGTGTGGTGTGTTTTTTTTTTTTTTTTTTTGCATAGAGGAGCTTGAATTGTATTAACTGAAATAGGTCCATGTCCAAATATGACAAAGTTCTTACTTCACCACCCCATTTATCCGCCTACGGTTTCATAGTGTGTGAGACAAGATGTTATTTCAAGGCTTTACACTCTGGTAGGGGTATGGAAATAAAAGCCGATCCAAAAGGTTGTCATTGTTGTGCATTTCAACAAAAAGGAAGTGATATCAGCCCTCTGTCGCACTGGTTAATCCCCTAGGTCTATAGTAGCCGTGCCCACCTGTCAGTGTCTGATCCAGCTGCAGACAGGACGGCGTTACCTCATCTCTGTGAGAGCAGTCAACATCGGCGGGCCCAGCGACAGCAGTGAAGTTATTACCGTCTCCACAACAGGTGAGAAGCATCACGGAGGAGCCTGTTCATCGTACTTTTGGAAGATCAGTTGACTAAAAGTAGAAATATACATCTATTTTTTATCTTTTACTCTTTTTGTAATGATGAATAGCTGTTTTTTAATTTTCATTGTACTGCCTGCTTCAATAAAATGTAAAAAAAACACTTTAATTACTTCTAACAACATATTTTATGTACTAATCATATTTAGTAAATACTAACTATAGTTGTTAAATAATTGTGGTGAGGTAGAAGTATAAAGTAGCATCAGAGTGCCACAACTTTGTATTTAAGTTATGACGCCTAACAACATGTTCTTACCTGTGCAGGTACACTCTTCTATCTCCTGGAGGACAGTGCCCATCCTTGTCTGTCCATCTCTGAAGATGGCTTCACCATATTTTACGGAGATGAGGAGCTGCCAATTAGTGCTATGGCCTTAGATGACAACACCTTCACCAGGTATACAGTATGTCGTGTGACAGATGATGAGAACATTTAAGATAACCGTTTATGAGTGTAGATAAAATAAGAGAGAGAGTGTGTGTGTGTGTGTCTGTACAGATGTGTAGCTGTACTGGGAGATCTGATTCCAGTGCGTGGCCGGCATTACTGGGAAGTCGAGGTGGATGATGGGACAGAATATAGGATCGGAGTTGCATACGAGGACACGGAGAGGAACTCGTACCTCGGTGCCAACAATACCTCCTGGTGTATGAGACACATTCTCACTCCATCCAGGTAACTGCACACCACTTTTGTTAAAATAGCAATCATTTCTGTGGATATCATTAACCCTAATGTTCTGTTTGTCAGCCGGTCATATGCTCTCCATCTGTGATTGATGCTGACAGGCAGGATTACTCCTAAATTCAACAGCGGATTTCTGTTTTTGGTGTCTTACAATAATCTGACCCCAAACTAGTTTCTATCAGATTTTCACTGCACAATTTTCGTGGCCAAAAGAAGTCACATTAACCATGTTATTGTGATATCCGGTGACATTTTTTTAAAATTATTTTATTGCATGTTTGGTCTCTTATTTTGGCAAATAAATTACTGGACAATCATTACCACACAGTGAGAATGGAAAAAAAAAACAATGTAATATTAATGCAACCATATTAATTAATTTATAACAAATAAATGTTTAAATATCACGCTTATCATCAATATTGTTATATCACAACACCCCTACACCATACGTAATGCCACAGGACAACTTACTGTACATTTCGTTGTTGGCAAACATGGACTTAATGGTTACTTCCATATCGTTTGTAGCAGATTGGTGGGTTACCACTTACTTTTCTACATAGTTTTTTTTTAATAGGGTCAGAAGAAAAAAACTTTAGAGGAATATTATTTTACATAAACAGCAGTGGGGGTCTGTGTGACCTTAAACAATGAGGACATAGGCAAAGTTTCAACAAAACACGGGTTAAAGTAGCCGGGGCTGCAGCTTAATTACTTTTTGAAAAATACTTGTTATTCCCATTTGTTGTGCAAGCTGGGAATCAGAAACTGGCGTTCATTTTCACAAGACTTAACAAACCAAGTCGATCTTTCAACCAATCTGATACAATTAGCCTGCTGACTCTGAGGGACTACTACTGCAGTTCATGGAAACTGGGCCAAGTATATATTTTTAGCTTCCAGAAATTTTTCCTTTCCTAAGCAAAAAAAGAAAAGTGCATCCGCTCTATGTAAAACTAAGCCTATTGAAGGTAGACGAGCCCCCACAGTTCAATATCTGTTACTTTATAAGTGTTGCTATGGCAACTCTTCTTGGAACAAAGCAGGACAGTTGAATCGTTACATTTAGTGAATCAGAGCGGCATAATCATACAAACCCTGAATGTGGTTTTCATTGTGAGGCATCTTCTCGGTGATTCTGCCTACACACAAATTAACAATCACATTTCTCATTTTCTTTAATCCACAGCCGTGTGAAATCCTGTTGGCTCATGATTCAGCATCTGCTTTGATGGTGGCTGACAAAACCAGTTATCCCCGACAGGATGAAAGCTTTATATTTAGAACTTCTTTGCTGTCCACAATCATAACGTTGCCTTCTTCTTCTTCTAGGCATAAATATGAGTTTCTGCACAACAGCTGGAGTCCTGACCTGAGGATTACAGTGAACCCGGTGCGGATAGGAGTGGCACTGGACTACGATAGGGGGACTCTGTCCTTCTTTAACGTGGATCTGGAGCAACACCTACATACCTTCAACGGTCACTTCCGAAATTACGTCCAGCCTTGTTTTGGTATGGACAATCCAGGTGCTCTTACTGTACATAACGGCATAGAGGCTCCTGAGTACGCATTCATCTGACACCACCTTGACATAACTTTGTTTTTAATACTTACCAAAGTTCTGGGTGACATAAAAAATATCAAAAATGTGTGGCATCTGATGACAATAAGGGTTTTTCAGTCGTTTTTATTATAGTATTCCATGGGAACAGGCATACACCATTTTCCAAGATAAGAAAAAGTTTCACTGAATTTTACAATATGTATTTATACCATCAGCAACTGCAGCAGACCAAGTGTTTAAATAAAAAAAAATAAAAAGAGGAAATATGGGGCTTGTTTTTGATTAACAAAAGATGCTTTGAAAAATGAAATAAAAATGTTTTAAGAAAATCCACTTGGAGTTATTATACAATTGTATTCACATCCTAAAAAAGGAAAAAAATCCACCCTGAATATTTCCACACTGTTAAAAGAGGCCATTTTGTTTTATAGTGGTGTTTATATAGAAAATATTTCTGCCATTTAAGGAATTTGTAAGTGCATGTTTTAGAGTCGGGCCATTAGAATAAGAAAAAAAAATAAAGGTTTCTATCAAGGCAACAAACAAGGGAGAAAACACTGTAGAAAAGATATATTTGTAGCCACAAGATATGTTGCATTTTAAGTTAGTTGTCAGGTTGTCTATATTTACATAAGCTTTATAGGTGAGCATAAATTTAAATATGTCCACCTTTGACTAAAAACAGTTCACACCTGTCGAGTGAGGGGTTGTAGAAATACATTCTGGGACAACTGAAACACAAGTACACAAAGCAACAGGACATAAAAATAAAAACCCTCCTGCCAGGAAAGCATCAGTAGGTGGTGATGATTGAAAAACTATACCAGTGTTTTTGCACCTTCAGCCTGCTTAATACTTATTGTGTACTTTATGTTACTGCTATATAAAAACTGTCAAACTGGAGTCAGTCAGTCAGTCAGACAGGATCAGACAATAAACAAACAGGAAATAACTTTTTATTTCGCTGATTAACCAGTTTTAAATCGATGCCGACGCTCACTCACTCACATTCACCGTCTATGTCTTAAATTATTATTAAAATTCCTTGTGTTACCATTTTACAATGTAAAATGTGAGCCAGGCTCAGATTTAGAAGCTCGGTACATGAAATAAACAAACCGGTCAGAGACATTTCAGGCTGAGGATGGTTTGACTGGTCTGATTGTCCGATTGGCAGCCACAGCGTGACGTCGGGCTGCATTTTTTGCAAAAGTTGGATCAAGCACAACTTCTTCACGGTAGGTCGTTGCGTTCTTTGGTGGACACCCATGCTGCCTGCACCGCGGCACCATGAATAAATGGAAAAACCTGCGTTTTCACCACAGTGCCGTATCCTGTCTGAATGCACCCTAAATAAAGCTGGACGCTTGTCCAGAAATTGGTATGTAAAGTGCTGACGGAGATGAATGGAAAACTGTCTGCTTGAATGTCAGAGGAAAAATGTCAAAAGGATTTTATATTTTATTTGGAAAATGGTCAGCTTCTTTCTTTGCAGTAAAACACTGGTATTGTTCTAAAAACAGTGTGTTGATAATGCAAGGGTGGATTTTTCCTTTTATGGAGTTTGAGAACTGTATTGATATACTGGATGTAGACTTTGGGGTCTGTGGGTATCCTGGGCAGTGGGAACGGGGCAGGGCGGGGGTTATGAGTTATCGGTCTTACTGCTGTGTGTCCTTTCCTCCTCTTCGTCAGAGGAGTCTCCTCCGTAGGGCACTAGCCCTGATGAGTCCTCGTCCACTTTAGACTTCTTCTCGCACACCTCCTCTTGAACACCTGTAAGGGGACAATAAAAACGGAGAGACAGAGAAAAGTAGAAAGAAGGTGGAGACATGCGAGAGAGGGAGAGGGTGGGGAGATAAAGAGAGAGAACAAAACAAAAAGGAAACCCATTGAGGAGCCCCTTGTTAGCGGTGGTTTTTGAGTTCGTTTGATCCACAGCCAGGGGAGGGAAGATATCAAATGAAACGGCAGCAGAGCACACATCCATAACAGGCAGGTCCGGGGACACATGTTGAGAGAGAAAACAAGGGAAAGACAAAAAACATATACAAGAAGAGCATGTTAGTGGGTTTGTGGGGTGAGAGATTCACACAGGTCTCCACTCCTCCCCCATTCCTCCATGGGGGGAGATGCCATTTCATGCAACAGACAACTCTACAGAAGAAATGTCTGAGTACTCAGGCTCTCAGAATTTCAGGAAATAAAGGAATGCATACCCGTTGACGCGGCGCTGATGGGCAGACTGGGTGGATCTTCTGTCACCACGTCTCTCGGCCTTTTGCGTGCAACAGGGGCGGGAGCCACAAAGGGAGGTGGTGGAGGAGGCATCAGGATCCTGAGGAGAGAGAAACGTCAATATTTACGCCACAGAAGATTCATGAAAAACATGCAAGAGAAATGAGATCTATTAACACACCTTTCTACTACTTTCTCCTCTACAACACTGGAAGCAGGAAGCTCAGGCTCCTGATGAGCAGGACCCTCTGGAGAGTTGCTGGTAGGCTAAACAAACAACAAAAAGCATAAAAAACATGTAAGACAAAACTTTAACGCACAAATTTTCTATTTTCAAAATATTCTTTTGAAGTAAAAGAAATAATTGCCAACATCCAGGAAATATGTACAGGAGTTAAGACGTAGAAACTAGAGAAAGTTTCGTTGTGGCTTAGCGGCAGCACAATCAGCTGCTCATTTACAGACTACACCTTTTTAAAAACAGAATCAGGACAGCTGCAAAATTCTGATTTGAGGCCGGTAAGTTAGCAAAGGCTAAACTAATGAATACACTTCAAACTTCAAAAATATCCTAAAATGCCCAACTTTAGATGTTTTAATGAACTTTTTAGACAGATACGTCTAATGACAGACAAAGATATGAAATTGACAAAACCTGAAGAGCTTCCAGGGTTGATTGTTGTTGTCGCGAATTTCAAAATGGTTACCATCGACTGACAACGCAGCATGAACCCATGTTAAACCCATGTCTGTGGTCAAACACCACTGCTCAGCTGTATTCGGCGGCCATTTGTATTAGGGATAATATTTTGATGTTTATTTATGTAGCTCACTACTAAATTAGTGTTACTAGTGTGACACTTTCATTTGAATAATATGGGATATAATTCTAATATAATTCGCAATTCTACGACTACTACAACAGAGCATTCACTGAGTGAAAGACCAGCCACAATGATCTTTCAGTAATATGTGCAGACGTTGCTCTTCAAGCTGACCTGCTCTTCCTTAGCGCCCTCCTGGAAATGACGTTTGGGACTTCCTGAGTCAGCGGGGGTGTTTAAAGATCCTTCAGGCTCCACCGTGTCACTGCTGCCGGGATCCTTAAGTAAAGCAAAAGCAACGCAATGATGCTGCAGCAACATTTCAATGAACTAAAACGTCAAAAGGCCTCAACTTGGTACCCTAATAAACAATGACCTCAAAAACCTTTAACATGACGTTTTATGAAGTTTGAGGTGAATGTTGATTTAAACAGGTTTAAAAATTAGTAGCTGGTCAATTCCCTGTACCTTTAATTCATATCCTAAAATGAGTGTCTGGGATAAAACCTTAAGCGATAGTACATCGAGAAACATTTCTCCAATGTTAAGCTTTTTGACAGAATGACTAAGTAAGTAATACATGAATACTGAGAACAATAATTAGTGGAAGCCTTAACCTTTGATTACCTGGACGAGATAGGGATGCGGTTTTCTAGGACACACCGGATACTGAACCATTGCCTGAGAAGATGGAGGGTTTGTCGACATGTTAGAATGACTTGGGGGACCATTTGCATTACTCCAATAACCACTGGCTCCTGGGTACGCTGAATATCCGCCAGCATACCCATTTGCTGTGTAGTTATACCAGGACCCCTGGCTAGAGTAATTGCTATTAGGTGGAAATCCATGTGCTGGGTATGCTGAAATGAAAGTATAGAACGTGGAGTTAATAGCACATATCACATGAATCAATAACGGTGTTCTGACAACTGTGACCTACTACTTCAACCTATTGTTGAGCCACTAAAGACGTCAAGGGAGGATAAATTTACCAGAAGAAGAATGCAGTCAGCTAGTGCCTGATATTTGGTCACCCTGGTGGAATTAGTTACAAGGCGTAAAAGAATACTCACGTTGTGTTGAGCCTGTGGCTGTGTACATCGACACCATGTGGGCATGCTCGGCTCTCACCTGGATAATGAGAGAAAACTACGTAAAGAGCTGGATAACGATCTGCAAAAGGCTGTGTTAACTTTCAACAGTTGGGTTGGATTGTGGGTAGGTGCAGAGCACTCAAAACCTATCTCTGGAGATCAGGTGGTTCACGCTACCACTTTTACTTTAGGAGGTGGGTATCAGTGAGAACTATATGCTTTAATAGTTTCACCTTCTTAAACCTCCCGTTTGGCTACGAATTCAGTTCAGCTCCAGTTTTATTTGTGGTGACAATGTGATGAACTCACAGTTTCCAGCAGACTCTCAGTGAGTCTCTTCGCTGCCTCCAGCCCAGCTGCATTTGGGTGGCTGCAACACACAAAAGGCCATTGTTAGAATATGATGAAACACACTCAGAGCTAACAGAGCAAAAAGAATAGTTTTAGATTTTATATGCAAGCCGGGCTCTTAGATAGCTGTTTGAGTCACACATGAAACTGAAACTGGATTTAAAATTTGACCCGACGGGATTACTTCAAACAAATTACACATCTTTACAGGAAGCATGTCGAGTCAAGTCCTGTTATGATTTAGTTTTGAGTGGGTAAATTTAGGTTGTTTATCATTTTGCAGTTTATCCACCTTGAAAACAAAATGTTCCTTTGATAAACTGTGAAGAATAAACACTTTAAAAAGGCTGCAATCGATGTTGCCGAGTCCCTCAGTGGTTTACATGCTCGAACAGACCTGAATGCCACCAGGCTCTACTTTCCAGCTTGAACTTTTAGCCGTGTAGTGCTACCAGCTCAACCACATAAAGCTGAACTAGAACCCTGGTTAAGAACTTAAAAAGTTGTGCACTTGGAGTGAACATACCTGATGTAGACATAAAGAGGCTCAAAAGACTCCCGTTTCGATGCTTGTTCGATGTAACCAGAACTTTTCCCCCTGAGAAAGACTCGAGCCCCCGTCTCTGTCTGGATGTGACTCAGGTACGAACCTCCTGGACCCTCGACCTTTTCGTTCACATTGAACGAGGGCAACGCCTGGTCCAGACCCACAAAAATCTTTGTGTGCACAAAACTCTGGGGATGGGTGAAACATGTGACTTATTATTTATGCCCTGCACATTAAGGCTGTTTATTGACATTTAAAATAAGTTAGACTAAAAAAGGTAAAACAGCTTTGTAAGCAGATGCAGTAATCCAAGGCTTTACCCTGTAGACCACAGATGTTCTCACTGCTACTTAATCTGGGAGGTGGGTATCAGTGAAGGCAACATGGTCTTCATTTGCCTCACTTTCTTGACCTCCATTTGTAATATAAAATCCTGCAGTTCTTTGAAGCTAACTACCTCCATCAGCACTGTTTAGACTGTACACTTGGCCATTTCCAATAGTCAACAGAAGTCATGTCTGCCTACCCCTGAATGAGGAGCTGCAGGCCGATGTCCCTGGCCTGGCACTGAGTTGGTGTTGGGCATCCGTGGCACAGGTGGGGTAATGCTGGGACGAGGAGGCTGAGGGTAGAGTGTGAGAGGAGGCATTACAGGCACCTGTTGGCCTCCTGATGCTGCCGAGGCCCTCAACAGGTCTTCAGAGATGATCTCCTTTATCCTTAAGACGGCCTCTGGTGTTACAGAAAAGTCAACAATGTCAACATTATGTTAGATTAAGACGATTTCAGACTCTGCATGTTGACCAGATAAAAAAAAGTGTGTACTTACTATTGACTTGATCTTGATTCTTTCCCTGGACGTGCAAATACAAAGGTCTTTGTCTAAAAGAGAGCAAATCAGAAATGTCAGGGACAATAAAGAACGTCTGCACTCTCCCAGACATCTGCTATTTTCCCCATTATTACTGTATCACTCAAGAATTAACTTTATATAGTATCTGACAGTAGTATCTGAATCAGATGAACATTACACTCTGGTAAATATGTGGAGATTTGACTAAATCTGCAAAGTAGGGTGTAGTGTGCCATTCTTGTAAGATGTGAAACTGAAATATATTGAATATTAATTTCGCAAGACCTGACTTCATTAGAGCTGCCCCAAGTCTATGCCAAATAGTAAGCTACAGCTGTTATTTTAAGACACATACTTAACATTTAGATGAACGTGCGCATGAGATCAGACTCAGCAGATGCCGACTATTGAAAAAGAGACTCAGACTCTCAGATTAGGGATGTCCCAATCAAGTTTTTCTGCCCCCTGCCCCCAATCAAAATACATACCCTGCTTTTCCCTTTTCAGCTTCGGTCATGAAATGACCTTTAGTCGAGACGACTGCTCCACTAAACTGTCGGATCTGAAAGAGGTAATAGGAAATTTGATGAAGACTTCAGAGGGATTGTTAGAGAGTTTTTATTTATACTTCTCACCGTGTGGTGTGTCAAATATAAACACTGCCATGGCCACTTTCCACTTACCTCCTCCTGTGTCTTGCCTTTAGTAAGAAGGTCCCTGCAATTTAGCGGCACATCATTTATATCAACCTCTGTGACCACCATATCGTCTGTAGCCGCTGGCACAGGCACACTTGGAGGCGTCTAAAAGACGTGTGAAATAACAAGAAAAACTGTAAGTCTTCTCATGAATGCACACATAAAACACATTATTTGCCAAATCGATTTAAATCATGTTCACCTTTGCAAGTAACGGCGGAGGAGTCAGCAGCTTTCCTTTCGCCATTAACATGGCATTTATTTTGGCAGCCATGGCTGCAGCCATTTCAACACCTCCCTGAGGCGCTGGCTTTTCTCCTGTTTGTGGTGGCTGAGACTCTGCTGTGCTGTTTGAACCAGGAGTGCTGACGACTCCTGATAAAGAGACGGCGTGGCCTGCATTTTCACTACTCCTCTGCTGCCTCACATCTACACTCTGTTTAGGCTGAGCGGGCTGATCCCATCGGCTGGTTAGGCACCTGAGAATAAAAAGAACAAACAGACACAATGTTAAACAAGAAATAACTACATGCAAGTCCTTGGCAAACAGCTGAATCTTAAAAATGAGGGGCAAAGCATCTTCAGTGTCCTTTGACTGAATATTTCTATGATGTTTTGACTGTTAGGTGATTGAGACTCAGCAGATCAGAAACCAGTTTAACTTGTTAACTGGTGTGGAAACTGGGAGGACCTCAGGGGACATGTTAATCCCCTGCATGCTTCCTCTGTCCTTGTATGTATCGTTTTATTAGACATATTAATGTATAAAAGGAAATACTTGATGGAGCATGTTCGTATGCGTTTGTAGGTGGTTGTTTATTGTAAATAATCACAATATTAGTTTTAAAAAGGTATAATTTGAGCTTCAAAAGGTATGTAGAGATGAGAGTGTGTTCTAATATTTAGGCAAAGAGTTCCTGTAACTCCTCGGGGTATCTTATTTCATCCACTTTGACCTCAGTCTGTCTCTAGAAATTATTCATTAGTCACTTACACCTTGATTTGTCTGCTTTCTCAGCTCTGCATGCTCTCACAGACACACTCGTAAACAAAGTTAAAAGACGCGTCTTTACAAGTGAGTGGTGGTAGTTTTTAAATAGGCCATAATTTGATAGAAATCTCTGTACTTTTGTGGAGAGCTAACGCACAGTTTGCGCCAATTTAAGAGGTCAGTTAGTTATCAGTTGACCAGCTAAGCCAAAGTTAGCTGCGCGCTAACTGCTTAGCAAGCTTTGCAAGTTACGATCCTGTTTTTTTAACGTTCATATTACCAATAAATGTATTCAAGACTCGAAGGGAATATATTAAGAGTATTCTGGTAACATACACACAGGTCAGCCTACTCTTCTTTACCTTTAACCGCACAAATTTCACCCCCCGCAAACAAACGTTTGTTAGCAGGCCTAGGCTAAAGCTAACCGCCGTTTGATACACACCGTTAGCTTAGCTTAGCTTAGCTTAGCCGGCTAGCTCGCTTGCTTGCTCAGTGCAGCTCGGATTTTTTAATCACGCTATCAGATATATTCACTTACGGTGTTTGTCCTGTCATTCCCGAAGACATAGCACCACTCCGCTAAAACTGCAGTAAAAAATTAAAACAAGTTTCTAATATAGTTGACGCTGCTCGACGGTAGCCATGGATCTGCTCCCTCTCTCTGCCTCTCTCTCCCTGGCGCCGGCGACTTCTTCCGACGACTTGGCGGAAGTTAAACTGTTTTCCTGTTATGTAACAGGTCACTTGTCAACATTATAATTGGACACCGTTAGAAAAAGAATGCCACGTTTTTATATTTGACTGCGAATTGAGTTCAAAATGTAAAAAAAATCAAAAGATTATAGATAGATAGATAGATAGATAGATAGATAGATAGATAGATAGATAGATAGATAGATTACTTTATTAATCCCCGAAGGGAAATTAGGTCGTCAGTGCAGTCCGGTATATTTGAATACAATAAAAATACAAATAAAATAGAATAAAGACACAAGATAAATAGGTAAATAAGGTGCAGTGGCAATGATGATAATAGTACTGATGATATGATGGTAATGTTATTGTTAATAACAGTATATAACAACAACAACAACAACAACAATAATAATATATCTATAGAGATACACATAGAAATGTGTCGAGGCCTCCATTTTCATGAGTTCATGCCCATGGCTGGATTGATCTGTGAGGAGGGGTCATGGGGCAATAAAGAGCAGCTGGGCCCCCTGTTAAAGGTACAGGCACATTACACTCCCACGTATACTTAGTATTCACTGTCTTTCACTTCATTTGAAGACCATACAACACAATGGTTGAACCAAGTGACAACATTCGTGGCTGCAGTTCCTCAAACGTCCACTTGAGGCTGGCTACAGGACGAGTCAGTCTCCATAAGCCTCTATGTTAAAATGTCCAACTTCACAGCAGAAATAAACATGTTTACAGCCTGGTACAAAAAACAGTTTTGGTCTCTATAGCTAATTTCTTTGTTCATGACTGAGTCTGAATTTTTTTTTAACTCACTCATTCAAATTATATTAGAGTTAAAGTTATGCAGAATTAACAGCGTGGTTGCTTTGATTGACAGGTGGGTGCTGTTACAGATGGCTTGTTTGAGTACCCAGCCTCAGGTCCGCTGCTGATCCACATCTTTGCCCATTTTTAGATTAGCCGGGAGGAGGAAGAAGCAGTATATCCAACATGGCTCCGTCCAGCACCGCATATTTTTGGCTCCAAAACAGCGCTTCGGAAACGTACGGGTGACGATGCCACGCATATGCTGTCTGTCCTTTATACTGTCATTGGTATTCGCTGTCACTTTCACTTGATTTGATGACCATTCAATGGTTGAACTCAAGCATATGTTTCCAGTTTCTGTGCAATCTTCAACAATGTCCTATACTCATGCTGGGTTTTTTTCCCCAGTCCACCAACCTTTAACAAAAACAATAAAAATAAATTTATTTATACAGCACCTTTAAAAACAAGGTTTACAAAGTGCTTTACAGAGCAGAAGGCCAAACAAGTTAAAATTCAGAATAAGTAAAACACAACAAAAACAACTGAAAAGGCAGAGTGATAAAAAATTAAAATTAGGTATTCTTTGATTTCTAAAAGCTTAGAAATAAAGTAATACCAGAACAGTAGTAGAAGGTATAAATATATATAAGATGGGAGCATAAAAAGGGAACTAACAACAAAAAGCAGGTCTGGCATTAAGGGTAAAGAGATGATAAGATAAAAGGATTAAAAGACGACATCACAAAAAGCCAAGTCTGTAAAAATGAGTCCACTGAACCTGCAAGCCTTATCTCCTCTTCCAAAGTCGAGGGGTCCTGATGGAGAAGGCGTGGTCATCTCTAGTTTTGAACCTTGACCTTGGACCAGGCAAAAGTGACCTGCTCGAGGATCTAATGCTGCGAACTGGCTCATATGGGGTCAACAGGCCTTCAAAAGTGATCAGTAAAATCTTAAAATCAATCCTAAAGGGGGCCAATGGAGGGATGCTATTATCAAGACAGGCATGCAGTGTCTTCATATTACAAGAATTAAAGAATTAATAGGAACTCAGGCCACACTGCCAAACATACTCATGCAATGTGTTGAGAAATAGTAAAAGGATTATTCTAGCAAGTTTCATTTTGATGTTTAGTACATTACCAACAGACCGACTTCCTCAAACTCAACTGTGACAAATCAGACCTGATCATTATCGGCTCCAAATCCCTCACCAAAACCACAGACAGTTTCCGCCTCACCATCGACAACTCCAGCCTGTCTCCATCCCCCCACAGTCGCAACCTCTGAGTCATCTCTGACAATAACCTCTCCTTCGAACATCACATAAACCAAATCACCAGAACTGCCTTCTTTCATCACAAGAACATTGCCCGACTCCGCCCATCACTCCCCTTCTCTGCTGCTGAAACCCTTATTCACGCCTTCATCACTTCCAGAATTGACTACAGCATCCTCTACGGAACACCATCCATAAACTACAGTACATCCAAAACTCCGCTGCACGTCTGCTCACCCACACCCGCACCCGTGATCACATCACTCCTGTCCTCCAGAACCTTCACTGGCTCCCAGTTCCACAGTGTATTCAGCTCAAAATCCTCCTCCTCACACACAAAGCCCTCCAACCAGGCCCCTTCCTACCTCACTGACTTGCTCCATCACCACAATCCATCCCGCAGCCTCCGTTCATCTGATGCAAACCTCCGAGCACCGAACCTGGGGCGACCTTCTCTGCAGCTGCCCCCTCCCTCTGGAACTCTCTCCCCGAACACATCCCTGACTGCACTGACTTCCCCACCTTCAAATGTCTAACAAAAACACACCTTTGTAAAATTGTTTTTAATGTTTAGCTCAGTCTAATGTGTTTTTAGTGTACTATTTCATATTGTTTTGCTGACTTGATGTTCTTTTTATGTAAAGTGTCTTTGAGTATCTAGAAAAGCGCTTTTAAATAAAATGTATTATTATTATTATTATTACGCTTCCACATTACAAACTGTAGCGTCACACAGATGAGCAGCTGAGTGAAAGTCACACATCATCAACTCTGACACAGATTTGAGTGAAACTGGATCATATTTTATAGAGCAAATGTTTTCTCATTTTCCCTCTGATGTCTTCCAGATGCCTTGGTGATGGACAGTTAAGTGAACTGCTGCAAAGTGTAGCTGCTGTTAGCTTGTTATCTCAGTCCGCTTAGTTAGCCGTTCTGCCCAAACTGGGTGTTAGGAGCACTGGGGGGAACCACCTGTGTCCTGCCAGAACTGGAGTCGGGCAAGCGGGCAATGTAATCAGGCTAGCAGCCTCTAGGCACATACAGAGGATGTTGGAGGAAGCTAAAAAAAGAAAAGGAGAGAGTGATCAAGCAAGGGGCCAAGAATAAATGTCGGACTGGCATTTCAGTTGTTGGTGAGACCTTTGTCAAATAAAAGGGTGCAAGACAGACACAGAGCTGGGCTTTTTGCTGTCAGTCATATTAGCTGGCTGCAATGTCTTATGTTGTTGGACTTGCTTGATGTTTGGCTGTTAGCAAAGTTGTCATCTCACTAGTTTCTGATCATAAATACAATCATAACAAATGCACGAAATGAAAAAAAAAAGAAAAAAGCAGCCCCCTCAGAATAATATGCAGCAAACAGTTTGTTTACACATAGTACGCAGTGTGCAAAATGAATGAACAGACAGTGCATATTCTACACAAATCAAGCTAGAAAATATAAAAATACTGAAATGTAATAAAGAGGAAAGAGACCGTCCGCATAAGAAAATTGAAAGTATGTGTTGTTTGTGCAAATGCTTAAAATGACCCAGATGTAGCTGACATGGACCTCTAGCAGCAGGGTGAGTTATTGACTCGTTTGCCAGGAATGAAGGTGGAAGCTGAATGACGCCGTCTTTAGCAACGCAAAACCTTGATGGGAGGAGGTTGTGGTGGATAGATGAGTCAACAAAGTGACATGGGAACCCATTGTTTATTTCCAATTTCCTACTAACAGTCAACATTGTTTTCTTCTAACCATGACCCCAATCATAGTTTCTTCTTTTTTTTGGTATGATCTTTCCCTAACCCTAAGGCGTGTTTGTGCCTGAACCTTACCAAACCTTGAAGTGAGAATATGTACATTTTGAAAGAAGAAATGACACATTGTTCTTCTTACAAATGAAAAGATGATAAGCAATGAAACACCCCCTTCCTTTATCAGTTCAATACAGTGTGGGGTTTTGTTGCCACAGTCTTACTTGGTCTGGTATGACCAGTAGATTATGGTGGCTAATGTTAACTAACATTAGCAAACTTTATGTAAATATTGCTGCATAATGCACTTTACTGAGTCACTCCACTGACTTCATGACTCTTTCCCACGTAGTATTTTAGCTGAAATGAGCAGCAGGATATGAGTTAGGCTGTTCCTACCCCAGATGAGATCTGCTATCCAAACACTCAACGCTGAAATTGTGCAACTCTGGAAGAAGAGTGGATTTGTCCAATGTGCTATCTTTTACAGTTGGCACAGTAGATGTCTAAGCCAGGTTCTCAGTTATCCTCCATGTAATTTGAGATGTATCTTTTGCCTGAAAATATCGAACACCTTTGATCCAAACATCCATTTTCCGTAACCACTTATCCTCATCAGGGTCGTGACAAGTTGCCAGTTTATCGGAGGGCACAAACAACAACCATTCGCAATTTAGATTCACAAATTAACCACGACTGTGGGAGGAAGCTGAAGTACCTGGAGAGAACCCACGCAGACTGCACACACACACAGAGGTTCGAACCAGGAACCTTCTTACTGTGAGACAACAGTGCTAACCACTGTACCACTGTGCCACTCCTGATCCAAACATAGTCCTTTCTTATCCATATTTGTCTCTAAAAACACAGACAAAGTAAAACAAGTAACCTAAAGAGGTAGTTAGACAGCTAGACAGATGAGTGAAAAAAGACAGAGAAAGATGACATAAGTTAGAGGACAGACATAGAGTCATTGCAGGAAATAGACTGCAAACTTATAATTGACATTATTTTATTTTTCATTGAATAGTTTCTAATTTTTTTCCGTGCCTTCAGACCAAGATGTGAATCAGAAGGAACAAACAAATCCCCTGATTGAGTGTACAATTCCGTCATAAGAGAGAAATAAAGATAACCATGGTCAATACATCTTATTCACCATCATTTTCTTAGCTGTTATGGCATTTATATACTGTTTAAAGAGGAAATATTCTTAATAAGCAACAATCTTTAACATATATTAGTATCCTAATCTGAAACCAGCCTTGAACAAAAAGCTTTTCCCTGGGTCTGTGCATAAGGATGTTGGACAAGTGGCCAAAATAGAATGATGTTTGATCAAAAAATCATTGCAAGCTGGCCTCTAGGAGACTGCTTAAAGACAGTGATAGACAACTCTGCGATCCACATCCTTCTGAACCATTTAGTTCTCTGTATACATGCTCTGCGTGACCATCCAATTCACAGGTATTCAGATAGCTATAATGGTTGATCTCATTTGCTGCAAATCCAGTGTAAAATTCATTGTCTATAAAAATATTGAGATTTACTTGAACATAACCTTCTGACTATGTTATAATAAAAACTACAGATGTCCGTTGCAGTTGCACAGTGGGATGTACTGTATAAATATTGTATAAAATAAGGCAGTCTTTTTCAGTAGGATAAACCAGATACAAAAAATTCTGGGAGAAAAAATTTTCAAGTCCAAAATGTTTTCACATATTTCTGCTGTTGTCAAATGTCAAGCGGTTTACAGCATTAAACCAAGAGTAAGGGATTGTTGCAACAATGAATACACCCACGCACCCACACCTACAACCCAAGCACACCCACACGTACGTACACACACACGCGCACACACATACACACACACACGCACACACATACGCACACACATACGCACGCACATGCACACACAAACTCCTGATGATCAACAATAACAGCTTATTCTACAATGCAACATCCCATCCCTGGACAAATCACTGAGACGTAGACATTTCTAATATTGTTTACAGTGCAATACAAAAGTGTTCATTCAAACTGGTACTGTACTTTTGATAAGAAAATAAAAATGTTTAATATGGTAATGCTTCATATGAATAATAATTGTGAATTTTTTGAGAGTTATAGTAGTATTTGTCTTCATCAGCTTTGGCTTTTCTCTCTCTCTTTTTGAAATTCATTTTGTTCTTTATTTATCAACTAATTCATTCATGAATTTTTAATATAGAAAATATGGAACATCTAAGAAAAATTAACATACCAAATCATCTGTAATTAGTTACCTATGATCATGATGTTGAGGTGTTTGTCTCTCAGCAGTGGCCTAAAGTAACGATCCACTCCCTGACCCAAAAAAAAAGAAAGTATCCCCCTCCCACATGTCTGTTATGACAGCTATGTGTCAACTTGGATGTGTTTCTGAAGGACACATGAATATATTGCCAAAAAAACAACAACAACAACAACAACAAAAAAAAAAGCAGTGGAGTGTTCTTCCATGGTGTGGCCTCCAGGGGCAGAGGGAGCAGTCCTGCCTTGCTGCGAGCACAAGGATGGAGGTCAAAGGTGATTGTATGGCCTGACACCTTCATATCCAGACCACACTTCCCATCCACTCCTCCAGTGTTGCTCGCTCCTTCAGTAAACAAGCAGTTTTTACTCAAACAGCAACTTCACAGGCAGACAGGAGAGCCACCACGGTAATTAGGGGACGGATGCTTTGCCAGGAGGCCTGTAAGGACCCTCTCTCAGTCATGTCACTTGACCAGCTACACTGCGAATGCCTGAGAGGCATGAGAAGTTCATAAGAATGCTGTGTGTCCATGTCTGTTTGTCACAGTTCTCATCCGACAGGATTGTAAAGCCAGCAATGTCACTGCTGCAATTGCCTGTCAGAAAGTCCTTCTGTGGTTTCTGTATGGACGGACATGTGGACGCTCGGCGTGCTACAGAAGCAGGAGAGTGAAGGCGAGGAGGCCCTTTGGCTGGCAGGGAGAGAGACACCCCCAGCACGAGAGAGAGGAGGCCTACCCCCAGACTGCAGAGTCCCAGGGCTGGACACTGCAGCGGCCTACTCGGGAGGCGGTCGCAGGCTGTGCAGCTTCCTCTCATCCAGGCCTTTCCAGTACTTGAAGTTGTTGTCCAAGTGCTGCATAAGATTGGGGAGGTCTGCAAAAGCTGGAGAGACAACAAAGAAGTTGAAGCTCAATATCAGATATAACATTTTTTATTAGACCAACCTTTTCTCTACCACTACTCATTCTTATACTTAAACTCAGGGAATATACAGACACCGACAACCAATACAATAACAGTGTAAGTCAATGGATTCATTTTAACTGACCTGGGCCATGGATTGCTGTGGCTGCAGCTGAGTTGGTGGCCTATCAAGCCTCAATGAATGTAACTGATAGTGGAAACACTGAATTTATAATGGCTGAGACAAAGAAACTGTACCTCATGTGGCTAACTAAGGTCAGTATCTGCACTGATACTGATATGGTGTATTGAATCAGTTAAAGATGATGATACTTTAATTCAGCTGATGCCTTTATCCAAAGTGACTTATAAAAAGGGAAACAAGGTGCGACAAGGACATGTTAGTGCAGCAGTGAGTACTACTCAGAAAGAATCAAGTGATAGTTCTGGAAAAATAGATTTAGCATGCCCAGTTGTTGGTAGTGCTAGGAGAAGAGGTACTCTCTGAAGAGTTGGGTCCCTGATCTGGTAGGAACTGGTAGGACGTTCCACCAATGGCGAACAACAGATGAGAAAAGTTTGGATTGCCCTGAGCGTCTGTGTGGCAGAGCCAGGTGTCATTCACTGGAGGAGCGCAACCATCGGGAGGTAACATGCGCCCGTATGAGGGCATTCAAGTAAGTGGGTGCAGAACCAAAGATTACTTTGTAGGCAAGCATTAGTGATTTAAATTTAATGTGGGCTGCTACGGGTGGCCAGTGGAGCTCGATGAGCAGCAGGGTAACATGTGCCCTTTTGGGTTGATTGAAGACCAGGCGTGCTGCCGCGTTCTGGATCATCTGAAAGGGTTTCACTGTGCAGGCTGGGAGGCCCGTCAGGAGGGCGTTGCCGCAGCCTGTATCAGGAGTTGGGTCGCATGTTAAGTCAGGTAAGGCCTGATTTTTCTTATGTTGTGAAGTGCGAAGTGGCACAACCGGGTAACCGAGGCAACGTGATCAGAGAAGGTTAGCCAGTCTTTGATCAATAGATTTATACCAGTGTATGTAGTGTTTGTATCATGCTGTGCAGTCTTACCATCCCATGCATCAAACATGTCCGTAATGAAGTAGTCTATGAAGGAAATCTGGGACTTTGGGATGCTACACGTGTTTCTGTCAAACACAGGCATAACCACCGGTAGACCTTGTCTCTTCTCCTCGTCCGTCTGTACCAGAGACGACAACACAACAAGTGATCATCACGCACAATAAATACATAAGATTACAAACTACTAATGCATCCATCTCCCTACATCATCAACACCATATTATTTTGTTCAAATTACCTGTGCAAAATACTCCTCTGAGATGCGTCCAGCCCATTCTATACAGAGCTCCTGAGGCCTGCATGGATTGGAGATGTCTGCACACTTAATCAGCATCCGCTTGACAAGGATGCGATTCTCAGGGGATGTCAGAACGCTTTTGACAGATTCCTCATCACTGTTTCCCTAAAAAAAAAAAAAAAAAACAGAAGCAGACCATTAGCACAAAGACAATTGAAGTTCTACTTATTAGTGTCAACAGACATCTCCGTATAGCACACAGCAGCTGAACAACTTAAAAAATAACTGACTGTGTTTGTACATAAACCAAACTGGGAAGATAAAACATAGCGCTGGCAGCTGATTTTAATTTATCTTTCTCTATGGAGAGGGAGAGTCTGTACTCAGTGCATGTTCATCATGAGCTCTTGTAACACTTACATGTAAAAGAGTACAGCCGCCATGCAGTCACATGATTTGCAGCCTACTGTATGTTTCAAGATTGAATTCACGGACAATTATGTTAAGCAGAAGTACTGAAGGTCTGTGTTGCGAAGCCAAGATGAGTGAGGTCTCTGTTTTATTCTCAAGGTTAACTGAATAAAAGTGTATGTGACACAAAGACCAAAGAGATTTTTTATCAAATAGATTTAAACAATTTATACCAAACACGTCAATCTGTGTAAACCTCTGAAAGAGGCTATATTCAGTGTAATAATTCAGTATAAAAAAATCATTTATTCACATCATTCCTGCCTTTAAAAGGCAAGACAACTTTTAAATGTCTGTGTTGAGCATTCCACACACAGACGAGAAAGATGGTACCAAGTTGTAAAATTCTCTCCCCACAAAGATATCTGTGCCCAGGCAACAACAGGCCACAAATCCCCCTGAACGAGTATCATCATCTCTTAAGCTCTTAAACTATTGTTGCTCGAATAACATTGGACTGAGTATGATTCTGCGACAGCGTGTGACAGAATGAGATTACAATAGTTACAGTGTTTATCTAGTGTCTGAATGCTCCAGTGTGTCCTTCCTGCTCTGACGCACAACACTGATCTATTTAAAAAAATAATGCTAAAATTAGAGCTACTATTTCTACACAGGTATGAAATATAAAAAGTGTTGCAGCATGATTTCATTTATAATATCTCACCCCGTTCTCCTCCAGAGCAGCCAGTGGCTTGTTGATGCTGTTGACAAATTTGTTGACATGTTCAAAGTGTTTGGTCATCTCAGTTGCGAGCACCATATCAATGATAGCCTGTCGTAGTGTTCGATATTCATTCCTGGAGAGAAAGAGAGAGAGAGATGGGCAGAGATCGAATGGGTGAAGGAGGGGATGGTAGGGAGAGGAGCAGAAGAGAAAACAGAGGGAGTGAGATGACAGTGTGGTAAATAGCATGGAAACCCGTGTGAACAGTTTTCCCCTTCTGACTGCAGTGACAGTGGCGATGAATGGATGCTTTGTTCACCTTCCCCCTCTGAGGGGACCAGCACATGTGAGCTATTCTGCTTTGGGACTCAAATCACATTACTACCCCGCTGCTGTCAACACACACACATGCATGCACACACACATGCACGGACAGTACTGCTTTCATCTTCAGACTTAAGCATATCCCCTATGATGCTTAAAGTGCATATAACAAACATTTTTTATAAGAATTTGAATATATAATTATATTATATAGCTGTTAGCGTGAATGGTTGTTTGTCTCTATGTGTCAGCCTTGTGATGAACTGGTGACTTGTCCAGGGTGTACCCCGCCTCTCGCCTTAAGTCAGCTGGGATAGGCTCCAGCCCCCCATGACCCTGATGAGGATAAGCGGTTACAGATAATGGATGGATGGAATTATATATTTAGTTAGATATTCTCAATCTTACATATTGATATATAAAATGTTCTGTATAATAAAAATTTGTATCTGATACAGTAGAGTTTGCAAAACAGCTTACAACTGCATTTGTTGTGTAGTTGCAGCAAATTCACCTAAATTAGAGTCAATTAAAGAAAGTTTGACTAAAAAATGAAAATATAGTAATTATCTTCTCAACTTTGTGTTTGTAGAAACTATTAGCTTAGCTCTTTTGTAGACAATGAGGTAAATATTGGTCTATAGAGCAAAATGTGCTTCTTTGATTGATAGATTAGGCTACCTGAGGTCTCGGAGTTTGATACTGTGATCTTCAGTTAAATTATGAATAACCAAAGCAAAAACAAATAACATCTTTGACCCATTCCTTGTGTAATGAATCTCCTACCTTTCAATGTATTTGAAGATGTTGCACTTGTCATCTCTCGTGGTGATCTGGAAGGCCAGTGCTGCATGGTGGCTCTCTAGCACAGCTGTGTCATTGTAGAGGATGGCCAGTTCGCTTCCTGCGTTGCACAGGAAGCTGTTGGTGCGGCCTGGGTGGTCCACATCATGTACAGTAGCAGCAATCAGGGCAGCCACCTCGTCAATGGGATCCAAACTTTGCTGATGGGGCAAACGACATGAAAAAAATATAAAACATATATGAATATGAACCTGAAATGTCTGTATCTTACAACCTTGGTCTTACTGTTATCAGGGGTAACATTTGGGAGTCATGAATGATACAAACAGCTGTATAACCCTCTACTACTACATTCACTAGATATGTCACATCCCACTATCAAGTTTAGCCTGCAGGTTTAACCAACAAGTAGCTCTACGGTACATTATGAGAGACAGTAGGTTAATAACATTTAATCTTCACCCTAATTTAGCTGCACTGACTGAAAGTGTAGATTCCTAATGTCACCCAATAAACTGTATGTAAGCATTATACAGCTACAATGAAAGGCTAGGTGAAGCAAATACAGAGAATCCTTCATTTTGTTGAATGTGTGTAGAATGAACTTTCGTCTAAAAATACTGAAATCGGGTACAAAGAACCAGCAGCTGCTGTCAACTGTTTGCACCTTAAGGCATCGTATTTATGAGTAATTTATTACCTGCGTCATCACGTGTCACAGGACTAAAAAAAAAGTAGGCTAAAGGTGAGGAAAAGATCATCAAAATAATTCATCTGGAACATAACAGACACGCTAACCTGTCTGTAGAGCTCCAGGAACTCATTAACCTTGAGTGATGTAACTTTACAGTTCACTGGCTAAGCCAATGAAAGATCACTCCACTCAGATCAGAAATAGATGGATTGGTAATCAGCCTAGCCAGTGCATGCCCTAAACCAGTTACTGAGCCACAGACACACATGATCAGAGAGCTGTGATAGTAGAAAATCCCAGTGCCTTGATACTGTAGGTATCTGGGCCCACAACCAAACCCATGAGACATGCTAATACTTACTTAGCTTAAATAAGTAATAAAGCAACAAACGATTATTTTTTTAATTCATTCACTAACTCTTTATTTTTGCCTTTATTTGATTGGACAGTTTAAGAGAGATCTGTAAGCTGCAGCAAGGACTCAGCCTTAAATACACGGGGTGCAAGCTCTAGCACCTGAGCTACCAGGGCACCTCACATTAACTAGTTAACTAACCAAGTAACCATGGTTTACAAAATTGTCAGAAAATAATAGTAAATAATGAAAAATAGCCACCACAATATCCCAGAAACCCAAGGTGACCTCTTCAAATTGTATGTTTTTTTCCCAAAAAATAGACCAAAACCCAAAGATACTTCATTTAGTATCACATAAAAAAGAAAGGCAGAAAATGAACACAGTTCAAAGGCTGGAACCAGTAGTTTTTGGGCATTTGTGGTTGAAAAATTACTTGCGGATTGATTTTCTATCCATCAACTAATTGTCAAACCACATTTTTGGGGACTTTTTCATCTTTATTTGATATTGCAGCTATAGATAGACTGGAAAATGGGGAAGGTTGGAAGGTTGAGGCATCAGGTGAGTGACTGGGGTGCCCCATGGCATGTATTTTGTTAAATAGTATGCTTCATTATTCATTTTTATTTTTATTCATCGTTAATTTACCTTGACCCTCTCCTTGCAGAGGAAATATGCCGTTGCGTGCAGGACATCAGCTGCATGAGAAGAGTTGTGGTAGGAGTTACTGGAGTGGTAGTTGGCTTCAATCACTTGAAGCCAGGAGCGCAAAGTGGCCTCGGGGCAATTTAGGAACTCGCAGACTCCAAAGCGGGAGAAGATCTTCAGGCCTAAGTAGGTCAAAGGCCTGCGAGAGGATTCAGAATGGTAGTTTAACATACATTCTGAGTTAACACACACGAAAATAGACACAGTCCTCCATAACTGTGTTGTTGCCTCACCGTTTCAGGGTTGCAGCCTCCAAGTTAAAGATGTCAAAGTCCCAAGAGTCCTCGTTCTCCATAGTTTGGGCAATACGAGGGGGGATGTCATTTAAGGACAGAGGAGTTATCAGGTGACTAGGGATATGGTGGGGCTCTGTGAGTAAAGAAAGAGACAAGAAAGGAAGCATTCACATAAAGAGGGGGAGGTTAGAAATTTGTTGGCATTAATAAATATTTTTGTTTTTAATAACTTCTAAAATGCACATACTTCATATCCTCTCCTGAATGCTTTATGCAAACTTACGTTTTGTGGAAAAGATGTATTCATTTCCTGACAATCTGCGCAATCCATCCTGTGAACAATAAAGAGAGAAAGTGTCAGGGCAGATAGCAAATATAAAAGACAGACTGTATATACATACAATTAATAAATGCATCCTTTCTGAACAGCCACATAAGGAGTCCAGCTCAGTGTTTAGAGAACCAGCATCACTTCTGTCAAAAAAAGCTAATTTAGACAGTGAAATTGTTTGGATGCTTCAATGATGATTCAATTGTCTAACTGAGACATTTACTCTTACATCAGATCTAATATAAAAGTCCTCTGTGCTAAATTAAGCAGATAGGAGCACCAACACAGACATCAGCTTGGACTTTAGAGTAAAGCAAGCTGGGTGAGATCAGTCAGGTAGCTATGGCATGTACATGAGTATCAACCACTGCAGATTATTGACCCAGAAAACAAGTCGAAATATACCCAGATTCAGCTAGAGTAATTTCCATCGGAAAAGTAAATAAGAGAACATAACTAACTTTTATTGGTTTGTTGTTTTGTAACACCTCGGAGCACCGGGAGTATCTGGACAGTTTAAGGTTATGTCCAACTGCTAATTTACTTTGTTTCTAAGAAGCTAATGATTAAAATCCTTGAGCCAAGGCATGAATCTGGATATTTTTAAATGATTTAGGCTATCTGTGTTAATCATTTGTGATTTTAAAAAAAAGAAAAGAAACAAGAGTTGAATTTTGGGCCTGTCATTCAGACAGCTACAGAGACAAGAACTAAACAATTTACAACTGTATCATAAATAAGAGGAAACAAAGACATGTATTTTCCAAATTTTGCCATATTGCCGCTTTTATGTGTTCCTTCATCTGTGAGTATGACACAATATTTTGGAGGCTATGTTATGTTGACACCTCATATTTT
This sequence comes from Argyrosomus regius, assembly GCA_946959425.1. Lineage (NCBI taxonomy): Eukaryota > Metazoa > Chordata > Actinopteri > Sciaenidae > Argyrosomus > Argyrosomus regius. The sequence continues at coordinate 25,193,726 of OX336882.1, forward strand.
TTCCCCCCACAGAGGGAGTGGAGGGATGAGGCAGCCAAGCTGAGTTTATTAATGACCCCAATATGCAGTTTAGAAAATGATTACCATATTTATGAACTGTAATAGTTGTGTCAGAAATGACAGCATGATAATTTATGTATATTACAGTATGTCAGATAATCTACAGTAAATTATTCCATTGTGACATTTGTCTTCCTTTGGGCAATGCTACATGCTGTGATAGCAAATGGGGCTTATCAGTGGGGTAACACATCATTACCCAAATAATCAAACACTGCTTCTCAATGGTTACAAGTCAAATGATCTGGCTCTTCCAGCACTGTGATTTGTAACAGCTGTGAATAAATAATATGTGTTAAAAACTGAACTGGGGAAGTGAAGGTTTTTAGTCACACTAGGAGTGTCAGTCAACTTTCCAGACTTAAGCATTTGAACATGTTTGTACATAAAGGTATTTCCAGCTGTCCCAGCTGTACTTTGTACTAAACTAAGATGGTTAATATGGTAAACTGTACCTGTCAATCATCACTACGTTAGCATTGGCTGTGTCTCAATTCATGTACATGTACATGCTTAAACTTTAGCATTTTGATGTGCATTCACACTGTCAATTATGGTAAAATGGTGTGAGTACCCGGATGGTGCACTCATAATGGTCAAAATGCTAATGAGTGTGGCTTTGAAGTGAAGCCAATGCATAAGTGCCAAAAACTGCAGTTCCTCAACTGGCCACTTGAGGCTGGCTACAGAAAATGTCAGTCTCCATAAGCCCCCATGTTAAAATGTCCAACTTCACAGCAGAAATAAACATGTTAACAACCTGGTACAAAAAACAGTTTTGGTCTCTATAGCTAATTTCCCTGTTCATGACAACTGTACTGAGGCTGAATTTTTTTAAACTCACCCGTTCAAATTATATTAAGGCTTAAAGTTACGCATAATTAACAGTGTGGCCGCTTTGATTGACGGTGGGTGCCGTTACAGGTGGCTTGTTTGAGCACCCAGGCGTCATTCGGCCTGCCTCAGGTCTGCCGATGATCCCTAGCAGAAGGGGAGGGACCACTGGCATTGTGAAAATTGTGGCCAAAGAAGCTGCTGGAGCTGCAGCGGGTGTGGTGAATACGGCAATATACAAATGTAGGTTGTACATATGTTTTATATTTATATTTTGGCAGTCAAATGTTGCAATTTGGCGACGAAAAAGCAGTAAAATCTGAATCTGAATGATCGTCATTTCTGGTAAGTTCACAACAGTTGTGAGCATGTTAGCAAGCTGGCAGTAGCATTTAGCTCCAAGTACAACCTCACAGAGCTGCTAGCATGACTGCAGACTCTTGTGGTAGTTTTGTATCCATTGCAGTTTATCAAAGAAGAAATATCGTTTAAATGTGTCTCTCGGAGAATAACTGTGTCAAAAAGCTACAATGAAATCATTCCGACTTAAAAATGTATTGTTATGTGGTATAAAACTATGTCCTCAGGCCATTGTATGTCAGGGCAATGTTAAAGGATTAGAAAAAAAACATTAAGGCCTCTATTTCTCTCAAACAACATTTTTGCCACTTGTCAGCTATGTAAATGACAGGCCTAAATCATCCAGTCATTCTGGTGCAAGATATATATATATATTTTTTTTTGGGTGTTAGTGAGTGCATGGGTGTGTGTCACAGAGTGAAATGTTTACTTCACAAGTGAAAAAGGAAGAGGAGACTGGCTCATCTTTGACCCGAGCATTGTCTCATGGTGGCGCTGCCTCTGTACACAGTAGTTATTTTAAGACTTTCTCCCCACAAAGATGACAGCTCTTCTCTTAACGTTCACTAGGTCTTCTGAGTTCAGACCCAGCACACCTCACCACAACAAACAGGAGAAAGTAAATATGCAACCAGACATCTCATAAACCAATATTGTACATAAATAATCATCTAAACCCGGACTCACAACTCATGGTTCTCTTGTTTTGTCTGCCTTTATCACTTATGCAGAACAAATCTTTCCAGGGAAGGACTATGTGTAACAATTTTCTGCCTCCACTGTGTATCCACAGCGTACATGTATAAGTAAAGCCATGCTTATTCATCTGATCCAAAGAACAGGATGTTTCCAGGCCTGTGGAGTCGAGAGGAAGAGGTTCATGTGAGTGTGACTGTGTGCATGTGCGCAGAGAGAGAGAGGGGGGAGGCAGAGGGGGGAGAAAGAGAGGGTGGGGTGGGCTTTCCTCTCCAGCCTACAGGAGCACAAAGGACAATCTAACACTTCCTCTGGGGTTGTTGCCAAGACTGCCAACTTGGCACTCTTTCTACTTCTGTACTTCACCATTGCTGTCTGTTAATCTCTCTCTGTCTCTCTCTCCCTCTGACAAATATGGACAGAAACCCTCACAAAAACAAAAGTCCACACATGGACACTCCTGACTGTCTGTTTCTTATATTTAACAACATTAACATGGGCTTTCATAGCAAGTGCTTCATGGACATTCACGCAGACATGTGTGTTATCACTGTGGAATTCTGCAAACGCTCTGACGTGTGTTATCATATGGGAGTCGATTCATTCGTAGCGGAAGGAAGCTGTTTGGGTGTTTCAGACTTCTCGAAGGACCCTTGCGCTCTGAAGGACCTGCTGCTTACCGTCATCAACCCCCCCACGAGGTCATTCGTGTGGGGGTCTTCATCCTTGGTGCCTAACTGTGGGGAGTAGAGCTCAGTGGTCCTCAGGATCTCCAGTACCCGATCCAAGGCCTCTGCCACGGGCATAGGACTGCTTTCCTGCGCTGCATTGATGATGTTGATTACCTGGATGAAAAAAAAAAGTACATTAATAAATAGAATAGAATAAAATAGACAAAGCACGTTCTGATAACATAAAAGAAAGAAGCACAATTAAGGTAAAATCAGGATAACTGTAGTTTTAGGCAAAAAATCAAATACTAGTCATATCTGTCCATTCAATATGAAGCGACAGTGGAGAGTTGCTTAGCTTAGAAATAAAGCTAATTGTTTACTAGGTCTTCTGACTTCAGACCCAGCACACATCACCACAACAAACTGGAAAAAGTAAATATGCAACCACACTAAATGATCATCTAACCTAGGCCTTTCCCTTGGCACTACATTGTCTTAGAATTTGATAGATAGATAGATAGATAGATAGATAGATAGATAGATAGATAGATAGATAGATAGATAGATAGATAGATAGATAGATAGATAGATAGATAGATAGATAGATAGATAGATAGATAGATAGATAGATAGATAGATAGATAGATAGATAGATAGATAGTGATAAGCTAAGCTAACTGGCTCCAGCTTTATATTTATTACAAGAAGTCCATCCCTTCATCCATTTTCCATAACCATTTGTCCTTATCAGGGTCACAGGGGGGCTGGAGCCGATCCCAGCTAACATTGGCTGTGACAAGTCGCCAGTTTATCACAGGGCTGACACATAAGACAAGACCATTCACACTCACATTCACACCTATGGACAATTTAAAGTCACTAATTAACCTACGTGACTTGATTATGGGAGGGAGCCCGAGTACCCAGACAGAACCCACATATAAACATGCAAACTCCACACAGAAAGGCCCCGGCCCACTGGATAAACCAGGAAACTTCTTGCTGTGAGGCGATGGTGTTAACCACTGCACAACAATGCCGCCCCAACAACTAAGTCATATGGCAGTAAAGTATGGAATATCAGATGGACAGATATAAGAGTGGTAATGATATTTTCAACCAACAAATTAAGCAAATTATCCCCCCAAAAATCAAACTATTCTTTAAATAGAGAGACAATTGCAATCGGCATGGGATAAAAGTGTGTAAGATGGACTCTTGTGTCTCTTAACGTTACTAAGGACACTGCCATACTTGCACTCCTCAATGACAATAACTCTGACTCCACAGCCACTTACAGCATTGCTCATAACCCCACCTACAAACCCCCATTTGCATCAGTAGTGAAACTGTTGAGATTGTGGAGTGCATCAAATACCTTGGACTCACCCTGGACAAAAACCTGAACTTTGATCAACACACCAAAGACATCCACAAATGCTTCTATCCATGAACTCAACACACTTTCTGTTGTCCCCCACCTTCTGCTACTGCTTTACAAAAGTTTCTCCTTTACTGTCCATCCTGCTTTTTTAACATGTTAACTGCCTGGCATGGAGTTTTGTCTCTTCTGCCATAGCATCTCTGAACAAAACACTCTGGTAACTACTATGTGCTGAGAGCTATATGGATGTGATATGGGTGGAAAAATGTACTGTATTGAATATACTGAATGTGGCAACACATTTCCTTATAAGAAAAATAAAGTGTCCATCTATCTAAAAGATTTAAATTGATAAAATATATTTTTAAAGTCATGAAAACAAGACTAGACAAGCCCAGTAGTATGATACTCAAAAAAACTCACTTCCAAAATATGAACTTGGACGTTCTGGAGGTTCTAACAATAGGCACCTATGGCGAGGTCACCATGTGCAAGAACACAAGTTCTAGCTAACTCATGTACACACTCGCACACACATACACACTACCAGCAGTTCTGTCAGTGCTTTGTTCTGAAGAGGATGATGCCTACGGGGTCTGACTACACAATCAAATGATACAGCAGTGGAACTGCAGTGTGTCATATGACCCATCCCTGGGGACTTTCTCTGTTTCTGACTATCCAGGCTGCATACTACATAAACCACTGAAACAGCAGAACAGCAGGTCATTCTGGTCCAACATGCTTTCCTGTCTTGTGCATGAAATGCGGCATTTTATCAGCCCATCTCCTCTTGACACGGTATGTGTGGCCTCTAGCCTCAGTACAGCTGTACAAGAAGTGCTCATGGCAGTTGTGGCAGTGTCAAAGTTCAGTCATGAGATACAAAACATCAGTACAAAGAGCTAATCATATGATGGATGCTCAGAAGGATGATGGGGAGGGAGATGAACCCACCTTGGTGATGGGAGCTTCTATAGTCATGGAGTGGATTCGGGCCATTGAGGAGTGCCTTCGCTGTGAGCTCCCTGACAGGATGAAAACAACAAAAAAACATTATAATTCAACAACAAATTAAGCAGCAGTTTTCCAAACACTTTCTAATGAGTGTGTTTGTGTGTATGTCCAATCAACACTTGATGCAAACAGACAACTGGGAAGGTTTCATAAGGTAACAAGAAACGCCCAAAGTTTCCATTATCTGTCTCCCTTCACTCTCACCATCGCTCCCCCGAGATGTTGTGGATCTTACGTCCAGAGAGCCTTTCCTCCGGTCTTTGTGTTTACTGGATTGGATGTCTGGGGAGAAGAAAACACCTTATATTAACACACAAACACAAACACAATTCCAGTTTCGAGACAAGGTTAACTTTGGCTCCCATTGCAATATGTTTGGCAAGAGGATGAGACACCTTAATCAGTCCAGAATCAGTCAACTATTGTCTGATTAATCCAGTAAATCCAGTACAATTTTGATAACTGGTCAAAGTGAGGAACAAACGGTACCCAACATAGTGAAATATTACAATTTGATGTGATATTAAACCTTCTGTGCATCAACGTAGCTCCTGAATCTAACATACTAACTTATATTTAGGCCCTGTAATGTTATTTCTACTCACACAGATCTTAATTAGCACAACTATTCACCAACTTTCAACTATTTTCTTTACCTCTCACTGGCAATATACCTGTCTCATTCTAGCAATGGAAAAATAGGGGGGTTAATATTTTAAAAAAGGTCTGTATGTTGACAGTAGTTTATGAGTCTTTAATGATTTACATGCTGAATATGATCTACCAGGATCATCTTTTTTCTTCTATCTGCAGTTAAGATCTGCCATGTGGGCATATTGTGTCCCATGGGAATCGGCACTCCCTACACACCCTCTTCCACGGTGTGTAAATATTTGTGTGGTACATAAAAAAATCCAGATCATCAATTAATACAATAGAAGTTCTCTCACAGGATGACCTGGGCCTTACGTCTATGAAGATCATTACATCTCCCAATTGTATGTCAACACTGGAAGCAAATATCTGTCACTGTCTAAGTGACATGCTTGAAGTTTGGGTCAGACTTTGCTTCTACTTAACGAAAATTCCTTGCAGCAGAGATGCAGTCTATGGGCTGATCTCGCTGCAGCCATGAAAATGTAGGCCTTGAGGTGGTAACTGCCACATTCCTTAGCTTGGCAACAGTGGGCTAACTCTCTTCTCGAAATTGTCCAGATGGAGTGGTCCATGGCCCGGAAGCATGAGGCCAGCCTTGACTCTCCTGACGTGGAATGTGGCTTACAGTTTAGTTAAAAAGAGGGTGCAGCATGATCAACTTCTTTTGTTTTATTTGTTTTAGGGGAGAGTGATCTGGAGTGAGGGGGTTGCCTCCTGGGAGAGGGGGTAGTGGGGTCAGAGGAGCCCATTAGTTCATACTGAGGATGTTTAAAAGGGCCAAGTGATTGTCTAAAACAACTGGGCACTATAGTTTTTAGCATATGTTTCTCACGTGGGAACTGAATGCATTTGTTGGGGACTATTTTCAGCAGAGGATTAATATACATTTACTGCTATGGTGAGTATTTGATGGCAGTGGGACAGTCACAATAACGTTTGTATACATAGCAATGAAGGAACATGTCACCGTGTGCAACAGTGTGGCTCATTCATTTGTGTTCACTACACAGAGGACAATGATATATCAGATTTGTGGATACTTGTGGGTGGGAGTCACTCATTTTTGGTTCTGGCCTTTTAATGGAATTTATTGACAATCATTTTATGGACTTTAATCAAGTTAAAGTCAACTTGTCATTCATAAATTTGCTTCATTTCAAATGTTTGCCATTAGACTTTAGATCATTAATGTACCAAAACAACAAATTCACTGTGTGTGATTTGATTTATAGGGATTTTTATTGAAGGGTTATGTGGGGAGTCAGTAGAAAGTGATTAAAAAAAAAAGTGTAAAGGAGTTTGTTTCTTTGTATTAGTAGGCAGTTCTGATATGGAGATACTGTATTTCAGTTCAAAATGACAGATACATGGACACTTTTTGATGTTTCTGAATGTGCTTTAAATATAGAATAAAACACTCGAACAGTACACAAACAAAAAAAGAGCAGAGAGAAGAAAAAGAAAGCTTTATTACAGTTTTCAAAGTGGCATATAACTATGCTGACTTAACACTTTTTGGTTTGGTTGTAACATAACATTAGAAGCAGAGTCGACCTTTAGAGACCCAAATCCAAAGACTTAGAGGAAGTAGGGGTGTTTTATAAGAGTTACTGTGAAATATACTGTGCTGTAAGACCACGCAAAGCTTCATAAACAAACAACACTTCTTTTCAGTGAGCTGGTGAAACAACGCCAACACAGGAGAGATATGATCCCTGTTTTGTTTGCCTGTCAGGAGTGTAGCTGCTACATTTTGAAATCACTTGCAACTGTGAATTGGCTTTACGGTTGATACCACAATACTGCGAGGAACAATAGTCCAGTTTGAAGGAAATAAAAGCATAGATAACTTTTTCAGGGTCAACAAAAGACCGAATTCATTTCCTTTGAGATATTTCTGAGCTAGATAAAGCAGGATTGGAACGTCTACTGTTTAAACTTTAGTTATGATTAAAGAAAACAATGATTTTCTGGCATTGTGCAATACATTTGCTGATTTCCAAAGTTCTTGAGTTTACAAAGTTCAGATTCCTCCAATCTCCAATTTATTGTTATTAACGTCGTACAAATATTTGGAGTTGCCAAATAATCAGTTAAAATTAGCACTGTGTATCATCTGTGTAACACTGGAACTGAATGGTGTGCTTCCTAATGACAAACACAATGCTGGCCCTCAGATCCTCTAAACCTTGTGACAGATCACAAGTGACACAGAAAGAACTTCCATCACTAATGCTGACAATTGCTCAGCAGAAAGAACCTGAACAACTCAAATCTGCAAGACTCCAGTCTTTGGAGTAGTTCAGCATAATAAAATCTGCTGTAATGTTACTCTAAGATAGAGTAGAAAGACCGAAAAGTCTTGCACCTACGAGTGACTGTTTTTATGGAGAACACAGGATTTCAGGATGGATCTTACCTGTCTGAGACTCTGCCTGCACACGTTCACTGGTTTTATCACTCTGCATGGACAGAGGAGAAAGGCACATTGGTACATGTAGGCCAGAAAGCTCATTTTATTCATTAATAACCAGCAAACGTGTAAACACATCTCACCTTATTATTATCATTTAAAGGCCAGTTGATAGACACATAGTGTCTGATTTTTCTGTGAATAAAACAAAAAACAATTAGTACACCAGGAAAAGTAAAGGGGTTAGAATCATTATTCCATCCATCCATTTTCTTCAGCTTATTCGGGGTTGGGTCGTGATGGCAGTAGGGGATCCTGAGGTGTTCCCAGGCTAGATGGGCTATGTAGTCCCTCCAGCGGGTTCTGGGTCTGCCCCGGGGTCTCCTCCCAGCTGGATGTGCCCAAAACACCTCCAAAGGACGGTGCTCAGGGGGCATCCTAATCAGATGCCCGAACCACCTCAGCTGGCTTCTTCTGACGCGACGGAGCTGCAGTTCTACTCAAAGCTCCCTCCGGATGCCCAAGCTCCTAACCCTATCTAAGGCTAAGGCTAAGCCTGGCAACCCAATGGAAGAAGCTCATTTTGTCCGCTTGTAATTATACTGGTTAGTAATGATTGTCCCCCCAAAGAATCGCTAGCTTAGCGTGGTGGTGGGGTTTGCGTATCTCTGCGTTGTCTGGGGCATTATCATCCAGTATAATTATTCACTTACTGGAAATTTACATTTAGCAAGACTGAACATACTCACCCTCCCTGTCCAATTACAGGTGTGATCTTCACATTTTGCTGAATGCTGTCTCCATTCTTCTTTTTGGCATAATAAATCCCCTGCCACTCCTGGAACATAACAAGCCAGAAGAGGGAGAGAGAGAGAGAGAGAGAGAGAGAGAGAGAGAGAGAGAGAGAGAGAGAGAGAGAGAGAGAGAGAGAGAGAGAGAGAGAGAGAGAGAGAGAGAGAGAGAGAGAGAGAGAGAGAGAGAGAGGACGTGAAACATACAGAACACATTTAGGAGCCATTCATCGTAAAATTGACAAAACACAAGATTTGAATGACGCCCTAAAAGTGGGTGTGGACTGGGTGTAGCATGGCGGTGTTTGTGCTGCAGGTTAGATGGTGAGGTGGGCTGGGTCAGAGTATTTCAGAGAGCAGCTAGTTGCTTTAATGGACTGGGGGAGCGCTCCTGGAATCTGGCGAGCCTGTTTCATGTCCCCCCCCCCCCCCAACCCACCAACCCACCAACCCACCAACAGACTCCTTTGGCAGCTTAAAAAGGCCCTTCCTGCTGTTTGCCTGTCTGGGACTGACCTTCGCTCTCTGTGTAGTAAGATTACAGCACAGCCATCAACCGCTGTTCTTATGCACATGAAACAGAGCTGCTGGACGGCCAGCGGTGCAGGCTTACAGCACGCATGGATGCACGGGGACGCATGCATGCACAGACACAAAGGCAGGAGCAAATACTGTATCTACGACACTTCTACGAGTGATCTAATTGTGACGCAACACATACGAATAGTACATACAAACTATATAACATGTCAAAACTATGTATATAACAGTAGCAACAACCAACAAATCATTTACTGAATGAAAATTCAATAAATGCAAAACACTGAAAATTGTGTTTGGCATGAAATGTATACTGTAGATGATGAGATTATTACCTTTCCTTTCCGTATGCAGGAATTTATTGTTTCAAGGAGATCAGGCTTATTCTTCTCACTTTTAGGCACTTCTATTATTTCCTTCCCTATTAGCTCGCCTTGTTGGTAGCCCATAATGGACTCATAGGCAGGGTTCACGTACTGTGAAGAAAGAGGTAACAACAGTGTTCAGGCTTGATCTGACATGGTAATTTACAGTTTGAGTAAAGTTCAGACACACTTAAGATGATGACCTCAAGCAACATATGAATCTTGCCAACTGAAAACAATAGCTTTTCAGAGAAGTGGACACATTTGTTGCTTATTTCATGGAGCTCAAAAACATATATTTCATGTGAAAACATAATGTGATAGACTACAGTGCTTTGATGTTAACAAAAGGAGCCATTCAGAGGGATGGAGACCGCAACTATCGCTACTGAGATCTGGGATCACAAGACATGAACAGGCACTAAAACAGGAGAGACACAGAAAGAGAAGGAAGGGGAGGATAAAGAGGGAGAGGGAGGATGAACTGTTCATCACAGCAAAGCAAGTAGATGTATTTAAGTTGATTAAAAACTCACCTGAATTACTTGATCTTCAGAAGTGATCTCTATGGCCTCTTGGCTTTGTTCTAGAGCTGTGAAAATAGCATTTCCAGCCCTTGTACAGGTTGAGAGACAACAGGAAGAGAATCATTGTTAACATATGCAACAAGCTGAGCGCACTGTTGTTGTTATATACAATATATATGTATACTTTTAGTGTTACAATTGGCATAAAAAAGAAGAACTGATGATCAGTGCAACAGCTTTGAATAAAGGTGCTGTGTAACTA